>CM028132.1:106567500-109067500 GCA_016271365.2 Neoceratodus forsteri
GGGAGAGACAGAAACATAGGGAAGGATACCATCTTGAGGAGGGTGATGAACTGAGTGGATGCCGAGGTGACAGTAGCACAGGGCAGCACCGGGCAGCAAGGGAGGAATGTAACATCAGGGTGGAGTGCTGTTCCAGATAGGCAGACTGAGCTGTTTTCCACCGTCAGTGGCGCTACCAGTCTGGGTGAGCCCCCTGGCAGTTTAGTATGGAGAGAAGAAAGTAAAGCTAGGGACGATACCAAAAGTAGGTACCAAAGTTTAAGAGCCTGCCAGGACTCCATAGTGATGGCAAGAGAGGGCGGTGAGACTGGAGGGGATGTATTGAGCTAGCGAGCTGCGGCATGGAGAGAGGCGAACAGCTATCTGATGCCTCTAGTGGTAGAGAATTATAAGGAGCCAATGGGGAACTGGGCTGATAGAAAAAGAAAATGCCAATCAGGTGACCAGTGGTTGATTATAAATAAAGTGTCGAGCTAGGGTGGGAGGGAAGCCGGCACATAGCATCGGCGGGGAAAAAATTGGTTGTTGGTTAGTGCCATACCTGGAAGGCTGTGGATCCGGGGAGGAGGACTCAGGCGGCAGTTTGAGGAGAGCCGCCGGTCCGGGGGCCGAGGTGGCTTGGTGGTAGGAGCTTGTGGTCCTTGCAGTGGGAGGCCCAGCTGAAGAAAAGAAGAGAGAGGGGGAGATTAAATATGCTGGCCAAGACACAGATGCACAGTCAGCCCAGCCGGCAGCCCAAATTTGCACAATAGGAGCAGTTGGTTTGGGCACCAATAATCTGGAGCAGCAAAAAACCCTCAAGAGAGATCTGTAATTACAGCCATTTTCAGACACATTCCAACTTAAAACTCTAAACAGGCTGTAATCTTTGCATACATTTCAATACAATACTTAAATTCTCTAAGAAAATGCCGGTTTTGGAGAGCAGAGTCTATGGAAAGCTTCTACCCAATTGGAATGGGCCCTAGAAAGGCACTCGCATTCTGATTGAATGGCGGCTAGTGCCGTACCTGGAAGGCTGTGTATCTGGGGAGAAGGACTCAGGTGGCAGCTTGAGGAGAGCTGTCGGTTCAGGGGCCGAGGTGGCTCAGTGGTAGGAGCTAGCGGTCCCTGCGGTGGAGGGTCCAGCTGAAGAAAAGAAGAGAGAGGGGGAGATTAAATATGTTGGCTGATGCACAGAGGCATAGTCAGCCCAGCAGGAGCCCAAATTTGCACAACAATAAAAGCAGTTGGTCTGGGCGCCAAAAGTCTGGAGCAGCAAACAACCTCATGCGAGATCTGTAATCACAGCCCTTTTCAGACAAATTCCAACTTAAAACTCTAAACAGGCTGTAATCTTTGCATACATTTCAATACAATACATAAATTCTCTAAGAAAATGCTTGTTTTTGAGGGCAGAGTCTATGGAGAACTTCTGACCAATCGGAATGGGCCCTAGAAAGGTGCTCATGTTCTGATTGGCTGGAGGCTAGTGCTGTACCTGGAAGGCTGTGGATTCGGGGGGGGGAGGACTTGGGCAGTGGCTTGAGGAGAGCCATTGGTCCGGGAGTCGAGGTGGCTTTGCGATAGGAACTTGTGGTCCCTGCGGTGGGGGGCCCAGTATTTGCGCAAAATAAATAAAGTGCTTTTACTTTCCATTGATTTTGGCAGCAGCACTTTAATCATAAAAGCACAAAAGCACTTTATTGTTAAGACAGCTGGGGCCAGATATTCAAAACTTTGTGCTGGGTGCAAATCATTTGCCAGGTTTAGTGCAGGATTAGCACGGGTTTGCTATATTCATAGCACGCTCAAACTGCATTAGTGCCAGGCAAAATCATAATGTATGCAAGGGGCAAACCGAGGGGGCGTGTATATGAATACAGGCGCAATGCCATATTCAATGACTAGCGCCATGTAAAGTGGTTTTGCATGGCTTAGCACGACACTTAGTGTGGTGCAAATTACCACCTAGGAAAAGGTAGTCTTAACCCTGGGCAATCAGCTTTGCACGACATTTTGGGTTTTCGCGGCATTTGTGCAGCTTTTGCGTGGCATTGCAGCACCCTAACAAATAAATATGACACATAGACAAAGCCAGACATAGAGGAACCATACTTCTTACTGATGGCATCACAGTGATGCCATCATCTGCCACCAGTCCCAGCCATGCCAGGCAGTAAGTGGTGACCCAGACACCAGAGGACACCCTAGCAGTGTGGCCATACAGCTTACACCTGCAGACCACTCTTCTGTGGACACCAACAGATGCCAGCACACACATGCAGCACTGGGGCATGGAGGATGTTGAGGGAAGGGGAGGGTGTGCAGGTGGCCAGGCTGTGCCATAGACCAGGTGTGCCCACAAGGCTGGGATACATCACGCATTGCACATGGGCCAGTATTGGGAATACCCCAACACCAGTGTGCCTGTCTGATCATACGTGCCCCCCCAGCCACATAACGCACAGCTGTACAAATGCCAAAGCACACACAACCAGCCATGTATATGTCACTGTGAGCATCCCATGCCAGGAGTGCAGCATCTGTGGATCACACAGCAGCATAACAGTACTGTCCACTGTCAGTAATTACCTGCAAGTTGGGCCTGTTACTGTGTATAGTGCAGTGATCATCACTGCCCTACACACTATAGGTATTGCTTTGTCCCTCACACTACTGGCCCCCTTGCACTGTAGCATGACCTACAGTGTGACAGTTGCATGCAGCACCACCACCACCACCTGTGCCTATGCTGTGTTGTCCCCAGGGTACAATATGCTATGCTGTACTGTATACATGTAGCCTGTAGCTATCATCATGCACTGCTAGACTGACCTACAGGTGGTGCTGTGGGTGGACCCGGCCAGCCCCTGTACTTCCAGACTGACCTACAGGTGGTGCTGTGGGACCCTGCAGTAACACTGGGCAAACTGCACGCAAATCAGGGCATAATGAGATGCTAATCTAGATGTTTGCCCAGAGACTGCCTAAGTAGGCTCATTTGCATGTCACTTTTGAATATGGCAAAGTTTAGCACCGGGCAAATGTGTTTGCACCAGGAAAAAAGACATAGCTCCGCGCTAAACCCACACAAACGTGTTAGTGCGGCGCTAACGGTTTGGGGAATATTATACAGTTTTGCTCACTATACTTTCACATGCGCTGCTGCCTGCAGCTGTACTGGGTCCACACATTTGCTGGCACACACATTGGCCACATAGTTCACCTCTACCTACCTTCACATCACTGTGCACTGTGTTGCTCTTGTGGTTTGCACTTCCTGGTTGCTATATTCAGTGCTGTCTTATTCCAGGGCTAAATTTGCCCTGCACTCCCAGCCCAGTTTGCCTGGCCTCATTCCCATGCTATAGTCAGAAGCTGCTTGCCAAGGCTATTCCTTTTGATTATAGATTGCTTTTTGCTCCGGGCCAACATTGCCTGCCAGGCAGTGCTAATTTAACCCGGGGCAAAGTTTTGAATATCTGGCCCCTGAAGTTTTAACCTCTGATGTTTGAATACTGTATTTGTGCATAGTAAAATAAAGTGTTTTTATTTGCCACCATTTTGGCAGCAGCAGTATATGTTTTGATGGCAATCCTGTTCATCTGGACTCCCGTTTATCCGAACCAATCAGGTGTCTCCTGAGTGGTTCGGATAAACGAGATTCTACTGTACTAGTGAGATGTGCTTTTGGGTCTGGTGTTCACAGGAATAGTTTGGTGTTACCTATCAGAGAGGTTCTTTCTGGTTGAAATGAAAAATGCACTGGTTCAGCCTGCTGAAGAAACCATCTTTGGACCCGGGCAATCTGGTGAATTACTGTCCTGTCTCTAAGGTTATCAGGAAGGTTGTGGCACTGCATCTTGAGGCTCACCTTCTAGTTTTTGACATCTATGAGCTCCAGTCCTCCAATCTGGTTTCAGATCCAGGGACAGCACTGAGACAGCATTGGTCAGAGTGCATAATGACCTTCTCAGAGCCAGGAATAAGGGTGAACGGTCAATTCTTGTTCATCTCAGTTTTTTTGCAGTCTTTGACACTGTGGACCATAGGTTGTTGTTGGATCATTTGAGGGAGCATGGAGGGCTCACTGGCACTGCTATTTGCTGGTTTGAGTTCTACCTCAGAGACAGGATGCACAGGGTGGTGGTGGGAACATTCTCATTGTCCCTAATGTCCCTGCTCTGCAGTGTGCCCCAAGGGTCAGTTATCTTATCTGTGTTGTTTGCAGTGTACATGCTGCCCCTGGGAAGGATCAGATCCATGACCCAGCATTGACAACTTTTTCCCGATGTGACTCTACAGCGATGGATTTATGTCACCCTCAAGTTGTGGTTGGCATAAATCTGTTGAGAAACTGTTTTTGGGGGGGGGGTTAACCCCTGAATTTCCCCATGTGGGTGACTCTGCCCCCTGCACCCCCTGTAACTACAGAGGCCAAGTCTTGTGATCCCAGTCCTGTGTGAACTGCACTGGCTGCCTGTGTAGTGACGTGTTACCTTCAAGGTTGGTTTTCTAACCTATAAGGCCCTATGGGGTTGAGCCAAGCCTGCTTGCTGGACCTGTTGGAACTTATGAATCCTCATTAGTTCTTACACCTGTTCTACTCCTCCAAGGCAGGTCTCCTCTCAGTCACTAGGGCATGACTTAAATTCTCAGGAGATTGTGCTTTTGAGATTGCCAGCCCTCGGCTTTAAAACACTCTTCCTAGGGTACTGAGGGAGGCCCCTCGGTGAAGGCCTTTAAAATGGGGTTGAAGGTATACCTTTTTAACAGGCTTATTGAAGGCCCCAGTCCACACCTTTGCCATCTGTGTTGCTGCTGGTTTTATGTTTATTTATTTTGTTTTACTGCAGCTGTTTTATTTTGTTTATTTATGCCATACTTTTTATTGCTATTTGTTTATTTTATATGGTGTTTTTGGAATGTAACCACTGTTTTATTATCACTCTTATGCATTTTGTGGTGCCCTGGCCCTCTGGAGAAGGGTGCCTAAGAAATAAACTTACTGGTGCTAAAGATATGTAATGTCAACCCCCTTATATGTTTAAAACCAATAAACCTATTTCCATAAAATTTGGAGGGATAAAAGATCCTAGGACTGAGAAGTTGCATACCACATTTCAGTTCTAGAGTTTAAGACGGCCAAGATATAAGGCACTAAAATGTGGCCTTTTTAACGAAACCCAAGGCAACCCTAATATACTGGCACTACTGTGCCACTATAATACATATACTGGGTGCTTGGGGTTTCTGTATGAACTCCTGTTTACATGATATCTTGGCCACTTTAGACCCTAGAACTGCAAAATTAGACATGCTCCATTTCACTCTATGATCTCTTAACCCTCCAAATTTTATTAAAATTGGTGTCATATTTCATGAGCAATAATTGGCCTAATTAACATATTGTTGCCTGATTAACTACATATGTTTTACCCAAAGACAGAGAAAAAAAATGACAAACAGTTCATGTATGAAAGTTACAGGTCTTGCAGGTATCACATAGAAATAGGCCCTTTTTGGGGTTTTATTTTAAAAAAATGTAAATAGTTTTTATGTTGATTGTGATTAATTGATTGCACATGTGCTAGTCACAAAACACTGCAGAGAAAAATAGCTAAAAAAGAGCTGGGCTGAGCTTCTGGGCAGACCAGGCAACAACAACAACAACAAAAAAATAGCTAAAAAAGTTGTTTTTTTCCGCATTAAATTACTGCACAAACAAAAACAGTTATGGTAGAATAACTTATTATATACTTAAATGTGACACTGTTGTATATGTGAGGGAAGGTTAATATGAGGCACACAATGCATTCCCATGTATATATGGATATGCCATGGCCCGACTGAGCATATTATTGATATTCTTCCCAAGTGCAGCTTGACCTTATGATGTCACAAGTCATAACAATTCATACCAACAGTGTGCCTCTAAAACATGTAAAACATGTAAAACATGTAGACCGGTACAATGTCAGCAGGGCCCAACAACCTCCTATCGGTTTCGCCTCAGCATCTTCAGGGAGTGCCTGTCTGAGGTATGGAGGTTTTTGGATGGGTCTGTGGAGCAGATACTGAAAACGAATTTGGGGAAGAGTTTTGGCAGTTCAGAACTGCTTCTGAGTAGACTGTGCTGCCTGTTGTCCTTCTACATCTTTTTTTACCTTGGAAGTGCAGAACAGATTGCAGTGTGAAGGCTTGAGCTAAGTTGAGAGCTGGGCATTTGGAGCTGGTGTGCGAGTCAGCCAGAGGCTGTGAAAATGAAACTGAGCTGCTGGTGCTGTGGGCTCCTACTAATTCCCACCTACTGTGTGGATAAATTCTGGCATATGGGACCTAGCATGAGGAAAAATATGATATTCTCACTCTAGGTCTGACAATCCTCTAAATAAGGAAAATATCTGACAGAAGATATCCTCACAAGCATTGCATATCTGTATCTACCAATCTATCTATCTATCTATCTATCTATCTATCTATCTATCTATCTATCTATCTATCTATCTATCTATCTATCTACCTATCTGTGCAGTTTACAAACAAGTCAAACTCACACCGCCACTATCAAAAACACACCAAGCTCCTGATTCCTAAGGAGCGGGCCAATATGCTGGAAGTCTGTGACATCCTCCGCATGACATGGTCTGATCATGCACCAGTACTGTTAAAACTAGTATTCTCCCCTAGCCCAAGAAATAGTACTTGACGTCTAAACATAGGGCTCCTAAATTAATCCCCAGTTAAACAAAAAATTTCAGAGACCACTCAGGAATTTCTGGATACCAACTCACCCTCAGATACAACTCCCTTGGTCCAATGGGATGCCTTGAAGTCTGTGTTGAGGGGTATTTTTATTCAGTACAGTTTCCAGCAAGAAAAAGCTAATCAACAGCTACAGAAGCAGATAGAGGAGGAGGAGTTACGGGAAGCAGACTTCTGACATAAGCTCACCTTACACCCTGAAAGATAAGGCCCTTTAGTTATCAAAGAAAAAGAGGTTAGAATCTTTACTGGCTGCTCAGACTGAGGGTATGCTCAGGCGATCAGCACAGAGGTTCTACGAGGGAGGTTACAGGACAGGACATCTCCTGGTCCTGACCTTAAGGAAACAAATGATTTCCAGAGCAGTCGTTTGAATTCAGGATCCAGAGTGGGGTGATATCGGATCCTCTGAACATATCCGCCTTCTTTGCGGATTTTTATGCAGCCCTGTATAGGCAGGAACCAGTTCCCAATTTTGAAACTAAAGTAGGGTCCTTTTTAAATAATATTGAGCTGCTCTCCCTTGAAGAGCATCTTAGGGCCATATTAGATGGGAACATCTCTGCCCAGGAAATCCTGAACAAATTTTTTTTTTTTTATTTATTTGTTTAACCAGGTATAGCACACTAAGCTTTTTTACAGGAGCGACCTGGGAGCACAAGGAGGTTAAGTGACCTGCTTAGGTTCACACAGTATGCAAGTGGAAGCTGTGGGATTCAAACCCAGATCTGGTCTATTGGATGTCACTAAATTTGCAGCTCAGAGCCTTAGACCACTGCGCTATACTGCCTCTGTAGTACAACACAGATTAAGTTGGGAAAATCTACTGGCCTGGATGATTTACCGTCCGAATTTTATAAATGTTTTAAGAAAGACTTATTGCCTGGTATGTTACAGTGTTTTCATCACATTCAAGAAGGGGATTCCAATGTCCTGGAGACAGGCCCAGATAGTGGTGTTGCCTAAGGAGGGCAAGGACACACAGTTTTGTCCCTCCTACTGTCCCATTTCACTTCTGAATGTGGATATGATGATATTTACTGGCATCCTGGCAGACAGACTGCAACAGGTTATAGGGAGGGTTGTCCATCCAGATTAAACTAGTTTTGTGGCAGGGAGATAGTTGACTGATAACGTAAGGAGACTACATAATATAATTACTTCCCAGCAGCATAAATCAGACTTTCAACTAGCTATCTCCCTGGATGCCAAAAAGGCCTTTGATCGAGTTAATTGACTATTTCTAAAATCTACAATGGAACAGATGCAATTTGGCCCCAAATTCTTAAAGATTTTTCAAAATTTATATACCCTGCCACATGCCCAAGTTAAAGTAAACAGGATGAACTCAAGAAGTTTTGCCTTATCCAGAGGTACAAGGCAGGGATGTCCCCTATCCCCCATGCTTTTTGCAGTCTGTCTGGAACCCCTGGCAGCGGCTATATGCCAGTACCCACAGATGATTGGCGTGATGGCCAGTGGGAGGGAACAAAAGGTTGCCCTTTACACTGACGATTCTCTTTTTTTCCTGGGTAGGCCCCGGAGATCTATTCCTCATCTTCTATCCATTCTGGAGAGGTTTGGAGAATTGTCTGGCTATAAATTAAATTATGCCAAATCAGAGGCCCTTAAGTTAAGTGGCACAATCCCACAAGGTTTCCACAATGGCTTCCCTTTCTCTTGGGCCAAGAACAATCATATTCGTTATTTGGGCATTCAGGTCCATGTGGCACCTCTAAATTATTCGAAATCAACTATAATAAATTATGGGGCATAGCACAACAAGACTTAGCCAGATGGTCCCTGCTACCCTTGATGGTCGCAGGAAAAATAGATTCTATTAAAATGAACCTGCTTCTCCGCTTTTTGTTTCTATTTGTCAATCTTCCGATACCAATCCCCCCAACATTTTGGCGTGGGATCACAGTTGGTCTGTCCAGGTTCATATTGGGGAACCATCACCCACGAATCTCCAGGCAGACATTATCCCTCCCACGTGATGGGGGGGTTTAGGCCTGCCCGACTTTTACTCGTATTATCTTGCTTGTCAACTCCAAGTGGTTCACACTTGGATTACAGGGCAAAGTTCTTTGGGTTGGTTGGATATAGAGGAGTAGGACACTACACAGGTTCTTCTGAGTTCATTAGCTTACTCGCTACCCTCACACCCAGTCTCCTTGTTATCCAGCAATCCATGGACACAGCACACCTTGTGAGTCCTGAAGAGGGTCAGACAAAGGTTGGCCTCTGAAGAGACCCTGGGTTCCCTTTCTCAGATTCGTTACCATACGGGTTTTTTCCTCCATGACTGGATGGCACATATGTTAGGTGGGAGCTAAAGGGGCTGGTCCCCTTCTTGCAGCTGTTGGGGGAGGGTACTTGTCTCTCCTTTGCCCAGCTTAAGGAACAATTTGGTCTACAGGACCCAGACTTCCATAGATATTTGCAGGTATGCCACTTTTTTTTTTTTGAAATAGAAATTTATTGGAGAGTTTTTACCATATAAAGTACACATAAAAACAGACATATCAACAGTACAATACCACTCTCATTAAGTGCCATTACAACTATTGATGTCTATAAAGAGAGATTAAAGAAATAGGACTAAAGATGTAAGAGAAGACAGAGAAAAAACAATAGTTAGCAGTTAGATAAAAAGGAAAAGGTTAGAGTAATATAAAATAAAAGCAGAAGGGAGAAAGTAAAAATAAACTACAGGAGAATAAAGTAAAATAAGATACAATAAAGGGAGAGTACCATCAGAAGTATAAAAACAACAGTTAAAAAAGAATAAGAGAGTAAAAGAAAGTAAAAAGAGGGAGAGACTGTAGCGCTGTTAATACAAATACCGAGTTTTGACCCCCGGTATACTTCGAGGTCATATCCATTGCAGCAGAAGGCTTCCATATACAGAATCATTCTACCTATATTATTGTATCTTAAAGACAGCATCAGACAAGCAGCTACCGTAGTAGATATTAAAAGACAGCTACAATGGACAAGCGTGGAAAATTACGCCCGACTGAGGCCCAGAGTTTCTTCTTAGGCATACCTGGCGAGCAAGTCCACTACTGGCCTCCCCTCTTGTGAGGCCATGAAGTGTAGAAAAGGTAGCCATCTCACTTTAAAATTATCTACGGACAGCCTCAATTTGGCCGTCAAGTACTCCATGTCTACAATCTTGGTGCAGATGCCATACCATGTATAGATGGTGAGCTTATCTGGGGTAAGCCATGAAAGAGTAATAGCTTTGGGGGCCACTGACACCAAGGTTCCAAACAGGAGGTGGGAAGATCTGGAAATCAACTGGGGGGGATGTCAATCCTAATAACCAGTACTGCGGGGAGCATGGCAGTGTTAATTCAAAAATATTGTTGAACGTGTCTATTACTTCCTTCCAAAACTCTTGTATAACTTTACACTCCCAAAATGTATGTAAATAAGTGCCAACCAACCAACAGTGTCGCCAACAGAGGTCGGAGTAGTGTAGTCCAAAGTATTTTGTCATCACAGGAACTCTAAAAAATCTAATAACTAACTTCCAATGGAATTCCCCCCAGAAAAGAGAGGATGTGGTATTGTGAACGGACTTCCAAATAGATGTCCAATCAGTGTCCGACAGAACCGTCCCCAGGTCTCCATGCCACCTATCCTTGACCTGTAGCAAGGAGTCACCTTCTGCAAAATTCATCTCTGTAACTAAACTTGAGATAATTTTTTTCTTTTGCTCTGGCAACCTGATCAGGGAGGAAAGGGTAAGCAGCACGGGGTTACCCAAAGGTTCTGTACCCACCTCAGTTTGTTGTTCATTTATATGGGCATAGTGCCTTAACTGAAAATAACGAAAGAAATCCCTACCTTGAAGGTTAAATTCGGCCTTTAGTTACTGAAATGATTTAAATATTTTCTGGTTGAAAAGCTGACCCAGATTAACTAACCCCATTCTGGCCCATCGATGAAAGCCCATGTCCCACCTGAGTGGGCCAAAATCCAAACAGCTCCGAATGGTCGTATGTGAATTAAGCTTTAAACTAATACCTAATTTCGAATTCATATCTTTCCACACCTGTGAAATCAACCTTGTAAAACGGTTTCTGAAATCCAGCTGGCTCAACCTGGGTGCGTCCAGAAAAATAAGATCTGTGATATTTCCCAGAGAGGAGTCAGCCACTTCAATCTGAACCCACTTAGGTGGGGAATCGCAGGCCATGGTCACTAAGGGTAACAAATGCGATGCCCAGAAATATTTCTGGATATCTGGTACCCCAAAACCTCCCCTTTCCCTTGCGGCCACCATAATCTTCCACTTCACTCGAGGCCTCCGCCCAGACCATAAGAACTTGGAAAGAGTAGATTTTACGTCTCTCCAGAAATTCCTAGCGGGCCTCAGAGGGATAGCCCCCAGTATAAACAATAGCCGGGGGAGAATATTCATGTGAATGGATTCACCCTACCTGAGATGGAGAGAGGGAGTTCCCTCCACCTATTACAATCCTCCCTGATGTCCCCAAGGATCTTTAAACGGTTCGTGGAGTATAGGGCCTTAAAATCCCTGGGTATCCATATCCCTAAGTATCTAAACCCCGCCTTACACCATTTAATTTTCTGCACCCCTGGCAAGGGCTGATTCCTGGCCCCCTCCAGAGGGTACAACTCAGATTTATCCGGATTAACCTTGTAACCGGAAAGGGTTCCGAATTCCAAGAGGAAACTGAAAATCTTGGGTACTGCTTCTGCCGGGTCTGAAATATATAGTAAGGTATCATCCGCGTAAAGTGAAACCTTAACTTCCACCCCTCTGACCTGCAAGTCCCGGAAAAAATCAGATTGCCGAATATAAGCAGCCATGGGTTCCAAACTAAGAGCAAACAAGAGAGGGGAGAGAGGGCAGCCCTGCCTGGTACCACGTTCAATCCCAAATTGCCTGGAGATCGTCCCATTCACCCGGACTTTTGCTCTTGGCTTAGTATATAAATTGGAGATCCAAGCTCGAACTCTCTCTCCAAACCCGAAAACCCCCAATACCGAATCCAAATACTGCCAGTTTAGACGATCAAAAGCTTTCTCAGCATCTAATGATAATATTGCCGAAAGAAGGGAGTCAATAGGGAGCTGGGTTGAAGAAATTACATTTAAAAGTAATCTAATGTTGTCCTGGATGTGTCTCCCGGGTATAAACCCAGTTTGGGCCTGGTGAACCAGGACAGGGACTACTCCCTGCAACCGTGAGCTAATAATTTTAGCAAAAATTTATGCATCTTGGTTAAGTAATGAGATGGGACGATACCCTGCACAAGAGGTGGGATCCTTCCCTGCTTTCGGCAAAACTGAGATAAGGGCCTCCCCCATGTCTCCGGCAAGGCACCCAGTTCCTGGGCCACATTACAAACTCTAGTAAGTAAAGGAACCAAATCTTCCTGAAACAACTTATAGAATTCAGAGGTGAACCCATCCGGCCCGGGAGCCTTCCCAGAATCAAGAGACTTTATGGCTGCCCCTACCTCAGCTTCAGTAAAGGGGGCCTCCAAGGCATCTCTTTGAGTGTCAGACAGTATGGGGAGCTCTATACCTTACAAAAAGTCCGCAATTTTTTTACTATGATCTAGTGTTTGTTCCTTCTTGTACAGTTGTTCATAGAACTTTGTGAACTCCTGTGCAATTTGCCCTGGGAGGGTCTTACAAGGGAGATTTGGAGGATCAGAGCTAACCCTAACTACGTACCTTTCGGCAGCTTGCTTGCGGAGTCTGAGCGCGAGCAATTTGCCGGCCCTCTCTCCCCTTTCATAGTAACGTTGCCCAGTATATCTAAGGGAATTCTCCACCCGTCTCTGTAACAGCGAGTTATATATCTCCCTGGCCTCCTTTAGTTTCTTAAGTACTTTCTGAGACCCGTGCGCTTATGGACTGCTTTTAAATCTGCAATAGAGGTGAGAGTTTCCCTCATACGAGCCTGATGCTGTTTGTTTCTGGGGGAGGCGAAGGCTATTGTATGTCCTCTCACCACTGCCTTAAGGGCGTCCCACAGGAACTTGGGTCTAGAGACTGCCTCAGTATTTTCATTTAAATAGCATTGGACAACTCTTCTAGTAGATTCAATATATTGTTTGTCGTTAAGTAACCCCGGATCGAATCTCCAGAGCCCCCCCCCGTGTCCCAAGCAAGCTTTGCCTTGATCATTGCGTGATCAGAAATCGTAATAGGAAGGATAGACACATCTCTAAAAGAATGCACAGCATTCTTATGGGTATAAAATCTATCCAGTCTTGAATATGTGTTTGAAACTGGGGAAAAAAAGGTGAAATTTTTCATAGAGGGATTACACTGCCTCCATGGGTCTGTTAATCCGGCTTCTGTGATCAAATTCAGATGTAACGAGAACAGGACTTGGACCCTGGGGTTTTAGTAGAGCTTCTGTCCATACTCACATCCTCGACACAGTTCCAATCCCCATTAAAATAACCTGTCCGGGAGGTAAATTGGCTACTGAGTCGAAGAGAGATCGAAAAAACTCTCCAGAGGGTGGGGTAGGGGCGTACACTCCCACTAGGTGGATTATCCACCCTTTATAAAGACCGGAGACTGTCAGCTGGTGGCCAGAGCCTGATTTAGCTACCGTTTGAATCTGGAACGGAAGGCCCCTCTGGAATAGGATTGCCACTCCTCCCCTTTTGGATTGCGGGTGCTCTTCAGAGTGAACCGTGCCCACCCAATCTCTGCGCAATTTCATATGTTCTCCCAGAGTAAGCTTTGTCTCCTGTAGACAGGCGATATCACATCTTTCCCTCTTGAATTCTGCTAATATCTTAGCGTGTTTGACAACATTATTAATTCTTTTAACATTCAGGGAACCTATTATCAAGTCAGCCATGTTTTGTTTGTAAAAAAAATTCAGCATATTTACATATCTTATGTCCAATCATACGGTTATGGTACCCAGACATACAAAGAGGTACTCTCCCTAAAACATAAAAAAAGACAGAAAAGAAGGAAGAAATAGATAGCAAACAAAGCATCCAACATTGCAACCACTCTAACACACCCTTAATCTAAAGAAATTGTTGGCCCAGTACCTAACGCACAGGGCCTACCTCCCCTACGGGAGTGCAACAACAAACAGTTGTTGCTAGTGAGAACCTTAGCAACCTGAGCCACCAGCTGTGCCGATAAATCTCGGCCCAATCAGCTCTCAGGTGCAGTGTGGGGGAAACAAAACTTTTTTCACCCTAGAGGGAACAACACTCCACACAAAGTGGAAGGGTTAGAAGGCTCCCCTTATCAGGGGAGTCGCTAGCCTGTGCCCTCTGTTTATGCGTTGAAGAGCTTCCGGGAGGGCTGGGAGAAAAAAGTACCCCTCGATCCTCCAGTGTTAACTCCATCATGAACTCTTTTTATTTTCCCCCTTTTGTCAATCCTGATAGAGAATCCAGTTCGACTGAATCCATGGGAGGGGAGAAAGAGAAGGAGAAAAAGAAAAAAAAAACCCTCCCCACCCACCCCAAACCACCTCCTCCCTGCCCTTCCCTATTTCCTTCCCCGAGGCCGAAAAACCCAGCCCTGTTGGCATCATCATCGATGTAGGGGGTCCTGTACTCCTAATTCCAGTTACACCTCGGGGCTCCAGGGGGGCCTATGGCAAGATGTAGCCTATGGCAGGGTGGGAGGACAAAATAAGCTTTCCCACCATGAACAGCCAGTGGCATTAATCCATTTTGCAAGACAGTGATGTTCCCTCGCACTCCTCCTCCCCGTGAACCCAGGGGGGAGAAAACACAAGAGCCAGTCCACCCAGAATCATCCCTTGCGCTCCCATCTCACATATCCAAAGCCCCAGCCAGAGCGAACTGGTCCTTGTTGCCCTAGAATACGTAGTGGGAGTAGGTAGTGAGAATCTCCCCATTCCTCCAAAAATAATGTCTCCTCTCCCTTAATCATGAAGGAAACCCCACCGCCAAAACTATTATGTCGACCTCCAACGGCTTCACCATCTTATTACCTCAACCCCTGCTATAAACACCTACCACTGAGGTGGGGTGGGGAAAAAAGAGCCGAAAAGCCTCCATGTAATCAAGAGGGCCAAAATTATAAACGGACTTCAGGAAGGGGTCACCCAGAAATGTGGTCGTGTGTAATCCAGCAGCCAGAGCAAAAGATCCGCCCACCCGGGCCCCCACACCGCACGCCAAAACCCGCCGCCGCCTAGAGACCCCCTCCCGCCATCCAAGACCAGGGAAACCACCAGGGACACAAAACCACAAGAAAGGCCAACAGGTAAACCCCCTAACCACCCTTTCTCTTTGTTTTACACATATTAAGCTTAAATGTGAACAAAAACATTGTCAGGTCAAGGAAGATATGATTTCAACCGTTAAGGCCTTAGTAAACTGGGTAGAACATTAAATGAACATTTGCTGTAATTCAGCCAGTCCCCTCAGAGGTTTTCCTTCTGGCAATCCATTTGGATAGGTCCACGTGTAGGGGTAACACCGAGTCCATTCTTGAATGGGATCGATTAGCATCTTTCGAGCCTGGAGCCGCCGCCCAAAGTAGTTGTTCGATTTCTTTCTCAGCGATCTCTTCTTTGATGTCAGGAACTGAAATGTCATTGGCAACCAGAAACTCACGAGCCATCAATAAGGAGTCATAGCTTTTCGGACCCTCAGGTGTCTCTGCCCACAGTCTGGTGGGATATCGCAGTTGGGCCTTCCAACTCTTTTCTTTTAACTGTTTCACCACTCCCAACACTCTCTTCCGACGTTGGGCCAAAGCCGGGGGAAAATCTTGGTCACAAATACCTTCATACCATCAAAGTTCAAGTCCTTTTTAGCCCATGCCAGTCATGATATCTTTTCCTTAGTCGGGAATCTCAAGAATTTAATAATAATGGCTCTGGGGGGCGCCTTGTCTAGGCTTTGGGGCAAGGGCCCTGTGTGCTCTTTCGATCTCCAGTGGAGGTTCTTCTCCAATTTGCAGCTCTGTCTTTAACCAACAATCCATAAAGACCACCATGTCCGCTTGCTCGGCTCCCTCTGGTATACCAACCACCCTTATATTATTGCATCTGGAACGCGCCTCTGCATCCTCAGCCCTTGCTGTTAAAACTTTCTCCCTCACATATAGATACGATAACGATCTTCCAAAGGCCATATGTTCTGACTGCAACCCCTCTAAATGTTGTTCGACAGAGGTAGTTCTTGATTCCAATTTCTTAAAGTCCCTTTGGATGTCCATAACTTTTGCATCTATCTTGTGCAGTAATTTAATGATTTTTCTCGATTCTGCTCTTGTACTGGTCGATCCTGAGTCAGAGCATGAATCATCAGCTCCAGACACAGAGAGCACTGAGGAGCACGAGGGAGCTGGGCTGAGGCCTGCCATCTGTCTGCCTCATAGGTTCTCAGAGACGGTTTTGGCTATTAAGGAGCCTCTTTTCTTTGTGCGAACCATTGCAGGGCATATACTATGCCAATATCACTACTTAAATCCCGGGATGTTGCCACTGAATATTGGATTCTCTTCTGAAGTCGCACTGGAGAATCGGAGTGAGGAGCTAGGCAGCCATTTCCACCAGCTACTGTATGTCACCGGAAGTCCCAGGTACGCTACTTTATTAACACCCCAGACAACTTCAAAGAACTCATATGCCAACCAAACTCATGGGAGGGCTTTGTACTAATGGTACAGGGATCGGAGGAGAAGGTGAGACTGACCTCTCAGTTATATAAATTAATAGGGCTTGGGGAAC
Organism: Neoceratodus forsteri; assembly: GCA_016271365.2. Lineage (NCBI taxonomy): Eukaryota > Metazoa > Chordata > Ceratodontiformes > Ceratodontidae > Neoceratodus > Neoceratodus forsteri. The sequence continues at coordinate 106,583,990 of CM028132.1, forward strand.
AACATCCATAAAGGATGGTAAAACTTGCTTGGGAGAAGGAGATATCAGAGACTATCCTAGATGAGCAGTGGCTTAAGAGGTTGAAACTGGGGTGGAGAGTGACCTCATCCCCCACCTAGAGGGAATTCTTTTGGAGAATTCTGGTCTGGTACTTTCTGGTCCCAGTGGTGACCCAACACCACAGTAATACTAACACAGATGTTTGTTGGAGGGCATGTGGCTCAGTGGGTACGCACTGGCATATCTACTGGGGCTGTCAGATCATTGCCCATTACTGGAGGAGTATACAAGAGGCAATACAGGAGGTTCTGTCAGAACAAATACCAAACACTTTTACAGACTGGGTACTGGACTTCTCAACCATGGTGCACCTTCTTCCTTCTAAATGAAAGTTGGCCCTGGCCCTAATTGCTACAGCCCTGAAATGCCTAACAGCACACTGGCTCCATCGGGAGCCTCCGGGCAGGAGGGAGTGGGCCTCCAGAGTTAATAATATTATGGACATGGAATCCCTCATGGCCAGATTACAACTTAAGGAAGAACAGTTCCGAGTGGTCCGGGGCCCTTGGATTGCCTGGGAGGTAGCTCTCCCCGCACCTCAACGGCTCCTTAGTATAGATGTTTAATAAGAAAATTGCTTCTTCCTCATTTATTAATTAATTGATGAATATAGGAGCACATCAGATGGGTACAATTCACATATTTATTTTAATGGATACATTCATTTGATTTGCTTGTCTCCCTTTCTCCTCTCTTCTCTCTTACTCTTTTGCCTCTTCTTTTTCCTTCTACACTTTATTCTTTAAAAATATTGATTATGATGGACTTTTACATGGCATGATGATCTTAGTTCTCTTCTTGCTGTTGTTGTGATTTTTCTTTTTTGTAAATAGTTTGGAAGTATAGAACTGATTTATAATGTCTAATTCCTGAAGAGGCTTTAATAGATATACACAAGCCACCTTGCATGAAGTATTAACAGGTACATTCCTTTAGACATCATAATGATGACTGTATACTGTTGTAATTTTCTGATGGTTGAATAAACCTGAGTTATAAAAAAAAAACACACACACCTAGCTCTGGTTTAAAATACTAATGTTGTCATTTATTTGACAAACATGGCTGAACTAGTACTTGCCTGACACGTTTCAGACCTGTACAGCCCTTTTTCAAAGCCCTTCTAGTTCATGCACCATGTTTGTCAAATAAATGACAACATTAGTATTTTAAAACTGGAGCTTGGTGTTTGTTTGATAATGGTGGTATGTGCTCGATTTGTTTGTAAACTATTATATGGATTTGAGGAACACCACTAGCCCAGTGCTTAACTGACTCATAAATTGAGATCTATCTACTGTACCTCTCTATCTAGCTGGGTCTCTCACTCTGTCTTTCTGTCTTTCTGTCTGCCTGTCTGTCTGTCTGTTATTCTGTCTGTCTATCTATGTATCTATCTATCTATCTATCTATCTATCTATCTATCTATCTATCTATCTATCTATATATCTATCTATCTATCTGCCTATCTATCTAACTATTCTTTGCAAAAAGCTGCATTAATGCACCAGTTAGGATTCAACTTAATGTAACAAAAGTAGGGAAATGTGGCATTAGGGTTTCCAACCCTAACTTCCATCCCCCCAAAGCAACAAAAGGACAACACTACACAAGCAACCACAGACAGCCATCATCAGGTGAAACCAACATACATCTGTTTCTAGATGACACAAATGTAGTAGCACAGATGTGCCACTTTCGTGGATGAGATGAAGATGGTGGGGTGACCATTCCCCTGTACAGCCCTGACACTGACTAAGGTGTAGAGGGGTGTTGGGTGAGATGAAGGTTGTGACATGACCATTCCCTCATAAACATCACAGCCTGACATTAACCAAGGTGCAGAAGGGTGTTGGGTGAGGCTGTCAGATGATCATTCCCATGCACAGCTCAATGACTAAGGTGTAGAGAGGTGTTCGGTGAGATGATAGCTGTGAGATGACCATTCGCCTACACAGCCCTCACACTACGGTATAGTGATGTGTTGGGTAAGATACAGGATGTGGGATTCATTCTCCTGTAAACTGTATTACCCTGGCACTGATTAAAGTATTTTTTCAATCAAGCTTTTTATCCCTCTCTGCCAAGCATCTCACCCTTTTCAGGTCCCCTGCAATCACTGAGCACCATCCCACACTTATCCCACCACTGCAATCCTCCCCCCATACATTGCTTAACCCCATGGCGGGCCTTTGGACTGGTGGCCTTTTGTACCTACCATGAATCAGCTGTGTTTTCCTCCTCCAGTGTTGCCCCTTCTTCTCCCTGCTTCTTGCCATACAGTTTGTCCTTCTTTACTGCTGGGTTCCACCCCCACTGCACCGGCTTCCTGTAGTCTCCCCTCTCTCCAGTAGTCAAAATCTACTGCAATCTTCCTGTGGACATGCCTGTAGATACCACAGTCCTGCACTGTGACACTTATGCAATGGGACGGCTGTATGTGAGGATGCTTTATATCTTGCTGGCTTCCTGCTGGTCCCCATCATTATATAGTCAGTCTCTGCCTCCAATGATCACATCTCCGTTGACAAGATAATGCTGCCATAGAAAACAAACTACACTGCAATGAAAAGCCCACACATCCCCAATCTTTTATTTTTTATTCTTTGGTAACTGGGTAAGGCCTACTGGACATAAGGCTCATTTACAGGGGAAACCCAGGAGCACTGTGGAGGTTAAGTGATTTGCTCACTGTCACACAGTATGCAAGTGTTGGCTGTGGGAATAAAACCCATGTGTGTTTGATGTACAAGCTCATTCATAGCTCATTACTGTAACCTCTAAACTACACTGCCGACCCTCATTTTGGAAGTGTAAGGGAGGTCCACACAGCATGGGGATCTGAGAGTATTGGTAGCCACTACATAGATGTCTGACAGGTTTTCCCCATTTTTTCTTCCGTGACCTCTGACCCGCCATCCACCCTATGTTGGTACAGAGACTCATTGCTGGCAAGCTCCCAGGCAGTAACAGTTCACCATAAGGTGTTGCTTTGGCTGTAAAATGCCCCACCAATCCTCCCTGATTGCCAGCGCCTGAGTGTCTCCTGATCTCAGGTCAACCAATGAGCGTATACTATGTACTATACATGCTCACTGACAGTTCAGTCGGTGGCTGGCTGTGGCAGTGTGAGGAGGGCCATGGCAGTCGCTGGCATGGGTCTAATGGGGGGGGGAGTGGGATGGTGGGTCAGTACTTGCTGGGGTGAGGGCCACTAGACTACCAGGAAAAATATTTGTTGGGTCAGAACGGTGATCAGTGAATGGGGAGGGACCACTAGATTACCAGGGATATTATTTCTTTGGGTTGGGATACGGATTGTTAAAACCCTCAATTGTATGAGAGAGGTTTATGTTTCAATGTCATTGCTTGTGTGACCTCAAATCATCCACTGGTGGAGAATTGCTTGCAAGGCAATGAAATAATAGAATGTAATGAATGTAGAAGGAATAAGGTTGTAAGCAGAGGACTCTAAGAGGTGACAACTGTCATATATATTATTTTATTAATAAAAAGATATGACAAGGAAAGAACCATTTTCTAGGCTTTCCTAAAGCTCCCCACTAGTAGCTTATCTGCATTGTTCATAATGTGAAATGTTTCTTTTGTTATTTTGTGAAGGGGAAGGAATCATAAATAAGAACTAGCCATCCAATCCCTTTCCCTTCCTGATCTCGATGTAGTCCAGATCGGCCCCCGTGCTGCCCGATGCTCTGTTTCATGACTTCAGACTTTGTTGAGTGCAGGGGCATGCTCCATTGCTATGAAAGGTGTGTATTTTAAAATATATATTTTTATATTTTAAAGAGTCACTGGGTGGCAGTTCACAGTCACTGATCAACTAAGAAGAGCCTGCCCCCATGCATTACAAACCCCAATGTCACAAAATGTTGGAGTGTGGGGGGCGGTACTGGGGTGAAGCTGGACTACATTGGACCAGGAAGGGGAAGGGATCAGACAGCCAGCTCTCATTTACAATCCCAAACCCTTCACCTTCACACAATATCAAAAAAACAATTTTACAACATTAACAGTTAAACTCTGGTGCTGGTAAGCTCCGGTGGGGAGCTTTATGAATGATATTAAAATGAGCATGATTGGTGCTCTTTATGCTGGGAGACACAACACAATTTAACTGAGAGTTTTGGTAAACTGAGGTTTGGATAGTTGGAGTTTTTCTGTATTAGGAACCCTTTGAATGTGTGGGGTTTAATTTATTTATTTATTGAAAAGTTTCACCAAGAAGGCATGCTGAGCCAAGGCTCATTTCCAGGTGCATCCTGGGGGAAGGGGTTGAGGGAAATACAGTTATAAATTTATAAACAGTATATAACAAGTAATACATAACATAATACAACAGTTAATAAGTTTAGAATGAATGGTGCAGTGATTGACGAATGAGATATGACTAACCCCTTGGGTGTGTTTGAGTGCAGTATGACAAATCCTTTGGGTGCATGGGGGTGTTATATCAGGAACCTTTTGGGGGTTTCTGGGGTGTGATATATGGAAAACTAAGTGTGTGGGGTGCAGTATGACAAATTTTGGGGGGTGTGGGTGTGATATAAGGAACCCTTTGATGGCATGTGGGGTGTAGTATTGGGGGTGGGGTGGGTGTAATATGAGGAACTCCCTTGGGTGTGTTGTAATGCCTTATCACCCAGCACTAAACATTCAATATCAGACATTTTCAAGTGAATTGATTATGCAACCTCTGAAAAAAAAAAGAAAAAGGCATGGGGCTTTGGCTTGATCCATCTCTGTAATTTTTAATTTATTTAGATTCTATTTCTTTATGTCCTTTGCAACATCAAGTCAACACTTCCACCTCCTTCAAACCCCAAATACGTCTTTCAGGATATCTACCCCTCCCAAACATACCTTCCATTGTGGTAACCACCATACAATCTCTGTGGGGTCAACTGCAGGTGAGGGTGAGCAATCCAATCTCCAACCTATAAGGTGACGACCACCAGTGTGAACAACCCAGACACGCAACTGCCCTCCTTGAGGTTCCGAAGGAGCTGTGTATGGAGAAGTCCAGCATCAGTGAGTCTCTGCTGTGGCTGACTGTGTTGTTTCAACCAGTGATGGTCTGTAAAGCTTTATTTGAATTGGGAGATTGGGAGCTGAGACTGCCTAAATGTTACACAACATTTCATCAAGAGCAAACCTCCACTTTTTGGATTGCACCAATTTAGGGAGAGGGGTAGCTCCCCCTCACCGGGCTTTTGATGTTCTCTGTGTTACAGTATATACTCTGGCTGCTCTATACAACAGCTCTTTACATCTCCTTTACATGCCTTATCGACTACACAACAATTACAGCGTTATATGTTTAGGCGGGGAGTAAAAGTAACAGAACAGGTGAGGGATCTGGAGATCACAGTGCCCTTGAACCTTAATGTAGGAATCCTATATAGCCGGGCGGTGGGAAAGGCCAATGGAATGTTGGCATGCATAGGCAGGGGCATTACTAGCAGAAAGAGGGAGGTAATAATGCCCCTTTACAAAGCCATGGCGAGGCTGCACCTGGAGTATGGGGTTCAGTTCTGGAGGCCTCATCTCCACAAGGATATAGGTGCATTGGAGAGGATTCAGAGAAGGGCAACCAAGATGGTGCAGCCTATGCAGAGAGAGTCATACGAGCAGAGGTGTAAGGAGCTGGATCTGTACATGCTGGAGACAAGGAGGAAAGGGGAGACATGATTGAAACTTTAAATGTGAAGGCTCAATAAAGTGGGAGAAGAGTGTTTACTTAAGAGGAAGGAAGGGTCAAAACTAGAGGCACAGCCTCAGACTGCAAGGAAAAGATACGGGCAATGTGAGAGGGCATTTCTTCACAGGGAGGTGGTGGAGCCCTGGAACAGACTACCAGATGGAGTGGTGAGGCCAAATTGGTGGAAGAATTCAAGAGGCATTAGACAAGCATATGGGGCTGAGTATTGGGGGAGGGTGGGGCTGGCAGGAAGGGGAGGTGTAGGAGAAACAAAAGGGCAGATTAGATGGGCCAGAATGGTCCTTTTCTGCCTTCAAGCTTCTGTGATTCAATGATTCTATGATATACAGCATTAAGATAAATCAAAGGCAGACATTGTTGGCTCTTGCCAGCTCTTGTTATGTTTGCTTGCACATGCATGTGCAGCAAACATTTAGTTACGATTAACCACATTTCAGAGGTGTGTCACTGTTGTGTCGAATGAGGTCAAGCTGCATTGGTCTCATCAGTAACAGGCCAATACCAAGGCAAGCTGAGTGTGACACTAGTCACTGTTTGATGGGGGAAAGATAAAAGGACGAAGCACTCTATGAAGAGTGCTTCAGTCCTTTAATTTGCTCAAGTCAGCCAGCAAGCAGCTGAACAGCTTCATTTACAGTCTGTTTTATCATTACATTCTGCAAAGGAAAGGGCAGTTTCTAGTTCCCTATAGCCACACATATTGTTAGCAGGAAAGTTACTGCAGTTTTAGTACCAAAACATGTAATCCAGATGCAGAACTGTCGTACACAACTTCTACCACAAAGTCTCACTGTACCGCAGCGGTGAGATTGTACATAGTATTTTGTACTTTGTCCTTCTTTACAAAGAAAGCTGCCAGTTGTCATTCTGATGTACAGATCTGAATGCTTGGGAGAATCCGCCCACAGTAAAAGGTTTGATCAAGTATTGTTTGTGGAATTGGCCCTGCATACTATGAAAAGCCAGAAACATTTTTTTCTCTCATTATTCCAACTGCAGGAATTCTCTGTCATTATAACTCAAATCTGATTCATGCCCGCAAGTATGGAGGGATGTGAAAACCTGACTATTTATAATCAAGATGGCAACACACAGGACTTGTACACATACCACTGTCTCTGACAGAAACTTGAATCTCTATTTTTTTGTATTTAATAGGTTGCCATAGTAATGGTCATTGATCTACTAGAAATTTTTAATAAAACAGGGTGATATCCTGTAGGCATTTACTACCCACAATTCATCATTTATTTGAAGTTGCCACTGCCTGTTGTTTACTTTGATTTTAGCATGGAATTTTTGAGGACAAGCAGAATAACTGTATGTCAAGCCTACAGAAGTGATTGGTTTTGCACACAAATATTATTGTCTTTAAAACCAAAATTCAACTCATTACAATAAAAAACACAAATATTTACTTTTGTTCAAAATGGCAGCTGTTGTATAGTACTGAATTTATTTTTGCTGCAAAAATAGTCAGTCCCCAAAGTCAAAGTGCACTGACAAGAATTATACTGTTACCTGACATTGAATCAAACTCACCTGACAAAATATAGATTCCACCCAACAACCTTACAGTATCTTCCCAATTACACTTCACAGTGTGTGGGTTTTTGTGGCTCAGTGAATGTTGCCTTGGAGGAGATATGCTTGTAATCGATAAGGAAGATCCACCAATGATTACATCTCCTTCCTTGGAGTACACATTGACCCTCTCGCCCTGCAGTTTGCAGCCGGTAATAAAGTGTGACAGCCAACCACACAGAGGTTTATTATTAACATTAACTACATACAGCGTAATTTTCCTTCAGGTACAGAGCATTAGGATGAAGAATTGTACATGAGCAGTGCCTCTATATTTCTTTTTTGAATTTAATGTACTTTATTGAAGTAGGCTGAAAGTAATAAAACAAACAAATATACAAGGCACTAAAGACACAAACATTACCAATAAAACATACATTATCAGCACAGAACCAAACAACAACAGCAACCCACCAACCTCCACCCCTGCCCCCTTTGGAGTGCTGCTTGACATGCAAATTTGCACCAAGTCTGTAATAAAAAGAAAGATCATCAGAGCACTGTAAATTGTCAGAGGCAGCTGCTTCTTGCATGGTGGGGGTCATGAGTGACAATGACCCAGAGTTCATTGTGGCTAACCAAGCATACGGAGGCCCTCACCTTTCTATATAACCCTGTCTCTGTGAGTTCATTGGTGATATGTTTTTTTTCAACATGAAGGGCACTCAGAATGTTGCTATGCCATTCTACCCTGGAGAGTACCTTATCATCCATCCAATACTGAAGTAATACTATTTTAGCAGCTGTGGCAATTAATGTGGTATATCATTTAAGATTCCCCAAAGCCCTGTCTCTATAGTATGGAAGAATACAAATTTCAGGGGTAAAGGCCTGGTCCAGTCCAAAAGAAGAATCCAAATACAGTCTAATTTCATTCCAAAATGGTAGGGCTTTGTCACAGATCCAGAGCATATGAAACAAACATCCCTCTGATTTTCCACACCTCAAGCAGGTCGAATGAACCAGCTTACCAATTCTATATAGTTTCTATGAAGTAAAATATAAATTATGCAAAATCTTAAACTGAATTAACCTATAGGGATATTGTTTCAGAAATGTATATCAATCACCCCACAGTCTTTTGTCAATCTGTTAAGGTCCAGTCTAATTGCAAGCGTCTTGCCAATAAAAACACATCCCTGACAACTTTCCTAGGTTCACTGACTGCATGGTCTGATAGATCATGAAAACTGCACAAAAAGACACAGTTGCCTTTAACAACTTCTCAAGGGTGCTGTTCCCAATATCAACCAATGGAGGGGGACCCAAGTAAGATGAGAAAGTATAGGATAGTTGCGTATATATTCCGGGTCGCACCTGGAAATGCGTCTCGGCTTAGTGTGCCTTTCCCAGTTACAAAATGTTTAAATAAATAAAAATAAAATATTTAGAAATTGTTCAGGTAGACAATCCATATCTATTTTGAAGGGTAGGGAAATAAAGCTTCATTCCTATCCAAGAAATCTGACTCACTTTGGTGGGATCAGCCAAGGCAAAAAGCTAGCAGGGATGGGGCGATGAGCTGTTTCGGAGTTGGGACTATGAAAAATTATCTAAGATAAATTCCAGACCAAAGAAATGCACAGATATTTACACAACTGAGCATGTGCACAAAGAGACCAGTAAATCAGTCTGTTTGAGACTGCTGGGAAGTTTTGCTGGGGAAATATATAACAAAGCATTCACATTAATACCTGCTACTTTACAAAAATCCTGTTCTGTTCCCTGCCATTGTGGTTCATACTGCCCTGAGAGCTCCCCTGTAGCCACCTGTCCCCATTTAAGATAAAGTACTTACTATTGTGAATAGCTAAATAATAAAGGTAGAAATTGGGAAGCTGCAGAGGTCCTTGATATTAGGACTAGTTAACTTAAAATAAGGTCTCCTGACCACTTCACCATGCCATGTAAAGTTATTCAGAAGAGTCTGGAGTTGTACCAACCATGATTTAGGTATACCATATTAGGCATTCCCGAGGGATATAAGATCTGAGGTAAGAGATTAATTTTAACAATGTTGAATCTGTCCTATAACAATAAGGGCAGGGCAGTCCAATGCTGAAAATCCAATTTAATAGTGCAGATGAGGAGATCCCAGTTATTTCTCTTAAGGTCTGACAGGTGTTGAGTAATTACAGTCCCCAAATATCACAAAGAGCCTGATTCCCAATGAAGCCCCAAATCAACCACCTCTTGTTACCCACAGATGAATTTAGTGGCATGACACTAGTTTTCCCTGTGTTAAGTTTAAAAGCCACTACTTGGCTAAAATCAACAATCTCAGCCAATATCTGCAGGGGTAGATGTTGCTGGCTGTACTATAGGAAGAATATAATCTGTGAGAATTTATTTTATTTATTTATTTCTATTTTGCAAAGAAACCTTAGGCAGGTGTTTATTTTCAAAGGGTTTAGAGTCAGAGACAACATTAATACATAATATAACAAATCCACATTACATACTCACTAATATACACTACAATAAGTGGACATACAGTTCAGCGACAGCATACAGAATTACATAGTTGCATTGTAACAAAGCAATCCATATTGAAGGGCATAGTAAACAAAGCTTGCTTGTCAGGTACAAGTCAATTCTTCTAAAGCATTTACAGATATCAATTTCAGACAGAGAGGTATGCAGCCTAGATTTGAATAACAAAACAGAGTCACAGTTCCTAATAGCACTAGCAAGGTAATTCCAGTGCTTGGCAAATCATATAAGAAGGAGTTCCTACCAATGTAGTTCTCCTCCTGGGAAGCAGTAGTGTGTGTCCGCCATACCTCTAGTAGCATACCTGTTGTTGATGAAGTGAAGCGAGACTGCAAGCTTGGGGACAGCAGGCATTGCAATGCTTTGTAGCCTATGAGGAAGGGTGCTGCAGAGGAGCCTCTGGTTGAGGTTTAACAGGTTCAGTTTGGAATACTGGTCACATGTATGTGTACCATGTCGAGCATCAAGTGAAAAACAGCAGGCCCTGTTAAGTAGTCCCCTTACCCAGTTTACCACCCCACCATTAGCAGACTCATAGACCACATATAGAATAGTGGATAGTTGACTATCCACAACAAGGCTGTGTTTCCATTGAGGGAGCTGATGATGTCATAGAGACCTCGAGAGCAAAGCTCGAGAGGTCTCCATGGCATCATCAACTCCCCGAGATGGAAACACAACTTAGTTGTGGATAGTCAGCTATCCACTATTTTATAGTCTATGGTTTCTCCTAAAATGGACAAGGTTCATATCTTATGCTGACACTCTCGCTGGTCATCGCTAAGGTCCCCAGGATATTGGTCCTCTTCACTGCGGTTATGCTGTTCTGATCACATCCCCATCACAGTGGTCCCACTCTTACTTTCAAGCAACTGTGCCAGGAGATTAAAAACCTGCAAATTGAGAGTTTGGACAAGAGCTAATTATGGCAGTCCGTGTCCAAACTGTCTGCTCACCCGACCGCTCGCTAAATGAATGCACCATTTTAGAACGTATTTTTTAAATCAGTGCCTGTTTCCACCAATCAGGTAGGAGCTCAAGGGGCAAAAGTTGTACTATCGCTGTGATGTCAGAACGATAATACAACAACTTTTTTGACCTTTGAACTGTCCTACAACAGGATTTGGAAAACCATCGTTTTCCATGTACAATAAACCCTAACCATATACTATAGTGCCATAGTCGATGATACTAACAATAAATCTTTGGACAAGAAGTTTTTTTTTACTTCTGGTAGGAGGTTGCTTCTGTGTCTATATAGGAATCTGATTCTTGCATTAACTGTCGGCTGGGACTCAGCTGGAGGAGGAGGTGAGAGGCAGCTGCACGTAGTGCTGCAGGAGTGACAGTGGCAGGGAGTTTGAACACACTATTGATCTTTTTTACAGGTATGCCACTGTTGCCTAAAATTTAGCTAACCATGTGTTGTATGGCTGAGCATGGCTAAGATCCGTATCTTTCAAACTCTTTTCCTGTTCTTCTTGTGTTGCCAGTAGCTTGGGTACTGCTTCCCTTGTTCTGCCTTCCTACCTAGGTGCCAGGAGTCCAGACGGTGAAGGCATCCACCCTGACAGTAGGAAGAGCAGTGAGCCTTGCAGAGGGCTGATCACAGGGAAAGAAAGATACCCATCAGTGTGGCGCAACATTGAAGACAGAAGACAGAGGAAGTCAGAATAGAGAAGATTGAATGAAAATAAAACAGAATTATCACATTCTTTGTCACGTTGCTGCTATGTAACTAGTACTATGTATCACAATGTTCCTGTACCTTGCACTATGTATCACGATGTTCTTTGAAGTTTGTCTCTGTACTCTCCCGGGTCATGCCTGAAAATAGTCTTTCTGGCTAGTGCACCTACCCGGTAAATAAAAACTAAATAAAATAAATAAAGATCAACTTCTGGAGAGTATTGTGACTATTAGTGAGAGTGGGATTATTTTCATCTTTTAAAAGACAATAAATTACGGAGTTCTCAAGGCTTTAAACATCATATTTTAGTGAAAGTATGTAACAGCATATAGTAGTTGTAATTCCTATGCCACATACCATATGCCGATGAGACTGTGCATTTTAAGCTCACCTCTCTTTTTGGATTTGTGTTTTTTATTTTAGTCTCCAATGTTTTACTGTTTTTAGTCTCCAACATTTTACTGTTTTATGTTTATGTTTACACACCACTGTACTCGTTCTATGTTTGCAGATAGCATGGATTAGTGGTTTGATTAAGCAAGCAGGGAGTTCCCTGTAGTGCTGCACTATATATATATATATATATATATATATATATATATTATTACTTTTTTTTTACTTATTTGATTTTGGTGTATGTTATGCCTGGTAGAGTGAGGACAATGGCTATCTTTCTGCATTACAGACTACTAGTTTTAGTCTCAGTGATTTTTGTGGCAGATCAAATCTGGAGATAGCACTGTTTCTATATAATACGCATACATTATATACATGTACATCTAATATGGAGCTTCTTGCATTGACTATCATAATTTTAATCTTAGAAATTCGTTTTAAATTTTAAAATTTAAAATTGTCACGCCATGGTGGTCATGTGACCCCTCATTTTCATCGCATGCGTGGACATTTTAGTTAGATTTGCCATTCACAGCTGAAACTGTTTGCAGCAACACAGCCAGAGCCTTTGCTATGGATTCCAGTGGGAACTGCATGACCCACATAGATGTTATTAGCCAGTTCTGTTATTGCAGCAGCGAGCTGTCTTTTGACAACACTGGAAAAGTAAGCCATTTTTTACACCCTAGTTTTTATATGTTGATTTCAGCCTTTTAAAGTGAAGCATATAGTTATACATATAGCACATTTTTCTGAGATGGTAACCATTGGAGGGGCTTATGACAAGTTATTATTAGATATTTTTTGTTTAGTAATGAAGAAAGGTGTTAATTCTGTTTATCGCTACATATTATATATTTATACTCACTGCATGTCCCCTTTGCTCCTCCCCCAAGCATAGTGTGGGAACTGTGTTCCCTTGGACACTCCACCATAGGGAGAAGTTATGGTTCTACCTCATTCAAAGAGAGAAACAAGAACAAAATGAGAAGCAAGAACAAAATAAAAGCAAGAAGAAGATACCCAACAGTGGGAAGAGAGGAAATCAGAGGAAGAGAGCATAACAGCTACTATCAACCAGCTGGCTAAGTGTACTCTTTGAAACAATTTATTGAACTTTTTAAAACAGATAATCACACTCTACTCTGGGAAGTATTTCTGAAACTGTTTGAAGACTCTTGAATCTATAAGCATTTGCAGAGAGCAGCTTGATTGACTATAGAGATTGAACTCACTGTTATTCTAAAGAACCTTTTTCTTACCTACCCTTTTTACTGAAACTAAAAAATTTTAATTTTTCTGTGAGATTGAGATTGTTCTGTATTAGAATTACTTATTTTAACCATTAACTGGATAGCTATGTGTATCTATAGATTGGAAGTAAGGGTTTAAAGAGCTTAGGTTTATGCACATGGGCCGACTCTCCAAGGAGTGTATGTTATGCAGGGATCATACGTAACATGCAGGCATGCCTGCATGACTGTGGACAGGTGCAGGATATGTGGATTCAGGACTGCAAGAACCCATGAGGTACCTTTCTAGCCACGCCTCGGTGCACTGCCTGGGTGAGGGCTGTGTGGAAGTGGTGTGAGGGAGGTAGGTGGGCATCCAGTCAGATGAATGACCTGGGCCCTGATGTGGATCCCTTGTGATCCATGTGCGGGGAGCATGGGAAGGTGCATACCCTGTCCCATGTCTACCAACAGGCAGGTGCCGAATGGCTGCCCCGCCCCCTGCCAACCTTGTGGGCTGGTGCAGTGGTGTGGCAGGTGGTGTGGCAGTGGTCCAGGTCCTGCCCTACCAGCAGGTGTCCATGGGAGGCCCACAACATTTATGGAAGGGTCTGTGGGGTGTACCCTAGCCCAACACTCCACCCCACCTATGCACCATCAACAACGGCAGGGAGTGTGGGGACTCCCCCAGGCATGCCCCCAGTGCATGGCTCTGGGATCTGGTGGGGGATTGTTTGCACAGGTGTCTTGTGCACCTGCAGTGAATGCTGCTGGGGTTCAAGGGACCTCGCTGTGCGGCTTTCCGACTCAGGGATGCCTACACGCCTCACATATGCAGCGCGTAGGCATGAAGAATCAGCCCCATATTGCACTTAGCACTTTTGTGTGGTTGCTTTTGAAATTAACAATCAAACTTAAAATAAACTATTTTACCCTCTCAGATTTATTTGTTATATCAATTTATAGGATAGTTTACATATTTATAGATGTGTAGCAAGGATCTGGCTGCAATAGGTCTCATATTGCACATACTGCATAGTAATACTTTACTGGACTATTACTGAAAAAAAAAGGAGGATTTTCTTCTCAGAAGGTATTCCATAATATTTTTATACAATTCTTGTTCCCAAGAATTGAAGTTGGATTATTCTCTATCTTATTATATTAGTAGTATATTATAAGCTACAAAGTACTGTGGTATTTACATTTATTCTTTACATCTGGGATCAGTAAGGTTGACATGTTTTTTGAAGTGTGCACTGTGAAATTGTGGGGCTGCTCTTTATGGGGCTTTATATTGGTCACTATCAATTTGTACTTATGCGGTGACAATTATGGTTGTTACTAGAGCTACACTGAATGAACAATTGGCTGTTGATATGGAAAAAATAAGATGAATCTAGCCTTCTAGATGATACTTTGGGGAAAATTAAAACTCCTAAAAATCTCCCCGAAAAAGATCAACAGGTCAACCAAAATAAAAGTATATAAAAGGGCAGAAAAAATGGAATAAAAAGAATCTTCTGGATAGCATCTCACAACCAAAAATTTCTGAGCACTTGATCAATAATGCAAAAAAAAAACCAAAAAAAAAACCCTAATGAGTCTCACTTAAGGAAGGTAATAGGTTCTTGCCAGACAGAAAAGGACTCTAATCACTTAACCTTGACTCCTAAAATTAGTCCACAGGTAATCAGGCCCTTGGATCAGAATATGCATATAAAAATGTTGTCTGCCTCTCTTCTGAAGTCTTCTGTGTTGGCTCCAAGATCACCAGTATTAGAAAATAGCCAATTGCTTAACAGCAATCCAATGACCCCTCAAAAAAATTGTGTATTGGATAATATTTTTTCAGCTACCGGGACCATCTTTTATTCAGGGAAGAGAGAATGGGAAAAAGGATATATCTGAAGGTATTTAAATCTACTATGGCTGAAGTCCTCTACGACTTCCTGAATACTACCTTGGGGCTGAAAAGATTAGACCAACCCAGACCTGTACTCAGGAATATGGGAAGCATCCATGAGCTGCTGTCTGAGCTATGTACTAAGAGTGATAGCTTACCTGGGTTAGCAGAAGATTCTAAAACAGCTTATAGTATTTGATGGTAAAATTGAACCCCGTCCCTTATTTTCCATCTTACTTGAGTGAAGATATCATCAACTTGATGAGCAAGTCTTATGCTGCAAATCTCAGGCTAATGGAACAACTTGTTATCATCAAGTGAGTTAGATACAATAAAGAGAGATTTGGCTATTAATGGAGCCAGAATGGATGATATTCTGAGAGAATTTTATCAACTACAATCACCAAGAGAGGCATCCTCCGTAGCTATAAGGTAGGGGTCAGAGAAGGCTGTAGAGCAGGCCATAAGACCAGATTTTAGCCAGTTGTCTTCCCTGAATTGTGTCTCTTGAGCAAATCACCTAATAAGGAAAAAGTAGGCAAAAAACAAAAGAAGAGAAGCGAAAAGGCCCACTGAGGACTTAGTTCTTCCTCCCTCAGGAGCTATGTAAGGAAATAGAGTATTGGTGCCTCTATTTTTGATATTACTGCTGGAGATAAGGTAATGAATGTATTAGTAGAGGCAGTCCCATTGGTAGAGTCAGTAGTGCCCTTCCTAAAAAAAGTGGTCCATTGGCCTCAAAACTTCATGCCACTTGTACTGATAGTTTGGTTATTAAAGAAGGCTGTGAATTATTGTTAGGGAAGGTTAATGAAATGGATGAATTAGAGCAGAATAAAAAGATCCTCTCTCTGGGAAGCCTCCAGTAAGTACTTCAGTATCTGTTTTGAATAATAAGGTCTCCTCAATTGGGAGGTAGGGGGGGATAAGAAGCAGATACTGCCTAAGTTACCTCCAGTGCAAATGGAGCGTTTTACCCCAGAAACTAAATATGTTAGCACAGGAATTTGGTATCTTAAGATTATATGGTCTCAGTAGAAAGGAGTTGTAGGTGAAGGGTTGTGTGGTAGAATATGTCACTTCTCTTCTTTGGGCCATGATGGAAGTCCTGATCAATATGGCTGATATTATACAAGCCTTTTAGGCTGGGGATGAACTTGGTCTAGAGTGTATTCAGGTTAATTGTGCTAATCATAGAGTAGCACAGTACCTATGGAATAATGACTACCTACCGGAAAAATGCAATATTATTCTTACTTATGTTAATAGTAAAGAGGCGCCTAAGCATGCTAGCTTAGATACTTAGACTAGTGGACTCCTCTCTCTTAGTAAATTTGGTCTGAAGAAACCTTGAGGAGAAATGGATGTTAAATTAACTAAATCAATATGCTCTTTTTTTGCAAATTATTTGCAAATCCCTTTGGGCTCTAGGGGGATAATACCATGATGGTGCCCAGGTACATGATCTTTTTAAATCTAGGGTAACTGCAGAAAAAGTATTGGAGAAATGTAATATTCTTGATAATCTTGGCATATATGTGGTGACTAGCTCTATTTTTGAGACACAGGTGGCTGCCCACTTACAGATGAACCTGCAACAGGATTATGCCCCTTGAACTGCACTACTTTTTAACAGGTTCCATGGATTGGCAGGTTATCAGTGACTCAGGGCCCAACTCTCCACCCAGTCTCCAATTAATGTATCAAATAGGTCTGTGTCTAATGAAACCCTGAATAATTTATTCTCTTGTAATATTGCAGGACTTAGTACCAAGTATGTAGATCAAGAATGGTTATAGTTTATCTTGTCTTATGCAAGTATATGCTTTCAATAGACCTGGCATGCTCAAGATCAGGATATTTATATCAATGGTTTTGAATTTTTTCAGGCTCCAGTAAAAAAGATCATAAGCTAGGTAGGGCATCAGGAGGATTAGAATGCTATGTCAGGACTTCTAGGCAGTTTGCTGTTCAACTTTTTTTTTGTAGACTTTCTTTATTCACCTCAGAGGAAACTCTCTCCAGCTATCTCCTTCCACGATAATCTACCTTCTGCTGTGACACTATGCCCTGCTCCCACTCCGACCCAGCAGAACCCCCGGATCTGAACCTCCATGGGGAGGGCAGCCCTAATCTCCCAGGGCACTCTTTCTATAGTGTAGAGCACCAGGCTGGAGTGGTAGGGGAACAGAGAGCAGTACCCAATGTTGGGAGTGTGGACTGGGGAGGCACCTTCACCTATCCCAGTGATTTTTCCATTATACTTTCCCTGGAACTCAGTCATGCAATGGCGTCTGGGCACAAGTATTGATGCCTGCAAGCTCCACCCCACTTTGCATGTGCACCACCATCCTGGTGCGCCTCCGACCACCTCCAGAGGCTGCTCCTGTGCAGCATCCCTGAGCCCTCCCAGGAAGAGAGAGCAGTGCTCTGGATGCTCAATCTCTTCCCTCCCTTGCCGACTCAGTGGCCTGAGTCCATTTCTGAACCTGGGTCACTGGTGTGGTGCGAGGTGTGGTGTCCAGTGCCTCAACCCTCAGTGCTACTGGGCCAGCCTGCTGTTCAACTTGTTAAGAGCATGGATTTCTGTGTAGTGCTTTATATTGGGATTGGAAGATATAAGTTTTGCTGGTAAATTTATAAATTTATAAATTTCTTCATTGTCCTCTAAGTTTGCCATATGATCCTTGAGTATTTGGGGAGACCTGATGGAGGGTCATTACATAAGGGTCTTGCACACCCCTATTTTGATTGTGGAAGCTTTTAATGCCAGGATAGGGATGTTTGATGATCTTCTGGATAATTCTGCTGTTGGGATTTGTGTCGTTTAGATATTTTACCACGCAGAAAAAAATAAAGACATTACGACAAACCATGCATGCCACAATTTTATTAGATTTATGCAGGAATATAATTTCTACCCATTTAATGGTAGATTACTTGGTGATGAAAAAGGGCAACAAACTTATTTTTTCTTGTTGGGAGCTTCCAATACTGATTATGCCATCTGGGGTGAACCTTTCGAGTAATGGTTTTCTCTTACGCTGATTAATAGAACAGATAGTGATTACTTCCCACTGGATATTGGATGGTCGGTAACTCCATGTTACATTCCACAGTTGCCCATAGAATCTTGAATAGGACGTAGTGGTTTAAAAATGAAAATCAGAAATAGGAGGAGAATTAAGGGATGAATGAAATTTTCATCCGAGATTCTCCAGATATCATGTACATTTTTAGAATCTTCCTTACAATCGAATCTCAATCATTTTAAAGCATCAGATTTGTGTAACTCTCCGGATTCTATATATTGTGGCCTGTGTACCTTAATGCATCCTGTTTCTAAGGGTAGTTGTAGAGGACCAAAAGGATGGTTTCAATCAAGCTGGTATGCGTGAAAAGGCAAAGCTTCTGGTACTGGTGAAGTCTACTAAGTTACAGCCTTCTAGAGCTAATTGTTGAGTTCTGACTAGAGAAAGGAATTTATATAAAAATTTCTCCAGGAAAACAGTGTGTTTTTAAAAACAATGGAACTTTTGTTTGAGATCATGGGTAATCAGAGGTACTATTAATTCACCAAATTCAGTAGATGCGTACATTTCAGCAGCTCTATGGGTAGAACATTTTACATGGTTATTTTATAATCCATCACCTGGGTACATGTATTGTACCCTCACTCATTCTCCAATAACCTCCTTTGGTATAAATGATTCCTGCAATCCTTTCCCTCAAATGTAAAAAGGCCTGTGGGCTGGATTTAATCCCAGCAGAAGTATATTTACAGCCATTCTTACTCTGGGCAGACCTTTTTCTTATATTTTTTAATAAGTATATAAATTAGGGTTTTTCCTGCCTTGTAGCAGGGTGCAGATATTGTCCCAATATTTAAACAAGCACTTGTCAATGCCGAATGTTTGCTTGCTGATATTAGCATTGGATGTGCAGGAGTTAGACAGATGCAGGATAAGAATGGCAGTGAAGTACTGAACTCATGCCAATCCCACCTCCACCTTGCAGAGATGGACAGGCATTGGGGTGTGCCTTTGGGTCATCACCCATAACGCTCATGGCATTTCACCTCACCCTATCCTGCAGACACAGACAAGTGTTAAGGTGTGCCTTGGCATTTTCAGCTTTACAGTCACTCCATTTCATAAGGACGTACACTGAAATGGGTGCAGCATAGGAGAATGGGGTGAACTCTGGGGCCAAAGAGTACAAGGCACACCTCGATGCCTGTCACTGGCTTCAGGGTGGGGTGGGGTGGGGTGGAATGGCATGAACATTACAACCAGCAATCCAAAGGCACACCCCTGACACCTGTCAGTCTGTACAGGGTGGGACGTTATGGTTAGAAACCCTAATGCCCCAGGCGTTTGTTGGTATTTACACTACATATTTTCAACATGGCCTTTTTGTGACCCCCACCTCATGAAAGCATTTAGGACCTCTGCTCATGAGCAGTGGCACTGTGATTTTGTTAATCTGTCCCGAACATTGATTTCCCAAAGGGACCATGCCATTCTGTACTAGATGTGCGAAAACACAGTTTGGGCAGGATGTGAAAAATGACAGCTGTACCATTCATAGGGAACTGTGAAGAGATGGTAATGTTGAAAATCTGTAGTGAAAATATTAAAAATGCTTGAACTCACAAGTGTACATGGAAACTGCACAACGCATGCTCGTAACACAGTCATTTAGTGGAATTATTTCACCAAATTTTCAACAAAGGCATTTTGTGACCTCTGCTCATGAAAAGTGTCACTATGATTTTCTTAATCTGTCCGAACATTGATTTCCACAGCAACCATGCCATTGTGCGCCAGATGTGAAAAACACATTTCGGCAGTATGTAAAAATGGCAGCTGTACTGTTCATAAGGAGGTGTGCAAAATTGACAAAGCTGAAAATCTTGGTGAAAATATTACAAATTCTCGAAGTTATGAGTGTGCGTGGAAACTGCTCAATGCATGCTCATAACACAGTCATTTATGGACTTTTTCACCAAATTTCAACATAAGGATTATGGGACCTTCGGCTCATGAACAGTGGCACTGTGATTTTCTTAATCTGTCCCAAACACTGATTTCCCACAGTGACCATGCTATTGTCGCAGAAGTGCGAAAACACATTTTGGGCAGGATGTGAAAATGACAACTGTACTGTTCATAAGGAGGTGTGAAAAATACCAATGTTGAAAATCTGGAGTGAAAATATAATTCACGAAGTTATGAGTGTGTGTGGAAACTGCGCAATGCATGCTCATAACATAGTCATTTTTTGGAATTTTTGCACCAGATTTACAACATAGGCTTTTTGGGAGCCCACCTCATGAACAGTGACACTGTTGTTTTGTTAATCAGTCCCAAAATGTGATTCTACACAGTGACCACGAAATCACCTTTTGGGACCGAATAACCAGATGACAGTCACTGAATTCATGAGATTGGGTCTCAAGAATCCCAAGTTGAAAATGTGGTGCCAAAATTTGCATAAATGGCCGATATATCCACCTAAGTTGAACCCCCCCATTTATGCCATTATACAGCTTACCGGCATTTCTTCAGTTCACTGTTGGCTTTGAAGAATGCAGATGTGTTCCTGCTTCACCGAAGATCATTGCACTGGGCTCCTGAGGTAAGTATAGAGTGAGTGTGTGTGTGTGTGGGGATTGGGTGAGGGGGCACCAAAGACAATGAGGAATGGTTTTCTATTTTTACAGGTTTTTTTTTAAAAAAAAGACCTTATGGGACAGTTTTTCTATTACAGGGACAATGGGCACACTGAGGTGGGCTCCCAGCATGCCACCTGGGTGTTTGTTGGGGGGACGGTAGCTGATGGGGATTGGGCACCCAGTCAGCACATACAGGGTGTTTGGGGGAGTGCATGAGCTGAGGAGGATTGGGCACCACCCCTCGGTACACAATAAATGGAGGAGTGGACATTATGTGCCGACGGGAACTGGCCTCCCCCATCAAGGTTCCGGCCATTAAAGAAGATGACTATGTTGGTCTGCATAGAGTATTATATGGGAGGATTTGCAGAGATAGGGTCGATCATTAATGAATAAGCTTAATAACAAAGGCCCAAGTATTGATCCCTGTGGAACGCCAATATTGATTGATGAGATATCTGGTATGACAGCCCTACATTTAATTGATTGAGTTCTACCAGCCAAATACTCTGTGAACCAGCTGACTGCATTTGTTGAGAGGCCAAGAGATGACAACCTGTAGCACAAGAGGGTATAGTTGACAAGATTAAACACCTTTGTTAGATCAATGAAACTAGAACCAGACAGTTCACCCTGATCAAGAGCACTAAGAACTGACTCAGTGAGTTCCAAAAGAGCAGTCATAGAACTGAAGTTCTTCCTGAACCCATGCTGCTTGTTGGCCAGGAGATTATATTGACTAAGGAACTCCACTAGCTCATTAACAATTCTCTCAAGTACCTTGGATAAAGGCGAGAGGATAGAGACAGAGTGGTAATTGGCAGTAAGATTAGGATCTCACTCTTAAGTAGTGGGACCACATGTGCCTTTTTCAAATGTCTGGAACTTTACCAGTGGCTAGTGATAGATTGAAAATTTTCTGAAGTGGGTGGGTGACTTCCTAAGACCAAGTTTCAGTAGTTTCATGTCAGTGCTGTCAGGACCCACTCTAGTCTTAACTTTCATCCTAGAGAGGTAGTGATATGCTTTTGACCAGGTAAGACATTTGAAGTAAAAATATGGTCAGTTATGCTCACTAGGTAAGTCACCTTGTGCAGCAGAGTGGTACAGAGTGTTAGGAATATAGGCCCCATAATCACCAAATGCACTATTGAACACATCAGCTATGACTTTATCACCAGAGACAGTGGAATAATCAAGCATGATAGATTGGGGGAGGGATATTTTGGTGTTCCCCAGGAGCTTATTAATGCTATCTCATTGCCTCTTGGGTTGCTTAAGTAGGTTTAGTTGCTGGGATTTGAAGTAATTTGCCTTGGCTACTCAGATGTGAGCTTTCACCAGGTTTCGCAGCTCACTATATTTCTGGGGAAATTAACCCTGCCCATGTTCCCTGTACAGATTCCAGGCTCTGTCACATTCATGAGAAAGAAGCTTAATGGCTGGAGTGTACTAGTCTTGAGAGCTCCCTTAATAACAAGACCCTTGACCGGCGCAACAGCATCGCAAACCCTGTCAAACTGGTGAATAAAGTATTCCAGGGCTGCGTTGACATCTCTCGTATGAGTTAGGAAGCATGAGTCAATCTGCTGCAGTAGTGCTAGAAAGTATGGAGTCCTATGTTTCCATAGAACCCTAGCAGTAGAGGTGGAGGGCTCATTTTTGCATACCTTTGCTGACCATTTGCATGTAACAGGTGATTGGTCACGAAGAAAGTCAGGTAGCACATAACTGGAAATTATTTTGTACACATGGCTAACCAGTATCCAGTCAATGAGGGTTGCAGTCCCTGTCTTGTAATTAACTCTGACTGGTTTGGTGATTACCTGGATAGGGTAGAGATTTGCCAGTTTGTCTTTGAAGTCTTTATTGTGCTAGCCAGCCAGTTACAATTAAAGTCACCAACTACAATTATTTCATGTAGAGGGTTTAGGCTAGAGGCTGTCCTGTTAAAGCAGTCAAAGTCACTCTAGATATTTTAGGGAGAATATAAGTGACAAGAAGGTTAATTTTTTTCACCTTGAGCCCCAGCTTTAGGTTTACTGACAAGGAGCTCAAACAGATCAGAGCTGGGGGTCTGTGGTTTTAAGTAAGATTTGATGTCAAGGCAGCCCCCACCCCTTCTAGCTGTCATATCGGATCTAAATAATGTATATGTGTCAATCTTCATTTCACGATCTGAGATTCTGTTGGTGAGCCATGTCTCTGTGACAGGAACAACATCAAACTGGTTATCTATAACCCAGATTTGAAACACATCAAACTTGGTCATAAGACCCCCAAGGTTGGCATGTGCAATTTCAAGGTAAGCTGTAAAGGATGTCATTGAGGAACTGGGCCAAGATTAGGATGTGTGTTGCCCCAGGATGAGTAACAACAGAAGAGCTTGTCCAAGAGTTAGGTACAGTTTAAAGAGGAGTTAGTGGTGGCATAATGTGGGCCCTTGCCCTTTTTACTCACCTAAGCAGGACAGCCTGGTAAACGGCAGCAAGGTGTCAGTAGCAGGGCCCATAAGCAAGGGGTGAGGAAGGGTATTTTAAACCATACCATGGGGCAGCACTGGAGGTAATTTAGGGGCAGTAACCATGTGCAAGGCATGAGTGGTAGTACATGTATGGCGGTGTATGACTGAGTTGCCAGCCAGATGCAGCTGAGCCCTGGACGTCAGAGAACAGGATACAGCAACCCAACAGATAAAAATACCTGCAGAAACTAGCCAACAGTGAAGTATTGTTTTGGAGGACATTGTTACTTGGGTAGCAAGGAGATGCTATGACTAGGGTAGGTTACAATACATAATTTACCCCAGAGGCCACAAAAAGAATACAGTATTTTACCCAAAAAGTTAGTGCAACAGTTAGCTGTATGCTGGTAGACAGCAGGGAGGGAAGGCTGCTGGGTACATTTATGGTGAAAATACTAACAGCCTACAGCAGCAATAGCAAAAATGGCAGTAGATGGTAACCTACCTAGGGTGATACGCAGATTTCCAGCCTAAGAGGAGTGGGGGACTTCCTATGGTGGGTCAGTATGAGTGAAAGAAATAACAGTGAAAATAGTACTCTCCTTATAACAATACAGACATAGCTAGGTCTAAAATTGAAGGCAGGTACAGTATACCCTAGTTTGGGTGTGAGACTAATTTCAGTAAAACTGGCAAATTCAAGTCTTAGGCTACACTAGTCAACTATGGCAGCAGCAACAATATACGTAGGGCTAGAACTGAAATAGGCTTACCCTAGATAGGGTGTATGGCTAATTCTTGTAACAACTGGCAAATTCAAGTCTCAGGCTACACTAGCACAGTATGGCAGTGACGCATGTGAGGTACCTTTCACCTTGGTGTCCTTACATGTAGTTCAGTACAAGTGCCTGCTGTCCAGAAGAGAGTGTAGCGGCATGACCAGCCGACTTGCTGCCTACCGGCTGACTTCAGCAAACTCAAGGCAGACAATGTTGCTGTCCTTAGTGCTTAGGTCCTTTGTGCGGACAGGCTGCAGCATGGATGGGCTGCTTGTTGACTGTGCAAGGAAGAAGAGGGCTCAAGCCACATGAAGGACATCACTGGATTCACTTGAGGCTCAGAAGATGACAGGCTTTTCTGCCCTTTGTGTTCAGTCTGCTGGTGGCGTGTACTGTCGGTGATCAGTGGGGGAGGAGTTATGACTTAAACTTACCCTCTTGACCCCAGTGCAGGCTGAAATGCAATCTTTGGGATGAAAATCCTTTTAAGTCCAGAATCGATGCATTGACAATTTCATTAAGGTTTTACTCTAAACATACCTTTTACCCACAGCCCATGTGCCAGAGTGATGCCTCTCCTGGGAGCACACAGGAGTTGTATGGATTCCACTGCCTTTCAATTTTTTCCTCCCAACTGTATACCGTATAGGTCAACATCTGCAATGGTAATGTCTTTTGCATAAGGATGTGCCACATCTCTATAGTTGGTGTCTGGCATGAGACCCAAGTATTTGTATACATTTTCTAACAAGCATGAGCATAGTTCTCACAACCCTAGGGAAGGGAACCCACTCCCACCACCAGCATCTCCTCCACCCCAAAGTGCACAATGATTACTGTGTCCTTTATTGCCAACATTGTTTTTTGACTCACTATATGCCCTAATTGTGACCAGTTTGGTCTGAGAGTGCTGCAGCTCCAGAAATAATGTGAGTATGCTCCCCTTTCCTGCTTGCATCTTTCACAGGTGGGGGGTATATGCAGATTGAACTTGTTCACTAGTACTGGGGACCTGTACAATATGTAAATAAATCTGTATTGTGCCTCTCTATAGGTGTCATAAATCAGAAGACCCATATGTGTTTCACAGATCATGGACCAAGCATCTTCTGTGATCTGACAGTTTAAGTCCTCTCCCATAGCTGTCTAGGGTAGTATCTTAAAACAGCGAGTATATAATAGCGAGTACAAATGAGTGAATCAATAAGAGTGGTGGCAATGACAGCTACTGGCACAAAATGGCAATCAGAAGATATGGGCAAATGCGGTGATGGTACGATACACCCAGCATCAATGTGCGGTGTAGAGTGAGAATGTTAGAAATGGGGTGGGGTGGTGGGCATATCCCCCCTGTGGGGGGTATGGGGGGCAGAGACTCCACATGATACAGACAGGATTAGGCAGAATGAAGCAATATCAATCAATCAATCAATCACTTTATTTAACCAGGCATAAACACCATTGAGCAAGCTCATTTTCAAGGTGGTCCTGGGCATAAATACAATACAGTACACTTAATAAGATTACAATTACGGTGGACAACGGTGCAAAAAAAAAAAAAAACATTGTGAAGTGCGGTCAATATGGGCCTATACATACCAGTCAACATAATTAACATGCAAGGTACATAATGATAAGCTTACTGAAATGAGAAGAGACAACAATCCCATATAATCTCCGTTGAGTAAGAGCTCATACCTAAATGCTAAAAAAATAAGGAGGTATTAAGGAATAGGGTAGAAATTGGGGTGAAAGAGTAGGCAGCCAATAGGAGGCCAGAATAGGTAAAGGTAGAGAATAGGCTTGAGGTCATCTTGGATTAAGGGAACTAGGCTTGTGGTTCCTAGGTTTCTATTAGTAGGAATGTGGGATGGATGAGATACTTAGGCGTAGGATATTAGAGTGGCACCCGAGGCTTAGGGTTCATCGGCATCTGAAACAGTTGCATGATTCCTTCAGATAATCCGTTAATAGAGCTTTGAATGTGAAAATGCTTGGAAGTGAGGATAATTTTAATGAGTCTTGCATAGTGTTCCAAAGTGATGGAAGTGAGAAGTTGATTGCTGCTGAGTCAAGGGTAGTTTTCACTCTAGGAATCTGGAAGCAGATTAAGGAGAAGCGTCTCAGGCCATAGGAACCTTTAGCCCATTTGAAGATGTTCGAGATGTATGCAGGAGGTTATCAGATAATGCTCTAAAAACCAGAGAGAGCATTCCTTTTTCTTCTAGTTGAGAGTGAGGTCCATCCGAAACCTGGTATAGACGACAGTGATGTGTACTACGGTAGATTTAAGATAAATCTAAAGCCCGGTGGTAAAGGGTGTCCAGTTTGTTTAGCATCGTTGATGGGCAATGACTGTAAAGGAAGTCAGCGTAGTCCAGTATAGGTAGGAATGTAGTTTGTACTAGTCTCATTCTGGCTTCTAACATGAACAGGTGTTTAATGCGATAGAATAAACCTAATCGCTGTCTTAGTTTCTTCAAGGTTTCATTTAAGTGGCACAGAAAGTTGAGCTTGTTATCCAGCCAGAACCCTAGGTATTTAAAGGTATCTACTACTTCAAGGGGTTCATCTAGAGTGTTCGGATCTGTGTGATATGTGGACATCCGGAAGTAGACTTTGGTGAGAGGATCATTGCTTTAGTCTTTTGGCTTTGAGGATGAGCTTATGAGTGAGAAGGTTGTATTGGAGGGTGATGAAGTCTTTCTGTCAACTCATGGGCCAGATCAAGGATGAATTTGTGGTATAGAGTACAGTACCATCTGCGAATAATGCACATTTGCTGTGCCCAGCTGCAGTCCAGATTATTGATGTATATTGCAAAGAGGATAGGGCCCAGGATGGAGCCTTGTGGGACTCCTCGTAAAGGATATTTGTGGGGACAGATCTCCTATGGCTTTGACTTGTTGTAACCTATTGGTTAGGTAGCTGGTGAACCATTTAGAGCAGAACTATCAAGTCGATGTTACTCAGTGCAGTAAGCATGATGGTATGATCCACAGCATCGAAGGCCTTACTTAGATCAAGGAAGGGGCAAATACATGCTTCTTAGAGTCCAAGGCCATTTGCCAGTCTGTAGTTACTTTGGCAAGAGCCAATATTGTACTGTGTTTGGCTCTGAAGCGGACTGAGCAGGTTTAGCAACTTTGTGAATCAAATGTTCTCTAAGTTGGATGTTGACAATTCTTTCAAGTAATTTAGAGAGGAGCGGATAGTATAGAAATAGGCGGTAATTGTTCAGATCACTCGGATCTCCAGTCTTGAATAATGGTAGGATGTGGGCAGTTTTCCACAAGACAGGTAGCTCACCTTGAATCAGAGAGGTGTTGAATAAGTGTGTAATGGGGGCGGTCAGATAGGTATGGCTAAGTTTTAGGAAGTAAGGTTCAATATTATCTGCACCCACACTCTTTTTTGTATCCAGAGAAAGGAGGAGGTCCTCCACTTGCTTGAACATAATTGTGAGGAAGCTGAAGGGGGTGGGATGCGGTTGGTTATGGTTGTGATTATCAGTGAAGCCAACAGTGTAGTCTCTTGCTGGGCTAAGTTTGCTGATAGGTGAGGTGTCAAAGGCAAGCCCTGCAGTGGCAAAGTGATCATTAAGCTTTTCTAGTGTATCAGCTTTGTCCGTATACACCTATGGAACTGCATTTAAAAGGTGCACATGGAGAAGTTACTGTCTGCATCTGAGACCCCTACCATTCGGCGGTGACTGAGTGATTGGTGCAGAGCATGTCCTAGTATGCTATCAGGAGGTGCTACGACTATCTAAGGGGTCTCACATATAATTTTCAGCTCCAGGTATGAGCCTGCACTGTATCTATAATGTGCGTCACTGTGCTTTGGTAGAGCTGTATTTGTGGTCGCTCTAATGAATTCGTCTAATTGACGTTTGCCATTTTTACTACGCTATATTGACATGGAACCACTGTTTAGTTTTTAAGAAAAAGTCTGGTTTGCTACACTGGAGTGATCTGTATGCCTGGCCATTACAGTACTCCACCTGGATTGAGTCACACTTGAGGACACACTCTATCCCATGTACAGCGAGCACCATTGGGTCTACTCTATCTAGCCTTTGTATCCAGTTCTTCACTTGCAGATACCTGCCTCTGTGTGTTAGAGGAGGTTTGCAGCTTCACATATAGAATAGAATAGAATGATTTTATCCCTGTGAGTCCATTAAGTCAGCCACACACTGTATCCCCATCTGGCATATACCAGATCTTCTAACCAGGGAAGAAAGTCTGGGTTTGTGCTTATCAGGGCCAGTATTTTATTTATTTTTATTTATTTATTTATTTCAATTCTAGGATTACAATTACCTTTGAGCTCAGGGCTCTTTTACAAAGGTTCCACATCAAGACATAGGTATCACATGACAATAGACAAAATTGTTACACAAATAAGGGTAAAGGATATCAAATTCATTTTGAACAGACAGGGACAGGGTAAAGTGGAAAGGAAGAGGACAATAGGGAAGGGGAGGTGGTAGAAAGAAATGGGAGGGCAAGGCGGAGGTAAGAAAATGAGAAGAGAGAGGGTGAGGGTAGGTAAGGATAAGGAGGGGTGGGGTGAAGCAGCCAGGAAGGTGGCATTTTCAGGTGCTGTAGGCCGTATGGGGCAGAGGCAAACTAGGGCAAAGTGCGTTATGTAAGAAGCTAGATGTAGGAAGAGCAGTAGCGAGCAGAGTTGCGTAGACATTATCCATGACAGTCGCAGATGCTGGAAGTGACCAGGGTGTTTTCGCAGCCTGGATTGAAGACCCCTAGCCCAGTGGTATTGACAGTATCATTGGCAAGACGTTAAACCAAGATGGGTGCCTGTGGCGAATGAGCTGGCCAATGGCTGTGTGGCAGTGAGGGATATGGAAAAGTTGTGGCTTTGATCCCCGGTAATTCTGGAGCTGGTTTTCGTTTGAAGGAGTGAACAGACCCGGAGGGCAGTTCCTAACTGTATTTTCTTAGCAACCATGCAGGTTTGGTGCTGAATTCTATTATCAAGTTGAAGCCAGTTAGCATGTGAGTAGAGGTCACAGGTGTGAGTGAGCCGTTCGAGCCCACTGATGAGTCGACAGGCCTTGTTCAGGGTGGTAGTAATCCTTCTGAGTGCAGTGGTAGTGGCAGTGCCAAGATGACAAGACCATAGTCAATCTGGGAGATGATGGAGCTTTGAACTGCGGCAAAGAGGGCCTCTTTAGTCAGATGCCGATGAAGCCGGTAGAGTTAGCCCAGTCTAGTATTCACAGTTTTAACGACATTGGTTATATGGGTTCCAAAGGACAGGTGTGGGTCTAAGGTGATTCCTAGGTATCTGAAGGAGTCAACCTGCTCCAGGGAGTCCCCAAGGCAGGTGTTTAAGGAGAGTTGGTGGTGTTTGTGCTTGTTTTGGTGGCTGTTGAAAATCATGGTCTTAGTTTTTTTCCGGTTAAGGATTAACTTATATTCTTTGAACCAGCTTTCAACAGAGGTGAAGCCGTGTTGAAGGGTTTGTTGCAGGTGGCTTGGGTTATGATGAGAGGCAAGAATCACCGCGTCATCTGCATAGAGTATGACTTGCTGAGAGGTGGAGTCGGGGAGGGAATTGAGGAACAGGCTGAACAGCAATGGGCCCAGGATGGAGCCTTGGGGGACACCAGAGCCAACCTGTTTAGTGTCAGAGACCACACCTGATATTTTTACACATTGGGACCTGTTGTCAAGATAGCTATTGAACCATTTCACTGATTCCACAGAGGCCAATGTTCAGTAGCTGATAGACAGGAGGTGGTGGTGGACAGTGTCAAAAGCCTTTGACAGGTCGATGAATGTAGCTCCGGTTAGGCGACCCTGATCAAGGAAGTTGTGTATGGCTCCTGTAAACTCAAGAAGTGCCGTGGCAGTGCTGTGTCCTTTTCTAAATCCGTGTTGCTGCCTGCAAAGGATGTTGTACTTGTCCAGATGACCAGTGAGCTGGTCTGCTACTATCCGTTCCAGGGCCTTAGAGAGGGGTGGCAGGATAGAGATAGGTTGGTAGTTCACATGGGAGGTCCAGTCACCACCTTTATGGATAGGTGTGACAGTCGCTGCCTTCCATTTGTCAGGGAATTGGCTGAGAGAGAGGGAGAGATTAAAGATCCTGGTGAGAGGCCTCAGAACCTCGTCTAGAGTGAGGGACAGAAGTTTGAGGTCCAGTGTGTCTGCACTTGCTCTAGTGTTTTTGATGGCTTTGGAAATGTATTTCCTGATGGTATTTTTGCTTACTGCTCTGAAGTAGAAAGGGGGACAATTTTTTGGTGATGACTGATGGGTGGGAAGAGGGGGGTCGCTGTCATTGAAAAAGTCAGGAGGGAGGATGCTGCTGAGGTCAGTGAAGGCATCATTAAAGGTGTTGGCTATGACTTTTAGGTCCAGGATAGTATTCCCGTTTATTGTGATTGCAGTAGGGGGTGATTTGGACTCCTTCCCAGTAACATCTTTAATGTTATTCCAGAATGCTCTTGCATTTCCCCAGGTGTCAGCGAGTGCAGTCTTGTAGTATTCAGATTTCTGTTGGCGTATGGATTTGGTGCAATCATTTCTAGCTCTTATGAAATTTTGGATGTCTGCCTGTTTTCCTGTTTCTCTGGCTAGTTCCCAGAGGTGGTCCCTGTGTTTCAGTTTCTTTAAGAGGGAACCCGTGAGCCAAGGATTGCGGAGGGGTTTAATTTTTCACTTTTTTGGTGGTGCAAAGATGTTACAAGCTTCATTGAAAAAATGCATATGAATCGATCAAGGGCTGTATTTGCATCGGGGCCAGGTTGATGGAGGACCAGTCTTGATTCAGTAGATGTGATTTTAAGTGGGTTAGCTTCCCACGGGGTAGGGCTCTGCTCAGGATGACCTTTGGTGGAGATTTCCAGAATTTGTTTGACCAGGTGCAGCTGACGGGGAGTGGCTGAGAGAGTCAGGCATGCAGCCAAGCTAGTGATCCGGGAGGGTGGTAGTCAGGATCCAGTCCAGTAAAGTGCTGGTGTCGGTTTTGTAGTTCATTCTAGTTGTGGAATCCAATATCTGTGTGAGGTTTGCTGATGTGACCATGTCCCTGGTGTCGCCAGCATCAAGTCCCAACCAGTTTGTGTTGAAATCACCCAGTGTGATGACTTCGGAGTCGGGTGGGAGTGATTTGATGTACTCCAGTACTGCATGGAGGCCTGGTCCCTGTTCTTTCAGGGGGATATAAACGATGATGACTGAGAGAGCTTTGTGCTGAGCTCCAAGCAGGATTTTGATATGCAATAGCTGGGCATTTGGTGTTGGTAGGTCAGTGTGGGCAGTGTGTCCCATCAGGTTGCCTTTTAGGTAAAGGGCACATCCCCCTCCTCGTTTTGATTTTTGGTCAAGCCTAAAGATAGTGTAGCCAGGTATGGAGATTGTATGATCAAGAACCAAGGGGGTGAGCCCGGTTTCAACTACTGCCAGGATATCGGGCTGGTGGGCATTTGCGAAGGCTTGTAGTTGATCAAATTTAGATAATAAGCTGCAGATGTTCAGGCAGATAATGGAGAGAGTGCCAAGGTGCTTGGTTTGGGTGGAGTTCATGGCAGCCCGAGGTCCAGGGTTGGGGTGAATGTTTCCAGATAATAGCAGGAGTAGGAGAAGGAGTTTCAGAGTGGCCAGGCGCAGTTCCTGCAGGAGAACTTGTGTACTTGATTGAGGAGGGTTTGTTTGTAGACGTTTTGTGCATGCAAAACAGGAGCATAGTGAGCTGTGGTGATAGTGGGGCACACTGCACCCTGGTATGAAGGTGTGGGCACAGTGTGGTGTGGTGTGGTGAGCCCTAGGGGTGGGAAAGTTGTCAGGTAGCATGGTGCAAGTGTGGCTATAGCAGAGATTATGCTTATAGCTATGCGGAGGGGATGGAAAGCAGGATGGAGGGAGCTGGAGCAATGGGGTGAGGGCAAAAATGAGGAGAGGGAGGCAGGAGATAGTAGGGAAGGAAGACATAGTTTGTGGAGGGGAGAAGAGAGAAAGGAGCTGCGAGGAAGGCTGAGGTGGATGTACTAGAACGTGAGGGCAGAAGAAGCAAGAGACAAAAAGGGGATTTAGGTAGGTAGGTAGGTGAGTGAGTGGGGGGCGCAGTTCAGGCCCCGTGAGCAGGGAACAGAGAGAGTTACAGGAGGGCAGTAGAATTAGGCAGGAAATATAACTCAGCAAAAATACAGTCCTTGGATTCGGCAGTGCACAGCAGAAGTAAAATACAGATAGAACAGTCGTTGGATTCGGCAGTAAACAGTGTACACTATCAGCTGATAGAAAATAGTTTTTAACAACCACCAGGCAGCAATGCCGGGGCGAAAATAATAGTCCAGCCCCCAGTCTGTGGGAGACCAGGAGATAGTGAGTTTGGTGCTGTGGCAAAACTGTGGCAGAGTGCAATGCTAGTCTATGGGCACAACAGCCCTGAGCTTGGCCGCTGGCTCAGAGGTCGCTGCAGCCAATCATGACCAGGCAGAGTGGGCAGGACCAATCGCATGGTGTTGATGTGCCCTCCCCTACTACTTTCCGATATTCGCCCAGGCCTCAATGAGGACGCCACTACAGCTCAAGTATGACTGTGTTTTGTGTTATAGGTTTTGAGCCTCCAAAGTTTGGATAAGCTGGTACAACTACCCTGTCCTCCCTGATTCAAGACTGACCCAGCTTGCACCTCCCTTACCCAGTATGCATTCTTTCAGGAGCCTTGCTTGTGCTGCCAGATGATATGTTGTGAAATCTGAGAATCTTAGATCTCCCTTACTTGTATCACCCCTCAGTCTGACCAAGCTTATCCCTGGCCTTTTTTTGCTCCTTATGAAAGCATTTATAGTATTCTCCAAATGACATAAATACTGTTTTATAAGGTCTATTGGGAGCATCTGCAATCAGTAGAGGATTCTAGGGAGCACAGTCATCTTTATCAAGTTTATTTGCCCCATTCATAATATGGAGAGTGCTTGCCACCTCTTTAGGTCTGCATATATTTTAATGAATAAAGGCTTGTAGTTCACTGCATAGAGCAAGGATAACACAGGTCCTACCATGATCCCCAGGTATTTAACAGTGGTAGTAGTAGTAGTAGTAGCAGTTTTATTTGTTTTTGCTGCCCTTCCCTGGAGGCCCAGGGTGCTATTACAATACGGTAAAACAACACAGTCAACCAATACTAATCAAAAATACCCTTATGACAGGACAATAAAAGCTCTTAAAATCATACGTATAATTAAATCAACTAAGATTAGCTAATATCCACATTAGTATGAGATGCCTGAGCAAATAGGTAGGTTTTAAGGCCTTTTTTGAATACCTCTACCGATGGGGCCTCCATCAGAGTCCTCAGTAGTGAGTTCCAGAGTACTGGCCTGCCACCCCAAAGGCTCTGTTCCCAGATGTTTTAAGTCTAATCTTGGGGAAACCAGGAGGCCCTAACTTGAAGAACAGAGGACGGTGGGAAGATATAGATGTAGGAGGTCATGCAGGTAGCCGGACCCAGCCCATACAGGGCCTTATAGGTTAACAAACCAATAATATAGAGATATGCCACTTAACCAGCAAAAATGCAGTTCCTGCAGTGCAAGAGTAATGTAACTTGACCTAGCAAGGCCTGTCAACAGTCACGTTCTGCACTAGCTGCAGGTGTTGTAGTACACCTCCACAGACCCTGAAGTAGAGGGCATTGCAGTACTCAAGACGAGATGTCACAAAGGCATGCACCAGTGAAGGCAGATCATCAGAGGGGATGAGGGGACAAGTCCAGCTGATATTTATAAGATGGTAGAAACCACTCTGGACAACTTCCGACACCTGAGCTTCAAATGTCAGCCCTTCATCCAGAATGACACCTAGATTCTTCACCTTTTGGGCAGTATCAAGACTAGAGGTGCTGAGATGAAGATTCAGTATCCTCTCTGACACTGCCAGTCCCCCCTCCTACCCAGTTCAAGCACCAGTGCTTCAGTCTTATCAGGGTTGAGTCTCAGACAGCTCAAGGACATCCAGCCCTGGATCTCGGCCAGACATTTGTTCAGCACATCCACCACTCCCCGGTCCTGGGCTGCAAAGGACAAATAGAACTGAGTACCATCTGCATAACAGTGAAACTCAACTCCATAATGCCTAATGATCTTGCCTGGGGTAGCATGTACACTGAAAACAAAATGGATGAAAAGACTGATCCTTGGGGTACCGTGACAGGCAGGTCCCTTGGTGCATTGGAGAATTACCCATCACAACACGTTGAGACCTGTCCTGAAGGAAGGACTCAAGCCAGCAAATAACTGTGCTAGCGAGTCTCAGGTATTCCTTGAGATGGTCCTGTAACAGATTTCCTTGACTGGGTGATCACGGAATTAGATCAGGGAGGGGCAGTGGATATGACCTACCTGGATTTCAGCAAGGCCTTCAACACTGTTCCACATAGGAGGCTTTTAAACAAGCTGGGAAGCCTGGGAGTGGGTCCCAAGATAGTAAACTGGGTCAGAAATTGGTTGCAGGATAGAACACAGATGGTGGTGGTAAACAGAGTTCATTCCTAGGAGAGGAGGGTGACCAGCGGGGTGCCACAAGGATCAGTTCTGGGGCCAGTCCTCTTTAATGTCTTCATAAGCAACATTGCAGAAAGGCTGGAAGGGAAGGTATGCCTCTTTGCAGAAGACACTAAGCTCTGCAACAGGGCTGACACTTTGGGCGAGGGGTGGAAAAAATTATGAGGGACCTAAGCAGGCTTGAGGAGTGGTCAAGAGTATGGCAGCTAAGACTCAATGCAAAGAAGAGTAAAATCATGTATTTGGGGCACAGAAGCCCCGGGGAGGCGTACATGATGGGGGGAAGGTACTGATGACCACCAGACAGGAAAGGGACCTGGGGGTAATCATATCCGATGACCTAAAGGTGACCAAGCATTGTGAAAAGGCTGTGGGGACAGCCAGTGGGATGCTAGTGTACATAGGGAACAGTATCACCAGCAGAAAAAAGGAGACCCCATCTGGAGTACTGTGTCCAGTTCTGGGCCGCATCTCAGGAAGAACATAGACAGAGTACAGGCAGTTCAGAGAAAGGCAGCAAAAATGGTGCAGGGCCTGCACCAAAAAGTCATATAAGGAGAGACTAGGGACCTTGATATGTATACCCCAGAGAGAGGAGAGAGGGGTATATGGTGAGACCTTCAAATATCTCAGGGCATAACTAAGGTACAAGATGGTAGCATCTTTCAGAAAAAAAGATGTTCAAGAACAAGGAGTCATGATATGAGGCTGGAGGGTGAGACTCAGGGTAAAATGAGGATATTTTTTCCAGAAGGGTGATGGATGCATGGAACAGCCTCTCAGCAGAGATGGGGACAAAAATGGTAGGGAATACAAGAATGTATGGGATAGGCATAAAGGAACCCTAGCAATAGGAAAAGAGGGTGAAAGCCAGAGATTGGGTAGGGTCTGTGGTGTTGTAGTGGATAGGAAAATGGCCAGACTGGGTGGGATCTGGGTCCTTATCTGCTGTCAGTTTCTATGTTTCTATGTTAACCCATTATCAGCGATTGTCAAATGCAGAGGAGATCTAGGAGAATGAGAATTGCTCTCTCTCCTCTCTCCCCTCTATCACTACGCCATGAGTAGATCATTGTGCACCCTGACAGAGCAGTCTCAGTACTGAACCATGACTGAAACCCCAACTGGAGAGGCTCATATATATATTGAAGGTCTCCAGGTGAGTCTCTAGCTGCAACACAACAACCTTCTCAATAACCTGATCTAGGAACAGCAGGATAGAGACCGGCCTGTAATTTGCTAGCACATCTGGATCCAAAGTCATTTTTTGTCAAAAAGGACCTCAACAGCACACTTTTCACTTCAGCTGAGAAGACCCCCTCTGACAAGGAACATTAAATGATCCCAGCAAATACTGGACCCAACTGCTCTGCATGGTCCACTAAGAGCTGTGTTGGGCCTGGGTGCAGTTCACAGTAAGCTGGTCACAGCCCTGATATCACCCTTTTGACCTCCTCTATTGTCACTGGCTGAAACTTCCTCCATGACCACTGACAATCACTGTAACATCCAGTCCCTCCCTATGTTGGATGGTAAGTGTCCGGAAGAGGAGATCCCAGCCCTAATAGAAGACACCCTGCCCAAGGAAAAAGGAGCAAACTTCTCATATTTTGCAGATGCCACAACTTTTTAATGGGGTACCCGGTCAAGTGAGCACTATCAGAATAGCACCACAATTCACAGTGCTAGTCTGGTGAGCGCTCACACAGACAGCGCTTGCTGTAAGCACTTCCCTGGTCACTGTCCATGGTGCTGAGGAAAGAGAAGAGCACCGGGATCCATTAGGCTAGCCGAGCTGCTCCCGTGGCATGGAGGGCAGGGGTATTGAGCAGCTTGGCTAGTACTAGTGGAGACCAGGGTTCTAATCCTGGTCTCCCAACCTTTTTTATGCACTCTGGACTTAGAATATTATATGCGGGGCCTTGGAAACAGTATTCCATGCTCCCATGATTTTTTACTTTTTTACTTTCCCCAGGATCCGCTCCCCCTCTGAGTGAGAATCCTAAAGTAGGGGTTCGGGGGCATAGCCCCCTTCATTGAGGGTGTAGGAGGCAGAGCCCACTGCAAAATAAAAACTGGTGCCTTTTTTCCTGCGTGCTCCTAGCTGGCTCTATTTTTGTCAGCACTCTTTGGACTCAGTGCCCTTTCATGGCTCCAGGCAGGCTAGGTATAGATGCCTGTCTTCAGCCTGAAAAAGCTGAGCAGGTTGGTTCATCCCGGCTGCAATCTCTATTCATGGGCACTCTCTTGTAGCTTGGGAGTAAGTTCCTCTTTGGCTGTCCAACTTCCACTTGCATAAACTCAGATTTTCATAGTTTATTTTATAGCATGAGAAGCCTGAACATTGTTCTGTGATGTCTGTGACTGCAGGTAATGTATCAGGATGAGTCATGAACAGCAGCACATCATCTGCATAAATTGAGATTTTGTGCTGTGGGTCCCATCACCACCATATGCCCAAACTCAGGGATCTCCCATGATATCATCTGTCAATGGCTAAATAGCAATAGAAAACAACAGCGGGGAAAGGGGGGCAGCCCTGTCTGGTTCCTTTTTAAAGCCAAACTCCTATGCTAGCCCCCCATTTACTAGGACTCTAGCCTTTGGGATTGTATACAAGAACAGGACCAAATTAATAAAAGGATCCCCAGAGCTGAATCTCTTCAGGATCTCTAGCAGATACCCCTACTCAACCCTGAAGAAGGCTTTCTCAGAGCCCAGGGAGATCAGAAAGGCTTCTTGCTAGTGCTGAATTCCCCACTTAACCACATTCAGTAGCCTTCTCAAGTTCTTGTACAAAGATGGAATTATACACAAGCTTTCGGGGCCTCACTGGTCCCTTCTTCAGATGAATAGCAAAACTGAGCAACATAAGCAGTATTTATATCCACTGTGGAGCAATTTATAAAAAAAAATAGCCGGAAGTGAAGTAAGAAAGTGGTACAAGGGGACTAGAGATAAAAGTCTATATAAGTAGCAAAGTAAAAAAAATGTGTGAGAACAGACAGGACCACAGATAAGAAATATCTGAGGTTAAAGGAATAGAAGGTAGGCTGAAAGGGTAGACTAGACAAGAGATAACTAAGAAATGCATGGAAGCTAAGAAATTAGAAGAAACAAAACAAAAAAGGTCCAGATAAACAGTGTGTGAGGTAATATAAACAGTGAGGTGTGAAAACAATCAGGAAGTGGACAGGTCTGAGCTGAAGAGTTGTAGGAGAGGCAGGGAGGAAGTAGGGAATAGGTAATAAAAACAGAGCAGACAGGAAATAAGAAAAAAAACATGTCATAAATCCAATGTCCTGTTTCAGTCCACAATAATAAGAGAATTACAGTGTACCATAGTGTGTCATAAATCCAATGTCCTGATTCAGCCACAAATGTTAGATTTAAGTTGTTTTATATATTTCAATTCCGATGTCCTTCTGTCCTGTGTGTTTTTGAAGTTGCCCTATACTATCAAGACAGATAAATCCAAGAGAGTGATCTGTTTGTGAAAAATTGTTTCCTACTGGTGTGCTGCTAACCTGATTTACTATTGTGTGTCGGTGGTGATTCATCCTGGTTTTCACTGGTTTCCTATTTTCCCCAATATAGCATCCATTTGTGCACTTTTTGCACTGAATTAGGTAAACCACATTGCTGGATTGACATGTAGGATCCATTGATTTTTATTACATTGTTTGGGCTTGTCTTGATGGTGGCCTGTGTGCATATGTGGGTGCAGGCCTTACATCTTGCCATGTTGCATGGTGTTGTTCCTCTTATTACTCGAGTTATTATGATCTGCTGGGAGTCTGTTATGAATTATTATGTTGAGAGGCTGGGGCTGCTTATAGGCAATGACGGTGGTTCAGGAAGAGGTCCTTCAGTGTTTCATCTTCTCTCTGCATGGGTTGTAGTTCTTTAATAATTTGCTGAAGGGATTTTAGCATTGGTCTGTAAGTGACCACTAGGGGTGTGCTGTCAATTTAATGTTTTTGCCTGTATTCCAGAAGATTGTCTTGTGGTGTTTGTATGGCCCGTTCAAATTCTCTGTCAATTTGTCTTGGAGAGTGGCCCTGCTGGATTAGGGAATTCTGAAGTGAGGAGAGCTGTCTGTCTCTTGTTTTCTCATCAGAGCAGATCCGATGGTATCAAATTGCCTGACTGTAGATTACAGATTTTTTGTAAGGATTTGGGTGAAAGCTGAATTATGAAGGCAGCAGTGTCTGTCAGTGGGTTTTCTGTAAAGACCAGTTTGTATATGTCCATTTTAGTGATACTGACTGTGGTATCTAGAAAATGTATGCTGTGCAGTAGAATATTCAATAGTGAGTTTTATAGAGTGATGAACGTTGTTAAAATCATGATGGAATTTTTGAGAGAGTCTTCACCTTCTGTCCAAATCAGGAATATGTCATCTATATATCGGAGGTAGACTGATGGTTTATAGGGTGGTGTTTAAAAAAATCCTCCTTTAAACAGAGCCATGAAAAGATTGACATATTGTAGTGCATTCATTGCCCATAGCTGTCCCATGATCTGTAAAATGTGCTTACCATTAAGAGCTTAAGTTGTTGTGTCAAAATGAATTTTATTTGGGTGCTGATGGTGGTTCCTGGAATGTCTCCTGTGGATGTGTTGCCCTTTAAAAAGTTCTGACATGCTGCTATGCCATCTTCATTATGGGATATTACATGTACAGGGCAGTGACATCCATTGTGGCTAGGATAGTGTTGGGTGGCAGTTGTCCAATCTGCTTCAGTTTCCTGAGGAAATCTGTGGTGTCCTGAATAAAACTGCTAGTATCTCTTACTAGCGGTTTTAAATGGATTCATTGAGACCTGAAATGTTCTCAGTGAGTGTGCCAATGCCAGAGATGATGGGTCATCCTGGATTCCCGGGTTTGTGTATCTTAGGTAGCATATAGAATGTCCCTGGAGTAGGTTTGTTTGGAATTAATATTTTTAACTGTTCTTGGATGTTGTTTGGTAGAGAAATTATGTTTTGTTTGAGTTCTTCTGTACATTGTATAGTAGGGTCTTCTGCGAGTTCTCTATAATAAGCTATATCTGACAACTGTCTGTGTGCCTCTTTAATGTAATCTTCTGTGTTCATCACAACCACAGCTCCACCCATGTCAGCTTGTTTTATTACAATGTTATGGTTGTTTTTCAGAGTTTGTATTGTCCTGTTTTCAAGTGGTGGGATATTATGCAGGAGTTTATGCTGTTTGCTTAGGATCTGGGAGTTTATTCTTCCATGGAAGCAGTCAATGTAGGCATCCAACTTGGGGTTGCATCCACTCCAAGGGGTCCAGTCTGATGTTTTCTTTGTGCTGTCGTAATGTGTTGTTTGTGTAGTGTTTTTATCAAAAAAATACTTTTTTTAGAAAAAGTTGTCTAAAAAATTATTCTATCTCACCACAGAATCTAATGTTATCAAATTCCTGTGTGGGGCATAAAGTTAAGCCCATGGATAATACAGATGTTTCAGCTTGTGTAAGTTCTTTATTAGATAGGTTGATTAATGGTAGTTGTTGCAGTGTATTATCTTGTTCCAAAAACTACCAAATAGCACGCTCAAAACCTTTGCATAGCTCAAAATGCAATTCACATTTCTGGAGAAGGGTGCTACTGGTGTGCAGCATCCAGTGCACCCCAAAAGAAACATGGCATTTATTCAACATTCAAACATTTTAACTGCCTAATGGCTTTTCTTACTTTAAACTCCATGTAAAAAGGGGGTCCTCTTAGTTTTCAGATTGGAATTCCAAAGTGAGCAAGCTACACCACCCCTGCATGGTGGGACCCTTTCGGTGTAGTCCCTACACTAGCTTCTTAGCTCTGAAATGCCTGCAGTGGCTACTCATAAATATAGAGTGCTGCCTAAATTGGCTTAAGTCA
The DNA here is from genome assembly GCA_016271365.2 of Neoceratodus forsteri. Classification (NCBI taxonomy): domain Eukaryota; kingdom Metazoa; phylum Chordata; order Ceratodontiformes; family Ceratodontidae; genus Neoceratodus; species Neoceratodus forsteri. Next base: position 106,624,439 of record CM028132.1, read on the forward strand.
CATGGCCTTATTGGTTCCTTAAGTTGATTCCACCCAGGAATTTCCAAAAGAGGTGGGAGGGAGCATGCTAAGGGGAGTACCACAACTCCCAAAACTCTAAAAACTACCAAATAGCACTCTCAAAACCTTTGCATAGCTCAAAATGCAATTCACATTTCTGGAGAAGGGTGCTACTGGTGTGCGGCATCCAGTGCACCCCCCCAAAAGAAACATGGCATTTATTCAACATTCAAACATTTTAACTGCCCTAATGGCTTCTTACTTTAAAATCCATGTAAAGGGGTCCTCTTAGTTTTCAGATTGGAATTCCAAAGTGAGCAAGCTACACCACCCCTGCGGTGGGACCCTTTCGGTGTAGTCCCTACACTAGCTTCTTAACTCTGAAATGTCTGCAGTGGCTACTCATAAATATAGAGTGCTGCCTAAATTGGCTTAAATCACATGGCCTTATTGGTTCCTTAAGTTGATTCCACCCAGGAATGTGGGCAATGCAGAGCTGAGCATGTTGATTTGGGGGCGTGGCACCCATTACAACATGCTCCTTCCACCACCCACCTGTAAATGTTCCTGGGTGGAAGTACTTATTTAAGGAGCCAATTAGCCATGTATTATAGGCCATTCAAGCAGCACTCTATATTTGTGAGTAGCTAATCTGCAGGCATTTCAGAGCTATTGAGCTAGTGTAGGGACTACATCTAAAGGGTCCCACCGTGATGGGGTGGTGTAGCTTGCTCTACTTTGGAATTCCAATCTGAAAACTAAGAGGACCCCCTTCTTACATGAAGTTTAAAGTAAGAGCCCAGTGGCCATGTAATTGTTTAAATACAAAATGTACCATGTTTTGAGGGGGTTGCACTGGTATTCTGTTTTAACTATTATCTTGTTCCACAATGTTAGTGTTGTGGTTTACTTCCCTGGATGAGTCATGGTGTTGTTGTGGCTGCTGCCTTGTAGTTCTCTGGTTTCTTCTTCTTTGTGATAAGGCTGCCTGGAGAGCTTTTTGGTAATGTGTTTGGAGAGCACAGCTAAATCCTGGTAATACGTTGTTATTGTTTCTTTGAAGGGTGTGTGAAAGTTCAGAAAATATATTTTAAGGTGAGATTTTCTAGCATATATCTGATGAATAAGGTGATTCCTGCATTTCTCAGATGTCCTATGACATAGTTTTCTGCATACCTTGAACTGTATGTAGTTTGCAGTGGGTTGTAGATCTGAAGTCCTTTAGGTATAATGTTCTGTTTTTTGCATGCAGTTAGGAAATAGATGTCACTGTCAAGTTTGGCTTCTTTTTCTTCATGTTGTAGAGTTGCCATTTCAGATGTCAAGTGCGGTATCTTTCATTATTTTGTAAAAGAGATTCTAGCAGTATTGGTCATTGGAAAAGAAGAGATGAAGGAAGATTTGATACCTTTTATTGGACCAACAAGTGTCTTATACAAAGATGAAATTATACACAAGCTTTAGGAGCTTGACATGTCCCTTCTTCAGGTGACTAGCAAAACTGAGCAACATAAGCAGTATTTATAGCCACTGTGGAGCAATTTACAAAAACAATAGCAGGAAGTGAAGTAAGAAAGTGATAAAAGGGGACTAGAGATAAAAATCTATATAAGTAGCAAAGTAAAAAAAATGTGTGAGAAGAAATGGGGGTACTGAATAGGAACAGGTCAGTAGGAGATAAAAGGAAGCTAGAAATCTTAATAAAAGTGATAAAAGGGGACTAGAGATAAAGTCTATATAAGGAGGTAATAAAAACAGAGCAGGCAGGAACTCAGAAAAAAGCAATAACAAAAGAATAACAGTTTACCATAGTGTGTCATAAATCCAATGTTCTGATTCAGTCCTATAAGCAGCCCCCCAGCCTCTCGAACATAATAATTCATAACAAACTCCCAGCAGATCATAATAACTGAGAAACAAGAGGGACAACACCATGCAACATGGCAAGATGTAAGACATGCACCCACATATGCACACAGGCCACCATCAAAACAAGCCAGCACAACATAATAAAAATAAATGGACCCTACACTTGTCAATCCAGCAATGTGGTTTACCTAATTCAGTGCATGGGGAAAATAGGAAACCACTGAAAACCAGGATGAATCACCACCGACACACAATAGTAAACCAGGTTAGCAGCATACCAGTAGGAAACCATTTTTCTCAAACAGATCACTCTTTCTTGGATTTATCTGTCTTGATACTAAGAAGCAACTTCAAAAACACACAGGACAGAAGGACATGGAAATTGAAATATATAAAACAATTTAAATCTAACATTTGTGGACTGAATTGGGACATTGGATTTATGACACACTATGGTAAACTGTAATTCTCTTGTTATTGTGGACTGAGTCAGGGCATTGGATTTATGATACACTATGGTACACTGTGATGTTCTTGTTACTGTTTTTTTATGAGTTCTTGCCTGCTTTGTTTTTATTACCGGTTCCCTACTTCCTCCCTGCCTTTCCTACAAACTCTTCAGCTCAGCCCTGTCCACTCTCTAATTGTTTTCACACCTCACTGTTTATACTACCTCACACTCTGTTTATTTGGATCTTTGTTGATTTGTTTCTTCTAATTTCTTAGCTTCCATGCATTTCTTAGGCATCTCCTGTCTATTCTACCCTTTCATCTTGCCTTCTATTCCTTTAATCTCAGATCTTGCATATCTGTGGTCTTGTCTGTTCTCACACATTTTTTACTTGCTACTTACAGTGGTGAAAAGTATTTGCCCCCTTCCTGATTTTCTTTATTATTGCATATTTGTCACATTGGATGTTTTCAGGTCTTTAGACAAAATGTAATATTAGATAAAGGAACCTGAGTGAACAAATAACACTTATTTTTTTTTTACTTATTTCATTTATTTAATGAAAAGTTAACCAACACCAACTGGCACTCGTGAGATAAAGTAATTGCTCTTTAGTTAAATCAACCCAATTAAAGGGGTAATTAGAGTCAGCTGATTGAACACAGCCAGGCTTGGTTACAGCCAGCCCTGTTCAATATAAACCTCACTTATTTTGACCCTTACCATCAGAGTCACATTGCCAGCACAAAGATTCAACAAGCACATTATGCCACGATCAAAGGAAGTTCCTGAAAAGATCAGAAAAAAGTTGTTGCTATCTATCAGTCTGGAAAGGGTTACAAAGCTATTTCTAAGGCTCTGGGACTCCATTGAACCACAGTGAGAGCCATAATCTCCAAATGGAGAACTCTTGGAACAGTAGTGAATCTTCCCAGGGGGCGGCCTGCCAAAATTACTCCAAGGGCCAGCGTAAAATCATCCAGGATGTCTCAAAGGATCCTAAACAACATCCAAAGAACTGCAGGCCTCTCTTGCCTCAGCTAAGGTCAGTGTTCATGACTCCACAATCAGAAAGAGACTGGGCAAAAATGGGCTTCATGGGAGAGTAGCAAGGTGAAACCATGCTAACCAAGAAGAACATAAATGCTCGACTCTCATTGCCAAGAAGCACCTGGATGATCCACAAGCCTTTTGGGAAAATGTTCTATGGGCAGATGGAGTCAAAGTGGAACTTTTGGACGACATGGATCCCATTATATCTGGCGTAAAGCAAACACAGCATCCCACAGTAAGAACATCATACCAACAGTCAAACATGGTGGTGGTAGTGTGATGGTGTGGGGATGCTTTGCTGCCTCAGGACCTGGACAACTTGCCATAATTGAAGGAACCATGAATTCTGCTCTGTACCAGAAAATTCTTAAGGAGAATGTCCGGTCATCCGTCCGTCAGCTGAAGCTGAAGCATAGCTGGGTCATGCAGCAAGACAATGATCCAAAACACAAAAGCAAGTCCACATCAGAATGGCTGAAAAGAAGTAAAATTGAAGTTTTGGAGTGGCCTAGTCAAAGTCCAGACCAAAACCCAATAGAGATGCTGTGGCAGGACCTGGAACGAGCAGTTCATGCTCGAAAACCACCAATGTTACTGAATTAAAGCAGTTCACAGGAAGAGTGGGCTAAAATTCCTCCACAGCGATGTGAAAAGACTGATATTGAATTATGAGGCGTTTGGTTGTAGTCATTGCAGCTAAGGTGGCGTAACCAGTTATTAAGTGTGAGGGGCAATTACTTTTCACACAGTGCCAGTTGGTGTTGGTTAACTGTTTTCATTAAATAAATGAAATAAGTAAAAACAAGTGTTATTTGTTCACTCAGGTTCCCTTTATCTAATATTACATTTTGTCTAAAGACCTGAAAACATCCAGTGTGACAAATATGCAATAATAGAGAAAATCAGAAGGGGCAAATACTTTTCACGCCACTGTATATAGACTTTTATCTTTAATCCCATTTTATCACTTTTTATTTCCTTTCTAGATTCCTTTTCTCTCCTACTGATCTGTCCCTATTTAGTACCCCAATTTCTTCTCACATATTGTTTTACTTTGCTATTTATATAGACTTTTATCTCTAGTTCCCTTTTATCACTTTCTTACTTCACTTCTTGCTATTTTTTTATAAATTGCTCCACAGTGGATATAAATTCTGCTTATGTTGCTCAGTTTTGTTATTCACTTGAAGAAGGGACCTGTGAGGCCTCAAAAGCTTGTGTATAATTCCATCTTTGTACAAGACACTTGGTGGTCCAATAAAAGGTATCAAATCTTCCATCATCTCCTGTTTTCCAAGGACCAGTATGGCTATAATCTCTTTTTACAGCTAACACATAAAGCCACATTGAGAGGAATAGAGGCACAGCTTATCAGTATGATGTTGCATATGAAATTTAGGGGATGGAGATGACTGCCAGGGCCTTGGACAGGAACAGCATCCTATCTTGTTTAGCCCATTTGGGAACCCCATCTGAAGACCACTGTTTGGACAGCCAACCCAGTAAAAATCCCCTGGGACAACTATATTTATAGGAGCAGTCCCCACCCTGAGCAACCAGGTGCGCATACACACACACACACACACACACCCTCTAGGAAGAGATGGGTTGCACAAAACAGGGAAACTGCATACCCCTATTTCAATAGACTGGTGATAAGCAGTAGAGAAAACAAGATCTTGTCAATGCCAAATGTTTGCTTGCATGTAAGTGCTGTGTAGGTGTTTGGTACTGATAGTGCACAAATGCAGATGCCCTGCACCAAGGGAAGACTTTGTCCAAGGGCCCTGCATTTCTGTGCAGTGATGGATGTGAAGAATTCATGGGCAGCCTGGTGCACTGCAGAAGTGCAGGGCACTATGGCCCCTGTGTTTCCATGTGGCTGCAGATACAGATGCACAGAGCAAGGAGTGCATCTGCCAACCAATGCAGAAGGCACTCTGCCATCCATGGGTGGAGAGGTTCAGGGCCCTATGGCAAGAGGACAGTTATCTTCACTATATGGTGCCCGGGCCCATTTCAGATCTTGTTGGCTTGACAGATCTGGCTTGCATCACCGAGACCTGGCTGGATGATAATGTGGGACCAATACTTGAGGCCGCAATTCCAGCTGGGTATATGGTGACATCGCCCGAGGTTGGACCGCCGGGGTGCAGTCTGTTTTAAGACCAAATTGGCACTCACTAGTGTTCCAGTTGAGGAGACCATCTCTTTTGAATCTGCTGTTGTAGCAGGTGTGGGCTATCGAATTGCTCTCATCTACCATCCACCTGGAAATGGGAAGCAATTCCTTAAGGAAGTAGCAGACTTCGTTGTCGACATGGCTTTTGAGTCTCCCAGGCTGATGGTCCTGGGTGATTTTAATGCATGGCTCGATGACGAACTCTCGCAATTTGGACAACACTTCCTCCAGTTAATGGATTCACTGGGCCTAACACAGGTGGTTACCACTGCTACACACAAAGGTGGCCATTCTCTTGATGTGGTCTTCCTCCTAGGGATCGAGGCTTCTGACGTGGGGGTGGAACCAGTTGGTTGGTTTGATCATTACACTGTGAGATTCAATTTTGGCACCCCACCTTGTAGGCCGACCCCTGTGGAGATGATCAAGTACCGCCTTTTGCGGAATATTTCTTCCAATGGTCTTGCTGCGGTCCTTGACCTATCACAACTTCCTGTGCATTGCAGTGATCCAGAGGCACTGGTTGTGGCCTATAAGAAAGCCATCACCTATGCCCTGGATTCTATTACTCTAGTTCATGTGCGTCCTCTCTCCCTTCAACCTTGGGCTCCATGGTTTGATGGGGTCTTGAGGGAGTGGCAGTGACTTGGACATAGGTTAGAACGTTGTTGGTGGAAATCTGGCCTGGATGCTGACCACCTTAGATTGTTTGAACACTATCAATTCTATCAGTCAGAAATTTCTTGTAAGAAGGCAGAGTTCCTGTCCGGGGAAATTTCTGCCTCTCAGAACTGATGAGCTCAGCTGTTCAGAACTGTGGACAGAGTGTGCAACCCAACCTGTCTACAGCTCCGTAGAGTGTTTTCACAATTACAGTGTGAGGAACTTGCTTGGTTCTTTGCTGATAAGGTGGCTGACATTAGGTCAGAGATCCGTTTGACACATTCTATGTGGGTTGCTGTTGGTCAGGACTTGGCCACCACTCCTTTGTTTTCCTGGAGTACCTTCGACCGCCCGGAAATCGTGGATGTTATGCAGATTGTCCAATGGTTGCACCCTGCCTGCTGTAGTTTAGATCCAGGCCCTCCTCCTCTAATTTTGGGGAGTCCATTTTCCTGGTTCTAGCACAGATAGTCTGGTGCTCCTTTGACTTGGGTGAATATCCCTGTTCCTTGAAAGAGGCAGTGGTGACACTCCTGTTGAAGAAGGCTTCTTTGGACCCAGACTGTCTTGCCAACTACAGGCCTATCTTGAACCTCCCCTTTGTGGGAAGGTGATCGAGAAAGTAGTGGTGGCCCAGTTGGAGAACCACTTCACCATCCATAGCATCTACGAACCTCTCCAATCAGGTTTTCAAAAGAGGCACAGTACAGAGACTGTGCTGGTTTGGGTGCTCAATGATCTCCTGATGGTGAGAGACCAGAGAAAACAGTCCATTTTGGTACTATTAGATGTGTCATCAGCATTTGACACCGTTGACCATGGGGTTCTACTTGAGCACCTGAGATGTATTTGTGGGCTTTCTGGGATTGTTCTCAGATGGTTCACTTCATACCTCACTGGAAGAACTCAGAGGGTGGTGTCAGGTTTTTTTTCCTCTGATACCATCTCTTATTTTGTAGGGTTCCTCAGGGCTCTATATTATCCCCCATGTTGTTTGCGGTGTACATGCTTCCCTCGGAGACATTGTGAGACAGTATGGGATGAGGTTTCATTGTTATGTGGATTATACCCAGCAATACCTGTCCTTTGCACCCGACCAGGAAGGAGCTATCTCGGCATTCAACAGCTGTCTCGATGAAATCCAGGACTGGATGAGGGCCAGCTGGCTGAAGTTGAACTCTGGGAAGATGGAGGTGTTGGTATTGGATCTGGGTCACCTGATAGGGGACCTGGGGCGGCTCCTAATCTGGATCGTTTTGGGGATGTCGAGCTACAGGTCTCTGAACGAGTCGAGACCTGGGGTGATATTAGTTGCGGGCTGACTCTTTGATCCCAGGTGTCAGCAGTGGTTAAGTCATATTTCTACCATCTAAGAAACATTGCTAGGATCAAGCACCTTGTTCCGTCGGTGATCTGCCAACTTTAATCAATGCCTTTGTGACCTCGCACCTAGACTATTGCAACTCGGCTTTTGGGCTTCTGGGGTTGACATGTGCATGGCAGCTGGTGCAGAATTCGCAGCTCAGGTGTTGATGGGTACTCCTAGATCTTCCCATATTACACCGGTGCTGCGGGAACTGCACTGGCTGCCAGTTTAGTGGTGGATCACCTTCAAAATCGGATTACTGACTTTTAAAGCCCTGCACAATCTGGGCCCTGATAACCTGAAAGAACTCCTGATCCCTTATCAACCTGTAAGATCGCTCCTCTCAGCTGATGAGGGTTTGCTAGAGATTCCAAGGGTGATTTTAAAATCTGCTGGGGCTCGTGCTTTTATGTTTGTGGCCCCAACCCTTTAGAATTCTCTATCCCGTCGGACTAGGGAGTACACGACTGTGGGGAGTTTTAAACAGGCTTTGAAATCCTTCCTGTGGGAAAAAGACTATGGCCCAGATATTCAAACTGCACCCAAAAAGTGCGCAACAGCAGGAGCAAGTGCAAGTCCATTGCGCCCATGGGCAAGAGGCACGATATTCAAAAACTGGGCTGGCCAAGATGCGCCTACAGCCGACGACTGAATATTGCACCACCTGCACCATAGCGCAACTAGGGAGGGGAAGCTGAGCATATCTGATGCACCATAGCACAACAAGGGATGTTCAGCTGAGCAGTCCAGATGCACCATAGTGCAACCAGGGATGCCCCCCCAGCAGCAGGGCAGCAATGCAACAGCACAACCAGGGATGCAGGGGCCCACCACCCATGCCACAGATGGGCAGAGGAACACACAGAAGAAAAGATATCATCCCCCCACACCCCATGCACTGCACAACTGGGGGAGGTCTGGAATAACCACTGGCCCATGGAGACCAGCAACCAACTCACAGCTGGGCCATAGTGCCCCATCACACCCCCTGGCAAGCTGTGACTGGCACACAAGGAGGACCGACCACCCCATACCACACCATCCCAACAATGCAGAGCACACCCTGCACCATGACCCCAGACACCCTGCCCGGAGCAGCATCCACCAGTGCAGGATACCCCATGCATGCCACCACCCCCACTGTGACAATGCAACCCTGTGCACCACAGAACCATGCAAGGCAGCCCCACCACAAGCACCCATCAGTGGGTGGCAGCATGCAGCGATGCAACAACGGCATACACAGTGCCACCATGCACAGCCCCCCCCGAGGTACAGCTGAGAGACTGACCATGCGTCGGCACACAAGGTACCCCACACATGACAGGGCATGCCCCGGACTCCACCACCAGTGGTACAGCACCCTGCACACCCTCCCAAGGACACACCCCGTCCCAGCACTGGCCACAACAGCCAGCGCAGACACCCACAGTGGTACATGGAAGCATGCACCACACCAGATGCAACACAGTGCATGGACAAACAGCCACCCGTACCCAAGGGCACACCAACACAGGGATGCAGTAGCGGGGCAACCAAGCCCCCAGCATGGGGCCATGGAAACCGTGTTCACACGGCCAGCAGTCCTCCATGGCACAGGAGTGCCAGCCACCCTGCACAGGCACTGTGGAGCTGTACGCCACCAGCATTTGCCTGGAGCACAAGTCACAGACAGTGGTGCACATCCCCTGCAACACACACAAGCCACAGCATGGAGATGGGACAACAACAGCGGAGGCCACAGTGTCACCTGAGGCAGACATGCACCACACCAGTGACAGGAGGCAACCCAGCATTGTGACAGGTACAGTGGCTGTCCTGCATGGACAGCCACCACTGACATGCCAGCAGACCGTGCAGGTCACAGACATGCAAGGGTGTCAGCTGCACAGGACATGGAGGGGCTGACAGGTGCACCATGGACACAGAGCATGCACATGGACCACTGCACACAGTCATCCAGTGCACAGGGAACAACACACACCACAGACAGTGACTGATAGCTACTCCTACACCATAGTCACTTCCCCACGGACACACATACACATGACTGCACCACCCTGATGCCATGCACACCACTGCAGCTGAGCACCACAGCCCACTGTAAATCAGAGACCACTACAGTAGTCATATCAAAAGAAATGTATTTAAAAACATCAAACTAAACTATGTACAAATATTTACAAATGTGTGGGAGGGCCACGAACAAGGTGGGGTGGGTAAGGGCAGGGGTGAACAAATGGCAGAGGGAAGGAGGGGTGTGAGGGTGGGTCCGGGTGGGGTAGGGAAATCAGGGGCATTGTGACACTCAATAGGAGCCCCGCTCCCGCTCCGCTGCTCCTCCTGCCATGACGCTGCCTGACCCCCAGCTCTCGATCCTCTGCAAGATGTCCAGCGATGCCCTGGCAACAGTCAGTATTTCCTGCAGCACCTCCTGATCATGTGCAGCTGCCATCCACCTAGGACAAGGGGCAGAGTCAATAGGTGTGAATGCACAGCCCCTACAACCCACTCACTGTGCATGGCATACGGCCATGGACGTGCTCTGTGATGGTGTGTGACCACCCACAGTGATGGTGTCCACAAGACCTGCCCACCCAGGCTCATACAGCCATGCGGACTGCTGCACACCACCCACCGCCAGTCCTGCACAGCACCACCATGGCTGATTAGTGACGGCTTTGATAGTGCGAAGGCAGTGGCACAGCCATGTACCAGGTGCATGCATGGACCACCATTGATGCACTCCCAGACTGGACACTGGACAGTGCTGACTGTAACAAGTTGTGTGCATGGCAGTGGTGTCAATGGATGGTGGCCATGCCCGCTGCCCACCCTGTTACACAGCATGCAATAGTAATCATGGATGGAAGCACTCACCTTCATCAGGCTGGTCCCTCTGCCTCTGTGGACCTTCGCCCCTCCTGGTGTGGACAGTCTTCCAGCTGGCACCTCCTCCCCTCACCAGCCATCTCTTCTGGGCCTAAGGTGCAAACATGGAGAGAGAACATCAGTACAATCCTGTAGCAAAGTCCCTGCCCCCATGTGTGCAATCCCACACAGCCAGACCCACCCACCCCACACCCTGATAACACCACCACAGCCAACACCGGATGGTCCCCCATGTTCCAGACACATGCAACTGTGATACCCATATGGAAGATAAAAGTGTATGGGACGTTACACCTACCTGGCAGTGGCACTGTGCCCCTCTGGCATGTGCCCGCGGGTGGGCAAGCAGGTCCGGGTCCCTCCGCCTCAGGTCCCCATATTTGTGGTGGCACTGTTCCGCCATCTGCCCCATTCCAGTGGCCTCTCCAGGGTGTCGCCACCTCCTGCCACACCTGACTCCTGGACCTGTCCAGGAGTGCCTCACTAAACAGTGGGCCAACAAGTGGCTCCACAATGGCAACCAGGTTTGCCATTTCTATCTAGCTCCACTGGGCAGCTCTCCTCTGTGCCATCTCTCTTGCTTTCGGTAGGGTCAAAATGGTGCTCTGCAGCGTGGTTCCGCCACATGTAGATGCTGCGTGGTGCAGCCCCATTCCCTATCGCACTGTCACTGAACAGCGTGATAGTGGTGCACCAAGCCTGGACGCATGGTGCCTGGGGCAAAGGTCAGGCACAGGGTCAAGGGTCTCTGGGCGCATGGACAGCCACAAGCGCAATTGGAGCCCAATGCATGTAGCGCAATTGGGTGCCTGTGTGCCACTTCCAGTAGCAGCCTACGCGCTGTTTCTCCAGTGTGCCTACGATGCCCCAGTGCCACAGCGCCATATGAGGTGAACATCGGCTGTAGCGCACTGGCACAATGGTGGCCATGCCCTGCATTGCCTGCTGTGCACAGCACGTCAGCAGTGCAGCAGGCACCCTGCGTCATCAACCGAGAATGCGCGGTTAGGTGTGTACTGTGCATGTCACAGAACACAAAGCCCTTGGCTCGCTTGCGTTCAGCACAATTGCACAAAGTGCAAAAAGCACGATATTCCGCCATCATATGCAAATCAGCTAATCAGCCATTCAATGGTGCAGCACTCAATTTGCATCCACTTAAAGTTGCGCCTCACCTCATTTGCATGGGTTGCGCTATAAAAGTGTGACATTGGGCTGCACTGGGCCATAGTAGGTTACTGCAGTCTATTGGTGAGTAGCATGCTGTTTGGGAGTGTGGACTGTGGATTTTGGGACATGCATGGGACTGCACAGTCAAAGGTAATAACTGTCATTTGCACAGACTGAATCATGACCGAGCAAGTTGTGGGAGAAGAGGAACAGAGTTGTGGGAGGAGGAGGAGGAGGAGGCCAAATTTCACAAAGGCCGAGACGGATGCCCTGTTCGAGGCCTACCTGGACCAGGAGCTGCTTCTCAGCAGATACCAGGGAACACCACAGGCCCGTGCTGCTGCATGGGAGGAAGTGGCATGTGCTGTGAACCTGCATGGCAGCCACCAGCGCTCCATGCAGGAGTGCAAGAAGAAGATGGGCACAGACAGGAGGAGGATTAAGGAGAAGGTGGCTGCCATCAGGGCAGCACGATCTGCGACAGGTGGGGGACAGCAGGAGGTGCTACGCCTGACCCCACAGGAGGAGAGGGTTGCTGGCAGCATGCAGCGTTGTGCCATTGAGGGTGTTCCAGGTGGTGGATTCCAGATGGGTGGTAGCCCGTCACTGCATGGTAGGTCATGATCTGTTTATTGAGGGGGGACAGGGTAGGTCACATGCAATGTGAGGTTGTTTTTCCCTTGACATCCTAGCATCTGCATGGGTCAGCGGTGGTGAGCATCTCCACTGAGGCCAGTCAGATGGAGATGGAGGAGGCTCATCCACCTCCACAGGAATCTGTGACTCAGTGCAACAGTGGGCCGCCTGGATGTCCAGACTGATGTTGTTGGAACAGGTGTGGAGAGCCCTGCCCGTAGTCCCATGCCAGCATCCACGGATGCCAGCATGCTGTGACTCTAACTGGTGCGGGTCCACCCACCGATGATGATATCACCAACGCCATGGGCAGTGACAATGTGTGCTACAGGATGGCCACACAGCAGGTAACATTGTGGCCATGGCTGTGGGTGAATGCCGACTATGAAAGACACGCGTGGTCATCACAGTCCCAGCCTGTGCCTGTCAGCACCAGTGGGGAAGCACTGGTGTGTGAACAGAACAGTGGGACTGTTGTGCCAACCGAAGCGTGCAATCCAGTGAGTCCTGGGGAGCAGCAGCTGGAGGGCAGCATCAGCTGTCAGCCAATAGGCTGGGGGCAGTGTCAGGGGGTGGCATCAGTGCACCACCTATGGGCATGCCCAGACCTGGTCCTGGTGTGCAGCGCCCACCCTCAAGGGGTGCTGAGCATCAGGGTCACGCAAACCCTGAGGGACAGAATGCCAATCAGGCAGATGACCTCTTGGATGAGCACACCGCATACTGCAAGCATCAGTCAATCAGCAGGTGCGACAGCAGCCGGTGGATGCACTGAGTGCAGCTCTGGAGTGGGCAGAGGAGCATCACTTAGCAGAGACACCGCTCTGCTCTTGGCAGGGATGGACCCGGTTCATGAGGAGGATGTGACCGCTGCCATTGACAGGCAGACACAGGCATTCACTGCTGCCATGGCCACAAACGGCACACAGTTATTTTCCCAGCCATCGCAGACACCACGCAGTGCACTGTCCACCCCCGTTCCGGTCATGCAACATCATCGCTTGTCAGACACCAGGTTCAGCTGTGGGTATCCGAGCATGCCTGGACAGGCATATTAGGAATGCTGCAGAACCCCTGTGTGAGCACAGTCATGTTCACGCAGTGGAACCCCTGGGGACCATCGGTGCCACCCTACGAGGCCAGTGGTCAGCCTGTCAGTGCGTAGACGCCATTGAGACCGCCCCATGCATCCGTGGTGGCGGGGCACCGTGGCACGTGACAGACCTGTCTCCCAATGTGGCTACTGTCTGATGCTGCCTACTATGTGCATTGTGTCATTCAGCCGGGCAGTGCGGTTGGGTACCGGCCTGCGCGCGACACACAGTCCATCTACACCCTCCTGGCTGCTGTCTGCAGTTGCGCAGTGCATGATGATGCCTACATTGTGCTGTACACCAATGTGCCGTAATGGTGCCTAGCATTCGACACACGACACAATGACAGGCAGTGGGCGTGGTGGTCTGTGGACATGTGTGTGGCTAAGGTGGCATTCTGGGTCGGTGTGCCTCCTACCCTTTGTGCATATCTGGTGCATTGTGTGTGTGTGTGTGTGTGTGTGTGTGTGTGTGTGTGTCTGTCCACGTGCCATGTTAGACCTCACCCATCCCTGGTGGTGTGTGTGTGTGGTTCCATGCCCGGCCAGTTCCCTTGATGGCACGCACCCCTGGTGTGTGTCAATGCATGTTTGTGGTTGAGCCTTAGCCACTGGTGGTTGCACATGGCCTCATGACTTACCTGGGTTGGCCAGAGTGCTCCTCTGTGAGGTATCCTGTGCAGCTGTGCCAGCTATATGAGGCAGTCTAGGGGTCCACTGTCGGCCAGCGGGAGCTGCCCATCACCATTGTCACGGCGCTCTGATCATCCCTATCACTGTCCTCTCTTCACCTGCGTATGGCTATCCCATTCGTTGGCCATGTTGTGCAGGATGCAACAGGCAGGGAATAGACAGGCCTTTGAGGGCTGTACCTGTAGGGCACAGCCAGAGGTGTCCAGGCAATGGAAAGCGTGCCTTCAGCATCCCGAACAGCTGCTCAATGACATTACGCGGTGGTGGACGTGTGCCTCATTAAAGTTACTGCGATGGTGTCATGGGCCATCGGTATGATAAGCATGAGGGGACGGTGGGTATCCACTGTCACCTGGGGTAGAGGGTGGAGAGTTAGTTGGTGATCAACTTGTCGCCCTGCCCCAGGCCATATGATGCCACTACCCATGTCACCTCGGACATGCCCCCAGAGCCCTAGATTGTCCATGTGGTTTACATACTCACCCACTAGATGGCCGGTGGGGATATCACTCTACACAATCCTGTGGCACAGTGCTGACTGGTGCCAGATGAAGGCATCATACGTGCTCCCAGGGGTGTGGCACAGACGTGATTATCGCCCCTGGCACGCACACCACCTGGCAGTTGATGCTAGCATAGCCCTTCCAATTAATACATACACGGCCTCCTTAGGGGCCAGGTGTTGTGGATGCAGCCGCAGGTTGCGATCTGCTGCCCGTAGCATGCCCAGGCATACATGCCACCCTGTGGAACTCCTGCATGTTTGCTGTGCACTCGCCAGTGTGCTGGGGAAATGGATATGCTCCGCGGCATGTGGCAGCAGTGCAAGAGGAAGGGGAGGTGGCGTGACGTGGCCGACTGGGTTATGCCTGTGGTGTCCCCAGTTGGTCTCTGGAAGAGTACCTGGGCGAGCAAGCATGCAAGCTGTCGCTTTAGTCTCCACCTGACCAGAGCGCAGCTCTGTGTGTGAGTGCTGCCATCACATCACTGCACAGCTCACAGAGCCACCTCAGGTGCCCGATTCAGGCGGTACGGCCCACGATCTCACTGTCACTACTTCACAGCTCACAAAGCTGGTGCAGGCTCGATGCTGCCTGTTAAGAGTTTATACCGCCAACAGGCCCTTCCACCCCCTACTTTTAACCTGCTGCCTTCTCACCCACCTCATTACTGCCTCCATCTGGATGGTGGCACTAGCCATGTCCCTGGCTTGTGTTCCCCAGGCTGTTTCTGTGTTCCCCCACTGTCCTGGCTGCTACTTCCCCTGCACCGAGAACACCTGACTGTGCTGGCCTCACTGCTGTATGGCAAGTACTTCCCCCTTCGCACTGTGTCTCCCCACACCTTCCCCTGACCCTGTGTGTTCCAGGTGCCCTTTCACTGTCCTGCCCTGTGTCTGTTGCCTGTGTGGCTGGCTATAGTTCAGCAACTTGAGGCTTTCCTGTAGAGTTCTTGCACCTCTCCTTGCTCCTTTTTATTTGGGCTCATTTCCGCTATGGCACAACTTCAGCTGGCTCCACTATTGCACATGGAGCATGTTGTTGAATATCGCACTGTGCTATTTATGCATGGTTCCTCCCCCTTCAGTTGTGCATACATTCATTATCATTGCGCTGTTGCTCAGCATGATTTTGGGGGGGGCGCAACTGCCTCCCGCTGAATATTGCAGAATGGTGCATTTTTGGACTTGCACTGGGGCAACCCTATTGCGCATGGCACAACTCTTTTGAATATCTGGGCCTATGGTTTTACTGTTCATTAACCTGTTTCTGTTTGCTTTTATAATATTGATTTCTGTAGTTTTATCTTATTTATCTTATTGTATTATGCCTTGATATTTGAAAGGTGCAAAATAAATAAAGTATTATTATTATTATTATTATGTGGACAGTCCTGCAACTTTCTTTCCCTGACTGATGGGGTGTTGCATAATAGCACCATCCCCCACCCTTACTCCATCCAACTGGGTTATTGAGCTCACCCCCGAACTCAGCTCAATGGCACGAGATTATTAAGCATGGCTGCTGGGGTGAAGACTGGCACTACACACAAAGGTTGTTAAACAGTTATAACTTTTTATTTATTTTGACCCCAACTTTTCAAGATAATCGTTTTATGATTCCCCTTATAAACACGACATGTATCATTTATACGATATGGATTTTAAAAAATGACACGTCATGTTTATGCGGTGGTGGGGAAAAATGGCTATGTTGAAAGTTTGGATTCAAAATATTGAAAATTAACAAAGTTATAAGTGAATGTTGAAATACTGTAAAGTTCAGTCATAACTGGGGCATTTTATTGTATTTGTGCACCAAATTATCAGCATAGCCTTCAAATGACCCCACCTAATGAAGCCTGTACGTGAACACTTTCAAATCCCTGCCAAAACATTATTCTGCACCACTGAAAAGTCATTCCATGCCACAGATGTGAAACAGGATTTGGGACAGGATTTGAAAAATGACAGCTGTCACGTTTGTGAGGTGGTGTGAAAAAATGGCTTTGTTAAAGATTTGGGGTCAACATATTTAAAATTACCAAAGTTACTAATGAGTGTAGAAAAATTTAAACGTATGCACTTAAGCTTTGTCATGTATACATATTTTGATCCCACATTTTCAACATTGTTTTCTTATGACCCCACCTCATGAACAAAGGTGGTAAAAATTTTCAAATCTCACCCAAAAGGTGATTTTGCAATGCAATAGCAAAATAACCTTCCTTGCCGGATTCGTATAATTCCACCACCGTTGGTCATGAAATAGGTTCCTAAAAAGGCCGTGTTGAAAATGGGCCAAAATATGCAAAAATGACAAAGTTATGCATCAAAGTTCAAAACCCCCATTGAAATACATTGAACCACACTTACCTCAGTTTCTCATATTACAGTTGGAGGTTCCAGCAGCAAGACGATCTTCGCCCTTGGACATGTTCAGCTGAGTGAGGTTGTGTGGGTGTGTGGGGTGTTTGGTGCTGCATGGGAGGTTGGGGTGTGGTGTATGGGAATGTGAGGGTGCAGGTCAGCAAGGACCATTATCTAGTTTACAGGTTTTAAAAAAAAAACATTGAGGGAGAGTTTTCTTTATTTCAAGGCTATACCAACACTAGGATTGGGCACCCCAGTGCCGGGCTCATGTTCAAGGGGAAGGGAGCAGGCAACCTGGGGAGAGGGGGACAAGAGAAGTGGTACCGGGGATGGGCACCCCAGTCCGCTTATATATTAAAATATTTATGATGATTGGGAAGGACAGGCGAGCAGTGTGGAGGGGAGGGGGAGAAAGAAACAGTACCTGGGGTGGGCACTATAGATAGAGAAATATCATGTGATCACTCTCAGGCTCCTAATGCTGAAAGCCAATCAGCTGATTGCTGACCGGCTTCATGCAAATGAACGTACTGAAAATCCCTCTGATAAGAGTGGCTTTGGTCCTTTCAACTTCACAAAGTTTCTGCCCAGCTAGCAACGAGTGGTGTCACGACTACGGTGCATGGTCATTGATCTGAACTGCCAAGCCCCTTCAAGCTCGAGCTGCAATGGGCTTGACAGTGACACTCCTCTGAAATGCCATTTATTGTAACAAAACTTTTCTTGTGCATGTGCAAGAAAATGTAAAAACAGCCCAAAAATCACCTCTGACTGAGAAAACACTAAGGCACTCATCCACAGTCTGCTTTCTATAAAGCACCCCTTTCAATTGCTTTCACAGACATAGATGGATACTTTTCAGTCTACAGAGTGTCACCACTAGGGGTTGTGCATTACTTTTTTGGAGTCCATTGTTACAGTATGCATTTTACAATGCCCGTTAATATTTTGTCACTTATAGTGTATAGTTCTACCTTGCTCTGTATGAATTTCCATCGCAGCTGAAATGGTGTTGTACCACAGTTCAGAGGTCATGGAATGCTGCTGTACTCTTCTATGGTAACAAAATTTCTGCTGATCGGAAATCTTTGCTGCACCTGGCGATTTACACCACCTTGCTGCATGCATAGCAATCAGTTCAAGTTCTGAACTGAAACCACCAGCATGTTTACTGCTGCCATGGAGTGCTGTGAGACCACTTTTGCTTAAAAACAACAAACTATACACTATAAAAAAATGCTGATTTTGGCAACCACATGCCCAACCAGCCTGTGCTGCCTCCTTGGGCTTCTGATTACATTAGACTGCTTGAGCTTTGCTCAGAAGGTCTGATGTAATCAGAACCCCCACAGGCTGGTTGTGCACAGTTGCCCAACCAGTATTCTCTTTGTATTATGAAATCATGGCACATGCAATGTTTCAGGACATTCATCTACCGTGAGACTAAGCTACCAGTTTACCTGATTCACTTTCTCAAATTAGCTCTTATCATTTGAGTCACATTCCCAGAGATCCAAGATCACAATTTGAACAGGGTTGGTGCTATCTGTATACTACCACAGTTACTGTGATGAGACTGAAAGTAGCCCTCACACAGTAACTGCAGTAGTAACATGGGTAAAATGCCTCTTTCAGATTCCACAGACCAGTTAATAGTAATTCCAAGAAGTCTGTACTAACTATGTCAGGCATCTTAAAAATGACAGTAGGATAGTCAAGTCAGTTCCACTTAGGTACAGCATTTAATGTATGTTAATACCACCACCAAGACCACTCTCAAGGCTTTAAGTGTGATCTTGCATACATTCTTAGAGTATGAGAACCTTCACAGTCTTCATACCCTAAGAATACATGTGAGACCACTCTTAAAACAGAAAGCATGGTCTCAGTATTAATAAATTATTGAGCGAGCTTGAAAAATAATATATTAATTTAAAAAAAATACCTTACCTGGATGTGTCCATTTTCAGGGCAGCTGCACGTGAGATACTCTGCACAGAGTAAGAGTGTCTCACGTATAGTGGTGGGTGAAGTGGGCTCAATCCACTCCGCGAAGTGTTTCACAGAGCACAGGCAGATTCGCGGAGTGCTCAGCAACGCAAAGCAGAGTACTACGCATTATAATGAGGAACGCAAAGTGCATGGAAAACAGCGACTTCACGTTACTCTGCCTCCACTGGTCACTACTATTTCAATTTTAAGGCGAAGTACCTTGGTGGCAGTTCACTTCGCCTTGTTTTTGAGCTCCGAAGGTGGATTTTGCAGTGATTCATGGCAGTTCAGGTCACATGGGCTCTATATTGATCTGCACAGCCTCAGTTTGAGGTAGTATGAGTAGGAAGGAGTAGGAGACAGCGTGTTCTGATAGCTGTCTGTAGGAATCTTTTAAAAGCTGTTCAAAAAGCATTTTTGCTTTAATTTTTGGGATCCAACTGTAGTTCATCGATTGTAGGAAACCCTCCTGTGCTCATATCATCGAGCGTTTTTGTTTGTGTGTGGATTTTGAATGTAAATTTACAACATTGAGTGTGTGTGTGGTGAAAGACAGTGAAGTGTGCTGTGTGGGGGAGAGGAGTATCTGTGTGTAGGTAGATATAAGTTGGAGAACCAGTGATTTCTTTGTGGTTTGGTTATATTTTTGTTATATAACTGACTGTGTTACTGTACACATAGTAAAATGGTCAGTAATAGTACAAATGTTATTGCTGTTTGTTGTGTGAATGTGGTTTAGCATTTCATAAGGTTAGGTTGTTTAAATTACAAATTTACATTACGTGGCAGTACACTGAACTTTTGTATTTGCATAGCATTCCTTATTCAGCTTTGTACACAAAGGCCCAGATATTCAAAAGACTTGCGCCATGTGCAATAGGGTTGCTCCAGCGCAAGTCCGAAAATGCACCACTCTGCAATATTCAGCGGGAGGCAGATGCGCCCCCCAAATCACACTGAGCAATAGCGCAATGATAATGAATGTATGTGCAACTGAAGGGGGAGGAACCATGCATAAATGGCACAGTGCAATATTCAACAACATGCACCATGCGCAATAGGGGAGCAAGCAGAAGTTGCGCAATAGCGGAAATGAGCCAAAATAAAAAGGAAAAAGGGAGAGGCGCAAGAATGCTATAGGGAAGGCACATGAGACTTAACCATAGCTGCACAAAGAGGGCAGGAGGGACACACAGGGCAGGCCAGGGAAAGGGCACCCTGAACAGAAAGGCACAGGGAAGGTGTGGGGAGACACAGCCAGTGCAGAAGGGGGAAGTGCCACACAGCACAGAGGCCACCACATTTAGGTGTTCCCGGTGCAGGGGAAGTAGCAGCCAGGACAGCAGGGGAACACAGAAACAGCTGCCAGGGGGTGAACACAAGCTAGGGACATGGCCAGTGCCACCATCCAGATGGAGGCAGTAATGGGGGTGAGAAGGTTGGCAGCAGTGGGGTGTGGTGGCCGGTGGAAGGGCCCGTCAGTGGTATGCCCCAACAGGCGGTACCGAGCCCGCACCAGCTTCAAGCTGTACAGCGATACTGAGATCGTGGGCTGGTACTGCCTGAATCAGGCAATTCTGAGGTGGCTCTGTGAGCTGTGCAGTGATGTGATGCAGGCACCCACACGACAGAGCCATGCTCTGTCAGTGGAGACTAAAGTGACAGCTTGCATGTGCTTGCTCATCACGGGTACCTTCCAGAGACCAACAGGGGACACCACAGTCATAACCCAGTCAGCCGCGTCACGCCACCTCACCCAATTCCTCAGCGCACTGCTGCCACATGCTGTGGAGTACATCCATTTCCCCAGCACACGGTGGGCGCACAGCAAACATACAGGAGTTCCACAGGGTAGCACGTATGCCTGAGTGCTAGGGGCAATAGAGCATGCACCCATGTGGCCATCCGCACCACCTGGCTCTGAGGGGGCACATATATTAATCAGAAGGGCTATGCTAGCATCAACTGCCAGGTGGTGTGCGATGCCAGAGGCGCATAATCAATGTCAGTGCCACACACCCTGGGGAGAACATGATGCCTTCATCTGGCACCAGTCAGCACTGTACCACAGATTCGAGTGAGGGGATATCCCCACCGGCCACCTAGTGGGTGAGTATGCAAACCACATGGACAATCATAGGGCCAGGGGGGGCATGGTCAGAGGTGACATGGGTAGTGGCATACATGGCCTGGGGCAGGGCGATGCTGATCACCAAACTAACCTCCACCCTCTACCCCCAGGTGACAGTGGATACCCACTCCGTCCCTGGCTGCTCACACCATACCGGTGGCCCATGACCCCATCACAGCAATGCTACAGTGAGGCACATGCCACCACATGTAATGTCATCGAGAGGGTATTCAGTATGCTGAAGGCACGTTTCCATTGCCTGGACACCTCCGGTGATGCCCTACAGTACAGCCCCTCAAAGGCCTGCAGGCTATTCCTGGCCTGTTGCATCCTGCACAACATGGCCAACGAATGTGGGATAGCCGACAGATCGAAGAGGGGACAGCGATCGGGACGATGAGGATGCCGGTGACAATGGTGATGGGTAGCCCCTGGGTGACGGGACCCCAGACTGCTCCGGCTGGCACAGCTGCACTGGGACACCGTCATGGAGGAGCACTTCAGCCAACCCAGGTAAGTCATGGGGCCATGTGCAACCACCAGTGGCAAAGGCACAACCCACAAACACGCATGGACACACACCAGGGGTGCATGCCATCAAGGGAAGTGGCCAGGCATGGAACCACACACACTGCCAGGGATGGGCGAGGTCTAACATGGCACGTGGTCAGAACACACACACACACACACACACACACACACACACAAAACTCACCAGACATGCACAAAGGGTAGGAGCACGCCCGACCCAGAATGCCACCCTAGCCACACACATGTCCATAGACCACCACGCCCACTGCCTGTCATTGTGCATGTGTCAGACGCTGGGCACCATTGCACAGTGGTGTACAGTGCAATGCAGGCATCATCATGCACACGCAACAGCGGACAGCAGCCGGGAGGGTGTGCAGATGGACTATGTGTGTGCATGCAGGGCCGGGTACCCACCCGTGCATTGCCCGCTGAATGACACAATGCACACAGGGCAGTATCAGACAGTAGCCACGCTGGGAGACAGGTCAGTCACGCGCCACAGTGCCACGGCCACCATGGATGCGTGTGGGGCTCCGCTGAGACCCGCCAGCAGTGACAGGCTGACCACTGGCCTCATGGGGTGGCACCGACAGTCCCCAAGGGGTTCCACTGCGTGAACGCTACCGTGCTCGCACAGGGGTCTGCAGCACACCGAACATGCCTGCACCAGGCGTGCTCGGGATGCCCACAGCTGAACCCGGTGTCGACAAGGATGGTGTCGCATGACGCTGGGAACGGGGGGTGGACAGTGCAATGCGTGTGTCATCAGTGACGCATGGGCACATAACTGTGTGCCCATTGTGGCCATGACAGCAGTGAATGCCTGTGTCTGCCTGTCAATGGCAGTGGTCACATCCTCCTGCAACCGGTCCATCCCTGACAGGAGCAGAGTGGTGTCTCTGCTGCGACGCTCCTCTGCCTGGTGCAGAGCCGCACTCAGTGCATCCACCACCGTCACAAGTCGCATCTGCTGATTGACTGATGCTTGCAGTATGTGAGTGTTATCATCCAAGAGGTCATCTGCCTGATCAGCATGCTGTCCCTCAGGGTGTTCGCGGCCCTGATGCTTATCACCCCTTGAGGGTGGGCACTGCACACCAGGGCCAGGCCTGGGCATGTCCACAGGTGGTGCACTGACGCCACCCCCTGACACTGTACCCCCGTGCCCATTGGCCGACTGCTGATACTGCCCCTCCCTAGGGCTCAATGGTGCTGCCGCAGTGGCCGCAACAGTCCCACTGTCCTGTACACACACCAGTGCTGCCCCACTGGTGCTGACAGGCACAGGCTGGGACTGTGATGACATGCAGGCCTCCACGGCGGCACCACCCACAGCCATGGCTGCAATGTAACCTGCTGTGTGACCATCCTGTGGCACACACGTGTCACCGCCCATGACGTTAACGACATCATCATCGGTGATGGATCCAGCACCAGCCGAGTCTCAGCATGCTGGCATCAATGGACGCGCTGCAGCTGGGACATGGGCAGGGCCTCCTCCACACCTGCTCCACCAACATCAATATGGGCGTCCAGGCGGCCCACTGTCGCCCTGACCTGCGTATTCCTGTGGAGGTGGATGGGCCCTCCTCCATCTCCATGTGACCGGTCTCAGTGGAGAAGCCCACCACGCTGACCTATGCAGATGCTCCAGGAGCTGTAAGGAAAACAAAGTCACGTTACTGCATGTGACCTACCTGTTCCCCAATAGACAGACCATGACCTACCATGCAGTGACAGGCTACCACCCATCTGGAATCCACCACCCGGAATACCCTCAATGGCGCCAACGCTGCATGCTGCCAGCAACCCGCTTCCTCCTGTGGGGTCAGGCGTGAGCACCTCTGGCTGTCCCCACCTTTCGCAGACCATGCTGCCCTGATGGCAGCCACCTTCTCCTTAATCCTCTGCCTGTCTGTGCCCATCTTCTTCTTGCACTCCTGCATGGAGGCTGGTGGCTGCCATGCAGGTTTACAGCATGCATCACCTCCTCCCATGCAGCAGCACGGGCCTGTGGTGTTCCCTGGCATCCGCTGAGAAGCAGTTCCTGGTCTAGGTAGGCCTTGAAGAGGGCATCTGTCTCGGCCTTAGTGAAATTTTGCCTCCTCTTCCTCCCACGACTCTGTTCCTCTTCCTCCACAACACGCTCGGTCATGATTCAGCCTGTGAGAATGACAGGTGTTACCTGTGACTGTGCAGTCCCATGCATGTCCCAAAATCCACAGTCCACACTCCCAAACAGCATGCAACTCACCACAATAGACTGCAGTAGCCTACTATGGTCAGTGCAGCCCAATGTCGCACTTTTATAGCGCAACCCATGCAAATAAGGCGAGGCACATCTTTAAGTGGATGCAAATGCAGTGACTGCGCCATTGAATGGCTGATTAGCGGATTTGCATATGCTGGCTGAATATCGCGCTGTTGCGCTCTCCCCAATTGTGTTGAATGTGCTGAGCCAAGGGCGCAGTTCTGTGACATGCACAGTACACACCTAACTGCGCATGCCCAGGTTGATGATGCAGGTGCCTGCTGCACTGCTGATGTGCAGTGCATGGGAGGCAATGCAGGGCACGGCCACCATTGTGCCAGTGGCACTACAGTTACTTATTATTTATGGCTCAGCTACCTCCACTGCTCTAAGGCGTATCTCAATCACTCTAAACAAGGCCTGCCGGCTCCTCATGGGGGGCTCAAAGACTGACTCACACGTGTGATCTGTACTATGAATCAGGCTGGTTGAACCTATCAAATCGTCTTATTTATCTCACCTGCACAATGGCAAAAAAATCTGTCTTGGGACTGACTCCATTATGTATTCAAAACCTACTCCGACTGAATCCTGGCTCGACACCTCCACCAGATCTGAACGCCAACCTTTCCTGGTTCCGAGATGCCGGACTGCACAGGGACAAAGATCTTTGCATACAGGGCCCGACATGGTTCAATGTGCTTAGTCCACCTACTCTATCCTCAACCTCGCTTGAAGCTTTCAAATCCATGCTCTATGCCCACCTCACCACCACTAGCAACTGTGATTGCGCTAGATAAAGACTACTACTCTCATGTCCATCCTCACATCTGAGGCCTCTTCCTCCCTGACTAATGAACCCTCTGGTACCTCTACTACTTCCTGTCTCCCACCAAACTCACTCCCCCTTTTTCCTGTCCCTCTCACTTACTCTCCGCTCACCACCTTTCCCTCCTCTCTAGCCTCCTTTTGGTGCCTAATGATCACCCTCTCCCTGGAAGTTTCCTTAACCTCGAAATTGTCTACTCGGTTGAACCTGTTATAGCTTGTTTTTCTATGAAACTTAAAAACGTTACTGTCTTAAACTGTTAATAGCAAATTTATGATGTAACTTTCCTGTCTGGTTTTACCTGTAATGTGTATCGTGCTTTGTTAAATGTTCTTTGTGACATGGAACCTTTGTAAAAGAGCCCTGGCTCAAAGGTATTAATTCCTAGACTAATAAACTAAACTAAACTAAACAGTGCTGTTCACCTATATGGCGCTGTGGCACTGGGGCGTCATAGGTGCACTGGGGCAACAGCGCGGTAGGCCGCTACAAGAGGTGGCACACAGGCACCCAATCACGCTACACGCATTGGGTTCCAATTGTGTTGTGGCTGTCCATGAGCCAGAGACCCTTGACCCTGTGCCCGACCTTTTCTCCCTAGGCGCCATGTGTCAGGCATGGGTGCACAACTATCGCGCTGTTCGGTGACAGTGCGATAGGGAATGGCAGTGCTGTACCACACAGCATCTGCACGTGGCAGGACCGTGCTGCAGAGCGCCATTTTGACTGAACTGAGCAGCAGAGATGGTACGGAGGCGTGCTGTGCAGTGGAGCCAGGTGGAGCTGGCAAACCATGTTGCCATTGTGGAGCCACATGTTGGGCCTTTATTTGGGGAGGCACCCCTGGACAGGGCCAGGAGTCAGGTGTGGCAGGAGGTGGCCGATGCCCTGGAGGAGGCCACCGGTATGGGGCAGATGGCAGAGCAGTGCCGCCACCGATATGGGGACCTGAGGCGGAGGGACCCAGACCTGCTTGCCCACCTGCGGGCATGTGCCAGGAGGAGCACGGTGCCACGGCCAGGTAGGTGCAACATCCATACACTTTTATCGTCCATACAGGTATCACGGTTGTATGTGTCTGGCATATGGGGGGCCATCCGGTGTTGGCCATGGTGGTGTTATCGGGGTGTGAGGTGGGTGGGTCTGGCTGTGTGGGACTGCATACACATGGGGGCAGGGGGAAATTGCTACAGGATTGTACTGATGTTCCTCTCTCCATGTTTTTCACCTTAGGGCCCGCAGAACCCCAGCAGGCCAGAGACCGGAGGCGCCACCTGGAGGAGCAGCAAGCCAGAAGGGGTAATGGTGGTCAGTGGCACATGGACCACCCTGATGATGGTGAGTGCCTTACATCCATGATTACTATTGCATGCTGTATAACTGGGTGAGCAGCAGGGTTGGCCACCATCCGTTGACACCACTGCCATGCACGCAACTTGTTAGTCAGCACTGTCCAGTGGCACTGCATGTCCGGGAGTGCATCAGTGGTGGTCCATGCGTGCACGGGCACATGGCTGTGGCACTGCCTTCACACCGCATAGCCAAGTCACTGCTACGAGCCATGGTGGTGCTGTGCAGGACATGGCGGTGGGTGTGCAGTGATCCACATGGCTGTGGCTGCCTGGGTAGGCAGGTCTTGTGGACACGGTCACTGTGGGTGGTCGCACACCATCACAGGGGCGTGGCACATGGCTGTATGCCATGCACAATGGGTGGGCTGCAGGTGGCTAGACAGTCACACTTATTGACTCTGCTCCCTCGTCCTGGGTGGAAGGCAATTCCAGGTGCTGGAACAAAATGTGAGGGAGCTGCTCCAGGTGGCGAGGGCAACACTCGAGCTTTTGGAGCGCATCCACCACCATGGGGTGAGGAGGAGGAGGAGTGGCAGACATAGGCGCCATGTGGAGGAGGACCGGGGCACACACTGAACACTCCATGCCCCTACTGCCACCTTTCCCCCTTTGACCCACCCTCACACCCCTTCTTCCCTCTCCCATATGTTCACCCCTGCCCCTTACCTGCCCCCACCTGTTATGTGTCCCTTCCCCCCCTTGTAAATATTTGCATATATGTTTTGTTACTTCTTTTAAATATAAGCATTTTGCTATGACAACTGTGGTGGTCTCTGATTTGCAGCGGGCTACAGGTGTTCAGCTGCAGTGGTGTGCATGGCATCAGGGGTGGTGCATGCATGGGTGTGTGTGTGTGTGTGTGTGTGTGTGTGTGTGCAGAGGTGAACTGCCTATGGTGTGGGCAGGGGGATCAGTCACTGTCTGTGGTTTTTGTGTTGTACTCTGTGCACTGGATGCCTGTGTGCAGTGGTCCATGGGGCCTGCACTGTGTGCATGGCACCCCTGTCAGACCGTCCATGGCCTGTGCAGCTGACACCCTTGCATGTCTGTGATATGCACGGTCTGCTGGCATGTCAGTGGTGGCTGTTGTGGCCAGTGCTGGGATGGTATGTGTCTTCGGAGGTGTGCAGGTGCTGTACCACTGGAGGTGGGGTCCAGGGCATGCCCTGTCGCATATAGGGTACCTCGTGTGCTGGCGCATGGTCGGTCTCTCAGCTGTACCTCGGGAGGACGTGCAGGGTGGCACTGAGTATGCATCTGTTGCATCACTGTCTGCTGCCGCCACTGCTGGGTGTCCATGGTGGGGCTGTCTTCATGGCTCCATGGTGCACAAGGTTGCATTGTCACAGTGGGAGTGGTGGCATACATGGGGTGTCCTGCACTGTTGGGTGCTACTCCTGGGCAGGGTGTATGGGGATCATGGTGCAGGGTGTGCTCTGCATTGGTGGGATGGTGTGGTATGGGGTGGTCGGCCATCCTTGTGTGCTGGTCACAGCTTGCCAGGGGGTGTGATGGGGCAACATGGCCCGGCTGTGGGTTAGTTGCTGGTATCCATGGGCCAGTGGTTATTCCGTCTCTCCCCCAGTTGTGCAGTGCATGGGGTGTGGGGGGATGATGTCTGTTCTTCTGTGTGTTCCTCTGCCCATCTGTGGCATGGGTGGTGGGACCCTGCATCCCTGGTTGTGCTGTTCCATTGCTGCCCTGCTGCTGGGGGCATCCCTGGTTGTGCTATTGCGCATCTGGACTGCTCAGCTGCACATCCCTTGTTGCACTATGGCATATCAGATATGCTCAGCTTCACCTCTCTAGTTGTGCTATGGTGCAGGTGGTGTGATATTCAGTCATTGCCGTATGCATCTTGGCCTGTGCAGTTTTTGAATATCCTGCTTCTTGCACATGGGCGCAGTGGACTTGCGCTTGCTCCTGCTGTTGAGGACTTTTTGGGTGCAGTTTGAATATCTGGGCCTCAGTGTTCTGTGTTGTGTGTGCAGTGTTGCGTGCATCAAATATAATACACCTTTTAAAATTTGTGACATAGATTAGTGTAAGTGCAACTAAGTGCAGCAGTGTGAACGGATATCCACTGCAGCTGACTGATTTTTACTGCGATCGTGTTCTCTATTCTTAGTTTTGCTGCTTGTAGTGCCGTAAAATCAGCACTGTCTGTATTCAGTGCCCCCCACCCCCCATGTTGAAAGATATTTTTTACCAGACTGGATTGTTTTTGTGACCCCATCAGCACCACTGGTTACTGAAGTTGTTTTAATTCCATGACAATGTCACAACACAGTAGTCTCTTATCTGTTGCTGAAGCCACAGTTGTTTATTTTGCTTCACATCCAGCTAGCGGTAGTGACCCTCCAGTCAGAAAGTGAACATATCAAAATCTGAATTTGGTAATAATATTTGTGGTTGATCCACCAAAATGCCTGCAAAGAGATGTGCAAGTAAAGCTGTTTCTGGCCATGGCAATGTTGACATAAGAGAGTCTGTAGGCATGGTAGTAGTGCAGGGACGGAGAAGTGCATTGCTGATGTGAGGAAAAAGTATTTCTCCTGCAATTTTTTTACAGCCCAATAGGTAGCTTCACTGATAGTTGGAGGAGATGATGTTTTCCAGCTGGTGGTGTAGTTTACTGGTGTTAGTGGTGTTGGAGGTAGTATTAGCATTGTTGCATCAAGTTCTAATTCCGACCAGTGTACCGTATCCAAACATAAGATTACAACATAAGGAAGAACAGTTCCGAGTGGTCCGGGGCCCTTGGATTGCCTGGGAGGTAGCTCTCCCGCACCTCAACGGCTCCTTAGTATAGATGTTTAATAAGAAAATTGCTTCTTCCTCATTTATTAATTAATTGATGAATATAGGAGCACATCAGATGGGTACAATTCACATATTTATTTTAATGGATACATTCATTTGATTTGCTTGTCTCCCTTTCTCCTCTCTTCTCTCCTTACTCTTTTGCCTCTTCTTTTTTCCTTCTACACTTTATTCTTTAAAAAATATTGATTATGATGGACTTTTACATGGCATGATGATCTTAGTTCTCTTCTTGCTGTTGTTGTGATTTTTCTTTTTTGTAAATAGTTTGGAAGTATAGAACTGATTTATAATGTCTAATTCCTGAAGAGGCTTTAATAGATATACACAAGCCACCTTGCATGAAGTATTAACAGGTACATTCCTTTAGACATCATAATGATGACTGTATACTGTTGTAATTTTCTGATGGTTGAATAAACCTGAGTTATAAAAAAAAAACACACACACCAAGCTCTGGTTTAAAATACTAATGTTGTCATTTATTTGACAAACATGGGCACAGACTAGTACTTGCCTGACACGTTTCAGACCTGTACAGCCCTTTTTCAAAGCCCTTCTAGTCTGCGACCATGTTTGTCAAATAAATGACAACATTAGTATTTTAAACTGGAGCTTGGTGTTTGTTTGATAATGGTGGTATGTGCTCGACTTGTTTGTAAACTATTATATGGATTTGAGGAAACACCACTAGCCCAGTGCGAACTGACTCATAAATTGAGATCTATCTACTGTACCTCTCTATCTAGCTGGGTCTCTCACTCTGTCTTTCTGTCTTTCTGTCTGCCTGTCTGTCTGTCTGTTATTCTGTCTGTCTATCTATGTATCTATCTATCTATCTATCTATCTATCTATCTATCTATCTATATATCTATCTATCTATCTGCCTATCTATCTAACTATTCTTTTGCAAAAGCTGCATTAATGCACCAGTTAGATTCAACTTAATGTAACAAAAGTAGGAAATGTGGCATTAGGTTTCCAACCCTAACTTCCATCCCCCAAAGCAACAAAAGGACAACACTACACAAGCAACCACAGACAGCCATCATCAGGTGAAACCAACATACATCTGTTTCTAGATGACACAAATGTAGTAGCACAGATGTGCCACTTTCGTGGATGAGATGAAGATGGTGGGGTGACCATTCCCCTGTACAGCCCTGACACTGACTAAGGTGTAGAGGGGTGTTGGGTGAGATGAAGGTTGTGACATGACCATTCCCTCATAAACATCACAGCCCTGACATTAACCAAGGTGCAGAAGGGTGTTGGGTGAGGCTGTCAGATGATCATTCCCATGCACAGCTCAATGACTAAGGTGTAGAGAGGTGTTCGGTGAGATGATAGCTGTGAGATGACCATTCGCCTACACAGCCCTCACACTACGGTATAGTGATGTGTTGGGTAAGATACAGGATGTGGGATTCATTCTCCTGTAAACTGTATTACCCTGGCACTGATTAAAGTATTTTTTCAATCAAGCTTTTATCCCTCTCTGCCAAGCATCTCACCCTTTTCAGGTCCCCTGCAATCACTGAGCACCATCCCACACTTATCCCACCACTGCAATCCTCCCCCCATACATTGCTTAACCCCATGGCGGGCCTTTGGACTGGTGGCCTTTTGTACCTACCATGAATCAGCTGTGTTTTCCTCCTCCAGTGTTGCCCCTTCTTCTCCCTGCTTCTTGCCATACAGTTTGTCCTTCTTTACTGCTGGGTTCCACCCCCACTGCACCGGCTTCCTGTAGTCTCCCTCTCTCCAGTAGTCAAAATCTACTGCAATCTTCCTGGGACATGCCTGTAGATACACAGTCCTGCACTGTGACACTTATGCAATGGGGCGCCTGTTGTGGATGCTTTATATCTTGCTGGCTTCTGCTGGTCCCCATCATTATATAGTCAGTCTCTGCCTCCAATGATCACATCTCCGTTGACAAGATAATGCTGCCATAGAAAACAAACTACACTGCAATGAAAAGCCCACACATCCCCAATCTTTTATTTTTTATTCTTTGGTAACTGGGTAAGGCCTACTGGACATAAGGCTCATTTACAGGGGAAACCCAGGAGCACTGTGGAGGTTAAGTGATTTGCTCACTGTCACACAGTATGCAAGTGTTGGCTGTGGGAATAAAACCCATGTGTGTTTGATGTACTAAGCTCATTCATAGCTCATTACTGTAACCTCTAAACTACACTGCCGACCTCATTTTGGAAGTGTATGGGAGGTCCACACAGCATGGGGATCTGAGAGTATTGGTAGCCACTACATAGATGTCTGACAGGTTTTCCCCATTTTTTCTTCCGTGACCTCTGACCCGCCATCCACCCTATGTTGGTACAGAGACTCATTGCTGGCAAGCTCCCAGGCAGTAACAGTTCACCATAAGGTGTTGCTTTGGCTGTAAAATGCCCCACCAATCCTCCCTGATTGCCAGCGCCTGAGTGTCTCCTGATCTCAGGTCAACCAATGAGCGTATACTATGTACTATACATGCTCACTGACAGTTCAGTCGGTGGCTGGCTGTGGCAGTGTGAGGAGGGCCATGGCAGTCGCTGGCATGGGTCTAATGGGGGGGGGAGTGGGATGGTGGGTCAGTACTTGCTGGGGTGAGGGCCACTAGACTACCAGGAAAAATATTTTGTTGGGTCAGAACGGTGATCAGTGAATGGGGGAGGGACCACTAGATTACCAGGGATATTATTTCTTTGGGTTGGGATACGGATTGTTAAAAACCCTCAATTGTATGAGAGAGGTTTATGTTTCAATGTCATTGCTTGTGTGACCTCAAATCATCCACTGGTGGAGAATTGCTTGCAAGGCAATGAAATAATAGAATGTAATGAATGTAGAAGGAATAAGGTTGTAAGCAGAGGACTCTAAGAGGTGACAACTGTCATATATATTATTTTATTAATAAAAGATATGACAAGGAAAGAACCATTTTCTAGGCTTTCCTAAAGCTCCCCACTAGTAGCTTATCTGCATTGTTCATAATGAAATGTTTCTTTTGTTATTTTGTGAAGGGAAGGAATCATAAATAAAGCTAGCCATCCAATCCCTTTCCCTTCCTGATCTCGATGTGGAGTCCAGATCGGCCCCGTGCTCTGATGCTCTGTTTCATGACTTCAGACTTTGTTGAGTGCAGGGCATGCTCCATTGCTATGAAAGGTGTGTATTTTAAAATATATATTTTATATTTTAAAGAGTCACTGGGTGGCAGTTCACAGTCACTGATCAACTTAAAGAGCCTGCCCCATGCATTACAAACCCCAATGTCACAAAATGTTGGAGTGTGGGGGGTACTGGGGTGAAGCTGGACTACATTGGACCAGGAAGGGAAGGATCAGACAGCCAGCTCTCATTTACAATCCCAAACCCTTACCTTACACAATATCAAAAAACAATTTTACAACATTAACAGTTAAACTCTGGTGCTGGTAAGCTCCGGTGGGAGCTTTATGAATGATATTAAAATGAGCATGATTGGTGCTCTTTATGCTGGGAGACACAACACAATTTAACTGAGAGTTTTGGTAAACTGAGGTTTGGATAGTTGGAGTTTTCTGTATTAGGAACCCTTTGAATGTGTGGGGTTTAATTTATTTATTTATTGAAAAGTTTCACCAAGAAGGCATGCTGAGCCA
Source organism: Neoceratodus forsteri (assembly GCA_016271365.2). Classification (NCBI taxonomy): domain Eukaryota; kingdom Metazoa; phylum Chordata; order Ceratodontiformes; family Ceratodontidae; genus Neoceratodus; species Neoceratodus forsteri. The sequence continues at coordinate 106,656,944 of CM028132.1, forward strand.
AGGCTCATTTCAGGTGCATCCTGGGGAAGGGTTGAGGGAAATACAGTTATAAATTTATAAACAGTATATAACAAGTAATACATAACATAATACAACAGTTAATAAGTTTAGAATGAATGGTGCAGTGATTGACGAATGAGATATGACTAACCCCTTGGGTGTGTTTGAGTGCAGTATGACAAATCCTTTGGGTGCATGGGGGTGTTATATCAGGAACCTTTTGGGGGTTTCTGGGGTGTGATATATGGAAAACTAAGTGTGTGGGGTGCAGTATGACAAATTTTGGGGGGTGTGGGTGTGATATAAGGAACCCTTTGATGGCATGTGGGGTGTAGTGTATTGGGGTGGGGTGGGTGTAATATGAGGAACTCCCTTGGTGTTTGTAATGCCTTATCACCCAGCACTAAACATTCAATATCAGACATTTTCAAGTGAATTGATTATGCAACCTCTGAAAAAAAAAGAAAAAGGCATGGGGCTTTGGCTTGATCCATCTCTGTAATTTTTAATTTATTTAGATTCTATTTCTTTATGTCCTTTGCAACATCAAGTCAACACTTCCACCTCCTTCAAACCCCAAATACGTCTTTCAGGATATCTACCCCTCCCAAACATACCTTCCATTGTGGTAACCACCATACAATCTCTGTGGGGTCAACTGCAGGTGAGGGTGAGCAATCCAATCTCCAACCTATAAGGTGACGACCACCAGTGTGAACAACCCAGACACGCAACTGCCCTCCTTGAGGTTCCGAAGGAGCTGTGTATGGAGAAGTCCAGCATCAGTGAGTCTCTGCTGTGGCTGACTGTGTTGTTTCAACCAGTGATGGTCTGTAAAGCTTTATTTGAATTGGGAGATTGGGAGCTGAGACTGCCTAAATGTTACACAACATTTCATCAAGAGCAAACCTCCACTTTTTGGATTGCACCAATTTAGGGAGAGGGTAGCTCCCTCACCGGGCTTTTGATGTTCTCTGTGTTACAGTATATACTCTGGCTGCTCTATACAACAGCTCTTTACATCTCCTTTACATGCCTTATCGACTACACAACAATTACAGCGTTATATGTTTAGAGGGGAGTAAAAGTAACAGAACAGGTGAGGGATCTGGAGATCACAGTGCCCTTGAACCTTAATGTAGGAATCCTATATAGCCGGGCGGTGGGAAAGGCCAATGGAATGTTGGCATGCATAGGCAGGGGCATTACTAGCAGAAAGAGGGAGGTAATAATGCCCCTTTACAAAGCCATGGCGAGGCTGCACCTGGAGTATGGGGTTCAGTTCTGGAGGCCTCATCTCCACAAGGATATAGGTGCATTGGAGAGGATTCAGAGAAGGGCAACCAAGATGGTGCAGCCTATGCAGAGAGAGAGTCATACGAGCAGAGGTGTAAGGAGCTGGATCTGTACATGCTGGAGACAAGGAGGGAAAGGGGAGACATGATTGAAACTTTTAAATGTGTAAAGGGGCTCAATAAAGTGGGAGAAGAGTGTTTACTTAAGAGGAAGGAAGGGGTCAAAACTAGAGGGCACAGCCTCAGACTGCAAGGAAAAAGATACGGGGCAATGTGAGAGGGCATTTCTTCACAGGGAGGGTGGTGGAGCCCTGGAACAGACTACCAGATGGAGTGGTGGGGCCAAATTGGTGGAAGAATTCAAGAGGCATTAGACAAGCATATGGGGCTGAGTATTGGGGAGGGTGGGGCTGGCAGGAAGGGGAGGTGTAGGAGAAACAAAGGGCAGATTAGATGGGCCAGAATGGTCCTTTTCTGCCTTCAAGCTTCTGTGATTCAATGATTCTATGATATACAGCATTAAGATAAATCAAAGGCAGACATTGTTGGCTCTTGCCAGCTCTTGTTATGTTTGCTTGCACATGCATGTGCAGCAAACATTTTGTTACGATTAACCACATTTCAGAGGTGTGTCACTGTTGTGTCGAATGAGGTCAAGCTGCATTGGGCTCATCAGTAACAGGCCAATACCAAGGCAAGCTGAGTGTGACACTAGTCACTGTTTGATGGGGGAAAGATAAAAGGACCGAAGCACTCCTATGAGAGAGTGCTTCAGTCCTTTAATTTGCCTGAAGTCAGCCAGCAAGCAGCTGAACAGCTTCATTTACAGTCTGTTTTATCATTACATTCTGCAAAGGAAAGGGCAGTTTCTAGTTCCCTATAGCCACACATATTGTTAGCAGGAAAGTTACTGCAGTTTTAGTACCAAAACATGTAATCCAGATGCAGAACTGTCGTACACAACTTCTACCACAAAGTCTCACTGTACCGCAGCGGTGAGATTGTACATAGTATTTTGTACTTTGTCCTTCTTTACAAAAAGCTGCCAGTTGTCATTCTGATGTACAGATCTGAATGCTTGGGAGAATCCCCCACAGTAAAAGGTTTGATCAAGTATTGTTTGTGGAATTGGCCCTGCATACTATGAAAAGCCAGAAACATTTTTTTCTCTCATTATTCCAACTGCAGGAATTCTCTGTCATTATAACTCAAATCTGATTCATGCCCGCAAGTATGGAGGGATGTGAAAACCTGACTATTTATAATCAAGATGGCAACACACAGGACTTGTACACACCACTGTCTCTGACAGAAACTTGAATCTCTATTTTTTTGTATTTAATAGGTTGCCATAGTAATGGTCATTGATCTACTAGAAATTTTTAATAAAACAGGGTGATATCCTGTAGGCATTTACTACCCACAATTCATCATTTATTTGAAGTTGCCACTGCCTGTTGTTTACTTTGATTTTAGCATGGAATTTTTGAGGACAAGCAGAATAACTGTATGTCAAGCCTACAGAAGTGATTGGTTTTGCACACACAAATATTATTGTCTTTAAAACCAAAATTCAACTCATTACAATAAAAAACACAAATATTTACTTTTGTTCAAAATGGCAGCTGTTGTATAGTACTGAATTTATTTTTGCTGCAAAAATAGTCAGTCCCCAAAGTCAAAGTGCACTGACAAGAATTATACTGTTACCTGACATTGAATCAAACTCACCTGACAAAATATAGATTCCACCCAACAACCTTACAGTATCTTCCCAATTACACTTCACAGTGTGTGGGTTTTTGTGGCTCAGTGAATGTTGCCTTGGAGGAGATATGCTTGTAATCGATAAGGAAGATCCCACCAATGATTACATCTCCTTCCTTGGAGTACACATTGACCCTCTCGCCCTGCAGTTTGCAGCCCGGTAATAAAGTGTGACAGCCAACCACACAGAGGTTTATTATTAACATTAGCACATACAGCGTAATTTTCCTTCAGGTACAGAGCATTAGGATGAAGAATTGTACATGAGCAGTGCCTCTATATTTCTTTTTTGAATTTAATGTACTTTATTGAAGTAGGCTGAAAGTAATAAAACAAACAAATATACAAGGCACTAAAGACACAAACATTACCAATAAAACATACATTATCAGCACAGAACCAAACAACAACAGCAACCCACCAACCTCCACCCTGCCCCTTTGAGTGCTGCTTGACATGCAAATTTGCACCAAGTCTGTAATAAAAGAAAGATCATCAGAGCACTGTAAATTGTCAGAGGCAGCTGCTTCTTGCATGGTGGGGTCATGAGTGACAATGACCCAGAGTTCATTGTGGCTAACCAAACATCTGGAGGCCTCACCTTTCTATATAACCCTGTCTCTGTGAGTTCATTGGTGATATGTTTTTTCAACATGAAGGGCACTCAGAATGTTGCTATGCCATTCTACCCGGAGAGTACCTTATCATCCATCCAATACTGAAGTAATACTATTTTAGCAGCTGTGGCAATTAATGTGGTATATCATTTAAGATTCCCAAAGCCCTGTCTCTATAGTATGGAAGAATACAAATTTCAGGGTAAAGGCCTGGTCCAGTCCAAAGAAGAATCCAAATACAGTCTAATTTCATTCCAAAATGGTAGGGCTTTGTCACAGATCCAGAGCATATGAAACAAACATCCCTCTGATTTTCCACACCTCAAGCAGGTCGAATGAACCAGCTTACCAATTCTATATAGTTTCTATGAAGTAAAATATAAATTATGCAAAATCTTAAACTGAATTAACCTATAGGGATATTGTTTCAGAAATGTATATCAATCACCCCACAGTCTTTTGTCAATCTGTTAAGGTCCAGTCTAATTGCAAAGCGTCTTGCCAATAAAAACACATCCCTGACAACTTTCCTAGGTTCACTGACTGCATGGTCTGATAGATCATGAAAACTGCACAAAAAGACACAGTTGCCTTTAACAACTTCTCAAGGGTGCTGTTCCCAATATCAACCAATGGAGGGGACCCAAGTAAGATGAGAAAGTATAGGATAGTTAAAGATATATTCGGTCGCACCTGAAATGCGTCTATTAGTGTGCCTTCCAGTTACAAAATGTTTAAATAAATAAAATAAAATATTTAGAAATTGTTCAGGTAGACAATCCATATCTATTTTGAAGGGTAGGGAAATAAAGCTTCATTCCTATCCAAGAAATCTGACTCACTTTGGTGGGATCAGCCAAGGCAAAAAGCTAGCAGGAATGGGGCGATGAGCTGTTTCGGAGTTGGGACTATGAAAAATTATCTAAGATAAATTCCAGACCAAAGAAATGCACAGATATTTACACAACTGAGCATGTGCACAAAGAGAGACAGTAAATCAGTCTGTTTGAGACTGCTGGGAAGTTTTGCTGGGGAAATATATAACAAAGCATTCACATTAATACCTGCTACTTTACAAAAATCCTGTTCTGTTCCCTGCCATTGTGGTTCATACTGCCCTGAGAGCTCCCCTGTAGCCACCTGTCCCCATTTAAGATAAAGTACTTACTATTGTGAATAGCTAAATAATAAAGGTAGAAATTGGGAAGCTGCAGAGGTCCTTGATATTAGGACTAGTTAACTTAAAATAAGGTCTCCTGACCACTTCACCATGCCATGTAAAGTTATTCAGAAGAGTCTGGAGTTGTGCAAACCATGATTTAGGTATACCATATTAGGCATTCCCGAGGGATATAAGATCTGAGGTAAGAGATTAATTTTAACAATGTTGAATCTGTCCTATAACAATAAGGGCAGGGCAGTCCAATGCTGAAAATCCAATTTAATAGTGCAGATGAGGAGATCCCAGTTATTTCTCTTAAGGTCTGACAGGTGTTGAGTAATTACAGTCCCCAAATATCACAAAGAGCCTGATTCCCAATGAAGCCCCAAATCAACCACCTCTTGTTACCCACAGATGAATTTAGTGGCATGACACTAGTTTTCCCTGTGTTAAGTTTAAAAGCCACTACTTGGCTAAAATCAACAATCTCAGCCAATATCTGCAGGGGTAGATGTTGCTGGCTGTACTATAGGAAGAATATAATCTGTGAGAATTTATTTTATTTATTTATTTCTATTTTGCAAAGAAACCTTTAGGCAGGTGTTTATTTTCAAAGGGTTTAGAGTCAGAGACAACATTAATACATAATATAACAAATCCACATTACATACTCACTAATATACACTACAATAAGTGGACATACAGTTCAAGCGACAGCATACAGAATTACATAGTTGCATTGTAACAAAGCAATCCATATTGAAGGGCGCAGTAAACAAAGCTTGCTTGTCAGGTACAAGTCAATTCTTCTAAAGCATTTACAGATATCAATTTCAGACAGAGAGGTATGCAGCCTAGATTTGAATAACAAAACAGAGTCACAGTTCCTAATAGCACTAGCAAGGTAATTCCAGTGCTTGGCAAATCATATAAGAAGGAGTTCCTACCCAATGTAGTTCTCCTCCTGGGAAGCAGTAGTGTGTGTCTCGCCATACCTCTAGTAGCATACCTGTTGTTGATGAAGTGAACGAGACTGCAAGCTTGGGGACAGCAGGCATTGCAATGCTTTGTAGCCTATGAGAAGGGTGCTGCAGAGGAGCCTCTGGTTGAGGTTTAACAGGTTCAGTTTGGAATACTGGTCACATGTATGTGTACCATGTCGAGCATCAAGTGCAAAACAGCAGGCCCTGTTAAGTAGTCCCCTTACCCAGTTTACCACCCCACCATTAGCAGACTCATAGACCACATATAGAATAGTGGATAGTTGACTATCCACAACAAGGCTGTGTTTCCATTGAGGGAGCTGATGATGTCATAGAGACCTCGAGAGCAAAGCTCGAGAGGTCTCCATGGCATCATCAACTCCCCGAGATGGAAACACAACTTAGTTGTGGATAGTCAGCTATCCACTATTTTATAGTCTATGGTTTCTCCTAAAATGGACAAGGTTCATATCTTGCTGACACTCTCCTGGTCCTCGCCAGGTCCCCAGGATATTGGTCCTCTTCACTGCGGTTATGCTGTTCTGATCACATCCCAATACAGTGGTCCCACTCTTACTTTCACGTAACTGTGCCAGGAGATTAAAAAACCTGCAAATTGAGAGTTTGGACAAGAGCTAATTATGGCAGTCCGTGTCCAAACTGTCTGCTCACCCGACCGCTAAAATGAATGCACCATTTAGAACGATTTTTAAATCAGTGCCTGTTTCACTCAATCAGGTAGGAGCTCAGGCAAAAGTTGTACTATCGCTGTGATGTCAGAACGATAATACAACAACTTTTGACCTTGAACTGTCCTACAACAGGATTTGGAAAACCATCGTTTTCCATGTACAATAAACCCTAACCATATACTATGGGTGCCATAGTCGATATTACTAACAATAAATCTTTGGACAAGAAGTTTTTTACTTCTGGTAGGAGGTTGCTTCTGTGTCTATATAGGAATCTGATTCTTGCATTAACTGTCGGCTGGGACTCAGCTGGAGGAGGAGTGAGAGGCAGCTGCATGTAGTGCTGCAGGAGTGACAGTGGCAGGGAGTTTGAACACACTATTGATCTTTTACAGGTATGCCACTGTTGCCTAAAATTTAGCTAACCATGTGTTGTATGGCTGAGCATGGCTAAGATCCGTATCTTTCAAACTCTTTTCCTGTTCTTCTTGTGTTGCCAGTAGCTTGGGTACTGCTTCCCTTGTTCTGCCTTCCTACCTAGGTACCCAGGAGTCCAGACGGTGAGGCATCCACCCTGACAGTAGGAAGAGCAGTGAGCCTTGCAGAGGGCTGATCACAGGGAAAGAAAGATACCCATCAGTGTGGCGCAACATTGAAGACAGAAGACAGAGGAAGTCAGAATAGAGAAGATTGAATGAAAATAAAAACAGAATTATCACATTCTTTGTCACGTTGCTGCTATGTAACTAGTACTATGTATCACAATGTTCCTGTACCTTGCACTATGTATCACGATGTTCTTTGAAGTTTGTCTCTGTACTCTCCAGGTCATGCCTGAAAATAGTCTTTCTGGCTAGTGCACCTACCCGTAAATAAAACTAAATAAAATAAATAAAGATCAACTTCTGGAGAGTATTGTGACTATTAGTGAGTGGGATTATTTTCATCTTTTAAAAGACAATAAATTAGGAGTTCTCAAGGCTTTAAACATCATATTTTAGTGAAAGTATGTAACAGCATATAGTAGTTGTAATTCCTATGCCACATACCATATGCCGATGAGACTGTGCATTTTAAGCTCACCTCTCTTTTTGGATTTGTGTTTTTTATTTTAGTCTCCAATGTTTTACTGTTTTTAGTCTCCAACATTTTACTGTTTTATGTTTATGTTTACACACCACTGTACTCGTTCTATGTTTGCAGATAGCATGGATTAGTGGTTTGATTAAGCAAGCAGGAGTTCCCTGTAGTGCTGCACTGTATATATATATATATATATATATATATATATATATTTATTACTTTTTTACTTATTTGATTTTGGTGTATGTTATGCCTGGTAGAGTGAGGACAATGGCTATCTTTCTGCATTACAGACTACTAGTTTTAGTCTCAGTGATTTTTGTGGCAGATCAAATCTGGAGATAGCACTGTTTCTATATATTACGCATACATTATATACATGTACATCTAATATGGAGCTTCTTGCATTGACTATCATAATTTTAATCTTAGAGAATTACGTTTTAAATTTTAAAATTTAAAATTGTCACGCCATGGTGGTCATGTGACCCCTCATTTTTCATCGCATGCGTGGACATTTTTAGTTAGATTTGCCATTCACAGCTGAAACTGTTTGCAGCAACACAGCCAGAGCCTTTGCTATGGATTCCAGTGGGAACTGCATGACCCACATAGATGTTATTAGCCAGTTCTGTTATTGCAGCAGCGAGCTGTCTTTTGACAACACTGGAAAAGTAAGCCATTTTTTACACCCTAGTTTTTATATGTTGATTTCAGCCTTTTAAAGTGAAGCATATAGTTATACATATAGCACATTTTTCTGAGATGGTAACCATTGGAGGGGCTTATGACAAGTTATTATTAGATATTTTTTGTTTAGTAATGAAGAAAGGTGTTAATTCTGTTTATCGCTACATATTATATATTTATACTCACTGCATGTCCCCTTTGCTCCTCCCCCAAGCATAGTGTGGGAACTGTGTTCCCTTGGACACTCCACCATAGGGAGAAGTTATGGTTCTACCTCATTCAAAGAGAGAAACAAGAACAAAATGAGAAGCAAGAACAAAATAAAAGCAAGAAGAAGATACCCAACAGTGGGAAGAGAGAGGGAAATCAGAGGAAGAGAGCATAACAGCTACTATCAACCAGCTGGCTAAGTGTACTCTTTGGAAACAATTTATTGAACTTTTTAAAACAGATAATCACACTCTACTCTGGGAAGTATTTCTGAAACTGTTTGAAGACTCTTGAATCTATAAGCATTTGCAGAGAGCAGCTTGATTGACTATAGAGATTGAACTCACTGTTATTCTAAAGAACCTTTTTCTTACCTACCCTTTTTACTGAAACTAAAAAATTTTAATTTTTCTGTGAGATTGAGATTGTTCTGTATTAGAATTACTTATTTTAACCATTAACTGGATAGCTATGTGTATCTATAGATTGGAAGTAAGGGTTTAAAGAGCTTAGGTTTATGCACATGGGCCGACTCTCCAAGGAGTGTATGTTATGCAGGGATCATACGTAACATGCAGGCATGCCTGCATGACTGTGGACAGGTGCAGGATATGTGGATTCAGGACTGCAAGAACCCGCAGGGCACCTTTCTGTAGCCACGCCTCCCGGTGCACTGCTGGGTCGGGGCTGTGTGGAAGTGGTGTGAGGGAGGTAGGTGGGCATCCAGTCAGATGAATGACCTGGGCCCTGATGTGGATCCCTTGTGATCCATGTGCCGGGGAGCATGGGAAGGTGCATACCCTGTCCCATGTCTACCAACAGGCAGGTGCCCGAATGGCTGCCCCGGCCCCCCTGCCAACCTTGTGGGCTGGTGCAGTGGTGTGGCAGGTGGTGTGGCAGTGGTCCAGGTCCTGCCCTACCAGCAGGTGTCCATGGGAGGCCCACAACATTTATGGAAGGGTCTGTGGGGTGTACCCTAGCCCAACACTCCACCCCACCTATGCACCATCAACAACGGCAGGGAGTGTGGGGACTCCCCCAGGCATGCCCCCAGTGCATGGCTCTGGGATCTGGTGGGGGATTGTTTGCACAGGTGTCTTGTGCACCTGCAGTGAATGCTGCTGGGGGTCTGCGGGACCCTCGCTGTGCGGCTTTCCGACTCAGGGATGCCTACACGCCTCACATATGCAGCGCGTAGGCATGAAGAATCAGCCCCATATTGCACTTAGCACTTTTGTGTGGTTGCTTTTGAAATTAACAATCAAACTTAAAATAAACTATTTTACCCCTCTCAGATTTATTTGTTATATCAATTTATAGGATAGTTTTACATATTTATAGATGTGTAGCAAGGATCTGGCTGCAATAGGTCTCATATTGCACATACTGCATAGTAATACTTTACTGGACTATTACTGAAAAAAAAAAGAGGATTTTCTTCTCAGAAGGTATTCCATAATATTTTTATACAATTCTTGTTCCCAAGAATTGAAGTTGGATTATTCTCTATCTTATTATATTAGTAGTATATTATAAGCTACAAAGTACTGTGGTATTTACATTTATTCTTTACATCTGGGATCAGTAAGGTTGACATGTTTTTTGAAGTGTGCACTGTGAAATTGTGGGGCTGCTCTTTATGGGGCTTTATATTGGTCACTATCAATTTGTACTTATCGGTGACAATTATGGTTGTTACTAGAGCTACACTGAATGAACAATTGGCTGTTGATATGGAAAAATAAGATGAATCTAGCCTTCTAGATGATACTTTGGGAAAATTAAAACTCCTAAAATCTCCCGAAAAGATCAACAGGTCAACCAAAATAAAAGTATATAAAAGGGCAGAAAAAATGGAATAAAAAGAATCTTCTGGATAGCATCTCACAACCAAAAATTTCTGAGCACTTGATCAATAATGCAAAAAAAAAACCAAAAAAAAAACCCTAATGAGTCTCACTTAAGGAAGGTAATAGGTTCTTGCCAGACAGAAAAGGACTCTAATCACTTAACCTTGACTCCTAAAATTAGTCCACAGGTAATCAGGCCCTTGGATCAGAATATGCATATAAAAATGTTGTCTGCCTCTCTTCTGAAGTCTTCTGTGTTGGCTCCAAGATCACCAGTATTAGAAAATAGCCAATTGCTTAACAGCAATCCAATGACCCCTCAAAAAAATTGTGTATTGGATAATATTTTTCAACTGGGACCATCTTTTATTCAGGAAGAGAGAATGGGAAAAGGATATATCTGAAGGTATTTAAATCTACTATGGCTGAAGTCCTCTACGACTTCCTGAATACTACCTAGGGCTGAAAAGATTAGACCAACCCAGACCTGTACTCAGGAATATGGGAAGCATCCATGAGCTGCTGTCTGAGCTATGTACTAAGAGTGATAGCTTACCTGGGTTAGCAGAAGATTCTAAAACAGCTTATAGTATTTGATGGTAAAATTGAACCCCGTCCCTTATTTTCCATCTTACTTGAGTGAAGATATCATCAACTTGATGAGCAAGTCTTATGCTGCAAATCTCAGGCTAATGGAACAACTTGTTATCATCCGAAGTGAGTTAGATACAATAAAAGAGGATTTGGCTATTAATGGAGCCAGAATGGATGATATTCTGAGAGAATTTTATCAACTACAATCACCAAGAGAGGCATCCTCCGTAGCTATAAGGTAGGGGTCAGAGAAGGCTGTAGAGCAGGCCATAAGACCAGATTTTAGCCCGGTTGTCTTCCCTGAATTGTGTCTCTTGAGCAAATCACCTAATAAGGAAAAAGTAGGCAAAAAAACAAAAAGAAGAGCGAAAAGGAAGGCCCACTGAGGACTTAGTTCTTCCTCCTCAGGAGCTATGTGTAAGGAAATAGGTATTGGTGCCTCTATTTTTGATATTACTGCTGGAGATAAGGTAATGAATGTATTAGTAGAGGCAGTCCCATTGGTAGAGTCAGTAGTGCCCTTCCTAAAAAAAGTGGTCCATTGGCCTCAAAACTTCATGCCACTTGTACTGATAGTTTGGTTATTAAAGAAGGCTGTGAATTATTGTTAGGGAAGGTTAATGAAATGGATGAATTAGAGCAGAATAAAAAGATCCTCTCTCTGGGAAGCCTCCAGTAAGTACTTCAGTATCTGTTTTGAATAATAAGGTCTCCTCAATTGGAGGTAGGTGGGGGGATAAGAAGCAGATACTGCCTAAGTTACCTCCAGTGCAAATGGAAGCGTTTTTACCCCAGAAACTAAATATGTTAGCACAGGAATTTGGTATCTTAAGATTATATGGTCTCAGTAGAAAGGAGTTGTAGGTGAAGGGTTGTGTGGTAGAATATGTCACTTCTCTTCTTTGGGCCATGATGGAAGTCCTGATCAATATGGCTGATATTATACAAGCCTTTTAGGCTGGGGATGAGCTTGGTCTAGAGTGTATTCAGGTTAATTGTGCTAATCATAGAGTAGCACAGTACCTATGGAATAATGACTACCTACCGGAAAAATGCAATATTATTCTTACTTATGTTAATAGTAAAGAGGCGCCTAAGCATGCTAGCTTAGATACTTAGACTAGTGGACTCCTCTCTCTTAGTAAATTTGGTCTGAAGAAACCTTGAGGAGAAATGGATGTTAAATTAACTAAATCAATATGCTCTTTTTGCAAATTATTTGAAATCCCTTTAAGCTCTAGAGGATAATACCATGATGGTGCCCAGGTACATGATCTTTTAAATCTAGGTAACTGCAGAAAAAGTATTGGAGAAATGTAATATTCTTGATAATCTTGGCATATGTGGTGACTAGCTCTATTTTTGAGAACACAGGTGGCTGCCCACCCTAAGATGAACCTGCAACAGGATTATGCCTTGAACTGCACTACTTTTTAACAGGTTCCATGGATTGCAGGTTATCAGTGACTCAGGGCCCAACTCTCCACCAGTCTCAATTAATGTATCAAATAGGTCTGTGTCTAATGAAACCCTGAATAATTTATTCTCTTGTAATATTGCAGGACTTAGTACCAAGTATGTAGATCAAGAATGGTTATAGTTTATCTTGTCTTATGCAAGTATATGCTTTCAATAGACCTGGCATGCTCAAGATCAGGATATTTATATCAATGGTTTTGAATTTTTTCAGGCTCCAGTAAAAAAAGATCATAAGCTAGGTAGGGCATCAGGAGGATTAGAATGCTATGTCAGGACTTCTAGGCAGTTTGCTGTTCAACTTTTTTTTTTGTAGACTTTCTTTATTCACCTCCAGAGGGAAACTCTCTCCAGCTATCTCCTTCCACGATAATCTACCTTCTGCTGTGACACTATGCCCTGCTCCCCACTCCGACCCAGCAGAACCCCCGGATCTGAACCTCCATGGGGGAGGGCAGCCCTAATCTCCCAGGGCACTCTTTCTATAGTGTAGAGCACCAGGCTGGAGTGGTAGGGGGAACAGAGAGCCGAGTACCCAATGTTGGGAGTGTGGACTGGGGGAGGCACCTTCACCTATCCCCAGTGAAGGTTTTTTCCCATTATACTTTCCCCTGGAACTCAGTCATGCAATGGCGTCTGGGCACAGAGTATTGATGCCTGCCGCAGCTCCACCCCACTTTGCATGTGCACCACCATCCTGGTGCGCCTCCGACCACCTCCAGAGGCTGCTCCTGTGTGGCACATCCCCCTGAGCCCTCCCCAGGAAGAGAGAGCAGTGCTCTGGATGCTCAATCTCTTCCCTCCCTTGCCGACTCCCAGTGGCCTGAGTCCATTTCTGAACCTGGGTCACTGGTGTGGTGCGAGGTGTGGTGTCCAGTGCCTCAACCCTCAGTGCTACTGGGCCAGCCTGCTGTTCAACTTGTTAAGAGCATGGATTTCTGTGTAGTGCTTTATATTGGGATTGGAAGATATAAGTTTTTGCTGGTAAATTTATAAATTTATAAATTTCTTCATTGTCCTCTAAGTTTGCCATTGATGATCCTTGGAGTATTTGGGGAGACCTGATGGAGGGTCATTACATAAGGGTCTTGCACACCCCTATTTTGATTGTGGAAGCTTTTAATGCCAGGATAGGGATGTTTGATGATCTTCTGGATAATTCTGCTGTTGGGATTTGTGTCGTTTAGATATTTTACCACGCAGAAAAAAATAAAGACATTACGACAAACCATGCATGCCACAATTTTATTAGATTTATGCAGGAATATAATTTCTACCCATTTAATGGTAGATTACTGGTGATGAAAAGGCAACAAACTTATTTTTTCTTGTTGGGAGCTTCCAATACTGATTATGCCATCTGGGGTGAACCTTTCGAGTAATGGTTTTCTCTTACGCTGATTAATAGAACAGATAGTGATTACTTCCACTGGATATTGGATGGTCGGTAACTCCATGTTACATTCCACAGTTGCCCATAGAATCTTGAATAGGCGTAGTGGTTTAAAATGAAAATCAGAAATAGGAGGAGAATTAAGGGATGAATGAAATTTTCATCCGAGATTCTCCAGATATCATGTACATTTTTAGAATCTTCCTTACAATCGAATCTCAATCATTTTAAAGCATCAGATTTGTGTAACTCTCCGGATTCTATATATTGTGGCCTGTGTACCTTAATGCATCCTGTTTCTAAGGGTAGTTGTAGAGGACCAAAAGGATGGTTTCAATCAAGCTGGTATGCGTGAAAAGGCAAAGCTTCTGGTACTGGTGAAGTCTACTAAGTTACAGCCTTCTAGAGCTAATTGTTGAGTTCTGACTAGAGAAAGGAATTTATATAAAAAATTTCTCCAGGAAAACAGTGTGTTTTTTAAAAAACAATGGGAACTTTTGTTTGAGATCATGGGTAATCAGAGGTACTATTAATTCACCAAATTCAGTAGATGCGTACATTTCAGCAGCTCTATGGGTAGAACATTTTACATGGTTATTTTATAATCCATCACCTGGGTACATGTATTGTACCCTCACTCATTCTCCAATAACCTCCTTTGGTATAAATGATTCCTGCAATCCTTTCCCTCAAATGTAAAAAGGCCTGTGGGCTGGATTTAATCCCAGCAGAAGTATATTTACAGCCATTCTTACTCTGGGCAGACCTTTTTCTTATATTTTTTAATAAGTATATAAATTAGGGTTTTTCCTGCCCTTGTAGCAGGGTGCAGATATTGTCCCAATATTTAAACAAGCACTTGTCAATGCCGAATGTTTGCTTGCTGATATTAGCATTGGATGTGCAGGAGTTAGACAGATGCAGGATAAGAATGGCAGTGAAGTACTGAACTCATGCCAATCCCACCTCCACCTTGCAGAGATGGACAGGCATTGGGGTGTGCCTTTGGTTCATCACCCATAACGCTCATGGCATTTCACCTCACCCTATCCTGCAGACACAGACAAGTGTTAAGGTGTGCCTTGGCATTTTCAGCTTTACAGTCACTCCATTTCATAAGGACGTACACTGAAATGGGTGCAGCATAGGAGAATGGGGTGAACTCTGGGGCCAAGAAGTACAAGGCACACCTCGATGCCTGTCACTGGCTTCAGGGTGGGGGTGGGGTGGGGTGGAATGGCATGAACATTACAACCAGCAATCCAAAGGCACACCCCTGACACCTGTCAGTCTGTACAGGGTGGGACGTTATGGTTAGAAACCCTAATGCCCCAGGCGTTTGTTGGTATTTACACTACATATTTTCAACATGGCCTTTTTGTGACCCCCACCTCATGAAAGCATTTAGGACCTCTGCTCATGAGCAGTGGCACTGTGATTTTGTTAATCTGTCCCGAACATTGATTTCCCAAAGGGACCATGCCATTCTGTACTAGATATGCGAAAACACAGTTTGGGCAGGATGTGAAAAATGACAGCTGTACCATTCATAGGGAACTGTGAAGAGATGGTAATGTTGAAAATCTGTAGTGAAAATATTAAAAATGCTTGAACTCACAAGTGTACATGGAAACTGCACAACGCATGCTCGTAACACAGTCATTTAGTGGAATTATTTCACCAAATTTTCAACAAAGGCATTTTGTGACCTCTGCTCATGAAAAGTGTCACTATGATTTTCTTAATCTGTCCCGAACATTGATTTCCCACAGCAACCATGCCATTGTGCGCCAGATGTGCAAAAACACATTTCGGGCAGTATGTGAAAAATGGCAGCTGTACTGTTCATAAGGAGGTGTGCAAAATTGACAAAGCTGAAAATCTTGGTGAAAATATTACAAATTCTCGAAGTTATGAGTGTGCGTGGAAACTGCTCAATGCATGCTCATAACACAGTCATTTTATGGACTTTTTTCACCAAATTTTCAACATAGGGATTATGGGACCTTCGCTCATGAACAGTGGCACTGTGATTTTCTTAATCTGTCCCAAACACTGATTTCCCACAGTGACCATGCTATTGTGCGCCAGAAGTGCGAAAACACATTTTGGGCAGGATGTGAAAAATGACAACTGTACTGTTCATAAGGAGGTGTGAAAAAATACCAATGTTGAAAATCTGGAGTGAAAATATTACAAATTCACGAAGTTATGAGTGTGTGTGGAAACTGCGCAATGCATGCTCATAACATAGTCATTTTTTGGAATTTTTGCACCAGATTTACAACATAGGCTTTTTGGGAGCCCACCTCATGAACAGTGACACTGTTGTTTTGTTAATCAGTCCCAAAATGTGATTCTACACAGTGACCACGAAATCACCTTTTGGGACCGAATAACCAGATGACAGTCACTGAATTCATGAGATTGGGTCTCAAGAATCCCAAGTTGAAAATGTGGTGCCAAAATTTGCATAAATGGCCGATATATCCACCTAAGTTGAACCCCCCCATTTATGCCATTATACAGCTTACCGGCATTTCTTCAGTTCACTGTTGGCTTTGAAGAATGCAGATGTGTTCCTGCTTCACCGAAGATCATTGCACTGGGCTCCTGAGGTAAGTATAGAGTGAGTGTGTGTGTGTGTGGGGATTGGGTGAGGGGGCACCAAAGACAATGAGGAATGGTTTTCTATTTTTACAGGTTTTTTTTTAAAAAAAAGACCTTATGGGACAGTTTTTCTATTACAGGGACAATGGGCACACTGAGGTGGGCTCCCAGCATGCCACCTGGGTGTTTGTTGGGGGGACGGTAGCTGATGGGGATTGGGCACCCAGTCAGCACATACAGGGTGTTTGGGGGAGTGCATGAGCTGAGGAGGATTGGGCACCACCCTCGGTACAATAAATGGAGGATGGACATTATACCGATGGAACTGGCCTCCCCATCAAGGTTCCAAGTTATTAAAGAAGATGACTATGTTGGTCTGCATAGAGTATTATATGGGAGGATTTGCAGAGATAGGGTCGATCATTAATGAATAAGCTTAATAACAAAGGCCCAAGTATTGATCCCTGTGGGCATAATATTGATTGATGAGATATCTGGTATGACAGCCCTACATTTAATTGATTGAGTTCTACCAGCCAAATACTCTGTGAACCAGCTGACTGCATTTGTTGAGAGGCCAGAGATGACAACCTGTAGCACAAGAGGGTATAGTTGACAAGATTAAACACCTTTGTTAGATCAATGAAACTAGAACCAGACAGTTCACCCTGATCAAGAGCACTAAGAACTGACTCAGTGAGTTCCAAAAGAGCAGTCATAGAACTGAAGTTCTTCCTGAACCCATGCTGCTTGTTGGCCAGGAGATTATATTGACTAAGGAACTCCACTAGCTCATTAACAATTCTCTCAAGTACCTTGGATAAAGGCGAGAGGATAGAGACAGAGTGGTAATTGGCAGTAAGATTAGGATCTCCACTCTTAAGTAGTGGGACCACATGTGCCTTTTTCAAATGTCTGGAACTTTACCAGTGGCTGGTGATAGATTGAAAATTTTCTGAAGTGGGTAGGTGACTTCCCTAAGACCAAGTTTCAGTAGTTTCATGTCAGTGCTGTCAGGACCCACTCTAGTCTTAACTTTCATCCTAGAGAGGTAGTGATATGCTTTTGACCAGGTAAGACATTTAAGTAAAAATATGGTCAGTTATGCTCACTAGGTAAGTCACCTTGTGCAGCAGAGTGGGTGCGAGTGTTAGGAATATAGGCCCCATAATCACCAAATGCACTATTGAACACATCAGCTATGACTTTATCACCAGAGACAGTGGAATAATCAAGCATGATAGATTGGGGGAGGGATATTTTGGTGTTCCCCAGGAGCTTATTAATGCTATCTCATTGCCTCTTGGGTTGCTTAAGTAGGTTTAGTTGCTGGGATTTGAAGTAATTTGCCTTGGCTACTCAGATGTGAGCTTTCACCAGGTTTAGCAGCTCACTATATTTCTGGAAATTAACCCTGCCCATGTTCCCTGTACAGATTCCAGGCTCTGTCACATTCATGAGAAAAGAAGCTTAATGGCTGGAGTGTACTAGTCTTGAGAGCTCCCTTAATAACAAGACCCTTGACCGGCGCAACAGCATCGCAAACCCTGTCAAACTGGTGAATAAAGTATTCCAGGGCTGCGTTGACATCTCTCGTATGAGTTAGGAAGCATGAGTCAATCTGCTGCAGTAGTGCTAGAAAGTATGGAGTCCTATGTTTCCATAGAACCCTAGCAGTAGAGGTGGAGGGCTCATTTTGCATACCTTTGCTGACCATTTGCATGTAACAGGTGATTGGTCACAAGAAAGTCAGGTAGCACATAACTGGAAATTATTTTGTACACATGGCTAACCAGTATCCAGTCAATGAGGGTTGCAGTCCCTGTCTTGTAATTAACTCTGACTGGTTTGGTGATTACCTGGATAGGGTAGAGATTTGCCAGTTTGTCTTTGAAGTCTTTATTGTGCTAGCCAGCCAGTTACAATTAAAGTCACCAACTACAATTATTTCATGTAGAGGGTTTAGGCTAGAGGCTGTCCTGTTAAAGCAGTCAAAGTCACTCTAGATATTTTTAGGGAGAATATAAGTGACAAGAAGGTTAATTTTTTTTTCACCCTTGAGCCCCAGCTTTAGGTTTACGGCAAGGAGCTCAAACAGATCAGAGCTGGGGGGGGTCTGTAGGTTTTTAAGTAAGATTTGATGTGCTCAAGGCAGCCCCCACCCCTTCTAGCTGTCATATCGGATCTAAATAATGTATATGTGTCAATCTTCATTTCACGATCTGAGATTCTGTTGGTGAGCCATGTCTCTGTGACAGGAACAACATCAAACTGGTTATCTATAACCCAGATTTGAAACACATCAAACTTGGTCATAAGACCCCCAAGGTTGGCATGTGCAATTTCAAGGTAAGCTGTAAAGGATGTCATTGAGGGAACTGGGCCAAGATTAGGATGTGTGTTGCCCCAGGATGAGTAACAGCAGAAGAGCTTGTCCAAGAGTTAGGTACAGTTTAAAGGAGTTAGTGGTGGCATAATGTGGGCCCTTGCCCTTTTTACTCACCTAAGCAGGACAGCCTGGTAAACAGCAGCAAGGTGTCAGTAGCAGGCCCATAAGCAAGGGGTGAGGAAGGGTATTTAAACCATACCATGGGCAGCACTGAGGTAATTTAGGGGCAGTAACCATGTGCAAGGCATGAGTGGTAGTACATGTATGGCGGTGTATGACTGAGTTGCCAGCCAGATGCAGCTGAGCCCTGGACGTCAGAGAACAGGATACAGCAACCCAACAGATAAAAATACCTGCAGAAACTAGCCAACAGTGAAGTATTGTTTTGGAGGACATTGTTACTTGGGTAGCAAGGAGATGCTATGACTAGGGTAGGTTACAATACATAATTTACCGAGGCCACAAAAAGAATACAGTATTTTACCCAAAAGTTAGTGCAACAGTTAGCTGTATGCTGGTAGACAGCAGGAGGGAAGGCTGCTGGGTACATTTATGGTGAAAATACTAACAGCCTACAGCAGCAATAGCAAAATGGCAGTAGATGGTAACCTACCTAGGGTGATACGCAGATTTCCAGCCTAAGAGAGTGGGGACTTCCTATGGTGGGTCAGTATGAGTGAAAGAAATAACAGTGAAAATAGTACTCTCCTTATAACAATACAGACATAGCTAGGTCTAAAATTGAAGGCAGGTACAGTATACCTAGTTTGGGTGTGAGACTAATTTCAGTAAAACTGGCAAATTCAAGTCTTAGGCTACACTAGTCAACTATGGCAGCAACAACAATATACGTAGGGCTAGAACTGAAATAGGCTTACCCTAGATGGTGTATGGCTAATTCTTGTAACAACTGGCAAATTCAAGTCTCCGAGCTACACTAGCACAGTATGGCAGTGGCGCATGTGAGGTACCTTTCACCTTGTGTGTCCTTACATGTAGTTCAGTACAAGTGCCTGCTGTCCAGAAGAGAGTGTGCGGCATGACCAGCCGACTTGCTGCCTACCGCTGACTTCAGCAAACTCAAGGCAGACAATGTTGCTGTCCTTAGTGCTTAGGTCCTTTGTGCGGACAGGCTGCAGCATGGATGGGCTGCTTGTTGACTGTGCAAGGAAGAAGAGGGCTCAAGCCACATGAAGGACATCACTGGATTCACTTGAGGCTCAGAAGATGACAGGCTTTTCTGCCCTTTGTGTTCAGTCTGCTGGTGGCGTGTACTGTCGGTGATCAGTGGGGGGGAGGGCGAGAGTTATGACTTAAACTTACCCTCTTGACCCCAGTGCAGGCTGGAAATGCAATCTTTTGGGATGAAAATCCCTTTTTAAGTCCAGAATCGATGCATTGACAATTTCATTAAGGTTTTACTCTAAACATACCTTTTACCCACAGCCCATGTGCCAGAGTGATGCCTCTCCTGGGAGCACACAGGAGTTGTATGGATTCCACTGCCTTTCAATTTTTTCCTCCCAACTGTATACCGTATAGGTCAACATCTGCAATGGTAATGTCTTTTTGCATAAGGATTACATCTCTATAGTTGGTGTCTGGCATGAGACCCAAGTATTTGTATACATTTTCTAACAAGCATGAGCATAGTTCTCACAACCCTAGGGAAGGGAACCCACTCCCACCACCAGCATCTCCTCCACCCCAAAGTGCACAATGATTACTGTGTCCTTTATTGCCAACATTGTTTTTTGACTCACTATATGCCCTAATTGTGACCAGTTTGGTCTGAGAGTGCTGCAACTCCAGAAATAATGTGAGTATGCTCCCCTTTCCTGCTTGCATCTTTCACAGGTGGGGGGTATATGCAGATTGAACTTGTTCACTAGTACTGGGGACCTGTACAATATGTAAATAAATCTGTATTGTGCCTCTCTATAGGTGTCATAAATCAGAAGACCCATATGTGTTTCACAGATCATGGACCAAGCATCTTCTGTGATCTGACAGTTTAAGTCCCTCTCCCATAGCTGTCTAGGGTAGTATCTTAAAACAGCGAGTATATAATAGCGAGTACAAATGAGTGAATCAATAAGAGTGGTGGCAATGACAGCTACTGGCACAAAATGGCAATCAGAAGATATGGGCAAATCGCGGTGATGGTACGATACACCCAGCATCAATGTCGGTGTAGAGGAGAATATTAGAAATGGGGTGGGTGGTGGGCATATCCCCCTGTGGGGGGTAGTGGGGGCAGAGACTCCACATGATACAGACAGGATTAGGCAGAATGAAGCAATATCAATCAATCAATCAATCACTTTATTTAACCAGGCATAAACACCATTGAGCAAGCTCATTTTCAAGGTGGTCCTGGGCATAAATACAATACAGTACACTTAATAAGATTACAATTACGGTGGACAACGTGCAAAAAAAAAAAAAAAAACATTGTGAAGGTGCGGTCAATATGGGCCTATACATACCAGTCAACATAATTAACATGCAAGGTACATAATGATAAGCTTACTGAAATGAGAAGAGACAACAATCCCATATAATCTCCGTTGAGTAAGAGCTCATACCTAAATGCTAAAAAATAAGGAGGTATTAAGGAATAGGGTAGAAATTGGGGTGAAAGGTAGGCAGCCAATAGGGAGGCCAGAATAGGTAAAGGTAGAGAATAGGCAGAGGTCATCTTGGATTAAGGGAACTAGGCTTGTAGTTCCTAGGTTTCTATTGTTAGGAATGTGGGATGGATGAGATACTTAGGCGTAGGATATTAGAGTGGCACCCGAGGCTTAGGGTTCATCGGCATCTGAAACAGTTGCATGATTCCTTCAGATAATCCGTTAATAGAGCTTTGAATGTGAAAATGCTTGGAAGTGAGGATAATTTTAATGAGTCTTGCATAGTGTTCCAAAGTGATGGAAGTGAGAAGTTGATTGCTGCTGAGTCAAGGGTAGTTTTCACTCTAGGAATCTGGAAGCAGATTAAGGAGAAGCGTCTCAGGCCATAGGAACCTTTAGCCCATTTGAAGATGTTCGAGATGTATGCAGGGAGGTTATCAGATAATGCTCTAAAAACCAGAGGAGCATTCCTTTTTCTTCTAGTTGAGAGTGAGGTCCATCCCGAAACCTGGTATAGACGACAGTGATGTGTACTACGGGGTAGATTTAAGATAAATCTTAAAGCCCGGTGGTAAAGGGTGTCCAGTTTGTTTAGCATCGTTGATGGGCAATGACTGTAAAGGAAGTCAGCGTAGTCCAGTATAGGTAGGAATGTAGTTTGTACTAGTCTCATTCTGGCTTCTAACATGAACAGGTGTTTAATGCGATAGAATAAACCTAATCGCTGTCTTAGTTTCTTCAAGGTTTCATTTAAGTGGCACAGAAAGTTGAGCTTGTTATCCAGCCAGAACCCTAGGTATTTAAAGGTATCAACTACTTCAAGGGGTTCATCTAAGAGTGTTCGGATCTGTGTGATATGTGGACATCCGGAAGTAGACTTTGGTGAGAGGATCATTGCTTTAGTCTTTTTGGCTTTGAGGATGAGCTTATGAGTGAGAAGGTTGTATTGGAGGGTGATGAAGTCTTTCTGTAAGTACTCATGGGCCAGATCCAAGGATGAATTTGTGGTATAGAGTACAGTACCATCTGCGAATAAGTGCACATTTGCTGTGCCCAGCTGCGAGTCCAGATTATTGATGTATATTGCAAAGAGGATAGGGCCCAGGATGGAGCCTTGTGGGACTCCTCGTAACAAGGATTTTTGTGGGGACAGATCTCCTAAGGCTTTGACTTGTTGTAACCTATTGGTTAGGTAGCTGGTGAACCATTTAGAGCAGAACTATCAAGTCCGATGTTACTCAGTGCAGTAAGCATGATGGTATGATCCACAGCATCGAAGGCCTTACTTAGATCAAGGAAGGGGCAAATACATGCTTCTTAGATCCAAGGCCATTTGCCAGTCTGTAGTTACTTTGGCAAGAGCCAATATTGTACTGTGTTTGGCTCTGAAGCGGACTGAGCCGGTTTAGCAACTTTGTGAATCAAATGTTCTCTAAGTTGGATGTTGACAATTCTTTCAAGTAATTTAGAGAGGGCCGGATAGTATAGAAATAGGCGGTAATTGTTCAGATCACTCGGATCTCCAGTCTTGAATAATGGTAGGATGTGGGCAGTTTTCCACAAGACAGGTAGCTCACCTTGAATCAGAGAGGTGTTGAATAAGTGTGTAATGGGGCGGTCAGATAGGTATGGCTAAGTTTTAGGAAGTAAGGTTCAATATTATCTGCACCCACTCTTTTGTATCCAGAGAAGGAGGATTCTCCATTGCTTGAACATAATTGTGAGGAAGCTGAAGGGGTGGGATGCGTTGGTTATGGTTGTGATTATCAGTGAAGCCAACAGTGTAGTCTCTTGCTGGGCTAAGTTTGCTGATAGGTGAGGTGTCAAAGGCAAGCCCTGCAGTGGCAAAGTGATCATTAAGCTTTTCTAGTGTATCAGCTTTGTCCGTATACACCCTATGGAACTGCATTTAAAAAGGTGCACATGGAGAAGTTACTGTCTGCATCTGAGACCCTACCATCTGGCGGTGACTGAGTGATTGGTGCAGAGCATGTCCTAGTATGCTATCAGGAGGTGCTACGACTATCTAAGGGGTCTCACATATAATTTTCAGCTCAGGTATGAGCCTGCACTGTATCTATAATGTGTCGTCACTGTGCTTTGGTAGAGCTGTATTTGTGGTAACTCCTAATGAATTAGTCTAATTGACGCTTGCCATTTTACTAGCTATATTGACATGGAACCACTGTTTAGTTTTTAAGAAAAAGTCTGGTTTGCTACACTGGAGTGATCTGTATGCCTGGCCATTACAGTACTCCACCTGGATTGAGTCACACTTGAGGACACACTCTCTATCCCATGTACAGCGAGCACCATTGGGTCTACTCTATCTAGCCTTTGTATCCAGTTCTTCACTTGCAGATACCTGCCTCTGTGTGTTAGAGGGAGGTTTGCAGCTTCACATATAGAATAGAATAGAATGATTTTATCCCCTGTGAGTCCATTAAGTCAGCCACACACTGTATCCCCATCTGGCATATACCAGATCTTCTAACCAGGGAAGAAAGTCTGGGTTTGTGCTTATCAGGGCCAGTATTTTATTTATTTTTATTTATTTATTTATTTCAATTCTAGGATTACAATTACCTTTGAGCTCAGGGCTCTTTTACAAAGGTTCCACATCAAGACATAGGTATCACATGACAATAACAAATTGTTACACAAATAAGGGTAAAGGATATCAAATTCATTTTGAACAGACAGGGACAGGGTAAAGTGGAAAGGAAGAGGACAATAGGGAGGAGGGTGGTAGAAAGAAATGGGAGGGCAAGGCGGAGGTAGAAAATGAGAAGAGGAGAGGTGAGGGTAGGTAAGGATAAGGAGGGGGTGGGGTGAAGCAGCCAGGAAGGTGGCATTTTCAGGTGCTGTAGGCGTATGGGGCAGAGGCCAAACTAGGGCAAGTGCGTTATGTAAGAAGCTAGATGTAGGAAGAGCAGTGGCGGAGCAGGATTGCGTAGACATTATCCATGACAGTCGCAGATGCTGGAAGTGACCAGGGTGTTTTCGCAGCCTGGATTGAAGAACCCCTAGCCCAGTGGTATTGACAGTATCATTGGCAAGACGTTAAACCAAGTGGGTGCCCTGTGAGCGAATGAGCGCTGGCCAATGGCTGTGTGGCAGTGAGGGATATGGAAAAGTTGTGGCTTTGATCCCCGGTAATTCTGGAGCTGGTTTTCGTTTGAAGGAGTGAACAGACCCCGGGAGGCAGTTCCCAACTGTATTTTCTTAGCAACCATGCAGGTTTGGTGCTGAATTCTATTATCAAGTTGAAGCCAGTTAGCATGTGAGTAGAGGTCACAGGTGTGAGTGAGCCGTTAGAGCCCACTGATGAGTCGACAGGCCTTGTTCAGGGTGGTAGTAATCCTTCTGAGTGCAGTGGTAGTGGCAGTGCCATAGATGACAAGACCATAGTCAATCTGGGAGATGATGGAGCTTTGAACTGCGGCAAAGAGGGCCTCTTTAGTCAGATGCCGATGAAGCCGGTAGAGTTAGCCCAGTCTAGTATTCACAGTTTAACGACATTGGTTATATGGGTTCCAAAGGACAGGTGTGGGTCTAAGGTGATTCCTAGGTATCTGAAGGAGTCAACCTGCTCCAGGAGTCCCCAAGGCAGGTGTTTAAGGAGAGTTGGAGGTGTTTGTGCTTGTTTTGGTGGCTGTTGAAAATCATGGTCTTAGTTTTTCGGTTAGGATTAACTTATATTCTTTGAACCAGCTTTCAACAGAGGTGAAGCCGTGTTGAAGGGTTTGTTGCAGGTGGCTTGGGTTATGATGAGAGGCAAGAATCACCGCGTCATCTGCATAGAGTATGACTTGCTGAGAGGTGGAGTCGGGGAGGGAATTGAGGAACAGGCTGAACAGCAATGGGCCCAGGATGGAGCCTTGGGGGACACCAGAGCCAACCTGTTTAGTGTCAGAGACCACACCTGATATTTTTACACATTGGGACCTGTTGTCAAGATAGCTATTGAACCATTTCACTGATTCCACAGAGAGGCCAATGTTCAGTAGCTGATGAAGCAGGAGGTGGTGGTGGACAGTGTCAAAAGCCTTTGACAGGTCGATGAATGTAGCTCCGGTTAGGCGACCCTGATCAAGGAAGTTGTGTATGGCTCCTGTAAACTCAAGAAGTGCCGTGGCAGTGCTGTGTCCTTTTCTAAATCCGTGTTGCTGCCTGCAAAGGATGTTGTACTTGTCCAGATGACCAGTGAGCTGGTCTGCTACTATCCGTTCCAGGGCCTTAGAGAGGGGTGGCAGGATAGAGATAGGTTGGTAGTTCATAGGGAGGTCCAGTCACCACCTTTATGGATAGGTGTGACAGTCGCTGCCTTCCATTTGTCAGGAATTGGCTGAGAGAGGAGAGATTAAAGATCCTGGTGAGAGCCTCAGAACCTCGTCTAGAGTGAGGGAGAAGTTTGAGGTCCAGTGTGTCTGCACTTGCTCTAGTGTTTTTGATGGCTTTGGAAATGTATTTCCTGATGGTATTTTTGCTTACTGCTCTGAAGTAGAAAGGGGGACAATTTTTTGGTGATGACTGATGGGTGGGAAGAGGAGGGTCGCTGTCATTGAAAAAGTCAGGAGGGAGGATGCTGCTGAGGTCAGTGAAGGCATCATTAAAGGTGTTGGCTATGACTTTTAGGTCCAGGATAGTATTCCAGTTTATTGTGATTGCAGTAGGGGGTGATTTGGACTCCTTCCCAGTAACATCTTTAATGTTATTCCAGAATGCTGTTGCATTTCCCCAGGTGTCAGCAAGTGCAGTCTTGTAGTATTCAGATTTCTGTTGGCGTATGGATTTGGTGCAATCATTTCTAGCTCTTATGAAATTTTGGATGTCTGCCTGTTTTCCTGTTTCTCTGGCTAGTTCCCAGAGGTGGTCCCTGTGTTTCAGCTTCTTTAAGAGGAACCCGTGAGCCAAGGATTGCGGAGGGGTTTAATTTTTCACTTTTTTGGTGGTGCAAAGATGTTACAAGCTTCATTGAAAATGCATATGAATCGATCAAGGGCTGTATTTGCATCGGGGCCAGGTTGATGGAGGACCAGTCTTGATTCAGTAGATGTGATTTTAAGTGGGTTAGCTTCCCACGGGGTAGGGCTCTGCTCAGGATGACCTTTGGTGGAGATTTCCAGAATTTGTTTGACCAGGTGCAGCTGACAGGGGAGTGGTCGCTGAGAGAGTCAGGCAGTACGGCCAAGCTAGTGATCCGGGAGGGGTGAGTAGTCAGGATCCAGTCCAGTAAAGTGCTGGTGTCGGTTTTGTAGTTCATTCTAGTTGTGGAATCCAATATCTGTGTGAGGTTTGCTGATGTGACCATGTCCCTGGTGTCGCCAGCATCAAGTCCCAACCAGTTTGTGTTGAAATCACCCAGTGTGATGACTTGGTCGGGTGGGAGTGATTTGATGTACTCCATACTGCATGGAGGCCTGGTCCCTGTTCTTTCAGGGGATATAAACGATGATGACTGAGAGAGCTTTGTGCTGAGCTCCAAGCAGGATTTTGATATGCAATAGCTGGGCATTTGGTGTTGGTAGGTCAGTGTGGGCAGTGTGTCCCATCAGGTTGCCTTTTGGGTAAGGCACATCCCCTCCCTCGTTTTGATTTTTGGTCAAGCCTAAAGATAGTGTAGCCAGGTATGGAATTGTATGATCAAGAACCAAGGGGTGAGCCGGTTTCAACTACTGCCAGGATATCGGGCTGGTGGGCATTGCGAAGGCTTGTAGTTGATCAAATTTAGATAATAAGCTGCAGATGTTCAGGCAGATAATGGAGAGAGTGCCAAGGTGCTTGGTTTGGGTGGAGTTCATGGCAGCCCGAGGTCCAGGGTTGGGGTGAATGTTTCCAGATAATAGCAGGAGTAGGAGAAGGAGTTTCAGAGTGGCCAGGCGCAGTTCCCTGCAGGAGAACTTGTGGTACTTGATTGAGGAGGGTTTGTTTGTAGACGTTTTGTGCATGCAAAACAGGAGCATAGTGAGCTGTGGTGATAGTGGGGCACACTGCACCCTGGTATGAAGGTGTGGGCACAGTGTGGTGTGGTGTGGTGAGCCCTAGGGGTGGGAAAGTTGTCAGGTAGCATGGTGCAAGTGTGGCTATAGCAGAGATTATGCTTATAGCTATGCGGAGGGGATGGAAAGCAGGATGGAGGGAGCTGGAGCAATGGGGTGAGGGCAAAAATGAGGAGAGGGAGGCAGGAGATAGTAGGGAAGGAAGACATAGTTTGTGGAGGGGAGAAGAGAGAAAGGAGCTGCGAGGAAGGCTGAGGTGGATGTACTAGAACGTGAGGGCAGAAGAAGCAAGAGACAAAAAGGGGATTTAGGTAGGTAGGTAGGTGAGTGAGTGGGGGGCGCAGTTCAGGCCCCGTGAGCAGGGAACAGAGAGAGTTACAGGAGGGCAGTAGAATTAGGCAGGAAATATAACTCAGCAAAAATACAGTCCTTGGATTCGGCAGTGCACAGCAGAAGTAAAATACAGATAGAACAGTCGTTGGATTCGGCAGTAAACAGTGTACACTATCAGCTGATAGAAAAATAGTTTTTTAACAACCACCAGGCAGCAATGCCCGGGGCAGAAAATAATAGTCCAGCCCCCCAGTCTGTAGGAGACCAGGAGATAGTGAGTTTGGTGCTGTGGCAAAAACTGTGGCAGAGTGCAATGCTAGTCTATGGGCACAACAGCCCTGAGCTTGGCCGCTGGCTCAGAGGTCGCTGCAGCCAATCATGACCAGGCAGAGTGGGCAAGGACCAATCGTATGGTGTTGATGTGCCTCTCCCCTACTACTTTCCCGATATTCGCCCAGGCCTCAATGAGGGACGCCACCAGCTCGTTATGACTGTGTTTTGTGTTATAGGTTTTTGAGCCTCCAAAGTTTGGATAAGCTGGTACAACTACCCTGTCCTCCCCTGATTCAAGACTGACCCAGCTTGCACCTCCCTTACCCAGTATGCATTCTTTCAGGAGCCTTGCTTGTGCTGCCAGATGATATGTTGTGAAATCTGAGAATCTTAGATCTCCCTTACTTGTATCACCCTCAGTCTGACCAAGCTTATCCCTGGCCTTTTTGCTCCTTATGAAAGCATTTATAGTATTCTCCAAATGACATAAATACTGTTTTATAAGGTCTATTAGAGCATCTGCAATCAGTAGAGGATTCTAGGGAGCACAGTCATCTTTATCAAGTTTATTTGCCCCATTCATAATATGGAAGTGCTTGCCACCTCTTTAGGTCTGCATATATTTTAATGAATAAAGGCTTGTAGTTCACTGCATAGAGCAAGGATAACACAGGTCCTACCATGATCCCCAGGTATTTAACAGTGGTAGTAGTAGTAGTAGTAGCAGTTTTATTTGTTTTGCTGCCCTTCCCTGGAGGCCCAGGGTGCTATTACAATCACGGTAAAACAACACAGTCAACCAATACTAATCAAAAATACCCTTATGACAGGACAATAAAGCTCTTAAAATCATACGTATAATTAAATCAACTAAGATTAGCTAATATCCACATTAGTATGAGATGCCTGAGCAAATAGGTAGGTTTTAAGGCCTTTTTGAATACCTCTACCGATGGGGCCTCCATCAGAGTCCTCAGTAGTGAGTTCCAGAGTACTGGCCTGCCACCCCAAAGGCTCTGTTCCCAGATGTTTTAAGTCTAATCTTGGGGGAAACCAGGAGGCCCTAACTTGAAGAACAGAGGGACCGAGTGGGAAGATATAGATGTAGGAGGTCATGCAGGTAGCCCGGACCCAGCCCATACAGGGCCTTATAGGTTAACAAACCAATAATATAGGAGATATGCCACTTAACCAGCAAAAAATGCAGTTCCTGCAGTGCAAGAGTAATGTAACTTGACCTAGCAAGGCCTGTCAACAGTCACGTTCTGCACTAGCTGCAGGTGTTGTAGTACACCTCCACAGACCCTGAAGTAGAGGGCATTGCAGTACTCAAGACGAGATGTCACAAAGGCATGCACCAGTGAAGGCAGATCATCAGAGGGGATGAGGGGACAAGTCCAGCTGATATTTATAAGATGGTAGAAACCACTCTGGACAACTTCCGACACCTGAGCTTCAAATGTCAGCCCTTCATCCAGAATGACACCTAGATTCTTCACCTTTGGGCAGTATCAAGACTAGAGGTGCTGAGATGAAGATTCAGTATCCTCTCTGACACTGCCAGTCCCCCTCCTACCCAGTTCAAGCACCAGTGCTTCAGTCTTATCAGGGTTGAGTCTCAGACAGCTCAAGGACATCCAGCCCTGGATCTCGGCCAGACATTTGTTCAGCACATCCACCACTCCCGGTCCTGGGCTGCAAAGGACAAATAGAACTGAGTACCATCTGCATAACAGTGAAACTCAACTCCATAATGCCTAATAGTCTTGCCTGGGGTAGCATGTACACTGAAAACAAAATGGATGAAAAGACTGATCCTTGGGGTACCGCATAGTGCAGGTCCCTTGGGTGCATTGAGAAATTACCCATCACAACACGTTGAGACCTGTCCTGAAGGAAGGACTCAAGCCAGCAAATAACTGTGCTAGCGAGTCTCAGGTATTCCTTGAGATGGTCCTGTAACAGATTTCCTTGACTGGGTGATCACGGAATTAGATCAGGGAGGGGCAGTGGATATGACCTACCTGGATTTCAGCAAGGCCTTCAACACTGTTCCACATAGGAGGCTTTTAAACAAGCTGGGAAGCCTGGGAGTGGGTCCCAAGATAGTAAACTGGGTCAGAAATTGGTTGCAGGATAGAACACAGATGGTGGTGGTAAACAGAGTTCATTCCTAGGAGAGGAGGGTGACCAGCGGGGTGCCACAAGGATCAGTTCTGGGGCCAGTCCTCTTTAATGTCTTCATAAGCAACATTGCAGAAAGGCTGGAAGGGAAGGTATGCCTCTTTGCAGAAGACACTAAGCTCTGCAACAGGGCTGACACTTGTCGAGGGGTGGAAAAATTATGAGGGACCTAAGCAGGCTTGAGGGTGGTCAAGAGTATGGCAGCTAAGACTCAATGCAAAGAAGAGTAAAATCATGTATTTGGGGCACAGAAGCCGGGGAGGCGTACATGATGGGGGGAAGGTACTGATGACCACCAGACAGGAAAGGGACCTGGGGGTAATCATATCCGATGACCTAAAGGTGACCAAGCATTGTGAAAAGGCTGTGGGGACAGCCAGTGGGATGCTAGTGTACATAGGGAACAGTATCACCAGCAGAAAAAAGGAGACCCCATCTGGAGTACTGTGTCCAGTTCTGGAGGCCGCATCTCAGGAAGAACATAGACAGAGTACAGGCAGTTCAGAGAAAGGCAGCAAAAATGGTGCAGGGCCTGCACCAAAAGTCATATAAGGAGAGACTAGAGGACCTTGATATGTATACCCCAGAAGAGAGGAGAGAGAGGGGGTATATGGTAGAGACCTTCAAATATCTCAGGGGCATAACTAAGGTACAAGATGGTAGCATCTTTCAGAAAAAAAGATGTTCAAGAACAAGGAGTCATGATATGAGGCTGGAGGGTAGACTCAGGGTAAAATGAGGAAGTATTTTTTCAGAAGGGTGATGGATGCATGGAACAGCCTCTCAGCAGAGATGGGGACAAAAATGGTGAGGGAATACAAGAATGTATGGGATAGGCATAAGGAACCTAGCAATAGGAAAGGAGGTGAAAGCCAGAGATTGGGTAGGGTCTGTGGTGTTGTAGTGGATAGGAAAATGGCCAGACTGGGTGGGTCATGCGGTCCTTATCTGCTGTCAGTTTCTATGTTTCTATGTTAACCCATTATCAGCGATTGTCAAATGCAGAGGAGATCTAGGAGAATGAGAATTGCTCTCTCTCCTCTCTCCCCTCTATCACTACGCCATAGAGTAGATCATTGTGCACCCTGACCAGAGCAGTCTCAGTACTGAACCATGACTGAAACCCCAACTGGAGGCTCATATATATATTGAAGGTCTCCAGGTGAGTCTCTAACTGCAACACAACAACCTTCTCAATAACCTGATCTAGGAACAGCAGGATAGAGACCGGCCTGTAATTTGCTAGCACATCTGGATCCAAAGTCATTTTTGTCAAAAGGACCTCAACAGCACACTTTTCACTTCAGCTGTGAGAAGACCCCTCTGACAAGGAACATTAAATGATCCTAGCAAAATACTGACCCAACTGCTCTGCATGGTCCACTAAGAGCTGTGTTGGGCCTGGGTGCAGTTCACAGTAAGCTGGTCACAGCCCTGATATCACCCTTTGACCTCCTCTATTGTCACTGGCTGAAACTTCTCCATGACCACTGACAATCACTGTAACATCCAGTCCCTCCCTATGTTGGATGGTAAGTGTCCGGAAGAGGAGATCCCAGCCCTAATAGAAGACACCCTGCCCAAGGAAAAAGGAGCAAACTTCTCATATTTTGCAGATGCCACAACTTTTAATGGGTACCCGTCAAGTGAGCATTATCAGAATAGCACCACACCACAGTGCTAGTCTGGTGAGCGCCACACAGACAGCGCTTTGCTGTAAGCACTTCCTGGTCACTGTCCATGGTGCTGAGGAAAGAGAAGAGCAACGATCCATTAGGCTAGCCGAGCTGCTCCTGTGGCATGGAGGGCAGGGTATTGAGCAGCTGAATAGTACTAGTGGAGACCAGGGTTCTAATCCTGGTCTCCCAACCTTTTTATGCACTCTGGACTTAGAATATTATATGCGGGGCCTTGGAAACAGTATTCCATGCTCCCATGATTTTTACTTTTACTTTCCCCAGGGATCGCTCCCCCTCTGGTGAGAATCCTAAGTAGGGGATCAGAGGCATAGCCCCTTCATTGAGGTGTGGGAGGCAGAGCCCACTGCAAAATAAAACTGGTGCCTTTTTCTACGTGCTCCTAGCTGGCTCTATTTTGTCAGCACTCTCTTTGGACTCAGTGCCCTTTCATGGCTCCAGGCAGGCTAGGTATAGATGCCTGTCTTCAGCCTGAAAAGCTGAGCAGGTTGGTTCATCCGGCTGCAATCTCTATTCATGGGCACTCTCTTGTAGCTTGGGAGTAAGTTCCTCTTTGGCTGTCCAACTTCCACTTGCATAAACTCAGATTTTCATAGTTTATTTTATAGCATGAGAAGCCTGAACATTGTTCTGTGATGTCTGTGACTGCAGGTAATGTATCAGGATGAGTCATGAACAGCAGCACATCATCTGCATAAATTGAGATTTTGTGCTGTGGGTCCCATCACCACCATATGCCCAAACTCAGGGATCTCCCATGATATCATCTGTCAATGGCTAAATAGCAATAGAAAACAACAGCGGGGAAAGGGGGGCAGCCCTGTCTGGTTCCTTTTTAAAGCCAAACTCTATGCTAGCCCCCATTTACTAGGACTCTAGCCTTTGGGATTGTATACAAGAACAGGACCAAATTAATAAAAGGATCCCCAGGCTGAATCTCTTCAGGATCTCTAGCAGATACCCCTACCTCAACCCTGAAGAAGGCTTTCTCAGAGCCCAGGGAGATCAGAAAAGCTTCTTGCTAGTGCTGAATTCCCCACTTAACCACATTCAGTAGCCTTCTCAAGTTCTTGTAAAAGATGGAATTATACACAAGCTTTGGGCCTCACTGGTCCCTTCTTCAGATGAATAGCAAAACTGAGCAACATAAGCAGTATTTATATCCACTGTGGAGCAATTATAAAAAAATAGCCGGAAGTGAAGTAAGAAAGTGGTACAAGGACTAGAGATAAAAGTCTATAGTAGCAAAGTAAAAAAAAGTGTGAGAACAGACAGGACCACAGATAAAAATATCTGAGGTTAAAGGAATAGAAGGTAGGCTGAAAGGGTAGACTAGACAAGAGATAACTAAGAAATGCATGGAAGCTAAGAAATTAGAAGAAACAAAACAAAAAAGGTCCAGATAAACAGTGTGAGGTAATATAAACAGTGAGGTGTGAAAACAATCAGGAAGTGGACAGGTCTGAGCTGAAGAGTTGTAGGAGAGGCAGGAGGAAGTAGGGAATAGGTAATAAAAACAGAGCAGACAGGAAATAAGAAAAAAACATGTCATAAATCCAATGTCCTGTTTCAGTCCACAATAATAAGAGAATTACAGGTACCATAGTGTGTCATAAATCCAATGTCCTGATTCAGCCACAAATGTTAGATTTAAGTTGTTTTATATATTTCAATTCCGATGTCCTTCTGTCCTGTGTGTTTTAGAATTGCCCTATACTATCAAGACAGATAAATCCAAGAGAGTGATCTGTTTGTGAAAAATTGTTTCCTACTGGTGTGCTGCTAACCTGATTTACTATTTGTGTGTCGGTGGTGATTCATCCTGGTTTTCACTGGTTTCCTATTTTCCCAATATAGCATCCATTTGTGCACTTTTGCACTGAATTAGGTAAACCACATTGCTGGATTGACATGTAGGATCCATTGATTTTTATTACATTGTTTGGGCTTGTCTTGATGGTGGCCTGTGTGCATATGTGGGTGCAGGCCTTACATCTTGCATGCTGTTCATGGTGTTGTTCCTCTTATTACTCGGTTATTATGATCTGCTGGGAGTCTGTTATGAATTATTATGTTCGAGAGGCTGGGGCTGCTTATAGGCAATGAGTTGGTTCAGGAAAGTCCTTCAGTGTTTCATCTTCTCTCTGCATGGGTTGTAGTTCTTTAATAATTTGCTGAAGGGATTTTAGCATTGGTCTGTAAGTGACCACTAGGGGTGTGCTGTCAATTTAATGTTTTTGCCTGTATTCCAGAAGATTGTCTTGTGGTGTTTGTATGGCCCGTTCAAATTCTCTGTCAATTTGTCTTGGAGAGTGGCCCTGCTGGATTAGGGAATTCTGAAGTGAGGAGAGCTGTCTGTCTCTTGTTTTCTCATCAGAGCAGATCCGATGGTATCAAATTGCCTGACTGTAGATTACAGATTTTTTTGTATGATTTGGGTGAAAGCTGGAATTATGAAGGCAGCAGTGTCTGTCAGTGGGTTTTCTGTAAAGACCAGTTTGTATATGTCCATTTTTAGTGATACTGACTGTGGTATCTAGAAAATGTATGCTGGCAGTAGAATATTCAATAGTGAGTTTTATAGAGTGATGAACGTTGTTAAAATCATGATGGAATTTTTTGAGAGAGTCTTCACCTTCTGTCCAAATCAGGAATATGTCATCTATATATCGGAGGTAGACTGATGGTTTATAGGGGTGGTGTTTAAAAAAATCCTCCTTTAAACAGAGCCATGAAAAGATTGACATATTGTAGTGCATTCATTGCCCATAGCTGTCCCATGATCTGTAAAATGTGCTTACCATTAAAGGCGAGGATTGTTGTGTCAAAATGAATTTTATTTGGGTGCTGATGGTGGTTCCTGGAATGTCTCCTGTGGATGTGTTGCCCTTTAAAAAGTTCTGACATGCTGCTATGCCATCTTCATTATGGGATATTACATGTACAGGGCAGTGACATCCATTGTGGCTAGGATAGTGTTGGGTGGCAGTTGTCCAATCTGCTTCAGTTTCCTGAGAAATCTGTGGTGTCCTGAATAAAACTGCTAGTATCTCTTACTAGCGGTTTTAAATGGATTCATTGAGACCTGAAATGTTCTTTAGTGAGTGTACAATGCTAGATGATGGGTCATCCTGGATTCCTCGGTTTGTGTATCTTAGGTAGCATATAGAATGTCCCTGGAGTAGGTTTGTTTGGAATTAATATTTTAACTGTTCTTGGATGTTGTTTGGTGAGAAATTATGTTTTGTTTGAGTTCTTCTGTACATTGTATAGTAGGGTCTTCTCGAGTTCTCTATAATAAGCTATATCTGACAACTGTCTGTGTGCCTCTTTAATGTAATCTTCTGTGTTCATCACAACCACAGCTCCACCCATGTCAGCTTGTTTTATTACAATGTTATGGTTGTTTTCAGAGTTTGTATTGTCCTGTTTTCAAGTGGTGGGATATTATGCAGGAGTTTATGCTGTTTGCTTAGGATCTGGGAGTTTATTCTTCCATGGAAGCAGTCAATGTAGGCATCCAACTTGGGGTTGCATCCACTCAAGGGGTCCAGTCTGATGTTTTCTTTGTGTCGTAATGTGTTGTTGTGTAGTGTTTTTATCAAAAAATACTTTTTTTAGAAAAGTTGTCTAAAAATTATTCTATCTCACCACAGAATCTAATGTTATCAAATTCCTGTGTGGGGCATAAAGTTAAGCCCATGGATAATACAGATGTTTCAGCTTGTGTAAGTTCTTTATTAGATAGGTTGATTAATGGTAGTTGTTGCAGTGTATTATCTTGTTCCAAAAACTACCAAATAGCACGCTCAAAACCTTTGCATAGCTCAAAATGCAATTCACATTTCTGGAGAAGGGTGCTACTGGTGTGCAGCATCCAGTGCACCCCCCCCCCAAAAGAAACATGGCATTTATTCAACATTCAAACATTTTAACTGCCTAATGGCTTTTCTTACTTTAAACTCCATGTAAAAAGGGGGTCCTCTTAGTTTTCAGATTGGAATTCCAAAGTGAGCAAGCTACACCACCCCTGCATGGTGGGACCTTTAAGTAATAGTCCTACACTAGCTTCTTAGCTCTGAAATGCCTGCAGTGGCTACTCATAAATATAGAGTGCTGCCTAAATTGGCTTAAATCACATGGCCTTATTGGTTCCTTAAGTTGATTCCACCCAGGAATTTCCAAAAGAGGTGGGAGGGAGCATGCTAAGGGGAGTACCACAACTCCCAAAACTCTAAAAACTACCAAATAGCACTCTCAAAACCTTTGCATAGCTCAAAATGCAATTCACATTTCTGGAGAAGGGTGCTACTGGTGTGCGGCATCCAGTGCACCCCCCAAAAACATGGCATTTATTCAACATTCAAACATTTTAACTGCCTAATGGCTTTTCTTACTTTAAATTCCATGTAAAAGGGGTCCTCTTAGTTTTCAGATTGGAATTCCAAAGTGAGCAAGCTACACCACCCCTGCACGGTGGGACCCTTTCGGTGTAGTCCCTACACTAGCTTCTTAACTCTGAAATGTCTGCAGTGGCTACTCATAAATATAGAGTGCTGCCTAAATTGGCTTAAATCACATGGCCTTATTGGTTCCTTAAGTTGATTCCACCCAGGAATGTGGGCAATGCAGAGCTGAGCATGTTGATTTGGGGAAGGCGTGGCACCCATTACAACATGCTCCCTTCCACCACCCACCTGTAAATGTTCCTGGGTGGAAGTACCTTATTTAAGGAGCCAATTAGGCCATGTATTATAGGCCATTCAAGCAGCACTCTATATTTGTGAGTAGCTACTGCAGGCATTTCAGAGCTATTGAGCTAGTGTAGGGACTACACCTAAAGGGTCCCACCGTGATGGGGTGGTGTAGCTTGCTCTACTTTGGAATTCCAATCTGAAAACTAAGAGGACCCCCTTCTTTACATGAAGTTTAAAGTAAGTAGAGCCAGTGGCCATGTAATTGTTTAAATACTAAAATGTACCATGTTTTGAGGGGGGGGGGGTTGTGCACTGGTATTCTGTTTTTAACTATTATCTTGTTCCACAATGTTAGTGTTGTGGTTTACTTCCCCTGGATGAGTCATGGTGTTGTTGTGGCTGCTGCCTTGTAGTTCTCTGAGTTTCTTCTTCTTTTGTGATAAGGCTGCCTGGAGAGCTTTTTGGTAATGTGTTTGGAGAGCACAGCTAAATCCTGGTAATACGTTGTTATTGTTTCTTTGAAGGGTGTGTGAAAGTTCAGAAAATATATTTTTAAGGTGAGATTTTCTAGCATATATCTGATGAATAAGGTGATTCCTGCATTTCTCAGATGTCCTATGACATAGTTGTTCTGCATACCTTGAACTGTATGTAGTTTGCAGTGGGTTGTAGATCTGAAGTCCTTTAGGTATAATGTTCTGTTTTTTGCATGCAGTTAGGAAATAGATGTCACTGTCAAGTTTGGCTTCTTTTTTCTTCATGTTGTAGAGTTGCCATTTCAGATGTCGAAGTGCGGTATCTTTCATTATTTTGTAAAAAGAGATTCTAGCAGTATTGGTCATTGGAAAAGAAGAGATGAAGGAAGATTTGATACCTTTTATTGGACCAACAAGTGTCTTATACAAAGATGAAATTATACACAAGCTTTAGGAGCTTGACATGTCCCTTCTTCAGGTGACTAGCAAAACTGAGCAACATAAGCAGTATTTATAGCCACTGTGGAGCAATTTACAAAAACAATAGCAGGAAGTGAAGTAAGAAAGGTGATAAAAGGGACTAGAGATAAAATCTATATAAGTAGCAAAGTAAAAAATGTGTGAGAAGAAATGGGGTACTGAATAGGAACAGGTCAGTAGGAGATAAAGGAAGCTAGAAATCTTAATAAAAGTGATAAAAGGGGACTAGAGATAAAAGTCTATATAAGGAGGTAATAAAAACAGAGCAGGCAGGAACTCAGAAAAAAAGCAATAACAAAAGAATAACAGTTTACCATAGTGTGTCATAAATCCAATGTTCTGATTCAGTCCTATAAGCAGCCCCCCAGCCTCTCGAACATAATAATTCATAACAAACTCCCAGCAGATCATAATAACTGAGAAACAAGAGGGACAACACCATGCAACATGGCAAGATGTAAGACATGCACCCACATATGCACACAGGCCACCATCAAAACAAGCCAGCACAACATAATAAAAATAAATGGACCCTACACTTGTCAATCCAGCAATGTGGTTTACCTAATTCAGTGCATGGGGAAAATAGGAAACCACTGAAAACCAGGATGAATCACCACCGACACACAATAGTAAACCAGGTTAGCAGCATACCAGTAGGAAACCATTTTCTCAAACAGATCACTCTTTCTTGGATTTATCTGTCTTGATACTAGAAGCAACTTCAAAAACACACAGGACAGAAGGACATGAAATTGAAATATATAAAACAATTTAAATCTAACATTTGTGGACTGAATTGGGACATTGGATTTATGACACTATGGTAAACTGTAATTCTCTTGTTATTGTGGACTGAGTCGGGGCATTGGATTTATGATACACTATGGTACACTGTGATGTTCTTGTTACTGTTTTTATGAGTTCTTGCCTGCTTTGTTTTTATTACGGTTCCCTACTTCCTCCCTGCCTTTCCTACAAACTCTTCAGCTCAGCCCTGTCCACTCTCTAATTGTTTTCACACCTCACTGTTTATACTACCTCACACTCTGTTTATTTGGATCTTTGTTGATTTGTTTCTTCTAATTTCTTAGCTTCCATGCATTTCTTAGGCATCTCCTGTCTATTCTACCCTTTCATCTTGCCTTCTAT
Source organism: Neoceratodus forsteri (assembly GCA_016271365.2). Classification (NCBI taxonomy): domain Eukaryota; kingdom Metazoa; phylum Chordata; order Ceratodontiformes; family Ceratodontidae; genus Neoceratodus; species Neoceratodus forsteri. The sequence goes on from CM028132.1 coordinate 106,695,682, forward strand.
TCCTTTAATCTCAGATCTTGCATATCTGTGGTCTTGTCTGTTCTCACACATTTTTTTTACTTTGCTACTTACAGTGGCGTGAAAAAGTATTTGCCCCCTTCCTGATTTTCTTTATTATTGCATATTTGTCACATTGGATGTTTTCAGGTCTTTAGACAAAATGTAATATTAGATAAAGGGAACCTGAGTGAACAAATAACACTTGTTTTTTTTTTTTACTTATTTCATTTATTTAATGAAAAAAGTTAACCAACACCAACTGGCACTGTGAGATAAAGTAATTGCTCTTTAGTTAAATCAACCCAATTAAAGGGGTAATTAGAGTCAGCTGATTGAACACAGCCAGGCTTGGTTACAGCCAGCCCTGTTCAATATAAACCTCACTTATTTTGACCCTTACCATCAGAGTCACATTGCCAGCACAAAGATTCAACAAGCACATTATGCCACGATCAAAGGAAGTTCCTGAAAAGATCAGAAAAAAGTTGTTGCTATCTATCAGTCTGGAAAGGGTTACAAAGCTATTTCTAAGGCTCTGGGACTCCATTGAACCACAGTGAGAGCCATAATCTCCAAATGGAGAACTCTTGGAACAGTAGTGAATCTTCCCAGGGTGGGCGGCCTGCCAAAATTACTCCAAGGCGCAGCGTAAAATCATCCAGGATGTCTCAAAGGATCCTAAACAACATCAAAGAACTGCAGGCCTCTCTTGCCTCAGCTAAGGTCAGTGTTCATGACTCCACAATCAGAAAGAGACTGGGCAAAAATGGGCTTCATGGGAGAGTAGCAAGGTGGAAACCACTGCTAACCAAGAAGAACATAAATGCTCGACTCTCATTGCCAAGCACCTGGATGATCCACAAGCCTTTTGGAAAATGTTCTATGGGCAGATGAGTCAAAGTGGAACTTTTGGACGACATGGATCCCATTATATCTGGCGTAAAGCAAACACAGCATCCCACAGTAAGAACATCATACCAACAGTCAAACATGGTGGTGGTAGTGTGATGGTGTGGGGATGCTTTGCTGCCTCAGGACCTGGACAACTTGCCATAATTGAAGGAACCATGAATTCTGCTCTGTACCAGAAAATTCTTAAGGAGAATGTCCGGTCATCCGTCCGTCAGCTGAAGCTGAAGCATAGCTGGGTCATGCAGCAAGACAATGATCCAAAACACAAAAGCAAGTCCACATCAGAATGGCTGAAAAGAAGTAAAATTGAAGTTTTGGGTGGCCTAGTCAAAGTCCAGACCAAAACCTAATAGAGATGCTGTGGTAGGATTGGAACGAGCAGTTCATGCTCGAAAACCACCAATGTTACTGAATTAAAGCAGTTCACAGGAAGAGTGGGCTAAAATTCCTCCACAGCGATGTGAAAGACTGATATTGAATTATGAGGCGTTTGGTTGTAGTCATTGCAGCTAAGGTGGCGTAACCAGTTATTAAGTGTAAGGGGGCAATTACTTTTTCACACAGTGCCAGTTGGTGTTGGTTAACTGTTTTCATTAAATAAATGAAATAAGTAAAAAAAACAAGTGTTATTTGTTCACTCAGGTTCCCTTTATCTAATATTACATTTTGTCTAAAGACCTGAAAACATCCAGTGTGACAAATATGCAATAATAGAGAAAATCAGGAAGGGGGCAAATACTTTTTCACGCCACTGTATATAGACTTTTATCTTTAATCCCATTTTATCACTTTTTATTTCCCTTTCTAGATTCCTTTTCTCTCCTACTGATCTGTCCCTATTTAGTACCCCAATTTCTTCTCACATATTGTTTTACTTTGCTATTTATATAGACTTTTATCTCTAGTTCCCTTTATCACTTTCTTACTTCACTTCTTGCTATTTTTATAAATTGCTCCACAGTGGATATAAATTCTGCTTATGTTGCTCAGTTTTGTTATTCACTTGAAGAAGGGACCTGTGAGGCCTCAAAAGCTGTGTATAATTCCATCTTGTACAAGACACTTGGTGGTCCAATAAAAGGTATCAAATCTTCCATCATCTCCTGTTTTCCAAGGACCAGTATGGCTATAATCTCTTTTACAGCTAACACATAAAAGCCACATTGAGAGGAATAGAGGCACAGCTTATCAGTATGATGTTGCATATGAAATTTAGGGATGGAGATGACTGCCAGGGCCTTGGACAGGAACAGCATCCTATCTTGTTTAGCCCATTTGGAACCCCATCTGAAGACCACTGTTTGGACAGCCAACCCAGTAAAATCCTGGGACAACTATATTTATAGGAGCAGTCCCCACCCTGAGCAGCCCGGTGCGCATACACACACACACACACACACACACACACCCCTCTAGGAAGAGAGATGGGTTGCCAAAACAGGGAAACTGCATACCCCCTATTTCAATAGACTGGTGATAAGCAGTAGAGAAAACAAGATCTTGTCAATGCCAAATGTTTGCTTGCATGTAAGTGCTGTGTAGGTGTTTGGTACTGATAGTGCACAAATGCAGATGCCCTGCACCAAGGGAAGACTTTGTCCAAGGGCCCTGCATTTCTGTGCAGTGATGGATGTGAAGAATTCATGGGCAGCCTGGTGCACTGCAGAAGTGCAGGGCACTAGGCCCCTGTGTTTCCATGTGGCTGCAGATACAGATGCACAGAGCAAGGATGCATCTGCCAACCAATGCAGAAGGCACTCTGCCATCCATGGGTGGAGAGGTTCAGGCCCTATGGCAAGAGGACAGTTATCTTCACTATATGGTGCCGGCCCATTTCAGATCTTGTTGGCTTGAAAGATCTGGCTTGCATCACCGAGACCTGGCTGGATGATAATGTGGGACCAATACTTGAGGCCGCATTCCAGCTGGGTATATGGTGATACATCGCCCGAGGTTGGACCGCCGGGGTGCAGTCTGTTTTAAGACCAAATTGGCACTCACTAGTGTTCCAGTTGAGGAGACCATCTCTTTGAATCTGCTGTTGTAGCAGGTGTGGGCTATTGAATTGCTCTCATCTACCATCCACCTGGAAATGGGAAGCAATTCCTTAAGGAAGTAGCAGACTTCGTTGTCGACATGGCTTTTTAGTCTCCCAGGCTGATGGTCCTGGGTGATTTTAATGCATGGCTCGATGACGAACTCTCAATTTGGACAACACTTCCTCCAGTTAATGGATTCACTGGGCCTAACACAGGTGGTTACCACTGCTACACACAAAGGTGGCCATTCTCTTGATGTGGTCTTCTCCTAGGGATCGAGCTTCTGGCGTGGGGTGGAACCAGTTGGTTGGTTTGATCATTACACTGTGAGATTCAATTTTGGCACCCACCTTGAAGGCCGACCCTGTGGAGATGATCAAATACCGCCTTTGCGGAATATTTCTTCCAATGGTCTTGCTGCGGTCCTTGACCTATCACAACTTCCTGTGCATTGCAGTGATCCAGAGGCACTGGTTGTGGCCTATAAAAGCCATCACCTATGCCCTGGATTCTATTACTCTAGTTCATGTCGTCCTCTCTCCTTCAACCTTGGGCTCCATGGTTTGATGGGGTCTTGAGGAGTGGCAGTGACTTGGACATAGGTTAGAACGTTGTTGGTGGAAATCTGGCCTGGATGCTGACCACCTTAGATTGTTTGAACACTATCAATTCTATCAGTCAGAAATTTCTTGTAAGAAGGCAGAGTTCCTGTCCGGGGAAATTTCTGCCTCTCAGAACTGATGAGCTCAGCTGTTCAGAACTGTGGACAGAGTGTGCAACCCAACCTGTCTACAGCTCCGTAGAGTGTTTTCACAATTACAGTGTGAGGAACTTGCTTGGTTCTTTGCTGATAAGGTGGCTGACATTAGGTCAGAGATCCGTTTGACACATTCTATGTGGGTTGCTGTTGGTCAGGACTTGGCCACCACTCCTTTGTTTTCCTGGAGTACCTTGACCGCGGAAATCGTGGATGTTATGCAGATTGTCCAATGGTTGCACCCTGCCTGCTGTAGTTTAGATCCAGGCCCTCCTCCTCTAATTTTGGGGAGTCCATTTTCCTGGTTCTAGCACAGATAGTCTGGTGCTCCTTTGACTTGGGTGAATATCCCTGTTCCTTGAAAGAGGCAGTGGTGACACTCCTGTTGAAGAAGGCTTCTTTGGACCCAGACTGTCTTGCCAACTACAGGCCTATCTTGAACCTCCCCTTTGTGGGGAAGGTGATCGAGAAAGTAGTGGTGGCCCAGTTGGAGAACCACTTCACCATCCATAGCATCTACGAACCTCTCCAATCAGGTTTTCAAAAGAGGCACAGTACAGAGACTGTGCTGGTTTGGGTGCTCAATGATCTCCTGATGGTGAGAGACCAGAGAAAACAGTCCATTTTGGTACTATTAGATGTGTCATCAGCATTTGACACCGTTGACCATGGGGTTCTACTTGAGCACCTGAGATGTATTTGTGGGCTTTCTGGGATTGTTCTCAGATGGTTCACTTCATACCTCACTGGAAGAACTCAGAGGGTGGTGTCAGGTTTTTTTTCCTCTGATACCATCTCTTATTTTGTGGGGTTCCTCAGGGCTCTATATTATCCCCATGTTGTTTGCGGTGTACATGCTTCCCTCGGAGACATTGTGAGACAGTATGGGATGAGGTTTCATTGTTATGTGGATTATACCCAGCAATACCTGTCCTTTGCACCCGACCAGGAAGGAGCTATCTCGGTATTCAACAGCTGTCTCGATGAAATCCAGGACTGGATGAGGGCCAGCTGGCTGAAGTTGAACTCTGGGAAGATGGAGGTGTTGGTATTGGATCTGGGTCACCTGATAGGGGGACCTGGGGCCGGCTCCTAATCTGGATCGTTTTTTGGGGATGTCGAGCTACAGGTCTCTGAACGAGTGCGAGACCTGGGGGTGATATTAGTTGCGGGGCTGACTCTTTGATCCCAGGTGTCAGCAGTGGTTAAGTCATATTTCTACCATCTAAGAAACATTGCTAGGATCAAGCACCTTGTTCCGTCCGGTGATCTGCCAACTTTAATCAATGCCTTTGTGACCTCGCACCTAGACTATTGCAACTCGCTTTACTTTGGGCTTCTGGGGGTTGACATGTGCCGCTTGCAGCTGGTGCAGAATTCCGCAGCTCAGGTGTTGATGGGTACTCCTAGATCTTCCCATATTACACCGGTGCTGCGGGAACTGCACTGGCTGCCAGTTTAGTGGTGGATCACCTTCAAAATCGGATTACTGACTTTTAAAGCCCTGCACAATCTGGGCCCTGATAACCTGAAAGAACTCCTGATCCCTTATCAACCTGTAAGATCGCTCCTCTCAGCTGATGAGGGTTTGCTAGAGATTCCAAGGGTGATTTTAAAATCTGCTGGGGCTCGTGCTTTTATGTTTGTGGCCCCAACCCTTTAGAATTCTCTATCCCGTCGGACTAGGGAGTACACGACTGTGGGGAGTTTTAAACAGGCTTTGAAATCCTTCCTGTGGGAAAAAGACTATGGCCCAGATATTCAAACTGCACCCAAAAGTGCGCAACAGCAGGAGCAAGTGCAAGTCCATTGCGCCCATGGGCAAGAGGCACGATATTCAAAACTGGGCTGGCCAAGATGCCCTACAGCCGGCGACTGAATATTGCACCACCTGCACCATAGCGCAACTAGGGAGGAAGCTGAGCATATCTGATGCACCATAGCACAACAAGGGATGTTCAGCTGAGCAGTCCAGATGCACCATAGTGCAACCAGGGATGCCCCCAGCAGCAGGGCAGCAATGCAACAGCACAACCAGGGATGGGGGCCCACCACCCATGCCACAGATGGGCAGAGGAACACACAGAAGAAAGATATCATCCCCACACCCCATGCACTGCACAACTGGGGGAGGTCTGGAATAACCACTGGCCCATGGAGACCAGCAACCAACTCACAGCTGGGCCATAGTGCCCCATCACACCCCCTGGCAAGCTGTGACTGGCACACAAGGAGGACCGACCACCCCATACCACACCATCCCAACAATGCAGAGCACACCCTGCACCATGACCCCCAGACACCCTGCCCCGGAGCAGCATCCACCAGTGCAGGATACCCCATGCATGCCACCACCCCCACTGTGACAATGCAACCCTGTGCACCACAGAACCATGCAAGGCAGCCCCACCACAAGCACCCATCAGTGGGTGGCAGCATGCAGCGATGCAACAACGGCATACACAGTGCCACCATGCACAGCCCCCCCCGAGGTACAGCTGAGAGACTGACCTAAGCGGCACACAAGGTACCCACACATGACAGGGCATGCCCGGACTCCACCACCAGTGGTACAGCACCCTGCACACCCTCCCAAGGACACACCCCGTCCCAGCACTGGCCACAACAGCCAGCGCAGACACCCACAGTGGTACATGGAAGCATGCACCACACCAGATGCAACACAGTGCATGGACAAACAGCCACCCGTACCCAAGGGCACACCAACACAGGGATGCAGTAGCGGGGCAACCAAGCCCCCAGCATGGGGCCATGGAAACCGTGTACACACGGCCAGCAGTCCTCCATGGCACAGGAGTGCCAGCCACCCTGCACAGGCACTGTGGAGCTGTACGCCACCAGCATTTGCCTGGAGCACAAGTCACAGACAGTGGTGCACATCCCCTGCAACACACACAAGCCACAGCATGGAGATGGGACAACAACAGCGGAGGCCACAGTGTCACCTGAGGCAGACATGCACCACACCAGTGACAGGAGGCAACCCAGCATTGTGACAGGTACAGTGGCTGTCCTGCATGGACAGCCACCACTGACATGCCAGCAGACCGTGCAGGTCACAGACATGCAAGGGTGTCAGCTGCACAGGACATGGAGGGGCTGACAGGTGCACCATGGACACAGAGCATGCACCATGGACCACTGCACACAGTCATCCAGTGCACAGGGAACAACACACACACCACAGACAGTGACTGATAGCTACTCCTACACCATAGTCACTTCCCCACGGACACACACATACACATGACTGCACCACCCCTGATGCCATGCACACCACTGCAGCTGAGCACCTACAGCCCACTGTAAATCAGAGACCACTACAGTAGTCATATCAAAAGAAATGTATTTAAAAACATCAAACTAAACTATGTACAAATATTTACAAATGTGTGGGAGGGCCACGAACAAGGTGGGGTGGGTAAGGGGCAGGGGTGAACAAATGGCAGAGGGAAGGAGGGGTGTGAGGGTGGGTCGGGTGGGTAGGGAAATCAGGGCATTGTGACACTCAATAGGAGCCCCGCTCCCCGCTCCGGCTGCTCCTCCTGCCATGACGCTGCCTGACCCCCAGCCTCTCGATCCTCTGCAAGATGTCCAGCGATGCCCTGGCAACAGTCAGTATTTCCTGCAGCACCTCCCTGATCATGTGCAGCTGCCATCCACCTAGGACAAGGGAGCAGAGTCAATAGGTGTGAATGCACAGCCCCCTACAACCCACTCACTGTGCATGGCATACGGCCATGGGACGTGCCTCTGTGATGGTGTGTGACCACCCACAGTGATGGTGTCCACAAGACCTGCCCACCCAGGCTCATACAGCCATGCGGACTGCTGCACACACCCACCGGCCAAGTCCTGCACAGCACCACCATGGCTGATTAGTGACATGGCTATGTGGTGCGAAGGCAGTGGCACAGCCATGTACCAGGTGCATGCATGGACCACCATTGATGCACTCCCAGACTGGACACTGGACAGTGCTGACTGTAACAAGTTGTGTGCATGGCAGTGGTGTCAATGGATGGTGGCCATGCCCCGCTGCCCACCCTGTTACACAGCATGCAATAGTAATCATGGATGTAAGGCACTCACCTTCATCAGGCTGGTCCCTCTGCCTCTGTGGACCTTCGCCCCTCCTGGTGTGACAGTCTTCCAGCTGGCACCTCCTCTCCCTCACCAGCCATCTCTTCTGGGCCTAAGGTGCAAACATGGAGAGAGGAACATCAGTACAATCCTGTAGCAAAGTCCCCCTGCCCCCATGTGTGTGCAATCCCACAAGCCAGACCCACACCCCACACCTGATAACACCACCACAGCCAACACCGGATGGTCCCCCCCCATGTTCCAGACACATGCAACTGTGATACCCATATGGAAGATAAAAGTGTATGGAACGTTACACCTACCTGGCCGTGGCACTGTGCCCCTCCTGGCATGTGCCCGCAGGTGGGCAAGCAGGTCCGGGTCCCTCCGCCTCAGGTCCCCATATTTGTGGTGGCACTGTTCCGCCATCTGCCCCATTCCAGTGGCCTCCTCCAGGGTGTCGGCCACCTCCTGCCACACCTGACTCCTGGACCTGTCCAGGAGTGCCTCACTAAACAGTGGGCCAACAAGTGGCTCCACAATGGCAACCAGGTTTGCCATTTCTATCTGGCTCCACTGGGCAGCTCTCCTCTGTGCCATCTCTCTTGCTTCGGTAGGGTCAAATGGTGCTCTGCAGCGTGGTTCCGCCACATGTAGATGCTGCGTGGAAGGCTGCCATTCCCTATCGCACTGTCACTGAACAGCGTGATAGTGGTGCACCCAAGCCTGACGCATGGTGCCTGGGGCAAAGGTCAGGCACAGGGTCAAGGGTCTCTGGCGCATGGACAGCCACAGCGCAATTGGAGCCCAATGCATGTAGCGCAATTGGGTGCCTGTGTGCCACTTCCAGTAGCAGCCTACTGCGCTGTTTCTCCAGTGTGCCTACGATGCCCCAGTGCCACAGCGCCATATAGGTGAACATCGCTGTAGCGCCACTGGCACAATGGTGGCCATGCCCTGCATTGCCTGCTGTGCACAGCACGTCAGCAGTGCAGCAGGCACCTGCGTCATCAACCCGGGAATGCGCAGTTAGGTGTGTACTGTGCATGTCACAGAACTGCGCCCTTGGCTCAGCACGTTCAGCACAATTGCACAAAGTGCAAAAGCACGATATTCCGCCATCATATGCAAATCAGCTAATCAGCCATTCAATGGTGCAGCACTGCAATTTGCATCCACTTAAAGTTGCGCCTCACCTCATTTGCATGGGTTGCGCTATAAAAGTGTGACATTGGGCTGCACTGGCCATAGTAGGTTACTGCAGTCTATTGGTGAGTTGCATGCTGTTTGGGAGTGTGGACTGTGGATTTTGGGACATGCATGGGACTGCACAGTCAAAGGTAATAACTGTCATTGCACAGACTGAATCATGACCGCAAGTTGTGGGAGAAGAGGAACAGAGTTGTGGAGAGGAGGAGGAGGAGGCCAAATTTCACAAAGGCCGAGACGGATGCCCTGTTCGAGGCCTACCTGGACCAGGAGCTGCTTCTCAGCAGATGCCAGGGAACACCACAGGCCCGTGCTGCTGCATGGGAGGAAGTGGCATGTGCTGTGAACCTGCATGGCAGCCACCAGCGCTCCATGCAGGAGTGCAAGAAGAAGATGGGCACAGACAGGAGGAGGATTAAGGAGAAGGTGGCTGCCATCAGGGCAGCACGATCTGCGACAGGTGGGGGACAGCCGGAGGTGCTACGCCTGACCCCACAGGAGGAGAGGGTTGCTGGCAGCATGCAGTGTTGTGCCATTGAGGGTGTTCCAGGTGGTGGATTCCAGACGGGTGGTAGCCCGTCACTGCATGGTAGGTCATGGTCTGTTTATTGGGGGGGGACAGGGTAGGTCACATGCAGTAACGCGAGTTTGTTTTCCCTTACAGCTCCTAAGCATCTGCATGGGTCAGCGGTGGTGAGCATCTCCACTGAGGCCAGTCAGATGGAGATGGAGGAGGGCTCATCCACCTCCACAGGAATACGCGGCTCAGTGCAACAGTGGGCCCGCCTGGATGTCCAGACTGATGTTGTTGGAACAGGCATGGTCAGAGGTGACATGGGTAGTGGCATACATGGCCTGGGGCAGGGCGATGCTGATCACCAAACTAACCTCCACCCTCTACCCCCAGGTGACAGTGGATACCCACTCCGTCCCTGGCTGCTCACACCATACCGGTGGCCCATGACCCCATCACAGCAATGCTACAGTGAGGCACATGCCACCACATGTAATGTCATCGAGCGGGTGTTCAGTATGCTGAAGGCACGTTTCCATTGCCTGGACACCTCCGGTGGTGCCCTACAGTACAGCCCCTCAAAGGCCTGCAGGCTATTCCTGGCCTGTTGCATCCTGCACAACATGGCCAACGAATGTGGGATAGCCGTACAGATCGAAGAGGGGGACAGCGATGGGGACGATGAGGATGCCGGTGACAATGGTGATGGGCAGCCCCCCCTTGGGTGACGGGACCCCCGACTGCTCCGGCTGGCACAGCTGCACTGGGACACCATCATGGAGGAGCACTTCAGCCAACCCAGGTAAGTCATGGGGCCATGTGCAACCACCAGTGGCAAAGGCACAACCCACAAACACGCATGGACACACACCAGGGGTGCATGCCATCAAGGGAAGTGGCCAGGCATGGAACCACACACACTGCCAGGGATGGGCGAGATCTAACATGGCACGTGGTCAGACACACACACACACACACACACACACACACACACACAAAACTCACCAGACATGCACAAAGGGTAGGAGGCACGCCGACCCAGAATGCCACCCCTAGCCACACACATGTCCATAGACCACCATGCCCACTGCCTGTCATTGTGCATGTGTCAGACGCTGGGCACCATTGCACAGTGGTGTACAGAGCAATGCAGGCATCATCATGCACACGCAACAGCGGACAGCAGCCGGGAGGGTGTGCAGATGGACTATGTGTGTGCATGCAGGGCCGGGTACCCACCCGTGCATTGCCCGCTGAATGACACAATGCACACAGGGCAGTATCAGACAGTAGCCACGCTGGGAGACAGGTCAGTCACAGCGCCACAGTGCCACGGCCACCATGGATGCGTGTGGGGCTCGCTGAGACCCGCCAGCAGTGACAGGCTGACCACTGGCCTCATGGGGTGGCACCGACAGTCCCCAGGGTTCCACTGCGTGACACTACCGTGCTCGCTGGGGGTCTGCAGCACCGAACATGCCTGCACCAGGCGTGCTCGGGATGCCCACAGCGAACCCGTGTCGATAAGGATGGTGTCGTAGCGACGCTGGGAACGGGGGGTGGACAGTGCACTGCGTGGTGTCTGCGACGCATGGGCACATAACTGTGTGCCCATTGTGGCCATGACAGCAGTGAATGCCTGTGTCTGCCTGTCAATGGCAGTGGTCACATCCTCCCGCAACCGGTCCATCCCTGACAGGAGCAGAGTGGTGTCTCTGCTGCGGCGCCTCTGCCTGGTGCAGAGCCGCACTCAGTGCATCCACCACCGTCACAAGTCGCATCTGCTGATTGACTGATGCTTGCAGTATGTGAGTGTTATCATCCAGAGGTCATCTGCCTGATCAGCATGCTGTCCCTCAGGGTGTTCGCGGCCCTGATGCTTATCACCCCTTGAGGGTGGGCACTGCACACCAGGGCCAGGCCTGGGCATGTCCACAGGTGGTGCACTGACGCCACCCCTGACACTGTACCCCGTGCCCATTGGCCGACTGCTGATACTGCCCTCCCTAGGGCTCAATGTGTGCGCCGCAGGGGCCTCAACAGTCCCACTGTCCTGCACACACCAGTGCTGCCCCACTGGTGCTGACAGGCACAGGCTGGGACTGTGATGATCATGCAGGCCTCCACGCGGCACCACCCACAGCCATGGCTGCAATGTAACCTGCTGTGTGACCATCCTGTGGCACACACACGTGTCACTGCCCATGACGTTAACGACATCATCATGGTGATGGATCCAGCACCAGCCCGAGTCTCAGCATGCTGGCATCAATGGACGCTGGCATCGCTGGGACATGGGCAGGGCCTCCTCCACACCTGCTCCACCAACATCAATATGGGACGTCCAGGCGGGCCACTGTCGCCCTGACCTGCGTATTCCTGTGGAGGTGGATGGGCCCTCCTCCATCTCCATGTGACCGGTCTCAGTGGAGAAGCCACCACGCTGACCTATGCAGATGCTCAGGAGCTGTAAGGAAAACAAAGTCACGTTACTGCATGTGACCTACCTGTTCCCAATAGACAGACCATGACCTACCATGCAGTGACGGGCTACCACCCATCTGGAATCCACCACCCGGAATACCCTCAATGGCGCAACGCTGCATGCTGCCAGCAACCCGCTCCTCCTGTGGGGTCAGGCGAGCACCTCTGGCTGTCCCCACCTTTCGCAGAACCATGCTGCCCTGATGGCAGCCACCTTCTCCTTAATCCTCTGCCTGTCTGTGCCCATCTTCTTCTTGCACTCCTGCATGGGCGCTGGTGGCTGCCATGCAGGTTTACAGCATGCATCACCTCCTCCCAATCAGCAGCACGGGCCTGTGGTGTTCCTGGCATCCGCTGAGAAGCAGTTCCTGGTCTAGGTAGGCCTTGAAGAGGGCATCTGTCTCGCCTTAGTGAAATTTTGCCTCCTCTTCCTCCCACGACTCTGTTCCTCTTCCTCCACAACAGCTCGGTCATGATTCAGCCTGTGAGAATGACAGGTGTTACCTGTGACTGTGCAGTCCCATGCATGTCCCAAAATCCACAGTCCACACTCCCAAACAGCATGCAACTCACCACAATAGACTGCAGTAGCCTACTATGGTCAGTGCAGCCCAATGTCGCACTTTATAGCGCAACCCATGCAAATAAGGCGAGGCACATCTTTAAGTGGATGCAAATGCAGTGACTGCGCCATTGAATGGCTGATTAGCGGATTGCATATGCTGGCTGAATTCGCTGTTGCGCTCTCCATAAGTGTGTTGAATGTGCTGAGCCAAGGCGCAGTTCTGTGACATGCACAGTACACACCTAACTGCGCATGCCCAGGTTGATGATGCAGGTGCCTGCTGCACTGCTGATGTGCAGTGCATGGGAGGCAATGCAGAGCATGGCCACCATTGTGCCAGTGGCACTCACAGTTACTTATTATTTATGGCTCAGCTACCTCCACTGCTCTAAGGCGTATCTCAATCACTCTAAACAAGGCCTGCCGGCTCCTCATGGGGGCTCAAAGACTGACTCACGTGTGATCTGTACTATGAATCAGGCTGGTTGAACCTATCAAATCGTCTTATTTCTCACCTGCACAATGGCAAAAAATCTGTCTTGGGACTGACTCCATTATGTATTCAAAACCTACTCCGACTGAATCCTGGCTCACGACCCTCCACCAGATCTGAGCGCAACCTTTCCTGGTTCGAGATGCGGACTGCACAGGGACAAAGATCTTTCGCATACAGGGCCCGACATGGTTCAATGTGTAGTCCACCTACTCTATCCTCAACCTCGCTTGAAGCTTTCAAATCCATGCTCTATGCCCACCTCACCACCACTAGCAACTGTGATTGCTAGATAAAGACTACTACTCCTCATGTCCATCCTCACATCTGAGGCCTCTTCCTCCCTGACTAATGAACCCTCTGGTACCTCTACTACTTCCTGTCTCCCACCCAAACTCACTCCCCCCCTTTTTTCCTGTCCCCTCTCACTTACTCTCCCGCTCACCACCTTTCCCTCCTCTCTAGCCTCCTTTTGGTGCCTAATGATCACCCTCTCCCTGGAAGTTTCCTTAACCTCGAAATTGTCTACTCGGTTGAACCTGTTATAGCTTGTTTTTCTATGAAACTTAAAAACGTTACTGTCTTAAACTGTTAATAGCAAATTTATGATGTAACTTTCCTGTCTGGTTTTACCTGTAATGTGTATCGTGCTTTGTTAAATGTTCTTTGTGACATGGAACCTTTGTAAAGAGCCCTGGCTCAAAGGTATTAATTCCTAGACTAATAAACTAAACTAAACTAAACAGTGCTGTTCACCTATAGTGGCTGTGGCACTGGGAGAGCGTCATGGGTGCTGGGGCAGCAACAGCCTTGATGAGCCGCTACAAGAGGTGGCACACAGGCACCCAATCACGCTACTGCGCATTGGGTTCCAATTGTGTTGTGGCTGTCCATGAACCAGAGACCCTTGACCCTGTGCCGACCTTTTCTCCTAGGCGCCCATGTGTCAGGCATGGGTGCACAACTATCGCGCTGTTCGGTGACAGTGCGATAGGGAATGGCAGTGCTGTACCACACAGCATCTGCACGTGGCAGGACCGTGCTGCAGAGCGCCATTTTGACTGAACTGAGCAGCAGAGATGGTACGGAGGCGTGCTGTGCAGTGGAGCCAGGTGGAGCTGGCAAACCATGTTGCCATTGTGGAGCCACATGTTGGGCCTTTATTTGGGGAGGCACCCCTGGACAGGGCCAGGAGTCAGGTGTGGCAGGAGGTGGCCGATGCCCTGGAGGAGGCCACCGGTATGGGGCAGATGGCAGAGCAGTGCCGCCACCGATATGGGGACCTGAGGCGGAGGGACCCAGACCTGCTTGCCCACCTGCGGGCATGTGCCAGGAGGAGCACGGTGCCACGGCCAGGTAGGTGCAACATCCATACACTTTTATCGTCCATACAGGTATCACGCGGTTGTATGTGTCTGGCATATGGGGGCCATCCGGTGTTGGCCATGGTGGTGTTATCGGGTGTGGTGGTGGGTGGGTCTGGCTGTGTGGGACTGCATACACATGGGGCAGGGGAAATTGCACAGGATTGTACTGATGTTCCTCTCCATGTTTTTCACCTTAGGGCCCGCAGAACCCAGCAGGCCAGAGACCGGAGGCGCCACCTGGAGGAGCAGCAAGCCAGAAGGGGTAATGGTGGTCAGTGGCACATGGACCACCCTGATGATGGTGAGTGCCTTACATCCATGATTACTATTGCATGCTGTATAACTGGGTGAGCAGCAGGGTATGGCCACCATCCGTTGACACCACTGCCATGCACGCAACTTGTTACAGTCAGCACTGTCCAGTGGCACTGCATGTCCGGGAGTGCATCAGTGGTGGTCCATGCGTGCACCGGGCACATGGCTGTGGCACTGCCTTCACACCGCATAGCCAAGTCACTGTACGGCCATGGTGGTGCTGTGCAGGACATGGGCGGTGGGTGTGTGCAGTGATCCACATGGCTGTGGCTGCCTGGGTAGGCAGGTCTTGTGGACACGGTCACTGTGGGTGGTCGCACACCATCACAGGGGCGTGGCACATGGCTGTATGCCATGCACAATGGGTGGGCTGCAGGTGGCTAGACAGTCACACTTATTGACTCTGCTCCCTCGTCCTAGGTGGAAGGCAATTCCAGGTGCTGGAACAAAATGTGAGGGAGCTGCTCCAGGTGGCGAGGGCAACACTCGAGCTTTTGGAGCGCATCCACCACCATGGGGTGAGGAGGAGGAGGAGTGGCAGACATAGGCGCCATGTGGAGGAGGACCGGGGCACACACTGAACACTCCATGCCCCTACTGCCACCTTTCCCCCTTTGACCCACCCTCACACCCCTTCTTCCCTCTCCCATATGTTCACCCCTGCCCCTTACCTGCCCCCACCTGTTATGTGTCCCTTCCCCCCCTTGTAAATATTTGCATATATGTTTTGTTACTTCTTTTAAATATAAGCATTTTGCTATGACAACTGTGGTGGTCTCTGATTTGCAGCGGGCTACAGGTGTTCAGCTGCAGTGGTGTGCATGGCATCAGGGGTGGTGCATGCATGGGCGTGTGTGTGTGTGTGTGTGTGTGTGTGTGTGTGTGTGCAGAGGTGAACTGCCTATGGTGTGGGCAGGGGGATCAGTCACTGTCTGTGGTTTGTGTGTTGTACTCTGTGCACTGGATGCCTGTGTGCAGTGGTCCATGGGGCCTGCACTGTGTGCATGGCACCCCTGTCAGACCGTCCATGGCCTGTGCAGCTGACACCCTTGCATGTCTGTGATATGCACGGTCTGCTGGCATGTCAGTGGTGGCTGTTGTGGCCAGTGCTGGGATGGTATGTGTCCTTCGGAGGGTGTGCAGGGTGCTGTACCACTGGAGGTGGGGTCCAGGGCATGCCCTGTCGCATATGGGGTACCTCGTGTGCTGACGCATGGTCGGTCTCTCAGCTGTACCTCGGGGAGGGACGTGCAGGGTGGCACTGAGTATGCATCTGTTGCATCACTGTCTGCTGCCGCCCACTGCTGGGTGTCCATGGTGGGGCTGTCTTTCATGGCTCCATGGTGCACAAGGTTGCATTGTCACAGTGGGAGTGGTGGCATACATGGGGTGTCCTGCACTGTTGGGTGCTACTCCTGGGCAGGGTGTATGGGGATCATGGTGCAGGGTGTGCTCTGCATTGGTGGGATGGTGTGGTATGGGGTGGTCGGCCATCCTTGTGTGCTGGTCACAGCTTGCCAGGGGGTGTGATGGGGCACCATGGCCCGGCTGTGGGTTGGTTGCTGGTATCCATGGGCCAGTGGTTATTCCGGCTCTCCCCCAGTTGTGCAGTGCATGGGGTGTGGGGGATGATGTCTGTTCTTCTGTGTGTTCCTCTGCCCATCTGTGGCATGGGTGGTGGGACCCTGCATCCCTGGTTGTGCTGTTCCATTGCTGCCCTGCTGCTGGGGGCATCCCTGGTTGTGCTATTGCGCATCTGGACTGCTCAGCTGCACATCCCTTGTTGCACTATGGCATATCAGATATGCTCAGCTTCACCTCTCTAGTTGTGCTATGGTGCAGGTGGTGTGATATTCAGTCATTGGCCGTAGGCACATCTTGGCCTGTGCAGTTTTTGAATATCCTGCTTCTTGCACATGGGCGCAGTGGACTTGCGCTTGCTCCTGCTGTTGAGGACTTTTTGGGTGCAGTTTGAATATCTGGGCCTCAGTGTTCTGTGTTGTGTGTGCAGTGTTGCGTGCATCAAATATAATACACCTTTTAAAATTTGTGACATAGATTAGTGTAAGTGCAACTAAGTGCAGCAGTGTGAACCGGATATCCACTGCAGCTGACTGATTTTTTACTGCGATCGTGTTCTCTATTCTTAGTTTTGCTGCTTGTAGTGCCGTAAAAATCAGCACTGTCTGTATTCAGTGCCCCCCCACCCCCATGTTGTAAAGATATTTTTTACCAGACTGGATTGTTTTTGTGACCCCATCAGCACCACTGGTTACTGAAGTTGTTTTAATTCCATGACAATGTCACAACACAGTAGTCTCTTATCTGTTGCTGAAGCCACAGTTGTTTATTTTGCTTCACATCCAGCTAGCGAGTAGTGACCCTCCAGTCAGAAAGTGAACATATCAAAATCTGAATTTGGTAATAATATTTGTGGTTGATCCACCAAAATGCCTGCAAAGAGATGTGCAAGTAAAGCTGTTTCTGGCCATGGCAATGTTGACAGTAAGAGAGTCTGTAGGCATGGTAGTAGTACGCGGACGGAGAAGTGCATTGCTGATGTGAGGAAAGGTATTCTCTGCAATGTTTTTACAGCCCAATAGGTAGCTTCACTGATAGTTGGAGGAGATGATGTTTTCCAGCTGGTGGTGTAGTTTTACTGGTGTTAGTGGTGTTGGAGGTAGTATTAGCATTGTTGCATCAAGTTCTAATTCCGACCAGTGTACCGTATCCAAACATATTGAATGTGAAGCAGTGTAAGTGAGTGACAGTGTAGATGATGTCATGCTTCCTAGTAACATCCCATTAACTGAACCTGATTCTGATGATCATGTCAACGATAGCATACAATGTGATATTCCATCCACTGTGGCACTTAACGTCACTCATTTTCCATGCAACAGTAATTCACAGTGTGGTGAAAAAATATCAGGTGATGGTGGAGTAGATGCTGATGATGAATGTGATGATGATGCTGTTGCTGTTGTTGCAACGTGCAGTCCACATGTTAGCATCCAAGCAGAAGATGTGTGTGACAGTGACATTGATGAATATGATGATGATGTAATTGACCCCAGTTGGGAACTGGAGAAAAAGAAATTAAAAGTGGCTGTGTCTGGATCTGTTTGTGGGAATCCCCGTAAAAACTTGTGATTACCAGTTTTAGTAGTTTTAGTAGATGATGATGATGATGATGTGGACCCAGTAATCAATATGATAGGTAGTCGTGGTGGTCAGTTGCAATCCAGGTGTGCAGTGCCAGAAACATCACGTGCCCCCACTTCAGTGCTTAAAATAGCAGACTTAAATAAGCCACATCATCATGGACATATTAAAAGCAGAGCATCACAGTCCCTTGTTTGGAATTTTTTTGTTCAAGATGCAAATGATGATTCAGTTGCAATCTGCCAGGTTTGCCATGTGCGTGTGAGTCGAGGTAAAAAGGGAGCCATCTTGGGACAGGAGGACAGCATACACATCTTAAGAATAGGCACTTGGCTCTGTGGACCCAGCACAAGCTGGCAGCTAATACCAGACTGAGGCGTTCACCCATATCACTGGCAACCATAGCCAGCATGTTATCCCCTTCCATGACTGTTAAGCCCAGTAGGAAATTAAACGTGTGCAGTAGTGCGGTAATAAAAGCAGAGGATTACTACAGGCATGGTGAGGTGGTGGACCATAATGACTTTGAAATGTTTTCCAGTGCTGGTGAGAGTAGCAGTTTTTGTGGTGGTGGTGGTGGTGGTGAATGCAGAATGTCTAGTGCAAGTGGTACATCAACCCCGGTTGGCAAATCTGGAAAAATAACATCATTTCTGGGTTTGTCATCATCACGCGTGCAACCGTCTTCATCAAATGTCCACACTCCACCCCCCTGCCAATGCCATTCATCACAGAGCACAACCATTTGTGACCAACACACCCCGTGTAAAACATTTAAGACAGCCCACGTTACAGAGTGTTTTTACGCATAAGCTGAAGTACCCCCCCAATCATACAGTATCACATGAACTTAATGCTGCTGCTGTACTGGAAATGCTGGCAATCGATCTTTTCCTTTGTAGAGAATTATGGGTTCAGGTGGTTTGCTGCCCGTGCCTGTCCAAAATGGAAAGTCCCATCCAGGACAAACTTTTCTACCCATGCTGTTCCCGAGTTGTTCCGCACTGTCTCAGACTCAGTAAGACATGCCCTTCATTCATCCATTTAAGTATGGATATGTTGACAAGTGCCAAAACAGAGGAGCGTTCATATCCGTGTGTAACTGCACACTGGGTGCAGGTGCCGGGGGTTGTTTGTGATGCTGGTAGTGCGAATAATCAGTGCAGGAAGGTGGATTGTCACGATAGCAATATTCCTGGAATTCGCCAGCATGCAACAATTGTTATCGCAGACTGACCTGTTCACACACTGGTGAGAACATGTTGGACATGGTACTGATTGAAATTGACAGATAGGCTTAAACCTCTGTCCCTGAGAGCTGGGTTCATAGCAAGTGACAATGGGTCAAATGTGGTGAAATACATCACGAATGGTGTTTTTTTTCATGTTTCATGCATGGCCCACTGTTTAAATCTTGTGGTTCAGGAGTTTCTGCAGCACCCTGACAGAAAGGAAATGCTTACCATTGCAAGACATATCTGCTTTCACTTTTCCAGATCTGGAAAGGCCCGTGACCAACTGCGGCAGTTGCAGATACAAAACAGCCTGCCTCAGCACCGCTTGAAGCTGGAAGTTGTCACCTGATAGAACTCCACGTTATACATGACATTGAGGTTGTATGAACAATACAAAGCCATCTCAGAATATCTTGTTATGCACACTAGCCGTGACAGTTCTGGGGCCTCCATGTCTATGATGACTGAACAGTGGCACCTCATGGACTCTTTAATAACAATTTTACAGCCTTTCGAACATGCCACAGAGGCAGTGAGTGGCAAGTCTGCCTCCATTAGCCAATCATTTCCACTGCTGCAGGTGCTGAGGCAGACATTGGTGAATGTACAGCATAGCCTTGATGCTGCCGGAGACGGTGGTAGCAGTATGTTGCTGCAACACATGCTGACAGTATTCGACCAGAATCGTCAAATTGTGAGCATTCAGCATAGTGATAACTTTGCCATGGCAACAATGCTGGACCCACGATACAAACATGGAACTGCATCAGTACTGGAGGGAGGGCCTGAACAGGTAAAAAATATTAGTGCTCAACTGGTTCGCTTGGTTCATGGGGCACAGAAGTCACGTGCCAAGGTTTGCAAACCTCAGCAGCATAATCCAGCTGAAGGTGTAGCTGGAGGACCAGCAAGCATATCATGCAAGGGTAAGGCGACTGTAGTTCCTGGTGGCCTGTCATCCAATGTGGTTGGCATCAACCTGCTTTGGGAGGCTTTGTCCCAAGTGAGTATTTCTTTGTGAAATAAGTGATTCCGGGGAACAGGCTGATGCATCAACAATTGGACTTAGTGAGGCACAGAGAATGGTTGAGTCATATTTGTCTGAAAACAGGCATCTGACAATAAGTGAAGATCCTCTTTTGTACTGGAGTGGAAAGGTCAGTGAATGGCCAGAGCTGACTGCAGTGGCACTGAAGTACCTCACATGCACACCCTGCAGTGTAAGTGTTGAGAGGGTATTCAGCTCAACAGGTGCAATAGTCAGGGATCGTCGGACAAACCTGTATTCTACAAATGTTAGTTTGCTAACATTCATTAAAATGAATGAGAGGCACATACCAGCACAGACTGCAACCTCGGTATTCATACCCCAGCCTAGTCATGGTGGTCTTGCTGATGTGGAAATGAAGCATCCTGGTGGCACTGGCAGTGGCTGCCTGAAACAGCCCACCACTGATGCAGATGATGACACAATGGAGAAAGAATTCCCAATGGTCAGACTTCAGACATCAATGACTGTGAGGGCAGTTTTCTTTATGAGGATGATGATGTGGTTAATGTTGGCAGTTTTAACTGCAGTATTTAGAAGGCGTGTGCCCCCCACCCAGACCACCACCACAGGACTGATGTTATCCAAGTCTGCTGCCACCATGAGTCTGTCTGCCCCCACAGACCACCACCACCGGACTGATGTTATCCAAGTTTGCTGCCACCATGAGTCTGTCTGCCCCCACAGATCACCACCACCACCCGGGACTGATGTTATGCAAGTCTGCCCAAAGAGTCTGTCTGCCCCCATGGACCACCACCACGGACTGATGTTATCCAAGTCTGCTGCCACCATGGAGTCTGCCCCCCACGGAACGCCAGTCCACCAGTGCACCACCACCACCAGCTTCTTAATATTTAAACCATAAAGTGAGTATGTGCACTGATGTTTGTTATGCTGACTACTTCCTTAAGTTGTCTGTTTTGTTTTCTGTAGCTTGTCAGAGCCGAGTGGCAAAAACATACAGTACACTTCTTTTGTTTCTTTTACAGGAGAACAAAAACAGACTCCATCGCTTATTACTCATTGGGAAGATGCTGTAGCTATATACCGACATAAGAGGAACCGATGTAATGTCCTTGTGAAATCCAATCTGGTAAGTATGAAGATTTTATTTAATCCATTTCATTGCTTTGTAAAGACTGCTGCAAATATTGCACACAACAGGTTGTCTTAGTAGTTGACAAGATGTGTCTCTGAAATGTAACTTGACAATAGGGATTGAGATTTGAGAACCAGGGAGGGACACATAACAATTAAGTTCTAACTTTTAAGAAGTCATTCATTTCTTTTTTTAGGAAAATTCGTAATACTTTGTTGTTCTGTCAAAGTGGCCTTATCCAAAACAGTTCTTCAACATAAGGTACACCCCTCCCCTGACCCAAGCTTGGGCACACATGTAACAAGCAGAAATCGTTTCATTTGATGACCATGACCATCATTAACAACCGGACTCCCAAAGGATGCTGATGAAATCTGTGAAGAAGTAAAAAAAATAAGAAACCATTATAGACAAAACTGAAAATATGATTCCTTCCACCCCCCCAAAAACAGAAATACTTACCTTCATGTGCTTGAGAGTTATCCGTTTCCATTTAAGTGCAAAAAATTCTCATTGAGCACTGGAACAACAGTGAGCAACAGTTTGGAGTCACCTGTGCGATGCAGAACAATAGCATGAGTACATGTCCATGTCAAGTTCAACCCCCCTCATCATCACCTACAAAATACACAACTATATATCTATATACATATGTACTCACGAAGGCTACTATTAGTGTACATCCAAAGGGCACCTTTAAATCCAGTTGAGATGATCACATTTCATTTGGTGGAATCGTCTCACACAACACATTGGACCAGCAACACAAACCTCACAGTCATCATTTTATACTGGGGATGGGGTATGTGCTGAAACAGTCTCTTCTCAATTCGTTACCACTTGTCAATTTTTTGCACACAAGGAGGACGATTGTGGGCCTGCAGAAAAAATCTGAGGACTCTGTGCCACCACTGAGTGTGCCATTAATTCTGGGGGACTTTGTATATGCTGAAACAGTCTCTTTTCACTTCATTACCACTTGTCAATTTTCTGCACACAAGGAGGATGCATTGTGGGCCTGCAGAAAAAATCTGGGGACTCTGTGCCACTTTTGTGTGTTCTGTGATTGTTGCTGTGAGCTCATAGTCATGATGTCATAGTGACATTTTTACAATTAAAGCAGCATTGCAAGAATGTCCTCACAGTTCTGAACTGTACTTTTTTATGCTACTTTAAATTACCACAGCAACCACTACTTATGTGCAAGTCGTCAGTGACTTGAATGATACGATTCTTCTCACAATTTGTCTGCTTCTCTTACTCCTATTTTTTTTCATGTATGAAAACAAAATGAGCAACGTCTTCAATATTGTTCTGACCAGCTTTGTATTTATTTGCAGCTGCTTTTCAATAACTATTGTTCTGTGGTGTCATATAAAACACTGACTGATGCATAACTGTTAGTTAACAACAGAAGTTATATATGACAACTATTTGATGTGATGGAGAAAAGCAGAGAAAACAATGACAAAGACCTGGTCACACTCACTATCAGCAGCACCAATTTAAAAGGAATGCTCCTTTCATTATTTCACTCATGAAAAAGGTAGTACAGCACACTCAACTACTGCAAATTATCGTATCATTCCAGTCAGTCAGGATGTAAGTAAAGGAAGTTGTAACATAGCATTAAAAAATATAGGTCAGAGTTATCAACAGATTGTTGCGCTGCTGCTTTACAGACAGTCACCACATTACATAGTTATGGTGATGCACATAAACTAATATGTGGGGGCATTACTACCACTGGAATATTTCTTGCTCCACAGAGTGTAATATATGTCTGTGAAAACCACCCATAATTTCATTACAGTGAGTCACATGATGGAGGAATTAACAATCTGAAAAGCAACCCACATTTGTGCCACACTTCATCAGCAACGTTAAGACGTGATGGCAGGGGGAGTGCAGGTGCATGCTCCACTATACTGAATGTCCAGCAGCTATCCCAAACAATGTTTCCTAATATTATAAGGTTCACTTTGTAGTGAAATGTGGGATGTTTCCACTACCAAGACTCTTTTTACTGGAAACATGGCCACACATTTCACAACAAACTGACCATTAACATAAAGAAACATTCGCAAACCTGCATATTCCAATATTCACTGTAAGAGACACGCACAGCGATCTCCCTGCCTACATGTCC
Source organism: Neoceratodus forsteri (assembly GCA_016271365.2). Taxonomy (NCBI): domain Eukaryota; kingdom Metazoa; phylum Chordata; order Ceratodontiformes; family Ceratodontidae; genus Neoceratodus; species Neoceratodus forsteri. The sequence goes on from CM028132.1 coordinate 106,719,140, forward strand.
TAATGTTGCTGAGAGGGAGGCAGAATGTGGCAGATTTTCAGAATGGGAATGCCTCAGTTACAAGACTCACTGTAATGCATTTCGCATTGTTTTCAAAAATGTATTGCACTATGTGGTGCAAGAAAGATTCCCTGGAAGGGAACATGTGTATGATTTAATAATAACAAACAAAAAATACACAACAAAAGTACAACACAGTAGTGGAGTGGGGTCAGGGGGTGTGGAGGTGGGTGTGGGGGGGCAGAAAACAATACCTGGGCTTACTATGGCCGTGGGATGACGTGGTGGTCCAGCAGCAGGTGCAGCATTGAAAGTATTTGCTGCTGCTGTGCTTCCACTCTGGTAACTTGCTGCTCCAAATTAATGAAACGCTTGTTGTTTTCCTCCAGTGCTGCCCACACTAGGAGGAGGTCAGACTGGCTAACAGGGACTGAGCCAGGGTCCACTGCAGTGGGTAATCCAGGTACTGGGGCTGGTGGTGGACAGGGTGGTGCTGGTGGCTGTGGTGGCGGCGGCGGTGGTGGTGGTGGAGCACCTGATGTAGCCCTCCTCCTCCTGCTGTGGCAATGACTGCTGCAAGGCACATCTCCCACCCCAGCAGCACCCTCGGCCACTGCCACGGAAGGGCCAGCAGGTGGATGCATGGCCCCTTCCATGGGAGCCTGCCACTCTGCCCTGTGGTGATTCATCATGTGGGTGCACTGGCCACCACTCCCCAAATGTGTCCCAGGGGGACCACGGCGCACCAGCGCACCACACACGTGGCACTGCATCACTGTGCTGTCTCCCCCCACACAATTAAAAAACTCCCACACTGGGGAGCTACGGGGGGGGGGACCAGACACAGTACGCACTTGGCAGGCATGAGTCCCACTACCACCCACTATTGCCTGGGCCACCTCCTGTGGCTGTAGAGGTGGTGGAGGGGGTGCTGCTGGAGCCCCAACAGCTTCTGCTAGTGGTGGTGGCGGAGAAGGTGGATGAGCAACAGCCACCGGTTGCATTGGTGCTGCTGCTCCTGTTGCTTCCGCGGGGGAAGTAACACTGGCCAGGAGTCTTGAGCGGTCCAACATAACACGACCACCCCACCGCCCATGGGTCCGCACTCCTCCCCCCCTCCTCACTCTCTCACATGCCAGCGACTCACCTTCCCCGACTCCAACCTGACCCTCCATCCTTCTGGGTCCACGGGACGACACACACACACACACACACACATATGTACACACACACACACACAGTCAGTCACACACACAAAATAAAAACAAAACTTATACAAAAAAATTCACCAACCAAAAAAACACTAACACAATACAAACACTAAATAAAATAGCTTTTAAAAAAGTTGTTTGAATTGGATTGGCAGTAATGACTCCAAGAGCCAAGCAAACTCCTCTCACAAAATAATTTTGCTTTCTCCCTGTACAAATGCAAAGGAGAAAGTGAAACTGCTTCTCTGACTCACTCCCTTCCTGCCTGGCTAAAGCATGTGGCTTACTGTACTGCAGGCCATGTGATGTGCCTGTTTTCTTCTCACTTCACCTTACTTCGCATTAAGGCATAATGAGAACGTGAAGTGATAATGATAACGCGAAGTGAGCACTTTACAGGGTCCACTTCGCGTTGTGCTCCGTGGACGTGAAGTGGTCACTTCGTGTCCACTTCGCGGGCGGATTTATAATTCGCTGCATCTCTACTCACGTGCAGAGGAAAGGAAAGCTGTGATCGGTCAGGAGTGCTCCTTCAAGCTATACTGTAAAGTGCAGATACATGAAATTTATTTCATACAGCAACCCAACTCAGCAAGTCATATTGGAATAGTTGTGCAAATGGCCCATGAACCAAATGTGGGGGCTGTAAACTTTGCTTATGCTCGACATTTACAAAGCACTGCAGTTGATGAAAATGCCCACATGAAATGTCAGCCCTTTTGGAAATGCACATAAGTGACCTGGGGTTAGCTGTGCCCCCTTCAGAAGTGCAGTAAACCAGGGCAGCTGCATAAGTAGGAGATGGAGAAATGACTAGGACAGGATAATAAAATATACAGAAAAGTGAAGAAATGCCTAAGAGCAGGGTCCAAATAAAATAGCGCATCTAAAAGGCACAATAGAGTGCACTCAGAGGCATACGTTGCTTTATCAAACCTGCACAGCAAAGCTCTACTTGGCAATGTAATATTGTGAATTTCGCTGAGCACTGTAGAAAAAAAAATAGTACTGTCAACCTCCATACAGTTAGTATATAAATGAATTTATTTGATGTAGTAACCTCAGTGGGATCTACATTAGGAACAGAAAAATGTTAAGCCACAAGCTTGTAGCTCCTTGGTGCTTCACAGTGCAAAACAAGATACAAAAAGTGCAGTATGGAAAAGTACTGAACAGTGCAAAATAACAGGGATAATGTCCTACAAAATCTGACTCTCACCTACCCACCAGCCTGCCCTGCCCCTACTTTATCATACCGCACTTTTTTTATCTTGCTTTGCACAGTGAAGCTCTGAGGAGCTACAGGCTTGTGGCTTAACATCTTTCTGTTGCTAATGTAGACCTTATTGAGGTAACTGCACCAAATAAATACATTTATGTACGTATGGAGGTTGAATGTGTCATCTTATTCTACAGTGCTCACTGAAATTCACAATACTACATTGTCAAGTTGAGCTTTACCAGGTGGCTGTGATAAATCAGTGTATGCCTCTGCATACACCCTATTATTCTTTTTGCATGCATGTTAACCATATTAGTTTAGCTGACCAATTAAAGGATTCGCCAGCCTTGAGAGTGGTGCCATATTAGTGGGGAATGGTATTCGAATAAAATGGGGAGGGATGCTACTGCATTTTTAAAGCAGCAGGGCATAACAACAGTGAAACTTTTGACCGACACTATTCATGTTGTCTTGCGCATGTGCAAGCAACATCTTGCGGTAGTAGCACATTCAGAGGTGTGTCAGTGTTGGAGAATGCAGGAAACACTTTAGTGGGTGTGTCCCTCAGCCACCAATTAGTGAGTATGCCAGTGATGACAGTAGTTTTAAAGACAGCCACGGAGTTGAAAGAATCTGCCACCCAATGAGGTGCAGTTTCCTCATTGAGCATCAGATGACAAGGCTCTGTTATGTGCCTTTCCTGGTGAAACATTCCAATAAATATGGTGGCTTCTGCCTCCCACCACACAATCCCCACAAAGCTGACATTGAGGATGCCCAATCCCCATGTCGGCATGCCCTCTTCCAGTTCAGTTTGTTTGCCGGCGGAGGTGTCCAATCCCCACCGGCATCATGTTCCTCCATCCCACACGCACACTTTCTTTGCCGATGGGGTGCCCAATACCCATCTGCATCATGTCCCCCCCAAACTCATGGCACACTGGGAGCCCACCCCAGTGTGCCCCAAATATTTTTTTTTTTATCTGTAAATAAAGAAAACCATCCCCAAAGTCTGGGTTCTTTTTTACATGTAAAAGAAAATGGCCCATGTCATCCGCCATACCCTCCCCAACTCCACCCACCCTCTGCACTCCCCACCTCCCGCACCCTCCTCACCCCATACTTACCTCTAGAGGGCAAGTGCTGTGATCTTCTGTGGAGTGGGAACATGTCTGAACTCTTCAAAACCAACCAGGAACTGAACAAAATGCGATAAGCTTTATAATGACAGGCAATGGGGGTTTCAACTTAGGTGGATATCTCAGCCATTTTGGGGAATTTTGGTACCAGATTTTCAACATGGGGTTCTTTGGACTCCGCCTAATGAACACATGCACTGTCATCTCGTTACTCGGTCCCGAAAGGTGATTTCCTGGTCACTGCATCGGATCACCTTCGGGACCGACAATGAAATAACAGTTCCACTGTTCATGAGGTGGGGTCCCAAAAAGCCCAAGTTGCAAATTTGGTGAAAAAATTCCAAAAAATGATTATGCTACAAGTGTGCACTGTGCAGTTTCCACTCACGCTTGTAACTTCGACAATTTTTAATATTTTCATTCCAGATTTTCAGTGTTGCCATATTTTCACAGCTCCTTATGAATAGCACAGCTGTCATTTTTCACATCCTGCCCGAAATGTGTTTTTGCACCTGTGTCGCTGTGCAAAATCACTTTTTGGCTAACAAACTGATAGTGCCACTGTTCATGAGGGGTGACTAAAAGCCCATGTTGAAAATGTGGAGTGAAAATACCAAGAAATGCCAGGGTGTTAGGGTTTCCAACCATAACGCCCTACCCTGTAGAGACTGACAGATGTCAGGAGTGTGACTAGGGATCGTCAGCTGTAATGCTCACGCCATTCCACCCCCACCCCCACCCTGTAGCCACTGACAGGCATCGAGGTGTGCCTTGAAGTTTTCAGCCCCAACGTTCACCCCATTCTCCTATACTGCACCCATCTCAGTGTATTTCCTTATGGAATGGGGTGAGTGTAAGGCCCAAACACCCCAAGGTACACCGCGGCACTTGCCAGTGTCTGCAGGGTAGGGTGAGGTGAAATGGAGTGAGCGTCATGGTCATGACCCAAGGCACATCCCAATGCCTGCCGGTCTCTGCAGGGTGGGGTGGGGTTGGAGTCAGTTCAATACTTCCCTGCCATTCCAATAATGCATCTCTCTAACTCCTGCACTACTAATGCCAATGCCAGCAAGACAACATTGGGCATTGACAAATGCTTGTTTATTCTGTTTTAGATTGCCCCTTACCTCCTGATGTTTGTGATGCCTCTTTTTCCCATTTTAGAGCCTGCTTTACTTGGACTTCATAATCCCCAGTGACTTTAAATTATTTACTGTGTTGCTGAAATATTGGTTTTTGCCCTTATGGGCAACATTATTTGCCTGCACTCCTGTGTTTTGCTTCTCCTATGGGTATAGTTTGGGGGATTTTCTTTGTTGGTGGGACTGGGTGGTGTGGGGGGGGTTGGGAGTACTGGGTGGGATAGTTTAAGTGTGTGAATGAGTGAGTGATTGGTTGTGTGGGTATGAAGTGTGGTTTGGTTTGCCTTTGCACTTTAACAGCTGGTGCTATTGGATTGCTTGAGGGACTAAATTGGCAGGTAAAGATGTGCTGGTGTCGTGGCCCCGCACGAATCACCTATGCTGTTACTCGGCTCCAGGACCTTCACCCCTTTACCAACCTCCCAGTTCCAGCCACTGCAGCAAGGCACTGCAGAGAGGTTGGGATAACTAGGCGGTGGAGGGGTCATGGGCCTAGGGCAGCTGAGGCGGGAGTGGTGAGCAACACTGAGGTCGTTCAGTGCAGAAGATGCCCTGGGCATAAGAAGAGCCTGGGGAGAAGCCAGACATGTTTGTTGTCCATGCCCAGGGTTCCCACCGGACTGAGTGGGCAGGTAGCTAGAGGGCTGGCTGCGTCCTCTAATCTTCTTCAGGTGGTGCTATACAATGCCAGGTCGATGAGGAACAAGACCGCCATTTTAGTGGATTGATTTCCTCAGTCGACCTGGCCTGCACTATGGATATCTGGTTGGGTGACGATGCTGGCCCAGTTCTTGAGGCCGCCATTCCTCCAGGTACTCTGTGGTACACTACCAAGGAAGGATCACAGGGTGGGGATTGACCATCGCTTTTAATCCAGCCTGGGCTTCTTGGTGCATCCAGTTGGTAGCACCTGATCTTTTGAGTGTGTTGCTGTCCGTGGGGGTACAGGTGCAGGTTGCAGGATTCATCTTATCTACAGCCCCTGGGGCAGAGGGAAAATCACACAGGAGGTGGTGGACTTCATCATAGACCAGGTGCTGGAGTCCCCCAGGTGTTTAATCTTGGGGGACTTCAATGCTTGGATCGACAATGAATCCTCGTGTTTCAGTTATGACCTCCTTTTGCTGATGCAATCACTGGACCTGACCCAAGCAATTGCTTCTGCTATCCACCAGCATGGCCACATGCTCGATCTGGTGTTTCCATTGGATCTTGAGGTTGATAACCTCAAGATTGATCAAGTCATTTGGTCTGATCATTACACCGTGAAGTTCACATTTGGGGCCCTCTCTGAAAGTCCCTCCCCTGCGGAGATGGTCAGCTATCACCCTTTAAGGGGCTTGCACCCAGAGGGACTGTTGGTGGTAACTGATCCATCTAGGGTCGATGCGGCATGTATGATTGACACTGGAGAGGTGGTGGCCACCTATAATAGAGTGGTCTCTGAAGCTCTGGACACCATCACACCGGTTCATTTATGACCCAGATCTTCTCATTTGAGATCCCTTTGGTTTGATGGGGATCTCAAGGCGATAAAGATCAGGGGTCAGAAGTTGGAGCATTGCTGGCGGAAGACCCGACTGGAGTCTGACAAGCTGGCCCTGTGTGCTCACTTTGCTGAGTATCAGGGGGCTATTTCCCGTAAGAAGGCAGAATTTCTGCCCAAGAAGATTGCTGCAAGGAGGAACAGACCATCTCAGCTGTTTCGGACGGTAGACAGGCTTTTACAATCTGCCTGTCTGCAGCTGAAAAAAGCTTTTCATCTACTTTATGTGAAGAGTTTGCTCTGTTCTTCTCCGATAGAACGTCAGCCATCCGATCTGGGATTCTGCCAGGTAGGCCACTGCCTAGCAGTGGTCAGGCTGGGGGGAATAGTTCAGGCCACTGTAGGTGTCTGAAGTGACTAAGGTGATCTTAGAATTGAAGCACACTTTTTGTGAACTGGACCTGCCCCCGACATGTTTCTTAATGGGATGTGTTGAGGCTGTTGACCCAGTGTTTGCCAGGATTGCCAGGTGCTCGATGGTGGAGGGTTTTTTCCCAGCTGTTTTGAAAGAAGCGCTGGTGAGACCCCTCCTTAAGAAATCTTCCCTTGACCTTGACATCCTGGAAAATTACTATCCTATCTCTCCAACCTGCCTTTCCTTAACAAGGTTGTTGAGAAGCTAGTGGCACAACAGCTCGAGGACCACCTGGTGTCTTCGACATCAATGTGCCATTTCAGTCTGGTTTTCAGGCTAGAAACAGCACTGAAACAGCTCTAGTGAAAGTGCATAATGATCTGCTCAGGGGTAGAGATAGAGGAGACAGGTCAGTTCTTGTACTCCTTGATCTGTCATCCGCTTTTGACAGTGTGGACAACGTCATGCTATTGGATCAGCTCTTTGAGTTTTGTGGACTCACCAGTACTGTCATCAAGTGGTTTGAGTCCTATCTCTCGGATAGGGTGCAGCAGGTGGTGATGGGGAATTTCTTCTCCTCCCCAATGCCTCTGTCTTGTTGAGCACCACAGGGCTCGATCCTGTTGCCAGTGTTGTTTACAGTGTACATACTGCCCCTGGGCTAGCTCATTTGACAGCACAGTTTCAGTGCTATGCAGATGACACCCAGCTGTGTTTGTCATTTGTTCCCAAAACATCAAGAACAGTTGATGTGTTTAACAACTGTCTGGCTAAAATCAATGACTGGATAGCTTCCAGCTGGCTGAGACTCAACCCAGCCAAGATGGAGGTGCTGGTGATCAAGCCTTGTCACGGCATGATGGGTTGCTGCCCAGGGCTGACTCTGGTCTTGTACTGGGTTCGACCCCATTGGTAGCTTCCCCGAGGGTGCAAAATCTGGGCGTGACCCTTGATAGCATATTGACCTTTGAAGATCAGGTGTTGTCTGTAGTCAGCAGTGGTTTTTACCATCTGTGGAACATTGCCCAGCTTAAGCCCCTTGTTCCTCCCAAGGACCTGCCGATGCTAGTGCAAGCCTTTGTTTCCACCAGGTTTGACTACTGTAATGCTCTGTACTTCAGGGTTATGGGAGGGACCCTCCACCAACTGCAGCTGGTGCAGAATGCAGCAGCCCAGTTGCTGATGGGTTTTTCAAGGTCCAGTCATTTAAATCTGGTTCTGCATTCCCTGCTCTGGCTGCTGGTCAGGTGGAGGGTCCTTTTCAAATTGGGTCTTCTCAACTATAAGGCCCTAAATGGACTTAACCCCTATCTATCTGTCAGAGCTCCAGATACCGGTGACCTCTGCTCACTCTCTCCGCTCCTCCTCCTCCTTGAGGGGCCTCCTGGATGTTCCGAGGGTTTGGCTCAGGACCTCGGCAGATCATGCTTTCAGCATTTCTGGGCCATCCCTGTGGAACTCGCTTCCATCTGCAGTTCGGGAGGCTCCCTCGGTAGAGGTGTTTAAGCAGAGGCTGAAGGCCTACCTCTATAGCCTGGCTTTTAATGATTACTGAATTTCATCATGTTTTGCTCAGTCCCTGATTATGGCATCCTGAAAGCTTTTAAACTGATATATTTTATTTATTTAAAATTGTACAAATGTAATTTTATCATTTTATTGCCTATTTTATTGTATTTCTCTGAAAGCGCCCAGAGCCTCAGGGATTGGGTACCATATAAATAAAATTTGCTTGCCTTTACCACTTTTTTTACAGTTGAAATAATAAAAGAGCACACTTTTATTTTTACCTTGTATTTATGCCCCAACTACTCCCCTCTCCACTCTCTCAGACATCCACTAACTGTGCTCCCCTGGTCTTGCTGCGGTCTGCCCTAGAGCACCTGATCCACTAGCCTAGGTACCGGATAACCCCCGGGCAGGAATGAGGAGGGACCCCGATGCTTACCTCCCCAGAACCAGCACACTGGATCATGGATCCTTGTACAGCGGGGTCTGCCATTGTGAGCCAGAGGCGCGGGGGTGGTGTCATTGCCTAGGAGAGACCGGTGGTGTTTCCTTGTTTTCTCCCTAGGCGTTGGCGTGCAATGGAGCCAATGAGCTAGGAGGCGTGCAGAGCATGCCTCCTGCTTGCCTCCTGCCGACATCTACCCAATGTCCTTGCTGCCGCTCCAACGTACCACACCTACCAGCAGGCTCCCCCAGACGGCGGTATTGTAGCGGGAGCCTGCAGAGAACCCCCCCCCCGGGAGAAGGAGAGCAGCCATTGGGTGTTCCATCCTTCTCCTCCCTGGCTGACCCCCGGTGTCTCTGGCTCATTCCCGAACCCGGGTTACCGGATGAGTACACTTTTTAATATGACTCAGGCCTGGTTTTCATCTCAATTCTGTAGTTTCTGAACACCCATTATTTAAGATTATTTTTCTTGTGACTATAATGAACTAGCATGCAACAGACACTGTACCTGACCTTATAGGACAACAGGGACCCGATTCCAAGGATGTAATGGTGGAACCCACTGGGATATGCAAGTTGCCACATGCCACTACGCTGGGGACCCTGCGCCAGATTCCAGAACAGGCAACTATGCCCTGTGACTTGCAGCACACCTCCAGCAGTATGCCACAGGAAAGGCGCACCCACATCTGGTGCCGCAAGCCACATTACCACCCTCTGACAGTGTGCAGGATGCATGGCACAGCCCCTCTGCCCCTAACCCCGACACCATGGAAATGCCATGCAGGGCTGGTGGAGGTAGGGAAACCCTGGACCTCCATGGTGTGCATGGCATGCATGCTAACAGTAGCAAACTTCCTGCAGGGCACTGGCGGGGATGGGGGTGTGGGGTTCCAGCAGCCCACAGAGGGCTGCCCTGTCCAGTGGGGGATGGGTGGAGGCCTCAGTGAGACTATGGGGGGTGGCTGGTAGGGCAATGGGCACAGAGGTGCACCCACTGTGGCCGTAGAATATAGTTAGACCAGCTATTAGCTGGTCTAACTGTATAGACCACTGTTTACCATGGCCATCTCGGAATAGTGATTTGCCATTCCATTGGCCGCCTTCTGGAATTGGTCCCTGCTGCTGCCAGAAACCCCCTTGCGCCATGTCGCAGGGGGTTTCTGAATAACCAATGAAGTAGCCTGCCTTTAAGCGCAGGCGGCCCTGCATGTTGCAGGCCACCTTTGGAATAGCGAGTGTAACACATGTCAAGTGAACTTGCACCACTGGGTGTGTATAGTCACCTTGCACCATGCATAACCCATTCTGGAATCGGCCCCAGGTGTGCAACAACAACTGAGAATACTGATAAAACCTGGTCCCAGCCATATAAAAGAGCATGCCTTTTATTATTTCAAACATGAAAAATAGTGGTAAAAGCAGACTCAGGATGGGAAACAACGGTATCATACATGTCAGGAGATAAGGTGGTATAAAATAGAATTAAAACGTATGGGTCAAAATTTTCACTGCTGTCATGCACTGCTTCAACTCTCTCCATTCTAATTACACTCAGTACCAAATCCCTGATCCATAGCCGCACTCAAGCAAGGGTATCTATCAGGCCTTTCTGCTTCTACTTGCAGTTTGGGTGCTGTAGGTGGACGAAACTTCTTGAATTTATTGGTCAGTAAAATATTTCAGTAGCACTGGCTGAACTCACGCAGCATATAATATAAGCATCCAGGTTTTGACAGTTTGAGAACTGCTTTAAGTGAAATATGCAGCAGTAAAGATGGTTTCTCACCAGTTCCAGGCGCACACACTTTGTAGACATTCACAGTCAACCTGCCTTTGCAAAAAGGAGCTTCTAACAGGTACACCCATTTTTTGATCAAAGATTCAAGTAAACTTGAAATTGCAAAGGCATGCAGACAGCTTCAGTGACACTGCTGACTGCTACTTCCATACTGTTCCACTAGAAAAACTTAGTCCCTTAATCTTTGGAGGACTGGGTGACTTGAGTGGGTTTGCTTGTTGGCTTGTGCTGTGGTGGCTTGCGGGTGGCCATTTGGTTCCGGCCTCTTAAAACTGTAGTTGACACTTTGTGCTGTCCAAGCTAGGTCCATATTTACTCTAGTCACATGGCACTGGGTCCCTGCTAGTTCTGGGTGATGTCTCCCCCCTCTGGTCCACAGCCACTACTCCTACTGCCACTGCTATCTAGTATCTACTTCTCGAAAACTCACAGCCTTGCCAAGGAGACTTTTACATATTCGTGTAGGGGGAACCAATATAAGTCACCAGTCCTCACTTTCTTTTGTTGGGGGGGCAGAGATGACACTTAATGCCTCTTTCTTTTGAGAAGAGTTTGAAGGGGAAAGGAAGAGATGTTGCTAAGTGTTGTCACCCCCTCTTTCTTGTATGTGTATGAGAGTGGTGGGGTCTGGAAGGAGATGCCACTTACCACAGCCACAGCTGGGGAGATGCAACACAAGCATGGATTGATTTTTTGCTTGTCACAGCTTTGTTTCAGAGTCATCTTCTCCAGAGGGGTATGTTGGAGAAGACAGCAACTGTGTGTGACCAGTATAGTGATGCGAATGAGATTGGCAAGTTTTGTCTGCGTGTTGCTGCCATAGTTACTACGATCAGTCTGAAAGAAGTCCTCACACTGTAATTGTGGTAGTAACATTGGGTAAAATGTCTCTTCCCGATTCCATAGACTCCTTAATAGTAATTCTAAGAAGACTGTCCTGACTACATCAGGCAGCCTTTAAAGCAAGACCAGCCTTGTTGGCACCAGCCAAATCACGTTATCAATTTGCAGGAGTCAGAGAGACATTCCTGAAACTAACTATGATGCAGTCTTTGGGTTATTTGGGTCATAACTGTTTTTAAAAGGACACTGCTGGCCTGGTGGCGCTGAGGTTGAGACACTGGACACACACCTCGTGCTACACGGTGACCTGGATTCAGGAAAGAGTCCGGACCGCGGGGTCAGCAGGAAGGACAGGATTGAGCATCTGGAGGACAGCTCTCCTCTCCTGGGAGGAGGGACCCTAAGGGTCAGAGTTTGACTGCCCTCTGGTGGAGGCCGGGGGCACAGTGCTCCTGTCTCACAACGGGGAAGTATGGCGATCGCCGGCAGGGGAGGGCCTTGACGTCGATCGCAAGCCAACACAGGAACACTGGAAAAATCACCCTCTAGGCTCCTGAAAGATGGAGCACTCTAGCACAGACCCCATAGCCTGCCTGCCTGTCCCAGTCCACTGCCTGACAAAATCAAGATGCTTGAGGTGATAGGCGCCCATCCCTATCCCCACCAGGGGCAGTCCGAGAAACTACATGGAGGGACTACTGGATGCAGGTAGGATGAAGCTGGGGCAGATGCAATTAGTGACTCCCAAGGTGGCAGAGTCTAGGGGCAGGGAGGAGTATAAACAGCAAGTAGAAAAAAAAAAGAAGCCAGCTTTGACTGTGTGTCATGTTAGAAGTTTAGTGTGTGTTACAGTTAAAATCGTTATGTCTGATAGTGATAATGGTTTCACTTTTTGTGTGAGCTGTTGTATAGTTAAATGAGTTCAGCTGTGGGTTGTGTATACTTATAATATGGCAAGAACAAGTGTAAGAACCTTATGGGTCCAGATATGTCATCTTACTGTGCATTAAGACACTACTCATGCAGGGTCATATCTTCAATCTCCATTCTATACCTAATTCTTTTTTAAACCAAATCCATTTAATAAGCATAATAATACACCCAGGGTGTGCATTAAAAGCATTTGTGATGCATGTCCCAGAGTTTGTGAGAACCCCAGCCTCATCTTTCAGCCTCATACTTCACAAAAGCCCAGAGGCATCGTCACAAATGCTTTAATGCATGCCCTGTTAACAATACTGCTAAATATCTATATTTTATTGTAGTTACTTTTTCCCAAGGAGGACTGTGGATAGAGCTGTAAATCCAGAGGTACGTAAATGACAGAGACTGAGATCCATAGTAAACATGAAAAATTTCCTTTCATAATCTCATTGTTTAGAATTTGTGTGGGTGTTAAGTCGGTTTTTCAGTTGCTTTTTTTTTGTGTCTCTCTCTTGCAAGCACAGAAAAAATTGCCACTGTACGCTTAAATGTCAAGCCTCTGTTTCATGGTTTCATTAAACTTTCTGTTAAATATCAAAATGACATGAAAAGTGGGAATTGAGACAGTATAAGCCTTAACTTTCCTTTGAAGCTCCTCTGTCATTTTGATTTTGCCTTCACCTTTCTATATAGATTTTGAGATGCATCAAGATTTGAAGTAAGATACTGCACCTCTGTTTGCAATTTATTTCACACATACTTAACCTTTAAAATACATACTGTACTGTATCACTTTAGTTTTAAAAGTTATTGTAGATGTCTATTTTCTCAAAAAAAATTTTTTTCTAACCTTTTAGCTTCACAAACACATCTCTCAACTGTCCCTGATTAGGAGGATGTCACTCCGTAACCATTTGGATGACTTCTATCTCACATGCAAATTTCACTGAGATTCCCTTCAACTCATTTTCCAGTGTGGGCAGGGAGTCTAAAGAGTGGATTGTGGGGAAGGAATGTGGGGGCAGATGCCTACTGGGAGCATCACCTGTTAGAGACAGGAAAGAAGAAGAAGGATGATAAACAAGATGGGGAGGTACCACATGTTCTTGTGCACTTGCCACAAATGACCTGGCAAACCAAAGCATGGAGGAAGTTAAATCTATTTTCAGAGGTTGGGTGGGGAGCTGAAGAGGAAGTAACCTCACTAACCTTCTCAAAGGTGCTACCTATGCGGGGCAGGGGAAGGAGTAAGGAGAGTAGGGTGAAGCAGGGGGAAACTGAGACATTCAATGCCTAGTTGAAGGGGTAGAGTCAGGAGGAGGGGTATGGATATGTGGGAGATTGGAGTAACTTCTGGAACAGAAGGTTATTCGCGGGTGACAGTTTTAATTTCATGAGATGAGGGAACAAGCACTCTAGGGCAGAATCTTTTTTTATACTCAGTTTATTAAAATTGTTAAAGAACAGATAAATGGGAATAGTATATTATCCACAAAGCAAAAATATATATTTCTGATTTAAAAAAAAAAGTGAGAACATTTCAAAAGCAGTGAACCAAGAAAAACTGATGGGTCTCACAAGTTAAATCAAACTACATAAAAACAATATATTAGGTACATATAGACAAATAAAGGTACAGATAGTATATTAATCATTAGTTCTGAAAGTTTGCACTTCATCATTTGGAGGTGGTTATGAAAAGCCACACCAAACCAATCAAAACTGTCCTTATCTTCCCCACAGACTCCAGGGCCATAGCCACACTGACCACCTGTGCAAAAAAAAATGTACATCTGAGAGGGGTGAACAGCAATACAAAGCAAAACAATGAGGCTTTCTAGCTAGCAGTCCTGAATTGGGAGATCATCATACAAGATCCACCTGGTCCATCTGTTTTGGTACTTTTGAGGTTGTTGCATTAAATTAAAGGACAACCTCTCTAGTCGTTGGATGTGATGGGTCACATAACTCAATCAGGCAGCTGTAGGGGTTCAGGTTGCAACCATTTTTCAGTTAAAGACCTCAAGCGCAGACACTGATAGAATGGACCATAAATATCTCTTCTCTCTGCCCCGGATGCCTGTGGAAAAATCCCTAGGACCAAGTGTTCTGGTTGAAGAGGTGTGTGTACACTGAAAATTTGTAACAAATGAGTTTTATTTCCCCAGAAGGTGGTGATTACTGGACATTGCCAAAATATGTGGGCTTGTGAGGTGTATGTCTCCCTGCATTTGTGCCAGCATGCGGTGTGACATCAGGGCTCCTATGGGCCACTTGTGCAGGTACTAAGAAAAAGAGCACCCGCAGTTTCCAACCAAACTCCCACCATATGTGTGACAAGGAGATACCCCAAGTGTTTTTCCAGACCTTAAGCCACTGCTTTTCTGTGAGAGTAATGTTTAGGTCATCTTCCCATTTTTGTTTAATATATAAGGAGGAAATGGCTAAGCCTGATATATAATTGGAATACAGAAAGAAGATGGCCCGTTCCCCGTGTAATATAGTACAGATTTTCTGGTAAGTGATCCTGTCTGTACCTTTCTGCCTATCCGGGCCCACCAACATCATCAGGGGATATATATAGTTGCTCAACTGATAACATCTGATCCTATCAGCTGGTCCCCATTTGAACTTCTGCTGTGCTGTCTCAAATGATACGACTATAGAACCCATAATCAGCTGAACTGGTGAGTACTGGCCACTTTGGGCCTGCTGCACAAACCAATTGTCTTGAATTGCAGGGGCTAACTGGGGATCACAGAGCCACCATCTGAATCTCCACATTTGTTTTTTTGTAAGGCCTCCCTGAGTCTCCCTTCTCCAGCTCTCTAGTACCAACTCAGTTCCTGAGAACTCCATTTTAATGGTCACCCTGTGATGTTTCCGAAAACAATGGTGCTTGAAGGGGTGGGTTGGTATGCTCCCTCAGATCTATTCATTTCCATAAGGAATCATAATGAGGGTTGCCCCAGAAAAGGGCAACCCTCATTTGAGCAGCCACCCAGTAACCAAGCAAACTCAGGAAGGCCAGTCCCCTGCTGTTTGGGGAGAAACAAGAGTGTTGTCCGGACCTTAGGCCGGGTTTGACCCGAAAGGAAGACAAACAATGGGTGTTGCCAGTTATCAAGATCTTTTTGAGATATCTGGCAGGTGATACTTTGGAATAAATAAAGAAGCCTGGGCACAGCATTAGTTTTCAAGGCCTAGGTTCTTGCATGGATGGTGAGTCACAGTAAGGATCACCGCTTGAAGTAGGGCAGAAACTTGACATCTTTGTGGGCCATCATTTAAACTGAAGTCTGGGAGGCAGAGCTGGGAATTTGTTAGTCAGGAGGAAGGACAGGGATTTCCTAGCTGGGACTTCCCTGGACATGGGATGAAATTGGGGGGCACCAGCAGCAGCAACAGTGAGGGCAGACACCAAAAAGTTAAGGGAAGGTTGGGGAGGTAGGGGTCTCTTTAATCCAGCTAGCTGAAAGAAAAGAGAGGAATAAGAAGGTTGTGGGGACAGGGATTGAGGAACAGGTAAGGGTAAGGGTAAGGGAATAAGGGTGATGTTTAAATGGCATCTGCTTAAATGCCAGCAGCCTAAATAAGATCAGTGACCTACAGGCAATAGGGGCAGAGGCTGAGTTAGATTTCATAGCCATCATGTAGGCAGGGGCTGCTGGGAACAATGAATGAGATTTGGCAATTCCAGTGTATAAACCTGTATGGAAGGGACAGGAGCAAACGTAAATGGGAGCAGTAGCCATCTAAGTGAGGGAGGGCATGGAAACTACTGACAATTGGAATCATGAAGGAGGAAGGTAGGGGAGTGGAGTCGATCCAGGTGCAGCTCCATATGGATGCTGCTAAAAAGGTAAGGAGGGGAGTAGTCTATGGGCAGAAAAGAGGATCTAAAGATAGTGAAGGACCTGAACCTGATGGACATTGACTGAGACACCCCAGCAGCCAGGAGCATTAGAGTCAGGTACTAGTAGATGTGATGCAATATGGTCTACTGGTGCAGCTGGCTAGGAAACCCACACGGCAGGACAACATCCTTGACTTGATACTTACCAGCTGGAGGTGATATATGGGGTGGCATTCTCGGGACCACTGGGGTCCAAGGACCAGAATTCCATGTGGTCTGAACTGGCTGTGGGAAAATCCAGTGCCTCTTGAGGGTGGTGGTGCTGGACCTCAAACAGGAAGATTTTCCACAGATGAGAGAAATAGTGAGGGAAAGGTTGGTGGGGAAAGACCAGATCAAGTGGGTAGAGGAAAAGTGGGGAAAGATAAAGGGGTATATAGAAACATATTATTTGATGGCAGAGAAGGGCTGCTTGGCCCACGTAGTCAGTCCATTTTTTCCTATATACATTATTACCTCAAACCCTACGTGATTTACAGCTCTTTGTCCCTCCCTCTTCCATTCCACTATGATTCCTTGATGTCTATAGCCTGCATTCTTGAATCCCACCACTGTTTTCACCCCCCACCACCTCTGCTGGAAGGCTGTTCCAGAAATCCACCATTCTTTCTGTGACAAAGTACTTCCTCACATATCTCTTGACTCTACGCCCCTCCAAATTCATAACGTTCCCTTGTTCTTGAGCACCTTTCCTTCTGAAAAAATATTTCTCTCCTGTACCTTATTTACCCCCATGAGGAATTTAAAGGTCTCTATCATATGTCCCTTTCCCTCCTCTCTTCCAGGGTGTACATATTGAGGTCCTTTTAGTCTCTCTTCATAGGGATTTTGATGCAGACCCTGCACCATTTCAGTTGCCCTCCTCTGGACCTCCTCCACTTTGTCTGTGTCCTTCTGGGGTTGTGGTCTCAGAACTGGACATAGTACTCTAGGTGGGGTCTTCCAAGTGATCTATACAGAGGCACACCACCTCCTTCTTTCTGCTGGTGATACCTCTCCTATACCCCAAAGCCAACAAGCCTTCCTGACTGCCTTGTTGCAATTCTGGAGGAGCCCTACTCTTCTGCCAAGAAGGTCACCAAAAGAATCAAGCACAAGAGACTGATCTGGTTCTTTCAGGAGGTAAAGAAGGCTGCGGAGGCAAAAAGTAAGGCCTTCATAAGATACAAGCTGTATAAAGGGGAGGAGGAATGGAAAGAATATCACACCAAACTAAAAGAGATGAAGAGGGTTCTTTGGGAACTAGCCTTAGAGCTGGCAGAGCCCTTAACCCAGCTATTAAATGACTCATTGGAGTAAGGGATAATGCCAGGGGATTACAAATGATGGACGTAGTCTCACTCCCCAAGGGCAGGGACAAGAAGTACCCAGGCAACTACAGACCAGTAAGCCTTACCTCCATTGTGGGTAATCTGATGGAGACCATGGTAAAGGAAGGCCTTGTGGCCTACTGGAAAGATATTGGGCTACAGTTCAGCAAGCAGCATGGTTTTGTGTTGGGTAGGTCATGTTAAACCAATCTGACTGTATTTTTTGACTGTGTCACTAGGGTGGTGGACAGGTGACAGGCAGTTGATTTGCTCTCTCCGACTTCAGCAAACCTTTATTTCCATGTCACGGTGGCGTGAGCGTGAGCGTGTAAGTAAAGCAGATGCGGTACACAACAAAAGAACAGCGGTAACAGTAATGTAAAGTGCACAGGCTGGTTTTCCCAAAAGCTGCATAGAAAAGACAGTGAGTACAAAGAATGTATGCATAATAATGGGTCTCGGAGCAGAAAATGAGGAGTTGGAATACTAAATAGCTGATATCTCAGGAACCGTACGACGTAGAAATAAAATTTAAAAGTCATATGATTTATGGCTTTCCTGGCTAGTTTTATATTTAGTCCCCATTAGGGGGCTAAGCATTTTTTCAACAAAAAGTCCGTATCGCGCACAGTTTCCGAGATACGGGCCCTGAAAGGTGCGGCGAATACCGTAATGTTATCCTATGGGAAAAAGAGAAGTTCGGAGTGCCATAACTTTGGCTCCCTGTAATATTTTTCACCAAACCACTAAATGACACATGTATGGGATGTTGGCTGTCTTCCTCAAATTTCAGTCAAAAGACTGAGCGTTACATTGCAACAGGGCCAAAGGATTGCTGCAATCGCGTCGGATGCCGTAATGTTATCCTATGGGAAAAAGCATCAAATTTGGAGTGCCGTAACTTTGCCGACATGTAATATTTTTGCAACACAACACTGAAAGGCACATCTGTGAGATGTCAGCTGCATTCCTCAAATTTCAGGCCAAAGCACCAAACCGTTCTTTTGCAGCAGGGTGCCAAAGAATTGCTGTCATTTTCCCACAGCCTAAAAAGTACTGTCACAATTTATAAAGCTTTCGCGAAAATTTGCTACACTTTCGCGGAGTGTGACACTACTTTGGCGGTATTTTTCCAGAAATCTGAAAACATATTTCTGGGGTGTTTTACCTCAAAATAAAGACATGGCTAGCATCCTCAGGGTCTGACTAGGTGAATACAAAAATAATTAGGTTGCTAGAGGGTCCCAATTTTAAATGCCAAGTATTTTTCTGATCACTAACTGAAAACAAAATGGCAGATTTGCAACAGTAAAAGAGCCATTTGTGACAGTAAAAAGTGCATTTGCGACACTGTCGAACTTTTTGTTAACTTTTCCCATTGACTTATAATGGGAAATTGTTTTTTGAATAACTTTTGAACCGTTTAATATTTTTTCATGAAATCTTCAAAAGGCACATTGGGGACCCTGGCCACATGTTCCCTGAAGATTTTGGACCGATCCTGCAAAACCGTGCGACCTGTAAAACGTAGAATTCCAGAAAAGCATAAAGCATCGAGATCATGCTTAATAACTCCGCAGCTGTGTATCTGACCAGTACGAAACTTGGCAGATCCCAAGGTGTATGGGTCTTGATCATGTATTCAAATTTCAAGCAAATCCATCTAACAGTTGCAAAGTTATGAAGGTGCAAAATTTTGGGTTTAATATGTAAATGGCTCCTCAACCCTAACTATGGTAGCACTACCGTGCTACCATAATATATATATATATATATATATATATATATATATATATAAATAGATATACAACTCTGAGGTGTGCGGTCGTGCTCTGATATCATGCGCCTTGGGTGCGTTACTGCGCCTGCGATGCCGCAAGGCGAGTCGTCAACCGCCAAAGGCGTCGCGTATATCAGATGCATTGCCTTCAAATGATTTATCTATCTTATAAAATATCAAAATTGTTTTGGAGGGGTAAAAGTGCAGGTGTGCGGTGGCGCTCTGATATATACTGCGGTCATGTGATGCTCATCATCCAATAAAACAACAATTTCCCTACCCATTTTATAAATATATATATATATATATATATATATATATACATATATATGTATATGTATATGTATCTATCTCTCTATCTATCTATAGTCTCAACATTTTTCACTTTAATCCTAACTGGAGCATTAGCGAAATTTTTTGCAACATGTATGTACAGTATGTATGTATATATATATATTAGAGGCAAAAAAAAATGTTTAATGCATCAGTTAGGGTTGTTCCTCAGCGACAAAAGCGAATAAATTTGGTGTTAGGGTTGAAAGGCCCCCTTGGATCCCTCCAGCCCACCCCCCCAACCGGCATTGGGGTGTGCATTAGGGTCGTTGACCCTAACTCTCACCCCATCACATGTGTATAAAGAAACAGAGGTATAGGAGAATGGGGTGAGAGTTGGGACCGGCGACTCCAACACGCACCCCAATGCCGGTTGGGGGTGGGCTAGAGGGTCCAGGGGCTTTCAACCTAACACGAGCCTCGCTTTGTCACTGTGAAACAACCTAACTGATGCAATAAACTGAGTTTTGCCTCTAATTTCCTTCTTTGAGAATGAGGATGATAAATAATGAATGGAATCTTGGTGGCGGCACTCCCAACACGTGATGTCTTGTTACATAGTAACAGGAACTGCAAAGCAAATGCAAGTGGCAGCGGTGATGCACATGGTAAAGCAAACAGAAATGGTAAAGCAAGCGGTAATAGAAGCATAGCGCAAAGTGATGCCAAGTGAACTATGATGGAAGCGGAGATGCAAACACAAGCGTGTATGGAGCACTAACTGGTAACACACACGGTCACAGTACTGCAATTGGAAATGCAAGTAGTAATAGTAACAGCAACAATAACACCAAAGAAAATAGAAATGGAAACCAAACGCAGGTGCGTACAGAAGCATAACTGTGACTCGTGCAGTCATGGAACGCTATTGTAAATGCAAATGGTAATGGTAACAGCAACAATAATGCCAAAGGAAAAAGAAACAGAAAGATGAATGGAAGTGAGTATGGAAATGCAAATCATAACGCGCATGAGCACGGTACCACAATTGTAAATGCAAATGGTAATGGTAACAGCAACGATAATGCCAAAGGAAACAGAAACTCAAACGCAAGTGAGCACGGAAATGCAAACCATTATGTGCACGGTCATGGTACTGCAATTGGAAATGTAAATGGTAACGGTAACAGCAACAGTAATGCAAAAGGAAACAGAAACGGAAATGCAAGCATAATGGCATGGAAATACAAACCGTAGCTACATACGGTGATGATGTAACGGATTGGAAACTCAATGATAGCGTAACAGCAACAACGATGCAAAGCGAAAGATACATGCAAACAGAAGGACGACGCAAATGCAAATGGCAATGCACAGGCTGATACAAAAAAATGAATACGTAAACAAGCGCAAACAGAAGAGCAAAGCGAATGCAAACCAAAACACACGGTGGCATACACGGGAATGGTGATGCGAACAGTAACGGACATGCAACTGGAAATGCTAACTGGCACAGTAACGAAAGGGCACACCCTTCTTTTCCCCAAAAACTGCATTGAAAAAGACAGTGAATACAAAGAATGCATGCATAATAATGGGCCTTGGAGCAGAAAAGGAGAACTTGGAATACTAAATTGCTTATATCTCAGGAACCATATGACATAGAAAAAAAACAAAAATTTCATATGAATTATGACATTCCTAGCTAGCTTTGTACTTAGCCCCATGTGGGGGGCTAAGCATTTTTTTGATGAAAAGTCCGTATCTCGCACCGTTTCTGAGATACAGGCCCCGAAAGGTGCGTTGGATGCCGTAATGTTATCCTATGGGAAAAAGTGTCAAATTCAGAGTGCTGTAACTTCTCAGCCCTCCAATATTTTTTCACCAAACCACCAAAAGGCACATCTGTGGCATGTTGGCTGCCTTTCCTCCAAATTTCAGCCCAATAGACCAAACCATTCTTTTGCAGCAGGGTGGCAAAGAATTCCTGTTATTCTGGGCATAGTGTCACAAAATAGTGTCGCAAATCACGACTCGTGAGTGCGACACTACTTAGCAGCACTACTTTTTCCAGAAATTTGAAAAACATATTTCTGGGGTGTTTAACCCCAAAATAAAGACACGGCTATCATCCTGAGGGTCCGACTAGGTAAACACAAAATTTTAAATGCCAAGCATTTTTCTGATCACCAGCTGAAAATAAAATGGTGGATTTGCGACACTACTAGGGCCATTTGCGACAGTAAAAAGTGCATTTGCGATACTGTTGAACTTTTTAACTTTTCCCATTGACTTATAATGGGAACTTGTTTTTTGAATAACTTTTGAACTGTTTAATAGTTTTTCATGAAATCTTCAAAAGGAACATTGGGGACCCTGGCCGCACATTCCCTGAAGTTTTTGGACTGGTCGCGCAAACCATGTGACCTGTAGGCACAAGCAAAAAATTCACCAAAAACCGTAAACGTGCACGCAGATCTCACTTAATAACTCCGCAGCCATATATCCAACCACTACAAAAGTTGGCAGATCTCAAGATGCATGGTTCTTGATTGTGCTTCCCAAATTTTAGGCAAATCCATTGAACAGTGGCAAAGTTATTAAGGTGCAAAGTTTGACCCTTTAACCTTAAAAGGGCTACTCAACCCTAACTATGGTAGCACTACTGTGCTACCATAATATATATATGTATCTGTCATATGATGGCAAGTTATTAAGCTGCAAAATTTCACACTTTAACCTTAAATGAGGTACTTAACCCTACTATTATATATATATATATATATATATAAAATAGTAACTTGCAGTAGTGCCACTATAGTTAAGAGTTGAGTTCCCCATTTAAGGTTAAAGTGTGACATTTTGCAGCTTAATAACTTTGCCACTGTATGACAGATATGCCTGAAATTTGGCAGGCACGGAGCGGTACCATAGACCTCTGGATCTGCCAAGTTTCATACCTATCAGATATACAGTTGTGGAGAAACTAGCCAGAAAATTCATAAATAATATAAAATTTTAATTTTTTTTTCTACGTTGTACGGTTCTTGAGATATAAGCAATTTAGTATTCCAAGTGCTCATTTTCTGCTCCGAGGCCCATTATTATGCATACATTCGTTGTATTCACTATGTTTCTCTATGCAGCTTTTGAGGGAAAAAAGGGTGTGCGTTTCGTTACTGTTACATTTACTGTTTCCACTTGTGTTTCCGTGACTGTTTGCTTTACTGTTCCCGTCTATGCCACCGTGTGCATCACCCTTTGCATTTTCATTTGCGCTTGCATTTGTGTTACTGTTACCACTTGCATCTCCACTACTGTTTCCGTTTGCATTTCGTTTTGCGTCACCATGTGCATTACCATTTGCATTTGCGTATGTGCTTCTGTTTGCATTTGTGTTTCCTTTGGCCTCATAGTTGCTGTTACTGTTACCATTTGCATTTCCAGTTACTGTACTGTTCCCGTGCGTGTTACCATTTGCGTTTCTGTACCTGCTTGCATTTGTATTTCCCTTTGTGTTACTGTTCACTTTGGCATCATTGTTGCTGTTACTGTAACTGTTTGCGTTTCCAATTGCATTATCGTTACTGTTTGCATCTTCGTCACCGTTTGCATTTCTGTTGCTCTTAGGGTTTGCATTTTTGGTTGAGTTTCCATTGTCAGTTACATTACTGTTTCCTTCTATGGCACTGTTGCCTTAACTATTTGCATTTCTATTTGCGTTTCTGTTACCAATTGCATTTTTCTTACCATTTGCATTTCCGTTGGCGTTACCGTTTACGTTACTGTTTCCATTAACATTTGCATTTCTGTTGCTGTTAGCATTTCTGTTACCATTTCTATTTTCATTAATGTTTGCACTTGTGTTTCTCTTACCATTTGCATTACCATTTACCTTTGCGTCACCATGTGTGTTACCGTTAGCGTTACTATGTGACAACAAATTCACTATTTACAGTGCTCATTCTCAAAAAGAAGGAAAATTCATGGCAAAAAATCTGTTTAATGCATCAGTTAGGTTTGTTCCACAGTGACAAAACTGAGGAAATTCGATGTTAGGGTTCCCAGCCCCCTTGCACCCCACACCAACCCCGCCCCCACCAACAGGCATTGGGGTGTGCGTTGGGGTCATCGGTCCTAACTCTCACCTCATTCTCCTATACTACACCACCTCAGCTTGTTTACACATGGGATGGGGTGAGAGTTGAGACCGAGCAGACTAACGCACACCCGATGCCTGTTGGTGGGGGGAACGCTAATATAATTTCCACACTTTGTCGTTGTGGAATAACCCTAGCTGATGCATTAAATGAAGTTTTGC
This sequence comes from Neoceratodus forsteri, assembly GCA_016271365.2. Lineage (NCBI taxonomy): Eukaryota > Metazoa > Chordata > Ceratodontiformes > Ceratodontidae > Neoceratodus > Neoceratodus forsteri. The sequence continues at coordinate 106,742,879 of CM028132.1, forward strand.
CATGAATATATATATATATATATATATATATATACACACACGTGTTGCAAAACCTTTGTTAATGCTCCAGTTAGGATCAAAGCGAAAAAAGTTGGGAAATGTGGTGTTAGGGTTTCCCAACCCCTTTATAAAGCAGGCAGAGAGCAGGTGTGAGGGTGTGCATGGGCTATCAAGCCTAACACTCACCCCATTCCATTTGTAAATAAGGTCAGATGTATAGACTTCATGAGAATGGGGTGAGTGTAACTGAGCTCAAAAACACACTATTCTCACTCAAGCAGAATGTGTTTGAAACCACTCTTATACAGCAAAGAGTGGCTCCGGGGGACATATTAAAACACATAAGAGTGCATTCTTAAGTTCTTTGGATGCGAGGACAATGAAGCAAAGCTGAGAAGTTCTGGCAATCAAAAGACTTGAGAAGAAACTCTTATAACCATGAGACACAGAAAGTGTATATATAAACATAACATGTTAAGAAATTCTGTTTAAAAAAATGCAACTTAAATTTAAAATAAAATTGTTGGACTTTGTAGAAAATTAGAGAAAACCCTATGTGATGAAATGGATAATCCTAACTGAACTTACAACTGTAGAATTTTAGAACTTTTGCATGAGACAACCTCTTGTGCAAAAAGAATACTGGAATGTTTAGAAATAAACAATCCTATTGACCAAGAATTATGTCATGGTTTATCATTTTTATAATTATTATTGTTTATAATTGTAACATTACTGATGTAACTTATAATTGCACTCTGCGCATCACTTTCTCCCCAAGACACATCTGGAAGCAAGCTGTTAGCTCAGTGTGTTTTTTCCTGGTGAACTCTTGAAAAATAAATAAATAAATAAACATATAAATGTATGTACAGTATGTATGTTACAGTACAAAATGCATTGGTCATGAAGGTCTCCATTGCCTGCCCCCTTGATCCTACCCTTTTGGAAGGAAACACACACACACACACACACACACACACACACACACACACACACACACACACACACACATCATCTCTGTGGTTTCAAAAGGCCGCAGCACAACTTTACTCAAATTTGAAACTTACAGTACATAGCATCATATTCATTTGTATTTGTATTTTACATGTATTTTATTGTGGAAACCATAATCTATTCCAAAATGATACCATGACAATGGGGGCTTTGGATCCTGGCCCCAGATGCCATTTTCCCACCCTGCCAGCCCAGGAGGGGGGTATCCTAGACTCCTGGAGGGCCCCTTCCACCTCAAATGTCTGCAATGAAATGGACTAGCTTCCTCCAATCATACCCCACCTTGCCAACCCCTGACAGGGTGGAGAACCCACGCCCTCTGCCTCTGCCTTTCTGGCCCTCCACCACACAACTTTGGATCAGCGGGGAAAGGCAGTAGCTTTTTAGCAGGCTTCCCTGAGGCACTCCTAACTGCCACTGTCACATGCCCAATAAGTAATTTGTGCACAACAATATTAAGCAAAACACATAAACCACTGGTGATACCTAGCCACACCCTCAAGACTAGCTATGGCCCCAAGGCCCCAAAGATAGGTGAATGGGTGGGGAAAAAAAATGAGAATCTGGTCAGGCTATGAGTTGGCACAGGAAAGGCATTCCAACAGGCCAGAGTGCCGCCAGATGGGGTCCTTTTAACCCTCCTGGGGCACCAGAAGCCGCACTCTGATCACACCACCAGTCCCTGACACTAATCCCCTGAGCGCCGACCAATGCTGTGAGACACCTTGGCCCCTCCTTACAGCATGTAACCTGATGGCCTGCACCAGCCATTTTGCACACTTATGGGAAGGAAGGCTTCCCACAGGGCAGGAGGTGGCAGCCAGAAACCCCATACTAGTTCCTTCCCCCCCTTACCTGGGGAGGTTCCCTTGGTCATGAAGGTCTCCATTGTCTGCCCCCTTGATCCTACACCTTTTGGAAGAACACACACACACACACACACACACACACCATCTGTTTGGGTTCAAAAGGCCGCAGCACAACTTTGCTCAAAATTGAAACCTAAAAGTACAGGCATAGCATCATAATTATTTCTATTTTCATTTATATTTACATTTTACATGTGTTTTATTGTGGAAACAATAATCTATCCCAAAATGATACCATGACAATTGGGGACTCAGATCCTGGCCCAGATATGCCCCCCCCCAGTCCGGTGAATGTATGTGTCCTGGACTCCCCGGACGGCCCCTTCCACCTCAGCTGTCTGCAAGGGTGGACAAACTCCTCAATCACACCCAACCCTGCCCACCCCTGACAGGGTGGAGAATCCACCCCTTCTGCCTCTGCCTCTTTGGCTCCCTGCTGCACAGCTTTGGACCAGCAGGGAAGGGGTGTACCTCTTTAGCAGGCCTGCCAAGGCACCCCTAATCTCCACAGGGGAAGCACGGCAAAACCCTGCCTGTGCCCACCCCCCACCATACACACACTCTGAATGTTCCATTCTGGTGGTAGTGACCTGGCTAAATTATGATTCCATAGCATTTTGAATTGATAAGCTGAATATGTCAGATTCTGTATCTGATAGGTTCACCCCATTGGAATGGGAGACACTCATGCAATATGTTACTATCTCATCATGAACAATTGTCTCACCATCTGTCCACCCAAAAATTTGCGTCCTTATTCTTATTATTATTATTATGGCTGCCAGTACAGTGGTGGATCACCTTCAAAGTCAGTTTACTGACTTTTAAACCACACAGACTGGACCCAGGTTACCTGAAAGAGCTCCTGGTTCTCTACTGCCCTGGATGATCACTCCGCTTGGCGATGAGGGGTTGCTAGAGATTCCAAGGGTGTGTTTGAAATCATCTGGGGGGGAGAGCATTTATGTATGCAGCCCCTACCCTTTGGAATTCTCTACCCCGTCAGTTACGGGAAAGCACAAATGTGGAGGGATTCAAGCAAGATTTAAAACCTTTTTTGTGGCACCAGGCATTCAGTGACTGATCTTCCTTTTTGATGAATGGTATACTGCTATGCTAATGTTAATTATATTGATGTTTGATCTGTTTTTAAAATTGTTGAGCCTTGGTTATGGATAAGGCACCTTATAAATAAAACGTATTATTATTATTATTATTATTATTCAATTTAACCCTTGCCCAGTCTATGGTCTTGGGCTCCTGGGGATGGTACCAAACCAGGTGTGGCAGCATGTCTGACCACACCAGCTGGAATCTGGGCAGCAGAGCCTGCAAGGCCACCCAGCTCAGCTTGAGCCATGGGATGAGCTCCTACATGACCTGTTCAGAACCCCAGATCTCTTTTTCTGCAGGTTTATGCAGGGCATGAGTTGTTCCTATCTCTTGCCCTGCATCCCAAACCTGCGGATGGTAGCCCTCTTCTTGGGTAACCCCAGGTTTATCCCATATTGCCTCACTTCTGCCTGCCTCCATGCCCATAATACGTAGGAGGATCTCACTATCCACACCCATGTCTGGTGCTTTAGACCCTAGGAGCATATGAAGGGAGGAAGAAAATAAAAAGTTAATTTCACACTTGAAGTGGTCTGACATATCATCAAAATCTGCTGACTCACCATCTCCTGGTTCTTTTAATATTCCTGTCAGTCAGGCCTAAGCTGGTAGCTGTGCTGGTGGCCCCAGTTCTGAACTGCTGTGGATCAAGACCACAAGCACCCAGCCTTATCGTCATCACCCTCCTCAAGTGATAGCAGGGTAGTGGCACTCCTTCAGTGTGGATCAGTACCACAATGTAAGAGGCTGAACACTCATGGAAACTAAAAGAATTTAAAGCAGTCACTCCAATGCTGAAGTAAGCATAAATGCTCAGCTTTTATTGTATTTACAGGGTGATGCACAGTCCAAGCAAAACCACTGACATGCCCGGTGCTTCTAGAAGGACTCTATTCGTCAGAGGGCATGGTTTCAAAGAGTCTTACATAAATTTATACAAAAAATATTGATTACTAAATGATCTAGTGATTATTTAATTCTGTAAGTGTGTAGAACATTAAGAACAGCTGATGCAGACTGGCCAAGCAACATTAATATAAGTTCATTTGAAGCACTTCATTCAAAAGAAATTTTTACATTTGTTCATCACCAACCACCATTTTTGTTGCAGGCTGCTAAACAGGGCTTATCAAACTAATTGCAATGTGATGATGTTACATTGTATCAAATGTAAAAAGTTTCTTTTGAATGAAGTGCTATCAAATTAACTTGTTATTAATGATTGCTTTAAATTAATTAATTTTCAGTGAGTGCTCGGCCTCTTACATTGAGGAACTGATTACAGGTGGGCTGCCTGTTGTCTTGAGCACCAGCTTTTCCCGTTGGTTTTGGTTGTATGTTTAATACATTAGTGTGGCTCAGTAGCTGCCCTCCTGGCTGGCTGGACGGTGAGGAAGTCTGCCATTGCCCAAATGGAGCAGATCTCTGCTTCTGCAGACCTCCTGAAGATGACTTGCACCCCTTCTCCACTGGTCTGTCTTTAACTCCGAAGATGTATGACCACCCTGCCATCCTGTATTGCCAAATCCTCCCTCATGAGCCTGTCTACCTGGTCTGTGTTGTTGGCAGCCACCAGCTCACTGACTCTGAAAGCCCTGAGAAAGGCCAAGCAGAATGCCACCTGAAAAGCTTTCCTTCATATTTGCTGCTTGTGCAGCTGTCCAAGGCATGTACTGATACTGCCAGCCCTTACACTAAGATAGGCCTCCACACATCCCCAGCAGTTGCTGCCGACAGGCCCAGCCTTCCATAAATTTCTTGATAGGGAAATGCTGGGCATGTCACTCTACTCCAGCAGTTTGCCAAAGAATGTAATCCCCACCAGCATCATCCCTGCTGTTGCCCTCAACACAATCTTCCCCATCAGTGCCTATAAGAACCCCAGGACATTCCCCACAGACACCCCCAGAGATCTTCTCCCCCTTGTGCCCTGCAGAAGTCCATGAACTGAGTAACCACTCAGCTGTATGCTCTCCAAGTTTCGGGGGCCGCTGACCTCGATATTACCTGCCATATCCTGCCCAGCTACCATCCCACAGCTGAGCAGGGAGGGTGAGAGGGTCCTCCTTTGCCTTGGGTGCCAACATCATTAATCTGCTCTACTGAAAATGAGAAAGCGAATTGGCTATCTGGTTATCCACCCTGGAACATGCCTGGCTTTAAAGGTGAAGTTACATTGCAAGTAATGCAGCACAAACAGCCATAGCAAACTGCATATCTTTTCACAGTTTGTGGATTGTTTGTTTATCATCTGCACTACTCCCATGTTGTCAGGCCCAAAATCTACATCCTTGTTCTGCAAAATGCCACCCCATACTCCCAGGGCAAACACAATGGAGAAAAATTCCAGAAAGGTAAATTTCCTGGTCAGGCCTGTGTTGTGCCACTTCTGGGGGCTAAGCAGCTGCACATCACTCCCCTTGAAAATAAATGCCAAACCCCAGCCCCCCACAAAACACCAGTAAAGAAATTCAGCTCTTGGTTAGTGGTGGATAGAGCCTACCACAGGGACACCCCATTATAGTTAATCAAAACCTCCCCCAGATCCACAGGTCAGCTCTCATGCCTCCGTTGACCTGGATGATGTGATATGGTGAGCAGGTCCCGGCCATGACCCTGGACAAACTTCTCCAGAAGGGGCACTCCATAGGGATGACCTTTCGTGTAAAGTTAAGGTGCCCATGCAGCGTCTGTAACTACTGGAGTGTGACTACTTTTTGTGCCTGCTGGGCAACTGCATCTTGTCCCATGGCAACCTGGAGACTCCGGCCACAGAGTCCAGCATAATGCCCAGGAATGTGATTGTGGTGCAACCATTTAAACTAGCCAAGGGAGGAGGTGAAAGCAAGTAGAAAATATCATACTACGCCCCCTCCCTCCCAGAAAGAGACAGGCGTAAAAAAGTATACTAGTGTCAAAGGATCACCAATAAAACAGAAATCCTACGTAAGTAACATGGAGGAGAAACCAAAAAACAGGACAAAATGCAAAAAGGGGACGGAAGGGAGATAGGGGTGTGAGGGGGGAGATGACTAAATGTGGAAAGCAATATGTACAAATGTCCACAACCTGGGAAACAAAATCCCAGAGCTGGTGGCATTGTTGGTGGAAGCAGACCTGGACATAGTGGCTGTTATAGAAACTTGGTACACAGAAAATCATGAATGGGATATAGCTATACCAGGATACGCATTTTTCAGGAAAGACAGGGAAGGAAGAAAGGGAGGAGGTGTGGCCATGTACGTGAGGGAGGAAATCAAAGCAACTGAGGTTCAGGGGCTGCAAGAGGGAGCTGAGGCACTGTGGGTCACCCTAGAGACAGGAAATGGTACCAGCATTACAACAGGAGTAATCTACAGACCTCTGGCCCAGGGGGGAGAGACAGACAAAACACTAGTGGAAGCCATCCACAAAATGGCAACCAAAGGTGAACTACTACTACTAGGGGACTTTGGTCTGCCAGATGTAGATTGGAGAACCCAGACTGGGAGTACAGCCAAAAGCAGAGACATCCTGATTGCACTGCAGGGGGCATGCCTGAGACAGCTTATGGCTGAACCCACCCACGAGGGGGCTATACTAGACTTGGTGCTCACCAATGGGGACAGGGTTAAGGATGATAAGGTAGTCAGCCACATAGGAACCAGTGACCACAGGATGGTATGGTTCAATGTAACCACAGTGGAAGAGGCTAACCACACAAAGTAAAGATCCTGGATTTCAGAAGGGCCAACTTTGACAAAATAGTGGAATATCTCAGGGGAGCCCCGGCAAAAGAGGACAATGGGGGGGGGGGTGGAGTGGAGAAGTAAAGAACCTCTGTGTTAAACAGCACAGCGAAAGTAAGAGAGAGAAATTACCACTTTGGTTCTTGAGGGAAGTGACCAGGAAAGTGAGAGAAAAAAGAGTGGCCTTCAGGAGACACAAAGAAACACAAAAGGAAGAGGACAGGGATCAGTATCTAAAGAAGCAGAGGGAGGCAGGGAAGGCAGTGAGGAATGCAAAGGCATGAATGGAAGAACATATAGCACAGGCTATAATGAAAGGTGACCAGACCTTCTTCAGACACATCAGTGAGAGGAAGAAGACTAGGAGTGGGATTGTCAGCATAAAGAAGTAGGGAGGAGGGTGTGCAGAGTAGGACATAGAAAAACCAGTAATACTGAACCAATATTATTGTTCAGTTTTCATGAGGGAAGGGAAAGGCAAAGGTCCACAACTCAGCAAAAAAAAAACTATCAGGGAAGGAAGGGAGGTAGACACCACTCCATTCACAGCAGAGAAAGTCCTAGAGGAACTTGGAAAACTGAAAATAGATAAGGCAGTGAGGCCAGATGGAATTCACCACAGAATATTAAAAGAGCTCAGAGAGGTGCTGTTGGCCCTGCTGACCTCTCTATTCAGCAGATCACTGGAGATAGGGACAGTCCCGGAAGAATGGAGACAGGCTAATGTGGTCCCTCTCCACGAAAGTGGGAGCCAACAAGAGGCAGGCAACTATAGGCCAGTCAGCCTGACCTCGGTGGTGGGGAAATTAATGGAGACACTGCTAAAGTAGAGAATTGTGTCAGTCCTTCAATCTAGCAGAGCACAGGATCCAAGGCAACATTCACAGCAGGAAGTCATGTCAAACAAATCTAATAGATTTCTGTGACTGGGTGACCAGGGAGGTAGATCAGGGAAGGGCATTGGATGTGGCCTACTTAGTTTTCAGCAAAGCCTTTGATACCATCCCATATAGAAGGTTGGCAAACAAGTTGGGCAGCATGGGAATGGGCCTCAAGGTGGTTAACTGGGTCAGAAATTGGTTGAGAGGGAGGACACAGAGGGTGCTGGTGAATGGTGTTCAATCAGATGAGAGGGAGGTGACCAGCGGGTGCCACAGGAATCAGTCCTGGGACCAGTCCTCTTCAATGTGGAGGGGCTGGAGGAAAGTATGTCTTTTTGCAGAGAACACTAAGAGCTGCAACATGGCTGACACTCCAAAGGGGATAGAAAAAATGAGAAAAGACCTAAGCAGATTGGAGGAGTGGTCAGTAGTGTGGCAGCTAAGATTCAATGCAAAAAAGTGCACAGTCATGCACTTCGGAGCAGAAATCCAAAGGAGGTGTACAAGATTGGGGGGGAGGTACTGGCAACCACCAAGCAGGAACAGGACCTGGGGGTACTCATATTGGACAACCTAAAGGCAGCCACACAATCTGAGAAGGGTGTTGGTAAATCCAGTGGGATGCTGGAGTGCATAGGGAGAGGTATCACCAGCAGAGAGAAGGAGGTGGGTATGCCACTGTACAGATCTCTGATGAGACCTCAGCTGGATACTATGTCCAGTTCTGGAGCGACATCTCCGAAGGACATAGACTGCCTGGAGGCAGTCAGAGGAGGAGCTACAAAGATGGTGCAGGGTCTGCATGAAAAGCCCTACAAGAAGAGGCTAGGGAACTCAGTATGCATTTTCTGGAGGAGAGGAGGAGAGGAAGGACATGACAGAAACATTCAAGTACCTCGGGGTATAAACAAAGGTACAGGAGGGTAGCATCTTTCAAAAAGAAGATGTGCAAGAACAAGGGCACAAAATGAAGTTGGGGAGGTTCAAGGGTAACATGAGGAAGTACTTTTCATTGAAAGTGTGGTGGATACTTGGAATGGCCTCCCAAAGGAGGTGGTACAGTAGGGAAAAAAACAGTTAGGGAATTCAAGAATGCATGGGATAGGCATAAGATTACCGTAGGGACAGGAAAGAAAGGGTGAGCTGCAGATGATCGAGCAGGATCTGTGGTTTGTAATAGGTAAGTGAAATGGGCAGACTGGGTGGGCCACACGGTCCTTATCTGCCTTCAACTTCTATGTTTCTATGCTTCTGTTTCATAAGCTCTTTGTTTTTCCCATGGTGAGTGGCACACCAAATTTCTGGGCTGGGTTCAGGAATGTTTCCATTGCCCTTGCACAGGAGTTTTCCTCATCTGGCCTGATGAAAAGTAAGTCTTCTAAGTAATGAATGATGGATTCTATTCCCACATTGGCACATACCACCCAATTCAGGAATTGCTGAACTTTTCAAAAATGGATCATAATATTGAACAGCCCATTGGCATACACCTATCCAAAAAATATTCATCCTGTACTTTCATGCCCAGCAGGCCGATCTCATCTGGGTGTATTGGGATAAGGCAGAACACCAACTCTGTATCAGCCTTCAGCATCAGTGCCCCCTTCACACTTTCCTGCACCCACTGCTCTGCCACATCAAATAATGTGTAAGACTCTGCAGCAAGATCAGGTTCTAGCTAGTCACTGATAGATTCACCCAGTGGGAAGGAATGGTAATGAATGAGGCAAAATTTGCCCAGGCCTTTTTTAGGCATCAATCCCAGTAGGGAGACCAACAAATTGTTCATTGAAGGTGTAGGGAATAGCCCCACAATCCACTCCATGACCACCTCCTTCTGGACCTTATCAACCAATATTGAGGGCCTGTCCAAAGCAAACTTCAGGTTGCCTGCATCCTAGGCCACCCGAGGGTCTGCATAGGGGATCCTAAAACCATAAGAAAAGCTTCATACAATTCCATAGCCACAGATTTATTTGCATACTTCTTTAACCAAGGGAAAAGAGCTGGCACCCTAATTGCGTTTGGTGCCCTTCCCATGATCCTGAAAAGTGGAATTGCCCCAGGCATTGCCACCCTAATTTTTCTTTCTGCGCCTGGACTGTGTGTAGTGAACCCCACACATGAAATGTGCGTTTGCATTCACAGTTGTTCTGAAAAGGGCAGGACCTCTTATTGAATCTCCAGCAACTGCCATCCCCTTTTGCAGCCCCCCACCTTTGCTCGTCCCACCAGTGCTGGACCACAAGACAGGCAAGATTGGGCACATCTGCACCAAATATAAAACTGTCTGCATTCTGCTTCATTTTATTGAAGGATCCGCTGCCATCTTTTTCCTAAACATCTCATTGTAAATGCACCAGACATCCCCAGATGAATAATATGCCTTCAATATATGATCTTGGTACTTGATAAGACCACTCTCCTCCTCTGGTTCCTTATCTAATAAAATTGTTGACAATATGTTAAATAACACAATCCATGTCATCATATCCCTCTTTACCTTAAATGCCTTTTTGTCCTCCTTTTTTTTCTTTCCCTCTTTCTCCTTATCCTCTTCCCTTCCCCATATAATAAGGAGAAAATATCAACATATTCCTTCTTCCAGATTTTTTCTTTCTATGGTACATGGGATGCCAATGATCCAGGCTCATATGACGATGCTGTCATTTTCGTTTCTTGAACTTTGAACCAGGTCGCTTTGGGAGACGAGCAACTTGTTGTTCAGTGTGCCTTTCTGGTGAAACATTTCAATAAATAAAAACTAAATAAATAAAACTTTGGCCATCAGCAGCTTCACCATAGCTACCAAGTCCTCACCAAGAGAGCTGGCCCCCAGGGCTAGGGCAGCCTGTGCTGCACAAAAGAGCAGTGCCGGTAAGGCCAGGGCCACTGGGGGATGTACAATTGAGGTGCTGCTGCTCCTCTGACCTGGAAAACCCTCCCCTGTCTCACTTCATAAAAGGGGTAGGAGGCTGGCCTTTATAGACTAGTCAGCTTCACATCAGAGGTGGGAATGTTAATGGAATCACTGCTGAAGGAGACAATAGTGGAATATCTTATTTTATTTGTTTATTTAGAACTTTGATAACCGGGAAAGGCACACTGAGCCAAGGCTCATTTCTAGGTCTGAACAGGGACAGGGAACAATACAGACAATGGGTAATACATATGGCACTGGGTCGGAACATAGCCAACAACAATGCCGTCGGCATTGACAGCATGGCAATAATGCCGTCAAGTTTATTTTTATACCCCTTGCACCCCCCAGACTTAAAGATTCCCACTCCGGGGTGGGGGGGAGTGGATCATGGGGCAAGTTAAATTTGTAGGGCTGTGGAATACTGTTTCCATGGCCTGTTGTAAAAAAAATCCAAGTCTCAATGTGTACAAAATGGTTGGAGACCAGGATTAGAACCCTGGTCTCCACTGCCATCTGGCAGAGCTGCTCTATGCCCCAGCCCTCCATGCCATGGGTGCAGCTTGGCCAGCCTCTTGGATTCTGCTTCTCTTGTCCTGGGCAGCACCACAGACAGTGACCAGGGGAGTGCATATAGCAAGCACTGTAAATCCCCCCTCGCTGTCTGTGGTAGTGCTATACAGACTAACGCTCTCTTGACTGGTGCTATAAATATAGTGCTGATCTAACCGGGTACCAGTACATACAAATTAGAGTTAGAATATTATTTCTGAGCAGCGGAAGTTACAGACATACAATATTTTGCAATTGTATATACATTTGAGCTAATACAATGAGTTAATACAGGCATACAAAATAAGGCATTGAATACACATTCGAGTAATGCAATGAGTTAGTACAATGGACCATTTATAATAGTCAGTACAGAAAGGCTGCAGTTCAGTTCCCTGTTTCAGCATAACGTGGAGGAGTCTAATGGTGAGGGGGATGAAGTGAGGCAGGAGCATATGGGAGGAGGAAGGAGGCATAAGTGTTGTTTGAGGAAGAGGTAGGAGAGAGAGTTACAGAGTGGGGGGAAGATGGTTCCAAAGGGAGGGGAGTCTGTTGCAGAAAGTTGATTTGCCGACCGATGTGTGGGGGTGGGGAAGGGAGAAAGAGCGAGTGTCCCTGGTGCATAGATCGTAGGAGGAGGGGGCCACAGGGGACAGCAAATTGGAGAGATGGGGGAAGCACACCAAAACAAAATTTGGCTATGAGGGTTAGTAAATGGTTAGTGCATCTGTGTGATAGAAGCTGGATTCCGAGGAAGGAGTAGAGGTTCCAGTGATGAGTTTGAGGGGTGGAGTTTGAAGTGAAGCAACAGAATGAATTCAGCATGGTATCTAGACTGGACAGCAAGATAGCAGGTGCTGTGCAGTAAACAACATTGGCATATCGAACATAGGAGTTATCATCTTTTTCTGGTTCACGTCGGATAGGAGTGGGAGTTATGGCAGAGTATACTGAGTTTGGGGCAGAGTTTGGAGGTGATAGCATCTATGTGGACTGAAAAACCTAGATGGGGGCCCAAACAAACCCCTAGATATTTATATGCTGGGACATGGCCAATTGGGTTACTGTCCAGGGTGGTGAAAGCCGGGGGGGTGTTCTGGAACATTTGTGGGCAGAGCCAAAGACCATGGCAACAGTCTTTGAGGTGTTGCCTTTTAATTGATTTGTGAGGAACCAAGTCTTGACCTTATTTAGGTCCTGATGGAGAGTGGTATGGATATCTGAGAAGGTGGACCTGGAGGCAAAAAGGATGGTGTTGTCCACATACATATGTATGAGAGAGCTGAAACACACAGAGGGGAGGTCATTTATGAACACTGAAAACAAGATGGTGCCCAGGATAGAGCCTTGTGGCACACCTGCTAGTATGGGAAGGATGGGGAGAGGAAGAGTTCCCCACTCTCACAGGCTGCAGCCTATTATTGAGATATGACTTGAACCAGCTACCAGTGCTGGGGGCCAGGCTGGCTGCCTAAGCTTGGTGAGGAGGAGGAGGGATGAGAGGCAGAGTCAAGGCTTTCCCTAGATCCATGACAATAGCAGCAATCATGTAGCCCTGGTCCATAGCTGAGTGTATATGGTCAGTGATTCATAAGAGGGATGAGACTGTTGAATGATGTTTCCAGAAACCAGACTGGAATTGGGAGGGGAAGCCAGAGGAGGTTAGGAAGTCAGACAGTCTGGAGTGGACTAAGGATTCTTGCAGTTTGGTGAAGGCAGGGAGGAGGGTGATAGGTCAGTAGTTACCTGGTAAGGAGGGACCACCACCTTTGTGTAGGGGAATCATGCTAGCATGTTTCTAAGCCCGGGGTATGATACTGGAGGAGAAGGAGAGGTTTAGGGTATGTGCTAGACGGACAGCAATTGCAGGGGCTGATAGGTAAAGGAGTTTGGGAGTTTTGAATACCGTCTGAGCTAGATTTGTTGATATTTACAGAATAAATTGCCTGGAGGACTTTCTGCGGGGAAACAGATGGGAAAAGGAACACATCTTGTGAGGGGTCAGGGAAGGAGATCAGAGTTGGGGGGGAGGGATAATCCAGAAGGGTGCAGGTGGTAAAAACACTTTTTGAGGACTTCAGTGATGCTGAGTGGGTCAGATATGGATTGTCCATTTTGCTTTAGGACTGGTAAGGCTGATTGTGCAGGTGTGTCAGTAAGAGAGTGGATTGTGCAGGTGGGTCAATAAGAAAGTGGACTGCTCTCGGAAGGAGGTGGGAAGTGTGGGGTTGGTTTGTAGGTGCTTTGTAAAGTAGTCAGACTTAGCCCAATGGATTGCCTTGATACAGTCATTATGGATGGATTTGTAATGTTGCAGAGCTTGTGGGGTCATTGTGGATTCGTAGTGGGACCAGACTTTGTCACAAGCCTTGCACTGGTCAATGAGTGTAGCTGATATCCAGGGATGATGATGCTGCTTGACTCTGGTTTTAACCAAGTGGGTGTAAGAGTTTCAAGTAATAATGAGTGTGGTTACGAATCGGGCTAGGGCAGAGTCGACATCAGGTGCGGAGTAGACCAGGATCCTGTCAGCATGACTCAGGTCATGTAGGAGGGCTTCTCTGTCAATCGAGTGTAGTGGGCGGATCTCTAATGAGGGAGGTGAGTCTTTCTTATGCAGTAAGTGCATCTGGCATCTGACAGTACACCTGCAGCAGTGATGCTGTGAGGGTGGGAGGTGAGAATCCAGTCTATAAGAGAGTGGTTTGGGGAGTGGGGGTTGTAGTGGGTGGGTTCTGCGATCAGCTGGGTTAAGTTTAGGACTTCTATTTTAGTGAAGGAGGACTTGCGGGAAAAGCCAGTCCAGGTTGAAGTCACTCATTAGCATGAAATCGCCAGTGGAAATCAGGGGTAATAAAGTTAATAAATATAAGACTAGTGAGTCTTATGCAAGCCAGGAGAAGGCTTAGATCACATCAATATAGATGGGGAAAGTAGTAGGAAGGGATAAGTGGGCAGGATTAGTTCATGGGAGGCAGGGCAGGATTTTCATGTGGAGATGTAGCAAGATAATGACTGCTGGACATAGAGTGCAACATTTTGAATGAAATGGGCTGGAAGACCTGAGACAGCATGGATTCATGGGTGGGAGGTCTTGCCTAATGAATCTGATAGACTTCTTTGATTGGGTGACCAATGAATTAGATCAGAGAGGAGCGGTGGATGTGGCCTACATAGACTTCAATAAGGCATTTGACTCAGTTCAACAAAGAAGGTTACTAAGTAAGCCAAATAGCCTGACAGTGGTTCAAAAGTGGTAAACTAGGTAAGAAATTGGTTAGGTTATAGGTGGCAGAGGGTGGTAGTAAATGGAGTTCACTCCAAGGAAGGACAAGTGACCAGCAGGATGCCTCAGGATTAGGTGCTGGGATTGGTCCTCTTTAATCTCTTTATATGTGACATTGCAGAGGATCTGGATGGGAAGGTCTGCCTATTTGCAGATGACACCAACATCTGCAGTAGGGTTTTCAAGTTTTTCAAGTTTGTTTAGTTTCAAGTTTGTTTATTTTGGGATGAATTCATTGAGCAAGCTAATTTACAATGATGCTCTGTCATAAAAAGGTACAAGTTGCAAATAAAATACACAAATAACTTACAATTTAAGGAGACTTTAAGTAGATTGACAATAAAGGTCAAGCAACACATGGTATACTACACATTATGTCCCTATGTGACCCCCATTGTGAGATAACTACATCTCTCACAATGAGCAGCAGCAGGCAAGAACCATGCCTTTATAACTGCAAGGGATGGGAATTTTCCATCCTTCAAGTGAAATGTAGCCGGCAAAGAATTCCATTCACAAGGGGACCATATGGCTAGAGCAGGGGTTCTCAAATGGTGAGGCCAGCCTCCCTGGGGAGGCCCCAGCTTGTTCAAGGGGAGGCTTAAGCAAGTCTGAAAAAGTACTGTATTTAAAATTTGAGTTTTATGTATTTTGTGTGAATGGATGAAGCAAGCTGAAAGAGGACAATAGTAGGTGAATTTTATGTATTTATTTACTAATAGGTGACAAGGGAAGGTAAATGAGCTAAGGCTCATTTCAGGTGTACTCAGGAAGTGTAGGGAATGAATACATTTCAAAAGGTAACTGCAAAACAATCAAGAAATACACAATGAACAATAGTGCAAACAAATATGAACAATACACTAATAGTGAATGGTGGTAATTGATCAATTTGTAGCCTGATGGCAGAACAGTCCTTCAAATACACAGGTTGAGCACAGAAGGGCAAAGAGCAATAGCAGGAAGGAGAAAAGTAATCCCTGAGAAGTTGCTTAGGAGCAGGGAAGGAGGGAGAGAGGCAAAGTAAGTAGGAAGGTTATTTCATATAGAGAGGAAACAGAGGAAGCAGTCCGACCCCATGAAGGTACTGCAACAAGGGGTAACAATGGTTCAAGAATAAAAATAGCAGAGCAAGTAGGCTGGCCTGTGGGGGGGGGATGTTATAATAAGCTGAATAATAATATTTTTGTTTTATTTATTTGTTGTTCAGATAACACATTTGAGCACAGGAACTATTTTCAGAGGTTTCACATCAGTATAAGACAAAGAACTGAATGCGAGCCAAATACTCAGAGGGGTTTCAATTTATTCATGGGGTACTGCACAAAGTACAGTGTGTTATTTTAATTTGGGAGGCCCAAGATTATTTCAGGTTTTTGGGGGAGGCTCAAAATCTTTCCTATGGATTTGGGGAGGCTCACTGTGACGAAGTCTGAGAACCATTGGGCTAGAGAAATAAGTAGCCCTTAATGTGTTGGACCTTGTAATTATCAGCTCCACTAAGTTTGAATTTCTTAATGAACCTTTCCATGCCCTAAACTCTAAGCATTCTACCAAATGATCAGGAACATCTCCCTAAATACTTTTCAATGCAAACAGTATTTTATGTGTAAGCACCCTTTGGGAGCTTACTAGTTAAAAAATTGCTGTAGTGAGAGAGAGAGAGAGAGAGAGAGAGAGAGAGCAATGGTATTGATAGGTCTGGGATGTGGGCCTGTTTGTTGCCGGCAGGTGGGGCCCCATCCCTAGGGGGTATAAAAGGAGGGTTTAGCACCAATTGGAGAGAGATTTGGAGAGACCAGGAAAGAGAGAGAGAGAGAGAGAGAGAGAGAGAGAGAGAGAGAGAGAATGTTGGAGGGTCAGGCCAGCAAGTTTGGCCAGAGGGCCGTGACTGGACTAGGGTGGGCCATTTGCCACCCCAGCCCTCCTCCCTCAAAGACCCATGTATGAGAGTGCAGCAGTTTGGACAGTGTGAATGAAGAGGAGGATGGAGCATTCAGCCTGGGTCCTGTTGGTGCGTTTGGGAGTTGGAGCCCATGAGAAGTCGAAGATGGAGGCCCGGCCATGCTATGCACGGGTTATATACCACCAACTGACCCATATGTACCATAACCTTATACACGACAAGTATTAGTGCCTTGCCACAGTCTCATAATGTTTTATCTATATGATATGTTTCTGCCATATATACTGTTTCTAGATTCCTCATGTATTCTGTAATACTCATAATCACTCATATTCTGTAGTTTTCCACTACTATGACATGTTGTATGCTTTTCTGATGACATTGCAAGTGTTCCTAGACTCACTGTCTCCAGTGAGACTGACAGGTTGCAGGCTATGAATTTCCATTGTTCAGAGATTCAGAGATTCTTCCTTATTTTGCAACTTCATTTCCCATGTAATTGCCCAATGGAGCCATCTTATTTACATGCCTTTTTCAATGCTGTATATTTATCAAATCTATAACAGCACTCCTATCAGTCATATATAATTGTATGCACACCAGCTCCTCAGACAGAAACAGACCATACTCGAAGAATGGTGGGAAATCAGCTCCCTTGTGATTGCTTTGCTTCACTTGTTATGGTGTGAGTATTGTAAAAAACCTTTTTTTATTACTTCTACTTGTTGTTACTTTCTTTGTCCAGCATACCATGCAAAGAACCTAAGGTGTGATCTTTTCACATGTAACAAATGGCGTGCCAGCCTGTCATGGTTTTGTCTGGCAAAGAATAACACTCATTTTACTTAGTGATTTGAGTTCTGAGATGTGACTTTCTTCAGAGGCAAGTAGCAATGAGTTTGGCAGCTTAGGGACTCCATGTGTGGACTGCTACTCATTGTTTTGTGAATTCTTCCTCCACAGGAGTTCACAGATGCCATCTGTCTGTGTGTGTTTGGGTGCTTGGTTGCAAACACAGCAGTTTACCCACAGAACGGTTTAAAGATTTCCCTGCTTATTGAGATGTCTAAAATATGCACAGAGTTGAGATAAGGCATCTCTGCTTATCTCACTGCACAACGTGCGTGGGACATGTTTAAATAAAAAATAGTTAACTAAAGATGCTTTGGATCTGATTACATTGATCTGTATGCAGTATATTGAACTGAGGCAGTCAACTATGATGCAATCCGATAGAGGGCTGCTTTGGAGGCTTTCAAGCCTAATAGGGTTAATGACTACTTATCAAGCAGTGGCTGAACCACCTAATAAGTTTATTATAGACTTCCATGAGAATCCTCCTCACTAATGCGATTCACAGACCAAGCATGTTTCTGTTTTAACCCTGGAGGTATATTTTTTTAAATTAGAAAGTAAGTCTGGCAGGGTTTGTCTCTGTCCATGTGTTTGGATTTGTGGTGAGTACACTTTAATTATATCTGTTGGTTAATCCACCTTTTATTGTGTTCTATAATGCTTCTAAGTGTAAACACTTTGTCTATACAGCTGTTTCTTGCTACTCACTTTGGGAAAAGCACTACATTAGTAGTATGTCATATCTTGTTACGTATTCCCGAATGCTTAGTTTACTCTGCTAAATTGCAGACAGCATACTCAAGGTCATGCTGTTCCCTACAGTTCTGATAATGACTCATTGAGAATATTTAAAAACAGCAGAAACATTGGTGTATTCTGTAATGAATGTTAAGGTTTAATGATATCAGCTTCAATAACTATAATGATGTGTTTGATTTTAACAGTCTTGACATTAGTGTTGGCTGAGATGCAAGAGTTAAGTCTGTCTTTTACTCTGATTGTGTCACTTGGTTTTGTTCCTTGAGCTAATTATTTTTTTAAATTAAAGAATCTTAGTTTGCTTGTTCCAAGTTTACCTTCATTAGTGATGTAGGGGCTGCAAAATTTGAATTTGCAGTCCTGGATTTTGATGTATGGAAATATTTGTAGTTGGGAAATACTGTGCCATATTCAGCATCTGCTATATCTATTTGCCACTGTTACCAGTTATCAGAATCTTTAACTGTGTTTTCTGCAGCTACACTGTTTTTTATGTCATTTGTACCAAGGAAAATCTGCTCATAAACTGGCCAACACCTTTGGCTTCTTGCCAATGACATGTTCTGGTTTGCAGTGTTGGCACATTGTCTACAAACTTTCTATCATTCAGATGAGTGGTTGGTTTTATGTTGAAGTGTAGTGGACTGGTGTCCTTACTATTGATTCAAGTTATTCATAGTTTGTTGCAAAAAAAAAAAAGAAGAAAATAGAAGCATGACGCAAATCCTTGAACACATTTTCAGTATTTTTTTTCTTTTCTTTTTCTTTTTCAATATGGCCTCTTCATTTGCCATCACAGAAATCGTGATGGTTCATCAGTTTTGTTTTTGCTTCCTCAGACGATGGCTAGACAGTGTTCTTTTATCTGTCAGACCTCTCATTCAGTGCAGTATTCAAGGCCACTGCAGCTACGGCTGGGTTTGGTCCCTGGAAATATCATTTGCACAGTGTGTGACCTTTGGCAAGTCATTTGACCTCCTTGTGTTTTTGAGCTGTACCTGTTTTTCCAGCTCACAATTGATGTACCTCCCTAATTTAATCAGTATTTCTTATCCAAATACAACTTTAATGGGGTGTGCACATCAACAGTACTTTTGTTAAAAGGTTTCTTTCCAGTCCTCCTCATCTGTACGTGACGTTAGGACTGCAATTTGTGTTTCTCTCTGGCTTGCAGCCATGATGCTTCATGTTATCTATAAACCTGCCCATTCCTACATATACCTTCCTTCACAGAAGATCTCATGGCTTCTTTGTCCTTGTCCTGTATCACTTACCCCCATGCATCGCATGGTGATCAAGGGGGGAGCTGTTCACCCCCAGCATTTGTAATAAGCCATTTACTTTATCTTTAACAGGATAGCTACACAATGTACAATGCCACAAAAAGTATTATGTCTGTTTTGGGAGATTTTACCATTTATGTTTCAGGCCTATTTAACACTCTTTTAACAATTTTGTACATACAAAATACCAGTATTATAACTTGTGTTATTTATCAGAATGATGTGTGTGTTAATGACATGGTTCTAATGTCAAATTCAGAGAATTATGGATGCCTAATACTCTGACATTAATAATTTATTTCATTTTCAGGAATTCATCAGAGTGTACTAGTAGCTACAATAAAGAGCCTACCCCCAAGGGTGGTAGAAAGCATATGTCTTTATTTAGGTTAATATCAGTATCAGCAGTTTGAAAACTGATGCTAACCTTCCACAAGGAGAATGCTCTAAGTAAATGTAATGTTCCCTTTCGTGGCTTGCATTTTATTTTTTCTCTCTTACGGGGACATGATTATCCTTCACAAGTAATCACTGGTAATGTATAAGTGTATTTTAACCAGTGGCCCAATTTCATTATGATGTTGTTATAGTTTGAATCATAGTAGGATACTGTATTGCCCTTATTATTATTTTTGTTTTTACAAGTTGGGTCAAACCCATCTGTATTTATTCAGCATACAACCTTCCAGGTGATGACTGATTGGCAAAGAAAGTCTGTCAATATATTTGTGGATACATATCCACACCTCTGTTGGGAATAAAGTGTTCTCTAACATTTATGCAAATACCTGTTACTAGTTCATTTGATAGTATTTACTGTTGTATGGTTAGGCATCTGCTCCAGCATTGGTCCTACAGTATCCTATTACAGTGCATCCCATTTAAATGCATACCCTGTTTACCAGAGGAAATTATGCGCTTAAGTGGGCTATGCATTTAACAGGTATTCATGTTGGTACTAGTTTTCCAGCATCCAAGTGGAGATTACAGCAATTTATGATGATTGTGTGCAAACAAATGATTGCACTTGCTACTGTTTAGGTGCCTAAATTTTTTTTCTGATTCTTATCTTACAGTATTTTATATACAATACTGTATTTGTGTCAGCTGTATATTTTCTTTATTGTTTTGGTGGTGTTTGGTGGTGTTCATTGCTTGTAGCTTGTTGATTGTGACATATTTGTGACATGGCGGGAGTGGTTGGGTAAGTGCTTGTGTATGGATTTTAAGTGTTAAAAGCACAATCTTTATTATGTGGTTAAAATTTGTTTTGTAAACAACTCTGTGATTATGGTTTGTCTTGAGTGTAGTGTCGTTGTCTTAGTGACAAAATCTTTGAGTTTGTAGAAGCACACAGATCGTCTCATGGATCACATGTGCCTCAATATATTTTCAGAGTGTGTTAAGGCACATTTTTGCTTCTGAGTTCATTGACACCGGGTCTTTACATTCATCAGTCTCGTCGTCTTCTGGTTCTTCCTTGGTATCACCCCTCCCCAAAACTGACATTGCAATTTCAGCATCCATCATTTCACCGAAGCACAGAAGGCTGCTGTCAATGTCAACAAAATCTTCAGACTCTGCAGCTGTAATGTTAGGAGGTAGGGTGGTTAGAGAATCTGTGGCAGGGGGGTCAACAGGGTCAGCTGATTCAGGAGTCGGTTTGCAGAAGCCAGCAGCATGGAAGCAGTTTTGGATTGTTGCTGGTTTAACATCACTCCATGACTGCCTCATTATGTGTACTGCATCCAGTGCATCTTAAAATTCTGATTGACCCCCATATCCACTGGCTGGATATGAGACGTGGTGTTTGGTGGCAAAAAAAATAATCTTATGTGTCTGAGGTGTAGATGAGGGTGAATGCTACAGCTGTCGATGAAAACAACAATTTTTCATCTTTTCTGACCCATGTCTCAGACAAACTCCTTTATCCACTCTGTAATCAGCCCTGTAGTCATCCAAGCATTGGAGTTTGCTCGGTAAATTACTGGCACATGTTGAACCACTACTGATCTAAAGCACCGCGGTTTCTGGCTTTTGCCTATGACAAGCAATTTACACTTGTCAGAGCCATCCATATTGCTGCAGTTTAAGACTATCAGTCTTTCTTTTGATTTCTTCTTCCCACTTATGGAGTCTGATTTAAATGTCAGGGTTCCATCTGGAGTGGCCTTGAAATAAATGCCAGTTTTGTTGGCATTATAAATGTCCGCGCTGAGTAACTGGCTAGAATATGGGCAGGATTTGTGTACCCCAGGCGTCTTCTGCTGTAACATCAGTGTCCTTTTTCTCCCTATGGGCTTTTTTAAAAACAATGTTGTGGCTCATTTTAAACCTGCATATCCAACCCAACCATTGCTAGGCTCAAACTGTGCTTTCCCCATGGCGTCAGCCAATTTCTTGGCCTTGGACTGTAACATATTGCCCGACACTGGAATGTCAGCAGAGTGGGCGGTCTCGAACCACCGCAGTAGCACATAATCAACAGCTGAATCCTTTCCTTCCCTTTTCCTGTTCCTAGCCAGATTTGCATTGCTCTGGAAGTCCAAAAGAATTCATTCTTTGTCTCAACCATCTTGACTAATGTGGGATTGTGAAACCCCCCCACTCTGGTGATCTGTGATTGTGAAACACCAGGAATTGAAAGCGCTTCAAGCACTGTGACTCTGTCCTGCAGAGATAGCTCTCTTCTTATGCACCGTGGGCTGAATTACACCAGACACCAGATACTAGCACCACTTATCTGAGTGTCTGGGTATGCCTTTGTTCTTTTATGAGTGATCAGTTAGCAGGTGATAAGCAGGTAATCAGTGCTGAGCAGGTAATCAGTGCTGAGGAGTAAAATGAAGAATGATCAGTTGGGAGAAGCAATTGACACCTAGCCAGAAAAATCAGCAAGTGGAGACTGATCAGGTAAGTCAGTCTGAGTGCAGAAACACAGAGGAGGCTGATAAAAATCTATGGGTTTAAACAGGCTACATTATGCGTTTAAACATGATTTCTTCTATTGAGAAGACAGAAAAAAAACCTGGACTTTAGTAAACTATGCGTTTATCCGATCTATGTGTCTAAGAGGTATGCATTTAAGTGGGCTCGACTGTATCTCCATGCTGCCTCTTTCACAGAATAAGGATCTTGGGGGAAGGGGGGCATGAATTGTATATATGCCCACCCCCAGTAACTGATCGCTTACATTAACACCTGTTTTCACACCTGGTGTGCCCGTAAGGGGCAAATAATTGTTGGGACAGTTAATGACATAGTTAACTACTAATACATCATTGCATGCCTTTTTGTTTAACAAATTGTCTATGGATGGTATCAGCTCTCTCTCTCTCTCTCTCTCTCTCTCTCTATATATATATATATATATATATATATATATATATATATACTGTTTATACAGGCTGTACTCACTGATAGAAGGCTCTTACAGTTCATCAGTGATGAGTTTGTATAATGCTGCAGCTGCTACCATTCTTAGTGGTATTCACCATGTCTATGACATTTCCATAGTTATGATATACTGTAAGCCTAGCCTTCTGAACTATACAGGGAGCTCAAGGAGGGTCTTGAACCATGCCACCTTACAGTGCACCTACAGTGGTTGCAGATAAATAAAATTACTTCTGGACCTGACTGAGCTACAGCTAGCAGATCCAGAAATGGGGAGGTCAACCCACTGTCCCTCCAGTAAGAGCACACAAGAAGAAGAAAAATGTGTGTTTGCTAATAGCCCATTTGTTGGTTACAAATTAAAATTAAAAAATATATAAAATGTACTCTAACATTATGAACCAGTTCAGCCTCTCTGCCTTCCCAGTGCGGTCTAGCACAACTGTACACAATCTATTTGCAAGTGGCTTTATGCCAACAACTAGCACCAGCCAGGTGCAAGGGCCTTGGCCCTCAACTAGTATTCAGCTGAGCTGGGGGACTGTACATCCCCATATTCTTTCACATATCCTATTTGTCTTTTAGCTCCTGTAAAAGACAATATTATTTCAACAGTCATTCCAGAACTCTGATGACCAACTTCATTTTAAATGTGATCAATGTTTAAAATGTATTTTCTGAAATGTGCTTAATATGACTATTATTTCATTGTGATTAAGTCATTGTCATTATGTTTTCACATATTGTTGCAGTTTATCAAGTATAAGCTCAGTAAACTGCTCCACATCTGTGGATGTTTTGGGTATTAGGCCCATTTGGGTGACATCTAACACACATATGGGGAAGGGGTATCAAGTACCAACCACTTATGCAACAAATTAGTTGTTTCACAAGCTGAAATGTCCCAACACCTCCATGAATGATTATTTCTTTCTTATAGGTTATCTGCCACCATTCATACTCCCAAGTAAAATGGATCAGCATTGCTGTCACATCCAGATTCATTACAACATGATAACCATGTACACCTGGACACCATATTGGAGGCCCCTAAACAATCTCACTTACTGACCAAATGGCAGACTTCTAGCAATTGACAACAAATTCCTAAGGCCCACCTAGCCAAATGCACAATCCAAGGTAGGCCCTACACCAGAAGGTCACCAACTGGCATCCTGTCTATATGCCAGGCCCAATCACAACACACAGGTTTCTACAGCTGTACTGTACTCATAAACCCAAATTGTGTGCTCTTTTTCCATATAACACTACTACATAGTATTGTACACCTCATTCCATCAGTAGTGCTGCCATGTTTCCAACTGTTGTTACTCCAACAGAGAAAAAGCCTACCCAGTGTTACAAGCATAAACCCAAACTGACTAGTAGTTTGATTGCTTCATCACTACCAGGTACCCATGAATATAATGTGTAAATACATCCATAATATGGCAGTTTAAATTATGCTTCAATACAAACACATATAGGTTTCATAGCATTGTGTTACCAGATCCCTTTGCAATAGAACTGATACATGCTCAAGACCCAGTATCAGAGCACCACACTACTGACTACCTAGTAGTATTTCACCATAGACAACAAACCTAGCAAAAGGGACCTTTTGAAATCCCATAGGCACAACAGGAGCTATTGTATACCCCTGTGTTACATGGTGTAAATGGCATACTGCCATAAGATAAAGGTTCAAAGTGCATATAATATTGTGCTTTCATTTCATGAGATGGGCCTAAACTAGGCCAAACATCAAACATAAGCAGGAAACTATGTTTTCTTTCCCTACTGTCACAACCTCTTCTGAGACTTGGAAATATGGTGTATTCACAGATGAATAAATGGTATATTCATATTATTTATTTATTTATTACATTTTGGTGACTGGGTAGACCCACTGAGCCCCGAAGGTCCCTTTTTCAGGGGCGATTGGACCTCAACCTGCACCTCCGAGTGCATGACCGATGCCATCACTTGTCTATGTCATACCACACCATAACTAAAAGCATTGCTAATAGTCATACCATTTTCCTTTTAACAGCAACTATATGTGTGTTTTAAAACTAAGTTTTTACCAAAGTTTTACAAGTTTTTAGGTTTCCACAGAGAGGTACTGGTAAGATCTTCAAGCAACACATGCAACTTTTCTTCACAGCTGGTGTTCCATATTTGGCTGGCAGGCACCTCATACGAACTACTTGTTCTTATATGGACTGTGCTCTTGGTTGCTCTTTAATGAATTATGTTCTTTATGAACTGTCAATATTTATGCAAAATGTGCTCTTTTACAAAAAGCTATGCCTGTGTGGGTATGGCTAGTCCATTGAAACATTTAATGGACTGTCTCATGCAACCCTACCAAGGCCTTTGCCATTCTAGCCAACCAGCAACCAGCTGCATGAACATTACCTTTCTTACAGTGCTGGTACACGTCTGCACAACTCCATGTGCCATGTATGCCCCATGGGTTAGAAACTTTCAACGAATGACATTTCCAATGTAACTACACTGCTTTGTGGTTACCAACTCAAACCTTAAGGAATGGTTCCTCTTTAAGGACATTGTTGTTAGATTCTTCAATGAATAATGTACACCGCCGTCCTGTACGCCTCCGTTATCTGCCATTTCGACTCTCATAATGAACTGTTCTTTACAAATGAACAATGACTTTAACACTGTTTTTACAAACAATGTTCTGTGATAATACACATTAACAATTTTTCTTATATACATATCCACTGTGGTGTTGACATACCTAGTTTCTGTTTTGTGGTTTATGATCTGCTGATCTGTGATTACCCCTGTGTCACCTCCTGAATAGGTCTACTTTCACAGTTGCCCTATCTGTATACTATAGAAATGTAATTCATTTACTGTATGTTACAAGTTTTTATGTGCTTTGAAAATCAGATGTTCAAATCAATGATTTAAAGCTTGAAAGTAATTCATATCTTGTTTTAACTCATCCACTACTAACCCTTTGCTGTCTGAGGCATACTTTTCTCACATCTTGAACGGTTGCAATTCTTTTATGGGCTTGTGCCTCAGGCTTGTTGACACATTAAAACATACCATTACTACACCTAACCATCTTCTTTTTGTTGTGTTGCCCTTTGAGAAAGGCAGCAAGGAGTGGGCTGTTATGCTTGGGTTATATACCACCAACTGAACCACATGTAACCATAATCTTATACCGTACAAGTATTAGTGCCTTACCACAGTCTCATAATGTTTTACCTATATGATATGTTTCTGCCATTTATACTGTTTCTAGTTTCCTCACATATTCTGCTATACTCATAATAACTCATATTATGTAGTTTTCCACGATTGTGACACGTTGTATGCTTTTTTGATGACATTGTTTTTTTATACTTTCTTTATTTATATTTTTCAATTAGGTTATACACACCCAAATGATACATACATACTTATGTTGTTTATCTTAGTTCACATTCAGTTAATTATATTTTACCAATGTTCCATATTATACCTTTAGTGGAGACATGAGATGCTCATATATATCTTTCAGGACCTTCCTAGGGGAATGTGGGGTCAAAATGCTCTGGATATTTAACATAGGGCCTATTTACTAGGACATAAGATTGCTGAATTACCAAGGGGCAATACTCAACCCCTCTTGAAATTATTTTATAAGGTGGGTCAAAATCAGTTATGTGAACTCATCTCCTCCCTTCCTTTCATTCAGGGATGAAATCGGTCTCTCCTCAGATATATATATATTACCCAATGTCTCCACAGAATCTCAAATTGTGTTACCCTCTTATTCGTGGCTGCCGTTAGGGCTTCCATTCTATATATAGAAATCATAAGGTCATGCCATAGTTGTAATGAGATAGGTAAAGGGGAGAGCCAATGCTTGGTTATCACCTTTTGAGCCGCCAAGAAAGAAATCTTTAAAAATTTACTTATGCCAGGATTCCTATATTCCTTTGGCAGATCCAAAAAGAAATAACCTGTGGCGGTAATCTGGAATCCAGAGTCTATAATCTTCTGTAGAGCCTGCTGTAGTTCCTGAAAGAAGGAAAAAAACACTGGGCAACTCCACACTATATGTCCTAGAGCTGCTGGGGAATGCCCACATTTTCTCCAACATGCAATGTATTCAGTCCCCCTATATTTCCTCTGGATTGCTGGTGTCCAAAAGTATCTAATAATAATCTTCCATGAGAACTCTTTCCAGCTATTTGCCGATAGGCCCCATTGCACCCTTCCCTGTGCCCAGGATCATAACCCCTCTGTAATCTGAATCCCCAAGTCATTCTCCCAGGCTTTTTTAATTGAAGTGACTGAATCCCCTTTCCAGGTAAGAAGAGATTGGTACAAAGTGGAGACAATATGGGCTGTCGAGGGGGTCTCTTTCCACTGCTCTTTTAAGGATGCAGGCTATTTGTGGTAAGGGAAGATTGTCTGATCCCAGCTGAGACTGTAATTTCTTAATGTAATTTCTAATTTGAAAATATCGAAATCTATCCTGCCACGATATTCCATACCCATTTACCAAAGTTTGAAATTCCTTTATTTCATTGCCTTCCATAAAGTGCCACATAAGATGTAAACCATGCTCCTCCCATCTCTTGAATCCTATATCCCACTTGACAGGAGGGAAGGTATCAGATATGGAACTGAGAACAGGAGATATCTCCAATATTTAGCCTTCTTATCCCTAACATTCCAAACTACACATTTAGAGTTGATGCTGTGTGAGGATTACCTATAGTATGGGTTGCAGGGCCCTTCCCTTGTCTCAGAGCCAAGATTTGCCAGTGCCCCTCCCCAGTTCTAGTGATTTCCATCTGGCTATATATGTCTGGTCTAGCCAATACATTATTGTTCTGAGTTGTGCAGCCCTGATGGTATACTTTAAAATTTGGGAGAGATAATCCCCTCCTCTCTTAGGTAATTGTAATACCGTAGGCGCACTCTTGGTCTTTGAGATCCCCATAAAAACCGAGATATTCCTCTGCCAAGTGTGTTAAAAGTATGGCTCTGGTAATAAAATGGGTATAGTTTGGGCCAAATATAAGAACCTGGGAGGATTATCATTTTTATTGCTTCTACCCTCTGAGTCAGAGGAATAGGAACAGGGCCCATCTATCTAATTCTCTTTTAATATCTTTCAGAATCGGGGTAAAATTAAGGGTAAAAAGCTGGTCTGGTTGCGAGCTCAGTTGAATACTTAAGTATTTTATACTTGTGAGATTCCATTTGAAGGGGAATTTCTTTAAGGTCTCTTCCGAGGGGTTATATTGTAATTTTAATATCTCCGTCTTGGTGAGATTTACTTTGTAACCCGCTAGTTGGCCAAATTCTGTCAGATGTGTCCAAAGTGGGTCTAATGACTGTTCCGGGTTCTTAAGGTAGATCAACAGATCATCTGCGTAGAGAGCTAATTTATATGTTTCCCCTCCCAATTCCCACCCCTAGATTAGGTTATCTTGTTGAATCCCCTGGGCCAGTGGTTCTAGATATAGGGCAAATAGGAGGGGAGAAAGTGGGCATCCCTGTCTGGTACCTCGATATAGCCGAACTGGGGGAGACACTACCATTAATCTTCACATAGGCTTTTGGTTTTGAATATATGTTGGATATGCTTTTAATAAAAAGATCAGAGAGTCCAAATTTCTTCAATACTATCCCCACGAAGCTCCATGCTACCCGGTCGAAGGCCTTCTCAGCATCTAAGCTTAATAATAAACAAGGATTCTTCGACCGAGCAGCATGTTACAACAAGTGTAATGATCTTTTAATATTATCCTGGGCCTGTCTTCCCAAGACAAATCCCGTTTGGTCCTGATCAACCAGCTTTGGGAGAGCCACCTCTAGCCTTTTCGCTAGTATCGAGGTATATATTTCATAGTCAATGTTAAGGACTGAAATAGGGTGGTAGGAGCTACAGTATGTTATGTCCTTTCCAGGTTTAGGGATACTAGAAATAACTGCATAGTTCCATGTTTCGGGGAATGCCTCCCCTACTTGCGCCTCTACACAGGCCTTCAAGAGGGGTTCTTTAAGTTCAGGCATAAAAAATTTGAAAAATTCCAGAGTAAATCCATCTGGGCCTGGAGATTTTTCAGTTTTCAGTTTTTTAATAGCACTTTCCAGTTCTTGGGAAGTAATTGGAGCATCCAAGGTGTCTCTGGACTCCCCGGTCAGCTTGGGCAATCGTAATTTGTCCAGATAGGATTCTATTTGTGAGTTATCAGGGATATGATCTGATTTGTAGAGTTCTGAATAAAATTTCCTAAAGCCCAGTCTAATATCCTCTGGTGTTTTCAGCGGGTTCTGGATTTTGGATCACGAATCCAGTAAATGTGGACCTAAGCAGTCTGTTGCCTGAGATGATGTGCTAGGAGTCGGGATGCTCTGGGGCCTGTCTCATGGTATTTTTGTCTCAAGCGCTGTAATGCTTGTTCTGTTTTAACATCAATTAATTTTTGGATCTTTTGTTTAACCCCCTGCATATCCTTTATTGCTTCTTTGTCACCATTAGCATGTCTCTTTTGTAAGTCCTGCAATTGGTTTTGCAATTACTCCAACTGCCTGTTTTGTTGCCATTTGAAATACGATGCAAACTTAATACATTCTCCCCTGAATACCGTCTTTACAGTATCCCACAATACCACCCTGGTAATTTCAGGTGCATCATTTTCCTGCCTAATTTGTGCTAGTCTTGCCTTGGCTTTTTTGGTAAACTCCTTTATATTCAACATATAATTATTGAATTTTCATAATGTGGGTCCCCTTCTGACCTTCCAATTTAACCTCAAGTGTAATTGCGAGTGATCAGAAATAACAGATGGAATATGGGTACAGCTCTCTACCTGACTCTGATGTTCCCCCAACATCAATAGATAGTCAATTACCCGTGTGGGTAAGAGTAGTGCGTATATTCCCTAGTCCCCTTATTATGTAACCTCCATGCATCCACCCAAAAGGCCTCCCTCAGGTGGTCTCTAATGGCTCTGCTCGTAAGATTCTGTTGAAAAGACCGGGCCTTAGAAGTGTCCCCCTGTTCCCAGACCTGGTTAAGATCTCCTCCTATTACCAGTAGGCCCTTATGTACCTCAGTGATTTTATTTAGAAGGAATCTTAGGATTTCCTTAGTTGAACCTGGGGGGCATATAAATATGCCAGAGTAATAGGCTCACCTGCTAAATTTCCATCAAGATGGCAAAGACGGCCCTCAGGATCTATATAACTGCCTGTCTTTTGGAACTGAACTCCCTAGCAACTAAGATGGCGACACCCCTTCTTTTCCCTGTATCAAATGAGGCTGCTGTGACTTGTTCATACCCAAACCTGCCTAGCTTCTGATGTTCAACTTTACTGAGGTGCGTTTCCTGTAGCATCACAAAAGAAGGGCTTTGTCTTTTAATATTAGACATGACCTTATATCGCTTTAACGGTTATTTAGTCCATTAACATTGTGGGAAATTATATTTAAAATATTATTGTTCTTATCCCCCATTATAACATAGAAAGATATGCCTCTGTTTATATGTCACTTTATTTCTACTTGCTTTTCTCTCTCTCTCTCCTCCTCCCCAACCCCCCTTCTTGGGTCCTTCCCTTCCTCCTAGTCCAGTTTTCTCCACGTTGTAGTTCAGCTTTTCATCTCTGGTATTTAAACTTAATCGCTATGTGAACAGCCATATTTGTCATCGTTTCATAAAACCACTCATACCATTCCCAACACTCTTCTAAACATAAACCAATAAACCCTTTTTGGATAGGTGCCAACTGAGCGTTCCTCTCCCAAAAAGAATAACTATTTACATATTGACTCCCAAGGTAGGGGAACCATGAGTATAGTTCCCTATAAGTTCTAGTCCCTTGAGCTCGAAGGGGAGGAAAAGGGGCCAACATGTTGACTCATTCCTCCATGACCATACTATTAAGTTGTCCATGCCTTAGGAGGCTATCGTCTCCTGTGGTGACTCTGATGGGTAACTCAACGTCATGGCTATGACTCCTTCAAGAGGATCCATGATGTAACTATAAGACCCACAGGACAGCGAAGCTGCAGCATGAAGGTTGTAATTAGGGAGTTTAAGGGTCTAACATAACTCACCCCCCTCCCCCAAACATCAGTTTAATGATAAAACTGTGATCTCAGATAAATCGGGTATATGTATATGCCCTATTCCCCTTTGGCTCAGTGGAGTATCTTTAATTTTAATCCATTGAGATCTATGCTTAGTAATGTTAAGATTTCTTGTTTCATTTCCTGGGAGAAAATAAAGGTTTCCTCTTTGGCCACAAGAGGGCGTCTATAATATACAGTATCATGACAACATAGCCCAATCACTAATTATATGTAGTGGCCACCCGTATCTGTAACATAACTTTCTAATTTTAAAAGTTCAAATCAGGTAAACATTCCTCACTCCCTGATTAATAACAGATTCCCAGGAAAGAGTCACTGAAAACTCAGTACAGAGAGGCCTATCACAGAGTCATACTCCCAGACCTAAAGTGGCTCATTCCATAGTCAGCAATTAGCCACACATGAGGGGAAAACCCCGCAAACCTGTTCCATGTCATTCCGGTTTCAATTTCAAGTATCTCCTTCTTTCTCCAAAACTTCTTCTCCTACAGTCGTCGTGTGTGAGCCTGTTAGCATGCTTTTGATGTCCTGTAGGGTTGAGTGTCAGACTTCCCCTCTCGCATGGTGTTCTGGGGTCCCTCTAATCGCCATGTACTCCGTGATCTGGTCGGTTGGTCTGCACATCGAGGGATCTCTGGAATATCATGCCCTTTCATCTTAATCGCCTGTAGTGCCTCTTTGGATGTGTAATACAGCTCAACCCCGGATTCCCAGTGAACCCGCAGGTGGGAGGGGTAAGGTGTCTGAAATCTAATCCCCAGCTCCTTCAATTTTCTCATGATGGGGGCATAGGAAAGGCATTGTTGCTGTATCATAGGGGGGTAATCTTGATCAAAGAACAGTCTAGCCCCATTATATATCACCTGACCCTGCTTCCACGCCGTATGCAGGATTGTCTCCTTCTCACGAAAACTTGCAAACTTAGCAATTATAGATCGAAGCCTAGCCGCTTTTGATGTGGGTCTAGGCACTAGTGCTCTGTGTGACCGTTCGATCCTTAAGTTAAACCCTTGTGGTAAATCCAGCACATGGCGTAAGAGATCCTCCAAGAAGTCATGCATTTCGCCAACCTCTGCGGATTCAGGAATATAATATATTCTCAGATTGTCCCGCCTTGATCGTGCTTCCAAATCCAAACATTTAGCTGATGTAGCCTCTTGCTGCTGTGTTAAAAGCTCCATGGCTCTGGAAATATGTATGAGGTCATCTTCTACTGTCGAAATACGTTCCTCCGCATTAACCATCCTAGACTCCAGTCCTTTCAGGTCGGAATGGAGCTTGTTAAATTCTGATTTTGTTTCAGATTGAAACTGCTTTATTTCCGATAGTAGAGTTTCAAATCGCGATCGTGAGAGAGTTCCATTTCTGCCTCAGTGTCTTCTCCACCGTACTGTCTGGTGATTTTCTTCCACAGATAGGTGAGCTTGCTGAGTCCAATCCGAGATGATCGGGATTATGTTTTAAATTTGTAGCTCAAGATCTTTTCACCTTTGAGGCTCCACTGTTCACTTTATTCATATTTAGGCGAATCTCCCTGTTCTAAATTGAGTGGAGGAGTTGTTTTGCTGTTAAGGAGAGCTCTTGATTAGGCAGCCATCAAGCTGGTGATGTCACGGAAGTCCTTTTGATGACATTGTAAGTGTTCTCAGACTCACTGCCTCCAGTGAGACTGATAACAGGTTGCAGGCTATGAATTTCCACTGTTCATTGATTCTCCCTTACTTTGCAACTTCATTTCCTGTGTATTTGCCCAAGGGAGCCACCTTATTTACATTCCTTATCCAATGCTGTATGTTTATCATATCCGTAATGGCACTCCTATCAGTCATCTATAATTGTATGCACACCAACTTCTCAGAGAGAAAGAGTCCATACTTGAGGAATGGTGGGAAATTGGCTGCCTTGTGATTGCTTTGCTTCACTTGTTATGGTGTGAATATTGTAATAAACCTTTTTTTATTACTTCTACTTGTTGTTACTTTCTTTGTCCAGCATATCATGCAAAGACCTAAGGTTTGATCTTTTCACATGTAACAGCCATGTGATCTCTGGCACCATGGTAGGGTAAGCACCAATGGGGGTCCTGTTTTCTTAGTAATATCACCCTTGGGTGAGTGCACCCTGTGGGCAAGGAGTGTTTCTGGTGTGGGCCAGTTCTGGCAGAAGG
The DNA here is from genome assembly GCA_016271365.2 of Neoceratodus forsteri. Classification (NCBI taxonomy): domain Eukaryota; kingdom Metazoa; phylum Chordata; order Ceratodontiformes; family Ceratodontidae; genus Neoceratodus; species Neoceratodus forsteri. Next base: position 106,775,754 of record CM028132.1, read on the forward strand.
GGCCTGGGGTGTGGTCCATTGGTGGGAGCCTGGACTGTTGTGGGTGTAGGGTGGCAGCCTGCCTCTTTTCCCCTTGCCGGTGGCCTTTACAGTGTTTCAGCTCTCAGCGTGCAGCCTGTGGGGGCAGGAAAGGATCCATGTGGGGAGTGGTTGGTTGGGACCCCAGTGGGATGGCAGGCCATCAGGATGCCCTGTGTGGCACAGCAAGCAGTCCCCTGGCTGAAATGCAGTCCAGAAACTGAAATGATGCATGAGTGTACAGTGTCTGGAGTTACTGGACAGGCCAGGGGTATGCATAACCGCCTGGAAGAGCCCAGCTGCAGATGTGTGGCATCAGTGATTGGGTATCCAGAAGGTTTTTGTTCTTGCTAAAAGGAACACCATTAGAAGCTTAAAGGGAAGCTCTCATCTTGCCAGCCTCCCGCACCTGCAAGGCTCACCCTCCCATTAAGCCTTTTAAGTATGCTGCAGCATTTTTCTCCCACCACAACATACTTTATTTTAATTGCAAAAGTCTACTAACCAAGTATTGCAGATGCTAGTGGGGCACCATTATCTGTAAATGTAGCAACAGCACCATGAGCTTCAGTACAAAAGTATTGAAGCGCTTAGTGCGAGGTTGCTGCAGGAGAATAATACTTAAAAGGCTTTTCCAGAGGGTAAGCCTTGCTGGGACGGGAGGCTGGCATGATGAAAGCTTCCCTTTAAGATCTTCCAGTAAGAAAATAGCTCACTGTGGTTTAAAATCAGCCCTCTGTGTTTTAAAGTAACTGCCTGTGTAGAAGGTTAAAGCTAGGCAAAGTAAGAAATGGGACTGGGACAGTAGAAAAGTCTCCTGCTGTCACAATTGTTGCATCAGTTTGAGTATTTATGAGACCAAGAGAAGGAAACAGTAAGCAAGTGCCTAACTGAAGACAGAATAAAGTGAAGGAATATGAAATGAGAGTGCTGCTGAGTTTGAACTACCTCTGTGTGTGGCCGTTTTTGGTCCACATTTAATGCTGTTGTCAGGAATGTAGACTTTTCAGCTTGAGGGATGGTCTGTAATCTGTAAATCAATCTGTTGAAAAAAAGGTTGCTGCAGGACAACTGTAAGATTTCGGCCTGTGAAGGGCCCAACTGTAATTATTACCCCATGCTCCATGTAGTGGTTCATTAACTTTCTCGTTTATTAAATCAGTTTTGCACTTTTGATTCTGGAGTAGACATTGAAGTTAATTGATTTAAATTTGTGCATGTGTGCCTGTTATTGAACATTGCCCCTGCAGTTAGCCCGCTGAAGCAAACAAATGTGCCTGCTCCTCAACCTGCAAAGCCATCCCGCATCATCATCAGAATCAAGTAAAGAGCATATTCTGATTTCTTGTACTGTGTATTTGTGGTTGTACAATACCCCCCTCCCACCAGTTTGCCACCTGGATACCCCTAAACACCGGGGGGGGCTTGCATATGTAACTGTTGCCTTTCACGTAGAGATGTCCTGCCTAATTGGTTATATATTTTATATCTATGTGAGTCATATCAGCCATTAAGCACAAATCATGCCATCTTTTTGAGTTGTACATCCAATTTTGTAAGCTTTTCCTTTGTACAGTACTCGTACACAATATCTGCATAATAAAAATTGGAAAATTTGAGACTGTACCATCTTTAATCTAGTAAATTGATCCAAGCACCCTTATGTCGATATAGTGCTCTAAACATTTCCCAACCTTATTTATCAATTTGGCCACATGTAGGTTTCCTGAACCTATCGTATCCATCCAATACCCAGATACTCATAACCCTCTACTTGTTACAATTTTGTATCTACCAATGTATATATATATATATATATATATATATATATATAATCTATGAATTGGGTCATTCAGTTTATTTGAAGAGCCAATCAACATCAGATTTTCTTAGTTGAATTCAATTTCAAATAGGACAACTTAAAAAAGTTTTAAGTTTATCAAACATCTGCTGTAATTTTAGCTGAACCCCCTTAACTGAAACATCGGAGGCATAGACCACAGTGTCATCAGCATGTAGCTGTAGTCTGTACCTACGATGTAGCTCTAACCCTCTCAGATACACTGTAAAAGAAGAGGACCCAAGATGGATTCTCATGGAACTCCTCTTCTAATATTTATAAACCTGAGTGATGACTATTCACCATCATACTTTGCTGTTGCCCAATCAGACTAATTTTGGAACCAAGTTAAAACTTCCAGTCCCATCACATGATCACCCAATTTCTTCAGTAGTATTAAATGATCCACCACCCACCATGTCGAAGGCCTTGGAGAGATCAACAAGGATAGCCCCGGGGGTGTGGAAAGGATGACCAGTGACTTGAGAACACTTGAGGAGTGGTCACAAGTATGGCATCTGGGTTTTAATGTGTAAAAGTACAAAACAATGCACTTGGGGCACAGAAACCCAAGGGCAGAGTACAAAATGGGGGGAGCATTATTGATGACCACCAAACAGGAAAGAGACCTGGAGGTAATAATCTCAGATGACCTAAACTTGTCCAGACAGTGCAACAAAGCAGTTGGGAGGGCCAGTAGGATGCTGGGATGCATAGGGAGATGTACCCCTAGCAGGTGGGAGGTCATGCTGCCTCTGTATAGATCACTGGTAAGACCTCACTTAGAATACTGTGTACAGTTCTGGAGGCCACATCTCCAGAAGGATATAGACAGATTGGAGGTTGTTCAGAGGAGAGCAACTAAAATGGTATGGGGTCTGCATCACAAAACCCTATCAGGAGAGACTGAAGGAACTCAATATGTACACCATGGAAGAGAGAAGGGAGAAGGGGATATGATAGAAACCTTTAAATATATGAAGGGGTAAATAATGGAAGCAAGTATTTTTCAAAATAAAAGATGCACAAAAACAAGAGGACATGTTGTGAAGCTGGAGAGGGGTACAGTCAGGAGAGAAGCACCACAAGTGATCAACAGAGATTTGCCTGATGTCCCCCACAGCGACACCTGCAAATTGCCGCAAACGACCCGATGCACTGAAGAATGACGGACGGAAACCTGATGCGGCACCTGCAATGGAGACCCCAACAGACAGTGTTGCAATTGGCCACTGAATACTGCAGGACCACCACTGTCAGACACCGTGATGAACGACCTGACGACAAACCCCCCCAGCAAGCCAAGGAGGACCCGACGAGCAGAGGGATGACATGCCGGGATGTGGGTGGGAGTTACCAGTAGGCAACGTGGGAACACACCAGGGTTGGCGGCTCAGCTGTACACACAAACACTCACACATAGGGAATGCTGCTGGCACAGCGCAGCCAGATGCAGGACTAGAAAAGGATGCATGGCTTGGTGGCACTAGTGGCAAAACTGACACGGGACACATGGGACCACCCAGTGCACCCAGCTCCTATGGAACATTGCTGCAGCACAAGGGACTCGATCACAGGAAACAGTGGCAGCAAGTGGGAGAATGGGCAAGGGGCTGGTGACAATGTGCACCCCACCGCACTCACACCCCAGAGCTCACACCAGGAGGCTGATGTTCAATGCTAGCCCCATCAGCTAGTCCCTGTGGCTCTGGGTACTGTACTGGGAGACCAGGTCGGTGATCATCTTGGCACTCTCCCTCCACCACCAACAGGAGTGTACCATGGCCTGGCCAGACATGACCTGCTGCAGTTGGACCTCCATCAGCCACTGTTTCCCCACCCGGGACATCAAGGAACTGCCACAGGGTGGGGTGTGCCATGCCCAGCAGGGCACTGAATGCCCTGTGCCAGCCCTCGATGGCATTGTTTGTGTGCAGCATCTCTTCCCTGACAGATGCATGGCAGTTCCATACAGAGATGGGGAACAGTGGCTTGTGGCGGTGCCCACTGGACAGGTCTGCCAGCCAGGTATCCTTGAAATAATCAAGGACAGGGTGAGTGCCTCCTCATTCTCTGTAAATTATGCCTAGCTATGGAGCTCCTCATAGGTGATGTACACGTCCTCCAGGGGCACAAAAGCAAGGGCTGGCAGCATGCGGAGATGCATGGTGCACACACTGTCCATGCTGTACTGGTGTGCAAGCCCCGCATGCTGATGATTTGCCTCCACCCACACTGGCATAGGTGAAAAAAACACATGTGCACATCCATCTGTAGAAACACATTCTGCACTACCCTGTAGTCGGCCATCTCAAAGTTGATTAACATGTGGCAGGGGCCACTTACTGAGCACAGCTCAGACACCTTGGTGAACACCACCATGTATGCTGCCACTGTCCTCTTCATCATGAGAACATACACGGTGGGCAGTACAGTAGCCCTGTCCACCCAAGGAAGGGTGTATAGTTGTTGAAACAGCCAGGGACAGCACTTAAAGGTGCCATTCCATAGCCAGGATGGGCTGTGGGCTAGGAATTTGAGGTTCCTGCTCATAGTGAACAGCGGGAACCTGTGCACAGTGCTGACCCCTGCATCTTGACCAGAATCATGGAAGAGAAATGGCTCACCCTACATTATCCTCCAATACTCCTCCAGGACGGTAAGCTCCGCTATTGTGTGTGGGTCCACCGGCACCTACTGAATGCTCCTCCTGACCCATTGTGCCCTCTTTAGTAGGGGTACTGTGAAGTCTGCCCCATGGCCTCATTCACCCTTGAGCAGCATGTCACGATGATCTGTTGGCTGCTCTCATTGGTGTCTTTGGCCTCTGCTTCACCACAGCTCTTACTGTATGGACCCTGACTGCCGCAGTATCAGGCACATGCTTGTGTGTGCCCGACACTGATGGGGTGCCCCCTGCCATGGTGAATGCACGCCACTTGCATCTGGATGCTGCTTATTCACAGCATTTCCAGTAAGTGCGCTCGCCGCAGGTCGTTTCACACTGGTAGGTGTACCCAGCCGCCACCAGCAACTTGTGCCCTTTTATGCTGTCAATGTAGTCGGCTGACATGTCCCCCATTGATGCTGGAAAATGGGTCTGCAGGTGCAGTGGTAGTGTTTGTAGTCGCTGCCAGTGTACCTGCTGACATGGGGGGGGCGTGTTGATTGCAGTGGCTGGGCGATTTTGTGGCAATTGGGATATCTGCTGTCAGTGTGACAGTGTCGCTGTGGTGGTGGTGTCACTCTGACACAGTGCTTCCATTAAGGAGAGATGTGAGGAAGTTCTTCACAGAAAGAGTAGTGGTTTCTTGGAACAGCCTACCTACCGAGATGGTGGAGGCAAAAACAGTGATGGGATTTATGAATGCATGGGATATGCATAAAGGGATCTTAGTCCCACTGGCCCTACTCACTGTTTTGTCACACTGCAGTGCCACTTTGAGGTCATCAGGTATGATAACCCCGAAATCCCTTTCCTGCTTAGTGACTGTCAGTACCTCCACCTCCCCATCCTATACTCAGGTCCTGGGTTGTTATGCCCTAGATGCATGATTTTTCAGCTTTTGGCATTGAACCCCAACTGCAATGCTGTTGACTGGTCCTCGAGTATCCCAAGGTCCCTATGCGTTTTTGCCAGCTCCTTCTGATTGTCCACCCTATTACACATATTGGTGTCATCTGCAAAAAAAGCATACCTTTCCTTCCATTTCTTCTGCAGTGTCACATGTGAAGACATTGAAGAGGACCTGTCACAGTCCTGAGCCCTGCAGCATGCTGATCACTCTCTCATCACTACAGTGTGTGCTGTTAACCACCACCCTCTGTTACCTGTCCATTTACCAGTTTTGATGCCAGTTCACCACTTTGGATCCCACCCCTATGCCGCTTAATTTCTTTATCAGACACCACTGTGTCAACTGCCTTGCTAAAGTCCAGATAGGACATGTCCACTACCCTCCCCTGAGTTATTTTCTGGGTCATCCAGTAGAAAAAATCAATCATCTTTGTCTGGCATGACCTCCCCTCACTGTGAATCCATGCTGCCCTTGGTCTTGAAGCCTATTGGATTCAAGATACTGTACCAGCTTTTCCTTTAACAGTTTTTCCATTTGTTTCCTCATCACTGAGATGAGACTGACTGGCCTATAGTTACTAGCCTCTTGCCTGTGGCCACTGCTATGTAGAGGGACTATATCTGTTCTCCCCAGTCCTCCAGAACCATTCCTGATTCTAATGAGCTGCTGAATAAGGTTGTCAGTAGGGCAGCTAGCACCATTCTGAGTTCCTTTAGTACCCTTAGGTGTATCCTGACCGCTCCCATAGCCTTGTCCACTTTCAGAGCTGCAAGTCCCTTTAGGACTCTTTCCTCTAAAAATTGACTTGTGTCCACCCCCAACTTTGTTTCTGCTGCTCCCCAGTTGTTCACTCCCCAGCTGTGAAGACTTAGCAGATGTACCTGTTCAGGATGTATGTTTTTTCTTGGTCCCCTTCTGCACAGCCTTCCCCTAACTTCCTCCTTATCCTCACTGTCCCCCCCTCTTGTTTTCCTTTTCTCACTTATACAGTATTCCTGAAGAAAGACATATAGTGTATGGTGTAATGCTATTGCTGATGGAAATCTATTACTGGAATTTCCTTGTTGTGCTGCAGTAGCTGCGTCATCATGCTGTAGTACTGCACTAGCGACATCACTGCTGCAGCACAACAGCATCGAATGTCTCAAGTGTGACTGACTCGCAGAAGCTTCATCTCTGATCGCTGATTCTGACACAGATAGAAGCAGCATAGGCAATCATGACAGCTGTTTTTTCTTTTTACAAAATATAAAATTGGACTACATGCGTCCTAGCCCACCATCCTGATTCCTACAATTCTGAGTGAAAAAGTGAGTGAGTCACCATCGAGGGCAGCAAAAACACTGATCCCGAACTGATTGTTTATGAATATGTCCCCAGGTGTCTGAAAATGCTGTATGTGTGTTTGTGTTTGAAACGTTGGCAAGAAATAAATAGAATGCTGAAATATAGCCCAATAGACTCATCCCTATTGTGTGTATAGAGTACCATGCACCATAAAAGATTGTTTATGGTTTTCAGTACACAAACAAGGCTGCGTCTGAATCAAAAGGTTGTTGTGGCAACCAGGAGCTGCACTTCTGAGGTCTCAGGTTGCCATGGCAACCTCTCGATTCAGACACAGCCTTGTTGTGTATTGAGAATAATATTCAATTATCTATATCCCCTTTAGATACCCCTTTGGCTATCCTTTTCTCTGCACTTTCGCTCCCTTCACTGCCTTACCTGCTTCCCTGTTTTGTTTGGTATACCTTCCTGTATTCCTTCCTCTGCATTTCTTTATACCTCCAGAATGCCACCCTTTTTTCCTTCAGCACCGTGGCCACTTCCCTAGAGTACTATATCTCATTTTCCTTCTGCTCTACTCACTTCCTTCACAGGGAGGCTGGTTGATTTAATTTTGCCCTCCCTTATTTTCCCTGTTTTCCCCTTATCCCTCCCCAGCAAAGCACTCCTACTAGGCAGTTACTGAGGTAGTCTCCCATTTCATTAAAATCTCACCTCTTAAAGTCCAGAACCCTTGTCCTTGTGTGGTCTTACTGTTAAACCACATTGTATGGCTATCACTAGTACCTAGGACCAGCCCACTGTGATGTCCACAATGCTGTCCCTATTTGTAAGCACCAGATCTAGCATTGCCCACTCCCTAGTGAGGTCATCGACTAGCTGCCTGAGAAAGCCCTTGTTGGTAGTTAAGACTGGCCCTGCTCCTTGCTAAAGTTGCATTTGGGAGGCTCTAATCCACATCCAGCAGGCTGAAGTCACTAACTAGTAGTACCTTCCCCTTAATTGCCATCCTGAAAATGCCTTTCCCAAGTGTCTTATCTAACTCTTCTCCCTGAGTTGAAACATAGAAACATACAAGTTGATAGCAGATAAGGACCTCAAGGCCCATCCAGTCTGCCCATTTTTTCTACCTTATGAATGTGCCATAGGCCTTTACTCTGTCAATAGCCTATCTATTCATACTCATACTCATACTCATACTATACTCATACTCATACTCATACTCATACTGTTGGAGATCTGTATACCACCCCTGTACAGATAGTGGCACCAACACCTGTCTCCAGGATGACCCACAGTATTTTCAGTTCTTCCTTTTCCTCTGGGTGCCTTTTATTCCATCACTCATACATAGTACAACCCCCTCCCCCTTCCCTGTCTCTCCTGAACAGAGAGTAAGCCGGTATGGCCATATTCAAGTCATAGCTGTCAAGGCACCATGACTCCATTATGGCCCCCAAATCCAGGCTAACCTCCTCCATGATAGCCTTCATGTCTGGGATTTTATTTCCCAGCCTCCTTGAATTGGCACACATGGCTTCCCATACCTTACTACCTCCTTGCCTGCTTCCCTGCATTCTCTCGCCTCCTGCCTGTGCTCAAAGAAAAACAAAATGAACCTTCTCCCCTTTCCTCCTTTCACCAATTTTTTGTTTTGAGTTTAGTTTAGGTAGGTATTTATGTATATGGGATATAAATATAATGAGCCCTATGCATGAGTGGGTGGGAATTATGTGCTGGAGGCATATATCCCACCCGCATAGCTTCATGGCCCTGGACAGGCATAGGGTGCATGGTATGCACTACTGCAAGCACCCATGGGGCACCAGTCCATGGCCCCACCACTCCAGCACATAGGACTCTGCAGGGTGGCCAGGGTAGAGTTGCAGACTCAGGCAGGCATCCAATGGGATGCCCATCCTGAGTCCCAGAGTGGATTACTTGCTCGGGGCAACATGGGTCCGGGTGTGTGAATAGCACCCAGACCCACACTGCAGTGCCCCGCAATCCAGCAGACCAACCTGCCCAACAACAGTCCCTGCTGCAGTGCATGCCACACTGATGTCTCCCCTCCACCCCCACACAGGTCACCCCTCACCTCCCGGCACTGGTATGCCCGGTCCCCCACCGGCGTAAACATACCCCCAACCCCTGACAACTGTCTTCCAGGTCCCCGTTTGCTGAATACATACACCCCATCCCAACAAGTTCCAGCCATGTCCCTGGCCACATAAAACATACCCAGGGCTCCTTGGCTTCTGCGGCAGCATTTTCTGATTTCTGCAGCATGATTTATTCATTTTTCTGGCAGAACACACTCATGCCATTGGCTAAATATGTTGTGATGTCATTGATGACATCATATGCTGAGCATAGAGGAGGGGCTTCAGGATAAACGTGATGGGAAAGAAAGTCTGACACTATGGAAAAACAGTATATTTAAATGAAAATTCACCAAAGCCAATGAATTCTGCGGCACTACATATATTCTGCAGCATGAACATACCCTCTACCCCCCAACAGGTGTCAGCCTGGTCCCCATATATGGTATGACAACCCCTCCAACACACTCAGGTGCCATGCCAGCCCTACCACAATCCCCAACACTGTACCCCCACCCCTTGTTGGTGTGCAGTGGTCCCTCCACCCCCTGTGGCACCAACAACCCCCCTCTCCATTCCTGCCAACAGTGCTGTGGCTCAGGACAGCCAGCAGCACAGCCCTCCACACACCTCCACAGCTGTTGCCCATTGAACTGAGGCTGGGAGCAAGCATCCATATATAGGCATCATGCTCCCAGCTGTGGTTGGATGGCTGGCAGCCATGGAGGTGTGTGGAGGGCTGTGCGGTTGGCTGTCCTGAGCCACGGCACTGCTTGCAGGTACAGGAAGGGGGGGTTGTCGGTGCCACGAGGGATGAGGGGGACCACTGCACACCAACAACAGGTGGGGGGTGCTGGGATCGGGGCTGGGGGTGTTCCGGATGATGTGCACAGTGCTGGGCTGGGCTGTGCAGGACAGGGCATCTGTCAGGGAAGGGTGTGTGCTGCCTCAGTGATGGGGCTCTGATGTTTGTGTTGGGGGATATCTACAGTGGGATGGGGCAGAGCTGTGTGGTGGTGGCTGCCCATATATGGCTGGGGACGGGACAGTGATGTTTGGTGGGGGGGGGTTGCAGCACACGAATGGGGACGGGATATCAGTTTGTGTGTGGAGGGGCCACCAATGTGTGTGGGGCGGGGCAGCCATTCGGGACTGGGGCCAGGTGCTTGTCTTGTGAGGGGTCTGAACTGTACAGCCGAGACCAGGGCAGATGTCCTGATGTGGGGGGGGTGTCCATGGTGCTGCTGGTGCCGTCTGGTGTTCTGTGTGCACGGGGCAGGGCATGTATATTGGCTATGGCAGGGTCCTGCCTGGCATAACCGGCACCCTCCTACACCACCTGGTGTGCTGCACTATGCGCCTTAGTGCATGGTGCATAGTGCATAGTGCAGGCATGCCTCCACCACACCCCCGACTGCCTGCGGTGCATTGCTGTCCGCGCAGCCGGGGGATCGGGTGTGTATCCACCTTGCACATGGATCATGAATGCTGTGGGGTTCCCATGCGTGAATTTCCAGCTTAGGGTTGCCTACATGCCTTAGTTACACAGCGCATAGGCACCCTTTTGTTTCGTGCATAGGCATCAATATTAAGTGTAATAAGTTTTACAGGGTGACTTTTTTCACATCTGTATATATGTAATCTGTACATTATGTCATATATATGGTTCACAGTTTCAATTTATAGGTTTATATTATTTGGTTATGAATTTTAGTGTGTTGCCACTATTAGAATTATGGGGTTTCTAATTCACTAATTCATTGCTCCTATATATTTATTTATTTTATTTTATTCTTTTTGGTAACCGGGTAAGGCCCCCTAGGCACAAGTGCCTGTTTTCAGGGGCAACCTGGGAGAACTGGGGAGGTTAAATGACTTGCTCAGAGTCACACAGTATGCAAGTGGAGGTTGTGGGAATCATGTATTAAGTATTGGGATGGTCTGCATCTGAGCTGAAGAGGGAGCTTGGTTTTAGGAAAAAATATATTATCCCACATTAACAAGTCTTAAGCTCCATATGAAGGGGGACACGGGTATGGTAGCCTCTGCTACAAACATCAAAAATTGCCCTATTGCCAAGACTGACCAATGCAGAATACTGCAGGTAAATGCTAGGAGCCTCAATCTCCTTAAAAAACTTGAATTAGAGGCAATTATGTTGAGGGATGAAATAGATCAGATTGCGGTGTCTGAAACTTGGTGGGACAAGGCTAATGAGTGGTGCAAAGACATAGGGGGGTACAGATTCTTCATTAACAATAGAATTAACAAACGAGGTGGTGTTGTCGGTATATATGCTAGGGACACTCTTGATTGTCATAAAATTATTCCACCTAATAACACAACTACAGAAATAGAAAGCGTTTGGATTCAGCTACTCATAAATAATCGGTCCAAGATACTATTTGAAAATTTTATAGACCTCCAAATTCTGGGCAACAATACAATACCATCTTACCTAAGGAGATTGAATTAATGTGTGATACAAATTATTCCATTATCGTTGGGGATTTCAACTTCCAAGGAATAAATTGGGAAAACTTGTCAAGTACCAATAGTCAGGAATGTGAGTTCATCAAAACTATCACTAGTTTAGCCCTCAATCAATTAGTTACATATCCTACTAGAAGCAACAATATACTTGATTTAGTTATTAAACTTATTACCAACCTAGATATTGACCACTCTGACATTAGGTTTGGATGCCCACTAGGTGGCAGTGATCATAATTTTATTCAATTCACATAGAATCATAGAAATTTGCCAGAAGAAAAGAACCCCTTGGCCTTTCCAGTCTGCATGTTACCTCCCTCCCCAATGAAGATCTCCTCCATCCCTCTCCAGCCTGCCCTCTGCTCCCCAGTCCCATGTGCATGTTCCATGCCCTCTTAAAACTCTCCACAGTATCCACTCCCACCACTCATTCTGGTAGCTTGTTCCATGGCTGTACCACACTCTTGGTAAATAACCTCCCTCTGATGTCACCTCTGAATCTGCCCCCTCCAGTTTAAGGGTATGCCCCCTAGTATTATTGTTCTGACTCAACTTGAATATGCTGTCAACTCTCACCCTGTTTTTGCCCTTCAAGTACTTGAATGTCTCTACCATGTCCCCCCGCACCTTCTTCTCTTCCAGTGAGTACAGGCCCAGCTCCCTCAGCCTCTCCTCATATGACCTCCCCTGCAGCCCCCACACCATTTTGGTTGCTCCTCTATGGACTCTTTCCAGCCTGTCCTTATCCCCTTGCCAGTATGGCCTCCAGAACTGGACCCCATATTCAAGGTGTGGTCTTCCTATCCTGTTCCTCCTGTACAGTACATACCCAGGAATTTCCACTCCCCAGCCATGGTTTTCAGTGCACCAGGTCTCCGTGACTGCCACCAGGTTGAGGTCTCCTTCTGTCACTAATGCCTGCAGCACTTCCATTTTATTACACAAACTCCTGGTGTTTATCAGTAAGCCCCTCCACCAGCCCCTCCCTCTTCCCTTCCACCCTTGTCTGCTTCTATTGCCTCCATCTGTGGGATTGCTAGTTAGGCCCAATCCTCTCCTCACTCCTACTGGGCTCAATCTAGCTTTGCCCTCCCCCACTCTTAGTTTAAAACATTCCTTATTATTTTATCTATATATCCCTGTAGTTTCCCACTCAAAATCCTGGCCACCTCATCATTTATATGGAACCTATCTCTCGCATACAGATGTTGGTCCATCCATGTGTCTCCCCAATCCCCTATACAATCGTAGCCCTCTCTCCTGCACCACTGCCTCAGCCAGTGGTTAAAGTTTTTGATTCTCAATTGTCTCACTGTACTGGCACAGTGTACTGGCAGGACTTCTGAGAAGTCTATGGTATTTACAATTCCCTTGCACCCTCTAGTCAATTCCATAAATCTCCTCTGTACCTCTTGACCTCCTCTCCGGCCAGATCATTCATGCTAAGGTGTACAACCAGATTAGGTCCCCCCCCAATCAGCCTGATGCACTCCTTAATTCTTGGGAGTGCCCTACTTGCGTCCATTCCTGGTTCACAGAAAACTGACCTCCCCTTGAAGGCAACACCCTTTCTTAGCCAGTGGATCCCTTTGATAATGGAATCCCCAAACACTATCACTGATTTTTCATGTGCTACCCCCAAGGGTGCCACCACCTTCCTTACCTGGCTGTTTCTGCCTTTCCTCCTGGCTCCCCCATTCACCATCCACCCCCACCCCTTCCAGCCCTGTCCCTTGGTCCACCTGTCCTGCTGGGAGACCTCTGGTCTCGATCCCACCGGGCCCCCTCCCACCCTCGCCTATTCCATTTCTGTCCCTATCTAACACATCTTCTCCATGGTGCCTGTCCTTCTCTGGCCTCCTTGTGATACTCCCCTTGCTTTCTTCCTTTCTCACCCTTGTCTCTACCCCATCCTCCCATTCAATCCCTCCCTTTCCCCTGGTATCCCCCTTACCTTTCTCCTTCCAGGCCACAATAACCTGATCCTCCCCTGCCTTCACCTGCCTTATCTGGTCCCTCTGTTTATTCCCCTCTGCCTCAACCCCATACCCATCCTCTTGCTCATTGATCCCCATTAAGGGCCTGTATCTGTTGGAGCCTGCTGTATACCCTATGCTCAAGAATGCCAGTATTGCTGTCCATCAAGTCCCTGTCCCCCAATCTGGTCATTCCTGCAGTGACCCCTGTGTGACCTGCCCCCCTATCCACCTGGTCGGTCTGCCTTCTTCCTCCCATTTGGTTGCCCTCTGCAATTTTTCTGCTGATGTCCCTCTTTGTCCAGGATACCTCTCTTTTTATCCATGCCAACTCGGCCTCCAGCTGCTCTAGCCTTTGACAAACTGGGCACGTTCCCAGTCTCCACTGAGTGCTCATGAATACTGCCGCACCACAGTTGTTACAGCCCATGTTCCACCTTCCTCTGTGTCTCCCTGTCCCTTCCTTCCACTGGGGGTACCCTCCCTTCTATCTCCAGTGATCCCTCACCTGTCATGCCCCTCTAATTTGCTCCATTACAAAATGCTTTCCCCGACCCCTCCCCAGGCTAGCATTCCCACACCTCTCAGTCCTCCATCCCCCTCTCCTGCCCACAAGGCCAATTCCTCCTCTCCCTTATTCTCCCTCCTGGTTTCATGATCCCAGTAATGTTTTGCTTTCCTTTACCAGATCCTGCTAACTTCTAGTCACAGAAGATCAAAACGTCAAACTAAGCATTCTCCTTCAACACTGTTAAAACAAAACCCTCTAGTACTCAAACATTTAGTAATTACAAGAAGGTTGACTTTGGAAGAATCTATGAGCTTTAAAAGCAATAAATTGGGAACTCATAACAAATAACCTTTCGGTTGAGAGCACTTGAACCCTAATCAAAAATACAGTTACTAACTTAGAAAACACCTTTGTTCCTAAAACAATCAAATACAACAAGAAGGGTAGGGTCCCAATCTGGTTAACCACATCAATTAAACATCAGATAAGGAAAAACAAAAAAGCTTTTAGGAAACTTAAAAAAGATAACTCCACCTTGGCTAGAACTCACTACACAACTGAACTAAAAAAACTTAAACAAATGATTTAAAAATAAAAATATAAGGTTGAATTTAAAATTGCTCATACAAAGGGGAATAATAAAGCCTTTTTTTCTTATGTCAACAGCCAAAAAAATGAACCTAGGTATGTTGGACTATTGGTCATTAACGGTTCCATTATCGAGGATGATAAAACAACAGCAAACACTTTCAATGAATACTTTTGCTGTTTTCAACAACAAGGGTAACAATCCTGATACACTATTAGTCATTGAGAATTCCAGTATACACTTTACTAAGGAGGAAATTGAATCTGCTATAAAAAAAAACCTCAAGGTCAATACCGCAGCAGGACCCGACAACATTCAGTCTAGATTCTTAATTGAAATGTTGTTGGTCATATCCACCCCCCCCTTAACATTCTCTTCAACAAATCTGTTGAAACTGGTGATGTACCCAGTGATTGGAGATCAGCAATTATTGTCTCCCTACATAAAAAGGGAAATAGGGGTTCCGTGTGCAGCTACCATTCCATAAGTTTAACCTCACTTTGTTGTAAAATCATGGAGCATCTTATAAAAGAAAGAACTGAATTAGAAATGAAATAAGCGGGTCTAAATGACACTTACCAACATGGGTTCACGAATGGTTTATCTTGCACCATCAATTTAGTCAGTTTCTTTAATGCAGTAGGTACTAATCTTGATTCCAACATTCCCACAGATGTCATCATGTTAGATTTTGCTAAAGCATTTGATACAGTCCAACATTATGAACTAATATCAAAATTATTTAAAATAGGTCTCAGTCATCGTCTAATTAGATGGCTTGATAACTGGCTAAAAGATAGAAAACAATATGTACACATAAAAGGAATTCTATCAGATATGGGCCCAGTTAGTAGCAGAGTACTTCAGGACTCAATCTTGGGCCCTACCCTATTCAGAGGCGCATCCATCCAGTTGTACCTCTCCACAATTCCTATGCCATTCTGGCAAAGTGTGGTTCCTCTATGGAGGCACCTGCAGTGGAGACCAAGGAGGATGCTGGGAACCTCTACAAAGGAGACCCACAGGAGGGTGGCATGGGACCCCACAGGGGAAGGAAACAACTCCTGGTAGGGGGCTCCATTGTTAGGAAGGTAGAACTGGGGGAGGAAGGGGAGAGGGAGGTAAGGTGCCTGCCTGGCACCATGGCTTGGAGGGACAGGGAGCGAATCCTCAGAACTGCTGGAGCAGCTGCACAGGGGAAGGAGATGGATGTCATTGTCCACCTAGGGACAAATGACCTGGCTAAGAAAGGGATTAGAGCAGTGCAGGAAGAGTTTGTGGAATTGGGGAGGGGCCTTAGACAAGTAGCATGCATGGTAAGTTTCTCAGAGGTGCTGCCCATCTATGGCGTAGGAGAGGCTAGGGTGTTTTGCACCATGGGATTTAATCAGCGGTTGAAAAACTGGTGCAGAGCTCAGGTATTTGGCTTCACTGGGAACTGGGGGTCCACCTGGAGTGATGCAAGCCTATACTGGCATGATGTGCTGCATCTGTCCAGGAGGGGAACCAGGATCCTAGGTGATAGGTTTAAATGCTTCATTGGCAAGCATGTAAACTAGCCAAGGGGGGAGGCACTGGAAAGAAGCAGGGAAATCCTAGTCCCCCCTCAAAATAATTGCGGTAGTAAGTACAGAAAACAACAACATAGAGGTGGCGATAGGGAGAAGGGAAGGGGTAAATGGGGAAAGTAACAAAGGCAAAAAGAACAGGGATGGGGTAAAAAGGAGTAAGGCCATCAGGAAATGGAGAGTAATGAGTACCAATGCCCGTAGTCTGGGCAACAAACTCCATGAGCTGGTGGCCTTGATGGAAGAGGGATGCCTGGATATCGTAGCAGTCACAGAAACATGGTACACAGAGAACCATGACTGGGATGTTAACATACCAGGGTACATAACCTACAGGAGAGACAGGCAGGAGAGAAGAGGGGGAGGAGTAGCTCTCTATGTAAAGGAAGGGATAAAAGCAAGTGAACAAAAGAGTAAACAGGGAGGAGAGGAGGCACTGTGGGTCACCTTGGAGACTGGAAAGGGCACCACAATCTGCACAGGGGTTGTGTACAGACCCCCATGTCAGGGGGAGGGAATGGGCAAGGACATGATAGAAGGCATTTTTAGGATGGCAGAGAAAGGGGAGATACTGTTGATGGGAGACCTGAACATACCAGATGTTAACTGGAGCACATTTGCTGCAGCCACATCCAAGAGTAGGGCCATTCTCGATGCTCTACAGGTGGCAGGCCTCAGACAGCTAGTTTCAGAACCCACTCGTGAGGGAGCAATCTTAGACCTTATACTCTCAAATGGGGCAGTGAGAGGATCTCAGATCTAGAAGTGGGCTGCCATCTGGGAACAAGTGACCATCAAACAGTGTGGTTCACGTTAAACTCAGCTACAGAGTCAAGCCTGACAAAAGTGAGGGTATTGGACTTCAGGAGGGCTGACTTTGGCAAGATGGGAGAGTGCTTCAGAAAAGCACTAGCAAATAGGCTAGAAGGAGGGGTGGAGTAACAATGGGGAGTCATCAAACTGCCATCACAGAGGCAACAAGTCTTTGTGTGAAGCAAATAAACAAATCAAAATGAAAGAAAAAGCCACTATGGTTCTCAAAAGAGGTGGCTGGGAAAGTCAGGGAGAAAAAGATAGCATTCAGGAAGTATAAGGAAACACAGAAGGAGCAGGACAGAGAGCTGTACCAGTTAAGTCAGAAGGAAGCAGGGAGGGAAGTCAGAATAGCAAAGGCCCAGACTGAGGAAAAGATAGCCAACTTGGTTAAGAAGGGGGATAAAACCTTTTATAGGTACATCAGAGAGTGTAGAAAGACAACGGGAGGGATAATGAGGCTGAATAGAATGAATGGTGGGTGGGCAGAGGGGGACAGTGAAAAGCAGGGATAATGACGAATATTTCTGCTCAGTATTCACAAAGAGGAGGGAAGTGCCTAATCCAATTAACAGAAGCACACTTGATGGAATTCGATCCAGCCCTTTCACAGAAGAAAGGGTTCTGCAAGAACTTCTAAAACTGAAGGTGGACAAAGCAATGGGGCCTGATGGAATTCACCCCAGAATTCCTAAAAGAATTAAGGGGAACTAGTGAACCACTGACTACTCTTTTAATAAATCATGGGAGGATGGTGTGGTACCCGAGGACTGGAGGAAGGCGGATGTGATTCCCCTTCACAAAAGTGGGACCAAGACAGAGGCAGGAAACTACAGACCTGTCAGTTTGACCTTTGTGGTAGGAAAGTGATGGAGTCACTTCTGAAGGAAAGAATTGTTGAGTACCTTGAGGCCAGTGGGGCACAGGACCCAAGGCAGCATGGGTTCACAGCGGGAAGGTCATGTCAGACGAATCTGATAGATTTCTTTGACTGGGTGACCAAAGTAGTAGACCTGGGAGGGGCTGTGGACATGGCCTACCTAGACTTTAGCAAAGCATTTGACACAGTCCCACACAAAAGATTAATAGTCAAATTAACCAGCCTGGGAGTGGGTCCCAGGGTGGTAGCCTGGGTAAAACATTGGCTGGACAACAGGACACAGAAGGTAATTGTAAATGGAGTCCACTCTGAAGAAAGAGGGGTTACTAGTGGGGTACCGCAGGGTTCAGTACTGGGTCCAATCCTTTTTAATGTCTTTATAAGTGACATTGCAGAGGGACTGGAAGGAAAAGTATGCCTCTTTGCAGATGACACAAAGATCTGCAACAGGGTTGATACACAAGGAGGCGTGGAAAGGATGAGAAGGGACTTGGCAAGGTTGGAGGAATGGTCAAAGTATGGCAGCTAGGATTCAATGCAAGAAGTGCAAAATAATGCACCTGGGAAACAACAACCCTGGGGAAGATTACACAATGGGGGGGGGAGGTAGTAACAACAACAAAAAAGGAAAGGGACCTGGGGGTAATCATATCAGTTTACCTTAAGGTTAGCAAGCAATGTGAGAAGGCAGTTGGGAGGACTGGAGGTATATTGGGATGCATAGGGAGAGGCATCAGCAGCAGAAAACAGGAAGTTGTTATCCCTCTGTACAGACAGTTGGTGAGACCCCATCTGGAGTACTGTGTCCAGTTCTGGAGACCCCATCTCCGCAAGGACATAGACAGGATACAGGCAGTTCAGAGGAGGGCAACTAAAATGGTGCAGGGTCTGCAACAGAAGCTGTACGAGGAGAGACTAAAGGAGCTTAATATGTATACCCTTGAGGAAAGAAGGGAGAGGGGGGACATGATAGAAACTCTTGAGTACCTCAGTGGAATCAACAAAGCCCAAGAGGGTAGCGTCTTTCAGAAATAGAGACATGCAAGAACAAAGGGACACAATTTAAAGATGGGCGGGTGGTTCTGGGGAAATGTGAGGAAGTATTTTTTCCCAGAGAGGGTAGTAGATGCATGGAACAGCCTTCCTGAGGAGGTTGTGGGGTCTAAAACTGTGGGAGAATTCAAGAATGCATGGGACAGACATAAGGCAGTTCTTGAGGGGGGTAGGAAGAAATAGGCTGTTGGTTAACTAGGATCTGCGGCCTATCCTGTAGGTTGGATAATGGGCAGACTAGGTGGGCCAAGCGGTCCTTATCTGCCGTCAAAGTCTATGTTTCTATTCAATCTCATCATATAAGATCTTAACACCAATGTGTCCAGCCTAGTCTACAAATTTGCTGATGACACAAAACTGGGAGGGGAGTAAATACTTACAGCAAACACCTTTTCATGGTATTTGATCTTTATACCATTAAACTCTGGGCCAAGACTAATAAAATGGCTTTCAACCACGATAAATGTGTGGTATTACATTTTGGTAGCAATAATCCACTATATTCTTATTCACGTAATAATATCACATTAAAATCTGTTGATAGGGAGAGAGACCTGGGCTTTATGGTCAATAACAAATTATCATCTGCTGACCATTGCAGCAAAATTACACTTACTGCTAACAGAATCCTGACCTGTGTCAAATGCTCATTTGTGAACACAAGCGAGTCGTGTATTCTGCCACAGTACAGGTCTTACATCAGACCTCACCTTGATACAGGCTCCCCCTTTTGGTGCCCCTATTTGAGATGAGACATTGATTTGGTTGAGAGGATCCAGCATAGAGCTACAAAAATTATACCAAAATAAAAAAAATGTTATAAGGAGAGATTATCTGTTACATGGCTGGTTAGTCTAGACTCTAGAGGAAAGGAGAAGCAGGAGAGACCTGCTACTTTACAAAATCCTGCAAAATCCAGAGCTTAGCACCAAATGTTCCTTTAGATGTAATTGACGTATATCTTGTTTAAGATCTTACAATAAGCAGTTACTACAGTAGTACCCAAGGCTCACACTAGTAGAAGAGATGACTACTTTACAGTTAGAGTCACCAAGGCATGGAACAAACTCCCCCAATATATTGCAGATTCAAATAATTTTGACATCTTTAAATCAAGATTGGATCGATATCTCAATTGGACTTCAAATAAGGGATAATTTACCCACACATTGTGGGAGACATTCAAGATGGGCAATTGCTTATGTCTACACCAAACCTAGTAAACTGAGTAAACTGAATATGTATGTACAGTTACTAGATTATTCTTAGTGTAATCTTTGTCCTTGTCATGCACTCTTTTTTTAGGGTAACAATTTTAACGGTGTATGAGGATAGAATGGAAATAAATATGGTACTTTTACAAGTAGGAAGAGCATTGGTTTTTGAGATGCTGTTTTGTTATTTTTGAAGATGTAGTTATTTTGTTAAATATAAATGTGGTTTCAAATGAAAGAACAGTGGGATAGCCCTCTAATTTGTTAGAGGACTACTATGCAGCAGCAGACCACAATTCAGTGTCTCTTCCTACTCAATTGCTGGTTGCCAGGGATGAAGGGAATGTTCCCACCTGTAGTTACCTTTTTTGTAGAAATACTTGCTCTGAGTTTGAAATCATTCAGGATAACTAGTGCATTTAACTTATATCACATTTTGGGGACCCGTAGTAGAGAAAATTTGTTGATCAAAGATTCTGTGCCCTGTAGTTTATGTGAATATGTGGCATATTTTATTTTTATTTCCAACAGCTCTGCCAATCATCAAATGAATAACTGGTCTTTCATCTCAAGGACATGGAGCTCTGTTTTTAACTCACCATCACATTAAGTAATTCTTAGGTAATTACAGATTCATTATTTTAAGTGTGGGGCATTGTCAATATATGGTCACATATTATAACGTTGTAACAGAATGTTGTATGTTTATTATTATCAATTAGTACATGAAGTATTTAATGTTGGTTGAATCTGGGAGGCTCTGCCCCCAATGAAAACCAATTAGGTCAAAGCACCGGGTTTGTTCAGTGTCCTCTTTATCATTTTGGTTTATTTTTGCTCACTCAGTATATTTAAATAAGATAGTATTGGACCTGCTTTTTGAGCAGTTCATCTATTCCTCGAGTGCAACTGCTCGTATCTGTGTTTCTGCTTAGCAGGCTGGCTACCCACGTTTGCTCCGACCTCCAAAACTGTGCGCACTGATTTTGATTTCTCAGTTATTCCATTTGAACTTCTACAGACTAGGCACCCTCCCATCTCATAGCATATCCTGGAAAATGGGTATGCCACACCCCTTGTACCTAATCATCCTCCCCCATTCTCTGTTCTGCCTGTACATTGCTGATACCGTGACCTGGAACTTTACTCCCCCTATTTTCTGTTTTGGCCTGCCCTAGATATGGTGTTATTGCCTTCAACAGAATTTCCCCCTACCTGATTTTTCTTACTGGCCTACCCTAGATTGTGTGTTGGACCGCCTACAGAATTCCCCTTACCTGATTTGCTTTATTGGCCTACCCTACATAGGGTATGGGTGCAACTGTGTCCTTTCCCCTCCTCCCCTGTCTGGTATGCTTGCTGCCTCCTTTCTGTTTTGGTCCGCCTCCTTCCTATCCACTAATCCTACCTTGCCTACCCATATAATGTTCCCTCACACCACTGGCAGAGTTCCCTACATAACTCTGGACTACCTGTGGATGCCTCTGCAGATGCCACCCTCCAACCCAGTGACTCTCAAGCTCTGGGACACCCATGTGAGATGTTTGAGGCCATATGCCTATTGAAGTGTTCCAAGCACTTACATACATACGAACATATGAACATACGAAGAAGCCAGTAGAAGAAGGCCATTTGTTCTATTGAGTCTGCTTGTATTGCAGGGTCCATAGCTTGAGCTAATGTCCCTGCCCTCCCTCCTCACTCCTCCCATCCTCCCTACCCATGATCCTTGCTTTCCTCCTATGCCTTTCCCAGCCTCTCTTAAAGCTGCCCACTGTCTTCAATGAGGTGACCTCTTTCAGCAGTGCTTGCCAAGTGTCCATCACCCTCGCTGTGAAGAAGTGCTTCCTGACCTCCCTCCTAAACCTCCCACCCTCCAGCTTAAGGCTAGAGATGCAGTGAATTTAAATTCCTCCGGCGAAGTGAACGCAAAGTGGGTACTTCATGTTGCCACTCCGCTACGCAGAGTGGGCAATGCAAAGTGCTCACTCCGCCTTGTCATTACCACTTTGCATTAAGGCAGAATGGCAATGCAAAGTAAGGCGAAGTCATTGTTTTTATTGGACTTTGCATTTCTCATTATGATTCTAAGTGACCCACTTGGTGTTTCAGATTTGGCAGCACCCCCACACATCACATGGCTTACAGTACTGTAAGTCACATGCTCTTTAGCTAGACAGGAAGAAAGTGAGTCATACAAGCAGACACGTTTGCTTTCTCCTGTGCAGATGGAGAGAGAGTAGTGTGTTTTGTGACTGCTGATATTTTGAGATCAGAGCGAGGAGATTTAAACTTTGATTTAGACCCAACAGCTTTTTTAAAAGCTACATTTTTTTGTCTTTTCTGTATTCGTTTTTACTTAATTTGCTCTTTCTGTAAATTTTATTTTTCTTACCTTTATAAGTAGTTAATTATTTGTCTGTGTCTGTGTGACTGTGTGTGTGTGTGTGTGTGTGTGTGTGTTGTGTGACAGTGTGAGTAGTGATTGCTCGGACTGAGGGAGCTCAGTAGGAGAGATGGACTGGGGTGAGGGAATGTCTCGGGCGGAGACAGCTCTGGGAGAGCGTGGTAGTGGCAAGCATCGGACCGTGGGCATGTGTGGAGGGCATGGTCACCCATTCCTGTTGGACATCTCAAAACATGTGAGTTCCCCCCCCTCAGAAGCAGGACCAGCACTGCCTCCTGTCCTGACTCTGAGGCAGTTGAACCACCACCACCACCACCAAGTCCAGCACTAGGTCCTCTGGAGCAGGATATGCCTGTTCCCCCAGGCCCAGGTGTGGATCTCATCCCTGTTCAGCACCATGACCAGCTGGCTGCCAGTTCATCTGGCCATCCCCTGCCTGTGCCTGGTCCTCCCCACACCTCCATTGTTTGGCAGTTTTTTGACTGTGTCGGGGGAGACAGAAGTGTGTTGAAGTACTGCCTATGTGAGGTGGAGGTATGCCGTGGCCCCCAGGGGACTCACCTGGGGACTGGGGGCCAGCACAGCCATATGCTCAATCACCAGCAGCTGGAGTGGCAGGCTGCCACAGAATGGACAATGCCTGCACCTGCTGGCCATTCTGTGGCAGAGGGTGCAGCTGTGAATTGTGGCATCCCTAAGAAGAGGAGGGCCACAGCAGCACCTGCTGCTCCACCAGCACCTCCACCCCCCCCCCCACACCACCACCAGCAGGTCAGCCTGTAGAATGTGTGGACCCCAGAGAACTGCATGTAACACAGGCTGACTTGGCTGTTCTCTGGCGTGTTGCCGAGGATAACAACGAGAGGGTGAGTGCTGTGGAGCAGCAGCTGGATCACATAGAGGGACATCAGTTGCAAAGTATGTCCATGCTGGAACTGCTGCTGGATCACCATGGGATCCCACATTATTTTTTTTTTCCTCACACCATGTGCCCCCCCACACCTTCCTTGCTGTGTTATAAAATGTATTCCTCCACCATCCCCGACCCTTGTATGTAATTATGCCCTTTTTTTGTTGTCTTCCGTATGCATGACACTTTGTATTCTGAGTAGTGCAAGTATACTGTACTAAACTGCATGTGTGCAGCCAGTCTTCTTTCCAGTCTGTGTATGTACTGCAGACACTGTCCAAATCCCTGACTTAAAAACAAACATTAATGAGTACAATGGTGGGGTGGTGAAGCATGGAGAGATACTACAAAACAGGCTTACAATACATCCAAGTAACAATTACAAAAAATTAATGTTGTGATTCGTGACGTGATCATGAATCGTGATTTGTGACTGCATTTCTGACCATGAGGATGAAGAAACGTGAATTCCTACCGCCTACAGCTGTACTTCCCCGATGAGCTGTAGCTTAAAACTCCCAGACTTAAAAACATGTATCAATGAGTACAATGGTGGGGGTGGTGAAGCCTGGAGAGATACTACAAAACAGGCTTACAATACATCCAGGTAACTAGAAAAAAAATTAAAGTTGTGATCCGTAACATGAATGATCGTGAATCATGGTTTGTGACTGGATTTGTGGCCGTGATGATGAAGAATGTGATTTTTATCACGAGTGACTCGTGATGATGGTCCTGACTTAAAAACGCATATTAATGAGTACAATGTTCATGCAGAATTAAGCACTACACCTGTCCAGTACTCTGAAGGGAAACCAAAGAAACAACTGTGACTTAAGTTACAGATGGAGATTGGGCCCTAAAGAGATGCAAATGCACAGACAGATTAAGATTGCGCTGTGCACTGAAGAGATGCAGACACAAAGGCACAACATCTAACCAATGCTCACCATCAGAAATTCAAATCTGAAAAAGAATACCTTTGCTGGTTGGGGCGGGCCGTGGGGTGGGGGGAGACAGTGTACTGCACTGCTGCAGTAACAGTCACTAGTACTAGTACCAGTAAAGATACCACAAAGAAGTACAAACATCACACAGCTGCAGTGGATAGCAGCTTCACATTGCTGAAATTATTATTTGGCGCAATGAAAGGTGTCTGATTTGATGACACGTGTCACACACATACTCACACACACACCAAGTAATGCATAGCAAATTGCAAACTTCAGTAATATAACCACATATTTTAAACAAACTGAAATTATGCACTGTGGCAGTAACAGTCACTAGTACTAGTACCAGTAAAGATACTACAAAGAAGTACAAAAATCACGCAGCTGCAGTGGATAGCAGCTTCTCGTTGCTGAAATTGTTATGTGGCACAATAAAAGGTGTCTGATTTGATGACACGCGTCACACACATACACACATACACTAAGTAACACATAGCAAATTGAACACTTCAGTAATATAACCACATATTTTAAACAAACTAAAATTATGCACTGCTGCACCACAACAATCAGCAAAAAAAGGCAAGAAATATTGAAAATATTACTATGTGTACATTAACAGTTATACAAGAAAAATATCACCAAAACAGAAAGCACTGTCTTTTTCTCCAAGTTAATCTACCTACACCACAGATACGCCCCTCCCCCAAAGCACACTTCCACTGTCTCTCAGTACACAGACTGAATGTTGTACATTAACATTCAAAATCCATAACAAACAATAAACCCTCGATGAAATTAGCACAGGAGGGTTTCCTATAACCGATGAACTAAAGTTTCAGCAAAAAAAAAAGACTCAAAAAAGCTTTTTTAACAGCTTCTTGAAGGTTTGAATCGCAGAGAGCTCTCAGAGCAGATTGTCTCCTACAGCTTCCTACACACACTACCCCAAACTGAGGCTGTGCAGAACAATCTAGAGCCCATGTGACCTGAAATCCCATGAATCACTGCAAAATTCGCCTTTAGAGCTTAAAAACAAGGAGAAGTGAGGCAAAGTACATTGTTTTCAGTGTACTTTGCCTTAAGAATTGATGGAGTAGTGGTTTGGGAAGGCGGAGTAACGTGAAGTCAGTGTTTTCAATGGACTTTGCGTTACCCATTGATAATGCGAAGTACTCCACTTCTTGTTGCAGAGCACTCTGCGAATTCATCTTCGCTCCATGAATCACTCTACGGAGTGAATTGGGGCCACTTCACCCATCACTACTTAAGGCTGTGCCCCCTAGTGTTATGGTTGCCACTCAGCTTAAAGAGACTCTCCTTGTCAACCTTATTTATTTCTTTCAAGTACTTGAAGGTCCCAATCATGTCCCCTTTTTCTCCTGTCTTCCAGGGAGTACATGTTCAGTGCCCTCAACCTCTCCTCATATGCCTTGCCCTGCTGATTGGCTATCATCTTTGTAGCCCTCCTCTGGACCTTCTCCAGCAGGTTAATGTCCTTTTTGAGGTGTGGGCACCATTACTGAACTTACTTACTTCTTTCTGTTGATTTGTACAGCCATGTCATGTAGTCTGCCGAAATCAGAGGCTACCACCCACACTCAGTTGTGTCAGTTTGGCCTTGGCCTGTCCAAGTGAGCCTTTATTTCCCTACTCACCTATCAGTCCCCAAGCAGCCCTCCCTTACAGAAAAAATAATCTGAAATGCTCGCATGCTGCACACATTAAAACTACCTCTGTGGGATGCGTGCTGAAAGCATGCATTTTATGTTAAATTGTAACCGATTGCATGCATGTGGCATACGTGCAGCAAGTGTTAACTGTCTGAAACTGCCTCTGTGGCATGCCTACTGCAGGTATTTATTTTATGTTAAACTGTAACCGATTGCATTCATGCGGCATACGTGCAGCAAGCAAGTGTTCACTCTCTGAAAATATCTCTGTGGCATGCGTGCTGCAAGCATGTATTTTATATTAAATTGGAACCAATTGCATGTGTGCAACAAACTAGTGTTAGCCACTGGAATAGAAGAATGCAAGCTGTTAGTAAAACATTGTATAGCTTACCTCAATACACAGAACTATAATTTTATTTGACCATTAAATCCTGAACAATGATCCTGCATATAATGGTATAGCTACAGTAAATAAGATTTTTTTTTCAATTTTTCTATCATTACTTTCAGAACTGAAAGGGAGTGAAGTTGCCTGCTTCATTGATTACACAGACTGACAAGACATTTGCTTAGAATCATTAAGGATGCAGACTGCTCCTCCTCGCTCTCCTTGGTGGCATGCCAGCTCCTAACTAGACAAGCAGCACCAGAAACAAATCCCTGAATATAGCACAAGCCACAGCAGGACAGGACCAAATGAGTGAAGCAGGATTACAGAAATGCTAACTTTTTACAATATCTTTTGAAAGCAATAAAGAGTGACAAACTAACTAAAACCCAACCAAAATAAAAAAAAAAGCTGGAAATCACTACTGATATTTAATGTGTCTACCTGTTTGTTGTATGTATTATGTCTGTAATCCATGCTTCTGTACACTATGGAGGGGAAGCCAACATGACATCTTGGACACCTGCTGTACTGACTAATTCAACTAAAGGCTAACAAGTTCACTATAAGCAGCATGTACTGTAAACATATTATTTAGATACATTTCTACTTTCATTGATTGTCTATATTTCTGTTCCCCCCTTCTTTATTACTGAGGACAGTTGTATGACAATACTATCTTTATCCCCTAGACTTTGTCTCATCCCCTTACTGTTCACCCTGCTGAAGTCCTAATACTCTGTTAGTGGCATCAGAATCAGTTGCTGTGGAAACCATTTTGATCTGACAAAAAAGGATTAAGACTTCAGTGGGAGGGGGCAGCAGGAGATGAGTTTAAATCTGAGACACAAACATCTTTTTCCATACAAATATCTTACGTAATACAGAATACGAAGACATAAGTACGGAAAATCAATGAACTATATTAAATATAAATTACACTCCAGTGTGCTGCATTTGTCAGATATAGGTACTCCTCTGATATGTGTTGAATAGTATTTGGCGTGGAACCTCATACCTCAGCACACAATGGAGTTGTGCTTATATCTCTCGACGAACACACACCCTGTCACCTGATACTGCCCACTTAGTGATCATACAGTC
Organism: Neoceratodus forsteri; assembly: GCA_016271365.2. Classification (NCBI taxonomy): domain Eukaryota; kingdom Metazoa; phylum Chordata; order Ceratodontiformes; family Ceratodontidae; genus Neoceratodus; species Neoceratodus forsteri. The sequence goes on from CM028132.1 coordinate 106,803,114, forward strand.
TGTATGCAACGTCATTTCAGCAAGCCCCAATGACGTAAATTAGTACTGACAAAACGCTACATCTGCACATATGAATACAGTGTATGCATGCGGCTTACTTTCCACTGGACTCTTTGTACATTATATGTAAGTGTTATGGAGTGTGCTTTTTTGCAGTAGGATAGCATTCCCCATGCACCCTAGCCTATCCTGCCGAGTCCCCTACACACTTGTTCACCCTGCTGGGTCCAAGCTGCATCCCACAGTAGCCCACCCTGTTGAATTCCTTTTTACCCAAGCTCACTGCTCAATTTTGGTAATCCTTTTGCTAACCTGCATCACTCCTGACTGACCCTCTATCCAACTTTAGTGACCTCTCTAGGAAAATAAAGAAATAAAACAAAAATAAGATTCAACAATAACCTCTGGGATAAAAAAAAAAAACTGTGCAAAACAGCACTATGGCAAAATGTTACCACAGTTCCACCTTGCAACTCAATCATAAATGTACACACTTGGAGTCCTATAGAGGTTTACACAAGGTGGGATATTTGGTTTTGGGGGCTTTATTCAGACTCTTCTTCAGTGAGAATGGTACTCAATAGTCAGCCTAACTGTGATCCCAGTTAAATCCACTCAGCTGAAAATTAACACACTCAGGTCCCTCTGACTTTCCCTCTGTTCTGGTCCCTGATAACTGGTAGTCTGACCTGCCTGACTGGTGACTGGCAGGCTGTTAAGCTGACTGGTAATTAATAAGATGGGTAGCATGTGGATAACTGGCACTCACACGCTGTCTAAGGCTGGTTAGCAAGCAGATGACTGGCAGAATGTTTAGCTTGCTGGCTCTGTTGGAAAGAGGGAACAATGGTTGGATAAATGCTGTAAAACAGACCCTTCCATTCAAACAGACTTTAAAGGGTAAACACAAAAATAGCAATAACTTAGCATACGGCTTGCAACCCCCCCACCCCAACAATCAGAGACCACGTGACTGGATCTAGTGGTCAGTCCCTCTCCCCAGAAGATCACCATTAACTCACCCGATCACATCATGGCTGTGTTGCAACTGAATTCTTACATCTCTCCAGCAACTGCTGCCATTAAGAGGGATACAACCACTTGATCAGACAGTCATTACATCAGTGCACTCAGTGCTTCATCAGGCAGCTGTACCACTGTGGAGGGAAATGGATACTACTGTGAGGAAATGGGAGGGCTGACAGTGTAGAGACTTGAATTCACCAACAGCACAGCACTGTGACGGTGACAGTTAGGAGCTATGAAAAAATTACTCACCTTAGTAATTATGTTTCTTCTAATGGAGTCTTGCCGTATTCTGACTATTGCAGTTAGCTCCAGCACTCAAACAACCCCATAGAGTAGGTGGTTAATTTCTATGCAGAGCATAGAATGTTGAGCTCGAGCTCGGTTCAAACCTCTGTCTGCTGCACTTTGAAACGCAACCATCAGATTCTTACAAGCTAATACTAACTAACTATTATGTGGAAATTGTAAAATGTTTACTAGCCAAATGGCAACCAAATATTTTGGATCCCCAAAAGACTCAAGTCAAGAAATCAAAAATCAAAAACCAGGTAGTGAACAACTTCAGATTGTTACATTAATAATATAACCCACTCCCCCTCTTTAAAAGAAGGGAGAGCCCAAATGAACCCCTGGGGTGCAACACTGCACCTGCCAGTCCACTTCCCAAAAACAGGTTCTGAGAGGGGAGGCAGGGAGGGAGGTCAGAATACAGCAAGACTCCATTAGAAGAAACATAATCAGTAAGGTGAGTAATTTTTTTCCTCACGCAACATGAAGTCTTGCTGTATTCTGACTATTGCAGACTACTAAGCAGTGCCTCCATGGAGTAGGAAATTGAACCTACCTTGGGAATAGGCTGTGCAGTACTGCTGTACCAAACCGAGCATCACTCCTTGCCTGGATGTCCAGTGAGTAATGCTTGTTAAATGTATGGACTGTTTTCCAGGTGGCTGCTTTACATATCTCTAGCAAAGCAATATCCCTGGCTGCAGCCAGGGAAGCAGCTGTACTTCTAGTTGAATGAGCCCTCAGGCCTGAGGGAGGTATTTTACCTAGCTTTTCATAGCAGAATTGAATACAAGAGACAATCCACCTGGCAATAGTTCTCTTAGTGGCAGATTTGCCCTTCCCCACTTCCCCATAAGTGAGAAACAATTGGAGGGAGTTAAACCTGTGAGCCTTAGTATGCTCAGTGTAGTAACTAAGGGTTCTTTTAACATCCAAACTGTGTAAACTTCTTTCTCCTGAAGAAGAATGATCAGTGAAGAACACAGGGAGAGACATAGATTGGTTCAGATGAAAATCTGAAACCACCTTAGGTAAAAACCTCATATTAGTTCTAAGGACCACCTTATGGAATGAGATAAAATCAGACTCCACTGACAGAGCTTGCAGTACACTGATATGCCTGGCAGAGGTAATAGCTACCAGGAACACAGTTTTCCAAGTCAAGTACTTAAGCTGTGCTGAAGACAAAGGCTCAAAAGGGGGTTGCATAAGCGGAACAATGCAAACATTAAGATCCCAAGCAGGGGTAGGATCCCTAAAGGGGGGACTGGTATGAAGCAATCCCTTGACAAATTTACAGAATACAGGGTGAGATGACAGTGAGGAAGGCTTTCCCACTGACAGAAAAGTAGAAACAGCTGACAAATGCACTTTGAGAGTAGCTGGTCTGAGGCCTAGGCCATTAAGATGAACCATATAATCCAGAACTGTAGACAATTCAGCAGTGTCTGGGGATGTATGCTTCTTGGAACACCAAATGCTGAATCTTTTCCATTTGGAGTTATACATTTTTCTGGTGGCAGGCTTTCGAGAGGCTTTGAGAATATCCAGAACCCCTTGGGACAGATGCAAATCTGCATACTCTAACTCTTCAAGAGCCATGCCTTGAGAGTGAGAGACTGAAGATTGGGGTACCAAATCCTCCCCTGAGAGGAGGTTAACAGATTGTGATTCCTGGGAAGAGACAGGGGAAGATGGACTGCTAGGGACAGCAACAGGGGGTACCAAGGCTGCCTGGCCCAGTCTGGAGCAATCAGAATCACTTTGCAGGGTTGTGACCTTATCTTGACCAGAACCTTGAACAGTAGAGGAAAGGGAGGGAAGGCATACAGAAAGTTCCCTTCCCAGTTGAAAATCAGAGCATCCAGAGGGACTGAACCCATGACTGGGGGGGTCTGCAACAAAACAGAGGAAGTTAGTGATTGTCTGGGGCTGCAAAGAGATCTATGTCTGGAGTGCCCACCTTGAAAAAAATCACTTCTAATACCAGATGGTCCAGGGACCATTCGTGATGGCCCTGGGAGATCCTGCTTAATGCATCTGCTAGCACATTGTCCTTCCCTGGAAGGTGGACTGCTATCAGAGAGGTCTGCATGGAATAAACTAGGGACCACAATTTAATGGCTTCCATGCACAAGGCCGTGGACCGAGTGCCTCCCTGCTTGTTGATGTACCACATGGTGGTGGTGGTGTTGTCTGTCCTGCCCTGAACCACCTTGTTCTGCATTGACCGAGAGAAAGTTTGCAGGGCCAGAAAGACTACCCTGAGTTCCAAGAGATTGATATGAAGAAGGGATTCCTGAGGGGACCACAGTCCCTGGGCTGTGAGAGTCCCCAGATGGGCTCCCCACCCCACTAGAGAAGCATCCGTGGTTAGGACCACAGACTGAGACTGAGTGACGAATGTGACTCCTTGCCTGAGGTTGGCCTGATCCTGCCACCATTGGAGAGCCTGGATCAGAGTCTGAGTCACTGGAATTAGTTTGGTTAGAGAATCTTTCTTCTGAGACCAAAAGGCCCTCAGGTGAAACTGAATGTCCCTCATCTGAAATCTGGCCCCTTGGACCACTGCTGTAGAAGCTGCCATGTGGCCCAGAAGCTGAAGGAAGTGCCTTGCTGGCCGAGATATCAGAAGGTGTAATGAAGAAGCCAGCTCTACAATAGCTCTTGCCATTTCCAGGGGAAGAAAAGCTCTTAATTTGACTGTATCCAACTCTGCACCTATGAAGGTGAGGAGCTATACAGGCTCGAGAACTGACTTGGGAAGATTGAGAAGGAATCCTAGGGAAGTGAGCACTTGCTGAGTCACTTGCAGGTCTGACTTGACTTGGTCTGGGGACTGACCCACAATGAGCCAGTCATCCAGGTATGGAAATATGGAAATATTTTTCCTTCTTAAAAAGGCCACTACTACTGCTAGGCATTTTGTGAATACCTTAGGAGCTGATGTTAGGTTGAAGGGCATAGCTTTCAACTGATAATGGCATAATGGCCTGAAGGCAATTTGAACCTGAGGTACTTTCTGTGGGAGCACCTGATGGGAATGTGAAAGTAGGCATCTTTTAAGTCCAGGGAGGCTAGCCAGTCTCCTGGCCTTAGAGAGGGAGGGATTATTCCCAGAGTCACCTTTTTTAATTGTGGTTTTAAAATATGTTTGCTCAGGTATCTTAAGTCTAGGATGGGTCGCACCTCCCTTTCTTTTTCAGGGTAAGGAAGTACCTGGAGTACAGACCGTTGCCCCTGTGCAATGTAGGAACTTTCTCTCTACAGCCTTTAGAGCCAGTAGAGATGAAACCTCTGCCTCTAGGGCAATGGTTTTGGAGAAGCTTGCAGGTGGAAAAGATCTGGCCCTCAGCTTTGGAAATTTCTTGAAGCTGAGAACCAGCCCCTGGCTTACCACCTCCAGGACCCACTTGTCTGAGGTAACAGACATCCAGTCCTGGATGAAGTAAGCCAGCCTGCCTCCTACAGGAATGGGGGAGTTGACCCGGACTGACACATCAGGGTGTCTGCTTGGCAGGATCCTTAGGTTGAGGGGTGGATGCAGCCCTGCCCATCCCTCTTCTGCCTCTCCCTCTGAAGAACCCCCTCTGAGGAAAGGGAGATGAGGCTTGTGCTTGGTAGAAAGGCCTATGAAAAGGCCTGCCCCTGCCCCTAGCTTGCTGCCTTTGAGGAGTTGCCTGCCTTTCCTTGTCCTGTGCACTCCTATAGGTGGTCCTATACTTGTCCATCTTTTTCATGTAATTCTCTGTCTGCTCCCAAACAGAGAATTACCCACCACAGGGAAATCCATGGCCTTAGTCTGGGTGTCCTGTGAGAGGCTAGTACATCTGAGCCAAGCCATTCTCTGAAGAGCCACAGATGTAGCCATGACTCTAGATGACACATCATTGGAGTCCACAGCAGCATGGAACTGTACCTTAGATGCCTCAATCCCGTCAGCAGCCACCCCCTCCAGCTCCAAAGCTAGCTGGGGGGAGGCCTGCTTAGCCAGTGCCAGTACAGTGTCTCACCTGGACTTCTGGTACCTGGCTGCATAGGCCATATAATAAGCTTGCCTGAGTCCCAAGACGGATGCCATGTACTGTTTCTTTGCCATGGCATCCAGCTTCCCAGAATCTTTGTCTGTGGGGTGTGAAGCCAAGAGTATATTAGCCTTATCACAGGCTGAAGCCTGCACAACCCCAACATGGCTGCATTGTTGATACAAGTACTCTGTACCTGAACCTGATAAGGTGTACCTTTTGTCCATCCTTCTGTCGACAGGAGGTACAGAATTTGGAGTTTTTTAAATCTTTTGTGTCTGTTTCCCAAAAGACTTATGAAGGGGGATAGACAGTCTCTTGGACTCTGGGATGTCCAGCATCTCCACATAATCAGATTTCTCTTGTTCCTCTACAGCTTCTTCCACATGGAGCTGGAGGGTTTCTGCCACTTTCTTGTAAAACATGTAGTGGGAAGGGGACTCAGAAAGCCTAGGAGGGGAAACACCAGAAGGCCTGTCTGGGGAGATGTCCGGTTCAATGGGCTCATCCAGACCTTCCACACCATCATCATCATCATCATCATCATAATCTTCATCCCCCTCCAAATCCGGTTCATAGAAATATTCAGGGGCATAATCTTGAACCGGAGGAACTGACCAAACCGAGCACCTGCCAGAAGGTGCCAGATCAGATGGAACTGGGCTAAGCGATTCTACAATCCATTCCTTATCACTTTGGCAATCTCTCCGGTGGTTGAAAAATAGGTCTCTGGATCCGAACCGGCTGATTTTTCTTTTTTTTTTTCTTTTTGTAGGAACCGATCCCTCAGGATCGGCTCTCCTCTTGCCCGAAGAAGCATCACCCTGGTCAGAAGGCACTCCCTCAAGTTCTGTCAGAACCAAACCGGGCTGGCCATCTGGGTCAGCGGACTTCTCGGCCTCCTTATCCCTAAGCCTACCTAATCTTTTTTCCAGGGTAGATTTAGGGATATTTTTACAGATTTGGCAGTCTGAATCGAGGTCGTCAAACCCCAGACAATAAACCACAAGTGGTGTGGGGATCAGCCTTAGCAAAGACCTCTCCACACACACTGCAGTGTTGAAACCCAGTGGGCCTGGTTTTTCTTTTGGGTTTCTCAGACGTAGCCATCCAAACCACAAACTTACCCTTTTTATGGCAAACAACCAGGCAAGACACCCTTATCGGTTTCTAACCATGTCACTGCTATTGGAAAAAAACACAAGAAAATGCGTTTTTTTTTAAACTGATAAGGACCGGTAACCACACTCTAAGTTTAGAAACAAAGACAGAATATATAATTCACTAAATGGCTGGTTCAGCCAAACCGGTCAAAAAATCAATTTTTACGATTTCCACAAGTTTACTATGTCTAGTTCGCTAGCTAGTACTTACTGTACCACAGACAGAGATCTGAACCAAAACTTGTGAAAAATAATCAGTAAAACTGAGGACTTTAACTGACTTTTGAACTGCGAGCAAAGGAGAAATCTCCAGAGCGACCGTTCAGTTAGGCGGAGTAAAGAATCTGATGGTTGCACTTCAAAGTGCAGCAGACAGAGGTTTGAACCAAGCTCGAGCTCAACGTTCTATGCTCTGCATAGAAATTAACCCTCTACTCTCCGGGTAGTTTGAGTGCTGGGGCTAACTGCAACAGTCAGAATACAGCAAGACTTCATGTTGTTTGAATACACCCTTTCCCAAAATTATATGTTACCTAAGGCACAAGATAAGTCCCCAGTATGGACAGTAATGGTGCTGGGTGGCTAGCAGGAGTAGGTAGCCTTTCAGTGGCGTGGGACCTGCAGTGACTGGGCTTCATCCTGCCAGTTACTGTTTTCCTATTTTTCATGCCAACCCACTTCTCCTGACACAATGCGTGGCCTCATCAGGCCTTGGCATGCATGTCAACCCTTGAGAGGTAAGGCTTACCGGCCTGTAATAAGGTGTTGCCTGTATGTTAGAAGACTGCACTATCACTCACCAGGCTGTGCCAGTGGCTCAGCAGGTTGCACACTTGCCTCAGGGGATGGAAGATTGAAACGTTGTAGGTTCTAGCCCCAATCCAAGAACTTGGGTAAAATCCCAATACTGACACTGTAGTGCAGCATGAGGGGGATACTGCACTCCTGAGGTGCCATCTTTCAGGATGAGACATTAAACAAAGGTCCCATCTGACTGTTCTGGTGACTGTTCAGGTGGACGTTAAAGATCCCATGGTACTTCTCGAAAAAAGAGTGGGTGAATTTCCCCTTGTCCTTGCCAAATTTCGCCCATTCACTAACAGAAAAAAAGTAATACCACCAACAGCCTAATCTGGTTCAATTTCAATTGATTTCAATCTGTAACCCCCCCCCCCAAGTACGAGGCTCAAAGTAAACAGAATTGCCTAGTCCTCCTTTCTTGGTAGACCTTTGGGGAAGAGGGGATGATGAGCAGGGCCAGGGCTGATCCCTATCACCTGTAATTATAAGCAGCAAGGAGATGAGGAACTTGAGAGAGCCAATGAGATGCTTGTGGAGAGAAAAGGGGAGGAGCAAAGAAGATAAGAGAGGTAGATGGGACAAAGTCATTTGAGGGCTTTGAGGTGAAGCCAAGGAGAGGAGAGGAGAGGAGAGGAGAGGAGGAGGAGAGGAGAGGAGAGGAGGAGACTGCAACCAAAATGCCAGGTGGAGTGGGATAGGGTGGGGAGACAGGAGGAGGGAGATGGAAAGGGGAAGGTTGGGATAGGTGGTAGTAGGGAGAGAGAAGGAGATAAAAGGTTAGGAGCAGCATAGTGGGAAAGCAGAGAAGCAGAACTTGTCCTGCAGTTAGACCAAGATAGAATGGCTGAGGGGGCAAGCTTCGCCCAAGCAGAGTGGAAGATGACTAAGGGCTCATATGCAGCAAGACATCCAGGATAGCCCAGTCTCCCCCCCAACCCGCCACACACACCCGGCCACCAGCACCATTAGTCCACAAGCTAAATGATAGAGCACGATGGTGAGCATGACCTGGAGGGAGGAGGCAAAGCAATGTGTGTCATTGATGAAGCTATGCAGAAATCAATCCTTCTACCATCATCAGTGACATGCAACACTCTGGCCACTCCCTCCCACTTGCAGATACCCTCATGCTCTATTGAGCAGCTGACTGATGATTAGACCAAGTGACCAGGCATGCTCTGGGATAGTGATGGTGACTGGGCTATTCAGAACATCAGTATGTGCCTGTAACCTTTTTACCACCTTAGAGCCCTTATACTATCAAATTTCATAAGCTAAGCAGGGTCAGGCCCGGTCAGTAGTAGAATGGGAGACCTCCAACAAACACTAGGTGGGGATGAGGCTGAAAACTGGAAAATACTTCCTAGTGCTCCTTTCCTGGCCAAAAAATAAATAAATAAATAAATCCAGCTGTTACACATAACAATGGGTGTGGGCATCCCATTATATGTCACTCACCCAGACAGCAAAGTTAGTTAAATAGGACTTACCTGCTCCATTGGAGTTGGGGTGTCCTGGGTTTGTGTTATTCTGGTAGGACCTGAAAAGGAAGCACAGAAAAGGTTGAGGAGACACAAAGGGTCGAAAGTCCTAGAGGAGAGATTAGGGGTTAGAATTAAACAAAATGAAATACTTATCTGATAGGTAGACAGCTGATGTTCAGTCAGACCTGTGGAAATAAAGAGAAAAATAGGTTAGTATGGGAACTTATAGTAGCAAGAGTACAAACGGAGAGCAGAGAGATAAAAAAAGGGTACAGTACAGCATAGGAGTAAAGAAAGGGGAGTTTTAGAGGAAAAGATACAGCTAAGGTCAATGTAAGGAAAATAGATATATAAAGATTAAAAAATAAGAGTTAAAGTGTGTTATGGAAAGGGAAGGTGAGGTAGAGAGGATACAAGTGGGGGCAGGAGAGCAAAAAATTGCCCTGTATTCGGACGATATCTTGATGTTCCTATCAAACCCAAATGGATCTATTCCTAAATTAATGGCCTTAGTAAAGGAGTTTCAGGAAATATCGGGATATAAACTTAATCAGACTAAAACAGGAATCTTAACTTTTAATTATTCACCCACTCCTAACTTCTCACAGATATACCCAGTAAGATAGACTCTTACAACCTTAAAGTACCAGGGGATTACTTTGAGAAACAATAATAGGTTTATATACCAGGATAACTATATACCTTTACTCAAACAGATAAAAGAAGATATTAAGAGGTGGATGCTGATACCTATGCAACAACACGCTAGAATACAAACCATGAAAATTAATATGCTCCCTCGCCTTTTATACCTTTTTCTGTGTGCCCCAGTGGCCCTAAATAATCAATGGTTCAAAGAAGCCCATAATATTTTATTCAAATTCATATGGTTAAACAAAAGACCCAGGATAAGAAGGGAAATTATGAAAGTGGGGAAGAGATGGGGGATGGGCAGTTCCAGATCTAGAAAGTTACTGGATGGCAGCACAAATCACAAGGGCATTACAATGGGGGAATGAAGAAGTGAAGGCACATTAGAAAAGCATAGAAGAGCAACAGATGACACCCAGATACTATGGATCAGTGATATTTGGGGAACAGGTAACATTAAGGGAACAGGAAAACTGGTCCACACCAATGAAAGTGTCGCTGTATGCTGTTGAGAGATTTCAAAAACATCACAGAATCAGGAGAGATGGATGGCAATTCAGGTGGTTAATAGAAACCCCTGAGTTCCAACCAGGCAAGGTAGATAAATGGTTCAGGAAACAAGCACAAAAGGGTTTTAAATATGTTAAACAGATCCTGAGGGGTGATAACATGCTCACAGTTGAAGAATGTAGGAGGGCGTATGGTTGGAAAGAGGCAGACAGATTGAGGTACCTTCAGGTACAAAACTACATATTAACCCAGAAGAGGAAAATACAAACAATACAATCGATGGGAGAGGGAGAGAGAGAGATAAGTATAGAACAACTTATGGGTAATGTCACATCCAAAGGGGCAGTATCTAGAATATATACGTATTTAACCTTGAACAGGGTGGAAGCCATGAAACATGCGGTGAGAAAATGGAAAGAAGAGTCAGGAGTCCACCTCACACCCGAAGACTGGGAAAAGGTATGGCATATAGCCTTCCACATGACTTCCTCACCTGGGTGGAGAGGATACGCGTGGCGGACCAGGATAAGATTTTTCATAACCCCTCAAGTAAAAGCCCAGTGGTGGGGGGGAACGAATTTGCTGGATAAATTGTAGGGACCAGAGTGGGACACACATGCATATATTCTACACATGCTCAAAGTAACAACCCTTTCTGAGAGAAGTAGAAAATATAATCCAGTACATATTTCAACTTCAGACACCGCTGGGCATACAGCACACCATACTGGGGCTCCCACCGAGAGAGATTAGAGGAGCTAATTTAAAATATCTTTGGGCAATCTGTGTTGTGGCAATCAGTAAGACCATAACAAAGAGATTGCTAAACCCAATCCCACCAGACCCTAGGGAACGGAAAAAGATAGTGGATGAAATACAGAGTATGGAAGAAATAACGTACTCGATTGGAGATAGGCTGGAAAAGTTTGTAGAGCGATGGACTGCATGGACACTTCAGATATAAAAGGCTATGTATGAGGTAACAGGGAGATAACACTTACTATAAGTAAAAGATGTTTAGAGAGGAAAACAAATGAAAAATCTATTTAGAAGGAGAATTACATTTATCCTTCACACACTAGAAGGAGAGACAGTACCATAGATAGAAACGTAGTAAAGTGAAAGTTCAAATAATAAAAATGGTAGGGAAACACCAAAATATAGATATCCCTGGGGATCCCACGGTTGGAAGGGGGGAACAAAATAATAATCAACGCAAATAAAGACGCTAAAAACTGCAGGGTGTACCAGAGCTTCTATAGCAAGCCTGGTGTTGCTGTGGGCCCATGCTGATATTCTAGGGCAGAGTCAATTTCACAAAAAAAAAAAAAAAAAAACATACCGATGAGGCATTTAGATTTTGGCATAATGCATTGCTAACAGGGTGTCTTGGGGAAGGGGGATCACAGTATGTACACTGAGTACTGGTAGGTTTCCCTTGCAACATTGTTGCAACTGCATGGTACTGAACAGTGTGAGTCATTCCTCTATTCTATAGTGATATCATCAGGAGCTAGCAGTCCAGCAAGCTGAACAGCAAAGGCAAGTGCAGCAGGGCTCAAAAACAAATCGAAATTATGGAAGGCAGAGTAAACTTCAGCCAGAAATAACACATGCATACACCTTTTCAGGTCTAGTACTGCATATAATGACTATAAGCTGTAACTTTTTGGACCATCAGGGAAGGTCCTCTTTAAAGGGTACCTAAACAAGCAGTTTACTAAAACTGCAAACTCCAAAATCTAGCTTCATAGTGAGGTAAAGTAAAGGCTGCTGTTTATATTTATGCTAAAACTGCATTTGTGTAAATAGTATAAATGCAGTTTCATAGCTTTTGAAAAAGGTAAACATCAGCCTTTCTCTTTCAAAAAACAGCCTTGCTTCCCCCTAAAATGTCTGCCAAGTGTGTTAACTGGCAGAGTAATAACTCATAATAATAACTGGTCAGCAATTTTTTTGTAAGGCTGACCCAGTTGATATTTGTTGTAATAACCAGCTGGTTATCATGGCGAATACGCTCTCTGTCCCTCAGACTTGAGCACTCCCTCATTTGTTCTTGTCCTTTGTGCGGGCGGGGCAGAACACTCGCTTTAACATGGCGGCTCCAAATCTTTATTTATTAATTTATTTAGTTTTTGTTAATCGGGTTAGGTGCGCTAGCCAAAGTTGACTATTTTCAGACACGACCCGGGAGAATACATACTTAAAATGAGATGAGATTATACAATACATAGTATATAGTACAGGTACATAGTATATATTACAGGTAGGTTAGAATACAGATCAAGTCAGACAGTACTTGAGATAATACATATAGCTATGCAGAGATGACAAAAGTGACATTAGTACATGCAAATAATTGAAACTGGAATAAGTGGCAGCTATAAAGACATTTTATAGCAAAGCATGTTTAGAAGTACAGCAGTGTCTTGGGCGAAATAGGGCGGTTAGCTGTGAGGCATTAAGTGGGATCAAAGCATGTGCAGGGGTCCTGGGATAGGTGGTGATATAGTTCTTTTTTGAAGATTGGGTGGGAAGTAGCCTACCTCAGGGCAGGAGGGAGGGAGTTTCGGGTGGTTGGGGTGGTGCAATGAAATGCTCCAGAGCTTTTTGAAGTAAGACACCTGGGTATGGTGAGTAGAAATTTGTTTGCCGAGCATAGTCCGTGGGCATGTGTCTGTGGTACAAGTAGAGCTGCAAGGGCGGAGGGGGTTTGTTTATGGATTACAGAGTCTGTGAGGGTCCCTAGGGAGTATAGTCGGTAGGCAGTTGGGGAGAGCCAGCCTAGGTTGCTATACAGTGTACAGTGGTGCTTGAGGCGATGGGAAGAGGAGGCATACCGACATATGTTGTTATAGTCAACATCCCATTTATGGAGAGCAGTCTTATGGGCATTAGCAAAAGTGTAGACACCATATGTCAGTGCTGGAAGCAGAATACCCTTGGCAATTGCCAATTTGGCAGATGTTGTTAGCAGGTGACAAGTCTTATAGGCGATTCCAAGTTTGGCATTTGTTGCTTTACAGGTTGACTGGATGTGCAGACTGAAATCAAGGGTTTTATCAAGGAGGACTCCCAGGTATTTGAAGGATGTGATACAGTCGATGAGAGACCCCCCCAGAGTCATGGACTAGGAGGGGTTCCTTACAGGCCCTGAGTTTGGGGGCAGTGCCAAATAGCATGGCTTGGGTCTTTTTTGTGTTGAGGATGAGCTTATTAGCATTTAGCTATGTTTGCACATCCCTGAAATCCGAGGAGAGGTTTTTGTTAATGATGTTAACTTTGTCAGCGCTGTAGTAGAGGACGAGATCATCAGCATATAAGATAGCTGAGCAGGACAGTATGGCATAATCTATGTTGTTGATGTATAGCGAGAAAAGAAGGGGTCCCAGGATGGAGCCCTGGGGTACTCCGATGTCAGTGCTGGTCACATCCAAGAGAGCGGAGTTGAATTAATCAAGTTGTAATCTGTTTGATAGGTAGTTGTTAAACCAGTCAACTACTGAGGATGAGAAGTTAAGTCTATGCAGGGTTAAGAGAAGCAGGGGATGATCAACAAGATCAAAAGCTTTGGTAAGATTGATAAATACTGCTCCAGTGAGTAGGCCTTTGTCCGTGTTGCAGAGTACATCGGTGGAGAATTTGAGAAGAGCGGTTGAGGTTCTGTGCCCTTTTCTGAAACCATGCTGAGTGTCTGAGAGAAGCTTGTTCTAAGTGAGGAGCTGCCACTAAAACAATGGTCCCTCTTTATTTTGAATTCTTTTTTTTATTAATCTAGTTGATCCCACCATTCAAATAAAAAAAAACCCTTCAATCTGGTTGATCCTCCAGTTTGTCCACTTCGGGACATCGTTTGTGTGAGCAGGAATGGACCCATGCCTTCACTAGCTATAGTGCTAGTGCGATCGGTACTACAGACTGTAAGTAAACAAAAAAAAAGTAAAAAGAAAAGAAAATAAAAATGAAAAACCTCAACTTGGGGAAAGAGATAGAGGGAGGCAGGGATATGTGTGTGTGTGTGTGTGTGTGTGTGTGTGTGTGTGTGTGTGTTTGTGACACATGGTCACAGAAATTGGGCTGGAAAAAAATTGCTGCTCAATTATTATAGAAAAATATGGGGAAAGTGTGCATATGAGAATTTAATGCACACACCCATTGTGGGATGCTTTGATAAATCCCTTGGGCTTTGCCCTCTGGGTTTATGTAGCATCCCACAACTCAGGTGTGCATTAAATTCTCAAATCACATCCTTCCACATCCTTACTCTCTATATAATCCATGTTTTACAATAGGTAACCTATGGCTGCAACATTCATGCTAAGAAAATGCAAACATTGTTCCTTAGCAGAAAAACTAATATATATGGATAGGCAATATCCTTGTTTCAAGCAACATCAAGATTCTGTAGTTGTGTCCCGTGTAAATAACACAACACATAACAAAAATACAGGTACAGCACTTAACCTGTGCATCCCAATATTGTGTGTTGCTCCATGTTTCTTCACCATTGCATTTTTCTGCTGTAAACACTGCCATCCAAACTGTGGGGAGGAGGGCCCAGGCAGCTTTCCGATCCCAGCTCGATTGTGGTGGAACTTGGCTATAAGTTCCTCCCCATAGGTAAGGCAGCCCTGCAATTATCAGCTTGAGGGTATTGCCCCCATCTTGTCAAAAGTCTGCTAGTGTTGAAAACATAAACGTGACTGTTTTTGAAAATAACACAAAAAATACGGTTCTGCTAAAGTCAGCCTCTCAATACTTAACTGCTTATTTAGCTCTTGCTCCAATGTTAAGGCACATGGTACTAGAAACTGGCATAATACCTCTGTGAGCAACCTGTGAAATGTTGAAACCATCTTTAGAGAATTCGCTGTTTGCCTCAACAAAAAAACTGTTCAACTAGCCTCACCAATCCCCCCACCAAATCAACAAATATTTAAAAATGGAGTCCTGTAACATAGTCCAACTACCTTCACCCACCTCCGCGCCAGATCAACAGATATTTAAACATGGAGTCCTGTAACACAACAAACCACAGTGTTTCTAGGGTTTTTGAGCCAAAGTGAAAAAACAAAACAGTTGCAACAACTACAGTGTCTCTTAATTTCCTCCCTGACCAGCCTGCCGGACTGCCAACTGCAGTCAAGGCCCACCACAGTTACCCTCTCTTTTGCAAACCACCCGTCTGGACAGCAGCCAGTGCCTCCATGTCTTTCTTCTATTCTTCTGGCTGATGACCGAGTTAAAGGCAATTTTTTGATTATCCTGGTGATTGAAAGGAACACTTTCAACCCTTTTTGCATCATATTATTTGTAGTTGAAAACCCACATTTTATGATTGCTTACCTTCTCTAAAACTAATAGAAGTTGTTGATTGTGTGATCTGATCTGATCTGCTTCATTTCTTAGTAGAACTAAAATGTATGGGAATAGTGCAACTATACCCAAGCTTGTTTTGCTTCAAATCCTTAATCTACTTTTAATTACTGGCCAGCATTTTTCATATCTGGATAATAGCACTTTTATTTTCCCCGTTACAACCTCCCGGTTGATATTTTTGGTTACAACCAGGAGGTTGTAATCAGTGCCTGTCAATCAAACTCATCTTCAGAAACCTCATTGGCCATTTAACTTTGTGTGGGTGGTCCGAACATGTCACATAACATGGTGGCTCCGTTCCTGCGATAGCGAGCGCTGCACTCATCGTTTCCCTCACACCCGTGAAAGGTACAAATTGTAAAAAAAAATTTTCATACACATCTAGTTGATCCTGCCTTTGGAAGTGCCTCCCCCACTTTCCTGAACTGCCGCTGTAGCGAGAGGCGGTAGGACCCCCGGTAAAAATGTGGTGGGGGAGGGGGAAGAGAGAGACCAAAAGCACAGAAAGGCAGCATTAAGCACAACAATCCACACAACAGCTCTTGGTAACACTGACATTCCCACTGAAATAAAAAAAAGAGAAGCAAATGAATATCTCTACTAAAAAGAGACAACAGGCAGTGTGTGTGTGTGTGTGTGTGTGTGTGTGTGTGTGTGTGTCTCTCTCTCTCTCTCTCTCTCTCTCTCTCTCTCTCTCTCTCTCACACACACATAAAAATGCTGGCCAGAAATTAAATAAAATAATACATTAGTGAGTGTGCATAAAACCAGAATTTTAGACACACCCTCGGTGTGGGATGCTTTTATAAACCCATCAGGGTTTATGTAGCATCCCACACCTCGGGTGTGTCTAAAATTCTGGTTACACACACCCACCCATGTATTATTCTATATTTATTACATACATCCAGAGCATTAGGAACACCCCAAACAGTGCAGCCACTCATGATGCAATAGTCTTTTCTCCTCCCAAAGCATCACAAGTGCCTAGATTGTGTTGGGTGCATTCCCAAGTCCAGGAAAGCTGCTGTGGAAGTTGACCAAAGAATGTAAACAAACATGTTTCTGTGTGGTAACACCAGTATGGTGGGTAGTCTGTTTTTTACTTTTAAAAAGAAAAGTAGAATTAGAATCAAACTACCAGCTACATTAACAATCTCTACAGACTGTGAGAAATCACATGTGTTTTTTAAGCTAGGAACAATTTGAGGCCTAAGGGGGTTGTCAGATTCCTTTTAAGGTCTTGAATGCCTTCTCAGGTTGCAGTGAATAGGCCGCCATTCCTTACTTCTCTATTGCTCTGATTTTATGACGCAGTTCGCTTTTCGGTTGAAAAACTATAAACTTTTCTGAAGGACACAGGTTACTGAGAAGTCATGTGACATTTCTTAAAGGGAAAGAATCATTTTTGTTCTCCCCAATTGCTATGCAAAATCCACTGCACTTTTATGAAGTAGTGTAGTACTCTACTGCTGTTAGACTTCGGTTAAGGCTGCTGTGGATATCTCTCAATGACCTCCCAGCTCAGAATACTGCAGTTATTTATGCTGGCGGGAGGTCTGAATGATGCATTAAAATGTAGTATACTCCTGCAAAATGTGGTAGATGTGGAGCTTAATGGTTTAGCATCCCTGCTGGCTCTGCGCTTGTCTCCTGCAGTGATCGAGTGAAGAAACCTAGCATTTAAACCTTTTGAAAATCTATTATTCAAACAGAAAGCAGAAGTATTGGGGCATTTATTTGGTATGCACTCTGCTGGAACCAAACCACAACTAGACAAACACTAGGAGGCTGTCCTTGCTGTCCTGCAGCCCCTTGACACTAATAGTCACAACATGCTTTACTAGTACACAAAAAAAGAACAAAAAAGATTACTTGTGACAGAGTACAAGCTCTGCTGACTCGCTGCTCATTAACTGATGCCAATGTATGTTTACTGCAACAAGTTGAACTCCTTACTAAAAAAGAATGATGCCTTCCCTTGCACTCCTGCATTGTGGGAGGTGTAGTGTATAACTGAGCCCCTGCCCGAGTTTCAGCATGGCAAGGGATGACTTAGGACTACAGCTTCCAGCAATCACCACAACAGAGTGTGGTGTGCATCATGAAGAGGTGGGTCTCTCTGTCTCAGTAGGCATCCACCCCGACTGTCCACTGCTGTCCAACACCGACCCTATGACCAGTCCACACTCAGATGTACATGTTAAAGACATTCATTTCCTGGCCTCAAATGCTGCATAGCATAGCGTAGCAGTTCAATATTTATCTAGCAGCCAGTTGTTTCCTCATTCAGATGTGGGACATAGTGCACCAGATGTGGGACATAGTGCCCTTCAGAAATGTAAGAACAACCAAAAAAAATACTGCCAGTGCTGATAGCATGTAATAGTAAAGACATGGATGTGTGTGTGTGTGTGTGTGTGTGTGTGTCTGTGTGTTTATAAAATATATAACTCTAAGGGATAAATGCCCTGTTTACAAAGCTGCCATGTGTGCCCAGAGCCCTCCAGGAGCTATTTTCTTAAATTATGCTCCTCCAACACCTAAAAGAAGCAATTTTCAAAAGGTTTTAAATGTTTTTTTTTGGCTGAAAAACTTTTATGCCAGTTAATAATGGCAATAATGCATGGCCTGAGGTGTGATGATATCCCATGATATACCACACCCTGTTGTGCATTATTGCTTAAGCCGCTGTCAGCTCACTTGCTTGTTCACTCCACCCCCACTCCCCTTTTCCCGACACTCAACTCAAGGTGAATCTAGATAATGGTCATAGACCAGGGACCGGGAATGGGTGGGGCACAGTGGGGCAAATCAAATATACAGGTGGCCACTAAATAAACTGGTTTGGCTACCAGATCTTGAAAGCTTATGTCCACCCTCCCACCTGTCTACAAATGAGTTTGTCCTACCCTGGAGTGGGACAGCATATAGAGAGATTTAGAAAGAGGGAGCTGGATTTTTTTTTTTAAAGGTATACCAGGAATGGGGGAAGGGGGTTAAAGAACTCACAGAGAGAAGGAGGGAGACTGGGGAGGGAGGGAAAAGGTTTTTTTCTTCTTCTTCTTTTTTGTTTTACACTGGGGGCATTAACCCCTCCATCCATGGCCATACTACACCTCCAATCTACCCAACACAAGCCGCCTCCATCCGCTGCACCCTAGAGTAGGCAAGTTCCTCCCCCCCCCCAACATTAACAACCTCACTCCATGGCCCTCACAACATGAGTCATGTCTCTCCACAGTCCATGACATTACTTTTACCTCCACAGCCCTGATATTTCTCCCTACACCACCCTCTTTTCATGCACTGTGCCCTGAACACCCCTTCTGACACCCCAGCCTGCCAGTGCTCGCTTGCATTAACATTTTGGCATATAAGAAGTCATTGTTTATTACAAATTTTTCCAGCTTGGATGCAAGCATGCTACATGCAAACCTGATAAGCTTTTTAGGTAAGGTTCACTTAGGTTCACACTTAATGTGCGAACCACTTGAAAACACTGAACAATTAATAACACTTTGGCATAAGAAGATTGTGAAATTTTGCAGCTTGCATGCTGCATGTATGTCAAGCATGCTACATGCTAACCTGTTAAACTTTTTAGATAAGGTTCATTTAGGGTCACTTGATGTATGCACACCACTTGAAAACACTGACCAATTAAGTGTGTGGCAGACATTTATTTATTTAGTTAGTTGTTTAACCAGGAGTAGCACACTAAGTTGAAAGCTTTTTTACAGGTGCAACCTGGGAGCACAGGGAAGTTATGTGACTTGCTCATGGTCACACAGTATGCATTCTATACACTTGCTGTACACTTCTGTTTCTGTAAGGGCTTCTGATCAATACATTCCCACCATTTACAGTCTAAATCCCAAGCTGGGATAAGCAGCACTCTTGACAACAAAGATAGAAAGAGCAGACACACTTTCATGTTGTCAGCCTGTCTAGCAGAGCAACTTACCTCCCTCCACCCAACTCAGCACAAATAGAACTGCAGCACGCTTGGTGTTATAATAAAAAAAACACTATTTGCTGTCTTCAACCTGTTCAGCTGTCCTCCTGATACCCCTCCCTCCCGACATAGCCCCGGACCCTCTATAATTACAGGCTCACCTAAATGTTTGTGTTCAGGGCTTTAAAGCTCTTAGTGAGCGCTTCCTTTTTTCTGCCATTTTGCCAGAGCCAAGTCATATGACCTGCTGAGATCGGTGGCTACTGCCCACACTCAGATATCCCAACTTGGCCCTAGCTCAAACTAAGCTACCCTCAGCAGGCTCAACTGAGTCCCTTGCCACCTTCCTCCCTTTGGTCAACAAGCAGACCATCTAATCAATAAATTCTCACCATTTTCAGCCTAAAATAAATTCCAGGCTGGGAAAAGTAGCAAAAATAGAAAGAGCAGACACACTTTCTCATCCTCAGCCCACCCGGCAACACTCCTTATTTCGCTCCACTCAATTCTGATTCCATGCAGCCCCAGGCTCTATTGTTACAACCACGCTGAGTAGAATCTGCACAAAAGGAACTGCAGCACACTCGGTGTTGAACAGAGAAAAACACCCTTTTCAACCCTCAGCCCACTCAGCTGCACTCCTTACCTCCCTACTCTTGACACAGCCCTAGCTCAGCCCAATAATTTGTAGGACCCTCTAGAAGTAAAACCAGAGAGGGTCAGCTTGCAAGCCACTAGCCTCATGCTGGTGCCAAGCAGAGACGCTAGCCTGGAAGCATTATATGAGCTCAATGGATACCCAGGAGATGGGATTCCCACAACACAAGATTTGTGGAAGGGAGCATATTTGCTCCAGATGGAAGAAAAAACACTGGAATTTGAGAAGGGCATTCTCAACATCTGAGTATGAGGAGATAAAGAACAAATTGAAGGTATGAGATCAGCTAGGAGGACAGATAGGTTAAGAAACCTGTAAGAATGAAACTGACTGACTGTAAGTGGGACTTTTGGACAGTGGGCCTTATGTATACAGTAAGCCACAAGGTGGTCACTGACAGCATCAGGGAGGGGGGGGGGCCTGTGCATATAATACAAATGTAGTAGGAGGACAGAACCCAGTCAAGGAGGGAGTGGTTACTGGAGAAGGACTTAAACTGGGTTGATATGCTTCATGAGGTGAAGGGATTGGATTTGTTGAGTGAAGTTTTTGCAGCAGGGATGCTCAATTGTTGTTAAAATCCCCTAGGATATAGAGTTCACCATCAGTAGCAAGGGTAAGAATAGTAGAGAGGACATCAAGAAGGGTGTCTGGTTTAGAACCCAAGCAGAAATACACACCAGAAACATAAACAAGTAGGGAGGAAGGGACGGTAAGTTTGCCCACAGGAAGTCTCTGAGAGGATGGGGAGGTGTTGAGGAGTGCAACCTCAGAATGAAGGGAAAAGGCAACATAAATGTCAACACCCCTACAACATACAGTTTGATCCTGTCAAAAACAGGGTACTCAAGGAGGGCAATGTCATTGTCACTGGCCCATGGTGTAAGCCGGGTCTCAGAGAAAATTGGCAAAGATTTCTCGAGTGTTTGAACCCACAGTCATATGTGGACAATTTTGGGGGCAAAACTATGGATATTTAAGTATAAGATCCTAGTACCCTTGGAAACAATTGAGGATGAAGGGTAGGGTGAGATGGCCAGGATTTAACCATACCAGACAGCTGAGGAGGTCTGCACTCTGTGGTGCAACGTTTGATGCATAGGCATACCCCTGTAGAGATGGTCAGGTACCACCCTTTATGAAATATAAGTTCTGAAGGCGTAGCGGCGGTTCTTGACCTATCTGTCCTTCCATCGGCAAACAATGACCCAGAGGCCCTAGTTATGGCCTATAATACGGCCATATCTGTGGCACTGGATGTTGTTGCTCCCATCCGTGTTTATCCTCTCTCCCTCTGTCCTCGGTCCCCCTGGTTTGATGGGACTTTGAGGGAGATGCGGTGATTAGGACGAAGGTTAGAGTGTTGCTGGCAGAGATCCTCCCTGGATGCCAACCATCTTAGATTGATGGACCATTATCAGGCCTGTCAATCCACAATCACCTGTAAGAAGGCAGAGTTCCTGTCCGGGGAGATTGAAGCCACTCAGAACCGACCAGCTCAGCTTTTTCGAACCGTGGACAAACTATGCAGCCCAGTCTGTCTACAGGTTCAAAAAGCTTTTTCACAAATGGAGTATGATGAGCTTGCTCAATTCTTTGCTACTAAGGTGGATGACATTGGGCGGCACTCCAACCGGCACACTCTATAGGTGCTGCTTTGGATCAGCACTTGGTCGCTGCTCCTCAGCTTTCCTGGAATTCCTTCAATTGCCTGGAACTCATGAATGTCATGTGGATTGTCCAGGGTATGCGCCCTATGTGCTGTAGTTTGGGCCCAGGACTTACTACCCTGATTATGGGTTGCACTGACATCGTTGGTCCGGTCCTTGCACAGATTGTCTGGTGCTCCTTGGAAACAGGTGAGTTTCCATGCTCCCTGAAGGAGGCAGTGGTAACACCCCTCCTGAAAAAAGCTTCTTTTGACCCTGACTGCCATGTGAACTACAGACCAATCTTGAACTTTCCCTTTATAGGGAAGGTGATAGAGAAAGTAGTGGCTGTACAGCTGGAAAACCATTTGACCTTCCTGATATCTATGAACCTCTCCAGTCCAGTTTTCAAAAGAGGCACAGTACTGAGATGGCACTGGTTCGGGAGCTCAATGATCTCCTGATGGCAAGAGATCAGACAAAATGTTCCATCTTGGTTCTTCTCAATCTTTCATCAGCGTTTGACACTGTGGACCATGGGGTACTCCAAGGTCACCTGAGGTCCATCTGTGGCCTGTCTAGTACAGTCCTCTGGTGGTTTACATCTTTCCTTACTGGAAGAACTTAGAGGGTGGTGTCAGGGATTTATTCCTCTGACCCAGTTCCTCTGTCTTGTGGGGTGCCTCAGGAATCGATGTTGTCCCCCATTATGTTCACAGTGTTTATGCTACCCACTCGGAGACATTGTAAGAAGGTATGGGCTGAGGTTTCACTGCTATGCTGATGATACCCAGCTCTACCTCTTTTTTGCACCCAACCAGGATAGAGCCTTCCCGGTATTTAATAACTGCCTCACTGAAATCCAGGACTGGATGAATTCGAGCTGGTTGAGGTTGAACTCAGAAAATACTGCGGTGCTGGTTGTGGACCTGGGGTGCCAGATAGGGGGTTTGGGGGTAGGTTCACCCTTGGGACTGTTTCTTGGGGGGTGTACCACTCCCAACCTCTGAACAGATGCAAAAACCTGGGGGTAATTTTTGATGAAGGACTGACACTGCATTCGCAGGTGTTGGCAGTCATCAAATCCTCATTCTATCATCTGAGGAATATCTCCAGGGTTAAGCATCTTGTTCCGTCTGGCGATCTCCCTATGTTGGTCCATGTCTTTGTGCCCTTGAGCTTGGATTATTGCAATTCTCTTTACCTAGAGCTACCTGGGGTGGACATCTGCCACTTGCAGCTGGTGCAGAATGCAGCAGCCCGCTTATTGACAGGAACCTCATGGTCCTGTCATATTTCTCCAGAGCTGTGCGAACTGCACTGGCTGCTGGTACAGTGATGGATCAACTTTAAAGTTGGACTTCTAACTTATAAAGCCCTACACGGACTGGGCCCAGACTACCTGAAAGAGCTTCTGGTCCCTTATTGCCCTAGGCGATCTCTCTGCTTGGCTGATGAAGGGTTGCTAGAGATTCCGAGGGTTAGTTTAAAATCTTCTGGGGCCCGGGCATTTATGCATGCAGCCCCTACCCTCTGGAATTCTCTACCCCATCAGCTACGGGAGTGCATGACTGTGGAGGAATTCAAACAAGCTCTCAAAATGTATTTGTGGAGGAAAGCATTTGGTGATTGATATATATTTCGGTTTTATCTGTATTATCTCTTTTAAGTATTTATATTGAGTGATTTTTATGATTTACTCTGTTTTAATCATTGTAAGGCGCCATGGTTATAGAAAGGCACCATATAAATAAAGATTTATTATTATTTATTCAGCTCAACATCACCAGCCAGGAGAAGCAATACACAGATGATAAATTTTGGGAAACTTTGGGGCTTGCAGCTGCAGGAAAAGGGAGTGGGGAGAACAGGAAAGATTATTCTTGCACACAGTGTTCAGTGTGTGTAGGATGTTTTTGTGAAAATTGCATTTGGTACCAGGGGAAGTAATCACCTTGTCCTGCACCAAGCCTTGCACCACATAGAGCAGACCTCCACACCTGTCTGGTATGATTAATATCTCCACTGTGAAAAAAATTTTTTTTCTTTCTATTTTACCCTCTAGATCAATTGCATATATAAAGGCCAGTCTCCATCATCAGAAATGCATCCGGTTCGCTGTTATAATATGTCTGCACCATCATATCTGCGGGGAAGGGGGGGTCCAGGAATGTCCCTACATTTTTACTAAATTATCTTTTTAGACTAAGGCTTTCTGGAATGGGGTCCATTCTTTCTGAATATATCCTTTTTACCCACTTTTCAATACCAGATTTGTTCAATTGTTGCTATATCTATCATCATATTCAACCAAACATCATATCTTGGTGTTTCTGCATTTTTTCATTTTTAACAAAATACATTTTTTTTGCTACTATTGTTATCAGGGTAAGCAATGTTTGTTCCTCTACCTTAAGATATTGATTCACAGAGTGTATACTCAATAGTGTGACTAATGGAGCCATTTTTACATATTTATTAAAAATCTTTACAACATAGATGTTCAATTTCATACCAAAAATTTGAAAGGTATGGGCAAGATCTAAGCATATGAATTAGTGTGCCAGTAGTATTAGCACACCTTGAACATTTATCTGTAATATTATGATTAAACTGATGAAGTTTCTTAGGTGTATAATATGGTCTGTGGGTAGTGTTCATTTGGATTTGCTGCATTTTTACCAACTGAACATTATGTATATATGCTTCAATTATATTTTGCCACATCCCATCCATTAGATTCAGTCCAAGATCTCTTTCCAATTTGCTCTTAAGTTTGGTTAATTTATTTAATTTTGATCTTGTAATTATGTCTTGATAAACAGCTGAAATGAGCTTTTTATCATCTTTTTTAAGTCAACAAATGTGCAAGAGCTTGGGGGTGGTAATTTTAATGTTACTTTTATTTTGTTTTAAATAATTTTTCAATTGTCCATATTGAACATTTGTGTCTGAAGGATTTTATATTGATCCTTTAGTTGCCTAAATGTTTTTATCTGTTCTCCTTGAATAATATTTCCTATCCGTATTATTTTTTATTATATGTATTTTGTTTATTAAGGTCTTAGATTATATCAGTGAGCAGATGCTCATTTATAGGGTCCACATCAGTTACATAGACAATACAATACAGATGACAGGGTTACATATGGTACAGGTAAGTTACAGGGTACAACAGCATTAAACAGCTTAGGCAGTATAGCAGCTAGCTGGTGTCAGAGGTTAATACCCTACTTTGAAGCTCTCAGAGGTGAGAAGAAGGAGGGACTGCAAACATGGGTGGAAGGAGTATGGTAGCTGGGAGCATCTGAGGGGGTAGGGAAGTGGGAGCAATGTCATGATTGGGGGGTAGGTGTAACCTAAAGTACTGGGAGTAGAGTCCCTCAACCCAATGAGTTATCAGGAAGCTGGTTGATGCTCCGGGAGGGTGCTAATGGTAGCAGTCACATTTACTAGATTTTACTAGGTGCTAATGGAGTCTGCATTTGAATGATCCAATAGATGTGGCATTGATAACTTCAGGAAGTATTATTCCAAAATCTTGCCATATCTTAAAATTACCTTGTATTATTGAGGGACAGAATTTATAGTTCTTATGTACATGAGTGTATTCAATTATTACATCCCTCTCCTCCAGCTTTTCCTGCAATTTAAGCCAACATTGCAGGGTAGTCAAAGTGGTAATTGGTAAATATGCCAAGAATGTTTTATCTCTCATAGCTGAGAATAATAAATTAATGAGATGTGGATATATCTGTGCAGAAGTCTCAATCTGAGTAGAAATAAGCACCGAGTCCTCCTTTTGTGTCCAGTGCCATAACTTGTGTAACCTGTCTAACTAAATAATTCAGTTCGAAATCTGGTAAAGCTTGCCCTTCTTGTTCTTTTGGTAAAATTAAAGTGTCCCAAGCTATTCTTGTTCTAGAGTGTTTCCACAAGAACTTAATTATTAAAGTCTTGAGTCAATTTAAAAAAAAAACATTCGAGGAACCGAAATCGCTAATGTCTGGAATAGAAATAACACTTTTGGCAATATCTGCATTTAACTAAATTTATTTTACCTATCAGTGTAAGATATAATGCATTATACCTAATCAGATCTTGTTCTATATTAGCTATTAGTGCTTCATAATTATGGCTATAGAAATCTGAAATTTTTGCTGTAATGTTTACGCCTAAGTACTTCATACTACTGGATGGACAAATCATATAATCTTAAAGTACTGTTATATTAAGTTTGTTATTTAATTTCAATATAGTTGTTTTTGCCTAATTTATTTTGTAACCTGATATGGAGCCAAATTGTGATGCTAATTTTATTAAATGTATAATCAATATATATGGCTTAGTTAGATCTAATAATATATCGTCCACATACAACACTATCTTCTATATCTTATTATTAATAGTGATGCCATGGATATTCTGATTATTTCTAATAGCTATTGCTATAGGTTCTATTATGAGTGCAAAAATCAACGGGGAGAGGGAGCATTCCTGTCTTGCTCCCCTACCTAAGCTAAATTGTTCAGATACTGTATTGTTTGTTCTAATGATTGCAGTTGGAGAGTCATACAAATGTTTTATTCAAACTCTGAACTGTGCACTGAAACTGACCCTTTTTATTACTGCTAATATATAATGCCACTCAATCCTATCAAAAGCTTTTTCAGCATCTATGGCCATTAATACCGCATCTTCTACTTGATTAAGTACAATTACGTTAATCGTACATCTAATATTCTCTGTTAAAGATCTATTTCTAATAAATCCATTTTGATCTGGGTGAATAATTTCTGGTAACAAAGCCTCCAATCAACCCGCTATTATTTTTGTGAATATTTTATCATCTATATTTAGTAAAGAAATGGGTCAGTATGATACACAGCTCAGTGGGTCTTCATCAATCAATCAATCAATCAATCAATCAATCAATCTCTTTATTTATCCAGGCAAACATCGTTGAGCAAGCTCATTTACAAGATGGACCTGGTTAGCTCTGGGTCAAATGGTACAGTTCATACAGAGATATTTACAATACAGCTAAATAACACTAGTAAAAAAACAATTACTGCAATTAATGCAAGTAAGTACTCAATGTTACATCAATCATATCAGTTCAGAGTGCTTCTGTTATATTTAAGGAGGACATAAGATGAGGCTTAGTAGGAACTTCAGTAGGGAGAAGTGATCGGCTGCTCATGTAGGGAGCTGACGCAAGCACAGAATTTCAAAAGTAGTGTAATCGCACAGTATCCCTAGATGTAACACGCTAAACAGAAGGATAAGGGTCTTAACAGTCGAGAAAAGAAATGACAGCTCTTTTTTGGCAAATTTCAGCATGGAAATCAGATTTATGCTTGGTTTAGAACGGACACAGAAGCAGACTGCAGGAACCTATTGGAAGCCATCACCAAAGAGTACTCATGTTCTGATTGGATGGCTGCTAATGCCATGCTTTGCTAATGGAGAGTCCAAGCTTAGGTTCTCAGGTGGCAGTAGAGGCAGAGCCGACCGCACAGTGCCAGAGTTTCCCCCATATATGGGCAGGGAGCCCGTGGAGAGCATATCCTTGGCAGGGGATGGAGGAAGGGGTCGGTATTAAGTACTGGGCCATGGACAATGGAACATCTGAACCAGCAGGAGGACCAAAACAACAGGACAACAGAGTTGGATATTCCTTGATGCCTACAGACTGGCCCAACCACAGAAATTCAGAAAGGAGTGTAATCAAACAGATTCCCAACTATTGACACTCTAAACAGGAAAAAATAGAAGTCATAACTGTTAGGCAATAAGTAAGTACAGATCTTTTTTGTGCAAGTTTTAGACAGAAGATCAGACTTTAGCTTAGTATTGACGGAGACACAGGAGAAGACAGCAGGAGCCAATCAGATGCCAGGGCAGAAAAGCACTCACGTTCCGATTGGGTATCAGCAATGCTGCACCTCACTAGTAAGAAGTCCAGTCTGGGTGTCTTAGGTGGCAGCTATGGAGGTGACAACTGCCCGGTATCCACATTTCTCCCACCTGAGGGGCAGGGAGCCCCTGAAGGGCTAGTCTATAGCAGAAAAGAGAGTTAGGGGACAAAGGAAAGAGATAGTAAGAGTGGAATGCAGTGGAAAGGGAATATGAAGATGAAATAGGGCAGTTAAATGGTACAGGGTAGGGGAATAAGAGCCACAGATTAAGCAATATGTAAAAGACAGCAGGGTGAGTAAGGTGCAGCGGCCATGAAAGCCATGAAGAGATAATAACCCTACAGGGATTTCTAGAGAGGAAAAACATTTAAGGCATAAGACACTCACAGAGTTAAGGTTACCAAATGTTACAAGCGATCATAAATTCAACTACACACAGAGGGAAGCAGCCTGATGCTTCGGACTAAAATTAGGGGCTGAGATAGCAATTGCATGGCTCACACACATACCAAGCATATAGAGATTTAAAGGCATTCATACTGCGGAGGCAGCTTAATTTCAATAATTTTTGTACTTTGTTCCACAATGTTGGCAACAGGAAACTAATGGCCACGCTGCCATAGCAAGAGGAAGCCTTGGGGATACATAATGTGATGTAGGATGTGCTTCTTAGGGCATATGTTCCTGGCTCACTTAGTGGGAGACAGTCTAATATATATTGTGGAAGCCGCTTCAAGAAGACTCTATAAGTCCAAAGGACTGCATTTCTATTATGCCTAAACATAAGAGGGGACCACCCTATGGCTTTGTACAAGGAACAATGATGGGTAGAGATGGGGAGACCAGTAATAAACCGGACGGACCTGTGGTAAAGCGTATCCAACTTTGCAAGCGAGGCTTTGGGACATTGACTATAAAGGAAATCTGCATAATCGAACAGCGAAAGAGAAGTAGTTTGGACAAGGCACACTTTTGCATCTCTAGTAAGAAACTGGTTAATTCTAAAGAATAGCCCCAGCCTCTGCCTTAACTTCTTTACAAGGTCCTCGATGTGCTCAGTGAATGATAGATTATGGTCTAACCACACATCTAGGTATTTAAACTTTGGGACAAACTCCAGTTTCTCTCCAAGAATTGTGGTAATCTGAGGTAGTACTCCAGAGCTGGCCAGATTCATCACACAGCTATATGATGAGAACAACACTGCTTTTTTTTTTTAGCATTTAGAAGAAGTTTTTTATGGAGGATCTGGTTCTGGAGCTGGTTAAATTCCTCCTGGAGGTCAGCACAAGCGGCTTCAGGTGTCAGACGACTTATATATACAACCGTGTCATCAGCAAACAGGTGTATGTTGGCTTGTTAATACTCTCATCGATGTTATTAACATAGATAGCGAATAGTAAGGGACCAAATATGGATGCTTGAGGTACTCCCTCACCCTCAGCCTTAATTTGTTGATGCTATCCTACAAGGTACTCAGTAAACCAATGCAAAGAAACTGAGTCCAGGCCTATTCTCTTCAGAGAAGAGAGAAGCAGGCTATGATCCACTGTATCAAAAGCCTTACTAAGGTCTAGAAATACAGCACAGACAAAGTTTTGGCTGTCCAGTTCTCGTTACCAATCATTTGTTACTTTGGCAAGGGCCAAAATAGTGCTGTGTTTAGTTCTAAAGCCAGATTGCATAGGGTTTAGTAGGTTATTGGATTTGAGGTAGGGCCTCAGTTGGTTGCTGACAATCTTTTCCAGAAATTTTGACAAAGTTGGGAGAAGGGAAATTGGTCTATAATTGTTAAGGACACAGGGATCCCCTGATTTAAACAAAGGGATGACATGAGCAATTTTCCAGATCTGAGGAATAAGCCCTTGGGACAATGATAAGTTAAATAAGTGGGTGATAGGAACAGATAGGACATGATAGGTGATTTTAAGGAAATAAAGATCCAAAGAATCAGCTCCAGCACTTTTCTTAATATCCAATTGGATTCGACCTCTTTCAGAGAGACCAGGTGGAATGAGAAGTCAGGTACCGGGTCAGGAGAGTCTGAGCATTGGACACTTAATTGGGAGTGGACCAGGGATGCAGGGGAATTGTCGAAAGCAAGACCAGCTGAGGCAAAATGATTGTTAAATGCATCTAGGATTCCTGGTTTATCATTGATAGTAGTACTCCCAGTTGTAATCTTAGGTGGCAAGGAATTACCAGGTGTATATCCGGACATGTCCTTGATTGTCCTCCAGAATTTGGAGGAGCACTTTGCTGCAGAATCCAGTTCAGTAAGATAAAATGCTGTCTTAGCATCTCTGACCATTTTCGTACAAGCATTGCGTGCCCTTCTGAATTTACACCAGTCTGAGTCAAGCTTAGTCTGGCAAGCTTTCTTCCATAACTTATCCCTATCAAGCAATGCAGCTTTCAGCTTGGCAGAGAATCAATGACATATTTTGTTTTTTACATGAATTTTTAGCACAGGAGCATACATATTTAGGGCCCCAACAAGTATATCATGGAAAATATCATATTCCGAGTTAACTGTGTTAGCTAAATAGAAGTCTTACCAACATGGCGAGTGTTCCAACTCATAGACATAGGCAGCCACATCAAAGTTACGATGGGACCTTTTTGTAAGAAACATGGAAACATAGAAACATAGAATTTGTTGGCAGATAAGGACCGCTTGGCCCACCCAGTCTTCCCATTTCCCTACCTAATGGATAAGCTGCAGATCCTAGCTAACTAACAGCCTACTTCTTCCACCCTCCACCCCCGAGAATTGCCTTATGTCTGTCTCATGCATTCTTGAATTCCACCACTGTTTTTGACTCCACAACCTCCTCAGAAAGGCTGTTCCATGCATCCACAACACTCTCCATGAAAAAATACTTCCTCACATTACCTCTGAGCCGCCCCTCTAGCTTCAGATCATGCCCCCTTGTTCTTGCACACCTCTTTTTCTGAAAGATGCTACCCTCTTGGACTTTGTTGATTCCCTTGAGGTATATGAAAGTTTCAGTCATGTCCCCCCTCTCCCTCCTCTCCTCGAGGCTATACATATTAAGATCCTTAAGTCTCTCTTGATATGTCTTCTGGTGCAGACCCTGCACCATTTTGATTGCCCTCCTCTGGACTGCCTCCATCCTGTCTATGTCTTTGCGGAGATTGGGTTTCCAGAACTGCACGCAGTACTCCAGATGAGGTCTCACCAGCTGTCTGTACAGAGGGATAACAACTTCCTGTTTTCTACTGGTGATGCCTCTCCCTGTGCATCCCAGTATCCCACCAGCGCTGCTTACTGCCCTCTCACATTGTTTGCTCACCTTTAGGTCATCTGATATGACTACCCCCAGGTCCCTTTCCATTTTTGTTGTTGTTACTATCTCATCCCCCATTGTGTACTCTTCCCCTGGGTTTTTGTTTCCCAGCTACGTACATTACTTTGCACTTCTTAGCATTGAATCTAAGCTGCCACACATTTGACCATTCCTCCAACCTTGCCAAGTCTCTTCTCATCCTTTCCACCACACCTTGTGTATCAACTCTATTGCAGATCTTTGTGTCGTCTGCAAAGAGACATACTTTTCCTTCCAGTCCCTCTGCAATGTCACTTATAAAGACATTAAAGAGGACCGGTCCTAGTACTGAACCCTGTGGTACCCCACTAGTAACCCCCCTTTCTTCAGAGTGGACTCCATTTACTATTACCTTCTCCTGTTCTCCAGCCAATTTTTTACCCAGGCTACCATCTTGGAACCCACTCCCAGGCTTGCCTACTTGTATATATTTTTTTTCCTCCAGAGCTCCGGCTGCAAGCCTGCTGTCTGCTGTCCCCCCAGCGCCATCCCCGAAGGTCAGACCCCTTCCCTTATGCACCCTGCGACTTACCCTTCATGGCAGGGTGGTGGGGAGCAACTCAACCCACCCCAACGGATCCATGCCAGGGAGGTGCCTTCTTGGGGATGGCACTGCAGGGCACAACGTCATTCTGCCGGGCTCTCTTTTTTTCCACTTTTTCTCTCTGCGGGACATGGCGTGCAATGACACCATCGACTGGGTGCATGCACACTCCACTGCGTGCCCCAGTCAAGCGTCTGCCATGTCCTGCCCCCTTAACTTGCAGCTACGTGCCACTGATCCCCAGCCTCCGCTAGGGGTCAGGCAAGCACCGGCTGCCTGAATCCCCTCTCCCCAGAGATGGAGAGCAGTCCATTGGATGCTCAATCCATCTCCTCCCTGCCAACCCACAGCAACCCGTGCCCGTTCCCGAACACGGGTCGCCGGCGTGGCGCGAGGTGTGGCGTCCAGCACCTCAACCCTCAGTGCTACCGTGCTGGCAGCCTACTTGTATATTAATCTTTTGTATGGGACTGTGTCAAATGCCTTGCTAAAGTCTAGGTAGACCATGTCTACAGCCTCTCCCTGATTTACTACTTTGGTCACCCAGTCAAAGAAATCTATTAGATTCATCTGACATGACCTTCCCACTGTGAATTCATGCTGCCTTGGGTCCTGCGCTCCTCCGGCCTCTAGGTACTCAACAATTCTTTCCTTCAGAAGTGATTCCATCATTTTCCCAATCACTGAGGTTAAACTAACAGGTCTGTAGTTTCTTGCTTTTGCCCTGCTCATAAAACAATTTAGCTGTAGGTCCTGTATGATGCAGTGATCTGACTGCAGCAACGAAGCAATGGTCTCTGACATCAGTAAAGAAGGTTCCAGCATGTGAGAAGAGATTAGGCTTATTGACTAAAATGACATCCAGCAGTGTGCTGTTGCTCATGTTCTTTTTGTTTGGATGTGTGGGTTCATGAATTAGTTGCACCAACCTATGGGAATTGCAGAAAGTGTTTACGGGTGAAGCAGACTTCGATAACCAGTCGAAATTAAGGTCCCCTAGGATGATAGTTTCAAGGTTCTTTTTCTCCATAATAGAGCCAAGATGTGTAAGAAGGAGTGTATCAGCAGATGAGGGTCTATACCCAAGACCGCTAGAATTCTGCGGCCACAGAATTTTGCGCAGAACTTGCAACCTACCGCAGAACTTCTGCAGTGCCACAGAATTCACTGTTCTTGGTGATTCTTTATTATTTCCATTTATCCATAGAACCTGGTTCCCTTCCCCTCTTTTTATATCCCAAACCCTTCTATGCTCAGAATGTGATGTTATCAGTGCTATAACATTATACATTAGCTAATGAAATGACTGCATTATGCCACAGAAATTAATAGTCACTTACCTACCACAGCTCCCACTGCCAGAGATGGTGGCACAGCACATCAGGCATGGTGATATTTGCTCAACCTGCACTATAGCCTAATACAATTTTCAGTCTTATGTTATTACACTAGGGACCAACTTAAACAAAACCTTGACAACAGCACAGACCTGCTAAGTCCACACCTTACTTTGTACAGATTTATTTTTGCCTTTAAGATATAGAGATGACATCTGAAATGAATAACTGGTAAAATGAACT
Organism: Neoceratodus forsteri; assembly: GCA_016271365.2. Lineage (NCBI taxonomy): Eukaryota > Metazoa > Chordata > Ceratodontiformes > Ceratodontidae > Neoceratodus > Neoceratodus forsteri. The sequence continues at coordinate 106,836,104 of CM028132.1, forward strand.
AACCTGCAATTTTTTTTAAATAAAGTAATTATGCCCAGAAAAGTGGAATATAATAATGTGTAGACCTGATGAAAGAATAGACCTGTTAAATAAATAATTGCGCTGTACACATTTTTGCCAGTGTTATTGATTACATATTGTCATTGGTTGGTAGAATCACCTAAAAGTTTTGGAGAAATGTTGTGTGCAGAGCCAGCTGTTGGGCCGGAGGATAGCATGTTGTGTTCCCATGCCGGCAACTCAGGTTCAGAGATGAGCTGTGGGAGCTGGCTGGGCAGTACAAGGATTGGTGGAACACATCATTGCTCTAAGCCTGGGAAGGTATGGCACAGTGTTCTGTCACACTGGGCTGGAGAGCATTATCTCACAGTGGGTTCACATGCATGTCATGGCCTGATGGTGTTACGCAGTGTGTCAGAGGAAGCAGGTAGGCATGAAAAATTAATTTTGCAATATCTCCTCTATTCTGTTTTTCCATTTCCAAAGGGACCTGTATGAATGAGGATACCATTTCATGGAAATTAAAAAAAATATATATATATATTATAGTGGCACGGTAGTGCCACTATAGTTAGGGTTGAGGAGCCATTTACATGTTAAACTCAAAATTTTGCACCTTAATAACTTTGCAACTGTTAGACGGATTTGCCAGAAATTTGGAATACACGATCAAGACCCATACTCCTTGGGATCTGCCAAGCTTTTTACTGGTTGCATATACGGCTGCAGAGTTATTAATCGTGATCTGCACGCGCGTTTACGCTTTTCTGGAATTTTACTGTTGCGCCTACAGGTCACACAGTTTGTGCGACCAGTCCAAAATCTTCAGGGAACATGCGGCCAGGGTCCCCGATGTGCCTTTTGAAGATTTTGTGAAAAAATATTAAACAGTTCAAAAGTTATTCAAAAAACAATTTCCCATTATAAGTCAATGGGAAAAGTTAACAAAAAGTTCAACAGTGTCGCAAATACACTTTTTAGTGTCGCAAGTGGCCCTTTTACTGTCACAAATCCGCCATTTTGTTTTCAGTTCATGATCAGAAAAATGCTTGGCATTTAAAATTGGAACCCTCTAGCAACCTAGTTCTTTTTGTATTCACCTAGTCGGGCCCTGAGGATGCTAGTCATGTCTTTATTTTGGGGTAAAACACCCCAGAAATATGTTTTTCAAATTTCTGGAAAAAGTACTTTTGCAAAGTACTGTCACACTTGCGACACTGTCGAATGAATTTACGAAAGCTTTCGCAAACTTCGACAGTACTTTTCTAGGCTGTGGGAAAATGACAACAATTCTTTGGCACCCTGCTGCAAAAGAACGGTTTGGTGTTTTGGCCTGAAATTTGGACGGAACGCAACCGACATCACACAGATGTGCCTTTCAGTATTTTGTTGAAAAAATATTACATGGTGGCAAAGTTACAGCACTCCAAAGTTGATGCTTTTTCCCATAGGATAACATTACAGTGTCCGACACATTACAGGAATCCTTTGGCGTCCTGCTGCAAAATAACGGTTTGGTCTTTTCGGCTGAAATTTGAAGGGAACACAGCCAACATCCCTCAGATGTGCCTTTTTGTGGTTTGGTGAAAACTTATTACAGGGAGGCAAAGTTATGATACTCTGAACTTCTCTTTTTTTTCCCATAGGATAACATTACGGCGTTAGCCACGCCTTTCAGGGCCCGTATCTCGGAAGCGGTGCGAGATACAGACTTTTTGTAGGAAAAATTCTTAGCCCCCTACTAGGGCCTAAGTTCAAAACTAGCCAGGAAAGTCATAAATCATATGACTTTTAAATTTTTTTTCTGTGTCGTACGGTTCCTGAGATATAAGAAATTTAGTATTCCAACTACTCATTTTCTGCTCCGAGAACCATTATTATGCATACATTCTTTGTACTCACTGTCTTTCTTTATGCAGCTTTTGGGGAAAACCAGCCTGTGCACTTACATTACTGTTAGTGTTACCGTTACCGTTTTCACTTGCGGTTCCATTTCCGTTTCACTTACCGTTCACGTCTACTCCACCATGTGCGTTACCCTTTGCATTTTCATTTGCGCTTGCTTTTGCATTGTTTTTAACATTTCTGTCTACACTACTGTTTCTCTTTCTGTTTTGCTTTGCGTCACCATGCGCATTACTATTTGCGTTTGCGGGCACAATGCAACTATGTGACAAAACATCATGTGGCGGGAGCACGGGGCCTGCTGCCACATTACGTGGCAGGGTTGGGGGGTCCAAAGTCCCACCGCCGCCGCATTACATTCACTATTTCTCATTATCATTCTCAAAAGAAGGAATTAGAGGAAAAACTCCATTTAATGCATTAGTTAGGGTTGTTCCAGACCCGACAGCGAGAATTGGTGTTATGGTTGAAAGACCCCTTGGTCCCCCCTGCCCACACCCCCAACCAGCATCGGGGTGCGCAATAGGGCTGTTGGTCTTAACTCTCACCCCATTCTCTTACACCTCTGCTTCTTTACACATGTGATGGGGTGAGAGTTATGGCCGACAACCCTGATGCGCACCCTGATGCCGGTTGGGGGTGTGGGCAGTGGGCGCCAAGGGGTCTTTCAACCCTAACATCAATTTCTCACTTTTGTCGGTGTGGAGCAACCCTTAACTAATGCATTAAACAGAGTTTTTTCTCATAATATATATATATATATATATATATATATATATATATACACACACACACACACACATACATATTTGTATGTATGTCACATATTGCATATAAATATATAAGTGATACTCAGTGGGGACCTCATGAGTGGTATAGACAGCGTGAGTACAGAAAACCTTTATTTATCATGTAAGGTCCCCTCTGTGTGTTTCATTCATGAAATAGGCTTGGACCTTAAGGGATAGACATTTATTTTGCTTTTTTAGGCATACATTTTTCCTATGTCTGTTATTTTTTGAACTAGTGTTACTGTGCTTCCCCCATCCTGATTGCTATAACCATTGCCATGGATTTGAAGTCAGGATGACAAGCTGCCACTATGATGTGGTAGTTCATTAGTGCCGCAGAACTTCCACAGAAATTGCAAACCACCACCGCAGAAGTTCTTCGGCAAATGGTAATCTTGCCAGAGAACTTGGTCCCAGTGTGCCACAGAAAAGTAGGGGCCTTGTCTATAGCAACCAATCACTCTGAGGGCAAGGGAAGTAGATAAATCCATCTTCAGGGTCAAACACTCAAATTCATTTTTGACAGAAGCAGAATCCAGGCAGGATGTTGTAAACCCTTCCTTAATATACACCACCACACCACCTCCCCTAGTAGGCCTGTCCATTCTGAATAACTGGTAGGAAGGAATACTAATCTCCCTGTCCTGAGAGGCTGGCCTAAGCTAAGATTCGGAGATTACTGGAACAGCTGGCTGAGTATGGCTGACCCACATCTGAATCATGGGGAACTTTTTAGGAGGCTGCAGACATTGACACACCAGAAACTCATGCCTTTAAGATGAGCAGCATCTGAGGGGGATGTAATGGTAGCAATAGGACCAGAGTTTAGCTCAGTGTTACCCTAACTTAACAGTAACAGAAGTAATATCTTTGATAGGGCGGTGATAATTAGTTTAAGAATCCTGGTCCTAGTACATCTATAAGGCTTGCCAGGCTGGGTAAGTCAATCACCACCCCTGAAGGTGAACTGCCAATGAGCCAGTGTTGAGAACAGGAACAGACGAACATAAGCCACCCTATCATGGCTCTTTGGGTGTTGCCAGCCATCCCCATAGGAGAATGGGGGAGTATAGACAAGCTCAGTTGGAAGGGTACCAGAGTGGGTGTAGATAAGGTCAATCCTGTAGCCTAGAGGAAGAGAGGGGTATCTAGCTCCAGGCAGGAAAAACAGCGGAAGCAGGGAGCAAAAGAGAATGAGATGAAGAGGCAGAAGGGGCAGAGCCATAGTGCTTAAAGGATGTGTACAGAATAAAGAGGGTCAGTAGGGCAAGAGCCAGCCCATGGAGATGTAGCAAGGAGAGGGAGAGGGAGCGGTGGGGGGGTCCCAAGTAAGTGAGCCCAATGAGGTTCAAGCAAGGTGGATACCAAGGTCGAGTGGGTGGAGCCAAATCCTAATTAATAAAGGTAGGAGGTGGGGGTGCGGGGATAGATATAAATGTTCAGCAAAAGTCAATGCAAAGCAGAGGGCACCGAAACCCAGAGACTGCAAATCTGACAGAGAAAAGGCAGGGCCAAACAGTGGCCGAGCGGACAGCAGCAGTCCAATTAGAGGAAGGTGGCAGCCTATCAAACCTGCACAGTGCTTCCCCAGAGCAGCCAGGACTCTTAACCATATTTTAAGGTGTCCTGGTCATCAGGAGGATGGAGGTGAGGGCGGCTGGCAGGATTAGCTACAACCACTTGCTGGGAGCCCGATCGGGGCAGTGGATCTAGTTTAAGATATAAAACATAGGTTAAAACAGGGCATTTTAGCTAGGGCAGGGGGTACCAAGGCAACTTGAAAATTATTGGGGCTATGTTGAGGGTAGCAAGGGAGGAAGCTCAGGTATGGAACTGTAAAGTAGATAGCAGAGCAGGCACTAAACAAAGCTGATAGACAAGCAGATGGCGAAAATAGGAAGATGTCTTTAAAGGGAGGACAGGACAAGTGTTAGGCCTAATAGCTGCACTCTGTATCTTTAAGAGGAGTTGCAATTTTAGTGAGAGGAGAGGATGAAGAGTGCTAGGGGTGGTGCCAAGGGGGGGAGGGACAATATTTAATAAAGGCTGAAGGTGGGGGATGGGAGAGTGGGCACAAAAATTCAAGCAGAAGGAGACAGAAGGACAGAAAGTGAAAGAGAAATTGGATTATTTGCAGGGCAAAGCTTACAACTGTGACCCAGATGGAATCTGGTCTAAACAGAAAAAACTGTATCACTTTAAACTTAGTTTCTGATCCAGGGTAGATTACCACTGGACCTTAAAACAAAGAGAGCTATAATACTTTACAATCTACAAACATGCAGCCTAAATGAACTTGCACTTCAAACTACCCTTGGAGTGCAAAATTGCTGTAAACAGGCTTAGGTTCACGTTTAAGTTAGGATTCACAGGACAATTTAGAGAGACTTAACCAGTACCACAATCAGAATGTAACATTTGCTTAAAGTCCAGAAGAAACAGCAGTAGCAAAGAATTAAAGAACTGCAACAGCCTATCAGCAGGCAGAGTCAATGGTTCTGGCCAGTCAAATTTCTGCAGCGTATCTTTGGTCTGGTGATTGGAGGGCAGTACAGCGAGGAAGGCAACTAGTGGACGGAAGGGGCCAGCCCAGCTGCTTGCAGCAGCAGTGATGTCAAGGGTGAAGCTTCAGTCTGGTGATTGGCAGGCAGTACAGTGAGGAAGGCAGCCGGTGGCCACTAGGGGCCCACCTGGCTGCTTGCAGCAGCACAGACACCTGTGTCAAGGGTGAAGCTTTGGTCTGGTGATTGGCGGGCAATACAGTGAGGAAGGCAGCTGGCAGACTGAAGGGGCTCACCCAGCTGCTTGCAGCAGCAGAGGCACCCGTGTCAAGGGTGAAGCTTTGGTCTGGTGTTCGGCAGGCAGTACAGTGAGGAAGGCAGCTGGCAGACAGAAGGGGCCCGCCTGGCTGCTTGCAGCAGCAGAGGCACCTGTGTCAAGGGTGAAGCTAAGGTCTTTATCCTTTTTTAGAAAACCCTGTATAATTGCATGTTTAAAAGTTTCTGGTATTTGATGCAGATTGTTAAAGGAATTGGACATATGTTCTAGTGGATAAATTAATTGATCTTTAAATATTTTATAGAATTCCACCCCTATGCCATCCGGCCCTGGTGCTTTCCCACTTTTTAGATCTTGAATAGCTTTAGTAATTTCTTGTGCTGTAATTGGCTGATCTAAGGTTTTTTTAAGCTCTTCTGATATTACAGGAATTTGCACAGTATCTCATATCCTATTCATTTCTTCTTGGTTCCCACTGTGGAAACAGATTCTGACATGCGGAATTAGATTTCTAAAACATGTTAGATGTGACATCAATCATGAGAGTCAGTATCCCCATTCATGACACATTAAAAAAATGAGTGAAAGGATTTTGCAGTTGTTAGCATTTTTAATGGTAATTGATAAAAAAAACAGAGAAAAGATGTGAAGTAACCAGGAATGCTTCAGAATATCTTTACCAGTACCCTAACCTTGAGGGTCTAACACAGGTTACTGCATGTAAAAAGTGAAAAGCAATGTTTTCTACAGCACTACCTGAGAAAGATTCCAGAAAAATTGACACACTTGGAAATCAATCATACTATTCTGCTACACTTATTATTAGGGATGCAGCAATTTTGAGTTACACATCACACTACAAGGAAGCACTCTAGAAAGTTGGGTTACCCTTTTGTGACAGTATGCTCTCTGATGACTGGTCACTGTTGTAGCATGTAAAAGTTGGTCTGGATACGCCAAAACACAATTGCAAATGGCTGTGGACATTAATGATGCAGCAACCACAGCCCTAACAAATTCAGTATCTACTGAAGCTATACATTAAGAACTCCAGGTTTAGCTGTGGACATTCAGAATAAGGCTGAAAACTTCTCCTTTGAGAGTACATTGCTTTTTGGAGGTCAGACCAAAAGCTATATGTACATATTGATAAAAACAAAACTACTTCAGAGGGTACTACAGACTCTATGACAGGGAGGCCTGGTAAGGGGGGTACTATTACAGGTAGTATGACCACTGACCATATAGTGCAACCACAGGTTCAAATAGTGCTAGAGGTGCAAGAGTCAGGAGACAAGCAGCAGCAGCTCCCATTCATCCACCACATACAATCTGTGAGCGCACAACTGTTTTGGATTCTGGGAGAGGGCGAGGAGTGAGATCAAGCTGCTGCAAGGCAGCTCTCTCCTCCTGGGAGGCACTTGGGGATCCCCAGCCATTGGCCACCACCCAGTGGAGGATGGATGGTGGTGCCAACTGGAGGGAGCTCCGGCGGTAGCCAAGGGTAGGGACGGAAGGGGCTGAGCCAGCTTCACAGGGCGCGCGCGTGCACCTCCATGCACGTACAATGCACACGTGCTGAGGCCCCGGGAACAGGGAAGAAAAAGAGTGAAAACCCCAAAGAACTGCAAATTACAAAGAAAGGAAATGTTCAAAATGGTCTCCTTGCAGACAGCATTTCCTTCTTTGCAGAATACCTACTTCCACATCCCAATAAGAGCAAAACACAGAAAGTACCTATGCTTCAGAGTAGCTGTGGTCAGTACCAGTACAGGGTGATACTCTTCAGACGTATCTTTGCCTCAAGAGTGTTCATAAAGTCCCTAGCTGTAGTAGTAGCAGCAGCATGTTGAAGAAATGGTGTGACAGTCTATTCGTACTTAGGCAACTAGTTAGGGGTGTGAAGAGCTAGTGAAAAGGCCCAATCACCAATGGAGAAAACTATGTTCCTGATGGAAATGTTTTTTTTTCTTGAATTTAGACAACTCAAACCTGGGACCCACACAAAACCTGCACTCCATTGGAACAAAACCTGTACTTTATTGGAGCAGAACTGGACACAGTTCAAGCAAGAACCTATGTCCCATAGGAAAGAGTCCAAACACTGGTGCACTATGCAGCATCCTTCCACAATGGGACAAGAAGGACTGCCAAGGACTTCCTCAGACTGTTAGTTCCCATGTCAGCCACAACATCTGTGGAACAGCGGACAAGGCAGCACATGAAAGGTGTTCAGTGGTATATGAAAGATTATAAAATGGGCTCTGTATTCCATGAATCTGATTGGCTAATTAGAGTATTTACCCATGGGCAAATCCTACAATAATCCATGGGTAAGGCTGTAAGAAATTCACACCATGCACAGATTTCACGATCGCCGTGTAAAACTGACGCTGCCGTGAATTTTACAAATGATTTCATCTCACTGTGTTTCTTGACTTTTCATTTTTTTTGTTTAAAAAAAAAAAGGTTTTTCCTGTAACACTCACTTTATTGCACTTTAAATTTGCTTTGTGGCTTAAATGTTAGGGACCAGAGTGTTGTCTGCAAGCATTCATCACATTTAATCGCTTGTAAATTGTTTAATAGATTTCTCTATGTTACCTCAGTATGCTGCACTTTGTGCTCTCATTCCATACTGTTACCTTAATTGGTGGTCGAATTAGCTAGTTGAATTTGCTAGTTAGGTAAATTACTAACACATTGCCATTTAAAAGGAGTTCAATTTAGTAAGGATCAGTTACTGCTGGGGAGCACGGGAGCAAGCTGTAAAAATGCCATGTATATTTCACCAAAGCCACTTTCAGCATCTAAAGTTGGGAATGTTTATCTGAGACAGCACTGCCAGCAATATGAGAAGGGGATATTCCACATATCGGGTGACATTTATGTTTTGTACAGGTTGCAATATTCCAGTAGACCATAAACGGAAAGCAATGTGTGACCGTCATTTGGAGTCCTCAACACACCTGGCTAAAAAAAGAAAACTCGAGGAGAAATCAAATGTGATCATTGAAAAGCAGGTAACAGAGAACTTTTCACAACCAAAGCAGCACACCAAGAAACTAAAAAGGTCTCAGTGTTCAACCTAGTTGAGGCATTTACTGCTGCAAATATTCCCCTAAATGCACTAGATAATACTGTATTTCACTGCTATCTTAAAGAAAATTTGATGCAAGTTGGTGTTATAACCTCCTCCCAGTGGTTGCGTGCTGAATATTTGCCTAAAGTGTTTGCTTTTCATGTTGTTGAAGTTAAAAAAAAAATGCATGAAGGTGTTTCTGTCTCTATTGTCTGTGACGAGACTACTGATGTTGAGGACCAATACATTCTTACTATTGTTGCTGTCCCATCTCTGCATAACAGCAATGGGCACTCCATCCCTGCTGCAAAGCTAGAGACATTTCTCCTTGAATGTACTGTGTTGGAGGCTACTAACTTTAAAACCGTCTCCTAGGCAGTGTTGAATTGCTTAGTGAAGTATGAACTCCCCTACACAAAGGTCACGGTGTGTGTAACAGACAACACCATGTATACGAATAAAAGTTGGAATCAGAGCTTGAAGCATGTTCTTTAAAATGGTGTGTACATTACCAGCTCAGCTCATTTGTTAAATTTACTGGGTGACATTTGGCAGAAAAACTTTCTAGCAGTAAATAATTTTGTTGCTTTGGTAAAAAAAGCATTTACAGCTTGTGCAGCAAGGAAGGCTAGGTTTAAGCAATTTTTGTGTGCAAAGGGACAATCAAATGCATTATCCCACCCCCCGCCCCATGTCAGTACTCACAAGATGGAATATATGGTTTCTGGCAGTATTTTATCATGCAGTCCACCTTAAGGAGTATTCTGATTTTTTTAAAGATGAGAGTGCAGTATGCGATGTGGTCAATTTGTCTGTGAACAAGTTCACTTTGAAATGAATTAAATCAAGAAAATGCACTGCCCCTAGTACAATTGCTGCAGAAATATGAGGGAGATGATATTGAAGCACATCTAGCATTTGATAAACTGATTGACTTTGCCACGTTCCTAGATGTGAAGTCTGAGACCACACAGCATCTCGCTACTAAAAGAACATTATCAGCATGCTCAAAACAAATTAGAGTATATGAAAGGCTGTGGTCGGTTCCACCAATATGCTGCTAAATTCTTTGCTGCTGTGTGGTTGTTTAACTCCTTCAGACTCACCACATTTGCTGTCACAGATGCTGAAATATGTGACAACATCCCCTGGTTTGAAGATAATTTGGCTGCCAGAGCAGCACTGCGTAATTACATTTCAGAGACACAGTGCGGCAATGCTCCAATTCCAGATAGAGATGTTTTAAAGTATTGGAAAGACTGCAAGGAAAGATTTCCAAATCTAGCTAGAATTGCTGTTACATGCCTTAGCATACTTTGTCCACAGCGCGAGCATTGAGCACTCATTTTCTCGCTATGGAGCAATGTTGCAGGACAATAGATGTAGCATAAAACCAGAGAACCTGCGAACGTACTGTTACACGAGGTCCCTGCACCCTAATTGATATCCTCAGGGGTACACCGTAGACAGCTAATGTTTAGGCATAGGTTATACTAATACATAGGGCTAAGGGCATCTACCGTACAAGAGTAGATGTCAGGATATAAATGCATGTTGTTGTAACCCACTTTGCTTGCTAATGCACACATATTATACTATGTATTTTCTGTCTATTTCTTACTTGTCAGATGCCAAGACACCTGTCCTTGAAGTAATTGTAATATGTAAGGCAACATTGCCATCCTTTGGTGATGTGCACCACTACACCTTGTTATGTAAGACTCTGTATAAGAACGTCTTTGTTCTAAAACTGATGACTTTACAGAATTATATAATGTTATCTTGGACCATGGAGCCACCTCTAATTTAGCCAACAGGGCTCATCTCTGTAACTAGAAATGTTTCTATCTTTTAGTAACCATAGTAATTTTCATAGGTATATAATGTAATGCACAGGCTCTACACCTCGGAGGCCCGAGAGATCCCAAGAGACTACAGAGAAACCTCGAGGTGTAGGGAACGCTTAGCACTGGCTCCCGGATCGTATTGGTAAGAACTGCTTAGGGCAACTGTGATTTATCCCTTTTGTAGTAATAATCTTGTTTATTACTCAATGCAGCTTGTTTGTGATTATTTGCATTCCCAATACTGCCAAGAACCTGAAAGTGAGGTTTAGACCTCTTACAAATTGGCGACCGTGTGCAGGCGATATTTGGTGTTTGCAAGTTTTCACTTGTTGCTGTAAATTTTCCCTTTCCCCACGGGGACTGTAGGTGTACACTCCCGTAACACCTCTCCCGTCTTTTCTACCAGTTTGTAGATACTTGCAAAGTCTGGCTGACTTTTTGGTGTGGTCGATGCTATCTCGACCACCCACAGCAGCTTTGAATTGCAAGCCTGCCAACTTATGCAGTAGTCTGCCAGTTTGAAGTACGTGTTGTGGATCGACACGCAACACGCGGTCTTTTTCACAGTTTGAATTTTTGTTCCCTCCCACTCAATGGCCACAGTATCAGATATCTGTGCAGAACTGAGACTCGATGTCTCTAACTTCCTTACCTCCCATGGAGGATGGGCTGACTTCGTGCGGGACGCAAATCAATCCAAAAACCCTGTACTGGGGATTTCAACCCAGTATACAGAGACGCGACAATCCACCAATAAGCGTTGCGCTAAAGGGTTGATGGTCACCACTCTCTACGCTGCTTTAGAAGCCCGGGCGAGGTTTCGCACCTCGGATCTGTAGATCACATCTCTTAAGCAAGAGATGGGTTTACAGGAAACTGAATGTGTTCGAATACAGCAGAACTTGGAGTCAGAACTCCAATTTCTGCGTAATGAAAAGGATTCACTATTGCATCATTCAGCACAGGCTGGTGAACAAGAAATGTGTACTCTGAAACAGGAGTGCGAAAGCTTGAGACAGGATAAGAGTCAGGTTGTGCAAATGAATGATTTGTTGAGTGCTGCGAATGCACAGCTGAGTGATGAAATGGGTGAGCTTCAGGACGAGATCAACCAGGTACGTAACGATTTAGAAATAGCCTATAGGGACAATCGTGAATTGAGTGCTGTGTACCGTGTTTTGCAAAAGCAGAAGCAGGATCAGGTTGATATGGATGTTGTAAGTGTGAATCATGATGAATGTAAAGCTAAGATGGATAAACTGCGCCATCAGCGAGAGGTTTTGGCTGGCCATGTTAAGGCAATGGGAGGCGTAGCCCCTGCCTTTCACTTGTCATCAGAAGGGGAGCTATCTGATGATGACGTCTCACAGTACAACGCCCAGTCATGCCCCTACTATGGCCCAGATTCCCCATCCAGCCATCTACAGTAAGGCGGGTCCCCGCCCACTACTCCCCAGGTCACACGTCGACGACATCGTGACACTCATCATGGGAAACGCCATCATGGCAGCGCCCATGATGGGGGGGGACCAGGCCCAAGCCTGGTCCCGACGGCGCCTCTGGTAGCCATTATTAGTGTGGAAGACAGGCAAAAGATTGAAACCATGATTGATAGAGCATTAGGTAATGTTCCTCTTCCTGAAGGAAGTATGAAAGCCATTAAAAGTCAGATCCGACAAATTTTCCAAGAAGCTGGCACTCAGGAAGGTGTTGTTCGTACTGCAGCTGAAGCTGCAGCTTGTGCAGCATTGCATGGTGCGCGAGATGCACTACCTCTGCCTGACCGACCACCGACTAATCCCCTACAAATGGCCTACTCTGTTCAGCAAATTGCTGACAGTATCGGTCAGATGAGCCCGTCCGACAATCTCAGTTGCCATTTGGAAAAGGTGCATTCCAAATACGAGATGCTTAGTCTCGCCGCGGAATATCAGGTCCAAATACTACGCCAGACCATCGATCCTGGTTTATGGGCCAAACTCCCTGAAGTAGTTCGCCAGGACGGGAACACTACCTTTGATGAAGTCGCAGCTGAGCTCATCTCCATTCATAGCCCAGGTGTGGTAGGAGTAATGCTGGCATACCCCATGAAGCAAAATGCAAAAGAAAGCCCAGCGACCTACCACCAGAGACTCTGGATGGCCTACCGAGCAGGGAAGCATCTGGCACAAGAAGCTGCGGATGTAGATCTTATTGAATATAAGACCTTGTTCCTTAGGAACATGATCCCAGCTGTAAGAGAGAAGGTAGAGCCAACCACATACCCAAATACAGATAGGTTTGCCGATATTCTTCGGAAAACCGAGAGGGTGTATCAACTGTACATCCGTGATTTGGGTTCCGGTTCCAAGAAGGTTGCTGCCGTGGAACCCGCTTCCAGGACCGCGACACACTACACCGTGGAGGGACAGGCCCAGCAACAGCAACCCAAACATCCATCGGCCCCTCCAGCTAGCAACCAGCAAAACCCCCAACAGGGCCAACAACAACAGCAACAGTGGGGTGGGAACCGGAATTGGCCTAAAAACAGAAGGCACAAGGGCAGAGGGAAACCATTACAAAGATCAGGCCCCTCATACAAGGAGATAGCTGAAGAAAATCGAAAATTTCGAGAGCTCCTGGGGCAAGTGCGCTTCATAGCGGACGCTGTTCCCGCACAGACCCTTGCGGCAGTACAACAGGTGACCCATGCCACCACTGGTCATGGAGACACAGGAAGTATGAGCTCTCAGGCCCACACAAGCCTGAACCCGGAAGCTCCTCCCTATATTGCATCAGTGCAACACTGTGAAGTCATCCATGCAAGTCAGGCCCAACCTCTGCATGCTTCCAGCAATACAAATTGACAATTACAGGCCCCAGTCCGCATTGTAAACAAGCTGGTCTTGGATACAAACGGAAGGCCCTGCACCGAGGCCAAGGTTGGGGACCGCCAACTAATTGTCTTATTAGATACAGGTGCAGCTGTATCTGTGTTACACGACGAACACCCGGACACGTCCCCTTGGTCTACCGTGCGGAAGACCAATATGTCAGGAGTTGATGGTACTAGGCTACCTGCATACCGTTCTCTACCCTTACCGGTAGAGCTAGGCCATTTGAAGGCCTCACATGCTTTCCAACTAATGGTGTTGCATGATCATCCTAGTATCATCGGGTTTGACTTCCTTGCACCGCACGGCTGTGTGGTGGATCTAGCTAACATGCTGCTGATACAGATCCAGGGTCAATACCGCATTGTCCTAATTCCTGACTCACATGCTATGGCGACAATATCTATCAACAACAAAGAGTATGATGTCATAGATTTGTTCAAGAACCATGAACTCTTTCCAAAACTCCTACCTATTCTGTAACGACATTTGGAAGCGTTTGCAGCTAATAAGCATGATTGTGGCAGAATGCATACTGTTATCGAGGTGCCAGGCCCGGCACATGAGAGACAAAGGCAATACCCATTTCCCACTGAAGCCTTACCCTCTCTCCGAGAAACGATCAAGTCACTCCTTAAACAAGGAGTAATCAGAACCTGTGTTTCCACTGCCAAATCTCCTGTTTGGCCCATGAAATAACCCACAGGCACCTGGAGACTTACTATTGACTACAGGAAACTGAATCAGGTCACTCCCAGTTGCTCCCCAACTGTGGCGTCGGCACCAGATGTGCTTCAACTTTTAACACCAGAACAGAAATGGTTCAGTGCCCTGGACATCTCCAATGGTTTTTGGTCATTACCATTGGCCCTCAAGAGTCAATATAAGTTTGCCTTCACCTTCAAAGGACGACAGTACACGTGGACTTGCTTGCCACAGGGATTCCGTAATAGCCCATCCCTCTTCCATCTCCACATGATGGACACCCTACAGAGTTTCTCAGCCCCCAATGTCTCTTACAGTACGTAGATGACCTGTTGTTGGCCACGGCCACACAAGAACAACATCTGGATCTCCTGGATGAACTACTGACTCTCATTCAGAGAGCAGGTCTGAAATGCAACCCAGCAAAAGCACAATTATGTCAGAATGAAGTACTCTTTCTGGGTTTGAAAATAACTGACCAAGGCCGGAGCCCTACTTGGAAAAAGATTCAGGGATTACAAGACTTGCCATTACCCACCAGTGTGGCAACTCTTCGAAGGTTTCTAGGTATGGTAAACTACTTGAGAGATTTTATTTGTGATTTTGCTCAGAAAGCCGCTCCTCTGTATGATCTACTCAAAAAGGATGTTCCATGGAACTGGGGCCCTGTTCATACCCAGGCTGTGATGTCACTGAAGCAGGCTTTGGCCTCCGCCCCAGCACTGGTAAACCCCAATCCAGCACTACCATTCCATCTAGAGTGTGCCACCTCTGACATCGCTATGTCAGCAGTGCTGGCCCAGAAGGTGCATGGCACCTTGAGACCTATTGCATATGCATCGCAGCTCTTGACCCCAGTGGAACAGAAGTATGGCCTTTGTGAAAGGAACCTTCTAGCCACTTACTGGGCTGTCAAGCACTTCCTATATATCATTGGGTATTCACCACTGATTCTCAACACCAATCACACGCCAACTACCTTTCTACTCTCAGATAGAGTGAAGGATGGGTCAGTCTCCAACACAAGGCTGACACATTGGTCACTTCTCCTTCAGGACAGAGATATCCAGGTCCACCAGACCAAAGTTCCATCTCTGCTAGCTCATGGTCTCCTTTTTCAGGGGAAACCTCATGACTGTACACTGCAGTCACCTGACCTCCCAGATCCGGGTCCATTCCTCCCTGCCACACCAGAGATACTGGAGAGTGCATCTGTGTGCTGTGTTTTCACTGATGGTTCAGCATCGTACTATCAGGGAGAACAGATTGCAGAGATAGGTATTTTGGTGGTGTATCCCTATGGGAACACTGTCAGGATATCTAAACGCTGTAGTGTAGCTTCATCGCAGTATGCAGAGATTGCAGCGGTGGCCTGCGCACTTGAGTTTATCCAACATGGAACTCAGGATACCATCATTTTCACAGACTCTAATTGGGTTTGTTGCACCCTTACAGAATTTCTCCCTTTCTGGCAGAAGAACTCCTTCCTCTCCTCTGATGGCAGTCCAGTGAAATACAAAGAATTGGTAATCTACATACACACATTGGCACAGAAACACCCACACAAACTTTATGTGCACAAGGTTAGAGCTCACTCTCTACATGATCCCTATCATGCATTCAATGACACAGCAGATACCCTTGCTAAGGAAAGGGTCCAAGGGGGGGGAAGTCTGGATGATGGATCATCCAGAAGCCAATGCAGCTGTACATATTGCAGCTCTCAAAAAGAAATCTGTATCTTTTTCTCCCCTGGACCTCTCAGCAGCCCAGCATTTGGACACTGAACTCAAAGAAGTGTTCAGATTCCTTGACAAAGGTACTGAAGAAAGACTCCCTATACATAACCCATATCACAGGCATGAAGATAAGTTACACTTATCCCCTGACGATAAACTCATTTGGTTCCAACCAGAGGATACCACCACCAAATTGTGGTAGTCCCCAGACATTTGAGATCTGAATTTTGCACCAATACATGATACTCCTACTGACGGACACCAGGAGCAGAAAATACCTCCAACGCCTCAAGACCACCGCCTGGTGGCCTGGTATTACCAAAGATGTTAAACAATACATTGACAATTGCCTTGTTTACACAAAACAATTCCATACCTACAAAATGAAATGCCAAACTTTTACCACAAAGACACACTGGCCCTTGGCATGCCATCCAAATTGATTTCATTGGCCTTTGACCAATACCAGTAGAAACAACAAGTATGCCCTTGTGGTAACCGACTTATTCTCTAAGTGGGTTGAGGCTTTTCCCACTAAGACGGCAATCAAAAACAACTGCCAAAATCCTGGTAGAACAGATTTTCTCCAGGTGGGCCTGCTTCTCAAGGTAGACTCCGACAAAGGAACCAGTTTTACAGGTGAGTTGATGAAAGAGTCCCTTGAACTCCTTGGGGTTCAGCAAAAGTTCCACATACCCTATCACCCTCAATCCTCAGGTCAAGTAGAAAGAGCCAACAGACGGATTAAGCAAATGCTTTCCAAATTCATTGAAGACAATCCCAAGACCTGGGATTCCCTATTGCCTTTACTCCTTATGGCAATTAGGGGTACACCCTCAGCCACTACCCAGCTCACACCCTTTGAGGTGATGACTGGAAGACAGATGAGATTACCTGAACACTTGCTGTTTGACCTACACCCCCCCACTGTAGACTGTGTGTCTGTGGATCAGTATGTGGCAAAGCTCAGAAAAAAGCTCATACACACACACTTGTATGCTGCAAACTGCATGGGCAAAGCCCAGCAACAGTCCAAAATACAATTTGACAAACACGCACAAGAAGTGGATTGGCAGGTTGGAGACCAGGTAATTGTACTTCGATTTGCACATCCCACCCACTCCTTGTCCAATAAGTGGGAAGGCCCTTACCCCATTGTCAACAAGTTCAGTCCGGCAGTCTATCAAGTTAGACTCCTCCACAACAATAAGTTGACTGACAAATGGTTACATGCAAACCAGTTGAAACTGTACAAAGGAACTTAAACTTACTTTTCCTAACCCCACTGGGCGGAATTGTACTAATGTACTAATCTTTGATCTTCCTTTTCAGATACACTGACAAGATGGCTGTCTTGTTCCTATCTCTCCTCCTTGCAGGAGTGATCCCTTGTGCCCAAGGCATGATACCGGACCTCCTTCGACAACTGGATCCTCCAGCACCCCCTACAGAGGGAGTTTCCATCAATATACCATATACTATGATTACTGTCCAGGAAGGTTCCGATGCTTACCTCACTGCCTCGGTCGTTGCTCCTGACAAATCTACCCTTCAAATTGAGTAGCAAACCACATCACAAGGACAAATTCTCCCTGTGGCCAAACTCTCCAAGGGAACTTTTCAGGGTTGGCCCAATGCTAAATTATCCCCAAATGGTTCACTGACCTTGTTACAAAATGCATTAAGACACTCTGGTTTGTACAACATTACTGCTCTGATTGATCCTTCCTATTGTAACTCTCTCTCTAAAGATTCTGCCCGCAAATTCTGTGCTGTACACCACATGGCCTCTGCAGCCATGTATCTCTCTGTTTTGCCTTCCACTGAAAAACAGCTTTTGGAATGTCCAAAACATAACCCTGGTCCCCGTAGTGGTCCCACAGCTACTGCCCTCCCAGGTTCTTTGATTAATAATTTACAGTTCATGCATATACCTGTTTTGTTTAATCTTACTTACTGGAATATGAAAGAATTTGGTATGTGTCACAATACCAATACATCTGCATTCTATAGTACATTATTGCTTGATAGTTTAGCTGCATTTCAGATTCGTACTAAGGATCCCTTTACTGGGGTTTATTCTACTGAACATAGAGGTAATTTTAGAAGGAAAACCCCTCCTGGTACTCTTAATCATAAATGTAATAAACGTGAAGTTGACAGTTCTGATGTTACAGGTGCTACAGGTACTGTCACAGGTCTTTTTGGTACTGCTATGTCCATTTGGAACAAAGCAGACATTGCTGCTATTAAGAGTCATTCTGCTAAGTTCTCCACTGGTTTGGTTAATAATGTCTTACCTCCATTATTGCATGGTGTGGATGGCCTTAGTCAGGAAGAAAGATACACTGTATACAACATGCATGACATTGCCAAAGCCTTCACTGATTCAAAAGATAAGATTAATGCACTTATACAACAGAACAATAGAGAAGCTGAAAAACAATACATTGGTAGGGAAATACTTTGTTCTGCATATGGTTCATACATCCTCACTACCATCAACAACCTCTTCCGGGATTTAGAAACTGGAAGAATCCCTGACATAATACATGACAGACGCATCTCTAAATGGTATTGTCCTAAATGTAAACTTTCTACTTGTGTTTCCTTATGTATGCAACAGACTTTGACTATTCCTCTCTCCACAGCGAGAAATTTGGGGTTTGTGACCAGATACCCAAACACTGGTCCTTGTTTTTCTACAAAGAAATGTTCCATAACAGATACCATGTTTGTCTCCTTTACTGTCTCCTTACCGCGTTTTGATCCCACTACAGCTTTGTTCGACAAGCTTGCACTGGCACACTCTATTGGGCATTTGGATGACGACATCTACAGAGAACGCCTGGATCTACCACCTCTAATGGTCTACCACTCCTTCCTGGATGCCTGGGTGGCACCGCTCACGGACTGCTGTGCGAAAAGCAATACATCTACTTGGGCCGATGTGATGTGTTTGATGTCATACGCCCTGCTTGTGGCTACTCTCCAGACAGCACTGATTGGACTTTTACTATGGATGCAGACATCACTGAGAATGGCACCAACTCATTTGAATCGACGCCGTCGCCAGATCAGCTCTACCAGTCCTATCATGAGGAAGCTCATCGCCTGTCAACATGGATTTCAAAGACGACCTACACATGCCCTGTTCAGTTGCAAAAATGGAGACTACCTACTGTACGTTCACAATATAACTCCGACGGAGAGTACTGCATAGTGACTAATGTTAAGTCTTATACATATGGTTCTGTTACTTGTTCAATTGATTACCCCAACTTCTGTTTTGTTCCCCTTCAGAAAACTGTTATTGAACATACCGTCATAACCCCCGTTCCCCTTATGGATGCAGACATTATTGATGGTAACCCAGATTATTTACTCACACTCTCAGAATATCTACCATACTTTAATGTACACATAGATCCACTTACACTTACACTGAAATCCCCTTTAGACAGAAAGGACACACACCTCATCCACATCAGCAATAATATAACCAAAGCCAATGAAGCTGTTCTTGACTTGATAAATGATGGAGATATGAATAATGCATTGACCAACACCTGGTTGGAGATCACTTTTAAAGGTTTTGTTATAATACAAGCATTTTTAATATTCACTTTGATTATTATGCTTTGCTGCCTACGATGTACACTGTGCCAACACCGTGAGCAGCTTGAGTTCCTTTACAAGGCTCGTGCGTCGGGCTTGTAAACGGCCACTGCTCCTGTCCATTCCCGGGATTTGCCTGTGTTGCCCTTGGAGGCAACAAGGGGGGGAATTGTTACACGAGGTCCCTGCACCCTAATTGATACCCTCCGGGGTACACCGTAGACAGCTAATGTTTAGGCATAGGTTATACTAATACATAGGGCTAAAGGCACCTACCATACAAGAGTAGATGTCAGGATATAAATGCATATTGTTGTAACCCACTTTGCTTGCTAATGCACACATATTATACTATGTATTTTCTGTCTATTTCTTACTTGTCAGATGCCAAGACACCTGTCCTTGAAGTAATTGTAATATGTAAGGCAACATTGCTATCCTTTGGTGATGTGCACCACTACACCTTGTTATGTAAGAATCTGTATAAGAACGTCTTTGTTCTAAAACTGATGACTTTACAGAATTATATAATGTTATCTTGGACCGTGGAGCCACCTCTAATTTAGCCAATAGGGCTCATCTCTGTAACTAGAAATGTTTCTATCTTTTAGTAACCATAGTAATTATCATGGGTATATAATGTAATGCAGGTTTACACCCTCGGAGACCCGAGAGATCCCAAGAGACTACAGAGAAACCTCGAGGTGTAGGGAACGCTTAGCACTGGCTCCCGGTTCATATTGGTAAGAACTGCTTAGGGCAACTGTGATTTATCCCTTTTGTAGTAATAAACTTGTTTATTACTCAAATGCAACTTGTTTGTGATTATTTGCATTCCCAATATTGCCAAGAACCTGAAAGTGAGGTTTAGACCTCTTACAGTACTCAATGCTGCACCAAAACAAATACGCTTTGTTTATTGCTTATTTAGTTGGTTGTTATGTATGCTGTTTTTAACAATGTTTTAACAATGTTTACATTAAAACCTTTTTTCTTACAGCATAATTATTTTGCTATTGGTGTCCCTGAAAAATAACATATTTTCCCATGCAGGCACTGTTGAAAACGCCAGCATTTACCATGGATTTCTTACAGCCTTATCCATGGTAAAGATCCAGCAGCTACAGTAGAACAACCTCATAACAAAAACAAAATGAAAAGGAAAAATCACTGCTTCTTAATTTCAAAGTGATCCACGCTGCCATTTTCTCCCAGATCAGAAAACCTCCCTCGAAACTATCTGCTAGCAAAATCAAAAGTGTCACTTTTGTTTTGTTAAAAAAATTAATCTGTACCTTAAAGTAATTGAAAATGCTCCTAATGGAGCTGTCTGTCTCATGGCAGTGTTCTGTTAAATGCTGCTATGCTGAACGCCACTCTCGGTCTTGCATGCTGCTCTCCCTACTGATTGGCACTTGCAATTCCTTTTCCACTTGATCACCTCCTAAATAAAACTTCTGGTTGTGTCCCTTCAATATCACTCTCATAGTCCATTTTTTGGTTGCTGTCTCAGTTACACTGTCAGTACTGACAAAAACCATCTTTTCCTTGACACACAGGCCTCGATATTCAGAGGTGCGCCTGGCAATGGAGCAAGTGATGTTGCGCTGATGAAACTCAGGGATATATTCAAAGGAGATGAGCAATGGCGCCTCTCCTCTGAATATGCTAGGTAATGCGCACTGCACAAATACGATGTGCTGGCACATTCCCCACAGACAGGGCTGAATACCTAGAATGGGAACTATGCCAGCACAACAGAGTTACTCTGTGCACAAATTCCTGATATTCAGATGGCAGTATGCAAATGGGGCAAAATGTATGCAAGGCGCAACTGGGCCATTTGCATGCCATTATGGCCCCATTTGCATGCATTGTGCAGGGCAGGCCAGTGACTTGCGCCTGGCACCCTGCACAGTATGCAGTGCTCCCAGAGGATGACTAGAGGAACCCCCAATCCTCCTCAGCGGCAATCGGCAACAGTGAATGAAGTAAAAGTCCTGGCAGTCCAGTGGTACCCCCCTCCTTCCCGATGCTCTGATCACCGGTACATGAATGTATAAACCCTATCTGGTAGTCTAGTGGCACCCCCTTCCCCGCCCATAGCTGTGCCACCCATATATGAATGTTTATTATTCCCTGGTATTCTAGTGGTAACCCCCACCCCACCTGTATCCCCGATCACCAGTACAAGTAATGGACATATCTCCGTGGTGGTCCAGTGGCACCCCACCACACAGGACCCCCTGCCCACCCAGCACCCTGTCATCAGTGGGCAGCTGCAATCCCACCTGCTTACCACCAGCTTCCCACCAATGACAGCTTACAGTAGCAACTGTCAGCCCATTGGACCACACTATGGACCAATGGGCTTGCAGTGCATACTGTACCTGCCATACACAATTATGTGAATGGAGTCATTCATTCACACATTTGTGCATGAAAAATTACAGTATGCACTGCAAGCCCATTTGTCCACAGTGTGGTCCAATGGGCTGACAGCTGCTACTGTAAGCTGTCATTTGGCAGGCAGCCGGGCGGTATGTGGGCGGGATTGCAGCTGCTCGCTCATGACAGGGGGTGCTGGGTGGTTGGAAGGTCCTGTGTGAGTGGGAGGTGGGTGCCACTGGACCACCAGGGAGATATGTCCATTACCGTACTGGTGATCGGGATACAGGCGGGTGGGGTTACCACTAGGAATAGTAAACATTCATATACAGGCAGCGAGCCACGGTGGGGTGGGGGTGCAATAGACTACTAGGGAGGGTTTAGACATTCATGTACTGGTGATCAGAGCATCAGGAGGGAGGGAGGAGGGGTACCACTGGACTGCCAGGGCAGTTGCTGCATTCACTGTTGGTGATCACTGCTATGGGGAGGAAGGGGGTACCACTAGACCACCATGGACCATATGGGTGCTTGTGGACAGTGTTCTGGGTGGGCGGGTGGCCACCCATGGCTGGCGGCTGCTGTGTTGTGCTGTGCAGTACAGCAGCTCGCCTGTAGGTGGTCACCATTTGAGCCATTTATTTCAGGCTCAACTGTGGGCATTGGTATGCGGCGCATCCCAGGGCTGTGACAGCATATGCGCCACACATCCCGGGCTGAACATCGGGATGTACCTCATATGTATGGCACATCCTCTGGAGATGCACCGCATATATTATCTTTGTGTCTTGTGCATCGGGACTTGCTCTGCACAAGTCCCTCTTTCTAATATTGCACGGGGGCACATTTCTAGGGTTGCGCTGGCGCAACCTCTTTGAATATCCGGGCCACTGTCTTTCTCTTTCTCTTTCACTCATGGTTCTAAAAAAAAACCCCAAAAAACACTCTGCTCGCTATGTCCGTTTCTCAGCTCACTGTTTGCTTACAGCAACTATTGTGCATTGTTCACTCTCTGTTTCCTGCCAACTCTCTGTCTCTGTCTCTGTCTCTCTCACTCTCTCTCTCTCTCTCTCTCATCCTAAGAAGCAGTAACCGTTTTAAAATGAAGAAAAACTATAACTGGGGGGGGGGAGCATGGCAGAGCACAAACATATTCTTGCTGTTCTTTTTCTTCTTCTGGCTGCTGGAGGGACTATGTAACCTGAGGAGGAAGGATATTTTAATACAAATCAATTTTAAAACGAAGTATAAATTAACTATTTAAAATAACATTATTTTTTTTATTTTTTTTTCACTGCATTGTATAATCACAACAATCCATTGCAGAATATGGATTATGCTGGGATTTATCCAGTTCTTGTGTGGTTAAATCACTCGGCCTGTGGCGGCCTTATGACCAAACCACACCAGACGTGGGTAAATCCTAGCATAAATAACACCCTGTCATGGATTATTCCTTAAATACTGGACTCAACTCAGGGATACCCTAACTAGCCTACTGCCACTACTAAACAGGGTTGTAAGCTCCCTCTAGTGGTGTAAGCAGGTGTAGCACCTAAGAAAGGGAATTTTCTTTCTACCAGCATTGCACAATTTAGTGCTTACCACAAATGTTTCCTTGTACAGGGAGGGCATATCTCTCATCACACAGCAATGGAGTCTGGGATTCAGCAGAAAGAAGGCAACACATTAATCTGGTAAAGCTCAGAGCAGTGTTTCTGTCCCTGAAGTCAGTTTGCTGGAGCTCAGAGCAGTGTTTCTGTCCATGAAGTCCTTCTCAGCACTGGTCAAGAATCATGTTCTACAGATAAGGACAGACAATACCACAACAATGTACTGTACTACATACATGAACAAGGTAGTACAAGATCCTCAAAACTGTACAAGGAAGCACTGAACATTTGGGATCTGATCTATGCTCACTGGGTACACACCTCTGCAGTCCATGTTGCAGAAAAAGACAATGTGCTGGCAGACTTACTTAGTAGGATGGGTCTTATCACCCACAAATTGTCCCTAAAACAGACTGTACTGTGGTTGGCTTTCAGGAAATGGGGTGTGCCAGAGGTAGATCTTTTTGCCTTATTGGAGAACAAGAAGCTACCAATGTTCGGCTGCAGAGCTCCATGTCAGGGAACAATTCCATAAGCTGGCTGTCAACATGTCCAGTACTTGGGGAAACAGGTTCCTTTATGCTTTCCCATGCTGTCTTCTGATACATAAAGTGCTTCTGAAAGTGGAAGTGGAAAATGTAACCACGGTGTTGATAGCAACAGACTGGTGCAAACAGCCATGGTATTTGCTGTTACTCCAGATGTCCCAAAGGACTCTCATCCTGCCTCTGTGTCAACACCTTCTGACAATTTCAAGAAGCTAGTTGAACTATGTATACTTGGAGTACCTTCACCTAAAGGCATGGTTCCTGAAGGAATAGTTTTCTGAGCTAAAACTTAGTACCGAAGTTAAAGACATCCTTGAGGTGGCCAGAAAACCATCCACAAGGAAAACATGCAATTCAAAGTGGAAAAGATTCTTAATCTGGAGTGGAAAATGTCCTATTCATTTTAGATCTTAGAATGCAGAGATTACCATAATGTTGGACTATTTGTTACATTTAAAGTCTCTGAGGGTAAGGACAGCATCTTTGGAGGTGCATTTCTCTGCAATTTCTGTGTTTAGGTCCAAGGCCTCAGCAGAATCTTTGTTTGCACTGCACATACAGCGTTAAAAAGATTGTTTAAAGGCCTTTCATATATGCACCACCTGTGAAGAAATCTAGAATAACTTGGGACCTGAACCTGGTTCTCACTCAGTTAATCACCCATTTGAATCAGTGGCCACTACTGAGCTAAAGTATCTCATCCAGAAAATCTTATTCCTGGTGGCTCTTACAGTACATCAGCAAGGAGGGCAGTAAACTACAAGCATGCAGCACTGATCCCTCATACTTAATTTTATCTAAGGAAATGGTGGTGCTAAGGACAATTGCACAATTCATCTCAATGCTAGTGACACAATGCCATTTGAATCAGTCTATTAGCTTGCTAATGTAGTTCCCAAGGCCCTATACCACCAGAGAAGAGGAAAAACATACATTGCTTCATACACTAGATGTTGGAAGAGTCCTTAGTTTCTACAGGTCTAGAATAGAGGACATTAGGGATAATTACAAACAACTGCTTGTTACATATGGTGAGATATCAAATAGACACCCAGCCTCCAATCCGACCATATAGCCACTAGGGCCTACATAAGGCAGTGAGGTAGGATGGGCAGACTGGATGGGCCTTTTCGTGCTACCATTTTATGTTTCTGTGTTTAGGTGGATAGTATCTGCAATACATTTTTGCTATCATTAGGCAGGGAAAGCACCCCGACTTGACATTAGGACACACTCCACTAGGAGTGCATATGGCAGCATCAGTGGCAACTGGAAGAACTGAAGGAATATACCTCTGGTAGAAATTTGCAAAGCTGCTATCTGGTTCACAGCGCACACATTCTTGTCTCATTATTGTCTGGATATATAGGCAAGACAGAATGCAAGGTTTGGGATTGCTGAACGCATGCCAGTGCCTTTCAATGCATCAGTAAGTAACCACCCAATCTACTCTTGCCCACAGGTGCAGTGCAGGGGACACAGGACACAGTGGTAGAGATAGACAGCCTGGAGAACACCAACTCTGAGACTGTGCTGGAGACACTAGAGGCCCTGAGGAGAAGCTGACACAGCCCTACATACCCAGCCATGGAGGATGACCTCCTGTCCCACACACATTGCCCAGGGATGTAGGGGAGGCACTGTGCCACCACACAAGGGCATGCAGACAGTGAGGGCGAGGAGCCTTCAGCATGCCCGACCCACTGGGCACACAGGACGACACCATGGTGTGTCATGCAGACCTACTATCCTGAACTGCACCAGCTGGAATGGGATTTCCTACAGGCCCAGTGGGGAAATACAGAGGCCCTGAGGGAACTGAACATGGAGGTACATGGGCTGTGGCGTGCCCACACAAGAATAGGGGACAACCTGGATTGGATAGCAAACCATCTCCTATCCGGGGCTGGCACAGCCAGCCAGCCTGTCCCCCTGGCAGGCCAGGATGTGGCGTTCCATATGCCACTAGGCACATAGGACCAGGGGCACAGCTGCATGTTCCCATGCTGCTGACACCTGCATATGCCCCAGTTCCCATAGCACAGAGTACCATGATGTACTGGCAGCCACTCACCAGCCACACAGGCCCAGAGACAGCCATGCAGGGTGCTGAAATAGAGGCATCTGCCAGCCCACCAGGGACACAGGAGGTGGGCTCCACATCCCAGGGGTCAGTCACCACCTGCACACTGGGGACCTGGGGGACACCCAGGGGCAGCAAGGCCTAGCATCATTTGGAGGCCATAGGCAACACAGCGGGGGCAAGGCAAAGGTACTGCCACAACACATAGGCACATGCTCCTCTGCATGCCTGGGGGGTAAAACAGCCAGGATGTTGTAAAGCAACATACACACACTGCACAGTGGCACGTATGCACCTGCAACTGCCCTCAACACAGCCTCCAGCCCCACCACATAGCCCTACACACACACACCCATCCCAGTCCCCTCTCAGGTTGCACTGTATGCACATGATCTCACCTCCCCCTCCCGGGGTGGGGGCCACACCTATGAACCCTGTCCACAGGGTGGGGGCCACACCTATGAACCCCACCCAAGGAGTGGGGGCCACACCTATGAAACCTGCCCTGTGGGGCAAGGGCACACCTATGAACTACACCCCCTGAGGCAGGGGGAACAACCATTGCTGCCATCAGAACCAGGCTACTGCTACAGGTACCCATCCTACATAGCCCGCAGCAGCTAAAGCACGATGCAATCTACCCCCAACATCGACAGTAATGTGCAGCACACATGGGACAGGACATCCAGCCCCCCCCCATATGTGCACTCAGGACATATAGGCCTCACTACTGTGCACACTGTACCACTATGGTGTACACTCTGTCTCTCGAATGACCCACGCATGAGTACATGGCATACCACTTGGCCAGACAGGGTCCCAGGACAGTGGTGCTGTGGGTCATCTCACTCCTCTTTACCCTGCATGACAGCACCCTGGTAATCAAGCATGAGTAGTTGTTTGTGCACAGCCATGTTATGCAGAATGGTAAATGCAGTGATCACTCTGCAGGCCTTCCCAGGGGCCAGCATCATTGTGCCACTGGGATGATCCAGATTACGGAACCATATCTTCAGCCCCCCAGTGGTCCTCTTGACAACAGCATGAGTCCTCTGTGCACCTCATTGTATGCCTCTTCCTCCATGCGACATCAGGAATGGTGTCATCAGGTATTGTTGGAGTGGGTATCCACTGTCACCTAAGAACTGGGTACAGAATGGATATGTTAGTGTCCCTTAGTAGTGCGCACAGCTGTGTAACTTATGTTACACATCCATACTCACCCACGTGCTGTGAGGTGGCCACTCAGCTTGGATCTGTTGAATATGTAGGCATCATGGATTGACACAGGGT
The DNA here is from genome assembly GCA_016271365.2 of Neoceratodus forsteri. Classification (NCBI taxonomy): domain Eukaryota; kingdom Metazoa; phylum Chordata; order Ceratodontiformes; family Ceratodontidae; genus Neoceratodus; species Neoceratodus forsteri. The sequence continues at coordinate 106,863,367 of CM028132.1, forward strand.
ACTTGGCACACACATTGGTGATGATACTGTACCATCTGCATCACAAACTATCAGGCAGTTGATGCTGTGGAAACCCTTTCTGTTTCTGTATGCCTCCTAATTCACAGTAGGTGTTGTGATAGCCACATGGGTACAGTCTATAGCACCCAATACATTGGGCCTGCCAGGCATGGTGTGGTATGCCTCCTTCATGGCATGGATATCTGCGTTGGATGTGGGGAACTTTATATGGTCATGCACATGCTGGAGTAAGATATCTATGACCTGGTGAAGGGCCTTTGACTCGGATGACTGACTGACACCTGTGACATCCCTGTGACCCTCTGAAAGGAGCCCATGGCATAGTATGACAGGGCACACAGGATTCCACGCACATGGCATTGGGATCTCCGTGTCATGGGTGTCAGCTGATCCTGAAGCATGTGGCAGAGCCCTGAGATCGTGTCCTGGTCCTGGCGGAAACACTCCATGCACTGTTTATCACAGAGCTGAGCCACAGTGGCACATGGCCTGAGTATCCTTGGCCTGTGTCATCTCCTCAGAGCCCTTTCCCCTCTCCCATTCACCCTCCCACAGGCATACATTCTTGAGTAGCCCATGGCACATCCTGCAGACCCTGTGTGGTCTCTGCACCTCAGCTACTACTGGCTGTACAACATGCCATGTACCATGTTGAGCAGTTGCTGCCATAGCTGCATGTCCCCCTTTAAGTGGTCCATGACCTAACATGCTCATAGGGGCACTGGGTCAGGACAGTGCCGACAAGAATGCTGTTCACAAGAAAGGCGCGGAAAAAATAGCACTGATAGTTCTTTTGTGGGGGGGCCTGTGCCCATCGCATTCCCCCCTAATAAGGATTCTCACTGGGGGGAGAGCAGATCATGGGGTATGAAAAAATATGTGGGGCCATGGAATACTATTTCCATGGCACCTCACACCACTGTTAATGTCCTGATCGGCCAAACTTTTTGGTGACCAGGATTAGAACCCTAGTCACCACTGTTGCCTGCTGAGCTGCTGTATGCCCCAGCACTCCACACCACAGGAGCAGCTGGGCCGGGCTGGGCTCCCGGATTCTGCTGCCCTTTTCCATATAGCAGTACCATGGACAGTGACTAGTGGCACGAATATGGCTATCACTGTAAATCCCCTGCTCGCTGTCCCTGGTAGGGCTACACGGATTAGTGCTCTCTTGACTTGCGCTATAAATGTAGCACTCATCTAATTGGGTACCTCAGTGAGGTCATGCATGCTGGTGGATGTTGCCACTTGGCATGCCATTCTGCAACCTGACATTGTGTCTCAAAGTACAAGCCCATATCACACCATGTCTGCACCAAGGTCAGGCAGCATGGGGTGTACCTTTGCAAACTGCAACGGGTGTCCTCCACCATGTATAGTGATGACCCCCGAGGGGGAATATATGGGATGTTACCAAGCCTGGGGAGGTGAGTGGATGTGTTCTTACCCTACTGTGTGCCACTGTCATGTCCATGTCTCACAGGTCCCAGCCATATGGGGTACCTGTGATGTGTACACCTGTAACGTGTTGCATGCCCACCGGTGTGGTACACCTTCTTCTGTCCACCATGGGTGCCACTGTATGCTGTGCCCTGAGTGTTGTTCCTATTGTTGATGTCTGTGTGTGTCCCAGGTGTTGTATGCTGTGCTGCTTACCTGTTGCTCTCCCCTGTGTCTCCACAGGACTTCCATGGGCACTCGGAAGTCCTCGTCCTACAGAAGCGGGTGCAGTTGGATGGGTCTGTGTCCCTTGTGGTGGCACTGCAGTCTCATCAGATACCGCTGTACCTCCCCTATCATCTGTCCTGGAGGCTGGTTACATTGGGATGTCCACTACAAGGACAAGGTGGGGGATCTGTGGACCATGGCCAAGCTCTTAAAGGTATGTTGTGTTGTCAACTGTGGTACGTGTGTGTCTGCTGTTGTCATCATCATCCCACAGTGTCCCCATCATTCATGACTGTCTTCTCTCTTCTCTCTTCCAGGGGTATCATGAACCACTGTGGCACCTGGTGCTGCATCTCAGGGGCTACACTGCTACCAACCCACCAGGGTCCAGCGGGATTCAGAGGATGTGGAGGACTAGGGGGACTTGTTTCCACTGCTGCTTATTTTTGCCTGTGGGGCACCTATGTAGTTGTTTCTGTCTCATTAAAGACATATTTTCTGGCTGGCCCATTGGCATGGAGGGCTGAAGCATCATACCTTACCTCCTTCCATGCCGGCAACCCATGTTTGCTGTGCGATTGGGTTGCCGCGGGTCGGCCAGGGAGGGAGAGGATTGAGCGTCTGGAGGACAGTTCTCCTCTTCCATGGAGGGAGGGGAACAGAGACTGACCCTTGCCTGACATCTAGAGGTGGCTGGGTGTAGGCATGCTGGGTTCCGTACAAAAGGTGAGCAGAGGTGGAGCAGTCAGCAGGCATGCTGCGTGCAGAAACGCACACAGCTTGGCCATTACTGGCATTGTACACTCCTCCTCAAAGGGGAGAAGATGATGGAAAATGTCCCGGTTGCATCGGATGACCACTGGCCTCCACAGGCTTTGCTCCCAATATGCAGGCACCTCCCTGAACTGAATCCTGTATTGGCAGGTTGAAGGATCTCTGCCCATGGCAAGCCATGGGGGAAGAAAGGAGAAGTTAAGTCCTGCAGGTTGGGGGATGAGGCTGGGAGGTCCAGCATGAAAGTGGGCCAGCCGGGACAAGGGGGGAGTACACAATCCCCAAAAAACAGAATAAAGACATATTTTCAAACATACACTGGTGTCCTCATCATTCTGGGCAGTAGCGTGTGTCTGCTGTCAGGGTTGTGGAGGCTGAATTACAAATCTCTGCTGGCAGTCCACTGCACCTGGTGCTGCCTGGGAGGGTGTGCCTGGGTGTGCTGCAGGGGGGCGCACTGTCCCTGCATCCATCCCTTTGGTCTGTGCTATGCTTATTCCATTGGCATGCATTGGTGATCCCCATGGTGGGGTGGCTGTCCTGTCCATGGAGTGTGTACTTGTTCTTCACTGAACTTGCCATGTGTTGTGGCAGCAGGCACTGGCTCTGTCCTGGGTAAGCGTATGGTCCATGCACCTGTGTTGGTGGCTGTGTCCCTGGTGGGGGGGAGGGGTGGACTTTGCATCCATGGTTTCTAGTCTGCTGCCCTATTCTGCATTCCAGGGGCACTGTCTGAGCACGTGGGTGGGGTGGAGGATGGACATCCATGTCCATGGGTGCTGGTACCTCTGTTTGGCCATCACGCAGTGTCCACAGCACCCTCTGTAGCACTCCCCAGTATTTTCCGATGGATGGTGTGCCATACTGTGGGTGTCATCTTCTCTGTATGTCTATTCTATTATAGTAATGTGCTTGACATCCTGCACATTCTCCAGTGCCAGTGTATGCCATGTCCACCACTGAGCAGCCTGCAGCATGTTGCCCTGCATCCTGCATGCTGTGGGATGCCCTCACATTAGCATCGGCCATGTGCTGTGCCTGTGGAGCTGTGCACACTGGCTATTCCCTGGTGCACCTCATGTGCCTGTGTTACACACCTGGGGTTTATGGTTGCCCTTCACCACACATATTGCTGCATGTCCTGGCCACGTTCCTGAGTGACGTAGTGTAGGTTGTGCATGCACATACAGCACCACATGCACACTGCTACATGGCCACACACCCCAGGAGCAAGCGTATTATGTGTAGCATGTAACTATGTATCTGCCGTCTCTCTGCAATGCACACTGTCATTCCTGAATGCTGCCATGGTGTAACGTGCGAGGTGTACTCTTGTATACCATTGCACATGTCACTTAAGCACCGCACATCTGCAGATGAGGCTTCGTGAATAGGCCCGATTGTTAGTAAAAAACCTAGGCAGACTTCATCTATGAAACTTACAGGTTTGTTAGTGTTTACATCAAGGAAGCAACTTTGTTTTTAAGTTATTTACATGTTAACGTTTGCGCATGCATGGACCATTTTTGACCACTTGAAAAAATTGCTGAAAATAATGCAATGCTTTTTCTGCGTTAAAACTCCGACACAAACAAAACTTAAAAAGATATTTTAAAAAAACCTCTAAAGGTTGACAATTGTGTGGTTTTCAGAAGATAGTCTTATGAGATATCTGAGCTGGCTTTAAAAAAAAATGAATTACCGTTTCAAAATACATCAAGGCGGACTGTAATAATTTCAATGTGTGATTAACAAATAGTGTGTACATTTGGCAAGACACAACAAAAAACACCAATGAGATAAAAATAGTTGAGAACACAGCTGAAAAATAGAAAAACACCTTTTTCGTCAGTTTGTGAGTTAGTTGCAGAACTGTCAAACCTGTAGTAACACAGATTCAAATTGGGTAATGCAGTATACACACATACAAATGTAGCCCACCCCCTCCCCGATGTCTAGGGGTATGCTGATGGTACCTGTCAGTGAGGAGGGGGGACCACAGCAGAAACACTTGACCTGGCTGTGTTTATCTGTTCTTCTGGAACAAGGTGCCACCCGACTTTCCAGGGTGCTGGGCTAGAAGGCAATAGCAGTTAGTAATGAAACTCAACATCTTATAAATAGCTGGAGGCCAACCATAATTCAAAGAACTGTGTGATCCCATTTTAATGATAAAATTGATAACTGCATGGAACCAATAACACACTTGATTGCTATTCAGGTTTTAATATGCTTTCAAAACAGACCATGGGAGGGAGGGTCACATTATTTTAAAGTCCAAGAATGTCCATGATCTGGGATTACAGTGTCCATAAATACGGGGCATTAATCAGATGACCCCCTCTGAGAATGTCCTTGATCTGGGAATACATATTCCATAAACAAGGGCATTAATCAGATGACCCCCTCAAACATCAGGCAATCTCAGTACATAGGCAGCTTTATCATCCCCGCTGACTATACTGTCCATCTGCAGGCAGCAGTCACTTCCACTAGTACCTCTACTTGCTGCTTCTCACCAGCAATCAGTCCTTGGGCCCTAGACCCTATATACTCCCTTTGGGCTGGGGCCCCCTCAGATGTAGTCAACAGCTCCTCTCTTGGAGCTCTCCCTGCCTAGGTCCCACATGGACATGAAGTTCTGTCACTTTCTCTTCCCTCTCGTACTTGCCCCAGCACAGGTTCAAGTCCCACTGGTGGCTGCTCTTTTCTTGCTGTGGATGGGACATGGGACACATATTCCCCACCAGGGAACCCCTGCTACATGGCCGCTGCCACATCAGGAGCAAAATCCTTTTATCTTCCCTGTTCTCCAGAAACGGGGAAAGACCTTGTCTGTCCTAACCGGGCAATCAGCTCCGCTTTCTCCACCACCTCTTGTCTTCTCACTTGCTCACTTCTGCACCGACTTCAAGGCCCGCTCCCTAGGGTACCCAATCCATAGAGCCCACAGGAGATGACAAAATGTTAGCCTTTTCAAGGTCAGGGGCTGTGTAAACCCCGCTAAATTCCTACCAGTGTACACCCCAGTACACAATTCTTGATGCTCTAACCTTAGAAGGGGGGTTACACAAATTAGGCGATATACTGAAATACAATTAACCTTTCTATCTGCACTGTTTTATTGAATATAAATGTGCATATTGTTTCAGAAGTTGATTTGTTACATGCACATTGCCCAGATTGTTATTGAAAGTGGGCCTTTTGGTCCAGTGTACTTACTGTACAGTACTGGAATAACAAATAAATAAAGGAAATTAAAAAGCACTGAACAGAACATTATGGCACCCCCACCTAAGTGCTGCATGTGCAAAAATGTACCATAGTACAGTATACACATCAGTAGCAGAGTTGACCACTCTGAGAAGTACCCACAGAGACAGGGATTGGGTACCAGGGGTAGCAGAGACAGATAGGGGCTTCAGTGGTAGTTGCCTTGGGAAATAATAAGATGGAGATACTTAGTGATGTGCTATCAAATTTGTAACAGCAGGTTCTCAACATTTAACAACTGGATCGCTACCCTTCCTGTTTCATTACGGTCATAGCCCTGCAGACGTCTTGCTGTGACAGTAGAGAAAGGAAGCTCTCCAGATACCCAACGAACTAGGCATATTTAGAGGTGTTGTGGTATTACTCCACTTTCATTCAGCTGAGCAGTGTTTCAAAGCACTATTTTGTATGCTAAGCTTCGATCTGGTTAGAACTATCTTTCAAGAAAAATTCATAGCTCATAAACATGTCAGCTCAGTCAACCTTTCCTGGCTATAAAGGGAGATTAGCAGACAACCCTGGGACCATAGCAGTGAGTAAGTCAAAATGTCACAGAATGGAATATTTATGTAGTAAATCATCTGATGTTACAGCTCTCAGTGAAGATAAGTTAAAGGACCCCTAAACACAGTTAATTTAAATTATAGTTTCTTTACAGTGGAGGTTTGAAATGGACTGTTCATATGTACTTTTTCACTTTAAAACTTACCATGCTGTTGAAATTATATTGCTAAACTACTGATAAAAGGAGTTTATTGTCTATGCTGGTTATGTGCCTTCTTCCTGAAAACGTAGATCAGCTAAGACAGCTGTTTTACAGATAGTGTGTTTTTTTACCTTTGGATTTCAATAATCTTTACTGTGCCTGTGCTCACTATTCATCATGTTTGAGGTAGAGGAATATAAAGATGTTGAGGACATACATTTAAACTTTGATATTGGTATCCAACCTTACCAATTTGAGCCCACAGTATCCAGTGTTAATCAGTGCAAGGGGACACAAGCTGCATCTGATTCTGTCATAGAGATTGACAGTTCTGATTCAGATGACACAAACTGGAGATTTACCTTGGATTGGTTAGTATTTTTAATTATAAATACATAATCATTGCTTTATCTGTAATTTAGGAGTCATTGTTTTATTTAGCAACACAAAGGTGTTCCAATCATTCATATCATCTGTGATAGCCCCCCATTATATTATATAGCAACTCATTGATCTATGCTGTGTCACAAATTGTATGTCTATATTTTTACAGCTGCATGGTGATGTCATCATGCTGATGTATTGCTATGAGCAGGAGAGATAAGGGACTGTGACAGGTTAGTAAGACTGTCTTCTTCCCCTGAGTGTTTTGGCTGGACATGACTCATAACTCTCTGCATTGTCTCCATTTATGACAGTGGTATTTTTGTGTCTGGCCTCTCCTTTACCTCTGCCTGCACTAGACCACATTATTTTATTGTTGGACTGTAAACTTAAGTTAGATATTTCAATCAACTATCACCTCCTTTTAAGCCATGTTTACAGACCCTTTAATAATTATGCCTTTTAAGAGAGCTTTAAGCAGTAATTGCTCTGATTCCTATTCAAACACATATTTTTTATTCTGAGGGCATGTGAGATAGATAGCTTTGTGTATAGTCCTAACTGCACTGGTTTTCACAATATAAGTATTTTTTTTTTAAATGAGGGCTCTTTCATATAGTAATTTGCTCTTGAAAAAGCGAAGTGGGAAACAGAGCATGTGCATTACACAGAACTGAGGAAGGATGGCACTGAGATAGGCAAGCCCTATGAAGCTTTGCAGCAGAAAAAGTGTGGAACAGAGGGGGCGTAGCCTGTGAAACTCTCAAACTCTCAATGTTAACAACATTAAAAACAAGAACAAAGCACTCTGAGTTAATTTAAACTAATGTTTTTGTCTAGCATGCTCTCCTGTCTCTCTCTCTCTCTCTGTCTCTGGCTCGCTTGCTCTCACACTGTGAGTTGAATCAAATTACGAAGCTGGTTTTCATCATTCACACTCACTTCTCACTTTACAGAGTGCACTTTTAACCCTTGATTATCCTGGTAGTTTATCTTCAGCCACTTGTTTTGGTGTGCTTTTATTTGCATTTCACTGTTCAGATCAGACCTAAAGATATTGGCCCAGATATACAAAAGAGTTGAGCCATGCGCAATAGGGTTGCACCTGCGCAAGTCCGAAATTGCACCATTCTGTGATATTCAGCAGGAGGCAGTTGCACCCCCAAAATCATGCTGAGCAACAATGCAATGATAATGAAGGTATGCACAACCGAAGGGGGAGGAACCATGCATAAATGACGCAGTGCGATATTCAACGACTTGCGCCATGTGCAATAGGGGAGCAAGCGGAAGTTGCGCCATAGTGGAAATGAGCCAAAATAAAAAGGAGCAAGGGAGAGGTGCAAGAATGCTACAGGGAAGCCACATGAGTCAGAAGCATAGGCAGACAGACAGGGCAGGAGGCACAAACAGGGCAGGCCAGGGAAAGGGCACTCTGAACAGCCAGGCACAGGGAAGGTGTGAGGAGCCACACAGCACAGAGGCCAGCACAGGCAGGTGTTCCTGGTGCAGGGGAAGTAGCAGCCAGGACAGCGGAGGGAATACAGCAACAGCTGCCGGGGGGTGAACACAAGCCAGGGACATGGCCAGTGCCACCTTCCAAATGGAGGCCGTTATGAGGGGGATGAGAAGGCGGGCAGCAGGGGGGTGTGGCCATGGAAGGGCCCGTCAGTGGTATGCCCCCAACAGGCAGTACTGAGCCCGCACGAGCTTTGAGCTGTACACTGATACTGAGATTGTGGGCCGGTACCACCTGAATAGGGCAATTCTGAGGTGGCTCTGTGAGCTGTGCAGTGATGTGATGTAGACACCCACACGACGGAGCTATGCCCTGTCAGTGGAGACTAAGGTAACAGCCTGCATGTGCTTGCTCACCACGGGTACCTTCCAGAGACCAACTGGGGACACCACAGGCATAACCCAGTTGGCCACATCACGCCATCTCACCCAGTTCCTCAGAGTACTGCTGCCACATGCTGCGGAGTACATCCATTTCCCCAGCACAGCGGCGGAGCACACAGCAAACATACAGGAGTTCCACAGGGTAGCACGTATGCCTGGCATGCTAGGGGCAATAGACTGCACCCATGTGGCCATCCACACACCACCTGGCCCTGAGGGGGCCGCATACATAAAACGTAAGGGCTATGCCAGCATCAACTGCCAGGTGGTGTGCGATGCCAGGGGGCGCATAATCAATGTCTGTGCCATGCACCCTGGGGAGCACATGATTCATTCATCTGACACCAGTCAGCACTGTGCCACAGATTTGAGAGTGGGGACATCCCCACTGGACACCTAGTGGGTGAGTATGCAAACCACATGGACAATCATAGGGCCTGGGGGGGCATAGCCAGAGGTGACATGGGTAGTGGCCTACATGGCCTGGGGCAGGGCGATGCTGATCACCAAACTAACCTCCACCCTCTACACACAGGTAACAGTGGATACCCACTCCATCCCTGGCTGCTCACACACTACCGGCGGCCCATGACCCCATCGCAGCAACGCTACAATGAGGCACACGCCACCACACGTAATGTCATCGAGTGGGTGTTCAGAATGCTGAAGGCACGTTTCCATTGCCTGGACACCTCTGGCGGTGCCCTACAGTACAGCCCCTCAAAGGCCTGTGGGCTATTCCTGGCCTGTTGCATCCTGCACAACATGGCCAACAAATGTGGGATAGCCGTACAGGTCAAAGAGGGGGACAGCAATGGGGACGACGGGGACGCCAGTGACGATGGTGATGGGCAGCCCCCCTTGGCCAATGGGACCCCCGACTGATCCGGCTGGCACAGCTGCACCAGGACACCATCATGGAGGAGCACTTCAGCCAACCCAGGTAAGCCATGGGGCCATGTGCAACCACCAGTGGCTAAGACACAACCCACAAACACGCATGGACACACACCAGGGGTGCATGCTGTCAAGGGAAATGGCAGGGCACAGAAGCACACACACAACCAGGGATGGGTGAGGATTAACATGCCACACGGATGGACACACACACACACACACACACGCACACACAATGCACCAAACGTGCACAGAGGGCAGGAGGCACACTGACTCAGAATGCCAACCCTAGCAACACACATGTCCACAGGTCACCACGCCCACTGCCTGTCCATGTGCGTGTGTCAGATGCTGAGCACCATTGCACATTGGTGTACAGCACAATGCAGGCATTATCATGCACACGCAACTGCGGACAGCAGCCGGGTGGGTGTGCAGGTGGACTGTGTGTCCACGTGCAGGGCCGGGTACCCACCCGTGCACAGCCCACTGAAACACACAATGCACACAGGGCAGCACCAGACAGTAGCCGCACTAGGAGACAGGTCAGTCATGTGACACAGTGCCCCGGCTGCCACAGATGCATGGGCAGCCCCACCGAGACCCGCCAGCACTGACAGGCTGACCACTGGCCTCATGGGGTGGCACTGATGGTCCCCTAGGGGTTCCACTGCATGAACATGACTGTGCTCACGCAGGGGTCTGCAGCACACCAAACATGCCTGCGCCAGGAGTGTTTAGGTTGCCCACAGCTGAACCCGGTGTCGACAGGGTGGAAGTCACACGACGCCAGGAGTAGGGGGTGGATAGTGCACTGTGTGGTGTCCGCGATGCATGGGCACCTGACTGTGTGCCCATTGTGGCCATGACAGCAGTGAATGCCTGTGCATGCCTGTCAATGGCAGCGGTCACATCCTCCCACAAACAGTCCATCCCTGCCAGGATCAGTGCGGTGTCCCTGCTACAACGCTCCTCTGCCCACTCCAGAGCCACACGCAGTGCATCCACGGACGTCGCAAGCCGCATGTGTTGCTGGACCGATGCTTGCAGTAGGTGGGTGTGCTCGTCCAAGAGGTCATCAGCCTCCTCGGCATCCTGTCCCTCAGGGTCTGCATGACCCCGATGATCAGCACCCCTTGAGGGTGGGTGCTGCGCACCAGGATCAGGTCTGGGCATGTCCACAGGCAGTGCACAGATGCCGCCAATGAACCCTGTACCCTCAAGCCCATTGGGCAACTGCTGATGCTGCCCCTCTGGCTGCCGCTCCCCAGGGCTCAGTGGTGCCGCCGCAGTGGCCGCAACAGTCCCACTGTCCTGAACAGACACCAGTGCTGCCCCACTGGTGCTGACAGGCACAGGCTGGGACTATGCTGACACACAGGCCTCCACGGCAGCACCACCCACAGCCATGGGCGCGAATTGCCCTGCTGTGTGGCCATCCCGTGGCACACACGTGTCACTGCCCATGACGGTAGTGTCATCATCACCAGTGATGGACTCTGCTCTGGCCACAGTCACAGCATGCTGGCATCTGTGGATGCCAGCATGCTGGGACACAGGCAGGGCTTCCTCCACACCTGTTACAACGACATCAGTGTGGATAGCCAAGCGGTCCCACTGTCACAATGCTCCACGTATACCTGTGGAGGTGGATGGTCCCTGCTCCAACTCCAGCTGACTGTCCTCAGTGGACAGGCCCACCACCGCTGACCCATGCAGACACTCAGGATCTGTAAGGGAAAGCAAAGTTGCATTACTGCATGTGACCTACCCTGCCCCCCCATAGACAGACCATGACTTACCATGCAGTGATGGGCCACCACCCGTCTGGAAGCCACCACCTGGAACACCCTCAATGGCACTGCGCTGCATGATTCCAGCAAGCCTCTCCTCCTGTGGGGTCAGCTGTACCACCTCCGGCTGTCCCCCACCTGTTGCAGCATGTGCTGCCCTGATGGCAGCCACCTTCTCCTTTATCCTCGTCCTGTCAGTGCCCATCTTTTTCTTACACTCCTGCACGGAGTGCTGGTGGCTGCCATGCAGGTTCACAGCACGTGCCACCTCCTCCCATGCAGCAGCATGGGCTTGAGGTGTTCCCCGCCGTCCACTGAGAAGTGGCTCCTGATCCAGGTAGGCCTCAAACAGGGCCTCGGTTTCGGCCTTTGTAAAGTTAGGCCTCCTCCTCCTCCCACCACTGTGTTCCTCCTCTCCAACAACCTGCTCAGTCATTATGTATCCTGTAAGAATGGCAGTTGTTACTTGTGACTGTGCAGTCACATGCATGTCCCTAAATCCACAGTCCACACTCCCAAACAGCATGCAACTCACCAATAGACTGCAGTAATCGGCTATGGCCACTGCAGCCCAATGTCGCACTTTTATAGTGCAACCCATGCAAATGAGGCGAGAAGCAACTTTAAGCAGATGCAAATTGCAGTGCTGTGACATTGAATGGCTGATTAGATGATTTGCATATGACGGCTGAATATCACGCTGTTGCGCTTTGCGCAATTGTGTTGAACGTGCTGAGCCAATGGCGCAGTTCTGTGACATGCATAGTACACACCTCACTGTGCATGCCCGGGTTGCTGACGCAGGCGTCTGCCGCGCTGATGACGTGCTGTGCGCAGTAGGCAATGCAAGGCACGGCCACCATTGTGCCAGTGGTGCTATAGCGATGGTCGCTACATGGCGCTGTGGCACTGGGCCATCATAGGTGCAATGGGCCAACTGCATGGTAGGCCACTATGGCGCTGGCACACAGGCAGCCAATCGCACTACATGCATTGTGTTCCAATGGCGCTGTCCATGTCCATGTGCCAGAGACCTTTGATCCTGTGCCCAAACTTTGCCCCCTAGGCGCCATGCGTCAGGCATGGGTGCACCTCTATCATGCTGTTCGCTAACAGCGCGATAGGGAATGGCAGCGCTGTACCACGCAGCATCTGCACGTGGGGAGCCGTGCTGCAGAGTGCCATATTGCCAACTAGAATAGAGAGAATAGCACGCAGAAGGGCAGCCCAGTGGTCTGCAATTGAATTAGCAAATCTAATGGCCATTGTGGAGCCACACCATGGTCCTCTCTTTGGGGAGGCCCCCCTAGACAGGGCCAGGACCCAGGTGTGGCAGGAGATGGCCGCTGCCCTGAAGGAGGCCACTGGATGGGGGAGGAGTGCGGAGCAGTGCAGCCACTGATACAGGGACCTGCGGAGGAGGGAGCCGGAGCTACTGGCACGCCTGCGGGCATGTGCCAGGAGGGGCATGGTGCCACGGCCAGGTAGGGGTTCCGTCAACACACTTTTATCGTCCATATGGGTAACAGTGTTGTATGTGTCCAGCACATAGGAGGGACTGTCTGGGGTTGGCTGTGGTGGTGTTCACAGGGTGGGTGGTGGGTCTGGCTGGGTGGGAGGGCACACACCTGTGGGCAGGGGGACTTTGCTTCAGGATTGTACTGATGTTCCTCTCTCCTTGTTTGTCCCACAGGCCTGGAGGAACGTCGCCGTGCGAGGGAAGAGCGGCGCCGGGAGGAAGATGGTGCAGCCAGGTGGGGCAAGGGCCATCACCGCCCACCTGACTGGCCCGATGAGGGTGAGTGCCATACATCCATTATTACTATTGTATGCTGTGTGACAGGGTGGGCAGCGGGGCATGGCCACCATCCATCGACACCACTGCCATGCACGCAACTTGTTACAGTCAACACTGTCCAGTGGCAATGCATGTCTGGGAGTGCGTCAATGGTGGTCCCTGAGTGCACCAGGTACATGGTTGTGCCACTGCCTTTGCACCACATAGCCATGTCACTAAACGGCCACGGTGGTGCTGTGCATGACTTGGCCGGTGGGTGTGTGCAGCGTTCCGCATGGCTGTATGCACCTGGGTGGGCAGGTCCTGTGGACGTGATCACTGCGGGTGGTCACACACCATCAAAGTGGTATGTTCCATGGCCGTATGCCATGCACAGTGGGCGGGCTGTATGGGGTTGTGCATTCACACCTATTGACTGTGCTCCCTTGTCCTAGGTAGCCGCCATCTTTGTGAGATCCGGGAGGCACTGCGGGAGATATTGGTGGTGGCACGGGCGTCGCTGGACATCCTGCGATGCTTAGATGAGACCGGGGTACTGAGGAGGCACAGGGCCCGGAGGAGCCAGAGTAGGGAGAGGCGCCCCGCTAGGGATGGATTGCTCCTCAGTATTCCCCTCACCCCTGGACCCACCTCACACCCCTCCTTCCTGTCCCATTTGTCCACCCTTCCTCTACCCAGCCCCACCTTGTTTGTGGCCCCCCCAACCTTGTATATAGTTACTATGTTATATCGTATATAGTTCTTGTATTATTGTATATAGTTGATTGTTATATATTTTTTCAATACATTTAATTTTGATATGAATACTGTTGTGGTCTCTGATTTGCAGTGGGCTATAGGTGCTCAGCTGCAGTGGTGTGCATGGCGTCAGGGGTGGTGCGGTCATGGGGGTGTGTGTGTGTGTGTCAGTGTGGAGGTGACTATGGCGTGGGGGTAGCTATCAGTCAGTGTCTGTGGTGTGTGTGTTGTTCCCTGTGCACTGGATAACTGTGTGCAGTGGTCCATGGTGTGTGCTCTGTGTCCATGGTGCACCCATCGGCCCGTCCATGGCCTGTGCAGCTGACACACATGCAAGTCTGTGACCTGCAAAGTCCACTGGCATGTCAGTGGTGGCAGTCCCTGCAGGGCAGCCACTGTACCCGTCACATTGCTGGGTTGCCTCCTGTCACTGGTGTGGTGCATGCCTGGCTCGGGTGGCACTGTGGGCACCACAGTTGTTGTCCCACCTCCATGCTGTGCCTTGTGTGTGTTGCAGGGGATGTGCCCCACTGTCTGTGACTTGTGCTCCGGGCGACTGATGGTGGTGTATGGGTCCACAGTGCCTGCGCAGGGTGGCTGGCACTCCAGTGCCATGGAGGACAGTGGGTTGTGTGTACACAGTTTACATGAGCCCACAATGGGGGCTAGGTTGCCCCAGCACTGCGTCCCTGTGTTGTTGTGCCCTTGGGTATGGGTGGGTGTCTGTCCATACACTGTATGGCATCCGGTGTGGTGCATGCTTCCATGCACTACTGTGGGTGGCTGTGCTGGCTGTTGTGGCCAGTGGTGGGTTGGGGTGTGTCATTGGACTACTGTGCAGGGTGCTGTACCACTGGTGGTGGTGGTGTCAAGGGCACGCCCTGTCCCATGTGGGGTACCTCATGTGCCGACACATGGTTGGTCTCTCAGCAGTGCCTCGGGGGACTGTGCATGGTGGCACTGTGTCTACCATTGTTGCATTGCTGTGTGCTGCCACCCACTGATGGGTGCTCGTGGTGGGGCTGGCTTGCATGGTTCTGTGGTTCACAGGGTTGCAATGTCACAGTGGGGGTGGTGGCATGCATGGGGTTTCCTGCAGTGGTGGTCACTGCTCATGGGGGGTGTCTGGGGTCATGGTGCAGGTGTGCTCTGCATTGGGGGATGGTGTGGCGGGTGGTCATCCTTCTTGTGTGCCAGTCACAGCTTGCGTAGGTGTGATGGGGCACCGTGGCCCGGCTGTGGGTTGTTTGCTTGTCTCCATGGGCCAGTGGTTATTCGGCCTCCCCCAGTTGTGCAGTGCATGGGTTGGGGGGGGACGATGTCTGTTCTGCTGTGTGTTCCTGTGCCCATCTGTGGCATGGATGGTGGGCCCCTACATCCCTGGTTGTGCAGTTACATTGCTGTGCTGCTGGGGGGCGTCCTTGGTTGTGCTATGGCACCTCTGGACTGCTCAGCTGAACATCCCTTGTTGCGCTATGGTGCATCAGATCTGCTCAGCTTCCCCTCCCTAGTTGCGCTATGGCACAGGTGGTGCGATATTCAGTCGTCGGCTGTAGATGCAGTTTGGCCTGCTCTGTTTTTGAATATCGCGTCTCTTGCGCATGGGCGCAATAGACTTGCGCTTGCTCCTGCTATTGCGCACTTTTTGGGTGCAGTTTGATTATCTGGGCCATTGTGTTTTCATAGAGTATTCCTCACTTGTCTTATTTTATTACAACCCCCCCCAAACAAGCTCACTAGGTCACTGAGGTCTCCCAGCAGTATAGCATTCTACAAATGAATAACATGATCTTTGCTTTTATCTTGAGTTGCTCTGTTTAACAACCTATACCGTGCTCTGTATGTCTGTGCGCTTCTAACTGATTGATCGATTATACTGTACAA
This sequence comes from Neoceratodus forsteri, assembly GCA_016271365.2. Taxonomy (NCBI): domain Eukaryota; kingdom Metazoa; phylum Chordata; order Ceratodontiformes; family Ceratodontidae; genus Neoceratodus; species Neoceratodus forsteri. Next base: position 106,879,205 of record CM028132.1, read on the forward strand.
AATGTTACTGTGGTCTTGAACTACACTATACTTGTAAACCTTATTTGTTTTTTTTTTCTTTTTCTGCACTTTGTGCTTGGATTCCTTCTGTTTTGTATTTGTACCATGTACTTGTTTCTAATCCTTATGCTATTTTCATGGCCCAGGTTCATGCCTGAAAACAGTGCAATGGATCAATGCACCCACCCGGTTAACAAATAACAGAAATAAATAAATAAATTATGCTGTTCAGTGTGCATCTCCACTTATACTTTTTTTTAATTTCTATTTGATCACGCTTCACAGCCAGTGGAGCAAGGTAGGAAGAAACTTTACAGCTGTATCCTTATAGTGCAATGTACAGTATTTATCTCATTTCATTACCATGTTTTGTGTATCTGCAGCAGCCTGTATATTCAGGGCCCACTCCTCAAAATGGTTTGCTGACCCTCCATGAGTGCAGAGGTCCTGGAAAAGCCATGGAGCATTCCCTATGCACCATATGCACACCATCCAGGTACTATAGAATATCCACAGTATTGGTATGCGCCCCTATTATCCTGTGTCTGACCAGTTCACCTCTCTATGTGGGTGGGTGGGACAGTGGCTTTCCAGAGGGCATAGGCCAGTATCTGCCTGATCCTGGACACAAGCTACTTGAGACATAGGGCTGGTGGAGAGGGCCATTAGCTACACCTGCCTAAGGGCAACAGTAGCAGCTATGCAGCCCCCTCTGCCTGTCCACAAACCACATATCCTATCCTCTTTGACCCTATCTTCTCCAGCTCTCAGTATTCGGAGCTTCTGCAGTGTGCTGGGGGTCCTCACTGGTACCAGGCATTGTTCAATGAAATTTTGTTTAATTTTCTGTGGGGATATAGCAGTCGATGAGAACTGCACCCTCCTCAACCCCCCCTCCACCAATGAAATGTTATTTAGACACTATGCAAATAGTAAGCACCCTATTGCTTGTTTAACTTACTATTTATGCTCCCTCCAATCTCAGGTGAAGCTCTTCTTTAGGCTACCCCAAAGTTCCAGACGTCTATCACCTCTGACTGCAATATACCACTTCCATCAAGTCATGGCACTGCATCACAGACAGGGACAGGAGTGGGCAGTAGCCTCCTTAAATCTCTAATGTTGCAGCAAGCAGCATTGTGAGAATGGTGCAGAGTCCTCCAGATATACTGCGGGATCATCTCTGACTACTGTCGGGACTATTTTTTGGTTTTCTTCCTATCCCTGGGCCATCCACACATGGGACTCAGAGCAACAGTATGTGCATCTTTATGTCTGTTGTGAGCCCAGCAGATGCCCCACCCACCATGCCTCTGCTCTGCGTCCACCTGTGTTCACCCAGGTAACAGCACTGCGATGGAGTCAAAGACCCTCCCACTATGGAAAAAGGGAGTGTGCTGTGAGACACTCAGTTCTTCACTCCCTGGCCATCCTCGAATGACTCTGGCTTATTCCAGAACTCAGGTTGCTGGCCCTATGAGTGGTAGCTCTGCTGCTGTGCTGATGCCAGCCTTTGGCCATTTCCTACCGGCAAAAGAGAGAAGACAATAGGAACTTAATTTGCTATGTACTGTACTATGTGGGAAAAGAGATCTGTTGTATTAAGGGAATGGGATGAAAAATGTAAAGAGCAGGACTACCAGTAATTTTTGGTGGTTGCACTGTGTAGCCCTCCTGATATATGGTTTGAAAACCATCGGTTTATTGTAGTATGCCTATCTGTATCATATGAGTGTGACCAGTGGCCTCTGTATGTGTGCTGCACATAACCCCTTACTACCTGAAATTTGGTGCTTTGTAAAATACTTAGGGTTACAGTGTGTATGAAAGGCACTATATTATATAGTTAGAGTCTGTTCTTCCTGGCTTTCCATCCAAACTGAAAAGCTTGAGTACCACAGGACAAAGGTCATAGAATGCTGTTGCACTTATCTGTGGTATAATAACTTTTGGTAAGAATGGAAAATCAATGCCACCTGTGCTCTGTTCTTTTCAAAGTTGTTGTCTCCCCTCACCACACATGCACATATAGACCCAAACACAAAAACTTTCCATTTTTTTAATTTTAACTAATAAGCCCACCCTGCACTCAGCTGTTAATCTCCCACCCAGTGCCACTGATAGTGTTTTACTTTCAAAATCATTTAAAAAGAATCTTACTTACAAAAATGAAAGGAACTGGGAAACAAGCATGAGCACGATCTGCACTATAACACATTTGTGTGAATCTATGTTGATTTAAATGGAAGCACATAAGTGCAGACCTTGCTCTCACTCATTAATCACCCAGGTCTTCCTTTTTTATGAACTAAGCTTTTTAAAAAAAGCAAAAAAACAATTTTAAAATCTAATAAAGTGTCAGTAGAATGGTAAGGAGTATTAGCAGTTGGGTGTAGCATGGCTTTATTAGTTTTAATATTTCCCCAAATTATGTGTCTTTTGTGTGTGTTTGTGTGAGGACAACAATGTATTTTTTTTTTAAGATAAAAAAATACATACCATATAAAACATTGGATGCCCAGTCACATGCACAACAAACCTACATTGTCAGCAGGGTTCTGACTACTCTCGAGGTTGGTGACAACACAGGATTGGTTTGCATGGCTGGCCATCCACTATCCTCTATACACAACATTATAAATTATGACATCATTCTTGGCTAATCAGGATTGTTTATTTTTAAACATTTCAAGTGCATTTTTCCCACAAAACATCTCATGCAAATAGTTTTAATGCTATAGTTCTAAGTTCAGATAGCATAGTCCATTTCATCATACAGGGGTTTCTCTAATTTTCCACAAAATCTAACAGCTGTATTTTAAATTCCAGTTGCATTTCTTAACAGAAATCTTCAATATGATTTATAATATATGTATGTGTACAGTGACCATGTGTCTTGTGACTACAATAGTTTCCACTTGTCCTTTGTGTCACAGAACTGCTAAGCTTTGCTTTGTATTTCTGTCACCCTAAAAAACTCAAGAATGCACTCTTATAACCATAGGAGACACAGTAACTGTACATGCAAGCATACACCAAATTCTATTCTATTCTATTCTATTTTATTCTATTCTATTCTATTCTATCTAAATTAAACCAGAAAATAATTGCAGCATTTGGGGGGCCCCATCACCTAAGTGGCTCAGTGTCTTGAAAGCTATTTCACTCCAAGCATATTCTTATTGTTAAAGCAGGCAGGGGATCACACTCCAGGAATAACACCATTTTGTAAAGGTGAAAAAAACCCAGACTGGATCAGTACTTTTAATTGTAGGAACATTTTATTATGTTATAGCCACACAGAGAGCACATATAGCTACACAGAGAGCACTACACATACCTGGTGCTTCAGACTTAAACCTGATTGTTCACGGGGGGCTCTCTGATGAAGAACATAACCGAGTTTATGTCTGAAGCACTAGGTAAAAATTGTAGGTACTGATCTAGTCTGAATTTTTTTACCTCTACAGATTGGTGTTACTCCTGGACTGTAATCTCATGCCTATTGTTCTTCTAGATTTTTTGAAGTGACACAAGTACATCATCAGGTGTGGCAGCACCTTTAAGTAGTTTTCACTCAGACTCACTGCTCTGAAGCAGCTGTGTAGGCTCTGGCCAGACTTTGTTTAATATGTCTTTGTACTCATCCGTTCTAAACTATTTCAAATCATTCTATTTATTGCATATGTGTATGTGGGGAGGCTCTGCAGAGGTGCCCATGTGCACCCATTGTTATTATAATTTGATGGTGTTTCATATTAGTTTATTAGGGGCTGTATTTGGATATGGTTTCATCTTGTGTTGCAGTACAAGTATGTTTGTGCATTTTTTTCTCATTGTATATGTTACCTATTCTGATGTGTGTGTGTATACTGCAAGGGTGGTCCTGATGGTCTGTTCCTGTACTGTCATCTGTGTGACCACATGTGGATGTTCATAGACAGGTGTCGCAACTGGTACCAGCCCCACTAGCCAAATGCTGTTAGATATTGTTTTTGGATAGACAAAAATCTTTGCAAGAATAAAAAAGAGCATTACAAGTCTTACTTTTACCACTTTGAAAAACAAGACTGCGATCCTGAGCATGCATGTGACGTTGCCATGGATGTGACACACATGCTCAGGATCACGGTCCTGTTTTTCAAAGTGGTAAAAGTAAGAATTGCAATGCTCCTCATTATTCTTGCAAAGATCCCCATCCTCAGAAGAGCATGTACTTTTAGACCCAACTATCATTTACATTTGTTCAGGAAATTTGCACACGTGCAATGCATTTTCACATTGAGAAAAGGCATCCGGTGGTGAAAGACTGGCCAAGCACTAAGGTAAGGCACTCGGTCCAAGCTAAAATATGTATTTTTAAAATTTAGGTAACAGATCTTACCTGCCAACTGCCATCCAGAACTACAAACATGCGCAGAATGGCTGCACTAAGGCTATTAAACTACACAAAAGCACCTATTACAGGGAAGCCCTCACTAGCACATGGGGAAATGGTAGAGCTTTCTGGAACAACATCAAGGAAGTGACCAGTAAACAGCTGAAAACATCCCCAAATATGCTCAACATTGATGGAACTATTACACTTGACCCCACGACTATCGCTAATACCTTTAATACCATCTTCACTGACCTCAGCTCTGTTCTCCCCCCGGATTTCTTCACTGAATCTGACACCTCTGCATGACCCTACCAGCACCTCTCACTCTACTTCCTACCCCCCTTTCTATTTCAAAGCAGTCAAACAGCATGAAGCTCGCAAGTACATTAGCAAGGCCATCGCCAATACACGAAATAGTGGGGACTCATTGGACCTAAAACTGCTGTCCCTTACTCTCGACGAAGTCATCAGACCACTCACCAAGATCTTTAACCTCTGGCTCCACCTTGGCCAGTTCCCTGACAGATGGAAATCCGCTATCGTCACCCCAGTACACAAGAACGGTGACAAGACATTCCATGGAAACTACCAACCAATCTCCATACTACCTCCCCTCTCGAAGGCACTTGAACGCATTGTTGCTGACCAACTCACCGACTTCCTGGACAACCACAATGTCTTATGTTCTCAGCAACATGGCTTCAGAAAAGGGCACAGCACCACATCTGGCCTCTTAGAATTTACCCCAGCATTCCACAGTTCCCTTGATAACGGCCATCTTGCCGGGGCAGTCTTCATCAATTTAACCAAGGCTTTTGATACCATCCACCAAAAACTGCTTCTGAACCAGCTCTCAATTGCTGGGCTCTCCCCCGACTCTAAGGCCTGGTTCCAAAGCTACCTGTTAAACAGATCACAATGAGTAAAGATTGCTGGTATTCTCTCTAATGCTATGTCAGTTTGCTCTGGAGTTCCCCAGGGCTCTATACTGAGACCACTCCTACTTTCCCTCTTCCTGAATAATCTCCCTAAATCCTGTCCAGAACAAATTACACTCTATGCAGATGATGCCATAATTCTCTCCTCCCATAAGGACCCACACTCACTGCAAAATAATCTCCAACTTGGTTTCGCATCAGTAGAAAACTGGTTCAGTACACAGAGACTTATTCTCAACTATAAAAAAACTAAGACCATGCTTTTCTGTAACTCCCACAGCAAACACAGGTCACCCCCCCCCCGATCACATCAAACCAACATGGGTCAACCCTCGAACAGGTTCTGACCTTCAAATACTTAGGGATCACTCTTGACAGTAACCTGTCCTATGGGACCCATATTGACAATGTTGTAAAGGCTGCCAACATGCGTCTTGGCCTTGTCTACAGACACAGGTCTAGCTTAACCCCTGCTGCCTTATGCATTGCAGTTCAATGCTCAGTTGTCTCCATCATCAACTGTGACCTCATCATTTATGGATCGGCCACTTCAATGGCCCTCAGACGAATCTCTACTTCATTCAACAAAGCCTGTCACCTTATTACTGGGTCCCACCGTCTAACCCACACATGCGACCTCTACACCCAAACTGGCTGGCTGCAACTATCCAATCGAATAAAATATCAAACTTGCACTATGGCTAAGAAGATCACTATGGGCCTGGCTCCCACGGGGGTACTATCTCTCCTCAGCCCAAGTAGTAACCCCTGCCACACTAGGGGCTTGGAATCACATTGCCTGTTGGTCTCACTCTGCAGAACCTCCCTAGTTCAATGCTCATTTGCCTACCTGGCTCCTTGCTGGTGGAATAACCTCAACACAGATCTCCTCTGCTCCCAAGCTAGGCCCATTCAAATTAAGGCTCTGGCTTCACCTCTCTGTCTCCAGCACCTGCGACTACCATACCTAGCCAGCCCTCACAGCTATTTCCCACAGTCCTAGCCACTTTGTCCCACTCTTGCACTTCTCTCCTCTTTCCCCTACCTTCCCCTCTCCCCTATCCCTCCTCTCCCCAGCCACCCTGCCCCACTACCTGCATGTCTCTTCTAGTTGACAACTGCCTCTGGCAAGCTCTCACCCCCCTTCAGCATCCTCCTCTCCTCTGTGACACCCAGTACCTCTACCCATACTATTCCTATATGTATTTGTTTTATTTGCAACTGTATGTTAAATCTATTTTATCCTCCCTAATTTTGCACTTGTTTTATTGAATATTGTATTTGCTCCACTGTGTACTACTGTAATGTCCAGTCTCTGATGGGGAACCTTTGTAAAAGAGCCTCTGCTCAAAGGTACTTGTAATCCTAGACTTAAATAAATAAATAAAATAAAAAATACTGTTACTCTTACTGGGGCATATGCATAGTTTATTTTGCCATAGCTGTTATTATAGGCACACTGGTCACACAAGTTCAGTACAGCTGCTGAAAGCTGACAGTGTCCCTTTAATGTGTGCACTGCTCATGCACTGCTTTGATAAAAGTTTCCAGAGAGCTGCAAAGCACATTTAGCTGAAACTGAATAGCAGCTTGAAACAAACCATTGGGAAACTTTTATTAATTCATTGCAATGAGCAGTGCACATATTAAGCAACTCACTAAACAATGCTAAACCAGTGAGTTGGAGGGACAGTTTAATGTGACTTGTACTGTATTGTTATACTGGAATATATGTATATATGTGTGTGTGTATGTGTGTGTGTATATATATATATATATATAGATCTATATATATATATATATATATATACACACACATATATATGTGAGGGTGTGGTGGAGTCTGGAGTGTGGGGTGGTGGATGCAGTTCTATGTGATAATGGCGAAAGCCTAAAGCGATCACCCGTTGTGTGCAGTCAGAGTGCGAAACATTTTCATCATTCTGGCACCCTCAGCACACAGGACAATGGTGCCGGACATACTGATTGCCGGGGCCTTTGCCTCTGCACTGCCTCTACTAAAGGTGATTCTCAACTCATGTAATGCTGCCGCACTTCTGCATGCTGCTGTATTGATGTTTTTGTGTGTGCGTGTATGCGTGCTCGATTTGGGGTTTCACCATTTTAGTGTGGTGCTTTTTTTTCTCCTTCACCCTATTTGACACTTGCCATCTTTACTGTCCCCCTGTTGCCTATTAGTGATTTTGATGGCTGCCATTAAGGGGCATGTGACATACCTACAGCCACCAATAAGTAGTTCCCTTCACCCTTTAGCCCTCTCTCAGTAGGCCTTATCATTGGATACCCCCAGGGAACCCCCATAGTGGAGTATGTCCTTAAGTTTATGAAGAAGCTGAAGGCGCATATGGGAGTGTCCCAAAGCAACCTGTCAGCTGCCCAACAGAAGCAAAAGGTCTGGTATGACCACAGAGTCAGAGCTGACTCATACAGTGAAGGTCAGGAAGTCATGGTCCTAATCCCAGTCTGGAAGGACAAGCTGCAGGCCAAGTTGGTAGGACTATACAAGGTAGTCTAACAGGTAAATGACATGAACTATATTGCAGAACTGCTTGACAGGAGACATACCCATAGGATTTACCATTTCAACATGATGAAGCCATATGCAAATAGGGCAGACATGGTATTTCCAGTGTGTAGTCCTGGGGAGGGGACAGACAAAGAAGACCCCCTACTGGACTTGCTGGAGGAAAACAAGTGTGAGTCCTCTGTGGAGGCAATCAAACTGTCACCCCAGTTGACCCCGGAACAGACCCAGAAAGTGAGGGAGATTTTAACGGACTTTGCTCCTTTGTTTACGGCCAAGCCTGGACTAACCCCCTTTGCACATACGATGTAGAGACAGGATTGCAAATGCCCATATGGTGGACAATCTACAGGGTGTCTGAGGCCATACTAAAGGACATTAGGAGGAAGGGGGAGGAAATGCTGGATTTAGGGGTAATTCAGAAATCCTACAGCACCTGGGCCTCACCCGTAGTCCTCATTCCCAAGCCGGATGGCTCTACTCAATTTTGTGTGGACTATCATGGACTCAGTGCAGTCACAAAGTCTGATGCCCACCCAATGCCACAGACGGATGAACTACTGGACAAGTTGGGAGGGGTGACATACCTTACCACCATTGACTTGACAAATGGGTATTGGCAGGTGGAGTTAACTTCCAGGACTAGGGAGAGGTCAGCGTTCATCACTCCAATAGGATTATTTGAGTTCAAGATAATGCCTTTTGGAATGAAGAACGCCCCTGCCACCTTCCAAAGGCTGGTCAACCGGGTATTACATGGTACTGAAGAATATGCAGTGGCATATCTGGATGATACTGCCATCTTTAGTACCAGTTGGAAGGAACTCCTGCCTCACCTGAGGGAAGTGTTGGGCAGGATACAGAGGGCCAGGCTCACTGTCAAGGCTGAAAAGTACCAGGTGGCCATGGCGGAGGTGGCATACCTAGACCATGCAGTATGGCAGCAGCAGCTTCATTCCAGTCAAGCCAAGGTTGAGGTAATAGAGGCATGGCCCAGGCGTGAAACCCAGAAGCAGGTTCAGAGTTTCCTTGGGACCACCGGGTACTATCAACAGTCTGTACCATATTACAGTACCCTGGCAGCTCCCCTCTCTGGCCTGCTAAAGAAAAGAATGCCCAAACAGGTAAAATGGGAGCCAGCTTATGAATGAGCCTTTGCCCGGCAAAAAGAGGCACTGTGTAGTGCCCCTGTGTTGGCCAGTCCAGACTGCAGCAAGTCATTTGTAGTCCAGACAGATGCCTCAGACGTGGGGATTTGAGCACACCTCAGTCAGACCTCTAACCAAGGGAAAGATCACCCAATAGTGTACCTTAGCAAAAAGTTGCTTCCCCAGGAGCAGGCATTTTCCACAGTTGAAAAGGAATGCCTTGCATTGGTATGGGCCCTGAAGAAATTAGAGCTGTACCTCTATGGGAGGCACTTCAAGGCACAGGCCGCTCATAACCCCCAGGTGTGGCTGACTTAGTTGGGTAAAATGAATGGTCATCTCTTAAGGTGGAGTATTGCCTTATAGGGCTACGATATGACCATAACCCACAGGGTCAGCCAATGCCAATGCAGATGGGTTATCTGTTAGAGCAGTGAACAGAATTTGTGAAAATCATACCCTGCATAGGAATGGATTCCCACAAATTCAGTCTAGGAGGGAGGGATGTGGTGAGCTGCTTGGCTGCTAGCCCTTATTTGTAGATATTATTCTGTTATACATATGTTTTTTATGTGATTCTATGTACATCTCAGTGTCCACAAAGGCACATAGGGAAAGACTTGATTTAAAAAAAAAGGCTTGACCTTCCTTTGACCTGAAGGCAGCTGTTTGCCAGGAACTGAAATTGCATTCCTAGTTTTTTTTTAACAGAGATATGCCAAAATCCATTTGTATGCCACAAAACCATGCACTCAGGAGTGGAATGCTTTGATCTAAGGAAGCTGTTATAATATGTTACATTTTATGAGGTAACAGGAGAGGAACATGTTTACTAGAGAATCTGTGTGAATTTTATCTTGTGGGTGCCAATGGTCTAAAGGGGACTTCAAAGGGCTTAACTCAGAAATGTCATATCCATGCTAAGTATAGGTCTCAGAATCTGATTTTTAATATTCTTGGAAGTTTTGGAAACAGCACAACAGTGCCGTCTCCTGGCCAAATGGAGTAGTTGCTCTGAACTGGGGCTTGATGACACTGCAAGTTTACAGAAGGGTATTTAAACCCTCAGCTCAGGGCATTTGGACACACATTTTGCTTGGACTCTCCCGACCACAAAATAACAACTGCCAGCACAGAGACTGCCTAAGAACCAAAGGCTGCTACAGAAAGACTAAAATATTTTTGTAAACCAGCGATTCTCTGGACTTTGAAATCTTCATACCTAAGGTAGAGAATTAGCTACCAAGTTTTAGTACATTTTTTTTTGCATATATTTTTCCCATTTGTTTCTGCATACTGTAACCCAAATTAGTATTCTCTTTTAGCTGTTACTGTATTTAAGTATTTTAGTAAAAACATTTGCTTTTCTAAAGAAATTCTGCCTGCATGAGAGTACTTATATTGTATGTGTGTTTATAGAAGGTTTATTAATAATCTGTGACAACTGTTACTTGCTTAGATGGGTCACTGTAAGCAACCAAATTGAGAAAAGGGTCTGTAAGGGACATCTGTAAGGATAAGGAGACTACAAGAGTCTATAAAGATTTTGAACCAGGCCATTGCATGTCCTGTAGGGAGAGGCCAAATCAGGTTTTTACACTGCTACCCCAAAGAGAGTGTGATACCCGGGTCTTCCTCTTGTATGTAATAGCCAAGGAAGGGTTTATATTTGGCCACAAGACTCAAGACTGGTATTGTGTCCTTATCCAGAGCTAGAGGGACACCCTGGATTCTTGTGGCAGAGGTGCAGTTGTGACCTCAGCGAGCATTCAAAAGAGACGAGGAGGGTATCCATGTTCCCCCTAGTCATGGATTGCACTTAAGGGTGGGCACTGTGAGCTCAGTGGGCCTGACCCTCAGGAGTGGGTTTGTGACAGCTACCACCTCTCCTCCAGAGAAATTTGTGGAGCATGGCCATCTCCCATCATGGGTCTGGACATGTACATGGTGCTGTCCACCAATGTTTCCTGGTGGTAGACCAGATAGCTCATGTGTGGCTCTCCTGTCCTCCACCATTGCCTACTCTCTGTCTTCCTCAGTGGTATTCAGTTCCACGGTTCCACATGGGGTAGCGCACTTGCCCATATATGGTGGGGTCAAGAGGTGGGTCTGTGTATTCTGGGACTGCCCAGGTTGTGCTACACCAAGCCTATGTGTGTCCCTCTGACACACCCCTAAATCAGCATAACCTGTGCACCCGTTGGTGCATGACACATTTCTGGGATGGCATGCACGCTGTGTAGCTGTGTGCCAGTGTTAGGTTACTTTTGGGTGCACTTCCCCTCCCCCCATGCACAGAGCCCACTATTAGGTGATTTGATATGTTTTTGGAACATCAAAAAGTTTCAGTACACAAGCTTTCAGATCTACACAGGTCACCAGTTCTTCAGGTGATATGGCATATTTAACAAGAAGCATACTATAACTAAATTCTTGTTATAGGGAGTGATATGGAAAACAAACCAACTTCAGAATTTTAGGGTAAACATTTAGGCTATGGTGACCAGATTGACTTTTAGTCTTAAAACACAAGTATCCTTTTTATGTTTGCCATGCTCGCGTACGTGCAGCGAACATCTGGCTATGATAGTGACTTTTGAGGAGTGTGACATTGTCCATCCAATGAAGAGTGGTCTGCAAGGGGTGCATCAGTGCCACATCAATCATCATCAAGGCTGATCATGACACTGTTTTGGCTTGCTGGGCAGAAACTATGTATATTTCAAAAGAAATTGCTAACACAACCATAGATTGGTTCTTTCCTTTGATCTGCATGACACTGCCCAGCAAACAGCTGATCAGTGTCTTAATCAGCCTGCCTCACATCACCTACTTGCTGCAGCTCTATAATTCATTCGCCCTCAGCTTGCAGGTGTGCTCTGAGGCTCAGGGCATTGGTTTGGGTGAGAGGGGTCTGATGTACTGCCTCCAAAATATAAACCTCCCAGTGCTAGACAGATCACTCAGTAACACATAATCTTCTCTCGATCAGAAGTTTGAAATTAGAGATGTGTGAAGCTGGCAAAATTCATTCTGTGAATTATTTCATAAATGGTGCACAATTTGCGAAGTGCAATCTGTGAAATTTGTGAAATTTGCCAATTTGCAGAGCTTGGATTGACCTCAAAATGTGGAATTTCATAGGTGAAATTCCACACTTCATGGCAAAAATTTGGTAACTACTAGTGGGCACCCCCCCCCCACTGACTGTCGGCTGCAATGTAAAAAAAAAAGGCCCAACTATTCAAAGGAGATGCGCCCAGCACAACTGAGTTGCACCAGTGCATCTCCAAAATGCACCCCTAGGCCATATTCAAAAGGGGATGATGCACCATGCAATTCCGGATGCATCACAGTGCAAAGATAATGTATGTGGTGCATCCAGAGGGGGCGTTCCCCTGCATACCCGACACATTTCCATATTCAGGCGATATGTGTGGTGCAGCTGCCCGCACATCTCAGAGATGTGCTGCGCAAACTTAGGCATGAAAAAACCATGCCTAAGTCATAGCCACCCACAGGCAGGCTGCTGTATTGCACAGCACAACACAGCAGCTGCCATCCCCTGAGTGGCTACCCCCAGGCCCAGAATGTAAAATAAACCCCTTCCCCAACACCTCCCTGATAGTCTAGTGTCCCCCTCCCAGCCTGATTGTTCAACAAAAGGTATGACCCCACATCTCCCTGGTAGTCTAGTGTCCCCTCTCCCATACCCAAACCCCGTCCGAATAATAATTTGTCACCAAAAGACCCTGGTAGACTAGTGGTACCCCCCTCCCTTCCCTGAACCCCGTCCGATTAATAATTCATCACCAAAAGGCCCTAGTAGTCTAGTGGTACCCCCTGGCCCTGATCATATAAAAATGAAACATCCCCCTGTCCCTGGTAGTCCAGTGGACCCCCCGCCCATCACCGACCCCAATGTCAGAATACAAGACCGGTCCAAAACACACTGATAGTCTAGTGGCCCCCCTTCCATCCCTGAACCATGTCCGTAGAATAAACCTACACCAAACTTCCCTGGTGGTCTAGTGGTGCCCCCCTCCCAGCTCTGACTGTACCATAAAAAGTAACCCCACTATCTCCCTGGTAGTCCAGTGGACCACCCAAACCCCCATCCACTGAATCACCCACACCGCACCCTCTCCCCTGTCCCAGTATGGCAAATGTTGTCGGCGGGCAGCAAAACCCACCCACACACCTCCATGGCTGCCCACTGACTGAGCTGTCATGTTTGAATATAGCAGGTTTGCACTCCAGTGGGTCAATGTATATTATCAATTCAATCTCTTGTGTCTAGTGGACGCCCCCCATGATCACCAACCCAAATGTAAAAAAAAGTATAATAAATCCCTGGTATCTAGTGGTCCTCCCCATCACTGATCGCCACCCCCAAATTAAAAAAAAAATATATATTAAATCCTTGGCATCTAGTGGTTCTCCCCCCACTGATCACTGGCTGAAATGTAAAAAATATATTAAATCCCTGGTGCCTAGTGGTCCCCTCCACTGATCATTGGCCCAAATGTAAAAAAAAAATATAAATATCAATTAAATCAGAGATGTCTAGTGGATCCCCACCCCTCAATTATCAGGTAGTGCCTCACTTTACCTTTCACTTTCGTCTGTAGTACTGAAGAAGCTCTCCACTTCACTCCTGTTGGTTGCTCGATTGACCTTGACGAATAAGCATGTGCTTGTACAAGCACATGTTCATTCATTCTAGGTCAGTCGGGTGGCCAGCTGTGGTGGAGAGTGGAGGGCCTAGCTGGTTGCCCACTGGGGTTGGGGGTGGGGCAGGGATGTGGGGCACTATCTCATGGAGTGGTTGAGGGTCCATTAGACATCAGGATTTAATTGACAATTTTTTTTTTTTTACACTGAAAAATAGCAATCATGGGGGTGGGGTGGTGGGGCTACTAGACACCAGGGATTTAATATATAGATATATTTTTTTATAATGGGGCTGGTGATCAGTTGGGGGGACCACTAGACACCAGGGATTTAATATTTTTTTCTTACATTGGGGCCAGCAATCGGCTGGGAGGGGACCACTAGACACCAGGGATTTAATATATATTTTTTTACCTTGGGGCCAGCGATCAGTGGGGGGAGGGGGAGGGGCACTAGACACCAGGGATTTAAGTCATAATATATTTTTTTACATTGGGACAGGTGATCAGCATGGGGGGGGTACCACTAGATACCTGGGATTAAATTTTTTTTTCCATTGGGGCCGGCGATCAGTGGGGGCCCGGGGCACTAGACACAAGGGATTTGAGGGATTCACAGTTTCTAACTTCTCCTTGCTTTGTGTTTTTTTTTTTCAGTGCAATTCACACTTAAAAAACCTCAAAAGCAAGGCGAAGTTACAAATGACGAATTTTCATTTAACGGGACAACTTTGCAAACTGATCCGTGGAGGCTAATTTGGTGACTTCACCAAAAATTTGCAAATGAAGTAAAACTTTGCTGCATCTCTATTTATAATTGAACCAGCTGACAGTTCTGCCTTCTCTTCCTCCTCGGATTGTGGGTGCTGGGTGGTGGTGTGGTGACTAGTGAGGTGACCCTCCTGATTTTTGAACCTGTGACTCCTGCCAGGTCGATCAATCATGTTGTGCTCAGCAGCAGGTGCTTCTCTTGTTTGGAGAAAGGAAAAGGGAAGGGGGAACTTACTGGTTGTGTAGTCCCATGATCCCATGGCTGGGGGGTTTAATAGAGCAGGAGCTACACTATAAGGAGATGAAGTGCTGCAGACTACAGTTTGCAGTGGCAGACTGAACAAGTGGAATCTACTGAATGGGCTGATTAAACTGATTGGCTACCCGGGGTAGTTTTGAAAGTTGAGGGAAAAAGCTGAAAGGTGGGGGGTGGGGGGATTAAATTTAGCTTGGCGGTGGAGCAGCTCATCTACGCATGGCAATAAGCTATTTATAACACTGTGTGATTCTTACAAAATATGAGACTCTCTCCCCTAGTCCTCTGCCTCCCCAGCTGTAGCCTATGTTGGCACATGAGCCCATGACACTAGATGTTGTTACATGGCAAGTGAAGTTTGTTGTGGGTGTTTGTTCAGTATAGCATGGCATCTTAGTGTTCTGGAAATCATGTCTTAATGCAAACTGGATGAGAATTCAAGTTTATAATCTCCAAAAACAGCAATCCTGACCCGAATGCAGAACTGAACCCTCAGCCGCAATCATTTGTTATCCATATTTCTGCTACATAATCTACAAAGAAGCAGCAGACCCAGGGTATTGAGACTCAAATGGTTGTGTGTTTTTGGTGTACTGGCAGACTGATGTGTGTATGCAGCAGTACAGGCAAGAAGGGAAGGCTACAGCTGGAGGAGGCAAGCTGAAAGCAGTAGGTGGGAGGAACTTAATGGCTGTAAAATAGAAAACCATGCTCAATCCCCCATGCTGGCTTCTACGCCTCACCCTGCACAGTGTAACACTAATGCAGGGGGTGCCCAATCCTTTAGTGTCATGAGCTGAAATAAAGAAAACCTTCCCTCGTAGTTTTTTTGTGTTTTTTAAATAAGCCCTGTAAAAAAAAAAAAATGCCCAACGATGTCTCTTGCAGCCATGACTGTCCCATCCACCTGACCCTCCCACTCAGCATCTACCCAAATCCTTACTTCCCACTGGGGGTCCAATGCTGTAATCCACTTTGGACCACAGACACTAAAACATGTCTTCACTCTTGAACACCAGACTGTGAACTGAGGAAATCAGGTATGCAGTTCAATGTATTTTCCTTTTTAATTCTTTTTCTCCCCTGTCCAACCACCCCTTTCTAATGGTCACCCCAGCCATGCCACCCCTGTGTCCTCTAGAGGTACAACAGCAATACCAGCAGTGAACATTTGGCATTGACAAAGCTATGCACCCTAACCCTGACATCCAAGCATGCTAATGGAAACAATTTTGGAAAGTTTTTAGAAATATAGAAACCTAGGAAGTTACAGGCAGAAAAACACCGTGACCCGGATATTCAGACTACACCAGGCTGTGGCACAAGCCTGGGTGCAGTGCAACTTGGCTGCGCAGTGATGTTGAAAGGGTGATATTCAACGGAGCTGCACCATCACACAGCAGCATTGAATATCACACTGTGGCCACCCGTAGTGTGCAAGGTGCAGTGGCACTGCACCAGCGCAAGTGGCCAGAGTGAAACAGTGGGATGCGCTAGCGCAAGTTCCATTGCACTAGGTGCAACAACCGCGATATTCAAAAGTGCACATGCAAATAGGGCCATAATGCATGCAAGGTGCAAATGGGGCCATTTGCATGTCATTATGGCCCCATTTGCATGCAGGTGTGCCGAACCCCGTCGACTTGTGCCTGGCACCCTGCCAGGCTGCAGCTGTCGGGGACTGATGCCCCCTGTACAGCACAGCATTGTGCCCTACTGCCCGATCTTCGGCATATGTTGAAAATGACATTCGTCCTATATCCCTGGTGGTCCAGTGGACTGCTTGCAGCCCGATCACGGGCATCAGTTGCAAAATACATTCGCCCTATATCCCTGGTGGTCCAGTGGACCGCTTGCAGCCCGATCACGGGCTTCAGTATGTAAAAATAATTGTCCAATATCCCTGGTGGTCCAGTGGACCACTTGCAGCTCGGATTGCAGGCTGAAGTATGCAAACATATCATCCAATATCGCTGGTGATGTCAGCGGTTCCTTCCCCACTCACTGAGTTCCACGCCAGGGGCAGCAGACAGCAGCAGCAGAATCCACACACCACCTATCCGCCTGGTTGCTCACCGACTGACACCATAGGTTGCATCCCATTGGTCCACAGTTGGCTGAGCGACAAGATGTAGTCTATACGATATTGTTATAGTGCAGACATGAATGGATCCATCTGCCATATCTGACTGTGTAGTATGGCATGGCTACACGCCCATTGGCTCACACTGAGGACCAATGGGCGACAGCCCTACCTACAGTGTCAGTGGGAGCGGGTGGTGGGGTGGCAGGTGGAGGTTGCTGCTGCCCGCCGCTGACCGGGAGGAGGGGCGGGGGCAGGTGGGTGGTGGGGGTACTGCTGGACCACCAGGATATTGGACAATGTTTTACATACTTCAGCCCATGATCAGGCTGTAAGCAGTCCACTGGACCACCAGGGATATTGGACTTCTATTATTTCAACTTCAGCCTGTGATCGGGCTGTGAGCAGTCCACTGGACCACCAGGGATATAGGATGTGTATTATTTTATACTTAAGCCAGTGATCAGGCTGCACGTGGTCCACTGGACCACTAGGGATTTTGGAGGATCTTTTTTCTACGTATGCCTGTGATCGGGCAATGGGGGGGTGCCGTCAGGTGCAGCCGGAGTTTGGGTAGCCACCCACAGGTGGCAGCTGCAGTGTTGCACCCTGCAATACGGCAGCTCACCTGTGGGTGGCCAGCCATTGTTCCTTTTTTTTGGGCTCACCTGTGTGCAGCACAAGTAGGGATTGCGCATGCATGGGCTCAGCACATCCTGGGCTGAATATTGGGATGTGCAGAGTATGCATGGGCACGCCCCCCTACCTGAGCTGCATACATTACTGATGCACATCGGGATTTGTGTCAGGCACAATCCCTGTTTGAATATCGCACCGGGGTTCATCAGTAGGTTGTACATGGTGTAACACTGTTGCGCCATGCTCAACCCTTCTGAATATCTGAGCCCCAATGTCTATCTAAGCTCCTTAAAGAAACACAAACTATCAGTTAATGTTTGAAATGAAATTTTAAACAGCTTGGTGCGACAGTTACCTAAACTATTTATTTTATCATGACACCATTCAGAAGTGTATGCTTTAAAGCAGCTGTATTTGTTAACTGGCAAACAATTCTGTCATATAATTTTTTTTGGATCAATAAATTATATTTCTGACATAGTTAGATTTATCATCAGTATAGTTACATTTCTCTAAGATGCCTTTAAAGCTGTTTATATGACCAGTGTTATAATTAATGACTCAAGTATTCAAAGATGGCTGAAACTAGCAATTCTTAAAAACCCCTTCCCTTGAGGTCAATTTGCGAGGTTACATACTCCTTTCATACTCTGCATCTATTACGAGGATGCTAGCACACATTTTTGATGGCAAACAGCACAACTCCACCCCCAAAATGTTTAATTTATTTGTAGTGGGTGTGGCCAGAGACTACAGACTTTTCAAAAATGAAAAAAACGAACATATCTTAGTTAAGGAGTAAAATACAATAAAATGAGAAATGGATATACTGATATTTTGCCAGAAATACATCATTACCAAAAAACAATAGAATACACATTTTTATGCTGACAAATACTGTACAGCTGCTTTAAAAACACAGTGAGTGACCTGCCTTCCTACTGAGATGATTCAAATTAGTACCTTAGACACTTCATGGTACACACACACACTGCAACAAATATATGCAGTAAAAAGGCTCTGGATTATTCCTGGGCAATTGGGAACACGTCAGGATAACTGTCAACTATAAAGTACCAGAATTTCATAATGACTTTCAAAGTTAGTTCTTTATTTCTTTTAGTATAAAATCTGGTATTACTATTGAACCAGCAGTCAGCATTGTGAAGCTCATCCTTTGCTTTCAGAGAGGGGACCCTAGGAACTACAAATTATATGGAATATAAATTCTATGGAAGAAATGTTTAGGACAAATATCATACCCCATACTGCTCAGCAGCAATTCCTCCCAAATCACATTGCCTCTGTTTACTTTTTAATAAAAATACAATAGGAAATTGACCTATCACTCTGCCGAAATCTAATCAAGATATGATCTTCAGTAAAAAACAACCAGGTCTTTACCTTTTTTCAGTGCAAACACCATAGTTCTGCTGGCAAAAATGCACTTCATATTACAAATACTGTGCATGAAATTAATGTTAAAAAAAAAGAAAGCCCTATTATAGTTCCTTACTAAACCTGCAAAGACTGGTGTGCTCCTCAAAGCAGTCAAATGACCAATTGAAGACTTCTCCTTTTCTAAGGCATTTCAGGTTGGAGTATACATGGGAATCACTGTACACCAGCTGATGACATCACTCTGAAAGCTTCTGATTGGTGTAATGGAGGCAGAAGAGGCTTTGTCAGACTTGTCAACATTCCATTCCTAAGTAAAAAATTGGACTGAATCAAAAAAATTCCTCAGAGTTGTCCTTCGAGGGGAAAACTCACAGAGTGATCAGAATAGTTGGACTGCAATGTCACTGCCCTCCAAAAAGAGAAAATATTAACGTTCAGTGTAATTGTTGTAAATATAATAATTATAAGTCTTTTATTTTGCCACATACCTGGTGCTGGATTTTAATTGTGGATCTGTTGCAGATCTGCCTACCATATTTACAAAACAGACTTAATTCTGTTTGTGTTAATGGTCTACCAGCATCTGCTGTGCAGATGCAGTTGCATCCAGAAAGGCAGCAATTGCATTAAAAAATAATGTATGCATCATTTTTATGACTGCAGTGGGAAGAGCCCTACAGACATCTTGCTATGACAGTAGAAGAAAGGAGCTCTCCAGATTCCGAACAGACTAGATAAAATTGAAGGTTTTGTGGATTCACACTGCTAAGAAGTCTGCTGTGGTCATTCATCTGAGTAGTGTTGCACTGGACTATTTTTATTTGCTTCAATCTGGGTACTATTCTCTTTCAAGGTTCATACCTCATAAACATGTCAAATTAACCAGCCTTTCCCAGCCAAAAAAGCTGTAATTGAGATTGAAGAAGGAGGTTCAGAGAGGAATATGTGTGTGTGTATGTGTGCACTTGTGCACCTGTGTGACACTCTGTTAATCCTTTCCTGCTACATTAACCTTTTCATAGCCAGTTTGAAAATGGCTGTAATGCTATACTGTACTACTGTGTACTGTTTATGTCATGAAGCAGTGCATGTGTGTTAGTGTGTCAACGTGCTTATCCTAAATACAATAAAAGTTAGGGTTTGATGTATAAGTCAATAAATGCCATGCAAAGCAGTGTATGTGTTATTTCTTATATAGCAGTTACATTTATTTATTTATTGAAATTTCAGCTAACATCTTTGAGAGCAAGCTAATTTCATAGGTTCCACATCAGACGAACAATACAGATTGGAAAAGTATGAGACAGAGAACAAACAAAACAAGGAATTAGACAAGACATTTCAAGAGTGTATAACTAGAGAAGTTCCGATACATGTGGCATTGTACAATGTATGCCATGATGCATATTTGATTAAAACCTAGAATTCAGAGGGTCATGTTAGAGGGGGTGGGGTCTTATGAAATGACCCTTTACAGGAAAATGAGAACAGACTCTGCCTAATATCTAATATTCAACAAAGTAAGGGATGGCATCAGCCCAGGGGCCTCATCAGAGGTGAGACGGTATGGGGCAAAGCATTTTAAAGTGAGCAAGGGAGCTCAGACAATACAATGGGGGGAGAGGGGACAGGGGAAAGCCATAGAGGGGTGAGGGGAAAGAGTGGAAGGGATCAAGAGGAAATGTGAAGGAGAATGATTAGCAACTTAGAACAGTTATTCACGTGCAGAGAACAGTTATGCATAAGGTCAGGATAGCATAAAGTTACAATAAGTGCTGGTCACAAGAAGGAAGATTATTGGAAGCAGTCACAACTGGCATCAGCAACTAGCTGTTGCATAAGTTTAACCTTGAAGGAGCCCAAGGTGGATGCTGAAGTGATGTCATGGTGCCACGAGTTCATCCATAGTGGGGCACGGTAGGCAAAGGATCTTTGTCCCAGAGAGGTTCGACAGAGAGGTATATTAAAAATCTGGCTAGTAGAGCTTCTGGTGCAATGATGGTTGATAGTGGGGGCAATAAGCTTTTGAACTCCTGGGGGCATTTTGCCTAAGCTTACATTTTTGGACAGTAAACATGTTTGGTACATGAGTATACCTGACCATACATGTCGCAGGTATGGGACAAACGGGCTGAGCCGGTAAGGTGTCAGCATGCTTTGTTGAGTGCAACTATGATGCAGCGAAGAGTTGTTTCAGTAACTGATCCATAGATTGGTAAGCCATAATCAATAAGCGAGACAAGAGAGCTTTGAATGGCCAGGTTAAGAGCCTCTGGGGTCAAGCATTGCTTATGCCTATAAAGTAGCCTAATGCTGGTGTTAACAGTCTTAGCAATGTTGTCAATGGATAGGCATGGATAGGTTATTGTACTTTCAATAGTAATCCCCAGATATTTAAAGAGCTGAACTAGCTCCAGAAGAGAGCCCTCTTCGTTGGTGATAGAAAGAGGGTAAGTTCTGTGCCTATTTTGGGAGCTGGAGAACAGCATAGTTTTAGTCTTGTTGTAATTCATAACTAACTTGTGCTTATGGAACCATCTTTCTATGACTACAAAATTACTCTGTATCCTGGATTCAAGAACCTTAGGGTCTGGATCATTGGTAAACAAGACAGCATCGTCAGCATATAAAAGGATGTGACCCTGAAGGAAGGTCGTTGAGGAAAATGTTAAACAAAAGAGGGCCCAAGATGGACCCTTGAGGAACTTCAGATAGGACAGGTCTGCTACCCGAGAGGGTGTTACCAGTCTTCCCCTGCTGTGTACGGTTGTGCAGGTAACTTTCAAACCAGGCTATGCTGTCACAAGCTAGGCCAGTGGTGGTAAGCTGCTCGACCAGGAGGGCATGATTCACTGTGTTGAAAACTTTGGTTAAATCAATGAAAGCAGCACTGACCAGGTGTCCTTGATCTAAGGAGTGGTGAATAAAGCCTATGAACTCCAGAAGGGCGGTAGTGGTACTATGACCATTTCTGAACCCATTTTGTTACGGGCATTGCAGCTGATATTTTTCTAAGTATTCAACCAGTTGGTCAGCTACTATATGCTCAAGAGCTTTTGAGAGTGAGGGCAGGATAGAGATAGGCCTGTAGTTCCCAGTAATTGTGCGATCCCCAAACTTATGAACTGGTGTCCCAGTGGCAGATTTCCATTTCTGAGGGAATTGAGAGTAACTAAGTGACGTGTTAATAATATGTGTTAGAGGTGACAGAATTTCATTCAGCGTAAGGGCTACAAACTTAAGATCCAGGGTGTCACCACTAAATTTTGATTTCCCTAATACCTTGAATAGAAATTTCCTGGCTTCATGGGCTGAGAGGGTTTTGAAGTAGAAAGGAGGATGAGAAGGGTGCTGAGTCTCTTTCCCAGCGTAGTCACTTGTGAGGGGGTGAGAGAAGTAGCCAGGTTGCAGGACACCACTCAGGTCCATGAAGGCATTATTAAAAGTGTTAGCAATAAGTCTGGGGTCGAGTGAGGGTACACCATCAATGTTAAGCATGTTAGGGGCAGATCTGAGGTCTCTCCTAGTGACGTCTTTAAGGTTAGTCCAAAATATTCTGCCATCATTCCAGGTCAGAGAGAGCACTTCCTTATAATATTGATTTTTAGCTGCACGAATAGCCCTTGTGTAGTTGTTTCTAGCTGCTTTGTACCTCTGGATGTTGGCTTGGTTACACAGGAACCTAGATGTATGCCATAGATGGTCCCTGGTATTCAGAAGCTCAAGGATGTCTGGAGAAAACCAGGGATTACAGTGGCCTTTGATTTTACGCTTTTTATGGGGAGACGTGCCTATCACATATAGCGTTGAACTGAAGTAAGAATTGGTCGAGGGCAATGTAAACAGTGTTAGTTGTGTAAACCATTGACCAGTCCTGATTGCACAGGTCAGCTTTTAGTGATTCAAGATGCCCACAGATGAGTACCCTGGTGGTAATTGTTCTAGCGGGTGGTTTAGAGAATTTGTTCGCCCAATGAAACAAGACTGGGGAGTGTTCACTGAAAGCATCTGGGAGTATTGTTGTGTCTGATATATGAACAGGGTGGTTAGAGAGCACCCAATCCAATAAAGTACCTGTTCCAATTTTATAGTTGATTCTAGTGCGGGACTTGACTAGCTGAGTGAGGTGAACTGCTGAAACTGCTTCTTTGAAAGGACTTGTGTCAGGAGAGAACCAATTGATATTGAAATCTCCTAACATGATAATTTCTGAATTAAGACTCAGAGAGCCAAAACACTCCAGGAATGAATCAAAGCAGGAGGACGTCTGTCTGGGAGGACTATTGATTGAAAACACAGTAAGGGTTTTATTGTGTGCACCTAGAAGCACTTTTATGGCAAGGGCTTGCATATAGTCATCAGTTTTGGGCAGAGTTAGGACGAGACCTTGAAGGTTATTTCGCACAACTGCCTCCATGCATGGAGAGACTATTCTGTCTAAAGACTGTGTAGCCTGGGATAGAAATTGAAGCATCCATTACTTTTGGAGAAAGTCATGTTTCTACAACCGAGAGGATGTCTGGGTTATGTTGTAAGGTCCATGCATTCAGTACATTCATTTTGGGGAGGAGGCTGCATATATAAAGTGAGACAATATTAGGTAACCCAGTAGATGATGTGGGTGTGCCATAAGTTGTGGAGGGCTAGGGTTGGGGTGAATATTGTCAGACAGCAGCAGCAACAGTAAGGCAGTCTACACAGATATTCCTTTAACTGCTTGTTGCTGAGTTTGTGAAGCTTCCTCTGTGTTGAGCATGCTTTACAGTTGGCTTGTAAGTTGAAGATCCCAGGGAGGAGTGCCAAAGGGGGTAGCCAGCTACGGCAATGAAATGGCAACCCCCAGTCACTTGGGAAATGCAGGTTCCATTTCACAGTAAGAGAGTCACAGCATTGGGATAAGGTGATAGTACTATTAACATATAAATGATTATTATCCAATGTTGGCGAGGTAGATGTTAGAAACTTATCACAGGCAAGGTCAGATAGGGTCAATAGTATCAATAGCAAGAGCAATACAATGCCTCTAGGAAGTAGAGCTGTTATAAGAGACATTATGATACCAAGGA
Source organism: Neoceratodus forsteri (assembly GCA_016271365.2). NCBI lineage: Eukaryota > Metazoa > Chordata > Ceratodontiformes > Ceratodontidae > Neoceratodus > Neoceratodus forsteri. The sequence goes on from CM028132.1 coordinate 106,903,106, forward strand.
GTGCACCAGTAAGGGCACACGCAAGGTCCAAATCACAGTGCAAGGTTAATTATACTGGTGTTTTTTTGTGTGTGTGTTTTTTTTTCTTCAGAGTACAATATCCTAAAAGTGAGAAACAAGAGAGGGTATAACGGTGATTAGAACAGGAAAAAGGCAGAGGCAAGTTGGACAAGTGGGTTGGAGGATTAATAGGACAAATAAGATGCCTCTAGTGGCAGATCAGTATAAACTGCAAATGGGAAACCTCTCTCAAAATCTAAATCAACTCTAAGAAATCTTTACATCAGACTAAACATTACTTAAAGTGAGAAATCAAAACATTTCAAGCAGAGATCAGTCCTAGCATTAATTTCTTGGCAGCAGTTCCTAGAGGACTTCTGAACTGCTGCACATAGTGTGAGGAACACTGGCAAACAGGTGTAAGTGAGATTCCTCCTGGGGTAGATGCCAAAATTCAGAGTTCCAACCCATACCTTGCTTGGAGAGTGAGCTTTGGGCAGCTTCACCTTAGTCAGGTTATCAAACTGCAAAATGCAGTTTGCTTGAGAGGAAACAGCCCAAAAGGGCACAGTAGTCCCCTGGGGAGAGAAGGTGAGAGGACTAAATTAAATAGCAGGCTTGGAAGGGAAGGCAGTCAGAAAACAAAAGTGAAATGAACAGGTTGGGAGGGATTGAGAATTTAACAGAGATAGTTTAGGCAGGGATGTCCTGAAGCAAGTTGGGGGTTGGGGAGGACACTGGAGTATGCTCAACAGGAAAGAGCAGTAGCCTCAATACAGTTGTTTAATGGGCTTTGATTAACACGGGGACACAGAGCTGAAAATTAAACAAAGCGAGAATAGGCAGGGAGATTCTGAAGCAAGTTTTAGGGGGACACTGCAGCAGCCTCTATGGGACACAGAGCTCAAGGGTGCAGCCCACAGATTCACAGCTCTAAGAGAAGAGGCACAGGGCTCAGGGCAGATAGCATCACACAACCTTAAAAACCTCTTTCAAAACTTAAATCAACTCTAAGAAATCTCTGCATCAGACTAAACATTACTTAAAGTGAGAAATCAAGACATTTCAAGCTGAGATCAGTCCTAACATTAATTTCTTGGCAGTAGTTCCTAGATGCCTTCTGGATTGCTGCACATAGTATGAGGAACACTGGCAAACAGGAGCAAGTGAGATTCCTCCAGGGGTAGATGCCAAAATTCAGAGTTCCAACCCATACCTTGCTTGGAAGGGTGAGCTTCAGGCAGCTTTGCCTTAGGCACAGACAGTCCCTCACCTTTCACCAGCACACAGTACAAAACAATGATGGCTGCCATGTCTCCCCACTGTGTTTATGCAGTGCTTCTTAGCATCACTCCCCTGAGAAGGCTGGCCCTCACCTTTCACCAGCAACCAGTACATAATAGGGATGGGTACTATGTTTATGTATCAGATTAGAGAGTGCAGGACCGTGGAGAGCTTCAAGACTGATTTAAAGACATATTTATTCAGACAAGCTTTTAACATTTGCTGTCTTGAGAATTTTAATTGATGTTATATTTCTGTGAAGCTGATATATCTATGACATTTTAACTGGAAGTTTGATATATTTATGTAATTTATTTAATATGTTTTTATGTAAAGCGCTTTGATGTTTCGAATTGGGCTATATAAATAAAATTATTATTATTGTTATTATGTTGCCCTACTGTTTTCATGCAGTGCTTCTGAGCATCGCTCCTCAGTGCGGGCAGTCCCTGACCTTTCATACAGTACACAATGGTGGTGGGTGTCATGTTGCACCACTGTGTCCAGGCAGTGCTTCTGAGCATCACGCCACAGTGCAGGATGTCCCACACCTTTCACCATCACACCGTATGCAACAGGGATGGATGCCATGACACCCCACTGAGTTCATGCAGTGCTTCTGAGCATCACTCCTCAGTGCAAGCAATCTCTACCAATTCACCAGTCTGCATTACACCAGTGTTATGGGTGCCATGCCGCTCCACAGTGTTTATGCAGTGCTTCTGAGCATCACTCCACAGAGCAGGAATTCTCTCACCTTTCACCAGCACACAGTACACTACCATAATTGGTGCCATGTAGCCCCACTATGTTCAAGCTGTGCTTCTGAGCATCACTCCACAGTGCAGGCAATCCCTCACCTTTCAGCAACACACAGTACACCACCTTGATGGGTGCCATGTCACCCCACTGTGTTCATGCAGTGCTTCTGACATTACTCCCTTGTGCAGGCATTCCCTCATCTTTCACCAACAAGCAGTACACCTTGTCACACCAGAGTGTTCATACTGTGCTTCTGAACATCATTACACAGTGCAGACAATCCCTCATCATTCACTAGCACACAGAACGCAACTGTAATTGGTGCTATGTCACTCAACTGTGTTAATGCAGTGCTTCTGAGCATCATTCCTTAGTGCAAGGAGATCCTACTCATTCACCAATGTGCATTACACCACCGTGATGGGTGCCATGTCACACCACTGTGTTCTTGCATTGCTTCTCAACATTGCTCCTCCATGCAAGCAATCCCTTACTGTGTTCATATAGTGCTTCTGAGCATCACTCCACAGTGCAGGCAGTACTGTACCTCACATTTCACTAGCACACAGTACACCACTGTAATGGGTGCCATGTCACCCCACTGTGTTCATACAATGCTTCTGAGCATCACTCCTCCATGCAGGCAGTCCCTTACCATTCACCAGCATGTGGTACACAATCGTGATGAGTGGCATGTCACCCCACTGTGTCCATGGGACAAAGCTGTTCATCTCCTTCAGCACCCTGAATAGCCCCCATCTGGGCCAGTCTTCCCAGCCCCATCACCCACCTTCCTTGCGACATACCTTTTCTGGTGGTCCTGTTACAGGACCTTGGATCAGAGGTGCCTAGTCATTGGTGTTGGGCCTGCTAGAGGGCAGACCATCACTTTTCTACAGTTGGCTTTTCCTCCTCTTTTCTCCCGTACTGGGCCCAGACATATGCATACTCAGCCTCCATGGAGACACCTCAGGCATCCAGGTGAGGGGTCCCTTCCCATGCTGTCCCATGGTGCTGCCACCTAGATTCCTCTCCCTGTCATACACATGTGTGTTCTCCCTCCCAGGCCAGTGCCCAAGTGGCCCAGGTCCATTCTTGAATCCGGGTTGCTGGCATGGCAGTCAGTGGTTAAAAGCAATTCAGTCAGTGGCTAAAAGCTTGAAACAGAAATAGGTAGATACATCTAGAACTGGAAACCAGAACTACACAGAGAAGTGGCCCATATTAAAAGGTATCAGGCTTCCCCTTGCAAAGTCCCTTTCCTTAGTGCAAATTAGCACAGTTCACTAAATTTGCTATATTCAAGTGGAGCAAACTGTGGGGGCCCCAAGCATGTTTGAATATAGCCCCCCAAAGCAGAAATGGGCACTAAAATGTGCACTCAGTACAGTTTGCATCCCCCTGCTGGCTAAAGAGAGATACAGGATCTGGTCACTGAAAAAAATACAGGCTATGTTGAAGTCAACTCATTTAGGACATTCCAGACCTGTTAGTGTTACAATAGGCACAATCAGCACCTCACTGAAAATGAAATACTGCATGTTAAATAACCTATCCTGGGTAACTACATTGTAAAAATGTATAAAAGCAGGACCCTTTTAAAAATTAGATTCTGCATTTTACCTGTGCTAACTCTACTATGGAGGAGGGAACAAGTGGTACCCCTGCATAAAAGTGGTAGCAAGCAGGAGGCAGGGAACTAATGCCCAGTCTGTTTGACTTCAGTAGTAGGTAAAGTGATGGAAACCCTGCTTAAGGAAAGACTGGTGGATTACCTAGAGACAAGGGGGCTGCTGGACCCAGGGCAACATGGATTCACAGCAGGGAGGTCATGCCAGACTAGCTTGATTGATTTCTTTGAGTGGGGGACAGAGGAAATAGACCAGGGCAGAGCAGTAGATGTGGCCTCTCTGGACATCAGGAAGGCCTTTGACACAGTCCAACACAGGAGACTAATCCATAAGGTGGCAAATCTTGGGGTGGGGACAGAGGTGGTCACATGGGTTAGAAACTGGTTGAGTAACAGCACACAAAGAGTGGTGGTAAATGGGGTTAGCTCACAGGAGGGACAGATAACAAGTGGCATACCCCAGGGATCAGTCCTGGGACTAGTGCTCTTCAATGTCTTCATAAGTGATATTGCAGAGGTTCTAGAAGGGAGGGTTAGCCTGTTCATGGGTGATACAAAGCTATGTAACAAGGCAGATATGCAGGAAGGTATAGAAAGAATGAGGAGAGATCTGAAGAACCTAGAAAACTGGTCCAAGGAATGGCAGTTGGGTTTCAATGCAAAAAAAGTGCAACATTATGGACCTAGGGAGAGAGAATCCTAGGGTCGAGTGTGAACTAGACAGGGTAACACTGGAGGCCACCACAGAGGAAAGGAATCTAGGGTAGTCACAGAAGACAGCCTCAAAGTGGCTAAACAGGGTGACAAAGCAGTCGGAAAGGCTAACAGAATACTAGGGTACATATTGTAGGAAGGGGTATAACAAGTAGAGAGAGGGAAGTGGTGGTACCATTATACAACTCCCTAGTAAGGCCTCTTCTGGAGTACTGTGTTCGGTTCTGGAGGCCTCATCTCCAAAAGGACATAGACGGGATGGAGACTGTACAGAGGAGATCGACACAAATGGAGTCTGGGATGCAGCATAAGTCATATGAGGAGAGACTCAGAGCTCTCAATATGTACTCCCTGGAGGAATGGAGAGAGAGGGGGGACATGATAGAGACCTTCAAGTATCTAAAGGGGATAAACAGCGTACCAGAGGGGAGCATCTTTCACATGAAGGGATATAGCAGAACAACGGGGCCCAGCGTGAGACTAAAAGGGGGAAAACTTAGCTAGAACTTGAGGAGATTCTACTTCACTGAAAGAGTAGTGGAGAGATGGAACAGTCTCTCCCAGGAAGTGGTGGGGGAGGCCATGGTTCAGGGGTTCAAGAATGTGTGGGATAGGCACAGGGAATTATCAAGCTAGGGCAAAAGGGGGGAACTTGTAGCATCTAGGGTACCTTAAGCATTAGAAAGAGGGATAAGTCGGACTGGTTGGGCCACAAGGCCCTTCTCTGTTGACAACATCTACATATCTATGTATCGATACTAAATATTGTGTCGTTTTCATGTTGGTCTGCCATGGGACCCTTACCTTCCTTGTATTCTGCCTTGTCCATCTGGTTCTTCTGCAATAGTGGTCCTTCTGGTACTAAACGAACTGAGTCAGATGCATAAAATAATAAATAGAGTTAGTTTATTCAGAAACATAGGCAGGAGCATCTGTTCAGCACGAGGTACAAACTCAGATTGAGCAGCAACAGGAAATAGGGGTTTCCAAGCCCCTGCAGAATTTAATTGGCATAGCACTCATTACCATAGACTTAAATTGCACATAACTGTTCTAGTTAAAGGGGCGGCAGCTATCCTTAAGCCCCATGCTTAACTGAACTCTACATCACCCTGGGGATTAAAAATGTGAGTACCACTTGAACAAAAGCAAGAACATGGCAATGGGCGTTAACAACAATAAGAATTAGAGCAAAACTTTTAATCATGAAATTAAACGTTGATTGACACCTTTGAATATGGTTTTAAGAAGACCTTGATGTTTGTTCCAAAACACAATACTTCACTGCAGGGAGGGGAAGGAAAGAATCTGGACTACACTGGTGGCCAGTCAGAGTAGTGCCAGGGAAGGGGTAACACCCTAGCAACCTGAAGCTTGGTCATGCAACAAATGCTAAAGTGCAGGGAAAGGGAAAAGGGAAGAGTGGGAAGGGGAGCAGCAGGAGGTACCCAAATGCTATATAAATATTGGCTACTATTGCAACACACAAACATGTCCAAGACCTAAAGGAGAAAAACATTATTTCAAATAGTAATTTTTTAAACATTGAATGCAACAGTTAAACTATAAGAAAGGCAAGAAGGAGGACAACACAGTTGTATGAGGCAGACAATAAAAGAATGATCACACTGATTTCGAGAAATGACCACTGATTTCAGTTGGTAAAGTTCACGTGTTTTGGCAACTTTTATGGTCAGTGGGAATTGACTTGTGTGTGGATTGTACCAGTTCCTGACAGGACAGGGTCAGGTCATGAAAGAGGACCCAAGAGTTCTGTGTGCTATCATAACCACACCACTTGACATGGTAAGTCCAGGATCCGTTGACATACTTTTTGCACAATATCTTCTCTTTCTGGTACACCAGTGTGTGTACAAGAGAGTCCTGAGAAGAACAGGTTGCAAAAGACTGAGAAGTCCCAGGAAGTCCATCAGGCTGAGCAGGAGAAAAAGGATCTGGCTGTAGAGTGTCAGGATATTGGCGTTGTGTAGAAACCGGTCTCAAATTGCCTGCAGGAATTTCAGCTTCTGAAAGTATAGCAGGTTCAAGTGCAGCTTCATTGTTTGAGGGACTGGGATCATCTAGGAGGGTATCACTCAGGTGCTCATGTTTCAGTCGGTTGATGTGGATTTTATTGTGTACCAGCTTTCCATCAGACTCGCAGAGCAAGCGAGCATGAACAGGAGGAAACTTTTCCACAATGTAGAAGAGACCAGTCCAAGGGCAAGGCAGTTTTTTGGTGGTGCCCAGAACTAGGACAAGTCAGTACTAGTATACAATGTCCCCAACAGAAACTGAAGGTTCATGCGACTTGGCTACTGACATATTCTGCATTGCAGATTTTCTCTGTCCCAACGTATCAACTGCAACACGTCTGGCAAGTTCATGCTGTTCCAACATTGGAATGATGAAGGATGAAGTTGACTTTGGAACCTCTAGCAGTGAGAGATCCCTGTCCAGTGGAGTTCTTGGGTGGCGTCCATGGACTAGAAAAAACGGTGTGTACTCAGCACTGTTGACACAAGGGCTTGTGTTGTAAGCAAATTGCATGAAGTGGACAAAACAATCCCAAGTGTCGTGAGTCTCATCCAGGTCCTTGGAGAGTGTATTAAGAATGGTAGACATCATTCTCTCACTTTGTCCATCGCATTGTGGATGATAACTAGTTGTGTGAGTCTTTCTGATGTTGAGAAGTTTGCATGTTTCTCGCACAATAGTTGAAAGGTAGTTAGTGTCTCTGTCTAAATGCAGGTACGCTGGGGTATCATGATAACAAATGATTGTGTTGAGGAAGACACTTGCCACTGTGGCAGCTTTAATGTCTTTAAGGGGAATTAATTCCAAATACTTTGTAAGATAGTCCACAAAAATAAAAATGTATTTGTTGCCAGAGTCAGAGCATGTGGATAAAAGCCCAAGAATGTCTGCACTGACTCTTTAGAATGGTTCATTGGCTACAGGCATTGGAGTGATCTGTGCCTTTGTCAGTTTGGCAGTAAGCTTTCTTTGGGAGCAGGGCTGGCAGGATTTGACAAACTGGACAATGTCCTTGTTCATGTGAGGCCAGAAGAAGTGAAGCTTTGTCTTTTCAAGAGTTCTGTGGATTTTCATATGGCTTCCAGAAAATGGAGAGGCATGAGTGGCTTGAAGAACTTCATTGACTAGAGAAGCTGGCGCAACTAACTGTACATGAGTTATAGCCATGCGACAGCCCTTGTCTTCCTTGGTCCAAATGTGAAAAAGCACACCATCATTGAGAAAGTATTGTGAAGCAAGGAAAAGTACATCTTGGCCGTGCTGCTTTTCTTGTGGTAATGTTCCAGTCTCTAAGTACGTGATTATATCTGTGAATTGTGGATCAGTTCTTTGTGGCAGTTTGATTGTCACCAGGAAGATATCAGTCATAGAGTTGGTAAGAAGCTCTTCAGCTGCTTTCAGTAGGTGCAGATTGGTGCTTTTCTCTGTAGAAGCAGTTGGTAGCAGCAAAGCAACTTGAGGTGCTGTAGGAGTGTTCACAGGGAGCACATCTGTGGAGTGGAAGGGAAAAGCTTGCAGGCAGGATTCTTCATCTGTTGAGGATGATGAGGAGGGATACTGTCTCTGGCTTACAGCATCAGCATTAGAATGAACTCAACCTGGTCAGTACTGAATTTGAAAATTGTTGCATTGCAAAATGGCAATCCATTGGGTGAACTTGCCTTCTGGCTCCTTCATTTCGAACAACCTTATGGGGGCAGAGTGATCAACGATAGCCATGAAAAAGGAGTAGCGAAGGTAGCAGTCAAATTTCTTTATGGCAAATACCATGGATAGACATTCTTTTTCTGTGATGCCATAGTTTTGTTCAGCTGAGGAAAGAGAGCACCCAGCATAGGACACAACTCATTCCGTTCCATCTTGGATCTGACACAGCACAGTGCCCACTGCAAAGGAACTAGCATCTGTCTAGGGTTTGAAGGGTTGGTTGAACCTTGGGTAGGCCATTACTGGAGAAGATATTAGGTTTGCTTTCAAAGTTTCAAAGGCCTCTTTACATTCAGAAGTCCAAACATAGTCACATCCCTTTTTGGTGAGGGCGTACAGTGGAGCTGCAATATTGGCATAGTTGCAGAGGAATTTTTTGTAGTAGCCAGACAAGCCCAGGAAAGCTCTAAGGTCTTTGAGATTGTTAGGTTCTGGATAGTCTTTTACTGCTGAGAGCTTACCTGGGTCTGGAGAGATGCCTTGAGAACTAACAACATGTCCCAGGTAATGGATTTGATGCTGTGCAAAACAACACTTCTCTGGGCTAAGCTTGAGATTGGCATGTCGGAGACGTTCGAACACCTGTTTGAGATTTTGGAGGTGCTTTGGGAAAGTTCTGCTGAAGACAATAACATTGTCCAGGTAGATTAGGCAAGATTTCCAAGACAGTCCACAAAGTACGTCTTCCATGACAAGTTAAAGTGAGGCTGGACTGTTCCAAGGTCCCTTAGGCAGGTGTTTAAACTGAAACAGTCCCAAGTGGCAGTGCCAGGCTGTGTATGGGTGAGAAACTGGATCAATAGTAACTCAGTAGAATCCACTCTAAGGTATAGAGTGGTGAAGTAAGCTGGGCTGGCAGCACCAAGGCTCTCTAAGATGTCTTCAATTGTAAGTAAGGAATGAGTATCCTGCACTGTGTAGGCATTGAGCTTTCTGTAATTCACCATGAAATTATACCCTTTGTCTTTCTTTACTACCAGCAAGCAAGGTGCACCCCAGGGACTTGTAGATTCTTCAATAATGTCCTGATCAAGCATGTCCATGATTATGTCCTCCAGAACTTGTTTCTGTTTGTGTCCCACTTTGTAGGCTCACTGACAGATTGGCTGCTGGTTGGGCTGCACCTTGATGGTGTGTTGCAGGATATCACAGAATCCAAGTTTGTTATCTGAATCAACAAAGACATCCAAGTAGTTCTCCAGGAATTCCAAAAGTTGTTGTTTTTCTGTTGGACATGTTGGAAGTTTTGAAGAGGATAATCACTGACTGAGGGGTATCTCTGTGAAGTTTGGAGTGGTGATAATAGTACTGACGGGATGAGAGTTGGTGGAACTAGGTTGAGGCTCTTGCAGGAGGTGAAGCTGGTCCCCTGAAGACAAGCAGACAAACTTTCTGATGTTGGCACCCCTTGAGATGACCGCTGGCTCATCTGTGAACTTGCAACATTTTTGGAATAATGCGCCGCCATGTACCGCTGATAAGGTGTTTCCTGGAAGGAGACCTGGTGAATGCAGTGTTGGGGGATCCTGTAATGATGATAACAACACCTTGTGGAAGTAGTTCACCTCGAATTTTGGCAATCAAAACCATCTCTGACTTAGGAGGTACAGTGACTGAGTCTATAGCTGTGAACTACCTCCGAGGATCTAGTGACAGTTTGTTTGAGGCAAAGTCTAGGATGGCTTTGTGAGCTTTGAGGAAGTCCAGGCCAAGAATCACTGCTGGTTGTAAATCAGGCACTAGGTAGAACTTGACAGTAGCTCGCTGTGAGCCACAGTGGTGCTCGAGATGGACCATGCCTGTGATAGGTACCTTAGCGGTACTTGCTGTGATAATGAACTTTAGGTCAGCTGGAGAGACATTAGGTATGTGATGAATAGCTGGGTTGTCTAGAATACTCCTGTGGATAACTGAGATTTCTGCTCCAGAGTCGGCCAAGGCATGCATGAATTAATCTCCAATGACAAGGGCATAGTTTGCTAGAAGAGGTGACCTGATGACAAGAACCTTTGCCCCTGGAGGTGACGGTGTGCCTGACTTAGCAGCTAGAGGGTGCAGATTGTTTGTGTTCTGAGTGTCAGAGGGGCGATCAGTTTCTGTGTTCCCTTGCTCCTCGGTGTAGTTGTGATTATCTTGCTGATTGTGCTGTGGTAGGTGTCTCTGGCTCTCCTTTGATTTCTGTTTTGATTCTGTAGCTTTTGGCAGACAGCAGCAGTGTGTCCCCTGAATCCATACCACTGGCAAGTCACTGGCTATTGTGAAGGAGGGAGTGGCTCAGGTTGCTGTCGAAGTGGTCGAAGAGCACTGCCAGAAGTGCAGAAGAACCAATTGAGCTCAGGTGCAGACTACTGACAGTTGTGGTGAGCATCTCCAGCATTGATTGTGGCTGCTGGACACAAGTTGCGAGTGCGGCTAACTGTGATGACTGGGGCACCTGTACAGTGGTAGCCTGGGACATTAATATGGACTGTTGTGCGAGTAGCACAACTTGGATTGTGTCCATCCAAGTTGTTGGTTTCTGTTAGATTACATACAGGTGAAGTTGAGGAAGAAGTCCCCATACAAAGGATGTGATTTGCTCTTTCTCAGTTTCTGCAGACATTTGTACTGTGACTCAATATCCACTATGAAGGCTACTAGAGACTCAGGGGTTTGCATGGTGCGTTACTACAGTTGCTGTTCCAATAACTAAGGGTAGGTGTGCTTGAAGAAAATGATCCTTGAAGGTGGTATACAGGGTGGCAATGTCCCCTTTGACTTGTTCTGGAAGTGTGTTGAACCAGAAAATGGCAGTGCTCTCAAAAACAAGTGCAAGGCATTGGAAATACGCAAAGGATCAGTCCAACCAGGTAAGGAAAGCCATGCTTGGAATTGCTCCAGCCAGTCAACAGCATCTTCATGAGGCAGTGCTGAGAAGGGTACTGGCTGTTGGCTGGTATGTACCACGGACTGGGATAGGATAGTTTTAATGTAGGCAAGGTCATCTTGGATGGCTTGCATAGCAGGTGTGCATGCAACTGAGATGGAAGACTGGATTGTGCAGGATGGTTTCTATTTTGAGGCCCCATGCCCTTGAGGTGGTGGGAGATAGCTTTCCGGATGCTCCAGCACTCGAAGTGGCATCTTCCTCTGACCTCATGGATGGAGATGAGCGTCATTTCACTGAACAGAGGTTGTAAGGATGAGAAGGATGCAGGAGACGAGACATTGTGGAGTAGATGGAGTGCCGAGAAGAAAATATTTTTTTGTAGACAAGGTAATAATAATAATAATAATAATTTTTATTTATAAGGTGCCTTTCAGTTGTCAAGGTGCCGTACATAAATAACAAATTAAAACAGTTAAAATCATTTAAAAAGATTCAGCTGGATCAGGCAATTAATTTAGTCAATATTCTAAAAATGCAGTTTCGCACGAAAAGGTCTTCAAACCTCTCTTGAAACCCTCCACAGAGGTGCACTCCTGCAACCGATGGGATAGAGAGTTCCAAAGGATGGGGGCAACATGCAAAAAAGCCAGAGTGCCCGAGGATTCCAAATTCACCCTTGGAACCTCTAGCAACCCCTCATCGCCGAGCGGAGTGATCAATCAGGGAGATAAGGAACCAGAAGTTCTTTCAGATAGACTGGGCCTAGATCGTGTAGGGCTTTGAAAGTTAGCAATCCAACTTTAAAGGTGATCTGCCACCAAATTGGCAGCCAGTGCAATTCGCACAGCACCGAAGTAATGTGACAGGATCTACTAGAACCCATCAAAAGCCGGGCTGCAGCATTCTGCACTAGCTGAAGGTGACGGTTTTCAACCCCAGAAAGCCATAGATAAAGGGAGTTGCAACAATCCAAGCCGAGAACATGAAGGCATGGACTAAAGCTGGTAGGTCGGCAGACAAAACAAGATGCTGAATCCTGGTGATGTTCCTAAGATGATAAAAGGAAGTCTTGATGACTGCTGACACCTGCGAATGCAGTGTCAGCCTGTCATCAAGAACTACCCCCCAGGTTCCACACCTGTTCAGAGGTCGGGAGAGAAATGCTTCCAAGAAAAATTCTGGAAGACACACCATCACCTGACCCCCCTATCTGTCAACCTGGGTCCACAACCAGTACCTCAGTCTTATCAGAGTTCAACTTCAGCCAGCTAGAATTCATCCACTCTTGGATTTCTTTTAGACAGCTATTAAAGACCAAGAGAGCTCCCTCCTGGTCGCAGGCAAAAGAAATGTAGAGCTGGGTATCATCTGCATAACAGTGAAACCTCAGCCCATATCTCCTTACAATGTCTCTGATGGGTAGCATATACACTGCAAATACCATTTGTGACAATACTGAACCCTGAGGAACCCCACATGACAAAGCCGTTGAATCCAAGGAAAAAACCCCAGACATAACTCTTTGTGATCTCCCAGTGAGGAATGATGTGAACCATCTTAAGATGGTTCCAGATATTCCACAAAGCAGCCTCAGGCGTTCTATCAATACCGTGTGATCTACAGTGTCAAACACTGAAGAAAGGTCGAGGAGAACCAAAATGGAATGACTCTTCCGATTTCTGGCCATCAAGAGATCATTGAGCACCCGAACCAGCGCTGTCTCAGTAGTATGTCTTTTACGAAATCCAGACTGGAGGGGTTCATAGATGTCATGGATGGTCAAATGGTCCTTCAGTTGTGCAGCCACTACTTTCTCAATCACCTTCCCAACAAAGAGAAGGTTAGAGATAGGTCTGTAGTTTTCACGGCAGTCAGGGTCCAAGGTAGCTTTCTTCAAGAGGGGTGTCACCACCACCTCTTTCAGGGAGCTAGGAAACTCACCGGATTCCAGGGAGCACCTGACTGTCTGCACAAGAACTGGACCAATGATGTCAATACAACCCAACATGAGGGAGTTTGGTCCAGAGTCCAAACTACAGCACGTAGGGCGCATATGCTGGATGATCCTTATGACATCAATGAACTCCAGCTGATGAAGGAACTCCAGGAAAACCGAGCACCATGATCTCACACTGGTCCACAGCAACCCCCCCTAGAGTGTGATGGCAGCAGTTCGGCCCTAATGTTGGCCACCTTATTTACGAAGAACAGAGCAAGCTCATCACACTCCAATTGCGAAAAAACTTTCCGAACTTGCAGACAGGCTGGGTTGCACAGTCTGTCCACAGTTTGAAACAGCTGAGCTGGTTGATTTCGAGCAACCGCAACCTCCCTGGATAGGAATTCTGCCTTCTTATGGGTGATTTCAGATTGATAGACCAAATAATGATCCATCAATCTAAGGTGGTCGGCATCAAGGGCGAACTTTCGCCAGCAACGCTCTAACTTTCCCCCCTGTCTCCGCATCTCCCTCAGCATCCCATCAAACCAAGGGGACTTGGGGCGAAGGGAGAGGGGACGAACACGAACTGGAGCAATGATATCCAGAGCCCCTGCAACAGCTGTATTATAGGCCAACATGAGGGTCTCTGGATCACTGCTTGCCAATGCAGGGGATGAGAGGTCAAGCACTGCTGCAAGGCCTTGGGGATCTATATCCTGTAAAGGGTGGTACCTAACCAACTCCACAGGGGCAGTCCTTCTAGAGGTGGTGCAAAAACTAAACCCCACGGTGTAATGGTCTAACCACCCGATGGGTTCCACCCCCACATCGGATGCCTCGACCCCTAGAAGGAAGATCAGGTCCAAGGAGTGTCCAAATTTATGTGTAGCAGAGGAAACCACCGGTGTAAGGCCCAACGTTGTCATTAACTGAAGGAAGTGTTGACCAAATTGCGAGAGTTCGTCGTTGACCCAGGCATTGAAGTTGCCCAGAGCCATCAGTCTGGGCGACTCGAATGCCATATCGATGATGAAGTCCGCTACTTCCTGAAGGAATCACTTTTCATCACCGGGTGGACGGTAAATGAAGGTGATTTGAAAGCCTATACCTGCTACTACTATACACTCAAAGGACTCAACCCCCCCACTAGGACCTCCGTGAGGCCGAGTTCAGTATTGAAACAGACCGCAACCCCTCCCCCCCACCGCAATCCAATCTTGGGTGGTGTAACATCGAGTACCTGGCTGGAGTCATAGCCTCCAAAATGGGGCCAGAGTTATCATCCAACCAGGTCTCGGTAATGCAAGCCAGGTCCACCGTATCAACAAGATCAGCAATAATTGCGGTCTTGTTTTTAATGGACCTGGCATTGCACAACACCGCCCGAATTGGACGAACCTCATGGGCCGCACAGGCCATCTGCCCACCCTAATCGGTGGTGCCCTTGGGTATGGGCACCAGACATGGAAAACCATGATCAGGATTCCATTTCGCCCCTGGGTGCCTTCTGGTACAAACCACCCCAATATGATGACCCCCTCGATCATCCTCACCTGTTCATGACCCCAAGCCCTTCTCCCCCTCTTATGTACAATACCCAGCGCTCTACAGTGCTGGTAGATCTCGAACTGGAGAGGGGGAGAATAAAAGGGGCGAAAGGCACGAAGAGAGGAGGATGAGTAGTGCACAACTGTGGGGGCTGAAGGCCAGCACATGCTGTAAGCTATACTGCAGAATAAAAACTACAATAAACAAATCCTAAAATAAAACTAACAAACTAATAATACCCCCCCAACAGAGAACAATTTAAAAACCCCACCCAACTCCCAGGTTAGCTAACATCAAGTCAGAGCCTGAATTTAGAGACCCTAACAGCCCCCTTAATACAAAATAACCCACAAAACAAACAACAAAATGAAGCTTAGGGACTCTCACCCCCAAACCCAACACATAATACAACAAAAACACAATGAAGAATTATTTCCCCCCCAGTCCTATCACCACTGGGGAGAGAGGATAGAAAGGCACTCGTACTGCCAGACAATAAAATAATTGTGATAATACAACGACAAATAAATATAAACGAAACAGAATTATTCCAGTCCACGAAAGTGAGAAATAGAACTATAACCCCCCCCCAGACCTCTCACAACTGCTGAGAGGGATAATTACAATCTTCTTCACTGCCAGGGAAAGGAACTATAAATTCAACAAAGTAGAAATGAATGAACAAAGTACATGGATGCAGGGTCCTTTCATTACCCAATCGCCCAGGCAGCAAAAGCAAAATAATCTACAAAAAAAAGGAGGTAGTCAGCAGCCTCTTCAATCCAGGCCCAGAATTAAATACAGCCGAAACCAGGAACCACCAGAAGTCCAAAGGCTTAATTGGCATACAGTTTTGCTATTGCAGGAAGAAACTCCTTCACAAAACCCCTTTACTTACTGCCGGAAGCTCTCAGGAGAAATAAAATAACCCAACACCAAAAGATCCCAGGAAAGGCCACAATTGCAGCCATTTCCAAGGGTCCTAGGGAGCAAGATACCCCAGCCAACTCCCCAGCTGGGTAACAACACCAAGCCCCCCTGTGGGGCAGTAAATCTCCACAAAGAAAACACCTAGCAAAAGCCCAGAGGACAAAGAGGCAGATCGAAAAAACAATACTCCACCAGTCACAGACAGTTGTCTCCCAAAATTCAAAGGGTGGACAAAAAAGTAGCAGGGAAGTCACCCAATCAAGTACAGATCCAAAGACTCACAGTTCTTCCATAGCCCTCACCTTCACCCTGACCGTGCAATTCCTCACAGGCCGGGAAAACACAAATCCAAGTCTGTAAAGTCTATAAAATTGTTCCTACTGGCTCTCTACAAACATAACTCGGGTGCTCATTCATCGAAGACTGTCCAAGATTTAACAAAAGCCCTACACAGCCTCAAGCTTCCCAAGCCAGTGCCGTTCCTCATGAACAACGCAGTGGCACAAACAACCTCTCACTAAACAGACAAAAGGAAGCCCAGTTGGTACTGTTTCCACGGGTCAGCACATGCAGAACGCCCAGTCAGTACAGTCACTCAAAATGCGAAATGCATTAAATCCACAGTGGAGGGCAAGTCCAAGTGCTGAAAGTGGCAAGCGATAACGGGGCAAGTAAATCAACCCCAACGTTCACTTCGGGAGTGTTCGAATAACACCCCAACACCCCAATAACGCTATCAGGATCAGCATGCTCCTCAACAAAAACAGAACAAAGGGAGGAGCGGCAAACAATTCGCTCTAATATTCAAACAGTTCAGGCAGACCATGGACAGATATGGGTAAAGGCAAAACAATGAGAAAACTAGCAGGAGAATGGGGGTGAAATTAACTAACAAAATAACTAAAAACAGAAGACTGCAGTGCAGCCAATGGCACACCGAGCCTAGCGGTCATCTTTTTGTCAACTTTCATCATTGTAAGCAATTACCATCAAATGATGTCTTAATAAACAATTTCCACTCAATTCTGTGTTGTCAGTTATTTAAATAAAGTGTTATTGCAAAATTAAGATATCTGTGGTAGTGTCCCTTTAATTCAATAGGTTTGCCATTAATTTCTATGGAGTGAGTTGATTTGGTGCTGGATTGTAGCAAGATAGCACCACCAGGGGGTTTGAGGTCACTGCTTTTGTTATTGTTTGACACAAGATGGAGGTTTCTTGCCACGAGGCTGCTGTGCAGGATTTATATGGCGATTGCTAGGCTGCAGGCCTTCTTCCACATGGAAAATGTCAGGCTTTACCTTGGAGAGTGGCAAACTGTTGTGGAAAATGTCTGTATTTGTTTGACTGCACTCTGATTGCTTTATGGAGCTGACGTTCATTTTATTTATTTTTATTTTCTCTGTCCATTTCGGAAGATAAGGGATCATACATCTTGCCAAACCGATGGCCACCGGATCCTTTCTACTTCCTTGCTCACTGCCCCCGCATGCAAATGTTTTATGACGCCCAACTAGGAGAATTGAGATGCTCCCATTAGTCTATGGCATTTTAAAAACATTTTATTATATGTCAAATCAACGTTTTATAATAAATGACAGCCAACACTCAACTGATAGAATCCCTATCAGTTGAGTGGTGGCTTTCCTTTATGTAAACATTGCTCTAACATGTAATGAAATGTTTTTAAAATATCCCCATAGACTACAGTGGGGCTGGTTAGCTGTCATAAAACATCTAATCTCAGGAGTGGGGCAGTAATGAGCTATGAAGGCCACAGGTGAATCTTTGAAATACACTTCAACTGAACCTGAATAAACACTGATGAGAAAAACTGTGTTTTCAATTTTCTCTCTATGGACAACATCCTGTGTGGTTCTGCTCATGGAACCAGTAATTTGGAGTTTTCACTATACCACAGTCTGTGTACAGGGCTGCAAAGTGTGAGCTCTTGACCTATCAGAACCATCCTTAAAGTTTTGTACACAAATTGTGACACAGTCAAAACTCCAACTGGTTCCATGCTGAGAACTGTATCAGAAGGCTGCCCATAAAAACAAAACAGTGCGAAATACAGGTTTTTACATCACAATTTATTTTATTTATTTAGTTTTTGGAAAATAACCTTTGAGTCAGAGATTCATTTACAAAGTCTCCACGTCGAGTAGACATGTATACAAGGAAATATAGCATTGTACAGAAACCAACAATAAAAGTTACATAGTTAAACAAGCATTTGCCAATGCCGAATGTTGTCGCGCTGGCATTGGCAGTGGGAGTGGTGGAGCTAGAGACGCATAGTGCTGTGATTTTGTGAATGTGTCTGAAAAGGTGATTTTGCACAGTGAGCACGCCATTGTGCGCCACAGCTGCGGAAACACGTTTTGGGCAGGCTGTGAAAAATGGCAGCTGGACTGTTGATAAGGAGATGTGCACAAATGCTAGTGGTGAAAATGTGGCATGAAAATATTGCAGATTGACGAAGTTACAAGGGTGTGTGGAAACTGCATTGCACGCTTGCAACACAGTCATTGTATGGAGCTTCGGCACCAGATTTTCAACATAGGCATTTTAGGACCTCTGCTCATGAATAGTGTCACTGTCATTTCCTCAAACTGTCCCGAAAACTGATTTGGCACAGCGACCGTGCAATTCTGTGCCGGACGTGCGAAAACACATTTCAGCCAGCTGTACTGTTCATAAGGAGTTATGGAAAAATGCCAGTGATGAACAGCTGGAGTGAAACTATTACAAATTCACAAAGTCATGAGCGTGCGTGCAAACTGTGCAATGCATGCTCATAAAACACTCATTTTATTGACTTTCGTTCCCAAATTTTCAACATTGGCATTTTATGGCTTCTGCTAATGAACAGTGTCACTGTCATTTTCATCATGTGTCTTGAACACGGGCTTTCCACAGCGACCACGCTATTCTGCTCTGGAACTGTGAAAACAGATTTTGGTCAGGATGTGGAAAATGACAGCAGTACTGTTCATTATGAGGTGCAGAACAATGGCACTGTTGAAAATCTGGAGTGAAAATATTAGAAGTTTGCGAACAAGCGTGCGTGCAAACTGTACAACGCATGCTCGTAACACAGTCACTTTATGGAGTATTGTCACCAAATTTTTAATACAGGCATTTTAGGACCTCTGCTCACGAACAGTTCACTGTCATTTTCGTAATGTTTCCCAAACGCTGATTTCGCACAGCGAACGCGCTATTCTGCGCTGAAAGGCGAAAACTTATTTCAACCAGGATGTGAAAAATGACAGCTATATGGTTCACAAGAAGGTGTAGTAAAATACCAATTTTGAGAAATCTGGCATGAAAATATTGCCATTGTGCTTACTTACGAGCGTGCATTGTGCAGTTGCTGCACACGGTCGTAAAACAGTAATTTTATGGAGTATTGTCACCAAATTTTCAACACAGGCATTGTAGGACCTCTGCTCATGAAAAGTATCACAGTCATTTTTGTAATGTGTCCCAAACACTGATTTTGCTCAGTGACCATGCTATTCTGCGCAGGAAGTGCGAAAACACATTTCAGCCAGGATGTGAAAAATGACAGCTATACAGTTCACAAGAAGGTGTGGTAAAATGCCAATGTTGAGAATCTGGCATGAAAATTGTGTGAATGCACTAACTTATGAGTGTGCATTGTGCAGTTGCTACGCATGCTCGTAAAACAGTCATTTTAAGGAATATTGTCACCAAATTTTCAATACTTGCATTTTAGGACCTCTGCTCATGAACAGTGTCACTGTCATTTTGTAATTTGTCCTGAACACTGATTTTGCACCATGACTGCGCTATTCTGCACCGGAAGTGCGAAAACACATTGCGGGCAGGATGTGAAAAATGACGGCTGTACAGTTCACAAGAAGGTGTGGTAAAATGCCAATGTTGAGAATCTGGCATGAAAATATTGTGAATTCGCTAACTTACGAGCATGCGTTGTGCAGTTGCTACGCACACTCGTAAAACAGTCATGTTTTGGATTTTTCCCACCAAATTTGCAACATAGGGCTTTTGAGAGCCCCCCCCCCATGAACAGTGGCACTGTCATTTCATTCGTGGTCCCAAAAGGTGAGTTTGTGCAGTGACTGCAGAATCACCTTTTGGGACTGAATAACGCCATGGCAGTGCAAGAATTCATGAGAAGGGGTCACAAAAACCCCATGTTGAAAATTTGGGGCCAAAATTCACAAAAATGCCTGAGATATGCAGCAAAGTAGAAAAAATTTTTTATTCCATTATACAGCTTACCGGCAATTCCTCAGTTGGCGGTCAGCTTTGAAAGAATGCGAGCGTGTTCCCGGTCCACGAAGATCTAAAAATTAAGTATGGGGTGGCCGGGGGTGTGGGAAGGCAGGGTGCACAGTGGGTGGAACGGGTGGGGAAGGGCACGGACACTACGAGGGACTGTTTTCCTTTTACAGGTTCAAAACAAAAAAACATTGTGGGACAGTTTTTTTTTTGCAGGGAATTTGGCACGCTGGGGTGGGCTCCCAGTATGCCACCTAACTGTTTGGGGGAGGGTGTCTGTAACTGATGGGGAATTGGGCACCCTCATCGGCAAACAACATGAGGGGGTTATTTCTGCCAACAGGGAGTGGGCTCCCCCGTTGGAACACAAGGAGAGGGGTAAGAGCAGAGGGGGATTGGGTACCTCCCTCGGCATATCACAAATGGGGGGGATGCTTTATGCTGATGGGGAGTGGGCTCCCCCGTCGGCACATTCACAGGGGGCAGGGGCAGCCAACAGGGGAATTGGGCACCCCCGAAGTCGGCAGTTCGGCAGCCAGTGTGCTGCCATGTTCATAATGGTGGCGAGCATGGCAAGAAATGGACCGCTGCATCTGGCAAACTTTGCTCGGATTGCAGCGGACAATTTCTTAGATGTGCTCACCACATTATGTATGCATGGTGTGGCGCCGCTATGCAGGCTGATTGGGAAATGCGGGATACACCTACTGGTGCGTGCCCTGCATTCACTGAACAGCGACCACGCCTCCAAAGCTGCACTGTCCCAAGATGTTGCTGCGCAAGCGCGCCAACATAAAAGTGACTAGGTAGCAGTCAGCGAGACATTGTCAAAACAGGCGTAATTGAGCAGATTAAAATACATAAGTAAATACTTGCAGTATAATACAGGGGAAGAGTTTTGTTCAACAAATTGCATTAAGTTACAGGAACAAAAAAATAAGTAGCAGTCAATGGATATAGTCAAGAGGGGCAATCAAGAGCAGATGAAGGGAAGAGGAATAAGGGGAGACTGGCAATGGTCAGGGACACAGCCATAGGGGGAAATATAAGGGCAGGAATAGGGCAGGGAAAGAAAAGGACAAGGAACAATTAGGAGGAATCACAGGAGCTGCTTGCTAGGAGGTGCAGCTCGAGTTTAACTTTGAAGGATCCCAGTTTTTGCTCTGCCAGGACATCAGCAGGCAGGTTGTTTAGACAAGTTGGAGCCCTGTACATAAATGACCACTGGCACTGGGAGGTTCTACACCAGGGGGACAGGGAAGGAGGTTTTGGAGGCACTTCTTGTGCACTTAGGAGTGGTTGTGGCCATAATGAGTGACCACGTGGAGGGTGGAGTGAGACCCAGAGTGATTTTCTTGGCAAGCAGGCATGACTGATAAGTGAGCCTGCTCCGAAGGTTCAGCCAGTTTGTCTGAGCATAGAGGTTGCACGTGTGGGTAAATCTGTGGACTCCAAAGACTAGTCGACACGCTTTATTGAGGGCAACCTTAATTCTGTTGAGTACTGTGTCTGTGGCAGAGCCATAAATAACTAGCCCACAATCTATGACTGGGAGGACAGAGCTAGTTACAGCCAGCTGGATTGCGTCAGGGATCATGCAGTGTCTGTGTCTGTATAGGGCACCGATCCTAATATTGACAGCTTTACAGACAAGGTTGACAAGCTCTTGGAAGGTTAGGGAAGACTCATAGTTAACTCCAAGATATCTGAAGCAGCTGACTTGCTCTTGCGGCCGGTGAAGGAGATTGAGGATGTTGAGGCGCAAGCCTTTGTGCTTGTTGTGGGGGCTAGCAAAGACCATAACTTTGTTTTTTTTGTAGTTAGTTACCAGTTTATTGTCAGAGAACCAAGTTTCAGCTTCAGTGAAACATTTTTGTAGGATACCCTCAAGATGGGTGGGGTCAGCATGATTGGAATAGATGACAGCATCATCAGCATAAAGAAGGAGGTTGCTGGAGCAGACAGCGGGGAGGGAGTTGAGGAAAAGACTGAAGAGAAGAGGGGTCAGGATTGAACCTTGTGGGACTCTGGAACAGATGGGGAGGGTGGAGGAAAAGGTATCCCATATCATGACACACTTATGTAACCCCTAGGTGGCACTATCCCAAGGGCTACTACCCCTGCCTGCTTAACTACTAACAGGTTGAGGGGCCTAGGTCCAATGGCGGGTGCCTCCACCCAGAGGTCAAGGTTTTCAGTAGTTAAACTAACTTGGTCACAGCCCTCTGGGACACTGTAACCCCACTTTCTTCCCACTAGTGGCCCATACTGTGCATCAGAAATATCTTCACAATATACACTTACCCCCAGGACTGGCTCTGTCGACTGGACTCTGGGAACCCCCTGTAAAACAAGATGATACAGTACAAAAGCCACAGTACAATACTTTAACATAAACAAATTCCTCAGTCAGGGTAACTTTGCTGAAACGAACAGATCTGATTTATTTAAGGAGTTGTAAAAAGGAAGGGGGAAATCAGGTTAATTAGGTTAAACACATTAATAATCACAGTACTGTGTGCATATTCAGAGTCCCAAATTGTCACTTTCACTGGGTACCCTGGATGGGGGGCTAGCCAGGATCGGTGCAGCTGGTTGGGCCCTGTGATGGAAAAAACACTTGCACAATACCCAACTTAATTCAGAGCCGGAGGACTCAGTTCGTGAAGAAATTAAAAAAAAAAAACAATTAGATGACAGACTTGCAATTCAATAAACAGATGGCAGGGAGTTACCCTGCTTTGTACTCACAAACTCAGTGCTGGGAACTGGATGGAAGGTAGATTGTCCTGGATTTCAAGGAGGAGCAGACCAGGTGGACAAGGTCCTTGTGACTGGATCCCACTGCAGTTTAGAGCAAATAGATGTAGTCTGGATTAAGCTGGGGTTTACTTCCAGCTTCAAGCACTCTATTTACTGTAGAGGGGATTGGAAACGCGATTCCCCACAAGCACTACACACATTTATATGTAAAAGGAAAGTACTATACCAGGCAGGCTGTTTCTCGATCCCGACCGCAATTACTGCACGATACTCGGGAGAACACACAGCAGCTTCAGTTCCTGACAGACCGAGCGCGATTCAGTAATTTCTCCAGTCTTCTACAGGGTGAGCCTGGTTTCTTCTCTTCAGATCTCCTTTCTTCTCCTACAGGTTGGATTCAGTCCGAACGGGTGCTTGCACAGGCTGCAGACCGAAAACTCAGGACCTTCTACGCGCTTCCCACGCTAAAACTGTACACCGTAGAAGCACAGGGCTGCTTGCCTCTTCACTGCCAAAACTGATCTGATCTTTCCAGTAGACAGAGCCAGGCATTTCCTTTGAGTTCCTCCCAGTTCAGTTGGCTGGTTTGGCTGTCACTCACAATCAGACTCCCCCTGTTGGTGCAAAAAAGGCGCCGAAGTCCAAACTACAATTCCTAGAGGCATCTGCCATACGGCCCCACTGTGGCTGGCTCCAGAGGAGAGTCCAAGTTCTGATTCGCCCAGAGCAAGCTACATTTTAAAGGATCCCCACACCGACTGGTCCAATTCAGCAGTTCAGAACCAACATGAGGGAGCTACTCTGCACAGTCCTGGCTACAAGCAAGCAGGTTAGAACAAACTGCATTTTCATTATTACTTTAACAGGTTACAAGTGAACAATTACATCTTCTGAAAGAGCTCCCTCTGCGCATATAGCGACTGCAGAAATGGAGCGATTTGCTCAGTGGTCCAGGCGGGACTCGAGCAGGGAAACACACAGACCCCCCATTTCAAAGTAATTATACTGCAGTGTGGCAACTCTTAAAGCTACAGTACATGGAGGCATTAGGCACTCTCACTCAATTATTTTTTAAATCGGCTGAAATACAGGACACCAGCCTGGCGGAGAGCATTTAGGCTCACCCAAAGAAGGCTTTTTATTGACCCCTATTCATAGGGGGGGTTACACCTAGTTCTATTAGTGAGATAGTTCAAGAACCAGGTGGTAGTGTCGGGTGAGATGCCAAGGGATGAAAGGGCAGAGACTAGGAGGGAATGGTTAACTGTGTCAAAAGCTTTTGTGAGGTTTATATACTCAGACCCTACCAGGTGACCACGGTCCAGGGCTCTATGGGTGAAGTCAGAAATTTCTAGAAAGGCAGTTGAAGTACTATCCCTTCCTAAAGCCATGTTGCTGGGGGCATTGGAGGTTGTGTTTAGTGAGATAGTCTGATAATTTTATTTTTATTTTATTTTATTTGAATCTAGGATTACAAGTACCTTTGAGCCAAGGCTCTTTTACAAAGATTCCACGTCAGTTGAGGTACAGTTCAAACAAGACATTAAATAACACTATAACAGTGGGTTACAGGCAGTTACATACAGTTTTATATGTTCAATACAGTGGCAAAAATGCCAGAAGGAGGTCTGGTAACAGGGCTGAAACGGTATGGAGGAGAGACACACTAGTGGGGTGCGGCCATAGGCACTTGTCAAATATCAATTAAAGTGCTACAGTGGGGTAGGGAAGGAGGGTGGGAGGAATGGAGATGAATGGGTGTATGGGAGAGGGAGTTGAGGGGGGAGAGGATTAAGTGCTAGGTGGTAATTGATCTGAGACAATCCTTTCTAGTGCTTTTGAAAGTGGAGGGAGGCTTGATACAGGACGGTAGTTACTGCAGGAGGCCCTGTCACCACTTTTGTGGATGGGGATTACTATGGCAGCTTTCCACTGCTGTGGGAACTGACTGAGACAGAGGGACCAGTTAAGCAGCCTGGTGAGGGGGAGCTGGACTGCATCAAGAGCCAGAAGCAGGAGTTTCAAATCTAAAGAATCACTGCTGTGTATGGACTTACAAAGGACACGGAGGATGTATCATTTTGCTTCCATGGGAGAGACAATCCTAAAGCGGAAGGGGGGGATGCTAGTACCCTGAGAGGGAGGGGTGATAGTACATGATGGGGAGATAGAATGGAAGTCTGGGGGAAGGACCCCGCTAAGGTATGTGAAGGTGGTGTTGAAGTTGTCGGCGATGAGTTGGTGGTTTTGGGTGGTGGTGCCATTGATGTTGAGAAGGGTGGGTGGGGAGTAGTCTTGCCGAAGAGGTCTTTTAGGTTGGCCCAAAACTTTCTACCATTCCCCCAGGAGGAGGAAAAGTTCTCTTGGAAGTGAGCTGTCTTAGCTTGGTGAATCTCACGAGTACAGGAGTTATGGACCATTTTGTACCTCTGCCAGTCCGCAGGGCTACCAGTGGCATGGGCTTTATGACAGAGATTGTCCCTCAAGGCCATGGCCTTGAGATGGGAGGAGATGATCCAGGGCTGGGAGTTACTTTTGATAGTTCTTTTGGTGTAAGGGGTGAAGATATCGCAATCTTTGTTAAAGGTGGTGATAAAGTGAGTGAGAGCTAGGTTGATGTTGGGGGCAGTGTCAGTTACTGACCAGTCACTGTTGAGGAGGCATGCCCGGAATTACTTGACAGTACCTTTTTTAAGGGAGCAGTGAAGGATTTGTTTGCCGGGGAGTTTAGGGGAGCAATTTGACCAGTGGAAAAGGACTTCTGAGTGGTCGCTGAGGGAGTCCGGCAGGACCACTGTACTAGAGACATGCTCGGGATGGTTAGCAAGAATGAGATCAATTAGAGAACTTGTCCCCATTCTATAATTTATTCTGGTTGGAGAGGGGACAAGTTGTGTGAAGTTTAATGCTGCTGTTGCATCTCGGAGAGGGGCAGAGTCATTGGCAAGCCAATTAACATTAAAGTCCCTGAGTAGGAATACCTCAGAACCATTAGGAGGGTTGGAGACCCAGTCAAGGATGGTACTGAAATCAGATGCAACATTACGTGGGGGAATATAGATAGAGACAGCAAAGAGAGATTTACCATTGTGCCCAATTGCAATTTTGATCACTAGGGCCTGAGCATCAGGCCCAGTGATGATAGGAGGAAGGACCAGCCCTTGTAGCAAATCATTTAGATAAATGGTGCAGCACCCCCCTTTTTCCCAACCTATCGTACCTACAGTAAATAGAGTATAGCAATCCAGGGCAACAGTGGAGTCAGGGGTTTTTGGTGAGAGCCATGTCTCAACCACTGTAAGGATATCGGGCATATGTTGCTTGACCCAGACTTGTAGCTGGTCAAGTTTTGGCAGGAGGCTGCGGATAATTATAGAGGCAAATTTGAGGCCACCTGAGTTATGTGAGGTGGGGTGCAGTAAAGTGACAGGGCCAGGGCTGGGATGGATATTGCCCAAGAGTAGGAGTAGGCAATGTCTAATCAGTGCAATTTTGAGAAGTTTAAGTTTTGCCTGGGTACGCCGGTGGGCAGGTTTGGGGCTTTGTGTAGAAAGTGGGAGTGATTGGACATAAGTAGCTAGAAGTATGGAGTGGCAGTTAAGCTGGTAGCTAGGTGGGGCATAAAGAGGTCAGGGTGTGGGCAGGAGGTAGGAGGTGTAACTGGCAATACAGAGTGTGTATCTGGTGAGCATCAAGGGGTGGGTGGTGGTGGGCTGGGGGTTGGTGTTAGGGTTGGGGGGGGGCGAGCACAAGAAGCAGTAGTACAAGTAGGAGATTGCAGATAGA
Source organism: Neoceratodus forsteri (assembly GCA_016271365.2). Classification (NCBI taxonomy): domain Eukaryota; kingdom Metazoa; phylum Chordata; order Ceratodontiformes; family Ceratodontidae; genus Neoceratodus; species Neoceratodus forsteri. The sequence goes on from CM028132.1 coordinate 106,929,353, forward strand.
GGGTCCCAGATTTGTAGGAGAGGAAAGATAGAGTTAGAGAACAGAGAGTGGAGTATGCAGGGCAGTACCACAGAAAGCTAGGTGGAAGGGGGTGGTGGGGTAAGGGGAGGATAGTTGAGAGACAGGAAAAGGAGAGTTAGGGACAAATAAATATTCTGGTACTGTAAAACAGGGATCATTTAGGGGAATGAATATCATTTCTGAAACTGGGAACATTATAAACTGCTGCCAGTTAGAAAAAACTTCAAGTCCTCTTTAAATTCCTGAACGGGATTACTTGATTTTACTAGTCCATTACCATAGAAGTAGTATGTTCTAGTGGTCAGTGCTCTGGCTTGGAAACTGGGAAATCAATGGTTCAAATCTCAGCTGAGCCAAGCACTCACTGTGTAACCTTGAACAAGTCACAACTTCCTGGAGCTCTAGTCCACCCAGCCATGGAAATGGGTAGAAGCAGGATCCCACAGAAAATGAGATGTCACATCACAGCTGGGCTATCCTGGGTAAATACATTGTAAAATAAAAAACACAAATTACTATAACACTCAAAAAGCTGTCCTAAATACTTTAACAAAAGGGTCTTAATTTTCAGAAGTTTGGGAATGATGTAAGGTGCGAACGTGCAAGAGAAGTGACGCAAGCAGCATCCTGCATCGGACCTTATGTCAGACTCAAATTTGAAAGGGACCTTGCAGCATATCAGGGGCTGTCTGCATCAGAGCACCTTGCACCATGCATGCAGGGGCACACGGGTCCACCATGGTGGATAGGGTGTACACCATGACAGTGCTGCAACATCCCCTAAATCAGGAGATTCAAAGCTCCCCAAAGGCTGCAGAGTGCACCAGGGGTTAGACCAGTTAGGTCTAATGTCCCCATATGCCACCATCATCCCCAACTGATGGATGGCCAGAGAGACCGTACAGTAAGGTAGGATGGCTTGTCAGTACCTGAATGTGGTGGAACACTTAGTGGGATGGAGGTTGTTATTGCCGTGTGGCCATGTGTCATCCGTTGCTGCAGCGCTGTGGTGAGTATGGCATTGGAAAATGAATGGAGGTTTGTTCATAGAATGGGGATGCTCCTTGGTGAGCAGCACCAGCATCATCATGACACAGCCAGCAGTCAACATGCCTGTGTACTACAGACTGAACTGTGGTGTGTGGGGAATGTGTGTGGGTTTGGAGGGGGGCTTTACGACTGTAATGCACCAAAAGTATGCCATGTATCTGTGGATTTGACACACTAGCATTGTTTTAGCATGCCCATCATGGTCAGTGGGTGGTATTCCTGGTAGGGTGCAGTGTAGCCGGCACTCTTGTGGCACCTGACAGTGGATGATCAACTGCCAGCCTGTCCTATAGCAACACAAGTTGTCTGGAAGTGGTACTAATGCCATACTGTGCTTTGGTTTGTGTGTCACCATACAGGTAGCACCCTTGGTCTGTCAGTCCACTGTTCGGTCCTCCAGTACATTGCCAGCAATGATGATGTGCTAGTGCTACAAGACAGAGCCCACCTAAAGTACCTATGGGTCGACAGCACCAATGTCACCATTTCTGTGCTGCAGCACAACACTAGTGTGTAACAGATGCAAAGCCAGTCATGCCATGCAAGCAGTCACCAAAGTGTTGGCAATAGCACAGGGCATGGCATGGCAAGTCACAGGAGACTGTATATCACAACAGATGGTAACGAGTACTCCCATGTGCCTCTGATAAGGGGAAGGAGACTGGGCTGACCTGATATTGATGCCTGCCAAGATACCATTACAGAGGCAGTAATTGAGAGCCCCTACTACAGTTGGGCATCACTTCTCAGCTTCTGTAACAGTTCTCTGTCTCCAGGCATACACTTGGTATGCCCGCAAGGCAGCTGACATCACTGGGACTAGACTGCCAACTGGCAGCACCCAGTGTACTGGCACAACATGTTCCTCCTAATATTCAGACAGCTGAGAGTTATGGACAGAGGGGTTTTGGATGAGGAAATGTGGGATGTTCCTCCTAATATGCGGATAGCTGAGAGGTATGGACAGAGGGGGTTTAGATGATAAAATGTAGGATGTTCCTCCTAATATGCAGACAGCTGAGAGTTATGGACAGAGGAGTTTTGGATGATAAAATGTGGGATGTTGCTCTTAATGTGGGAGAGATGAGAGGTATGGGCTGAAGAGAACTGGCCAGTGAAATGAAGGATGTTCCTCAGAATGTGGGGGCTGCTGAGAGAAATGGACAGAGAGGTTTTGAATGGTAATAATGGGGATGTTTCTCCTAATGTGGATACAGTTGATAGATATGGACAGAGAGGTTCTGAGTGGTAAAATGAGGGATGGTCCTCTTAATGTGGAGACTGTTAAGAGATATTAATAGAGATGGTCTGAGTGGTAAAATGATAAATGTTCCTTCTGATCTGGGAATAGTTGACAGAGATGGAGGGAGGGGTTCAGAGAGGAAAACTAGGATGCTCTTTTTAATATGGAGACAATTGAGAGGAATGGACAGAGGGTTTCTGGGAGTTAAAATGTGGGATGTTCCTCCTAATGTGTGGACAGTTGAGAGACATGGACAGCGGCATTCTGTATGATAAAATATAGGATGTTCCACCAACTGAGGGGTATTTGAGAGGTGTGGACAGAAGGGTTCTAAGATATACTATATAATGAATGGTGTCTCTACAAAAGAGGGGCAGTTGACTGGTTTGGAAAGGAGATTCTAAAGAGTAAAATGTATGACCTCCTCCCTAAAAAGGTACATTTGAAGTATATGGACAGATGGGTGCTGAGTTATATGAGTGAATTCCCCCCTAACATTCAACAGTTGAGGAGTATGTTGAGAAGGCTTCTGAGTGGTACAGTAAAGGATGTCACTCCTATTGTGGGACAGCTGAGGGGAGGAAAGAGGGGGTTTTGAGTCATAAAATGAGCAAAGTCCTCCCTAATGTGTTACAGTTGAGTGGTATGGGCAGTGGAGTTGTGAGAGATGTAAGGAATAATGTCCCTTCTAATCTGGAACAATTGAGCAGTGTGATAACCAAAGAGATAGCGTGAGTAATGGCATATAGGAAGAAATGACAGGTTAGTTTTAGATTGCTTACCATCTGATTATTAAGTTGCTTTTGCAGACAAGTGTCCTTAGTTGCTCATAGCTGCTGCAATAGATATTACAGGCAACAGCATCAAAGGCTTTGCAGCAAAGGATCAGATAGAGCAAGACACTACAGCATCAGTGAAGAAACAAGAAAGCGCGCGCGCGAGAGAGAGAGAGAGAGCATTGCTTACCAGCTGTGTAAAATGTTTTTCTGTTTAGTATGCTTTGCATGCAGTTGTATGGAAAAAAAAAAGACCACAGGAAAAAAAAACAGCCATGCTCCTGTAAAGAATGAAGGTTTGTAACGGCTTCCCTCCATCTCTGCCACCTGACAGATAAGCATCACCCCGAAGAGACAGCTCAACCTGCTGCCACATTTCTGCTCCAGTTTCTAATGTATGGCTCTCAAAGACCATGCTGTACAGATGACTAGTGTGTGCGTGTGTGTGTGTGTGTGTGTGTGTGTGTGTGTGTGTGTGGGGGGAAGGAAGAAGAACTACAAACCCTTGCATTTCCTTTTCTTGTTAGTTTGATTTCACATTGCCACTGCAGTATTCTGCATTTTTATCAGGCTTTTTTTTTCATTTACAGTACGGTGAGTGTGCTTCACAGAATCTTCCATTGCATTTCCCTGCCTGTATGGTAGAGGGAGGGGCATTATTTAAGCTTTAAGGCATGACATAGTGTGAGTTATTGTGGGATAGCGGCACATCTCGGGATCACACAGTGTCTTAGATACCTAAAAAGGGCCATTATCCCACAATTATACACATCCTGGAGTGCCTTATTGTGATTATAAAATAACTTACCAGATTTTTGATTTTCAATCCATGTAATGAGGTTCTAAAAGTTAAGCATTTCAGACTTGTGGTGCTGTGCTGGAATAATGCATGGTAATGTGATCAGATGCCACCAATCATAGCAAAGGATTTCCCCCAACCCATTTCACCATTTTTCCCCTCCATTTTTCCTCCTGCCTCCCTGATGATAGGGGTTGCTGCCACCACACCCCTCCTCCATCCCGGACAGCAGGAGAGCTCCTGCCTTTACAGCCAATGCCAATACTACTGTACCTCTTTGTCATCCAGCGGGAGGGATGTACAAATGGGATAAGTGCCACATCTCTGCAACAGCCTTGTCCTCACCCTCCAGCTACCTCCAGGGTGGGATTCTGGGGCTCACATGTGAACCCCAGTCCTCAGGTAGCAGTGCAACATTTTGCCACTGTATCACTGCATCAACTAGGGGGCGTTGTTTAATTTCACAGTAAGCAGAAAGCTCAGCTGGCATAGATGATTCACAACCAGAAGAGAGGAGTTTGGTTTTATATAGCACCTTTCTACACACTGTATCCTAAAGCGCTTTACAAGTCATAAACAGTTGCATCAGCCATTAAGCAAAGTAAACAAAGCACTGCTGATATATAGAATAATGTACAGGCAGCCATACAAAGCAAGGCTGTATTTTCATCAAGGGGTGAGACAATAGTACAGATCTCGAGAACAAAGCTCAAGAAGTCTCTATGACGTAATGTTACCCTGAGATGAAGACATCAGCCTTGTAGTGTATACATTAATTTATGTAGTATATGTTTGTTTGAATTTATTTACATTCTTTTAGCTCTGTCTCAAACTGTGGCCAAATAAAAAGAAAAGAGCAAACAATAGGATAAGAGTAAAAGCATTTACTGCAATTTAAGTAATAGCTATAGTACATGAGCCGGCAACATTTCTGGTAGTTCACATTACTCTTTGAGTGCTGCGTATGTGTGAACGTACATAGATTCTGGATGTATACATACTCCTACAGTCTTCTAATGGTTAAAAAATAGTTAATGGGGTGTAGTCTGTCTTGCTGTTATCTTTTTTATTAAGGAATCTGCAGTATAGGTAAGCATGAGGAATCTCACTAGACACAGAATTCTATGCTGTTTTATCACTTTTGTGACACATCTGACATCACTGCTGTGGTACAACAGCATCTGGAAGTATATGGATTGTGTGTTTATTGACCAAAGTGGTGAACATTTCAAATGTCGTATTAATTGGATTCTATCACTGTTAACTGGCTGGTTAATATGGCATGAGTGTTAGTCAAATCAGATGCAATACCTTTCTTTTTGTGTTCATGCTTTCACTTGAACGAAGTGAACTTATTGGTGTGACAGTGGGTTTTGAGAGGTGTGTCACTGTCAGTCCAATGCAGGGCAGTCTTCAAGGGGCTCAGCAGTATCAGACCAATTATCAGTCAGGATGATCATGACACTGTTCTGGTCTTGCTGGGTGGAAACTTTGTGTAGTTCAAAGAAAAGAGCCAGCCTAATCATGGGGCAGTTCTTCCCTTTGATCTGCGTTAGACCGCCCAGCAAGCAGAGCTGATCAGCATCATAATCAGCCTGCTGTGGTTTCCCCCAACATAAAAAAAAACCCTCCTACCATCTGCCAGGTATACCTCCCACCTCCCATCTCCCACCATTTTTCCCCTCTTTTTTGTCTGATACCAGGTTGTCCAGTCCCTGGTGCCAACTTGTACCCCCCACACCCCATTTTCACTGTGTAACACTGAGGAGCCCACCTCCGGTGTTACCAAACATAACACCAACAGTGGGGTGCCGTGTTCCCAGTGTCTTTTTTAACAGTTTTATATACTCATTAAAAAGAAAACTGCCCTTCTATGTCTGTTGCCACAGCCAGCACATTGCTGCCATTACCTTCCCCCCAACTGACACTCCAACTCAGCATGCACCACCCCACACCAACCTTTACTTTTAATTTTCTGACACCAGGGTTCCCAATTCCAGGTGCCAGCAGGTAACCCCCCCATTTTCACTGTGCAACACCTGGGAGCCCACCACTGGTGCTGCCAAGCATAACACTGACAGTGGGGTGCCCGATTCCCAGTGTCTGTACCTGAAGTAAAGAAAACCATCCCTCATAGTCTTTTTTTTTATTATTTTCATACACCCTGTAAAAAAGAAATCCTCCTTCAATGTCTATTATGCTGTCGGCATACTGCCACTGTTATCCTTCCCCACCCGACCTTCCCACTTGGCACCCACCACTTCACACACCTATGCCCCTTACTTACGTACTGGGAGTCCAACACCACAATTGTTTCTGGACTGGAAAGACATCTTCACTCTTCAGTGCCAGACCAGGAACTGAGGAAATCAGGTATGCGATTCAATGTATTTCAATGAGTTTTGAACTTGTCTTCATAACTTGATCATTTTTAAATATTCTTTCCCCAAATTTTCAACATGGCTTTTTTGGGACCCCACCTCATGAACAAGGATGGTGAAATTATGCAAATCAATCCCGAAAGGTGATTCCTCAGCCGCTGCACAAAATCACCTTTCAGGCAGAAATTTGAAAATATTCTCCACCCTCATTCATCAGATGGGGTCATAAGAAGTCTATTTTGAAAATTTAAGTTAAAATATTAAAAAACAACAAAGTCATGAGTGTATATTGAAAATGTTCTATGCACATTCTTGACTTCGGTAATTTTCAAAATTTTGACGCCAAATTTTCAACATAGCCATTTTTATGTTGGCTTGCGCATGTGCAGCCAACATATTGGGGTAGCAGCACATTTGGAGGTGTGGTCTCTGTTGGGCGAATGCAGGGCATGCATCAGTAGGTGTGTCCCTCATACCCCAATCAGCCTGCATGCCGGCACAACACCATGCGGGTGAGCACATCTAAGAAAAGGTCCGCTGCAATGCGAGCAAAACTTGTCACAAGCAGCGGACCTCCCGACATGCTTACCCTGCTGAGACAGAAAAAAACATGACGGCACACTGCCAGTCATAATGCCGACTCCGGGGGGTGCCCAATCCCCCTGTCGGCATGCCCTGCCCCCAATCTATGTGCTGAAGGGGGAGCCCACTCCCCGTTGGCATAAAGCACTCTTCCCCATTTGTTATATGCCGAGGGGGGTGCCCAATACCCCTCAGCTCTTGCCCCCCCGCTTTCTTTGTGTGCCAATGGGGTGCCCAATCTCCCATCGGCTAAAGCATCCCACCCAAAAAAAAACACTTAGGTGGCATGCTGGGAGCCCACTCCAGCGTGCCAAATCCCCTGAAAAATAAAAACAGTCCCCAATGTTTTTTTAACCTGTAAAAAGAAAACAGTCCCTTGCTTTCTCCCTGCCCCTGCAACCCGTACCAACCCTCTGAGCACCCTGTCTCCCCACACCCCCCTTCACCCCATACTTACCTCTGGAGTCCGGCGCAACAATCATTGGTGGACTGGGAACACGTCTGCACTCTTCAAAGCTGACTGCAAACTAATGAAATGCCGGTAAGCTGTATAATGGCATAAATAGTTTTTTTTAAACTTTGGTGCATATCTCGAGCATTTTTTGGAATCTTTTGCACCAAATTTTCAACATGGGGTTATTGGGACCCCCTCCTCATGAATTCAGTCACTGTCATGGCATTATTTGGTCCTGAAAGGTGATTTCTCGGTCACTGCGTGGAAACACCTTCCGGGACTGAGTAACAAAACGACAGTGTCACTGTTCATGAGGAGGGCTCTCAAAAAGCCTATGTTGCAAATTTGGTGGAGAAAATCAAAAAAATGACTGTTTTACGAGTGTGCATTGCACTGTTTCCATGCACGCTCGTAATTTTGTACATTTGTAATATTTTCACTCCAGATTTTCATAATTGCCATTTTCCACACCTCCTGATAAACAGTACAGCTGTCATTTTACATATCCTGGCCAAAATGTGTTTTCGCACATCCGGCGCAGAATAGCATGGTTGCTGTGCAAAATCAGTTTTCAGGACAGTTTGAGGAAATGATGGTGACACTGATCATGAGCAGAGGTACAGAAATGCCTATGTTGAAAATTTGGTGCCGAAAGTCCACAAAATGGCTGTGTTACAAGCATGCATTGCACAGTTTCCACGCACCCTTGTAACTTCGCAAAATTTGCAATATTTCCATGCCAGATTTTCAACACTGGCATTTTTTCACACCTCCTTATAAACAGTACGGCTGTCATTTTTGACTTCCTGCCCAAAATGTGGTTCCGCACCTGTGGTGCACAATGGCATGTTCGCTGTGGGAACTCAACTTTTGGGACAGATTAACAAAATCACAGTGCCACTGTTCATGAGGGGTGGTCCCAAAATGCCTATGTTAAAAATGTGCCTAACAAACTCCCCAAAATAATTGGATTACGGACGTGTGTTGTACAGTTTCTATGCATGCTCATGACTTCACCAATTTTTCATATTTTCACTCCAGATTTTCAACATTGCCATTTTTTAACGCCTCCTCATGAACAATACAGTTGTCATTTTCCACAACCTGCCCCAAATGAGTTTTCATTTCTGTGTCACCAAATGGCATAGCTGCTGTGCAAAACCACCTTTCAGCTAACAAACTGATTGTGCCACTTTTCTTGAGGTGGACTCATAAAAAGCCCATGTTGGAAATTCGAAGTGAAAATACCAACACATGCCTATGGTGTTAGGGTTCCCAACTGTAGCACCCCACCCTGTAGAGACTGACAGGCATCAGGGGTGTGACTTAGGATCATCGGCTGTAATGCTCACGCCATTCCAACTCCACCCCCACCCTGCAGCCAGTGACAGGCATCATGGTGTGCCTTGCACTGTTCACCCCATTCTCCTATACTGCACTCACCTCAGTGTATTTCCTTATGGAATGGGGTAAGTATAACGCCCAAATACCCCAAAGCACACCACGGCACTTGTCAGTGTCTACAGGGTAGTGTGAGGTACAACGGCATGAGCGTTATAGCTGTCGAACCAAAGGCACACCCCAATGCCTGTTGGTCTCTATAGGGTGGGAGTGGGGTTGGCATCACTTCAATACTTCACTGCCATTCCTATTATGCGTCTCTAACTCCGGCACTACCAATGCCAATGCCAGCGAGACAACATTTGGCATTAACAAATGCTTGTTTCACATTTCTTCAAGAATGTGACAGCTGTCATTTTTCAGATCCTGGTCAAAATATTTTCACACTTGTGGTGTGAAATGACATTTTCAGTCACTATTTTGTAAATGACACTTGTGTTCAGAAGGAGTGGTCATAAAAAGACTGTTGAAAATTTTGGGTCACAATGTGGAAAAAAAAACAAAGTTATGAAGAAACAAAGAACTGTTCCAATGTTTACTCATAACTTAATTTTGCAGATTTTGGCCTCTAATGTTCAATATATCTATTTTGTTGTCCTTACCTTCTGAACATAACAGGTGTTATTTTTCAAATCCCTTGTGAAACTTGCTTTTGCAGTTGCATCATGAAATCACATTTTGCATAAGATTTAAAAATGTCCACCTGTCTTGATCATAACACCACATCATAAAAAAACTGTTGGAAATTTGGGGCCAAAATGCGGGAGCCCACCGACAATTAGAGATTGCCTCTCTGCTGGCCTGTCCTGAGTAAATGCAATCTAAAAATGTGTAAAAGCAGTATACCATTGAAAATTAGATATTGCATCTAATATGTCTGTCCTGGGTAAACATAATAAAAAAGTGTACAGGCAAGACCCAGTACAACAGCAACTCAAGTGGCAAACATTTGTCATTGACAAATACTTGATTTGTTTGCTTCTGTGTAGCTCTCAAACTGGTGAACAAGCAGCAGTATGGCGCGCATCTCTTCTGGGCTAAATGCCTGGGCTATGTGAACCCACATGATATGTCCCCTGGGGCTATACTCTTTGTCTAGGCACATGGAGCTCTCTGTACACAGCAGTAGCACACCTCTTGCTCAGCCAGCCTTTTTCCTTAAGAGTGTGCGTGTGTGTTGGGGGGTCTTCAGCATGTTTTCACTCTATGCAGAACACAGGAGGCAGTCTCTCCGGGCACAGGGTCATAATGGCACAAGATATTATGCTGCAGCAATATACCATGCTGCCAATACAGCACAATATGTTGCATGTGGCTTAGAAACATAGAAACATAGACTTTGATGGCAGATAAGGACCGCTTGGCCCACCTAGTCTGCCCATTTCCCTACCTAGAGGATAAGCTGCAGATCCTATTTAACCAACGGCCTATTTCTTCCTACCCCCACAAAAATTGCCTTATGTCTGTCCCATGCATTCTTGAATTCTCCCACAGTTTTAGACCCTACAACCTCCTCAGGAAGGCTGTTCAATGCATCCACCACCCTCTCTGTGAAAAAATACTTCCTTACATTGCCCTGAGCCGCTCTCTATCTTGAAATTGTGTCCCCTTGTTCTTGCACATCTCTTTTTCTGAAAGATGCTACCCTCTTGGACTTTGCTGATTCCACTGAGGTACTTAAACATTTCTGTCATGTCCCCCCTCTCCCTCCTTTCCTCAAGGGTATACATATTAAGCTCCTTTAGTCTCTCCTCGTATGGTTTGTCTTGCAGACCCTGCACCATTTTAGTTGCCCTCCTCTGAACTGCCTCCATCCTGTCTATGTCCTTGCGGAGATGGGGTCTCCAGAACTGGACGCAGTACTTCAGATGGGGTTTCATCAACAGTCTGTACAGGGGGATAACAACTTCCTGTTTTCTGCTGGTGATGCCTCTCCCTATACATCCCAGTATCCCCCCAGCCCTCCCTACTGCCTTCTCACATTGCTTGCCAACCTTAAGGTCATCTGATATGATTACCCCCAGGTCCCTTTCCATTTTTGTTGTTGTTACTACCCCCCAATTGTGTAATCTTCCCCTGGGTTTTTGTTTCCCAGGTGCATTATTTTGCACTTCTTTGCATTGAATCCAAGCTGCCATACTTCTGGCCATTCCTCCAACCTTTCCAAGTCCCTTCTCATCCTTTCTACGCCTCCTTGTGTATCAACCCTGTTGCAGATCTTTGTGTCATCTGCAAAGAGGCATACTTTTCCTTCCAGTCCCTCTGCCATGTCACATATAAAGACATTAAAAAGGATTGGACCTAGTACTGAACCCTGCGGTACCCCACTAGTAACCCCTCTTTCTTCAGAGTGGACTCCATTTACAATTACCTTCTGTGTCCTGTTGTTCAGCCAATGTTTTACCCAGGCTACCACCCAGGGACCCACTCCCAGGCTGGTTAATTTGACTGTTAGTATTTTGTGTGGGATTGTGTCAAATGCCTTGCTAAAGTCTAGGTAGGCCATATCCACAGCCCATCCCTGGTCTACTACTTTGGTCACCCAGTCAAAGAAATCAATTAGATTAGTCTGACATAATCTTCCCACTGTGAACCCATGCTGCCTTGGGTCCTGTGCCCCACTGGCCTCTAGGTACTCAACATTTCTTTCCTTCAGAAGTGATTCCATCACCTTCCCTACCACAGAGGTCAAACTGACAGGTCTGTAGTTTCCTGCCTCTGTCTTGCTCCCACTTTTGTGAAGGGGAATCACATCTGCCTTTCTCAGTCATCAGGTACCACACCATCCTCCCATGATTTGTTAAAAAGGGTAGTCAGTGGTGTCGCTAGTTCTCTGCTTAATTCTTTTAGAATTCTGGGGTGAATTCCTTCTGGCCCCATTGCTTTGTCCACCTTCAGTTTTAAGAGTTCTTTCAGAACCCTTTATTCTGTAAAAGGAATGGGATGGACACCCCCTATCCAGAGTAATTCTGTTAATTGGATTAGGCACCTCCTTTTTGTGAATACTGAACAGAAGTATTCATTCAGTATCCCTGCTTTTTCACTGTCTCTCTCAGCCCACCCACCGTCCATTCTATTTAACCTCACTATCCCTCATTTTGTCTTTCGATGCTCCATGATATGCCTTTAAAAGGTTTTATCCCCCTTCTTAACAGAGTTGGCTATCTTTTCCTCAGTTTGGGCCTTTGCTATTCTGACTACCTTCCCTGCTTCCTTCTGCCTTAACTGGTACAGTTCTCTGTCCTGCTCCTTCTGTGTTTCCTTATACTTCCTAAATGCTATCTTTTTCTCCCTAACCTTCACCGCCACCTCTTTTGGGAACCATAGTGGCTTTTTCTTTTGTTTTGATTTATTTGTCTCACACAAAGGCTTGTTGCCTCTGTGATGGCAGTTTTGATATTTCCTCATTCTTGCTCCACCCCTCCTTCTAGCCTGTTTGCTAGTGCTTTTCTAAGGCACTCTCCCATCTTGCCAAAGTCAGCCCTCCTGAAGTCCAGAACCCTCACTTTTGTATGGCTTGACTCTGTAATTGAGTTTATTGTGAACCACACTGTTTGATGGTCACTTGTTCCCAAATGGCTACCCACTTCTAGATCTGAGATCCTCTCACTGTCCCCATTTGAGAGTACAAGGTCTAAGATTGCTCCCTCACAAGTAGGTTCCAAAACTAGCTGTCTGAAGCATGCCACCTGAAGGACATCGAGAATGGCCCTGCTTTTGGATGTGGCTGCAGCAAAGGTGATCCAGTTAACATCTGGCATATTAAGGTCCCCCATCAACGGTATCACCCCTTTCTCTGCCATCCTAAGTATAAATCTTGTTTTTGTGGGGGGACCCTCCATTATGGGGGGCTGTGCCCGCTGAACCCCCCCAACCAAAATAACTAACTCTGGGGGGGGGGGGTTAAAAGCAAATATCACACAGGTGTGGAAAAATGAAAAATTCCATGAGTCTGGGAATCAAACCCAGTCCCAAATGCACTGCCTCCCTCCCTTGCTGTCAGTTGCTCATCCCGTCGAGCCACAGCAGCTGCTTGGTGGATACCCATCCCAGCAGAGGTCATATCATCTGCCTGGGACAGTGAGAGGGTGCAGTACCATGCACAGACCCATTCATGGTATTGCACCCTCTTGCTTTCCTATACTGCGCTGTTTCTGTTTTGGGGTTTTTCATACGTTATTATGTATACAATGTATTGACCCGGTAGAGTCTCGGCAGAGGTTGGGACTTTAAGCAATAAAAAGGCAGTGAGTTTATACTGGAGGCCTGTTTCTTATGGCTTAGATAGTGCATAACAAAAGCAAACATGACATCCAATTTGTGTACCAGGAATTATATAAAATAAACTATGTGGCATTGTAATTATATGTATCTTTTTTTTACACACCCTTGATGTGAGATGCCGTCACATGCCTCACACTCATGGTTTATGTGGCATCACACCCCTAGGGTGTGTAAGTAAAAACTCATAATTCACGATGCCCTATACATTATTCTTATACAGTTTGTATTGTACACCTCCTCTGTTGTTGTATGATCTTTTTATTTATTTGGAATTTTTGGCAGGGAAATGCACACCGAGCCAAAGTCAGATCTTGTTTCCAGGCTTGAGCTGGGAGAACAGGAAGGTTAAGTGACTTGTTTAGTATCACACAGTATGCAAGTGGCAGTTGTGGGATTCAAATCCAGGTTTGCTAGGTCTCCAGACTTATAGTTTGCTGCAGCTATCTTCCAAGGATTCAAGATGGTGTTTCCTTTGGCAATGTGCCCATGAAACCTGGATACTAACAACAAAAACAAACAAACAAAAAAACTTTAATGGGGATTTTTTCTGCCTTGGCAATGCACTTATTTTTGATTATTGTGCTGTCTGTGCAGACAGACTGATGTCACTAACACAGCAGCAACTATAAGTCAGTTGTTAATAATCAGGCATTTTCAGAGCACAGAGAAGTAAATATCAGTTTTTACAGAAGTATTAAACTGACTGCGATATTGGGATGTAAAAAAACAATTTAAAGTTAAACTGTAAATTTGCACGGTCCAGGACCTTTTCTAAGAAGATATCTATATTCAAGCAAAGGCTTTTAACCTGTAAAAATGTAAAAGAAGGGAAGGAATGAATGAAGGAAATTAAATTAGTTTTATATACAGTGTCTTTCATACATATTGCACCTCAAAGCTCTGTACAAGCCATGGACAACTGGCAGCGGCCATTATGTGTGCACAGAGAGGATGTGAGATCAAGGGAGTTTAAGGCAAGTGCAGGGGGATTAAGGGGCAAGAAAGCAAGAAAGAAAGAAAGAAAGAAAGACCCCTCCCATCCCCCCACAGTTACCATCACAGCATTCCCAGGCAAAAAAAGCACACAGTTAAAAAGATAAAGAAACTCCAGCACTTTCCCATCTTCTGATTACCAGCTCTCTTGCTCTTCATATGCTGGGGGTCCCAGATTGCTACAAGGAAGGAATGAAGGAAGGTAGGAAAGAAAGAAAGAAAGAAAAGAAAGAAAGAAAGAAAGAAAGAAAGAAAGAAAGAAAGAAAGAAAGAAAGTTAAGTATAGGGAAGATAAATGACTTGCTCAGGATCACAGTGAGTAAACAGTGGTAGTGGAATTTGAACCTGGGTCTCTACGTTCATAGCTGTGCACTCTAAACCCTAGTTCACATGTCCTGCAATACATTGGTGGGTGTACAGACTGGAATGATGCATTTAAGTCTGTTTTTAGTAGCAGTAGATTTTAAATATGTTTTGTTTCAGGTTCCATGATGAAATGTCTTCCATACATGCATATTACAGATGGGTTCCATGTCATTTCGGTGAAAGCAAAAAGGTGAAAGTGAAAATGACGCTGGCTTTACAGCGACTGAGAAGATGGCAACTGTTACAGTATATTTGTGGGGGGCTACATCCCCCACTACCGCCATTGCCGGGGGCTTTGTCTCCCCACACCCACCCTTTCTAAAGATAGCAACTCTGAGGTCGTAGCACTTCAGGGAGGGAGGAATGTGAATGTTGCCGTTATTCTGGTCGCTTTAAAGCTGGCGCCGTTTTCACTTTTGCCTTTTTGCTTTTGCTGAAATTACGTGCTCCCTTACAGAATATAATTAGGATTTCAGTTGGTGCAGACAGTGGTGGCTGCCATTCCCGTGAGCAATTGTTTGATAGTGCAAGCTCATTAAGACAACAACATTATGTTAAACATCCTGGCCCAGATATTCAAAAGGGTTACGTATGGCGCAACAGTGTTGTGCCATGCACAACCCACTGATGCGTCCCGGTGTGATATTTAAAAGGGAAAAGTGCGCCTGCACAAATCCCGATGCACCGGGTGCATCAGTATTGTATGGCACAGGTGGGGCGTACCATGGCTAAACTGCACAGCTCGACATTCAGCCCGGCCATGCAGAGTTATGCAGGTGCAACCCCTACCTGCGCCTGCACAAAGCGAACCACAAAAAGGATCAAGTCGAGGCCACCCACAGGTGAGCTGCCGCATTGCAGGGCACAACACAGCAGTTGCCACCTGTGGGTGGCCCCGACTGTTCCCCCCACACCTGGCAGCGCCCATGCCCGATCATGGGCAGAGTGCAACCCCCACCCCTGAGTAGCCCGATCAAGGCAGAAGTGTAAACCCCCAGCAGCCTGATCGCAGGCATCAGACCTCCCCAAAGTCCAATATCCCTGGTGGTCCAGTGGACCGAGCGAGCCCGATCACGGGCAGCATTCCTCACCCCTCCAAGTCCAAAATCCCTGGTGATCTAGTGGATCCCCACCCCACCTGCCCACAGAGCACCACCACCCGCCCCGTCAGCGGGCGGCAGCACCTCCGCCTGCCACCTGCCCCCTGCCTGCCGACTGACAGCTCAGTAGGGCTGCATGCCCATTGGTTCAGAGCATGAGCCAATGGGCATGCAGCTCATATCAGTAGTCAGTCCAGATATGTGAATGAATTCATTCACATATCTGACTGACTCAGAGCATAGGTTGCACGCCCATTGGCTCATGCCTGAACCAATGGTGTGCAGCTCACCGAGCTGTCAGTCGGCAGGCAGCGAGGGCAGCAGGCGGGTGGGTGCTGCCGCCTGCCAGCTGACGGGGGAGCGGGTGGTGGGGCTCATGTGGTGGTGTGGGGGTCCACTCAGATCACCAGGGATTTTGGACTTGGGGTGAGGAATGCCACCCGCGACCGGGTTCGCTCGTCCACTGGACCACCAGGGATATTGACTTGTGGGGGTTTACTAATGCCGCAATAGGGCTAATGGGGAATAAGTTATGCCTGCGATCGGGCTACTGGGGGGGTGTATTACAGTAATGCCTGTGATCGGGCTACTCGGGGGGGTGTATTACAGTAATGCCCATGATCGGGCTACTCGGGTGGGGAACTACTGTTATGCCCGTGATCGGGCTACTCACGGTCCACTGGACCACCAGGGACTGGAGACATGCATTGTCTCTTACAGGATGTGATGCGATTGGGCTGCAGGGGGCGTCGGTCCCAACGGCTGCTGCCTGGCAGGGCGCCAGGTGTAAGTCGTCGGGGATCAGCGCACCTGCATGCTAATGGCATGCAAATGGGGCCATAATCAGATGCAAATGGCCCCCCGTGCGCCTTGCATAAATTATGGCCCCATTTGCATGTCACCCTTTGAATATCGCAGGTGCTGTGCATGGCGCAATGGAACTTGCGCCACCGTATCTCAATGCTCCATTCTGACCACTTGCGCTGGAGCAGTTCCACTGTGCCATGCGCAGTGGGGGTGGCCAGGGGGCGATATTCAAAGCAGTTGTGCCATAGCACAACTCAGTTGAATATCGTCCTGGCCACACCCCTGCGCAACTATTTTGAGCGGTGCAGGGGCTTGCGCCACAAAATGGTACAGTTTGAATATCTGGGCTCCTGTGTTTATATAAATTTTTTGTTTTATTTATTATATTGTATGTATGTTATATGTGAAACTTATACACCTTACTTGGCCTGGAACTTCATTGAAAATGAGGTTTGCTCAATTGAATGTATTCCATTATTCTTCTGAATAAAAATGATTTACTACTACTACATAGGAAGACCTATTAACAGCTACCTTTACAGTAGGCAAAACTACTGCTTAGTGCAGGTAATAAAGGAGGGAAGGGGGACTGTTGGTACAGCAGATCTCATTGGTGGGCAGTTTCTGCTGTATTTGAAGACATTTGGTAGCTTGGTCTGCCAAAATGTTGTATTAAGTGTTTAAAATCTACTACTGAGCTACTCAGTCATACATTCCCCATACTGATCGAATACAGAGATCACTCTCTTTCTCTCTCTCTCTCTCTCTGTCTCTCCCCCTTTATTTTATTTCTGAGAGATTTCCAGAAATGTGAAATGTGAAAAAAAAAATCTTGCAAAACAAAATCTATCAGTATTAAAAACATATTTACAAGTAAGTAAGTCTTGGAGTGTGCTGACAGTTAATGATTCTTATGCATAAATGAACTTTAAAATAAAAAAATAAAGGAACAGATAACCTTTTTAAAAGACATATATCATTGTAAGTTTTTCCTTTCAAGAGAGAACTTTAATAATATGCTAGTACATCACCCTAAGATTCAGAAGGCTTTTCCTCATTGTATGATCTTGTCTGATATAAGCAGCAGGACTAAACAGAGTTTGCAGAGTTCTCAGATATGCAACACTTTCAGTACAGTCAAGAAAAAAAAGTTGTAATTTTTCTCCTGCAAAAACAAGTTAAAAAAGCATGTTTTTCTGATGCTAGTGACTAGCAGGGATTGATAAGAATAGTTCTTTGGTTTCTTATGCAGCAGCATATAAGGTTTAACTAATAAACGGTGCTGTAATTGAAGGGTTATGGTAACCTGTCCAGTGTACCAACTGTAGAGTGACACTGCCACAGCAAAGACCATCACAGTGACAGAATTTGACTGAAAGTATCAGGTCACTGTGATGGTCCCCACTGACACTGGCACTACATATCTTAATGTTTCACTCCCTCCCTGAGACAACTCTGACTTGGAGTTGTATAGTTAGAACCATGGCATGTGGGGGTGGAGCCCCCTCCAAATGGGGAGTTTGGGGGCACAGCCCCCCAAAGAAAATGCATGCACATCCCCATCAGTACAATGCCAACACTCAGCATTGTGTCTGTCGCTGTTGGGGATGTTGGCAAAGTAGATGTAGCCACGTGATAGGTAAACCTTTCTGTCCATGTATTATATGTTTTGTATAGAATTGTTTATTGGTTGATGTATGTATATACTGTATATACATATATTTTTCGTTTATACTTCATTTTACCCAGAGAACAACCCCCTTCAGATACAGGTATCTCTTTTAATTACTACTTGTACCCCTGGTTCTCTATGTCATCAACCCTGATGAAGGGGGTGCCTGGCTGCATCCTTCTTGTGGCCAGTACAGCAAATGATCAGCTGCCTTCACAGACAATGACAATACCACTGCAAGATCAGCCAGCAGGGAGTGCTCATCCCCTGAAGCAACAGTAGTATAATTGCAATACTAAAAACTGGACATCAGTAGATAAAGTGTAAACTTACCAGATGAGAGGTTTAGATTTTTTGTAGGTACAGATCAGGCATTCCAAGTTAGTGATGCCCTGCAGCAAAAGCCTTTTTGCCACTGTTTTTCACATCCTGAGGATCTTCAATATAACTTA
This sequence comes from Neoceratodus forsteri, assembly GCA_016271365.2. Lineage (NCBI taxonomy): Eukaryota > Metazoa > Chordata > Ceratodontiformes > Ceratodontidae > Neoceratodus > Neoceratodus forsteri. The sequence goes on from CM028132.1 coordinate 106,947,734, forward strand.
ATCCTAGAATCTTGGGTTGTATGAGGAAGTCTAAGGGTTTAACAAGGACATCAGTTAACAAAGAGGTTTGTCAGTGGAGTCAGAGACCCAAATTAACTGATGCAAGGCTGGTGTTTTTTGGTTTGTATGTGGAACTATGTTGTAGATACCTCATAAATATGTAATGGACCTTTGCTGATCAAAACCCAGGCTCCTACTTGCTAAGTTAGGGGAGCTGCTCCTTTAACATACAGGTAAATTTCTGGTCTTTCAGGGATTGACTCTAGCTAGGGGTACATTTATAATTTCAATGGATTTCATGTGTAATTCAGTGACCACTCAACAGGTAGCCAAGGTTTTATTTAACTCTAAAAATTGATTAGCGTTTTGCTCATAAAAGTTCTTAAACGTTGTGAAAATGCATAGCACTTGCCTCACTGTGTTTAATAAACATAACACTTCTAGAAAACCTATATAAATGCTTTCTGTACAGTCAGTATTGTCCTCCCCAAAAAACTGCTAATCAATTATTTAAAGCCTGGGTAGTTGTGGTAAGACTGAGTACTGACTTGTATGGCCTTGACATGCAATGCAGTTTACAACTGGGCACTTTGTTTTAAAGGTCAGTGTTCTTTTGAGAAAAGGCAAATCAAATAAAAGTTGTGTATATGTATGGGAGGATTCCCACCTTAAAAAATATTCACTTTAATCCTTTGAAACCAAAACCAGTCAAAAGAATAAACCCATTCAATGAAATGGCTCCAGCACCCCAGTCCTCCAGTGGATCCTGTCAGCCACACAAAGGTACATACCAAAACCCTCTCACAGGAAGTGTATAGCTATGTGAGGATCACTACAACCTGGGGAAGGAAAAAATGACGCACCACTGAGTGGAGAACAAGGGTTGGCTAGCTTTGTTGTGGTAAACAAAGAAACATAAGACTGTTGACTCTCAGCCTTGTAGTTTCCTGGCTGGTGGTTAAGCTGAACAGTCATGGCTGGGGGTACCCATCACTGCTGCCTACATGGAAATGGTAGGCTATTTCAGTCAATTAACGGTTCATTATAGGGCAAGGGAAAATTGGTGTGAGAAAAACGTGTTTATTTATAGACATACTTAACAGATTAATACAATAACATATTTTTAGTGGGGATCTGTTTTTATGCATTTTCACTGAGAGGTTATACGACTTGCTCAGGGTCAGACAAGGAAGAAGTGGCTTTGGTGGGATTTGAACCACGTGGGTCTTATGGTTTCCAAGCCTGTGCTCTAACCACTAGACCATCCTGTCTACAAGGAATTTGTGATAGTTACAAAATGACTTGCTTATAACTTCAGAGATAGAAAGTAGGTGAAAAGACATGACAGGTGTACATTATGTGGGGTAATGGCTCTCCTGGGGGAGTGATGTAAAAGGGGAAGCTGAGTGTCTTACATATTGGAGAAGTGCCATTATCACAAAATTCCACATACTCTGGAGTGCCTTGTTGTGATTAAAAAGTGACTCTCTAAGTTTTAGTTTTAAACTGAGTAATGCAGTTCAGAGGGTTAAGTGCTTCTGATCTGTACTGTAATAACACATGGTCATGAGATCACATCTGACCAACCATATATTGGGTTCTCTTACCCATTTTATGAAGATGGTGTTGTATCACAAAATGATGTTCATTTGACACACACACACACGCATGCAAGCACGCATGCACGCACTCTGAGAGACACCCTGCAGAAAAAGGCCTGGCTTTCCAGTTTGAGAAGTTCCTGTCAATCCACACCTTCTGGAGATGTCAAGGGGCTCAAAAGTGTGAGAAGTGAGCAGAAAGAAGGGAGCTGCCACCCTCACAGAGTGGGGTGAGTTCCCCGCTGCCTTATCAGCAGTGCTGCTGGAGCTCTATACAGGGAGTAGCTGTGGTTCTGAAGCAATCCACTTAATTTTACCACTTTGTCATGGCCTTTGCCAGCCATAACAGCAACTTTACTCTAAAAAAGACAGGCAGCTGCATGGAAGACCTTGCAACAACACTTAATCTACTACCATGGAGAGTGTTGACCCTAACAACTCAAGACACATCATGATTCATACAGCAGACATGACTACATGACATATGCTAGGAGTCAGGTGATCCTGGAAGGACTGCAGAGTGGGTTCTTGACCCAGGGAGTCTGGTGCTCACAAATTGGGAGCATGTACAGGAAATAATGGTCAGGGAGCCACTGGGTGGAAGTGACCATTGCACAGTGTGGTTCCAGTTGGATATGGGCAGGGAAATCATCCCGACCAAGACCCAAATCTTGGATTTCAGGAGGGCGGACTTCAGGAAAATGGGTGGAGTGCAAAAGAGCCATCTGGCGGGCATCAGAGCAGATACGGGGGTGGAACAAAGTGGTCAGTCATTAAGGAAGGAATACTGGTTGCCACAGATGAGTGTGTTAGGCTCAGGAGGAAGAACACCAGCGCCAAAGTGCAAAGCTGGTTCAGTTCTGGGGTTGCCCAGGCAGTAAGAGAAAAGATGTTGGCCTATAGAAAATTCAGAAGACCAACAGAGAGGTGGATAGGCAAAATTACCTAAGGTTGGCTAATGAGGCAAGTAAGAAAGTCAGGTGAGCAAAAGCACAGAAGGAGCTGCAGATAGCTGAAGGAATTAAAAAGGGGGAGAAGGCTTTCTTTCACTAAGTAAGTGAGAAAAGGGACAAGAAAGAAGGGAATGTTTGGCTTAGGAAATGGGTGCAGTGGGTGGAGGAAAATAGGAGAAAAGCAGAGATACTAAATGAGTACTTCTGTTCCATCATCACCAGGGAGAAGGACAGACCAGTGCCTTCAGGAGGAAAAAGAGTAGCAGGGGGGAGGGAAACACAGATGTAGTGATAGAGGAGGAGGATAGAGTGAGGGAGGGGCTGCAGGCATTGAAGGTGAACAAATCACCAGGCCCAGATAGGGTACATCCAAGGGTAATAAAGCAACTGGTTGAGGAGCTGTCAGGGCCACTGGCAGACCTATTTAATAGTTCACTAGGGGCAGGCATAGTACTGCAGAACTGGAGAACAGCACATGTAGTGCTGCTCCACAAAAGTGGTCCCAAGGATTATCCAGGGAATTACAGACCAGTCAGTCTGACCTTCATTGCGGGCAAGCTCATGGAGACCATACTAAAGGAGAGGTTGGTGGAATATCTAGAGGAGCATGATCTCCAGGATGCGAGGCAGCATGGGTTCATGGGGGATCGTGTCAAACAAATCTGATTGACTTCTTTGACTGTATCACTAAGACAGTAGACAGGTGCCAAGTGGTAGACATCCTCTATCTTGATTTCAGCAAGGCCTTTGACTCTGTGCCCCACAAAAGGTTGATCATGATGTTGGTGGAACTCGGGGTTGGGGAAAAGATGGCCAGATGGGTGGAAAACTGGCTGAAGGACAGAACCCAGAGGGTGGTTGTGGGGGAGAGTTATCTGGCACCAGACAGGTAACCAGTGGGGTCCCGCAGGGTTTGGTGCTGGGGCTGATGTTGTTCAATGCCTTTATGAATGACATTGGAGATGGCATTAAGAGCAAAATGTGCCTATTTGAGGATGACTCCAAACTCTGTGGGAGAGTGGACACAGCTGAAGGGATACAGGACCTACAGGAAGATCTGGAAAAGCTAAGGAGGTGTTCCAGGATATGGCAGCTTGACTTCAATGCCAAGAAATGCAAAGTTATGCATATTGGAGCCAAGAATCCTAGGGCAGAGTACTACCTGGATGGAGTCCAAATATCTGCATCAGAGGAGGAGAAGGACCTAGGAGTGATGATCAATAGTGACCTAAAGCGCTCCACTCAGTGCAAGAAAGCAGCAGCAAAGGCAAACAAGATGCTGGGATGCATATCTAAGGGGATCAGTAGCAGGAGAGAGGAGGTTATACTGCCCTTGTACAGGTCACTGGTAAGGCCACATCTAGAGTATGGTGTTCAGTACTTGTGCCCACACCTCAAAAAGGACATTAACCTGCTGGAGAAGGTCCAGAGGAGGGCTGCAAAGATGATAGCCAATCAGCAGGATAAGGCATATGAGGAAAGGTTGAAGGCACTAAACATGTACTCCCTGGAAGACAGGAGAGAAAGAGAGAGAGAGGGAGAGAGAGGAAGGGGATATGATTGGGACCTTCAAGTACTTGAAAGGGATAAATATGGTTGATAATGGTTTAAGCTGAGTGGCAACCATAATACAAGGGGACACAGTCTTAAGCTGGAGGGTGGGAGGTTTAGGAGGGAGGTCAGGAAGCACTTCTTCGCAGAGAGGGCGGTGGGCACTTGAAATGCGCTGCCAGAAGAGGTAATCTCATTGAAGATAGTGGACAGCTTTAAGAGAGGCTGGGACAGGCATAGGAGGAGGGTAAGGGTCATGGGTAGGTAGGATGGGAGGAGTGGTGAGGGAGGGCAGGGACATTAGCTCAAGCTATGGACCCTGCAATACGGGCTGACTTGATAGACCAAATGACCTTCTTCTGCTGGCTTCTTCATATGTTCATATGATTACCTACTACTCTCTCCAAATCTGTGTAACAATATAGCTTCTGATAAATGTGACACTATTACCCTTTCAGACTATGCCCTACTTAACCTTTCCCTAGTGCTATCTGGACAAAATAAAAATAACAAATTCTGGAAGCTTAACACCTCTTTACTAAAGGGTAAGAAATTTCAGGACTGGGTTCAATAGGAAACCAAAATATAATTTTAATTTAAAGTTGTTTTGTAGTCAGAAGAAAAGGACCAATTGGCCCACCCAGTCTACCCAGGTGTCCCCTGTCTAATTAAGTGAGTCCCTTTGGGTACATTAGGGGACAAATAATATGAGTCTCAGCAGTTTAAAAAAAATTTAGTGAAGTGAAATGGAGGAAAAATGGAAAAAATTTGAAGAGTTAGAAACAAAAAAAAGACCTTAAAAATACTTCAATCTATTACAAAGGTAACTGAACTTACAGTAAATATCAGATAAATGTGACCCACAGTAATAAAATGGAATATGCCTCACTCCATACAAAACAAAAATACTGGGAGTTGGATAGAAAAGCTGGAAGACTCCTGGCACATAGAGTGAAACAAAGACAGAAAAACAATGTAATTGCAGGGATTCAAAATGAAAAAAAAAAAAATAGATCACTCTCAAAATGTTACTATTCAATTCATGAATTTCTACAAAATGTTATGCACATCTGACACAAACATAACAACAGAAGAAATTCAAGAGTTTGTAGAAAAAGCTAAGCTAACAACATTATCAGAAGCTTACAAAATTGCTATAAATATAGAGGATAATCGATGGGAACCATTTAATAACAATGCTACGTTACTATCGAGAGGGCGTTGTTATGACAACATAGTAAACTTCGGGAGCAAAGCTCAAGACTTTTACAGTTGGCATGATGACCTTAGATGGGAACACACGTTGTTGTTAACTGGTGTCCATCCATTATCTTTTATAGTGTATGGGCACCAGTTAAAAAAATGTGTCCTTACTTTTCTTTCTTTTTGTAGCACCGCTCTCCATCTCGGCCAGCTCTCACTGCCACAGTCGTTCATCCAAAGCCCCATGTTCAAGAGACGTGCATGCTCAATGCCATTCACATTGTTATGGTATTGATGTGATGTACTCAAGAGGGTATAACAACCTCTGGACGTCACAACAATATCATAACAAGGATAGGAATTAATTGAATTCTATCCTTAACAATGCCCTTCCATACATTGTAAACCAATAACATACCAGAACATTATTAGTTCTAAATCAGGTTCCAGTGAGCAAGTCTCCTGGCAGGATGGCATACCATGTGAAGTGTATACAGTACGTGGTCCATTCATAATTCCCCATCTGACAAAAACCTATTCTGAAGAATTTACTAAAGGTACCCTTTCACGGACAATGACAGAAGCTTTTATAACCCTCATAGATAAGAAAGACAAGGAACCCACATTATCTGAAAACAACCATTTCACATTACTTTTGAACAACAATTATGAAATCATCCCAAATATTTTAGGAACCAGATTACAATCCATTGCAACAGGGAAAGAACAAACAGGTTTTCTTACAAATAGGTGGGAAGCAGACAATACAAGTATGTTACTTTCAGTCCTTTGGGCTTCAAAAACCATTCAAAAATAGATCACGACTATTTCCATAGATATAGGAAAGGCTTTTAACTCAATAGAGTGGAATGTTTTACAAAGGTTTTTTAAAATGTTTGAAACTGGTGAGATTTTTTCACATTGGGTCTCTACACTTTACAAACAGGCCAAAACATCTTTTCCACAGTATTTCATCCCCCTACTTACACTTACAATGTGGAACTAGACAAGGCTACCCATTTCTCCCAATTTTTCCTTTTAGCTACTGAGCCTCTCATTAGAATCATCACATTAAATTACAAGCTCTAGCTAGAGCCGAAAGGGTGGTGACAAGCTACCAAGTGACCAAAGTTACACATGTGCATTGTAGAAATTATTGAATGCCCAGGTGTAACTTGATCATTTTTTGGAGGTGTTGCATCAGATTTTCAACATGGCCTTTTTGGGATCCCTCCCCATGAAGAATGCCAGTATCATTTTGTTCACTTGTCCCAAAAGGTGATTTTGCAGAGTGACTACGCCATTCTGTGCCACAGGGCGAAAACATGTTTCAGGCAGGATGTGAAAAATGACAGCTGTACTGTTAAAAAGGAGGTGTGCAAAAATGGCAATGTTGAAAATCAGGAGTGAAAATATTAAAAACTGGCTAAGCTAGGAGCGTGCAGAAACTGCACAACGCACGCTCGTAACACAGTCATGTTTTGGAATTTTTTCACCAAATTGGCAACGTGGGCTTTTTGGGACCCCACCTCATGAACAGTGGCACTGTCATTTCATTAATCGGTCCTGAAAGGTGATTCTGCGCAACTACTGCAAAATCACCTTTTGGGACCAAATAATGAAATAACAGTGACACTGTTCATGAGGTGGGGTCCCAAGAACCTCATTTTGAAAATTTGGGGCCAAAATTCAAAAAAATGGCTGATTTATCAACTTAAGTTGAAAACCCTATTTAAATGCTTTTATAGCATGTTTACCTTTGATTCTTCAGTTTGCGGTTCGGCTTTGATGAGTACAGACGTGTCCCAGTCCAGAGTAGATGACAGCGTCAGCCTCTGGAGAGTAAGTATGGGGTAAGGGGAGTAAGGGAGGGGTGGGTACTCAGTGGAGGAGGTGGGGATGGGGTTGAGGACTGGGGCGACAATGAGGGACCATTTTCTATTTTACAGGTTAAAAAAATGCATTGGGGGAAGGTGTTCTTTATTTACAGGAAATTAAAAGGAGACATACATTTGGGCACACTGGGGTGGGCTCCCAGTGTGCCACATGAGTTGGGGGGTGGGTACATGATGCTGATATGGGGATTGGGCACCCTGATGTTGGAAAGGGGGAAGGAAAAACAAACATTTGGGCACACTGGGGTGGGCTCCCAGTGTGGAACAAGCTGGGGGGGCACATAATGCCAACACAGGGATTGGGCATCCCGATGTTGGAAAGGGCAATATATATTAATACAGTTGGGCACACTGGGCTGGGCTCCCAGTGTGCCACATGAGGTGGGGGGGGCTACATAACTGAATGGCATTTTTTTGCCATTCACAACATGGTGGTGCCAGCGGAACTACGCATGCACATGAGTCATGCATGCATAGTTCTTGCCCTGGAATGTGGAAGTAACAGCTGAAATAGTGTGGCTATTATTCTGTAGCAGCTGATCGTGGCAGAGTGTTTCAAGCTCTATTGGACTTTCAGAAGGATACTTCCAAAAGTCCAGAGGAAGGTTCCACGATCGGCCATTTTTAGAGCTACAATCAATCACAAAATGGCTGTAGGCTCAGCCCACTGTCCTAAAAATGTTGAAGGGGTGAAAATAGGTAATTGTATAAATAAGGTCTTTGCATATGCTGACAACCTCCTCACTATCACAACATCCCCAATAACATCATTTAGAGCCCTGAAATATATACTCAGTGATTTTAGCAGCCTAGCTGGTCTAAAAGTGAACTGTGAGAAAAACAGAAGCAATGCTGTTAGATACCACTAGAACAAACAGAATATATAAAGCAAACACAAATACCTTGATATTAAGATAACTTCAGACACCTCTAAAATGGTATTAAAAAACTTGGAACCTACACTATTTTAGATCTTAAAAAATGAAAGAAGTTTCATCAATCTCTTTGGTATAAGATAAATTACATTAAAATGATAGTCGCACCCAAATATTATTTATTTATTAACTTAATTTAAAAAATTAAATCAAGGCTGGCTCTGTGATGCTGGGCAATGGGGGATCACTCTGGCACACTGGTGACCCCGGTTCATACTCTATGCCTGGAGCATCAGGAGTGGAGGTCAGTGGGGAGGGTGAAACAGCACATGATGGACAGTCTCCTTGGGGGGGGTGGATGCAGCATCGCTCTTCAGTGGCTCCTGGTGGCAGCTGGTAGAAGTGCTGGTGACGGCATGGATCACTACGCATCATCAGGCACTCCCTCAGGCCAGCTGTTCACGCACATCCAATAGAGGAGATGCATGGGTAGGACAATGAACATAGAAAATGCTGCTCTGGTTTCCCAGATGATAGCCTCTCTGCCCCTCCTCATGCCTGAACCCTCCGCTGGTGCATTCAATGGTCACGCTCCCTCTGGCTCCAGTGGTGCTCCTCCACTAGGCGTGATGTGTCCCCCAGTGGTGATAAGTCAGCAACTAGGAGAGGGATAACAGAGGAGCTCTCAGTAGACGATCCATGACAATGGCCAGGAGAGGCCACCAGTGGGGAGAAGCTGACCCCTACAGTGACCAGAGGTTTGGATGGGAATGCGTGGCCCAGTGAAGCGACATTGGAAGGGGTGAGTATGGTGGAGCACAAGAGGTTGTAATATAGAGTCAGAGGGAGTGGGTTACCTCAGGACGTGAAGGGAGTAAAAAAAATAGATCATATCAAAATTTCTTTGGGACAATAAATACGTACGGTTGAGTCTCAGCAAACGTACAGCATACTGAAACATAGGAGGGTTCAATCTTCCTTGGTGGCAGAAGCACCAGCAGATGTTTATTGTGAGACAAGCTAGATTTTGTTTCTTTACCCACTTGACCAATTCAGAACCACTGTGGGTCCAGCTGGAATGCAGTCTAGTGACCCCACACAAAATCACTGACTAACAAATTGAAATCCCACCCAATTGTAGGTGAAGCAATTAAGACTTTAAACAAGCTACTGTAGGTGCCACTCTACAATAGGATTCCTCCCCAAAAGAATAAATTCTGATCTGGAACATCGATAGTTTAAGTTCAGAATCCAGAGTCCTGTCATTGTAACATGGCAGAAAAGACATTTAAAGCAGCAGTGCAATGAAAACTATTTTTTCAAAAAAAAGCTAGCGTCAACTACAGTTAAAAAAAATATTAGCATACCGGTAACTGTCAAATGTACTTGTCTAGGTACCTCCTATGCTGTGCACAATGAGTCTTTTTTTTTTTTCAGTTTTTTGAGCCTATCCCTTGCCAGGTCTACAATGCCGTTTCCATGCAAAATGTGACAGCCATCTTTTATTCTTGAGAAAAAACTCAGCAATTAGAAAATTGCACCATCAAATAAAAGTGGAAGATGCCCCAAATCTTTTATAGCAGGGTCAAAATTTTAGCCCAGTTTTGTTGCACTGCTGCTTTAAACAATGTGGCTGATTTGATGTACCCTAATATGAATACTCTGTATACATTTGATTCACTGAAAGGGCTGAATGTTTTTCACAGATTCCAGATTTGTGCCTATCTTCAAATTTGAGAGATTTTGCACAAAAAAGCATTCCTTCGGAATTTCACAATCCCAAAAAACAAAGACTGAACACAATTCACCAAAATAATCAGTCTTAAAAAAGGAATCAAATTCCTACATATGCAGTTGACAGTCTCATACCTTCAGTAGATGAAACAGATAAATATGAAAGAGATTTAGAAATCACCCTAACACCACGTAACTGAGTTAAGCTATGGACGAATACAAACAGAACAAGTAAAGACTTAAATAGTAAACTAACTCAGTTTCAGGTGTTACATTGGTCTCTATGCACAATGCCTACGCGCCACACAAACTGGATGCGTAGGCATGGGTATGCCTGAATGCCACACAGCGGGGTCCCGCAGACCCCCTGCGTCTTTCACAAATGGCATGCATGTCAGTTATGCAGCAGATCCCCTGGCTGTGCAGACAGCAACATGCCTGGGAAGGGCAAGGGGTGTGCCGGAGCATGCCCATATTACATGCCATTCACAAAGGCATGTAGTGCTGCTCACAAGTGGGTGCAGTGGTGAGCAGGTTACGGCAGGGAGGACCCTGCCGTAATGGCTGTATGCATCGCATTCAACCAGTCCCCTACCTACTGTCCCATTCCCCGACCAACAGATGTCTGCACCCATCTCCTATGCCAGCACACCTAAGGACACTGAAGTACCCCAACCCCATCTGTGTGCATAGCCCCCCCCCACATACACACACAGACAACGAAGCACATGCCCCGGTCCCGGCAGCTGAATGGTAGCCCCCCATCACACTGATACCCTGTCCATGCAACAGTAGCCCCCACGACACACAGCAGTGCTCCATACCCATAAATGCAGTCCACCCCAGCAGAGCCCCAGTCCTGGGCCACCATCCAGGGATGCCACCCCCCCTCCCAAACCATAGCCCTCTCCCTGTGTCCACTTATCAGTGCAGCCCTTCTGCACCAGAATGGTATCCCATGGGATCTCGCATATCCCAACCAATAGATTCCATCACTAGCAATGCTCTGTAGTGTGCACTACTGACCCCCGGTCCATTAATGCCTCATTGGTGGTTAGTGGTGCCCACCCCTGGTGGGTTCCATGGCTAGATGTGCCATGGGAAAGATTCCCTTGGCTAAAGGTAATTTAGGAAGGAGCCACAAAAAGAACATTGAGCAGTAAACGTCGACTACAAGGCAGGGAAGCAGATTGACAGCAACGAGACAGCTTGATGAAACACAAATAAGATGCACAGGTTGTCAGGATTGCACTGATAAAATTGATTGCACTGATGACATCAGGGGTCTTCCTAAGGACAGAGGGAATGATGAGTAGGAACACAATCCATCTCCATCCAACAGCAGAAACCTACCTAAGGAAACTATGGAATACACTATAAACAGCTGATTACTTATTATGACCTTTGGCACAGAGGAGAGGAAAAAAAAAGCTTTTAAAAGGTGGAAACCTCTAGGGATCCAAGGCCTAGGTCTCCTTCCCTTCAGGCTAGGGGTAATTTATTTAGTGACAGCTCTGCTGCTGCAATTTAGAAACTCAATTAAAGGGGAAGAAATATTGAAATCTGGTGGAATGCTCTCATGATCCCTCTAACAGGAACACCGTGAAGGGTTGCGAGAAGCCTCTGCAACAACGAGTACTCTGAAGCAAGAGTGGTCTCCCAAGGTGGGAGGAGGAGAGCGATGACCGCTGAGACACTCAGCCAGCCTACCAACTAAAAGAAACTGGGTGAACCAGAGGTGGTAGTAGGGAGAATAGTTTTTGAAGGTGCCACGGTGATGCCATAGCCAAAGGAGCGCTCTTGGGCTGTAAGGGCCCCAAACCTCGGCAGCTGAAGTCTTAATTTCTGCATCAAGATGTGCACTGTATGACTGCATGCTAAAGCTCCACCCAGAGCATGGACATTCATTCCTCCTATGGGCCAGATAAGAAGGACCCCGCCCCCAGGTTCACATGCTCAAGATGCGGACTTCGTGACTGCAGAGCAAGACCATCGGCTTACAGTTCAAGCCCTGAGCCAAAAAGGGTAATAGACATGGTTGGCATACCTCTGATTTATGAATGAGAACATGAATCAGCTTTGAGTGCTAGACAGGATGATGTTGGGTGAAGCCAGAGGCCATAAATTAGGTAGCAGATTATTGATGGGGAGACTGGGTGAAGCCAGCGGCTGTAGATATTGATGAGGATGCCAGCCTTGAAGGGTTGCAAGAGAACTGTGCAGTCATGAGAATTACCATGGCGGGGCCTGGGTGAGGTAGGAGGCTGCAATGTGAGCCAGCATAATAACCTCCATCTCCATCCAACAGCTGAAACCTACCTAAGAAAACTATGTAATACACTATAAAGAACTGATTACTTATTATGACCTTTGGCACAGAGGAGAGGAAAAAAAAAAAACTTTTAAAAGGTGGAAACCTCTAGGGATCCAAGGCCTAGGTCACCTTCCCTTCAGGCTAGGGGTAGTTTATTTAGTGACAGCTCTGCTGCTTCAATTTAGAAACTCAATTAAAGGGGAGGAAATATTGAAATTTGGTGGAATGCTCTCATGATCCCTCTAACAGGAACACCGTGAAGTGTTGCGAGAAGCCTCTGCAACAACGAGTACTCTGAAGCAAGAGTGGTCTTCCAAGGTGAAAGGAGGAGAGTGATGACCACTGAGGTACTCAGCCAGCCTACCAACTAAAAGAAACTGGGTGAACCAGAGGCGGTAGTAGGGAGAATAGTTTTTGAAGGTGCCACGGTGATGCCATAGCCAAAGGAGCGCTCTTGGGCTGTAAGGGCCCCAAACCTCGGCAGCTGAAGTCTTAATTTCTGCATCAAGAGGTGCACTGTATGACTGCATGCTAAAGCTCCACACCATCCCCGAGCATGGACATTTATTCCTCCTATGGGCCAGATAAGAAGGACCCCACCCCCAGGTTCACATGCTCAAGATGCGGACTTCGAGACTGCAGAGCAAGACCATCGGCTTACAGTTCAAGCCCTGAGCCAGAAATGGTAATAGACATGGTTGGCATACCTCTGATTTATGAATGAGAACATGAATCAGCTTCGAGTGCTAGACAGGATGATGTTGGGTGAAGCCAGAGGCCATAAATTAGGTAGCAGATTATTGATGGGTAGACTGGGTGAAGCCAGCGGCTGTAAATATTGATGAGGATGCTGGCCTTGAAGGGTTGCAAGAGAACTGTGCTACCATGAGAATTACCATGGCAGGGCCTGGGTGAGGTAGGAGGCTGCAATGTGAGCCAGCATAATAACCTGGGGAATAACGTGGGGGGACAATTAGTGGTCTGTGTAGTGAATGCAGACCTGCTTATGCCTTGCTCATATGCTCCCTGGCTTTATTAACAGTAAAATAACACAGAGGTATGAGACACAAGTGCTTCACTTTCCATGGTAAAGGAGGATTTAATTGAAGAGGAACAGCTCTGCAAGATCAGTTTTCCAGAATGTGGTAAGTAATTGGCCCTATGTTTCAGTGCCTGTGAAACATAGAAACATAGAGTTTGATAGCAGATCAGGACCACTCGGCCCACCTAGTCTGCCCATTTTCCTACCTATTGTATAAACTCCAGATCCTACATGATCTGTAGCTTACCTTCTCCTTCCTACCATTAGGGTTGCCTTATGTCTGTCCCATGCATTCTTGAATTCACCTATTGTTGTTGCCCCTACAACCTCCTCAGGGAGTCTGTTCCATGCATCCACTACCCTTTCTGTGTAAAAATACTTCTTCATGTTGCCCCTGAGTCTCTCCCCCCAGCTTCATGTTGTGACCCCTTGTTCATGTATGTCTCCTTTTCTGAAATATGTTGCCCTCCTGAACTTTGTTAATCCCTTTGAGGTACTTGAAAGTCTATATCATATCCCTCTTCTCCCTCCTTTCCACCAGCTTATACATACTGAGTGCCCTCAGTCTCTCCTTGTATGGTTTCTGGTGCAGTTCCTGCACCAGTTCCTGCACCTGGCTCAAACCAAAAAACCTGAAAGATTTACAATGATTTTTGGGGTTCTGTGGTTATTACAGAAGAATTGTCACAGATTACACGAGTGGTAAGACCACTTTTGAACTTATTGCAAGGCTACCCACCCACCAATTAAGGCAAAGAGAACAAAGACCCATGATGTTACCACTGAACAGAAACAGTATTTCAAACCATCTGAACCTTTTCACCATAGGTGGACCAGAAACTGTGACAAACCTTTTGTTGAAATAATTTACTGGCTGACTCATGCACCAGTCTTAGTGTATGCAAACCCCCAAAAGCTACATTCTGCATATGGATGCCAGCTTCAGTGGTCTCAGGGCAGTCCTCTATCAAAGCTATCAAAGGGACTGCACCCGGTTGCCCTTTCAAGCCACAGTTTAAATACTGCAGAAAAGAAATATCCTTTGCACAAGTTAGAACTTCTTGCTTTGAATTTGGCTATTGTGGACCAATTCCACCAGTATCTTTATGGGGCCCACATCACTGTTAAAACTGATAACAACCCTCTAACTTATGTACAAACCACTGCCAAGCTTGATGCAGCTGGACATTAGTGGCTCTCAACTTTGTCCACCTATGACTACTGTGTTGAGTACTGGCCTGGCCTGAATTATGTTGTTGCAGATACACTGTCCTGATGCCCAGTGGCATCATCTACAAACAAACAAGCCTGGGTGCAAATTCCAGAACAAACTGTAAAAGCACTCTGCAAAATGTTTAATACCAAAGAGCAGCCAGCCACAGAAACTACAACTTGTCTTGTTGACAGCCTTGGCACTTCTAGTAATGGTATCCTGACTGCTTACTGCAATTTGGCTGCCTTGGACTTCAAATCACTGCCCCAGTTGACCAGCCAAGATCTACAGAGAACAAAGGCTAGATCCCAGTATAAATGATGTACTTAACACCCTTCAGAAAGGGAGTGTTGCTACCATGGTAGTTACACATAGCCCAAATGCAAAACTGTTACTATGAGAGTGGCCAAAGCTTAAGCTTAAAGACAATTTGTTGTACAGGGAGGTTCAAGACGTGCAAGGGACATCTTGTGTGCAGCTAGTGTTATTTTCAAAATTCAAGAGAATCATCCTTCGAGCTCTCCACAGTGATATGGGCCATCTGGGGAGTGAGTGCACAATTGATTTGGTTCATGCCCAGATCTAGTGGCCTCGGATGGGAAGTGATATTGAGGAATACTGCATAAGCTGCAGTCAATGTGGTTAAAGAAAAGCATTGCTGCATAAATCCACCCCTCTTTTTAAAATGTGTTATTTTTATTTATTTTTTTTATTTATTGAGTACTAGGATTACAAATACCTTTGAACCAGTGGTTCTTTTACAAAGGTTCCGCATCAGAATACAACTGTGGAAACAGCAAAATACTAACAATACAAACAAAACAGGGAGAGAATCAACATAACAGCTCACAAACAGTGGCTTCATCTAGTTACAGGCATCAGATTACAATAAAATATATAAAAAGGAAAAAGAAAATTCAACCAGTGTGCCCATGGAGCTGGTATGCATTGATTTCTTAAGCCTGGAACCAGACTCAAAGAATGTAGCAAATATTCTTGTAGTCCCTGACCATTTCTTGAGATACACTCAAGCTTATCCAACCAAAGATCAAAAGGTCTCCACATTTGCCAAGCTCCTTGTAGAAAAGTTTTTCATCCACTATGGAGCTTCCCAAAGAATCCATTCCAATCAGGGAAGGGATTTCAAGAGCCACTTGATAAAAGAATTGCTGTCTTTGTGGGATATCACCAAATGTCGAACAGCTCATACCACCCTCAAGGTAACCCCCAACCTGAGAGGTTCAAAAGAACTCTTTTGGACATGCTAGGTACCCTGAACCCGAAAGATAAAAGCAAATGGAGCCAGCAAGTGAGTGCTTTGGCTCATGCATATAACTGTACAAAAGACTATGCTACCGTATTTCCCCCATACTGGTTAATGTTCAATTGAGAATCAAGGCTACCAGTAGATATTCGTTTTGGCATCTCTACTGACAGAGTGAGGCCAGAGACCTATCTACTGTACAATATGTACAAAAGTTAAAAGATCAATTAAACTCAGCATACAAGCTACCGCTGAAGCCGCAGCCAAAACAAACAGAGCAAACAAAGAGAGATACGACAAATGGGTAAAAGTACATGACTTGATGCCAGGAGACCATGTGTTACTGACAAACCTAGGAATTCCTGGAAAGCACAAAATTGCCTACAGGTGGGGTAGTACCCCATATGTTTTAATTCAAAAAGTACAAGATATGCCTGTTTATAAGATTCATCCTGAAGGAGCCACAAATGGCTACTGAACAATGCACCACAACCACTTGCTGCTCATTGGACAGATGGTCACTAGTAAGGAACAAGATAAGACAGAACCTCCCAAACCTTCTGTAACCTGATCTGCTATGTGCAGATGCAAAAGCAGAGGGCCTAGCAAATCCTGAAAAACAAGCAGAACCAGAAAGTTCAGACTCTGAGTCAGAGGGAGAAATAGTTTATTACTCCACCTGTTATTATCCCATACCAGAACTTGCTCAGCTGCTTCAAGGAACACCTGAAGTAAGAGGTGAAGTGGCAAACATGCCTGTTACAGAACAACCAACGCCAACTGCAAACTCTAAACCACCTATAGAGACTGTATCCTTGGATGAAAGGCCTACATCTGAGGAGGTTACAGAGCAAGAAAGTGGAGAACCTGTAGAACCCAAAGACATAGCCGAAGCACCAGAGAAAGTTGTGGCACCCACTTAGTCTGAGGAGTTTCACTGGTGGCCAATGAGCTGGGAATTTCAACCCAGAATGCTGAAGAAGATGTGTTAGTCTCACTGCATCGCTCTGAGAGAGCTGTAAAATCTTTGTTAAAACTCACCTATGACTCTCCAGGAGCTTCAACTGACTTACCTATGCACATAATCCACAAAGACATACAATATATGTCACCCCAAGATCTTTGCCCAGAATTGTTTTGTGCCCACCAAAAGCCAAACCACCCAGAGCAGGTAAAGCTTAAAAGAGCAAAAGGTGAGGTTGAAAAATGATAATATGGTATTGCTCCAAAATTGCCATTTGATTGAGCTCTAAACAAGTACTTGATCTTATGATATACCATTTAAAGCAACTAATTTTATGACAGCCATCTACCAAATCTAAAGGCCTTTAGTATTCTTGTTCTTGTTACTGTTTAGACAGTTTACTATTGTCTAGTCTAGAAAGTATCTGATTACCAATGCTAGCTAGGGATCATTTGTCTAGATAAACATGTTAAAATGTATGTTAAACTGCTATGGTTAATGCTTATCTGCACCAGGTCCCTGGTGATGGACTTGGTGTGGACACCAAGTGTTTAGGCAGGGGAGAGTGTAACCCCTCACATGGCTGGGGCTTACCTTAAATCACCTCCTGACCACCAGTTTGCAAGTCCTGGTCATCTGTACCCTCCTGCCAACCCCAAGTGATGTTATCCTGGGTAGGGGGACCAGAGGCGCTGTGTAGAAAAATTTAAACTGCCGGTCTAATGGTTGTGAATATTGCACTGCCTGTGCAAGGGTTTGCACTGGACACCTGCACAAATGTACAAGCTGCCAGCTTGAATCCTGAAAGAGCACCATTGCGTTCATTGTAAAAGCCACTCCAGCAGTTCATGGGCAGCTCCCAAGTTGGGACTTTATATAAACTGTTTGATTTGAAGCCATATTTGTCACTCCTGACCCCTACCTTCACCAATCAGGAATTGAAGAGCTCTGGAGGACTTGGCTATGGCTCCTTGGTAAGAGGACTGAACTGTGTTCTTGGTGCCATAGCAGGCAATCAATCAGGTGTCATCTGGACCTCATACAAATTAATTTTGCCTGATTGACATCTGCTGTACAAATTGGACATAGCAGTTGATTCTCTCAACCCCAGGGGCAGATTCAGCTTGGGCCAGTCTGGCTGAAGCTCTCTGTGAGACAGAAGGCCTTAAAATGAAAATTTCCATAATCAGGGAAAGCCAGCTTGAAGTGAGAAATCTGCTTTGTGGTTTACACATGCAGTCTGGAAAGAACCAGAGAGTCTGTTTGCTACCCCTAGTTTGAGGGGTGAATCGGACTTGCATCCAGAGGCCTAAGTGTCTGCCAGCTGCAGAGTGAAAAAGACTGTGAATCCTGATCGCCAGGAAAAAACCTTCCCAGCAAGGACAATCTGGGGAATCAGCCAGGTAGTGCTACCTCTAGGTATTACCCATCGTCTTTCCCTAGAACTAGATGCCTGGATGTGTGCGGTAAGCATGTGGCTCTGGTCCCCAATACTGACTTGTTCCCACGTCTGATCCAGCTGCACAGAAGATGACAAGCTGCAAGAATCCCACCACAGCCAGTTCAGCTGCTCGCCTGTTGCCCTGCATGAGGCCTCAACTGAGCCAACTGAATCTTTTGCTACTGCCCTGACCCTGTGAGACCGTGCTTCAGAACCATGAGTAACCACAGGGCCTGCTCTGACCTGGGGTTTCCTTAAACTGTTGCCAGTTAAAGTTGAATTAATTACAAGTGCACCAATGCTGGACAAGCCACAGCACCAATCAGGCCTGCAACAAATTCTCTATCTGGGTACCTGGACTAACTCTAGGGGGCACGGGTACTAGTGGGGAGGTGGGCTAATTTTGAATGTGTGGTTGCTGTTTGGGGGGTGACCACAGTGGGGGCTATTGTTTCACTTGTGGTATTATCAATTTATTAAATACTTAATAGCGCAGAAACAGTTGGGGTTGGTAGAGGTTGTGGGAACCTACTTTTGCTGAGCAGCTGGGGATTTTAGTAGCTGGATAAGCTTTAAATTCTTATCAGTCTGTGGACTTTTATGCAGGCTGCTGACTTGTTTAATAAGTGTTGTTTTGTGTGGAGGATCCATAAAGGAAGCTGGATATTCATTTATTTTTTCTACAGGTATTGTGAGCAGCTTCTGGAAGGTTCTGTCTTTCTCAGCCAGGATCAATTTACAGCTCGTAGCAGCTTAAATACCAGAGCTTCTCACACAGCAGTACTGCAGAAAAAGTTGGGGCTGGTAGAGGTTGTGGGAACCTGCTTTTGCTGAGCAGCTGGGGATTTTAGTAGCTGGATCAGCTTTAAATTCTTATCAGTCTGTGGACTTTTAAGCAGGACTGCTGACTTGTTTAGTAAGTGTTGTTTTGTGTGGGACCTTCCTCCAGAGGAGGTTGTAGTGCTTGGAGGTGCAGTGAGAGGCAGACACAGTGCTGATACACTCTCGTGAGAGTCGGGTGTGGGCCCAAAGCCCACCCTCCCCCACCCCTCCCTCCCCAGAGCACAGCTCATTTATAGGGGAACACCTGCCTTGCAATTGGAGGAAAAGGCTTCAGGTGCAGCTCATGTAGTTCTAGTCACTGGGGGGTGGGGTTTAAGGCTGGGAGAGAGGCACTTAGGGAGTTGTAATCTTCCCCTGTAAACTAACTCTTAAGGCAAATAGCCAGGTGGGGAAAAGTTCAGCCACCCAAGCGTTGCAAGTTTAAAGGTTTGCATACTGTATGGGGGGAATTGACTAGGTATAGGTACTGGTAGCTCAAGAAACTGCAGAGCCACTGAGTTGGTAATCTGGCCTAGAAAAGACTGCTGTGATGATGAGGAAGGGACCACATATCACTAGAGCAGGTATCTTTGGGTGGGTGGTTGGGTGCACGGGGTGTGGTGTGGTCATGATACTGAACTGGGCTTGGAAGTTTGGGGGATGCCCAGTGTGAAACCAGCTGGCACAGCTTAAGGAGGAGGTAGAGGGTATCCGAAGGCAGCGTGGAGGTCTGGGGGGAGGATTGGAGAGGTAGGAGGCAAGCGGTCACCTACATGGAAGCACTAGGTGCTGGAGCCTCCCAAGCTGGGGGAGGAGTGAAGAGTGGTGCTCACACTAGCAGAGGAGGGAAGTGGGGTACACAGAGGGCTCTTGGGGACCCTGGTAGATGGGGCCCAAAAGCTGGAAATTTCCACAGCAGTAGGCAAGAGTCTGGGGGTGTCCAAAAGAAACCGAGAGAGGCAGTAGGGACAGGGAGGGCACTGGGAGATGGGCTAAGGCTCAAAAATCATTTTAACCCCCTATGCCCATTGATAGAAGAGGGGTGTGTGGGGGAGGAAGAGGAGGAGGAAGAAGATGATGCTGCTGCTGGTGTAGCTGGGGCAGGGTCGGATAGAATGGGTGTAGAGGGAAAGTGTCAAGGGCATAATAGAGGGGGTCCAGGACAGGATGGGGGAAGAGGGGTAGGAGTGGAGAAGAAAAAGGAGGATCGGGGAACAAGGAGGAGGCTGATGGTATGGAACAGGGGAGCATGACAGACAGGAAGGTGCAGGACGTAAATGGGATGATAGTAAGCAGAAAGCCAAATAGACAAATGGATAGGACAGATGGATTAATAAGGAGTTGGGAAAGAGATACAGAGAGAGATACTCAGGTGGGGTAGATAAAGAAGGCCAGGACATGGGTAAAAGGAGGTGACCAGAGACAATAGTGAAGGGGCTACCTTCAACACCCAGATTGTGGGAGGTATGAGGAGCCAGTTGAGGGGAGAATCCGGATGAAGGGATGAGGAGGGGCATGGAAGGAGGGGGAACCTGAGGAGGGAACAGGAAGGCAAGGGGGATCTTACAGTACTGGTATTGGGGGACTCCATGATCAGAGGCATACAGTGGGAGGGGCAGGAGGAGGGTAAAAGCTCTCTGATCAGAACCAAATGCCACCCAGGCCTGACAGTGCAAAAGGCCAAGCATCAGTTGTATTCACTGACAAGGGAATGCAGGGGGGACCCCGGACATTCTAGTGCACTTGGGGACAAACGACATAAATGGTAATAGTGAACAAGAAATTCAGGCAAGATTCTGGGAGTTGGCCAGGGTATGCCTTTCCATTTGCTGTAATATCTCCTTTTCAGAAATCCTGCCGGTGCCAAGGGCTAGTGGGGAAAACAAGATGATGATTAGGGAGATAAATCAGTGGCTTAGGGAGTGGTGTGAGGAATTGGGGTATGGCCTGGTGGGGGACTGGGGGAGACCTGGGAGGATAAGGGGCTGTATGCTAGGGACAAGCTTCTCCTTAATTTGGAGGGGAAGGAAATCCTAAAGCTCAAACTAGCTGAGTTCATCAGTGAAAGGTGGGGTTTAAACTTGTGAAGAGAGGAGGGATCAATAAAGGGGCAGTGCCAGCAGATACGATAAATGAGGGACATGGTCTCCACTAGTCTAATGGGCTAGGGAGATATGGAACTGGGTCACCAGGTAGGGTGCAGGAGCTGAGAAATGGGAGCTCAAGGGGGAGAAAGGAGAGGAGGGAAAAGGGGTGGCGAGTGTTTCTGATAAATGCCAGGACCTTAGGAAATAAAATGCCTCAGCTCCAGGCAGTGCTAGTTGAGGGGGAGGTAGATGGTGGCAGCAGTCACTGAGACCTGGGCCATTCAAGGGCATGAGTGGGAGCTAAATCTGGAGGGCTACACTATGTTCAGAAGAGATAGGGGAAGGGAAAGGGTGGTGGTGTAGCACTGTTAGTCAGAAATGGCGTGGGAATTGGAGGGGTAGAGGAGGCAGAGGGGAATATGGAGGCTATTTGGGTCACCTTGCTGATGCATGAGGGTAAGAGAGTAAAGGTCAGAGTGGTATATGGACCACCAGAACTGGTGGAGGTCCTAGAAGAAAGTTTGGTGGCAAATCTTGAGGGACACTGTAGATTAAGAAAGGAAAGGGTAATAGTAATGGGGGACCTCAACATGCCAGGAACAGACTGGAGGACCGTGGCATCACCAGTGGCCAGAGAGCAGAGGCTGCTGGATGTCTTCCAAGATGCTTTTCTGACACAACAGGTGGGTGAGCCAACTAGGGAGGCCTGGACACTGAACGTGGTCCTAGTGGACAGTGATCAGATTAGGGGCCTAGAGATGAGGGACCCATTGACTGGGAGTGATCACACCACAGTCTGGTTCTTCCTGGACCTGGGGGGGAGGAAAGCTGAACAAGGACGATAGTAACTGACTTTAGGGGTGCAGACTTCAGGGAGATGGGAAGGATCCTTAAAGATCATCTAGACAGGATAAGGCAGATATGGATGCTGAAAGCAGGTGGGGGATCATTAGGAGGGGAATACAGGAGGTTACCAGAGCCTGCGCAAGGGAAAGACGCAAGTTCAGTAAGGCCAGAAAACCCTGCTGGTGGACCCGGGAGGTACAGGAGGTGGTGAGGGAAAAGAAGGTGGCCTATAGGTGCTTCAAGTGGTCAAGCAGTGAAAGAGATCAGGAGGAATATGAGTTGACAGCCAAAAGAGTCACCAGGGTGGTGAGAGCAGCTAAGGCAAAAGAGGAGCAGTCCTTGGCCAGTGGGATCCAGAGGGGGGACAAGGGGTTCTTTAGATACATGGGGAAAAAAAGGAAAGTAAGGGGGCAGATCAGCAAGATAAGGGTAGGGGATGTTTAGGCACAGGAAGTGGGGGAAAAGGCAGAAGTCCTAAATGAGTACTTTGCCTCAGTTTATACCGGGGGGATGGAGGGGCTATGTCTTGCGAGGGGAGCGGGGGCAAACCAAGGCAAGGGGTGAGACCGGTAGAGACCAACGGCTCTGATGGGTCTGGGGAAAGGGAGTGGTCACCACAGACAGGTGGAGACTCAGCAGTGCATGGTGAAAAGGGGAGGATGAGGCTGAAATCCCAGTAGAGAGAGTAAGGTAAGCCCTCAGGTCCCTTCGGATGGAGAAAGCACCTGGGCCAGATGAGATACATCCCAGGGTGCTGAGGGAACTGGCAGATGTCCTGGCAGTCTCTCTAGTGGAGCTTTTCAACATCTCTCTGAGGACTGGGTGGGTGCCCCAAGACTAGATGGGGGCCCATGGCGTGCTGATCCACAAGGGGGGATCAAGAGAGGAGGCAGGAAATTACAGGCCCGTTAGCCTGACATCAGTGGTTGGCAAGGTGATGGAGGGTATTGTCAATGAAAGACTAGGGGGGGATTACTGGAGCAAACTGGGTACTTGGTTGATAGGCAGCATGGCTTTGTCATGGGAAGATCATGCCAGACAAATCTTGTTGAGTTCTATGACTGGGTGATGAGGGCCCTGGACCAGGGTAGGCCAGTGGACATCCTCTTTCTGGACTGTAGCAAGGCGTTTGATTCAGTACCCCACAGTGGCCTGCTGGCTAAGCTGAAGGAAATGGGGGTAGGGAAACAGTTGCTAAAATGGATAGGAAATTGGCTCTCTGTGTACTCAGAAGGTGGTGGTTGGAGGGTTAGCCTCATCCCCAAGGTGGGTTACTAGTGGGGTTCCCCAGGGGTCAGTGCTGGGGCCACTCCTGTTCAATGCCTATATCTCAGACATCAGGAGGGGGATCAGGAGTGAGATGAGTCACTTTGCAGATGATTGAAAGCTAGATGCAGTGGTGGATGGGAAGGAGGGAAGGGTGGCCTTGCAGGTGGACCTGGAGGCTCTGGAAAGGTGGTTGGGAAAATGGAAACTAAAATTCAATGCAGGGGAGTGCAAGGTTCTGCACCTGGGAGACAGAAATCCAGGCCAGAGGTATACCCTGGGAGGAGACATGATTCAAGTCACGGAGGGTGAGAGGGACCTGGGGGTAGCTGTAGATGTCAAAATGAACAACTCTGAGACCTGTAGGAGGGCAGTGGCAAGGGCAAATAGGATGCTGGGATGCATCACCAGGGGGATTACCTCCAGAAAGGTGGAAGTGATCCTTCCGCTGCATAACTGCTTGGTTAGGTCACACCTTGAGTATTGTGTACAATTTTGGAGACCACATTAAAAGAGGGACATTACACTCCTAGAGAGGGTCCAAAGGAGGGCAACCAAAATGATCTGGGGCCTGGGGGAGAGGACCTATGAGGAGAGGCTCAAGGAACTTGACATGTACACCCTGGAGGAGAGGAGGGACAGGGGGGACATGATAGAGGTCTTTAAGTATATGAGAGGGATCAATAAAGGAGGCCCAGTCAGGGTGCTCCAAAGGAAGGAGGGTGGAGTAACAAGAGGTCATGGGTGTAAGCTGGAAGGGGGCAGGTTCAGAGGGGAGAGGAGGAGATGTTATTTCACTGAACGGGTGATGGAGCCATGGAATGCACTACCCAGAGAGCTGGTAGAGATGGAGATTGTGGATGGGTTTAAGAGGGGATGGGACAGGTACAGGGGGAGGGTAAATCTGACCAGGCACAATACAGGCGGAACATCTGGGACTGGGGACAGTATAACCCAAGGGGGGGGACACCAAAATCGGCCCTCAGTGCGGGTGCTGAAAATCGAGCAGACTCGAGAGACCGTTAGGCCTATTCTGCTGGCATTTTAATATGTTAGTATGATAAATTGCCATTTATTCTCTACATTCTCATTACCTTTTCCCCTTTTAATAAATTGTTTCTTGTTTAAAACTGTTTGTGAGTATATTATTAGCTACAGTCTTTAATTGTATGTGTTTTATAGTAGTACAGTTTAAAGTGGTATTCTGTGTGTGGGGTGGCAGGAAGGGGAGGCGGGTAGGTACTGCATCCCAGGGAATTGTACCTTACAAACAATTTGTCCACTATATTTTACTCTGGGTGGAAACACCACACTATATACTTTACCATTGGGAGAGAACCCCCCTGTTCCATCAGAAACAGAGCCCAGGCCCCTCAACCTAGGTGAGCCCACAAGGTAGAAGTAGCAGCCCATTGTTGTATGGCACCCAAGTTACAGTTATCTGTTTGTTCCTTCTAAACAGTAAAAAAGGAAGAAAGCAAAAGAAAGCAATAAAAGACGTTGAGGGATTTCCAACTAGCAGAGCGACCTACTTCACCAGTTGAAGAAAATGAACTGATATGATATGGGCCTGACCACTTTTCGTAAGCAGTGCCACATGGGGACAGTCCCAACCAGCAGGGGGTGGGCAGTCCAGAACTATGGAAAAGTTTGCTATGGGGTACTAATGTCACTGGCACAAGTCCTACATATGTAGCTCTATTGACAAGATATTTCTGAAGAAGATCCTCCTAGGTTGTAACTAAAAATAGGCAATTCTTTGTCAGCTCAGTCACCTAGTCAACAAAAAATAACTAAATAAATAAGTACATTGTCACTCTTAGCCTATACTGGATCAGATGTGGCAGCCTGTTTAAAAGGAAATGTCGGTCAGCTTGCCTTGCACAAGAACTTGCATACCCATGATGCCTTGCACTGAGATTGAGCTTTTAGAGTATGAGTGGTTTGGAGAGATGCACAAAAACCAAACAATCTGGATATTTCTTATCTTATTTTACAAATTTTATGCACTACTCTTCCTGCATACTACCTCTATAGTCTGCTAGCTCCAAGTGTACTAAATGCCTACATAAACAAACAAAAGGGACAGCTGAAACACGGCTGTCTGAAGTATAGAGATTGAAAAAACTAGAGGAGACATCACATGGAAAAACAGGGTTGTCATGCCACCATATGCAAGTGGCATATAGTATGTCTTTGGGACTACTATGCAAATAAGTGGGGTCATGTGTTGATACCCTCTAGTCTTTATAAATGTGATCTCTATGGTTTGAGGTTACTGCTCCTTTTGAGACCTTGTAGCAGCTTGCAATAAAACCATAAACAGCCTCAGCCTTTTCTACAGTCTTACTACAGATAATTGTTTAGATTTTCAATGCATTGCAACATGATTGTTGAGCACTTGTGCTTTTTGCAGCATGACCGTTAAACAACAGAAAACATGGTCTAACTCAAGTACCATGAGTTGCACACTGGAAATGATGCAAGCATCATTCTTGTGCCATAAAGTGACACAAATGTCACAAACATATCAAAATGTTGAAAAACAGGATGCAGGCCTTGTGGCGCATTTCATTTATTTATTGAAATGTTTCACCAGGAAGGTACACTGAGCAACAAGTTGCTTGTCTCTCGGTGCGACCTGGGGGGACGGGGTACAATAGGAATGAGACATTAAACATTCAAGTTTCAAGATCAACATTAGCATACAGTTGTAAGGCAGGTGTTACAAACTGTTACACCAGTATTGTGCATAACATGTAGAAAGAGTGGACAATAATAAGTGTTGGGTTAATAAGTAAACAAGTGCTTATGTGAAAGAAAAGTGGGAAAGGGGAGGGAGGGGTGAGGTGGGGAGGGGTGAGAGTTATGCCCCTGGAGACCCCCTCAGGGTGCGAGGAACCCTGCAAGGAGACTGGTGGGACCAGAGAGAGAAGGGGATATTGCAGTTTCCCAGAGAGACCCCTTTAGAACAGTGGGGGAAGGGAGTTGATCAGAGATACAAGCCCCTTATTGACATGATGAAGGCTACATCCAAGACAGGGACTTGTTCCTGGGTCATATGTTTATAACATTAAGCCCAATATCTCTATGAGGTGTAAACAAGAACATCTGGAAAATGCTTTAAGGATCAGGAACCTCAGATAGGTAGGCTTCCCCTTTTATGAGGGTTTGATCCCAGAGTGACTGTAGTGTTTTCTGGTATAAGGCCTCAGTCCTACCAAAACATTTTTACCTTAGAAGTTACGAAGCTCCGACTTGGAAAATGGCAAAAATTATGGTGTTGTCATATCAAAAATCACAATGACACAGGTAAAGTGTTATGGCTCTTATCCAGTACTGAACAGGGCTGGATCTGAACCAGTGATTTAGAGGCGAAAGGTTTCTTAATCTGCTTCTAATTCACTGAGCAATCCAGGTACTTTATTATGACAAGTTCACATGGATCACTTTTTCAGTTTTTAAATAATTTCCGTAATTTAAATACAATTTAACCCATTTAAAACTCAAGATATGATGTAAATTTAAAGGGAAAGAGAGAGGGGGCAGAGAAAGACAGAAAGAGAGCAGTAGTGTGATTTTAGCAGCATCATAGGGGTTGCAAAGCCCCATTCCAGCAGAATCTTTGAGAATGCAAAGCTCCTACCACTACAAAATGTTATATTAATAAATGCTAGGGAAACTATGTTTTAGGGGTTTCTATGGGTTACAAGGAACATGACTGGGATTGCAAAGAAATCATAGCAGTCTCAACTGCAACCCCTTGGCTACCACTAAATGATGATCCTGAGAGAGAGAGAGAGACAGAGTGGAAGAAGAAAGAGAAAGCTAGCAGACATTCTGAAACCATGTGATGCTGCAATATTCTGATGGCTATTGACCTTGCATCTTAACCACCTGTATCTGGTTTCCCCCCTGACACTCTCTCCAGATACCTCTCATCAGATACAAAATCAACAACTCAAACAGTTTTGACTCTTCTGTTGATTTGTGTACATTGTGGTTTTAAATCTCTTTCCACTGCCTCTGCATGCCTGTTTCAGAAGAGAAAAACGTCTGCCCTGCTCAGATCATTATTTCTTAAAAATGTTTAACTCCCTTTCCTTTTAAAAAAAACAAACTTAGATTTCAATATTTTGAAAATGTTTCAGTACAATAGAGTAACTCATGAGAGTCAGCTTATATGTGTCAATCATTTCTTTTAGTAGCCTGAAAATGTAGCTGTTTCTGATTGCTGCTCACTGCTGTACCTTTCAGGCAACCCATTCTTGTCAAATCTGGTAGGGTACTACCACTAGATGTTATATGTCAAGAAATCTAAGTTTTTGTGAAAAAGTTTAGTTTATGTAGCTTTTTAAGGGTAATTTGTAGCACAGTTTTCAAATGCCTGTCTGAAACACAGACTGGGCTGGCAGTATAGCCTGGAGCTTAGAGTAATGAGCTATAAATGAGCTTGGTACTTCCAGCAGACTTGGGTTTGAGTCCCACAACCTTCGCTTGCATACTGTGTGACTCTGAACAAGTCACTTAACCTCCCCACTGCTCCTGGGTCATCCCTGAAAACAGGCACTTGCGCTAATGGGCCTTACCTGTTTACCAAAGAACTAACAAAAAAAAGGTATGAACAAAAGCGTTGCTGTCTGAAGCTTCCTTAATTCTCCTTCTGTACCAGTGTCTCCTCCAGCTATGCATATTTCTTTCTTCTGTATTTTAAAGGACACCTAAACAGAAATTCAGAATGTTCAATTTCCAAATTCTGGCTTCATAAACCTTTAAAGGAAAGTCTTTTGTTTACATCAGTGCTGAAACTGCATTTATTTAATGGCGATAAACACAATTTTGTAGCATTTAAAAAAACGTAAACAGCCTCTCCCAATTCAAATCTCCCTGCTTTGCACGCAAGCAAGCAAAACTTTACTTATAGAGCATTCATTCCCATTTGAACTCAGCACTTTACGATTTAGAGAGAGAGCAACAAAATCACAACATCATCCGCAACATCAAACTCATAAAATCAACTTCAGGAACTTTGGGATCGCCAAAATGGCTGCCAAGTTTCAGTGTGATAACATCAAAAAGGAGAGAGCGTAATCAGCATGAGCATTGCTGTAGAAGTCCTTCACACAGTAATACACTGTTCTCCATTAGTTTTACTACCAGTTTGTTAAAAGGTGTAAAAATCACTTAACCTATGTATTAGTCATACTAGTACATAAGTTAAGTGATGACTTTTGTTGAAGTTTGTAAACTACAACATCCAGAAACAACTACTGGCTTTCCACACCAAAATCCTCAGTTTTCCCTACCAGCCTCCTTGATATGTTCACTAATGTCCCAATACTCCTGCAACTATTTATTTTTAATACCATACCTGGTAGTCCCCTGGGGGAACCAAGAGAGCCTGAAAGATCTATGCCCAATGAAGAACTCTGCCAATTCTGCCACCATAATTGAAGTTACTGTACCCCCTCGCGGCATCCCATCTGTATCATCACCCTCTTCCACCTCCACATGTCCAAGTCCTCAGCTATGTCCATGTTTCTTTTTTTTTCTAACATGTCATTATTTTCTCCTTAAGCGGACACCCACCGATCCCCAGCCACCGGCACCCACACCCCTGGATCTGGACTGACATGTGAATTCATACGCACCATCTACATGGGCTGGTCAATGGGCAGGACCCCCCAGGTACCTGTGGCATAGATCTGGTGAAGACACCTCTCCTTGGCCATTTTTTTTGGCCCCCTTGAGGAGTCAGACGTGCAATGGTGTCACACCAATGTGCCGATGTCCGCTGTGCTTCTTCCCACTGTGTACACAGCTGTGGTGCCTCCAGCCTCTGCTAGGGGCTGCTGCAGTGCAATACAATTCCCTCACCCACCCCAGAGGAAGGAGAGCTGTTATGGGGCACTCAATCCTTCCTTTCCCCTGCCAGCCACCGGCGAACTGGCGAGGACGTCTCTCCTTGTCCAGGGGTGCAGGGCACGGCCATCAGCCGCCGAGGTCGCCCGACCACCATTTTCCACCAATTTGTTCCTCCCCCTTGAGGAGCCACACATGCAATGGCATTGCACCAATGTGCCAACATCTGCTGCGCTCCTCCCCACTGTGTACGCAGCTGTGGTGCCTCCAGCCTCCGCTAGGGGCCACCGCAGCATGATACAATTCCCCACCCACCCCAGAGGAAGGAGAGCTGTCATGGGATGCTCAATCCTTCCTTTCCCCTGCCAGCCACTGGTTTCCCAAGTCCATTCCCGAACCTGTGTCGCCAATGTGGCATGAGGTGTGGGGTTCTGCGCCTCAACCCTTAGAGCCACCGGGCCAGCCCTATGTCCATGTTTCTAATATACTTATAAAAATTACCTAGTGGTCTAGTGGGAGACACAGAGAGCCATAATTGTCTCAGGAAGTGTTCTAGTTTCTACTTCTATTGGAACTGGAGCTTACCCCTGCCATCTACCACTGCATCCTGTCTCTGTAGTAAGTAACACCATCCTAGAGCAAATAGCCTACAGTACCCCTGCTGTGTCCCTGTTGCGTATTGATAAGCAGTAAGAACTCCAGGCAGGAATGGACCCAGGAACAGTAGTAACAGAACAGAACTGAACCTTTAGTGTGCAAACTCCATCATCTCCACTTCATAAGAACTTCAACAACAACACTGAAGACAATGTACATGCAGCTATATGAATCTACTAGTATGACATCTAGTGGCAGTAACTGGTATTGCCTCATATTAGCTTTGGACAACACAACATCCCCCTTTTTAAAGCATTTGTACTAACTTTTGCTGTGTAAGAACTTAAACTGTGACAAACACAGTGCTAACCATTAGTAGCTGTATTGTTAACTCTTTCTAGTGTAATCCCCCCAAAGGGGGCTTACCTTATTGCCCATGTAACCCCCCTTTGCGGGCTTAGCTTACTTTCCCTGGGCTGCCAGCCTAGAACCCAGCCCCAAATGGGCTGTGGGGGGGTTCAATCTATGAGACCAGCAGCTGAAATGCCATTTTTGTAAGGTCTGCCAGTCTGCACATGCGCAGTAGTGCTGCAGCCTGCTCTGTTTTGGTGGCCATTTTTGTGGCCATTCTTTCATGTCCCCAGTGAACTCGACCCCCTGGTTTAGCTGAGCAGGGGTCGGACACCTGGGGGAGGTGGTTCAGGGGCTCTAATAATGTTTTAAAATAGCGCCTGAGAGCACTAAAGGAATGGAGGGGGAATTTAAATATTCAGAAGGAGCTCATGAATATTAATGAGCTCCAATCACAGCTCCTGGGGGTTAGAGAAAATGGAGATAGTGACAGACCATAGCAGGGGTCCTGAGAAATAATTTTGTAGTCACTTGAGAGGGGATAAATGTGGCTACAAGACCATGGGGCAGTTTGATAAAAAGCATACCTTGTGGCTGTAAGGGACATTCAAAGTTGGGACTGCCATAAGACTGTATGGAACTGCTTGGGAGCAGCCATTTTAACAGTACTTTGACCCCTGTTATCAGCCAATCAGGTAGCTGGGCACCCAAAGACTATGAGAAGGGACTCCTGGGAGGAGGAGTCAACTATTTCAGGCGCCAAGAGACCTCCACCAATAGGTAATAAAAGAGGGCTGATCACTATGGATATTTGTGCTTGATAATGCAGGGTAGACCATGAAAGGGCAGGACTGTTGGGGAGAAATCCCAAAGATGTTGGGAATTTGTTTCAGTCTTGGCCGGGCTCCTATTGAGTCAGGAGGGATTTGGCTGGAGAGAGCTGAACTGTCTAAAGCCTCCCGCAGGACTTAAGCTTGGAACTGATACAAAGAGAGAAAAGTGAATTCTGCCTGAGAAGAACTGAGCTGGTGTCAGAATGGTCAAGGTAGTTTGGACTGTGCTGTCTCTTCTGGAAGACATTCCTTACTGCAGAAATTCTGCACTGTTATTGGGACTCTGAGAAGCTACTTGGAGAGCTGAAAGTTTCAGGAGCTGGGTGCAGCAGGCAGGGGTAGTAGCCCACAGGCACATGGCACTTGGGCTACACCCATTCTCCCATGTGCTCCTATTTCTGGAGTGCCTCCCGACTACCTGCCCTATTCTCCATTGTGGTCCCCAATCTCACCGCCACTGACCCAGGTCCCATTGTGTGCTCCAAGATCCCCAAAAGCCCTTTGCTTCTGTTTTTGCCCTTTCTAAGCAAACAGAGCTTCTGAAGAGCTGCCAACCATTTTCCCCTTACTCTTCATGGCCTGCCAGTGAGCTTGCACATGCGCGGAAGTGCTCTCCATGTCCGAACCGCAATCGCAGTCAGAGGACAACTGCTCTGGTAGTCCCGATCCCCGTAAGGTGCAGTGTGGGGCTGGTGACTTGGGTTGGACTGGAGGAAGCTGATGATTATTTTAAATAAAGAGCGCCATGTGCACTATTAGCAACAGGCCCAGCTCTATGAATATTAATGAGGAGCATTAATATTCATGAGCAGGTTCATTCTACTTAGGGGCAGTGTGTTTTGGCTGTCAGAACAAGAAAAGGGCTGCAAAGAAATGTAAATAATTATAAGTGTTCATAAGGGGCTAACCTACAGTGGGGTACTATTATAAATAAAATAATGTTTCTGGATGCTCTAGACTATTAAGCTGGGACTCTCATGAGCTGCCTGTCTGCTGCCTGGGGACTGAATATTTTGTCAGCAGTGACAGGCTTTGGGCTGCAATATAATGTTTGAAAGCTGCAGTGTTTGAAAGGGCACAGTAGCAACTATTGAACTGTGGGCAACAAAATAAAGAAAGCAAATGAACTGGCTGCACCAGAACTTTATTTGTGGGACTGCTATGAACTGTAAGAGGACTTTGTATACTAGCAGCCATGTTTGCAGAGCAGCAGCCAATCAGAAAGCCAGGATTTCAGTGTAAGGATTGATGGGACAGTGCCAGAGACTCTTGTGACTTTGAAAAAGGCTTGTGGGGGAAATGCAGTGACCTAATTCAGGTGCCAAAACACGGAGCCTATCCAGCATAGAGGGAGGCTAATGAATATTCATTTTTAAGACTGACACATGATTTCAGCCAATTGTCCTGGGACACCTAAGTGGACTCGGCCAATCGGGAGCCCCAGAAGGACTCCATAAAACTCAAGGATTTCAGGCTGAGTTGAATTGTTCAGCACAAGCCCCTCCATAGGGAGGGGGGCTCAGGCCCTTTGCAGCAGAAAATTGGCCTAGTTCAGTTCAGTGTTATCCCCTCCACAGGGAAGGGGGCATCTGCCTCTGCAAGAGAGAAAGAGTGGCTGCAAGCAACAGAGTCACTGGCCTGGAGGTTGCCAGAATTTTTTTCCGGGGCTAGCAGTTCCTTGCCACATTAGGAAAATGTGGAAAAGAAGTCAGCATTCGCCTGCAGTTGTGAGAGAGCTGCAAGACATGCTTCTGCCTCAGCAGTGAGAGTGCTGAAGTGATCTGTAACTTACAGAAAAGGAATAGTCTGCTAAATCCATCTGAGTGAGTAAACATCTATTTCCAAATGCAAAGTGCACGTTTATTGAGAAATCTGTAAGGGGCAGAGAAGCCAAGAAAGCTTAGAGCTGTGACTGTCTGTCTGTACCCTGTGTGTAACCAGTGCTAAAGAAATGGGTGGACAAGTATGCAAGTGATCAGAGAAGGATTCAGTGATTCAAAACTGCTAAATATGACAGTGTAAAGTGCTACAGGACTGAAAGGAAGGTTCCCTAACCAAGTGGAACCTGGGAGGCCAGTGAATTTTCTGAGTGTCCAAGTTGGAGCTGCCAACATCATCAAAGTCACAGGGGACTATGAATATGATAAAGTGTTTTAGCTCAAGAGAAGCTGCAGTGATATGTTATATTGTCAAGTAAAGCTGTCAGTTGGTAGGGAGCCATGCCTCAAGCTCCGTCTAGTTTCAAGTGTCAAGTGGTAGAGATCCAAGGCTCAAGCTCTGTCTGATGTGGTTAAAGATTCAAGCTAAGCTCTTGTTGTCTTGCATGGATGGTGGAAGTCTGGGTCACCCTCGTCTTAGGGGAAAAGCACCCCCCGAGAGCATCTGTGATCAGCAAGCTAAAGGACCATGGTGGCCATGCTGGCACATGGTTAAATTGATTGTGACTACTGCAGCTATTGAAATGTGTAAATATGCTGTGTATAAATGTGCTGAATGCAATGTGACTATTTCAGATCGGCCTGGGAGACAGCCTGGTAGTGTGCCACCACCTAGGGCACTGCCATATGTGCTTCACCCTGAGAAGTATAGCCAGATGTGGGTGTTGAAGCGTGCCACTCCTGGTCCCAGCCTGGTCTGTACCAGGAGGTGATTTCAGCCTACAAAAATGGGCACTTCCAATGAAGCTAGAGATGCATTCCAGCTGCAAAAGCGGCAAGATCCTGCATTCAGTAAGGAGGTTCCTGGCTGTAAGCCTTTGCCCAGCATCTCAGCATCTAAAGTTAGAGCCCACATGCTGTGATCCCCTAAATCCACCTTGTACAGCCTGATTTTGACCTTGCCAATGATGACTTCAAAACCGTGAGTTAGCAGACCTTGGTTTGCCCATGAAAGGGACTGTAAATAGTTATTCTGAGTTTGCTAAGTTCAGTGATTTCAAGTCTGAGCCAGCATAATTAAAAGAGTCATAAGGTTTCTGCAAAGTTACAGTGAGGATGTGTCTCAGGATTAGAACATAAAAGTTTAATCTACTTTTCTTTTAAGGGCCTCAGCTCAGCTGCAACGTTAACAGGCCTGCAACATTTAAGAACTGTAGTACTGGGTACCCAGAATAGGTATTGGAATTGCGGGGTTCTGGTACATTATGAGATTGGTATTTGTGTGGGCATTTAATACAGCTTCTGCCATCTAATGCAGCTAGCTAGATAGTTAGACAAGAATCTAAATACCACAACGGTTGTCGGGGGTCACTGTGAGTGATGTTTATATTTAAATGCAAAAATAATTATTTTGATTACAATCTATACCAATCTAAATTAATTATAAATAACTAACCTCTGCTTATAATTCCCCTCTTCCTAACCCTTACCCCATGTAAATAAATTGTTGTTACTCTTTTTGCATATATGTGTTGTGAGCATATTATTAAAGAGTCAATAATTAACAAAGTGTGTGAAATGTGGGGTTTTGAATATTGGGTCATGTTTGGGGTGGCAATATGGTATTGTGGGTGGGTATAGCATCCCAGAGGGTTGTACCAGGTATTATTCTAGCCTATGTAAAGGTATACTCTGGGTGGAGGCACTGTTCATTTATATTATCTTGGGAAAGAACCAGTTTTAAAGTAAACTAGGAACCCAGACCCCTCAACTTTGTTCAGACCTGCAAAGCAGGGGTAGTGTAGCCCTCAGATACCCAGCTCCAGGGTTACACTAGTATCCAATACTCAATGTTTCAGCATAAATCTCTACAGTTCTTAAGTCCCCATTATATAGTTCATAGACCACACAGGTGGCTATCTTTTTTTTTTGCAATTTAACATGCTTTATTAATTTTCAGTATTAATCAGCAACACACTAGATCAACAATCAAGAAACAAGAAAAGAGTGAACAATAATCAACAGTCAACAAAATTATAATCTTCATACCTATATATCAGAAGCTAAAACCCACCCTCCCCCACCCCAACTCCCTCTCCTTGGCTGTATATGCACCACCTGGGTATTAAGTAAATCATGTGCCATGAAGGTTTTTACAATTCCTTGGAACTTCAAGGCCAACTCAGCTACCTATTATCAGGAGAAGAAAGGGAGGGCTCAAGTAGAAATTTAGGAGCTGTGATGAATAACAGAGTAAAAGGTTGACCAGCAGTTCTGGAACTTGTGCTGTGTAAAATAGGAGAAGGCAAGCACCTGTTCCGCATTCAGGGCCATTACAAATTCCTGAAACCACTCTGAATAAGAGGGCAACCAGTCACTCCTCCAGTGTGGCAAAATTAAGAATTTAGTAACCAGTGCTATCATGGCCATAGGGACTTTAATTTATGGTAGGGATGGCCACATAATTAGGGATGTAAGTTTGCCATGGATGAGGTTTTAATGACCCATTGGTTGTTTAACAAATCATTAGTAAACATTAGTAAACGTCGTGGCACTGTCATCATTGCTACATTTTGATGACAATAGTGAAAGTCATGGAAGTCCTGAATAAACACCAAACGTCATTTAGTCCATGATGTGTATGACTGCCATGACAAACTTACATCCCTACACATAATCCCCCATATGACAAACCTCTACCGTGAAAAATCTGGTAAAATCAAAAAAAGTGGCCATCTCTTTTATGATTGACTGCCAGAAGGTTCTGATCTTATAGCAAGACCAAAGTTTATGGTATAGCGTGTCCTCCTCAGACCCACAGGCTTCACACAACAGAGACTGTATCTTATCCATTTTATATAATTTTGAGGGTGAATAATATAAATCATGCAGTATGTTGAACTGTAAGAGCCTCAGACGTTCTTGTTTAACAAAGTAGTAGATGTCCAACCATGTTCTTTGCAATACAAATTAGGTTGGTTTATTCCAAGTAAATTCTACAAATGGTACGCTACCAGTGGAAACTTGTCCCAGGACTGCTGGCACAGCTCCTTACATAAACTGGAAATAGGCCTGCTCTTAAGGGATAGAGAATGCAGTTTATAAAAAAATATCTCCCACTGAATTCCTCCATGGGGGAGGACCCAGAAAATGGGCCACACAGTGCCTGATTTGTGCCATTTTAAAATAATCTCGGGGATTAATTGAAAATCATTCCAGAAACTCAGCAAGAGACAAAATGTTCCCCCTTTTTAGAAATTCCCCAAGAGAGTCCACTGCAAGGCCCATCCACTTATCGGGAGATAAGTGGACACCTGAAATACACAAATTAAGGTTTTTAAAAAGAGGTTGACTAATATCTTTGTCGCTAGACAGATTTAATTATTTGCATAATTGGGAGCATGCCATAACATCCCATCCCAGAGGAGTCTCCCTGAGGTCTTCGCGTAAGCTAGCTCTATGTGCATATAATAGGGATGACAATGAGAACCTATGCTTTCCGGCCAATGCAGTTTTGATGGAGAAACAGCTCAGGAAAGAGCTACTCGTTGCACTGGTTTTAAACCATTAAAAATATCATGCTCCATAGATAGCTAAATAATAAAAATACATATCAGGAAGTTGTAAGCCACCCGAGCAACGAGGCCTACACAATTTCCCATAAGCCCTCCGTGGTGTTTTCCCCAGCCATAAGAAGGCCGAGCACATAGAGTGGATCTTAATGAACCATGCTTTAGGGAGAAAAGTGTTAAGCATATTTAATGAATAAGAAAGTCTTGGTAAAACCACCATTTTGACAACATTAACTCTCCACCATAATGACAAAGGTAGTTGACGCCGCCGGGTGAGGTTCCCCTCCAGCTGTTTGACAAGAGGATCCAGATTCAAGGAATTTAGGTTAGACAAATCCTTAGAGATCTTAATCCCGAGTTATGATAAAGAGTGTGCTTCTCATTGCAGCTCCATGTCTAATACCTCAGCTTTCGTGCACAGTAGCGAAAGTAGATATACCACTGTCTTGTGTCTGTTCAGCTTAGAACCAGAAAATAAAGTGAACTGTGATATGATTCCCAACGCTGAATGTAGGGATGACTTCCAAACAGACAAATGAAGTAATACATCATTGACAAATGAGGACAGTTTAAATTCCATTCCCTCGACTCGAATATCAATATCATATGACCGATTTATTTTGCTGGCCAATGGTTCAATATACAAATTAAATAAAAGCAGGGGCAGTGGGCAACCCTACTGAGTTCCACTGGCCAGCCAGAACAAATCAGAGAGCTCAGTATCACATAGTATTCAGGCAGAAGGAAATTGATGGGTGGTTATCTTATATGCACACTTCTAGGTGAGGCAACAGGGGTCAGTGGATTAGTAACCCGAGAGTGTAGTTCATCTGTCACTTTACTGGTCTCCACATGAGGCATCATCTCGGGTGAAGCAGAAAGGTGGGAAGCATTCCAAAGTTTTTCATTGTCCAACAAGTAAGTACTGTAACCATTTTTCCTAATCACAACTCTTGGTTCATAATATTTACAGTCACCCTTACTGTTTTTCCAGTGTTTCTTTATCTGAACAGAATCTTCACTCCTAAACTTAGGAACTTGAACACCATGGTGAGCATCAGTGCACGCCTTGATTTTCTCTTGTTTTCATTTCACTCTAACACGTATCTCTTCATCAGTACAAGTAGGCACATTTTTTTTTTGACTCTTCAGCTTACTGTAGCACACATTTGTCTACCATGGAATAATTGGGAAGGTGAAACTCCAGTAGTAGCATGAGGTGTTGCTCTACAGTCCATTAAGAATTTTGGACCAAAAAACTTCTATGGTTGTCTTTCAATGGAAGCTGTTTGCAAGCAGTCCTTGAGTACATGATAATTCTCTCAGCATCTCCATTTGCAAAAGGGTAGTACACAGACAATCTTGAGCATTTAATTCCTCTTTGTTGCAAAAATTCAATAAAGTGTCAAAAAGTAAACTCGTATAATTTTATCAGTCATTTACTCAAACTCACACGTAGCAACACGTTCTCGTAAAGCAAAAACATAATGGTTAGTCAACTCACCCATGCATTGAGTGTATTGTCTGAACTAATAGTATTCGGCTACGACATTCACTGTAGGAGCAAAGAAAGCTTCCAGAGCAATCACAGCATATCTGTAGTTGTATGCAGGCAATGGAAGTAACAGATTCTCTGTCCCTCTGTTCCAAGGCAGTGAATAAGCAAAGCCCTTTTACTTTCATCTGAGAAATCTTAATTATTTATTTATTTCAGTTCTCGGATTGAACCATTTGAGCTCTGAGCTCTTTACAAAGGTTCCATGTCAGGACATTTCAGACAACAGGTATAGAATTATACAAAGGATTGCACGTAGACAAGATAACAACAGGGTTGGATATCAAAACATTTCAGTACATGTGAAATTATACAAAGGTTTGCAAAATACAAGGTAACAAACAGGATTAGGTAACAAACACAGTCAGGTTTGCACCAGAAAACAGACAATTTACTGTGCCCAACAGTGAAACCTGCCAGTTGTCAGCAAACAAGAAGGTGTTAGACATTGCTAAGTGCTGAAGAAAGGGGTGGGGGGGATGAGCCCCAAGTGCAGTGTACAAAACAGAGAGTAATATCTTGACCATCTATCGTAAGCAAGTAGATCTCAAACATCCACATCCAGGCCTTAAATGCAAATTTCAGTTAACCCGGGCATTCCAGGAAAGAAACTGGAGGTTGTAGAGAAACAGTCGCCATCCTCGTCACCACTTTGTTGTGTATTGAAAAGCAGTAAGAACTCCAAGCAGGAATGGACCCAGGAACACTAAAAACTGAAGAACAAAACCAAATCTTTATTGTTCATAATGCATCTTCTCTGCTTCACAACTACAGCAACACTGAAGAGAATGCACATGTAGCTATTTGCATCTGCAAACTATAGTGACATCTAGTGGCAGTAACTGGTACTGCCTCATAATAGCATTAGACAACACAACAGTCCCTGTTTCTGTAGTTATAAAAAAAAATACCTGGTTTTCTAGTGGAAGAAATGGAGAGGGCCAAACAACATGGTCCTACGAAGATCTCTCTCTCTCTCTCCCTTTTATTTTACACTTCTGTTTATTGAAAGGTCTTTGCAAGTTAACACATAACACATGACAATTACAACAACATAAAAACAACAATGTACATCAGAATGCAAGTTAGTAATATATTGCACCATATGTGCTCCTTTCATTACACAGAGTCTTTATGTGTTCCAGGGTTATAGTCAGTTCAAGGTAAATGTCTAGTCTTTGGTCCAGCATGTATTGGACCCCTGCAAGCCCATATTGCATCAAATCTGGGGACAGCAGAATTTACTTTTGCTATCAATTTCTCCATATCATAGACTGTCCACATAGTGTCCTGCCAGTTCTTCACAGCAGGTATCTAGCCTGTGAAACATAATTTTGTTATAGATCTTTTTGCAACCCTCAAGCAGATGTTTAATCATTTTCTAGTGTTCGGCCCCTGAACCCTTTTGGAAGATCAAAAAAGAGGATAGCGTGGCCCCTTGTCTGGAACCCTTCACTAGAAATATTCCTTAGGACCAGTGTAAGTTGGTCCCAAAAAGGTTGGAGGGGGCAGCTCAACAAGATATGGCCATGTGATGCTGGCATGGTCCCACAACCCTGCCACCAGGTGGCCATCAGCTCCAGTTTAAATTTTGCCACAGTTTGGGGCATCCAAAAAACCTCACACAGTTCTTCCAGGAGAAATCTTTCCTTAAATAAGATGAGGTCATCCCTGATACATTAGCAAGATGTTTGTCCCAACTCGGGGGGGTACTTGGATATGTAAATCTGTTTCCCATCGAGTTCTAATAAAATCAACATTCCCCCCCACCAGTTGCATTAAAGCCTGATACAGCTGTGATATGTCTCATAGGAAGTGAGACAGTGAGCACCTCAACTGAATCATTATAGCTAATGTGAAGTCTGGTATACAGAATATTTATTGAGGTGCTGCAACCATAAGACAACAATGTGGAAAATTAGCAGGGCATAACAAAAAACTTGAAGAGAATGCATCTAAAGGTAAAGTCAGTCAGAATCAGAATCGTATGCTTACAGCTGTTCTGGCATTGCACAATTAAAGCCTGGGGATTGGGACAAATTTTAAAGTAAAGGCATCCAACTGGTGCAAAAATGCTAGGTCCCACGAACAAAAAAGTGCATACATTGTGAAGTTTAACCTGTGCGGTTACCAAACACCTACAGTAGAACGCCAATTCAGAACATGCCACCATTATCACTATTCCCACAAAGGTGGTGTCCAGCTTACATGTTGACCATGTGGGTCATCATCAGAGGCATGCTCTATGTTCACTTAAAAACCCTTATTTAAAGTGACACCGTGTTATATAAACTTTAACTATAAAGTGTAAAGTGCAGGGTGAACAAAGTGCTTACAAAGGTGCAAAAAAAGGGGTAATAAAAGGACCCAAAATATTACAATTCATAATTAACACAGTAGAAAAACATTGTAAAAATATACAATCAAAAAATGTAATGCAAGGAAGGGAGGGAAAAAGGGGGAGTGGGGAGGAGGGAAAGGAAAACCTATAGATACAAACAGCCAGAGCCAATTAAGTCTTGTGCTGGAGGGGAGAAAATACAAACAGAGGCTAGCACGGGCAGTCAGGCAGAGCCTGCAAGTCATACTTGACTGATTCCAATAACTGCAGCCTCGGCAGAGTAGACAAGTCATGCACGAACTAATATCATAAAGAAGCAAATGCTTGACAGAGCAGGCAAGTCATGTACAAGCTCAAAGAACCATGAAAGAAAAGCTTGGCAGAGCCGGCAAGTCATGCCTGAGCTGGAAGGATAATCAGTATTCTTATAGGTAGCTATAGAGAGGAATTCCATCATTTAAACCACACTGGCTCAGTGAGTTGAGGGTAAAGATCCAATATGCTTCCCTCTGAAGGAGTTCATTGTTAATATTACCTCTTCTCAATCCTAATTCCACTTTTTCAATCCCCAGGAATCTGTGCGAAGCCACTGACCCATGTTTGGTATCCATATAGTGACGTGCCATCGCACGTGATAATGCATCCTGCCCAGTCAGGAATTTGCTCTTGCCTTGTTTCGCTGCCTATTTGAATTTTCATTGTTGTGACTAATTTGAACAATATTTCTTTGCTGCCATGTTGTGCTATCTCTTCCTAGACTGTGTAGGTTTTCTCTGCCTAAATATTCTGTGTGAATTGCATTGATTAGGGTCGTGCTTGAAAATAGTAATTTCATGGCTAGTGCACCTACCCGGTTAACAAAAACTAACTAAATAAATAAATAATCCAGATTATTATTTCTAATAGCTGCTTTGTGTTCTCCAATGCATGTCTTGAGGGCATGCTTTATCTGCCCAACATAAGACACATCGCACGGGCAAGTAAGGAGGTAACTAACCCCTGTACTGCTGCAGTTAATGAAACTCTGTATCTCGAATTTTGTTCCTAATCTTCGATGGTTGAAAAAATTGGTGTTATCTGTGTGCGCACAGCAGACACAGTGTCCACAATGAACATTTCCTCATGGTGGTTTTGGGAGCCAATCTCTGGGGTTATCTACGGGGGGTAATGCGGCAGAAATTAGTTTGTCTTTCAAAGTCTTACCCTGCCTGAAAGTAACCATTGAGATTTGGTCAGATATATGTTTCAGCCTCATATCTGATTTGAGAATATCCCAATGTTTTTTAATAACTCTTCCAATTCGTGGTCCTAATGGATTAAAGTCTGTCACAAATGTAGGTCTCTCCAAAGGTTGGGTTTCTTTATTCCTCCCTAGTAGTTCCCGTCTGTCCAATGCTGTACTTTCATGTAACACCTTCAGTAGAAGAGGAGTTTCATACCC
Source organism: Neoceratodus forsteri (assembly GCA_016271365.2). Classification (NCBI taxonomy): domain Eukaryota; kingdom Metazoa; phylum Chordata; order Ceratodontiformes; family Ceratodontidae; genus Neoceratodus; species Neoceratodus forsteri. The sequence goes on from CM028132.1 coordinate 106,989,234, forward strand.
CCTTGTTGTGAAGTGATTTTTTTAAGTCCCTACTAGCCACTTGGAAGCTGGCATCTGTGGAACAGATGCATCTGGCATGAATGAGCTGTCCATTAGGAATGTTCTTAATAACAGATTGTGAGTGACAGATGTCACTCCAAAGAACAGCATTACATGTCAGGGGTTTGCAATAGAGGCTAGTTTCAAGTTTGTTGTTTTCTTTTTCAATTAGAACATCTAGAAATGGGATTTGTTTTTAGTTTGCTTTGAATGTGAATTTTAGGTTTGCGTTCATAGAGTTTATGTGTTCCATAAACAATTTCAGATTTTCAAAATCTCCGGACCAAACCAGGAGACAGTCATCACTATAGCGGTGACACACTTTTACTTGTTCAAAAAACAGATTCTGGTGTGCATTATATATATAGTGATTTCCCAGTTGCCTATATATATATATATATATATATATATTTGCCAGGTTGGGGGCAAAGGTCCCCATTGCAGTTCCTTTGTGTTGTATGTAAATCTGGTTTTCAAAGACAAAGTAATTCATTTCTAAAACAAATCTAGCAATTTCCAACAAATAATGTGTAGGTGGTAAAGCACTTTCCCTTTATGTGAGAGCTTTTTCTAATACATACAACCCTCCATCTTGGGGGATGTTGGAATAGAGGATCTTGACATCTATTTTGACCAGCCAATCATCAGTCCGCACCGTGATGTCTGCTATTATTCGAGGTGCTTCGTTGGTGTCTTTTATATAAGATTTCAAATAGGGGACTGTTTTTTTTATAAAAGAAAATGTACAAACTTAGAGAGTGGCTCTGTTACTGGGCCTATGAAGAAAACAATAGGGCAACCCGGAACAAGTGTCTTATTTTTATGGATCTTGGGGACTAGGTAAAGCACAGGTTTCTAGGATGTTTTACAGTCAAGAAATCTGCCTCCTTTTGGGTGATCCAATTATGTTGTTTGCCTCTCTCAATTAGTAAATTTGCTTTTTCTTGTATTTCTGTTGTTGGATCTGTATTCAGTTTTCAGTAGAAGTCACAATTATTTAATTGCCTATGGGTCTCAGCCAGCTAATCAGTTCTGCTTCAAACAACTACCAACCTCCACCTTATCCGCCTGTTTTGTTACAATTTCCTTGTTGTCTTGTAGATCTTTGAATGCCTGCCACTCTTGTCTTATTATATTTTGAAAATAATTTCTATTTTTGTTTTGATTTAAAAGTTTGTAAATATCTCTTGAGACCATGTTATAAAAGGTGGTCAGGGTGTGATTGTTTTGTGGAGGGCCAAATGTTGATGATTTTTTAAAAGCTGTGACTTCTCTGTTGTTTTCTTGGGGAAGTGGGGAGGGGAGGCTGATCATGAAAAAAATCTTTTAACTGTAACCTTCTGAAGAAGTGGAAAAGGTCTGCCTCAGTGTTGAAGGCATCAGGGTGGTTGATCGTGACCAAATATAATTATTTTTGTAGCAGCCTTATTTGTAGTGGTGTGAGTTCAGTGGAACTCAAATTAACTACTTCCAGTTCAGATTCTATTGTCTGGGGGATCTCCAAACTGGCTCCCAACTCTGTCTCCCACTCGAGTTCCACCCTCTCCTGCCTCCTGTGTAACCTCTCCCTCTTCCTCTCCCCCTCCCGTTCTCCTTCTGAACTGTATTCTCCCGGATCCAATCCACTCTCTCCTGACCTCTCCCTAAAAATCACCTATTAGGCATGTTTCCTCCTTGTTTGTCCCCAATGTCACTATCAGGACCAGATAAGATGTCTAAATTCATCTTCACTAGTATCTGTAAACCTTCCTATTTGCTGGCTTGGTCTTTTCGTTGGTCTGTGCCAGTTGTAAATGGTGCCTGTTTGGTAGTTTCGTTCATCATGTCTATACTTTTTTTGCTTATAGGCTATTAAATCTATATGGAATTTAACCAATATAGTGTCAGATTTTGCTTTCTGGTTATCAAAATCTATTTGGGAGTATTTTTTTTTTAATTTTTGGTTCAAGTGCTTCACTCTCTACTTTTGCTTTATTGGCTTCCTTTTTTATAGTAAGCAACATGAGGTCTTGACTATATTTATTTAAAACATGCTTCCAATCTTGTAAGTATTCCAAACCATCTGTTCCAAATAGTTCTGTATTTTCATAGCCTGGGGGATTCTTTTGTTCCTCCAATATTGGGGCAGAGATACTGCATGCAAATTAAAGCATTTTTTTTTTGATACTCACAATGTTTAAAATCTACTTTGTCTCTGCTAGTATTTAATGAGTCTCCTGATAAAGGAGCTTGGATCTGGTCCATGGGAAAGGCTATATCATTATCCATCTGTTCTGTGAATGATAGGACTTCCTCTGTGTGGGGGTTCTGTGTTGCATTTACAGAATAAGGTTCCATTATGGAAAAAATGGTTTGCAAATTAAACAGGCTTTAATAGATGGACCTCTCCCTCTAGCTCAATTCACTCCAGTGAAAGTGCTAACAATCTGTATGTAAAGGGGCCAAAAGTTTTTTTTTTGAAGGGGCTCCCACTCTTAATTTCTTTAGTGTGCACCACTCCTGGAGTAAAATATTGTAGAAAAAAGCAACAACTCTCACAGGAAGTGAGACAGTGAGCACCGCAACTGAAGTGTTATAGCAAACATGAAGTCTGGTATATAGAAAAAAATATTTATTGAGGTTTTGCAACCATAAGACAACAATGTGGAAAATTGGCAAGGCAAAACAAAAAACTTGAAGAGAAGGCATCTAAAGGTAAAGTCAGTCAGAATCAGGAAAGTATGCTTCCTGATGTTCCAGCATTGCACAATCAAAGCCTGGCGAGTGGGCCAAAGACAAAGTAAAGGCAGCCAGCTGGTGCAAAAATGCTAGTTCCCAGGAATGAAAAAGTGCATACAATGCAAAGTTTAGCCTGTGCGACTACCGGACACCTAGAACACCAGTTCAGAACAAGCTGCCATTAGCACTATTCCCACAAAGATGGAATCCAGCTTACATATTGACCAAGTGGGTTATCATCAGAGCATGAGGAGTCATGCACTAAGTTCACTTAAAAAAACCCTGTTTATGTTTTCTCCCCTACAGCACAAGACTTTATTGGCTCTGGCTGTTTGTATATATAGGTGCCCGTTTCCTTCCCCTCCTCTTCCTTCCCCCCCTTTCCCCTCCCTTCCTTGTGCTACATTTTTTGATTGTACATTTTTACAATGTTTTTCTTCTGTGTTACTTATGAATTATAATATTTTGGTCCTTTTATTACCCCTTTTCTTGCACCTTTGTAAGCACTTTGTTCACCCTGCACTTTACACTTCATAGCTATAGTTTACATAGCATGGTGTAACTTTAAATAAGTTTTTTTTAAGTGAATGTAGAGCAAGCCTCCCCACACTCTGATAATGTGCTAAATTAGGGGAGAGTGTAGGGAGTCATAAAGGAGGTAGGTAACTAATGAAGTCAGAGGGCGAGAAGGCACTGTCCAAAGCGTAAAGATCTTGATAGTACTGACGGAATGCCTCCAAGATCTGCTCTGGGTCTGTAACTATATGGCCCATCCGAGGTTCCCTTATATGTGTGACTGCTCCCTGTAAAACCTGTGTATGTAATCTGAATGCTAAAACTTTAGATGCACGTGCCCTGCCTTCTTAGAACTTCTGCCTCAAGTATTGGAGTGCCGTTTCTGGTTTAGCATTTAGGATTTCTTGAAATTCCTTTTGTAATTTAATAATATGGCCCTTAGGAGACATCTCCTAATGCATGCAGACATTGGCAGTCTGCCAGTTTGGTTTGTAGAGATAAGAATTTCACCTCTTGTTGTTTCTTTATTTGAGAGGTAGCTAATATGTTCACCCCTTAGTACACTCTTCTAAGTGTCCCACAGAATTGCCTTAGATACTCCTGCTGTAGTATTCTCTTGGAGAATCTGTTCTATTTTGTCTTTGATACATTTCTGTCAGTCTGGGGAATTAAGGCGAGAGTAACTAAGGTGCCACAGGGTGGTTCCTAGGGTAGGGCCCCAGTGCAGATTAAAGAATAATGAGGCATGGTCAGATAAGTAAATATATATTTGATGTCACAATTTTGCACTAGGCCTATGTGTTCAGTAGAGATGTGGAATAAATCAGTCTAGGTATAGTTCTTATGTGGACCAGAATAATGAGTGTATTGCTGCTGCAAAGGGTGAAGAAAGCATCAGACATCAGTTGAGCCACTTTCATGAATTATGGAGTGGCCCCTCTTCTGTGCCCTCACTTCCTTTGAAGGGGAAGGGTTAGTGGTGTTTTGCCTATCAAAAATCATATTGTAGTCCCCTCCTGTTAAGAAAAGGCCTTTTTGGTGTTGGAGTATGGTATTAAGGAGAGATTGCACAATTGATGTGTCCACTCCAGGTGGAATATAAAGACTAACTAAGGTGATTTCTCTTCCCATGTTCTGCCCCGTTACCATAGTTGAATGCCCTTGAGAGTCAGCATAGGTACATGTACACTGAAAAATGGTCTGTTTAGGGATAAGAATAGCTGTGCCTCATCATTTCCCTTGTTTGTATGAAAATGCCACAACTAGGGAAAAAAAAAAAACTAATTTCTGGTGTTTGTGCTCAGAGAGATGTGTCTTCTGTAGCAGTATAAAAGTAGGGTGAAGTTTCTTTATAGTAGACAAGACTTTTGACCTCTTATTTTATTATTTATTTATTTATTAAATTTTGGTGACTGGGTAAGCCCACTGGGCCCCAGAGGTCCCTTTTTCAGGGGCAACCCGGGATTTACGTGGAACAGCAAAGTGAAATAGTGAGCATGATTTACATGTATTACAGGCAACATACAGTATGGTTCAGCATAGTGAAGCACTGAGCACGAGTTACACGTTTTACCAGCAACATACAGTCATGATAGATGAAAAGTAAAACAGGGGGAGCTGCAAAGTTGATAAGTATTACTGGACCTAGAGGAAACACGCTAGAGTCAGGATAGGTCCAGGGAAACCTTACATCTGAGGGGTGGTCTCAGGGATCAATGCAGTGGCAGGTGCTGGCTATCACCATGTGGGCCTTGAGCCTAGTGTGGAAACTTTTCATAGAGGGTGCTTCCTGCACACTGGGAGGGAGTGTGTTCCACAGGGTGGGAGCGGTGTGGGTGAATAACTTATAACAGGACTGTTAAGGCCATTCACATTTTGTGAATACATTGTAGTATGCATATTAGCCATGTAGGATCCAAAACATATAATTTAGACTAACTGAGAGGAGGAAACATGTCCAGGTGCCTCAACTGTAAGGTACAGCAGTGGGACAGATAAAGGTATTAAGAGAAAAATCAATCTCAGTGTTCTCCTGACACAAAAAGGAGGAAAAGCAGCATTTGGCAAAGCATGTCCACTGGAATGCCCAAGTAAACAACACAGAAACAACCATAGTAGAACTAGCAAAACATTAGCAGTCTTATGGTGAACCAATGTAGAACAAGAGCAGTGTAGCAAAGTGTACAGTGTAGAGCACAGAACTGTGCTACTTCCAGGGCAGGAGAGCTCCAAATACAGCTCCCAAAACATCTGTGGTGGAGGCCCTGTTTAAGGGCCACCGCTACAGTTTGGAGGAAAGGTGAGCATAAACATCGATGAAAGTCTCCACTGTGCTCATCAGTAAGGCAGCATGGGGATGGGTAAAAGGGGTGGGGCTCAGGGAATGTAGGGAATGTGCCAGCAAGGGCAAGAGGGCACTAAACTAAATGAGGCCCAACATTTATGCTAGGTTAGTTACAGCCCACTGCCTGCCCAACCCTGATATGAAAACCAGAAAGTAAACAGGGAATTTATGTTTTACTTTGTCCCCGTCCCTGCAGGCCCATTAAAAGCAGATGAAACACTTGGTTCAGATTCCAGTTTCTCCATGAGCTTTGCCGAGGGGGCTTGGAGGTGGTTCAGGTGTGACAACTGTTATTAAAATGACAGATGAGGGGTGTCACTGCAAGCATAAAATCAAATAATTGTTGCAAAAGTGCTAAGGGGTACCGTTATGTGGGTGACTCAAATTGAGCAACTTAAATTTGAGTGACTCAATTTGAGCACCTGTCAGAGGAGTGACCGAGAAGGAATACTGACCGTGTAGGGGAATAGCGAAAGACAGCGACTAATGAGCAGTGTATGGCGAGAAAGGGTTAGCTCTGTAGGGTTATGGGGCATTGTTTTGTGAGCCAGTTCTGCGCTGCTCCTGTGGTGTGGTGGCTAGAGCTACCGCCACTGATGTTGGCGGACCCAGGTTTGGAACTGACATGGTCCACCATTGTGAGTTTTTTGGGGGAGTGTTGCTTAAGTTATAAAAATGTTTTTTTTGGATGTCTTGTCCCTCCAACTGCCTTCCTGGTGTTTCTCCCCTACTGGAAATGCACTACCCTGGAGTTGGTAATATAAATCTTGGAGGGTGCGGGGGCATTGCCCCCTACAAAAGAGGGTGTAGGTGGCATAGCCCCCCACATAAAACAATAGTTTATATTGTGACATCCATGGGTAATTATAGGCACTGCTCACTGTTATTTTCCTGATGGTAGTAGTGCACATCACTGTTTGTGGTTTTCAGCGATGTGCACTCACTGTAAGGTAAGTCGCCTTTTAATTTATGCAGTTATGACATGGAACCATGCTAAGGGAGACACTAGAGGATCTCTTTTGCATGTAACACTGTCAGAAATATGAGTAGCAGATAGCCTAGTCACAGGGTCTTATGGGCACCATGAGCAGTAGGGTAGACAGTGACTTCCAGACCCCAAGGTGACTCGGTTCCATAGGGCGGCTGACCCTCTGCCAGCATGCCCCAAGGTGCTATTCAGGTGATTAACCTTTTGGCTGTCTATTGGCATAATTAAACCCAAAAGGCCATTCCTCCAGTGCTCGATATTAATTTGGTAACTGCAGCAGAACCATCTTGTCAGAAGTCATAGGGAGAACACCGATATGGTGCATCACTGTTAAAGCTGTCCCCTTCCTGCGCACTCCCAGAAACTGACCCCCCACCCAGTCAGAGAAGGGTGCCTAGTTAAAGAAAATGAATAAAGAAGACCACCCCAAGTAATTTTATCTCATACTCCCCTGGAGGATTAAAATAGCACTGTCAAAAAATAGAATAACCAAATCAGAGCTTACAGACTCCTGATGCAGCAACTGAAGTTCCACATGAAGAGACAAGGAGGTGAGATATTACAATTTCGCCAAATCATAGTCAGGTACCAGAGTGAGGTATTTTCTGGGGAGAATGCAATAATGCCTGCATGTCCTTCAGGGCAGCAGTCAAGTGAGCCTTATGGGAGGATAGATGTGCCTCCTTTACAGCTGTCATCTCTGAGGATTTAGAACAGCTGGGAGGGGGCTGTTGTGGTTTTGGCACAAAGATTCCTCTTGCTTGCAGATCTTCCACAGCAGCAGGAATAGTGTCATAGAGAACTGAGCCATCTGAATGAAAAACACTTAACTTTGCTGGAACTGATGTTTGAAATCTGAGGTTTTTGGCTCCAAGGGTGGCTCAGACTGGCCCATATTTTCTTCTTTGTTCCATAACATGGGGGGAATAGTTGTGATCCATGTACACTCAGATCCCTTGATAAAAAAAAAACAAAAAAAAACCCTCCATTAGCTGCCAGAGTCCCAGCAATATCTTTTGTTTAATGGTACAGCTTTGATATTGCAGTATGATAGAACTCAGGCTTTGCTGGTTGTTATCGGTGGGGGTGGGAGGGAGGTGAGGACACAATGTCGTGATTTGGCAGAAGATCCAATTCTGCTACCATAATCAAAGTTACCGCCCCCCCACCTGTAGCATCACTCTCCTCCACCTCCACCTGTCCGAGTCTCCAGCTATGTCCATGTTTCTAATATATTTATAAAAATTACCTGGTGGTCTAGTGGAAGATGCAGAGAGTCATAATTGTCCTAGGAAGTGTTGTAGTTCCTACTCCTGCTGGAACTGGAGATCACCCACCACCTGCCGCCACATCCCATCTCTGTAATAAGTAACACCAGCCTACTGCATGCAGCCTCCAATACCCCTGATGTGTTCCTGTTTTAGTACTTATATGAAAAACAACTGGTGTGCTAGTATAAGAAATGGAGAGAGCCAAACAACATGGTCCTATGAAGATCTCTTTTTTGTTTAAATTTCTGTTTATTTAAAGGTTTTTGCAAGTTAAGACTTACAGCACATGATTATTACAGTAACATAAAAAGAACAATGAGCATCAGACTGCAACTTACTAATATACTGCGCCATATGTGCCCCCTTCAATACACAAAGTTTTTATCTGTTTCATGTCTATAGACAGTTCAAGGTACAAAGTCTGGTCTTTGTTTCAGCATGTATTGGACCAAGCAAGGCCATATGGTATCAAACCTGTGGATAGCAGGATATGCTTTTGCTGTCAGTTTCTCCATATCATTGACTGCCCACATAGTGTCCTGACAGTTCTTCACAGTAGGTATCTAGCTTGTGAGCCACAATTTTGTTATAGATTTGTTTTTGCAACCACCAAGTCAATGTTTAATAGTTTTCAAGTGTTTGGCCCCCTGAGCCATTCTGGAAGGTCAAGAAACAGGAAAATGCGGTCCCTTAATTGGAACCCTTCACCAAAAATGTTCTTTAGGACCAGTGTGAGTTGGTCCCAAAAAGGCTGGGGAGGGGGCAGCTCCACAAGATATAACCATGTGATGCTGGTGTGGTCCCACAACTGTGCTAGCAAGCTGCTGTCAGATCCAGTTTAACTTTTGTCACAACTTGGCGCATCCAAAAAACCTCACACAGGTCTTCCAGGAGAAGTCTTTCCATAAATGCAACCCATACCCCAACCAAGAGTAGTGTCTGGAAACTGGGACCCCCCTAACTTGTACATAGACAACGCAACAGGCCACGAGTTAGCATAGCAATAGGCATCCCCCTAGCACTGGGGTAAATACCTGGATCAGCAGTCTAAAGGAGTCAGGGGTTAGGGTGCAAAATAGCATTTATATTTACTCCAGGTTTTGGGAGAGAGGTGCTAGGGCTATGCCAGGTCTTGCCGAAGGTCCTTCTCCCAGTCTTATAGGAGACTGGCAGACATCTCTTTACTCTGAGCCCTGCTGCTCACTCAGACCTCCACTTCTCACCACTGCTGACTACCAACTAGCTCTGAACTTCCATCTGAACATTCTAAAGTGGCTTATGGTGCTGTCAGAATTCTAAGTGACATAATCCATTCTTTGCTTAGCCTAGCTGAGTAAACAATGATGTCATCTGTAAAGAGCTCCTAATAAGCCCTTTACCAGCTGCTAAATACTTTCGTAGGACTAACTTGATGAGATTCCAGTAACCCCTGGGGACTGGATGGTTACACTCACCACCAACCAGATGAGCTTGCTGTCCGCAGCAAGGCTGTGATCTGCAACGCAGGCCATCCAACCTCTGGATGCCCTATGGGACAAGGTGGCCAGGCTCACTCCTGCCTAGGCTGAAACCTAGGCAGGTTGCACCAGAGAACAGAGGCCCGCTGAAGTAACTTCAGCTTCTCTAACCAACTATCTCAGGACTCTCAGTGGCTCCAAGACACTGCTTGTAACATACCCTGACAGAACAGAACTGAAGGCCCATACTCAAGTTAAGCTCTCCAGTCTGTCTATCTCCCTAGCTCTCTAGGGAAAAGCTATCTGACCTATGCTACCTATGAGGTACCTATACCCAAACACACGTTTCACAATTCTAAACTGTAGACTGCTTTAGAAACATACATATGACATTGCTATGCATTTCCAAAACCCCAGAACTACTTATTCTAAACCTACTTATTCCTAGCAGAAAAACAGGTTAACATTTCTAGTTAAACATTTCTAATACCCAACATACTCTAAAAGAGAGGACTCCAATGAGCCCTAAACATCCTCTTCTTGTCTTCTTTTCTTCTTTTAGGAACACCTGCAAAAGAAAACATTCCAAAACACATTCTGAAAGAAAAATACAGTGATTAAAACCTCCCACTAGCAGATACTATCCAATCCCAAAAAGATTTGAATGGGTTTTCTACAAAAGACAGTATGAAACTATAAAAGAAACACATTTACAAAAACATTTGTGGGGAGGGGGTCCCTACAAAGTCTTTACTCTAAGGGAAGAAGTCCTGAGTGCACAAGGCACTCAATGCAAGAAGAGTCTCTATAGGCCGAAGCCTGCGAAAACTGTTCTTGGGCAGGCTTGAGGCCTGCTGACACTGCAGTCCAGATACCAGGAGTGTCTCTTTTGGACTAACAGTTCCATGGATATCTTCACTTATGTTGCACATTCAATAAACATAAAAAGTCAAAGAGGAAGTTCTACACCTTACCAAACTCTAGGTGCAGGTAGGCAATCTGGATCACCTCTCTGGGTCTGGGCTAGATCTCTCCTCCCTCTGAGCTGAAGAAAATCTTTGGATCATGCTCTTCCACACCACCTGCTGACCTGGTAGCTGCTGGATATGATCTGGATCTGCTAGTAGTGCTGCACCCACGTTGTTCTCCACCACTTGGTACTTGGCAAGAAACATGCACCACTAAAGCTGCACCCACGTAGTTCTCCACTGCTTGGCACTTGGCTGGAGACATGCACCACTAAAACTGCACCCACGGTGGTCTCCTCTGCTTGATGCTTAGAAGGAGACATGCACCATTAAAGCTGCAGCCACGTCGCTGTGGCTGACTTTCAATTCGGCACAATGCTGTAGTAGTGGCACTCAAGGGTAGTACCACTCAGGGTGGTGGGCATAGACTTTCCTCATCTGGATGAGTCATTCACTTGTTATGCACTGTCTCTTTGTCAGTTTTGTCTTCTTACTCTGACTAAATCAATGTAGAAGGTGCAACCTAACTTCCAAAATTTCAGTCTGTCATGGCACAGTTTGATTTTCACAAACCTATTCACATGGGGTCTGATGGAAGCAATGGCTTCTTCCCATAGCCATTGAACTCTGTTTTCTTCTATGGCCTCCTATATCTGCCTTGCAAAAAATGGATAGGTCTGTCCATACTTGGCCTCAGCCCTGTGTCTAACTAGATTTTCCTCCTTGCTGCTTTTGGGCAGACTCAAACCAACGGTCCAACATGGGAGTGGCCAGACCTGGTCAAGCCAGCTGCGGGTGTTCTCAACAGGGAAAAAGCAGTCCATCACTATAATTTTTATGACTTCTGAGCCCCGAAATGTCTCTTGTGGCTCACTTGCAATTGGGGTCACTGGCAGACCATTCTCAGTGCCTGTTGCCTTACCAATTTGCTCCAGTTCTGCTTACTCTACAGATTCTGCCCAGGAACTGATAGCTGGTTCAGTCCAAGACACAGTCCATTCTTCACTGCATTCGGAGCCTGGTATCTCTTAGTACAAAGCCTCTTCAATTTGAACTGCTCTGACTAAACTTGGACTGGGGCCTGCTGCCCACAGATCTATTGACTCAGTCTCTGGTATGTCTCTTTCCACCTTTTCTGGAGTGGAAAAGAACATTTCTTCCTGCCCTTGCAGGTTACTCTGAATCATACCCTCAAAAAGTATTTAACTATCTCCTCTGGTTCCTGCTTGCCTTCAACCTTTTGCTGCACTGAACAGGTTGGGCCCTCTACCAGAATAAACAGATTGCCTTTGCTTTTGCTGTCACAACACCACCTTCCATGCACATTCCATACTGCCTCCTGCAGTTTCTACAGTGTGGAATCATGAGGACAGCCCTCCTGGTTCTCATACAAACTACACAGACGTTAACTGGGAAGTTCTGTAAAGCAACATTTGTTAGGGCTTCTTCACAATTATAAAGCTGTTTATATTAGGCAAGTTCCCTTTCTCATTGGTTGATCCACACTCTGGCATGGAGGGGATATCCTGATTGTCTGGTTGCCATTTTCTCTGCAAAAAGAAACACACAAGTCCCCAATTACTGCTCTGCTCTGTGCATTTAAAACACTGGTCTGACTTGGTTACTCTGTGAAAGTCTGTTTGCTCTCTATACTGCTGAAAGATGCTGCCTGAATTTGCACATTTGATTCAAATACTTTCTGCACATTACTGTTTGGTACCATGAGACCCTCTGCCCAACATGGCATTTGGTTGTTTGTTTACCTTCCCAGACTACACCCCACATAGCCATGGAAAGCTTTTCTGTGTCACACACACTTTTCTCCAACTTGCATTCAGTTTTAAACACATTGATTGCTCTTTCTGTGTACAACCTTTGCAATTTCACTTTCAGAAAAATCAGCAGTCTTTCAATCTTTTCACACTTTTCTTGACTTTGTTTAGTACTGCCCTTGGCTAAACTACAGCTTGTTTGCTTGCTACCAGCTACAACTACTACAATTCAGTCCCCTTTTGTTTCTTTATACAGCTTGCATTTGCTTAATTCTTGCTGACTTTAGCTTTAGATCTATTGTATTTGCACACAGTTCATTTACTTGCCTTAGATGTACTTTACAAGTAGCTGGTTCCCTACGTGGATGTTTTGCAACCTGCTGCTGAATTTGAAGCTTGCTTGGGGGTCAGTCAGGCTGTCCAGCCTATGGGTCAGCGCCGTGTATACCTGGAGCACTACTTTCGTGGTCGCTAGTCAGGAGAAGCCTGATTGTAACTTTAAGGTCCAAAAACACCAAAGTCCAAAGTTTTTCTCCTTTGCAAAGATCTGGCTATTGCTGCTGCTCTGCACTGCATGCACCATGCTCCTCACTCTCTCTCTGTCCTCTCGAACGCTCCTTTAGCACTGAGACTCCAAGTAATGGGTGGGACTTGGTTGTGTTTGAAAAATCAAACAATGCCATACAAATGAGCTTTCTCTCTCTCTCTCTCTCTCTCTCTCTCTCTCTCGCGCGCTCTCTCGCGCTCTCTCTTACTTGCTCTCCTTCACAATGATCGCCGAGCAGGCAAATTTTAAATAGCAAACTGAAACTTTTTTTTCTCTCGGCTTGAAATTTCCACAGGCAGAAGTGCTTTTAGGCAATTTGGTACAGTTTTATGTACATTTCCTCTAGTGACTCCCCCATTTTACATGACAAACACTTGAAACTTTCTGGAGACTTGGACACAAATGTTCTTTTTCTCCACAACAACTTTTAAACTTGAAAGTTTGACTTATAACAGTTTTAAGCACTTTGTATGGCAGGGGCATACATTGCTCAGTTCAACAGTCTTAAGCACTTTGCAATACAGCTTTTCTAAGCATACAGTCAGCTCCTTTTTTTCACAGTACCACAGGCAGAAAAATTCCTCTCAGAAATGCAGGCAGCAAGATTCCTTGGCTGGCACTTTACTGGGCACAACTTTACTTTGGCACAGATTTACTTGTCCTTGGCAATGATTCCTGTTATGGGGTATCACCACCAGACAGAAAGACCCTAGACATACCCTCAACATTTGCACTGACAAGGCACCATTTTTTCTCTCCCCCAAGATCTTTGGATGAACCCCCAATTGTGCAACCCATACCCCAGCCAAGAGCAGTGTCTGGAAACCAGGACCCCCCTAACTTGTACACAAACAAAGCAACAGGCCACAAACTGGCATAACAATAGGCATAACAATAGGCAGCCCCCCCAGCACTGGGGCAAATAACTGGCTTGGCAGTCTAAAGGGGTTGGGGGGTTAAGGTACTAAATAACATTTATATTTACTCTAGGTTCTGGGAGAGAGAGAGAGAGAGAGAAATGCTAGGGCTACGCTAGGTCTAACTTCTGAGGGGGCCCCATAATAATTTACACTCAGGAAACTCAGATGTAATGTCCACTACTGAAGATGGGATTGTATAGTATGGCTTTATTCTGACAACAGATGGTAAAAGCAGAATGGGGTGGTCCCCCAGGTTTGTCACTGTACACACAGGAGCAAGAAACTTTCTTTTCCAGATTAACATACTGTTTTGGGCTTTAGTGCATTCTTTCCCACACAAACACATTCAAACTCTCCATCCCTCTGTACTAGGAATCTCTGGACATTTACTTTCCAATAAGTGTATATCTTATGGGAGTCACCACACACTTGAAAAAACATTTCACAAACTCCTCCTGATGCAGTGAACTTTGTTAACATGCCCAGGATAAACTGGTGCCCATATGTGAACCAGTTAGCCCTAAATGAGGATTAAACTGGGGTTATGCCCAATCCAGCCCCAACCAGTCTTTGCCATTCCTTCCAGGTTACACCAAATGAGCCTTTATTTCCCATGAAATGTTAAAGGACTCCCAAACTTTAAAACTGAACATTCAGCACAATTTTGTAGTGATGCAGGGGCTCTGACAGGTACACTCTAGCCTTATCTTTGGGCGCATACACCTCAGACCAACCCCTAAGAACAGTCCCGCCAACCTGTACTCACGGTTTAGTTTGTCCCTTTGATACAGATATGGAAGCAGAAAAAAATACTCCTCTTCCCTTTACTGGTAGCTTGTCATAGTTTCAACTGCACACTCTTTCTTTCTGGGCAGCTGACACTCTTCAGGATCTTTAGGGGACTGCACCTTGGATCCACAGAAATTGAAGTCCCTCCCACTTCTCTGTGGCAATTGACCCACTGGGGTCCTGCAGGAAAACAGTCTCCACCACTTCTTCTGGTACTGCTGTTTCTCACACACTAGGGTGAGAAACTGCCGAAGGTCCTTCACCCAGTCTCAGAGGAGACTGGCAGGCACCTCCCTACTCAGAGCACTGCTGCTCACTCAGAGCTCCACTTCTCACCACTGCTGACTACCAACTAACTCTGAACTCCCATCTGAACATTCTAAATTCCTCCCAGCAGCTGATTCCAAAGTGGCTTATGCTGCTGCAAGAATTCTAAATGACATAATCCATTTTCTGCTCAGCCTAGCTGAGCAAATAATGATGTCTTCTGTAAAGAGCTCCTAATACACCTTTTACCAGCTGCCCACTAGGGCTAACCTGATGGAATTCTAGTAACCCCAGGGGATTGAGTCATTACATAAATAAGATGAGGTCATCCTTGAAACAATAACAAAATATTCGTCCCAACTCTCTGATGGGGGGGTTAACTAGATCTGTAAATCCATTTCCCATCGAGTTCTAATATAATCAACATTTCTCCCCCACAAGTTTCATTAAAGCCTGGTACAGCTGTGGTATGATTGATGTTCACATCCCTACCCTAATGGTCCTGATAAGGATTTGGAATAGGAGTGGTATTTCTTATTCTGGAGTCCACACATGGAGATAAAGTGTCAAGTAATGGACCACCTGACAATAACAATAATGATCAACCTGTTGCAGGGTGTTTTGTGTCTGTATTTCAATAAATGAAAGGATCTCCCTCCATGGAGAAACTGATAAGGGAAGGAGAGACCCACCCATTCCTATCTCTGATACGCATGATCCATATTCACTGAGAGGAACAAGGAACTATGTGTAAGGGAGGTTACCAGAAATCTTGTGTGCTACAATGCATGCACTGAGAGGGTCTTATACCAAATAAAAGAGGGTGGTGTTGTGGATAGAGGTTCTGTGTGAAATGGTCTAGTGAGGAATGAGGCTGAGCAAGTAGGGTGTGTGTAGGAGAAAAGATATCCTCCATCTGGAGTTCCAGTGCTTTCCAGTGAGTGACATATCCTGGCATTAGCCAGTACAAGGCAGTGCACAGTTGTACTATTACGTGGTTAAGAGAAAAGTTTGGCAAGGCAAGTCCCTTTTGTGTTCTCAGCAAATCCGAGTTGCAAACTTAATACAGGAACATGCCCTATTCCAAATATATTGGAAATCATTCTATCCCACTTCTGAAATACATGAGCAGAGGGTGAGACTGGAAGGATCTGTGCAAGATATAAAAGCCTGGGTAATAGTATCATATGTACATGTTAAATATGTTGTGTAAGTGAAAGTGGATTGCTTTCCAAGTATCCATGTTCTTAGTGAACTGTTGTGACAGGGAGCCATAGTTTAAGGACTGCAGTTGGTCACTTTTGATTGGGATCAGTACTCCAAGGTATTTCAGAGCCTGAAGATCTCACTTAAACTGGAAAGTTTGCCTAATATGGAGGCTAGGTGTATAATGTGATTGAAATACCTCTGTTTTTGTAGTGTTTATTTTATACCTCAAGTGGGCCCCAAATTCTTGAAGTGTCTGCAAAAGAGGAGGAAGGGAAATTTCTGTGTCCTGAAGATATATAAGGAAGTCATCAGCATAGAGAGCCAGACTTCACCTCTGGTTAGCTATTGTAGGGGCATAAATAGTAGGATGCTGCCTGATGGCCTGTACTAATGGTTCTAAATATATGGCAAACAATAACAGGGACAAAAAGGCATCCCTGTCATCTTCTTCAATGTAGTGGAAATAGGGAGGAAAGCCAGCCATTCACTTTAACGTATGCCTGTGGTGAAGCATAAAGGGCCTTTAGTATATCAATAAAAGTGGGTGGAAAACCCATGGAATCCATGACCAAAAATAGAAACTGCCATGCCACCCGGTCAAAAGCTTTCTCAGTATCCAGGGTAAGTAGTAGAAAAGAGGATTTTGACTGGATGGCATGATGTAAGAAATATAGTGTTCTTTTTATTATAACTGACCATCAATTTTTTCTTATAGATCAGCAAGTTGATATTTGCTGTAATAACCCGTGAGTTATTATGGCATTCACACGCTGCGTCAATCAAAACAGTGCTTCATGATTGACTCTCATTCTGTGTGTGGGCGGGGTTCCACAGTTCCACAATCATGGCAGCTCTGTGTGATGCCTAGCAAGGAGCCATTACAACAAAATCTTCCTCTCTCCTTCCATTATCATTCTTTTTTATATATCTGGCTGGTCCTGCTTTAATATTTAAAAATAAAAACTATCTGTCTGGTTGATCGTGCTGTTCACCTGCTTCAGGCGATAGATGCTACTGCTGAGCATTGAACTCACTGACTGGCAGAGTCCACATACAGTGCTAAGTAAGCGTGTTCCTGATTTCAAAGTGCAACCTTAGGAAAAATAAAAGGAAAACAAAATGAAGCAACAAAATGCCGAGGGCAAGCAGAAAGGCAGAAGTGTGTGTGTGTGTGTGCGTGTGTGTGTGTGTGAGGGTCTCAGGAATTTGGCTGGAAAAAATTGACAGCCAGTTATTATACAAAATACAAGATATGAGAATTTAATACACACTCTCAATGTGGGATGCTTTAATAAACCCCTCGGGAGAAGCATACCAGACCTCAGGTGTGCATTAAATTCTCATATTACACACTTCCCGATCCTTTATTCTATATATATTGTTTTAAGTTTGCCTGCTTCTAACAAAGCTTGTTTGATCTCCATCAGTCAGGATGGGTAAGTGTTTATCCAAACGCTGTGCCAGAAAACATGTAAAATGTTTATGGTCAATATTGACAACAGAAGTAGGATGATACGAAGGACACTGGGTGTTATCTTTATTGGGTTCAGGTATAGCTGAGATAGAAGCATTATTCCATTATGGGTGCACTGGAGAACCTTCCTGGATTTCCTGACACACTTCTTGAAGGTGAGGTAACATTAAAGTCCAAAATTGTTTAGAAAATTCAATGGTACAGCCATCGGGGACAGGGCTTTTTTCATTTGTCAGGTTTTTAACTATCTCCACAAGTTTCTTCAAGGAGACCAGGGCAGATAAGGCTTGTGCTAGATTAGGAGAGAGTGTAGGGAGCCTTATGGGACATAGGTAACTAATGAAATCAGGGAGTAAGGATGTACTGTCCGAAGTGTCAAAATATTTTGATTGTACTGATAGAAAGCCTCCAAGATCTGTTCTGGGTCTGTAGCAATATGGCCCGTCCGAGGTTCCCTTATATGTTTGACTGCTCCTTGTAAAATCTGTCTATTCTAAATGCTAAAACCTTAAAGGCATGTTCTTCACCATCATGGAACTTCTGCCTCACGTATCCAAATACTGTTTCTGTTTTAGCATTTAGGATTTCTTGAAGTGCCTTTGTAATTTAATAATATGTGGTCTGTGGGAGGCATCTCCTAACACATGCAGACATTGGCCATCTGCCAATTTGGTTTGTAGTGATAAGAATTTCACCTCTTGTTGTTTCTTTATTTGAGAGGTAGCTAATAAGTTCACCCCTTAGTACATTCTTCAAAGTGTCCCAAAAATTAACTTAGATACTTCTGCTGTAGTATTGTCTTGGAGAATCTGCTCTAATTTGTCTTTGATAAATTTCTGCAAGTCTGGGGAATTAAGAAGAGAGTTATTGAGGTGCTACAGAGTGGTTCCTCAGATAGAACCCCAGAGCAGAGTAAGGAACAATGAGGGCAAGATCAGATAAGTAAATAGGTTTGTTGTCACAGTATTGCACTAGGCCTATGTGTTCAGCAGATATGTGGAATAAATCAATCTGGCTATTATTCTTATGAGGACCAGAATAATGAGTGTATTGCTGCTGTGTAGGGTGAAGAAAGCACTGTATACCAGTCCAGCCACTTTGTTGAATGATGGAGTGGACCCTCTTCTGTGCCCTAGTTTCCTTCAGTGGGGAAGGGTTTGTGGAGTCTTACCTATCAAAAATCATATTGTAGTCCACTTCTATTAAGAAAAGGCCCTTTTGGTGTTGGAGTATGGTACTAAGGAGAGACTGGAAAATTGAGGTATTCACCCCAGGTGGTATATAAAGATTAAATAAGATGATTTCTCTTCCCATGTATTGCCACATTACCATAGCCAAATGGCCCTGAGGGTCAGCATAGATAAAGGTACACTAAAAAAGGGTCTGTTTAGGGATAAGGCTAGATGTTGCTCATAATTTCCCCTGTTTGTATGAAGACACCACAACTAGGGGAAAAAAACTATTTAATTTCTGGTGTTTTTGCTTGGAGAGATGCTTCTTCTGTAGCAGGATAAAGGTAAGGTGAAGTTTCTTTATAGTAGACTGGACTTCTGACCTCTTAACATAACTGTTGAGGCCATTCACATTTTGTGAACACACTGCAGTATGCATATTAGTCATGTAGGATCCAAAACAAATAGTTTAAACTAAATCTGAGGAGAAGCATGTTCAGGTGTCTAACTTTTCTTTTTTTATTTATTTTATTTTATTACAACTAGGATTACAAGTACCTTTGAGCCAGGCTCTTTTACAAAGGTTCTGCATCAGAGAACAAATACAATACAAGTTACAGAAATAGGAACATAACAATAAATAGGTTGGCATATTAGGTTACAATGGTAGATCAATACAATAGCTAGAATAAGTAGAATGTATACACTGGAACACAGAGTAACAGAGGGATAAGTAGGAGGGAGGGTGGAAGATGTATTAGGAGTGAAGTTGGAGAGGGCAGGAATTGCAGCCAAAGGGCATGGTCATCAACTGGGAGCAGGCTGAAACTAGTCAACAAAAAGGGAAAGATCACTGAGGGCTCAGAAGAGGTGGGGGGATTAAGGGGGGAGAGTCAGGAGTGGTGAAAAGAAAGAAGAAATAAAGAAGTAACAGAGGAAAAGGAGGGGGTGGAGATGTGGTAGGTGATAGTTGGAGGGAACAAAAATGAGAGGGCTGAAGAGGTTATAGTTAGCATTCACAGGAGCTAGAGTTAGTAAGGTGGAGATGGAGTTTATGTTTGAGTGAGCCAAGGGTGGTAGTGGAGGAGATGTCAGGATTGAGAGCATTTAACCAGCTAGGTGCTCTGAAGGCAAAGGATCTTTGGCCCTGAGAGGTGCGACGGCGGGGAACCTGAAGGAGCTGGTATTCAGAGCCCCTAGTGTTATGTGGCTTTAGTCTAGAACTAAGCAGTGCTTGGAATCCCGGAGCAGTGAGGCCCATGGTTACTTTCTTTGCCATAATGCAGGTTTGGTATTTTATGTGATTTGAAAGATGAAGCCAGCCAGATCGGGCATACAGGTCACATGTATGAGTGAGACGATGAGCACCAGAGATAAGCCTGCAGGCCTTGTTAAGTGATGTTGAAATTCATCTCAGGGCAGAGGCAGAGGCAGAGGCAGAGCCATAGATTATAAGACCATAATCAATGATGGAGACCACCAAGCTTTGGATGGTAATCTTCAGTGCTTCTGCAGTAAGGTGTTGTCTATGTTGGTAAAGTAGGCCTAGGTGAATATTTGCTGATTTGGCAACACTGTCTATGTGTGCCCCATAGGAGAGATTTGAGTCCAGGGATAACCCTAGGTATTTGAATGACTGCACTTGCTCAAGGGTGTTGCCATTGCTGGTAGAGATAGTTAAGGGGTGAGAGCTATGCCTGTTTTGAGAGCTGTTAAAGAGCATTACTTTGGGTTTTTTTATGATTGAGGACAAGCTTATGATGAATGAACCAGTTTTCCACTGCAGCAAAGCCTTGCTGAAGATTGGTCTGCAGGAGCACAGGGTCCTTGTGGAATGAGAAGATAACAGCATCATCAGCATAGAGGATAATCTGTTCAGTGCAAGATTTCGGGAGCATGTTAAGAAAAAGGCTGAAGAGTAACGGACCCAGGATGGATCCCTGATGGACTCCAGATCAGACTGGTCTGAGGTCCGAGAGTGTCCCAGCAATTTTGACTCATTGAGATCTGTTTTTCAGATAGCTGTTGAACCATGAGACAGTGTCAGGAGAAAGTCCTAAATGCTGGAGTTGTTGGATCAGCAGACGATGATGAACTGTGTCAAAGGCCTTGGTCAGATCTACAAATACTGCCCCAGTTAAGTGACTCATATCCAATGGGCCGTGCAGTGCTCCAGTGAACTCCAGTAATGTAGAAGAGGTGCTATTACCTTTTCTGAAGCTATGTTGTTGTGGGCATAAGAGATTGTTTTTGTCCAGGTAGTCCGTGAGTTGGTTGGATACTATGCATCTGAGTGCCTTGGAGAGAGGTGGTAGTATCAAAATCGGTCGATAGTTCACATGGCAAGTCTTATCCCTGCTTTTGTGGACTGGAGTAACTGTAGCCACCTTCCATTTGTCAGGGAACTGACCAGTGCTAAGGGAGAGATTGAGAATGTGTGTTAATGGGACTAGAACCTCATCCATAGTGAGGGTTAGGAGTTTTAGATCCAGCGAGTCTCCACTTGATCTTGACTTTGAAATTGCTTTAGCGATGTGTTTTTCTGGCATCGTGCAGGTTAATTTCTTTGAAGTGGAAGGGTGGGAGAGTGGTAGGAAGATCATCAGGGATAGTGTGGGTAGTGTCGAGGAAATAATCCAGGGGAAGGACAATGCTGAGATCAGTAAATGCATCATTAAAGGTGTTCGTAGTGACCAGAGGATCCAGGGTGATGGCCTCATCAACCTTTAGCATGGTTTGGGAGGATTTAGTTTGTTTCCCTGTAACTTCTTTGATATTCTTCCAGAAATCTGACCCCTTTCCCCAGGAGTTTGAGAGAGCTTCTTTGTAGTAGGCATTTTTCAGTAGCCATATGGATTTAGTGCAGTTATTGTGGGCACATTTGTAGTTCTGTATGTCATGCTGGGTGCCAAAGTCTCTAGCCAGGGCCCAAAGGTGGTCCCGAGCCTTTAGCTGGGCAAGTAGCTCTCCAGTTAGCCACGGGTTGCAGAGTGCTTTGACTTTTCATTTTTTAAGCGGGGCATAGGTGTCGCAGGCCGCATTGAAGGAGGAGATAAAGAGGTCAAGAGCTGTGTTAACATGTGTTGAGAGGAAACTGGGAGACCAATCAAATCAACTGAGGTAGGATTTAAGGTGTCTTAGCTGTCCATGTGTGAGCACTCTGCTAGTGATGACTTTGGGTGGGGGCTTATGGAATTTATTTGACCATTCACATATAATGGGTGAATGGTCGCTTAGTGAGTCAGGAAGGACAGAGGTGCTGGTGATATGAGAGGGATGACTGGTAAGGACCCAGTCCAGTAAGGTACTAGTGCCTGTTTTATAGTTCTTTCTGGTGGTGGAGAGAACCTTTTGTGAGAGGTTTGCTGATGATATGGCATCCCCAGATATAGCAGTATCTGATGAGAGCCAATTAATATTGAAATCACCTAGTGTAATTGTCTCCGCACCTACTGGTTGGGATTTGATGACGTCCAGAACAGTTGTGTGGCTCTTCCCTTGGTCTTTAGGGGGGTGTAGACTATGATTACTGTGATGGTTTTGTTGTGCGCTCCTAAAAGTAGCTTAATAGGTAAGATCTGAGCAGTGGAGTCATGGAGAGAGTAGAGATGGGGCAACTTATGAGATAGTCTTTGGTGTAGATTGACAACCTCCACCTCTTTTGGACATGCGGTCCAGTCTGTAGACGTTATATCCTGGCAGTGCAATCACTGAGTCTAGGATATTTGGCGACAGCCATGTTTCAACAATTGCTAGAATATCGGGTCTGTGCTGGTTTACAAAGACTTGGATGGCATCAAGCTTAGGGATCAGGCTACAGATGTTAATAGTGGCGATGGTCAGGCCCCCAGTAGATTTTGTACAGCTGGCACTGGAGGTAGTAGAAGGGCCTGGATTAGGGTGCACATCTCCTGATATCAGAAGGAGAAGGAGGAGGATCTTCCAGGTGCACAGACAGAGTTTCTTGCAGGTGAGATTATGTATTAGCGGTTTGTTATTACTGGTCTGGCGTCGCAGGTGCTTGCCCCAGAGCAACATTATACGTGATGAGGGATATAGGAGTGACCATTGCCTGTATCTGTGGGAGATGCGGTGCAGCCAATTAAAGGTATCAGATGTCCTTGAGGGAGAGTGGTGCTCACAGTGTGAGGTACCTAGGTGGCGATATTGGGTGTCTTGTAACTTGTAAGGTACAGCAGTGGGGCAGACATGGTATTAAGAGAAAAATCACTTTCAGTGTTCTCCTGACACAAAAAGGAGGAAAAGCAGCATTTGGTCAAGCATGACCACTGGAATGCCTGAGTAAACATTTATAAAATGGGTAAATGGAATCCTGCATCCTGAATGGACAGGACCCGTGTCCTTATAGGACAACAACCCCACGACTGGCACTTTTAAGGCCAAGCAGGACAAAGCACCGCCTCCACATCCATGCCTCCCAGAAGCATCTCCACATATGTTACACAGCAATTCCAAAATCTGCCACTTGCCCCATCCTCCTTTTGATGACTGCCGTTTCAGCGGAAATCATTCCCCACAGTTTCCAGTCCTCGCCATCCACCACTGTGAACATTATTCCAAAGTGCCAGGTAGCCACGATTTAAAACTCATAATCTAGAGTGAGCAGGGCTAAATACCAAAAGCAAAGGACTGTCAACCTGCTAGCTCATACTACAGTGCCGTAAATAAAACTGCGATTACAATAACAGCTGCAGAGGGACATGCTCACTTCCAGCATGCTTCTCTGGTGCTATTCAGCTCTGCATTAAAACACTAAAATAATAAAATAATGAATAAAAATAATAAAGTGTGTGTGTGTGTGTGTGTGTGTGTGTGGGTGGGTGGGGAGGATGGAGATCACAACTTGAAGTTCTCACTTGCTCGCTGTCTCGCTCAGCTACAGTTATAGCTGGTGCTGCCATAAATGGCATCTTTTCAAACTGCTCACAACTCTACACCCAGCATGCTTCTCCAGTGCCTAACAACTCTGCAAGAAAACCATCAAAATAAAAAATTAAATATATGTGTGTGGTACATAGTCATAAACAAACATTTGGGAGAGGCCCTGTGATGGCGCTCGCTACATTTTTCCATTAGCGCTCACTGTATACAGATCCTACTTAATCTACAATTTCATTAAAATGGTTTCTAAATCAATTTTACTATTTTTCTTAAACTTTATTCATTTTCTAATTTTTTTAGTATTGAAACCCATTTTATAAGAACAATAAGATGCTTCGGGTGTGGGTTGTTGCCTGATAAGAGCACTGCCCAGGTGCTGAAGGCACTTGGTGCAAGTGCCTTGTGCCTCACAATGCACCTAGGGTATGCTGTTATCAGGCAACAGCCCACACCCTGTTGTGTCATATTGCTTTTAGAAACAACCATAGTAGAACTAGTAAAACATGACCAGTCATATGGTGAACCACCATAGAAGAAGAGCAGTATAGTGGAATGTTCTGAACAGAGAGCAGAACGGGTGTACTTCCAGGGCAGGCAGTCTCTAACTATAGCTCCCAAAATGCCTGCGGTGGAGGCCCCTGTTTAAGGGCCATTGCTACAGGGTGGAGGAAAGGTGAGCATAAACAATGATACAGGCCTCCACAGTGCTCACAGTAAGGCAGCATGGGGGATGGGTAAAGTGATGGAGTTCAGGAAATGTAGGGAGTCTGCCAGCAGGGGCAAGAGGGCACTAAACAAGATGAGGCTCAACATTTATGCTAGGTTAGTTTCAGCTCATCTCCTGTTTCACCTTGATATGAAAACCAGAAAGTAAACAGGGAATTATGTTTTACTGTGTCCCCATCCATGCTGGTCCATTACAAGCATATGTAACACTTGGTTCAGATTCCAATTTCTTCATGATCTCAGCTGGTGGGGGGGGGGGCTTGGAGGTGGCACAGGTGTGGCAGCTGTCATTTAAAGGACAGATGAGGGGGGCACTGCAGGCATAAAATAAAATCGTCAAACACAAAATTATCACCTGCACTCCAGAGCCTGGCAAAGCCTTACATGGAGAAGCACCGGGGCACCTGATCATGGTATTTTCCATGACTGTGTCTCCAGTTGGAACTGGTTATTGTAGCCGAAATAAACTGCACTTTTTCTTGAAACAAATTTTGTGTTGGAAACTTCACTGGAGTAATACCAAGCTCCTGGCTCTGGAGTTCAGGTGATAATTTTGTATTTGCGGAACTTACTCATGGTCTGCCACCCATTGCCTGCACCCTGCCCTGGTCCTGAGCACAGCACATTCCTTGTCTTGTCCATAAAATAAAATAATCACTGCAAAAGCACTAAGGAGACACTAGAGGGGGCTTAGTTCCATAAGGCCCCCCCTCTGCCAGCATGCACCAGGTGCGATTCAAGTGATTACAGGTGATTAATCTTTTGGCTGTCTACTGGCCTAATTAAAACCAAAAGGCTATTCCCTCAGTACTCATCATTAATTTGGTAACTGCAGCAGCACCCTCTCATCAGGAGTCATAGAGAGTGAACACCAATATGGTGCACCACTGTTAAAGCTGTCCCGTACCTGCAAGACCCTGGAAACTGACCCCCCCCAGCCAGTCAGAGATGGGTGCCTAGATCAATTCAATTCAATTTAACTTTATTATTCGACTTATATGAAGTCATTACAAACAATAAAAAAACAGATACAGAAATATAAAAATTACATTTTACCATATAATACATAAAAAACATAAATCCATTCAACTTTCTTTTTAGACTTAACTATCATTTTATGAGACATATTGATTTAAGCCTGACACATATGTCATTTTTTTTTGCTTTTAATTCCATTCATAAAGGAAGCCACAGGTATTAAAACATCTTTAACATTTGTTTTTAAAAGATAGGTTAAGTGTATTGGTTCATATTCCAGTTCCCTTATAATATTTCCCCAAAATGTCTTCCTATATTCATTGTATAAAGGACATAATATGAATAAATGTGTCAAATTATCCTGTCCATAACCACATTTACATAAACCATCTGTATCATCTTTATCTTTTACATATATTTTTCTATTACTCTGACTGGAAAAACATTCAAATCTAAATCGAGTGAAAATCAACCTTTGACCAGGGGTTGTCAGTGTAAACAAATATTTTTCCATTTTATGATTTCTTTTGTTATATTTTAACCAATTACACACCTTGTATTGTTTACATTTTTCTAAATCCTGTTGCACAAAAACATCTCTTATTCTGTTTTTGATTTCCAAATTTAAATGGCCATTGGGATATCTAAGGGTGTCTGGAATACAGGTTAATAAGCCATATGGTCTAAGATAGTCTTCAACTGTCCTCATACTCGGAAAAACTAATTTTCTATATAAGTACTGAATTGCCTTATCCAGGCATAATCTTGGGTATCTACACGTTTCCATACCATAAACTTTTAACCAGTAAATTATGCATTTGTATAATCTGACCTGTTATCTGTACCTGCCCAGTTCTGCCCTAATTAATGCTGAAGGAGCACTTAAGGCTAAACCTAGTAGTTTCTTGTAAAATTTATTTAAACTGGGTTCAATCATTATGTTTGAATGACTGACCCATATCTCTTCTCCGTACAGAATCTGGTTTTTAATTTTTGCTTTTATTACATCAATGTTTCCTTCCACTGATTTTCCTCCGTACTTATAAGAAAATGTATAAATACTAGGAGTAATTTTCCTTACTTTATTTTGAGTTTCTGAAATATGTTTCTTCTAAGTACCATCCTGTGAGAATATTATGCCTAGATAACAGAATTCCTGTACAACTTCTATTCTGTTGTTATTTATTGTATACTTATATCTGTTATTATTACCGCTAAATATTAGGACTTCTGTTTTTTCATAACAGATCTCTAACTCTGCTTGAACACATTCTTGTTGAAATTTCTTTAATATTCTTTTCATACCCAGATAACTGGTTGAAAATAAGGCAAAGTAATCTGTGTAGGACAAATATGAACATCTTTTATCTATCATCAACATATGGAACTCTGGTTCGTGTAATGTGTTAAGGACGGTATCGAAGAAAAATTAAACAGAATTGGTGATAAAGTGCAACTCTGTTTTACCCCTATGTTGATCTCAAATCAATTACTAATTTCCTCTTTTGTGTTATATCTGATACTGGAGAAGTTATTCTGATACAGTAGTTTGATTATATTTAATATTGATATCTCCACCCCATTTTGTTCTAATCGTTCCCATAATAAACCCCTATTGACCCAGTCAAAAGCTGCTTTTAAGTCAATAAAAGTGCAATAAAACTTTTTTTTTTAATTGTCTTATATTTGTATACTGAGGGTGGGATATTCAGAAGTGTTGCACGTGGCGCAACACAGTTGCACCATGCGCAACCCACTGATGCGCCCTGGCATGATATTCAAAGGGGAAAGTGCATCTACAAATCCCAATGCGCTGGAGTGCATCAGTAATGTCTGCGGCGCAAGTAGGGGGGTGTGCCCATGCATACTCCGCACATCTCAATATTCAGCCCGGAATGTGCTGAGCAGAAGCAGGCTCAACCCCAACCTGCGCTGCACACAGTTGAGCCGAATAAAACAGGAGCAACAGCTGCCCACCCACAGGTGAGCTGCCATATTGCAGGGTGTAACACGGCAGCTGCCAGCTGTGGGTGGCCACCCCGAGCTCCGGCGGCACCATCTGTCGTGGTAGTGCCCCCCCATGCCAAATCGCGGGCATAAGTATAAATATAAAATGTCCTATATCCCTGATGGTCCAGTGGACCGCTTCCAGCTCAATCGTGGGCATAAGTATAAATATTCAATGTCCAAACTATCCCTGGTGGTTCAGCGGTACCCCCCTCCCCACCTGCCCACTGAGCCCCCACCACCTGCTACCCCGGACAGCGCGGCGGCAGCTCCCACCCGCAGCCACCCGCCGCCTCGCCGACTGACCGCGCCACCCGCAAAACCACTCCACTGATCGATTCATGCATAGTATGAGTTGTATGCCCATTGGTCCACAGCATGGGCCAATGGGTATGCAGACCATATTGTACTACACAGTCTGGATATGTGAATGAATCCAAATTGGATCTTACAGGCTCCAGACACAGCAACTGAAGTCCCACATGAAGAGACAAGGAGACAAGGTAATACTATTTCTGCAGATGCAGTCAGGTACTGGAGCAGGGTTTTAAATACTTGATTAGCAGTTTTTTTCTTGGGACTATACTAACTGTACAAAAAGTATTTATATAGATTTTCTAGAAGTGCTGTGTTTGTTAAACACAGTGAGGCAAGAGCTATGCATTTTCACAAAGATTTAGCACTTTTATGAGCAAAACGCTAATCAATGTTTAGAGTTAAATAAATCCCTGTGGAGTGAGGTATTTTTTGGAAAGAATGCGGTAATGCCTGTATGTCTTTTAGAGCAGCTGTCGAGTGAGCCTTATCAGAAGATATAGGTGCCTCCTTTACAACTGTCATCTCTGAGGATTTAGAAGTACTGGCAGGGGGTCATTGTGGTTTTGGCACTGAGATTCCTCTTGCTTGCAGATCTTCTATAGCAGCATAAATAGTGTCATGGAGAACTGGGCCATCTGAACAAAAATCACATAACTTTGCAGCAATTGGTGTTTGGAATCTGAGATTTGGGCTCAAAGGGTGGCTAAGACTGGCCCATATTTTCTTCTTTGCTCCATATGGGAAATAGTTGTGATCCACATACATGCAGACCCCTTCATTAAAAAAAACTCCTTTAGCTGCCAGAGTCCCAGCATTATCTATTGTACCACAGCAAGATACTTACACAAGGTTGGGGAGCTACAGATAATTATCAATAGTATCACAAAACAAAGAAATCCAGCACTCACCAAACCTATATTGACAATGTTGCTCACATGTTTTTTAAGGTGCCAAAACCTTTTTTCTAGGTGCCTAAAAACATGCATTGACATGTTTCAGATTGAAAGTCCTTTATCAAAACACATATTCACAGTGCAAAGACTGACCACTTTTTATACAGTCAAATGACATCATAACAAGTTACCATAATGATGT
This sequence comes from Neoceratodus forsteri, assembly GCA_016271365.2. Taxonomy (NCBI): domain Eukaryota; kingdom Metazoa; phylum Chordata; order Ceratodontiformes; family Ceratodontidae; genus Neoceratodus; species Neoceratodus forsteri. The sequence continues at coordinate 107,017,711 of CM028132.1, forward strand.
CACATCAAATGCGTATGTTTCCAATAAATCATACACTTTAAAAGAAACAGTTACATAAATATAAAGAACACACATTATAAAACAATTCATTAGCAGAAAAGGAAAATACCATTATACAATTCATTAAAATACAAAGTTAAAAACACTTTCTATGCTTTCTTTCCATAATTTTACAAAGAAGACCAAAGATGAATTTCATTGGTTATTTTTGCTGGTTGCCACTAAAGGAAAAGCACAAATGCTGGTGTTAACCTGGAACTGCAATAGAAACACAGATCATAAATATTAACTTACAAAGAAATGGGGAGGGATTACTTTATGTAGGGCATGACATCAAACATTCTGTTTAATCCAGGGTTCTTGCATACCCCTAATGTATAAATCCAAAAACCTTCCTTTTTTAAAAGTAAGCTGTCAAAGTCTCCCTTTCTTGGGCTTTTGCACACTTTATCTGTCGCAATGTATGAAAAACCATGTTCTCCTTCATTTCTAGCATTTAAAATATGTGCTGCATTTGCATATTTTGCATCCATTCTTTATATCGCTCTGCAGTACTCCCCCACTCTTACTTTAAATTGTCTTTTGGTCTTACCAATAAAGAAAGAGCTGCACATACATGCTGCAGCATAGATGACTCCACAGCTGTTGCAGGTAATGAATTACCTGATCTCATACTTTTTATGGCTGCATAGGTGGAGCCTTCAGTCATTTTGCAAGAGCTCCGAAAAATGAGCTACTGGATCAGGCCCTAGAACGTTTCCATTTTGGACTTTCGTAATGATCCTTCTGAAAGTGAAAAATGGTCGGTACCAGTCCGCCAAGGCAGCACTATTTCATCACTGCTCCTTATTCATAAACTTACTGCACATGCACACATGTCATGCAGATGCAGTGTTGCCAGGCACACCATCTTGGAAATGGCATATGCCATTCACAAGAACTACGCATGCATGACTACAGCGCATGTGTAGTTCTGTCAGCACCACCATCTTGTGCGTGGCATTCACACGCATTCAGCGGCAGTTGTTCCACAGAAGTTGCATTCTTACAAGCTTGCTGCAGCCATATCAGCTCTGGCTAGAGTTTGTTGCTATTGTGAGGAGTCACAAATAAACTTGTCAGTTGAAATCACTTTACAGTACATACAATTTTTATAAGTGTAAAAACCTACATTTTTATTTTGAAGCCATGTTGCTCTTGAATTCACTACCTGTTTGCTGTGGCTGATTTATCTTTCAAAGTTGAAGTCTTCCTAAAAGCCATCCATCTTTCACCACCTCAGAGAAGCCATGATCCCCCTACAGAACATATCAATTACTTTTGATAATGTTCTCAACAAGTGATGCATGAGTTGAGTATGTAGTGACATAACTGTATCAAATATTTGAGGTAACATTCTCAGTTGTTACACATAAAAGTTCCTGTCTGTCACAGTTTCTAGTGTTTACACATGCTTCTTCCAAGACCTGCTTACTGTAACTATGTTCTCTGGCTCTCACTGTAACATCATCTGTTGCTCTATCATAATTTTCAAGGGTAATACAGTTTTGTTTCAGTCTTAGATACTGCCCTTTAGGAACATTGCTAACTATATGCCTCAGATGGCATTGGGAACTAGAGGCTAAAAGAAGTGTATTTCAGTCAGTTTGTTTTCCATATTCATCTGTAGCGATGTTACTTTCAGTGATTTTCTTGATTGTTAAATCAAGGTAATCAACGTCTTTCTTGCTTGTCTGAAATGAAAACCTGAGATTTAAATTAGTGGAATGCAGATCATCAGCAAATTCACTGAGGTCAGTAAGGTCACCTTTCCATATTATAAAAACATTGTTGATAAAGCGGTGCCAACGATCAAGTTTTTTTTAAAAAAAGGGGTTTTGTCATGATCCTTAACCACTTCTGACTCCCACTTATTGACATAAAGACTTGTAATGCTGGGAGCAAAGGTCACCCCATTGCTGTTCCCTTGGTCTGCAGGTAGAAACTGTCTAGAAAGGAAAAACATTACATTTTAAACGAGGGATTCGGGGGCAGTTGGTGTGGGCAGCCCTGCAGGGCCTTTACTGTATGGGGATAAGGGGGCAAGTACAGTATGAGGATCATGCAGGAACATGCATGATGCCCAGTGGGGCAACAATGGGGATGGTCTGGGCTTGGGGGGGCACACGGACCGGGTTCTACAGGACCCTTGGAGGATGGATGTAAGTTACACCAGCTAAATGCAGGTGTAACTTACATTGCCGGTTCTCCTCCGGGGGTTCTTGCAGAATCCCGACGTGGGGGACTTTGTTTCTGTCCTTCTGGAATAGGGCACAACTACTGCCGTAAACCCCCTAGTGCCATGTCACAGGGGGTTTATGGTACAACTGCTGGCCACTTTGTAGAATAGTGCAAGTCATAACTGTTGGTGTAAGTTGTTACTTGCACCATTCTACTTGGCGCAAGTGCTGTTACGCCAGGCGTAACTTTTGTAGAATTGGGGCCCTTATGTTTATGAAACCTGTAAATGTTGAAAATATCATGGCACTAGGTGTTTTGATAATGATAAAAAGTACTAGGTCACTATTATAGAAATTTAGTTAGTTGTGCTATTTAAAATGCATGTAAATTGCTATAAGTTGAACAATCTGAAATGTCATTTTGATTTGCATATATCCCGTGATGCTTTGCATCATGCAAGTATGTGTGATGTTGTGTTTGGCTTATTGTCAATACCCTTTTTGGTAACTCTTGTTTCAGTGCTTCTGCACTGATGGTCTTTGTTTTTAAGCTTGTTTTGGTTTTTATTTTATTTTAGCCCCCACTGCCCAAGCAAACAAGGCCCAGCAAACAAGGCCTGCACAGGGTTGGAGGCTGAATCTCAGCTGCTAGGTAGATCAGAGATCAGTGTCAGTATGTGCTGGCTAAGTGCAGAGAAAGGACATATATAGTCTGTTGCTGCAAACTGATGTACTGAAGAAGCGATATGCCATTGTTTAAGGTTATCTTTTGCATTTTGAATAAACATCACACAGAGATTGTGTGTTGAACTTGAAGTTCAGTGTCTGGTCCATCTGTTATCCCACGACCCCTTCACACTCCTCTACTTGTGCTTGCCTTGTTTGTTTCTTTTGGGTTTTCTAGGCCCTATGTATCATTGTTTATTAATGCTTTAGGTTACATATTGTTGCTTCCTTACCTTCAGCTGCCCTATGCCTGTGATCTCAAGCTATATTTCCTCACCAGATTTTGCCAAGCCCTCTGTCAACTGCACTATTATTGTATGCATCAGATTCCACTGCTGTTTTCCTTCCTGCTGTCTCCAGTGCTTTCCAACCTAATCATTTGCACCTGGTCCAGGCTTCATCCTGCCACTCCCTGTTGCACTATGTGTGCTCACAGCTTTGCTTCTACTCCACTCAGTGCTAGCTCAATTCATTCAGTATTGGAGTTCAGCATGCTCTGCTCACTTTAGTCAGTGTTTTCTCAGCCGGGCCCAGTTGCTGGATTGCTATACTGAAACTTTCAGCTGTTGCATTGGCTGCCTCGTCTCAGCTTCCAGCTACAGCCATTTTAGCTGTTTGTTTCTCAACTTAGCTATTTTGAACCTTTCAGTCATTAATTTGCTTCCCCTGTTCACTTTACTCTGGCAGCTTGCTATCCTATGGCTTTGTCCTTCACTAGGACCTTGCCAGTGAAAGCACTTCTTTTGGGGGTTCCTACCCTACTAACATTATAGTTGCTGTTTGTCTCATGATGCTCAGCTTCTGGCCCCTGTTATTCCCATGGCTGGGGACTGCGGTGTCACAGTGGGGCATTGTGATTCCAATTAGCAGGAGCATGCTTATGTAAGCTACATGAGTTTGCCCTGCTCCTTTGCCTACATGGCTTTTTAGCTATCCATGCATAAATGCCTTTACCTTCATGGCTTTCAGTTATTATGCGTCAATAAATTTACCCTGCAGACTACTGGCTTCAGATATTCATTGCATTTCATTGCTGCATTGCAAATACTTACTGCCTGTAAATGCGCCCTACTGGAAAAACCTAAGTCTGCCTTAGTGGCATTTGAGGTATTCATGCCAATCATATCAGTTCACTGTTCCTGCTGCCAATCATATCAATTCACTATTCATAGATACATAGATACATAGACACTGTTGACAGATAAGGGCCTATGGCCCACCCAGTCTGCCCATTTGAGCTTGTGAGATCCCTTTATGTTTTTCTAGAAGTCTGTTGCCCCTTATCCCTGACCTTCAGAATTCTCTTATGTCTATCACATGCATTCTTAAATCCTATGATTGTTTCAGCCCCCCCCACTTCCTCCGGCAGGGTGTTCCACTTGCCAACAACCCTTTCTGTCAAGGAATTCTTCCTCACTTTTCCTCTGAATCGCCCTCCCTCCAACTTCATTCTATACCCTCTTGTCCTGGAACCATACCAATCATCTGCTAAACCTGATTGATTCAATTATGCTAAATCTCATTGATTCAATTACTGGCATCACAGCCTCTCACTGCCTAAAAGCCTTTCACTGTCTAAGCACCTACCTTCTATGTCACCATCAATTTTGCTTCTGTAATGGAACTGGTGGCTTGTTTTCTGCTGGTTGCTACTACTATCAAACCACCAAACGCTGGTCACACTCCAGCCTCCTACCTCACCCAGGCCCCACCTTAGTAGTTCTCATTGTTGCAGAGTTTGCTCGCAACCTTTCATAGATATTGTTGCAGAGTTCACTTGCAACCTCTAATAGGCCCTGCCTTGGTGATTCAGCAGTTGTTGCTCTCCTTCTCCCACCTTGGGGGTCTGCTCTCACCTTAGAGCCCCCATTGTCCCAGAGGCCTCTTGCAATCCTTCATGGTATTCCTGTTAGAGGGATCCTGAGAGCTTTCCACCAAAAATTGGAATATTTACTCCCCTTTGATTAGGTTTCTAAATGGCAGCAGCAGAGCTGTCACTAAATAAACTACTCCCTGCCTTCAGGGAAAGCGACCTAGGCCTCAGATCCTCAGAGGTTTCCTCCTTTTAAAAGGATTTTTTTTCCTCTCCTCCATGCCAAAGGCCATAATATGTAATTAGTTGTTTATAGTATATTCCGTAGTTTCCTTAGGTAGATTCCACTGTTGGCTGGAGATAAATGTTGGCCCTACTCGCTGTTCCCTCTCTCCATAGGAAACCCCCTAATGTTCATCAGTGCTCTCCCTTGTATCAGTGCTATCATGACAACCTGTGTATCTCATTTGTGTTTCATCAAGCTGTCTCATTGCTGTCGATCTGCTCCTCTACCTCATAGTAAATGTTTACTGCTTAATGTCATTTTGGGGCTCCTTCCTAAGGTACATTTAGCCAAGGGAATCTTCCCATGGCACCTCTAGTGGTGGAACCTTCTTCAAAGGTTCCTTGCCTTCAGAACCCTTACAGGGTGGTAATTCCCCATGGAATAGACAGTGCGAATGGCCAAACAGTTATCACAGTTGCACAAGCATAATAACACTACTCTGTTTTTATAGGCCCATTGAATTGGAAGGCTATGCCTGTTGTTTAATGGGGTAAGCAACCAGCCATGCCCCCTTCCTGAGCTATATAAGCAGTTCCTCCCAGCCTCCTTCTGAAGCATTTTTTCTTTGTCCCACCGTCCTCCCCTCCACATCTAGTGGCATGCCTCTCTCCTCGGGGGGGGGGGGGCTCCTTTCTGCAGTACCTTTAGCCAAAGGAATCTTCCCACTGACCTCTAGGGGTGGAACACTCTTTGAGGGTTCCTTGCCTTCAGTATTCCTACAGAGTGGTAATTTCCCGTGGAATAGAGAATGTGAATAGTCAAACAGTTATCACACTTGCACAAACATAATAACACTACTCAGGTTGCATAGGCCCATTGAATGAATTGTATAATGGTAATTTTCTTTTCTGCTAATGAATTGTATCATAATATGTGATCTTTATATTTATGTAACTGTTTCTTTTAAATAGTCTTTGATTTATTGGTATTTATTGGAACCATATGCATTTGACGTGACATCATTATGGCAGCGTGTTATGATGTACAGTAATTTGACTGTATAAAAAGTGGTCATTCTTTGCCCAGTGAATATGTCTATTTTTTTAACACATTATTTCTTCGCCCCCTTGCTGAGGAACTCTCTTCAGCAACTGACTAACCTGCTGTCTACCTCCCACTGTGGTGACCCACAACTACTCCCTCACTCTGACCAGGCAGCACCCCCGGATCTAAGTCCCCATGGGGAAGGGCTGACCTATCCTCCCAGGGCACTCTATCTATAGTATAGTGCACCTGTTGGAGTGAAGGGTCAGGGAGAGTGAGGAGACCAGCACTGGGAGTGTGGAGCTGGCAGCAGTGCCTTCGCCTATCCTCTGGGGGGGTGGGGTCCATTTTTTCTCTGTTTCCCCTGATGCTCGGTCGTACAATGGCATCAATGGCACTAGTGCCAATGCCTGCCACAGCACCACCCCTCACAATGCGTGGCGACGCAAACTCGGCTCCTCGTGGTCTCCACCAGAGGTCACACTTGTGTGACGCAAACCCTAGAGCCCTCCCCGGAAAGAGAGAACAGTCCTCAGGATGCTCAATCTCTTCCCTACCCTGCCAACCCCCGATGACTCGCGCTCACTCCCGAACCTCGGTCACCAGTATAGCGCGAGGTGTGGCGTCCGGTGCCTCAGCCCTCAGTGCCACCGGGCCAGCCTGAATATGTCTTTTGATAAAGGAGTTTCAGTCTGAAACATGTCAAGACATTTTTTAGGTACCTGGAATAAAGTTTTTGGCATCTTAAAAAACATGTGAGCAGTGTTTTCAATATAGGTGATGGATTTCTTTGTTTTGTGATCCTAGGAATATCTTTTGTTTAATGGTACAGCTTTGATATTGCAGGATTATATGCCATGGCCTTTGCTGGTTGTTATCTGGAGGGGGAGCATGATGGGCTTGTACAATCCCCAGTGAAAAGTTTGGGAGGCGGTCCAATGCACTGCAAAAAAAGGACTCTTAAAAATGTTATAATGTCCTGTCCTTCTGCTTTTTCCCAGAATCCATATAAGTGCATATCCTTCCACCTGGATCCAAACTCTAGATTGTCACATTTTGCCCCCAGGATCTTAATTTTTGCTGAAGCTTCCAGCATGAGTCAATCCATGAGGTCTGCTCTGGTATTTAAGTCTGTAATGGCTGCCTGTTGTTCAGTGGTGGTTTGCTTAAGATTTGCCAGCTCAGCCTGGACCTCAGAGATTCCATCTTGTTCCCTATGTGAAAGACTCCGAGCTCATCCAAAACTAAATTGAGTTTCTTCTTTTCAGACATACTTGCTGACCATAGGCCTGATGAGTCCTTTCCTGATGCCATGTCTTTACTAGTGGAGGCCACGGTGATGGAATCATCTGACTCACACCGATTGGCATCTGAAAGTTTGTCAGCTGCAGGTCCAGCTAATCTCCTCCCCATTAAATATAAAAGAGTGCTGGGGTGAATATTTGTCATTGTAACATGGCACAGTAAATGATGGTGCAATCGAGGAAGGATATTGGTGCAAAGGCATCATGTGACGGAAAACGAGTGGTGATTAACCCAGCGTAGAGCCCGCTGGCGCCCTACCAGAAGTAGCCACATGGTACAGCACTGGGACGCGAATGATGGGGTCAGAGATCCCACAGACCGCTAACCAGAAGCGCAGTGCAGCAGTAGAAGACAAATAGCAATATCAGTACTAAACCACCATTTAACACTGTTGATTGTGCCAACGTCTGCAGGACTCTGACATATGCAGAACTGCATAGGTACGTCCAGGTTCTGTGGACTGAAGTGAATAGTGCAATCCATGCACGATTAGTAACGGGGCAATGGACATGACAGGTATACTAGAAAGAGTACTGGAAAGAGACAAAACTATGCAAATGAAGCACAGCGGCAGTGAAAGACAGACTAGAATTGTGCAGGTATGCAGTATCGAAACTGAATTCTGAGTAACTGTACTCTTCAATATCATTTGCTATGGTACTGGGAGACTAATCATGGTGTAAACTTGAGAAGTGCTAAAATTTCTGTGTGTAGCAGAGAACAAATCGCAATGTTAACAAATGTTGTTTAATGAAGCAGAGTGCGTTTGCTACATTACTGAATCTCAGCGTCGATCTTTAGCGCTGTGATCAACCAAGACGACACACAGAATCAGAAAGCCATAATGTTGCGCCCATGTTAGAAGCGCATTAATCACCTCCAGCGTCGGGCTCTACTACGGATTAATGCCCACTGGGTGGTTGGAAGCACCCGGCCGCACCTCCCCCCCAGCAGGGCATTAATCCACGGTAGAGCCCTCCTCTGTCTGTGATTAATGCTTACGTAATTCTGTTGATTGGCTGATCTAGGGCACTTATTTGACAGACAGGGAATATAACTCCAAATTAGTCCTCCATTTCTAGTGCTAATGTCACTAGAACCCACAAGATCTTTTAATGTTACTGCTGTGCCAATACCACAACCGGAGCTCACAGATCCCAGCCCTCCCCACCGCAAACTGTACTCTGATTGATCATCCTTGAAATGTATAATTCCCTTGCATATTATTAGCTCTGACTTACCCTCATGGATTTTATATCTGGAACATTTTGAATATGATTCAATAACTTTCTTCTCGTCAAACTATTTGTTGGGTTCTCTAACATTAAAATAATATCATCCACATAAGCCTGTGTTTATCCTTTTTATAATATGATTTGCCTTATCTCATTTAGCAAAATTTCCAAAGCAAAAACAAAATTGATGAGGGGAGGCAACCCTGTCTTATGCCTCTCTCTAAAACTATTTCTTCTGAAAGTATGTTATTAATCCTTATTTTGGTACAAAGATGGTCATATAGGCCCACATTTTCAAAGAAGATGTATAGCACAAAGTGGAGATGCACTGCACATCTCAGAAAATGAGCAGAACTGTAATATTCAAAAGGGAGAGATGCATCATGCATCTCTGGATGCACCATCATGCATCTATAATGTATGTGGTGCGAATAAAGGGGGCATTCCCCATGAACGTGCCACGCATCTCTGTATTCAGCCAAAATGTGCAGCACATCTGCTGCACATCTCAGAGACGAGCCACCCAAAGTTAGACTTGGAAAAAGCATGCCTAAATGGCCAGCCACCCACAGACATGCTGCAGAACTGCAGGCAAGCCATCTGATGACAGCCCTTGGAGGTGCACCAGGATATGCTCCAGGCACCCACACACACCTGTCATGCCAGGATGGATAAACCATGGGCCACAGGTGCCATGCCACTACTTGCACCATCCAGGGAGCACCCCCCTTACCGCACCCTGGATGTAGACACCCAGCAGCCATATGCCAATGCTGTTGGGTGCCCCCCCCGTCACACCAGTGGGGTGGACAGCTACACACCAGCACATGCACCAGGGGCCATGACTGGCAACCATGCAGCCTACAGGGTGCCACCTGGTTGTAGCATGCACATAAAATGATGCCCATTGCAACTTTGCCTGGGTAGCCTACTGGTACCATTACCTGCATGGTACAGACTATTGACTGACCTGTGGTATGCAGCCTTGGTGGTACACCATAGGTGCACATGGGGGGAGCAACCCACCTGGGTACCTGCTCATGGACAGCACACTGCCATCACTCACAGGTCCCACCAGGTAACCCTATATGGGGGGGGGCTCCTCGGGTGCTTACATGCAGCATACAGAGCTGCTGTATCACATGCAAGGCAAGGCAAATTTTATTTTTCTGTTGCCCAATCCCAGAGGCTCTGGGCACTGTACAAATACACAAAAATTTAAAGTTAAAAAATATATATATATATTTATTTTATGGTAGCACGGTAGTGCTACCATAGTTAGGGTTGAGGAGCCATTTACATGTTAAACCCAAAATTTTGCACCTTAATAACTTTGCAACCATTCAATGGATTTGCCAGAAATTTTGGAATACAGAAACAAAATCCATACGCCTTGGGATCTGCCAAGTTTCCTACCGGTCGGATATATGGCTGTGGAGTTATTAAACATGATCTGCGCATGCGTCTACACTTTTTTTTTGGAATTCTATTGTCACACCTACAGGTCACACAGTTTGCACGACTGGTCCAAAATCTTCAGGGAAGGTGCAGCCGGGGTCCTTGATGTGCCTTTTGAAGATTTCATGAAAAGATATTAAACGGTTCAAAAGTTATTCAAAAAACAAGTTCCCATTATAAGTCAATGGAAAAAGTTAACAAAAAGTTCAACACTTTCGCAAATGCACTTTTTACTGTTGCAAATGGCCCTTTTACTGTCGCAAATACACCATTTTTTTTTCAGTTAGTGATCAGAAAAATGCTTGGCATTTAAAATTGAGACCCTCTAGCAACCTAATTCTGTTTGTATTCACCTAGTTGGGCCCTGAGGATGCTAGCCATGTCTTTATTTTGGTGTAAAACACCCCAGAAATATGTTTTTCAGATTTCTGGAAAAAGTACTTTCGCAAAGTAGTGTTGTACTCATGAAAGTGTCGCAAATTTTTGCGAAAGCTTTACAAATCACGACACTACTTTGCAACACTATGCCCAAAATAACAGTAATTCTTTGGCAGCCCGCTGCAAAATAACGGTTTGGAGTTTGGGGCTGAAATTTGAAGGGAACGCAGCCGACATCTCACAGATGTGCCTTTCAGTGTTGTGCTGAAAAAATATTACATGGTGGCAAAGTTACGGTACTCCAAAGTTGACATTTTTTCCCATAGGATAACATTACGGCGTATGACGCATTGCAGCAATCGTTTGGCGCCCTGCTACAAAATAACGGTTTGGTCTTTTGGGCTGAAATTTACAGGAAACACAGCCAACATCCCACAGATGTACTTTCAGTGGTTTGGTGAAAAAATATTACAGGGAGGCAAAGTTATTACAGTCCGAACTTCTGTTTTTTTCCCATAGGATAACATTACGGCGTTCGCTGCGCCTTTCAGGGCCCGTATCTCGAAAACGGTGTGAGATAAGGACTTTTTGTCGAAAAAATTCTTAGCCCCTCATGGAGCTAAGTACAAAACTAGCCAGGAAAGTGATAATACATATGTCTTTTAAATTTTTTTTCTATGTTGTACGGTTACTGAGATATAAGCAATTTACTATTCCAAGTCCTCATTTTTGTGTTCCGAGAGTCATTATTTTGCATACATTCTTTCTATTCACTGTCTTTCTCTATACAGCTTTTGGGGAAAACCAGCCTGTGCGCTTACATTACTGTTACCATTACCGTTTCTGCTTGCGGATCTGTACCAGTTTCACTTACCATTCACGTTTACGCCACCATGTGCGTTACCCTTTGCGTTTTCATTTGCGGTTGCATTTGCATTGTTTTTAACATTTCTGTCTACAGTACTGTTTCTCTTTCTGTTTCGTTTTGCGTCACCATGCGCATTACGATTTGCGTTTGCGGGTACAATGTTACTATGTGACAAGACATTCACTATTTCTCATTATCATTCTCAAAAAGAGGGGAAATTAGAGGCAAAAAACTCAGTTTAATGCATCAGTTAGGGTTGTTCCACAGCAACAAAAGCGAGAAAATTCGATGTTAGGGTTGAAACCCTCTTTGCACCCTTCCAGCCCACCCCCCCAACTGGAATCGGGGTGCGCATTGTGGTCATTGGTCCTAACTCACCCCATTCTCCTATTCCTCAGCTTCTTTCCACATGTGATGGGGTGACAGTTAGGGACAACGACCCCAATGCGCACCCCGATTCCAGTTGGGGGATGGGCTGGAGGGGTGCAAAGGGGGTTTCAACCCTAACATCGAATTTCCTCACTTTTGTCACTGTGGAACAACCCTAACTGATGCATTAAAAGGATTTTTTGCTCTCATATATATATATATATATATATATATATATATATATATATATATATCATCATATAGTAAATAATCACGTGTCAGAAAAGGCAGTATCCTGCATATAAATAATCACCCTCTTTACTTTTAAAAAGGGACTGAAAATCTATGTTCTCATCCAGCACCCAAGAAAGCCTGGCTAAACAGATGGCACTTAAGGTGGGCTTTGAATGCCTCCACCGAAGGGGCCTCCCTCACCAATAGCTGGAGTGAATTCCACAGGCTGGGGCCGGCGATACTAAAAGCTCTGTTGCCATCCGTTTTCAACCTCATCCTGGGAATCGCCAGTAGGCCCCTCGAGGAGGATTTCAAGGAGCAGACCAAGGCAGCGGGTGTAAGAAGGTCCACCAGGTAGCAAGGGCCCAGTCCATGTAGGACCTTAAAGGTGAGCAAGCCCACCTTAAAAAACACCCTCCATCAAACCGGCAGCCAGTGCAATTCCCGCAGCACCAGGGTGATGCGACAGTATTTCAGCTGTCCAGTCAACAAACTGGCAGCTGCATTCTGCACAAGCTGCAGTCGATGGAGGGTGCCTCCAGAGACCCCAAGGTAGAGCGCATCACAGTAGACAAGCCTAGATATTACAAATGCATGCACCAAAGTGGGGAGGTCCAGGGGCAGAATCAGGTGCTTAATCCTGGCAATGTTTCTCAGATGGAAAAAACTGACCCTGACAATGGATGACAATTGATGTTCTATTGTCAAACTGCTGTCTAGCACCATGCCAAGACTGTGCACCTTAGAGTAGGCCATTGATGGGACAGACCCTAGAACTAGTCCAGTATCTGCCCCAGAGGCAATCCTATTATACCTCCTGTCTGATTCCACTACCAGTACCTCCATCTTATCAGGGTTCAGTCACTACCAGCTAGAGGCCATCCAGTCATTGATCTTGGCCAGACAGTTGTTTAATACTTCCACCGCATTGAATGTCCCAGGGCAAAGGATAAGTACAGCTGAATATCATCAGCATAACAATGAAACCCCAAGCTGTACCTCCTAATGATCTCACCCAGGGGCAGCAGATACACAGCAAACAACATCGGTGACAAGACCAAACCCTGAGATACCCCACAAGACAGAAGGCTCAGGGATGAGGAAAAGTTCCCCATCATCACCCTCTGTCTTATGTTTGTCAAAAAGTACTCAACTCAGCAGATAACAGTGCTGGTTAGTCCACAGAAGTCCCTCAAGTGGTCTAGTAACACGCGATGGTCCACCATGCCAAAAGCCGAGGAGTAATCAAGTAGAATAAGAATTGTCCCCTCACCGCGATCATGCATGTGGTATCCCAAGCAGCCTGTGTCACCCTGTGCCCCTCGTTGCATTTCCAGGTGGCCCCTGTAGCCGCTGTCCCAGTGGACCCCTTGTACCCCTATTCAACTCTGTACATGGCTATGGGGTGTATCACTGTACCCAGGCCACTGCAGTCCACCCTCCCACACAGAAACATTCAATCACACCTGCCTGCTAGGCTGCAGTTCCTCCTGTTCACCTTTGGGGAGTAGTAGGGCAGCATAGCACAGCTGGAACTGAGCATGCCAGTGGTATGCAAATGACCTGAATTCATTCCAATAATGAGATGCAAATGTGGGAGATGGGCTCGGAATGTGTAATGAGGTCATTTGCAACTTTGCGCACTGCACAAGTGGCTTTAGATAACTCAGTCCTGCATGCTCTGCATAGGGCGCAGGTCACCTGCTGCACTGCACATCTCCCACTGCATGATCATGCATCTTCAGGATAGTCAGCCAGATATGTACTAGTGCATCTCATTGCGCATCTTCTGAATATCTTATTGGTTTGTGCCGGCACATCTCAGATGTGCAACACAGGCACTTGTGCGATGTTGCAGTGGACTTTTGAATATGGGGGCCATAATGTTTTTATCCAGTTAATTAATATTGCAGGAAAATTCAATTTTTCCCTAATAAAAAAGAAGTACTGTCATTCAGTCATGCCAAATGCCTTTGTCGCATCCAGGAAGAGGAGCACTGCTTCTATTTTATATTGTTCAGTGTATTCTATGGTATACTGTACTGTAACTTATGTATTGCTAAGAATACTGTCCACTGGAATGAAACCTCCCTAATCAGGATGTATCAAGTTATCCAAAAAAGGAAGTAACCTATTGTTAATGACTTTTTGCATTAATTTTACATTCATCGTTTAAAACTAATATCTGTCTATAGTTTTCAACTTCTGTCTATCTTTCCCAGCGTTGGGTATTAACAATATGTGATCTACCTTAAATTATGGTGATAAGGTGTTCTGAAGTTGGAGTTTCTGAAAAAGGTTACTTAAAAGTGGGGTAAATATATCTATATACTGAATATAGTATTCTAAAGTAAAACCCATCCTAACCTGGTCACTTCCCTTTTTACAGCTGCAGTGGGCGGAGCCTGCAGACGTTTTGCATGTACAAAAGGGTTGATGTCATATTTTCTGTCTGTGGAACTGACTGAAGGTGTAAATAGTCTCCTCCGCCTTACTCCAAGAAATGTTTTCCACCCTCAAATAAATATGCTTTCATATTAGTCAATGGTTGCAGGGCACTATTTTCTTTCCTAAATGGGAGGTACAAGAACTGGAACCTGAGTAGTGGGAGACAGCATTAGTTTTTTGGAAGAGTAAGATCCACCCCTACCTCCTCCTGAGAAGCTCCTAAAGAGCCACCCCACCTTTTTTTTTTTTGTTCATGTGGGAAAGGCATGAGGTGGATCTATCATGTTGGAACAACTGATTATCAGAGCTGCCTGGGGAAGTAATTAAGGAGTGCCTGAAACTGCATCTAAGCAACTCTTCCCCACCAACACACACATAGGCATCATCATTTTTTTTTTACTGTAAGCATGTCAGTATTTGGCTCTAACAGTATTGGCAAGTTGGGCATACAAATAAAATAGAAAAAAAGGATCAAGCAGGTGGCTTTTCCTTTGTCATATACATGCAGACAGAAGGTTACAAATCCCGTATGACTAGTTCATTGTATGGATGTTTTCCATGTAAAACAGAAATGTTGTTATTGTCATGTCTGTAGCATCGTTTGTAGCCAGTAAACTATTATTTACGTAGGTACAGTAAACAACAGGTTTTAATTCAGAAATCCGTCTTGATAAATTTGTTTTTTTAGCATTTCTGTAAGATCTCTGTCTCTCTGATGTAAGAGTGCATAGCACATAAATTAAAGGGGTTTGCCTAATTGATTGTTGTTTGCATGAGAAGTGGGCATGACAGTGGCATGCAAGAGTGAAGTCTAACTATTTTTTTCTTGGCTATTCTGGGACTTGAAGTTTCACAGTATTGTGTGAAGAGAATAAAGTCTTGTGTTTTGAGCATTTGAATAGGTTTAGTGCTTTGAAGTTAAAAGATATATATATATATGTATATATATATATATATATTTTTTTTTTATTTACATAGTGTCATGGGCACCTGAAAAGGAAGGAGATACCACTGAAATATGAAAATGCTAGTCTGATGATTTATTTATGTGTAAGATTTTAAGTGTAGTTCTGTCTAGGTCATAAGCTATAAAAAGTACATTTAAGGAGGGATGTATTAGTCAAAGCTTGTAGTAGCAAAATAAAGCAAGAAAAATAATATACTGTGTTTTTTTTTTCTTCTAATTGTTTAACGAGGAGTGGCACACTAAGCTGAAAGCTTGTTTGTAGGGGCAACCTGGGAGCACATGGAAGTTAAGTGACTTGTTCAGGGTCACCCAGTATGCAAGTGGGGCTGTGGGATTCAAACCCAGATCTCCAGATTTGCAGCTCAGAGCCTTAAACCACTCTGCTATACTGCCTCGCTAGTTATGGCAGTCATCTGTTTTATGGTTCATGATGTCGGTGTCACAAGCAGCAATACATTGCATAGCTGCAGATGTAAAAATGTCAGTAAGTAGGCATGCAATAGATGTGATGTGCAGTTACTGAAGCAAGAAATGTATTTAGGATAGTAAAATATTCCTGTTAGAAAACTGATAAATGGATGACATTTGCATCTCAATTTCAAGGAGGTCCTTATGGGATGTCAATGTACAATGTAGAGTCGTTATAGTTTTCAAGTTGTCTGAATAATTGCTTTGTACTACCACTGTTACTAAATTTAAATTATTCTATGAAGGAAATTACGTTTATGTAATGGTCTGTAAATGTATTAAAAACATTTACTTGTCTTTATAATAAAGTACTGCCACCTTCTGTTGCATGATGGGGATTTGCATATGTTTCCCATGATGCTTTGCATTATTGGGGTATGTGGAATTGTGTTTTCTTTAACATTTGGCTGTCCTGCCAATATCATCCAGGATAACACATACCTCAGTGGCATTTGCTCTGAGGTTCTTTTGTAAACCTATATTGTTTTCTTTTCCTTCCATTAAAATGTACACCTCCATATATTTTCCAAATAATGTGTATGCTTTCCTTAGAATAGAAATTAAAACAAATCTTACTACTTACAAATCATTGTGTTGTTTCTCCATACCACCTTAACAATTCCACAGAACTTCACTAACTTCATTATGCAGCAGTGGTCGATCTGATCAGAACTTGATTCATTTGTAACATCACCTCCCCAACTTCCGTCTCTGTAATTGGTGCTTCCATTCTAATTTTTTCTTCTGGCAAAGAAATAATTTTTGGTATAAATTTGGTTCCATAATTTAACTGGAGTTCTTGTGGGGTACATTCTGATGACTACAGCTTTTTTATAAAATTGTGGGAAGCAATTTACTATTTTAGCATTATCAAGACATAGCTTTCCATTTCCATCTCTTTTCTTCGTCCTGTGTTTGTATTCTTATTGTGAGAATTTTACCTTGAACTGCACTTTCTAAGTGCCATTTTTGGGACGCTCCTCTCTAAAAGGTTTCAGTACAATAAATGTGTGTATTATTATCAGTTCAGTCTTTTAGGTTCTTGTATTCTTCATGTTTTTCCACTTTTCCATTTCTCACTCCAATTTTTTTTTTCAGTTTTAATTCTAATTCTCTGGCATTTCTCTTTTTATCTTATTTCTTCTTGCAGCTGGGTTAATTATTTCACCTCTCAATATGGCTTTTAAAGGCATCCTAGTTTTGAATAATATTAATTTTATCTGGTCAATTTTTCCCTAAATTTGCTCATTGTACTATTAATTATTTCTTCTATGTTTTCTCTTTTTTCTCTTTATGGAGATCATTATTAAAAATCCTGCTTCTTATTAATGATTTCAATGTAGCTATTAATATTTGAAACTGAACTGGATTATGCTCTCAAATAACTGTCCATTTGAAGTAGATAAAACTGCTTGCAAGGAGAGATTTTGAAACTAAAATGTACTCTAAATGAGCTGAAAATGTATGCCTTTTTGACATGTGGGTAAATTCTATGGAGTCTTTATGCTGCAATCTCCATAAATGTATCAGCAAGTTAGATTCAAAAAAGTTATTAAATCTCCTGGATTTATATCTATCCAATCCCATTAATTTAGTAGATTTATTATTCTTGTCTCCTTGCAAGCAATTCATGTCCCCATCTGTTGTGATGTTTTCTACCCTTCCAGCCATCTGTGTGCTGGCAGCAGTGTGCCTGTCATTAAGGTGCCACATTGATGGGTTTGCCACCCCTTCCCCGAGGTCAGCCCCCCCATGGAGTTAGAATATTTAGAAAGGGGATGGGGGGCACAGCCCCCTGCAAAAGGAAGGGATGGTGACATCAGGATATAGCATGCTAATGACTGGGCACACTGCCACCAGTGCCCTACATACTATAGGTGGAACCTGTTTTCCACATCCCAACCCAACAACATCAAGAGGATCTCCTCTATATCCTTTTTTTGAAAATTATGTTTATTGACTTGACAAATGCAAAAACACAGACAATTTCTTGGCTCATAGTACAGAAGATCAATAAGAGCACAGTATGGTTCTCTTATCCTATGCTACTACAATGGGGGGAAATACATAGACTCATCAGTCAATTTATACAGGTATTGTGTAGGATAGCTTCTTGCAGCATACCCATGGACAGGCTGCATATATTGTCCCGGTAAATTTAGTGCACAAACACTGCTAAGGCTACTCATGGTGGCAATTAGTTATCCATGCAAAGCTGAGAATGTTTGTACTAAAGTTCATTGGATGCCTTCCTAGGGCTCACTCTTTACTAACATTTGATAGTAATATGAGGTCAGGCAATTAAACTTGATCTCTAATTCCTGCAAGTAGCATGGCATTAAAACATTTAAACATTGGAGACTTTAACTAATTACATAAGGTAACCCAGTTAAACAACTCTAACTTCTCATATTTAAATTTTTGTAATGTTACAGAGATTAAAATAACCACCTGCATCTAAGCATCACTTACATGGTGATTTCTAGGGACCAGGGGCTGAGGGACCTTCTCTCATGCTGTATGCGAGTCTTGTGCATATAGAGCCAATACTGAGCCATGAAGTGCCAGCCATTTTCCCCTGACTCCCCCAGAGATATGGCATACTCTCTCTATGGACTTAGGACAAAAAGGAATGTCACCGTCTGTGACTCCCAGCTTCCTTAACATCAAGAGATCCAAGAATCTATTAAAGAGGTCCCACAGCCACTTACTGTTCTTACTTACACACATAACTTAATGATCAGACACTATTACACATCTGGCTGGAAATGCACATCAAAAGCATAACAGTTTGAGATTTTAATTTTTTATTTCTTTATTTATTAAACTCTAGGATTACAAATACCTTTGAGCAAGAACTGCTTGTTTGCAAAGGTTCCACATGAAAGGATGGAAGGTTAACATACAAACAAAGGTAAACATTAATACAGAGTCTCAAAAAACAAAATACTGTATTTTAAGCAGAGAGACAGCAAAAGGATAGTAAGGCCAGATGAGCAGCCAGTAGGGTTGGGGAGGGTCTGTGGGAGTCAGGATGGAGTGGGCAGGCTGAAGGGCCATTGTCTGGGGGGGTGGTTGGTATGAGAAGTGCAGGGTAGAGGGGACAGAAGTCTGAAGTGCTAAAAGATGGGATGGTGTAGGTGAGGTAGGGGAGGAATGGGGAAGGGGTAAGGTGAGAGGGAGGAAAGTGGAGGGCAAGGATAATTGGCCAGAGGGAGATTAGGGCCACACAATGCCAGGTGTGAGTGTAGAGGTTGACCAATTAGACGAAGCAGTCACATTGGCTGGTAGTAGAGTGGTGAAGTCGTAGTTGCCTTTTAAATGGGCTGAGCGTAGTAGCTGAAAGGGACCTTGAAAGGGAGATTTGTTTACAGTCTGTTTTCAGTCCAATTTTAGGTTGCCCACTCATCAGTGGGAGCCTCTGGTCTATTAGCAAAGGTTCTTTTAATAGATTTCTACCTCTTCCCTGCCTCAGCAGGATTAGAAAACAAGATGGTTTTCCCTGCAAAACTGAATCAAAGCATGGCGGGAAAATGTGGTGTGTGTGTGAGACACCAAGGATCCAGAGGACTGCTCACACAGAGTCAAATCTTTTCATTCTCATCCTTGTTTTAAAGCTTAAATTGGGAAAACAAAATATTTGAGCCATCTGCTAAATAAAGATGTCCCAGTCTTATGGCTGCTGCTAAGATGTGGTCCTGAATATGCACCTGACTAATAACAATGAGAAGGGTCTGAGGATGCTCATTGTTGGGCATCTCTAGGGGGTAATTCTGTAAGCTCAAAATATTTGCCAAGTCAGATTAAGCTGCAATGGTTGGTTGAGTGAAGTCTCACAAAATGCTGCTGCATCTTGCTCTTCCATGGCTTCAGGTACACCCAGCTTACATATATAGTATTTGCCAGTCGGCCCTGTTTTCAAGATGTCTGAGCCAGAGCTGAAGCAGTTTATTTTCTGTTATAAGTCCTGAAATGGCAGCTGAAGTTTCATTAGAGGAGTCTGTCGCAGTTTTGACATCTGTTGTCAGATTGTCCATTCATGCCTCCATGGTTTCAAAGTTATTTAGAGCATCATCCTTCCTGTCTAATTCTCTTATAGTCTGTCAGAGAGCACAGTTTGATGGGCCCAGTACTCACTCTGCTCTGTCTTACTTGCTCCAGTGGCTTCCCCAACATCCCTTTACTGTTGTCTTGCAGTGCTTTCTTGTGGGGGTGTCCCATGCTTGTAAAATTTCAAAATTCACCTAAATGTTCACAATGGTGAGCTCCTTGAAGACACACTCACTTAATTTCAGTTTTTATTAAGATGTTATCATTATTTGATGGAGTTCTGCTGTCTTGTGGAGGAGCTCTAGTTGACAGCGACCATTCTGTTGGCTGCTAGCTTCCCCCATATCCATTTTTAACAATGAAATTCTACCTTCTCTGTCTGTTTTAATTTCACAAACTTGCCCCACAAAATGTTTATGTATCAAAATTATTACCTCTTTACTATTCTTATTTGTAGGTAAGGCAAGGCAAGGCAAGTTTATTTTTATGGCACCCAATCCCTGAGTCTCTTGGCACCTTACATAAAAACGGTTGGAGGAAAGACAAATTAAAAACACATAACAATATACATAAAGTTAAAACAATAAATATAATCCTATAAAGGCAGATGAGTCTAAAGTAAAATTAGCTCTGGTACAATATCAGATATACTCAGGGAAGGCCAAAATGAACAAATGAGCCTTTAGACATGTTTTAAATAACTCGACCGTCGGGGCCTTCTTCACACCAGCTGGAAAGGAGCTCCACAGGGCCAGACCAGCAACTTCAAATGCACAGTCACCTGATGTTTTTAATCTAGCCCTAGGAACAGCAAGGAGACCCTTGGTTGAGGAGTGAAGGGAATGAGCAGAGGTGGTTGGTGTCAGGAGATGTTATCCAGGGGCCCTTATTCAGGATATTTCAGAAAACATACAGAAAATAAATATTCCAAATAAATCTAGTATCATTTTACTTGTAGGGACAAATGATGTAGGCCAAGAGCATGAAAAAGATATTTGCACAAACCTAATAACATTAGAGAAGGGCCTGGCCAACAATGGAAATCAGTTAGCTATATCTAGCATTTTGCCAATCCCCAGATTAACCCCTGTGATGGAGAACTATGACGGGAACAACACGGATTTTGAAAAGGGAGAAGCTGTATTACTAATTTACTATGGTTCTATGAGAGAGTCAGTAAAACACTTGACCGAAACACCCCATGCGACATAGTATTTTTAGATTTCGCAAAGCCATTTGGTCTTACACCCCATTGGGCCATTTCTGAAAAATTATGAAGCAAAAGAATGAATCCTTTCATTGTAAACTGGATTAGGGAGTGATTGACTGAGAGACGCCAGAGTGTGGTTGTAAATGGACACTTCTCAAGGGATGGAGGTGTGACGAGTGAAGTGCCCCAGGGTTCGGTGTTGGGACCAGTAATGTTCCAGTTATCGATAGCTGATTTAATAACAAAACTGCATAGTTGGGTAATGAAATATGCAGACGATACAAAGATAGGCAGACCAACAAAAACCCTATCAGACACAGAATTAATTCAACAAGATCTAGACACAATAGCTAACTGGGTAGAGACATAAGAAATGAGACTGAACCTGAACAAGTGCAAGGTGATGCATTTGGGCAAGAGAAACTTAATGTATCAATATGCTATATGGGGTATCCCCATGGAAATATCTACTTGTGAAAAAGATCTAGGAGTACAGGTAATGGGGGATCTAAGTACTTCAAAACATACAACTGATGCCATAGCCAAAACAAATAAAATTATTTAGGCTATAAAAAAGAATATATCATCCCAGGATAGTGTGGTATTGCTCCCTTTGTATAGGTCCTATGTGAACCCTCACTTCAAGTATGTGTCACAATTGTGGAATCCTTAAAGAAGGGGAAAAGAAATAGAATGGAAAAGGTCCAGAGAAAATGTACAAAGATAGTAAGCAGACAGAGAGGAAAAGGATATGAAGAGAGACTTAAACCACTAGACTTAATATCCCTAGAAACTCATTGCATAATGGTTGATGATCTTTTTATGCATGACATTATGCAAGATCCCTATCTCTTAACTGAGCTGGAAATTGAATTTAAAACAAGGGGGGGGTGAAAACCAGAGAACACCTGCTGCAAATAAAGGGAGATAGATTCAGGAGTGATAAGAGGAAGTAGTTCTATACATCGAGAGTGGTGAAAGTATGGAATGCCCTCCACATATGATCGGGAGGTGTTTTACAGTACTTCATATGAGTTCTTACAGGAGCATATATGGGCATACACCCTCAAGCTCCTTATATTCCTTAGTATGATCTTAGGAGATAAGTCAGATAGCCTGGACCCAGTCCATATAGGGCCTTATAGGTGAGCAAGCCCACCTTGAAGAGGATCCTCCATCTGACAGGCAGCCAGTGCAGGGCTTGCAGGACCGGGGTCACATGACTAGACCTAGACAGGCTAGTCAGCAACCCAGCCACTGCGTTCTGCACTAGCTGCAGCCAGTGGAGGGTCCCTCCAATGGCCCCACAGTATAGAACAATATAGTAGTCAAGCCTGGAAGCAACAAAGGCATGCACTAGTGATGGCAGGTCTTTGGGTGGAACTAGGGGCTAAATCCTGCTGATATTCCTTAAATGGTAAAAAAACACTTTTGACCTCAGATGACACCTGAGCTTCAAGAGTCAATCTGTCATCCAGGATAATGCCAAGATGCTGAACCCTAGGAGAGGCCATCAATGGGGCAGATCCTAGGAACAATCCTGTAGTAGCTCCAGAGGCACTCCCATCATGGCCATGACCCATCTCAATCACCATAACCTCCATCTTGTCAGGGTTCAGTCACAACCAATTGGAAGATATCCAGTCATTAATCTCAGCCAAGCAGTTGTTAAGCACTACCACGATATCCTGTGTTTCCAGAACAAAGGACATATACAGTTGAGTGTCATCTGCATAGCAGTGAAAACACACACTATAACACCTAATGATTTCTCCTAGGGGCAGCATGTACACTGTAAATAACATTGGTGACAAGATTGAACCCTGAGGCACTGCAGATGGCAGGAGTTTTCATGAGGAGGAGGAGCATTTCCTCATCACCATTTGTTGCTTCCTGCTTGAGAGATAGAACTCAAACCAGTTGATGAAAGTACTGATGAGTCCACAATACTCTTGAAGGCAATCAAGAAGCACAACATGATCCACAGTGTCAAATGCTGATGAGAGATCAAGGAGTACAATAATTGACCTGTTTTCTCTATCTCTAGCCCTGAGGAGGTCATTTTGCACCCTGAATAATGTCATTTTGGTGCCATGCTGGCCCTGAAACCTGACTAGAATGGCTCATAGATATCAAAGGACATGAGGCATTCCTCGAGCTGTTGTGCCACTATTTTCTCAACAACTTTGCCTAAGAATGGAAGGTTGGAGATCTGGTGGTAATTTGTCAGGACATCAGGGTTGAAAGATGGCTTCTTCAAGAGGGGCCTCACCAGAGCCTCTTTCCAGGCCTCCAGAAAGACTCCCTCCAACAATGAACACCCAACAATCTCAGCAAACACCGGACCAAGGGCTCCGACATAGCTTGTCAAGAAATGGGTTGGTGCCGTGTCCAGCTCACAATATGTGTGCTTTAGCTTTGAGATCATATCAATGACCTCAGCCACCTCCAAAGATTTAAACTCACCCCAGACAGTCAGGGTGCCTCTGCCACCCCCAAGCTAATCACTGCAAGGCAAAACTTGCCTCACTGACGGGATCCCCGACTGGATAGTGGGCACCCTGTCAGAGAAGAACTGAGTAAACTCAGTGCATAATGCAGTTGAAAAAGCTTGTTTCGTCTGTAGGCAGAGAGGATGTAAAAGTGTCTACAGTCCAAAAAAGGTGAGATGATCTGTTCTTCCCTGCAGCAATCTCCCTGGACAGGAACTCTGCCTTTTTATAGTTGATTGCCCCTTGGTAATCATAATAATGAGCATGCAAGGCCAGTTTGTTCTCCTCCGGTCGAGTCTTCCACCAGCAATGCTCCAACTTCCGACCTGATCTTCATCGCCTTGAGACTCAATCCATCAATCAATCAATCAATCAATCAAACTTTATTTAACCAGGCTTTTCACCTTTGAGTGAGCTTGTTTACAAGGTGGTCCTGGACAACAAATACAATGGACAACAATACAATGGTATAGATATATACATATACAACATTTGAATACAGTCGATACATTTTGTGCATTTCACAGTATATACAGATTACAGACACAAAGGATAGCATGAGAATACTGCTACAAAAACTATAGTACCCTGTAATAATACAACACAACAGAAGATATTAAGTATGTGCTAAAGAGGAAACAGGGAGTGGAGATATGAGAAGGGGGAGTAATGGGGCAGTTGAGGAGAATGGATAGGGGTAAGGGGGAGAGGAGCAGAAGTGCTAGAATGACCTGACAAACAAAAGTGGGATTGGGAAAGCAAGGTCTTGAGCAATTATCTACAACATGAGCAAGTTTCTTTCAAGGCAGCTGTGAGAAGAGACTTGAAGATGGATATTCCCGGTACCGTAACAATCTTAAGTGCCTTCTGCAGGGAGTTCCAAAGGGAGGGAAGAGCAACGCTAATAGCGGCAGCGCCAGATGGTGTTTGGGTCTTGGGGACATTGAACATAACAAATGCATAGCGTCTCAAACAGTAGGTTCCTGAGTTTCGATTAAATAGATTGGAGATATAAGAAAGAAGTTTATTTGTAATTGCCCTGTGAAACCAAAGGGCTGCATTCCTCTTCCTCCTAATAGTAAGAGAGAACCAGCCAAGCATCTTGTAGAGATAACAGTGGTGGGTGTTTAAAGGAGCACTAGATATGAATCTCAAGGCACAGTGGTATAGGGTGTCTAATTTACTTAGAACTGATAAAGGACAGTGGCTATAGAGGGTGTCTGCATAGGCAAGTAAAGGTATTAAGGTTTTTTGGACCAGTGTCTTTTTTGCCTCTCATGTGAGAAGATGTCTAATACGATAGAAGACGCCTAGGAGTCGTCTCAGTTTTTTGGCTACTTCCTGCAAATCTACCATAAAATTAAGCTTGCTGTGTAGCCAAAAACCTAGGTATTTAAAGTTATCAACAATTTCAATTGGTTCATCAAGTAAGGTGAATACCCTATGATGGTGTACAGTTGTCATCAGAGTGTGGGATTTACTGGAGATGGCCATAGCTTTGGTTTGCTTGCATTAAGGAGAAGCTTCTGCTGCAGAAAATTGTTTTGCATGATGTCAAATTGATGTTGCAGCTCCTTGAATGCAAGCTCGGGGGAAGAGCACACAATGTATATCACTGTGTCATCTGCAAATAGATGTACACATGCCATGTGTATTTGGGAGTCAAACCAAGGGGACCTCAAGTGAGAAGATCTGGGTCATATATGGACTGGTGCAATGGCATTGAGTGCCTCAGATATTGCCCTAGTATAGGCAGCCACCACCTCGCCAGTATGCACTGCACATGGAGTATCAACACTAGCTAAATCAGCTACCACCAGCAGTCCCTCTGGAGACAATCCCCTTAAAGGGTGATAACTGATCATCTCAACAGGGGAGGGACTTTCAGGGGGGCCTCAAACAAGAACTTCACAGTGCAATGATCAGACCATATCACCTGATAGTCTTGAGATTCGTCACCTCAAGCCCCAGTGAGAAAACCAGGTCCAGTATGTGGCTATGGTGATGGGTCACAGAAGTAACTACTTGTGTCAGGCCTGGTGATGACATCAATTAGAGGAGGTGAGAATCAAATTGCGAGGAGTCGTCATCGATCCAGGCATTGAAGTCCCCCAGAATCAACCAACTGGGGGACTCCAAAACGATGTCAACAATGAAGCCTGCGACCTCCTTCAGGAACTCTCCTCCCAACCCTGGAGGGCAGTAAATGAGGAGAATCCTACAACCTGCACCTGGACCCCCCATGCACTGCCACACACTCAAAGCATCTGGCTAACCCCACTGGGTGCATGGAGAAGCCCAACCTGGATCTATAGCAGATGTCCACACCCTCGCTCCTGCATTCCCTCCTCGGGCAGTGCACCATGGTGTATTTGGAGGGGATGGATGCCTCCAGTACTGGCCTGGCATCATCACCAAACCATGTCTTCATAATGCACACTAGACTGACTGAAGAAACCAAGTCTGCCATAATTGCAGTCTTGTTCCTCATTAATCTGGCATTACACAGCACAGTCCAAAGGGGACTAGTGGATGCTGCAGGTCCACTGGCTACCTGCCCACTCAGTCCAGTGGGGACCCTGGGGATAGAGGCCAAATTCAAGAAAACTTGTTTTGTAAATGATTTTTTAAATTTTCGTGCATCTGTATTATTTAGATACATCACCTATAAACAAGTTATTGAATATTATGGACTCTTATATATTTGAAAAGTGTGGTTCTTTTAATGGGGAAGAGAGCCTATTGATATTCAAAGTTAATCCCCTAATCCAGATGTGGAATTTATTTATGTTCTTGTTCATCATTATTATTGTTTGTCTTTTTTCTTGAGACCTGGACACCTTATCTGTTGAATATACTGTTTAATTTTGCTTTTGATTGTCCACACCTGCTTCACCCTCTTGTACAATACAGTTTTCATCATCAGTTTGAAGCCCTTTTATGTTTCTGAATCTAGTAATGTTGTACTTAATTGTAGTGGCAGATTGTGTGTATGTGATTCTTATTTATTGTATTGCTATTTGATTTATTTTTACGATGTTTGTATTTTAGTTTTTATTTTGTATTTTTGAATATTTGCATATGTGTAAAATAGAACCTCACTGAAAATGAGCTTGTCTCAGTTAAGCTATCCGATTCATTCATCCTTGTATGTAATGAAAAAGGTTTTTACTACTACTACTATTACTACTACTAGTAGTAGTACTCTGTTCTATTTCTTAACACTTCTCATCTAATTTATCAAAAGGTGTACTTCTTGTAGACATTCTCAGCCAAATACTTGGATCTTGTAAAGCAACATTTAACTGGATTTGTATGAAAGGGCTTGAGGGTTTTTTGTTTTATTTAATTTTTCCACCTTTTTAAACTCTTCATTGTGGAATTGAGGCCTTTATTGTGAGTCTTTTTTTCTGAGGTTCTCTAAATTTTATGTAATATCTTCCCCTTTACTTGTTCTGTATTACTTTTGTACCTCTAGTTTTCCTCCTGGCCCTAAGATTATTTTTATCTGTCTTCTGCAGCAGTTTGTTTGATATCTTAATTATTTGCATTTGTCATTATATTGGACAGGGGGAGCTGTCCAGTCAACTCACTATGAAACCCATTATCTTCCTTAAAAGTTAAATGTTACAGGTTTTGTAACAAAATCTGTATTATTTCTCAGCTGACCAGAGAAATTTATTCTAACTAAAAAACGCTCTCTCTTTTTGCCAGCTACTACTCAATCTTTCAACAATGTTTCCATTTTTATTACTTTTTGCACATAATTTGCTCAAAGTTTTCCAAACCCTTTAATTATATTCATTTATATAAGTGAGTAATTTTGACAGAGGCAAGACACTTACTGCTGCTGTCAAAAGATATTCTGGAGCACTGGAACTGACATGCTTTGTCCCTTTTATGATGTTCATCTGGTTTAGTGTTCATCTTCTTCAGATATATTGCGTATCATGGCTGCCCAATCTGTTGGCATCTGGTGCTCAGAGCTCTTCGCTGAACTCATTCTGTTAGTCTAGTCCTGACATACAACTTTCCGTATATGGAAGAACTTTAAGAGCGGCTTGCTATTTTCTTCTTTCTGGTTAATACAATTACATGGAGACTTGTTTCAGTTCTTGTCTCTGTGAGGATTCAGTGAGAATGCTTTGGTTTTAACCATGTGCCAGTTTAACAGGTCACCATTAAATGACTAATGGCACACTTATTAGCAGACAGTACATGAATTTCACATATCACAGTAGTCTCGGCAATGGTATTGACTTTGCGTTGCTTCTTTCTAATCAAAAGTATTTTTCTTGATTCACTATAATGCCATGGAAGTTCAAACATTGTATTTATCCCAAGCGGATATGTCTTTTTTGGCATTCTTTGTGCAGGGATCGGCAACCACTTCCATGCTGCCTAACTACCATGTATGCTCTCTGTGTTCTGCTCTGCCCTAGCGATTGCCTCATACAATGTTTGTCAAGTGGGATCATCTCTGATTTCCCCCAGTTAATAGAAAGGACAAGATATGCCAGCAAAGCATTCAGTTAAGGATGTTAGGAATGGCAGGGTTTGTTGGGGATTTTGCAATGTAAATAAATGATCAGCATATGCCAATATTTTGTACCATTTACTGTATTTCCCAGCTGGTGTCTCTAGATCCAGGGGTTAAATTGGACAGAAGCCCACATGAATTCAGTTCCATCACCTCTTAAAAAATGTATGACAGTTCCACCAACTCTCTCATATTTCTTCATTGACTAGTATAGGACTGTTTCACGACCTAGAAGTGATAGTTTCACCACCTAGAAATCAAAAGATGTAAGATTTCCCCCACCTAAGCATTTCCAATTTAACCACTGCCTAGATCTCTCTACATTACCTAATATTTGTGATTAGAGAGTCAGTCACTAATAAAAAAAGAGAGTGGGCATCCTTGCTGAGTTCCTCTTTCTAAAGAAAAGTTCTCAGATTTTTAAGCTGTTGGTTAAAGCTAAGGCCATGGGACATTTACAGAGCGTTAATACCCACCCCCTGAAAGTAGCTAAAACCAAATTTTTTATGACCTCCTGTACAGTAAGCAAGTCCATTTGATAGGATTAAAAGCCTTTCCTGCATCCAGAGATGCCATTGTCAGTGAGTTATCTTTTTGAACAGTCCATGGCACAAAAGCAACCTTTAAATGTTGTCTGACCCTTGCATTTCAGTGCTAACACCCACCTGATCTTTTCCAATTAAGGCAACCATTTACATTTTGAATTCTGTTGCTAAGTGTTTTTGTGATAATTTTATAGTCATTATTAAGGAGTGATATAGGCCTGTACAGTAATTTACAAATTCTTCATCATATTTACTGTCCTGTGAAGTAGAACCACCAGAGCTTCAGTCAGAATGCTTCGCGGATGGCCAGTATTATGGGCCTCATTAAGCATACCATATATACTCGCATATAAGTCGATCCATGTATAAGTTGGGGACCCTTGTTCATGTAGCAGATTTGTTCCTCAGCTTGTGACTTGCATATAAGTCGAGTGGTCTTTTATCCAGGTCTTAATAAGCAGAGTGTTGCAGGCATGCAGAAATGGATGTAACTTTTTCGTTGTTTCGCAGTTTGACCGTAGATGGAGGACAGATTTCCAGATGGGGAAGCCATTCTCCAAGATGTAAAAAAAAAATTAAAATCTTGGCGCTAGTCCCCATCACAGATCCTAGTCCAAGTAAAGATTCCCCTGACAGAAAACAACCCCGTATCAGTGAACTGACAGCAGATGCCTTACCATGTCATCTTGATCATGTAAAGTGGAGCAGGCAGCACCAGAACCGGGAGCAGGCATTCCCAAAGTGGCACTATTTGAAACGCAGAGATTGGGTTTGGCAGAGTCTGTGATCAGGGATCCCTGAAGTGCACAGTCCCATCCAGCACAGTCAGCAATCATGGATGCCCGATCCGCACTATGCACCGGAATAATATACGGCTGTTCAGCAGTCTGATCGGCCAGTGTAGCTGTGAGACTTCCTCTTGTCTTCCCACTGACCTCATATTCTCTGCCAGTTGACCCACAGGAGTGTCACTAGCCATCCATTACAAGTAGCTCTGACAGCATTGTCACTTTAGTAAATGGGCAGCTGCAGAGCGTGACAGTAGCTGCAGAAGCAGACACACATCGTCAGTGCTACTAAATTAGCACAGAACATTAAAACAGAAAACGACTGTTCGTTCCAATCACTGCATCACTGTTACCTCATCTGCTAGGAATTGTAGATCTCATTTGCAAATGTGTCTTGTTAAGAGAGAGGCAGTAAAGAACAGCAGAAAATAGACTGGCATGTAATAGGTGTAGCTGGTGTTAATCAGCTAGCGAGGTGTTAATTTTAAGTTGGTTAGCTGTCAAATTAGGTGTCAACACTCAGTACTGAGTGAGCAGTGCAGACAGAGAGCAAAACTTGCTTTTTGTTTCACTGACCTTTTTTTTTTATTTTACCAGTTACTGGCATATAAGTCGGGACCTGCAGTTTGCGAGGGTAAAAAAACTCCCCAAAAACCAACTTATACGTGAATATATACGATATCTAGAGTATGCAATCTGGTGACTGGCAAGAGGCGTTTGTAAAATTAACTTGGCAACCCATCCAGACACAGCATTTCATCCTGCAGAGAGAGATACAATGGTCACTTAGAGCTCTAAAACTGGAAACAGGTTTATCAAGCACCTCAGTTTGAAATACTGTTAAGCTTGGTAGTTGAGGGGCCAACAAGAAGGAGTTAAGTCTGAAGTTATCCAACTATGATCTATTCCTACTAAATTCTGGCTTGTCTGCTTCTTCAGGTATGAGGTACATTTCCTGGAGCATGGCTTTGTCTGTTCTACAGATTTTCAAGAAATGTAGCACACTTGCTTTCTTAACGGGGGAACAAAGACCCTTAATGTTCTATGTTCTTATAGTACTGGATGTTATAGGTGTAGGTTGATGAGTGTTTGAGAGGAATGTGGATTGTAGTATGGTTATTTAGGTAGTAACCATGAGGCATGGAACCATCAACTGGCTGTGGGGCAGGAGAACTGTTGTCAATAACTGCAGCATGAAAAACTGAGCCAAGGGGCTCCTGTTTAGGATGATTGTGGCTGTGGGTGCTAGGAATGGAAATGAGAACTGATTGGCAGATGCAAAGGCCATAGAACTCATGAGGAGCAATTGCATGGTCATGCTGAGTAATCAGGTAAAGCTGAATATTCAAGACCACTTTAAAAGCAGAATTGCTGGATGTCCTGCAGATCAGCTGTGTAAAGGGTCTCTGCCCTTACATTGTTCCTGTATGCATGTCTTTGCACTGGAGTTTGCTGATTTTGTACTCGGTAAAGTTACATGTTTTACTATACAAGGTCTGTACGTCTGCTTTAGTGGGTGATGAGCTCCCTGACTTCTCTTTTTAAACTATTTTAGAAAATGAAAGATCAAATTTTGATTCCAGTATAGAGATCCAGTACTGCTATTCATTGTTCAGAATGAACACGTTTGATTACTATAACATACAGTACATCTGTCAGTATTAAAATAGGTGGCAATAGCTGGCAATGTTTAACATTATATACATGGTGAGAAACATTCTCTAGTTACATATTCCCATTCTCCTACAGAGCATTTCAGTGAAGGTTCAGTTACATATTTGCTCTCTTCTATGCACTTTGTTGGTGGAAGTGAATTCGCAAGGATCGCGGCAACCTCCCTTGAGGGAAGGCTCACTGCATCTCCTAATGCTTTTTGGGTCTTGATCTTTCTGTTCTTGGGCAGGACCTCTTATCTGGTCCTCCTCCCCACAGGTATCTGGTGGGTTCTTTTCCACTCCCAAACCCTGGCTGGCTCCTGACCCTCTGGAGACCTGCACCAGAGGGACCTGTACCACCTGAATCCTGGGACCCTGTCACCATCCCTGATCCTAGCGGCTCCCTTGGCTGGTCCCAGCCAGAGAAGCTAGACTCTCTCTCTCTCTCTTGCTGGCAAAATAATCCCCTCTCCCCCCGCGTCTGGGCTTTCAGCTATCCTTTCACTCTTATAGTGGAAAGGGGTCAGGGTCAGGCTGTGAATATTCATGTAACTCCAGACATCCTGTCTCCAAGCTGAGGACCATTAGAGAATCTGTCTTAAGGCCAGGCTTAACCCCTTGTACACTCTCTAGTAACCTGCCTTGAGCTGGAAGAAGAGATAGGCTGGTTACACACTCCTCTTCCAAAAATACTAGCGGTCCCCTGCAAGGGTAACCCAAAACTGGTGCCAGCTCCTTCTTTCCCAGTGGTAATGTCCTCCTGGCTTTTCTACATGGGGAGGGTGCTACTCCCACTCAACCTGCATCTGCCACAGGCTAGAACACAGAGAAAGGCTTACTTGTACCTTGCAGGCATATGTGCATTGGGTGTCTTATCTATAAGATTGTCAGGATACATAATAACTATGCTACACATATTCACTTAAATAACCATTAACCTTAACTGTTAAAACACCTACACCAGCAATATATGACTAAGGGCTTGGATGATACCCTGTCTCGCTGCAGCAGTCTTCACTTTCATGGCATCTTCAGCCTTTCTTCATTGCCCTCCTCATTCTGGTTCCTACAGGGACATCAAGTTGAGGCCAAGCTCCACCTGCAGGAAAGAAAAAGAAAAGAAACCCACACACCACACTAGATTTCCAAAAACACTTTCCCCCCAAAAAAGCAAAATTATTTCGACTAGTTACATAGATACATACATAGATACATAGACAGTGTCGGCAGATAAAGGCCTATGGCCCACCCAGTCTGCCCATTTAAGTTTGTAAGTTCAGTTTATGTTTTCCAGGAAGTCTGTTGCCCCTTACCCCTGACCTCCAGAATTCCTTTATGTCTATCCCATGCATTCTTAAATCCCATGATTGTTTCAGCCCCCACCACTTCCTCTGGCAGGAAACGGCATACCTGGTAATGGTAATTTGTAGTTGTACAAGGAAGTCTACTACTTTTTAGTCTGTGACAGCAGTAAGCCCCACTTCCTTATGGGGTGGGTCTCCCAGAGGAGACCCTACATGCAAGACTTAAAGTAGTTCAGACGTGGCCTCTGCTGCAATATCCATGCAAGCCGTAGCCTCCTGGAATTGAGGTCTCAAGTTACTCCCTTGGTGGAGCAGCAAAGTAATTTTCTCCCTCCTTTGCGAAAAAGGCATGTCAAGATTGGTTGAACTATTGCAGTTATCTGTGGTACTTCTCAGTGCAGAGACTGGGACCCCTCCCAACCCTAATTGGCTTTCAAATAAAAGTGCAGAGGATTGCAATATGCATACTACTGGGAATGGGGCTTCTTCATTCTTTCCCCATCTGGTCTGATGGTCCACACAAAATAATCTGTCTGTATACCACCTAAGTCTGTGTAGAGAACCTTGTGCATCTGGATGCTTCTGCCTTTGTCCATTGTGGACATATTTAATCTAGTAAAGTGGTCTATTTGCTCTTTATTTTTCA
The DNA here is from genome assembly GCA_016271365.2 of Neoceratodus forsteri. NCBI lineage: Eukaryota > Metazoa > Chordata > Ceratodontiformes > Ceratodontidae > Neoceratodus > Neoceratodus forsteri. Next base: position 107,050,699 of record CM028132.1, read on the forward strand.
GGTGGAATGCATGATTCCCATTTCATATGGCCTTCTTAGCCTCCAGTAGCAGAAAGCAGTTGCATTGAGCTTCAACAATTTCCAAGGGAAGTCTGGGCACATACAGAAAGCAATACCCATAGCAGATTTCAATCCATTTCTTCATTACTGTCTCCTTGACTTATTTTTCTGAGATGCTTCATATCTCCTTTTCTTGGCAGTGGCCATGGTCCATGCCACCATTGTTTCTTGACCTCACCTATTTCTTGCTGTCTTCTTACATTAGTTTCTGGAGTCTAGGCCTCTGTTGCTAGTTAATCTGATGCTTCTGTGAAGTGGCAGCAACTGAAGGAGGGGACCTGGAGGCTTGTATAGAAGACTCTTTTTGGGGTTGGTTTTGTGGCCTCTTCATCCATGACCTTCTCTACCACCACATCGGTGAATTCTTGTGGCTCTTCAAGTGTGATAGTTTAGCTGCTGTCCTGCTTCTTTTTCTTGGGGTCAGGCCAGGATAGGTGAGGCATGACCTCTAGGCAGGCCACAGGATTAGCAGCCACGTCAGGGGATAAGGCCATAAAATTGGCAGGGGCCTTCTCGAATGGTAAGCAGCCAAGCCACTCTGAACTGCCAGTCAGATTCCCCTCTGTCCACAACCTGCTCTCACTAACAGGTATACTGAACCCTGCATTCATCGCAGAGTCAGCTAAAAAATTGTTGGTGGTACACAATTATGATCCCCTTGAGGTACTTCAATATCTATCATATGTCCATGTTCCTTTCTGGCCTCAAGTGAGTACAAGTTCAGTCTGTTCAATCTTTCCTTGTAATGTCTTTCCTTCATACAATGCATCATTTTGGTGTCCCTCCTCTGCACTGTTTCCAGACAACCTATGTCTTTATTAAGATGACTTAAGGCTCCAAGAATTCTTCCATGTGATGCTAACGCCTGGCACTGGCACCATGGAAAGTCATCAAAAGAGGAGAAGTAGTATGATTCGGAGGCTATGCATGCACATCCTTGACAGTTTGTTCAAGCTGTTCTGCTTTTCCATTGTAAAGTGGAGCCCATCATGATGCCAACACACTACTGCATAATTCTGCAGCAGAGTTACTACAGTTACCAAGACAATTTCAGTGGTAGCTAGTCCATTTTTCCATGCAGAAAGCTATGACATGCCATTGCATTCTGGCAGGCTAAGTGCCCACAGCACTTTCTGTTTGATGCTGTCTATGCATCCGGGGGAATGAAAACATCTTTATGAGTCATGCTTGGCAAACATGCCCAGCTGCATATCTTCCATGGGGATCAGGTCAGGAGGGGGTTACCACTGGATTACCAGGATGTTTACATGTGTAGTACAAAAGTCTATGCACTCACCACATGACAATTTGTAGCTTGTACATGTAACCCCCACCCAGGTATGCCGTTTCTATCTTGACAGCTCTATCTAGTGGGCTGGGTTTGGGGAGGAATATGTCACTCAGCACATTGGCTAAGTTTGGCTACTCTACAAGAAGGGCACCCAGTAACTCTGGACACAGGGAAGGAATAACTGTAATGTCCAATACCAGAAGTGAGATTCTAAAGTGTGGCTTTTATTCACATCCAACAGAATAAACGAAGCAGAGATAGACCTCCACGGGGCTACACTCCTGGTAATGCAGATTAATGGAGATCAGAACACATCCTCATTCACTTTAGCCCTCAGGCCCTAAAACACACTGGGTACACAGCCCAAACTTGTACACTGCTCTGGGTTTTCCCTGGCTCGGCTCCCTTGCCAGCCCTTTGGACACTTTCCATATATCACAGAAACATTTACTGGTGGCTTCCTAAACCACCTAAGAGCGCTTGTGCTCCAGCAGAGAATCTTCCTCATCAATCCCACATCTGGGTACTTTCCTCAGGCACTGGCCAAGTACCTGAGAGAAAGCAACAGGTGTCCCAAAGTAAACCCGTAGAGGTGAATTTGGTTACTACTGATGGGGGTCTCCCACCTCTTGCTCTCATAATTCATACCCAGCCATTTCTCTGGACTGTAACACCTCATCCTTTAAAACACTTTAATGTGTAGATTCTTTTTAAATGTATTCACATTCAATCTACTGTCTTTACATCCCATTTGTGCAGAACTTGAACATACTTAATAAGTGGCTGTGTCCATTACTCTAGACCCCCCACAGATTTAAGCAGTCCAGTCCCCACATCTTCCAAATTGTACTTGGCTGTCTTTTCCTAATCCTAAAGTAACAGTCACTTTAGTTTCATCTTAATTCAGGTGAAAACAATTGGTCCTTTAGCAGAGCAAACTCACCCCTTGGTTGCAGGTGTCCCACAGGCATTTTCTCCTCAAAGGAAATCTCATCCAGAACTTCTGGTGCATCAGCACAAACTTAAATCAGGCAGCTTCTTTTCTCCCTAGCTGGACCAGGGGGGTTGCCCCTGGAAACAGGCTGATTCCTTCCCCCCATCCCCGCAGGGATGGGGCCCTGAACCAATGAATGCGGTCTCTACCACTTCAATGTGCTCTTCTTGTGTTCCTCTTCAGGTGAGAACACACACCTATACAAAAAAAATGCTCTTTGACAGAGCTTAGAGCTCTGAGGGCCTGCCTGCAGCACAGCACCTCCTTCAGACTGCACATATTCTACTGAACTCACTTCAAAATTCCCCAGCATTCTACTCTAACCTCCAACTGCATCATTCTAGTGTGGCTTGTGCAGCTGCAACAGTTCTAAAATTATGTTATCCCTCAGTCTCAGCTGAGACTGAGAACAGAGTGAGACAGTGTTAAATCCATTTAACTGGAGTTTCACAAGCTGCCTTCCCTGCCTACCACTAGGTATTACTGGGATTCTAGTAACCCCGGGTAACAGGGGGTTACAGTCACCCTGGGCCAGGAAAATGACTGTCTGCAGTCATTATTTACCCAGCCTAGGCCATCCTACCCTATGTGCTACCTACAGAGAGAGGGGATCAGGCCTCCTCCTACCATGTGCTAGGCGCAGGCAGGCAACACTAAGGGCCCAGAGCCATCGGCTGAAGCATCAGCCTCTACTCTATCCACTGACTATGGGTACCCAGTGGTTCTGGAAGAACTGTTCAGAGCATAGCCCTATTAGATCAGTACTGTGGCCCCTATGGTCATTCAGGACCATAACCTGTCTATCCCCCTAGCCCTCTAGGGAAAACCTGTATGCCTCTGTATGCCTCTAACTTAAAATTCCCAAAACAAAACAAACAGGGGACATCCCCGACCTCAGACACCATGCAACCACACATTAGAAACTAATACCATACACTATATATTACTCCCACACTCCCCCACAACCATACCTGTTGAAGAAAAAAGTTACACACAGTAACAACAACAGTACTTTAAACATTACACTCTAAAGTACTACTGAGGAACTCCGCTGAGTCCCTTCTCCTCTTCTTGTATTCTGTTCTATCTTCTTCAGGAACACCTGCAAGAAAAAGAAAAACAACACACACTCCTAATCTGCATACACAGTCTATCTAAACCCCTACCATCTAAACACTGAAGAATCCCAAAAAGATTTTTTTAGAAAAGTAGAAAAGACAGTATAAACATTAGAAAACAATGACATTATTTACAGTACACCATATCTGAGAGGTGGAGTGCCCTTAAAGTTCCATCTAGTGACCACAGTGCCTGAAGGCAAGTCCATTAAAGAGTCTCTCCTGGGCCGGAACCTGGTGAAGCACAGTTCTAGCAGGCCAAAGTCCCGAAGGGGAGAGCCTTTGAGAACAGTTCAAACATCTGGAGTCTGCTAGAGTAGGGTGTGTACTGCAATGTCATAAGAATAGAAAAGTCTGGATTTACCAGTCCTTTGTAGAACAGCACAATACCATACCTGGACCTCAGCTGAAGACTCTCCCTGGCAGCATTCTTCCGATACAGCTGGGAAGACATCTTCCAGGAAACGACAGGAGGGCAAATCTGGAAACTGCTGGGCTGACATCATCTCTGGAGATGGAACCTTGGAACAGGAACAAAAAGGAAAACAGCTGGTCTGAAGTCATCCGATACCTAGGTGATGAATCAGGATACAGCTGGGCTGGTGTCCTCTCTGGATCTGAAGTCATCTGGTGGGCCAGTTGATGAATTCTGGAAAACCAGTACACTGTAGAACTGATGAATGTGGGGCACATGGTCCTGGATGTCCAGACTGGTGGAACAACATAGGTACAGCAACAGCTGGAGTGGCAGCACTGGCTACCACTGCTCTGCTTTTCATTTGGTAGACATGGGCACATTAGCAGGAAGGTCTTTGCATTGTAGCCAATAGCACAATGGGTCAGGTGCTGGAATTATTACCCCATCTGGGTACTCATAATTCACACTGTGAAAGGTTTCATGTCTCTTTCCATCCACAATTCGAACAGTGTCCATAAACAGTGTCCTTCCTCTTTTCCACTGGCAGTATTTTTCTTTAAACATTCTGTTCTTGACATGCTTGTTTGCACCAAGATGCACACATTTCATTGCTTCTTCCCAAATCCAGGATTTCCTGCTTTTTTCAATCTCCTCCCAGACCCTCAGAGGAAAGGTAGGAAAGGACATCCCATAGATTTCATTCGCTTTCCTACGAACCAGTCTTTCCTCTTTACTAGCTTTGGTCAATTTGAGACCTCTGGCCTGGCTTGGGAGTGGCCAGTCCTGGTTCTGCCAGCTACGTATTCTTAATGACACAAAAAATGGATTCCTGGCTTCTTCTTGCACAGCAAGGGCAGTGGAATCACCACTCTCTTCCATACATTCCTCTGAGGCAAGAGCATGAGGCTGTGTATCAGTTCCTTTTTCACAAGACCACATAGGTTCCCCCTTTTCTTCTTCTTCCTCACTGAGAATCTGTACCCAGGAGTGAGCAGTCGTCCTCACTCCTGAGACTGTCCACTCTTCGCTGGGCGCGGAGGTCGAAACCTCACATTCAAAGGCCTCCCTCATCTCGTCTTCACCTATGAGACTTGGGCTAGACCCCTCTCTCCAAGGGTCTACTAATGCTGTTCCTGAAATGTCTCTCTGTGACTCAGACTCTGAAACATCAGCACATTGTTCTGTCTGTAAATCTGCACTCTCTTGCTTTGTGCCACACTCTGAGGGGCCTTCTCCAACAGGCTCCGCCTGGTGCTGTGTTCTGCCAACTGCAGGTTCTTGAACTTTTGTCCATGTGGGAGCCAAACAAGTCTTGGGCGCTTTAAAAAAAACATATTTCTCTAGGTACCCAGAACAGTGAGATACCATGAAGATGTCTCTTCCAGCATTTAATCACATCACACATACTCACACTGGTTATCCAGGAATCACCACATGAGGAGGCAGTCATCCCCCATAGTAACATCTCTCAATGTCCCTTATCTTGCTAACTTCTACTGCTATCACAGCCCAGGCATGATCCGGGTAGCGGGCTGGTCCTGAAGCCATGACTGCAGAGAAAAAATAAACAACCTCACTGCTATTTCAACTCCCATATCACTGAAAACATTATTTCTCTTTCAAAATGGCTCCTATGCTGCTGTGTTTACATTACTACCCCACTCTGTAATGGAGGCAGCAGCACTCCTACGCATCAACATTCTGTAATTGGATCAAGTCACTGTGCATCCAATTTACACACTCTACTGATAACTTTGCTCAAACTGCACAAACTTGCACTGTTCTTTTTCCTTGCACATTTATATGATTTACCACATACTTTTTACTCACTGAAGAAATTGCTCTAGCTTACAGTCCCTTAAAGCCTCAGTATTTCATGGCACAGGATTGCCTGTATTTCTTGCTGCATGTCTGATACAACTTCCAGTCTCTCACATGGCCTTGAAAATTATACTGATGCTGAACCTATAATTATGCTCACAGTCAATTGCTTAGAATTCTTGCTTTTGCATGTAAAACTTAACACAGTCCTTCTTTGCAAAGCGATTACACTGCTACACACAGATTCAGCTGTTTTTTTGGTGAAATCACACAGTTTGATCAATTATTTCTGTTGGTACTCACTGTTATCAGTAACTGCTTGCTGCAATGGAAAAACGGCCTGCAGCCAGTCTTGGAGACCTCTGGAAAGAAGTGGGTTGGCAGTCCTGCCGATTGTCCCTCTGAACACCACACTCACAGTCCAGTTGATCGAGATGTGGGTTGAGCCTGAATTTAAACAGAAAAGTCAGTTTTAAACTTTTTACAGTGCTTTCAATTACTGCGATGCTCCTCCTGGTAAGCCAGTTTGCACAATCCAATCACTCTCCCTCTTGAATGCTGTGCAGTCTCTCTAGAGCTGGCTTGGGTGCAGGACTGATTGCAGTCTCACCAATCACTCGACGCCATGCAAATTAGCCTCTTTCCACTCGTGCTCTTCTTCTCACGGCAATCATCGAGCAGCCAAATTTAAACTGCAAACCACGCTTTTTGTTTTTCAACTGAAACTCCTCAGCAGGAGCCCACTTCAACCATTTTTCATGGCCATTAAGCACAACAGGTCTCTCAGTTCACACAGAAAGCATTTCCAACATCTAAGGACAATTTTCCTTTTGCTGCCCACAGTTTTCCACACTTTTCTTTGTCACAAACACTTTTAAAATCTGGCAAACACTAATTTGATGCAGGATAAGGGCATACACTCTCAGACTTTACTGCTCCTTGGTAAACAGTTGGCATTTTAATAGCAGCACATGGATTACAGCACACAGCGGCACATTAGTTAAACGTTGCTTCATTTGTTTTGGGATACCCACTGCTAGATAGCCAAAATGCTAGCCATTGTCCGAGTGACCTTTCTTACATTCCTCCCTAAATTCCAAACCCAAATCCCAGTGGTGCCTCCATTTTTGTAACCCCCACCCAGGTACGCCATTTCTATCTTGATAGCTCTACCTGGTGGGCTGGGATCAGGGAAGAATATGTCATTCGGCACATTGGCTAGGTTTGGCTACTCTGCAACAGGGGCACCCAGTAATTCCAGACGTAGGGAAGCAATAACTGTAATGTCCAATACCAGAAGTGGGATTCTAAAGTGTGGCTTTTATTCACATCCAACAGAATAAACAAAGCAGAGATGGTCCCCCACAGGGCTACACTCCTGGTAATGCAGATTTATGGAGATCAGTACACATCCTCCTTCACTTTAGCCCTCAGGCCCTGAAACACACTGGGCACACAGCCCAAACTTGTATGCTGTTCTGGGTTTTCCCTGGCTTGGCTCCCTTGCCAGCCCTTTGGACACTTTCCATATATCATGGAAACATTTACTGGTTGCTCCCTAAACCACCTAAGAGCACTTATGCTCCATCAGGGAATCTTCCTCATCAATCCCATGTCTGGGTACTTTCCTCAGGCACTGGCCAAGTACCTGAGAGAAAGCAACGGGTGTCCCAAAGTAAACCCATAGAGGTGAATTTGGTTACTACTGATGGGGGGTCTCCCACCTCTCGCTCCCATAATCCATACTTGGCCATTTCTCTGGACTGTAACACCTCATCCTTTAAAATACTTTGTTGTGTAGATTCTTTTTAAATGTATTCACATTCAGTTTACTGTCTTTACATCCCATTTGTTCTGAACTTGAACATACGTAATAAGTGTCTGTGTCCATTTTTCTAGACCCCCCACAGACTTAAGCAGTCCAATCTCCACATCTTCCAAACTGTACTTGGCTGTCTTTTCCTAACCCCAAAGTAACAGTCACTTTAGTTTAATCTTAATTCAGGTGAAAACAATTGGCCCTTTAGCAGAGCGAACTCACCTCTTGGTTGCAAGTACCCCACAGGCATTTTCTCCTCAAAAGAAATCTCATCCAGAACTTCTGGTGCATCAGCACAAACTTAAATCAGGCAGCTTCTTTTCTCCCTAGCCAGACCAGGGGGGTTGTCCCTGGAAGCAGGCTGATTTCTTCCCCCATCCCAGCAGGGATGGGGCCCTGGACCACTGAAAGCAGTTTCTACCACTTCAATGTGCTCTTCTTGTGTTCCTCTTCAGGTGAGAACACACACCTATACAAAAAAAATAGGTCTTTGACAGAGCTTAGAGCTCTGAGGGCCTGTCTGCAGCAGAGCACCTCCTTCAGACTGCACAGACTCTACTAAACTCACTTAAAAATTTCCTAACATTCTACTCTAACCTCCAATTGCATTATTCCAGTGTGGCTTGTGCAGCTGTGACAGTTCTAAAATGATGTCATCCCTCAGTCTTAGCTGAAACTGAGAACAGAGTGAGACAGTGTTAAATCCATTTAACTGGAGTTTCACAAGCTGCCTTCCCTGCCTACCAGTAGGTCTTACTGGGATTCTAGTAACCCTGGGTAACAGGTGGGTACATATAAAAAAGTTCTACTGGTTTAAAAACAAGCAGATAAAACTCCAGGTCAGAGACACTAGTAAAACAGACAGACAGACAGGAAGACAGAAGTTAATCTCCCACCAATGCTTCACATGCATGCTACATGCTTTCTCAAGGTCCTTGATATGAATGGATTTGTGGTCAGTGCAAGGACTTTTGCACTCTTCTTGTTAATGCTATTGAACCATGACATCCCAGTTGCTCCCAAGTGCCATCTTTTTTTTTGTACCTATGTTTACATGTGTATAATGGGGTTAGGGCTGGAGGTTGGGACTGGTGCCCACTAGACTACCAGGGATGAATTTATGTATACAATAGGGATTGATTGAGGGTGGGGGCAAAAGTAGATGTTTTGCACAAGGCTTTTGCATGTATAAATGCATAGAGGCATCCCTTCAGTTGTACCTCTCCACAATTCCTATGCCATTCTGGCAAAGTGTGGTTCCTCTATGGAGGCACCTGCAGTGGAGACCAAGGAGGATGCTGGGAACCTCCACAAAGGAGACCCACAGGAGGGTGGCATAGGACCCCACAGGGGAAGGAAACAACTCCTGGTGGGGGGCTCCATTGTTAGGAAGGTAGAACTGTGGGAGGAAGGGGAGAGGGAGGTGAGGTGCCTGCCTGGCACCACAGCTTGGAGGGACAGGGAGCGAATCCTCAGGATTGCCGGAGCAGCTGCACAGGGAGGGAGCCGGATGCCATTGTCCACCTAGGGACAAATGACCTGGCTAAGAAAGGGATTAGAGCAGTGCAGGAAGAGTTTGTGGAATTGGGGAGGGGCCTTAGACAAGTAGCATGCACGTTAACCTTCTCGGAGGTGCTGCCCATCTATGGCATAGGAGAATAGGAGAGGCTAGGGTGTTCTGCACCATGGGATTCAATCAGTGGTTGAAAACCTGGTGCAGAGCTTGGGGATTTGGCTTCATTGGGGACTGGGGTCCACCTGGAGTGATGCAAGCCTATACTGGCATGATGGGCTGCATCTGTCCAGGAGGGGAACCAGGATCCTAGGTGATAGGTTTAAATGCTTCATTGGCAAGCATTTAAACTAGCCAAGGGGGGAGGCACAGGAAAGGAGCAGGGAAATCCTAGCCCCTTCCAAAAAAGATCACAGTAGTAAGTACGGTAAACACCAACATAGAGGTGGTGATAGGGAGAAGGGCAGGGGTAAATGGGGAAAGTGACAAAGGCAAGAAGGACAGGGATGGGGAAAAAAGGAGTAAGGCCATCAGGAAATGGAGGGTAATGAGTACCAATGCCCATTGTCTGGGCAACAAGCTCCCTGAGCTCATGGCCTTGATGGAAGAGGGATGCCTGGATATCATAGCAGTCACAGAAACATGGTACACAGAGAACATTGACTGGGATGTCAACATACCAGGGTACATAACCTACAGGAGAGACAGGCTGGAGAGAAGAGGGGGAGGAGAAGCTCTCTATGTAAAGGAAGGGATAAAAGCGACTGAACAAATGAGTAAACAGGGAGGAGAGGAGGCACTGTGGGTCACCTTGGAGACTGGAAAGGGCACCACAATCCACACAGAGGTTGTGTACAGACCCCCATGTCAAGGGGAGGGAATGGACAAGGATATGATAGAAGACATTCTTAGGATGGCAGAGAAAGGGGAGATACTGTTGATGGGAGACCTGAATATGCCAGATGTTAATTGGAGCACATTTGCTACAGCCACATCCAAGAGCAGGGCCATTCTCGATGCCCTACAGGTGGTAAGCCTCAGACAGCTAGTTTCAGAACCCACTCATGAGGGAGCAATCTTAGACCTTGTGCTCTCAAATGGGGGCAGTGAGATGATCTCAGATCTAGAAGTGGGTTGCCATCTGGGAACAAGTGACCATCAAACAGTGTGGTTCACATTAAACTCAGCTACAGAGTCAAGCCATACAAAAGTGAGGGTACTGGACTTCAGGAGGGCTGACTTTGGCAAGATGGGAGAGTGCCTCAGAAAAACACTAGCAAACAGACTAGAAGGAGGGGTGGAGCAACAATGGGGAATCATCAAAACTGCCATCACAGAGGCAACAAGCCTTTGTGTGAAGCAAATAAACAAATCAAAATGAAGGAAAAAGTCACTATGGTTCTCAAAAGAGGTGGCTGGGAAAGACAGGGAGAAAACGATAGCATTCAAGAAGTATAAGGAAACACAGAAGGAGCAGGACAGAGAGCTGTACCAGTTAAGGCAGAAGGAAGCAGGGAGGGAAGTCAGAATAGCAAAGGCCCAAACTGAGGAAAAGATAGCCAACTCGGTTAAGAAGGGGGATAAAACCTTTTATAGGTATATCAGAGAGCATAGAAAGACAAAGGGAGGGATAGTGATGCTGAATAGAATGAATTGTGGGTGGGCAGAGGAGGACAGTGAAAAAGCAGGGATACTGAACGAATATTTCTGCTCAGTATTCACAAAAAAGGAGGGAGAATTGCCTAATCCAATTAACAGAAGCACTCATGATAGGGGGGGTCGATCCCAGCCCTTTCACAAAAGAAAGGGTTCTGCAAGAACTCCTAAAACTGAAGGTGGACAAAGCAATGGGGCCTGATGGAATTCACCCCAGAATTCTAAAAGAATTAAGGGGGGAACTAGTGAAACCACTGACTACTCTTTTTAATAAATCATGGAAGGATGGTGTGGTACCCGAGGACTGGAGGAAGACGGATGTGATTCCCCTTCACAAAAGTGGGACCAAGACAGAGGCAGGAAACTACAGACCTGCCAGTTTGACCTCTGTGGTAGGGAAAGTGATGAAATCACTTCTGAAGGAAATAATTGTTGAGTACCTTGAGGCCAGTGTGGCACAGGACTCAAGGCAGCATGGGTTCACAGCGGGAAGGTCATGTCAGATGAATCTAATAGATTTCTTTGACTGGGTGACAAAAGTAGTAGACCAGGAAGGGGCTGTGGACTTGGCCTACCTAGACTTTAGCAAGGCATTTGACACAGTCCCACACAAAAGATTAATAGTCAAATTAACCAGCCTGGGAGTGGATCCCAGGGTGGTAGCCTGGTTAAAACATTGGCTGGACAACAGGACACAGAAGGTAATTGTAAATGGAGTCCACTCTGAAGAAAGAAGGGTTTCTAGTGGGGTACCGCAGGGTTCAGTACTGGGTCCAGTCCTTTTTAATGTCTTTATAAGTGACATTGCAGAGGGACTGGAAGGAAAATTATGCCTCTTTGCAGATGACACAAAGATCTGCAACAGGGTTGATGCACAAGGAGGCATGGAAAGGATGAGAAGGGACTTGGCAAGGTTGGAGGAATGGTCAGAAGTATGACAGCTAGGATTCAATGCAAAGAAGTGCAAAATAATGCACCTGGGAAGCAAGACCCAGGGGAAGATTACACAATGGGGAACCTAGGGGAAGATTACACCATGGGGGGGGAGGTAGTAACAACAACAAAAAAGGAAAGGGACCTGGGGTAATCATATCAGATGACCTTAAGGTTAGCAAGCAATGTGAGAAGGCAGTAGGGAGGGCTGGGGGGATACTGGGATGCATAGGGAGAGGCATCAGCAGCAGAAAACAGGAAGTTGTTATCCCTCTGTACAGACAGTTGGTGAGACCCCATCTAGAGTACTGCGTCCAGTTCTAGAGACCCCATCTCCGCAAGGACATAGACAGGATAGAGGCAGTCCAGAGGAGGGCAACTAAAATGGTGTAGGGTCTGCAAGAGAAGCCATATGAGGAGAGACTAAAGGAGCTTAATATGTATACCCTTGAGGAAAGAAGGGAGAGGGGGGGACATGATAGAAACTTTTAAGTACCTCAGTGGAATCAACAAAGTCCAAGAGGGTAGCATCGTTCAGAAAAAGAGACATGCAAGAACAAAGGGACACAATTTAAAGATAGAGGGGGGGCGGTTCCGGGGCAATGTGAGGAAGTATTTTTTCACAGAGAGGGTAGTGGATGCATGGAACAGTCTTCCTGAGGAGGCTGTGGGGTCTAAAACTGTGGGAGAATTCAAGAATGCATGGGACAGACAAAAGGCAATTCTTGTTGGGGGTAGGAAGAAATAGGCTGTTGGTTAACTAGGATCTGCGGCCTATCCTGTAGGTAGGGAAATGGGCAGACTAGGTGGGCCAAGTGGTCCTTATCTGCCGTCAAAGTCTATGTTTCTATGTTTCTATGTATGCAGAGCTGTGAATAGCCATATAATGACATGCAAATGGCTGTATAGTGTATAGTGGAATGCTATTCTAACTCATTTTTTCCACCTTACATAAACATTGTTCAGCCACACACACAAGAGTGAATGGAATGCTTTTCTGACCGTCCATGCAGAACAGCATTCTATTCATTCAGAATGCAAAGCTCAAGCGATACCTAAAAGCCAGCAGAAAAATAAATGCCATGGGTCAATAGCATTTAAATCTGTTTCAGACACGGAAGGTGGAAGTGGTAGTTTTTTCTAAAACACTCACTGAGCGGGAGCAGTTTATTGTCGATACTGTGAACCAGCAAACCTTGAAAAAAAACAGAGAATGACCTACAGTTCCTGACATCATTCTTACATGATGTAAATGAGCACAGAAGTATAGCACTAATACCACACGCTGAGCTTGACACATTGTTAGCAGACTATATCCAAAGAACAGCGTGTGGATGGTACAGATTATGAGCCAAGCAGCCTGCGAGGTTTCCTTGGCAGTATCGATCGCTCCCTGATCAAGCACAGTTATGGGCACTACATATTCCACAGGAATCAAACTGACTTTCAGGAAACCCTCAAAACTCTTAATGCCAAGCAAAAACATTTAAAGTGTCATGGTAAAGGCAATAAGCCAAACAAGGCAGAAGCTCTAACAGACGAGGATATTGACCTACTATAGTCCACTTCCACAATAGGCCAACATAACCCAACTGCACTCTTAAACATGATGTACTTCAACATGGGGCTATATTTTACTTTACGGACAAGTGAGCACTGCTGCCTAAAGTGGGAGGACATAGAACTGTGCGTTGACTCTGCTGGAAAACGGCACATGCAGTACAATGAGAGGCAAAAAATAAAACTAGGATGGGGAGAACCCTCGCAATGTGTGTCCATAAAGCCTCAAATGCATGAAAATACAACAAATCCTGACAGGAATCCAACATCTGTCTATCTAAAATATGCAGCCCAGAGACCTATAAAGATGAAAGGGCCTGATGTTCCATTTTACTTGGCACCCAACACAAACTGGTGTGCCGACATAAGGTTGACACCACCACTGCGAAGTTCAGCACAGCGACAGATTTTACCTGAATGTGGTGAGTCACTGTGCTGGTGAACAGCAGACACTGGTGGTGTGGCGTCCGGTGTTGCACCCCCCCCATCCCACTTCAACTCTGAGTTAGATATATAGAGACCAGGGAATGTGGGGGTGGAGTCCCACACATGGGGGCTCGGGGTACAGCCCCCCATTAAAACTAAGATTAATCCCTGACAGTGTCATGCCAACACTCGGCATTGCGGCTATCGCTGTCGGGGATGTTAGCGCTGTGGATGTCGCAGTGCCCATAGTAAAGCCACACAGACTATATGCCAGGTAAACCATGGTCTCTGTGGTTCCATAGTATGACTGTTGGGCAAAACAAACTCCGTTCCCTAATGAGGGAAATTAAGATCAGAGCAGGTTTACCAGTTGGTAAAAAAAAAAATCATCAACCACTCTATAAGAAAAACCTGTATACAGTGGCTGATTGATGGCAATGTGCCAATACTTGAAGCCACACAAGTTGCAGGCCACAGAAATCTTGCCTCAATCAATAATTACTCGGTAGTGACTGAGGCAAAGCAGTGGTGTAATTCTGAAATTTTTACTGCAAGTGCCACTGCTTCTAACACTTTCACAAGCATGAATTGGTCACAATCTGTAAACCATCTCCAGTTTGAGAACTCTGAGTATTCAGTGTCTCCTCCCACAGTTCAGCACAGCCTTCTAGCCTCACAACCAGCTCTTTCCGATCCATTGCAGGGACTAACCTTATTTGGCAGCAATTGCTTCTTTCAACAGGCAGTGAATATCAAAATAGTGAGCCAGGTGGCGGCTCCAAGATGATGTTGGATCTGTGTTTTGCAGTCTTCCTCATCCGACAGCGAGTAAGTATGGCCACTTTTTATTTAATTTGCAGTGCATCATGTGGGTGGGTTCATGGCACTAGCATCAGACATGACGTCCAAGGGTCAAATGTCCAGGCAGTTAAAGTTCAAAGGGATACAGTCTGTGTCGGTGAAGTAGAGAAGTGCTACTAAGAATTAAAAGTCAGAGAAAAAAAAGAAATCATCCAAGTAGACAAGAAAGTAGGTAACCTGCATTATTTTTTTCTTTTACTCCAGGTGATAGTGGTAGGACGGGAGATAGGATTCAGTGAGTCTAGGTGAAGGGTGAAAAAAAAATGGATATAAAACCACAAAGTTATTCTTTGGACTGCCTGATTTGTATTATGTGAGTGCTGTTAATTTGAGTTAGTTTCTAAATCCTGACCAACAATGTCCCTACATTTGAAATCCCGATGTTGTAATTCCATCATGACTAGTGCCCAAGCACCCAAATTCCTGCTATGCAAAATACTGACATTGCACTTTTTCAAGTTGCACTCCTGCATGACTGACTCAGTCCGCACATACTGAAACAAATTGAGGACTACCCTAATCTCCTCCCAAAAAATGATATGCAGTGTGTGAGAAAAATTAAATATCGTTATGCGCAAGACAGAACACAAGTCTGCTCAGGATTGCCTCAGAGGAATTGCCCACAACCTGATCCTTTGAAATTTTTAATGCTGCTGATAACTAAAAAACTGGGAAGATAATAAATTGCTTTTAACTTGATTTTTACAGTTGGAACTAATACATTTGCAAGTTTTATTAACGAATGCTGGAGAAACAGCCAGAATATAATGTGGTAAGCCATAGAAATCTTTACATTTAGCACTGGTGGCCCCTCTCTTGATCCCTATCCCTGCACCTAAACTGGTGGCAGGCTCTTGAATACCATCTTTCACATCATGTTTAACCTCACTTTTTGACGTCACTGGTGGCAGGCTGCACTTTAGTTTGCAGGAGCTTGTATGTTTACTTTAATTTGGCACTATTATGGCACTTTCAGTAGTCGATTCCCACTGTACATTGTGGATGAGAAATTTTTGGAGGATGCATTTGTCAGACTGCTCGGTTCTTTTAGTTTGTTTCAGACCTGCTGACATTAATTCAGAATGGGAGTGCTGGTGGCTCACAGGTGATTTTTGTTTTTGCAAAAACTCTCATACAGTAAATGATACCTGTTAGTTTAAGCCGCTATGTTGGCGAGGCAGACAATGTATTCATTTTAACTATGTTGGGATTTTGTACAGTAGGAAGATGTGCAGGCAGGCAAATGTAATGTCAGGATTGCGGTGCTGAGAATTGAATTGTAGGGAGATTCTGTGTTGGGATTTCATATGGATCCCATTAATTATGGTAGTGTGTGTCACAAGTTGGCCATTTTCAGCTGTTTCACTTGTTTTTGTCTGTGTTATTACTGATTAAACTGCCATTACTGTTCATTAAAGCTGTGTTGTTTCAAGTTGGCACAATTAGAAAAATAAGCTGATACCATATTCAGTTGTTTCACTCATTTCTGTCTGTGTGCTGTTACTGTTCAAACTGCCATTACTGTCCATTAAACCTGTGTTGTTTCATGCTCATCCATGCGGGGGGGCTTCATTTTTCTTGGCCATCACACACTATAAAAAATACTAGATTCACAATCTCACTGAACCAGAGTTTTGCCACCTTGGGTTTCTGATTCCATTGGACCTCTTTAGCTTCATTGTCGAGGTCGCATAGAATCAGAAGCCCCTCTGTGACAGAACACACTAGTTCAGCATGATTGCGCATCCAGTATTCTCTATTTAGTGCCTTGCCATGCTGTCTAGCAAATGGCCTCTGAATATGGCAACATGATGGAAGGTGCTTACCAGTGTGGGATGTGCTATCCCCCTTTGCTCCTGGGTGTCACAGGGGGCTATAGTGTGCTGCACATCTGCACTTTGCCTGGTACTACCACAGCCTAAGATTCATAAAGGCGATGTGTGCCATACAGGGTGTGCTGCCTGTAAGATTATGGCTCCCTGCCAGCCATGGGATATTTAACACTTGGTGCTATGATTTACATGGTGCAAACAGCAACTTCTGAATAGTGGGGCCAACATCCCTCTTTCTTTCAAGACAATTTTGCAGAAATCCCTGCATGGACTAGGTCCAGATAATACAAAAAAGCAGTTGGCCTTATATGCTGCATCCCACCCTTTCTGCTCCACTGAGGGGAATTTGCTACCTGTTCTAAAATTCAGATTGAGGCAATCAAGGGGCAGGGCCTTTTTCTGTTACTCCGCATATGATTTGGAATGCTTTCCCCACCAGCTTGCAAAATTTATAATCAGTGGAGGCGTTTAAAAAGTGGCTGATCTTCCACTTGTTTGAGCAGGCTTTTACTTGATGTTTAAAAAGCAACTCTGCATTTCAGCATGTGCTTTCATAAATAAGATATTTCAGCTGTTACAATGTACTAGAGAATACATTTTTCATGTTCAATGTTCCTTTCCAAGATTTACAGCCCATCTTGGTAGTCCATCTAAAAAGTCTTTATAGAAAATATTTGAAAACATTTGCCTCTCCTGTTAACCTCACAGACCCTTTGTTTATGACGTTGCAGTGCTCACCATGAAAACAGACTGTGATGTCACAAATAGCAGCTGTGTGGTTAGCAGGGGAGAGTCAAATACATTTTGAAAGACTTAGTTAAATAATTCCTTTATTATCTACAATATTCAGTAGACCAATGGCAGGGAAAAGTGGAAAAAAAAATAACATATAGCTAAAACACAATAAAGTTGAAACAACTGGTGTAAATTTAGTGTTTTTAAATGTTTTATTTTAATAGCAAGTTGAACTTTAAGGCAGATAGCCTTTTAAAAATAAATTTTTAACTTTCACTATTTAAGTTTTTCTTTCTTTTTGCTTTGTTTTTGCCCCCAGGCCACTGGTCAGGGCCTCCTTCCACCTCTGCCAGTCCTCTCTGTCTGTCCCTAAAGGCTCTGCTCACTGTACTCCTGGGATCCTACAGCCCATCCATGACACACAGATTTTTTGCTACCTTTGCTTGCCCCCATCCTGGGGATGGGTTAACTGTCAGCTCCTTTGGCATTTCTTCCTCTTCACATCTGGCTGCCCACTGTGGAGGTGAAGGCTGGGAGTGCCCCAGTAGTCAGTGAAAAGAACCTGCGATTGACATGGCCCCATCCACCACGATTTTCTCCCATTTTTGTGTCTTTCCCACCAAGAATGCACTGTTGTCACCAGCTGCCATCAAGTCTGACCCACCAGACAGATGGACGCATTTCAATTGCCCACCTTCACACTGCCCTCCTACACCTACACCCAAGGTCACCCAGCTGGTGGTATAGCAGCAGTATGTGGATTCTCCCTCCCCTGAGGAGGATGGCGTCTGATGAGATGCACAGTCCTTCTCCCCTCAGCCAGCCCTGGCTAGCTCCCAAACCTGGGTAATCAGTGTCAAGAGTGGTAGATCTGCCACTGTGCTGGCAAAAAAGCACAGTATTTATGGTTTTAATACCTTTCATTAGGGTTTAGGTATTCTATTTATTCTGTTAGTAATTGAATTTGGATTTTGTTTGCATTTTACTGTGTGTACACAGTCAGCATTTGGGATATAGTGCTTTAAAAATAAACTTTCCTTGCCTTGCCTTCTGTACCTCTACCTAAGGATGTGCCTGGAAATGAAGTGCTCACAACTCAGCATGTCTCCAAGGTCAAATATTGCAAAGGAAGGAAGGAAAGAAGGTGGAGAAGGAAGGAAGGAAGGAAGGAAGGAAGGAAGGAAGGAAGGAAGGAAGGAAGGAAGGAAGGAAGGAAGGAAGGAAGGAAGGGAGATAGATAGATAGATACAAATATACAATGAACTCAGCCGAATAAGGCCATTAGGTCTATCTAGTCTGCTCATATTGCTGGGCCCTTGGCATACACCTTTGTAGGGTTTACGGGCAGACTAAATGGGTCTGAAGGTCCTTATCTGCTGTCAATTTCTATATTTCTACTAGCTACTGACTCCACCCCCTGTCAGCCTTTCCCCTCTGTCCACCCCGCTTTTGACCCTTAACTCTATCCCAGCTTCTCTACAATTTTCAACAAAATCACCTCCTCAGGAAGCCCATTCCAACCAGCCACCATCCTCTCTATGAAAAACTACCTCCTAGCCCCTCTCATAAAACTCCCCCCCTCCAGCTTGAGACTACATCCTCTCATGTGTCGATTCCCTCTGAGCTTGAAGAGCCCCTCCTCATCCTGCATATTTATTCTTTTCAAATACTTGAAGGATTCAGTCATGTCCCCACTCTCTCTTCTGTCCTCCAGGGAGTACATGTTCAGAGCTTCCAACCTCTCCTCATACATCCTACTCTGCTGCCCCATGATCATCTTAGTTGTCCTCCTTTGAACCATCTCCAGCAGGTTTATGTCCTTTTTAAGGTATGACCGCCACCAGTACTGTATGCTGTGCTCCAGATGTGGCCTCACCAATGACCTGTACTTGGGTAATATTACCTCCTCCTGCCTACTGCTGATGCCCCAAGCAATGCAGTCCAATATTTGTTTTGCCTTTGCTGTTGCTTTCCTACAATGTGTGGAATGCTTCGGGTCAAAAAATAATCATAACCCCCAGGTCCTTTTTCTCCTTAGATGCAGATACCCAGGTCCCACCCAGGCTGTACTCAGTCCTTGGTTTCTTGGCTCCAGTGTGGATAACCATCCATTTCTTTGCATTGAAGACCAGCTGCCAAATCCCTGGCCGCCTCTCTAGCTGTTCCAGATCTTTCCTTAGGTCGTGTACTCCTTCTGCTGTGTTCGCCCTCCCATGAGGTTTACTGTCATTTGCAAATGAGCAAATGTAGGCCCACAACCATCCCAAATATCATTGATGAAGACGTTGAAAAGCACCAGTCCAGACACTGAGACCTGTGGAACCCAAGTGGTGACCTCTCTCATGTTGGAGAGCTCATCTCCTCCTACCACGTTCTGAGTCCTGCCCCTCAGCCAGTTTTCCACCCACATGGTCAGTTTCTCACCATCTCCTAGATCTGACAACTTCCTGATCAACCTCTTGTGGGGTACAGAGTCAAAGGCCTTGCTGAAGGCCAGGTAAAGGATGTCCACTGCTTGGCTCCTGTCCAGTTTTAGTGAACTAGTCAAAAAAGTCAATCAGATCTGCTTGACATGATCTCCCTCCCATAGTCCCATGTTGCCACTCATCCTGGAGGCCATTTCCTTCCAGATACTCTACTAACCTTTCCTTAAGTATGGTGTCCATGAGCTGGCACATGGTTGAGGTCAAATCAACTGGTCTGTAGTTCCCCGGGTCAGCTTTGGGACCACTCTTATGGAGGGGCATGGGTTACCCACAATAGGGCAAATATAAATTAGCCAAACACAATTGGGGTGAGGAAAATTGGCAACAGCAAGGTGCGTGACAGGGAACTGCGTAGTGCACCTGACTGGTCGCAGCGTATGTCAGCCCCATTGAGGAGGGGGGCTTTGCCCCCCCACAACCACCACAAATAAATATAAACAACCCCCACCCTGCACTCATTTGGTGGGGCCACAGTTAAGGCTCCTCATTTCTGCTTGCCCACCATCATTGCTGTGCCCAAGTTCTGACTGCCCAGATCGTGTCCACCCTAATTGCCCCTGCCAGATTCCCTTCACCCTCATCACCACGTTCAACTGTTGGGATACAGAGGGGCACTACATGTGCCATTCTCCAGTCCTGTGGTGCCATACCCAACTCCAGTGAACTGCTGAACAGGTCAGTCAAGGGACCTGTAAGCTCCTCCGCCAGCTCCCTCAGCACCCTTGTGTATATACTGTCCGGGCTGGGGATTTATCTTTCCTTAATATTATCAACACTTTCCTCACCATATTCACTTCTATCAAAACATCTGTGGCCTTCCCCCATCTCCTCTCCTTCCCCCTAGTGGCACTGGTTTGTCTCTCTCCCTGGTGAAGACTGAACAGAAGTACTCATTCAGTAGTTCTGCTTTGCCCCCATTCTCTGTTTCTCACACATCTCCTTTCCTGAGCCTAACAATCCCATCTTTCTTGTCCCTTTTCTCACTTATATAGTAAAAAAAAAAGCCTTTTACCCCTTTTTCAATTCCCCAGTTAGCTATAGTTTCTTCTGAGCTTTAGCCCACTGGACTACCCCACCTGCTACACTACCCATCTTTAGATAGTCCTCCTGGTCTTCTTCCCACCTGGTCCTCATGAACTTCTTCTAGGATGACCCCTTATCCCTTACTGACTGAGTAACCTCTGTGTTAAACCAGCTGGGTGCTTTGGCCATTGAGTTTTTCCCCTTTTAGCCTAATGCATTCCTTTGTGACTGCCATTATTCCCTCCTTGATGATGGACCACCTTTGGTCCACCCCCATATCCTCTTGGATGCTTTTCAGGTGACTCCTTAGCAGCTTGCCCATTTTTCAGAAGTCTACCCATCTGCCTTTTTCATTACTCCCCTTTGCCTGTACTCCCTGCCCCCTACTGCTAACTCCCTTGCTCTCCCCACCTCTACCCTCCGGTTCCCCTCTACCGGTATGGGGGAGGTCTGCTGACCTTCTCCTTCTGGCTACTCAGAGCCTGTAGGTCTACTTGCCCCCTCCAGTAGTTTAAATTAAGGTTTTGGTTTATATACTCCCCAGCATGTCCCTCAGGACTTTTGACCCTCTCTATTGAGGTGCAGTCTGTCTGTTGCAAAAACTATTTTATCAGACCAAGTCTCCCCAGCCCCAAATACAGTCATACCCTTCCTTCTTGCACTATTCCCTCAGCTAGTCATTGAACTCCTCTATCCTTTTCTTCCTGACCATGCTAGCTCTCAGTGCTGGCAACACCTCAGAGAATGCAGGTGATCTGGCTACCTCTTTGCAGGTTTTTCCACCACCCTGACTCTTTTCTGAACTACCCCACCTCCTCCCCAGCTTGGTCGCTGGTACCTAGGTATATAACTATTTGTAGTTCCCCCCAGCTCCCCTCACCAACTACCCAGTCTTTGGGTACACCCTCTCCTCTGTCATCCCTTGCATGCAAATCTTTCCTCCCCAACGCCTCCTGTTTCCCCCATTCTTTCCCAGTGAATGCCCTTAATTATGGAGTCTCCCAGGATTACCACCCCCCCACATTCCTGACTCCCTCTTTTCTGTCTCCAACTGTCTTATGAGCTTATCCCCCACCTATCTTTTCCCTTACCATAATGGGCACCATGCCACCCTTATTCTACCCATTCTGTACTTAACTGACCTCCCTCAGCCCCTGCTCACCCCTCCATTGGCCTACCCACCCCCCTCCCTGACCCTTCCTTTCTGGCCACCCACATTCTCCCTGTCCTTCCCCATCACTCCACCCACCTCTTACTCATTTCTCCATGTTCTTCCCTCCCCACCCTTATGACTACTTTGTCCTGTCCTTTCACCCTTCTCCTGTCCTACTCCCCTCCAAGCAACATTGCCTGTACCCAACCTCTCTCCCACCACCTATTCAGCCCTACTCACATCCAGATAGTGGGTGAAATCTATTCCCTAAAGGCCTCCTTTGAATGCCCCCACTCCTGTTGCACCTCTGGCAATTCCATTACTTCACCCACTCCACTTGCCAGTCCCCCTCCCTAGGTTCCCCTGCCCTCTGATGTAGGGGTACCCATTGAACTTGGGTGATATCCTCCACACCCCTCCCCTGCCTGTTAACCTCTCTCCTCTGGCCATTCCCCATCTGCCTTTCTTTCCCTTCCCCTGCTCCTCCAATGCTCAATGCCAGCCTCCACAGCTCTCATCTGAATTGCCTTATTTCTGCCCTTAGGTGCTATAGGTCCCTTCACATTGGACAACACCCTGAAACCCATATCATTCCCAGGAATACTGCTACCCAACAACCATTACAGTACACCAACCTGTTCCCACTAAATCGATGCCTATACATGTTCCTATTCCCCATCATCTTCCCGAGCCTTGACCCACTCACCCTTCAGAGAGGAACTTCTGTATATAATCCAGATGGAGATGGCTACAAAAGCTGCAATTCTGCGCTAGCCTAGGCAGCTAACCCTAGATGCTCCAATCCCCTACCGTTTCCTTGAAACCCAATACAAATGTAAGATGATCCTAGATAGGGGCCATCTGCAACTTTACTGATTTCCTAGTCTACTACACAAATATGAGCTGACCCTAGATACGGACCAGCTGCCCTCCCTTGCCTGCAGTACCCTTATGAGCAGGTCATAGATAGGAGCCAGCTGCCCTCCCTAGCAATCCCCTAAACTGTTAGACACATACAAGCCGACACTAGATAGGGATCAGCTGCAAATCCTTACCAACACCTGACAGTGTATTTTCTGCCCTCCCTTTACACATACCAATCCTATGCCAACCAGTGTGGCCCATGGCTTGTGGTCCTCCCTGCGGAAGTCCTACAGATGCCCCCAGATGGCACATAAATAGAAGATGCCACACTCCTGCTTCATGGCATTCATGTTTTGGGGTTACTCACATGAAGGGTCAGTTGGCCATCTGGGTAATATATAGGAATTTCAGCTGCTCTATTGGCTGGCTGTAATCCAGTAACCATGCTGCCCCACCAATCGTGCCTGTTTGCCTTCTAAAACTCCTGCGCTCATCCCTCCTTCTGCAGCCCTCCTTCTGCAGCCCTTCTCTCATCCCCCCACAGTTACCACCACAGCATTCTCAGGCAAAAAAAACACACAGTTTAAAAGAAAAGGCAACCCCCAGCACTTCACTTGTCTCCTGGATCCCAGCCCTCTTGCTCTCTGCACAACGGAGGTCCCCAATTGCTACTGGGGCTGAAGCTGCAAGCACTGGTATTTCAAGATGAGATTACAGTGCCCCCCCATTGGCTGGCTGTGACCTGGAAACCATACCTCCCCACCAATATGACCTGTTTGCCTTCTAAAACTCCTGCCCTCATCCCTCCCTTTGTAGCCCTCCCCCCTCCTCCTGTCCCCCCACAGTTACCACCACAGCATTCCCAGGCTAAATGAAAAAACAATAAAAAAAAAAAGAAAACCCTAGCACTTCCCCATCTCCTGGTTCCCAGTTCTCTTGTGTTCTGCTTGCCAACAGTGCCTGATTGCTACTGGGGTGGAAGCTGCAAGTACAGGTATTTAAGGTATCCTATTGGTTGGCTGTAACCCAGAAAGCAGGTTGCCCCACCAGTTGGGCCTGTTTGCCTTTAAAAACTCCCTCCCTCATCTCTTCCTTTGCAGTCCTCCTCCTCCCTCCTCCCATCCCCCACAGTTACCACCACAGTATTCACAGGCAAAAAAAAAACTCCACACAATTAAAAAGGAAAAGACATTCCCAGCACTTCCCTGTCTCCTGGTTCCCAGCTGTCTTGCTCTCTGCATGCCTGCAGCCCCCAATTGTTACAAGGAAGGAAGGAAGGAAGAAGAAAGAAAGAAAGAAAGAAAGAAAGAAAGAAAGAAAGAAAGAAAGAAAGAAAGAAAGAAAGATGGACTTTGCACATCCTTCTGTCCTTTGTCCCCATGGTATGACAAAGTGTCCCATCCCACATCTGACATCTTTTTCCCAAATTCTGTCCCACATTTTGATGATGAAAGTTTGAAAGGTATCACTGTTACAGAGCACCATGAGTTATCCATGACTCTGGAGCATATTTTTTCTGATGTTAAAGAACAACAGTGACTGGAGGTAAGAAAAACAAATGTTCTTCATCTGTGCTGCTAACCTGCTCGAGCATGCAATGTGATCAGAATCTCAAGCTTCTTGTCAAGCACTGAAACATCAGGTAGTCATTTAAAAAACTGAAATCCTTATTTTTTTTTCTAAACTATTACTCACAGAAATTCAAGTAACAGCTCTGTCATTGAAGAAAATTGCATGGAAAAGGTTTGAACTTTTCCAAAGGGGTCCATGCCCTTTACACTCTGGGATTCAATAATTGCAGATGCTTTGCTATTTTTTTGTAATACAGTAAAGTTTGATATAATATCACTTTTCTTTGCTTCAGCAATGGAGATTTGGAGCTCTGTCTTCTTATTTTTCTTTAAAATAGCTCTTTAATGTTTCCCACAGTAATGTCTAAACTATTATCCTATTGAATGTGACCTTTTTCAGGAAACAGTCTGCCCACCTTCTCCCAGTTTAAACAGTGAGTCATCTAAAGTTGCTTGAATTAATTTATACCATTGGACAACTTTATTTAAGACAAGGATTGCAAAGGTCCGTTTCATTGGACAGTATACATTATAGGCAGCACCGCAATAAATTACAGTGCAATCCATAAAATTATTGGCATGATTCTGCAGGCTTTTTATATATCAATAGTAAAGTAATGTGCTCTCCATGCAGCAAATTCAATAATAAATGTGTACCCTCTCTTTACAAGCAGTTAGGGGATTGCAGCTAGTCTTAGCTGCACCAGTCTACCCCCTAGTCAGTAATAGGTTATGGTGTGCAACTCTGGCCTCAAGCAAGTAAGGTATTGACTGCTTCAGTAAGTTCCTGCCCAGCAACTGTGTAACTTTCAAAATGTCCTGTACTTGGTTTTCCTGTAAATGAAAGCCCCACATTGTCTAGGTTGCCATGCCATAGGAGATAAAACAATGGGGCCCTTAGCCAACCCAGTAGTTTGGAAGTAGCACTACCATCCACCACACTCGTGACTGTCATTCTGGAGCAGACTCTCATTGTTGGGAGAAGTTCAAGGTAGGGAGGCTCAAGTGTCCAAAGGAATGCTCTTGTCCCTAAGGATAGGAAGTCCAGACATCCCACCTGTCAGCTGCCACCTGCCACCTGACAGAGATTAGATGATGGCTCAGCAGGGAGTTTCAGAAAGACAATGTTGATACACGTGTGTGTCCAGAGGCATGCACATGCATGCATCATTATACACTGGCAACCTTATGAGAAAAACATGTAGGAAAATCCCCAGTGGCTAGTTGAAGACTTACCCTGCTGCAGGCCCTGCACCACTGACTAACCTGGCTCCATATCTGGATGATGATTGATGACACCGGGGGACAGCCCTTCCCCTTGGCTCTGCCATGGGGGCAATCCACATAGGGTCATCCAAACTGGAAAGTCCATATGGCGATGGTTGATGGAGCTTGATGGGCTAGC
The DNA here is from genome assembly GCA_016271365.2 of Neoceratodus forsteri. Lineage (NCBI taxonomy): Eukaryota > Metazoa > Chordata > Ceratodontiformes > Ceratodontidae > Neoceratodus > Neoceratodus forsteri. The sequence goes on from CM028132.1 coordinate 107,076,238, forward strand.
AACTGAAGGGGGCAAAAGGGCACAGGAGAATAATATACATATGGTAAAAATATGAGACCCTTACCTATTAGATTTAGACTCAGAGAAAGGGAAGAGATCCAAGTTGTGAGCAATGCGGTTTGCCCCATTTAGACCCTGGATACAACCAAATGGAGGGGGCTTGCAAAGCTGAGGATGTGTGTGCTTTGATCCCGACTTTGGGAAGTGACACCTGTCCCATGCAGGCTAAGTCTTTGTAGGCCATTATTCATCCAGACCCTTGAAGACCATGATCTGGATTGTGGGTGTCTATTGGGCAGTTCCCCCCTCAAGGTGTTGACCTGATGACATCCATCAAGGCATCCCATCTGTCTTCATGAGAAGACCCATAAACAAAATACAGGAGTGGAATGTGCTTCAGTTCAGATCACCATTTATTTAGTTTTTGTTGACTGGGTAAGTGCACTAGACAAATTCTGCCTATTTCCAGGCATAACCTGGGGGAAGGGATACAGATGAATGCCAACTGACCTTGAACCAGATTAATCTGTTGGTCATATTTTAGTGAATGGGGGGAAATTCCCCTACTCTTTTCGAGAAGTGCTATGGGATCTTTAACATCCACCTGAACTACCACTGGAACAAGCAGATGGGACCTTGGTTTAACGTCTCATCCAAAAGATGGTACCTCAGGAGTGCACCACCCCCCTCATGTTGTACTACAGTGTCAGTATTGGGATATTAACCCAAGTATCTGGTGCGGGGATAGAACCCACAGCCTTCTGATCTCCTGGCCTCAGAGGCAAGTGTACTACCTGCTGAGCCACTGCCACTGCTATAAATGCCAGTGCCCATCACCATACTACCCTTTGGGATTGGAGGGTGAAGGTATGAAAAATATATTTACCTCCTTAGTACCCAGGTGGATACTGTCAGGTGTAATGAGAAAAAGAGACAGATAGGGGGCTGCAGGCACCCTACTGTGGCTGTGAGCATAACACCCTTTGGGGCTGGTAACTGTCACTCTGTGATTGTAGATGGATTACCGTGTTAAATAACTGACCATGACTATTACCCCTGAATGTGAATAAGTTGCACGCAGGCACTTTTTTTAAACAAAATATTGTATCTGTATACATTATGGTACAATACTGTATTGGACACCACATTAACTCCTAGGCCTGTGCACAGCCTGTGGAAAGAAGTTTGTTGATTCAATATTTATGTCTAAGCACCTCATCTTCATGGAGCCATAAGGGAACAGTGATTGTGTAACTAAATGTTTCACTTAGAACCAAGAGCTGATGATGGGAAACTGATTGTTTACACTAAAGTTGAATCTAGTCTGTCTCCTCATTCATTATGGGTGCTCAGTCACTGCTGCTATCGATGCCAAGTCTCTGTCTGCTAGCATCATCTTCCTCAGGGATATTTCTCACTAAGTAGTGTTGATCAGATCGTATCCGCCAGTATAGGATACCAACAGATACCAGCATGTTGACCGGATGTTGGATGCCATGAGATATTAATGGCATCAGACCAATCTCATTGGATCCCAGGTGGATTCTTTAATGGGACAAATGATCCATTGGATCCATCAGTAAGATCAGTGATCCAACAGCCAGCTCTTAACAATCTGAAGGTCACATCTAAGAGATCTGCTGGATCCAGCAGTCAGACCAGGGATCCATCAGTCAGATCACAACAATCCAATGGTTGGATCCATGGATCTGACCCCAGATTAAGACACCCAGCCCCATCTGGCCCAGGATCTGGTATTCAACTGCAGTCAGATGGGAGTCAGATCATACAGCCGGATACTGCAGCTATTGGTCAGAGGTGTTTGAATCCATCACATCAGTACCTACACACCTGTATCACTAAGATAGTATAGTGTGAACCATTAGCTCAGTTGTCCCTGAGTTAAGAGTGTCCTGAGGCATCCTCCAATCTCCCTCAGATGGAGGCACCATGATTCAAGAGAATGCAGCCTGGCTAACTTGGAGAATGGGGTGAGGCAGACTACAAGGGCCCAATTAAAAAGACCTAGTATGTCAACAGACATCTCTGTAAAGCTAGGAATACATGTGATACCATAAGCCATGAGAGCAAAGCTCAAGTTTTACATTATTGCCAATTTAATGAACTGCATTTACCTTGTTGCACATTATTTCTTATTTGTTGTACATCATTGCCCTTGTTGTATATCATTGCCCATTTGTTGAATATTATTGCTTTTGCTGCACATCATTGCCCATTAGTTGCATATCATTGCTCTTAGCAATGTTGTACATTGTTGCCCAACTGTTGTACATCGTTGCCCATTTATTGTACATCATTGCCCATTTGTTGCACATCATTGCCCATTGGTGGTACATTACATCACTGACCATTTATTGCCCATTTGTTGTGCATCACCAAAGAGCTAGAAATATGGGATATGAGTGAAATGGTGCTTGTGGGTGACCTAAACCATTGAGACATAAACTGGGACAGCAGGAAAGCAGATACTGGTACTAGCAGAGATCTCCTGCTGGTCAGTAACAAACTGAACCTTAAACTACACCTATCATATGCCACAAGTAGAAATAACATTCTCGACTTAGTGCTCAGTTCAGAAAGCATTAATATAACAGACTATACAGTTACTTAGCCATTGGGCAACAACAATCACACCAGTGTAGAATTTAAGATGTGAAGTAACTACATACTGTAATTACAAACGGATGTACAGCAATGTATCTATACAAAACAGCAAACACTAAAGCTATAAATGAAACCCTTAATGATGTAGACTGGATATCAGAGTTAGGTAAGAGATATGTGGAAAACAGCAGAAATACATTAAGGAAACAGTAATTAAACAGCTAGTGTACTGCCTAAAACTAATATTAGTTTTTAAAAGCAGTCAACCATTACCTTTTATAACAGAGGTACATTTTCTTTTCCCTTTGGTTAATTAGAAGATTGTTTATGGATGTTAGTAGCTACTGTGTGTGGGACAACAATCTGCCTGGAAGCTGACATATTTATCTTGCCTTCCCCCCACTACACCATCAGCATTATGACCTCACTGACTGTGACATCACTGCTGCTTAGGAACAACCACTTAGTAGCTGCCAGGTTAATTACCTGTGATGTCACAGTCAGTGAGATCACAATGCTGATGGTGTAGTGTGTGTGTGTGTGTGTGTATGTGTGTGTGAGGGCAGGGGGTAGGGGGGATAGAGACAGATATGTCAGCTGCCAGGCTATAAGCTGTTCCACACATCTAACACAATATTATCACATAGAAGACTTTCTAATGAGCAACAGGAAAAGGAAAAACACTTTACAAATGAAAAGTTACAACTGACTACTTCTTACAATTTGTGTTATTTTTCTGTCTGCCTGTTATGGCTCCACTAGCTCTTTAATACATGTTACAAACTTATAAAATGATTTAAAATACAACAAAAGAGTGAAACCAAAATGGTTAAAAACAACAACAACAAAAAAAAACAAGATTAATTGGAAAGAAAAATAAACTGTATGCAATACATCAGAAAACAGAACACCTGAATCATGGATGTGATTCAAAAATTCACAAAAAATATGCAAAAACCGCATAAGGCACTCTAAAAATAATAGTGAGATTAAACTAGCAAATAATGCAAATAAACAAAACAGTAAGTTATTTTACAACTGTGTTAATTCACTGAAGAAACAGGAACAAAACTGACAGCTATAGTAGAAAATAATACTGCTATTACAGAACCATGAGAAATTGCAAATGCACTTACTAAATATTTCCATTTTGTATTCTCTGATTACACACACCCAGTAGGAGAAGTTAGAATAATCTCTAGTTAGCACTCTAATAATAAATGAAACTGATATAGCAGATAAGATTAGGGGCTAGATATTCAAAATGGCACAAAAGCAAAGCACAGAGGTTTGTGCTGTACTTGTGCCCGACCCGGAGGTTGCTATATTCAGCCAGATAGCACACCAGTACTATCCGACTGAATATCAGCCCATGTTGGCACAGTGGTAAGTGAAGTTGTGCTGCCCCAACATGGACCTGGGCTGTATCCAGCCCATAGAGGACTGTGCCTCCAGACCAGATGGTGCCAGGAGCCAGGCCCAGTATTCAGCCACAAAATGCAAATGAGTCCATTGGATATGCAAGGCACTAAGGGGCCATTAGCATGCCCATTACAAGCTCATTTGCACTGGAACTGGCAGCCTGGTTGCACCCGACCTGACGTAATCCATGGTGGCTAGCAGCACCACCAGCACTGAACACCTCTCCTTTCAATGTGCAGACTGTGCCCTGGTGTCTAGAGGTGTCCCCCACCCTCCAAACAACCATCCCAGGATGTTGGAAGTATACACTGATGCCTAGTGGCATCCCCCATCCACTGCACCCCCATTCTGGTTTGTGTAAATGATACCCTGGTGTCTACACCGCCACCCTCCAATCACCCAGCCTGCTGTGGTGCATGTATGCCCTGGTCACCAGTGGCACTCCCACCCCAACACCCAGCCCTGGATTGCATTACAGTCCCTGGTGTCCTGTGGCCCCCGCCTTCCACACACCTGTCCCAATGATGGCAAGATGTACCTGGTGTCCATTGGCAACCCCCACTCTCTGGGCACTCATCCCAATACCTGCACTATAGTCCCTGGTGTCTAGCAGCATCCCTACCCCCAAATGCCCATCCCCTAAATGCTTATGTATGCCCTGGTGTCTAGCAGTATCCCTGACCTGCTGAGCACATATCCCAGTGCTACCACTGATTCCTGGAGGCTAGCAAACCCACCACTCTGGCCTCCTGACCATATAGTGCCCTGCCCACCAAGTGCCCTCTAGCATTCCTCCCAATCACCCAACCCAGGAACCCAAGCCTATTCCTGGAATCCAGTGATACCCCCCCCCCACAGACCATACGTGTGCTCACTGCAGCCTATGCAGTGGCTGGCTGCAGAGGTGAGGGTTGTGCCGGCTTCCATAGGGGATGCGCTGCATGGTCCATCCTACAAGGTAATGTGGGTGTTGGGGTGGATGTGTGCTGAGTGCAGGATGAGCATGTGGGGGGGGCTGTGGAACTGCCACTGTTCAGTGGTCCATGTGGTGACCAGCAGTCCATGGGGCTACCACTGGATGCCAGGGATAGACTCAGGTACATGGGCCAGAAGATGATGGGGATTCCACTGGACACCTAGGAGGCAGGGAACTATATGGGCCTGGAGGACAGAGCAGGGGGGGTCTGCACCAGAGAATCAGCTGTAGCACCAGGATGGGTGCTCAGTAGGTGGGGAGTACTGCTAGACACCGAGGCATGCATACACATTTAAGGGACGAGCTTTCAGGGGGTGGGAGTTGCTGCTAGACACCAGGGACTATATTACAGTCACCAGCATGGGTACTCAAAGGGTTAGGGGTGCCACTAGACACCAGGGAGGATGTGTGCATTACCAGGGCAGGGGATCAGAGGGTAGAAAGTGTCACTAGACACCTGGGAAACATTGACATTGACCAGGACAGGGAATCAGAGAGTGGGGGGGGTACCACTAGACACAAGGGCAACATTGATATGAACTAGAATGGTGGATCGGAGAATGGGGATGCCACTGCACACAAGGGCATCCTTTGCTTCACCAGAACAGGGGATGGTGGGTGGGTAGACATGGCTGCAGTACAGCCATCCTGTGGTTTTATGATAGGGCAAGTCCCTTATTGCACTGCTCATTAGAGCGACAAAAGAATCGCTCATGAGAAAAGGGTGACTTCCCATTAAAGAGACCACCATAAACAGTGATGGTCCTCTAAAAACACTCAATACTTCTTTTTTATGTGGGGGGGGCTACGCCCTGTGCACCCCCCAAAATAAGGATTCTCAACTCCAGGGGGAGTGGACTTAGAAAAAAATAGAAACTCCCCCTGGAATTAAAACAATTGCCTGCACCGGGATCAGAACCTGGCACCACAGGCTCCAGGAGCAATGGCTCAAGGCACTGCATCACACGGCCAGCTCAGCAGGGCTTGGCCAAATTAGTTCTCTTATCCCCGTCTCACGAGTGTAGCGCGTATCCCTCAGCACTACACTCACTATACTTCTTTAGAGCTCTTTTTCCCCACTCACTCTGCATGGGAGCGGTATTATTGAGTCGCTCATATTGACCACTCAATAATACTCACCCATATAGGCAGCTACCCCATCCTGCCACCAGGGCTTTGTGCCCAGTTAAGACTAGGTTTGAAAAGGCAGTAAATAGCACACCTGTGGGTGCCATTTACTACGAAATCAAACCTCTGAAATCATCGCTGCACCCATATACAATGTGCCCCTCATTTGCATGGTCACAGCATTATGTTAGTGCCCGGGCACTGATGGGTGTGCTACAGGGGTCTCTGAATATAGAACCCGCTCATGAACTGGTTGCAAAACCTGGTTAGTGCAGGCAAACACCCCGTAGCACCCATGCTAACTTTTGAATATTTGGCCCTAGAGGTCTAAAACAGACCAGTGCACTTACAGAAAACAGTATGGTATGCCTTCCAAACATTCTGTGTGAAAGATTCATCAATGAATCACTTCTCCGCTCCGATTGGCCAGGACTTCTCCACACTTATGCCACCTGGCGCTCCTCTGAAACAGCATTTTCCTGACATTTTAAGCAAAATTAAGCTAGTTGCTACTGTATTTGTGAAATAATTTTTGGCCCTCCCCCCACCCCAGCCCCCTCCACTTTTTAAATACACTATCTTCCCACCCACATTCTTTCCCTATCTCCCATTCGTTACCAAGATCCTCCCCCAATTGGTCACCGGTCCCACTCTGGACCCAATCATATTCCCTCAACCTCCACCCCTTTGCTCCACCCTTCTCCTCCTTAGTGCTGCCTCTGTAGCTAGGGCACCTCCTTCTCAGTGCAAAGCAATGCCTCACCAGCCTGGCTACCTGCCCCTTTTTATTTCCATCATCATCTGCCTCCCTCCACTCCTCTCTACCATGCCCGCTACTGCCCCTATACTCTCCTCTCCCTTCATGCTAATCCCCTCTGGAATCTATCACTACTCCAGCTTGGTAACCACCTCTCCTCACCCCCAAGTCTGGACCCACTCTGTCTCACATCCCTGCCTCTTTCTTTTCAATCCCTCGCTCTCATGGATGTTACACTAGTAGCCACAGACACTGCCAGCTATTTCCTGAAATTTCTGTGATATTTCCAGAAATATCTCCTGCTTTCTGCATTTCCACAGTAGGGGCAGCAGAGAGAAACTCTTCAGAAATTTTGTGAAATATCTGAAAATAGCTGGCAATGTCTGTGGCTACTACTGTACCTCAGCTGATCGCCCCTTGTCCAGCTCCTAATTATCATTTTTGCCTACTACCTATGCGACGCTCACTCTCTTCTTGGTACAAACAGCTGTCTGCACACTACTTAACTATTGCTGTCTTGATCCTTGCTGCAGGCGGCATACACCTTAACCCCAGCCCCCTATCTTCACCTTCCCTCCATCACCCTATATGCCCCCTTCCTAGCCAGTCCTCCACATCACTGCCCACAGGAAGCCACCTCCCTCATGGACTGCGCCTTCTGCATCTCTATATATTAGAAGCCTTCCCCACAAACTTGACTCTCTCCAAGTTCTCTCTGCCCACTATGCCCTTGACATCACCATCCTTTCTGAAAACGCGGCTCAATAAAAGCATCTCTGACCCTTCAGTTGCCATCCCAGGCTACGTTATGGCCTGACAGGACAGGGCTACCAGAGGTGACGGAGTATCCATTTATGTAAAATTGAACCTACACTTTTTGATTATCTTAGCTAAGGCCGAACCCAAGGTCTACGAGATACTACTGTTACAACTGTCCCTCCCTTTCTCACTCCCAATCTATGTCACAGGTATTTACTGCTGACCAGGTACACCTTCCTCAACTGTCACTGACCTCCTTGCACTAACCTCCTCCCTCACCCTTACAGGTGACTCATATATAATGGGTGATTGTAATCTCAATTGGCTATCCCCAGCCCTCAATAAAGCATGGACTGACATTATTGGACAAAAATCTCTCTCAACTTATCACCGAGCCCACCCGCCTAAACCCCAAATCTGGCAACCACTGTCTTCTAGATCGGGCTCTTACCACCCACCCACACCGGGTCATCAAGTCTGGACTGCTTCCAGACTCCCTGAGTGACCACCATCTTACCTACCTCTTCCATAAAATTCACTGCCCCAAATCACCCCCCCCCACCAAGTTCCTGGTCCAATGGTTCTTCAAATCACTTGACCTAGCTCCCCTACTAGATGACCTAGCCCCAGCCAACTGGGTCCCAACCTCTACTATCTCCTCTATTGATGGTGCTCTCCTTCACTTCAAAAGCTCATTTCTCAATGTCTAGGATACTCATGCCCCTATACGTCCCACAAGGGTATGGGGCCATCACCTGCCCTGGATCACCCCTGAACTCCTAGAATATCAAAGCACCCAGGACCAAGTCTGGAGTGCCCATAACTCCTCTAGCTGCCCACAAGACCTCTCCATATACCGGATGCTTAGAAACAAGTGTATCCAAGCTACCCAGCTGGTCAAAGCTGAGTATTTCAACTCCACCCTTCAGACAAACTTGAATAATCCCTCAGAATTCTGGAAGGTCACTCACTCCCTTTTATCTCCCCCCCCCACCACAACTCCCAATCCGCTCCTAAATATTAGCCACTCCCTTCTCAAGGAACCAAGTGCTGTTGCTGCTGAGTTCAACACATACTTCTCTACTTGTGCAGCCTCACTCCTCTCTTCCCTGCCCACCCTGCTCCATTCGCACCTACCGAAGGATTCAAGAGGCCGTATGTGCCTCCTTCCTTCTCCTTCAAAAATATCTCAGCAACAGATGCCCTAGCCAGATGCCCCTGCTTTCACTCAGTCCTACAAAAGGCAAATCCCCTGATGATTTGGACCCCAAGCTCCTCTACCTCTCAGTCCCTGCCATAGCTGTCCCGTTTGCAACCTTACTAAATCAGTCCTTCACTGCGGCAGCAGTCCCCCAGGCATGGAAGCATGCCATAGTCACCCCCTTCCCTATAGGGGACCCCTCTACCTCAACTTCAAACTACCGCCCTCTCTCTCTTCCCAGTGCTTGCAAAATTGCAAGAGCACCTTGTGCTCCCACAACTTACCTCCTTTCTCTCCAACTCCAATTTCTTCAAGGCCTTTCAGTCTGGGTTCAGAAAGGGTCACTCCACTGCCTCCTCCTTGACTAGGCTCTCTGATGCAATACTCATAGGTATGGATAGAGGGCAGATCACCTCTGCCATCTTCGTCGATCTAGCTAAAGCATTTGACACTGTCTCCCACACCCTACTTGTCTCCAGCCTTGCTGAATCTGGTCTGTCCGCTGCTGCCACCAACTGGTTCAGCTCCTACCTCACTGGCAGAACCCAATCCATAAGAATCTCCAACACTACATCTTCCCTCCTGCCCATCACTACCGGTGTCCCTCAGGGGTCAGTGCTCGGACTCACTGTGTTCTCCATTTTTCCGAATGACTTACCACTCATCTGCTCAACCCCCTCCATCCACATGTATACAGATGACACTGTTCTTTTCTCGTCAGGAACCTCCCCAGAAGCAGTAGCTGCCAATCTACAAGCTGATTTTGCCAATAACCAAAACTGGTTCAGCTCTCACCAGCTCTCCCTCAATGCTAAAAAAACTGTCACCATGACCTTCGGCATGCAACAGTGCCTGTCCAGACTCCCCTCCCTCCTTCCCTATCTTCCATACCCTAGACGGGTAAGTACTTGAGGATGTCATCTCATTCCGACACCTTGGGGTCTGGCTCAACCGGCATCTATCTTTTAATGCCCACATTGATGCTACCATAAAAAAACTGTGCTCCATGTTAGGTGCCCTATGCAGAAATTGTAGAAGCCTTCCCCTAACCGTATGCCATGAACTAATCCAGAAGATGATACTCCCCTCCTTTGACTACTGTGACATCATCTATGGTGCTGCCCCAAAGTCCTCCTTAACCAAACTAGATACCCTCTTCAACGCCTTCTGCCACTTTGCTCTCGATGCCCCTCCCTTCACCCATCACTGCAATCTACACCGTTATCTGGCCTTACCATCCCTTGAAAGTTGACACCTTATTCACTGCACTAAATTTGCCTCTAAGTTCTGGCTAGGTGTCCTTCCATCATACCTCTCCACTATGCTCTCTTCTACCCCCACCCCCTCTCTCATGCCCTCAGATCCACTGACTCCTGCCAACTTGTAATCCCTCGGTGGAAGTCCACTGCTGGCCAGACAGCCTTCTCTCACCCCTAGATCACTCCTCCTCTGTCAATTCTCTCTCCACCACCCTGGCAAACTACTTCATGGTAAACTTCTCATGCCTCTGACTTCAAACCAGACCCTATTTCCTCCCCCCCAATGCCTGACCAGTGGCTTTCAGCAAATGCTATGAAGCTGGACTATTTTAGCTCAACTGATGCACTTAGCACTGAGGACATTTAACGTTCGTGTTTTTATTTTTCTTCTGTTTTTGATAGCTACTTCTTGTGAATATATGTCTGAAATTGCAAAATTTGAGTAACCTCTACTACAGTCTTTCTTTATATGTATACTAAGTGTTCTATGTGCCTATCTGTAACATGGTTGTCCTTTTAACTCACCTGTAACCATCACAAAGTGTAAATAATATGTATTCTGTTGCTTAAATGTTACTATTGATAACCTGCATGTTATCAGCCCCTGTTACCCTTCCCCCCAGATTGCACCAGGAGATGAGCAGCTTATTGCTCAGTGTGCCTTTCTTGGTGAAACAATTTCAATAAATCAATAAATAAAAACAATGAAGGGAAAGTACCAAGGAACTGGAAAACTGCAACGATCATACCAGTCCATAACAAATTCTAGCCAGAGCCGAAAGGGCTGTGAATATCTACCAAATGACCAAAGTTGTTTTCTTGTTGGTTCCATATAGTGATGTTTAGTCACAATCATCAAAAACTGGCATGCTGCTAATTCAGTCCTCCTAAATTTATTTAGTCAGAGTATATGGTGCTGTGTGTGTGTGAGTGAGTGTGTGTGTGTGTGTGAGTGAGTGTGTGTGTGTGTGTGTGTGTGTGTGTGTCCACAGGGGTGCAGGGAGATTGTAAAAGGTGGTGGTGCCAAAGATAAAAAGGGCACTTGTTGCATTATAAAGGGCACTTTTTCCAAACCAAGTTTTTATATACAGTAAGTGCACATTTATGATGATGATAGTAATTTTAAAAATACTTTTATACCATATCAGAATATTTAATTTGTAATATTAAGGGTTCCACTCATGTATAACAGTTCCAACTTGTTTTTCAAAGTTAAAAAAGTGAGCCACAAAGATACATTATCTTATTAAACAGCAATGAAACACCATCCAATTGTACAGAAAACAGCAGTGCAATTTAAAAAAGAGAGATAAAACTGTACCATATTGACAATACCAGTAAAATATGCAAACAATGGTTTACAAACTGTATATGATATCATAAGCAAGATGATGTTGCTTCGTCTTTTACTGTAATCATGTATTGCAATATCCATCAGTTAAAATGATCTATGGTGTTACAGAAAATGTCCAGGATGGAGTTCCTTACTATTTAGATAAAATACCTGACGCTCCCTATAAGCTTAGTTAAAGGAGAACTGCACTGAACCTGTGAGTAATGTTTCCCGTAGAAGTTTTTTTTATAGTGTGTCCCCTTCTGTTTCTGCCCCATTTTTGCTGGCCTTTTAGTTAACCCATTGGATATTTATGGGTTACACACTGCTGCAAAGTGCTATTTGAGAACTGTATGATGTTGTTTATGTCTCCATGAACCTAAGAATTCTAAAGTAGAACACAGATGCATTGTACCAACAATGTAAGTTCTTGACAAGATCATACTGTTCTAAAATGGTTAATGCCAGCAGTGTGTGAATCAGAAACACTCACTGAATTTACCAAAAGGCCAGTTAAGATTAAGCAGTAACAAAATGAGAACTGGTATTTTAAAAAATAACATCTACTTCTACAAAAATGTATGTTTGCCGATTCAAGGCAGTTCTCCTTCGAGATATTAACAACCCAGTCTAAATTGTTCACTATTTATGGAGCTGGCAGTATAGCCTAGAGGTCAGAGTAATGAGTTGTAAATGAGCATTCTACATCCAGCATTCAGCCATGGGTTTGATTCTCACAACCTCCATTTCCATACTGTGTGGCTCTGATTAAGTCACTTAATCTCCTCAGTGTTCCTGGGTTGCCCATAGAAACAAGCACCTGTGCCTAGTTGTCCTTACCTGGTTACTAAAGGAAAAAATATATATAATTGATTAAATAACATTTATAAACTGTAAACAAACATTAAACTCCAGTACATAGATTCCAGATCCATGCAATAACCAAGGAATACACCAGCCAAGTCTTGGGCTGTCAATATTGCCTTAGAGGTTAGAGTTAAGAGCTTGGTACATATAGCACACAGACCTGAGTTTGATTCCCACAGCCTCCACTTACATACTGTGTGTCTCTGAGCAAGTCACTTAACCTCCTCAGTGCTCTGGGGTAGCCTCAGAAAACAGGCACCTGTGTCTAGTGGGCCATACTCAGTTACCAATAATAATAATAACAAAAAACTATTTAAATGCTTATATTCTGTTATGTTTAAAAGGGACACAGTTTAAATATTAGAGGTTGGTGTACGCTGCTTACAGCCTCAAATCAGGAACATACATAAATACTGCTGCTTTAAACAACAAATCCAAAAAATAAACCCACCCTGAGAAAAGCAGGACTTTTAGAAGGGACTCCATTACAAATGAGCTTGACTCAGTGGCTACATTCCCTAAAACTGAAGTCTGTGATTCTAGACAGTGACAATCCCTTCCCCCAATCAGTGCAAAAAAGACAGGATACTGCCAATGAAGTATAAAGTCTCATCTCCCCACCCCAGATGTGAACCAGAACTGATAGGGCTGTGAAGAGCTACCAAATGACCACAATTATTTTCTTGTTGTTGCCATATAGTTCGGTTTAGTCATGTGCATGTGTGTGTGTGTGTGTGTGTGTGTATGTATGTATGTGCTTGCGTGCAACCTGTCCTGCCCATAGGAATAGGATAGCTAACAGTTGTAGTTGCAAAGTCTGTAATCTGACACTGTAGTCTGACTTTCACTTTCATGAAATGCCGCAACATATAATGAGTTAACACCTAGGTTACTGAAAGAAATAGAATAACTCTATTAGACTGAGCAGGACAGAGGATAGAAACAGCAGTTTAAAATGTTTTTTTTTGTTAATATCCTGAGAAGTTCTGAGGTACAATATAGTAGCACCCCCCCCCCCTTCAGATTCCTTTAACATAGAGCAACAAATAGCAAAAATCAGAGGGTGGTGTACTAATTTGCAGCTGTGGAGCAATACTTCCAAAAGACCTAAAAGGGAGTTCCACGATCAGCCGTTTTAGAGCTACAATCTCATCGATGACTGAAGGGCTGTTGGCTCCACCCACAGCCCTAAAAAAGGCAATTGACAACATGCAGGAAACTATAGTTCATTCAGCTTAACATCTGTGCTGGGCAAGATCCTAGAAACAGTCATCAGGGAGAGGATAGTTCATCACATACAAACAAACAATAAAACAGACTGCGAACAATATGTATTTAGATCAGGGTGCTCATGTGTCCCAAACTCATATGCTTCTACAACAAAGTAAATGAAGTAATCAATAGCAGAACATCAATGGATGTAATTTTTCTGGATTTTAGCAAAGCTTTTGGATACAGTACCACATTACATAGAAACAGAGAAACATAGAATTTGACGGCAGATAAGGACCGCTTGGCCCCACCCAGTCTGCCCATTTCCCTACCTCACTGGATAAGCTGCAGATCCTAGCTAACCAGCAGCCTACTTCTTCTTGCCCCAATTTCAGAATTGCCTTTATGACTGTCCCATGCATGCTTGAATTCCACCACTGATTTTGACTCCACAACCTTCCTCCGAAGGCCGCTCCATGCATCCACAACCTCTCTGTGAAAAAATACTTCTTAAATTACCTCTGAGCCGCCCCCATCTTCAAATTGTGCCCTCTTGTTCTTGCACACCTCTTTTTGAAAGATGCTACCCTCTTGACTTTGTTGACTCCTTGAGGTACTTGAAAGTTTCTATCATGTCCCCCTCCCCTCCTTTCCTCGAGGCTATACATATTAAGCTCCTTAAGTCTCTCTTCATATGTCTTCCGTGCAGACCCTGCACCATTTTAGTTGCCCTCCTCTGGACAGCTTCCATCCTGTCTATGTCTTTGCAGAGTTGGGTCTCCAGAACTCACACAGTACTCAGATGGGGTCTCACCAGCTGTCTGTACAGAGGGATAATAACTTCTTGTTTTCTACTGGTGATGCCCTCCCTATGCATCCCAGTAACCCCCAGCCCTCCTTGCTGCCCTCTCACATTGCTTGCCCACCTTTAGGTCATCTGATATGACTACCCCCAGGTCCCTTTCCATTTTTGTTGTTGTTAGTATCTCACCCCCCATTGTGTACTCTTCCCCTGGGTTTTTGTTTCCCAGGTGCATTACCTTGCACTTCTTAGCATTGAATCTAAGCTGCCATACATTTGACCATTCCTCTAACCTTGCCAAGTCCCTTCTCATCCTTTCCACCCCACCCTGTGCATCAACTCTGTTGCAGATCTTAGTGTCATCTGCAAAGAGACATACTTTTCCTTCCAGTCCTTCCGCAATGTCTCTTATAAAGACATTGAAGAGGACCGGTCCTAATACTGAACCCTGCGGTACCCACTAGTAACCCTCCTTTCTTCTGAGCGGACTCCATTTACTATTACTCTCTGTGTCCTATTCTCCAGCCAATTCTTTACCCAGGCTGTCATCTTGGGACCCACTCCCAGGCTGGCTAACTTGTATATTAATCTTTGTGTGGGACTGTGTCAAATGCCTTGCTAAAGTCTAGGTAGGCATGTCCACAGCCCCTCCCTGATCTACCACTTTGGTCACCCAGTCAAAGAAATCTATCAGATTTGTCTGGCATGACCTTCCCGGCCAGAATCCATGCTGCCTAGGGTCCCAGCCCTCTGGCCTCTAGATACCGACAATTCTTTTCCTTCAGAAGTGATTCCATCATTTCCCTATCACTGAGGTTAAACTAACAGGTCTGTAGTTTCTGCTTCTGCCTTGCTCCCACTTTTGTGAAGGGGAATCACATCTGCCCTTCTCCAGTCCTCAGGTACCACCCCATCCTCCCATGATTTGTTAAAAGGGTAGTCAGTGGTGTCACTAGTTCTACCCTTAGCTTTTAGAATTCTGGGATGAATCTCATCAGGCCCCATTGCTTTGTCCACCTTCAGTTTTAAGAGTTCTTTCAGAACCCTTTCTTCTGTAAATGGGCTGGTATCAACTTCTGTATCCAGAGTGTTACTACTGTTTGTTTTATGTACCTCCCCTCTTCATTTGTAAATACTGAGCAAAAATATTTGTTTAGTATCTCTGCCTTTCACAGTCTCCCTCTGCCCACCCTCCTCCCTTTATTAAGCCTCACTATCCTCCCTTGGTCTTCCTTTGCTCCTGATGTACCTATAAAGGTTTTATCCCTTCTTAACTGAGTTGGACATCTTTCCTCAGTTTGGGCCTTTTGCTGTTCTGACTGCCTTCCCAGCCTCCTTTTGCTTTTAACTGATACAGTTCTCTGTCCTGCTCCTTCTGCATTCCTTGTACTTCCTGAATGCTTTTTCTCTTGAACCTTCACTGCCACTCTTTGAGAACCATAGTGGTTTCTTACATCGCCTTGTTTTGTTTATTTGCTTCACACAAAGGCTCGTTACCTCTGTGATGGCAGTTTTTATTATTCCCCATTGTTCTTCCACCCCTCCTTCCTGCCCATTTGCTAGTGCATTCCTTAGATACTCACCCATTTTGGCAAAGTCAGCCCTCCTAAAGTCCAGTACTTTTGTCTTTGTATGGCTTGACTCTATTGCTGTGTTTATTGTGAACCATACTGTTCGATGGTCTCTAGTTCCCAGATGGCTACCCACTTCTACATCTGTGATCCTCTCTCCATCTCCATTTGAGAGAATCAAGTCTAATATTGCTCCCTCTCAAGTGGGCTCCAGTACTAGTTGTTGAAGGCATGCCCCCTGTAGGGCATCTAGAATAACTACACTCTTCGAAGTGGCAGCTGCAACTGCACTCCAGTTAACATCTGGCATATTCAGATCACCCGTCAGCAATACCTCCCCTTTTTCTGCCATTCTAAGTATACTTTCTATCATTTCCCTGTCCATTTCCTCCCCCTGAGAAGGGGGTCTGTATACAACCCCTGTGCATATTGTGGTGCCATTGCCTGTCTCCAAATTTACCCACATTGGCCAGTAATAGACAAAGGGTGGGATATTCAGAAGGGTTGCACATGGCGCAACACAGTAGCACCATGTGCAACCCACTAATCATGCACCAGTGCAATATTCAAAAGAATGTGCCTGGCACAAATCCCTGATCTTGTCGGGCGCGACCAGTAATGTATGCAGTGCAAGGGGTGTGCCCATGCATGCTCCACACATCCCGACATTCAGCCCAGAATGTGCTGAACCTATCCAGGTTAATAACCCCTACTTGTGCTGCACACAGCTGAGCCCCCCAAAAAAGGAGCAACAGCTGGCCACCCACAAGTGAGCTGCTGTGTTGCAGGGCGCAACACAGCAGGTGCCAGCTGTGGGTGGCCACCTGAGCTCCAGCGGCACATTCGTGGTAGCAACCCCCCATGCCCGATTGTGGGCATATGTAATAAAATACAAGGTCCAATATCCCTGGTGGCCCAGTGGACCACTCCCAGCCTGATCGTGGGCATATGTTATAAATTAATAAGTCCAATATCAATGGTGGTCCAGTGGACCGCTCCCAGCCCGATCGTGGGCATATGTTAAAGATTGATAAGTCCAATATCCCTGGTGGTCCAGTGGACCATGTCCAGCCTGATCACAGGCATATGTTTTACAATTGAACACACCAATCCATCCCTGGTAGTCCAGCGGTACCTCCCTCCCCACCTGCTCACTGAGCTCCAACACCCCACTTCCTCCACCAGTCAGCAGTGGGTGGCAGCTCCCCACCCACCAGCTGCCCTGCCACCCTCCGACTGACTGCATTCGGTAGGGCTGTATGCCCACTGGTCCACAGCATGGGCCAATGGGTGCACAGACCATACCGTACTACACAGTCCAGGTATGTGATCCATTCACATATCTGGACTGTGTAGTATGGTACGGAATTGTATGCCCATTGGCCCATGCAGGGCCAATGGGCATACAGCCCTTGCACAGGCGAAAGGTTGGCGGGTGGCGGGGTAGCTGGTGGTGGAAGCCGCCCACCCGCTGACCAGGGAGGGGGAGGTGCTGGGGGCTCAGTGGGTGAGTGGGGAGGGGGGTACTGCTGGACCACCAGAGAGATTGGACTTATTATTTTATTACATATGCCTGCAGTCAGGCTGGGAGCGGTCCACTGGACCACCTGGGATATTGGACTTATTATTTTATTACATATGCCCATGATCAGGCTGGGAGCAGTCCACTGGACCACCAGGGATATGGGACTCTCATTTACAATCCCTATGCCCATGATCGGGCAGTGGGGCACTTTGCCGCTTGTGCAGGGGGCATCGGTCCCCGATGGCTGCAGCCTGGAAGGGCGCCTGGCGCAAGTCGCTAGGAATCGGCACACCTGCATGCGAATTGGGCCATAATAACATGAAAATGGCCCCATTTGTGCCTTGCATGCATTATGGCCCCATTTGCATGTGCACTTTTAAATATCGCGGTTGATGCGCCTAGCGCAACGGCACTTGCGCTAGCGCATCCCCCTGCTCCTCTCTGGCCACTTGCACTGGTACAGTGCCACTGCACCATGCACAATGCTGGTGGCCATTGAATTTCACTCTGTCAGTGCCCTGGCTCATGCCAGTTGCGCTGTGGCCAGGCTTGCGCCACAGCCTGGCGCGGTCTGAATATCCCACCCAAAGTCTCTAATTTTATTTATTTATTTATTCAGCCATGTATTGCAGTTCCTTTGAGCAGAAGACTGCTCTTTTACAAAGGTTCCATGTGGAAAGGGTAGGAATACAAACATTGTGGGTTAGGAGTATCTAGCTAGGTGGATTAAACATAGATAAAAATACATTTTGAATTGGCAACAGAGAAGATTTTAACAAAATGATTTACACAAGCAGTAGATGCAGCCAAGCTGGCATTGTCAGGTAGGGGATAGAAAACAGTCATCCGACAGAAGAGTAGGGGTGGGGGGGTAGGAGGGTAGGAAGGTGACTATTAAAGGGAGATGAGGAGGAAAGCGCAGTTGTTGCAAGGCAGGGGGAAACTGGAAGTAGGGGGAACAGAGGTAGTAGTTGTGAGAAGGGGGTGTAACCTGATGTCGAATCAGTCCAGGGTTAGAGGGTTATGAAGAAAAGCAATTAAAATGTGCAGTCACAGGAGCTTTTCTTTAGTAGATGTTGACTGAGCTTCATCTTGAAAGCTCCCAAACTCGGCATGGAAGCAAAATCAGTACCGAGGTTATTGAGCCAGAGTGGAGCTCGGTAGGCATAGGACCGCTGCCCTTGGGAGGTTCTGCAGTGTGGGATGTTGAGAAGCTGGTGGACAAAGTTCCTGGTGTGGTGTGGGCATGTGGATAGGCTTAGTAGTTTTGTGACTTCAGGGGGTTCCAGTCCAAGAAGTGTTTTCTTAGCTAAGAGGCAGGTTTGGTATTATATCCTATTTTCAAATTGTAATCTTAATGAATACCCAATTAGTAGTTTGGATTAAAATCTGGATCACAGACCACATACAAAGAGTTTCCATAAATGGATGCATGTCAACCAAGGGCAATGTGACCAGTGGGGTGCTGCAGGGCTCTGTACAGAGTCTTATTATGTTCCCCATTTTCATATCTAACAATATTAGTGAAGTTATAAACTGGGTAACCACATATGCAGATAACAGCAAGCTGTGTGGACCATGTGACACTGAATATCAAATTAATAGTATACAGGCTGACCTTGACACAATAACCAAATAGACCTACAAATGGGGCATAAGTTTTAACCTGGAGAAATGTTGTGTCATACATCAAGGACGAAACCCTATGAAACATAAATACTCATTATGTGATACCATATTACAACTGAAGTAAAAGGAAATAGATCTGGGAATTATCGTTAATAATAAAGTAGACACAAAGGATCATTGCACTGCATCAATAGCAAAATCTAACAAAGTTATAGGAGCAATAAAAAAGAATATAATCGGTAGGAAATCAGATGTGATAATGCCCTCATAAAGATCATATGTAAGACCACTGCTGGACTGTGGCAACTAGGTACGGTGCCCATACAAGAAATCTGACATAACTAAAGTAGAAAAAGTACAGTGTAGGACTACTAAGGTAATAGGGACTTGAAGGATTTGTCATACATAGAATAGAAAGGTTAAATCTCTACACATTAGAAGAATGCAGGAAAAGGGGAGGCGTTTTACTTCTGTATGATATTGTCCATGCCTTGCACTTATTTACATATCTTAATGTGTATTACAAGGAAAATACCATTGCAAGAGGCCCCCCACTTCAGATTAAGGCTAATGAATTTAATACAGATAAAATATTTTTTTTCTTTAATCAATGCATTATAAATTCATAGAACAAATTTCTTGAAAATATAATTATAAGTAGGACAAAAACTGAATTTAAGAATACATTGTATAAACACCATGCTAGTGGGGACAAATTGGACTATTATTTGTAACTTCAGTAGCTATCTAATGGGCAAATGCCTCTTTGGCTCCTTATCCTTTAGTAACTGTTAGTATTTAGTAATCATAGCCCATTTTTAATACATTATTGCCCATTTGTTGTATGTCATTGACTGTTTAGTGTACCTTTTTGCCCATTTGCTGCACATCATTGCCCATTGGTTGTACATTACATCATTACCCATTTATTGCCCATTTGTTGTACATCATTATGCATTTATAGTATATAGTTAGGTCTTATTGTCGATGGAAATCTATGGCTTCCTAAATCTTGTTGTAGTATGGTTGAAAGGTCAAAAAAGTTGTTGTACTATCGTTCTGACGTCACATCGATAGTACAACTTTTCAGCCTTTGTCCTGCCTTCTGACTGGCTCACTTGACTGGCTATAACAGAAAAAACTGAAAATATGGTGGCTCGAGTAAGTGAGTGCTGATCACGGATCCTCCTACTTTTGACATGAAAAGCCTCAAACGGCTCGTGTCACAAAAGTTAGTTATTTTTTTAATCATTTAAACAACAAGAAGCTCAATAGCTAAAAGAGAGTAAGTGTCAGCAGGGAAAACCCAGTGCCAGTGGAAGCAGTGAGAAACCGGAATGAGTAGCAGCGGGGAAAACTGAGAGCAGGAACACCAGATATCACAAAGGTAAACAGTGACCTAAAACAAAAAATACACAACAAAAGTGACAATAAGACCCAACCATATACTATATAAGACAGTGGATGGGTGACCATCCACAGCTAAGGCTGTGTTTACATTTCGGTAGTTGAGGACATCAGTGAGACCTCTTGAGCTTCACTCTCAAGGTCTCTATGATGTCATCAGCTGCCTTGATGGAAACACAGCCTTGTTGTGGGTGGTCACCCATCCGCTATTCTATATGTTGTTCATCATTGCTCATCTGTTGTACATTGCTGCCTATTTGCTGTACATCATTGCCCATTTGTTGTACATTGTTGCCTGTTTGTTGTACACCAGTGCCCATTTGTAGTACATTGTTGCCAAGAGTGTAGGCAGGCATATTCACTGTACACATTTGTGTACAGTTTTGTTGAGTACCTGTCCCAAACCATATATCTTTCTAATATTATCATTCTAATCTGTAGTATTTGAGTTAGTGTAGGCCACTGATTAGTGTCTCTGTTTAATCTTCTATTGATTAGGAGACAGGTATGTGTATAACCTATTTAGAGATTAGAGGAGTTATCTGACAACAATAATGATTTGTTTGTAATGTTGCAGCATTTGGAGAGGATGTGTACTTTTTTAATGGGGGGGGCAGCAGCTTCAGACTGTGTGTACAAAATGAACATTTCTGGCTACACCTCTGATTGTTGCCCATTTGTTGCACATGATTGCTCTGGTTGTACAATTTTACCCATGTTATGCATCATCGGCCATTTGTTCTATATCACTGCCCAGTGGTTGCACAGTACATCACTGCACATGTATTGTCTGTTTCTTGTACATCATTGCCCATATGTTGTACATCATGGCACATAATGTTGCACATCATTGCTAATTTGTTGTACATCATGGCCCATATGTTGTACATCATTGCTAATTTGTTGTGCATCATTGACCACATGTTGTACATGGTTGCCTATTTGTTATACATTAGTGTCCATTTGTTGTACATCATTGCACTTGTTGTACCTCATTGTTCATTTTTTGTATATCATTGTCCTTTTGTTGTACATAATTGTCTTTGATGTACTGTACATCATCGCCCATTTGTTTTATATCATTGCTCTTGTTGTACATTGTTGCCTTTGTTGTACAGCATTGACTATTTGTTGTACATCACTCCCCATTTGTTGTACAGTACATCCCTGTCCATTTGTTGCTCAATCATTATGCATCATTGCCCATTTGTTGTACAGTGTTGCCTTTGTTGTACATCACTTCCCATTTGTTGTACAGTACATCACTATTCATTTGTTGCCCTGTTATTGTACTTCATTGCCCATTTGTTGTACATTGTTGCCTATTCATTGTACATCATTGCTCATTTGTTGTGCATTATGGCCTATTTGTTGTACAGCATTGCCTATTTGTTGTACATTGTTGCCCATGTGTTGTACATGATTGCCTTGTTTTAAACTGTTGCCCTTGTTGTGCATTGTTGCCTTTGTTGTTCATCATTGCCCATTTATTGTACATTGTTGCCTATTTGCTGTACATCATTGCCCACTCATACATTATTGTCTCTTTGTTGTAAATGGTTGCCCTTTTGCTGAACATCATTGCTCTTGTTGTATATTGTTGTCCTTTCTGTATATCACTGTCCATTTGTTGTACATCATTGCCAAATTGTTGTACATCATCTATTTCTTGTTTATCATTGCCCATTTCTTGTACACCATTGCCCATTTGTTGTACGTTATTTCCCTCATACATTATTGCCTGTTTGTCGTACATTGTTGTCATTTTGTTGTACATCATTGCCCTTGTTGTACATCACTGTCCAAGTGTTGTACATTGCAGCCCTTATTGTACACAACTAATTTGTTTTACATCACTGCCAATTTGTTGCACACCATTGCCTTTGTTGGACATCACTGTCCATTTGTTGTTCATCAGTCCTATTTGTTGTATATTGCTGGCTTTGTTGTACTGTACACCACTGCCAGCTGGTTGTACATCTTTATCCATGTGTTGTACATCATTGCTGTTCTACATAATTGCCCTTTGTGCATTATTGCCCATTTGTTGTACAATGTTGTCCCTTTGTTGTACATCTTTGCCCTTGTTGTACATTATTGCCTTTGTTGTACATCATTGTCCATTTGTTGTACATTGCTGCCCTTGTCATACATGTCTAATCTGTTGTACATCACTGCTCATTTGTTGTACATCATCACCTTTGTTGGAAATCATTGCCCATTTGTAGTACATCATTGCCCTTGTTGTATATCATTGCCCATTTGTTGTACATAATTGCCTATTTGTTGTGCAGTTTTGCCCAACATCACGTTGAATTCTGGCATTTCACATTTCACATGTCACATGTTATTACAGCATTTTGCAGCTGCCAGTATTGTGATAACCAGTTTGTGCTACAGAGACGCCGATACTGAGATGCTGTCACAGTTCCCACCTGTGGGTGTCCCTAGCAGCTCATTGAAATTTTCAATGGGGTTTGGCCATATTAATATCCATAATGTCCCTGCTGCACAGAGGGGAAAGACAGTCTGTTTCACATATAGCACACAGATGCCCCACTTGAAAACCATTTTACCTTTACTGTTTTAACCCAGGCACTGGGGGATGACAGGAGAGACGTTGGGGAACATGTATCCCAAACTTGGTGTAAATACACCCAGAAATGTCATAGTTGTGGGTGTTTTGTGTGATATTTTTCAAACAAAGCCAGATCCTCACAGGAGATAAAAAGTAATCCTGCAGTTTGAGAAGCACCACCCAAAGTCAACCCCCTGAAAATCACATTCCCCTCAATATTTGAACACAGACTTCTGCAAGTGTTGCAGGGACCCTTTGGGGAACATGTAAACTGAATCTATTGTTAACACACCAATAAATGCCATAGTTATGTATGTTTTTGTGTGGTGCTTGTCAAGCAAAGCTTAGCCCTCACAGGAGATAGAAAATGGTCCTACAATTTGTGAAGCACAACAGAAAATCATCAACCAAAACCACCTTCTCCTCAATATTTGAACATGGGCTTCTGGATGTTGTCTGGAGAACATGTCTCCTGAATTTCTTGTGAGTACACTAATGAATGCCACAGTTATGGGTGTTATTATGTGTCCTGTTTTTACAACAGAAGTATTTGTCTCTCTCTTTCTCCTCCAGCTGTGTCCCAATGGCATGGAAACTTGCTAAAGTCCTTCTCCGCCACAAAAGCAGGGATCCATCCTCTCCCAGTAACTATCAGCCCATCTCTCTTCTCCCCCTTTCTCACTAAGATCCAGGAATCCATTGCCTACTCCAGGCTAAATGACTTCCTTACCTCTGCTAATATCCTCTCCCCATCCAATCCAGTTTCAGAAAGTCCCACTTCACCACCTCCTCCTTTCTTCCGTTTACTGACTCCATCCTTTCTAGGATGGACCAAGGATAAATCACCCCAGCAACCTTCATAGACCTTGCTAAAGCCTTTGATTCTGTCTCCCACTCTCTCCTTATAAACGTACTTCAGTCTGGTGGGCTATCAGACCCTGTTGTACAATAGTTTAGTTCATACTTTAAGAATAGGCAACAGGCAGAACAGGTTGGAAATGTCCTCTCCCATCCCCGCCCTATTCTTTCTGGTGTATCTCAAAGGTCAATTCTAGGCCCTGTCCTCTTTTCACTTTTTATCAACAACCTCCCCTCTGTCTTCACCAACTCCAGCATACATACATATATATGCTGACGACACCATCATCTACCTGGCCAGTCTATCCTCTCCTGACATCTAGGCTCACCTTCGGTGAGACTTTCATGAGGTGGTAGAGTGATTCCAAGCACACCATTTTCAAGTGAATACAAGAAATCATTCTTGATGTTTTGTTCTAAACAAAAACTGGCCCGGCTCCCTCCCCCATACTGTTCTTTACTCCGTGCAGCACCCCCTTGACATGGTCCAGGCCTACAAATGACTCAGGGTTTGCCAAAACCATTCCCTCAATTACTCAAGCCATATAGACGCCATACTCTCTAAGCTCCCCCCAAACCTGGTGTGTTGTATAGAAACAAAGAAGGTCTCTCCCTCCCAGTCCATCAGAACTTGCTAACTAAATGGATTCTCTAGGTTTTGGACTATGCAGATGTTGTTTTTGGATCTTCTCCTGTCACCTTCCTATGTAGGCTTAACACTCTATGTAGTGCCTTCTGTATTTTTGTCTCTAACTCCCCCATTCGTAACCACCATTGTGATCTCTACTCTTTCCTCTCTCTCCCCTCCCCCAGCACAGGCACCTAGCTCATAGCCTTGCCTTCATCTCCAAATATTGGTTTGGGTCTCTCCCATTCTACCTTTCCTCTTTCCTTGCCCCAGCTTCCCCCTCCCCCTACTCCTTGCACTCCAGTTACCTTTGCACTTTCGCCCTTCCCAATCCCCACACGTTGACATGTCAGCTGGCATTCTCCTTTCGCCTCCCTTCCCTCTGGAATCAACTTCCCTCCTTCGTTCGACTCATCCCATCATTCCATGCCCTCATGCGCCTTCCCAAACCATCACCAATTACTTCTTGCACCTGCCCCTAATCTGTTTACCAAAACTGTGCACTTTGTCCCCCCCTCCAGCTTGCTCACCCACCTCTTTCTTTCTTGTCACTCCTGCTTACTCTATTTATCACAAGTTATTTTTATTTGACATTCTGCATTTTTGTAATGTGTTTGTCCTTAAGCATTCATTGTACTTTTCTTTTACTGTCACTTTCTTGAGCTTTCTCATAATTTTTATTCCCCACCACTTGCATGTGGTATTTTTATTTGTCATCCTGTAATTATTTGCAAATAACTTTGTTTGTTTGTCTCCCCAGTCCCTGGGTTGCACCTGGAAATGAGTTTTGGCTCAGTGTGCCTTTCCCAGTTACCAACATTTTAAATAAATAAAAGCCTAGAAACATTGACATGACAACCTGCTATTTCACATACAGCACACAGATGCATCCCTCAAAAACACTTTGCCTTTATGATTTGAACCCAGGCATCTGGGGGAAAATGGGGGACACTTTGGGGAATATTTATTCTAAATGTGGTGCAAATACACCACAATATGCCAAGATTAAGGGTGTTTTCATTGTATGTGTTCTGTCTTTAAAACAGGCACTTTAGACAGCCTGCTGTTTCAAAGACAGTACACAAATGCATCTGGTGAAAATCATTCAAACGTAGTTATTTGAGACCTGTACAGTAACAAAATAGTCTTTCAATAATAAGTACAGTCTAATAAGTTTCTTATTTACTACTGTTTTCTATTTTTTTTTTATCATACTCTGCTTTTTTCCTGCCGACACCCCTAGCCCTACAAAGGGGCTTGACCTGGGCTCGGCGACCCATACCATCACCCGGGGATGCTCCCCCCGAGGTGGAACTGAAGGTGGTTGGAGGGTTGGGCACCAAGCCCCGGCTCATACACAGGGGCAAGCAGCGTTTTTCCAATGAAGTCCCCTTGTAGCTGGGAGTGTGCAATGATGCTCACGCCAAGGCAAGCGTCCACCCCAGCTCCATCCACATTCCAGCATGGTGCCATGTCCCCCGGCCTCCGCCAGGGGGCGAGCGACACTTGGACTAGCTCCCTAGCCCTCCCAGGAGAAGGAGAAGAAGAGCAGTCCTCCAGATGCTCGATCCTTCTCCTTCTCCTCCCATGCTGACCCCCGGCGACCTGTGTCCATTCCTGAACATGGGTTGCCAGTGTGGCACGAGGTGTGGTGTCCAGCACCTCAACCCTCAGCACCACTGGGCCAGGTTTACTACTGTATTCTTAATTATTTTTTTATGAGGGATTTGTATTGGAAACAACAATGTCCCCTTGCTCTTATTCCAATCTGTGTCTCAGACAGCAGGACTCCCAATCATTATTGTCAGTCTGAAAGATGGAAGAGCAAAATGTGTTTTAGTACTAAACGGTATGTACATACAGTACCATGGCAGCAGTCATGTGATTTACTATTACCAGCACTTTTATTTTACTGTAGTTAGTACTCACTTGGTGCCCTACCACAAGCCAATCCCTATCATAGGGGCCCATGAAGTGAACACCTTCCCATGTTTGTGCAGATGGCAGTGGAGTGCCATCACAGAAACATAGAATTTGACGGCAGATAAGGACTGCTTGGCCCACCCAGTCTTCCCATTTTCCTACCTAATGGATAAGCTGCAGATCCTAGTTAACCAGCAGCCTACTTCTTTCTACCCCACCCCCTAGAATTGCCTTATGACTGTCCCATGCATACTTGAATTCCACCACTGTTTTTGACCCCTAACCTCCTCCGGAAGGCCATTCCATGCATCCACAACCCTCTCTGTAAAAATACTTCCTTACATTACCTCTGAGCCACACCTCTGTCTTCAAATTGTGCCCTCTTGTTCTTGCACACCTTTTTTTTGAAAGATGCTACCCTCTGGACTTTGTTGATTCCTTGAGGTACTTGAAAGTTTCTATCATGTCCACCTCTCCTCCTTTCCTCAAGGCTATACATATTGAGCTCCTTTAGTCTCTCTTCATATGTCTTCTGGTGCAGACCCTGCACCATTTTAGTTGCCCTCCTCTGGACAGCTTCCATCCTGTCTATGTCCTTGCGGAGACTGGGTCTCCAGAACTGCACACAGTACTCCAGATGGGGTCTGACCAGCTGTCTGTACAGAGGGATAACAACTTCCTGTTTTCTACTGGTGATGCCTCTCCCTATGCATCCCAGTATCCCCCCAGCCCTCCTTACTGCCCTCTCACATCAGAAAGGGCCAGTGTGGACCTCTTCCCAGCTCTGGTCTCCCCCCTTGAGACCGCAGATAAAATGATGGCCCTCCCATTATCATACTGTAACAACATAAGTTGGGAGCTTGCTCTTTTATACTGTACTGAAGACTGCATATTAGCACACGGTTTAAATTTACTACAGTATGTTACATCAAATTGTACTCACTCTGGCATATGTGAGCGTCCACTCACATTGGGTAGGTGCACTGAACACCCACCCCCATGGTCCAAGGAATGGCACAATGAAGTGGCTGAGTGGCACTGGCAATGCAGGTTCCCCCATTTTTCTAAACACCTGTATGTACTGTTCTGTGCAATGTTATTAAAGACCATATGCAACACTCTGCATTTTTCTGCAGACTTCACACAACAGTAAAAAACACCTTTCTAAGGGGTGTCCTCTCACATTTTTCCAGTACCTGTTAAATTATTTTGTTTTATTTCAGTTCAGATTGATGCCCTGTTTGGTTGGGCTGTCCCTGATCTGCATGTATGCTGCACAGACGACGTCTGTAGCATGATGATGTTATTTTGTGTGAAAGTGGGACTGTGGAGGGACTGACAATACCGACTTATATTGTATTAGTTGCCTTAGTACATGTGTTAACGGAAAGTTATTAAATCACAGTAGTTTAAATTACCATCTCACACTCAATCATGCTTTATATTCATGATATATATATCTATATATATAGATATATATATATATATATATATATACACATACACACATATATATATATATATATAGTCATGGTGTGGTGTATAAAGATCTAACCAAGGCCTTTGACACCATTCATCACCGGCTTCTGCTGCACTCCCTCCCTGCACTCGGCCTCTCCCATGTGGTCACTAACTGATTTGAAAGTTACCCTCTAGGAAGACAACAACAAGTCAAGATTGGTGACTCACTCTCTGACTGCCTCACTGTGTGCTCTGGGGTTCCCCAAGGCTCTATCTTTGGTCCGCTGCTCTTCAGCTTTTTCATAAGCACTCTCCCTGCAGCTTGCAACAACAATATGATCCTATACGCAGATGACGCTGTCCCTTTTTCCATTCACACTGACCCAGTCAAGTCATCCTACACCTTGACCTTCAGACGAATTTTACCCTTCGCAGAATCATGGTTTGATAAACGCAAACTGCTGATGAATTATAAAAAAACAAATTGAAAATGCTTATAGTAAACATTTAGTTTATAGTAAACATAAAGCTACAAGCTTAACAATCCTAAACAAACTACAACTCCCACTCGAACAAGTATCTGAATTCAAAAATCTCGGGGATAAGCTCAACAGTCCACTCACCTACAGCACACATGTTTGACTCATCTCCATAGCCATCAATTCGGGGATAGGTATTCTTTACTGCCATCACCACTGCATTTATAATGAGGCTATGCGCATAGCAGTAACCAGTTCAGTTCTCTCCACGATCGATTATGGACTAATTGTCTATGGGGCTGCCATGGATACCACACTAAAATGAATAAAAGTTGCACTTAATAAGTGTTGCTGTCTGGAGACAGGTGCCGGGTAAAGAACACATACCTGTGAGCTGTACAAACAATTCAGCTGGCTCCATCTTCAAGGGAGCATAGCCTACCAAACCCGCCTCCTTGCTAAGAAAATTTGCCTCTGTTTTACCCCTCCATCAACACGCAACTTTATGATACCCACCCCCTACACGCGGTGCACAAGTGGTGCCAACAATTCCTCTTTCATGGCTCCTTTCTGCCATGCATTGCAAGCCCAGCACACCTTCCATGCCAGGGCCCAAACCTTGGTGAATGGACTACATCCAGAGGTCTCTAGGGAGACAAAGTTAGGCCCTTACAAATGCCAACACCTTCACTAATCTCAGCAGTTGCAACTGTACCCACTAAGATATCCTGGCTCTCCAAACAACATTAAACACCTCATCCTCCTCTCTATTCACCCTGCCCCCTTTCCCTCCACCATTCCTCTCTCTCTCTCTATAGGTCCACCTCAACCCTTTCCCTACTAGTTCTCCCCTCCCTTCCCCTTCTCCCTCCCCCTTCTTCCCTTCCCTTCCCTGTTTCCCCCCTCCATTGTTCCCCACTATAACCTCCTCTCCCTCATTCCTTATTTCTCCACTATAACCTCCTCTTCTTATCATCTTCCTTATCCACTTTCCCTATCATCTGCCCACTACCTCCATCCCATATCCCGCTTCCCCACTGTCACGCCCATTACCACCCACTCCACTCTTACCTCTCCTCCACCTTACCTACGCTCCTAACCTGTCTTCTTTTGCTCATGACACCTGCCATCCCTTTTCCCACCCTATCTTCCTTGCCTCTCTTGCCAGCCCTCCCCGTCCCTCTTCCACTTCACCCACACTCCTATCCTTCCTTTCCTTGCTTGTGACCCCAGCCACCACTGTCCCCATCGTATCTTTCTGCCGTCCTACCCCTGGTCCTCAGCACTTCTTCTACCCCCACAGTACTTATGACAAAGTGTCATTTAAGACTGCAACTGCCCTCAACACCCTTTCTTTCCTTCCTTTTCCTTCCCCATACTTCCCTTCCAGACCCTTACCTGACAATTGTGTGCTTTGTTTCCTAACTTGTCCCCTTTTGTGCCAACCTCTCGTATTATCCTTAATGCTTGTTATTGCCTAATTATTGCTGCTGTGCACCATTTAATTTTGTTATTCCCCATTCTTTGTCTCTGTTTAACATTGCTGTGTTACACCTTTATTGTTATATGGTGCAGAACCTTTGTAAATGAACCTCTGGTTCAAAGGTATTTTGTAATCCTAGTACTACATAAATAAATAAATTAAATTAAATTAAATGCCAACTTTAACTTACATAAAATGGAGGATTCTTTAGCCCCCCCCCTTCCCCTTGTTGGCTTCTCTGGGTCTGTCCATCCGCGCTCACGATCTGAGGATATGCCTCCAGCTGACAACCCTGAGCAGCCTAAAGAATCATACTGGGACTCATTTACATATTGGGAGCATGGTAGGACAAATAGGCTTTTCCATTCAGAGACAGATGCTGAACATAACAAATCAATCCTTTACTGGAAATGTGCACTACAACTCTTAAAATTCACAACTGAAATACTGCAGCAATGGTTCTGTGCATGCGTACCCACGTTGATGGGTCTCTCAACTGTACATCATGCACCACAAGAGCGGCAGGCAAAAGCAAGCCCCACCTATTACAGTGCAGGATTCTGCCCAAAAAGACAGTGGCCCAGATATTAAAAAGGGTTGCTCCATGCGCAACAGGGTTGCGCATGCGCAAGTCCTACATTGCGCCATTCTGCGATATTCAGCAGGAGGCAGTTGCTCCACTGACAACAGGTTGCGCAAAAGAGCAATGCAAATGAATGCATGCTCAACAGGAGGGGGAGGAACCATGCATAACCTGCGCAACCCGATATTCAGTCGGGTTGTGCAGAGTTGTGCATGCGCAACCCCCAACCTGCGCCTGCACAACCTTGAGCCAAAAAGGATCAAGTTGAAGGCCACCCATTGTTGAAGGCAGGGGCAACACAGCAGCTGCCAACCCTGGCTCGCTTCCCAACTCGGTCCCTGTGCCCCCACCAGCCCAATCACGGTCATAGCAACATGGAGCCCCCGCCCACACATCTCCGAAGCCCAAGCCCGATCTGGGCATTACAAGTTGCATGAACCCCCGCCCACACATCTCCACAGCCCGATTGCGGGCAGAGCGTGTATGAACCCCCCAGTGCCCGATCGATGGCAGAATGTAACCCCAACCCGAATATCTCCCTGGTGGTCCAGTGGACCGTAAAGCCTGATCGCGGGCAGAATGTCACGCTACAACCCCCAACATCTCCCTGGTGTTCAGGTCTCCCCCACCCACCCACAGGCCCCTCCACCCCCGCTCCCCGCGCAGCCTACGGGCGCAGCATCCCAGTTGCCTGTCGCTTCATTGCCGACTGATCGAAACCGCAGGGCTGCACGCCCAGCTACAGCCAATGGGCATGCAGCTCCATATACGAGATGATAGTCCAGATTTTGTGGAATGATGTTCATTCACAAATCTGACTGTCATAAGGTATGGGCTGCATCGCCCATTGGCTGTAGCTCTGCACCAATGGGCGCGGCAGCCCTACTCGACAGTCAGTCGGTGGGCGGCAGGCGGGTGGATGCTGCCGCCTCACCGCCGCGGGGGAGCGGTGGAGGGCTTGCAGGTGGGGGGGACACTAGACACCAGGGAGATGTTTGGGGGTTGTAATACGACATTCTGCCCGCGATCGAGCTTTACAGTCCACTGGACCACCAGGGAGATATTCGGCTGGGGGAGGGGTTACATTCTGCCCGCGATCGGGCACTGGGGTGTTCACATGCCTGCCCGCGATCGGGCTGGGAGATGTGTGGCGGGGGTTCATGAACTGTAATGCCCACGATCGGGCTTCGGAGATGTGTGTGGGGGAATGTAGATTTACAGAGATACTGCTCGCGATCGGAGGCAGGAGGCGCCGTCCTCGACGGCTGCTGCCTGGCAGGGCGGCCAGGCGCAAGTCCTCGGGGATCGGGCGACCTATACATGCATTGAGAGCAGCAAATGGGCCATAAATAGATGCAAATGGCCCCCCTCGTGCCTGCATAAATTATGGCCCCATTTGCATGTCACCTTTGAATATCGGAAATTTGAGCATGGCGCAATGGTACTTGCGCCACCGCAAGTTTAATGCTGAACTCTGGCAACTTGTGGTGCAAGTTCCACTGTGCCATTTGCCAAGCGCATTGTAGCAGAGGTGTGATATTCAAAGGAGTTGCTCAATAGGCAACCCTTTGAATATCACCGCCACACCCCTGCGCAACTATTTTGAGCAGCGCAGGGGCTTGCGCCTCAGAATGGCACAGTTTGAATATCTGGGCCCGTGTTTCTCAGTCCTACACTATATGGGAACACAGCTTTGAGGCTTCCCCATGGCACCTCTACTCTTCTTATCACTCTTTCTAGATAAAATGCTCATTTTGTAAATCACAATAACCATAGCTAAAGTTTTGATAGTTCACTAGTTTCGACTCTCACCATCCGTTTACACTGACACACCCACCACCAGATAACACAGTGATGAAGTTATGCTAATTACATCATTAATATTCATGAGCCTTTATAACATTTGTTAACAGTTTCATTAACTCACTGATTTGTTTAGCTGTAGAATAAAGTTGAAATAATTTCAGTAGTAAGTTCATTGAAGTGGGTAGTGATGCGCTTTGGCATTTATATACATCCTTTTAATAGGGACTTCTAGGCCTTTAAGACCACAGACTTATGAATATTAATGAGGAGATTAGCATACCACCACCACTGTGTTATCTGGTGGCAGGTATATCAATGTAAACAGGTGGTGAGAGGTAAAACTAGCGAACTATCGAAACTTTAACTATGGTTATTGTGATTTACAAAATGAGCACCGTATCTAGAAAGTGCAATAAGAAGTATGGCATTGCCTGGGAGCAGTGGAAAAGTTGTGTTCCCATATAGTGGAGGACTGAGAAATGCCGGCTTTGTGAGCAGTATCCTGCATTATCAGAGGCAGGGATTGTTTTCGCCAGCCGCTATTGTGCTGCATGATGTACAGTTGAGAGACCTGTCACTGAGGGTGCACATGCGCAGAGCCACAGCTGCAGTATTTCAATTGTGAATTTTAAAAGTTGTAGCACTCGTTTCCAGTAAAGGGCTGATTTGTTATGTCCAGCATCTATTTCTGAATGGAAAAACCTATTCTTCCTACTATGCTCCCAATATGTAAATTTGTCCCAGCACAAGTCCTTAGACTGCTCGGGGTCATCGGCTGGAAGCGCATCCTCAGACTGTGAGTGCAGAGGGACAGACACAGAGAAGCCAACGGGGCTAAAGAATCCTCGATTTTATGTAAGTTAAATTTGACATTTAATAGTTCATGAATATAAAGCATGATTGAGTGTGGGATGGTAATTTAAACCACATTTCTTTAATGACTTCATTCCATTTACACATGTACTAAGGCAGCTAATACAGTATGAGTCTGTACTGTCAGTCCCTCCACAGTCCTGCTTGCACACCAAATGACATCATCATGCTAGACGTCCTTTAGGCAGTGCAGCGGGAAATGCAAACTAAAGGCATAACATAAGCTGCAGTATGTGTGAGGGAAATAAACTTCATTTTCTTGGTGTTTCAGCAACACTGATCAGAAATCACCACAGTGTACCCTTCAGCAGCCTGTCAGTGACTCACAACAGCAGAATATTGTATGTAAAACTTTTTCATATAATCTTTAATGTTTCAGATGGTTCCACCTTCGGAAAGCACCCGTCGGAGAATGTCTGACATTAGGGCACCAGGATTTAATTTCACAGACTGCCCTATATGCCCCCCCCCATGTGAGGGGCTGTGCCACCCACACCCCTCCCAACTATATATTCCAACTCCGGGGAGGGTGGACCTTGGGAAGGGGCAGTGAATTTGAAAGTTTAGTGCCCTAATGATGGGTGCACTCTGAGGGGCGCACAGATGGCCAGAACAGGTTCCAAGGATGCAACTTCTCCTAGTGGGGTAATCAGCAGGTGTTCACTGCTTTAATGTGTGGGAATTTGTAGATTGGAGAACTGTGGCTGTTTGGAGTGGGGTATGTGGGGTAAAGTCCAGTAAAGAGCAGTGGCTGGCACAGGGGATACATGGAGGGGAAAAGGGGTTCTTCCGGTACATTGGGGAGCGGAGAAAAACTAAGGGCCATCTCAGCAGATTGAGATCAGAAGGAGGGTGGGTGGAAGAGGCGAGGGACCAGGCAGAGGTATTTAATGAGTACTTTGCCTCTGTGTTCACTAGGGAGGGGATGGGATATCTACAAAGCAAGGCATGAAGGGATAGAAGGAAGGAGTGGGATCAGGGAGCAACAGAAATGGAGCAAGAGGGAGGGAAAGGTACCCCAGGGTGTCACATCTGGATAAGGATAAAAGACCAGTAAGGGGAGGGATGGATGATGCTATCTCCACCAAAAGGGTGTGGTTAGCCCTCAAGGCCCTAAAGAAAAACAAATCTCCTGGGCCGGATGGCATTCATCCGAGAGTACTATGGGAATTGGCGGACATACTGGCTGCACCCCTGGTGGAGCTTTTCAGCAGGTCACTTGAGACAGGGAGGGTACCTAGGGATTGGCGAGAGGCACATGTGGTACCAATCCATAAAGGGGGGTCGAGGGAAGTACCAGGTAACTATAGACCCATCAGTTTGACCTCGGTGGTGGGAAAATTAATGGAGAGTATACTAAAGGAACGGTTGGGGTGTACTTGGAGGAGGTGGGAGGTCTGGACAGTCGGCAACATGGGTTTGTGCCAGGTAGATCATGTCAAACCAACCTTGTGGAGTTCTATGAATGGGTAACATCAGAACTGGACAGGGGTAAGCCTGTGGATGTATTATTCTTGGACTTCAGCAAGGCGTTGACTCCTGTCCCCACAATGGTCTGGTGGAGAAACTGATGGGGTTAGAGTAGGCCCTTTGATGGTCAGATGGATTGAAAACTGGCTAGCTGGATGCACTCAGAGAGTAGTGGTCTGTGGGGAGCTCTCGAACCTAGAGAGGTTGGTAGTGGGTACCACAGGGCTCAGTCCTGGGTCCGATCCTGTTTAATGGCTATATATCGGACATCAGGGAGGGTATAGGGTGTGAAATGAGTCTTTCGCAGGATGACTCCAAGATGGGAGCAGTAGTTGAGGGAGAAGAGGAGAGGTGGCCCTGCAAGGACCTGGACACCCTGGAAAGCTGGGCTCACACATGGAAATTAAATTTCAATATCACCAAGTGCAAGGTTTTGCATCTTGGTTGGGGAAACCCTAAACACAGGTACACCCTGGGAGGGGAGGCGCTGGAGGCCTCAATAGGGGAAAAAGACCTAGGGGTCATGGTGGCTACATGTATGAATAACTCTGAACAGTGCAGGAGAGCAGCTAGCAAGGCAAACAGGATGTTGGGATGCATCGTAAGGGGGATCACCTCTAGGAGCAAGGAAGTGATTCTGCCGCTGTACAATGGACTGGTTAGACCACACCTTGAGTACTGTGTACAGTACTGGAGACCACACTTGAAGAGGGACATACAGCTCCTGGAGAGGGTACAGAGGAGGGCAACAAAGATGATACGAGGGCTAGGGATTTGACTTATGAGGACAGACTTGAGGAGCTCTGCCTGTTTTCATTGGAGGAGAGGAGAGACAGGGGACATGATTGAGGTCTTCAAGTACCCAAGGGAATAAATAGGGTAAACATGGAGGGATCTTTAGACTAAAGCAGGAGGTATCACCAGAGGGCATGGTTTGAAGTTGGAAGGTGGAAGGTGAGGGGGAAAAGAGGAGGAGGTTTTTCACCGAGAGGGTGGTGGACCCTTGGAATGCACTGCCTGGTGTGCTGGTTCAGAGATCCACAGTGGAGGGCTTCAAGAGAGGGTGGGACAGACACAGAAAGTGGATGTATCAGATGATGGCCTGTCCCGGGGGGGGGGTGGGGATGGATGATAGGGGTTTCTGGAGATCAAGGGATGGGAGGGTCTCAGCATCCAACTAAGGATCTAGGTTCGAGCAGACTCGATAGACCGTAAGGCCTAATCTGCTGGCAAATAGTATGTTAGTATGTTAGTATGTGTGGAATTACTTACTGTTTAATTCAGTGCAGGATGGTGTAGTGCATAAGCCTATTTTCTTAGCATTGTGCAGAATGTAAACCCCCACCACACATGCCTGTCCACATGGTAGTTTAGTTCTGATCTCAGGCTGTAAAGTAAGGGAGTCACAATAAGCAACACATGCATTTCCAAGCAGGAGGAGTGCACAGAAAACATTTCACATATTGCATTCTACCCACAGCATTTTCCCTCTTCCTCCATTGCTGAACTGAGAAATTAACTTGGCCTGGCTTCAACCTACTGTTTCTTATCCTGTGTGCTCACATCCCCCATTTGATTATTTCACAGGCTTCTGTGGGCAGTCATTATATTCTGAATAAGGTGACATTTACTTCATTGTACATTGTTATGATGTTGTCATGGTAACAAGGTGATAAACTCTGTTTTTGGGGGGGTTGGAAACCTCTGATCATCTTACTGCAATTAGCCCTGCCAGGACACCTGGAAATTTCTATGTTGGCCTGCAGGCTATTTATAAAAATAAAGTTTGGCCAGACAGTGCTATCACACAACATCCAGTCCAGTGTAAACATATAGTTTGCTGCTTATGTTCACCTACACACTGTGGCACATGTGTATGGAAATGTGTCTCATGAATGGTCTTTATACATATATTTGTACTTGTGTTATTAAAATACAGTTTAACCTGGCAATGTCATCTAACAACATCCAGGAACACAAAAGGGAAAAAAACACAAGTGGTGGAAATCTCTGGGAAACCATGGCCTTGGATGTGCTCCCATTCCTCCCAGGGGCACTCTATGAAAAGTTGCCTCAAAGCTGTTTAAATGCCTGGGCCATAATTCACAAAACTTTGCCTAGGCTCAAACCCAGTTTCGCATGAGCAGCTGGATTCTGCGCAGAGTTGCTGTTCACAGAAGCCTGATTTGCATGCTCAAACTGGGTTTGTGCTTGGGCAAAGTGTGGAGGCGGTTGCAATGCAAATGAGGGGAAGGGGACCTGAATATCGGTGCAGTCTGATTCACAGAACATTTGCTCCACACAAGGGCTTTAGCGTGGTTCACTTATGTGGAGCAAATACCGCTGA
This sequence comes from Neoceratodus forsteri, assembly GCA_016271365.2. NCBI lineage: Eukaryota > Metazoa > Chordata > Ceratodontiformes > Ceratodontidae > Neoceratodus > Neoceratodus forsteri. Next base: position 107,113,200 of record CM028132.1, read on the forward strand.
CTGAAACCTTGCCTTAAACCAATGCAACCCTAGTAGCTGGTGGAGGTACTGTGGTGACCCCCCTCGCCTGACCCCAGCACAATAGTACCTGGTGTCCAGTGGTCCCTCAACCCTCCTGATCCCTCTCCCAACGTCTAATGTTTCCCTAGTGTCTAGTGGCCCCCCCCTACCAATTACTGTCCCAATATGGTAAAATATAATTTCACAGTGTCCAGTTGTCCCCCCATCCTGATTCCCTGTAATATCAAATAACACCATTCCCTGCTGTCCAGTGGTCCCTGCCTCATCCAATCCCATGCCCAGAGTTTATATCCCTATACCCTGGTGTCCAGTGGTCCCTTCTCCCACCCATACACATACTCACTGTTTATATCATTATTCCTGGTGTTAAGTGGTCCCGTCCACCCATCCTGATCTTCTGTACAAAGAATATAACAACAGTCCCTGGCATCTAGCAGATCCCCACTTCTTATCCCTGATCCCCTGCAACATAAAGGTACTCCAATCACTGGTGTCTAGCTGACCCCCCCACCCCCCACCTTTGTAGATAGTGCCCCACTACCCCGATTTCCCCATCCCAACACTGAGCTGGTGACCAGCACAGTCCTCCGCTGTACATCACTGCCAGCCACTGACTGAGATGCCAATGAGCATGTACTGTATACAGTACACGTTAACTGATAGCTCAGTGAGCTGTCAATCAATGATCATGTACTGTATAGAGTACGTGCTAGCTGACAGCTCATTGAGCTGTCAATCAATGGTCATGTCTTGTATACAGTACGCGCTAACTGACAGCTCAGTCAGCAGCTGGCCATGGTGGAGAGCAGAAGGATGTGCCGGTCACTGGCTTGGGGTCTAGATGGGGGGAGGGTGGTGGATCACTACCTGCTGGGGTGGGGGGTTGAGGGTCTGCTAGACGCCAGTGATTGGAGTACCTTTATTTTACAGGTGATCAAGGATAGGAAAGGAGGGGGGGTCTGCTAGACAACAGGAACTGTTGTTATATCTTTGTACAGGGGATTGGGATGGGGAGGCAGGACCCCTGGACACAGGGAATAAGGATATACAGAGACATTTGGCTCAGTAAGTAGCACACTTACCTCTGGGGTCAGAAGATCAGATGGTTGTGGGTTCCAGCCACACACTAGTTGCTTGGAGTAATATCTGTAACTGACACTGTAGTACAGTACGGGGGGGGTGCTAAACTGTTGAGGTGCCATCCTTTGGATGATACATTAAACCAAGGTCTCTTTATGGGCAGACTTGATGGTCCACACAGTCCTTATCTCCGTCAACTTCTATGTTTCTATGTAAACAGCGGGCATGTGTGTGGGTGGGGAGAGGAACCACTGGACACTAAGGAATAAGGATAGCAACACAAGGCATGGGATCAGATGGGGGAAGGATCACTGGACACCAGGGAAAACTACAGATCACACCGGGCATGGGATCAGATGGGGAGGGATAACTGGACACAAGGGAATGGTGTTATTCACTATTACAGGGGAGGGGAGACCACTGAACACCAGAGCATAATGATTACAGATTGGGAATGGGTTCAGATGGGAGGAGGGACCACTGGACACCAGGGAATTATATTTTGTCACATTAGAACTGTGATCGGTGGGGGGGGGAACACTACACACCAGGGAATGATGTTTTACAACATCAGGTTGGCGATCAGTGGGGGGGCACTAGACACCAGGGGAAATGTCCTACATTTTTACATACACTATACACTAGAAAATTCCAGTGTAATACAAAACAGGAAAGCATTTTTACAGGGTATTTACATATCCTTATAGCACACATTCATACAGTGCACTGCAGCCCTGATATGTCTCACATTCCAATTGTGCGCCCACCCTTGACAACAGCAACTGACAATGCTTTCTGCAAATGTGCAATGTATCTTCTGTAGTCTTGGTTTTTTTTTTTTAACATTTTCCAAAATAGCACTATACCATCAATCCCACTCTCTTTGTTTATGTTTTTTTTCTTTTTCCAGATGTACAGTTTCATGGCATGCCACATCATCTCAGTAGGATTCATATCTGATGACCTGGGTGTTCCAAAAAAGCAATAAGTAGTGCATCATTGCTGGTCAGTACAGTAATGTTTACTAAGCCCAGCATGTACATGAATTTTGGCAGCTGTACAGTACTTATTCTGGCGGCATTCTGGCTCAATTAATGCCTTCAGCAGCAATGGTTGATCCTGATGAAGTATCTTGGGTAATTTTCCTAAAATAAATGATAATTAGGGCTATGCAAGATGAATATTATTCAGCACAAATGCCCCCAAATATGCCGGTGTTGGGGTTGCTAAACCCAAACCCGAAAACTGACATATTTCAGGTTGGTATTCATGCGCTGGGTTGGGATGCAATTTTTTTGGTGTTGTTTTGTTTGGCAGTGTTTACTGTTTCATTTTGAGCTGCTGTTTCTGGGATGTCAGTCAACAGACAGTATGTCCCGCCATGACATGCGTGTGCATCAGGTCAGAGTTCACCCACCTTTAAAGGAGCGAGAGGAGCATGCATGGAGAGTCGGAGACCATCTGGTTGGAGTGGGAGATGGGAGTACACTACACAATTGGCCAGCCCAGGTATGAAGTTCCCCCTCTGTATCAGTCATTGGACAGTGCAGTTTGGTAATGTAACCACCTGCCACCAGAACTCATCATGGACTGAAGAGATATTGCACATTTGGCAGCAGTGGCACGCTTGTTCATCTGGTGGGGTGGAGGATGGTGGCTGTTTTTGTAAAGCCAAGGCAGAAAGAAAGAGAAAAGTTAAAACCAAAACAAGATTACAGCCTATAGAGATAGAGATCAAGGAGGTTTGTGGCAGAAAATTGAAGAGCAAGAGGCTGCAGAGAAGATTTGGAAGATGGGAGAAAGGTGGGGGGGTGGCAGTCGGCACTCAAGAGAGAGAGAGAAAGCATTGGTGGCGGGCAGCAGTACGAGTGGGGTAGGGGGGAGGCAAGTGGCAGGCAACAGTTTATGGCAGTGATGAAGGATCCAGGCAACAAAACTAAAACAGGAGGGATCATTAAGCCGTTAGAGTCAGAGAAGCAAAAGAATTTGCCCAGAATGAAAAAAAAGAGACTCCCACTCTCACAAGTTGCTTTGCTTATTTGAGGGTCCATATTGTACTTTTCCCCAGAATTTTTTTACCACCATTTACTCCTGTGGAAGCACCATTCTGTTCAACAGTTAAGTTACATTGTGTTTTGCCAGATGTGGCCATAAGGTACTATAGTGGTGCAAACTCTGTGTCAGAATGACCTTGTGCATCTTGACCAGTGTGACCATTAAAAAAACAGTTCTTCGTGATAACCTATTAATGTAACCTTTTAATCTACCTATTAATGTAATACATTCTTTATACATTATGAATGAAGACTTTATTGCTGATAACAGCTCAAATACACTTGATAGTGTGCTGTTATTGACAATTACATGAATCCAAAATGGCCAAAACTTTGTTTATTAATAATACAAGAACTTGACAAATACAAATACAAATACAAGTATCAGTGATACAGATACAAATACAAATACAAATATCTAAAATCAACCTTTTGCACAGCCCTAGTGATAAACATCTGGAGGATTTTCCCTATGTATTTCTTGATGGCACCCATGATGATATGTTTCCTGAAGAATTCCCCATCCATGGTTCCTGTGGGCATAAAGCAAATTACACAGTACAGTGAGTTGTATGTTACAGTAAATGCATTAAGTAAATACTGTGGCTCTTATAAATGAGCATCACAGCCCATCAGGAATGCGCAATGGTTTTATGTTATAACAGTGACTCCAAATGAGCAGCAATCACATACAGCAAACCAAAAACGCCTGACACAAGTAGGGCGACGCACCCCAGGACAACCATCGCAAATGGTGATGGTTCCTTTCTCCCCCCCAAAAAAATCACCAAATCTATTTTAATGTGGGGGCAAGCCCCCCCGTGCCCCCCAAAATAAATATAATCAACTCAGAGGGGGGTGCAGACTTAGAATACAGCAAAAGATGTGGAAAAAAATATTTTTATCTGGCAGTAGACCAGAACCTGAGTTGCTGGCTCCAGGGTCGATAGCGTACTCTGCTACGCTACACAGCCAGCTCAGCAGACTGCAGCAAACCATCATCCCATATCCTGCAGTAGTAAGTGTAGCTCCCTGCTACACTCGCTTTGCAGGATATAGCAACATTTTTCATCAGTTGCTGTCCTTATGAACGCTATTATTGAGTCGCTCATCTTGAGTGGCTCAATAATAGTCGCTCATATTGAGTGTTACCATGTGCAATAGGCATCATCCTCTATTGGATATGCAGCCCCAGTCATGAAGCTAAAGAGGATGTTTTGTCTTTGGTTTCATGGAATCTTGCCCCTTTTCATGAAATTACATTGCAGCAAACTACTCCAAAGAAAGAGTGGCTTCATCTGAAAATAATATTTCATGGAATGTCTCCTTGCTCTGTATCGATGTCCTTTCCTGCTCAACTCGCTTGAGCTTGTTGATGTTCCTGATCATGGGGCAAATCCTAGAGGGAATAAAAAAAAACATTAACATATACCCGAACTTTAGTACTGCACTGTATTTAATAATGTGAATATTTCTAGATAATCAATAGGATTTTGGTGTCTTTACCATGCAAGCCCCTATGTCCACCCCATCTGGTGACATCTCCTTTTTACCAAGGAGACAGGTGCTGATACCCCATGTTCAACCACAAGACTTTCCACAGTTTCCCTCATGGTAGTCTCTTCATGCTCATTTAGCATGCTATCTACAAGTAGCATGGCTTCCCTGTGTGCAAAAGGTGGGGAAAATCACATGTCAAGTATACCAGGTACTAAGTACTGCACAGTAGTTAACCTAGTTCAGTGGTGGGCAACCCAAGATAGTCAGTGGACCACGGGTGCAGCCTTCAAACACCCCCAAGGGCCACAAGAAACCGCAAAACCTCCGTAAGACCCCCTGTACCAGAGTAACAAGCAAAAAGTATACATTTGAATGTAATAAAGGATTGGAACACTTAAAGAGCAGCTGATGAATTCAGGAGAACTTTAACAAAACATAATATTTAGACACAGTTCTGCTTGTATTTCACATTAGTACAGTGGAACAGTCTTATAATGGACATGTTTGTGTTAGCAGGTTTTGTCCTTTATAAGGGGTGTCTGCTATATCCTAAAATCTTAAAATATGAATTTCCTCTGCCAAAGATCAAACACAGGAGTTAAAATGAGAACATGCCCCCTCCTCTGCCAACCAGAGATATGGGGAACTGCTGTTTGTAGCTGAGTGGGAACTCAGCAGTAAACAAGATTAAAAAGATTTTGCTGTACAGTACCTGTGCTCATTGAGATCAGAGGGCTGAGCAGTAAATGTGCAGGGCCCCAAAGTATAGGGGTGCCGCAGGAAAATTAAATAAAGTAAAGATGCCCCTCATAGGGCAGTGTGAGCTGACAAAGGGTAGTGTTTAGGGGCCCCTGTGGTTCGTTTGTTCCCCCTTGCCAGGCAGTGAAGCAGAGATGCCACTTTAAATAAAAAAAAAGAAAAAAGGGCTTCTGGTGATGTCACCATGGGAGATGGCAGCTTGAACCCATAGCTCTGCTGTTTTACCTCTAATTGTGCTCCTACATTTCATCTGTATCATTTATTTGGTCTGCTTTTGTGTGGAGGACATTTGTGAGTGTCTGGGTAATGTTTTTTTTTTTTAGATTGAATGGACTTTACCTGTTAATTTCTTTGGATACTCTACAGTTGGGACTCCAGCCAGTAATAATGATGATGACTCCATCGGCTTCCCACTCTGCAACAGCGGATTCTCCTTCAACTGATCTTCTATTGGAGGAGTTACGGGCATTTCATTTGGAGATGAGGGGAATGCTGGAAACCTTAAATGGCAGCTTAGCTGTGCTGGACTCGAAGTTCAAGGATATGGAACTCCACCAGACAGTTACTGATTCCAGGCTTGATCACGCTGAGCGGGTTATGGTTCATTTATTGCAAGATACTAGCCACCCGCTAGAGAAGTGCTCCGATCTGGAAAACCAATCACGTCTGAACAATTTACGCATATACGGGCTGTCAGCGGGCAAGAAGAACAAAGGGGACATTTTTTTGTTCCTCAAGAGCTGGGTGCCCGAAGTGCTCGATATTGAAGATTAATGTCTCTTACCGATTGAGAGGGTGCATCAGGCATTATCTGCTCCTCCATCCAACCAGACTAAGCCTCCTCGTCCTATAGTCTACTGTTTCTTCAATTTTGCAGTTAAGCAGGCTATTTTAATTTGGGCCTGGGGGAAGAAACAAATTCTATATAAGGGGCATAGGATCCGTTTTGATAATGATTACTCTCAGGACCTGGTCGCCAGATGCAAAACCTTTGCCCCAATTCTCCAGGTTCTGAAGCAGTGACAATTGAAATTTTCCAGCACTACCCTGCCTGACTCAGGATTCATTTTGCAGATGGGAGTAGAGTTTTTGAGGATCTGGATGCGGCACTTCAGGAATTGTGAGCTTACAAGCTCTGGGACCAAGAAGAGGAGATGGACATTTCGGTTTATAGAGAGAAGCAAGAGCTTCAGAAAGACAAGTGGTCCCAGGTTTCCCCCTCAGGTAAAAAGCACCATGCAGGTCAAGCTTTGGCTGAGATGAAGTTGTTGTTGCAGACCTTTAGGACGAAGGATCCGGTGTGATGGACTTAGGGGGAGCGGCATTGTGACAACTCTCCACTTCCCTTTGGGTATGGGAGTTTGGGATATTGGGTTTTGAGGATCTGACTTTTGGATGTAGCTCGAGGCTGCAGATCCAGTAGAAATCCTTTGTTTGGCTTCTTTTACTGGTGGAACTTTCTGGAACTTTGGCGTGGGACAATTTTGAACATGGCAACTTAGCCTCTTTTTATTTCTGAATTTGGAACTGCATCTGAATTCAGCTGGATTATGATCACCTAATATAAATTGGACTGGTTAAGACAGTGTCAACTGCAAACATTTTTTTTTGGCATTTTTGGACTTGTAATCAATTTCACTTTTCCTTCTGTATTATTCCCTTCCTCCCCTCTCCCCCCTACTTTTTTTTTTCTTTTTCTTTTCTTCTCTCTGTTTTGTTTGGTCTCTGCAGGTTCCTGGCAACAGCAGCTTGCCTGGCCTTGAAGTCTGGTAAGAGTATGGAGGGTATATCCGAGAAGGTGACTAGAGGAGTTGCCGAATCCCAGCTTGATAGACAGCAGACGGTAGATTATCTGGACTGTTCATATTTTCTGTTTTAATTGGGGTTTCTATTTCGGGAGATAAGGATTGGATAGGGGTGTTCTTCTCTTAGCTGATGATACTTGGAAGGTGGGCTGTTTGCTTTATTTAACTGTAGGGATGCTGGTTGGGTTCTTTTAGTTCACTGATGTTTTGCTTGAGGGGAGCCCTCTGTATCCTACAGGTATTGATTTTGTGGTTAGTGTTATTATTCTGGTTTATCTGGGCTGGGAATGTTTTTGGCTACATTACTTCTGGGGAGGTGAAGGGATGAGTGGGAGTTGGTACATTTTGGTTTGCCCTACAGGTAGTGGTGTTCAGGGGGTACATACAGAGGATTGCATTGGTACCTACTCAGAAGCTTTATTTCTGGAGGAGGGGATAGAGTGTGACAGTCCCCTAGGGGAACTGGGTCATATTCACCTGCAGGGTCTCTAACTGGTAGGTGTCCTTTTCCTCTGGGGAGGGACTAGGTAATTCCTCTAGGCCTCATTCCATTTGGGCCTGCTGGGGGATCTTATTAGGTCCTGGTTTGTATATAGGTTTGGTATTGGTGGGTTTTTGCCTTTTTCTGGTTTATCATGAGGGTTGGGAGGGAGGGGGAAGTGGAAGGGGGTGGAGAGGTTTTGTTGGGTCAGTTTATTTTTGAGGGTTTCTTGTGTTGTAGGGTTATATATTCTATTTTGAAAGAAGGAGCTTTTTCTTTTTTGTGATGTGGTATTGCTTGTTTTATGGGAACATTTACCATATGTTATTTAAATGTCAAAGGATTAAATAATGTTGTGAAACAGGCTGGGATTCTGCAGGAACTTAATCGGGTACACTGTGATGTGAGGTTTTTATGGGAAATGAGGACTTCTGCTGCAGAACATCTGAAACTCAGCTGCACATGGGTAGACAAGGTGTATGGGGCTGTACACCCTTCTTACTTAGGTAGGGATTTCCTTTTTATCTGAAGGAGGTGCATACAGACCCGGACGGTCACCATGTTGGGGTTTCGAGCATATATTTGGGCAGATCCATTCATTTAATTTTGGTATATGCTCTGACACCCCCGTTGGAGAATTTTTTTGGATTTTTTTCCTTTTTTGGCCTCTTTGCTGGCTGGACAACTCATATGTGCAGGCGACTGGAATAGTGCAGAATGCAGTGAGCTGGATAGAGCACTGGCCTCTATACAGGGGGTAAGGTGGGTTTGAAATTACTCCATACTTTAGTTTTGGAAGGGGGTGGGTGTATCCCTGGTGGTTGCAAAACCTGACACTTAAAGAATTTACATTTTACCCTCTGGGAACGAATTTGTATGCCAGACTAGATAGATTCTATACCCAAAAGATGCTGACTTACACATTCCGGAGTTTCAAGACATTTCCCTTATCTGTGTCAAATCATGCTTTAGTTTTGGGGAAGGTGGATTTAGGATCAGCTGATAAGGAAGGTTTATGGCATTTAAATGCTGGTTTGTTGAATGACCCTGCATTTGTGGATTAATTGAAGGAGTTTTATTCTCTCTTATTTAAGAGAGAACGAAGGGATGGGCACAGTTTGAAAGTATGTCTGGGATGGGCCTAAAGTGGTTCTCTGGGGCCATTTGATCTCTCATGCTTCCTTTAAGAATAGAGAATATTGGAGGCATTTTTCTCAGTTAGAGGAGCATGTACTTTCAGTGGAGCAAGAGCATAAACGGACCCAGGATCCTTAACCTTTGCCTCAACTTTCGCAATTAAGGGAGGAGTTAAATGGATTAGTGCTTCATAGGGTTGAGAATGCCTAACGTTTTACAGGGCAGAAATATTATGTAGGTGGGGATAGGGTGGGCAAGTTGTTAGCTACTAGACTGAGGAAGTAGGAAGTAGATCGTTATGTCCCAGTTATTATTTCGGATACTCTCCCACAGGTGACCCATGTGGAACCTCATCACAAAGTTCAACATTTTTATGATTATTATGTTGCATTGTACTCTAGGGAGAGAGTGCAGGATCACAAAGGGGAAGTGGAGGTTTTCTTGGGCAAACTTACTTTGCCAGTGTTATCCCGACAGCAACAGGACAGGTTTGATCACCCATTTACGGAAGAAGAGATTGGAGCAGTGATACAAACTTTGAAGTCGGAAAAATCTCCGGGCCCAGACAGGTTTATTCTGGAGTTTTATAAGATCCTTGCTCAGGAGTTAACTGCTTTATTGACTAAGATTTACAATTTAGCTCATGAACCTGGGGCTCTACCGGAAACTTGGGATGAAGCGGTCATTACTGTTTTGCCGAAACCTGGGAAAGAGCCAAATACAATGTGTTTATTTTCAACCCATCTCTCTCTTCTTAAATATGATTTTAAAATGTTTACTAAAACTATTAATTTATGGTTATAGAAAGAAATCCCAACTCTCATCCATACAGATCTGACAGGTTTCATTCCAGGCAGACATTTACAAGACAATATTAGGAGGTTGTTAAATGTCTTGTCGGCATCTAAATCTAGGCTGGAGGGGGGATTAGAAGAGATACTTTCTATTGATGCTGAAAAGGCATTTGACCACCTGGATTGGGCCTTTTTGATGGGTACTTTGTCCAAATTCCAGTTTGGGCTGAAATTTTGTAGCTGGCTTAGGAATAGGTATACCTCTCCTAATGCATGGATAAGGGTGAATGGGTTCTTGTCTCCTAGGCTGTGTATAGAGTGGGGTACTAGGCAAGGGTGCCTTCCCCCCCCCCCGCTGTTTGCACTCAGTGTTGAGCCTTTAGTGGCATTTATTTGACAATCTGATGTTTATAAAGGTATACAGCTTGGGGGTATAGATTTATGTATTTTTCAATGCAGATGATAACCTGCTTTTCATTTCTGATCTGGTACGGGTGATACCTGTGGCTTTTAGGTTGCTAGAGGAAGTCTCACTGGTTTTAAACTTAATGTGAGTAAGACAGAAATAATGTTTTTGAGGTGGCCGCCAGATGTTGCTGTTATTTTAGGTTGGGGTTTTCATTGGGCGAGGGATGGGTTCCTATACTTAGGCATTTGGATTCCTCGGGACTTATCAAAATTGTATAATTTGAATTATGTAAATTGCTCAAGGAGGTACAAGTAGATTGAACTAGGTGGAAAGATCTCCTGTTATCAGTAGGTAGCAGGATTGAGGTAGTTAGGGTGAACATCTTGCCCCGTTTTCTTATTTTATTCTCATTCCTCCCAGTTTCTCTGCCCTCCTCCTTTTGGCCTCTTTTAAAATGTATGTTATTGCAGTTTATTTGAAACGTGAGGAGACTTTGGGTGAGATGGGAAGTTTTGTTGATGTCTAAGTTGTAAGGGGGTTTGGCCATATCTAATTTTAAAATGTATTATTGGCCGGCCCAGCAAACTTCTGTTTCAAGCAATCCCCCTGAATGGGTGGACTTAGAATCGGCCTCTATATTCCCTCTTTGTTTGTCGGATTTACCGTTTGTTGATCAAAAATGTTCTGTCTCCCTAAAATTTGCTAATCCATGGGTTGCTCACATGTGTTGGTTGTGGAAGGACATTTGTAAAGGGATGGGTTTTAAGTGAGGGCTTTGCAGAGAGTCTCCCATTAGTCTGTGTTTCAGCACTAGTGTTGGTTAGGTGGACTCAGGTGTTCGGCGTTGGGTTTCCCTTGGCCTCTTTTTAGTGGGACAACTTTCTGAGGGAATGGTTTTAAAATCTTTCAATTATGGGAAGAGTATGGTCTCCTGGCACAGGATTTTTATTATTTTATTCAGATTAGGCACTCTGTGATGGATGCTCAGCTCAGCTGATGGGGGGGGGGCGGTTACAGACCACGGAGAATCCTTTGAGGTCCTTTTTAACATCTCTGATGGATAACCCAGAAGACAGGGGTTTTATTTCCAAGTTTTATCAATGCTTTCTACAACTGGAATCAGACATGCTGGCCCCTCTTATGCGCAAATGGGAGGTAGAGGCAGAGGTTCAGATGACAGATGAGGACTTGGTTAGGGTTCGGAAGGGAATTCACTCCACTGCAGCTTCACCCGGGTGGAGAGAATTTCAGTGGAGAGTGGTTTTGAGGTCTTTTTACACCCTGGTGTGGGTCCAGCATTATGGTAGGCATAGTTCAGATAGATGTTGGGGGGTTGTGGGGGTCAGAGAGACAACACTCATATCTTTTGTTCCTGCCCAGATGTAAGTTCTTACTGGACATAGTTAGCGGAAGTGATTGAGAAAATTTTCGGAGTTGATTTACCCTTTCTCTTTCTGGTATGGATATTTGGTTTACTCCCCCAAGAGCTTAGGGATACTAATTCTAAGTATCTATTTTACATTTTGGTTGGGGCGGCTCTGAAGATGATTACTTAATTTTGGTTAAAGCACACGATTCCCACAGTGGACAGTAGGGTGAAAAACTGTCAGAGGATTCTGAGAAGGGCTTATAGCTCATCTTAGGTTTCAGCAAGACAAGTTTTGTGACCTTTGGCTGCCTTATTTTCATTTTCTGGCAGAAAGAGAAGGGGTGTCTTTGGTGGAAACCCCGGCCCTTACTGTGCATAATCTGTCTTGGTGTGGAATTGATAATTTCTCTTTAGTTTTTGTTTTGTTCCTCCTTTATTCGGGTTATTTGAACTTAAAATGTGTATTATCTTAATTTTTCATTTGTATTTGTTGGTGAAATAAAAAACTCAATAAAGTTTAATTACAAAAAAAGAAAAAAAGAAGAGAAAGTTTTGTTTCCTTGCTGCCATCCCCATTTTTGCAGAATCCCCCCCCCCACCCCAAACAGGCAGCACGACCTGTGGTTCCCCACACACTGGCATTTCTGTCCGTAACCAGTGCATGTTTGTTTTTAAAAGAAAAACAGTGGCTAGTGGCACAGGCAGGTGTTCCGTTCTAGAACCCCAGAGTATAACTTGGAACAAAAGGTTTGTTTTTGTGGGCAATTGGGAATGGGTCAGAGAGAGGGGTGAGGACATGATGAATATCAAGGGTGGGAAAAGAAAACTTACCAGTGCTGTAAGTTGTCCTGTCAGCTCTGCTACATCCCTGTACTTGCCTCCTGTCCCCAGTTCAGTGAAGCAGCATCCAGCTATCCTCCAGTGTGGCAGCTTATTTGTGCAGTGATCACCAGAAAAGAAAGAAGAGAAGCAGCTGTCCAATCTTGGTGAGGGCTCTGTTTTACCCCATTTTTAGTTTATTGTGCTTAGTAAAAGTTATCTGGTCCATTGGCGGCAGTGGTGCCAAGTATCGCATCCTCTATGAAGTGAGAGAGAGAGAGAGAGAGAGAGAGAGAGTGTGCAAGGACCGTCGAATGTTGTGAGATCCTGCAAGGCCACCTGTCATGCCCCTCTGCGCCTGTGATCATCTCTCCCACTGCCAGCACCTCCCAGCCTCCCCCAGCTTTAGTCTTCACCCTGGCCAGGGTGGCTAGTCAGCGGCAACACATAAAGCTAAGTGCTGACCGCAGTGATGTTTTTGAAATGAAAAGGAAAATAATGTTTTAAAAGGGCCTGTAGGCATGAGGAGAAACAGCTGAGAGCCATAGAAGGGGGGTGGGCCAGAGGGCCAACATCTGAATAAGTAAATATTCATTTCAGGCAGAGCAATGCCCAGGGGAGTGGCTAGAGCAGACAGCTCAGAAGAAAGCAAAATAAATATTAATATCAAGAGCTCCCGGAGGAGGAGGAGCTGAGGCAGGGCAAGGGAGGGGTTAAGGACAGAAAGGCCTTGCATAGGCCAAAGAGAATTTTAAAGGGGCAGTGCTTTGGGAGAAGTAAAAAGGACAAGACAAGTCCTGTATTCTCAAGGGGGTCCAACAAGGAAAGCCCTGCAGTCTGGGGGGGCCAGTAAGACGCCCTCAAATTAAAAGAGCCCAGCAGAGGCCCACAGATTACCTCTCATCTACTTAAACCTCCCCACTGCAACTGTTTTGGTTAATTCGCTATCTTCTCTGCACCTTCTGACACTTGGCATACATTTCATTTGATGCTAAAACATTGTGTTGCACAAGTGTTCTGTAAATATATACATTACAATGTATTTAATTGTATTTATTACATGGGCAAGAAAAATGCTGTCACCTGATTGGCAGAGAGCCATCAAGTGACCATACATTAATTTCTGTTAACTTTACAGTTTGTGGTGATCAGGCACCCTTGCCAGATTATGGAGCAGAGCCACCCTTGTTATTTGTCAGCCACTTCATGTCTTAGTGGCAGCCGTTGAAATGTCTCTCTAAGTGAGGCATGCTATTTAGCACACAGTCAAGAGTGGAGCTGCTATCAGACTTCCCACTCACCTAACTGATGGACACAGTAAAATCGAGTGATTTATAAATAATCCTCATAACCATTGTCCCAATGCAGCAGTAGCACTGCTGTGATTCCCATTGTTGTCCTCCCCAAGTAAATAAACACAACAGCAGTACCACACATAAAAGGCAGTCAAGCTCCTCATAAAAAGTACAGCACAGCCTTGGACAATAAATGGCTCATCCATGCTACACACATTTCCTGCATCAGCGAGAGAGAGACACAGATCAGCTGTAAGCTGCTATGTTGAGGTTCTGGCAGGTCCCCCCTTCCCCCTATAACAGTATCCCTGAAGTAAGCTTTGCAGTTAATCAGCAAAGTGTTTCCCAGAGATGCTGCCTCGTTATTTGCACCCTAGCCACCGGGCACATCACCAGCAGCATGCAGTGTGACAAGTTTTCCCCGACATCAGGAACCAGAGAGAGAGATCTACTGCATAAACGGCAAGAGGGCGAGAGACTCAGGTGATATAGATCAGCATAATGTCCTCCACAACTACGGAGACTACAGGTCAGTGTCTGGGTGGTTTCAGTCAAGGAACATAGTGTTTGACAGTGATCCTTGTGATAGATATAAACAGAGAGAGAGAGAGATAGACACACACACACAGTGAACATAAGTTCTACTGCATATTTTCTATACTGGCCTGTGTCTGTCTGTCTCTTTGTTCATTGGAAACTATTTGTGCACAGGATGAGAGAGAGCAGTGTCTAACACTGTACTTTTGACAGCATAAGAAGTTTGGTTGCTCCTTCATTGTAGTATGTGGACCTGTTTACCACAAACTTGTGTTTGTAGAACTATTTTCCTGAGGCAGAACACAGATCAGTGTGTTATTGCAAGCCAAAGTAGTGGAAGAACACAAAATAGTTCCCACATGACTTCCCTATTATTCCAGTGTTTTTTGTCCATTTCTGTCTACATGTGGCCCATGTTATAAGTGCAGTAACCCACTCCAGGGTATGTAGTTATTGGGGATTTATCAACACCCCAGGTGCTGTGAGGACAGTCGGCCTGTTCCCTCATGCCTAACAACGTACCTGGGGTATTGATTAATCCCCAGAAACTGCACACCCTGTCATGGGTTATTGCTTACATATTCTTTAACCTTATTTAACCCTGTGTAATGTAAATTTTAAGGCTGCTTATGTAACTATCTTGAAGTCTCTGTGTACCCCTTGAACCCATTCTCATTTCTTTGTACACAATGGGTGGGATATTCAGAAGGGTTGCGCATACCATACACAACCACGGTGATGACCTAGTGTGATATTCAAAGGAATGTCGTGGCACAAATCCCGATGCACCGGAGTGCATCAGTAATGTATGCAACACAAGTAGGGGGGGCTTGCCCATGCATACTCCGCACATCCCAATATTCAGCCCAGGATGTGCTGAGCAGATGCAGGTGCAACCCGTACCTGCGCAGCACACAGTTGAGCAAAAAATAAAAGTAGCAACAGCTGGCCACCCACAGGTGAGTTGCCATATTGCAGGGCGCAACACGGCAGCTGCCAGCTGTGGGTGGTCACCCGAGCTCCGGTGGCACCTTCGTGGTGGCGCCCCCCCATGCCCGATCACTGGCATTAGTATTGTAATAAAGGTCCAATATCCCTGGTGGTCCAGTGGACCGCTCGCAGCCCGATCGGGTCAAAAATATAATGAAAATATCCTCCTATATCTCTGGTGGTCCAGTGGACCACTCGCAGCCTGATCGCGGGCAGAAGTATGAAAATAATATCCTCCTATATCCCTGGTGGTCCAGTGGACCGCTCGCAGTCTGATCGCGGGCAGAAGTATGAAAATAATATCCAGCTATATCCCTGGTGGTCCAGTGGACCGCTTGCAGCCTGATCATGGGCAGAAGTATGAAAATAATATCCCCCTATATCCCTAGTGGTCCAGTGGACCACTCGCAGCCCGATCACAGGCAGAAGTACAATGAAAATTTCCTCCTATATCCCTGGTGGTCCATTGGACCACTCGCAGCCTGATCACGTGCAGAAGTATGAAAATAATATCCTCCTATATCCCTGGTCATCCAGTGGACCACTCGCAGCCCGATCACGGGCAGAAGTATGAAAATAATATCCCCCCTATATCCCTGGTGGTCCAGTGGACCACTCGCAGCCCGATCGCGGGCAGAAATATAATGAAAATATCTTCCTAGATCCCTGGTGGTCCAATGGGCCACGTCCAGTCCGATCGTGGGCATCAGTTATAAAATATTAAAAACCAATCCATCCCTGGTGGTCCAACAGTACCCCCCTCCTCACCCACCCACTGAGCCCCACCACCCCGCTCCCCCCCCAGTCAACGGTGGGTGGCAACTCCCCCCACCGCATGCCGTCCCGCCGTCCGCCAACTGACTCCATACAGTAGGGCTGTCGCCCATTGCTCCACAGTGTGGGCCAATGGGCATGCAGCCTGTACTGTACTGTACTACACATTCCAGAATTGTGAATGATCCATTCACATTTCTGGACTGTGTAGTATGGTATGGGCTGCACGCCCATTGGCCCACGCTGTGGACCAATGAGCATAGAGCCCTACTGTATGGAGTAAGTCAGCGGGCGGTGGGGCGGCATGTGGGTGGGGAGCTTTATCCTGCCATGGGCTCTATGCACAGCAGTAACCATGGCTCCCCCAAATACCCTCCTGGTCCACCCACATGCCACCCTATACTACGAGGCTATGCACCCCCCCAGCCATCAGCTCCCATGGCCTCCAATTGCGCCATCCCCCTAGGGCCATCTGAGTCCCCCAAAACCTGTCTTCAACAGTTCAATTGAACTTGACTGTCTCTTACTTCAGTCTGCAGAGAAAAAATATTATAACTAAGAGAACTGTTTGCAGCAGCCAACAGTAAGTGTTGAGCAGAGAAACATTACATCAGCACAGGCCCAATGGTGGCACTCTCACTATAAAAAGTGGCACCCATGCACATCTGAGCTTTTCAGAAATATCCCCTTCCTTATTCTTGCAATAATTTTTCACCCCCCCCAATTGCGAAAACATGGAGACATATACCACCCCTTTTAGCATAAAAGTGAGAAACCACTTGGCATTACCAAATGCACTATTATTGCAGGTATTGTAGAGCTGGAGCAAGCTGCTATTGTTGAAACAATGACACAGTGACAACCACTGCTGCTTTCAACTGTCACAGCCACTAACCAGTGGTCACCTTCAATTCAAGCACAGTTTTATTACCTAGTAATTTATTTTCAAAATAAAACCTTTGATTGCTAATCATTTCTAACTGTCCAGTCCATCAACACTAATCAGACTTATTTTTATTTGTGATTTTTGACCAGGAAAGGTACACTAACTGGGCAAACTAAGCTTTAATAAGCTTGATTCCAGATGCATCTTGGGGTTGGATTACATGGACCTGTTTTATCGACAGGGGAATGCTGGCCATGACACACGGGAAACCTCCCCTACTCTTCTTTGATTAGTGCCAAGGGATTTTTTAATTCCCCCTGACAAAAGATGGGCAGAAAGGATCTTGGTTTAACATTTCTCATCTGATGGATGGAACCTCGTCAGTTTAGTACCCCTCTCGTACTGCCCTAGTGTCAGTTATGGGTATAGCAGTATAGCCTAGAGGTTAGAGTAACGAGCTGTGAATGAGCTTGATACATCCAGCAGATCAGACCTGGGTTTGATTCTCACAACCTCCACTTGCATACTGTGTGACCCTGAGCAAGTCACTTAACCACCCAGTGTTGCCAGGTCGCCCCTGAAACCAGGCACTTGAGTCTAGTGGGCCTTACCCAGTTACCAAAGACTAAATTAAAAATATTACCCAAAATACCTTGTGTCATTCTAGAACCTATGATCTTCTAGACCCAGAGGTGAGCATACAACCTACTCAGCCACTGACACAGATTCGATCTAGGAAAAACCTGCATCCCAAGAGTTCTTGCAGTTGGGTGAATTGTAAAAGAACCAGCTGTTTCAGCTCTAATACCCTAAAAAAAGAAACAACAGCATGTCCCAGCAGAACCAGAAACACAATTTAGAACAATCTTTGCCTATCCCAGCAGAACCAGAATACCCCCAGCATCCTTACCTCTGGGTCCAAAACATCAAAACAAAGGCTGCGGGTTCTAGCCTGGACCAGGGGATAAAGACGGGGGTGGTAATAGTATAACATAAATGTTAAAGTGATAGACTGTGAATGAGCTTGGTACATCTGACACACACTGCTGGGTTTGATTCATCTTCCACTTGCATTCTGTGTGACCCTGAGCAAGTCACTTAACCTCCCCTGTGCTCACATCATGTCGCCCCTTCAAAAAAAAAAAAAAAAACCTAGAGGGAGGAGGTTTGTAAACAGGGAGGGAATGTATCATCCCTTAAACATTTTGAAGCTCTGAACCCTTCTGTTCTAGACAGTGAATACAATTTTTTGGCCAAAATGAGTGCACTGACTGTACAGGCAGTGTTTTATCTGGCATGAACTTACTTACTCCTCTCTGAAATTCAGTCTGCAGACAGTGGTTCTGTTTCCTGACTCCGAGTTCTCGGGCTCTGGTTCCCACACACTCCACCTCCACCAACTAGTCGAGTCCCAGTCCAGAAACACACAGAGGTTAGGTTAGGTTAGGGTCTCCTCCAGATCAATACCCATTGTCGGGCAAATCTGGCGGTGTGATAGCAGCACCACTCTTTCAGCAACAACAAATGACTCGAGACTCTAGCCAGCGCTGCTGCCTGCTTGGATGCTATCACCTGAGAGGTAAAATAAAAATAAAATTTCACATCCCAGGCCCAGCCAGCAGCTGCTGCTTTTTTTTTATTTAGTTTTCCCAATCCCAACTCCTGTTATTCTCCTGCGATCTCTCCATTCTGAATGGGTTGCGATCAAAGTGAGTAAATGGCGACTGCCGCCAAAACTGAATCTGCCAGCCAGGTACTGCTGCTGAGTGAAAGCATCATGCACGCACACATGAGTGGTGGTTCGCTTCTTCATACTGACATCACAAAGTGTGTTGACAAGTGAGGGGGGAGGGCACACATTGTTCGGCATGGTGCTGGCCTAGCTTGTTTGCTCAGTCACTCACCTGCTTGTCAAGAAGGGAAAAAAAAGTGAACTTACTTGGAACAGCCTGACGGGCCGCCCAAAACACTGGGCCCTAAGCATGGGCATAGTTGGCATAATAGTAAATCTGGCCCTGCCAATGGCATAGGCCCTGTAGTTGAAGTTTGGCTTAGTAACAGATCAGCAAAGTCTATTAACAGGCAGCCGACGAGTTGACTTAAACAGCAAACTGGAACAACTGGCAACAGGTCTCCTTTCTTCCTAGCTGGGGTAAGAGACAAACACCACATTTACAGGCTCCAATTGCACTGAAGTCCTTATACCGAAAACTCACAGTTCTATCAAATGCCCTCTCCTCAGGCAAAATGGTTTCTCAGGTTTCAAAGTCTCTGAACTTGGTCAGGTTAAAAAAGACGTTCTTCTGCAGTTCTGCGTTTTGGCAGTTTGAGGCCTTGCAGGGTAGATGAGGGGGCTGAAAATCCCCACAACTGTTTCAGCTTCCCACAAGCTCCCAATTTCCACAGAGCTTGAGAAAATTCACTCTTTTTCTGCTTTTAGGCAGTCCAAAAGGGTTTAAGTTCTTCAGGGAAGGCAAGTTAGGCCTTTCCCCTGCATTTCTCTCAGCCCACACCCAGGCTGCTTCCTTCTTGGTGGTTCAATCTGAACTGCTTTCACACAGGTTCCCTCTCTCTCTCTTTCTCCAGAGCCCTGGTTGATACTGAACTGCTGTACAAACAGTCCCATACTGAAGACCAGGATTTCTGCTTTCCGGTTGGCTGCCTTTGGTGTCAATCACAGTCTGAGAGCTCTCATTGGTCAATTTAGAATTGTGCCTACAAAAAAGTTCACAGTTTTTCCCACAAGTCACTGTAATTAGGACCCCTTGAGGACCCCTTGGTTTCAATTGGTTCAAACACGGAGTCCAGGACCAAAGATGGTGGTTCCCATAGTAGAGGGGTAGACAGGCAATATAATCAGCTTATTTATTTAGCAACAGTAAGGATTAAGGAAGGAATATTTACAGTACATGAAAGGTTCCATCTGCACTATCAAGTGACTGCAGAGTGGAGCTAATCAGAATTATGCCTGGCTGGTTGCAAGCCTTGATTTTCTCAGACCCAGCCTAGGCTATGTTCACTATTCACAGGACTGTACCGCTTAAAGAGATAGTGCATCGGCATGGATCTGCACACTTGCACAGGATAACATGTGGACTTTACTGTACATGTATTTACATCCCCTTCTGGATTCTACTAGGCAGTGGGCATCAGATGAGCCCAGGGAAATAGTCAAATTAAGCCCCCAATTTGGGGGGGGTTACATTTAGATAACACTGCTGTCCATACTCCCTGTCATTTTTACCACTGGTGTTTTCCTTCAGATCTCTGTATGACTCCTATCTCTCCTAGTCAGGTGCCTTCATCCTCCTACTTAGCAATCTATAGTGTCACTCTGCCACAACATCTGCTGGGGAGTGACACTCATCCACATCTCAGAGTGAAGAACCGATGGGTCTACCAGATCACCATCACAGAAATCTGCATAGCCAGCAGGATAAAGAAAATTATCCAATGAGTCCAAAGCCTGAGAAGACACAGAGCAAGATTTTTATTTTGTTTTTGTTGACTGCGTAAGTGCACTAGACAAATTCTGCCTGTTTTCAGACAAGACCTGGGGAAGGGGGATACAGATGAGTGCCAGCTGACCCTGAATCAGATTATGCTGTTGGTAGTATTTTTGGTGAATGGGGGGAAATTTGGCCAGGGCACCGGGGAAATTCCCCTACTCTTTCTGAGGGGGTGCTGTTGTGCTGCAAGAAGATGGAGGTCCCCATTTTGATGGAGGCTGTGGAGGAAGGATGTTCTGTCCCTGGAGCTCTGGAGCTCTTGATAGTGAAGCCTATTGCTAATGTTGGTAATGTGTTACCTGCAGATCAAGCTATTGCTCCAAAGTTAGGGGATCAAAGTCAGGTGTTCGTCTCTACTGATACTGAGTACACTGAAGAAGATTTATTGCAAGATGAGTTGGAATTGAAGAAATCTTAGATGTTGGAATTAATTTCTGTGGCCGAAAGAGATTATGGTTTATGTCAAAAATGATTGGAAGAGGAAAAAAAACAGAAGAGATCTTTGGCAAGTCCATTATCATCTGGTAATAAGAGATTACCTGTTAGTACGACAGATCAAACACCTGAGGGTTCCACAAATAAATTGTTGAATTCAAATACACTGCAGGTCCATACACCGGATGATGTTGTGGTAGACGAGGATTCATGCAGAGCAGGAGACATTTTGCAAAACGCACGTTGGATCAGACAGAATGATAGCTGGATTCCGGATCCAGCTATTCTGTTACCAGGATCTACAGCTGACTCTGATCAGCAGCAAGTAACTGTATCAGAACACCCTGTGGATCTATATGTCCAGAAAATTTCAAGTCTTGGATTTCCTCTACTTCGCATGCACTGGAAAAAGGAGAGGACATCGAAAATGGAACTGTGACAGACGCTGCTGGGCTGCCATCTAACGCCCGGGACCAGAATAAGGGACAATCATGGGTGAGTTCAGCCAACACAGGGGAAAAATAAAAGGAATATATGCAAAGGGAGGGCCCCAATAGTACTCCATTGCAGACTGATCCAACTCAATTGCATGCAGAAGAAGAGTTGGGGGTCAGACAAACTAAGCCTTCTGCAACAAAAACTTATGCAGGACTGTTTAGACGACCTGTGATGGAAGCAAAAAGAAGGTTTTTAGTTCGGTTGCATTATAGGGGTAAAGCTTCTGTGGTTCCTGATAGGATATGGGTGGGAAAAACCTTATTGATTAATAATTTGGGTTTTTCACCTTCTGATGTATATGCATTTATCCATTCCTCAGGAGATTATAACTATGACATTAGTTTCTGCACTATGCAGTTACTTGATAAATTCTGGAAGTTATATTATGAGGTAAAGGATTTAGAGATATGGAGAGACTATTTGGTGATCCCTGTCACTAAACCTACTATTAAGACTATAACAGTACTCTTTCAGAACGAGGGAGTTAATGTTGCCAATATTACATAGTAGTTGGAGCAAAGATGTACTTTATTTGATCATCCAAAACCAATTATGGACTATAATGGTTTCTGGACTGGAGGTTGGACATTTAAGGTGCAACTTACACATACTGATGCTGGTATTCAACATCTACCAAGCTCATTTATTTGACTGTGGACAAGGGACTGCTTTTACTTTAGGGTGTGGGCTAAGATCCCCCCCGTTTGTTATGCCATAAGGCTCCCCTGTTAGGACTCAAAGTGTATTATCTAGAGGGTCACCATGTAGCATACATCTTGAAGATTCAGATGTGGAGACTCCCCTGAAGATTTCAGGCCCATCTGAGCCCTTTCATGGAGAAGGGGTGTTTACGGTGGTAAAAAAAAAGGGTGGAGGTAAAGGCCTAGATCTCACTCTCCCCCTTTCTCCGGTACCTCTTACAAATAGATTTGTTCCCCTCACATCTTGGGTGGAACAGATGGAGCGAGATAAACCTATAGATAAGTAGGGTGTTGGATACTGTCAGGTATCCCCCATAGATACTAGGGTAGAGGTGCTGTCTGTGAGACCGGCCCGTCTACCTGTTTATCAAAAATGGGTGACCAGATCCAGTGGGAAACCCATAAACCCCCTCCTTGAAAGAGTGGTGTTGAAAATAGCAAGTCTCAATGTAAATAGTATCAAGATGGGGAAAAGACGTCTCATGATGTTTGGTATTCTGTACTCCCTGATGTATGATATATTCCTATTACAGGATACTAGGTTGCATCTGAATGGGGATATAGCACAAGCTACACGAGACTGGGGTTGGGGAGTTTCTTTCTGGTCTCCAGGCATGGATCCTTGTGGTGGGTTGGGGTTTTGTTTTTCCACCATGAATGTTTGTGTACATAAACTATTGGATATTGATCCAGGAAGGGTGCTTTTGTTGGATATTGACATGCAAGGTTCGCAACTACAATTGGTAAATATATATAACCCACAAATGAAAGCTCTTAGAATTGAAATGTTGCAGAAAGTACAGCCTTATTTATACACTAACCGACAGCTAATTTTCGGGGGCGATTTTAATATTAATTTTTTAGAAAAACACAGTCTTGGGAAGCAATATTGTGATAAATACTTTTTGAAATATTTGATTTCACAGGTAGACCTAAGAGATGCTCACTATAGTAGGTCACAGGCCTCGAGGCCTACTTTTTTTAAACGAGTACTTTCATCTCGTATTGATTTTATTTTTGTTAAAAAATCTTTACAGGTCTCTTCTTTGCCTGTGGTGCCTATAGGAACTTTGGACCATTGGTTAATTGGTATTCATTTTGAGTCTCCCCCTAAACGTGTAGCAGGACTGGGAATTTGGAGATTGAATGCTTCTTTATTAATGGATGCTTTAATACTACAGGAGTTGCAAACCATTGCAGGGGATAAAGTGACTACTTTACTACTATATGAAATTATAGGTTTATAGTGGGTAGATTTTAAAAATTGCATAACTGTTTTTTTACAGGTAGTTAGTTCATACCGGGTACACAGTAAGCAGGAAATATATATGGAATTACGGACTGAATTGGGGGTATTATTGACACGACAAGCTATAGAAGGAGTTGATTTGAGTAAATGTATCACTCAAATTAGACAAGATATGGGGGAGTACCGATATTCTCTACTACTTTATTACAGCAAGAACAAATGTTTGGTACACAGGGGAAATCCGAGCATGTTAATCCTTTTTTTGCTAGCCAAAAGGGACAGGAAAAATGTGGTTTTACGTCTCTGATGGACTTAGAAGGGATGGAACATGGGGATAATTTGGGGATTATGACTGTTGTGGAAGATCATGTTAGGAATGTGTTTGGTTCATCTTTAGAGTCAGCAAGTCAGATGTTTCAAATTTTGTGCATGGGTGAGCTTCGTCAATTGTCAGATTTACACAGTACTTCACTTGTGAAACTGTTTTCCATATGGGAATTGGACAGAGTAATATCATATGGATATTTCACCTAGTTCTGATGGTTTGTCCAGTGAACTGTACAAAATTCTAAGGTACATGATACCAGCTGTCTTGTTGCAGTTGTATAATTATTTTTTGGAAGACTACATTTTACCCACACAGGTGTATGAAGAGCTGTTAGTGTTTTTATTTCAATCAGGAAACTGAGCTGATATCCGGAATTGGAGGCCTTTGACTTTGCTCAACACTGATTTTAAAATCTTCGCAAAGTTATTGGGTAATAGATTAACTGAGGTCATGGATATTCTCATTAGTCCAAAGCAATTTTGTGCTGTTCCAGGAAGACGTATTTCAGATGTTTTATTGCTGTTGAGAGAAATTATGGAGCAGAGTGGTTCTGCTGCAGTGGATGTGGGGGTTGATAGATATCTTGTAAATTTGGTCAGGCCAAGGCATTTGATGCAGTGTCACATTTTTTTCTGTGGTTTTGTCTGGAAGCATTTGGTATTCCTGCAGAATTTATTGGGTGGGTAAAATTGTGCTATGCTCTGGCTTATGTGGCACCTTATGAAAATGGTTGGAAAGGTGCTCCCCATTTGTTTGTAGAGGGGTGTGACAGGGGTGCCCTTTGAGCCCCCTTTTATATGTTTTTGTTTTAGATCTCCTATTGCAGATTTTGCAGCATTCTCCATTACTTAAGGGGGTAGATCAGGGCCGTGGGGAATTTTGCAAGGTCTTGGCATATGCAAATGACGTGCTTAATTTTGCAGGATAGGACTTCCTTCCAGTTAGTCTGTGACATAATCCAAGAAATAGGGAGCATCACAGGGGTAACATTAAATTTGCATAAGACTAAGATTCTTAGCCTAAGAGGTTTCCCCAGTGTTAAAGAATTCTTAGGTGAGTTTCCTGTGGCGCAAGAATCGTGCAAAATTTTGTGAATTTATTTTGGGAGTGGAGATATGTCCCTTTTTAATTGGGAACGAGCTTTGAACATAGCAACAGCTAAGGTTGTGGCTTGGTCCAGATGGAAGGTAACAAAACAAAAGAGGGTGCATTATATAAACATTTTTTTACTTTCAATATTTTTGTATCTAAGTACAGTTTTTCCCTTACCAAAGCAGTTGGAGACCAAATTGTTGAGGGTTTTCTTTTGGTTGTTTTTGGGGTAGCAGATTAAACCCCATTAAGAGGAACACTTTATATTTAAGTATTAAGGATGGGAGGGTGGGTATGATAAATCCGGTTTTATTTTGTTTTTACTATTTTTTATATCATAATTTGGTTCCCCTGATAAAGAATGTGGTCAAGTTATGGACCAGCTGGGGACTTCTGGTTTTGAAAGGAGAATTAAGAGAATGGAAAAGTGCTGTGTTTTTACATAAAAATAAAAGATGCCCTAGGTTGACTAAATGCTGGGAAGAGGTATTTGATAAAATCAAATTATGGAAGATTGGTTATAAACAGGTTATGGGAATACCTAGAAAGAAATTGTATGAGCAGGTGATTAGTCATAGTTTTTCTGACAGCCCTTTTTCTGCATTTTCTGTTTCACAACAAAACCAGATTTCTGATTATATTAGAAATGTTAGAATTCCACCACATATGTGGGATACTGCCTGGTTAGAAATCCATAATAGGTTTAATGTTAAAAGTAACCAAAAACATAAAGCATTGCAAGAACACTATTGCCCTAGGGTGGATTGTGTGTCTAAATTAGAAATACTGAATCGTTTATATTTTCATTATCCATATGTGGTTCGATTTTGGGATGTACTGAAAAGTAGATGGAAAAGTTGGATTGAGATTCCCCCTTCACCAGACGCATTATATTATGGTATTTTTTCCTTGAATATTATGACTGATTGTATGAGTACTTTACGGATAGTGCACTTGCATTTATTGTACTGGTTATGGTTAAGTAGATGTCGGTTGGTCCTACACAGGGGCGGACTGGCTGGGTCACAGGCCAAGGTGCTACCTAAGGAGGACAGGCCACATCCGCCTGAGCTGACTGGCACCTTCCTATATGAATCATAATTATTCTTACAGTAACTGCAGTAGTGGAACTTGTCCTAAAATTACAAGACCAAGTGCAAATGTATCATTATTAAAAATCACCACTTGTTAAACTTTACATCAATTTAAAATAAACAACCACACACACAAAGACTTTTAAAATCTTTTTTACTGCATCATGCCAATTATATTGATGCAGAAACAAAAGCTTTTGTAAAGATATCTGACATGTCAATGCCACATTTTCAGTTAAAAATTATCTTTCATAATAATTGGTATTTTAAGAAGGAGGACTGCATTTAAATCTTAAGTCATTTGGTCCCAAGTAGCTGTATGTTAAACACCGGATTAACATTCTGGTATTGTTCCATCTTTGCTGAACACATCTTTCACTTAAAGAGCACCTTTCTTGTGATTTTTCAATTGTAAAAGATAAAACAGGAGCTCCCTTACCCATAGGAGCCAACTTTTATTTTTTCCAGCAGAGGCTAAACAAATGGCGGGGTCTGGGGCGCCAGGCCCTCAGTTTGGGGTTTTGGTGTTCTGTGGTGCATTTGAGGGTTTTACTGAAGAAAAGACACAGTGTAAACAAACACCTTGAAATCATAGCTCATACCCATATTTGCCAGTATTTTGGGTGGTTCAGCTTACTTCTGATAGCAACTATTAGCCCACTCACTATGTGCAAATGATAAGAACCCAAAGCAATCACATAGTATATTTCTGTTCATACTGTTCTCCTGGTTTCAACTGTATGTCTCAAACATCAGAGAAAGAAAATATAATATAATACAAAACAGCACCATACGAAAAAATGAGTAATAAGTAAAATACATGGGAGGGTGGGGTGAGCCGCTGCAGTATGGGGTTCTAGCTGTGCATTCGAGCAGACTTGATGAACCGTGAGGTCTAGTTCTGCTAGTAAGTTTTGTAGTACTTCAATGGCATTGGTTGAGTTTACCGGTCATATCCATGAAGCACTTGACAAAGGGCTCTTGGTGGGGGCCACTTTCATCGACCTCACCAAGGCCTTTGACATGGTCAACCACAACTTGCTTCTCACACAACTCTCTAACATTGGTACATCCTCTGTTTCTCTAGGCTGGTTCCAGAGTTACCTCTCTAACAGGACGCAGCAGGTCAAGATTCTTGACGTTCTATCCGACCATCGACATGTCAACACAGGGGTGCCCCAAGGTTCCATTTTGGGCCCCCTGCTGTTCAGCCTGTTTCTATATGAGTTCCCCAAAGTCTGCCAGAATAAGAACCTTCTATATGCAGATGATGGTGTTCTCTACATGTGTCTCACTCTACTCCAGAAGAGCTGGAAAAGGCATGCAAGATGACTTTACTGCTATGGAAAGATGGTTCCTTCAGTCTAAGCTCTTGTTCAACCACACTAAGACTAAAAGCGATGTTGTTTGCCTCCGTAAAACTGCCATAAGTCCCATCACCTCAATATCTACAATAACAAGTTTGATACACTCAAAATGGTCACCACCTTTAAGTACCTTGGTGTCTACCTTGACAGCTCTCTCTCCTACAGCCGGCACATAGACCATGTTGCCAAGGCAGCTAGTGCCAGACTAGATCAGCTCTACCGGCATAGGCAGTGCTTCACCAAAAGTGCCATCAAGCTTGCAGTTAACAGCTCCGTGCTCTCTATCATAGATTATGAACTGGTAGTCTATGGAGCCGGTACCGATACAGCACTTAGGCGAATCAAGATTGTCCTAAACAAAGCCTGCAGACTAGTCCTGGGTGTGGACTGTTTAACTCACACTTGTGAACTATACTAAAGCACTGGTTGGTTAAACCTGAATAGCAGGTTTGGTACCAAGTTTGTCTATTAGCGAAAAAAAATCCACCCTAGGTCTTGCTTCTCCTGGAGTGAGGCAACTGCTAAGAAACTCCGCTTCCTCCAGACTAACTAGGAGGTCGAGTAAAGCTGCCTTCATTCTCTCATTCTGCTGGACCTCACTAGGGCAACGGTCCTTTGAATATAAGGCCCCCTGCTGGCTAAATTCCCTTAACTCTGAGCTGATTGAGGAAACAAAACTATGCCCATTTAAGGCCAAGCTGCTGCAGTACCTGGCCACTCTTAGTAATTGCAACTGCATCACATGTGCATAATCCTACTGTTATTGGTAGCTTATCTGTCATGCACAGCACCCATTTCCCCAATTCCTCCTGCCTGGTGTGACCTCACTGAGCACATACCTCCATGTCCCCATTTATCACCCCCACCTTTCTGCTTTCTCTTCACAAATACTAATCCCCAATTTTCACCCCTCCCTGGTTTCACCTTTACTTACCCCCACTTTAACCCTTTCCTTATCCCTCTCCCCCCACATCACCCAACCCTGCCCTATCACCTACTTACGGTAACCCTGGGTAGATTCCTATCTGATCCCACCCTCTGACTACTCAACCCCTTATTCTGTCACCCCTTTGTCTCTGCCCCATCCTCCCTGCTCTCATCCATTCTGTCCTCCCTCTCCTTTGGTCACCCACCACTTCTGACCTCCATAACTCTACTTGCACACTCTAAAGCTCAGCTACCACTATAAATTGCTTGTCCACCTTAGGTATGCTCTTATTACTGTTACAATAAAGCTGACCTCTGCTACCTGATGTATTTTAACTGTACTTGCTTGAATCTGTATCTGTATGTACCATAATGTACTTGCCTGCTGTATATGTCCCTATCTGTTTTTAATGTCTACCTTGTCTATTGCCTCACGACGTGGAACCTTTGTAAATGAGCTTTAGCTCAAAGGTGTTATCCGAGATTCTAATAAATAAATAAATGTTCGTGTAACACATTCAGAGACCAGAATATAGTCTAAGAAAAAGGACTTGCATTTGTTGCATAAATAAACAACTATCTTTACAATCCCAGTTAAAAGGAAAAATATTTAGTAAAATCTTAAACAATTACACCAGTCATCAAAGATCAAATATCAGCAACTCTACCACTTGGATAGACTGATAGCAGTAGTCTCCACTCATCTGTTTTATACTGCTGTAATCTTAGATCCACATGCCAGGAAATGGGGTAACACTGCACTGGAAGCCAGCAGTCAACAGAAACTGAGTACCAAATCCCACGCCAATACTAAAGCCTTACAGCAAAACTACCCTGTTTCATTTTTTAGGCTGACAAGTAGCATACAGACTGTAGAAATTCCTGCCTGCTTGAGGAGGCTGTATAGCGCTGTGGTTTAGGACTCTGAGCTGCAAACCTGGGTTTGAATCCCACAGCCCCACTTGCATACTGTGTGACCTGAGTAAGTCACTTAACTTCTTTGTGCTCCCAGATTGCACCTGAAAACAAGCTTTGACTTAGTGTGCCTTTCCTTGTTAAACAATTGCCTCTTTCCCTTTACATATTTTTGCTGTATAAGTACTCATCATGATAGGCCAGCTGAGGATGCAATACCTAATTTTCAGTGGTGTCCTTCTTTTGCCCATTTGACAATGTATTTACCCAAGATAGGCTAGGTGAAAGCAAGTATCTCACTTGGGTCCTGTTTTTACACATTTTCACACTATAGTTATTCAGGATAGCACAGAGGAGATGCTACATCTCATTTTCAGTGGTGTCCACATTTGCCCTTTTTACTGCTCCATGCATTTAACCAGAATAGTAGCCCAGTTGAGAAGTGATTATTTGTTTTCTGTGGGATCCTGTTTTACAGATTTTTTTACAATGTATTTACCCAGACTATGCTTCCTGAGGCATACCTCTCAACCTCGAGAAGTGAACACCAGTATTGTTGTTTACTGTTGCCCATCCATTGTCTCTTGTATAGTGTATGGGCAACAGAAAATTAGTCAGTGATCTCTTCTTCTCAGTCACATCGTCAGACTTTGTTCCCACCCTCCGCCCTCTTCCCAATCCAACAACAAACCCTACTCCATCCGGTTTCCCATCTTCTTAGAGCATCTGCATTTTTTTTTTTTAAATCTATAGTCTTCGTCTGTAAGGGCAACAGTAAAGCAAAATATGCCCTTATTTTGAGCCTGTAAGCACTGACTCACCGCAGTGGCTGTTTCGAGGTCCAAGCATTGCAAATTGTGCATGTGCAAAGGCGTTCTAAGCTGTTGTACCATCAATGTGATGTACTCACCATGGTACAACAAGACTGGGAAATGATGGAATTCAGGTAAAATAACACTCTCCCAACACTATTAACTACTTCTTAAAATTTGTATCATATTCTTGTCCTCTATTTTGGTTCCATTAGTTCTTTAATGACTGTCTTTAAGGGAAAATACAATTATAGACAGGGTGTAACTAGAGAAAAACTAAAGCTGGTCATGTGAAGCAGACAGGCTTCTGTGGTACAGTCAGCCTGTACACAGTGCACCAGTTGCTCAATTGAGCTTCCCTTTAGCACTGTCTGGCAATATATCAGTCACCTTCTTCAAAGATGTCCACACACCAAAGGACAAACCTTTTTTTCTCTGCCATCCTTAACCCAGCAGTCTCTCCTTTGTAAGTGCATGGGGTCCCACTCCCCATTATTTCACCAGTCCCCCTTAACCTCCACCCAAACCAGAGGGTAGTGCCAATTATTCTTGGAGTACCTGGTCCCTCAAACCCATATCCACAAAGGGAGGGGCACTTTCACTGGCACTTACCTACTGTACCGCCAAAATATTAACACCACACCCTTTTGTTGTGAAGCGTCTCCCCCATGTATAAGTTAATTTAAAATAATAGATTCAGAGCTTCCAAGTCGGCACTTCCCCAATTAGGGTGATTTTCTGATTTCCACCAAGATCAGAGACTTTCACAGGGCCCTAATGTATGTTGTGCCCAACTCTAAGGAGCTAGAAATTATTGCCTAAGTCATTTGAAGACAGGACCCCCCCACACTTTGGCAGATGCACTCACAGCCCTCACTGGCAATCAAACCGGGACTCGTCCTGAGTCCCGATGGCTGTGACTCCAACCTCTCAGCTGGGGGGGGATTTTCACTGACAGTTCATTGTTTAGTAGCTCAGGGTTTAGAAAGGAGGATTAGAATTAGATTAAAAAGTTGTGCAGTGTGATTCATTCTTCAGTCAGCATCAGCGATTCAGCGGGCAGTAAATGGACCACCACTGATACCATAAGGAGAATGAACCCATAGAAATTGCAACATACACTTGAGGGGAAAAGTGCTGCCTCCTCCAACAGCACCACAAAATGCAAACACAGTTACATCCCCCGACCTTACCCAACACCACAAACCAACACCCCGAGTCAGACAAACAATAATAATTCCATTTGAATTTCCAACCCTAAAAACACAACCAGACTGCTCTCATGACACCAGCAGTTTGGTTTTGTTCTTTGTCTCCCCGCTGCACCTAGCACACCTCTCAAACAAGAGCCCGGCCCCCTTGAACCAGATTTAGTTTTCTGCCCCAACCCCATGCGCCTGCCCGACACCCCACCACAACAGCTGCCCCTTATAACTGTCACCCACTCACTCGCACCCTGCCACTGCTTTGTTACCCCCCAGGTTAACCCACCCCATGGAAGAAACAACCGCTCTTGTATAAGGTATCTATGTCCCGGGTCGGGCACCCCCAGTGCTGCACCCACACAGCACAGGCCAGGTCACACAGCAAGCCACCCCTTGGCTCATCCTTCCACTTACTTTTAACCTGGTCATCACCACACATCACAGATGACTGTCTACTCTGGGTCTGGAATCTGGGTGGATCTGACTCTAAGACCCACCGCCACTCTCATCTTCCCCAATCTCCACAGCCGACACACCACCACCAACCAACAACTGTCTGCTGTGCTCTCTGCTACAAATGGCGTCCTCACTACTCAGGCTTTGCCGCTTTGGCTACATGTAGAATGGTTATGGGACTTACGGTAGTAAGCAGCGCATGCAGCTCAGGCCACCCCCACACCCAGTAACAAGTATCTCTGCTGAGCTAAAATATACTGGCTATTCAGGCCTGCTAGATTCTTTGGCATTGGCTTGGCTTGCTTAGCTGACAGGCTGCCTTGTGGCATGTGGGCTGACAGGAGGGAGGGATCATTCTGACACTGCGAATGCGTGCTATTTGCTATTGGTTTCCATGGAGGGCCAGAGGCGGCAGGTCGATTCTATATTTTCTAATTTCTATTCTAATCTAGACCCTACCCCCCCCACAAAAAAAAATTGACTGACATGGTGATGGTCAGGCAAGGGGAAAAAAAAAACGAGAGAGAAAAAAAAAAGTACACACAAAAAGCAAGCAGCACAGGCCACATACCGACTCAGACCAGGATGCAATTAGCATCCCAAGCACCCTGGGCCAGTCCGCCCCTGGTCCTACAACAGCAGGAGATTTCGGAATCCGTTCTTGTCCATATTGTGACAACAGATTTGAGGACCTTGAAAATGAATGAATGTAAAAACATCTCAGCTTCTAAATGGGCAGATTTCTGGGGACAATATGATTTCCTTTGAGGGTTAGACCTCAACATGAAATGGTTGTATTGGGTAAATTGGACTTGGGTTCCTTGATAATGAGAGTATTAATTTTATTCTCTTAAAAAATGGGAATTGCTCTACCTTGCTGACTATTCGAGCAGAAACAAGGAGGGGAAGGTAGGGATGGTAAGATGAATGATTCTGTGTAGCCATGGTACTAATGCATCACTTTTAACTCCAATATTTTAGGGGGGGAACCCTGTTCATGCATTAGGATATGTGTTGGAGTTTATATCCTTCAAATAATGTTTTTTTGTTTGGATAATGTATGATTCTAATATATTTTTTTTAATTTCCTATGTATTGTATGTGATTTCTGAGTGAGTTAACACTGGATATGTTTATCAGATTTGAATTTTGAAAAACATTCCCCTAATCTTTTGGTAGGGAAGGGGAGGCTAATCTTTTCTTAATAATTTTCATTCCTGACTGGGGTCTATGAATGAATTATTCTGTTTTCGCATTTATGATTGTCCCCTTTTTATGTTAGTATATTCCTGTTTTTTTTTTGAGGTATGATGTAATACTCTGTTGCATTCTTGTTTTTTTTCTTTCTAAATTTTGCATGAAGTAATACTGAATTGTATATGTTCCTTTATGATTTAAATAAAAATTCCCCGACTCTCCAGTAGGGGGAAACTATGGCTGTCGGACAGTTTGTCTGAGAAACTCTATCAAAATGGACATGCGGGAGGCAGAGGAACAGGTCTCCTCCTCTGCTCTGAAACAACAAGAGACTGAGATATTTTTCAATGCCACATAACACCCTGAAGGAAAGAAATCTAAAGGAATTGATATGGAAGAAATGGACATTACAAGAATGCATACTGAACAAAACCTACCTGTTACCACTGTTGTTTAGGATACTGGACTACAACCAAATAACACAGAGACTTTGCAAGAGCTCTTGCAGAGAGAAGAGAAATGCTTTAATGAGCGGAAAAAACTAATTACAGACAGTTTTGGTAAAAACATACAGGGTACTCTTGAGACATGGGAGGCCCTCCCTAGCAATGAGACCACAGGCTCCGCTATGGCCAGTGCAACCGCTGCTCAGAGTAAAGGTGTAGGAACAGCTGGATTTACTGCACCAGAGACAATTTTCCAGAGAGCGCAAGACCAACAGAATGCAACAATATTTTCATTTGCAGCACACTGAGGAAGTCTCACTTCACAGAAAAAGACTGTTTTTAAACCTACAGCAAAATCATCTGGGGTAGCATCTACTTGGGCAGAAACCAAGCCAGCACACAATACTCCTTGGTTGGTGGATGAAGTGCTATGGGCAGCTAGCTAGGCTAAGACATCTCTTGAAGGAAACTGGATCTCTGGCTTCACGCCTACCCGCATACCGGGGGTAGGAACACATTCTACTATTTCCAAACAAGACATTGAAACTTTTAAAATACACAGTATGAAAACATTACAGAAGCCTGTGGAAGAGAGAATGGAGCAAGCTGTAGCAAATCATGCTGATATGGCTGAGCCCCTTTCAACAGTATCCCAAAAAATAACTAGTTCCCCTTTAGTATTACCCCAAGAACTGGCATTAACGCAAAATCCCACATTACAGACTGGGGGCCAGATATTCAAAACTTTGTCCCAGGGCTAAATTAACAATATCCAGTGGGCAAACTTAGCCCAGAGCACAAAGCAAGCTATATTGAAAAGGAAGCTGGGCAAACCGGTCTGGTAGTGCAGGGCAAAAACAGCCCGGGAATAAGACAGCACTGAATATAGCAACAGGGAAGTGCAAACTGCAACTGCAGCTCATTAGACTCTGTAGCAAGCCAGTGTTGCAGGTGGAGAACATTGTGTGTGATTGCACAAAGATGTCTCACAGCTACTGCAAACACACCTCTCAACCTCCTGCCTCATAAAGCAGGAACAAGGCCTAAAACAATCAGGGACAAAGGATTAAAATGAGACTCATCATAAAAAATGGTGACATCCACTCAGGAAGCTGGTAGAATAAGTGGTTTAGTGTAAAATGCATTTTCTAAGGAAGAACATGTCAGTAACATTAATGTTTGACATTATTTTATGCTTACAACCCCCACTGTTTGGTCATGGAAACACAATTTTTAGGAGGGATAGAGTAAAATTTTGAGGTAAAATCAGGGACATCCCTGAAAATCAGGGACAGTTGAGATGTATAACTGCAAACAACAATGTAAGCCACACACTGCTGAACTGTGCTATGCTGAAGTGAGGTTTGCCTGGGGCTAACCTTATTGCACAGTGTTAACACATTAGCCCGATGCAAACTGGTTAGCCCGGGGCAAACAAGAGCTATATTCAAAGCTCCCAAGCAAATGAGCCTGCTTAGGTAATCCATGGGCAAACAGGTACATTTGCATCTCATTAAGTGCTGCTTAGCATACATTACCATGCAGTTTGCCAAGTGCTACTGCACTGAGCACAAAGCTCCCCCTTTTGGTCAGAATGGAAGTACAGGCTGGACGCTGCAGGCCAAGGCATACCCACATCATCCCCATGTTGGTCGGAATAGAAGTACAGGCTGGAAGCAGCAGGAACTGTGTGCTGCAGGTATCAGTTAGCTGCATTCTGTTAGAAAACTGAATTAAAAAAACTGCACATTAATAATAAAACAAATAATAACAAAGGAAATGAAAATTAAATGGAGAATTAATAATTGCATAGATAAATAATAACAGCAATATTGTGAATTATAATTTATATGCCTAGTGTGGAAAACTTTCATAAAGAAAGATTTTTTTAAATATTGTTATGAGAAACAAGGTGCAATATTTTTGTTATGCCTTTTCTATTTTATATATATATATATATATATACTGTATATACACACACAACCCACTGTTTCCTCACTTCCTCTGCTATCTGCAGTACCTTCTACCCTTGCCCACTTTCCATTCAGCCCTTTTACCTCCTTCTCCCTCTCTTACCCCACCCTTCCTTTTTACAACTGGGGGACACCTCTTGCCTAGACCCTGAGTACCCCCCATCTTCCCTGGTTATGACAAAGCCTTTGGGCTGCACTGTTTCTAGGTCCCTTGCTTTGCCCTCTTCCCCTCTCATCTAATTGATTTTTATTTAAAGTATGTAAATATTGCTGACTGATTTTCTATAACATTGTTTTATTCCTTGTTTGTTTGTTCTCCCTTCCCCACTGATATGGAACCTTTGTAAATGAGCTGCCTTGTCCTCAAAGGTATTGTAATCTGACATTGAATAAATAAAAATAAATAAATATGTGTAATTTTGATGTTTGTAGTTTGTTCCTATCAAACTTTTTGTGTAAAGACAATTATATTGTCGAACAATAAAAACTGAATTGAAAATCAGTCCTGGCCAGAGAGAGAGAAAGCTACAATAGATCAGATCTTGCAGAAGTTGCAACACACCTTTGACACATGCATGGTGTCAGACCTTTAAAATGAAGTTTTTGTCCTATACCCAGAGACCCCAGGAGACCTTCAGGAAATATGCTTTGAGCTTCCAGATAGCACTGAGGGTGATCAAGAGGGTGGACCCTAGAAAAGTTCAGGACCCTGATCGCATTCTTACAGAGAAGTTCATAGAGGGAGCATACAGCAAAGCCTTGAGGAGCGAGCTCAGGATGTTAGACGTGCAAGACTGTAATGCAAACTTCCTTGATTTTAAGGAGAAGGCGATAAGGATCTTGGGTTCAGGATGGCTGGGAGAAGAGGTTGCAACCTAACCGCAGATGATGATGCCATTAGGTGCAGCTTGACTGGGGTATCCTATCGAAAGGCTGGCAAGAGAGGACCCATGGTGAAGGGACCCCTCAGCCTGGAAGACTGTCCTCTGGAGAGGTCAGCATATGGCAGAGAACCAATGGGTGGCTATCCAAGTTATCTCCCTGATCCTGGTCCAACATATGCCCAGATGGCTCAAGCTCAGGCCTGTTCTATCATGAATAGCTCAAACTCAAATCCAGAACTGGTGGAGCAGATTGTGACCCTGACTCACAAGATAACAGAGGTCTGCCAAGAAATACAGGACCTTAAGGAAGGTTGAAGGGGAGAGTCATCCCACATCCAGGTCAAGATGGAGAGGAAGTACCTCAAGGGAATCAACAAAGTCCAGGAAGGTAGCATCTTTCAGAAAAAGAGATGTGTAAGAACAAGGGGGCACAATTTAAAGATGGGGGGGCAGCTCAGGGATAATGTCTGGACATTTCTTTTCATGGAGAAAATGGTGGATACATGGAACCGCCTTCCTGGGGAGGTCATTAGGTCTAAAACAGTGGGGGAATTCAAACATGCATGGGACAGACATAAGGCAATTATAGTGGGGGGTTGCAGGAAGTAGGCTTTTGGTTAACTAGAATCTGCAGCTTATCCAGTAGGTAGGGAAATGGGCAGACTGGGTGGGCCAAGTGGTTCTTATCTGCTGTCAAAGTCTATGTTTCTTTGTTTCTCTGAAGTATAACCAGCCCCATCCCAGTCCAAGAAGACCTGACGGGAGACACCCGATGGATCAGTTTGATGACCAAAGGAGACACATCCGTGGAAAGTGTCGTGTCAATGGACCCAATCAGCAGCAAGGCACCAGCTGTATGATGACACCAGATGGGAAATAAAAAGAATAAGTTGGAGCAATACTGCATTAAGAACGCCCATGAGAAGCTGACCACCAGTCTGCAATACCAGCCCCGATGACTGTCCTCTGTATGTAGACATGCAAATTTCAGAAGCAATCA
The DNA here is from genome assembly GCA_016271365.2 of Neoceratodus forsteri. Taxonomy (NCBI): domain Eukaryota; kingdom Metazoa; phylum Chordata; order Ceratodontiformes; family Ceratodontidae; genus Neoceratodus; species Neoceratodus forsteri. Next base: position 107,149,998 of record CM028132.1, read on the forward strand.
GCTGTAACTGTGAGTTGAACTCTGAGATTGAGGAAACATGCAGGAAACTAGAACAGCAAGCTGAGGAATTTTTGCATGATAGGATGGAATTGGAGTGAGAGTGTGAATCACTCAAGGAGGCTCTTTGGCAACAAGAGAGAAAGGCTGAAGGACAGGCTACATGGTTCCTTCAGTATGAAAAAGAGAAGGAACAGCTCTACCAAGAAACATAGAAGATGATGGCAGATAAGGACCACAAGGCCCATCCAGTCTGCCCATTGCTTTTTCTACCTTATGAATGTGCCATTGGCCTTACCTCTGTCAATGGCCTATCTATCCATATTCATCTGTATTGCTCCCTTATGCCTATCCCATGCCTGTCTGAAGCCCTGCACTGTATTCATATTCACCACTTCCTGAGGAAGGCCGTTCCATGCATCCACCACCACCGGACGTTAAAGAGCTCTAGTGCATGGTTGAGGATCTGCAGAGAACACTAATGGAGCCATGTAGTTTATCACCTGAAGCAGAGTACTTCCAGTTGAACGACTCCTCCTCTCGAAGAATGCTAGATTGCCCCACCTTTGAAAGTGCTACCAAGATTGCATACCATAACCTCCTCAAGTCCTACGCATTTAAAGAGGTCTCTCTAGAAAAGACATACAAAGATTCTATGCCAAAGGAGAGGCAGGAGTACCAAGAAGATGAAATTATAGGACTTGAATCACCAGTGAAGTGGTGTGCAGATCCGTGGGTCCATCCATCCCATGTGAACTCATTTTGCTGCCAAGTTACTATACCTACAACAAATCTTACACCCCAGATTTTCCTGAAACAGGGTGTATTCCCTTGAAGCCCATAGCTTCCCAGATCCATAGGTCCCAGAGGTCTACTTTTGGTGTCCCCCCAAAGAGATATGTAATGGAAGCCCTCCAAGTTGAGCCTTCTTTCACCAGATAGTTCCGATAAGAATAATCAAAAGACACAGTCTCTTAGTAGAGTTAATATCAAAGCTACAGTAATGAATAAGAAGTTATAGATATTTTAAGCATATTCTGAGCTTAGTAGGCATTACATAAAAACTTAACAGAGAAGTTAAAGTGTTAAGAAATGTTATGAATACCTTTAGAAGTAATAGTTAAGAAAGTTTTATAGACTGTTAAGAGGAAATACATGGGGATATGTATTTTTTAGGCAGGCCAGAATCTGTAGTGCCCCAAAGTATGGGGGCTCCACAGAAAAATTAAATAAAGTAAAGGAGCCCCATATAGGGCAGTGTGGGCAGACAAGGGGTAGTGTGTAGGGGCCCCTATGGTTCATTTGTTCCCCCTTGCCAGGCAGTAAAGCAGAGACACCACTTTAAATAGAAAAAAAAGAAAAGAGAAAGTTTTGTTTCATTGCTGCCTGCTCCCTTTTTGCTGAATCCCCCCACCCCGAGCAGGCAGCACGAGCTGTGGTTCCCTATGTGCTGGGATTGCTGTCCCTGGCCAGCACGTGAGTTTGTTTTAAAAATAGAAACATTGAAACCCTTCCAATGGGAAAAAACTCTGGCAAGCAGCTTATTCCTACACTGCCAATGATAAACTCAGAATTATGCAATATTATATACTACACAACATTTACTTTACACCTGCTAAACTGGCAGGCATGGGAAGGCACCAGGATTTGACTTGCAATAGATGTGGCCTGGAGGAGGCACTTTATTACATGTGCTCTAGGGAATGTCCTTTAATTAAGCCCCTGTGGGTCCCGATTAAGTCTAGGGTGGATCATTTACTAGAACTTGAATCCCTATTTCTTCCAGAGATATGTCTTAGGCGACTACTCACAGGTGTCAGTTAAGGAGCGAAGGTATAGCATGCCCCTTATCTCCCACTCAGTCAAGAAACTTGTTTTGAAGCACTGGAAGGATTCCACAGTAATTTTCTATTCTGAGTGGATCAATGAACTATTATTTAATCTCTGAACAGAAAAGATGATAGCCTGTTTTAGGCACTCCCCAGCCAGTTTTGAGAAAAAAATGGGGCAAGCTTTTCACACTTTACTCCATCCCTAGTTAACATTAAGTACTGTTCCACCTGGTAGCACTTATAGTACCCTACCTAAGAACACCTGACTGCCTAGTATTGGTTCCTTTGGCTAAGGTACATCCCTATCAGAGAGTAACTGGCATCATGCAGCAACTAAAACTCTGTTGCAGCATATATGGTTATCTCATGAGGATCCTGTCTATGATGGGAAGGAGGATGGGGGATGGGCTGGTGGGGGGGGAGGGCTTGAGTATTGTTGTAAAAGCTTTTCCTAAGGTAGTTTGTATTAAGAGCTGTTATAACCCATGTCTGACAACTATAGGCATTTATTCCTGTGCATTGTACTACAGCTATGTCAACTTTCACATGTTCATATGTATCTGGTAAATAAAGTTTATTGAATTAAAAAAACAGTGGCTAGTGGCACAGGCTTGAGATTCTGTTCTAGAACCCTGTGTGTAACTTTAAATAAACGGTTTGCTTTTGTGGGCAGTTGGGAATGGGACAGAGAGGGATGAGGATGTGGTGAGCAACAGGGATGGGAAAAGAAAGCCTTTTTTTTCTTTTTTTTTGTACTCAGTCTGATACCCGCTTTTAGGCATGTTGTATGCAACCAGATGTATAGTATCCTTGTACAGGGGAAAGCAATTTCTAATTGTCTATCCCTATTTATATGGTCATCATCTATTAATTTAATTCATTTTTGGCTTTTAGCTCATTCTTTGAAGGATATTGAGGTAAGGGTACCATATATTTCTGAAAGTCTCTTCTTTGACCTCTTTAATATAAAAAATTCTTTCCTGCTTTCCACAATCTGTTAAGAGGTTCAACCATTCCTTATAGCTCAGTGGTGTTGCATCACACCAGTGCAGTAGTATCACTTTGTTTACTAATACCATTGCTAAAGATACAAATGAACCCAGTTCTATGCCGATATTCAAAGGGGAAGTTAACCCCAATAGGAGGATACCTGGGTTGAAGGGTACACTTTTATTTAGTATTTTTGATATCATCTCTCTAATCTTTTCCCAATAATGTATTGGTTCTGGACAGAAAATAAATGTATGACTTAATATGCCTTTTTCTTTATTACAATGAATACAAAGATCTGATAAAATGGGGTTAAATTTATGAAGCTTACTGGAATGTGATATAATTTGGGAATCACACTGAATTGATTTTGCCTTGGTTTGCTATTTTTTTATACTGTTTCTGGTGAAGCTATAACTTCTAACAAATTTATTTCTTGGACCCCTTACCCTAGTTCCTTAAACTAGGACTGCTGTCAAATCTCTATTTCCCCTTTTTTTTTGCCTCTAATAGAAGGCTGTACATTTTTTAAATTATTTTAGTCTTGTCTAATGGATTTTGTAGTGGCTCCAGGGGGTTGCTTCAACTATGTTGTATATTATAGTTTTGTGAAGAAAGTCTCTTAACTGCAAATATGCCAAAAAGTTCCCAGTTGGGAGATTAAATTATGTTTTAAGTATATCAGTGGGTTTCAAAATACAATTTTGTAGGCATTGTTTTAAGTGAGTTAAGCCTCTGTTTTTCCAATAACAAAATATTTTATTCTTATGAGTAAATTTAAAGTTGGTATTCATATATAAAGGTGAATGTATTGAAAAAGTGGTGTTGATCCCTAAATATGCATGTTTCCTTCCACATCCTTGAAGTAATTTTAGAAGAACTTAATATTTTTCTTTTATATAGATTATCACAGTTGACATATAGTAAATGTAGTAACTTAAATGGACACTGTCAACCCCCTTAGGCCTCAAAGTGTCCCTAGTTTAAAAAAAACACATTTTATGATTGTTCACATTCTACAGAGATTGCTAATGCATCTGGTAGTGTGATTCAGATCTTTTTTTTTCTTTTAAAAGTGAAAAACTGGCTGCCCACCATACTGGTTTTACCACAACAAAACATGTTTGTTTACATTTCTTGACCAGCTCCCACTGCATCTTTTCTGGACTCAGGAACACCCCCAACACAATCTAGCCACTTATTATGCAATGGGAGTAGAGGAGACTATTGCATCATGAGTGGTTGCTCTGTTTGAGGGTGTTTCCAATGTTCAGGAAGTGTATATTATGAGTAGTTCAATGATTTAAAGCAAAACAAAACTGGGCGTAGCTATACATTACCATGTGGTTTGGTTCTAATAAGCAAGGAGGCAGATAAAACAACCAGCAACCTCAATGTATTTTAGAGAAAGTAAGCAATCATGAAATGTGGGTTTTTACCTAAAAAATATATGATGCAAAACAGGTTGACAATGTCCCTTTAACAAGTGGAGAACAATATTGTTCTAGGAAAGCTCCTTTTGTCTCCCATTCCTACTCAAAGTCATTATAAGAAAACCGGTCAAGGGTTGGTTTGATTTGTGCTGCATAATAATATAATTTTAAATTTGGTAACCCAACCCTCTTTGGTTAAGTGGAGGATATCTTTTCTCTAGATTCACCCATGGTCTTTTGCCCTTCCAAACAAACTGTCTAATCATTTTATATATTCCTGTGGAAAAAAATGGTATCCAGAATGACTGGTAGAGTTTGAAAGAGAAATAAAAATCTGGTAAGATGTTCATTTTAAGAATATTTATTCTTCCTGCCATGGTCAAAGGTAGATTGACCCATTTATCTAAGTCATTTTTCACATTGTCCAGCAAAGAGCTATAGTTCAATTGAAACAGATGGTTTTCTTCTCTAGGTAGTGTAACTCCCAGATATTTTATTTCTGATTTAACTGTAGAATTTATCAATGAATTTGGGTTAATTATTTCTACCCCATTATATAAACACTCTGGCCCGGATAGTCAAACTGCGCCGATTGTGGGCATCGGTATAATACACCCCCCCTCCAATATCCCTGGTGGTCCAGTGGACCGCTATGTGCCCGATCATGGGCATCAGTATAATAAACCCCCGTGCAATATCCTGGTGGTCCAATGGACCAATCACTGCCCAGTCGCAGGCATCTGTTTAAATCCTCCCCCGCCAATATCCCTGGTGGTCCAGTGGACCGCACTCTGCCCAATCGCGGGCATCTGTAAAACATAAAAAATAACCTATAACCTTGGTGATCTAGTCTACCCCCTCCCAACCCACTCACTGAGCCCCACCGCCCTACTCCCTCCCCGGTCAGCCAGCAGGCGGCAGCACCCCACCCACCTGCCGCCCCGCCACCCGCTGACTGGATAGTTAGTAGGGCTGCACGCCCATTGGTTCACAGTGTGAGCCAATGGGCATGCAGCCCATACCGTGCTACACATTCCAGATATGTGAATGATTCACGGTGGCAAAGTTACGGCACTCCAAAGTTGCTGCTTTTTCCCATAGGATAACATTACGGCATCTGACGCATTGCAGCAATCCTTTGGCGCCCTGCTGCAAAATAACGGTTTGGTCTTTTGGGCTGAAATTTGGAGGGAAGACTGCCAACATCCCACAGATGTACCTTTTAGTGGTTTGGTGAAAAAATATTACAGGGAGGCAAAGTTATGGCACTCCAAACCTCTCTTTTTTCCCGTAGGATAACATTACATCGTTCAGCCATGCCTTTCAGGGCCCGTATCTCAGAAACGGTGCGAGATACGGACTTTTCATTGAAAAATTGCTTAGCCCCCTAAAGGAGGCTAAGTACAAAACTAGCCAGGAAAGTTTTCATCCCTAACACCGAATTTCCTCACTTTTGTCGCTGTGGAACAACCCTAACTGATGCATTAAATGAATTTTTTTGCCTCTAATTTCCCTTCTTTTTGAGAATGATAATGAGAAATAATGAATGTAATGCAGCGGCAGGGGCCCCGCACTCCTGCCAAGTGATGTCTTGGCACATAGCACTGTGGCCACAAATGCAAATCGTAATGTGCATGGTGACGCAAAGCAAAACAGAAAGAGAAACAGTACTGTAGACAGAAATGTTAAAAACAACACAAATGCAACCCAAATGAAAACGCAAAGGGTAATACACATGGTGGTGTGCAAACGTGAAATGTAAGCGAACGGGTAATGGAAACCACAAGCGAAACGGTAATGGTAACAGTAATGTAAGTGCACAGGCTGGTTTTCCCCAAAAGCTGTATAGAGAAAGACAGTGAGTACAAAGAACATATGCAAAATAATGACTCTCAGAACAGAAAAATGAGGACATGGAATAGTAAATTGCTTATATCTCAGTAATCGTACGACATAGAAACAAAATTGAAAAGTCATATGAATTATCACTTTCCTGGCTAGTTTTATACTTTGACCACATTAGGGGGCTAAATATTTTTTGACAAAAGTCCCGTATCTACACTGTCTTTGGAGACATGAGCTGAAAGGCTCAAGCGAGCATATAATGTTATCCTATGGAAAAACAGAAGTTCGAGTGCCATAACTTTGCCTCCTGTAATACGTTTTCACCAAACTGCTGAAAGGCACTTTTGTGGGATGTTGGCTGCTGTTCCTGCAAATTTCAGCCCAAAGACCAAACTGTTATTTTGCAGCAGGGCACCAACGATTGCTGCAAATGCGTCAGACCGTAATGTTATCCTATGGGAAAGCGCCAACTTTGAGTACTGTGAATTTGCCACCATGTAATATTTTTTTCAACAAAATACTGAAAGGCACATCTGTGAGATGTCGACTGTATTCCCTCCAAATTTCAGCCCAAAACTCCAAACCGTCCTTTGCAGCGGGGTGCCAAAGAATTTCTGTCATTTTCCCACAGCCTAGAAAAGTACTGATGCAATTTCCGAAAGCTTTCACAAAACTTTGCGACACTTTCGTGAGTGCGACACTACTTTGAGAAAGTACTTTTTCCAGAAATCTGAAAAACATATTTCAGGGGTGTTTTACCCCAAAATAAAGACATGGCTAGCATCCTCAGGGTCCGACTAGGTGAATACAAAAAGAATTAGATGGCTAGAGGGTCCCACATTTAAATGCCAAGCATTTTTCTGATCACCAACTGAAAAAAAAATGGCAGATTTGCGACAGTAAAAGGGCCATTTGCAAAAGTAAAAACTGCATTTGTGACACTGTTGAACTTTTGTTAACTTTTCCCATTGACTTATAATGGGAACTTGTTTTTTGAATAACTTTTGAACCGTTTAATATTTTTTCACGAAATCTTTGAAAGGCACATCGGGAACCCCGGCTGCATGTTCTCTAGAGAAAGACAGTGTGTACAAAGAATGTATGCATAATAATGGGTCTCGGAGCAGAAAATGAGGAGTTGGAATACTAAATTGCTTATATGTCAGGAACCGTACGACGTGGAAAAAAAATTTAAAAGTCATATGATTTATGACTTTTCTGGCTAGTTTTGTACTTAGCACCTGCTAGGGGGTGAAGCCTTTTTCTGACAAAAAGTCCATATCTCGCACCGTTTCTGAGATACGGGCCCTGAAAGGTGCGGTGAACGCCGGAATGTTATCCTATAGGGAAAAAAGAGAAGTTCGGAGTGCCATAACTTTGGCTCCTTGTAATATTTTTTCACCAAACCACTAAAAAGCACATCTGTGGGATGTTGGCTTTCTTCTTTCCAAATTTTAGCCCAAAAGACCAAACTGTTATTTTGCAGCAGAGCGGCAAAGGAGTCCTATAATGCGGCGAATGCTGTAATGTTATCCTATAGGAAAAAGCATCAATTTTGGTGTGCCATAACTGTGCTGCCCTGTAATATTTTTTCACTGAAATACTGAAAGGCACATCTGTGAGATGTTGGCTGCATTCCCTCCAAATTTCAGCCCAAAAGACCAAACTGTTCTTTTGCAGCAGGGTGGCAAAGAACTGCTGTCATTTTCCCACAGCCTAGAAAAGTACTGTTGAACTTTGCGAAATCTTTTGCAAATTCATGCGACAGTGTCGCAAATGTGAAAGTACTTTGTGAAAGTACTTTTTCCAGAAATTTGAAAAACATGTTTCTGGGGTGTTTTACCCCAAAATAAAGACATGTCTAGCATCCTCAGGGTCCGACTAGGTGAATAGAAATAGAATTAGGTTGCTAGAGGGTCCCAAATTTAAATGACAAGCATTTTCTGATGACCTACTGAAAACAAAATGGTGGATTTGTGACAGTAAAAGGGCCATTTCCGAAAGTAAAAACTGCATTTGCGACAGTGTCGAACTTTTTGTTAACTTTTCCCATTGACTTATAATGGGAAATTGTTTTTTGAATAACTTTTGAACCATTTAATATTTTTTCACGAAATCTTCGAAAGGCACATCAGGGACCCCAGCCACACGTTCCCTGAAGATTTCAGACTGGTTGCACAAACCATGCAACCTGTAGAGATGACTGAAGAATTCCAAAAAAGCGTAAACGCGCACACATATCACACTTAATAACTCCGCAGCCATATATTGGAACAGAACGAAGGTTGGCAGATCCCAAGATGTATGGTTCTTGATCATGTATTCCAAATTTCAGGCAAATTTGTTGAACAGTTGTAAAGTTATTACCACGCAAAATCTTAGGTTTAACATGTAAATGGCTCCTCAACCCTAACTATGATAGCACTACGTCTACCATAATATATATATATATATATATATATATATATATATATATATATATATATATAGATATAGATATAAATATATATATATTTATACAATGGGATGGGGTGGGAGGTATCACAGTGAGATAATCCATGTTATTCTCACTAGCGAAAGAGATAAATGACATTTATCCCATGGCTCACACAAAACATCACCATTAGTGTGAAATTATTGCACGGTTGAATACCATTGTGCAACATGTATAATGCAGTCGCACAAAAGCCATGCTATTCAGTGCAAATGGTTACTTTTGCACAATTCACCCCTAACAATAGGGGTCCCCTGTTATATAAATTGGATACATGATGTGCACTCATGTGATATGGAAAATATTTTCACCCCTGCACAGTGACCGCTGGATACTCACTTGTGGCTTCGCCACTCGTGAATAACCAGAGGTCACTCTAAAGGAGTGAAAATATTTTCCATATCACAGTCATGCCCATCATGTATCTCATATATATATATATATATATATATATATTTTATCTTCATAAGAGGCCAAAGATATCTCACGAATGGTGAAGCTTCTCGTGAAGATAAATTTGATAAATATGATATTATCAGTCAGGCCATGTCATGTTCTGTTTATACAATGTATGTTTTGGGATTTAACACTTCCAGCACGGTTTTCCTGTCTCCTGCCCTGTCATGATATTAAGGGGATATGCGATGGTCCGGCATGTGATACCATTTGTAACACAATGAGTGGACAGTGACCTTGGCTCACGAGTGGTGGAGCATAGCAGAGCCACAAGTGAGGTTTCCAAGGTCCCTGTCCAAGAGTTGTGATATATAGGTATCACACAATGGGACATTGCGTGTCCGTTTTATACAACAGGGATTCAGTTTTTGTTCATTTTCTTTTTGGTTTTTTGGGTTTAGCGGTGTGAGTAGGTGGGGAAGTGATATGTACACTGTGTTGATAACTGGTGATGAGGTGTACACTGTGGTTGATATCTTCATGGTGTTCATGTCACAATCTGGTTATCACACCGTGGCTGTGATAGGGATTTGTATGCAATACCATATCACTTCACCCCTATTGTATAACAACAGTTATCACTAAATTCAATTTAGCTATAAGCACAACAGCATACTTTTTAGAACTGTTTATTGTAACAAGTTAATAAATATGGAAGTGTTTAACTATTGACTTTTTTTGTAAGCAAGAATATATGAACTTTATAATCATGAAAGTATGTTAAGTCTATTAACTCTTTCAAGACCCAGACAATACCAACTTCATAAACATTAAAGTTTTTAAGGTCTTTTAAAATGAATGAAAATACCAACTTGATAAGCATGAAACTGTTTTAACTGTTTTAAGTCTTCTGTAATCAAGAAAATAGGTAGAACTGTTCATTTTCTGAAGATATCATATTTATCTTCACAAGAGGCTAGTGACACCATGATATCTCACAAGTGGCGAAGCAATGAGTGAGATATCTTGATGTCACTGGCCTCTAGTGAAGATACAGTAAATATGATATCTTCAGTCAGGCCATGTCATGTTCTGTTTATACAATGTATATTTTGGGATTTAGCCCTTCCAGCATAGTTTTCCTGTCTCCTGCCCTGTCATGATATCAATAGTTATCACTCAGTTCAATTTAACTACAAATAAACACCATACATTTTGTGTTTCTTGCACGCATGTGCAAGAAACACATTGCATTCAGCAGTTAGGGGGAATGCCTAAATGCATCAGGAAATTCAGCCACATCACTATGAAATCAGCTGTTTTGGTACATTACAAGCTACCAAAACAGCTGATTGGTGTCCCCATGGTGACAGCTTCTCCATTGGCCTCTCACAGTCCCCAGGAAGCCGATGGAAAGCCGCTGCTCGCCGTTCAGTGTGCCTTCCTGGTGAAACATTTCAATAAAAAAAAAAAAGCTGATGGGGTGCCCAATCCCCATGTCAACATGAGCCCCTCCCCAGTTAACTAGAATCTGCAGCTTATCTAATAGGTAGGGAAATGGGCAGACTGGGTGGGCCAAGCGGTCCTTATCTGCCGTCAAAGTCTATGTTTCTATGTTTCTATTTGCTGACGGGGTAGCCCAGTCTCCATCAGCATAATGCACCTCCCCCCGTTTGTTGTTTACCAAGGGGGGGTGCCCAATCCCCCCTCGGCTCTTGTGTTCCCCCCAGCACACTGTATAGCTGATGGGGTGCCCAATCCCCCATCGGATCCACTGCCCCCCCGGTCACTGTGCAGAACCACCTTTTGGAACCAATTAATGAAATGACAGTGTCACAGTTTATGAGGTAGGCCCCCAAAAACCCTATGTGGAAAATTTGGTGAAAATATTCCCAAAAATGACTTTTACGAGCATGCATTGCGCAGTTCCTATGCACGCTCATAACTTCGAGCATTTTTAATATTTTCACTCCAGATTTTCAACATTGCCATTTTACCACACCTTCTTGTGAACAGTATAGCTGTCATTTTTCGCATCTCACCCAAAATGTGTTTTCGCACATGTATGCACAATGGAATGGTCCATGTGCGAAATCAATGTTCAAGACATATTAAAAAAATCACAGTGACACCATTCATGAGGTAGGCTCCCAAAAACCCTATGTTGAAAATTTGGTGAAAACATTCCCAAAAATGACTGTTTTATGAGCGTGCATTGCGCAGTTCTTACGTATGCTCATAACTTTGAGCATTTTTAATATTTTCACTTCAGATTTTCAACATTGCCATTTTACCACACCTCCTTATGAACAGTACAGCTGTCATTTTTCACATCTTGCCCAAAATGTGTTTTTGCACATGTAGCACACAGTGGTGTGGTCAGTATGCGAAATCAATGTTCGGGACAGATTAAGAAAATTACAGTGAAACTGTTCATGAGCAGAGGTCTTAAACTGGCTATATTGAAAATTTGGTGACAAACATCCATAAAATGACTGTGTTACGAGCGTGCATTGTGCAATTTCTATGCACCTTCGTAAGTTCATGAATTCGTAATATTTTCAGTCCAGATTTTCAACATTGGCATTTTTCCACACCTCCTTAAGAACAGTACAGCTGTCATTTTTTACACCCTGGTCAAAATGTGTTTCACACTTCCGGTGCAGAATAGCACGGTTGCTGTGGGAAATCAATGTTCGGGACAGATTAAGAAAATCACAGTGACAGTGTTCATGAGAGGAGGTCTCAAATGCCTGTGTTGAAAATCTGCTGTAAAATATCCCCAAACTAATTACATTACTGGTGTGCATTGCACAGTTTGTACGCACATTCGTGACTTGAGTTTTTTTATATTTTCACTCCAGATTTTCAACATTGCCAATTTTTACACCTCTTCATGAACAGTACAGGTGTCATTTTTCACATCCTTTCAAAATGTGTTTTTGCACCTGTGGTGTCAAGTGACACAGTCGCTGTGCAAAATCACCCTTTGGCTAACAAACTGATAATAATAATAATAATAAATTTATTTATAGCGCACAATAAAAACAATTACCAAAGCACTGTACAAAATTAAAAGCATAAAATAGTAAAATATGTGGAACAGATCAATGAATAGCAATTCAAATACAGATATATTAGTCTCCAAAAGTGTGGCTAAATAAATACGTTTTTAAAGCCGTCTTGAAGCTCTCCAAGGTCAGGCACTCTCTAATCCGGTGAGGTAGAGAATTCCACAGCATTGGGGCTGCATAACTAAAAGCTTTCGCACCTGATGTTTTCAGCCGAACCCTGGGGACCTCTAGCAATCCCTCATTGGCTGAGCGGAGGGGTCGGAGGGGCCAGTAAGGAACCAGGAGCTCTTGCAGGTAGCCAGGGCCCTGACCATGTAGGCACTTATAGGTCAGTAAACCGACCTTGAAGATGATCCGCCACTGAACAGGCAGCCAGTGCAGTTCGCACAGCACAGGGGTGATATGACTGGTCCAGCAAACCCCTACCAGCAACCTGGCTGCAGCGTTCTGCACCAGCTGCAAGTGGTATCAGTCCCCTGAAGCCCTAGGTATAGGGAGTTACAGTAGTCAAGGTGAGAGGTCACAAAGGCGTGGATCAGTGTTGGAAGGTCGCGAGATGGAACAAGGTACTTAATCCGGGCAATGTACTTTAGATGGTAAAACAAGGCTTTGACTACCACCAACACCTGAGAGCGATGTGTCAGCCCTTCATCAAATATCATGCCCAGATTCTGCACCTGGACAGAGGACATGAGCTGGCTACCCCCAAGCCAAAGTCCAGAGGCAGACCAAGCTCCCACCCTCTCTATCCCATGACCTGGTTCCACCACCAACACCTCAGATGTTTCAGGGTTCAACCTTAGCCAGCTGGCCAGCATTCAGTCCTGGAGCTCCATGAGGCAGCTATTAAATGCAGAGACTGCACTCTCCTGGTCGGGGCAAAAGACAAATAGAGCTGGGTATCATCTGCATAACAGTGAAACTACAGCCCATACCATCTTACAATGTCTCCCAATGGCAGCAAATACACTGCAAAAAACATAGGGGACAGCACAGAACCCTGAGAAACCCCATATAGCAGAGAAAGTGGGTCCGAGGAATAAATCCCTGACACCACTCTCTGGGTTCTGCCAGGGAGGAAAGATCTAAACCAACTGAGGACTGTACCTGACAGTCCACAGATGTCTCTCAGGCACTCAAGCAGTCCCCCATGGTCCACAGTATCAAAGGCTGAAGAGAGATCGAGAAGGACCAAGATAGAATAACACTTCCGATCTCTAGCAATCAGGAGATCACTGAGCACCTGAACCAGAGCAGTCTCTGTACAATGCCTCTTCTGACAACCAGATTGGAGGGAATCATAGATGTCATGGATGGTCAAATGGTTATCCAACTGAAGAGCAACTACTTTCTCTATCAACTTCCCAATAAAGGGAAGGTTAGCGATTGGCCTGTAGTTAGCAGAGCAGCTTGGGTCCAGAGACAATTTTTTTAAGAAGCAGTGTAACCACCACCTCCTTTAGGGAGTTCAGAAACTCATCTAACTCTAAGGAACACCAAACTATCTCTGTCAAGACAGGGTCGATGACATCTACACACCCCAAAATGAGGCGTGTAGGGCCCAGGTCAAGACTACAGCAAGTAGGCTGCATACTTTGGACAATCCGCACAACATCATTAATTGCTGGCCAGTCAAAGTGATCCCAGAATGACTGAGGTGTACTGACCATACACCTACCACCATAAACCCCATAGAGCATGCTGAATGAATCTCAGCCCTGATGTCAGCCACTCTATTGGCAAAGAATACAGAGAACTCATCACACTTATCTTGTGAAAATGCTCTCTGAGCCTGAAGACAGGCTGGATTGCACAGTCTGTCGATGGTTCAGAGAGCTGAGCCAGTCGATTCTGAGCCACAGAAATCTTCCTGGACAGGAAGTCTGCCTTCTTATGGGAGATTGTTGATTGATAGATACGATAATGTTCCATCAATCTAAGGCAGTCGGCATCAAGGGCGGATCTCAGCCAGCAACGCTCCAACCTTCACCCCACACACCTCAGCTCCCTCAAGACCCTATCAAACCAAGGGACCGAGGGTGGAGAGTGACGGGGCGAATACGGACTGGAGTGATGGAGTTCAGAGCAACCCCTACAGCCTTATTATAGCCCTGAACTAGATGCTGTGGGCCCTTGATGACATCTGTACATCCCAATAGGTCAAGCACCGCCAAAAGGCCAGTGGGAATAACATCCCTCAAAGAGCAGTATCTGACCATCTCCACAGGGGCAGGTCTATAAGGGGGAGCTCAGAAACTGAATCTTACAATGCAATGTTCAGACCATCCAACAGGTTTCACCACCAGGTCGGTGGCTTCCATTCCCAAGAGGAAAACCAGGTCGAGCGAGTGGCCATGAATATGGGTAGCAGAGGCAACAACCTGTGTGAAGCCCAACATATTCATAAGTTGAAGGAAGTTCTGACCAAAATGCAAGAGTTTGTCATCAACCCAGGCATTGAAGTCACCCAGCACCATCAATCTGGGTGACTCCAACACCATGTAGGTGATGAAGTCTGCGACTTCCTGTAGGAACAAACCCTCACCCCCGGGTGGATGGTAGATGAGGATGAACCTGCACCCCACACCTGCAGCCATAGTACACTCAAACGATTTGGGAACCTCAACTGGAACCTCTGCAAGGCCCAATTCCATTCTAAGACAGATAGCTACACCCCCGCCCCTGCGGTCCAATCTCGAGTGGTATATCACCGAGAACCCAGCTGGAATAGCCGCCTCCAAAATCGGAGTAGCTTTTCCTTCCAGCCAAGTCTTGGTGATGCATGCCAGGTCAGCTATAATAACTGTCTTGTTCTTTATAGACCTGGCATTGCACCACACCACTCAAGATGGATGAGGTTCCAAAGCCATCCAGGCTACCGGCCCTAAAATAGAGGAGCCCTTGGGTATGGGAACGAGATAAGATGGACCACGATCTGGGATAGTGTCACTGTTCATGTGGTGGAGTCACAAAAAGCCTATATTGAAAACTTGGAGTAAAAATAGCAAGAAACGCTCTGGGTGTTAGGGTTTTCAACCATAACACCCTATCCTGGAGGGACTGATGCGTCAGCTTGGGATTGTCAACAGTAATGCTCACGCCATTCCACCCCACCCCCACCCTGCAGCCAGTGACAGGCATCAAGGTGTGCCTTGGACTCTTTGGCCCCAAAGTTCACCCCATTCTCCTATACTGCACCCATTTCAGCTTATTTCCTTATGGAATGAGGTGAGTGTAAAGTCTGAACACTCCAGAGCACACCTCGACACTTGTAAGTGCCTGCAGGGTAGGGTGAGCTGAAATGTTGTGACCATTATGGGTGACAATCCAAAGGCACACCCCAATGTCTGTCCATCTCTGCAGGGTGGGGTGGAGTTGGCGTCAGTTCAATACTTCATTGCCATTTCTATACTGCATCTGTCTAACTCCTGCACTTCCACTGATAAATGACAGCAAGTAACACTTGGCATTGAAAAATGCTTGTTAGAACTGTTTTTTTTTTTAATAAGTTGATAAATATGAAAGTGTAAAACTATTGAGACTTTTTTGAGCAAGAAAATATGAACTTCATAATCATGAAAGTATGTTAAGTCTATTACCTCTTTCAAGACCCAGAAAATGACAACGTCATAAACATTAAAGTTTTTAAGGTCTTTTATAAGCAATATAAATACCAACTTGATAAGCATGAAACTATTTTAAGTCTTTTATAACGAATGAAAATACCAACTTGATAAGCATGAAACTGTTTTAACTGTTTTAAGTCTTCAGTAATAAAAAATAGGTAGAACTGTTCATTTTCTGAAGATTTCATATTTATCTTCACATGATATCTCACTCGTGGCTTCACCACGAGTGAGATATCTTGATTTATGCAACAGGTGTCAGGATAAAAACTGACACATAACTTCAGTTATCTGAGCCACTGTGTGGACAAATGGTTGGTGATGTAATGACTATCAGGATAAATTCAAGTTATCCACATAATGATTACATCATCACCCATTTATCCACACAGTAACTACATCACTAACCACCACCACCTGTGCTGCCTGCTCAGCAGTACTGCCTCCCAGTTTCACTTTCACCTTCTCACAGTTCTCTTTACAACCCAAGCTATCACGGTCCCAGAGATTCACAAAATACAAGCCCTACCCAAATCCTCCCACCCCCAAACTGGAACCTCATTTTAAATTAAAACACTCTTAAAGAAAAAAAAAACAATGTTTTCCTCTTTGTCAGCACAGCAACCATGAAAACCAAACACAGTAACCATGCACAGAGAAAAAACATGGAAAGGAACTTAAGGAAAAAAAATGCAACAAAACTGAACCCAAAAAATCCTGTTGCATAAGTCAAATATGCGTGGAGCACCTGTGGGATAATCAAGTTGTTTGTACAGTAACCTGTGACCTCTTGTAAACCTCCCGAGGTCACAGGCTATTGTACAAATAACTTGGTTATCCCACAGGTGCCCCCCACATGTCCCATATGTCATTGGCCTCAAGTGAAGATAAATATGATATCTTCAGTCAGGCCATGTCATGATCTGTTTATACAATGTATGTTTTGGGATTTAACACTTCCAGCGCTGTTTTCCTGTCTCCTGCCCTGTCATGATAGCAACAGTTCTCACCAAGTTCAATTTAGCTACAAGTAAACACCATGGCCCGGATATTCAAACTGCGCCAGGCTGTGGCGCAAGCCTGGGTGCAGCTCAACTTTGTTGCACAGGGGGTGTGGCCTGGGTGATATTCAACGGAACTGTGCTATGGCGCAGTAGCTTTGAATATCGCACCCTGGCCATCCCCACTGTACATGGCACAGTGGCACTGCACCAGCGCAAGTGACCAGAGTGGAGCATGGAGATGCACTAGTGCAAGTGCCATTGCACCATACACAGCACCTGTGATATTCAAAACGGGACATGCAAATGGGGCCATAATTTATGCAAGGCACTACCATAGTTAGGGTTCAGGAGCCATTTACATGTTAAACCCCAAATCTTGCACTTTAATAACTTTGCAACAGTTCAATGGCTTTGCCTGAAATTTGGAATACAGAATCAAGACCCATACACCTTTGGATGTGCCAAGTTACGTATTGGTTGGATATATGGTTGTGGAGTTATTAAACCTGATCTGCAGCGTGCATTTTACGTTTTTGAAATTTAGGTTAGCCTACAAGTCGCACAGTTTGTCGATGGAACAAATCTTCAGGGAACGTGCAGCCAGGGTCCCTGATGTGCCTTTTGAAGATTTCATGAAAAAATATTAAATGGTTCAAAAGTTATTCAAAAAACAAGTTCCCATTACAAGTCAATGGGAAGAGTTCAAAAGTTTGACAGTGTTGCAAATGCAATTTTTATTTTCGCAAATGGCCCTTTTACTGTAGCAAATCCGCCATTTTGTTTTCAGTTAGTGATCAGAAAAATGCTTGGCATTTACAATTGGGACCCTCTAGCAACCTAACTATTTTTGTATTTCACCTGGTCGGACCCTGAGGATGCTAGCCATGTCTTTATTTTGGGGTAAAACACCCCAGAAATATGTTTTTCAAATTTCTGGAAAAGTACTTTCACAAAGTACTGTCGCACTTGTGACAGTGTTGAATGAATTGGCGAAAGCTTTCACAAACTTCGACAGTACTTTTTCAAGGCTGTGGGAAAATGACAGCAATTCTTTGGCACCCTGCTGCAAAAGAACGGTTTGGTGTTTTGACCTGAAATTTGAAGGGAACGCAGCCAACATCTCACAGATGTGCTTTTCAGTGTTTTGTTGAAAAAATATTACATGACAGCAAAGTTACAGCACTCCAAATTTGATGCTTTTTCCCATAGGATAACATTACGTTGTCCGACTCATTACAGGAATCCTTTGGCACCCTGCTGCAAAATAACAGTTTGGTCTTTTTGGGCTGAAATTTGGAAGGAACACAGGCAACATCCCCCAGATGTGTCTTTTTGTGGTTTGGTGAAAAAATATTACAGGGAGACAAAGTTATGACACTGAACTTCTCTTTTTTCCCCATAGGATAACATTACGGCATTCGCCGCGCCTTTTAGGGCCCGTATTTCGGAAACTGTGTGAGATACGGACTTTTTGTCAGAAAAATACTTAGCCCCCTAATGGGGGCTAAGTACAAACCTAACCAGGAAAGTCATAAATCATATGACTTTTAAATTTTTTTCTACGTTGTACGGTTCCTGAGATATAAGCAATTTAGTATTCCAACTCCTCATTTTCTGCTCCGAGAACCATTATTATGCATACATTCTTTGTATTCACTGTCTGTCTTTATGCAGCTTGTGGGGAAAACCAGCCTGTGTGCTTACATTACTGTTACCATTACCGTTTTTGCTTGAGGTTCCGTTCCCATTTCACTTACCGTTCACGTCTACGCCACCATGTGCGTTACCCTTTGCGTTTTCATTTGCGCTTGGTTTTGCATTGTTTTTAACATTTCTGTCTACACTACTGTTTCTCTTTCTGTTTTGCTTTGCATCACCCTGCGCATTACTATTTGCGTTTGCGGACACAATGTTACTATGTGACAAGACAACATGTGGTGGAAGCCATATTACATTCACTATTTCTCGTTATCATTCTCAAATAGAAGAGGAATTAGAGGTAAAAAACTCTGTTTAATGCATTAGTTAGGGTTGTGCCACACCGACAAAAGTGAGAAATTCAGTGTTAGGGTTGAAAGCCCCCTTGGACCCCAGCCCATCCCCAACCAGCATCTGGGTGCTCATTGGGGTCGTCGAGTCCTAACACTCACCCCATTCTCCTATACCTCTGCTTCTTTACATGTGATGGGGTGAGAGTTTGGGCTGATTGCCCCAGTGTGCACCCTAATGCCGTTAGTGGGCTAGTCCAAGGGGGGCTTTGAACCCTAACACCAAATTTCCTCACTTTTGTCGCTGTGGAACAACCCTAACTGATGCATTAAACAGAATCTTTTGCCTCTAATATATACATATATAGACAGATAGATGTATATTCCTGTATACAGTATTAGGGTTGAGTAAGCACTTCTATGTTAAACTCAAATCTTTGCACCTTAATGACTTTGCCCCCTTGTAACCAATTTACACAAAATTTGGAAAGCACAGTCTATGTGCCAGGATCTCTAGATCCTGCAAAGTTCATGTAGATTGGTTTACAGGAGGAAAAGTTACAGTGGTGTTAAAACCCCCAAAAGTCTCCATTTTTGAAAATGTTCAAGACTTTTTTTGCCACCCGACTTTAAAACCTGAAACTTTCAGGTTTGATAGAGGTTGGTTCAAGGTGTGTGCGCTTGTAGTTCTTAGGTCCCTCAGTTAAGTAGTTTTTAAAATATTTAATAAAAATGTTCCATTTCTGAGCATGTGCAGTTCAAAAAATGTATGTTCTATTCACAACTGAATTTTTGTGAAAGCAGCAGCCTGCACTGTATGACACAGCTGTCTTTAATAAATGACAACTGTGTTGTATAGTGTAGGCTGGTGCTGTCGTCACTCGTACGTCACAGACTGTGGATTAATTTAAACTGTCAGAGTGTCTGCACACTGAGTGACCAATTCCCGGTGGCAGTGTGTGTATTTATTGGGATCTGTATGATTGCCCAACTCTGAGAATCTCGCAATCATAAGCCCATCTCCAATTACCCATTGTGATCAAAAGACCGGTGCACGCAAGACCAAATGACGGAATCCCGACACAACTGATGTAATCTCAGAGTCGGACAAACATACCTATCAAAAACCCAACAGAGGAGTGGGCAATAAAACTGTCTGAGGGGTGTTTTTACCAAGACTCTACATCCAAAACAGCCATAACATACTGGTTAAACATCCACTTGCTGCAGTTTTCAATGTTTTTATATCTTAATCGACTTGAGTGCAAAAAGTGCATATAGTGGACAAGTTTGCTGAATGAGAGACAGAGGGCCAGATATTCAAAACTTTGCACCAGGCAAAAAGCATTTGCGCAGGTTTAGCATGGGATTAGCGTGGGTCTGCTATATTCAAAAGGCCAAATAGCACAGGTAAACTGCATTAGCGATGGGCAAAATCATAATGTATGCAAGGGGCAAACTGACATGAATACAGGCGCAGTGCTATATTCAGCGACTAGCACTGCGCTAAGTGGGTTTGCGTGATTTAGCGTGACACTTAGCGTGGTGCACATTACTGCCCAGGAAAAGCTTGTCTTAACCCTGGGCAACCAGCTTTGTGCAGTGTTTGTGCGACTATTGCGCAGCTTTGTGCGACCCTAACAAATAAATATGACACAGACAAAGCCAGACATAGAGGAAACATGCTGCTAACTAATGGCATCACAATGATGCCATCATCTGCCACCATGCCAGACAGTAAGTGGTGACCCTGTTGCCAGTGGACAGCATGGCAGTGTGGCCATACAGCATACACCTGCCGACCACTCTTCTGTGAACACCAAAAGATGTCAGCACACACATGCAGCACTGTGGGCATGGAGGATGTTGCAGGGGGAGTGTATGGGTGACCAGGCTGTGCCACAGACCAGGTGTGGCCACAAGGCTGGGACACATCATGCAGTGTACATGGGCCAGTAATAGGAATACCCCAACACCAGTGTGCCTTTCTGATAATATATGCCCCCCCGGCCACATACCACACAGCTGTACAACTGCCACAGCACACAAAGCTGGACATGTATATGTCACTGTGAGCATCCCATGACAGAGGTGCAGCATCTGTGGGTCACACAACAGCATAACGGTAATGTCCACTGTCAGTAAACACCTGCAGGTTGGGCCTCTCACTGTGTATAGTTCAGTCATCATCACTGCCCTACACACCATAGGCATTACTGTGTCCGCACACTACTGGCCCCCTTGCTACTGTAGTGTCTGCTGTGCACTGTAGCATGACCTACCATGTGATAGTTGCATGCAGCACCACCACCAGCTGTGCCTATGCTGTGTTGTCCCAGTACAGCTGCAGGCAGCAGGGCATGTGAAAGTAGTGTTCAAAACTGTATAATATTCCCCAAGCTGTTTGCGCAGTGCTGACACGTTTGCGCAGGTTTACCGCAGGGATAAACTGTTAGCCCTGCTCAAACTGCATGCAAATCAGGGCATAATGAGATGCTAATCTGGATGTTTGCCCAGAGACTACCTAAGTAGGCTCATTTGCATGCCACTTTTGAATATGGCAAAGTTTAGCACCGGGCAAACGTGTTTGCACCAGGTTAATGGTTTAGCCCTGCGCTAAACCAGCGCAAACGTGTTAGCATTGCGCAAACAGTTCGGGGAATATTTTACAGTTTTGCACACTGTACTTCCACATACGCTGCTGTCTGCAGCTGTACTGGGTCCACGCATTTGCTGGCACACACATTGGCCACATAGTTCACCTCTACCTACCTTCACATCGCTGTGCACTGTGTTGCTGTTGTGGTTTGCACTTCCTTGTTGCCATATTCAGAGTTGTCTTATTCCAGGTCTAAGTTTGCCCTGCACTCCCAGCTCAGTTTGCCCGGCCTCATTCCCGTGCTATATTCAGAAACTGTTTGCCCTGGGCTATTCCTTTTGCATATGGCTTGCTTTGTGCTCTGGGCTAAGTTTGCCGGCCGGGCAGTGGTAATTTATCCCCGGGGCAAAGTTTTGAATATCTGGACCAGAATGTTTTAATGTTTTTATATCAGAACAGACTCTTGTTCAGCATTGACTGCAAAAATTTGATTCCTGGTAATTCTTGTGCTCATCTCTGGACCAGTATTTTAAGAGTACCAAGTCGGGGCGGGCATAGAAAAGAAAAGAAAAAAAAACACCTTTCTTCCACTTTTTATCTCCCCACATGCACATCAGTACAAAAAGTGACAAAAATAATGTGTATATAATATGTTTTTCCTTACCCAAGTTTGAAATTCTGGTTTATAACAACAGCTGGCTGGCTGTCGCATGACTTTACTTGCTCGCCTCTAAAACTGGCTCGGTGTGCAACAGTAATCGCTATAACTCTTGTGTAACTAATTGTGTAACTAATTAAAACATTACATCAACAAAGTGTTCCACAGCTGACCACTTTTCCGTCACCTCGCTCTGTTACCTATTTCCCTACAGTAATTGCAATTACTATTAATGTATTTACCTATCCAATGGCAAGACATTTCCAGACTGTTCAACAGCTGACAGGTGTCAAATATGTCACATACAGTAATTGATTCTGGTATAAATGGTGTGGCTGTGTTAGCTACCTTGTGTTAGTTACCTGATCTCTAGTTCTGAGCTGGTCACTGAAATGGCAGCTGCTATGGTGGAGCCTTGTATGGTTGTGCACTAGCAAAAGAGCATGACAAATTGTGTGTGGATGGTATTTTTATGTAAAGGAGCGGCAACATGGGGATCTTTTCTACTGGTGTTGCCAGAAAATAAAGTCTGGATGCTGTGCCATGCCAGTGCAGTCTAAGTTGGGGGACAGCACCATCTAAGGAGCAACACTGACCACAACCATTCACCAGATGCCACTGAGGGACCAATGGCAGAAGCAGTAGCTTTTCTTAAGGAATGCGCACGGACCACCAATGATTCCCCAGCACAATTGATTCAGGCAGAGGTTGCCAATGTGCCCTTAGAAATACAGCACAGTATGCCGTCTCATCATGCTCTACAGCAAGTCATAAAAAGAGCAAGCCATGAAAACATGCCTCCCAAACCTCGCATGCTTGACAAGGTCAGAATACCTGATGAGCTTAAGTACATTGATAGTGAGCTGTTTTTCGCCAAGGACTCAATGTGTGGTGAGGGCAAAATCCTAATATTTACTATCAAACAAATATACTGAAGTTGTCATTGGCAGATTGGTGGTTGATTGGTGGGACTTTCAATACTCTGCTCACCCTTTTCCATCAATTGTATTCTATTCATACACCAGTGGGAAGCTCGGAGACCAGAAGGAGTGTTCCTCTGGTCTATGCTCTTATGTCTGCAAAATCACTGGAGTGTTACATATGACTATTTCAAGACCTGTACAACATTGCAGATGAGCATGATGTAACTCTTGGGCCACAGTACATTGTTACTGACTTTGAACAAGCTGCTATTAATGCTTGCAAAGCAGAATTCCCCAACTTCACAAACAAAGGCTGTCTGTTCCATTTTGGCCATATAATTTGGCAAAAAATACAGAGCTTGTGACTAGCAGCAAAGTATAGTTCTGACCCTAATTTTAGCCTCCAGATGAGGCAGTTACAAGCCCTTGCATTCATGCAAGACTGTTTGCTGATGATACCAAGGTAGGTGCGGTGGTGGATGACCTAGGGGGATGGCAGGGGTTGCAGGATGATCTGGCAAAGCTTGAAACCAGGTCAGACACCTGGCAACTGGGCTTTAATGCCAAAAAGTGCAAGGTGCTGCATTTTGGGATGAAGAACCCAAGGAGGAGTTACCAGCTAGGGGGAGTGCAGCTAGCCCAGACAGAGGAGGAGAAGGATCTGGGTGTGCTCATTACAGGGTCAATGAACAACTCGGCACGATGTAGGAAGGCAGCTGCAAAGGCCAACAAAATGCTGGGTTGTATTGCAAGGGGTATATCCTCGAGGAGGGAGGAGGTGATTCTGCCACTGTATAGGTCATTAGTTAGACCACACCTGGAATACTGCATGCAGTACTGGTGTCCGTATCTGAAGAGGACATTAAGTTACTGGAGGGGGTGCAGCGCAGAGTGACAAAAGATGATCAAGGGGCTGGGGGACTTATCATACGAGAGGAGGTTGAAGGAGTTGAACATGTACTCACTGGAGGAGAGCAGAGACAGGGGTGACATGATTGAAACCTTTAAATACATGAAAGGAATAAACAAGATGGGTACAGAGGGGCTGTTCAAAGTAAGGAAGGGGAGGGCCACCAGGGGCCATGATATGAGACTGGAGCGAGGAAGGTTCAGGAGGGAGATGAGGAGACACTTTTTTACAGAGAGGGTGGTGACTGGGTGGAATGCGTTACCTGCTGAAGTGGTATGCAGTAGAATAGTAGACTGCTTCAAACGAGGATGGGACAGGACAAGGGGGGAGGGTTAATGAAGGGGAAGGGTGGAAGGGAGGGGCAGCTGCAGAATAAGGGGTGCTAGCTGCACATTTGAGCAGACTTGATAGACCTCTAGGCCTTTATCTGCTGGCAAATTTCGTATGTTCGTATGTTCGTATGCCTGCTGATTAAATACCTGCCACTTTTGAATCTATGAAACAGGACTTTCCTGAATGTAGCACTCTAGTTCTAGAATGGTTTGAGAAGAATTATGTATTGAGCAGGGTCCGTGGAAGGTTGAGGAAGAACACAATGATTCGTAGCCCACCAGTTTCCACCTGAGTTGTGGTCAGTCCACGAACAGATAACCTTTGGTGTTCTGCACCCCCAGAACAATGTGGAGGCTTGGTATAGATGCCTGGGGTCTTTAATAGGGTCAGCACATGTGGGCATCACCAGATTTGTGCATAAGTTAATGCACGAGCAAAAAGCCATGGAGAGCACCATCGAGAAAATCAATAGCGGTCTCCCATGGTCACCCTTAAAAAAGAAATACTGTGTCAGAGAAGATAATATAAATAACAATGTGACGAGGTACCTTTGTAAATGAGCCTCTGGCTCAAAGGTTTCTAAACTGATGTTTAACTAAATAAATAAATAAAACATCATCCAGGACAAAGAACACAGGTCTACAAAGACTTTGTCTGTGGTAATGGCCACAATATGGCACTGTGACTGTGACCAGCATACGTCCACCACACATGACCAGTACAGTGCAAAATCAGTTTTCACATTGCTGAAATAAAGGTTGCTTTTAATAATTGTAAGTTGCAAGTTGCTGTGTACCTGGTGCTCCAAAATGGGCTGCTGTGTTGAGTGCAGCATGTTTATCAAGGCAGCATTCACATGTGGTGTCTTCCTGGAGCTGCTTAATTGCTGCAGCAGTATTACTTTGGGAACTGTTCTTACTGGATTCAGTACATTTCAGCTACCTATTGATGGTGTAGACTGAGGGAAGTTTCCAAGGCGAGCCTCTGAAACCATGTGACATCCAGCCAGCCGTTGTTATGAACCTGAGTTTCCAAAGTAAGGTAAGCAAAAACATATTATATAAACATTACTTTACCAAATTTTGTGGTGCTGTTCATGTGGGGAGATGATTTTTTTCCTTTTGGATGCCTGCATGGACTTCTTTTCCCTTTGCTATAAACCTGAGTGTCCTAGGTGGGTAATGAAAAACATATTGGCCCAGATATTCAAAAGAGTTGAGCCATGTGCAATAGGGTGGCGCCTGCGCAAGTCCGAAATTGTGCCATTCTGTGATATTCAGCAGGAGGCAGTTGCATCCCCAAAATCATGCTGAGCAACAGTGCAATGATAATGAAGGCATGCGCAACTGAAGGGGGAGGAACCATGCATAAATGATGCAGTGCGATATTCAACGACTTGTGCCATGCGCAATAGGGGAGCAAGTGGAACTTGCACCATAGTGGAAATTAGCCAAAATAAAAAGGAGCAAGGGAGAGGTACAAGAACGCTGCAGGGAAGCCACATGTGTCAGAAGCAGAGGCAGACAGACAGGGCAGGAAGCACAAACAGGGCAGGCCAGGGAAAGGGCAATCTGAACAGCCAGGCACAGGGAAGGTGTGGGGAGCCACACAGCACAGAGGCCAGCACAGGCAGGTGTACCTGGTGCAGGGGAGGTAGCAGCCAGGACAGCGGAGGGAATACAGCAACAGCTGCCAGGGGGGTGAACACATGCCAGGGACATGGCCAGTGCCACCTTCCACATGGAGGCTGTAATGAGGGGGGTGAGAAGGCAGGCAGCAGGGGGGCATGGCCATGGAAGGGCCCATCAGTGGTATGCCCCCAACAGGCAGTACCGAGCCTGCACCAGCTTTGAGCTGTACACTGATACTGAGATTGTGGGTAGGTACCGCCTGAATAGGACAATTCTGAGGCTGCTCTGTGAGCTGTGCAGTGATGTGATGCAGGCACCCACACGACAGAACCATGCCCTGTCAGTGGAGACTAAGGTAACAGCCTGCATGTGCTTGCTCACCACAGGTACCTTCCAGAGACCAACTGGGGACACCACAGGCATAACCCAGTCGGCCAGGTCACGCCACCTCACCCAATTCCTCAGCACACTGCTGCCACATGCTGCGGAGTACATCCATTTCCCCAGCACAGCAGCGGAGCGCACAGCAAACATACAGGAGTTTCACAGGGTAGCACATATGCCTGGCATGCTAGGGGCAATAGACTGCACCCATGTGGTCATACGCACACCACCTGGCCCGAGGGTGCCGCATTCATAAATCGCAAGGGCTATGCCAGCATCAACTGCCAGGTGGTGTGCGATGCCAGGGGGCGCATCATCAATGTCTGTGCCATGCACCGTGGGGGAGCACACGATTCTTTCATCTGGCACCAGTCAGCAGTGTGCCACAGATTCAAGAGTGGGGACATCCCCACTGGACACCTAGTGGGTGAGTATACAAACCACTTGGACAATCATAGGGCTTGGGGAGGCAAGGCCAGAAGTGGCATGGGTAGTGGCCTACATGGCCTGGGGCAGGGCAATGATGATCACAAAACTAACCTCCACCCTCTACACATAGGTGACAGTGGATACCCACTCCATCCCTGGCTGCTCACACCCTACCGGCGGCCCGCGACCCCATCACACCAATGCTACAATGAGGCACATGCCACCACATGTAATGTCATAGAGTGGGTGTTCGGGATGCTGAAGGCACATTTCCATTGCCTGGACACCTGTGGCAGTGCTCTACAGTACAGCCCCTCAAAGGCTTGCTGGATATTTCTGGCCTGTTGCATCCTGCACAACATGGCCAATGAATGTGGGATAGCCATACAGGTCAAAGAGGGGGACAGCGATGGGGATGCTGGGGACGCCGGTGACGATGGTGGTGGGCAGCCCCCCTTGGCTGACGGGACCCCTGACTGCTGTGTCTGGTACAGCTGCACCGGGACACCATCACGGAGGAGCACTTCAGCCAACCCAGGTAAGTCATGGGGCCATGTGCAACCGCCAGTGGCTAAGGCACAACCCACAAACACGCAAGGACACACACCAGGGGTGAATGCAGTCAAGGGAAGTGGCAGGGCACAGAAGCACACACACAACCAGGGATGGGTGAGGATTAACATGCCACGCGGACGGACACATACACTCACACACACACACTCACACACAACACAACAAATGTGCACAGAGGGCAGGAGGCACACTGATCCAGAAAACACACCCTAGCAACACACATGTCCACAGGCCACCACACCCACTGCCTGTCCATGTGCGTGTGTCAGATGCTGAGCACCATTGCACATTGGTGTACAGCGCAATGCAGGCATCATCATGCACATGCAACTGCGGACAGCAGCCGGGAGGGTGTGCAGGTGAACTGTGTGTCCGCGTGCAGGACCAGGTACCCACTTGTGCACTGCCCACTGAAACACACAATGCACACAGGGCAGCACCAGACAGTAGCTGCACTGGGAGACAGGTCAGTCACGCGACACAGTGCCACAGCCACCACGGATGCGTGGGCAGCCCCGCCGAGATCCGCCAGCACTGATAGGCCGACCACTGGCCTCATGGGGTGGCACCGATGATCCCCCAGGGGTTGCATTGTGTGAACGCAACCATGCTCGTGCAGGGGTCTGCAGCACACCGAACATGCCTGCACCAGGAGTGCTCGGGATGCCCACAGCTGAACCCGGCATTGACAGGGTGGGAGTCGCATGATGCCGGGAATGGGGGGTGGATAGTGCACTGTGTGGTGTCCGCGATGCATGGGCACCTGACTGTGTGCCCATTGTGGCCATGACAGCAATGAATGCCTGTGCATGCCTGTCAATGGCAGCGGTCACATCCTCCCGCAAATGGTCCATCCCTGCCAGGATCAGTGCAGTGTCCCTGCTGCGATGCTCCTCTGCCCGCTCCAGAGCCACACGCAGTGCATCCACGGACATCGCAAGTCGCATCTGCTGCTGGACTGATGCTTGCAGTAGGCAGGTGTGCTCATCCAAGAGGTCATCAGCTTCCTTGGCATCCTGTCCCTCAGGGTGTGCATGGCCCTGATGATCAGCACCCCTTGAGGGTGGGTGCTGCACACCAGGACCAGGTCTGGGCATGTCCACAGGTGGTGCAGAGATGCCGCCACTGAACCCTGCACCCCCAAGCCCATTGGGTGACTTCTGATGCTGCCCCTCAGGCTGCTGCTCACCAGGGCTCAGAGGTGCCACCGCAGTGGCTGCAATAGTCCCACTGTCCTGAACAGACACCAGTGCTGCCCCACTGGTACTGACAGGCACAGCCTGGGACTGTGCTGACGTGCAGGCCTCCACGGTGGCACCACCCACAGCCATGGGCGTGAATTGCCCTGCTATGTGGCCATTCCGTGGCACACACGTGTCACTGCCCATGACGGTCATGTCATCATCACTGGTGAAGGATTCTGCACCGGCCACAGCCACAGCGTGCTGGCATCCATGGACGCCAGCACGCTGGGACACAGGCAGGGCTTCCTCCACACCTGTTACAATGACATCAGTGTGGACAGCCAGGCGGCCCCACTGTTGCAATGATCCACATATACCTGTGGAGGTGGATGGTCCCTCCTCCGACTCCAGATGACTGTCCACAGTGGACAGGCCCACCACTGCTGACCCATGCAGACGCTCAGGATCTGTAAGGGAAAGCAAAGTCGCGTTACTGCGTGTGACCTATCCTGCCCCCCCATAGGCAGACCATGACTTACCATGCAGTGATGGGCCACCACCCATCTGGAAGCCACCACCCAGAACACACTTAATGGCACTGCGCTGCATGCTTCCAGCAAGCCTCTCCTCCTCTGGGGTCAGCTGTACCACCTCCGACTGTCCCCCACCTGTTGCAGCACATGCTGCCCTGATGGCAGCCACCTTCTCCTTTACCCTCCTCCTGTCCGTGCCCATCTTTTTCTTACACTCCTGCATGGAGCGCTGGTGGCTGCCATGCAGGTTCACAGCACGTGCCACCTCCTCCCATGCAGCAGCAAGGGCTTGAGGTGTTCACCGCCGTCCACTGAGAAGTGGCTCCTGATCCAGGTAGGCCTCGAACAGGGCCTCGGTTTCAGCCTTTGTAAAGTTTGGCCTCCTCCTCCTCCCACCACTGTTTTCCTCCTCTCCAACAACCTGCTTGGTCATTATGTAGCCTGTAAGAATGGCAGTTGTTACTGTGACTGTGCAGTCCCATGCATGTCCCTGAATCCACAGTCCACACTCCCAAACAGCATGCAACTCACCAATAAACTGCAGTAACCGACTATGGCCACTGCAGCACATTGTCGCACTTTTATAGCGCAATCCATGCAAATGAGGTGAGGAGCAACTTTAAGTAGATGCAAATTGCAGTGCTGCGCCGTTGAATTCCTGATTAGATGATTTGCATATAACGGCTGAATATCTCGCTGTTGCACTTTGTGCAATTGTGTTGAAAGTGCTGAGCCAATGGCGCAGTTCTGTGACATGCGTAGTACACCTCACTGTGCATGCCCGGGTTCCTGACACAGGCATCTGCCACACTGATGACGTGCTGTGCATGGTAGGCAATGCAGGGCATGGCCACCATTGTGTCAGTGGCGCTATAGTGATGGTCACTACATGGCGCTGTGGCACTGGGCCATCATAGGTGCAATGGCCCAACTGCTCGGTAGTCCGCTATGGCACTGGCACACAGGCAGCCAATTGCGTTACATGCATTGTCTTCCAATGGTGCTTTGTGTGGCCATGCGCCAGAGACCCTTGACCCTGTGCCCGAACTTTGCCCCCTAGGCACCATGCATCTGGCGTGGGTGCACCTCTATCGTGCTGTTCGGTAACAGCGCGATAGGGAATGGCAGCGCTGTACCATGCAGCATCTGCTCATGGGGAGCCACGCTGCAGAGCACCATATTGCCTACTATAGCTGCAAGGATGGCACGCAGACGGGCAGTGCAGTGGATAGCCATTGAGCTAGCCAATCTGGTGGCAATTGTTGAGCCACACCATGGGCCTCTCTTCGGGGAGGGTCCCCTGGACAGGGCCAGGATCCAGGTGTGGCAGGAGGTGGCCACTGCCCTGGAGGAGGCCACCGGACAGGGAAGGAGCACGGAGCAGTGCAGGCACCGCTATGAGGACCTGCGGAGGAGGGAGACGGAGCTACTGGCATGAATGCGGTCATGTGCCAGGAGGGACATGGTGCCATGTCCAGGTAGGGGCTCCGTCAACACACTTTTATCATCCATATGGGTCACAGTGTTGTATTTGTCCAGCACATGGGGATGGACCGTCTGGGGTTGGCTGTGGCGGTGTTCACAGGGTGTGGGATGGGTGGGTCTGGCTGGGTGGGAGGGCACACACCTTGGGGCAGGGGGACTTTGCTTTGGGACTGTACTGATGTTCTTCTCTCCTTGTTTTCCCAACAGGCCTGGACAAACGCTGCAGGTTGAGGGAAGAGGGGCGGAGAGAGGAGGACAGTGCAGCCAGGTGGGGCGAGGGCCATCACCGCCCACCTGACCGGCCCGATGAGGGTAAGTGCCATACATCCATGATTACTATGCATGCTGTGTGACAAGGTGGGCAGCAGGGCATGGCCACCATTCATCGACACCACTGCCATGCACGCAACTTGTTACAGTCAACACTGTCCAGTGGCAATGCATGTCTGGGAGTGCATCAATGGGGGTGCATGCGTGCACCAGGTGCATGGCTGTGCCACTGCCTTTGCACCACATAGCTATGTCACTAAATGGCCATGGTGGTGCTGTGCATGACTTGGCCGGTGGGTGTGTGCAGCGTTCTGCATGGCTGTATGCACCTGGGTGGGCAGGTCCTGTGGACGTGTTCACTGCGGGTGGCCACACACCATCACAGTGGTATGTTCCATGGCCGTATGCCATGCACAGTGGGCGGGCTGTATGGGATTGTGCATTGACACCTATTGACTGTGCTCCCTTGTCCTAGGTACCCGCCATCTAAGGGACATAAGAGACGCTATGCGGGAGATTCTACAGCTGGCTCGGGAATCCCTGGAAATCCTCCAGAGACTGGATATGACTGGGGTACTGAGGAGGCATAGAGGCTGGAGGTTGCAAAGCACAGAATGGTGCTCCCACTAGGGATCCCTTGGTCCCTGAATTCCCCTACCCCCCTGGACCCACCCTCACACCCCTCCTATCCCATCCCATTTGTCCACCCCTGCCCCTACCCACCCCTCACATGTGTGTGGCCCCCAACCTTGTATATAGTTTTGTATTCTTGTAAATAGTTGACTATTATATTTTTCAATATATTTGATTTTGATATGAATACTGTGGTGGTCTCTGATTTGCAGTGGGCTATAGGTGCTCAGCTGCAGTGGTGTGCATGGCATCAGAGGTGGTGCAGTCATGGGTATGTGTGTGTGTCCATGTGGAGGTGACTGTGGTGTGGGGTAGCTATCAGTCACTGTCTGTGGTGTGTGTGTTGTGCCCTGTGCACTGGATGACTGTGTGCAGTGGTCCATGGTGCGTGCTCTGTGTCCATGGTGCATCCATTGGCCCATCCATAGCCTGTGCAGCTGACACACATGCATGTCTGTGACCTGCATGGTCCGCTGGCATGTCAGTGGTGGCAGTCCCTGCAGGGCAGCCACTGTACCCGTCACTTTGCTGGGTTGTCCCTGTCACTGGTGTGGTGCATGCCTGGCTCAGGTGGCACTGTGGGCACCACAGTCATTGTCCCACCTCCATGCTGTGCCTTTTGTGTGTTGCAGGAGATGTGCCCCACTGTGTGTGACTTGTGCTCCGGGCAACTGCTGGTGGTGTATGGGTTCACAGTGCCTGCGCAGGGTGGCTGGCACTCCAGTGCCATGGAGAACTGCTGGTTGTGTGTACACAGCTTACATGGGCCCACAATGGGGGCTTGGTTGCCGCACCACAGCGTCCCTGTGTTGGTGTGCCCTTGGGTATGGGTGGGTGTCTGTCCATACACTGTGTGGCATCTGGTGTGGTGCATGCCTCCACACACCACTGTGGGTGTCTGTGCTGGCTGTTGTGGCCAGTGGTGGGTTGGGGAGTGTCACTGGAATACTGTACAGGGTGCTGTACCACTGGTTGTGGTGTCAAGGGCACGCCCGTCCCGTGTGGGGTACCTCTTGTGCCGATGCATGGTCAGTCTCTCAGCAGTACCTCGGGGGGACTGTGCATGGTGGCAACATGTCTGCCATTGTTGCATTGCTGTATGCTGCAACCCACTGATGGGTGCTCGTGGTGGGGCTGGCTTGCATGGTTCTGTGGTGCACAAGGTTGCATTGTCACAGTGGGGGTGGTGGCATGCATGGGGTTTCCTGAAGTGGTGGTCACTGCTCATTGGGGGGTGTCTGGGGGTCACGGTGCAGGGTGTGCTCTGCACTGGGGGGGATGGTGTGTCACGGGGTGGTCTGCCATCCTTGTGTGCCAGTCACAGCTTGTCAGTAGGTGTGATGGGGCACCATGGCCCGGCTGTGGGTTGTTTGCTTGTCTCCGTGAGCCAGTGGTTATTCCAGCCCTCCCCCAGTTGTGCTGTGCTTGGGGTGTGGGGGGATGATGTCTGTTCTGCTGTGTGTTCCTGTGCCCATCTGTGGCATGGGTGGTGGGCCCCAACCTCCCTGATTGTGCAGTTACATTGCTCTGCAGCTGGGGTCTCCCTGGTTGTGCTATGGCGCCTCTGGACTGCTCAGCTGAACATCCATTGTTGCACTATGGCGTATCAGATCTGCTCAGCTTCCCCTCCCTAGTTGCACTATGGCGCAGGTGGTGCGATATTCAGTCGTCGGCTGTAGGCGCAATTTGGCCCGCTCCGTTTTTGAATATTGCATCTCTTGCGCATGGGCGCAATAGACTTGCGCTTGCTCCTGCTGTTGCACACTTTTTGGGTGCAGTTTGAATATCTGGGCCATTGTTTATACTGGCCATTACCTTTGTTTGTTTAAAATATGCCCACTAATCTATATCTGCTGTTTAAAATATGCCCTCTGTTTTGGGTGTTTGACAGGTTTGCTGAACTAGAGTCATTTCAGATATTAAATTTCAATATCACCAAGTGCAAGGTGTTGCATCTTGGTTGGGGAAACCCTAAACACAGGTACATCCTGGGGGGGGAGGCGCTGGAGGCCTCAATAGGGGAAAAAGACCTAGGGGTCATGGTGGATGCATGTATGAATAACTCTGAGCAGTGCAGGAGAGTGGCTAGCAAGGCAAACAGGATGTTGGGATGCATCGTAAGGGGGATCACCTCTAGGAGCAAGGAAGTGATTCTGCCGCTGTACAATGGACTGGTTAGACCACACCTTGAGTACTGTGTACAGTACTGGAGACCACACTTGAAGAGGGACATACAGCTCCTGGAGAGGGTACAGAGGAGGGCAACTAAGATGATACGAGGGCTAGGGGATTTGACGTATGAGGACAGACTTGAGGAACTCTGCCTGTTTTCATTGGAGAAGAGGAGAGACAGGGGGACATGATTGAGGTCTTCAAGTACCTCAAGGGAATAAATAGGGTAAACATGGAGGGGATCTTTAGACTAAAGCAGGGAGGTATCACCAGAGGGCATGGTTTGAAGTTGGAAGGTGGAAGGGTGAGGGGGGAAAAGAGGAGGAGGTTTTTCACTGAGAGGGTGGTGGACCCTTGGAATGCACTGCCTGGCGAGCTGGTTCAGAGATCCACAGTGGAGGGCTTCAAGAGAGGGTGGGACAGACACAGAAAGTGGATGTATCAGATGATGGCCTGTCCCAGGGTGGTGGGGATGGATGATAGGGGTTTCTGGAGCACAAGGGATGGGAGGGCCTTGGCACCCAACTAATGATCTAAGGTTCGAGCAGACTCGATAGACCGTAAGGCCTAATCTGCTGACAAATAGTATGTTAGTATGTTAGTATATAGTAACATTGAAGCACTTACTCGCTAATCTGTATCTGCTGTGGTTAAACTACTGCACCAAAGGACTATGGCTATCTTTTTCTTTTGGATTTCCCCTACTTGCCAGCAAGTTTCCAGTTTATGCACTTTTTCCACTCAGTGCTGAATGAGAGCTGGTTCAGATATAAAAACATTGAAACACTGCCTCGCAGTGCGAGAGTCAGTCTTTCAGTGATCAGTATTTTGTGTGTCAGTAAAATGGGTGTCAGTGCTGTGAATGAGTTGGGAAATCAGACTCAGGATTATGAGAGTCAATCTTACTGGAGTCGGGCAAAAGTGCTAGACCCTATTTATTTTAAATTTTTTTTATTTCTTATTGTCATTGGACATTGCCACTGCCACTGCCAACATCGGGGGGGGCCCAATCCCCTTGTCGAGATTTACATCCTCCCCCAGCAATGTGGAACACTGGAGTGCCCACCCCCAGTGTCCCAAAATAGTGTTATTTATTTAATCATCTACCTGTAAAGAAAAAAAACATTCTGCAATGTCTGCTTCTTAACCTGCAAAAAAGAAAATGGTCCCTCATAGTGGCTGCCGTCTCCCTACCCCGACCCTCCTCTCCCACTGAGCGCACACCACCCACCTAACACTTTTACCCTATGCTTACCTCTGGCATTTATGATATCTTCTGTGGACTGAGACACATATGATACAGCTGTCTTTAATAAATGACATCTGTGTCATATAGTGCAGGAACTACACGACACAGCTGTCTTTAATAAATTACAGCTGTGTCATGTGATACTTGCACTATACGATGCAGCTGTCATTTATTAAAGGCAGTTGTGTTGTATAGTACAGGCTGGGGCTGTCATGACTCATTGGTCAGGGACGGGGCCACTGTCATTATAGCCAACCCCCAAGCCTGACTGTGGATCAAGTTAACAGTTAGAGCATCTGCATATCAGGGGCCTCACTCCCCAGTGGCAGTGTGTGTGTGTGTGTGTGTGTGTGTGTGTATTTATTTAATAATTTTTTTTTGAATATTCCCTATCTACTTCTGTTGCCCATTACAATGCATTACAAACATCCTTCCTTTTGTAACCCCTTTCCTCAAAATGATCTGCCGTTTCTTCAGCTCTTATATTATTCTCTAAAATATTGTATGATTATTATTATTATCCAGCACAGGGATGCAGGAGGCGTCGGTCCCTAATAGCTGCTGCCTGGCAGGGCGCCAGGCGCAAGTCACTGGGGATCGGCGCACCTGCATGCAAATGGGGCCATAATGACATGCAAATGGCCCATTTGCACCTTGCATACATTATGGTCCCATTTGCATGTGCACTTTTGAATATCGCGGTTGCTGCACATAGCGCAACGGAACTTGTGCTAGCGCATCCCCCTGCTCCACTCTGGCCACTTGTGCTGGCACAGTGCCACTGCACCATGCACATTGCGGGTGGCCAGGGTGCGATATTCAATGATGCTGTGCCATGGCGCAGCTCCGTTGAATATCACCCAGTCAACACCCATGTGCAGCTAAGTTGCGCTGCGCCCAGGCTTGCATCACAGCCTGGCACAGTTTGAATATCTGGGCCTGTGAGTTCAAAGAATGTATGCATAATAATGGGCCTCAGACCACAACACGAGCACTTGGAATACTAAATTGCTTATATCTCAGGAACTGTACGATATAGAAAAACAATTAAAATTTCATATTATTTATGACTTTCTTGGCTAGTTTTGCACATAGCCCCCTTGTGGGGGACTAAGCATTTTTCCGATGAAAAGTCCGTATCTCGAAGCGTTTCACAGATATGGGCCTCGAAAGGCACGGCAGATACCGTAACATTAGTCTAAGGGAAAAACTGTCAAATTCGTAGCACCATAACTTTCCATCCATGCAATATTTTGTCACCAAACCACTAAAAAGGCACATCTGTGGAATGTTGGCTTTCGTCCCTCCAAATTTCAGCTCAAAAGACCAAACCAGTGTTTTGCAGCAGGGTGGCAAAGAATTCCTGTTATTTCCCCCATAGTGTCGAATAGTAGTATCGCAAATCACGACACTTTCACAAAAAAAATCACGAAAGTGTCACAGATGCGACACTACTTTGTGACACTACTTTTCCTAAAAATTTCAAAAACATATTTCTGGGGTGTATAACCCCCAGAAAAAAGACATGCCTAGCGTCCTCACGGTCCGACTAGGTAAACACAAAAAAAATTGTGTCCCTAGAGGGTCCCAATTTTAAATGCCAAGCATTTCTGTGATCAGTAACTGAAAACAAAAAGTCAGATTTGCAGCACTACTGGGGTCATTTGCGACACTAAAATCTGCATTTGTGACACTGTCAAATTTTTTGTTAACTTTTCCCATTGACTATAATGGGAAACTTGTTTTTTTGAATAACTTTTGAACAGTTAAATATTTTTTCACGAAATCTTCAAAGGGCACATTGAGGACCCCAGCCACATGTTCCCTGAAGTCTTTGGACCAGTCACATAAACCGTGCGATCTATAGGTGTGAGCAAAAAATGCACAAAAAGTGTAAATGTGCTTCAGAATGTTGCTTAATAACTCCACAAGTGCATATCCGACCTATATAAAACTTGGTAGATCCCAAGATCTATGCAAACACTCTGTGCCTGCCAAATTTCAGGCAAATCTGTCATACAGTGGCAAAGTTATTAAGGTGCAGAATTTCACAGTTTAACCTTAAATGGGGTACTCAACCCTAACTATAGTGGCACTACTGTGCCACTATATATATATATATATATATATATATATATATATCTACAAAAACTGTGTTAATGTCCCATGAGGGTTTTAGTGACAAAAGTAGGGAAATTGGAACTAAGGATTTCCAACCCTAAGGCCCCACCCTTGGCTTCCAACCCGAAGACCCCACCCCACCTTACATGCATGAACAGGTGTGAGGGGTGTGCCTTGGTGTTTTGAACCCTAATGCTCACCCCATTCCAAGACTAAGTAAGCTAAAATGGGTATAGAATAAGAGATGGGGTGAACATTAGGGTTTTAAATGCAAAGGCACACCCCTCACACCTGTTCCTGCATGCGGGGAGGGTCTTAGGGTTGGAAACCCTAAGTTTGAATTTCTCCCCTTTTGTAGTTTGAACCCTAATGGAGCATTAAAGCAGAATTTGCCATGAATTTTCTTTCTTTTAGTGAAAGTATCACCATAAGGAACCCTAATGGGGCATTAACACAGTTTTTTGCCATGAATTACCTTACTTTTTGTGAAAGTATCACCGTAGCCATAGTTGTTTATGGCTCCCAGAGGGCCCTGTACGCCTGTCTATCCATAAGTGTAGAGATTTTGTAACTAACCTTCACCTTTCTGAAGGGCCCTGCTCTCCCATGCTTCATGATTTTCTGTATTTTACTGTGGGAGCCCAGGGTCCTTCAGACCCTGTGCACCAGTCTCTCTGTATATACATGATTAAATTATCATCGTAGCCATCTGATTACCCCAGGACATGTAGCCAGTACATAAAATGTTCAAATCCTCACCAAAACATAATTCTGCGCAACTGCATCTGAGCCAAAGGTGTGAAAACACATTTTGGACATGATTTGAAAAATGACAGCTGTGACATACTTGAGGTTGGGTAATGAGATGGTTATGCTGAAAATCTAGTGTCAAAATATTTAAAATGTCCGTAGTTACGAGCGGGCATACCAAAATTACAACAAATGGTCATAACTTTGGCATTCTTTTCATATTATGACCCCAGATTTTCAACATAGTCTTCTTATGACCCCACCTCATAAACCCCATTGGTGAAATTGTTTAAGTCCTTGGCAAAATGCCATTCAGCACCACAGGTGTGAAAACACGTTTGGGCAGGATGTAAAAAATTACAGATGTACTGTTCATAAAGTGGTGTGAAAAAATGGCTATGTTAAAAATTTGGAATGAAAATATTTAAAATTACCAAAGCTGCATGAATGCATAGAAAAATTTCAATGACCGCAAGTAGCTCACCCATTTTTAGGAATTTTTTCACCAAATTTTCTACATGGGCTTTTTGGGATCCCACCTCATAAACAGCAGCATTGTCATTTCAGTACTCAATCCCAAAAGGTGATTTCATGCAGTGACCGCAAAATCACCTTCCTGACCAAATTAACGAAATAACAGTGACAGTGTTCATGAGATGGGGTTCCAAAAAGCCAATGTTGAAAGTTTGGTGAAAAAAAATACCATAAAATGCCAAAGATATCACCATAAGTTCAAAATGCCATTGAAATACATTATACGGCACTTACTTTGATTCTTCAGTTTGCTGTTCAGCTTTGAAGAGTGCAGACGTGTCCTGGTCCACAGAAGAAGACAGATGACAATCTCTAGTGGTAAGTATAGGGCAGAGGGGGTTGTGGTGGTGGGTGCTGACTGGGTGGATGGGATGGGGATGGGTGGGGAGACGATGAGGGACTATTTTCTTTTTTTTGTTAAAGAAAAATTTTGGGACACTGGGAGTGGTCTCTCCAGTGTCCCATACTGCTGAGAGGGAGACATATCTGGGGACACTGGAACTGGGCTCCCCAGTGTCCCACACTGGCGGGGGGGCTTCCAGTGCTGACATGGGATTGGGCCCCCCGATGTTGGCAAATGAACAGTATGTTGGGGGACTATTTTCTTTATTTAAAACCCCAATGCCACTCCGATGCCTCTTGGTCTGTGCAGGGTGGAGGTGGGGTGTCAGGGTTGGAAACTCTTCTGCCACATCTCCCTACTTTTGTTGCTTCAACCCTAACTGATACATTAATGAAGTTTTTTGCAATTTATTTACTTACTTTTTGAGACAGTATAATAGTATACTTATTTTAGTTCTGACTGTGTGCTCCCATCCCTCCGTAAATGTGTGTATATGTAAACAAGCCGAGGTGGTGCAGTGTAGGAGAATGGGGTGAGAGTTAGGACTGATGACCCCAATGCACACCCTGATGCCTGTTGGTGGGGGCGGTGTGGGCGTGGGGTGCAAGGGGTGGCAACCATGACACCAAATTTCCTTACTTTTTTCTCTGTGAAGCAACCCTAACTGATGCATTAAACAGATTTTTTTGCCATGAATTTCCCTTCTTTTTGAGAATGTGCACTATAAATAATGAATGGAATGTGGTGGTGGGAGCATGTGATTTTTTTGTCACTTCGCTGTGCAAAAATTGTATGACTGACTGAAATGAAAATTGTTAAATGAAGACAAGTACCATGGCGCACCGTGTGTCCAGAATTGTGTGTATATCTGTTCAACAGTTGCACAGAGCCATGAGCAAACAACACACCATGTGCAATTCAGCAGCCATAAGTGCCAGCAACCCGAAAATTGGCACAGTGAAAGATGAAGTGTAAATCTTTGTACGTTCTAAATGCCAGGCAAATTGGACAAATGGTTCAGAAGTTATTGAACTATAATGAACCAAATTTTCATTCATTGGAGTGACATAATTCCGCACCTGTTAATGTTTAACACACAAAACCACTGTAATGCACCTCCAAGCCACTAGGACTACCTACGCTATAAATTTAAAGACAGTGGCACCACGCAGAATGCTATGCGCAAAATGTTAACTGCTAACACAAACGGTTATGGAAACGCAAGCAGAAATGCTAACTGTAACAGTAACGCAGACGCACATTCTTTTTTTCCCAAAGAGGTGCATTCAAAAGCACAGTGAATATAAAGAATGTATGCATAATAATGGTCCACAGAGCAGAAAATCAGCACTTGGAATACTAAATTCCTTGTATCTCAGGAACTGTACAACGTAGAAAAAAAATTAAAATCTCATATTATTTATAACTTTCCAGGCTAGTTTTGCACTTGTCCCCCTAGTGGGGGACTAAGCATTCTTCCAACGAAAAGTGTGTAACTCGAATCGTTTTCGAGATACGGGCCCGAAAGGTGTAGAGAACGCCGTAATGTTAGCCTATGGGAAAAATCATCAACTTTGGAGTGCCATAACTTTGCAGCCTTCTAATATTTTGTCACCAAACCACCAAATGGCACATCTGTGGGATATTGGCTTTCATCCCTCTAAATTACAACCCAAAAGACCAAACTGTTCTTTTGCATCAGGGTGGCAAAGATTTCCTACTATTTTGGGCATAGTGTCACAAATCATGACACTTTCACAAACAAAATCACAAAAGTGTTGCATGTGCGACACTACTTTACAACACTACTTTTTACAAAAAATTTAAAAGCATATTTCTGGGGTGTTTAACCCCCCAAAAAAGACATGGCTAGCATCCTCAGGACTGAACTAGGTGAATGCAGAAAGAATTGTGCCCCTAGAGGGTCCCAAATCTAAATGGCAAGCATTTCTGTGACCACCAACTGAAAACAAGATGGTGGATTTGTGACACTACAAGGGTCATTTGCAACACTAAACGCTGCATTTGCAACACTCACACTTTTTGTTAACTTTTCCCATTGACCATAATGGGAAACTTGTTTTTGAATAACTTTTGGGCCATTTCATATTTTTTCACGAAATCTTCAAAAGGCACATCAGGGACCCCGGCTGCATGTTCTCTAAAGGTTTTGTACTGATCATGCAAACCATGCAACCTGTAGGCATGAGCAAAGAATGCACAAAAATGCATAATTTGTGCGTTGTTCGGCACTCTGTAGCTCTGCAACCATACATCCAACCATAATGAAACTTGGCAGGTCCAGTGATCTATGGTACCAGACTGTGTGTGCTAAATTTCAGGCAAATCCATCATACAGTGGCAAAGTTATTAAGCTGCCAAATTTCAGATTTAACCTTAAATGGGGTACTCAACCCTAACTATAGTGGCACTATCGTGCCACTATTTTATATATAGATATATATATATATTCTATGCAAAAACTGATTAATGCATCATTTAGGGTAAAAACACAAAAGTCAGGAAATTATACCTTTAGGGTTGCCCCTACCCCCCTGTGTACCCTCCCATCCTCCCGAGATTGACAGATGCTGGGGTGTCATTGGGGTTGTGAGGCTAAATGTCACCCCATTCTATGTGTAATCATGTTCACCTGCCACAGTAAAAAGAATGGGGTGACATTTGAGCCTCACAACCCCCAATGACACACCTCGGCATCTGTCAATCTCAGGATGATGGGTACATGAAGGGTGAGGGGCAACCCTAAAGGTATCATTTCTGACTTTTGTGATTTAACCTAAATGAGCATTAACATGGGTTTTGCATAGAATGTCCTTACTTCTTGAGAAAGCATAGAAAAGTACAAACTCACACAAGTTGGTGGGAGTGCAGAGCCCTTCAGGCCCCATGCTCCCACCAACTTGCAAATTTCTGCCTAACTTAACAGTACAAGTACTGAATAGCATATGTATTGGTGGGAGTGCATATTGGTGGGAGCATGGGGCCACCAGCTTGAAACAAAACAAAGTTTCATTCATTGAAGTGGCATAATTCCACACCTGTTAACATTTCACATACCTAGCCACTGAAAATTACCTCCATGGCAGTAAGGCTAGCTTCCCTATAAATGTCAAGCCACTACCACAAATGTAAAATGCTATCCTCAAAATGTAAAGTCTGTCACTCAATATTTCCACAGCAAATTAATTTTCCAACACCTAAACACCATAATTTACATGTACAGGACATCCCCTCAACACCCTCCAAATTTCAAGTTAAAAGACCAAATCGTTTCTGAGATATTAAATTTTAAAGTTTGAGATTTCCATTCATCAGAGTGGCATAATTTTGCACCTGTTTACATTTCACACACCTAACCACTGAAAATTACCTCCATGGCAGTAAGGCCAGCTACCCTATAAATTTCAAGCCACTAGCACAATATTGAACGCTAGCCGCAAAACGTAAACTGCATCACACAATATCACCACAGTAGATTAATTTTCCAACACCTAAACACCATAATTCACATCTACATGGCATCCCATCAAAACTCTCCAAATTTCAAGTTAAAAGACCAAACCGTTTCTGAGATATTTAATTTTAAATGTTGTGAAAATTGGACTATCTGGTCCCTCCAAATCTGGCCATCTAGTCCTGCCCTCGCGAACGAAGATCGCGATCAAAGAATCTCACAATGAAAGAATTTGCTAGTTCATAACCAAAGAATCTGAAGGCTCATGATCAAAAAATAAAAAATGTTAAAACTCAATTTTTTCAGAGATTTACATTAAACCACAGGCATGACTCGGTAGAACGAAGCCCCCTGAGCAAAACCCAGCCTAGCTTGGCTTCATAAGTCATCCCTGGGCTGAGATATTTGATTTTTACATCTGACCATCTAGTCCCTCCCTTGCGATCAAATATCGCAGTCAAAGAATCTTGCAATCAGAGAATTTTCAGGCTCGCAATCAAAGATCATTAGCGAGCCACAATCAAAGAATTTAAAACTTTAAAACTCTATTTTTTTACATAATTACAAGGAATCACAGCCATGACTCAATAAAGGGAAGACCCCTGAGCAAAACCCATCATAGTTTTACTTCAGAAGTCACCCCTGAGCTGAGATATTTGTTTTTTTCCAACTGCAAAATGAAAACAAGATGGCGTCTGTCACGATCAAAGAATTCCTCACGATCAAAGAATCCCTGATCATGAGCCTGCAAATTCTTTGATTGTGAGGAGTGACCAGATGGCCAAAACCTCATTCTTCTTTCACAAATTAACCATATACATTTATCCATAGGTTTATCATGGGAGCTAAAAAGTTTAATAACTTTTGAAGGGATTAATATTTTTTCAACAAACACAAAGTGCCATGTTCCTTGACCAAAGCTCTTTCTGCATCCCAAGTTACAGACAAGCATGCCACACAATGGCTGTGCAGTGCCATGGACAAAATCTAAAAAACTGCCCACAAAAGTGGTGAAAAGTGCATTTTTCAGTGTTTTGGTGCGCAAAAACTGTAAGTCCAAATGAAATTAAATTTGCCAAATCAAGAGATCTGCCATGTCCCACCATGCAACTAAATTTTATGCAAATCCATTGAATGGGTCCAAAGCTATTAACGTGCACAATTTCAAGCTTAACATAGAAGTGGCTTCATAACCCTAAATATAGGGCACGACCATGACCCTATAATATATATATATCTATATATATAGACATATATATATATATATATATATATATATATATATATATATATATATATATATATATATAGTGGCATGGTAGTGCCACTATACTGAGGTTGAGTACCCCATTTAAGGTTAAATCCAGGCTGAAATTTGGCAGCTTAATAACTTTGCAACCGTATGACAGATTTGCCGGAATTTGGAATGTATGGTCTGATACCATAGATCGCTGGACCTGCCAAGTTTCGTTATTGCCAGATGTATGGTTGCACAGCTACAGAGCATCAAACAATGCATAAATTATGGGTTTTTGCATGTTTCTTTGCTCGCGCCTATAAGTCGTACGGTTTGAGCGATTAGTCCTGAACCTTCAGGGAACATGCAGCTGGGGTCCCCGATGTGCCTTTCAAAGATTTTGTGAAAAAATATTAAACAGTTCAAAAGTTATTCAAAAAAACTCTTACCCATTATAGTCTATGGGAAAAGTTAAAATATTCGAGTCACAAATGCCATTTTTACTGTCTCAAATGACCCTTTTACTTTCGTAAATCGGCCATCTTGTTTTCAGTTGGTGGTCAGAGAAATGCTTGGCTTTTAAATTTGGGACCTGCTATGGACACAATTGTTGTTGTATTCACCTAGTCGAACCCTGTGGATGCTAGCCATGTCTTTTTGGAGGTAAAACACTCCAGAAATATGTTTTTTTTATTTGTGTAAATAGTAATGTTGCAAAGTACTTTCGAATAAGCTACACTTTTGTGATTTTATTTGCGAAAGTGTCATAATTTGCGAAAGTACTTTTGAGACACTATGGCCAAAATAACAGGAAATGTTTGCCACCCTGCAGCAAAACAACAGTTTGGTCTTTTGGGCTGAAATTTGCAGGGAAGAAAGCCAACATCCCACAGATGTGTCTTTTGGTGGTTTGGTGACAAAATATTAAAGGGCTGCAAAGCTACAGAACTCCAAAGTGGACTATTTTTCCCACAGGATAACATTACGGTGTTCAACGTGCCTTTCGGGTTCTGTATCTCAAAAACACTTCAAGATACGGACTTTTCATCACAAAAACTCTTAGTCCCCCATTGGGGGGCTAAGTGCAAAACTAGCCTAGAAAGTCATAAATAATATGATATTTAAATGTTTTTTCTGCGTCATACGGTTGCTGAGATATAAGCAATTTAGTATTCCAAGTGCTCATTTTTTGCTCCGAGGGCCATTATTATGCACACATTCTTTGTATTCACGTGCTTCTGAATGCATGTTTTTGGGAAAAAAAAGTGTATGCATTTGTGGTACTGTGACCATTAGCATTTTCGCTTGCGTTTATGTTACCGTTTGCATTTACGTTTGCATTTAAATGACCGTGTGCGTTACCCTTTGTGTTTGCATTTGCACTTGCATTACTGCTATTGTTTGCGTTTCCATTGCCATTTTTATTAGCGTTTAGTTTTGCGTCATCATGTGCATTACCATCTGCATTTCTATTTGTGCTTGCATTTGCATTTCCATTTGCATTACTGTTTCCTTTGGCGTAATCATTGGTGTTATCATTACCGTTTGTGTTTCCAATTGTGTTACCATTACCGTTTGCATGCTTGTTACCATTTGCATTTGCATTTCCATTGGCGTTAGAGTTTGCGTTTTTGGTAGCATTTACGTTGTTGATTGTGTTACTGTTTCCTGCTGCATCGCCATTACCATTGG
Source organism: Neoceratodus forsteri (assembly GCA_016271365.2). Classification (NCBI taxonomy): domain Eukaryota; kingdom Metazoa; phylum Chordata; order Ceratodontiformes; family Ceratodontidae; genus Neoceratodus; species Neoceratodus forsteri. The sequence continues at coordinate 107,194,795 of CM028132.1, forward strand.
TGTTTCTGTTTCTGTTACTGTTTGCGTTTCTGTTACCATTTTCATTACCGTTTGCATTTCCTTTGCCATTACCATTTGTGTTATCATTTGTGTTTGCATTTACGTTTGCACTTGCGTTTGACTTACTGTTTGAGTTATTGTTTCCATTTGTGTCACCATGTGCATTACCGTTTGTGCTTGCATTTGTGTTGCCGTTAGCATTACTATTTTCTTTTACCTCACTGTTGCCATTACCATTTGCATTTATGTCACCATTTCTGTTTTTGCGTTTTCGTTACTGTTTGCATAACCATTTCTGTTTGTGTTAACGTTTGTGCTTGTGTTTACGTTACCGGCTGTGTAACCATTTTCGTTTGTGTTAACACTTGCATTTCCATGCACGTCTGTGACATTTGTAATATTTGGTCTTCTATGGTACTTCTGTGCATTTATCAATTTTCGTTTGACATCTACATATGTTTTTTGCAGAATGAAGTGCCTAAAAGTGTATTTTTCGCCACTAGTGCAAAGTCTTATGCTTGTGGTGCTCTGCAACTGTTGAAGAGATTTGGATATGATTTGGAATACATGGAGTGAAATGGTGCATCTATTTATTTACCAATTTATATTTCACTGGTAAATATGGTTTTTGCGTAGTGCAGTGCAAAACATTCTGTTTTTGCAATTTTACTGCACTGTCTTGCATGGCACATAGCGCAGCCACTGTGCAGTTGATTGGCCTGACACATGGCATGTAGAAAGCCCTTTCTTCAAGGAACATGCCCGTTTTTGTTTGGTGAACAAATATTGTTCCATTTCAGAGTTATAAGAGTTTGAAATTGCCCCCCCTTCACAGTCAGAGATTTTTGGGCAGTGAGTTCCACCATTTTACTGCATTTTCAGCCGTGATTTCAGTCATTTTGTGGTGGAAGACGTCTTAAAGGTGCAGAAACTTAAAAATGTAATATCTCTGGAATGGTTTGGTCTTTTCACATGAAATTTGGAGGGTGTTGTGTGGATGTCCTGGAGATGTGCATTATGCTGTTTACATGTTGGGAAAATAATTCACTGCAGAGATACTGCTTGACGCACTCATCATTTTGTGCATAGCATTATGAATGGTGCTAGTGGCTTGAAATTTATAGTGTAGGTAGCTCTAGTGGTACAGAGGTGCCTTTCAGTGGTTTGGTTCACATTAGCCCTTCTGCCGTTATCTCAGAAATGAAGGGAGATACAGACTTTTCGCTAATGTTGGTTCAGATCACCTTTGTGGCATTATCTAGGAAAAGAAGCCAGACACAGACTTTTTTCGCTACAGTTGCCTCAGATCAACCTTGCACCATTATCTTGGAAGTGAAGCGAGATACATACTTTTCGCTACTGTTGCCTCACATTGCCTTTGGGATGTTATCTCGGAAAAGAGGCGAGATACAGACTTTTTTCTAGTGTTGGATCACATCGCCTTTGTGCCATTATCTTGGAAATGAAGTGAGCTACAGACTTTTCACTACTGTTGTCCTTTGTACCTGAACAGAATGATGCCTTATCAGTCTTTAATAACTGCCTCACTGAGATTCAGGACTGGATGAGTGCAAACTGGTAGAAATTAAATCTAGATAAGACTGAGGTGTTGGTTGTGAACCCGGGCCATCGTGTAGAGAAGTTGACTCCTGGGTCCCCCTCTGGCCTTGTGTTAGGAGGTAACCAGTTGAGACCTTCCGAACAGGTGCAGAATCTGGGTGTAATTCTTGACAGTGAGTTAACGTTGAAGGCACAGGTATCTACCGCTGTCAAGTCTTCCTTTTACCATCTGAGGAATATCACCTGGATAAAACATCTTGTTCCACATGATGACCTTCCAGTGTTGGTCCACGCCTTTGTTTCCTCACATCTTGATTACTGTAATGCTCTATATCTAGGGTTGCCAGGGTGGATCTCCGTCGCCTGCAGCTGGTGCAGAATGCTGCAGCCAGGTTGCTGACTGGGCTACTGAGAACTTGCCATATCACTCCTGTGCTGCGCGAACTGCACTGGCTGCTGGTGCGGTGGAGAATCACCTTCAAGGTTGTGTTGCTGACCTATAAAACCCTAGACGGTCAGGGACCGGGCTACTTGGAAGATCTCCTTCGACCTTACTGCCCTCTCCGCCCACTCTGCTCCGCTGATGAGGGACTGCTAGAGATTCCCAGGGTTCGCCTTCAGTCATCTGGGGCCAGACCTTTTTCTTTCATGGCCCCAACCCTGTGGAATTCTCTACCTCATCAGATTAGAGAGTGCCTGTCCACGGAATCATTTAAGGTGTCCCTGAAGAGTTATTTATTTGAATTAGCTTTTGGATAGGTTTATTGCTGCATTTTATTGTTTTTATGTCACTATTTATTATGTAAGATATTTTGTACTTGCACTTTGATATGCTGAAAAGCACAATATAAATAAAATTTGATTGATTGATTGATACATCAGCTTGCTCTTACCATTTCTGTTTGCGTTACCATTTCTGTTTATGTTTGCATTTCCCTCACTGTTTGCGTAACGGTTTGCATTTGTGATTCCATTTCCATTACTATTTCTGTTTCTATTTACATTTGTGTCACTTTTACTATGACTGTTAGCATTTGCGGTTACATTTACCGTGACCATTACCATTGCCTTTTGCATTTGCATTTCAGTCACTGTTACTGTTACCATTTGCATTTGCGATATCATTTCCATTATCACTTGCATTTCCATTTCTGTTTGTGTTACCATAACAGTTAGAGCTTGCGTTTGCATTCATGTTTCTGTTGGTGTTACACTTACCATTACCATTTGCGTTTCACTCACCATTACCGTTACTGTTTGCGTTAGCATTACTGTGATGGTTATTGTCTACGAACATGGGTAGCACAGTGGGATCTTCCAGAACCCCAAGGGCTCTCGCTCCCACCACACACCATTCACTATTTATGTTGCACATTCTCAAAAGAAGGAAATTCATGTCAAGAAAACTCTGTTTAATGCATCAGTTAGGTTGTTCCACAGCTACAAAAGCAAATAAATTCAGTGTTAGGGTTGCCCCCTGCATCCCATGCCCACCCACCCCCACCAACATGAATCGGGGTGTGCATTGGGGTCGTTGGGCCTAACTCTCACCCCATTCTCCTATACTGCACCACCTCAGCTTATTTACACATGGAATGGGGTGATAATTAGGGCTGATGACCCCAACACACACCTGATTCCTGTTGGTGTGGGAGGGATGGGCATGCGGTGCAAGGGGTGGCAACTCTAACACCACATTTCCTCACTTTTGTTACTGTGGAACAACCCTAACTGATGCATTAAAAAGAGTTTTTTTGCCATGAAATAGGTGCCCTTACTAGTGCTTGGGAATATTTTTTGGCTCATTTGGCTGTATTTCATTTGCAAGTGAGCCGTGAACCTGAGAGCTACTTCCGGGTCATGGGTACACTACAAAGCAAGCCCTGCAGCAAGCGGGCAAGCTCGGGCAGGGCATGCACTCACACACATTGAGACATTGAGACGCACACAGAGACATGCACCTGTGCATGTTATGCGTGTTACATGAGGAGCATGAGGCTACAAGGCTCTAAAGTTGAGCAAACATAACTTAGAGAATCTGCAATAGGGTAAGCACTTAATTCTGCTTTACAATATACTTCTGGAATACCATGGACTTTAACACATTGTTTGCAGGTAAAACAGGGACAAGGTGCTCATCCTGTGAGATGTATCTCTTTTCAGAGATACCAGTACTGGATGATCTGTTTGTATGTTTAAAATGTAAACAGAATGATGAAATGCTGGTGGAGATATCAACATTTGGCACCAGATTACAGGCCCTGGAATGCAGCCAATGAAATATGACTACCAGAATTAATAACAAAGAACTGGGAGACCATTAGTGAATATTGATGAAACTCCAAACTATAGGAAAGATCTTGGGCCTCCTATCCCCCAGTTCTGGGTATAACCCAAGAAAAGAATGATGAACATACTAGTATCAATATACAGGTTGTAAACAGAGGCACTCCTACCAAAAAAGTACTAGATTAGACGAATCTGTTGACAATGGTGATAATGACTGGTACACTGTCCAATGTACCAGGCCTGCAAAAAAGAAGAAAGGAAGGAAGGCAGAATGTTTTAACCTACAACTAAGTAATAATTTTGATCTACTAATACAACTTTTTGATGAAAAATTAACTACGACTTTGGAACCGACCCCCTTGAGTGTAACCACTAGCACTACAACTGTAATCCAGTTAAAACCTCTAGTACTATCACAAGTAGAAACCACCAATGCAGGGCAAATTGGTAAAACCCCTCCAACCAACAAGGGTAATGTAGAAAACATTCCCCAAGAGGCATTTATTGATATTTTCACTAATAAGTCTGATACTCCATCACATGTAGAAGCCACCAATCCAGGGCAAACTGATAAAACCCTTCCTTCCAACAAGGGTAACACAGAAAACACTCCCCAAGAGATAAGTATTGATACATTCAGCAATGAGTCTGATACCCGTTACATGAGGTACTGCCAGATCAAATTTATATCTTAGGAGATTCAATTACTAGATACACTGACAGGTTTACCACAAGAGGAAACAAAGAAACTGTCACAAGTTGTAGCTATAGTGGAGCAACCATAAAAGATGTCACCAAAATGCTTCCAAGAATTTTTCAAAACATCAAAAACCTGACAACAGCTATCCTCCATGTAGGAGCAAATGGCTTTGGAAAACACGAAGTAGACAGTATAGTAAAGGACATGGAGGAAGCCATAGTAACATTAAAGTCCCTAAATGTGACACCAGTTATCTCAGATACCTGTGCCACAGGCAAGCTACTACAGAACAAAATGCATAAAAGCTTATAATAATTGGCTGCGCAGATGGTGTGTCATGAACCAAATAAAATGCATAAAAACTTGGGAAAAATGTGAGCATAGGAATGACTTTTACAGGTATGATGGGTTACACCTGAATAAAAAGGGCACAAGACAATTAGGGTATTCCATTTATAATGCTATAAATGATCAGTTGCAAAAAACTAACTTTAGAGGGGCAAAGGGATAAGGTGACAAAAAACGCAATAATAAATTTTGGGACATTTAATAATAGAATTAACAGAAAACATCAGAATAGATATGGGTTGTCCTTTCTTGTTACAAATGCTAGGAGTCTTCATGCTACCAAACTAGATGAGCTGGAAATATTATTAAACAGGGACAACATAGACATAGCAGCAATTACAGAAACTTGGTGGGGGGACAAATCAAGTTGGAATATAAACATCTCTGGTTACAACACAATCTACAGAAATAGAACATCAAAAAGAGGAGGGGGTAGCATTGTTTATTAAAAACAATATTAAATATAATTCACTAAATGAGCCCCCAGAGGAAGTAGCAAGTGAAATGTTGTGGATAGAAATCATGAGGGATAAACAAGCCAAACATTTAGTTGGTCTTTGTTATAGACCACCCGATACTAATACCCAGGAACATCAAGAGATGTTAGACTATATAAATAATAAAATTGATCAATCTGACATGATACTGTTGGGAGATTTCAATCTACCAGGAGTAAATTGTAGCAAGGGAACTACAAATAATAAGCCCAAACAAATGTTCCTGGAACTTTGTGAATCTGGTGGACTAACACAACTTATTAATACACCAACAAGAAAAAATAATATCCTCGACCTATTAATAACCGATATTCCCCATCAAATCCAAAATATAAAAGTCCATGATCCCTTACAAAATAGTGACCATTGCATAATAACCTTTAATACTAAATTTATTCTACAGCAAAATCCAGGCAAAACAACTTAAAAAAACTACAGTAAGGCAAACTTTAATCAAATCAAGAAAGAACTTACTAAATAGAATTGGGACATTGCATCTACATCACCTGAAGAGATTTGGCTCACAATTAAAAACAAAATTATTGATCTTGAAACAAAGTATGTACCAGATAAAATAGGTTATAATAATAATAGAGGAAAAATACCCATTTGGGCAACCCCATATATACTACAGCTGTTAAAAAAGAAAAGAAGAGCATAGCATGCATCAGTCAGATGTAATAATCAATATAACAAAAACAACTATAAGGAAATATTAAAAAAGTGTAAAAATGCTATAAGAAGGGGAAAAAAGAAGCTGGAATTTAGATTAGCACATATAAAAGATGGAGACAAGAACTTGTATTCATATATAAACAATAAAAAAACAAACCACCAGAACCATTGGTCCATTAGCAGTGGGGAATAAAAATTTTAGAATCTCCTCAAGAAATGGCAGAATAATTGAATACATACTTCTGCTCCGTCTTCAACCCAATTTCAAACACTAAACAAGATATTGGCTATACAAATAAACAGATGATGATATTATGGCAATTAGTAGATCTGAAATTCAAACAAAGTTGGAGGCAATCAATACTGATAAATCACCTGGACCAGATAGGCTTCATCCACATTTATTAAAAGAAATAGCACCCTGGTTAATTGAACCACTACATAAAATGTTTACCCTATCACTATCATCGGGGAATGTATCAAATGACTGGAAAACTGCATTGATAACACCAATATTCCAGAAAAGAAATAAGAATGAATCATCTAATTATAGACCTATCAGCCTGACCAGCATAATGGGTAAAATCTTTGAAGCAATTTTAAAAACAAGAATCGAGAATGAATTAATAAAAAAAAAAACTAGTAGATCCCAATCAGCATGGCTTCAAGAAGAAAAGATCATGTCTCACCAACAACCCAGTTTTCTATGAAAACATCAGTAGATTTCTTCACGGTGGATGTAGTTTATTTGGACCTGTGTAAGGCTTTTAGCAAGGTATCACATAGAACATTGATAAACAAAATGCATCCACTTGGAATACGTTACAGATTGGTTAACTGGGTAGATGAATGGCTTTAAAACCTCACACAGGTAATGTGTGTAAGAGGATACTCCTCAAGTACAGGGACAGTTACTAGTGGGGTGCCACAGGGGGCTGTGGTGGGACCCATGCTGTTTTCCATCTTTGTGTCAGATATGACAACCAACTTGAATACTATAGCTATCAAATTTGCAGATGATACTAAAATTGCAGCAAAGATGGGTTTAGAAAAAGATATAGCTAATTTAGTAGAAGACCTAAAGAGTTTAGAGAAATGAGCAAAAACAAATGACATGAGTTACAATATTAACAAAATGCATGATTATGCACTTGGGGGATACAAATACAGAAAAACTGTTCAACTTAAATGGTATTCCCTTGTTACCAATAACAGAAGAAAAAGACCTGTGAATTACCATTAACTCCTATCTTACTTTTAGTATCCACTGCAACCATCTCAGAAACCAAGCAAATAGGTTGATAGGATGCATCAAAAGATCCTTTGTTACCAGGAACAGAGAATGCATTCTACCACTATACAGAGCACATGTATGCCCTAACCTAGATTACTGTTCTCCTCTCTGGAGTCCTTATCTTAGAAGAGACATCAACGCTTTGGAGGGGGTTCAGCACAGAATTAGCAAAATAATAGATAAAATGCAAAAAAAAAGTAATGAGGAAAAATTAAGAGAATTGGGCCTATACTCATTGGAGCAAAGAAGAACAAGGGGTGATCTTCCATTGATGTTTAAAATTTCTAAAGATACCGAGCTCATGGTACAACTTGGCTTGGTCTTTAACATTAGGGAATGTAACCTAAGAAGTCACAAATATCAGCTATCACTAACATATCCAAGGACAGACATCAGATTTTTTTTTACACACAAAGAATTATTTCCTTATGGAATGCCCTACCTAAGTTTATTTTAGAAACAAATAACCCTGATACATTTAAAATGAATCCTGTTAAAGATCTACTAAATCAAGCAAAAAATATTTCCAGTATTCTGGAGATGTACTTATATGGGCTACACTCTTCTGTACATCTATAACTCCTAGTATGAATCCTAGTATGAATATGTGGAAGCACAGGGCCCTGCACTTCCATTTATAGCACAACAGTGACTAAATTGTCAGGATAGCCTTCTTATTACCCCCACCTCATGTATCCATTACAGAAAATGTTTGAATCCCTGTCAAAACACAATTCTGCACAACTGCAATGCCGCAGGTGTGAAAACACATTTTGGCCAGGATTTGAAAAATGGCAACTGTGACATACATAAGGTTGGGTAATAAGAAGGCTATGCTGAAAATCTGGGGTAAAAATATCCATGCCAAAATGCCATTCTGTGCCAAAGGTGCAAAAACACATTTCAGACAGGATGTGAAAAATGACAGCTGTACTTTTCATGAAGTGGTGTGAAAAAATGGCTATATTGAAAATTTGGAGTCAAAATATTGAAAGTTACTGAAGTTATGCACATGTGTAAATTAATTTCAACAAACGCATATAACTCAGCCATTTTTAGGAATATTTTCACCAAATTTTCAACATGCCCTTTTTGGGAACCCGTCTCATGAATAGTATACCTGTTGTTTCACTAATCAGTCACAAAAGGTGATTTTACGCACCAAACACAAAATCGCCTTCTGGGCCCAATTAACAAAATGACAGTTGCAGTGTTTATAAGGTAGGATCCCAAAAAGTCCATGTTGAAAATCTGGTCCAAAAAATCCAAAGAATGGCCAAGATATCAACATAATTTCAAAACACCACTGAAATACATTATATGGCATTTACCTGTACCTTGATTACTCAGTTTGCTATTTAGCTTTGAAAGGTAAAAGCATGTCTCCGTCCACAGAAGATGACAGACTAGGACCTCTGGTGGTAAGTATTGGGTAAGGGGGGGTGTGGGATGGTGGGTGCTTAGTGGGAGGGTCGGGATGGGGAGGGGGATGGCAGGGACAATAAGGGACCATTTTCTTTCTTTCAGGTATAAAAAAAGATGTTGGGGATAGTTTTCTTTTTACAGGGTTTAATTAAAATATTTTGGGACACTGGGATTGCGCTCCCCAGTGTCCCAAACTGCTGGGGGGCATAAATATTTTGGGACACTGGGAATGAGCTCTCCATTGTCCCACACTGCTGGGGGGGCTGTAAATGCCAACACAGGGATTGGGCACCCAAATGTCAATGAATAAAGAAAACAATGGGCTGTGGGGGGGCATTTGACATTGGGAGTGGGCATCCCAGTGTCAGAAACACTGAAAATCAATGACGGGCATTGGAGGGTAGGTGGTTGGGTGGGTGCCACTAGTCAACAATGAATTTGCATTAGGGGCATGGTAATCAGAGGCTGGGGGTGCCACTAGACACCAAGGAAGTTATTAATATTACAGGGACAGCCGTCAGAGAGTGGGGAGCCACTAGACACCAGGGAAAAACATTAAGTACTGGGGAGGGCAGTGGAAGTGACAAGCAAGGATTCTTGAGTAATGAAAAATTATTCTTTTTCATGACTCATGATAGGAAAAAGGATTCTTTTTTGGTATCACACAGTCATGATAAAAGATTCATTATAATAAAAAAAAAAAACATTTTAGGGGCATATTTGTATTTTTTATGTGCAGATTGCAACTAATGGTGTCCCAATGAGCCATCTATATTTGGTGGTCTCTCTCCAGGTCATTTTTGTGTCTTTTGAAAAAATAATTAAGAAAAAACTGAAGCAACATGGCGGATTGTAAAAAAGGAGTTTTCTCTCACGAAAAGGGATTTAATTCTCATGAAAAAGGAACAGGTCTTGTGAGAGGGATCCTTTTCATGAGAACAAATCCTTCGTCAATTTTTCTCCCTCTATCCTGAAAAGTGCTCCTCCCATTGTTTTAAAACATAATAACATTGAAACAGATTAATATTTTTACACAAAACTAAGCATGCATGTTCTGTTACTGCAGCTGGTTCTACCAGAAAAAAATCACACCAAAATTCCACACCATCTGGATGCAGGGTGATGAGGAAAAAACTGCAAAAAGTGGTGACTTTCTGACTTTTTGCAAGTCTGCACATCCAACCAGAACAAAACTTGCCACATCAGGAAAGCTACCTCATGGTACAGCATGTACCAAATTTTGAGCAAATCCATTGATTCATTGATCAGTTGCAAAGTTATTAGAGTGCAAAATGTGAGCTTTAACATTAAATATGCTACTCAACCATAACTATAGGGGCACTACTGCGGACCTACTATATATATATATATATATATATATATATATATATATATATATATATATATTGTGTATATCTGTATGTGTGCATATCTATCTATCTATCTATCTATCTATCTATCTATACACACACACATATATACATACACACATACAAACAGAGATACATACATATAGGGGCACAATAGCACTCCTATAGTTAGGCTTAAGTAGCCTATTTAATGTTAAATCTCAAATTTTGCACATTAATATCTTTGGCTCTCTTTGATGCAATGAGTTGAATTTTGCATGTGCTATCTAGGAGGCAAAGTCCTGATGTGTGGAAATTTTTGTGACAGCAGCTTGTGTGGTGTCTGAGATCTGCATGTGTCATTTTTTAGAAAAAAAAACACTTTTTTTTTCCTGTACTTAACACTGGTTGTTTTTTCCTCTCACCTACACCCTACATGGAAAGGAACTGTTGCTCCAAATTTTCAGGGACCATGTGTTATTTTCCAAGGTAGTGCCTTTGACAGGTCAGGTGAAAAAATATCAAAGGGCTCCAGAGTTAGAAGATTTTAAACATTAGTGTTTTCAGACTTGCACATGCACAGTAGGGGTTTTGAGATAATGTTCTGCGGCAAAAGTAAAATTGTGATGCCTCAAATGCTCATTTTGCTTTCAGGCCACTTGCTTGGCATGGCACGAAGCAATTGTTTTATGCTGTGCCAACCACCATCTTGTTGACCTTTTCCAAGAACCAGCAAATGTGGAAAAAACACAAAATGCTGTGATTTTAATAAGCAAACATCAGAACCAAGCTAAATAGGACCCGTTTAGGTAGATTCTGATGTTTGTTTTTAAGTATACTGGCCAGAAATACATTTACTAGGTACCCAAAATCCTGAGTGCCAGCTTAGTGAGAGGAGTGCTTCCCCAGCATTCTCTGTATGACAACACCAGGAATTTCTTGACTTCGGCAAGTGCAGCAGAAGTTGTGCTGCCAGCTGCAGCGTTAGCTGTGAGTCAACCTTTTCCCTGGTGTTTAGTAGCACTCTCCACCATCCAATCATGGTCTCTGGCATCTAGTGGCCTCCCCATCTTGGATCGCTGTCCTTGGTATCTAGTGGCACCCCTCACCCTCCAATCATCATCCATCCCACCTGCAGCCCATTTTTTGATTTATGAAGCTGACATCGGGGAACCCAATCCATGTTTAAGCATTACAAGCCCCACAGCAGTGTGTGACATTGGGGAGCCCACCCCCAGTGTCCTGTACACCTGCATGCCCTTCTGTCCCTAATGTGGGCTATCACATTGCTACACTGTATAAGGCATATCTATATTTACTTCTGCTTGCTAGGATGTGCTTACAAACATCTATCCAGTATAGCTGTTTTTGTGGTGTTACAGTGGTAGCCACAGACATTGACAGCTTTTTCTAGATATTTCTCAAAATTTCTGAAGAGTTTGTCTCTTCTTCCCCTACTGTTTAAATGCAGAAAGCATCAGATATTTCTGGAAATATAACAGAAATTTGGGGAAATAGCTGGCAGTGCCTGTGGCTACTACTGTAGCACATGGATCCATGACTAGGTGTCAACAACTTTATTTCAATGCGACACTACAGCAATGGATTTATATCAGCTGCAAGTTGCGGTCGGCATAAATCCATTGGGAAACTGTCTGTTTCTTTTGGGGGCCTTTGCCCTCCACACACCCATATTTAAAGATTATCAAATTCAGGTTGGAGTTGATTCCAGAGGGGGGCAAACCCCAGAGAAAGCAGTTCTGGGGTTCCGTGGGTACATTACAGTGGCAACAGCAACTTGCTGCTGCAATATATTTTGCCATAAAAATGGCACTGCAGTGTCAGCATACATTAGAGCACCACCTACAGCTATTAGCTGCAATGTTAGTTTCAGTATATTTTTATGAATAACAGTATTGTTACCGAAGGTAGCTTAGTCAGCTATATAGTCCTACCACTGTGTATGTGCAAAATTAAGGATGATCTAACTCTCTTCAGGGTCTGAGCGGCCCACTGAACTAACCAATAGAATTGCTCTATTCACTCTTCTGGCTTTTTGGCACAGTATGTTGCTTAGTAACACACATTGTTGTCTCTGACTATAAGACACTGTGTAAGACAATTGTCCTCTAAGTTTTTCTATGATGACATCATGGTGATCGGAGGTCCCAAACTCCCAGAAGGTAATGCTGTCCTTTTTCATGTATTTGGTGAATAAGCCTTTATTCTGTCACACCTGACTTCTGTGTTGTGCTTTGTCATCAAGTTTAGAATCCTGCTGAAACCCAAACATCTCTAAATATTTATTTGATTTGCCCTCTAAAAAGAAAACAGTCCCCCAACATTTTTTTAAACATGAAAAAAGGAAAACAGTCCCCCATCATCCCCGCCATCCCCTTCCCCCATTCCAACCCTCCTACTGAGCACCCACCACTTACCCTATACATACCACTGGTGGTCATAGGCTGTCATCTTCTGTGGACTGAGACATGTCTGCACTCTTCAAAACCAAACCGTAAACTGAGAAATCATGGTAAGTGCTGTATAATGTGTTTCAAAGGTGTTTTTAACTTATATTTATAACATTGCCATTTTTAGGTCTTTTTTCACCCAATTTTCAACATGGCCTTTTGGGACCCCACCTCATGAGCACTGCAATTGTCATTTCGTGAATCATGCCTGGAAGGTGATTTTGCAGATGCTGCATGAAATCACATTTCATGACTGAATAATGAAATTTCAGTGCCAGTGTTCATGAGATAGGGTCCCAAAAAGACCATGTTGAAATGTTGGTGAAAAAATTCCTAAAAATGGCCGAGTTATGTGCACTAGTTAAAGTTTTTCTTCACACACATAACTTAGATAATTTTCAATATTTTGAGTCAAATTTTCAAAATAGCAATTTTTTCATACCACCTCATGAACAGTACAGCTGTCATTTTTCACATCCTTTTTGAAATGTGTTTTTGAACCAGTAGTGTGGAATGGCATTTTGGCATGGATTTGAACATTTTCAGTTATGGGATTTATGAGGGGTGGTCATAAGAAGACTGTTGAAAATGTGGGGGTCAAAATATGAAAAAAATGCCAACATTTGGACTATTCATTGTAATTTTGCTATGCTCACTTGTAACTTTGGAAATTTTAAATATTTTTACCCCAGATTTTCAACATAGCCTTTTTATTCATAACCATTTCTTCCATGACATGGTGCAGCTACTGGTGACCTTTTGTTCATATTAATATTCATTATTACAGCAGTTTTTCTTCCTCTATATGTAACTTCTTTCCCTCTATTATCCTCAGCAGGGAGGCCACAGGGTTCAACACTTGTTCATTTTTTAATTTCAACATATGTGTCACTAAATGGTATGGTTCATATTCCAGATCTTTCAGAAGTTCCCCAAGTATGTTTCTCCAATAATTTTCATACAAAGGGTACAGTTTCAAGATTTTATTTTTATTTTTTTTATTTTTTTTATAAATGGACCAGATCATCCTTATGTAATTCCCATTTACATCTGCTTGTACAGTAACCCCTTTCTTTTCCCCTTGTTGAATAATTCATTTCTGCAGTTGCTTGTAAAGCATTCAAACCTGAATCTCGTGATCAATCTCATACTACTTGGATTTTTCATTACCAGTAGATGGGGTTCTAATTTATGATCACTTTTATTTTTAACCATCTATGTACTTGCTTTATACTGTTTAAATGTTTCCATGTCTTTTTGAATGTATATATCTCTCACTTTTCTTCTTACTTACTTTGTAACACAAAACATTGTATTCTAAGCATTTATGTTACACAGTCTAACAACCCAAAAGGTTTTATAATATTTTCTACTACTAAAATATTAGGAAAAATGTTATTTTGTGTTAAATAATCAATTGCTTCTTCAATACATTTCCTGTGAAGTTTTTTTTCTTCCATTCCATAAACCTTAAGCCAATAATTAATCATTCTTTGTTTAATCTGGTATTCCACTGGTACGTGACCTAATTCCACTCTTAATATTGCTGATGGAGTTCCACTCAGTAGCACTAATTACTTTTTATAAAATTTATTTAAACATACTTCAATGTTCATATTTAACTGTACCCCATATCCTGCCCCATATAGCAACTGACTCCTGATCTTAGCATTAATTACTTTTATATTACCCTTCACAGATTTTTGCCCATATTTATATGAGAATGAGTTCATTACCAGCTTTTTTTTTCCATCTCTAGTACATGTCTATTCCAGGTTCCTTCCTGAGTAACTGTTAATCCTAGATAACAGAACTCTTTCACCATCTCCAGCTTTTGATTGTTAACAAAATAACTATATCTTTTATTGTTTCTTCCAAATACAAATGCTTTGGTTTTCTCATAGTTAATATGCAAATCAGCTTTATCACATTCCTTTTGAAATTTGTTTAACATTCTTTTAAACCCAGTGGCACTAGTTGAAGGAAGGGCAATGTTATCTGTGTATGCCAGATAAGGGCATGGCCTATCTCCTGTCTTCAGCATATGAAAATTAGGATCATACATTTACCACAATTTAGTGTCAAAAATTATATTAAATAGTATAGGTGAAAGATACAACCTTGTTTGACCTCCATGTTAGTACACAATTTTTCATTTAAAGCGCCATTCTTGTTGAATCTTATACAAGTATAATTATCACTATAATGATGTTCTATTTTATTTATTATGGCCTTATCTTATTTCAACTGCTCCAATCTTTCCCATAATTTCAGTCTGTTAACCTTATTAAATGCTGCTTTCAGGTCAATAAAGGTACAATATAATTTCTGTTTTTTTATTACCTGATACTTATGGACTAAATGTGCTTGTACAAAGCACTGATCTGTTGTCGAGTAATGTGCCTTAAAACCTGCCTGGTCCTTGTCCAGTACATTATTTTCATTAACCCATTCCACAATTCTACTGTTTAAAATTGTGGTAAAGACTTTTCTATACAATCTATTAAACTTATCGACCAGTAACAACTCAAACCCTTTTTTCCCCTTTTGATATATAGGGACTGCTTTGTTTGTTTTCCAGCTACAGGGAACCTTTCCAGTTTCAATTATAAATTTAAATAATTGGTATAGAAATAGAATCCATAATTCTTTAATTTTCTATATCACATCCAAGGGTGCCCCATCAGGCCCAGGTGCTTTCTGTGCCGAAAATGAGTCCAATGCTGTAATTATCTCATTTTCTGTAATTAGTTCTTTTAATTGTACCCACTCTGATCCTCTCCTGATTTCTTCCAATGTTGCATTGTATTCCTTATTATCATTAAAGAAGAGTCTTCTAAAATGTTTTGCCCATATATCTGCTTCTATGTTAGCATCCATTTCTTCCTGGTAGTTCATTGTTCCCCTACTAACAATCCTCCAAAACTTCTTAGTGTCTTTACAGCATACTGCATTTTCAAGATCTGTCCATCAGTTATTAATGCATTTTCCTTATTTATTTGTCAATATTTTCCTATATTCCTTCTTTAATTTATTCATTACCTTATTATTATTTAGACTTGGATTGTGTTTCAATATTCTTAATTGTTTATTTAGTTGTATTCATGCAGACCTACCTTCTTCATTATACCATAACTGTCAATTTCCCCCCAAATATCAACTTGTTGATGACAATATTAGCAATTCACCTCATTATACTTTCAAATTCACTAATGATATTTTCATTCCCATCTTTTTCTATACTATGTATTAGGTCTCCAATAATACCTTTAACTTCTAATAAGGCCTTAAAATCTTTTCCTTCAATCATTTGCCAACCAATGCAATTTTCTTTATAATTTCTATAGGTGCCATTTTTATACTATTATCTTTCTTTATCTCATTACTTTTTACTTCCACTTTTAGTGCTACATGTGGACTTTCTGGCCTTAACTCTATTATTAAATTTCTACATTTCATAAATAAGTTATACTTTGACCAAACAAGGACTATTACTGAGGACCCATTTCCACCTAGAAATGTATAATTTCCTATCCAATCGTCACCTACCCTACCATTCAATAAAATAAAATTCTTATCCTTCAGAAATCCATGTAGCTCTGCTCCTCTTTCAGTTATTCTCTCATCTCTTGACTCCCTGTCTATTATTGTCCCCTGTATATTGTGTACCATCAGACAATTCCTTAGATCATCTGAAATACCATACAGTTGGCCTAACCTTGCACTGAAATTACTGAGTAACATTATATCCACTATGGGACTGTGTTGTACTATCTTGTCTAATATGATTTCTAATTATTTTAACCATTCCTTATTTCCATGTCCACTATTCTCAGGAGGTATATAACAGTTCACCAAAACCATCTCTTTTTTGTTGATCTATTTTACCTTAATTACCAGAAAACTCATTACTATTGTGTATTTCTTCTGTGATTATATTTTTGTCTAATTTACAAAATGTTGCAAACCCTCCTGCATTCCTTCCATATTTTTTATACTTCTTTGCTGATTTACTATTTGCTTTATAACCATTTAAATAAACTTCCCCTTTTATCCAGGTCTCCTATATACAGATGTATTCAAAGTTTTGAAAATAACTTTTCAGCTTGTGGTCTCCCAGTTTATCCCCTAACCCAGATATATTCCAAGATAATAACCTGATTGTTTTACCATTTCTATTATTTTTATCACTAGTTCCCTTTTTATATGAACCATTCTCACAAGTGTTGCCCTATGGCCTCCCTCCTGTTTCATCAACTCTGGCTCTTTGTCACCAGTTTCTTTCTGCTAAAATCTCATATCTAATTAGAGGTTTCTATCACACTTTCTCATTTAGGTGCAGCTTTTTCATCCCTCTTCTGGCTTCTGGACTCGATCTCTATTACATCATTTTCCATACATACATATACACTCAATCCTAAACTTTTTGTTTGCTTAAGATTTTTTCCAATAAATCACCTTTTGTGAGCCACAGGAATATATGACCATCCATCTCCCATCTTACTACCTTCTTTATTTCATGGCTACAGACATGCGTATTCAAAATGACACCCAAAGTATCCATTAGTTTTTCTTTGACATTTCCTTTATTTTCTCTATTCATTTGTTTTAGACCAAAATTGATAGCAACATATTTTCCTCCTCCTTTCTTTTTAACTTATTTTTTGTAAAATTCAGGGGGAAAAGTATCCTTTGTTAAACTTTCACCCATTTCCATCCACACTTTTGTTAGTTCTCCAGATTTTAATCCTATTGCCCTGATTATGTAATATTGATCAGTTACAATAAAACCAATTCTGAGTTTGGTATCGGTCTAATGATTTTATGTGATCCTTAGAATGTCTGTAACCATCCAGTATATCCAACAGTATATTCTGTATCAGTTTATTCAGACTTTGCTCAGTTTCTGCAGGTATACACATGACTTTATATAGGGGTATGACATAATCTGACACTAATTTGTTTTGGGGGGGAATTTTCAAAACTTCTACTGTTTCCTTCATCATCTTGAAAATCTTTATTTTTTTTTGAAACTGGTATCCCTTATTTCCCTATTTTCTCCTTTCTGTTTTATTTCACTTTGATTCTGTTGGTTTTCATCCTTTGGATTTATTTGGTGGTTTCCATCATTTTCTTTACCAGTCTCTATCCTTTCATCCCATATCTTTGTTTTTCCCTGTATTCACCTCATTTCTGGAGCCCTATTTCCCTTACCTTTTTTCCTTTGTGAATATTCTGTTCAGTTTTTATTACCAGTTTTCCCTTTTTGCCTTCTTACTTCCATTTTGTTACTATTTCCTTTGCATTATCTTTTCTCATTTTTAAACATCATTTTTTTCCTCTTGAGCTTGAAGCCCTACATCTACAACTTGAGATTTTTCTCCATTTCTCTTTTCTTTCTCTCCCCTACTTTCTTCAGCCTTATAATCAAATCCTTGTTGTTTTAATTTTGGTGTGCTTTAATCCCCCTTGTCTCTCACCCTCTACCCATAAATCCAGGAATTGGAGTTTCCAGTCTCTACATATACTATCATATCTTTTGTCCATGTGTGGTAACATTATACACTCTGTAGCCTCGTTATAAGAATAATCCTGCTCAATATTACCATTTATACTCTCTCTAAACAAAATGGCCTGCTGAAGATCTTCTATACCTACCTCCAAATAACTCCCCTCATTTTCATCTTTTCTGATCCCATTTTCTTTATTAATACTTCCCTCCTTAAACCCATCCTTATCTATATATTGCCTTCTCTTTATATTCTTATATTTTACTGTTTTCCAGGCATATTCCTTTAACAAATTCTACATCTTGTTTTATTTCTACCAGTTATTTATGAAGCAGGACATTTGCATGAAATTGGTCTCTTAGAGCTAATACCATGTCCCTCACTACCCCTTCTATGTCAATAGATCTGAAGCTGTCAGGACTCATTGTCCAGGGACTTTCAATTTCCATTCTTGATGTTTCCTGTCCCTCTATATTAAATTCAGGTATGGGTGTAGGGCTCTGACTGCATGAATCTCTATTACTGATAATCCTATAACCTTTGCTTTTCTATTTTCCTATAGATTCTCTCATGCTTCATACATCATTATCTATTTCTGTCAAACTATTAAATATATTTGTGAAGCCAATTTTTAATTCAGTTTGGTTCCCTAAATCTGTTACTTTTCTGTTTTTTATTTCTTAAATCACTTGTGCTGATCTCCTTTATGGATTCTATTTCTTCAGATTTCTTTATCAAATGAATTATTGGTGTTGATTTTTTTTTCCTTTTTACTGTCTTTCACCCACTTTTTTATTGGCTTTTCCTCTCTTATTTTTTTTTCAATGAATTCTACATTTTACGCTTTCAATGCCAGGTGTTTTAGAGATAATGGGTCATCATGTAAAATGTTTTTAGATCCTTGATTATTACCACTTCTTGTAACTGCAGACATGTTAAATAAATCTCAAATGAATCTCATCTTATAAAAAGGTTTAAGCAGTATTTCCTTATGATAATATCCCTAAACCATCTTTCATCACACTTAAGTTCACATGAGAAGACAATGAGAAGGCAATTAATCACTTAATCAGTTTACACCGCACTTCACCTATACCTATAACAGTGGTTCATACAATTCATATGACACAACTGAAATATAAGCATAAGTATATCATTCACTTATTTATCTAGAAGCCCCTATAACACAGGGGGATTGTTACACGGGGGAATATAACACACAATTAGTTTTTTAAATAGTTATAAGACCACTCTGTAAGTCAATTATATGTCTGTTGAATGTTTTATAGTAATTCAGTGCAATACTTTAAAAATATCATAAAATGCCATTAATATTTAAAAGCACAAAAAAAGGGAAGAAAACCTTTCCAAATCAGAACTTTTAAAATGTGCTTACTTAAAATGTGCTCCAAAATCTGAGCAAATCTTTAAAATACTTGTGCAACGCTCATTTAACCTGTAGCCGCAGTCTCAGGTATCGAGCAGTAGTCCTTAGAAATCTGGTACTCCTTGTAAAATCCCAATTTTATACATCTTACATAGCCATTATATAGCCATTTCTTTGTTGCAAATTCTTTTATCTTGTACCCCATTGTGAATATTGGGTCCACGCTCTGTGTTCTTGCCAGACTCGGCATGTCTGTCACTTTAATCAGACAAGGCCACTATAGCCACACAGCCTCCAACTTCAAAATACTCTACTTGATGGAATAAGTAAAATAACTTCTTGGCTTCTTGCTTTTATTCCTGTGGTGTTGTCTTTTTAACTTCTGGCTTCTTGACACTGAAACTGCTCTATCTCTTTATTCAGCGGCGCTCTCTATTCTCTGAATGGATAGTTTATTATTTATCATTTTTAATGTAAGCTAGCTATTCTTGCTTGTTTAAAGCTGCCTAATACTCTGGATTTGCAGTTAACTTTCCACTTTTACCAGTTTAAGAGAGGTCACTGATCAGTCTCCTCTAAAAGTGCACTGCTGCAAATTCAGCTGGCGATAGCAGAAGTACTAGCACTATCAATGGTAATGGCAATAGCATCTAGGTGTCCTCCGATCTGATCTGTGATGGCCACTTTGAAAAACCTAGAGGGTAAGTACAGAGCAGATCCACAAAAAGGGAAGGACCTCCTACCAGATATTGTAAGCACTAGATGCAAACTCAATATGTACCTACACCAGAGGGCAGAGTTTGATCTTTTCCGGTTGAAGCAAAACTTCTAGGAGGCTGGGGAATAACCTGGTATCCTCCTGGCATACCAACTTAAAAAGAGCAGGAGTGCTCAGAAATCACTGTTATTAGGTCTAATCAGGGCCAAATCAAAACAGACCTTAAAGGGATCCATGAGTAGCTCAGAAAAGTTCTACTATTCCTTGTGTGAACAAGAGATTCAGCACAATGAAAAAGAACTCTATCAGTTCCTAGAGCCTCTATCACTGCCAATGCTCAGCCCAAAGATGAAGGAATCTTTGGATAGACCCATCATAGAAGCTGAGCTAGAACAAGTGATCTGCACTATGCCAGGGGTAAAAGTCCAGGAACAGATGGCATATCTGCTAAATTTCCATACCACTTCTGGAAACTCCTATTACAATCTCTTACTGAGGCCCTTATGGAGGCTACAAGGGAAGGTCAACTACCTCCATTGATGTGATTAGCTGTCATAACCTTAATACCCAAAGAGGGTAAAGACCCTTTATCCTGTGGTAGTTAGAGGCCTATATACCTCATTACAGCAGACTGCAAGGCCTATGAAAAGTCTTGGCCATCAGACTAAAAGAGATCATAACTGTGCTAATAGATCCAGACCAGGTTGGCTTTATCCCTAACAGGGAAACCACAGACAACACCAGACAGCTCTTAAACCTTATCTGATAGGTGACATCCTCTCAACAAGGGGAAGTGCTTCCCTTGCTTGACACAGAGCACTTAAACACTTTGGACTAGGAGACCAATATATTGGGTACATCCGTACTGTCTATGAGGGCACTTCTGTCTCTGTTACTACAAATGGTACTATGTGCAACCCCTTAACCTAGAAAGAGGTACCCAACAGGGCTGCCAACATTCCCTGATGCTATTCATCCTGGCACTGGAGTCCACTGGAGTCCTTATTGCAGGCTTTGAGACAGGAGAAAAACATACATGGAATAAGTATGGGATAGCCCCACAAAGCCCTAGCATATGCAGATGATATCATTCTCATGCTGTCAAAATCAAAACAGTCGGTTCTGGCAGTACTAGACCTGCTGGCCAGGTACAGTAAGCTAGCAGGCTACAAGGCAGATGTCTCCTAATCACTAATCCTACCATTGCAGCACAGTGTCACTTCACTGCCATGCTTTCCATGGGGTCTGCAACCTGCTCAACACTATATAAAATGCCTGGGGGTTAGATTCTCTTGGAACATCTCATCATTAGGTCCACTGAATATCAAACTAATACAGAAGGACCTGATCAATGACCTGGACAGGTGGAGAAGATTGAACCTCTCACACTGGGGGAGAACGCACTTGTACAAAATGCTTGTGACACCATGGATACAATACTTACTAGACATTTTACCCATCTGAATTAACCCAGAGGTCATTGAGGAGCTGCACAGACAAATGCTAACCTTCACATGGGGCACAGGGTGAAAGCGGCTCAGTCATCACAAATTTATCAGGCCTCTAGAACAATGTGGGAGGAAGTTGCAAAACTTCTAGCTGAATCATGAAGTGCACTTGTTGGCACAAATGGGTAACATAATACCTGCCTCAAAAGGAGCAGATAGGCCAAAATGGGCCTGCTGCAAAGTCCATGTATTAGGAGTGAGGCTGCATGAAGCCATTATGTTTCATAAGATACCAACAGGGGCAGCAACCCATCCAACAAGCCCACACACAAAAGCAGTATGGAAAAAACACTGCAAAATAACCAAGGAGGAACCAAAAAAATTGCCTCTGCTACCATTATGGCAGAACCCCTTTATCAAAATTGGGGAAAACCACTAATGTGACACTGTTAGTCCAAAAATGGCCTGCATAGTCTGTATTAAATAATTGACACAAACTCTGGATACTTAAAATCCTTTTGGCAACTCCAAACAGAATTCAGCTTAAACAAATCTCGACTCTGGCAGTATCTCCAGCTCAGATATGTCATGCTCTCCCTACTGGGCCCACAATGCAGACTGGGAAAGAAAAAAACCATAGACATGCTAATTTGGCCCATTGATTATTCCCCACCTGTAGCCAGAGATATTTACAAAGGGATCCTATATGCACAGTGAGATCCCACAGACATTCTCTGACAAAAATGGAATAAGGAATTAAGCAGTCATCTGACACCCTGAGAGTGGGCAAAAATGTGGAGAAATAGTCAAAGGGCCACAAGGGACACAAGGAGCAGATTTATGCAGTTCAAAATAACACATATGTAGTCCAGGCTCTTCCATTTTACTGGCAGCTTGTCGACAAGCCAAAAAATAGAACAACAAAGGGTATCACCTCTGGCATTAGGGCAATCCCTGGCTCAGGCATCTAGGAGGTGAGGAAGTCATACAAAGCAACATTTTTATTTCTACCCAGGTCCGAGGAAGAGGTGCCAGGGTTATGAAGTGTCTCCTATCTGTGAGGGCCCCAAGAACTCACAATAGTCACTCAGAGGTGGAATGTCCACAACCAGAACATTGGGATTGTACTGTATGCCTTTTATTCCTGAACAGATGGTAACAGAACAATTGTGGTGCCTCCAGAACTTGGTAGCTGTCTAAACAGATGGTACAGACTTCTCCGCAAATGCTCTCTTGCAGTATTGAGACTTTTCACAAGAACACTTCCCATGGATCTCCACTCCTTTGATTAGGGATCTCTGGACTTCACCAGTGCATTTATAATGGTTGTTGCCACAGCACTAAGTTGGAGCACACACTGAGTGAACCAAGTTATCATTCCTCAGAGCCCATTGAACTCCATACTTTGCTCTTTGCATCTCTATGGAGGGTCTTTACCTTTCCCCAATGTACACTTCTTTCAGCTGTAATGACTGTGTTAACTTCCAGACCTAGCATACTTAAGGGGCACTTGTGTCTCCACACATTTAAAATGCTTTAGAAGAACTATGTTAACTTCACACAACTAGCATACTTGGAAGAACTGTGTTAACTTCCACCTGAATCTCTTTGCGGGAGTGGGCATTTCTTGTCCACCCCAGGTTTCACACTTCAACTCTGGAGAAAAACTCAGGACTACTTAGGCTACAAGCTTTTGTACCTCTTTCCTGAAATATAACTTGCTCCAAGAAATATTTAGCTTCCCTGACTAGAGACTTTGACACTTTTGAAACACTTTAACACTAAATCTGGGCAGCACTGTTCATTCTCACAGTCTTTTGGGGATTGTCCCAACACTACTCACTGAAACCTTTAGTCCCTTTACTCCTGCTGAGAAATCTTCAGCCCCTTGAGCTTCACAGGATCTGGCAGCCACCACGTCCTGCAAAACCGGCCACTGTTTACAATACTAAGGTGAAAATTAAAAAAAACTGAGGGCTCTTTCCTGTGACAAGTGGCCTTGGCAAAGCACCACTTACATGTAGAACTCTCAGTTGCAACTCCAAACTTCAACTGACTCACAGTTTTAAAACAGCAGAGCACTGTGGCTCCTGCTGCTGTGAGAGTTCTAAATTCCATTACATCATCTCTTGCCTCAGCAGAGCTAAGCAGGTGATGATGTAATGCACTGCAGAGAGTTTTACACCCTCTGGACTGCCCAGGCTTCCAGCCTGATCTAAATTTGATGGGATCCTAGTAACCCCAGGGACTAGCTGTTTACACATAGGTGGCATAGGACACCACAGCAACTACACAAATGGGGATTGACAGCCTTGAACAGCTGTTGGAGGTGCATGCTGGCCCAAGGTACCATCACTCACTTGTGGGAATGTCCTGTCATTCACCCCTTCTGGCAGTCAGCCCAGAGGATCCTCCAAGTAATTCTCAGGCATAAGGTAACACTAATGAACACACTGGTAATGTTAGATTTGCCCACAGAGAATGATGGAACAAAGGCTCTCTCAAAAAAGGAGTTCAGATGGTTATTAGGAGAACTGATAACCGCCAAACGTGTCATCCTATGTCATTGGTGCAACTCCTCCACTCCATCCAACATAGAATGGTTGACAGAAATGGGAATAATGGCAACCTATGAAAAGGTACACTATAACATTGCTGACAGAATGAGGAAGCACAAACAAATACAGGGCCGCTATCTCACATCCAAATACTGCAACATACCAAAATGGCACTACATGCCCGACTACTTACTGGAAGACAATCAAACAAAGGGGATCCCCCTTTGTGCTTCTAAACCTAAAGGAGATGCAAGTATCAATTAGTTGCACAAAGAAAAAAAAAAGAGGAAACTGTTTTTTACTGTTCATACTAGCTACTGCTAAATATTGAATGACTCTTCCAATGATTATACAATGACCTTTCTAATGTGAAACTACTCCACTAGACTGTTAATCCATGGAAGTAATCCCAGCTAGGAATATCTCAAGTTCTTGTGATACACTACTTGCTGAACTGCTAGAGCATTTGGCAGCTCTTGTATTTTGGACACTGGTTCCTTAGAATCAATATCAGTTTTGGTGTAAAAATGTAAACTGGGATGGGAGCTGGAGAAAGAGGCACATGCTGACTGCCATACGCCATGAGGTGTTACGGATTGTCAGGAGGCGTTTGGAGGCTAGCAGCAGCAACATGAAATTAATAAGGGACAGAGTAAACATACAATCAAGGAAACAAGAAAGACCTGAAATCTTACAAATGCATAAAATGATGTGATATGCTGTAATATGATGTACTAAAATACTGTGGCTGTCATGCTACGGCATACTTTATCTGTGTATGATTAATTCAGTATTATTATTATTCAGTATTATTATAAAAGAACAACAAAAAAAGTCCATGACTCTCATTGCAGTGTCTATGGCCAGAA
Source organism: Neoceratodus forsteri (assembly GCA_016271365.2). Lineage (NCBI taxonomy): Eukaryota > Metazoa > Chordata > Ceratodontiformes > Ceratodontidae > Neoceratodus > Neoceratodus forsteri. Next base: position 107,219,893 of record CM028132.1, read on the forward strand.
CATATCAGGATTAAGTTATTTATTTAATCCAACAGTTTTACCAGGAAAGCTATACTATACCGTACAGTACTGAGTTGGTAACAGCTCTTTTCCATATGTGTCCTTGGGGTGGGGAGATGGAGTAGACAATACAATAGGGTACAAGATTAAATACAGTACAAATTAGATGCAGTAATCCAAATACATTTAAGTTGTGCATCCCATTATATCTTTAGTAAAGTAAGCATTTCCGGTTTAAATATTGTACGGTGTGGAACCTGTGTCCAGGGGTACTTATTCTCTTTCATTTCTAGTGAGGCGCCATGGTAATGGGGAAGATAAAGGAAACAAGATCGCCAGCACCAATGAGGCCTGCTATCACCATTATTCTCTACCAGTGGCCCTCCAGGTGGTGGTCCACCTATACAAAGATCCAGAGGGCTGGGAGTGAGAAATCAAAATACCAGCGGCACCTGTAAGTATATACTATACAGTTTACTGTATGCTGTATTGTTTACCAATTTAATGTGAATTAATTTTAGGGCACAATATTTGGTTTGCACAGTCAGTCATGAAACTATGTGGTTATTGATAGTGCAATGAGAGTACACAGGAAAAAATATTTGCTATATTGTATGAGTACAGTGTTTTAGAGATGAGAAATAATAATACAGTATATAGTTACTGATAATATTTCTTATTCTCTGCAAAGACATGTTGGAAAGGTGTGCAGCATCTTCATACTCCAACAAGAAACTCTGGTGTTCCAGCATGGATTTGAACACCCCACAGGAACTACCTCTTCACCGCCTTGCTTGCCTTGGTGGGGCCAGATGATGGGGGCACTGTGGCTGGCTATCCACCCACATGGAATAAGTACTGTCTTATTGATATAATCTATCATAATCAGTGCTCTGTTTTTGTTCTTTCAAATTTATTAACTTAAGTTATTATTTCAAGTAACTGCACAGGAAATACAGGGTTAGGCAGACTTAGGCTGGAAAACTTACTGCACAATAGTTCTGTACTGTACTGTATGTATTAAGGGTGGGGTGGTAGGGGTTGTAACCCTAAAACCACATTTCCATGCTTTTGTTGCTGTGCTATAAGCCCTAACTGGTGCATTAACAGAGTTTTTTGCCATGAATTTCCCTTCTTTTTGAGAAAGTGTAATGTAACTGGTTAGTGGTATGTGTTACTGGGAGCGTGGGCTCCCCGGGCCCTGAGCTTCCTTCGTATTGCCCATTTTTTGCGTAATGGTATGCATCTGCACTCCCACTAATGCATAATCATGGAGCCCTACAACAGTCCTACAGGGCAAGGAACCCTAGTAACACTAATTTGTTAATATCTCAGCAACCATAACAGCTAGGAATAAAATTCTAGTGCCATTGTAATCATGACAGTGAGTACTTCACAAGAGATAAATTGACCAAATCCACGTCTTGCATTGTTTACAAGACATGGTTACTGAAATGCACTGAAAAGGCACCATTGGAACCCTTGTAACATGTTTTTGCCAATATCTCCATAACCGTAGAAGGTAAGGAAAAAATTCCACTGCTGGTATAATCTATGATTTCCAAAATTGTTTCTGTAGGTTAGTTCACCTAAAGGTGATCCTGCTTCTGCTGCTGTAGGTAGCAAAAAATCCATATCTCTCTTCATTTTTGAGATATGGGTGCTGAACGGCATAATGGATGCCGCAGTGTTATCCTATGGGAAATGTCTCAAATTCGGAATGCTGTAACTTTGGGCCCATTGAATGTTTTGGCATCAAACCACCAAAAGGCACATCTGTTGGACCAGGGCTTGGCACTTTGCAAATTTTTACCCAAAAGACCCAACCAGTTTGGTGCAGGAGGATGGCAAATATTGGCAGTTTTTTGTCAAAGTTATTTTGCAAATCACGAAAGTTTCGCAAAAGCAGCACGGAACTTTTGCATTTGCAAAAGTTTTGTGGATGTTTTTCCCACAATTTGTGAAAGTACTTGGGCTCCATGTTTGAAAATGGCATTTCTGGAGGTTTTACCCCACAAAAAAGGATAGGGCAGGTATCCTCGGGACCTGGCTAGGTAAACCCAATGGTAAGTGTTTATCTAGAGGGTCCCAAATTTAAACACAAAGGGCCGGATATTCAAACTGTGCTATTTTATGGTGCAAGCCCTTGCGCTGCACAAAATAGTTGCGAAGGGGTGTGGCCGGATCGATATTCAAAGGAGTTGCTCTATTGAGCAACTCCTTTGAATATCACCCACTGGCCACAGCCACTGTGCATGGTGCAGTGGAACTTGCACCACTGCAAGTGGTCAGAGTGGAGCATTCAACTTGCGGTGGAGCAAGTACCATTGCGCCATGCGCAAATTTCCGATATTCAAAAGGTGACATGCAAATGGGGCCATAATTCATGCAAGGCACGGGAGGTGCCATTTGCATCTGTTTATGGCTCCATTTGCATGCCATTAGCATGCAGGTGCGCCGATCCCTGAGGACTTGCGCCTGGCGCCCTGCCAGGCAGCAGCCGCCGGGGACCGGCGCCCCTGCAGCCCAATCGTGGCAAATGTGAAAATCCCCTCCCCAACTGGCCTGATCATGGGCATAGCTTAAATCACACACCCCACCAGCCCGATCACGGGCAGCAGCAGCCCGCCCCTGAATATCTGATGGTCAGTGACGATACGATCGCTGGGCCGAAGAGGCTGGAACCCCTGAACATATCTCTTCGGTGGTCCAGTGACCGACAGCCGACGCGGCGCATTGCCAGACTTCACCTCATATCTCAGATCTAGCAACCACCTCCCACCACCATTTAGTTCGATCATTCTGCCTTCTCGGCAGCTGACGGTGAGTAGGCATCCCACCCGCCACCACTGCTGATACCGATGCTCCCGTGGGTTGCATGCCGCCCACAGCAGAGCAAGAGCCACCGGGCGTAGCAGCTCACACCGCATAAGGCAGTCCAGATATTTCATTCACAAATCTGACTGCCTTGGTCGGTCATGGCTGCATGCCCATTGGCTCTTGCCTGCACCAATGGCATGCAGTCTCTACCGGCAGTCAGTCGGCGGGCGCGGGTCGGCAGGCGGTCGGTCGCTCGCAGGGTGGATGCTGCCGCCTGCCGGCTTCTGGGGAGCGGGTGGTGGGGCTTCATGGGTGGGTGGGTAGGGGGACACTAGATCACCAGGGATATGGTCTTGGGGTGGGAGGGTGTCGCAACATAATGCAGCCCGCGATCGGCTTATCAGTCCACTGGACCACCAGGGATATGTTTGGGGGGGTTTAAACCTCTTCAGCCCGCGATCGGGCTTAGCGGTCCACTGGACCACCAGGGATACATTCTGGGGAGGTTAAACTTTCAGCCCGCGATCGGGCTTATTGGTCCACTGGACCACCAGGGATATGTTTGGGGGTTTAAACCTCTTCAGCCTCGTGATCAGGCTTAGCGGTCTACTGGACCACCAGGGATACGCTCTGGGGGTTAAACTTCTTCAGCCCGCTGATTGGGCTTAGCGGTCCACTGACCACCAGGGATATGTTCGGGGTTTAAACTCTTCAGCCCGTGATCGGGCTTAGCGGTCCACTGACCACCAGGGATATGTTCGGAGGGAACACTTTGCTGCCCGCGATCGGGCTGCTGGGGTGATTTAAGCTTATGCCCGGATCGGGCCAGTCAGGAGGGGGTGGGGGATATTTACACTTTTGTCCACGATCGGGCTGCAGGGGCACAGGAGTAGGTTGAGGGCCAGCCACAGGTGGTAGCTGCTGTGTTGCACCCCTGCAATGCAGCAGCTCACCTGTGGGTGGCCCCTCAACTTACCTCCTTTTTGGCTCAAAGTTGTGCAGGCACAGTTGGGGTTGCGCTGCACAACTCTGCACAGCCTGGCTGAATATCGGCTGTGCAGTTTATGCATGGTTCCTCCCCCTCCAGTTCAGCATGCATTCATTTGCATTGCGCTGTTGCTCAGCATGTTTTCAGTGGCGCAACTGCCTCCTGCTGAATATCGCAGAATGGTGCAATTCCGGACTTGCGCAGGTGCAACCCTATTGCGCATGGTGCAACCCTTTTGAATATCCCACCCCAGGTATTTTTCTCTCTCACTAACTGAAAACAAGATGGCAGCAGCATGGAAGTAAAAGGGCCATTTGCGAAAGGAAAATTGTACTTGTGACACTTTCATGAGACGCATGTATTTTTTCCCCATTGACTATAATGGGAAATTAGTTTTTTGAATAACTTTTGAATGGTTTAATATTTTTACACCAAATCTTTGAAAGGTGCATCAGTGACCCAGATTGCATCTTCCCTGAAGATTTCAGACTGAATGGACAAATTGTGCTTGCTGTGGGCACAAGCAAAGAAATGCGCGAAAAGTCATTTATTTTGTGTTTTATGGCTTTCTGCAGCTCCACAACCATACATCTGATCATAGCGCATTTTGCCAGATCCAGAGATGTATGGTACCAGACTACACATGCAAAATTTCAAGCAAATCTGTCATACAGTGGCCAAGTTATTAAGGTGCAAAATTTGAGGTTTAACATTAAAGTGCTTACTCAACCCTAACTATATATATATATATATATATATATATATATACACACACACACACACATACACTTGTAAAAAAGTGCTTTAATGCTCTATTTAGGGTCAATGCCACAATAGTAGGGAAATATGGCATTAGGGTTTCCAACCCTAACACCCCACCCCCACCCTGCACACACCAACAGGCATCAGGGGTGTGCCTTGGGGGTCATCAGCCCTAACACTCACCCCATTCCATAAGAAAATAAGCTGATATGGGTACAGTACAGGAGAATGGGGTAAGTGCTAGGGCTGATGACCCCAAGGCACCCCCCCAGTGCCTGTTGGTGTGTACAGGGTGGGGGTTGGGTTTTAGGGTTGGAAACCCTAATGCCTCATTTCCCTACTTTTGTGGCTTTGACCCTAACTAGAGCACTGTTGCACTTTTTTGCAATTTATTTCCTTACTTTTTGAGACAGTATAATAGTATTTTTATTTTATTGTGGGAGTTCAGGGTCCTTCAGACCTTGCACTCCCATCCCTCTGTAGATGGGTATACGTATGTAGTTGTGGAAGCACAGGTCCCTCCAGACCCAGCACATCCATTTATAGGACAACAGTGATGAAACTGTTAACATAGCCACCTTATCACCCCACCTCACTTACCCGGTACAAAAAATTTTTGAATCCACACTAAATCATAATTCTGCACATCTGCAACACCGTTCAGCACAACATGTGTGAAAACACATTTTGGCCAGGATTTGAAAAATGACAGCTGTGACATACATGAGGTGGGGGTACTAAGAAGGCTATGTTGAAAATCAGGGTTAAAAATATTTAACATTTCCAAAGTTATAAGTGGTCATAGCAAAACTGCAATGAATGCTCATAACTTTGGCATTTTTTCATATTTTGACCCCAAATTTTCAACATAATCTTCTTATGATCACACCTCATAAACCCCATAGGTGAACATTTTCAAATCCATGCCAAAATACCATTCCGTGCCACAAGTGCAAAACCACATTTAAGACAGGATGTAAAAAATGACAGCTGTACTTTTCATAAGGCAGTGTGGAAAAATTGCTATGTTGAAAATTTGGAGTCAAAATATTGAAAATTACCAAAGTTACGCATGTGCTTAAAAATAATTCAGTGCATGCTTATAACTCGGCCATTTTTAGGAATTATTGCACCAAATTTTCAATATGGCCTTTTGGGATCCTACCTCATGAACACTGGCACTATCATTTCATTAATCAGGCCCAAAAGGTGATTTCATACAGTGACCGCGAAATCACCTTCCAGGCACAATTAATGCAATGACAGTGGCAGTGTTCATGAGGTGTCGTCCCAAAAAGACCATGTTGAAAATTTGGTGAAAAAATTCCTAAAAATGACACTTATGAACATAAGTTCAAAATGACATTGAAATACATTATAGGGCACTTACTTTGATTTCTCAGTTTGAGGTTTGGCTTTGAAGAATGTAGGCATGTCCCTATCCACAGAAGATGACAGCTTACAACCTCTGGTGGTAACTATAGGATGGGGGTTGGGGTGGCGGGTGCTCAGTTGGAGGGTCGGTATGGGGGAGGGGGACGGTGGGGTTGACAAGAGACTGTTTTCTTTTTTTCAGGAAAAACAAAAAGAAGTTGGGGGACGGTTTTCCTTTTTACAGCTAAATGTAAAATAAATATTTCACAACACTGGAGGTGGGCTCCCCAGTGTCCCACACTGCTGTGTGGGGGGCTACCAGTGCTGACAAGGGGATTGGGCCACCCTGATGTTGGAAAATTGTCAGGGGATGATATCTGACACCAGGGTTGGGCATCCCCATGTCAGAATAATATTAATACATCAATAAAATATCAATGAGAATTGGAGGGTGTGGGGTGCCACTAGACACCAGAGAAAGATAAGGATGGGGGGTGCCACTAGACACCAGGGATAGGGGCCAGTGATCAGTGGGTGGGGGAGTGCCACTAGACACCAGGGAAAAGGGCAGCTGAAAGATAAGTTTGTAGCCGGCAGCATGAGTTCCAGCTGTGGCTGCAGAAGTCAAGAAAAGCCTACTGTTCTCATACAGAGAACACGGGGATGTGCTCCTCTAGCTATGCTGGGCGTCTGGAATTTTTGGTGCCCAGAAAATGGAGTTGTGGGCACTATATAAAGAAACAAACATCAGAATATAGCTAAACGGGTCCTGTTTAGTTAGGTTCTGATGTTTGTTTTGTAAAATCCCAACTGTTTTATCTATTTTTCACCTTTGTTAGGTCCCGGAAAAAAGTACACAAGATGGTGTTTGGCATGACACAAAAAAAATGTTTGGTGCTGTGCCAAATAAGTGCCCGGAAAGCAAACCAGGCATTTGCAGCATCAATATTTTACTTTCGCTGCAAAACATTATCTCAAAACCCCTACTGCGCATGCACAAGTTGGAAAACACTAACATTTAAAGCTTTATAACTCTGGAACTCTTTGATATTTTTTCACCAGACCTGTCAAAGGCACTACCTTGGGACATGACACATATCCCCTGTAATTCTGGGGCAACAGTTCCTTTCCATGTAAGCTGTAGGTGAGAGCAGAAAAAGAATAATGTTTAGTAAAGGAAAAAATTAAGTTTTTTTCTTAAAATGACACATGCAGATCTCAGAAACCACACAAGCTGACATCACAAAAGTTTCCACACATCAAGATCTTGCCTCCTAGACAACACATACAAAATTTCAGCTCATTTCGTCAAAGAGAGCCAAAGATATTCATGAGCAAAAGTTGAAGTTTAACATTAAATAGGCTACTCATCTCAAACTATACTGGCACTATCATGCCCCTATAATATATCTTAGCATGAACTGCTTGACCTTTGCTTGGAGTTTAAAAAATAAAATGAAATTAATGACTGACGTGTGGGTATTATGGCCCACTGCTCATGGGAGGTCTGATTTCAGCTGGTTGCAGTTTCACTTCTTGAAACAAGCAGACCTTGCAAGCCGTTCCAGCCCACAGGGGAGCTATGAGTGCCCATGCTGTTGCACATTATGCTTATTTAAAAGGGATGGGCAAAGTAGCTATACCATATATAAGGAACAAAGTGCTTACCACAATATCAACATGCCGAACAAGTTTGACTAATTACCCTTGAATTAGCTGAAATTTGTAAAGGCCCTACACCATGGCAGGTAAAAAAGGTTCCATGCAATGCAATGATGCAGAAATGTTTTATCTGATTGGAGTTCCAGGGTAGGAGGTCTGGTGTGGAATGCCAAGGGCCACGGCGGACATTACAGCTCTCCCCTTCCACTTTGTTCAACCTTTAAAAACTGCCACAGAAATCCAAGCTAGTACTGTAAGTTCAGTTTTTTTACTTGCCACAGTGGAAAGATAGTCTCCTTTTTATACAGTATTGCCATAGATCCAATAGTTATGAAAACAGTTCAAACCATGAACATGTATGGTTGTGTGGTCACCCTGTAATCTAACCACTCCAAGTCAATCTCCTCCGAGGCTAGCAGGTGGGGCTAAGGGTAACATTTTCATGTCTCTCCCAGCCCAAAGCACAATGCAAGTGTTAACTGAATTGAAAAGATGCTTAGCTTACTGTGGTCTTCAAGGAGCCCATGCACAGACAAAAAGGGATCATTAAATCTGCTTTTTACATAAAAATGAGTGGCCTTTAACACTGTTCTGCATACTGCATACAGCCTGCTTTCTAAGCCACTGAATATGTACAGTTGCAATGCCACAATTGACCTATTTTGAATCACTGGGGCACTTAAATAGCTTGTGGTTATTTGCGTATCTCTCTTCTTAGGAAATCTGACCCCCCCCCCTTTTTCAGAAGGTGCTTACTGTTCATTTGTTCTTTTAGAATAAAATACGTTTCTATAATTGAATAGCTGTAGATATCAGAAGGGTACTGGAAGCATCAGCCGAAGGGGATTGATCAGACTAGGTTTTCTTTAACTTACAGTTAGCGTTATTTATTGTTTAAATCAGTTCCCACAGGGTTTTTGGTTGACGTGGCAGAATGGACAATAATGGAGATGTATTAGTGGGGTGACCAGAATACATTCTAATGGAAACTGTCACGGCATCTCACCAAAAGGATTACTTCATTACTGCAATATCATTAATGCCTGTTTTTCTGTATAGTTTATCCTGTGGTGAAGTAGCAGGGGATGATAAGACCACAGACAGTGTTTCTTGTCTTGTTTGCACTTCTATTTTATAGCTTTTTTGTGGGATGAGGTGGCAGGATGGGGTCAGCTTGGAGGACTGGACAGCGTGTGAGTGGCAGGTTGTGGACCTAGTTTGAGGCAACAGGATGGCCAGACCAAGTACAGATGTTCTAGCACTGGCCCCCTTGGCTAAGAAGGGTTGGCCCAGGAAGCATAGGAAGGAACCATCAGCTCCATGGAACCCTCAACTGAGGGTGGAGGTTCTGAGAGCTCCAGAGACAGAAAGGTATACCTTAGAGTGGTGGGCCTGGGGGGGTTCCCAAACTGACAGGATGGTAGGCAGCCAATAAGCCCAGCACTTCTAGTGTGACTTTGGAGAAGTGCTGTTGAGGGTGTGATTGGCACCTTCAGAGGTGTGATTGTTTACAACAGCCTTCTTGGTGGCCTGGTGTAGGGCCTTTTCAGTAGATAAGGTGTGTCTCAAGACACAGAAACAAGGCAAACAGGAGGCCCCAGGGGGTCAGTGAAGACTGAGATCAGACCAAAATGATTAATTCAAACCATTTTTATCCATGACTGGTACAGAACATGATGAAACCCCAATCAAATCAGCTGGTTGACTTTCAGTTTCTTGCAAAAGACACAGAGCAAAAAAGTGATTAATTCACATAATTTATTTTTACATTAGGGGTTGGTGAAGCCTGAGATCCGACTGAAGTGATTAATTCAAATCAGTTTTGTACATGAATGGCATAGAACATGATGAAACCCCAATAAAATCAGCTGGTTGGCTTTCAGTTTCCTGCATTAGACACAGAGCAAAAAAAAAAAAATAAAAGAGACAGTCTCTAGAAGTGCTGGGCTTATTGGCTGCCTACCATCCTGTCAGTTTGGCTATCTCTGCAAAGCAGTGTGCAAAAGATGGAGATTAGTGCCCAAGAGGTGGATAAGCAGAAAAGGGGCAAAATTCAGCAGAAGGGCAGACAGCAAGGAGAACCAGGGATAAATGACAACCAAGGAAGGGGCTGGAGTAGAACAGTGAAACAGTCTAGGGAGGTCAAATCATGGAAAGCCATGTGTGCAAATGCCAGGAGCCTTAGCAACAAGATGGAAGATCTGAGGCTGTCATGGTACCAGACCTGGACATTGTGGCCATCACTGAAACCTGGTGTAATGATAACCACGACTGGGAGATGACCATACCTGGCTACAACATATTCAGAAGAGACAGAGCAGGCAGGAAGGGAGGAGGAGTGGCACTGTATGTGAAAATGACATAAGGGCCACAGAGATCCAGGAGGAACAAAATGGGGAGAGATACTGTGGGTTGCTGGAAAGGAAAATGGGACAGCCATCCGCACAGGTGTGGTCTATAGACTACCAGCCCAGGAGGAAGAAACAGATAGGGAGTTGATGCTAGCCATCCAAAGGATGGCAGACAAGGGTGAGGTAGTACTGGTTGGAGACTTCAATATTCCAGACGTGGACTGGAGCATCCCAGCAGCAGCATCAACTAGGAGCAGATTTATCCTGGACTCTTCAGGGTGCCTTCCTCAAGCAACTGGTCATGGAACCAACTCGCAGAAGACAATACTGGACCTTGTGCTCACAAACAGGGACAGTGTGATGGGGTACAGTGGGGAGCACCTGGGAAACAGTGACCACCAGTCATTGTGGTTTGAAATCACAGAAAGAGCAGAACCAAACCACACAAAAACACGTATCCTGGATTTTAGGGGGGCAGACTTTGGGAAAATGGGGAGATACTTGAAAGAGGCATTAAGGGGAATGGGACAGGAATCAGGGGTTGAGGAACAGTGGGCAGTATTTAAAATGGGGATTCCAAGAACAACAGAATTATGCATTAAGCAGGTTAGCAAGAGGAAAAGGAAGAGGAGACCATTATGGTTTTCCAAAGAGGTAGCAAAGAAAGTGAAAGCCAAAAAGATTGCATTCAGGCAATACAAAAAGACACAGGCAGAAGGGAATAGGGAGAAGTACCAGGAGAAGCAAAGGGAGGCAGGGAGGTCAGTAAGGGAAGCCAAAGCTCAGACAGAAGAACACATTGCAAAATCAGTGGGTAGAGGGACAAAACCTTTACAGGTACATAAGTGAAAAAGAAAGATAAAGGGAGGATTGTGAGACTGAAGGGAGGATGGGGACGTGGAGGATGACAACAGTAAAGCTGACATTTTGAACAGGTATTTCTGCTCAGTCTTTACTGAGGAAGAGGAGGGTAATGGGTCTGAAGGAGTACAAGGTGAGAATGGTGCAGAATGGACACAAGTCCCTTTACACGAGAAAGGGTCCTGAAGGAACTGGAAGTAATAAGAGTTGATAAAGCAATGGGGCCAGATGGGTGCACCCAGGGTCCTTAAAGAACTAAGAGAGGTGGTGGCTGAACCTCTGGCTATCCTGTTTAGCCGATCACTGGAAACAGGGGAGGTACCCAAAGACTGGAGGACAGCAGATGTAGTCCCCTTATACAAAAGTGGGAACAAAGAGGAAGCAGGGAACTACAGACCAGTCAGCCTCACCTCGGTAGTGGGGAAGATCATGGAAGCACTACTGAAGGAGAGATTGGTGGAACATCTGGTTGTCAATGGACTACAGGACCCAAGGCAGCATGGTTTCACCAGGGTGAGGTCATGTCAGACCAACCTCGTTGAATTTTTTGACTGGGTGACTAGGGAGGTGGATCAGGGGAGGGCAGTGGACATGGCCTATCTGGACTTCAGCAAGGCCTTTGACACTGTGCCACATAGAAGACTATTACACAAACTGGGGAATATGGGTGTGGGCAGGACAGTAGTGTGGTGGGTAGGTAACTGGCTGGGTGGCAGGACACAGAGGGTGGTGGTAAATGGCTGTCACTCCACAGAGGGAAGAGTGACCAGTGGGTACCACAGGGATCAGTGCTGGGACCGGTTCTATTCAACATCTTCATCAGTGACATTGCGAGGGACCTAGAAGGCAGAATTTCACTGTTCGCTGATGACACAAAGCTCTGTTACAGAGTAGACACACCAGAGGGTGTAGACAGAATGAGAAGGGACCTGCAGAAACTTGAAGAATGGTCAGGGTTTGGCAGCTGAAATTCAATGCAAAGAAGTGCAAGATAATGCATATGGGGCACAAAACCCTGGCACAATATATCAGTTGGGGGTGAGGATATAGCATGCACCAAGCAGGAAAGGGATCTTGGGGTTGTCATCTCTGATGACCTCAAGGTAGGGAAACAGTGTGACAAGGCAGCAGGTAAAACAAATAGGATGCTGGGATGTATAGGCAGGGCATCACCAGCAGGAAAAGGAGGTCATAATTCCGCTATACAAGACACTAGTGAGGCCCCACCTGGAGTACAGTGTACAGTTCTGAGACCATACCTACGTAAGGACAACAGGGTAGAGAAGGTTCAGAGGAGGGCAACAAAGATGGTGCATGGATTGCATCACAAGTCCTATGAAGACAGGTTGAAGGAACTGAACATGTACTCCCTGGAGGAGAGGAGGAGAGAGGGATATGGATAGAGACATACAGTATCTTACAGGGAGGAACAGGGTGCAGGAAAACACTATTTTTAAGCGAAAAAGATGTTCCAGGACTAGAGGGCATGGGATGAAGTTGGAGGAGGGCGATTCAGAGGAAACATGAGAAAGAATTTCTTCAGAACGGGTGGTGGACAAGTGGAACACCCTGCCAGAGGAAGTGGTGGGGGCTGAAACAATCACGGGATTTAAGAATGCATGGGATAGACATAAAGGAATTCTGGAGGTCAGGGGTAAGGGGCAACAGACTTCTAGGAAAACAAACTGAACTTACAAGCTCAAATGGGCAGACTGGGTGGGCCATAGGCCCTTATCTGCCAACACTGTCTATGTATCTATGTATCTATGTCTCCCTGACTTCTTCACAGTGCAGAGGATTGGAACCAGTTCACAAGACTATGAAATTTATGTACCAAAACAATCATAGAATTGAAGGCCACCTTCTTCAAATCTGAACTCGACTCTGCCACAAAGAGCCCAGTCAAGCTCTGGAACACAATCAATGATCTGCTAGGCCACTCCCCAGGAAATTCACTCCTGACCAAGATTACCTCTGGCAACTTGACTATAACCGAAAAGATGGATATACTTGACACACTCAATAACCACTTTGCTACTGCAGGCATGGCATTTGATAACTCCCCCCTGCAAACATACTTCACTCCCAGACTGCCAGCCAACTGCCCGAAACTCCGACAGCTTCGCTGCCTTTCTCGCTTCAGCCTGCCTCACTGAAAGAGGTAGAGGACCTCTTGCTTCAGTTGGATACTAGAAAAAGTGCTGGGGCTGACACCTTTGACCCTTACTTCCTAAAAATTGCCTACCACATACTAGCAATACCCGTCACCTACCTTTTTAACTTATCCCTGTCTCAGGGCACCTCACCACCTATATGGAAGACAGCACATGTCATACCACTGTTCAAATCAGGTGACCCTGGCAATCTCAATAACTACAGGCCAATTTCTCTCCTTCCGGTCCTGTCCAAGCTCCTAGAGAAAATTGTAAATGCACAGCTGAGGACTCACCTTGAGTCTAGGGAACTGCTAAACTCTATGCAGTCTGGATTCAGAGCTAAACATAGCACTATCTCAGCCCTCACCAAAATTACTAATGACTGGCAGTGTAATCTTGAGAGCAAAAACTTTATTTGTGCTGTTTTACTTGATCTAAGCAAGGCTTTCGACACCATCGACCATAGTCTGCTCCTCTCCTCCCTTCAAACCATAGGTGTGGACCCCTCCTCTCTGCGCTGGTTTACTGACTATCTTACAGGGTGCCTTCAACAAGTTAAAGCTGAAGGAGGCCTGTCCCCCTTAAAAACTCTGCAAAGAGGGGTAACTCAAGGTTCTATATTAGGGCCCTGACTTTTTGCAAACTACATTAATAACATCGACTACTGTATAAAAGAAGCCAACATCCATCTGTTTGCAGATGATACAGTTCTCTATGTGAGTCGCCCAACACCTGAAGCTGCCTGCAATGACCTACAGTCAGAATTCAACCTTTTGCAAAACCATCTTCTCCAAAAAAAGCTACTTCTTAACACCAAAAAAACTAAAGCGATGGTCCTCTCCCCTTTCATCCGTACAGTTAACCCTATGTCCAGTGGGACAGTTCCCCAAATTACCACAGTTCTAGGTGAAAAACTAGAATTTGTTACAAAATTCAAGTATCTGGGAGTTTGGATAGACCAAAGACTCTCCTTCATTGAACATATCGAGGACTTGCTAAAATGACTTCGGCAAAAGCTTGTCCTGTTTTTTAGAATCAACCAATTTCTCACCAGAGATGCCAAGAAACAACTGGTCCAATCCATTTTCCTATCATTGGTTGATTACGCTGATTTCCTCTACAGCCAATGCCCCAACTCTTACATGGCTAAACTGGAGACACTCTATCATCGAGCACTGAGGTTTATAACGGGACTTCCCTTCGACATGCATGACTGCACCCTATATGTGGCAGTGGGGTGGACATCACTAAAGTTCAGGTGCCACAGAAACGCTGTTCTCTGGACCTATAGAATCATCTCTAATAAGCTGCCTTACTATATCTCCTGCTGTCTTCCCCTGAGTATAATTGGGAAATACGCGTTAAGAAGTTACTCAGCTATTACACTTAAAGTACCCAAAGCAAAATCCCACTTCGGCAGGGCAACCATAAGCTTCGTGCTACCTACCTTATGGAATGATCTACAAAAAAAACTCAAATTAAGCACTCTAATCCATATAAATGCCTTCAAGATGCTTTATTTCCATATAATCAGAGAAGTATGTAACTGCTTCACCCACTCAGACCCAGTACCGGTGTCTGCACTGGTATATAGCCATGCCTAGACCCAATTTTAAGTTCTGATCCCCCAGCTTGCTCCTCACAAGCCTAATTGTTCTCTCTCTTATCTCCCTGTCTTATCAACACTAGGCCCGTCCATCCCCTTATCCTTCCTTTCCCAACCTCGGATAGGAGCTCACTACCCCTGGTTTGTGACATCCTACCATTCCCCGTACTTTATAGCATTCAATCCCGGGGCTCACACATACTCCTTTTCTCCATTCACCTTCTCTACATCCCGTTTTAGCAACTCCTCTCTGTGCACCATGCCATCCTAGCCTTTCTCCCCCTACCTCCCTCCCTTCACCCCCTACCTTCGCCTCTACCTGGTGTATATTTTTACTTTATTTTTTTTCTTCTGTTACTTCCTCCTGCAACCTTAGATAACTTGCTTTATCTTCCTATAGACACTTCTATGTATGTAAATACCCTGTAATCTGTACAATATCTGTATAACTCTATGTACATATGAACTTATTTTTCTTCCTCTCTGTAAACAGTATTATCTGAATTGCCTTGTAAATACCTGTGTTGACCTGTATATGCAATTGTTCATGCTCCAACCAGGTCCATCTTGCAAATGAGCTTCTACTCAACGATGAACACCTGGTTAAATAAAGACTTGATTGATTGATTGATTGATAGATGAAGAAGAATAGCACCACAAATGACATCACCAAGGTGGAATAATGCCAATCGTCACAGGGAAGAGCAAGTCTCTGTATCTAGGAATGTGGGTGAGGCACAGCACACAAACATGCCTAAAAAGTGAATGAAAACACCAGGTAGGCACTGTTTTTATAACAACAATTAATAAATGGTACTGCCATTTTACATTTTTGACAGGCAATTTCAGTCCCTTAGTTGTGGACGTCACAGGCTTTTGAGAGATATGTGAGGCTGCATTTTGTTGTAAGTCTTGTTTTGTTTTATTGACAGGTAACATAAATGGGTCAAGCAAGTGTGGATCAGTGGGCACTCATAAACTGTAGCCACTGGGTGACTATAAGAACAAGACAGTTCCAAGGAGGCGAGTACCTGTCTCTGGACCCTGGTCAAGCCTGATTGCATTGATTCAGATGACAGGGGATGAGTTGAAGTGTTCTGCTGCCATTGATCTTGGCTGAAACTTGGCTGTAGGGGGTCTAAACAGCATCCTGGCGGTACACTAGGGTGGCAATGATCTGGGAGATGAAAAATCACTTGAACTGTTGTGAATGATAAGAGTACTTGGACTTGTTAAAACGCACTTGGCCTTGGGTGCACATGGTATGGTCTCACATTATTCAAAAAAGGCATTGACTTCATGCCCCAAACCCCTGAAAAATTGAAAGATGATACAGATTGATAAACATGATGATGCAGCCATTTATGGACAATATTGGGGTATCTGTTCTGAGGCAGTATGGCATTGTGATAAAGGTACCCCAGCTATATGCCCAGAATAGTGTGCACCAATCACTGGAATTGCTGTGACTGATGAAAAAGGACTTGATATTTTTGCACCCGGAATTGTTGAACATGCAGATTGTGTGGTAGCACATGATTCAAATGCAGTGTTGGTGCCAAGCTCACAATTCTAGTAGAATCAAGAGAGCATGCAGACTGACATATATGGCCATGAGGGGATTTATGGACTCCATTTGTGGACAGGTGTTTCAGTATGATGAAATAGTTTCAAAAGTTCTCCAGTTTAATTCTAAAGATGAAGTGCATTTTTCTGACTTAGGAATAACAGATTTCTAGCAGACCTAAAATGTGTTTTTGAGTCACGCGATGGCATCCAACTAAGCAGCAGCTGGGATACTGAGCTCCCCCCTCTGGCCGCCTGTATTGTGCGTTTTTACAGTGCATCCTGAAGTTTCTTCGATTAATTTAACCAGGAAGCAGCTGTGTTAATAGCCAGCCATCATTTAACAACCTCGTTTGGGGAAATTAAGTGTTTGTTGGGTCGCGATGGAGGTGGATGGGAAGCAGGCCCCAACTACACACTCCCTGCATCCCCGAGAAGGCCGCAGAAGAAACAGAGAAACCAGGCTCCTACCAGGCCAGACCAGGAGGAGATAAGATGCTGCAACTCACTCCACTGACGGAGGATAAATTCTCCAAGAACTCAACCCTCTGAAGGATATCCTTAAAGAATTGACTGAGAGCTCAAATCTCTGCGCAAACGCTCTCCTCTGTCTCTAGGAAAGTCTCAGATGTGGAGGTCAGAGTTGCTTCCTCGGAGCAGTGGAGATCCAGAGCTGAGACGGAGATAAATGAGCTCAGACAGCAAGTGAAGAAGCTGCAGCTTAAAACCGAGGACTTGAAGGGGCGTAACTGCCAAAATAATCTGCTAATAATGGGCCTCTCTGAGCTGGAAGAAGGCCCAGACCTCATGGCTTTCCTGCAAAAATTTCTCGGTAAAGTGGTGGGCCCATCCCCTATTAGTACCTCCTACCACCTTGAAAGGGCTCATCGCTCACTGCGACCTCTACCTGCAGCTGGATCTCCCCCACGCCCTATCATAATGAAGTTTCTCAGTTATGTGGAATGGCAGCACGTTTACCCGAAGGCCTGTGATCTGAAAGAGATTCTCTGGGGAGCATCGAGGATCCGAATTGCCCAGGATTTACCTAAAGAAATTCGGGAGAAGAGATCAGCGTACCACCCTGTCGTACAAAAGTTAATAGCTGCTGCGATCCCATTCAGGATGATATATCCTGCGACATTAAGGGTGACTGTTGGAGGCCTATCTACCAGTTTTAGCACTCCCGAGGCTGCTCATAAAGAACTTGCTAATAGACTGCCTGACCTGTTCAAAGTGCCTGGCTGAAAGACTTTACTGTCTGTTCTGGGTTGGCAGCTTCAGGGCTCTCCTGGAATGATATAACTTAATTTAAAATATTTGCCTGTGTCTGTTCTCTCCTGGTTGTCTGGTTTCTGGCCTGTCGCTTGCAGATGGGTATCTCGCTCTCACCTACCTCTATCTCTGCCTCTCTGTGATCTGTTCCTCGCTACTCTGGCTGTTCTGGTCTCTCCTCTTGGTCTTCTCCGTGGGTTTTCTGGGCTGGGGAAAGATGAGGATGGCTGAGGTTAGGTCCTTGTTGGGTCTTCCTGTCCTGTCTGCTTTGCATTCCCTGCTGTGGAACCTTTGTTTTATGGTTGCGGTTCCCGGGTGGGAACTTCCTGAATGACGGACTGTTTTGGGTCCTTTGGCTTAGCGGTCCCCTCAGAAACAGCAACCCTTGATCTGGCTGTTCCTAAGACCACTTCTTAGTGCCTACTCGGATTAGTGTTTGGATGACAGGATTTTCTCCTCTCCATGGGCTGTGTGGATTTGGGTAGGTGTGTTACCTATACTGCTCTAGCGGGGAGACGATGGGAGGTGTGCTGGTTCGATTGGGGCGGCTGGGGATTGGTCTTTCTTTTGTAGTTAGGGATTGATGCCTCCTATCTGTTCTGTTTTTCCTTCCTCATGCCCTACCCTTTTTCCTCGTTTTCTGCTTTATTTTAATTATCGTCAGGGGCTGGGGGGATGGTATGTGTGGGGGAGGACTTAGTGGGCTTGCTCGCTGGATGTGGAATTCACAGCCGGTGTTGGGGTGGCTAACCTCTGCCTGGGCTGGTTGGAAAGGAATTGGCTTAGTATTGTTGGGGCTTTTCCTTCTCTTAGAGTATACCTGATCTTTGCATTATATGGGTACTTGCTCCCGGCTCTGGGGGGTTGGAGGTTCACGTGGGGGTTTAGGAGGTTCGATATCGGGGGTAACAGGTTATATTTTGGGTTATCTTTGCTCGGACCTCCAGTTGTATATAGTTTTTTCTGGGTTTATAGAGGGGATTGTTCGTGGGGGGTGGGGGTTAATATATGGTATTTTATGGTACCGGTTTCTTTGATGTTTTAGGTGGGGGATTGTTTCTCCCTGCAATTTCCAGTTCTTTGCTAAGCCTAGGACTCTGGCTGGTGGAAGGGGTATATGGGGTGGGGGTTTATGGACCGATACTCCATTTAACTTTTTTGTATGTTGGTTTGTTCGGTCAAATTGCTTTTTTCTGGATGATATGATTATCGTTGGGATGGGGGAATGGGGGGATTCTTTCCCCAAGAACTGGTCTTCTTCAATTTTCTGGTTTTTGGGTTTGGGAGAAGGAGTGGGGGGAGGGAGAGATACAGTTTATGATTCAGATGTTCGGTATGATTTCTGGTCTGTTCTGATTGGCTATCTCTGGGGGGATTTGACAGTTCAACATGTTTCTGGGGTCTTAAGGTTGGGGGTTTGTTTCGGGACTATTTCCATTTGGTCTGGGTCTCACGATTGGGTGAGCTTATTTTGGGATACCGGGTCCCAGACCTTTATATGGGGGTTGCACCTTGCTATTGTATGTGATAACTGCTATGTCTGGATATCTGATTGGTTCATTATATTTTTAAAATGGTTATAAACACAGTTAAATTAGCGTCTTGGAATGTTAGAGGGCTTAGGGATCGGGTCAAACGGCTACAGGCCTTTAACCACTGCTCACTGCTCCACATTGATATTCTTTTTTTTGCAAGAGACACACCTATGTCACGATGAGGCTAGGTTGCTTTCCCGATCTGGTTTCTCTCAATCCTACCTTGCTGGAAACTCTTGCTTTAGTAAAGGGGTTGCGATTCTTCTCAAAAGGCATGTTTTGTTTACGAAAGATTTAACTGTCTCAGACCCAGAAGGGAGATATGTCCTAGTGAAGGGTACTCTCAACGGAGAAAACGTAGTCCTTGGTTCTGTGTATGGACCGGTGGGGGGGAACCCTGAGTTCTTTATGACTTTGGCGGATAAATTGGCTAGCTTTTTGCCTGCTCAAATTATATTGGGGGGGGACTGGAATGTGCCTTTTTCATCGACTTTGGATAGGGAGCCTCAGGATAAACGTCTGCCTTCCCTGGCTCAGACAGCTTTCTGGGAAATGACCTCGATGTTGGGTCTAGGTGACCCCTGGCGCCTTGCCAACCCTTCCTGTCGTGCTTTTTCCTTCCAATCCCAATCACATGGTACTAAGTCAAGATTAGATATGGTATTAGTTAGTCTTTCTTTCCTCCCCGAATATCTCTCTGTCTGGTATTGAGCCGATCATCGTGTCGGATCATGCTATAGTTTGGATACAAATGTCCCTAAATCCTGACTACTCTCGTGACTCTATGTGGTGGCTAAATACTCAGTTATTAAAAGATCACCAATGTGTTTCAGAAATTAGTTTCCGGATATCTCTTTTTCTGGCTGACAACTTGAACTCCACCCCGAGGATTGATATGATATGGGGAGCTCTGAAGTGCTATCTCAGGGGCGATCTTATTAAAATGGCTTCCTTTAGGAAGAAGACATGGCTAGCCAGGTTGTTGGCGCTGGTAAGTAGGATTAGGGAGTTAGAAAGTAATTACTCGACAACCTCTTCGATATCGGATCTCAAGGAGCTTCTCTTAGCCAAGAACGAATACTCGGACCTCTTGAAAGAGAAAACAGAATATTGCCTGGTGAAAACCCAGGCTAAATATCTGGATCTCGGTGAAAAATCTGGTAAGCTATTGGCCTTGTGTTTGCGTGCACTCAAGAGCTCGAGGGTCATCCCTTCTTTGACTTCCCCATCTGGTAATATTGTCTCCTCGCCTAGGGATATTGGGCATATTTTTAAGGAGTATTATTCGGCCTTTATAGTTATTCCTGCATCTTATCCTATAGCAGCTGTCAAAGAATACATAGAGGAATAGGTGTTCACGGTGATAGCAGAGTCTCAACAAGCGAGTCTATTAGTCCCTATTTCAGCTGAAGAAATAAGGAGTACCATTGCTTCCTTGGCCCTAGATAAGGCGCTGACCGGATGGTTTCCGCAAACTTTTATAAAGTCTTTGTTAAAGATTTGACTCCCATTCTTCTTAAACTATATAATTATCTACCGGTTTCTCTGAGCTCGATCCTGCTTTTATTTGAGGCTACTATAGTTTTAATTCCTAAAGCGGACAAGGACCCCACCGATCTGGCTAATTATCGCCTATCTCTCCAAAATTATGATATTAAAATTTAGCTAAAATACTTTCTGAAAGGATCAAGAGGATCTGGTTGGAGCTTCGAGCCCTGAGCAGACTGGTTTTGTTCCCGGAGGTTGGCGGCTGATCATTTGAGGACTTTGTCGCACATCTCTCAGTATGCCCGGACTGCCTCAGGTCCGGTTGCTCTAATCTCTCTTGATGCTGAGAAAGCGTTTGACCAGGTTGACTGGTCCTTTTTATGGACAGTAATGGAGGAAATGGGTTTTTCGACTTCATTTTTGAATATGACACGGGTATTTTATAGTTGCCCTTCCGCTAAGATATACTGCAATGGGGTCTTGTCTTCCTCTTTCCGTCTCTTTGCTGGTACCAGGCAGGGTTGTCCCCTTTCTCCTCTATTATTTAATTTATACCTGGAGCCTTTACTGATTAAACTCAAGTCATCTCCTCAAGTGAGAGGTATCAAGCTTCAACAACGGGAACTAGTTCTGTCTGCATATGCAGACGATGTCTTGCTGCATCTAACGGATCCGGTAACATCTTTAAAGGCAGCTCTTGATATTATCACGCAGTTTAGTTCTTTCTCTGGTTACAAATTAAACATCTCTAAATGTGAGATTTTCCCTTTAAATAATTATACGTTTAAGCAAGATTTTCTCTCCTTTGGAATGAGGTGAACTTCCAGATCAATTAAGTACCTTGAATCTACTTTTTCCACTGACCCTTCCCTTCTGAAAAATTAAATTTGGTCAGAGTCAGAGACTGATTAGCCAGGATCTACAACATTGGTCAGCCTCCTATATCACTTTGGGGTCGAATCAATATTATCAAAATGAATGTTCTTCCCGGATCTTTATCCACTGAACCTGACCAATCTCTGGGTCCTCTTTCTTTTTTCAACAGCTTCACCGATTGTTTTCAGTTTTATTTGGCGGGAAAGGAGTGCGATGCTCCTATGCCACCTTGTCGCTCCTAAGGACAGGGTGGCTTAAGACTCCCTAATCTTCTTCTATACTACTGGGCTGCCCACTTGTCTAAGTTAGGGAGATGGTTCTCCATGAATACTGAGAGCCTTTGCCCAATCTGGCTTCAGTTGGAGAGGGCGCTTCTCTCTGAACTTAGAGTAGATATGTCTGCCTTGTTTTACCTGCCCTTGAAAGTTCTTTCACAGCTGGTCCCAGACAATACGGTGATAGGTTCTCTTAGATCGTGGGCACAATGTCTTAAGTTTTTTCGGATCTCCAAAGTTATGGATTTAGGACAGCCAATAGTTCTAAATCCCAATATCAGACTGGGGAATTCTTGGATAAGACCAAATTGGCTCCCACAACTTAAGGATACCAGGGTGGAACACCTGTTCAGTCAGGACTCGCTCCTTACGTCGGATGATATTCTAACGAAGTTTGATATATCAGCCAAAGGTATTTTTAAGGTATTCCAACTCCGGCACCTGGTGGGTAACAAATTTGGCACTACGGTTAGACATTCGACAGCACCCTTCCTATCTAATATTATTAGCCTTTATCTCTCAGCCTCACTCCATTCGTCGATTTACTCCTATCTCCTGAATTTTAACTCACAGGAGGTGTTGGGGGTCCTTTGGTTTGGACACGTCTTCTCCCTGAGGCTGTACCGCTCTGGACTAATATTTGGCTTAATTTACATAGATATCATACTCAAGATAGGTTTCGGTTAGTACAATATTATATTGTAAATAATCTTTACTATACTCCCGTTAAACTTTTTCAGCGTAACTTGGCCTCTGTTTCGGATTGTTTCAGGTGCTCACAAGCCGAGGGCAATCTAATTCACATTTTTTGGGAATGTCCTAAAGTTGCCCCACTGTGGTCCCTGATCCGGGATAATTTGGATCCCCTTTTGGGTCTGAGCAGGTTCTTCTGCCCGGAAATCTGTGTGCTGGGTGATTTTTCTTATATAGATAGTGTGGAGCGCAGATACCATATGGCTTTAGTGTCCATGGCGGTCAAGAAGTTGGTTTTAAGACATTGGAAGGACCAACTGGTTTTATCATATGCTGACTGGTTGAAGGAGATAATGTCATATCTTCAATCAGAACATTTGATTGCCAGCTATAAGGATCGTATGGATCTGTTTCATAAAAGATGGGGTAAACTCCAGTCTTTATGCTTGCCTTAATAGCAAGGCGCCCAACTGCATCCCTTGGGTCTCATATAGTATATATAGTACCTATAGTACTCTTTTGTGTCATTGTAGATTCTAGACCTGTTCCTTTCTCTTATGTGATCTAGATTGTTTAAAGCTGATAATTTGTTCTGTAGATAGGCTGTGATATCCAGATTTAAGGGCTTTAGGTCTTTTGTTGGTGCCTTGGGAGGAGGGAGGGGTGTGGGGAGGGTTATGAACTTTTGGAATTTTGGTTGTACGATATGTATGTTGTTTTTTCCTTTTAAGTATTTACTGATATGCTGTATATTTGCTTCATGGGGAAGGGGGTTGGGTTTGTTTTGTTTTGGTTTTGTTTTGTTGTTTTCTGTTTGTTTGTATTTTGGAAACTAATAAACTTAAATTTCAAAAAAAGACCTAAAATGTGTTTTGGAGGAAGCCATGGCATGATGTGCTTGGGGATGGATAAGCATCACAGGATGTTCATCTGGTGGCTGAGTAGCAGAGTGATACTCATCATGTGGCAGCATGGTAGTCTCACAGGCTAGTACAGACAGGGTAACAGAGAATTTCGTATCTTTGCAGATGGATTACCCTGAGTCTGGGGAGAGGTAAGGCCTTGGCAGCTGGTTACCTTTAAGGAGGTCAGTTAGTAGTAAGAAGGATAACCTTTGGGCTTTAGCCCAGAGTCAGCAGCACACTCTGATGGACAGTGTGCCTTGGCGAATGGCAGTGTAGAACCACCCTTCACACCTTGGAGGCCAGGAGTCCCTTTAGAGGGCATAACCAGTCTGAAGTTTCTGAAGGAAAGGGGGGGCAGTTATATATACACATTGATATGGTTATCAAATGATTTGTGCTGACTGCCTTTCTATGCATGTCACGCCTGATTGATTGATATATTGCATTTTTCCACCAGTTCTAATTGGCTGTTAATAAATACATGGCTTTAGTCATTTCCTCCATGCAGAATGTATATCTTGATTTTTTAGGGGGTGGAGGGGGTTGTGACCTATAAGACAATTTCATTTGGCATAATTATGATTTTTTTTTTCAGAATGCATGAATAATCTGAAGATTTATTTTTGGAATAAAAAATGGGTATTCCAAAAACATTAACCCAGTTTGACTGTACCAGCCCCTGGGATGCAGTTCATCCCCATCTCTTCACAGGATTAACCCACCAGTGAACTAGGTCAATGCAGTGATGTATGCAATAAGATATGACAGGGTGTGGGTTGTTATGTGATAAATGCATGTCCAGGTGCATTATGAGGCACAATGCGAGAATGTAGAATGCCTTTAGCACCTGGAAATACGGTTATCACATAACAACAAACACCCTGAAGTGTCTTATTGCACTTATAAAATGGATAAACTGATAAAACTGGAAAAGGAAAAAAGCCAACTTTTTAAATTAAAAACTTAAAAATACTAAAAATTAATCCATCACACGTCAGTCATCTGTCTTTTCACACATTTAGTAGACAGAATGTTTGTTTGTCATGGAATGCAGGAATTCAGAACTTCTGCAAAATTCTTCTAGTTGAATGTTCACCTCTCCCTACAGAAAGACATACATTAGAAAGCCTCAGTTCTATCTGTGGAATGATAGGCAGAGTTCCCTGGTAGGCAGGTAAGAACAAGAGGTTTCATGGTTAGAATAAAACTCCAGAAAATAAAACTGAATACTTAATTTTTTTTTAAATCTCTGTATACGAACATACGAACATACGAAATTTGCCAGCAGATAAAGGCCTAGAGGTCTATCAAGTCTGCTCGAATGTGCAGCTAGCACCCCTTATTCTGCAGCTGCCCCTCCCTTCCACCCTTCCCCTTCATTAACCCTCCCCCTTGTCCTGTCCCATCCTCGTTTGAAGCAGTCCACTGTTCTACTGCATACCACGTCAGCAGGTAACGCATTCCACCCAGCCACCACCCTCTCTGTAAAAAAGTGTCTCCTCATCTCCCTCCTGAACCTTCCTCGCTCCAGTCTCATATTATGGCCCCTGGTGGCTCTCCCCTCCTTTACTCTGAACAGCCCCTTTGTACCCATCTTGTTTATTCCTTTCATGTATTTAAAGGTTTCAAGCATGTCACCCCTGTCTCTCCTCTCCTCTCCTCCAATGAGTACATGTTCAACTCCTTCAACCTCCTCTCGTATGATAAGTCCCCAGCCCCTTGATCATCTTTGTTGCTCTGCGCTGCACCCCCTCCAGTAACTTAATGTCCCTCTTCAGATTAGGATGCCAGTACTGCACGCAGTACTCCAGGTGTGGTCTAACTAATGACCTATACAGTGGCAGAATCACCTCCTCCCTCCTCGAGGATATACCCCTTGGCAATACAACCCAGCATTTTGTTGGCCTTTGCAGCTGCCTTCCTACATTGTGCCGAGTTGTTCATTGACCCTGTAATGAGCACACCCAGATCCTTCTCCTCCTCTGTCTGGGCTAGCTGCACTCCCCCTAGCTGGTAACTCCTCCTTGGGTTCTTCATCCCAAAATGCAGCACCTTGCACTTTTTGGCATGAAGGCCCAGTTGCCAGGTGTCTGACCAGGTTTCAAGCTTTGCCAGATCATCCTGCAACCCCTGCCATCCCCCTAGGTCATCCACCACCGCGCCTACCTTGGTATCATCAGCAAACAGACTGATCTTGCTCTTGCTCTTGATGTCCCATGATATGTCTGCAATGAATATCCCAAACAACACTGGTCCCAACACTGAGCCCTGTGGAACACCGCTCGTCACTGCCCTTGGGTGTGAGAGCTCCCCACTCACCATCACCCTCTTTAGCCTTCCCTGCAGCCAGTTTCCTACCCATCTCACCAGCTTTGCACCCGCCCCTGTGCCTACTAACTTCCTTCCTTCCCAGCCTTCCATGTGGCACTGAGTCGAATGCCTTACTGAAGTCCAGATGCAGGACATCCACTGCATGGCCCCTGTCCAGTTGCCTAGTTACCCAGTCATAGAACTCCACCAGGTTGGTTTGGCAGGATCTGCCACATATGAAGCCATGCTGTCTGCTGTCCTGTAGTCCTTTGGCCTCTAGGAGGGCCACCAGCCTCTCCTTCAGGATAGTCTCCATTAGCTTACCCACGATGGATGTGAGGCTCACTGGTCTGTAGTTTCCCGGTTCATCCTTGGGGCCACTCTTGTGGAGGGGCACCACATGAGCCATCCTCCAGTCCTGAGGTACACACCCCAAATGTAGTGAGGTATTAAATAGGTTTACCAAAGGTCCTGCAAGGACCTCTGCCAGCTCCTTTAGTACCCTGGGGTGGATGCCATCTGGGCCTGGCACCTTGTCCACCCTCAGTGCCTTCAAACCCTCTCAAGCTCTGCTCTCCTTGATTTCTCCATCTGTCACCACTTTCCCCCCTGCTTCTGCCTTTTTTCCCACCTTGGGTGTCACCCCCCTCTTCTCTTTAGTAAATACTGAGCGGAAGTACTCATTTAGTGCTTCCGCCTTATTGCACCCTGCTTCCACCCAACCCCCCTCCTTCCTATTCCTTACTATGTGGTCCTTACAGCTCCTTTTTTCCCTGATGTACTTAAAGAAGTCCTTCTCCCCCTTCTTAATGCCTTGTGCCAGCCTGAGTTCCGTAGATGCTTTGGCTCCCCTTACTGCCCTTGTCACCACCTTCAATTCTGTCAAGTACTCCTCCCTGTCCTCCCCTTCCCTGTTTTCTTGTACTTCCTAAAGGCAGCTCTTTTCCTCCTTACCTTTTCCATGACATCCTTGCTCAACCAGATCGGTTTCTTAGCCCTAGCCTTCTTGCTCTGGGCTTTGCAGCAGGTTTTGGTTGCCTCCACTATCCCCAGCTTTATGAGCTCCCACCTCTGGTTAGTGTCCATAATAGATTGAATTCTGGCCAGGTACCCTTTTACCACTTCCCCATCCTCCCAAAGTCGGTCCTCCTGAAGTCCAGCACTATTGTGCCAGATTCCACTCCTTCCTTGCCCATATCCAATGTGAGCCATACTGAGCGGTGGTCACTCCCTGACAGTGGTTCCTCTGCTGTAAGTTCTCTCACAAAGTCCCCATTTGCCAGCACAAGGTCAAGGGTATTTCCTAACCTGGTTGGTTCACTGACCATTTGCAGCAGGAAGCTGTCCTGGAAGGCATCCAGCAGTACCTGCTCCCTTCTGTTCCTGGTTGTTGGGGTGCTCCAGTCCACTCCTGACATGTTGAAGTCCCCCACAATCACCACACTACCCTTCTCGCAGGTCCTCCTGATCTGTCCTGCTAGTTCCCTGTCTAACTCCTCCATATGAGATGGTGGCCTGTACACCACTCCCATTCTAAGAATCCTATTCTTGGAATCCTGGATTTGCATCCAAAGTGACTCCATACTACCCTCCTCCCCTTCCTCCCATACACACTTCAGTCCTTCCTTCACATATAGTGCCACCCCCCCTCCTTTCCCAATCACCCTGTCCCTACGAAATAACCTGTATCCTGGTACAGACAGGTCCCAGTCATTGTATTGGGTGGCCCATGTTTCCGTGATGGCTGCAATGTCCACCTCTCCCTCTGCCATGAGAACCTGTAACTCTGCAGTTTTCCTCCCAAGGCTCCTAGCATTAAGGGTAACCACCTTCCACCCTTCCCCCCTCCATCCTGCCCTCCTTTCCTAGCATCACCAACAGTACTTGCCGTTTGTCCTTTGTCACTCTTATGGGGGTAAGCTCATATGGTTTCCCAACCTGTGGTCTCTGCATATCTCTTCCCCAACTGCCACCCCCCACTCCTAGTTTAAATTCCTAACTTCCTCTATGTACTCCTCTATCCTCTGTTTCAACACTTTCTTTCCCTCCTCACTCAAGTGTAGTCTGTCCTTGGCATAGAGACTACTGTCCTCCCAGGTCCCTCCTCACCCTCCCCAACAGCCCATACCCTTTAGCACAACACCAGGTTCTTAGCCATCCGTTAAATTCCTCTATTCTCAGCTTTCTTGTTGTGCTTGCCTTTGGCACGGAAAGTATCTCTGAAAAAGTTACTGATATTCCTGCCCCCCTCACATAATTGTGCTAGTTCCTCAAACCTCCTCTGGACTGTATCTACTGTCTTGTCAGCCAGGTTGTTTGTCCCAAGATGTATAATTAAATGAGGCTTGTCCCTACCCCTTCTAGCATATTTCAGAATAGACTGTCCCACCCTTTCCTCTGTCATTCCTGGCATGGCCTCCACCCAAATGCAACTATGCCTCTCCCTCTTGCTATCCCACCTAACCCCTCTTAGTATTGAGTCCCCCAGCACTAAGATTCCACCCCATTACTCCGTGCTTGCTTCCATTCATTTCCCTCTCTCATTTCCAGCTCCTCTTCTTCCTCCTGCACATTATTTCCCCCTTTTACCCCTGTTGCAATTCTCCCAGCAGAACTTCCCCCCACTCCAGTTTGGTCCAGGCATTTATCAATTACTCCTCTAATTTCATCATTTCCCTCCTCCACCTTCTTCCTCTCTAGCAGTGCACAGCTATTTTCTGAAGGCCCTTCACAAATGCCCGCTCCCTCTCTCTTCATAGTAACCTGTTCTCTCCTTTCCACTCCATGAGTTTTGCCACTTCTTCACCTCCCCTCATAAGTCCCTATCTCCTCCTTCCATTTGTCTTTTGTCTCCTGACCTGGTTTCCCTGGCAATTGTTTTTCCTGGCCTGGGCCCCTTTGTCTCTGCTTCCCTTCTTCTGGCCCTCTCCTCACCACTGTTGGCTTAAATCGCCCTCCCTCATCTCCCCTTCTTCCTTCCTCCAGTATTGGGCTAAACCCACCCCCAATCTGCCTTGCCTGTCTTAGTTCCTCCTGCAGACCCTCAATCTCCTTTCTAAGTTTTTCTATGTGGTTGCACACTAAACATCCTCCCACACTCCAAGCAATTTTTAGAAAGATTGGTGCACCGCAGTTGTTGCAGCCTACCACCCTACCCATTGCTGTCATTGCCCACCAACGACCCCCCACCCTTCCAGATGCAGGATACCAAACACTCCCCCAAGTCTCCCTCCCTGCTCTATCAGTGCAAAACATTTTCTTTATTTCCTTACCTCCTTTGTTGCACCTGTTAGATATATTCAGCAACTGCTTTTATATTCCTATCCTTCCTATCCACACTCAAAAACAGACTTTAAGTAGGCATTGCACAACCTTCTTCAAACTCCTACTCCTCCTTTCCCCAATGCAATATCAATGTGAAGAAGTAATAATGAAAGCTCCTAGATTTGCATTTATTTCCCTTCCACTGAGAGAGCAGTCACCTCTTCACTTGCTGCTGTTCTTTTCCTGGATGTCTGCTTTTGCTATGACAGATGCATATCCTTTGCCTGTTTGAGGAAGTGATGTCAGAACCCCTGGTATAAAGGAAATAATGGACCAAGGGTGGGACCAGCCCAAGTCTTCCAGAAACAATCAGGTAGCTGAGGCCTCTGGTCAGACCATTAGCACCCTTCCCCCACTCTGCGCCCAAACTTTGCAGCTAGTGAAGCCAGCAACAATGAATCACAATTCTACTCAAAGCCCCCAAAATAGGTTTGCTACCCAAAGAAACAGGACTCCAATTCAAACAGCTTCATCAACAACACATCAAAATAGGCTTGGAATTAGAAGATATATGTCTCCAATTCAAAGAAACAGACCCAGTTAAATCACACCAAATTATGTTTTAAAACAGAAGAAATAGGCCTCTACAAATGCAGCCTGCACACAGTGAATCAAACAAATGAGCCCACTTATAGCTACCAAAACAGGTTTCAAAATTCCAACAGCCCCAAACAATACCCTGCTAACCCCTTAGTAGTAAGAAAGAAAAGAAATAACCTTCTACCAAGTAGAATCCACAAGAAACAATGTAAAACAATAAGCTACTGTACTGTAGATCTGATCCTGTCCCCCTTCTAGTTCCTTCTGAGAAGCCAAAGCACTGAGTTCCAAACTCTGTGATTTCCCTTGTGCTGCTTTCAAAATCAGAAAGTTCCAAACTCTGTGATTTCCCTTGTGCTGCTTTCAAAATCAGAGTTCCAAACTCTTTGACTTCCCATGTGCTGCTTTCAAAATCAAACAGTTCCAAACTCTGTGACTTCCCTTGTGCTGCTTTCAAAATCAGAATTCCAAACTCTGTGACTTCTCCTGTGCTGCTTTCAGAATCAAACAGTTCTAAACTCTATGACTTCCCTTGTGCTGCTTTCAGAATCAAACAGTTCCAAACTCTGTGACTTCCCTTGTGCTGCTTTCAAAATCAGACAGTTTCAAACTCTGTGACTTCCCTTGTGCTGCTTTCAATATCAAACAGTTCCAAACTCTGTGACTTCCCTTGTGCTGCTTTCAAAATCAAACAGTTCCAAACTCTGTGACTTCCCTTGTGCTGCTTTCAAAATCAAACAGTTCCAAACTCTGTGACTTCCCTTGTGCTGCTTTCAAAATCAGAATTCCAAACTCTGTGACTTCCCCTGTGCTGCTTTCAGAATCAAACCGTTCCAAACTCTGTGACTTCCCTTGTGCTGCTTTCAAAATCAGACAGTTCCAAACTCTGTGACTTCCCTTGTGCTGCTTTCAAAATCAAACAGTTCCAAACTTTGGTATCTGAAAAACTGGTATCTTTGTTAAGAGGGGATAATAAAGAGAAAGAACACTTGATGAATTTGTTCATTTTTTAATGTTGAGGAAGTTTTATTTTTAGGGCCCAGGTTGACATTTTCAGCAAGTAAAAGTAGCAGTCATGTTTGAAATGGAAATCAGAAAAATTTAAAAATGCATTAATACGTTAGTGTGCTGTAATATATGGATGACATTTTTTTCCTGTAGGGAATTAGCGACATCAAAAACTCATCATACTCATAATACCATAACTGTGACATCAGAACGTCATGATACTATGATTTTGACATCAGATCAACAGTATGAGATGGAATGTTTGAAGTGGTCAATATATTACATAAAATAATAGGTAGAAAACCAGCAGTAACTAGGCTTGTCATTCCATCTCGGGATTCTGGTGACATCATAAACCACTCAAGCTTTGCTCTTGGGGAATTTATGATGTCACCAGAATCCCTCAATGGAATTACAGCCTTATGATTTCCTGTTCATTATTCTGTCTGTACCTTGAGACCTAGCACTTTTTTAACCATTGGTAATAGTCTCACAAAGCACAGCTGCTGACCAATCAAGAAACAGCAATTTCCTTACCCATTTTATAAAGTCCCCACAAAGCATGCAACTTACTGTATACAGTAAAATGATAGATGTACAGTAATTATGAACAAACACGGGGTTTTATTAGGGTCAGCTTTAGAACCAAAAAGAAAGGGGTTTAGCAGCATGAGACAGCTTGTATAGACCCAGCTGATTCTTCTGTGCTCTTCCCAGTCCAGCCTAAATACACAAGACCACTGTCCATTTCCCTAGCAGCAGCCTCATATTATACTGTGGCTATACTACGCATGCCCTCCTATGCTCAGCCCTGTAACTGCCTGCCCCCACACCACACCTACACAGTACTTTGGTTGCTGTTCCACAGCTGTACAGGTGTACCACCCTCTCCCCCACTGGTATCAGTGTAAACCCTTATGCTGCTTCACTGGGTTTCCAGCCATGGAAATGTAGCAGCCCAACAATGCTTCATGTGGTTGGCCAGTGGTGGTGCACCTAAATAAATTACAGCAACACTTTAGAACTCACATAACCAAACCCAAATGTTCTTAGACCCACAAGGGTATTTGTAAATCCTGGCCAGATGATCTAGTCCAGTAAATGCTTTCCAACTATGATACACAATTATGCAGTTGCAAGGCAAGTCCTAATTTTCTCATGTGTCTCCCAACCAGGGGATCTACTTTGATGCACAAGGATGAGGGCACAGTATGCAACAAGTCCCTCTCTGTCTGGTGCACTATCTCAGCTTCCATTCTGAAGACCTCCAGTGTCAGCTGGTACAATGGCTGTTTTTCAGGTCCAGGTCAGCCTCTCCTGAGCTCAGCATTCAGCAGCACTACTCTGATGCATACACTCTGCAAGTAAGAATCTGATCCTACCTGCTGAATACATCATATCCAGGCATCCAGTCTCTATATGATGGTAAATAGCACTGGGTTGTAATACTGACTGGGCATCCTCCCAGATTAACTGCAGTTATAGTTAGACGTTTCTCAACAGATAGCTGCAGACTTCAGCTTCAGATTGCAATGAGAGAACATGCAATTACCTCTTTTTCTCAGCAGGCATTCTGCTTCTCACTTCCCTCATGCAGATGCAGCACAGCTTCAGCTACCTCAGCTCTTTCAGAAGTAGGTCACTTCAGACCCTCGCAGATTGCATTGGTTCTGGAACAGTTCATGCTATCCACTGGGGAACTGCAGCTATTAATTGGTGGTTCAAGTTGTAAATTAGTTTAGGTCAGTGTGAAATCCTGTCACTCAACTGACGATTGGATGCTGTAAAGGCATCTGAATTATTTAAGTACACTATAAATCCCCAAGTGGTTAAAGTTCTTGCATGGTCATTCTGAGCCTGATTGGTCACCCAGACATCCTCTGACCCAATCACCATGCCAGCTTGTGTCAGAGGTGATGAAGATGGCCACTGATTTGTAGTCCAAAAGGCAGTCTTTCCCAACTGGCTTTATTATCACAAAGTTCTGTTGCTGAACAACAGTTTGAGCCCCAAACTCATTCTGCACAGACGTGCTTACATGTGTGGCTTGGTCGGGGCAGTGAACAGGGGATTCCCAGTTCAGTCGAGAGCACTGAGGTGATGACTGTGTTGGCAGTGGCTGGTGCTTTTGATGTGGGAGTGCAGGTAGCCTGAAAGGTAAAACCCCCATGGGGGGGTACACTTGAAATAATGGGCCATAAAAGAAAACTTCAGATTGTGAGTGATACAAATAAGACTGTACTTAAGTTTACGCAATTCAAATTAAAGATAAAACCACTAGCACACCAAGCACAGCATAGAACACACATGCTGATGTTGAACATGTGGCCACTACTAGCTGTGCTCCACTTCAATTAAGAACTTAAGCTGCTGCACCCCTGGAACAATAGACAATGTCCCAGTTTGTGACAAAAACAACTGCATCCTTAGAAGTCACATCAGCACTTTGTACATCAGCCATTTCTCCTGTTTCCAAAAGTGTGGCATCTCTAGAAGTAGCAAGTCCTGTCCCTGCTCCATGCAAAAGTGTTGTCTCTTGAAATACTTGATTCTTGATCTGACACTGTGTCTGGAAGTGTTACTTCTTACAGAGTTAGTGGTTCTACTGCCCTGGTTCTGTGAGTTGCTTTTATAGGAATCTCAGAAGTCAGTGAACAAAGTGGGTTCATGGAAAATCTGAACCAGACTGCAAAAGCCCATTCTGATTTAATAGTCATTGACGGGTACATCAGATTAGTTTGGAAATGCGACAGGTTGTGGTTAGAGTATTGTGGCAATGCGCCAGTGGTGTTCTGTAAGTTATGTCTCAGAACAAAACTAACTCAACAACTAGATGTTCAGTAATGAAATCAGAAAGCATTACAAAGCATAAATCTTCCAAGAGGTGTATTCCAGCCAAAGAACATTGTTGCTGGCAAAAACAATGCAGCAAGAACAGATTAAAGCAGTTAAAAAATCAGAGATGGCAGTAATAGTTGCTCTAAGAAAATATTTATTTTGAAGCAAACCCAAGTCTCCCAAATACAGTTGTCTCAGTGATAAACTGTCTGTATATTGACCATGGAGTTGAAGACCTTAAAGCTTTAAAACTTCAAAACTTCCAAAGCTGATTCACACATAGATTACAGGCACTGTTCCCCAGTAAATCATTTTCAATCTGCCATTGCTGCTGGGATGGAGGGTAACATCATCACCAATTTAAAACAAAGTCCTTGTCTTAGCATTCTACTTGATGAATCTATGGATATTGCAGTGGGACTGAAGCTCACTATTTATGTGCAGTTTATCAATATTGACTCTGGTTTATCTGAAGCACATGGCTGCAGTGAGCAGAGCTCTGCAGATGTTTTGCGATTTCATTAGAAAAAGGGAGCCTTCCAGTTTCCTAATGGACTAGGTAATATTGGAGGTTTTGTGTTATCAGTATGCTGCTGGAGGTTTTGTGTTATCAGTATGCTAATTAATTGTAACAGTCTGCTGAGGAGATTTTCAAAGCACTAGTTTGTGTGCTAAGCTTCAGTCTGGGTGGAATTATTATTGAAGAAAGATTCATAGCTCATAAACATGTCAAGTCACTGAGGATTTCCCAGGCATAAAGGGTAATTGAAAGTGAGGAAAGAGGTTTCAGATTTCAGATGCTATGTTGAAAGGCCAGAGACAGGCCAGACAAAAACTGAAGCATAAATGAGAACTCAGACCAGAGACCTACTTCCACATGAAGTACATAGTTTTATTTTTCATCAGCCAATATTCTTTATTCCAAACCTTGCAACATTTCGAGATCATAAAGGCTTCTTCATCAGGGAATTAGATGAAATTCACATAATAATCATAACATTAGTATGCAATGTTTCACTGCTAACATACCTCACAAAATAATTCATATGATCAATTTTTTATTCTTTTGGTAACTACAGTAGGAGGCCCACTAGGCACAAGTGCCTGTTTTCATGGGCAACCTGGGAGCACTGGGGTGGTTAAATGACTTACTCGTAGTCACACAGTATGCAAGTGGAGGTTGTAGGACTCAAACCCAAGTCTGCAGGCTGTATCTAACTCATTCATAGCTCACTAACCTCTAGGCTATACTGCCAGCCTCAATTGTGATATGGAGCGGAATAGTCTCCACATGACCTTAATAGTTCCACACTGTATGCACTTCCTTATCTGTTTTCTTTAAACATTTTTCCAAAAAATTTGTGTGCATAAACATATATTAAATCATGCTCCTAAATATCAATATAGACACTGAAAAATCACAAAACATGATATTAAAATTTAATGGCCACACAATTGTCTACAAAAAAAGTTTATTTTTAAATGCTATATCAAAATCGTCACCAGACAGAAATACAAATAATTAACTGAAGCAGGTTTGCTAAGAAGTCACTGTGCTACTATGCTATATGCTATCACAAAGGAAAACATGTAGTTCATCATACCACTCTTTAAACATGAACAAAAAATACATTTTCAATATAGACAGTTAACCTAATTCATGTCAATCCTTCCTAAATTCTCTGTCCATTGTAGCCCCTACCACCCCCACTGTTAGAATATTCCAGGCGCCTACCACACTCTCCATGAAAAAGTATTTTCTCACATTTCTCCCGAGCCTTCCCACCATTAACTTTATTTTGTGCCGCCTTGACTTGAAACATCTCTTACTTTGGAAGATGTTTCCTTCCTGTACTCTGTTTATACCAGGCATGTATTTATATGTCTCAGTTATGTCTCTCCCCTTCCTCCAGGGAATACATAATTAACTACTTTAGTCTTTCTTTATAGGTCTTATCCCATAGGCCCTGCACCATTTTACTTGCCCTCCACTGCACCACCTCCACATTGTCTATGTTCTTTCTCAGATGGGGCTTCCAGAACTGGATGCAGAATTCCAGGTGTGGTCTCTCATGAGTGTTTTATGCAGGGACAAGATGACCTCCCTCCTTCTACTCCTGATACCCCTTCCTATGCATCCAAGCATCTGGCTAGCCTTTCCAGCTGCCTTATTTCACTGCCTAGTTTCTCTTAGGTCCTCTGAGATGATAACTCCCAGATCCCTTTCCTGCTTTGTGACTGGCAGTACCTTCCCACCTAGTTCATACTTTGCCCCAGGTTCTTGTGCCCTATATGTTTGATCCTGCTCTTCTTTGCATTGAATCCTAGCTGTCATTCTTTAGATCATTTCTCCAGTTTCTTTAAGGTCTTCCCTCATTCTTTCAACACCCCCCGGCATGTCCACCCTATTGCATACCTTTCTATCATCTGTGAAGAGGCATACCTTCCCCTCCAGTCCCTGTGAAATGTCCCCAGTGAAGACATTTAAGAGGACTGGCCCCAAAACCAACCCCTGCGGCACCCTGCTCATCACCTCTCACCCAGAGTACTCCCTGTTTACCACAACTCTCTGACTCCTGCCATTCAAGCCTTATTCATGTTATTGCTGATTTAAATGAGGTGTCTAGTGGCAACCCACATCCCCACCCACCCACCCTTGGATGTCCCACTGTGCCTGAAAAGAAGAAAAACAGTCCCTTAATGTCTTTTTTTTACCTATAAAAATGTGTGTAGACAGTGCACTGCTATGTTATACTGGAATATATATGCATATATGTGTATATGTATTAGTGTGTGTGTGTGTATCACAACAATTAGAAAGTGCAGTTAGGCGGCTCAGTGGTTAGGGCAAAAATTGCTAGTCTATATTCCCCCACTATCTAGATCAGTTTCAGCCTTATGCATGTCATTGATGATTTAAATGAGTTGTCTAGTGGCATCCCCCACCCTCTGATGTCCCTCTGGACCTCAAAAGAAAGAAATGGTCCCTCAATGTCTTTTTTTATAATCTGTAAAAATGTGTGTAGACAGTGCACTGCTATGTTACACTAGAATATATATTCATATATGTGTATATGTATTAGTCAGTGTGGGTGTATCACAATAATTAGAAGGTTTAGTTAGGTGGCTCAGTGGTTAGTGCAAAAATTGATAGTTTACACATTTCTCACTGCCCACAATACCATTATTTTTCAGCCATATTGGCTCTGGCTAGAACCTGTTTGTCTTTGACACAACTCCCTGTTGCCACTGCTATGCTGATTGTTAAAACATATGGCTCAAATAGATCTTAACAATATGTGTGATTTTGCCACAGATGGGGCAACAACCATGACAGGTGTTAGGTCTGGAGAGATCATTAGATTTAAGGAAATGTATCCAGGAATTACTTCATGCCATTGCATTTCACACAGAATGTCACTTCTCTGTGTAAGTGCTGCAGATCACGTTCTTGGGACTGGGTTTTCAAAATGACATAGGACTAAGTCCCACACTGTGACTGATGTTATGGTATGAAATCTTGCAGCTGCGAAGTTTGGTATTTTCAACCAGTGCAGCTGTGGGGGATGTTACACCTGGTCCCACGAAGCATAACTTTTCTCTGCAGCTGTGCCAAAAAAACAGTCACAAGCTGCTGTAAATCATTGAGTCCACTGCAAACTGGCTCCAATTTTAAAAATACCGCAGCTGCAGTAAAAACTATGGCTCAGCAAGTGGAGACCCACTTCCACCAGTTTTTCCTGCAGCTGCAGGAGTTATGAGGGTTTTGAAAATCTAGCTCCTTATCTTGTCAAATACAAGGAATCACTGAGCATTTACAAGTTCATTGAAAATTTAACTAAAATGTCAAATGCTCTGACAAACATTCAGAACGTACTAACTGAGAAACAATAAGAATTCAGTGAAGTTTTTCACACGAGGTGGCTATGTTTTGAGGGTGCAGCTGATGAACTGCTTGTTCATTTTCCTAGTTTAATCAGTGTGCTTGCTGCCATAGAAAATGCCAAAGCTGGCCAGCCTGGTGACACAGAGGGCTGAGGTGCTGGCACCTTACTTCACACCACGCTGGCAACCCAGGTTCGGGAATGACCTCAGGCTGCCGCGGTGCCAGCTCAGAGGGGGGAGGGTTGGAATGGGATCGTGCTATTGCTCTCCCTTCCATAGGGGTGGATGCCCAATCTGCCATAGTTCTGCTCCCACTGGGTGGAGGTCCGGGTGGGTAGCGTAGGCAGTCAGGAATGGCGATGCAAGTCTGGAGATGGGAGGAAGGGGCCTTCGGATCCCGGTATGTGCGTGCTCCTCCCACATGTACACGCATGTGTATGTTGTGGCCTGAGGGGGAGGAGTAAAATAGAAAATAAAAAAAATATGTATGGGGAAAAAAAAAGGAAGTGCCAAAGCCAAAGGCTTGTTAAAATCTATTCCTACTTACAAATTTCTATTTGTGTCTTATTGTCTTTCTGATGTGCTGCACCAATTTGTGTTCATGAACTGAGCTTTACAGTGGAAAGATTTCTGTCTTGGTAAATGCATGACATGATGGCTATTATTGCTACAAAACTAAAAGAGATTGACAGAGGGACAGCTGTGTCTATTACAAAATGTAAGGAGTTGCCACCAGAGGAAACAAGGTCTGAGTTTTCAGGAAACTTACTTAGACACAGTGACAAAAAAAAAAACAAAACAGGATAGTAGCAACTTCAGAATGTAAAACATTCAACCAAAACTTTATCCAGTCCATTAAGGTTCTGTGAGATGGAAAGTTCCACAGTTCTGAGGGGTCTGAATTAGGGGTGCTCAGATTCTCTAGAATGTGTTCCATTTTTATCCATCAGGAGTCGGATGCTGTTCCAATGCCAGTAAAGGTATCAGGACATTACCATTATACGAATTTCAAGTTCTCCATATGAATACTGGTACTTGTAAAACCTCCTCTGCTCATTACTCACAAACACTATGGGCCCCTCGCCTTGTCTGGGATCTTCACCCTTTCTTCTACCCTTGTGTTTTCCCAATTTCCCATTTCCCTACCTTAAGGAGGCTGCTGCTGGAAACATCTGGGGGGTCCCTCCATCTGGCTGTGTACTGCTGATTTCTGACCTGTGGTGTTATGCTGGTACAGTGGCACTTTTCTTACATGTTTGCCAGCATTCAGTGACATGCAGGTCAACCCAGATAAAACAAGTTTTAAAGATGCATGTAACCAGGAATACAGCTGCTTCAAAAGTAGTGAAGAAACATCTTTCAAAACAGCTACTGATGTATGCAAATTTCTTAACACATATGGTTACCTATGCCTAACAAGTCTTGCTTCTGTTTTCCTGATAATGCCTATATCCACAGTAGATTGCGAGCATGGATTCAGTAAGCGAAACTTTAGCAAGACACATTTTAGGAACTTTTTAAACACTGAGACTGCACACAATCAAATAATACTCTCCATGGAATGACCCCCAGAATTAGAATTTCCATTCTGGGACTGTACTTGAACAATTGGCCTTGAAACCCTGTTGCCTTTTGTCCCTCAATGGTGTTTTTTAGACATGACATTGGGAAGCACAGCCTTGTGACATCACTGGGATTTGATAATGGGATGCAAAATGCAGTCTAATGACTGAGTTACTTTACTTGTGAATCCTGAATGGCCTGATAGAGAATTGTTCAAATGTACGCTAATTATGAAAATACAATAGCATTTTTGTATAACATTTTTCATTCAGTGTTTCTCAAAGTACTTTATAAATCGGTGCAGTAGATACTGGTAGTACAGGGTTTGTATGTAAATGTAGCTGCCTTTATGAGTTCAATAACATGAAATGCACAGTCATGGACAGTTGCTTATTTAGTCTGTGTTTTCTTAGGAGAGGAAATATTGGTAAAGAGGACACTGCAAGTAGTACAACAGTCTTTGCAAAAAAGTCCCATGGATTCTTTACTAGTGCTGTATGAATACTGAATATTACTTTCCGAATACCACGAATAATGGGCTATCCAAATATTGGCAAACAAATACCGAATAGTCCACAATCCGGCTGCTATTCAGTATTCGGCCATGTGCAAGGAAATAAAAGTCATTCCCACCCTCCTAGCCCTGGTGTCTAGTGATCCCACCCCCCCAGCCAATCCCCAGTCCAAAATGAAGAATACCCCCTCTCCAAGACCCTCAGCAATACCCCCAGTCCCCATCCCCAAATGTATAAAATAAAAAATTCCTAGTTTCCTGGTGTCTAGTGGACCCCACCCCCACCCTGTCAGGAAGTGCCTTCCACCCTCTCTCCCTCCCACCCATGACCTTGAGTGGGCCACCAGCACAGCCTCCACTCACCTCCACGGCCGGCAACCCAACTGAGTTTTTAGTGAATGAGTGCATACTTGTAAAAGGACCCCTAGACACCAGGGATAAAAACATTTATTTAATGCTGGCCAGGAGGGGGTGCTCTTTAATTTTTAAATATCCCCCTCCCAGCCATCCGAATAATGGATAACGAATACCGAATAACGAATATTGGGGCACCGAATATTCGAAAAAAGGTATTTGCACAGCCCTATTCTTTACTGCCCATCTGGACAACAGCCAGAGATCTGTTTCAGTTTCAGTTTATTCTTTTATACTGGAAAGGCATGTAAGAAAAGTTGCCTGTTTTCACAAGCGTCCATTTAAGACAACAATAGTAGGTTACAGGGTTACAGGAAAGTGTAATTACATAGTAATACAAGAATTAATGAGTACAAAATAGGTGCCATCAATGCGAGTACAAAACATTACAGTAAGGCAAAATATAGTCATACAATAAAATGACAGTGAGGCAAGAGATAGTCAGCTTAAATTCCTGTGTAATGGACAGTACCTAAAACAGGAAATAACCCCATAGTACTGTGCTGTGGTGTTAGTGCTGGGTATGAGCCCAGGTCCCCAGTGTGGGACATCATTTAGGACTGCACTGCAGTGTCAGCATTTGGCAGGAGTCCAGCCCCTCAATGCAGGAAACCAGCAAAACTGCACTGCATTGTCAGCATTTAGTTTGGGTTCAAGTATACAGTGTGGGACACCACCAGTGCTGTACTACTGTGTCAGTATTAGTGCTCTATTAGACATGGGTAAGACTCCAGGCCTAGATGGAATTACAGTGGAATTCTATAACATATGTATTAAAGAATTGATACCAATATTGACAATACTCTTTAACTCCTTAATAAAAGATGGCTGTCTCTCAGAATGTTTTCAAGAAGCACTTATACTTTGCCTAGAGAAGGGAAAGATCCAAAATTATGTGCGGCATATCACTTGATTTCTTTGTTAAACTCTGATTAAAAGATATTTACAAACATAGTTGCTAACAGATTAGCGAAGGTGTTACTTTCTATTATGCACTCTGATCAAACTGGATTTATAAAAGGAAGAAAAGGCTTTAATAACATTAGGCATGCCATAAACACACTAACTATGGGAGCGCAAACAGAAGCAGCTGTTATTTCGCTTGATGCATAAAGCACCTGTGACTTTTCAGTGTTTTCCTGTTATCTGTGTTTTTTGAGATATTTCTAAATTAAATAAAGTATGATACGTTTAATAAAAAAGAAAAGGCCTTTGACAGACTGGACTGGGCATACCTAATTCAGATAATGGAGAAAGCAAACTTGGGTTCCAACTTTACAAAATGAGTTAGTTTAATATCTAGGTCACCCACAGCAGAAGTTTTAACAAACCAAGCCATCTCCTAGTCTTTTAATAACTGGGAAAGAGGCATGAGGCAGGGTTGTCCACTGTCTCCCCTCCTGTTTGCCTTGGTCTTTGAACAATTGGCTATATTAATAAGGGAACAGAGAGAAATAGAGGGGTTTTGTATAAGAGGTAGACATCTAAAACTGGCCTTGTATGCAGATGCTATTCTGCTATACCTGAAAGAGCCAAGTGAATTAATAAATATTATCATAAATTCAATAAAGGAATTTGTATCACTATCAAATACTTCAAATACTTAAAGGGTATGAATAGGGTTAGTCTGATAAGATTAAGGGGGGAAGGACACAAAGGGACACAGTCTGAAACTGGAGGGTGGAAGATTCAGCAGGGAAATGAGGAGACACTGCTTCACGGAAATGGTGGTAGTGAGGTGGAACACATTGCCAGAGGAGGTGATATCACTGAAATCTGTGGGCAGTTTTAAGAGGGGGTGGGACAAGGGTCAAAGGTAAGGTCAAAACTGGCAGGAAGCTGGGGAGGGGGAGTCAGCAGAAGGGGTGATAGAAGATGGACTGGCAAGGGGTGGGGGGTAGCTGCAGTAGATTAGACTGGGAGCTACGCACTCGAGCAGACTTGATAGACCATATGGCCTGTATCTGCTGACATTTTTGTATGTTGGTATATATCAGGATACAAAATGAATTAGCGAAAATCAGAGGTATTGTCTGTTAATCCTAAAACTAGTCCCATACAACTTCAAGCTACCCTTTTAGAATTGAAAAACGAAAAAGGAAGTATTTGGAAATTACATTAGCTCGAATGAAAAAGTTATTTCACTGGAATATTAACTATAGACCAATCTCCCTTCTTCCCATACTTTCAAAACTTCCGGAAAAAATTGTGGATACACAGCTGAGATCTTTCTTAGACAATGCTAGACTACTCAACTCAATGCAGTCTGGCTTTAGAGCTAAGCACAGTACAATTACGGCACTGGCAAAAGTTACTAATGATTGGCAACGGGACCTAGACAACAAAAAATTTATTTGTGCCATGTTTCTGGACCTCAGTAAGGCTTTTGTCACTGTTGTCCACTGCCTGCTCCTCTCCTCCTTAAAAACTATAGGCATTGGCTCAACCGCACTGGGATAGTTCCAAGACTACCTTTCTGATAGACAGCAACAAATTAAGGCTGATGGAGAGATTTCTCCACTTAAACCGATAAAAAGAGGTGTCCCCCAGGGCTCCATACTGGGCCCATTACTGTTTGCCATTTATATCAACAGTTTGGATGTGGGCATCAAAGATGCCAGTATTCACTTGTTTGCTGATGACGTGGTGCTCTACTTAAGCCGGGAATCTCCTGAAGCTGCCTGCGCTGAGTTACAAGTTGACTTTAATACTCTGCAGTACCAGTTCCTTAGCAAAAAGTTACAACTAAATGCAAAAAAAAAAAAAATCAAGGCCATTCTTTTCTCACCATCAGGCCCAGGGGCTTACTCTGCTGTCGCTAGTCCATTACCATCAATCTCTATCTTATTAGGAGAAAATCTTGAATTTGTGACTAAATTCAGATACCTTGGTATTTGGCTAGACAACAAAGTCTCTTTTGTGGAACACAAAGAAG
This sequence comes from Neoceratodus forsteri, assembly GCA_016271365.2. NCBI lineage: Eukaryota > Metazoa > Chordata > Ceratodontiformes > Ceratodontidae > Neoceratodus > Neoceratodus forsteri. The sequence continues at coordinate 107,262,414 of CM028132.1, forward strand.
AACTGCTGAAAAAACTGAGGCAGAGACTTGGTCTTTTTTTCAGAATTAAATGCCTTTTGACCCCAGACACAAAAAGACAGCTTGTCCAATTTACATTCCTTTCATTAATTGACTGCCAACTTCATTTATGGCCATTGCCCTGCCACATATCTTGCAAAACTGGATGTATTATATCATAGAGCACTGAGATTTATAATTGGCCTCCTGTACTCCACACATCACTGCTCTTTATATGCAGTCATAGGGTGGCCCTCCCTTCAATACAGGCATTATAGAAATGCAGCCCTATGGATGCTCCTAGCCCTTACCAACAAACTCCCACAATACGTTGTTGACTGTCTCCCCCTTAGTCCTATTAGGAACTATGCCTTAAGTCAATCACAGATTTCTTTGAATGTCCCAAGGGCCACCACTCACTTTAGAAGGGCTATGCCCTACCTACTCTTTGGAACAGGATACAAAAATTGCTGAGACTTAGCTCACCTGCCAGTCCTTCCTTCTTTAAGACCCTCCATGACAAAACGTTTGCTGAATTCTGTAATTGCTTCTATCTCTCCTAGCAGCTTGACTATTGTTCTTCTCTTCTTCACCACTAGTCCCAGCTGCTTATCCAAATCAGCCCTTGTCACTACTACTCCCCCCTCCTCTGACCCACTTGCCCTTAGCACCCTCTGCATCCCTCTTATTCACCACCCCCTTCTGCCACATTTACCTAAGGCTTACACACTGTTATGCGCACCTCCATAGCTTAGGAATTTCCATCCAGGCCTGTAACGTGCTTCTGCTGTACAGGAATATAAATAATCTTTCTTTTTTCTTCTATGGTTCGTATACGACATCCATACACGTCCTGCTTCTGTGGGAACTGTATATATATATATATATATATATATATATATATATATATATATATTACGTTCAGGTTGTGTTATGTATATCTTTCTTGTACATGTGACTTGGAATGTAAATACTCTGCTTCTATCAGTATTGTAAACATGTTGTTCCTTTTGTATTATGTATATGTAACTGTACAATTTTCCCTGCCAACAGCAGGTCCACCTTGTAAATGAGCTTGCTCAATGGTGATCGCCTGGATAAATAAAGATTTGATTGATTGATTGATTGATTTGGTAACAATTTTAAAAATATTGGAGCAGTGGGTAGATCTACCTTTAATGTTAACTGGAGGAGTTCAAGTTATTAAAATGAATATACTCTCAAACATTTTATACACATTACAGTTACTCTCCATCTCCATAAATAACAAACTGGTCAGAGCCAACAAGGCTGCATAATGCTATTTTATGGGGATTAGGAGCCATCTACAGGGAAATTGCTTTTATATGAAATCTCAAGCAGCTCAATATTTCTTTCAAACTGCATGCCAAAAACAATATTCCTCTGTGATTGCTGGCCCTGTTAAAGTTAACACATTCTCTGGTATCCACAGGTACATCCGACCCTATGACTGCTGGGCCCATTAATAAAAAATAATTCCCTGGTGTGCAGTGGCTCCATCATTGTTCGATCGCCTGCCATGTTAATAAATAATTCCCTTGCTGCAGTATAAGGTCAGTCTAGTCCAGTGGTATGGAGGGATGAGGCACTGTGTGCCTTGACTCTCGCTACATCAGTGACCCGAGCTCAGGAACATACTCAGGTTGCTGAGGGTTGGAGAGAAGACTGGGCATTTAACAGATAGCTGTCCTGTCCCTGGGTGGGAAGGCATGCTGACTCATGCTTTGCTTCCCCCAGGTGAAGGCAGTAATTCAGCTGGAGGGGGAATGTGGAAGTGGCTAGCACAGGCTACCCACCTACCTCAGTCACACACTATCAACTAGATGGCTGGCTCAGTTCTAGATGTGAGTGACTGATTGGGGGAGGATGGCTCTCCCCTTCCTGGCCCTATCATGGGTGGGGCAATCCACGGGAACGTTAGACTCAGTGGTTTGGGACAGGGAAGTGGCAGACAGAGGAGGTGTTGACAGGGCTGAGAGCCTGCCTGAGTCAACTAGCAAGGCAAAAATGTTTATGGAGGTGGGGAAAATGCTGCAGTATGTATGACCTGAACACATATACACAACCCTCCCATAATGGGGGTTACAGTAAACCTACCAAGTATAGGTAATATGTACATGATCTCCTACCAGGGTACTCTGGAGCCAGATGGAGGAGTCTTAAAGGGATGAGGTTTCTTAGACCTGTAAAATAAGGATACACAGTTCATAGATAGTTACTAGGAAGGATAAGAAAGGTTAAACATATTGTTATACTTATCTGATGGGGAAGGAGTTCACATCCTGTGAGACTGAAAGTAAAGAGAAAAAGGTTAATATGGAGCAAATACAGTGGTGGGAACAATAGAAAGGATAGAGCTACAAAAGGGGTATAGTATAGTGTAAAAGGTAAAAAAAAATTGCTTTAGATAGAAAGTTACTGAATTAAATGAAGTAACAGATATAAAGGCATGTTTAATTTAAGTAATATACTAATATCATTAACTATTTACCATGAGCATCAAAAATAAAACATAAAAAACAGAATAATGAAATGTTCGTAATCAAATTACTCATGTGTTTTCAGCTTGACTTGCACATTGTTTTTAGTGTGTGGTGTATATCACTTTAAGAGATCTGTATAAATGAGATGCATATTTGTATTCCTCAGACCCATCCCCCTGAAGGCCCACTGAAGGGCTGAATCACTGGGGCTAGTGGGTGCACACCAGCATATTACCAGAAACTAAATCTTGCACTCAATCTATGAGTGCTGAGCTTTCTTTTCTTTTCTTATTACAAGCTGGCTGCTTTGTTCATGCACCACCTCTTCCAGTGCATACCACTCTACACTACTTATACTATAGCCACAGCACTGACCACTGACCATCACAGGACTGACTCTTCCACCCCCTACAGTTACAGGACTGTACCCTCACCCCGACAGTCACATGACTGAAACCCTCCACTGTCAGTCACAGCACTGGGCACCCACCCCTGACAGTCACAGAGCTGATCCCTGTTCCCAAATGGTCATAGCACTACACCCCACTACCATGACAGCACTGCTCCCATACCCCCTGAAGTCACATGGATGACAATCTCCACAGGCAGTTATAGCAGTAATCTCCATCCCTAACAGTCACAACACTGTACCTCAGTCACAGCACTGAAGACCACCCCACACATTCGGGCTGACTCCCTTCCCCGAACAGTCACTTAGTTTGGCACCTTATACAACCTCACTGCTGCACGTACAGCTTCCTGAAAATACTTCAGTCCCTCAAAGCTGTAGAATTGTGCAGAAGCAGACCTCCCAAAAGTCACAGGAATGACCTTCACTCTGACAGTCACATAAGTGACACCCTATCGGTGACAGTTACGTATCTGACACTCTTCAAAATAATCACAAGACTGTACCACTGCTTTGACAATCACAGTGCTGACACCCTCCACCATCAGTCACAGCAATGACCACCCCTCAACAGTCATAGGACTGTACCACTGCCCCCCCCCACAGTCAGAGGACTGCACCAGCCAGCCCCAGTCACAGGACTGTACCACCACCCCAACACTCCACCCCCACAGTCACAGGACTGTACCAACCCCCCACACACACACAGTCACGAGACTGTAACACCTCCTCCTTCAGAGTTATGGGATCATACCCCATCCACAGCCACAGGATTGTACCACCTCCCCCCCACACTGACAGGATTGTACTATCCCACCGACAGTCACAGGACTAACACCCTCCACCGACAGTCTTGACAATGACCATCCACCTCTAGCAGTCAAAGCACTATTCCACACCCCTGAGAGTCACAACATATTCTTACTATTTCCAACAGTCACAGAACTGCCCCCCAAACCTTGTAGTCACAGTGATGACCATACACCCCTGAGAGTCAAAGCACTGATCCCCATCCCCCACAGTAACAGCACTGGTCAAAGCACTACACCCACCCCATCTTACAGCACTGATTATCCATCCCCAACAGTCACAGCACAGCCACCTCACCCCCAAAAGTCACAGGGCTGACACCCTCTGCCATCAGTCACAGCGGTAATTCCCATTCACTGACAGTAACAGCACTGAGCCTTGACTACTAAGGATCAACACACTGACCAGCCATCCACAACAGCCACAGCACTGCCCCCTCACCCACAACAATCACAGGACTGAGCGCCACCCCAACAATCACAGACCTGAACCACCCCTTTAATAGTCACAGAACTAACATCTTCCATTGTCAGTCACAGTGGCCACCTATTCGACAGTCACAGTCTCAATCCTCATCCCCCAACAGTGACAGCACTGACCTCTACCCACAACGGTTGCAGCACTACCCACCACTGTCAAAGCACTGTCCGCATACATCTGCAACAGTCACAGGGCTGATATCCTCCACAGACAGCCACAGCAGTGACCCACACTGCTCCCCCACTCCCAAAAGTAACAGCCCTGTCCCCTACCTAGCAGTCACAGCACTGGTCACCCACCCCCTGACAATAACCACACTGGCTCCCCATGCTCGACCATTACAGCACTGACACCGCCAACCACAAAAATTACAGTACTGACCCCCACCATTAACATAGCACTGCCTCTGAACCTTCCTCTACAGTCATAGGACTTACCCTCCCCCTTACAGCAATGCACCTGACAGTCACAGCACTGACCACCAACCACTGGCAGTCCCAGCACTGACCAAACCTCAGTCATAAAATCTAAAAAAAATGTTTAAGTACTGGCAAACCTTTGATGAGAGTGCAGGGATCAAAACTGGCACTGGCCTGCTAGCCAAATTCTGATAGATATTGTGTTAGGCTAGTACAATTTTCCCTTTAACTAGCCCAGTAGACTTGCACTGGAGAGTGTAACCAATAAGTACATCAGCTGGGCTAGTGGAAGAGTCTGTGAGGTTAGTGAATTTCCCCAGTCAATAGTCCTGCTGGCTAGTGGCTGCAAAACTTAACTTAGACCCATGGAGCGGGTCATGCCATCTACAGGATGGCCCTCTAGATATTATTGCCCACTGACCAGCCCTAAAGCTGAGCATCCTGCTAGGAGTCAGAAAACCCACATCCCAGACCCCCTCCAACTGGATCACTCATTCAGTATCAGTTCCTTGGGTTCTTATACTTCTACCCGGACACCCAAAATGACAGTAACAGAGATGGGTAGAAGGGACCTCGGTTTAATCCCACATGCAAGGGATAGCACACCATGACAGTACATTTCTCCTTATACGATATTGTGGTGCCAGTGTTTACAGTATGACACTGAATACCCTAATAATCAGACTGCCCATACTGCATATGTGGCATATCATACTTATTTCAGTTCTGGAGTATGTGGGACTCTAGCATGTACTGCAAATACTAGATAACCAACAAAAGAAAACAGTGACAGCTACAAGTACTTTACAGTTCTGTTGTATAAGATATACATCATATATAATGATTCTAAGCAGACACCAGGTGGTACAGCACATGGACAACAAGCTCTATATATTAAATTTTACATTGTTTTTGGCTTGTTAAACAGGCTTCCGGAATGTATAAATTCATAGCTGTTTAAGTAAGGGATTTAGACATGTGTACAGCAAGATGCTGGCATCGCAAGAAAAAGTCTGGCTTTCTCTGTCGTAGGCCAGCATATCTCCTAGCACGTCCTGCAGCCACATTTGTAATCCAGAGGCATAGTCATTCTCTGATCATACTGAATAGCAGGACAACTAATAGCAACTGCTATCTGTAAATGGCTTTGCTTACCTATCCTGCAGTTCTGTTTACTCCTTGCTACACTACATGACGCTCCTTACAAAGATTTCTTTGGAATACCATTGTAATACATGTTCTTTACTATTGTACTACTACTACAATTTCCAGTGTATTACCATTGTGGGTTTCATAAATGGTTTCACAGTGGATTTGTTCCAACTCCATTGTGATACCATTTTAACCATTATGATACCATGCAGACAGCCGTAGTTCACTGGTAACACCACCTCTGCTGGTACCACAGTGGTAACAATGTGCACCATTGTGATACAACTGTTTGTTGGTATCACTGTGGTTTTGTTCCAATTCCAGTGGGATACTATTGTGTCAACTGTAATACCATCAACACCCAGTGGTAGTACAGTGGCAAACTCTTGTGCAACTGTAGCACAGTGGTGAATACCAGTGTGATACCACTGCACTTGGTATCACAGTGGATTTGTTTTAATTCCATTGCGCTATTATTGAGACCACTGCAGTATGATGTGTCAGTGGTAGCACAATGAGTGCACCTGCAGTGGAAATACAATGGTCTCATGCCATGCCTTATGCTAGTGGTAGCACAATGGTCATGCAGCATGGTATCACAGTAGCCTGCGTGGGTCACTGGTAGCACATGGACCATATTGTAGGGGCAAACTTGCCAGCAGAGTGATCCAAAAAAAATAATTAAGGCACATCCAACAAGATCAGACTCCTAGGACTCAAATCCCTAATGTTTTTATATGTGTGCTTTGTACTCTTTGGCCCTGATATTCAGAATTACACCTGGCAATGGTGCAAGTGGTGGTGCAGCACAACTGTAGTGCGCTGTAGCAAGACAGGGAGATATTCAAAGGAGACATGCCATAGCGCATCTCCTCTGAATATAGCACATAATGTGCAGGGTGCATAAACAATGTGCTGGTGCATTCCCCCAGACAGGTAGGACTGGGAATGCTCCAGCGCAACCATAGCTGCGCTGGGTACAATTCCCAGATATTCAGACCTGGACATGCAGATGGGGCCATAATGTATGCAAGGCGCATATGGGGCCATTTGCATGTCATATGGCACTATTTGCATGAGTTGTGCAGGACAGGACAGACAAATGTGCACGGCGCCATGCACAGTATGTGGTGCAGCCAGAGAGGGTCCAGGGGCACCCCCCCGCCCCATAGAGGCAATCACCATATAACAGTAAGCCAAAACATCCCTGGTAGTCTAGTGGTACCCCCTCCCTCCCAGTAGCCTGATCGCCTAGGCTATAATAATAAATCAACCCTGGTAATCTAGTGATACCCACCTCCCCCCAATGTGGTGATCCCCATAAGTGTACAAGACTGTATATCCCTGGTAGTCTAGTGTTCCCCCCACCGCACCTGTATCCCTGAGTACCGATCATACTGTATATTCCCCTACCTGGTGGTTCAGTGGCACCCCCCCACCCTCCACCAATACAGGACCCTGGCCCACCCCAGCTCCCTCCCATCAGCCGAGGGCAGCAGCATGCCCACCCGCCTCCTGCTGCCCACCAACTGACAGCTGGAGTATGGCAGCTAGTCCCATTGGTTCACTGTGGACTATCGAGCATGCAGTGTATTTCAGACTAGCCATGCACAAATATGTGAATAGACCCCATTCACATATGTGTGCATGACTAGTACAGTATGCATTGGATGCCCATTGGTCCACACTGTGACCAAATGGAATTGCAGCCGCGACAGTAGATGTCAGTCGGTATGCAGCCTCGAGGTATGCTGCTGCCCACTACTGATGGGGGAGCTGGGGGCCAGGGTCCGGTGTTTGGGGTGCTACCGATCCCCAGGTAGGGGAATTTACAGTATGATCAGCACTCGGGGATATAGGTGGGGTGGGGGGAACACTAGACTACCAGGGATGTACAGCCTTGTACACTTAAGGGGATCATCGCATTGGGAGGGGTGGTGAGTACTACTGGACTGCCAAGGATTATGTATTAATATGGTCTAGGCAATCGGGCTATGAGGGTGAGAGGGGGTTACCACTAGACTACCGGGGAGCATGTTAATTATTATATTATGGGCGATGGCAACTAGGGGGGTACCACTAGACCACCAGGGTACATATGGGTGCTTGTAGACAGTGTTCTGGGTGGGTGGGTGGCCACCAACGGCTGGCGGCTGCTGTGTTGCACCATGCAGTACAATCAGCCTGCCTGTGGGTGGCCACGATTTGAGCCTTTTTTTTCAGGCTCAACTGTGCCCATCGGTACTCTGCACATCTAGGGGTTGTGCGAGCAGGTGTGCCGCACATCCCGGGCTGAATATCGGGATGTGCCAAGTATGCATGGGCAAGCCCACTCAGATGCACTGCATACATTATCATTGAGCCCCGCTTATCAGGACGCAGGCCATGCAAGTCCCCTTAATATTGCCCTGGGCAAGACATTCGGTTGCACCAGCACAACTTGGTTATGCCAGGTGCAACCCCTTTGATTATCTAGCCCTTTGCATTCTTCCACTCTAATGCCTGCATTAACATAGTTTGTCTGCAGTAAAACACCTTCCTTTTGTTATAGTGGAAACTTAGCAGCATAGTGGAGCTATTTCAAATGCTACACCTCCAACCACTTAACAAGTGAAAGCCTAGTGTCATAATACTCCGGTTAGCACTGTTACAGGTTAGCATCCTAGCACAGATAAGAGATCTCTTATCTGGTTCCTATGGAGCCTGGGATAAGGGTGTCTCTAGAGAACATGGCACCTGTAAAACAAAAACTGCAGTGGGGTCACAGAGGATCTACATCTCTTTATGAACTATTACAAACAAGGTAGGGTAAACAAAAAACAATACTTGTCTGATATGTATGGTCAGTGTCCTCCTACACCTGATTAGTGTCCTGTCAGACCTGTAGGTATAAAAGGGAAAATGGGTTAGTATAAAGAAGACAAATATTGATCAGCTACTGTAGGTCAGTTGTGAAGTACCTGCAGAGGTTGAAAAATAAAGTGGGTTGTGTGTGTGTGGGTGGATGGGAGGATACTGCACCAGTACCACACCAACGAGTTTGGTGTTAGAATAGACTGGTCACTCTGGGGCCATCATGGTGGGGAGGATTCAGTGTCCCTAGGACTGATCTCTGTTGGGGGTGGGGGCCATGTTACTCCACCCATCAACCAACACAGGGCAGGATGAAGACACCAGGAGCCCAATATTCAAAAATGCCCAAAGTGGAGCGCAATTATTAGTACTGTGCTTTGTGGTATTGCATGTGTGCAAAATTGCTATATTCAAATGGATAGCACATGGCACTATCCATCAGAATATAGGAACATTATATCGAGGCCACCCGATAGTGCATCCAAAACTAGGCCCTCCAATGGCTTGTGTGTGGGCAAAATCTGCAGTATTCAGAAGTCCTTCTGCAAATTAACCCATTGGGCATACAAGGTGCCAAGGGTCATTTACATGCCCATTATGGGCTCATTTGCATGGGAGTGGGACTGTTTTTCCCAGCAACCCCCCAGCTGCCCCAACCCAGTGAGTTGCCCCTGGTGCTAATGGCATCCCTCCACCACCCTTCAAACCCAGTCTTGTGAAAGACAGATATATCCCTGGCATCCAGTGGTGCCCCCCATACCCAGTCCTGTAATGAAAGATTTGTCTTTGCATCCAGAGTGTCTCCCCCCCCCCACCTGATTGCAGTCCCATTCAAGAATAGTATATCCTGGCATACAGTGGTCCCTCCCCACACCCAGTCCCAGTCCATGTAGAAAAACAATCTCCCTGGTGTCCAGTGGTCTCTCCCCACACCCAGTCCTCATCCTGGGAACACCACCCCACCCAGTTTCCAAATCCCCCCCCTCCTGACAGTCACACTGTCCTTGCATGGCAGGGGCAAAGAAGCACAAAGAACGAACTGCTACTGCACTGAGGATCATAACAAAAGTAAGCAGTATAGCACAGTGGAGGCAGTATAGCACAGTGGTTTAAGGCTCTGAGCTGCAAACCTGGAGACCTGGGTTTGAATCTCACAGTCTGCACTTGCATACTGTGTGACCCTGAGCAAATCACTTAACTTCCTTGTGCTCCCAGGTCACACCTGTAAACAGGCTTTCAGTGTAGTGTGTCTCTCCTGGTTAAAAAATAAAATGCAGTCGGGTTGTAGCAATCAAAGTAATTGACTCTTTGGTCAGTTCTTTCTTTCATATTTGGGATACATTCAATGCTACTGCACTGAGGACTATAACAAAAGTAAGCAGTCGGGTTGTAGCAATCGAAGTATTTGATCGTGTGGTCAGGTTTTTCTTTCATATTTGGAATAAATTCACTTTGATTGAGACAGCCTGACTGCTTACTTTTGTTATGGTCCTGAGTGCAGTAGCAGTTCGTTCTTTGTGCTCTTGTGTGTTAGGCAGGCTGCACTTCTAACTGCTGCACTGACCTGCTAACGCTGATAGCAGCACCTACCTCTGAGACTGTATCAGGAGCAAAGAAGTCCTTCCCTCCAACAAAGCCCTGTCCCAAACTGAGAGTAGTACCCCCAACCCATACCCAGTTGGTGGCTAGTGGCCTCCCTACCACCCTCAGCACTGACACTGACCCCCAGTCCCCCTACCTGTCTGTTGGTGCCACAGTTCAATGACAGCGAGTGGCATAGGCCACCTTGCACAACCATGGCTGCCTTCCATCTATCTGTACCAGGGAGTGCAGCCTATGAATAGGACAAAGCACATCACTGTGCCATATACAGCAAATAAGCTGCACTCCCTTCTACAGATAGACGCTGGGTGGCCGTGGTTGTGTGAGGTGGGCTGTGCCACCCATCATCCTTGAATTGCAACAGTGACAGACTGGTAGGGGGACTGTAAGTGCTTTGGGTAAGAGGGGGGCCATTAACTACTAACTGGGTATGGGCTGGGGGGGCACTGCTCATGGTTCGAAATGGGACTTTGTCGAAGGAGGCAGGACTTCTTTACTACTACCATGCCAAGTGTAGTGCCACTGTTGAGGAGCACTGGTGAACTGAGACTCATTTCCAGGATGGGGATCAGCTGTGGGGAGAGATCAATGGATACCAGGGTTACTGTGTTAATACAATGACTGAGATCAGGTTGGGGGAGCGACCACTGAATGCCAGGGATATATCTTTCTGTAACTGGACTTGTATTAGGTGGGGGGATGACCACTGAATGCCAGGGATATATCCTCCATTAATGGGACTTGGTTTGGAGGGACATGGGAACCACTGGACAACAGGGATATATCTTCCTGTAATGGGACTGGGATCAGGTGGGAGGAAGGGATCACTGGATGGCAGGGATACACATTTCATTAATGGGACTAGGTTCAGAGGAAGGGGGCACCACTTGTCACCAAGGAGTACTGTCTTGGGATGGGAGGGCACTGACACACTACCTCCAGCAACTGCTAAGACTGTGCTGGATTAAGGCGAGGGTTAGGTCAGCAGTATTTTCTCTGCACAAGGGGACCATGCAAAGCACCTTAGCACACAGCAAATACTGTGAGCATTGAATTGCACTGATATTTAGGTCCCCACCCCTAATTTGCATAATTTTGCCTTACATCCCCTCCCCAGTTTACCTGGCACAAACCCGTTTTGCCCGTGCTAACTGGTCTTTTAAATATAGGACCATTGGTGCAAAATCCAGTTTTCTTGGGTAAACTAGGATTTGCACCTGGACAAACATTTGATGATCAGCCCCAGCTGTTATACTCCCCTTTGCCATTAACAGGACTCCAGACCAAACTGGTAGAGAGTCTTGGGGGGTTACCATGGCTGATAAGAGTCTATGGAAGGGGGATGGGGATGATGATCCTTATCTCCTGCCTCCCTCCATGGAGGGAATCAGTGGCTGTTATGAAGGTCCAAATTTAGTCCCTGGGATGGTGGATGATGTTGCTAGGTGGCTGGTGGCAATATGGTATTTCATGGTGATGCAGGGCCTGCAGAAACTGGGGTGCCATTCTGGCATATCAGTTGCTATTTTTCCCCTCATTTTAATGCCCATCCATTTCTTCTAACACAGAGCGTAGTCTAATCAGACCTTGACATACATGTCATCCCAAGTATCTCTGACCTCTACACCACTGAATGGTAGCATTAAACCCACTAACAAGTTTAGAAATTGTTTAACTGACCTGAATGGACCAAGTTGACCCTCAAGCCACTGGCATTTTTTCACAAAGGGACGCAATGGCTAAAGTGAATCGTTTCAGTGAGCATTTAATGTCACTTTCTCAAGATGCAGGAGATGTAACCCCAGCCAGGTGTATATATATATATATATATATATATTTATACAATGTATGTTGTCAGATAAATAACAGTATAAAACATGATATCTCAGGTGGCCAGTGAAGATAACCTTGTTATCTTCATGTTCCTATACATCATATGTTATCTCCACGTTCCTATACGTCATATCGAAACTTATCTGGTTGATCCTGCCACTCTGACCACTTTCAGTTTCCCCTGTAATTGTAGCGTGACCGAGCGCTATCCACACTGACGATTGGTACCCAGACGCTCGCACTTCCTTTTACTGTTCAAAAGCCGCCGGCTCGGTCACTGCAGCACTCTATGTGCAGTCGGAAGCTTTTTTTCAACAAGAGACAGCAACATAAACATAAAGCACAGCGTTTTCTCAGTTACTGAACCCGGGGCACCTCCTACAAAACATTTGGCAATGTACCAATCGTCAGTGTGGATAGCGCTCGGTCACGCTACAATTACAGGGAAACTGAAAGTGCTCAGAGTGGCAGGATCAACTAGATAAGTATTTAAAAAATCACTTTTCCCCAAAATAATAGCAAGATCAACCAGATATTTTAGTAATTTAAATGACAGGACCAACCAGATACTTGAAAACCCTATGTAATCTGTCATGTTGGGGCATGGCAGGATAAACCAGATAAGACTTTTAAAACTAACCATAAATAACAGGATCCACCAGATATTTTTAAACAATAAATGACATCTGCTGTTTTGGCAGCTTTTCTGTAAGTGGGGTTGTGCTAGGGCCATCACCTTTGTATCACCCATTGCATTGAGAGGGCATGTGGTGAGTTGTATTATGAGGGAGGGGGCCAAGCACATTGTATAAACAGAATATGACATGGCCTGACTGAAGATATCATATTTATCTTCACTGAGGCCAGTGATATCATGATATCTTCAGTCAGGCCATGTCATATCCTATATATATATATATATATATATATATATATATATATATATATATCTATATATCTCACTGACAGTTTGTTGTATCAAAGCCTGTTAAACAGATACACTTCAATAAATAAATAAATAAAAAAAACCTGGAAAGACACTTTAGGCTTTACCAATGGAACACATTTTCTTGAGAATAAATGGAACTTTGTGTGCCCCAATCTGTATAGTTAACTAGCCTACAGCTCAGACACTAGTCACACCTCCTTCCTCTAACCAAGACACTAGCACCCCCTTCCTCCACAGACCCTTCTGACACTTGCCCCTTCCCTCCACAGTACCTGACACTAGTATGTTTCCCTTACAGCCCCATGACAGCAGCCCTCTTGAATGTACACCCTGCACAGTCCCCAAAACTTGTACGGCTCCCCCCATTACCCGAGACAATAACCCCCTCCCTCCACTTCCTGACACAACCCAGCCACACCAGTCCTCACCCTTTTCACCACAGTACATATGTACACCACTCCCTCTCTAGGCACCCCACTTTCTAATCTCTGTGCATATCACCTCCCTCCTGTCTCTTGACTCCTAGACTCCTTAGTCATTCAAGAATCACCCAAACCCTTGTTGCACATCTTCTCCGCAAGGTCCTCCTGGACACCACCTACTCAGACACCAGAGGCATGCATACACCCTTCCTTCTACACTCTCCCTCCATGTGCTATAACAGTAGCCCCTCCTCCCCTCCCTCCAGCCAAAGCCCCTGACCACAGCTTACCCACCTTCCAAAGCCCCAAACACTAGCACCTCCCTTACCCAGACACTAGCCCCCAAGCCCCCAACACTAACCCCACCTCCTTTGCTGGGGTCAAAAATGGCACCATCTCACTAGCAAATACTGGTAGATTTTGTATGCAGCTATCAAGATTTTCCTTTAGGTAGCCCTGCAGGCATGTGCTGGAGAGAGTAACACTTTGGTAAGTACATCAACTGAGACAGTGGAAAATTCTGTGGGGATTTTCCCCAGCCAGTAGCCCTGCTGGCTAGGGGCTGCAAATCTCAGTTTTGATCCCTGAATTTGATATGACTCACCTGCTTTGTCCAAGTCACAGTGCACAGAGCTGGGTGCTTTTGGGTTTGGGATAATCTGGTAAAACCTAAAAGGAAAGCACAGAGAAGGTTGTGGAGATGCAAAGGGTCTGAGGTCCTAGAGGAGAGGTTATAGTAGTCAGAATTAAACAAGATACTTATCTGAAAGGTAGACAGCCAACATTTGGCCAAATCTATGGAAATAAAGGTAAAACTAGGTAAGTATGAGGTACTTATAGTAGCGTGAGTAGAAATAGGAAGCGGACAGGTGCAAAGGGTACCATACAGCATAGGAGTAAGTTTAAAAGATGGTTAAAGAGCATCTCTACTATTATAAAAAACTTAAAAACACTAGATTTATACAAATTGTGTTTCAACTTTGTTTTCTAGTTATTTTTTCCCCCTGTCATTGGTCTACTAAATATTGTAGGTAATGCAGCACTTTTTCACCAAGTCTTTCAAAATGTATCTTTCTCTCCCCTGCTGTTAATGTACTGTATTATACTGGCTTATTGAAACCTTTATAATTTGCTGACCATTCTATGTAACATGTCTTGTCTGTTTGTACATTGATGACATGGAACCTTTGTAAAAGAGCCATTGGCTCAAAGGTAATAATTCCTAGAACAATAAACTAAACTAAACTAAAAACTAAAAAATCACACAGTTGCGGTTTGTGATATCACAGTCTGTCATGGTGAGCACTAAGAACTCAAGGCACTGTGAGGTTAACAGGGGAGAGGCAAATGTTTTCTATACAGACTTTTCAGATGGACTGTCAAGATGTACTGTAAATTTTGGAAAGGAACATTGACAATTAAAAAAATGTATTTTCTACTAAACTGTAAACCGCTGGATTTTATTTATGATAAATCATGTACTGAAGTGCAGAGTTTGCTCTTTAACATCAATGTAAGAGCAACAGAGATATGGTGATAGAGGATCAAACAAAACAAGCAGTAAAAGCAACAACTTCCTGCAGTAATCTTTGTCCTCTCCACCCATAACCCCCAGTCATGTTCTCTGACCTAGTCAGCTGATCAAACCATCCCATCCCAAAAACGTAATATCCTTACTGGCCCACACTCCAGTCATGACAGAGAAACTGACTGAAAGCTGCCTTGCAGGAGAACTGGCCTATGTGTCTCAGTGCACAGCAGACCTCAACCAGATGATCAAGCCCCCCCCCCATTTTCAACACTGCCAGCACAACATTCTCTCCCTCCCAGCCCCAGCTACACCAACTGTACATCCAGCACTCACTGCAACTTCTCCTTCGCCTACCTCCCTGCAACCTTCGAATCCCCCATGCATCTGATGACCTCTTTAGGCCACTATTGGGGTTGCTATGGGAGTTGGATGGCAAATCCTCCCTCCCCAGGCTGCCAACAATTGGAGATACAGGCTTACTCTCAAATTCAGGTTGACCTCATGGTGCAGTGCCTCTGGGATATTGAGGCAGCATGTAACTAACCCATTTAAACATTTTCAATTTACCTTTAAAAGAATTAAAGTAATGAGCAATAACATACAAATCTACATACCTTTAAGTATAGTTCTACTGTTGTCATTCCTTTCACATTCACACTGTGGCAAAGTGAAGTTTAGCCTTTGGATCTGCCACTCAGTGGTGCAGCATTTGAAATAGGAATGGAAAGGAGCCTGAAATGACAAAAAAAAAAAAAACACTTTTAAAGGGAAGATATGAAAGGAGCCAGATCCTGCATGGAAGGCGTATACCATCAGGTGGACACAGGACTTAGGACGAAGGAATGTAGGTGAGGCATTATAGGAGATTGTGATCTGGGTGGCTGGGACTTCAATACAGTGGCAATTGTGGGTGGACAGAAAAGTGGGGCCCCAACTGAGGTCCATCCCCTTAAGTGCAGGCTGGGGATGATTATATTTATTTAAAGGGGTGTGTGGGAATGAAGCCCCCCTGCAATGGGACCGACATGCAGTTCGACCAGCAAGGTGCATGATGTAATTGCCAGGCATGCATCTTGCTGTTGTCTGTTTTCCCGTGTACTGATTGCCTTCATCCAATTTGCTTTCACCCTATTGTGGGTAACCCTATGTGAGGGGCAACAACTCAGCCCTATGGCATGCAGCGCTTCACTCCCCCAACACTGCTCTAAGCAGAGACCATGTGATAGACTGAGGTCATAGTGGTTACTGCTCCCCAGCTGCCAGCAGTTCTTTGCTGGTTCATGGTACCCCACCTACCCCTAAACACATGGCTATGGTTTAACCAAATGCTTAGGTCTCAACACCTCTGACACTGTGCTGCTACAGAGACATGATGGAGAGACCCCATTGCAATGTTTTATTGTCCTGAGCAATCACCACCACCACCACCCAAAAAAATAGAGACACTTGATCAGCTAGTCACTACATCAGTGCATGAATGCATCATGAAATACCAGTATCTCTGATGGTGACTACAGCTGCTAGGAGAGGGAAAAGCTGAAAATGTAGAGACATCAGACATCCCCAGCAGCACAGCACTACAAGGCAACTGGGAGGGTTGGCGAGCCCCTGTAGATACTCAGGACTCCATGTTTGGGCCTAAAAAAAAAAGGTAAATGCCCGAAAAGTCTCCTGGGTAGCCTAAGGCCAGTTCTTAAGTCATTCACCCTCTTCCCAATGCAATCATTTCTCACCTTCCACCACAATCTTTTTTTTTTTTTTGTTAAATAGGTTTGGTTTCCTGGCACTGCATGCCAGAAGTCAAGGATACCTCCAAACCCACGTAAGCCCTCATAGTTTTGTGACTGATATGTCAATGGTGGGTCCCCTCCATTCCTGACTTCTGATCTATAATTTTAGAGAGGGAGCAATAGTATATAAATCCTGGCTACCTTAAGTCTTCACCCTCCCACAGTGAACCTGTTCCATTAAAGTTCAAAGACCCTGTGCACAACAGTGTGTGCCTGTGGTCTAACCTGCCTTGAATTAATTAAAGTATTTGGATTTTTGCAACTTGGCATTTTCTGTAGGTTACTACAGTCTGCTGTTCTGCACATCTGTTCTTCCTTTCTTTTGTGTACAGCTATCTCTCCCACGGTCACCTGCTCCATTAAGGCATAGTAGTAGTAGTAACATGGAGTACCTGACAGGGGAGGGCAGAGCAGTCTGCACACTGATGACACTGTGAGGGAGACTATACCCCCCCTTCCAGATTCTGCACATGCTTCTACCACAAAATAGCTTCTAGTACCTTAAAGAAGTTAGCAAGCTGTGAGACACAGCAATGAAGATAGCCAGAAGGTGATTTCCCTAAATCTGAACCAAATGAGCACCACTGAAATATAACTGGGGTATTGCAGAGTCAGGGTTACCTGGAGACACTTTCTTTTTTTTAGAACAGCTTTTTCCCCCACTGGTGTTGCATGCCCAGTCCTCTGACTTTAGGGCCAACCCCAATGGTGGAACTGACCCTGTCTCCTATTAGCCCCACCTGTCGCTCCACAGTGGCTGGCATAAATCCTGTTGTGGGTGCCATGAGTGGGGGGCACTCTGAATGTGCATTCAAAAACTCAGCTACTGTAGCTTACCTAATTAAGTACCTGGGTGCTATGTTACTTTTATGCATTCAAAGAGACAGAAATCTTAGCTCCACCACACAATCTGCCCAGTGCAAAATGTTAAGTCTTAGGCATCACAATTCTGTGTGCAAAATCAACTTTATTAGAAGCAAAACAATTTACAACCACCTGCAGCTATGGTAAGACACCTCGACCAGTTTTACAGGATGCCTGGTCATCAGGAGGGTGATGAGGCAGTAGTCCTGTGAAATCAGTAGAGGTGAGGTGTCTTACCTGTGTTATGGGCAGTTGTGAATTGTTCTGCACCATAAAAAGCAGATTGTGCACACAGTGGTGTGGTACTTTTCTGCACTGCTGATCACCAGGGGTGCATCTAGAAGTTTTCAAGGGGGCAACTTTTCCCCAGGTGAGGTGTCTTACCTGAGTTGTGGGCAGTTGTGTATTGTTCTGCACTATATAAAGCAGATTTTGCACACAAAATTGTGGTACTTTTCTGCACTGCTGATCACCAGTGGCGCATCTAGAATTTTTTCAAGGGGGTAACTCTTCCCCAAAATGTAAAATATTACCATTTAAAGCTAAGATTAGATTTAAGCAGATTTTTGCTGAACTAATGAGCTTGTGGGTGCTACTTGTATACATGGCTGAATCCACTGGTACTGACCACCCCTATATATTTGTTTTCTGTACCTGCACCTCATTTTGTAGTCTGTTCCCTCAAGGTCTATCACAGCCTACAGACCACTGCTGGAACCCTCAGTCCTTTTTCCTTCTAATCCTACTAATACATCCTCTCCCCTCTGCATCCCTGAAGAGTATAGCATCCATGAATCACCATCACCACCCCAAG
Source organism: Neoceratodus forsteri (assembly GCA_016271365.2). Taxonomy (NCBI): domain Eukaryota; kingdom Metazoa; phylum Chordata; order Ceratodontiformes; family Ceratodontidae; genus Neoceratodus; species Neoceratodus forsteri. The sequence goes on from CM028132.1 coordinate 107,280,843, forward strand.
CACTGTCCTGCTATTATTTAAACAATCATTAGTGAAAACTGTATTGAAAGGTATTTATTTTATGCACTTCTCTACTGTGAAAAGTTTTAAGAAAGAAGGGGATTACATTACTAAACATTTGAAAGACAAACTTGTTTTGAATCATGAAAGGAAACTATGCCAATATGTAGAAACAGTAATCTATATGAATTTACCAGGAGCTGTGTAAAAAACTGCAAGCAGTTCATTCTTCAGTCTGCAGCACTTCACTGTAATGTAACACTGCATGACCAGAAATTAAATGAACATCTGCCTTTGACTTCGAGTTCCCCAGGGTCCTAGTGCCAGTCAGATCATCAACTGACAGCAGGATAAACTTAGAAATTGGTGATCATATCCTGTGTTTTTAAAAGCTCTACAGAAGTATTTCTTCGGTGCCCCAGCAGGAGGGGGAGGGATAGGGGGCTGTGAGGTCTGGTGGAGGGGAAGGTAGTGGAAAACTAATGCTATGGCAATGACTGCATCACTGTGTAATTACACACAATAGCTGTCCTGCAAGTCCCTCTTCTAATCTAATTCATAGCAAAAAGACAGCATGGCTTTGCCATGCAGCCAAATGGGAATAAAAAGGAAAGAGCAGAAATTAAAAATGAATTAACAAGAACCACACTTGAAACCTGGATAACTTACCATAAAAACAAAACAAAAAACAAACAACAACAAAAAAAAACGTTGAGAATAAACAGTGAGATTCCTCTATACTTGAATTTCAACCATTTACCATCATGGGGTTTGGAGTACAAGAGATGGGAAGAGAAAGGAATTTGATATTTAAAGGACTAGTATGATGAGGATAGTTCCATGTCCATCAAGCAGATTTCAGAAAAAAATATATAATATTAATCAGAGAGACTTTTTTTATTTTTTTTGCAAATAAGAACTTATTATAGCAAAGAATTGGGATCTAGATAAAAAAATAAAACAGACAGGACTTTTAACACAATCTCATGTAGTGAATTTTAGCGAAAGAACAAAAATTATTTCCAAATCTTATAATTTTCTTATGGCAACAGAGAGCTCACCAATCAAAATATTAAGAAGTAAATGAGAAAAAGAATTACAGAGAAGTATAACAGCTAAAGAGTGGGAGATGATAAAGGGAACAAAATTACAGTAAATAAAAAACTTAATCACATTCAGTTTAATATGTTTCATAGGCTTTACTATATTCCATACTTACTTAAATAAAATTAATCAATGTCACCTTAGTGCAACAGGTGCAGATCATGTAAAGGGACACTAGAGCACATTATAGCACAATGCAAATACATTATCCCACTTTGGAATAAAGTATTAGACATGTTAAACAGAATACTTGGGATAAATAGAAACATAAAAAGAGAAATTGTAAGCAGATAAGGACTGCCAGGCCCATCCAGTCTGCCCACAAGCCCTGTACTTGATTACGGCTTCTGACCCTCCCTCTTGTTTATCTCTATGGCTCCCCTATGCCTGTTCCATGCATGTTTAAATACAGCCACAGTGCTCGCTCCCACCACCTCCTGAGGGAGACTATTCCATGCTTCCACTACCCACTCTGTGAAGAAAAACTTCCGCACATTCCCTCTTATCCTGCCTCCTTCCTATTTCATGTCATTCCCCCTCATTCTTGTACTCCTCCTGCATTGGAAGATGTCTTCCCTCTGTACCTTGTTTATGCCCTTGAGATACTTGAATGATTCTATCACGTCCCCTCTCTCCACTCCACTCCACTCCACTCCACACCACTCTCCTCTCCTCTCCTCTCCTCTCCTCTCCTCTCCTCTCCTCCAGTGAGTACATATTGAGGTCCCTTAATCTCACCTCATAAGTTTTGTGGTGCAAGCCCTGTACCATCTTAGTCGCCCTTCTCTGGACTGTCTCTAGCCTTTTAATATCCTGTCAAAGGTGCGGCCTCCAAAACTGCACATAGTACTCCATGTGAGGCCTGACCAGGGTTTTATATAAATAGTAGAAAATAAATGGAAATCTGTTTCTTAGGTACAAGTCCTAGTTAAATTTTACCATCAGAGAATCTTAAAACATTAGTGAAAATAGCACTGTTAAATGTAAGAAGGTGTAGAGTGAGGTGCTGGAAAAATAAGGAACCTCCCACATATGCTACATGAAAAGGTATGTTTTTGGATTGTATGGCCATGGAGCATCTTCATTATGTAAGCCAAGGTAAAACTGCTATGTACAGGAAAATATGGTACTCAGTGCAAAGGTTAGTGGAACTAAACTGGATTTAAAGTAAAAGCATCCCATATAATTGGCCCATATCAATTCTAATGAGATCTAAGATGTTAGATTAGATAGGAGTAGATGGGGAAGGATATGGGGTTACATCTTTTTTGTACCATATCATGTATTGAGAGGTTTTACAGTATTGCTGGTTATCACTCCACAGGAGGGGGGTGACACATTTAATGACTCAGTACGATGTATTTGTATAATCCCTGAACCCCCCATAGAAAAAAAGGAAAAAAAAAGTGTTATTATGAGCTCAAGTCCAACTGTGGGACATTCCCAGTACTGCACTTCAATGTTAACTTTGGGTATGAGCCCAAATCCTGAGTGTGGGACACGCACCTGTGCTGCACTGCAGGTTCAGCAATAGCTATAGGCTCAAGTGCCACAGTGTAAGATCCTCTAGTATTGCACTGCAGTGTCAGCACTGGGTATTAGCCCAATACCCCAATATGGGACACCCTACTCTATTAAGGTGCAGTGCCACTCTCTGTGAATTGCTCTGACTATGGCCAAAAAGGTCATAACAAAACAATGATTACAACCCTTCTCTCCCTCCAGCAGCTGTACAATGGAAAGTACATAAGAAGCTAATTTATTCCATGGAATAAATGACACACAGATTACACCAACAAATTTATTTATTTAATAATAGGTAACAGGGATGGTTGATACATAGTGACCTTTGGCACTAGGCAGAGACTTTCCAGTCTTTCCTCCCTGCCCTTTTTCCACACCCTCGATGGGACTTTACTTGAGGACACATCCTTCTTCAGATATCTAGGTGTCAGTCTAGACCAACACCTCAACTTCTCTGGATATATTGATGCCATCCAGAAAAAAAACTGCACCCCAAGCTTGGTGCCTTGTTCCAGAATTGTAGTTGCATCCCTCCTGTGGCTAGGCATGAACTTGTCCAGAAGATGATCCTCACCATTTTTGGTCAAATTGCACATCCTCTTAAACTCCTTCTGCCACTTTGCCCTTGATGTTCCCTCTCACACTCACCACTGTGATCTGAGTCAAGCCCTTTCCTTCCCCTCTCTGTCAAATAGGCACTTTTCCCACTGTGCTAAATTCACCTCCAAGCACTGGCTGGGTGAACTCCCTCCCTACCTCTACTCCTCATTTATAACACTGCCCCCTCCTTCCACTCCCTTAGGTCTGCTGACCACCGTACACTGGTTGTCCCCCACCAGTCCACCCTCATCGGTCAGTCTGGCTATTCCTATCACCTACCAAAACTTTGGAACGCCCCCCTCAGATTAGACACTCTTCCTCCTCTTACTCCATCACCACTGCCCTCCATAATTACCTTGCATCTAACTGTTCCCACTACAACCCACCTTAATTTCCTTCCTCTAAAACTCCACAAAATGCCTTCCCCATCTACTCCCATCCTAAGTTGTTAACCCTCACTCCTTCCCTCTCCTCCTACTCTCACCAGAGCCCTGAGCCCTCCTGCTATCTTTCCCTCCTTCTCAATCTAGTCCTCTCAGTTCCCTTGCAAGGTTCCCGGCATCCTGAAGGGGTCCCCAGGAACTAGGATTCTCCCACCCTTCTTTCCTTCTCCCCCTAACATCTCTAAAGTCCTACTACCATCTCTCCCCCCCCTTCTCATACTAGTCCTCTCTGTTCCCTTGCAGGGTTCTCAGCATCCTGAAGGGGCCCATCTGTGACTAGACTCCTCCCTTCCTCATTCTACCTTATCCCCTTTGCACCTGTGTCCTGATACTTACATTTTTGCCACCATGTAACATTCTGTTTTGTCCATACTCATTCAGATCTAAGTTGGTAACCACCATTTCACTCCCTCTCCCTTCCCTCTCTTAGTCTTTTTCCCTCCCTCCCTTCCTCTCTCTTCCACTCTAACCCTCTCAGTCCCTTTGCAGGGTTCTTGCATCATGAAAGGGCACCTCAGGGTCTAGGCATCTCCCCTCCTCCAAATGTCACCCTTTCCTCCTTGCATCTGCACCTCCTTACTTCACCAGCCAACACTGCCCTGACCTCCTGGCAGTCTCTCCCACCAGACACCGAATATATCCTCCTAGGCGCCTTCAACATCAACTGGCCTGTGGCTGATGCTGGTGCACACAGGGATACTGTTGCTGCGGCGAACCTCACACAAATTGTTGACTCACTAACCAGGAAAAATTACAGGACTGGCACCAGCACACTCTTGGACTGGATCCTTACCAGTCACCCATCGTGGATATCTAACACTAATGTTCTCCCTGACTCTCTCAGCGATCACTCCCCTGTTAGCTGCACCTGGTCAAATAAATTCATCAAACAACCACCAAAAACAATCACCAGCAGGGTTCTACCCAGTGGTCACCTTCCTCGACTCAAATCCCACCTCCTCCACCAAGACTGGTCCCGTCTTCAATGCAACCAACGTAAACACTGCCCTTGACCACTTCATAAACATCTTCACTGTGGCCTATGACACGTATGCTCCTATTAAGAAACGCAAAGTCAAATCACTGAGTAACCCTTGGCTCACAGGTGACCTCCTCAGGATGCTAAAAACAAGAGACCACCTATGGGAGCTGGCCAGAAACTCTGGAAGGCAAAATGACATCCAAAACTACAAACGTGCCCGCAATGACTGCACCAAAACCATCCGACAAATGAAGTCCGCCTACTATAAGCATGCCCTCACAAACTCCTGGGGCAATGGTCAGGAATTCTGGAAGAACATAAAGGAACTCACTGGGAATCCACCCAAACCCCCCCATCAATACTCAACATCAACGGAACCACAACCCTCAACCCAAAAACCATTGTGGATACCTTTAACAAAGCCTTTACCGACCTCAGCGCTGTCCTACCAGGACTACTTCAAAGATGGTGTAGCCCCCCTGTCTGCAATGAACACTACTCCCACCAGCTCCCCCTGCTTCTACTTCAAAGCAGTCAAGGCTCACCAAGTACGCAAATATGTTACCATAGCCCTTGGTAAATCAAGATTCAGTAACGACTCCCTCGATCTCAAAATCCTGTCTCTCACACTTGATGAAGTGCTTAGTCCTCTGACCAGAATTTTCAACCTGTCCCTCAGCCTTAGCCAGTTCCCGGACAGATGGAAATCTGCCACTGTCACCCCAGTCCATAAAAGTGGTGACAAAACTGCCCAAGATAACTACAGACTTATCTCCCTACTACCCCCACTCTCCAAGGCACTAGAATGCATCATCTCTGACCAACTCACAGAATACTTGGATACGTACAACATCCTGTGCAAGCAACAACATGGGTTCCGCAAAGGTCACAGAACCTCCACAGCCCTACTTGAATTCACCATCGCAATCCACAATGCACTTGATTCCGGTGAACTACTAGGCTCAATCTACATTGACTTACCTAAAGCCTTCGACATCGTCAATCACTGCCTCCTACTTGTCCAGCTTCAGAACACTGGGCTGTCAACTGACACCATTGGCTGGTTTAAGAGCTACCTTGAAGAACGGTCCCAAACAGTAAGAATCGTTGATACACTCTCGGACCCTATACCGGTCCGCTCAGGAGTCCCCCAGGGCTCCATTCTGGGACCCCTCCTCTTCAGCCTATTCTTAAACTCACTACCGGACAGCTGCCCAGAACAAATAATTCTCTACGCCGACAATGCTGTGATTCTCACCTCAATCCCTGATCCAAACCAATTACAAAATAAACTTCAGCGAGCCTTCTCCTCCATCGAATCCTGGTTCCTAAATCATAGACTGCTTCTCAATCAGAAAAAAAAACAAGTCTATGGTCTTTTGCAGCCCCCACAACAAAAACAAACAACTCCATCTCTCCATTGCAACCGAACAAGGAGTCATCCTAGAGCAAACACAATCGTTCAAGTACCTTGGCGTCACCCTTGATCCCCACCTCTCATACGCTGTCCATATTAGCAATGTGGCAAATTCTGCCAATGCGAGGTTAGGCATATTATTCCGGCACAGGAAACACCTAACCCCAGAAGCATTGTCAGTGGCCGTCCAAAGCTCCATTGTCAGCATCATAGACTATGGTCTTATCATATATGGGTCTGCAACTACCATTGCTGTCAAACATATCGCGACCTCCCTGAATAAAGCCTGTCGTCTCATCACTGGCTCACATCGCCATACCCACACATGTGACCTTTATTCCCAATCTGGATGGCTTCAACTGGACAAACGCATAAAATACCAAACCTGCATCACGGCCAAGAAAATCATAATGAGACTTGCCCCACCTGGTGTCTGTGCCCTCCTTAAGCCTAGACATAGGAATGTCACTACAAGGAGATCCAATTCCCATCTACTACATATCCCACGATGTCGCAAGACCCAAGGACAAAGATCATTTGCCTATTGGGCATCCAACTGGCTCAACTCTCTTGGCAGCAACATAGTGACCAGTCCAACACTCAGCCTTTTCAAGTCCAAGCTGCGCCTCTCACTGCTCGTATCCTGCGATTGCCCATCTTAACATTTCCACCATTCCAGCTGCACATGCCCCAGCACCCAGCACTTACAATCAGTCTTTGCACCCCTAATACCTTACCTGGCATATTCCCTCGACAAGGCCCCCTGGCTGCACTGTCTCCCACCCTCGCCCACCTCCCCCTGTATCTCCACTCCTGCCCCTGCCCCCACCCACCTCCCATACTCCCTCTTACCCCTAAACCTCCTACCCCCCTCGATCTCCTACCCTCACTTCTCCCCCCATCTACCTCCCTCCTCCCCTTGTCTTGCTCATAGCTCAAGTCTTTGTACTGGTTATTACATGTCTGTAAGTCAGTGACTTTATGTTTGTAACTAAAATGATGACTGTTGCACACACTGACGTGGAACCTTTGTAAAAGAGCCTCAGCTTAAAGGTATTGTAATCCTAGATTGAAATAAAAAAATAAAAAAAATAAATACCTCTCTTTCCCCAAATTAACATGTTGTGTCCATCCACATGCAGATTCACCTGCCCCTCCTGCACTTATTGAACCTTTCTCCTCTTCTCTTGTATGTTCTCCAATGTGTTGTCTCACTCTGCTTGCCCTTTCCTTCATAGCTGTTAAACCCTCCCTTTTCCACGTCCATCCATGTTTGCTACCCTCCCTCTACCTCTCCTTGCACTTATGTCTGTACCCTCAAATTAAACTTTTTGTACATTACAATGTACCACCGTTTTATGCAAATACCTGCACTATCAATGCACCTTAATGTAGTTACACTGTAATTCACTTGTCTTATGCTAATGTATGTAAGGCTGACTTCTGTAACTTGAATGTATGTATTCTGCTCTATTCCCATTGTTTCCCCTCCCCCCAGGTCACACCAGGAGATAAGCAACTTGTTGCTCAGTGTGCCTTCCTGGTGAAACATTTCAATAAATAAATAAATAAATATGCTAGAAACCCCAGAAGACTTTGTACCATAATGTAATGTGACACATGAGTGTGGCTGGTTTACATTGCAGTGAAGACATTAGGTGTTTTTTTTTTTCAAAATTAGAATTGTGTACCTGTAAAACAAAGGACATTTTGGATGTCAGATTTAGTCCATTACAGATAGCCTAATCATCCATATGACTGAATGTTGTTTAACCATAATGATTTCCAGCACAAGGCCAATTATGATCCAATACATCATACCAATAGCAATGTATATCAAGGCAATTGAAAACATTGGCCCCTATGCATGAGTAGGGTGTAGGTATGCACGAAATGCTTGTACCCTGCCACGTAGCTACGCAACTGTGGAGAGGTGCCCATATGACGGCATGCACAACCGGCGATCACCTGTCCATGGCTCCTCCCCTCACAGTGTGCAGGTGCATGGTTGAGTGTTCTGGGGAGTGGGTGTGCATCCAATTGGATGCCTGGACCAGGTCTGCGAGTGGATCCCTTGCACCCACGGAGCGCGGAATCAAGATGGAGGGCACGATGTGTGCAGCAGACTCAGGGCGGGAGGGTGCACTGTCTACTGCCCCAGCTCTCCGTGCTGATACATGGGCTAAGGCAGCATATAGTGGGGTCTGCAGTGCCCCCCACATCCACGCTGCTGCTGGTGGTGGCATCCTGGGGGGGCATGTATCCTTTACGACTGGGTGTGACCCAGCGCAAAGTGCACCCCCCGTGTCTGGCACTCCACATCTCTGTGAATGGCACACAGTGTGGTATGCCCACCAGCCCACGTCGACCACATTGCCCTCTGCATGGTCTGGTGGTGGGGCTGCATACCCCGCTGGTGAATACCGCTGCTGGCCGGATGGGTGGCACACTGGGCGCAGAGTGGCTACTTGCCCTAGATGCACAGCGCAGAGCCACTCTACCCCTTGGTGCATAGGAGCCAATATAAATTAGACAGCACTTGCCTGTAACCATTAGTGCCTGTATAAACTGATATACTGTAATGTTACTGTCCTGAATATCTTCGCTCTTATAGCTTCCTTTTTTATAATAAAAATAAAGATAATGCAGTGTCAGCACTGGATATGAGCCCAAATCCCCATTGTTGGCCACCTCCTAGAAAGTGCAGTGCAGTGTCAGTCATGGGTGTGATCCCATGTTTCATAGTGTAAGATACCCAGTAGTATAGCACTACAGTGTCAGCATTGGGTATGAGCCCAATTTCCAAGGGTGGGACCCTCCCTAGTACTGCACTGCAGTGGCAGGACTGGGTTTGAGCCCAAGTCCTCTGTGTGGAAAAAGCCCTAGTATTGCACTGCAGTGCTAAGGTTGGGTATGAGCCAGGGCGGGACATTTGAAAGTGTCTTCCATAAATAAATGCATGTCTTTCAAGCACAGTAATGTGCATAGTGGAAAACTACCATTAGTGCCTTCACAATTTTTCAAATACAGCTTAGCGCACTGTATACACACCCCCTCCCACACATTTGAATATGCACAATTCCAAATTTGTTCTGCCACACAACCCAGTTTGCACTGAGCAAACTGAATCTTCAAATATAGGAAGTACCACACTAAGTCTAGACTGAAAGGGCAAACCTCAGCTTGCACAGGCCAAGGTCATTTTACGTGGTACTAAAACTTTGAATATGCAGCATAATGTTACTGACCCTGAACGTAGTACTACAGTCAAAATGTGCAAAAATAATATATTGTGCTGAGTGTTTTGATTTGTTTGCTTATTTAAGTGCTATGTGACAAGGGCGACTACAGGTCGGCGACCTGCATAAGGGCACAAAACCACCCCCCACCTTACTTATGATTCCTACTCTGGGGGGGCATAACTCAGGGAACTCCTGGGTCGCTCACATTGTCAGCACCGTTGTGTCGTTGCCCTTACGACCAGTCGCTGACATACAGTAGCCCACATCACAGGCTACCGTTTATTTATTTATTTGTTTTTGATAACGGGGTAGGTGTGCTAGACAAAGTAAATGCCTATTTTCAGGCATGACCTGGGAGAGTACAAAACAGGTACAGTCAGTACAAAGAAAGCAGTACAATAAAATGCATGAATAGTATTGTGAGATAACATGGGAACATTGTAGACAGTAAAATACATCAGTAAGTTTAGTCCTGGAGTGTCCTTCCCTTTATTTTCTCTTAGGAGTTATTTTCTATATTTGCCAGCTAGTTTTATGGTTCCTGGGGATCTCCATGTTAGCATCATTTATTGCTCTTCTTTGTCCTACAATGCCTCCTGTCTACTGTGACAGTGATGCATCTGGGACCACTGATTCATTGAGGAAAAGCACTGCAGCAGTAATCTAAATATAGAAGCCTGGGGTTCTGGCCTCATCTAAATAACTCTAATTCAATATTTTTGTTTTCTATACATTTGTATAGGTCCAGCCAGCAGGAGTAAATGTTTTCATTTAAATCTTTTAATTTCAACAAACTACACCCAGCTATAAAAAGCAAAAACAATCACCCTAGATCGTCAATGCTATAATTAGTAAAGACTCTGTTTTCTTAAAGAATACCCAGTCAGTTAGCCTTCCAGTGATGGCTAAGGTGTAAATATAGCCTTCAGTGCCCACTGGATAAGGAAAGTGACTTAAAATCACTGCTGAAAAATTAACCATTTATTTATTTATTAATAGCATCGGAATTACAAACCTTTGAGGCAGAGACTCCTTTACAAAGGCTCCACCATAAACCAGTTCTGGCTGAGCTATGGCCCCAGGCACAGCACTGTCACATGGAATAGGAGGCTTTGTAGAAAAAAGAACAATAACTCATGGGGCTCAATTTTCAAAGCCCAGCGGATGACCCAAGATGTCTACGTCAAACATAAATGATGCAAGTGATACCTTGCGTCAAAAGTTATAGCAATCCCTATTTTCAAAAGAGATCTGAGTTGAAAAGGGGAGCCATTGTGCCAAAGTGGCACTGAACCAGCTTTGTGCCATAAAGCGGGGTCTGCCAGATCACAAGGGGGCTTGCGCCATTGTGGTGCTGCAACATCCCCTTGTCTGTGATTTTGCAAGCCCCACCATGGACGCAGGAAGGGGTTCCACTTAGACCAGCTAGGAGGTGCTCTAAATGTCCTGCATCAGTGCGGTACAATGCTACCAGTGTGGGCGGGGGGACCTGCCAGAAAGGGGCTGGGGACAGACAGAGCATGGGTGGGGTTCTCTAGGGGGCATGAGGGAGATGGAGCAAGTGCAGCTTATGTTGCCAAACTGACATTTTCTTTTTTGAAACTTTTTATTGCATTGACAGAGACAGTGAATACATTTGACATATGCCAGTTCTGAGTTTCCACCTCAAATCACTAAGTTACATCTTAGGAGAAAAACTCACTGGCAAAAATTAGTGTTCATGTCTACGTAGCATGTGGTAAACCATAAATGAATTGGCATATAGTCCTAATGTATGGTGGTGAAGATAATTCTTACAAGGCAAAAGAGACATTGTACACCATGCCAGACCATTTCTTCTTACTAATGCATGTTCCTATATTCCCTCACCCTGCATTTTCTTTCCCTATGCACCACTAGTAAACTGTGCCTAATATATGTATGGCAGTGGCCCTCTACCCCACCCAGACCAGGGCATGACCCAGATGATCCAACAACCAACAGGGTGCCTAGCCATCACTCCTGCTGCTGCCGCACTCCCATATGCAGCTTGTGGCATTCCCATCTAGTGCAGCATTTCTTTGGTGCAGATGTCAGCTTGAGGCAAACCCGGGGAGTTTGGTGCCGGGACCCTGATTTTTCTAAAATCAGGCTCAGAGTCTCTGGCACACTTGGAGTTTGCCACAGCCCTGGAGTGATGCAACTTGCGTCACCCTAAGGGCTCTTTGAAAATTGAGCCCATGGTAATATGGAGACCCCCAGAGGCAATAAAACTAGTAGGAAAGACTATAAAACTAGTAGACAAATTGAGAAAAAAATCCTAATAGTAAACACAGGGGAGGACACACCAGGACTAAACACAGAATCAAAACACTCTGCACATGTTTTTGCAGATTTTGACTGTAGTACTTCTTTAAACAGTGGTCTCTGCTGAAGAAAGCACTCAAGGCAGTGGAGCCCCTTGAGCAGGCTAGAATAATGCAATTGACTACTTTGTTAAACACAATATATCCAGACTGCAAGGGATTTACAGTATGAAGGTACAGTATGCTGAGACTGAAGATTAGGAATAGTCAACCCATTATTGCACCAGCTAGAGAAAGACCTACACCTGAAGTTACTCGACATATCAGAGCATTACATCTTGTCTATCAGAGTACTGTAGAGCCTCAGTTCAAGAACATTATGCATTCATTTTTTCCAAATGTTATGAATGACGAGAAATGGAACAAAAGCATTCTTTCTGAGAAGTTATGAACCACATGGAACAGATTAAGCAGGAACAAAAAAAGCAACAGCACACATCTCAGTTGCATGGGGAAGGACATTATTCAGAGTGAGAAAACTGGGGAAAATCATTTGATGAAACCAACCTTTTACCTGCAGTGATCCACTCTCTACAGCCAAATGAACTTCACATCATGAATATTATTTTTCTGACTTGTCCTCAACATGCAGACCACAAACAGTTAGTGGCAGTGATAATAACAAAGTACTATTGGGGACTGGTGCCAGTAAAGTTGATGGTGATAGTAACAGTGACTCAATTCTGGACTTGTTGCAAGTTTTAGGAGTTCACTATTATGCACATGGCAGTGGACACACTGATCATGGCTTATATTCAGGACTGTGTTATTGGGTAGCATGTAATTTTGGCGAATGGAAAATGGCGACTGTGAAAATGGTGCCAGCTTTACGGCGAGCAGAATTAAGGAGACTTTCACAGTTCTCCCTCCCTGAGGTGCTACAACCTTGGAATTGGTATCTATAGAAAGGAGAGATGTGGGGACAAGAAAAAATGTCACCTTAATTCCACTCGCCGTAAAGCCTTCACCGTTTTCACGGTCGCCATTTTCCATTTGCCGAAATGACATGGAACCGTGTTGTTATATTAAACAAAAATTATGATTGTAGTAATGAGAAAGGAAGAGTAAAGAAAATAGTGAACCTTCCTAGAACAATTTTGCTGTTGAGCTACTTGCATGCCTGCCTGATAGTACATTCTCTGAGCATCTGTTTAAAGCAGCAGGGCTAGTCAATGAATTAGTCAGAAAGGCCAATCTTCTTGGAGGTGCAAGCTGCTTTTTAAACAACTGGGAGCTGGGAAGGAGACAAAATACTGAGCTTGGAATCAACCTGGAACTTGGAATCAGCAGGGAAACAGAATCTTGTTCACATCTGAGGGAGACGTACCTTACTTTAAATTGTGCACTTGTTACTGCTCACATCTGAGGGAGGTGTACCTTACTTTAAATTTTACACTTGTTATTGTTTTTTTTGGGGTTTGCCATACTGCTTTGAAGATTGGGAGATTAAACCCAGAGGGATTGAAAAACTGCATACTTTTTCTTCCCTTGTGGACAGCTGGCTTGCTGTGGACTAGTATTTTAGTGACATTTTGTATGAAACTATTCTTGGTACTCTGAATTATTCACTGGGCTGAGGATTTCCCATTGTAGGTCCTAGTGCAGGTTAATGAGTTGTGTATTTGACACAGACATTGCCTCAGGTGTTAGAAATTGGTTTTATCTGATTGCCTTCAGAGCTCAGACCACCAGGTTATATAAGGCTGTGCTTACATCATAGGTATTGGACTCAACTGCTTTATTTTTCTGTGTTTGAAATTGTTTTGTGCATGGTATAGTTTCTGTTAGATTGTTGAGCAGGTTGTCTTGTTGAAAGGAAGGAAAGCACTCACCGTGGTGGTGGGTCAGAGCTGTAGCTGATTGTTTCTGGCAGACACGGGCAGGACAGGAGGAGTTTGTGGAGTTGGGGAGGGGTCTAAGACAAGTAGCATGCATAATAACATTCTTGGAGGTGCTGCCTGTCTATAGCATGAGTGAGGCTAGGGTGCACCGCATGATGGGATTCAATGAATGGTTGGAAAAACTGGTGCAGAGCAAAGGGTTTGGGCTTCATTGGAGACTGGGGGTTCACCTGGTGGGGTACAGGCCTATACTGGCACAATTGTCTGCATCTGTCCAGGAGGGGAACCAGGCTCTTAGGTGATAGGTTTAAATGCTTCATAGGAAAGCTTTTAAACTTTTAAACCAGCCAAGGAGGGAGGAACTGAAAAGAAGCAGGGAATTCCCAGCCTCCCCCACAAAACAGGGTAGTTAGAGAAGTAAACACCAAGGTAGAGAAGTCGATGGGAAGCAGGACGGGGTCAATGGAGAAAAAGGCAAAGGCAGTAAGGACAGGCATGGGGCTAAAAGGGGTAAGGCCATCAAAAAATGGAGGGCATTGAGTACCAGTGCCCCTAGTCTGGGTAATAAGCTTCTTGAACTAGTGGCCTTGATGGAAGAGGGACGGCTGGATATTGTGGCAGTCTCAGAAACATGGTATACAGAGAACCATGTCTGGGATGTCAACGTACCAGGGTACACAATCTACAGAGGGACAGGGAGGGTAAAAGAAGAGGAGGAGTAGCTCTCTACTTAAGGGAAGGGATCAAAGCAATGAAACTAAAGGGTAAACAGGGATGAGAGGAGGGACTGTGGGTCACCTTGGAGACAGTAAATGGCACCACAATCTGCACCGGTGTTGTTTACAGACCTCTGTCTCAGAGGGAGGAAAGGTAAAAGGAAATGATAGAAGGCATCCTTAGAATGGCAGAAAAAAGGGAGATATTATTGATGGGGGGGTCCTGAATATGCCAGATGTTAACTGGAGCACATTTGCTGCAACCACATCCAAGAGCAAAGTCCTTCTTGATGCTCTACAGGGGGCATGCCTCAGACAGCTAGTGCTGGAACCCACTCGGGAGGGAGCAATCTTAGACCTGGTACTCTCAAACGGGGATGACAAGAGGATCTCAGATTTAGAAGTGGGTAGCCATCTGGGAACAAGCGACCACCAAACAGTGTGGTTAACAATAAACACAGCCACAGAGTCAAGCCATACAAAAGTGAGGGTACTGAACTTTAGGAGGGCTGACTTCAGCAAAATGGAAGAGTGCATAAAAGGAATGCACTAGCAAATGGGCAGGAAGAAAGGGTAGAGGAACAATGGGAAAAAATCAAAACTGTCATCACAGCGGCAACAAGCATTTGTGTGAAACAAATAAACAAAACAAAATGAAGGAAAAAAACACTATGGTTCTCAAAAGAGGTGGCGGGGAAGGTTAGGGAGAAAAAGATAGTATTCAGGAAGTATAAGGTATCACAGATGGAGCAGGACAGGAAACTGTATCAGTCAAAGCAAAAGAAAGCAGGGAAGGCTGTCAGAATAGCAAAAGCACAAACAGAGGAAAAGATAGTCAACTCAGTTAAGAAGGGGGATAAAACCTTTTATAGGTACATTAGGGAACAAAAAAAGACAAAGGGAGGGATAGTGAGGCTTAATAAAGGGGAAGGGAGGTGGGAAGTGGGTGACAGTGAAAAGGCAGAGATCCTGAATGAATACTTTTGCTCAGTATTCACAAAAGAAGAGGAGGGGGAGGTATTTAAACCAAACAATAGAAACACTGTGGATAGGGGAGTCGATATCAGTCCATTTACAGAAGAAAGGGTCCTGAAAAAAACTCCTAAAACTCAAGGTGCACAAAGCAATGGGACCTGACGGGATTCACCCCAGTATTCTAAAAGAACTAAGGGGAGAATTAGTGACACCACTGACTACCCTTTTTATCAAATCATGGGGGGATGGTGTGATACCTGAGGACTGGAGAAAGGCAGATGTTATTCCCTTCCACAAAAGTGGGAGCAAGGCAGAGGCAGAGGCAGGAAATGACAGACCTGTTAGTTTGACCTCAGTGGTAGGGAAAATTATGGAATCACCTCTGACAGAACGAATTGTTGAGTACCTAGAGGTCAGTGGGGTACAGGACCAAAGGCAGCATGGATTCACAGCGGGGAGGTCATGTCAGACGAATTTAATAGATTTCTTTGACTGGGTGACCAAAGTAGTAGACCAGGGAGGGACTGTGGATGTGGTCTACCTAGACGTTAGCAAGGCATTTGACACAGTCCCACACAATAGATTAATAAACAAGTTAGCCAGCCTGGGAGTGGGTCTCAGGGTGGTAATCTGGGTAAAAAATTGGCTGGGCAACAGGACACAGAGGGTAATAGAAAACAGAGTCCTCTCTGAGGAAAGGGGGATTACTAGCGGGTACCACAGGGTTCAGTACAGGGACCGGTCCTCTTTAATGTCTTTATAGGTGACATTGCAGAGGGGCTGGAAGGAAAAGTATGCCTCTTTGTAGATGACACAGAGATCTGCAATAGGGTTGATACACAAGGGGGGTGGAAAGGCTGAGAAGGGACTTGGCAAGGTTGGAGGAATGGTCAAAAACATGGCAGCTTAGATTCAATGCAAAGAAGTGCAAAGTAATGCACCTGGGAAACACAAACCCAGTTGAAGAGTACACAATGTGGGGGGGGAGGTACTAACAACAACAAAAACGGAAAGGAACCTGGGGGAAGTCATGTCAGATGACCTAAAGGTAGCCAAGCAATGTGAGAAGTCAGTAAGGAGGGCTGGGGGGGATACTAAGATGCATAGGGAGAGGCAGCACCAGTAGAAAACAGCATGTTGTTATCCCTCTGTACAGACAGTTGGTGAGACCCCAACTTGAGTACTGCATGCAGTTCTGGAGACCCCATTTCCAAAGGACATAGACAGGATGGAGGCAGTCCAGAGGAGGGCAACTAAAATGGTGCAGGGTCTGCACCAGAAGACATAGGAAGAGAGACTATAGGAGCTTAATATGTATACCCTAGAGGAAAGGAATGTGAGGGGGGACATATAGAAACATTGAAGTACCTCCAGGAATCAACAAAGTCCAAGAGGGTAGCATCTTTCAGAAAAAAAGATGTACAAGAACAAGGGGGTACAATTTAAAGATAGAGGGGGGATGGCTCAGAGGCAATGTGAGAAAGTATTTTTTCACAGAGAGG
Source organism: Neoceratodus forsteri (assembly GCA_016271365.2). Classification (NCBI taxonomy): domain Eukaryota; kingdom Metazoa; phylum Chordata; order Ceratodontiformes; family Ceratodontidae; genus Neoceratodus; species Neoceratodus forsteri. The sequence continues at coordinate 107,297,534 of CM028132.1, forward strand.
GTGGTGGACACATGGAATGGCCTCCAAAGGAGGTAATGGGGTCAAAAACAGTGGGGGAATTCAAGAATGCATGGGACAGACATAAGGCAATTCTAGTGGGGGTAGGAGGAAGTAGGCTGTTGGTTAACTAGGATCTGCAGTTTATCCAAAAGGTAGGGAAATGGGCAGACTGGGTGGGCCAAGTGGTCTTTATCTGCCATCAAAGTCTATGTTTCTGTGTTAGTCTCTGTACTAGGAACAGGGGAAGGCTAACATTTATAAGAATGACCTGACAAAGTTGCTTGCATGGCCCTCTTTGGGAATTTTATTAAGGCACCATAACTGACAAACAAATTACTAACACAGCTTTGGAGCACATGCTGTGTGCAAACTAAGATGCATGCCTCTCACTTCGAGCAATACATTGACTGGAGTGTGTGGAGGACATGACTGACACTGACCTGGCAAAGATGCTTTTAGGACAGTTTTTACAAATCTTTTGGAAACAAAATAGCAAAGTTCTTAACACAACCTTAGAGCACACCACGTACAAACTAAGATGCACCCCTCTCACAATGAGAAATACAGTGTATAACTCTGACTGGGGATGTGACTGCAGCTGAACTGTAGTATGCTTGTATGGCACTGTTAGTGCTCTACAACACCAAAACACGACAATCAAATTGTGGAATTTTTTGACAATAATGGAAAACTTACTGTCATTGTTTATATACTGGGCGTATGTACAGTACAGTATAACGAAATGGGGCACCTGTGGTTTTGAGGTACCACACTATATGGTGCACTAGACTTTGGTACGCTGTATGTTTTTAAATTTTCTTTTAATAGACCTTCAAAGAGCTGTTAAGCAAAGAATTATGTTGTTTGCAAACTCACCCCATTTTCTTCATCATTTGTTTATGCTGCCTGCCTCTGGTCCCTCTAGCCCTGTCACCCACTTTCTCTAGGGCTTAACTCTCTGCAGCGCCCCTCATGGATTATCCCCATGCCAGAGCCAAAGGTGGTGGTTAATCCACTCCAGAGCACACTCCAGATGTGGTGGGTCAATAGTCAGTGGTGTAGGACCTGTGAGGATCGAGGCATCATCCGACTGCTGTCTGGGGGTTTGCACCATGTATTTTCTCAGACAGAAGGGCCTCCAAGCATGCCATGGTGCACTACATATGCACACAGAGGGGCTCTCATATGTATTAGCACCAAGGGCGGGCCCTTCCCAAGCGTGTACATCCCAACTGCACTACCATCTAGCCTCTGCTGCATGTCATATGACAAGTGGGACACAGGATTGTCCCAATCCCTGATGGAGGAGAGCCATCCTTGAGACACTCAATCCTCCCTCCCCAGCTGGCTTTCAAGCAGCCTGAGTCTGTTCCCAAACCTGAGTTGTCAGTGTGACGCATGGCAGTGCTATTGCTGCACTACCAGGCCAACCGTGGTCCATTTAAATCTAAAGGAGAAACACCTGATTGGTGGTAGTGGAAGTAATAGTAAACCTTTACACAGAATAGAAAGTGACTCAGGACTGTACCACGAGAGATCATCAAGGCTTGTACTGCAGACCCCTAACCCCCCCCCAATCAGTATCGATTACGCGCAGCTGCAACAATTGTTTCAAACTGGTGAATCCAATTATCTGTGATTAAATGATAGGCATTTATTCCGAGCCAGTCAGAATTGAGACAAAACTAATAGCACACAAAGTCAGATTTTTATTTTATTTTAAAACCATGGCAGGAAAGCACTGCAACTTTACAGCTAAAGAGACTTACCAGGCTGAAGAGATCTACCATATATACTAAAGCTTTACCACTGCAAAAAGTATTTGTTGCATAGAAGCCCAAAAATATTACTGTAGTTTTTATGTAAAAACACTCGTAAAATTATCCCCACCGGGTCTTGCTTACTTCTCGATATATTGAGCCATTCAACTGGTGATTAATCAAGGGCACCAATCTACTAACAAGGGCCTTGTTAGTTGATTGGTGCTTAGTCACCAGTTGACCATTACAATATATAAAAACAATTGGAAAGTTGCCCCCATAGGCTATAATGGAGCGTGTCACCACACACTCCCTGGCTTTACATCATAACGTGGCTGTGTGCAGGGGCAGAGCGTGGGCGGCTCTATATACTGGGAAGTAAGTAAGACCCGGTGGGGACAATTTTATGAGTGTTTGTCACAGTTCCATATGGCCCACTATACAAAGCTCCCCCAAAACTGCTCAGTTCCTTACACTCTACAAACTTCGCAGTCCAGATCAAGGACTGGAGTTTCAAAACACAGAGGCTATGCCTGCAGTTCAGTGTGTGTGAGAGCTACCAGGCACACCCCCCCATCCTGAACTCTTTAAAGAGCACCTTTCTTGGTGCTTACAAGGCTAAGCATGGAGCTCCCTTACCTGAACTTTGAATTAAAAAATAACTCAGCTGCCCATAGCAGGTCCAATTCAGATAAGGGAGCTCCCTTCTCAGGCACCTCAGCCTATAAAAATTATCAAGATTGGTTCTCTTTAAGCCAGCTTCCTCCAGCCTCATTTAGAAGCACTGTTTCTTGGCCCAGCCATCCTCCCCTCCTCCTCTAGGGTCACACCTCTGTCCTTGGGGCTCCTTCCTAAGGTACATTTAGTCTAAAGGAATTGTGTTTCTATGGCACTTCTAGGGGTGGAACCCTCCTCAAGATGGTTCCTTTGCCTTCATGGCACCCCAGCAGGGTGATAGTTCCCCATCAAACACTGTGTGTGAATAGTCAAAGTATCCATGTATAACAGTCAAACAACACATTCATTCAATTGTCTCCAGAATATCTACAATGTTGCACAAGCACAACTCCTCACTACGTTGTGAGTGCCCATTAAACTGAAGAGACTGTACACGTGTGTCAAATCAGTGTTTAGCATAAGGGGATCCCTTTGCACAACTGCAATTTATTTATTTGGGGCAGAAATGTTGAGCTGCAGCTTGCAAGCTCCTTGATGTGAGCACTTGCACCTCCATGTGAGTTTGTTTGCCTTTTGGAGAGTTATATTTGATGTGTTTGTTTTCTGGCCACTTTGTCAACCAAATTTCCTAAATTCACAGCATTGATCGCTAAGGTAATAGATATTTTTTTTTTAGTTCGAGGTAGGGTGGGGGAGTGAGCACGTTTAGGTAGTGAGCTTCTTTATTTTTTAGTTAGGGTCCTGAATGCAGCTCGCGTGCATTGCCAGCCCTGCAGGATTTGGTATTGCCTGGGACCTGATGACTTTGTTGCTTTTGATCCCCAGGTGCCTTGCTGTCTGATGCTGACTATCATGTCAGATGTGTGGTCTGATCTTGCACCATTCTGAGGACTAGGAAATGGGCCGAGGATCAGGAGTGTTGCTGTGCAATTGGATTCCTTCTTTCACCCAAGAATGGACGGTAGCAGAGGTCCCTATTCATCCTGAAGGTGTTTCTTTGTTACAAGAGGGCCGATGGTGCATGGGGAGACGGTTGCCGCCCGGACCGAATTCCTGGGACAGCGCAGTGCAGAGGGTGCTTCTGCACATTATCTTCTAGGGTGTTGGCGATTCTGTGTTGTCCTCAAGACTTTTGGTTCCTTGGCTGGTGGCCTATTGTATATGTGTGCTGGCGCGGTCTCTTTTCTGGCACCAGAAACTATTCTTGGGGACTAGAGACTCTGCGGACTTTTGCTGGGCCCTTCGATCATCGGTTGGGCCTGTTTGTCCGTGTTTTTCCCAGTGTGATTTACTCTGGGGAAGAAAGAGTTTTGGAGCTTTGGTGTGCCCCCAGGATTATCATAGTGGGGAGGTCATCAGTCCTTTGGCCTTTTTCCTGGGACTCCAGATCTGCTGGGAGCAGTTTTGGGGCACATTTTCGGGACTCATCCTGTTCGGCATCTTTGAAGCTGGCCTAGCCGGGTTATCTCTGCAGTGACTGGAGGTGGTGAGAGGTCCTTCAGCTGCCAAGCAGTGGGCTGGTGACATTTTGTATTATTGCATTTTGATTGATGTTTTTGTATTGTATCTGCTTAAATTGTTCTGTCTCGTAGGACTTGTTTGCTGAGCTGCAGACTGTGCTCTCCTTTTTTCTGAAGAACTCTATACTGGACTTGCCCTTGCTCTCTTTGTGGGTGGGGAGTTGGGGGTTATTGGTGGGTTTAGTTTTTAGGTTGAATGTGTGAGTGTATGGATAGTATTAGGTTGGTCTTGTATTAGTGTATGGTTGTTTGAGTGAGTGAATTTTTAGTTAAAGTGTAAGTTTTGGGGTTGGTATTGTCAGATGGGATGTGTCTGGGCAAGGATGGGGGCCTGGGGCGTGCCAGGATCATGTATGGGCCATCCCTGCTGCATGATCTGCAGTCCTTCTCCAAGCTTCTTGTTACTACCATGACAGCATGTCGCTGTTGAGAGGTCAGAATACAGAGGAACCGTATGGATCGATTGTGGCGGGGCACCTCGTCCATGTTGGTAGGGGGCAGGATAGGGGGTGCTTAGGTGTAAAAGGTGCCTGGGGGTTCATTGGGCTTCAGGGAGAGGTGAGACATTTTTGGTGCCAATCCCCAGGGCTCTCACCAGACTGAGTGGGCAGGTAGCCAGAGGGGATGCACTGTCCCCCAATCCCCTGCGGGCAGTGCTACGCAGTGCCAAGTCGATAAGAAATAAGACCACAATTATTGCGAATCTTGTTTCGTCGATTGATCTGGCATGCATTACAGAGACTTGGGTGGGTGATGATGCTGGCCCTGTTTTTGCTGCGGTCATCCCCCCTGGGTACTCTGTTGTGCACTGCCCCAGAGTGGACCGTAGGGGTGTGAGAGTTGCCATTTGTTTTAGATCTGAACTGGGATTCACCGTGCACTTAGTGGAAAGACCATGTTCTTTTGAATGTGTGGCCGTGCATGGGGGTCCGGGTGCAGGCAGCAGAATTCTCCTGATTTATCACCTCCCCCGGGGTGTTGGGAGAATTTCTGCAGGAGGTAGCCAATTTAATCATCGGCAAGATGTTGGAAGCCCCCAGATGTTTATTTTTGGGGGACTTCAATGTCTGGGCTGGTGATGAATCTTCTGGGCTTGTGTACAACTTCCTCCAGATTATGTAATCACTGGGCCTGTCACAGGAAGTTTCCTCTGGGACCCATCAGGGCGGGCACATGTTGGACACGGTCCTCTCGCTGGGGCTTGAGATTAATAACCTCAAGACTGATCGGGTCGTCTGGTCAGATCATTGCACGGTGGAGTTCTTGTTCAGGGCACCCCCCTGAAAGCCCTTCCCCTGCAGAGATGGTTAGCTACTGCCCTTTGAGGGTTGTGACCCCAGAGGGTTTTCTGGTGGTGGCTGATCTATCTAGTGTGGACACTGCTTGTGGGAGGAGTACGTGCGCCATGGCCATTGCCTATAATAAGGTGGTGTCTGAGGAGCTCAACTCCCTCACACCAGTCCATGTGTGACCCAGATCTTCTCACTTGAGGTGTCCATGGTTTGATGGGGAGCTCAAGGTGATGAAGACCCTGGGTCAGAGGCACGAGCGCTGCTGGCGGAGGACCAGTCTGGAGGCGGACAAGCTGGCCCTGCATGCTCAGTATGGTGAGTACCAGGTGGCAATCAATTGTAAGAAGGCAGAGTTCCTGTTCAGGGAGATTGCTGCTGGGAAGAATTGATGAACTGTGTTTTTTTGGACTGTGGATCGGCTGCTAAACCCCGCCTGTCTGTAGCCGACAAAAGCTTTTTTGAACGCTTTATACAAAGAGTTTGTTCAGTTCTTCTCGGACAGAGTGTCTGCCATCAGACATAGAATTCTGCCTGTGGGCCGTTATTAAGCCAACAGTAATCTCCTCAGATGCCCAGAGAGCACTCCACCTGGTTGGGGTGAGTTTAGACCAGTGAAGGTGGCTGAGGTCATTGGGATTGCTTCCAGGCTGAGGCACACACACTGTGAACTGGGTCCAATGCTGACACATTTCTTAATGGGATGTGTCTACTCTGTTGGCCCAGTGCCTTGATTGTCCGTTGCTCCTTGTCTGAGGGAGTCTTTCCCAAAACTTAAAAGGAGGCATTGATGAGACTCCTTCTGAAAAAGCCATCTTTGGACCCTGATGTCATGGCAAATTACCATCCAATCTTCAACCTTCCATTCCTGGGTAAGATTGTTGAGAAGATTGTGGCGCTTCAGCTTGAGGAGCACCTCATGGCCTTTGATCTATATGAGCCTTTCCAGTCTGGGTTCCGGGAGAGACACAGCACAGAAACTGCATTAATTCGGGTGCACAGTGACCTTCACAGTGCGAGAGATCAAGGGGAAGGGACATTTCTCGTTCTCCTGGATTTCTCCACAGCATTTGACACTGTAGACCATTGTGTGTTGCTTGACCGCCTGAAGGAATTTTGTGGACTTGCCGTCACCCCTGTTTTGTGGAGTACCTCAGGGTTCGGTCTTGTTGCCAGTGTTGTTCACTGTGTACATGCTGCCCCTGGAAGGGATCATTAGGAAATATGACTTGGGTTTTCATTGCTATGCCGATGATACCCAGTTGTATCTTTTCTTTGCACCTGAAACACCCAGCGCTGTGGACGTGCTTAACAGCTGCCGTGCAGAAATCAATGACTGGATGGCCTCCAGCTGGTTGCAACTGAACCCCAATAAGATGTAAGTACTGGTAGTGGAGTCAAACAGAGGGCGTGATTGAATGGCCTTGGGCACAGAGACAGGACTTGTCCTGGGTTCTGTGCCTTTGAAAGCCTCCTCCAGGGTGTGTAACCTGGGCATTATTCTGGATAGCAGCCTGACACTTGAGGCTCAGGTGTCGGCCGTGGTCCATATTAGTTTCTACCATCTGAGGAATATCACCAGGATTAAACCCTTGGTTCCATCCCTGGACCTCCCTACCTTGGTGCATGCCTTTGTGAAGTCGAGACATGATTACTGTAATGTGCTACCTCGTGGTCTCGGGTGGTATCCTCTGTTAGCTTCAGCTAGTGCAGAATGCAGCTGCCAAGTTGTTGACAGGACAACCTAAGTACTGCCACGTTATCCCGGTGCTGCATGAACTGCACTGGCTGCCAGTCAGATGGAGGATCCTCTTTAAAGTGGTCTTGCTCACCTTTAAGGCTCTACATGGCCTGGACACTGGTTACTTGGTGGACCTTCAGTCTGCTCTCTCCACTCCTCCTCCTCGAGGGGCCTCCTGCCGATTCCCAGGATGAGGTTAAAAACTGCCGGTGATAGAACTTTTAGCGTCGCCGGCCCCATCCTGTGGAATTCGCTACCACCATCTATTAGGGAGGCCCCTTCAGTGGAGGTATTTAAGGCACGCCTCAAGGCCTTCTTTTTTGAGCAGGCTTTTCCAGACACAGTTATGTAAATATTGTCCTGTTTCTGACTTGGTATATTACTACTGTATTTCCCTGATTTTCTTTATTATTTTTATTAGTTATTTTATTTATTAGTTGTTGTGTTTTGATAATGTTCATTTATTGAAAGTTGCTTTAAATGTATTTTTATGCACGGCACCCAGAGCCGGGATTGGGCATCTTTTAAATAAAACTTAACTTGCCATTTTATTTATTTATTTATTTGAAACATATTTTACCAAATAAGCAAACAGTCTGGGTGGGCTTGTTTCCAGGTGTGACGGAGGAGTGGGAACAGGGAACTTCAGGGCTTTTAAAGCATACTAAAACATGGTATATAGCAGTTTACATTCACAAAAAATATATAAAGGGCAAGGCAAGGCAAAATTTATTTAAAAGACACCCAATCCCGGAGGCTCTGGGCGCCATACAAATAAGTAGACACATATTCAGGAATAAATCTATAAAAACACAGAGATAAATATAAGCATATGAATAATAACGCCTCATATAAACATTACCCATTGATAATAAACTGAACATCAGATTACCAGTGGTATACAGCTTAAGTGAGCAGGAAACAAATTAGATTTGACAAAATGATTAAGCTCACAGCAGCATAAACTGAGACAAATGTCTAGAAGAGGTAAAAGTACTATAAAATGTACCACAATTATAAATATTAGACACAGTTGCAGTAAGATAATTTTAAGGTGTGAAGAACAGTTATAGTTCTAATAAATCAACTGAAACAAAATCAGAATATCATAAGCTATGTAACTATTGTACCTACACAGAGACTATAACAAGCAGGCCTGGACTAAACATGGTACAATGGTCTGCATGTGTGTGATATTCGAAAAGGTTGCCATTTCACGGCCTTTTCACCTGTTATGGCAGCTTGCACAAACTGACTGTTTTACGTAGATGCTATGCCCGGTATTACCAGATTTAATGCTCCAAAGTTGGGTCATCCCAGTAATGAAAATAAAGTTTTGGGGGGGGTTCAAATGCCCCAGGGGTCCCTCTTTGTGTGCCCTGGTATAGCGTTAGGCAGGGCTTTTTGTGAAACTAAATAATTGTTCTATCCTCCCTGCTGCCTGCCTGCTCCATTCCACCCCCCTCCCAGAGCAGGCAACAGGAGAATGGGCACCCACGTGCCAGGTTCGCTGCCTCTGGCCAGCGCGTGGTGCCTTTGCAGAGTTCCCTAGCATTTGTTTGGTGCAAGCTCGGGGTTCAAGAATCCAAACCCGAGCGCTTTTTGAAACAAAGTTTTGTCCATTTTTGGTGTTATCGTGCTGGGCTGTGGAGTGGTAGGACCTGTGGAGAGCAACGGAGACTGGGCTTACCTTGGTTCGGTTGAAGCCATCCCGTTGGCTCTGTCTGGTGCCTCCTCCAGCCAGCGTAGATCCCTGCTGTTCCCTGGTGCTCCTGTTGTGAGTGCGGTCAAGTCTGGCGGGCCGCCCTAAAAGAAAAAAGAAGAAATTGGCCATTTGCCGTGCGTTGGGATGAATAGCCCCATCGTTTTATTGTTTTAGCCCCACATATGTTTTAAAGTTTAATTTCTGTCCCTCGCCGGTGGCAGAGAAGCGCTGCATTGTCGCTCACCCTGTCGGCACTCCGAGGCCCCCTAGGTTGTTCCCCATGCTGCCTGCAGCTCTGTTCACTCCCTCCCACTGCCAGAGTACCGCCCGCCTCCTGACAGCTTCTCAAATCGTGTGGTGCAGTGAGTCAGCGGCAGCACGCTTATTCAGGCTGTCCACCTAAGTTACTTCTGGAAAGACTTTTTTTTAGTGCACAAGGCGCTTAAAGGAGCGGCCGAGCGCCGTACGGGGAATCGGGTCATTAGGACCCTGTAAATTAATATTTAAAAGGGAGGCAGGGTTTAGCGACGCCCACAGGAGGGGCCAGCAATGTAAGACTAGTTCATGGCCTATTAAATATTCACAAGGGGCGGGATTTGGGGCAGTGTTTTACCACGGAGTGACAGCAGGCTCAGGGAGCCTGCAGATTTAAAGGGTTCAGACAGTTTTAATAGGGCAAGTCAGGCCCAAAAGTAAAGCAGGGCATTTGGCCCACTGTTTAAGCAGGGCTACCAGGCCCAATATAAAGTAGGGCACTAGGCCCATTTGTAAAAGGGTTATCAGGCCCATAGTTAAAGAGGGTACAAGGTCCATGGTGTTGGGAGGGCTTCCAGGCCCACAGTAAAGAGGGCACCAGGCCCTGTATTTCCAGTGGCACCAGCCCCACTGTATGTAGGGCATCAGGCCCGAGGTAAATGTAGGGCATTAGGCCTGAGGTAAAGCAGGGTTCCAGGGCAGTCCCCGGCCTAGGAGATTAGGGCAAGGCAGCCTAGTGGTACTAAGGGCAGCCCCGGCCTAGTGGATTAGGGCAAGCCAGTCTAGTGGTACTAAGGGTAGTCCCAGCCTAGTGGATTAGAGCAAGCCAGCCTAGTGGTACTAAGGGTAGCCCCAGCCTAGTGGATTAGGGCAAACCAGCATAGTGGTACTAAGGGTAGCCCCGGCCTAGGGGATTAGGGCAAAGCCAGCCTAGTGGTACTAAGGGTAGCCCCGGCCTAGCAGATTTGGACAATCCAGCCTAGCAACAGTAAGTGAGGCATATAGGCACCATAGTAAATAAGGCATTTAGGCCTTTAGTGTTCCGGGCAATTAACATAGAGCAAGTGGTACCCTCAGTATAGAGGATAGGGCATCCTTATCAAAATGTTCAGGGGTAGCCAGATCCTATTCAGGAAGACCCTACATTTAGGAAAAGGTGTCCATCCAAGGGTGCTCAGTTCACAAATACTGTGAAGCTACTGTAACAACTGCACTGTTTATACAACTGTGATTACTGAAGTATTCGAAAGATTGTGAACTTGCTAAGAAGCACCAGGACTGTGTTGTATTGGATTGTGGTTATTTACACCTGGTTATCTGAACTATTATCCCTGGTTATTCAAACTATTATCCCTGGTTATCTGAACTATTGCCCAGGTATCTGAACTATTGCTCTAAGTACCCGAACTATTGCCCAAGTATCTGAACTATTGCTCTAAGTACCCGAACTATTGCCCAAGTATCTGAACTATTGCTCTAAGTACCCGAACTATTGCCCCAAGTATCTGAACTACTGCTTTAAGTATCCGAACTATTGTTCATAACATTCAAACTATTGCTCCAAGCACCTGAACAATTGCCCCACCTGTAGCAATTACCCAGAAGTTTATAAGTTGCCTTTCCCCGGCAAATCATCGGATCATTCCGCAGTTCCTTGGCAGTGCAGGAAGGTGCATCTTCAGCTATATTGTTAATACTGTATGGAGACAGTCTCAATCTTCCACCACACTACAGTCCCATAGTGTAGCCTGTAATACTCCTCACTCAGAATCAGTCTCTACTCAGAAGAGGACGTCATCTCAGCATTCTTCTCTCTAGTGGGATTGTCCATCAGCTCATCTCTTCCATCTGTGTCATCCGCCGAAGTCGAGTCCATCGCCAGTCATACAAGTCGTTACCCGCTGTTTCTTGTTTTCACAGCTTTAAGGTACAGTACGTCCGCTGAAATGCATCATGATAGCCGTGCCAGTGTCATTTCGTATGGTTCCTGTTCCAAATGTCCCGAAGTTAGTCACCCTCCACAGAAGAGTGTGCTCATCCTGGAGAACCTGGTCTGTGCCCCTGGTCGTTCGCCGAAAGTTGAGTCCGTCGAAGCCCAGTACGGGACCCGTCCGCTGTTTCTTTGTTTTTATTTTTATTAGTTTCTGATGCTAAGATTGCAGAATCAACCATCATCTCTTCAGATTCTTCTGGTTCCTGGTCCTGTCAGAAATCCTTCCGAGTTTAGCTGGCCCCTGGAGTGCTGCAGCATCCTTCAGGTTGTGGTAGTCCTCCATTGGATTCGTCGCCATGCAGGTCCTGATTTCTCTTCGTCCTTGGCAACCCTGGAAGTGGGTTTTGGCTGAGGAACCCTTTGTTTTCAGTAGGAATCTGACAGCCCATCATTGGGGTATTTCAGGAACCAGTTGCTCTGGTTCTTTTTCTGGCAGCCTTGGAGAGAGTGGGTTTTGCTGAAGAATCATATGGTCTGTTTAACAAACCTCTCACCACCCAGTGGCCTTTATAAGGTCCCTGCTGGGAACTGTGTTAGCATCTATTGTTCTGTTCACTTTCCCTTCGTAGCAACCATCGTAGACCGATGGTGTACACGAAGACGCTGGATCTCTGGACTCTTATAACATCTGAACTTTGGAAGAAGTGTGTAGTGATAGTTTAACTAAACACTGTTCTGGGTAGTGTATGTCATCTGATCCTCACCTAAGTTTATTGAATTGTAGAATAATTGTAGAATAAGAGTGGCAGTAGGCCTCTAGTCTATTACTGTTGTAATAGTTTAGCAGTCATAGATAAAGTGTTCTGTCTTGTGTATTGCCCTATTGTCTTTGGGTGACTCCTCCTTCCTCCGGTGACTGTGTCTCCCTACCCTCTGGTACAAAATAAATGCCCTGCGGGCACTGAATCTTCAGGACGATGGCTGCCTCTCCTTGTCTGGGTAACAGTTGTCTTATCCACTATAATTCAGACCTTGGTGCCTCACTCATCTCTTTTCACCACCTTTAGAGTAGAGTACCACAGAGAACCTCTAGTTCATCACAAATATTCTTTGGCATAGTCGGCAGGATACAGATAATTATTTATCCGAGGAGTCCAAAGTTGGAGTTGCCTAGTAAGAAGCACAGATGGAGCCAGGGTGTAGTAGTGGATTGTCTAGGGGAGATAGAGAGTTGGTTGGAGGAGACCGAGATGGTCCTCGAGGGAGTATTCCACCATCTCCCTTAACTATGCCGTATTACTTCGGAGCACCACAGCTTCCACAGTTTTCCAGAGAAAAGGATGGGAACGTAAACAGCAATCTAGGGGAATTCCGTTCAAAGATGCAGGCAATGTTTAGGCTGTATCAGATCCCCAAACAACAGAAGGTCGAAATTTTAATCGGGCAACTAAAAGGAGCTGCTCACCGAGAGGTCCAATCCTGGCCAAATGGAGCAAAAGCCACAGCAGAACAGATACTACAGAGGCTACAGCAAATCCTTGATGCTAGAACTGTGTCTGACCTAAAAATGAAGTTCTCTTCTCACACCCAGAAGCCCTAAGAGATCCTGAGGGAGTTCGCATTGAGTCTGCAGGAGCTATTGCGAGCTACAGAGAGGGTAGACGTGACAGAGGACCGAGATGCAGACTGAGTACTAGTAGAAAAGTTCATTGAAGGGGTGCAAAGCGAAGCCCTGAGGAGAGAGCTACGCATGCTGCACTTGAAAAACCCTGAGGTCAACTTCCTGGACTTTAAAGAGAAAGCCATTCGAGTATTTAGTTCGGGACACTCCAGAGATGAAGATCCAGTATATCCCCAAATGTCAGCCTCTATGGGAACTCAAGGGCCTGCATATCCTACAAAAGGATGGAAGGAAGACAACTCTTGGCAATCAAGACTCCAGCCAGAGGAAATGTCGTTACGGAGATTGGAACATTGAAGAGAAACAGTTGCATACCCAAGCCAGTGTTCAGAGCATGAACAGATGCATGGACCGAGGATACAGACACTGATCTATTCTGTGCAGGCCAGCGCCAGTCAACACTCAGAGCTGACCAAGCAGATTGCCACTCTGACCCACCAGATGGCACAGATGTGTAAGAAAATGCAAAACTTAAAAGCAGGATGGAAGAATGAGAGATGCTTTAATCAGCCAGGGAAAGAAAGAAAGGGGAATGACCAAATGAATCATCTGAGAAGAAGTGAAGGGAGGTGCTCCACGGATCAGTTTGATGGCCAAGTATGGCCCATATGTCGTCGGTGTGGTGTTAGCGGCCATATAGAAAGAAGATGTGGTCAGCCAGCAAATACCCTGAATTTAAACAGAAATTCTTCGGGGATGAGGACCGACCCTCGAAGAGCAGACGATCAGGTCCAGCAGTCCCATTAGAACAGTCTTGTTTCATTGGTAGAAGTATGATGATACCGGTCAAGGTAGACGGCATTGAGCTTATGGCATTGTTAGACACCGGATCACATGTTACTACATTGCATGGATGAGAGTTCTGAAGATACTGGACATCCGATGATCTGAAGCCACCTCCTAGATCATGGGTGAAGCTAATAGCGAACAACGGTGGCGAAGTACCGTATCTAGGATATCTAGAAGCCGATGTACAGCTGAGAAAGAACATCCAATGCAACACAGGCATCATTGTTAGTGACCTAGAAAGTGATCAACTGCCACCACTAATTTTGGGGATGAATGTTCTACAAAATTGCTTTGACGAACTAGTGTGCATTCTCCAACAGCAAGCCAAGCACGTACCCCAGGTGGAGAAACATGCCCTGCAACAAACCATCTATAATCTGTAATGCCATCAATGGTTTGCTAATGCTGAGGGTGAAATTGGCAAAGTAAGAGTGACAGATGCCAGACCAGTAACATTGACGCCAGGCACCGAAACCACCCTTTGGTGCAAAGCAAAGGTGGGCCCGAGGGGTCAAGATTATGATGCCCTAGTGGAACCTTACCCTATGAACAAGGAAGAACCGATAATAGTGTCTCGGAGTGTAACTACTGTAACCAGAGGTCGGATACCAGTTCAAGTGTTGAATTATGGGACTCACGATGTGCAACTGTACAGAAACCAGCTGGTTGCTGAGATCCACACTGTGTGCTTGCAAGACATCATCAAGGCTGAGGAAGAGATAAAGAAAGTGCCTGAAGAAGGGATGGAAAGCAACCAGATACCGGAATGGGCTAAAGAGATTAAAGTAGGCAATCTGAAGACCACCATTAAGCAAAGAGCTGATGTTTTGAAAGTGGTTTTACACTGGAAGGAAGCTTTTAGCCAACACCCTTAGATTTCGGGTTAGCTTGTGGGGTACAACATCACATCAGTACCCATGGACATCCGCCTATCAGAGAACGATTTAGACCTATCCCACCAGCCATGTACCAGCAAGTAAAAGAGATGATTAAAGAAATGAAAGAGGCTGATGTGATCAAGGAAAGCCACAGCCCATGGGCAGCGCCAATTGTCCTGGTAAAGAAGAAGGATGGTAAGATCCGATTCTGTGTGGATTACCGCAAATTAAATGCCATCACCCATAAGGATGCGTATCCTTTGCCTCGGATAGAAGATTCTCTCATGGCTCTCCAATCAGCAGCCGTATTCTCCACTCTGGATTTAACCAGCGGATACTGGTAAGTTCCTATGGCACCAAAGGATCAAGAGAAAACAGCCTTTATTACCTCCATGGGTCTTTTCGAGTTCATGAGGATGCCTTTTGGATTGTGTAATGCACTGAGAACTTTTCAAAGACTGGTTGAACATTGTCTTGAAAGCTGGAATTTTGATATCCTTTTGTTATATCTGGATGATATCATTGTATATTCAAAGACTCACAAAGATCATGTACTTCACTTGGACGAGGTGTTCCAAAGATTGATCCGATATGGTCTTAAAATAAAACCCTCTAAATGTCATCTGTTGCAAACTAAAGTGAGTTATCTGGGACATATAGTCTCCACGGATGGAGTGACACCAGACCCAGAGAAGATTAAAGCAGTAAAGAAATTGCCTGTTCCTACTACCATTAAAGAAGTCCAAAAGTTCTTGGGATTCGTGGGATATTATCAGAGATTTATCAAGCACTTCTCCAAAATTGCTGTGCCATTACACAAACTTTTAAGAGGACCAGCAGAGGGTTGTGTCCCAAAGAATCATCTAGTTACATGGGGTACTGAACAGCAAGAAGCATTTGATCAATTAAAGAAAGTACTAACTGAGGCTCCTATATTGGCGTATCCAGATTACGCGAAACCTTTTCTGTTATATACTGATGCCAGTAACAAAGGGTTGGGCTCAGTACTCACACAAGAACAGAATGGCATAGAAAGAGTAATAGCCTATGCAAGCAGAGGGTTAAGAGCCTCTGAGCAGAATGACGCCCGCTATAGCTCTTTCAAACTTGAATTTTTAGCGCTAGTCTGGGCTATCACAGAGAAATTCTGGCAATATTTGGCTGCCACCCCTTTCACGGTTTTCACGGATAATAACCCCCTGGCACACTTGAATACTGCGAAGCTAGAAGCCCTCAAGCAGAGGTGGGCCTCTCGACTTGCAAATTACCAATTCTCCTTAAAATATTGTTCTGGTAAAGCTAATGCAAATGCTGACTCCTTATCCCGGATGCCTGGACAAGAAGAAGCAAAAGTAGATGACACCTTGCTGGAAAACATAGAAATGCCACCTTTTCTGCAGGAACCAGCTGAGATTGTGCAAGCATGTTGTCAAGTTGCTCCCGAGTCTGAAGTGGAAATTCAACCAGAAGTGGAGGACATGATTGCGAACCAAAAGAATTTATGGGTAAAATTACAAAGCCAAGACCGTATGATTCGCCAAGTAAAAGCTCTAGTTGCTGCACAGAAACACATGACCCAAAAAGAAAGAAACTGAACGCAAAAGCAATGAAACTTTGGAGACACAGAACTCGTCTGGCCATAGAAGATTGCCGCTTAGTTAATAAAAGTAGAGATCCTACTACACACATGGAATTGACTCAGATCATAGTTCCAAAGACCAGTGCTTCCATAGTATTAGAGGCATACCATGATAATTCAGGACATTTTGGTCACAAAAGAACTGAGGCTACTATCCAAAGGAGGTTTTACTGGATAGGAATGTGAAACGATATAATAAAGTGGTGTGAGGAATGTCCAGCCTGTAATTTAAAGCGCAGAGAGATGAATCAGAGCTCCTCTCCATCCAATAGTTAGTAACGCACCATTGGAACTAGTTGCTCTTGATCACTTAAAGTTAGACCCAAGCACAAATGGACACATCTATGTCCTCACTATGGTTGATCACTTTTCCAAGTTTTTGGTTGTGAGTGCAGCAAAAGACCTATCTGCTCGAACTACTGCTGAGACCTTCATGAGAAGTTTTGTACGACCTTACAGATATCCTACAAAAATCCTCACAGATCAAGGAACGTCTTTTGAATCCCAGCTATTTCATGAACTTTGTGCCCTGTATGGAAGCCATAAGTTGAAAACCACTACTTACCATCCCCAAGGTAATGGACTCTGTAAGAGAATGAATCAGACTCTGTTGGAGATGCTGCGAGCCCTACCAGAGTATAAACATCCTTTCTGGTCAGCTTTGCTTCCCGAGCTCACATATCTTTATAATAATACCATCCATTGCTCCACGGGTTATACACCTCATTATCTAATGTTTGGATAACATGGAAGACTTCCGATGGACTTAGTGTTGGAAGTACCACTAGAAGAAACTAAAGTAAAGAAACCAGCTACAAACTGGGTCCAGGAACATAACCAACGTTTGCAGGAAGCTGGACAAATTGTTGGCAGACACATGGAGCAAGTACAGCAAAAGCAAAAGGCAAATTATGATATCAAGGCCAAGGCTACACCTTTACTTGTTGGAGAAAGAGTAATGTTAAAGAAGACCCAAAAGTGCAGCAAACTGTCTTCGAAGCGGGAACCAGAACCATATTGTATTATTGAGATACCTTATCGTGAACTACCGGTATACAAGACCCAGCAGGAATTAGGAAATGGTACCAAGATTGTTCATCGGAATCTCCTAAAAGCTTGCACTTTCAGAGACACTGTTCTCGTTAAGGATCAGGACAGTCCTACACCAAAAGAGAGGCAGGAGTCCAGAAAAGACAGAATGTGGGAACTAGAATCGCCAACCAGTTGGTGTAAAAAAACATGGATCTGCACTTCATCTGTGAATTCTCATTACCATCCAAATGGTGTGCTAGTGATAGATCTGGAAATGCCAGATTTCCTAGAAAGAGAATGCATTGTTCAAGAACCTGTAGATTTCCAACCCCTCAGATCCCAACGATCGAATGCAGGTGTCCCCCCTAGAAGGTATATCACAGAAGCTTCCCAGCTTGTACCATGGTACCATGTGTAGATTTAGTCAAAGTAATCACCCAGACACAGTCACTTTAGTATAAAACTTCAAAAATTTACAGTAACAGTAGATGTTTTAAGAATATTTTAGAGAATTTGAGTGTTTTATTAACATAAGATTTCATATAGTGTTAAGTAAGATATTAGAGTGTTAAGAGAGTATATTTTATAAAGTGTTTAAAGGGAATACATGGGAACATGTATTTTTAGGAGGGCCCGAATCTGTAATGCTCCAAAGTTGGGGCATCCCAGTAATAAAAATAAAGTTTTAGGGGGGTTTTCAAATGCCCCAGGGGTCCCTCTTTGTGTGCCCTGGTATAGCTTTAGGCAGGGCTTTTTGTGAAACTAAATAATTGCTCTATCCTCCCTGCTGCCTGCCTGCTCCATTCCATCCCCCATCCCAGAGCAGGCAGCAGGAGAATGGGCACCCACATGCCAGGTTCGCTGCCTCTGGCCAGCGCGTGGTGCCTTTGCAGAGTTCCCTAGCATTTGTTTGGCGCAAGCTCAGGGTTCGAGAATCCTAACCCCGTGCGCTTTTTGAAACAAAGTTTTGTCCATTTTTGGTGTTATCATGCTGGGCTGTGGAGTGGTAGGACCTCTGGAGAGCAACGGAGACTGGGCTTACCTTGGTTTGGTTGAAGCCATCCCGTTGGCTCTGCCTGGTGCCTCCTCCAGCCAGCGTAGATCCCTACTGTTCCCTGGTGCTCCTGTTGTGAGTGCGGTCGAGTCCGGCGGGCCGCCCTAAAGAAAAAAAGAAAGAAATCAGCGTTTGCCATCACGTTGGGCTGAATAGCCCCGTCGTTTTATTGTTTTAGCCCCCCGTATGTTTTAAAGTTTAATTTCTGTCCCTCGCCAGCGGCAGAGAAGCGCCGCATCGTCACTCACCCTGTCAGCCCTCTGAGGCCTCCAAGGTTGTTCCTCATGCTGCCTGCAGCTCTGTTCACTCCCTCCCACTGCCAGAGTACCGCCCGCCTCCTGGCAGCTTCCCGAATCGTGTGGTGTGGTGAGTCGTCGGCAGCACGCTTATTCATGCTGTTCACCTAAGTTACTTCTGGAAAGACTTTTTGTTAGCGCACAAGGCACTTAGAGGAGTGGCTAAGCGCTGTAGGGGGAATCGGGTCATTAGGACCCTGTAAATTAATATTTAAAAGGGAGGTGGGGTTTAGCGAAGCCCACAGGAGGGGTCAGCAATGTAAGACTAGTTCTGGGCCTATTAAATATTCATAAGGGGTGGGATTTGGGGTAGTGTTTTTCCACGGAGTGACAGCAGGCTCAGGGAGCCTGCAGATTTAAAGGGGTCACACAGTTTTAAAAGGGCAAGTCAGGCCCAAAAGTAAAGCAGGGCATTTGGCCCACTGTTTAAGCAGGGCTACCAGGCCCAATATAAAGTATGGCACTAGGCCCATTTGTAAAAGGGTTATCAGGCCCATAGTTAAAGAGGGTACAAGGCCCATGGTGTTGGGAGGGCTTCCAGGCCCACAGTAAAGAGGCACCAGGCCCTGTATTTCAAGGGGCACCAGGCCCACTGTATGTAGGGCATCAGGCCCGAAGTAAATGTAGGGCATTAGGCCCGAGGTAAAGCAGGGTTCCAGGGCAGTCCCCGGCCCAGGGGATTAGGGCAAGCCAGCCTAGTGGTACTAAGGGTGGCCCTGGCCTAGGGGATTAGGGCAAGGCAGCCTAGTGGTACTAAGGGCAGCCCCGGCCTAGTGGATTAGAGCAAGCCAGCCTAGTGGTACTAAGGGTAGCCCCAGCCTAGGGGATTAGGGCAAAGCTAGCCTAGTGGTACTAAGGGTATCCCCACCCTAGTGGATTAGGGCAAGCCAGCATAGTGGTACTAAGGGTAGCCCCAACCTAGCGGATTTGGGCAATCCAGCCTAGCAACACTAAGTGAGGCATATAGGCCCCATAGTAAATAAGACATTTAGGCCTTTAGTGTTCTGGGCAATTAACATAGGGCAAGTGGTACCCCTCAGTATAGAGGATAGGGCATCCTTATCAAAAAGTTCAGGGGTAGCCAGATCCTATTCAGGAAGACCCTACATTTAGGAAAAGGTGTCCATCCAAGGGTGCTCAGTTCACAAATACTGTGAAGCTACTGTAACAACTGTACTGTTTATACAACTGTGATTACTGAAGTATTCGAAAGATTGTGAACTTGCTAAGAAGCACCAGGACTGTGTTGTATTGGATTGTGGTTATTTACGCCTGGTTATCTGAACTATTATCCCTGGTTATTCAAACTATTATCCCTGGTTATCCGAACTATTGCCCAGGTATCTGAACTATTGCTCTAAGTACCCGAACTAGTGCCCCAAGTATCTGAACTATTGCTCTAAGTATCTGAACTATTGTTCATAGCATTCAAACTATTGCTCCAAGCACCTGAACAATTGCCCCACCTGTAGCAATTACCCAGAAGTTTATAAGTTGCCTTTCCCCGGCAAATCATCGGATCATTCCGCAGTCCCCCTTGGCAGTGCAGGAAGGTGCATCTTCAGCTATATTGTTACTGCTGTATGGGGACAGTCTCAATCTTCCACCACACTACAGTCCCATAGTGTGGCCTGTAATACTCCTCACTCAGAATCAGTCTCTACTCAGAAGAGGACGTCCTCTCAGCATTCTTCACTCTAGTGGGATCATCCATCAGCTCATCTCTTCCATCTGTGTTGTCCGCCAAAGTCGAGTCTGTCGCCAGTCGTACAAGTCGTACCCGCCGTTTCTTGTTTTCACAGCTCAAAGGTACGTCTGCCAAAACGCATCACGACAGCCGTGCCAGTGTCATTTCGTATGGTTCCTGTTCCAGATGTCCCGAAGTTGGTCGCCCTCCATAGAAGAGTGTGCTCATCCTGGAGAACCTGGTCTGCGTCCCTGGTCATTCGCCGAAAGTCGAGTCCGTTGAAGCCCAGTACGGAACGCATCCGCTATTCCTTTGTTTTTGTTCTAGTTTCTGATGCTAAGATTGCAGAATCAACCATCATTTCTTCAGATTCTTCTGGTTCCTGGTCCTGTCAGAAATCCTTCCGAGTTTAGCTGGCCCCTGGAGTGCTGCAGCATCTTTCAGGTCGTGGTAGTCCTCCATTAGATTCGTCGCCACGCAGGTCCTGATTTCTCTTCGTCCTTGGCAACCCTGGAAGTGGATTTTGGCCGAGGAACCCTTTGTTTTCAGTAGGAACCCAACAGCCCATCACTGGGGTATTTCAGGAACCAGTTGCTCTGGTTCTTTTTCTGGCAGCCTTGGAGAGAGTGGGTTTTGCTGAAGAATCATATGGTCTGTTTAACAAACCTCTTACCACCCAGTGGCCTTTATAAGGTCCCTGCTGGAAATTGTGTTAGCATCTATTGTTCTGTTCGCTTCCTCTTTGTAGCAACCATCGCAGACCGATGGTGTACATGAAGACGCCGGATCTCTGGACTCTTGTAACATCTGAACTTTGGAAGAAGTGTGTAGTGATAGTTTAACTAAACACTGTTCTGGGTAGTGTATGTCATCTGATCCTCACCTAAGTTTATTGAATTGTAGAATAATTATAGAATAAGAGTGGCAGTAGGCCTCTAGTCTATTCTTGTTGTAATAGTTTAGCAGTCATAGATAAAGTGTTCTGTCTTGGGTATCGCCCTATTGTCTTTGGGTGACTCCTCCTTCCTCTGGTGACTGTGTCTCCCTACTCTCTGGTACAAAATAAACACCCTGCGGGCACTGAATCTTCAGGACGACTCCTGCCTCTCCTTGTCTGGGTAACAGTTATCTTATCCACTATAATTCGGACCTTGGTGCCTCACTCATCTCTTTTCAATACCTTTAGAGTAGAGTACCACAGAGCACCTCTAGTTCATCACACCAGCTATAGCATTTGCACAAAAATGGTAAATTATGCCTGTGCACAGAAAATGCTAATAATAGCATTTTCACTGGTTTAGAATTTTCATTCTGCACCTGCGAGTTGTGTACATGGACTTAGGTCCTGGGCTATGGCAGGCTCTTTGGCCCAGTTATTCAAGACAGTCACTGTCTCTGACAGTTATTCACACCATAAACCCATGTCCACTATCAGTTATCCTGCTAAACAGCCTCAAACTCTTTGCCCTTGAGACTGCTTTTCCCCTTCTGGTTTATCGAAGCTGACCTCACCCCACCCTTATCCCAGGGACCTCTTATTGACTCTTTTACATCCCCCCATTTCCCTTCCATCAGCCTCCTCTTTCTACTTCCTCTTCTCCACTGCTTTCCCAACCTCAGTTGGACACCTTTAATCCTGTACCCTCCCCATGGAACTTCCTCCCCCACCTCCCCTAACCATCTGTACTTATTTCTCACTTTCTGGCCTCCCATCCTCTACTGATACAATTGTGACAATCCCACATCTCTGGGTGCTGGCCTATGGATCTCCATACTCTCCCTTACTTTTTATAGTTCGTCTATGTGTCATATTTTTATTTTATTGTATAGTGTTACTTGTACTTGGTTTGACTACTGATGTTATGTACTCTGTAAATTCATACTTGCTGCTGTATACTCAGTATGCTTGTTTGCCATTGTATTGTTCTCCTTGACATGGAACCTTCGTAAATGAGCTCTGAGCTCAAAGGCTGTATCGGAAAATTAAAATAAATAAATCTCCTCCACATCAGTATTCAAATAGCAATTTGTAATGCTTTAGTTCACTATAAGGATCCCTTTTATTTTACCTTTCCCCCAATTTATTTTTGTTTGAAATGTTTTCTCTAGTCATACACTAGTAATAACATAATTTGTAGGAGTATACTTGCAATAACTGGCTTCTGCAGGTGATTAAACACCTCAGCTTTTGGCCTTGGACATTTAATCACCCACATCAGCCATTTATTGCTTCAGATCCTTTAGCAAAATTAATGTTATCACTTAATTAAATAACAGCCACAAATAAATGAGTACAATGACTGACCATGGTCTAAGAGAATTACAGACAGATCACTTCTCAGTGCAGCTCAGCTCCTGCCAGGCAATTTTAAATCATGGATGGGAATGAGAAAGGAAAAGTGTGACCCACTGAGAATTGAACCCAGGCCCCTGGTGATACTGTTCCAGTGATCTAACCAAATAAACTATGGGCTCACATGGTTAGCAGGCCTTAGGCTTTCCCTTGAATCCACATAAATTCCTTTCTCAAGTGTTGCACAATCCTGCAATTTAGGAACATGTCAGAATTACAAACAGATCACTTCTCAGTGCAGCTCATCCCCTACCAGGCAACTTTAAATCATGGATGGAAATGAAAAAGGAAAAGTGTGATCCACTGGGAATTGAACCTAGACCCCTGGTAATACCGTTCTTAGTCATGTTAACACCTGGGAAGCCCTTGAGTACTGTGGAACTGGATAAGTGGTTAGAGTTAGGCATTCAAAACATTCTCACATACCATTTGGTTGCTCCTTCAATTTTTAAAGCACAGAAAAAATGACTGGTATGAATCTCCAAGCATGTGAACCAAAATTTCCAGTAATTGAAACTGCTGGTGATGTTCCAGGAAATGTCTAGGCAGGGAATATCTCCCCCCCAAAAAAAAACATTAATCTTTGCATGAGCACACAAACTGTCTATTCATATTTTGAATAGCTAGCCACTTTGTTATCTAGAAATGATTTTGTTCAATAACAGCAATAAGGCCCTCTAAGGGATGATTTATCTCCATTTGTCATCTCCTGGGTGTGTTTTGTTTTAGTATTCTATGCAGTTACCATGATCAATGGATAATCACACAAAAACTCTGCACTCTGACTGGGTGCGAGCATTCCATTTTAGAATAATAGAAAAGAATCCCCACTCAACTGGTGTTACAGTATTTGCTGATTCCAGTTTGGTACCTACAGATACAGTGTACAGATTATATGGCCCTTGACTCAGGCTATCACAAATGGAGTGACAGGGTGGCCAATGACAACTTAAAAAATCATCAATGTCCATTACATAGCCACTGGGTAATGGCTGGCTACCCTGCACAATTTAAGAAGCAGTAGGTCTAGTGGTTGGAGCACAGGTTTGGGAAGCAGGAGATCCAGGTTCACAACCTATTAAAGTTATTTAGTGACTATGTGACATGCTTTCATATACCAAGCTGTTATAATAGGCAGAAACAGGAACCCACTGAAAATAAGATATTATAACCCAACCAGGCCATCCTGGATAAGGTCATCATGGGTAAATAAATTATTAAACAATGCATGTAATGGCCAATTACAAGAGCTTCAACCACTAAAAGTTCTTAGCATCCATATGGTCACCAAACATGAGAGATTTTTCTTCAGTATTGCTTTAACGCCATTCATACTTTAGGTCACACTGACATATAGGCCTCAATCATCCCAGTATGCTGTAGGTGTGTCATGTAACCATGCAGAATACGTAAATAAAGTGTAGAATGCATCATATAAACTGCATTGCTGTTGAGGTTCTAAAAACATGCAGCTGGAGACTCAAATTAAGATGAATTGGAGATACCACAGGAATGGACAGGCTGTTATGGCTGCCATGGATGAAATAGACCCAGTCAGATTTAAATCTTACAGGCCCTCATCACCCCTGAGTGTAGGGTCGAAGATACAGCTACTCTGGCTGCAAGAATGGAAAGAGTATTAGCAGTGCTGATGTATCCAGATCTTGCAGGTTTTATTATGGGCTGACAAACCAGTGATAGCAACAGTAGAATCTCTACATCAGAAAGAAATGGATACAGATAAAGGGCTCTATGCACTAATGGGTGGATCGCCTATGCGCCTTAGATACGCGGCATATAGGCACTAATTCAGAAAGCTGCACAGCAGGGGTCCTGCAGACCAGGGGGGTGTCGAAGGCATGCCCACACTCTGCTCGATTCACAAAGGCATGGAGTGCTGTGCACTGGGGTGCACAAGTTACAGCTGGAGGGACCCTGCTGAAAGTGTATGCAGCCCTCCCATGTGCACACATAGCACCGCAAATGGCACAGCCATCTGGTACAGGCCCATACAGGTGCATGCCTATGGATACCTCAGTAGCATGGGTCACTATCAGGCAGGAAACTGACCATCCCTGGGGTCAGGCAGTATAGGGCAGCATGTGATGCCATGGGAAGGGCACACCCATAACAACTGGGCAGTTGATCCGTGAATGCCCAGTGGCCACTGTATGCACATATGTCCAGTGTCATTGTGGCACCACCAGTATGCATACCTCTTAACCAAGAAGCACTACAGTTCATAGCATTGGCATTCAAACAGCAGAGCACATGGCCAAAATGTGTTGCACATTCCTATTTTATAGACAAATATGTATACACATAGTAGGCACCATATACTTAATGATAAGGACTGACTGTGTCTGTTAATGTGATTCAGTGCTGTAACAGTGTCTGTGTCCAGACAGAGCTCCAGTATTGGTAAGATGGTCGGTCACTCTATCCAAAGCAAGAATAGACAGTTCAGTGTACATGCCATAGTGCTATGCCCATTACATAGCAGGGGAGAGGTATGTCAGTATGGCGTGGCATGTGCTGTCCCCCGAAAACAGCTTAACAGTGCCACAGGTTGGCTCCATACAATCATATGGTGGTGCAATACTATAATCTGCAATACCAGTTGCCATGAACATGTGTGTACTGGTACAACTACTGGCTGCCAACAGTGTCCCTTTCATTCCATGAGGTTACTCTCCTTCCCAGGGGCCCCTGCATGGGTGCAGCAGGGATCCACTCTGGGACCCAGGACAGGCATCTAATTGCATGCCTGCCTATGTCCTGCACTCTGCCTCCACGCAGCCCTGATCCAGCCATGTGCAACTGCGTGCCGAGGGGGGAGCAGGGCCATGAACAGGTGCCCTGCAGATGCTTGTGGTCATGAATACCTCATATCCTGTGCCTGTCAGGGGCTGTGTAGGTATGTGGGTGATATATGTGCCTTTTGTTTGTATAACCCACACCACTCATGCATGCAGCCCAATGTTTGTTTATTTAAAATAGACAGGAGACAGAAAAGACCATATATTGATCCTATATACCCTATAAGAAGAAAATATATTTTGGCAACTTATATACAGTATATGATGGGGTTCTTTGAAGGACAGAGTTCGGGGTATGATACTTCATGGTGATGAGAGCCCTCGAAGACTTGCTACTAGTACTGTACTTTGATTAACTGCTCCTGGATCTGCCTACCTTAGAATATTATTGTGTCTTGGAGGGCTTCCTACCTTTATTGTCCCCTCTTGGGTGGTGAGAGCTCCTGGGGAAGCACCTCTGGGATCTTGGCCTTAATTTTAATCTGTGTCCCCCTGGCCACTGATTCCATGGAGCGAGAGTCTGTGGCTTCATAGTTGGACATTTTGGCGGTGGAAGGTGGGAGCTCCACTGTTCGGAATAGACTTTCTAAAATTTACCCGGACTGTGTATTGCTATTAATTAATCATTTCTGTTGTTGGATTGTGTTGTCTAATTTATATTAAGTGGTCTTTGTTTGCTAAGTTTTGTTTTATTTATGATTTAGTTTTCTTTTTAGTTTGATTTGTAATTTTTGTATTGTTTCCTGATCTTATTCTTTATAGGGAGTTTAGATATTATTATCACTGGTGCCTTGTTTGTGGATGACGATATTTATTGTCATTCTACCCCCCCCCCGTCTTGCACTAGACATCCGCCGCTCTTCATGCCCTCCACCCTTTCTTTTCCCTTCCATTGCTTTTCCCTATATACCAACATTGTAGGGCCTTGGAAATTGCTCATGGGAGGTGTTGGAGGGGCAGGGGGGGTATGAACAGTGGTGGATGGATGAGGGGGGTGCTCGCATCTGAGTGGTTAAGTCCAGAAGACACCCTGGGGTGAAATGGAGTGCTGAATGGGGACCTACTTGTTTGGTCTCCATACCCAAGGGCACCACCTCTGTAAATGGTGGGCAGGTGTTTGGGGCGTCCCAGGAGTCCTATCCAACCCAGGCGGTGCTCTGCAATGCCAGGTCCATTGTGAACAAGTCTGCCATTATAGTAGACTTGGCAGGCACTGCGGACCTGACTTGCATCACCGAAATCTGGCTGGACAATAATGGTGGCCCAGTAGTTGAGGCTGCGGTTCCAGCCGGTATTCGTGATACACCGCCTGAGACTGGATCGCAGGGGGGGGTGGGGGGTTGTGGTCTGTTTCAAGACCGAATTGGATCTCACCAGTATTCCAGTGGAGGAGACCAGATCCTTTGAATGTGTTGTAGTGGCAGGTGGGGGCTATAGGATAGCACTCGTTTATCATCCACCCGGTGACAAGAAGCTATTCCTTAAGAAAATGGCGGACTTCGTCGTCGACCTGGTATTTGAGTTGCTCAGGTTGATGGTGCTGGGTGACTTTAATGCCTGGATCGACGACGAACTCTCGCAATTTGGTCAGCACTTCCTCCAATTGATGTGTTCATTGGGCCTCACACAGGTGGTTACCTCTGCCACTCATAAACAAGGCCATTTACTGGATCTGGTCTTCCTGCTGGGGATGGAAGCCTCCGATGTGGGGGTGGAACCTGTCGGTTGGTCTGAGCATCACACCGTGAGATTCAGTTTCTGCACCCCTCTACGTAGGCCTACCCCTGTGGAGATGGTCAAGTACCGCCCTTTACGGGATGTTACTCCTGAAGGCCTAACTGCGGTTCTTGACCTATCAGAACTTCCTGGGATGAGCTCTAATCCTGAACAGCTGGTGCTAGCCTATAATAAGGCTGTTACCGCTGCTTTGGATTTAACTGCTCCCACCCGTGTGCACCCTCTCTCCCTTCGCCCTCGATCCCCTTGGTTTGTTCAGGATCTGAGGGAGATGCGGTGACTAGGACACAGGTTGGAGAGGTGCTGGCGAAAATCCGGCTTAGATGCCGACCATCTTAGACTCCTAGAGCACTACAAACTCTATCAGTCAGCAATTTCTCATAAGAAGGCAGTATTCCTGTCTGGAGAAATTGCTGCTGCACAGAATCAACCAGCCCAGCTCTTTCGAACTGTGGACAGGCTGTGCAACCCAGCCTGTCTGCAGGTTCATCGAGACTTTTCACAAATACAATGTGAGGAGCTTGCTCAATTCTTTGCAGATAAGGTGGCCGACACCAGGACTGAGACTCGCACAGCACTCACCATGGGAGTTGCTGTGGTCCAGCCTACGGTTACAAGTACTCTGTTTGCCTGGAGTTCCTTGGAAAGGCCGTAAATCAATGATGTTATGAGGATTGTCCAGGGTATGCATACCACAAGCTGTAGTTTAGACCCGGGTCCCACTGGCCTGATTATGGGCTGTGGTGAGGTTATCATTCCGGTTCTAGCTAGGATAGTGTGGTGCTCTTTAAACTCTGGTGAATATCCCCGCTCCCTGAAGGAAGCAGTGGAGACACCAGTGTTGAAAAAGGCTTCTCTGGACCCAGACTCCCTAGCCAACTACAGACCCATCTCGAACCTTCCCTTTGTGGGGAAGGTTTTCGAGAAAGTGGTGGCAGCCCAGTTGGACAACCATTTATCCATCCATAACATCTATGACCCTCTTCAATCAGGTTTTCGAAAGAGACATAGCACTGAGACTGCACTGGTTCAGGTGCTCAATGATCTCCTGATGGCGAGAGACCAGAAAAAATGGTCCATTTTCGTCCTTCTGTATTTGTCAGCAGCATTTTACACCATAGACCATGAGGTGCTGCTCGAGCACCTGAGATACATCTGTGGGTTGACGGGTTTGGTACACAGATGATTTACCTCCTTCCTCACAGGTAGAACTCAGAGGATTGTATTGGGGATATTTTCCTCGGATCCTACCGCTCTGTCCTGTGGGGTGCCTCAGGGCTCTGTGCTGTCCCCCATGTTGTTTGCGGTGTACATGCTTCCCCTCGGAGACGTTGTAAGATGATATGGGCTGGAGCTTCATTGTTATGTTGATGATACCCAGCTCTATCTGACTTTTGCACCTGACCAGAATAGAGCACTCTCAGTGTTTAATAACTGTCTCAGCGAGATCCAGGGTTGGATGAGGTCCAACTGGTTGAAGTTGAACTCTGGGAAGACGGAGGTGATGGTTGTGGATCCTGGCCGCCGGATTGAGGGGCCGGGGGCAAATCAAACCTCAGGTTTATTCCTGGGGGATGTGGAGCTCCTTACCTCTGAATGGATGTGAGACCTGGGGGTGATCCTTGACGATCAGCTGACATTGCATGCGCAAGTGTCGGCGGTTGTTAAGGTATCCTTTTACCATCTTAGGAACATCGCTAGGATCAAGCACCTTGTTCCATCTGGCAACCTGCCTACATTGATCCACGCCTTTGTGACCTCCCGTTTGGACTACTGCAACTCCCTCTACTTTGGGCTTCCTGGGGTTGATATCCACTGCTTGCAGCTAGTGCAGAACTCAGCAGCCCGGTTGTTAATGGGGACCTCACGTTCTTGCCATATTACACCAGTACTGTGGGATCTGCACTGGCTGCTGGTTCAGTGGCAGATCACCTTTAAAGTCAGATTATTGACATATTAAGCCCTACATGGTTTGAGCTCTGATTACCTGAAAGATCTTCTGGTGCCTTACCTTCCGATGTGATCTCTCCGCTCAGCCAACCTGGGGTTGCTAGAGATTCCGAGGGTAGTTTTAAAATCTTCTGGCGCCCCGCGCTTTTAGTTTTGTGGCACCAACCCTCTGGAATTCTCTACCCCGTTGGATTAGAGAGTGCATGACGGTGGAGGGTTTTAAAAAAGGCCTAAAATCCTTTTTATGGAAAAAGGCATTTGGTGATGACATAGATTTTAACTAATGCTGTATATTTTAGCTTGGATTTTAATTTGTTTTATGATGTTTTTATGACTGTTATTTTGTAATGCACCTTGAATTAAGAAAGGCACAAAAGAAATAAAGTTTATTATTATTATTATTATATGTATTATTTAGGCATTTATATATATATATGTACCTGTATGTGTTTTTGGGCTTTGTAATGTGAAGTTTTTTAAATTGGCAGATTACTATCTGATATATTATGTGACTGTAAGAAAAGTACTGTCATATTTTATGTTGCCTCATGTTTCCATAATAGGATATGACAGATTTTTTATTGATATAGTGGCTTTCCAGAGCTCAAAGCATTATACAATTCAAATAAATAATACATCACATTAAGTAACAAATCCAAAAACAGGAATATATGTCTAGCTTGGTATATTGCCTTAAAATTATCAGAGAGATCAATCTCTTAAAAAGCCTTGTATAAATAGCCAGGTTTTCAATTATGCTTTAAATCTTTCCACCAAAGAGGTAGAATATATGGATTTCAGGACAATATTCCAAAGTCCCATAACAACTACAGAAAATGCTCAGTTCCTAGCAGATTTTAGTCTTGCTGATGGGATTAACAAAAGTCCTTGGATGTCCCAGCAGAGAACTCGGGTGCCTTGATACCAGTAGTTCACAAATGCAGTGGTGGCTGAGTCCATCAATGTCCTTATAAGCCAACAAAAGGATATTAAATTCAGAATACCATCTAGTTGGTAGCCAATGCAACTCCTGCAATGTGGGAGTGATGTGAGTAGATCTGTTACCAGTCTAGCTGCTGAGTTCTGAAGTAACTTAAAAATGGTGAAGCTGAATAACTGGCAGGCCATGGTAGAGTGCATTGCAGTTGTCAATTTGTGGGGTTACGAAAGCTTGCACTAGTGTGTGTAGATCACTGTGGTCATGGAAGGGGCACAATCAAGCTACATTAATCAAGTAGTAAAAGTCACTTTTAATGACAGCAGAAATTGGAGATGTTAAAGTCCATTGGCTGTCAAAGATTATGCCTAGATTTCAAAACTGCCTCCTAATCTGCATTGTTGCCCATCACATACTGGGAGAATAAAATGTTCTTGTAATCCAGACACCAAGAGATCCGATCCCATCAAAAGCAATTAGGGTTTGCTGGGGTTGAGTCTAATCCAGCTCACACTCATTCGATTTTTGATCTCCCTGACAGCCTTCTCAACCATACACATCAGATCTCACTTATTGGGTCTAAACAAAAGGTAAAGCTGAGTGTCAACTGCATAGCAGTAAAAACTTAAGACATACCTTTGGGTCACTTGTCCCAGCGGAAGCATATATACGGTGAATAAAAAAGGGGAGAGTATAGAGCCCTGAGAAACTCCACACACAACCTGAGAGGGGGCAGATTGAAAATTGCCCAGTACCATGGTTTGGTGGTGATTTTTCAGGAGAGATCTGAACCAGTTTAACACTGTGCCAGACAGATCACAGAAAGTCCTCGTTCAATCAACTCCTCATGATTCACTGTAATAAATGATGATGACAAATCAAGGAGAACCAAAACAGATAGCCATCCCTGATCCTTTACCAACAGTGGATCATTCATGACCCAGACAAAGGCAATCTCCATGCTGTGGTGAGATCGGAAACTAGATTGGAGAGGCTTGTACTGTAGAGTTCAAATTCCTCCAGATGTTCTGGCAGACAAACTGCTATGACTTCCTCTATAACCTTTCCCACAAAAGTCACGTTAGAGATAGGCCTGTAGTTTGTGAGATCATTCAGATCTAAACTTGTCTTCTTCGGGAGGAGTTTCACAATAGCCTATTTAAGAGGGTATCAGAGGATATCTTCTCTCAAAGAAGAGTACACATCCCGCACAAACACAGGCACTAGCATCTGCTAGCCTGCCTTTCCAAATGCGAGGGAGCAGGTTCTAAAATGCAAGTGGACTGGAGCATCACTGAAAGCAGCTGGCAGATTGCTGTATAATCTGCTGGCTGAAAATCCAACCACAGCATCCAAGATCAAGTTGCCTCAACTCCAAGAACACTGCCCTGGTGACCAGCACCAGTGCAGGAGATGTCATGCCCTATCTCTGCAATCTAGATTGTGAAGAAATCAGGAACTGCTCACATTTCTACACTGAACTTGGATCCAGGCGAGAGCCAAGGTAGTCTGGATTTAGAATTTTATCAACCGGTCTGAAGAGAGTTGTTGGTCTGTTCCTCCTGGCAACAGGAATAACATTTTTTTCCTCACATCAATCATTACCTTCTGTTAACACTGATAATGGGAGACCAGGACAAGTTTGTTGCAGAACAGGACAGAGCTCCTTCAATACCTATCAAGCCTCCATCCACAACTTTTCAGTTCCCTTAGCTCATCATTAAACCAAGGAGAGCTGTGGCATCCAAGATGTGGGTAGAAGTGGATTGGCACCAGGGAGGCAGGCACAAAAAGGATGGCTACACTGTAAGCCTAAACGTGACCCACTGGAGGAGGTGGCCAACATTGATAGAACATTCACTTGAGTCCAAAAAATATAAAGTTCAACACTCCTCGAGCTCTGACTGTGGTCTTCCCTAAAAATGGGACTTAGTGTTCCTTTTGACTCAAAATATGCAATTTATTTTCACATATGAGTGAAGTACCGTAACATCATGAGGAGCAGAGCCACAAATGAGTTATGGAAGTCCTGTCCCCTCACAAGTAAGGATGAACTGCATATTCTGAGCCAGATAATTGCATATTCAATTTCTGCATCACTCTACGTTGTCAGCGGGGAAGGTACTAATACATATGGGTAATGTGCTCCCCAACTGGGGCAGTTGGTACAGCCCAAAAGCTGTGACCTCAGCACAGACCCCCAGGAACATGGAGCATTCCATCTGCAATAGCTACCTCAGTTAATGCTGTACCAAGAGATGGGGTAGGGAGCATGGATTGAGCCCTCTGCAAGATTTGAATTTCTACAACTAGTTTGTTATTTTTCTCAAAGGAATGTGCAACCTTAAGGCAGGTTGAGGTCCTCTCATAACAGGGGGCCCCCGTAATTTAGAAATCCATGCTTGTTAAGTTGAGGCTCTCAGATTGAGTAACCTGCTTGCTAACTACCATTTTTAGGGTCTACAGTGCCTAAAATGGCAACCACATGCCTTTAGTAGGATGTCTCTTGCTAAGGGTCTGCTTTTATACCCAGCCTGGTGCCTCAGGTAAGTGAGGGAATGTTGGTATTTTGACAAAGAATTAGCCAGGTAGATTAGTCAAGCTGGCTGGGGTGATTGTGTTTTGTTTTCCCTTCCCTACTAATTGTGTTTCCTCTATTTTCTCTCTTTTCTAGTCTTCTTTTTCTTCTCAGTGGCCCCCCTGCTCCTTTTTAGCGTGAGGCTAGTGTGTGCCTGCTCTCCGGGGGCGGGGGGATTAGATTTTCTCTCAGAACCCTGTTGGATACTTTTCTTTTTAAAACATGCTTTGCCTGTGACTGTTTTGGAAAGATATATTTGATTTTTTTCCTTTTTACAGTACGATTTGCCATTGGTTTTACTTGCAGTTGCTGCTTTTGGCTGTCTTGAAATTAAAGCATGATTTGTAATTTGTGCTACTTATAATTGCCATTTTTTGGTAATTCTGAGCGCAGCATGGAGGTTCACAACCTTTTGGCAAGGCAAGGCAAAGTTTATTTTTACAGCACCCAATCCTGGAAGCACTGGGCACCTTACAGAAAACAAGCAGGGTGGTCAAATAAAAATACATGCAACATAAATAAAACAATTCAGATACAGCAGTTAACATTTAGCTTACTAGTTTCTTAGGGATGGTCAAATGGGTTCAGAGGAGAAAGCTATAGAGAACAGGTAGGCCTTCAAACCAATCTTGAAACTCTTGACCGATGGGGCCTCCCGGAGAACAGATGGAAGAGAGTTCCATAGGACCGGTCCGGTGACACTGAATGCATGGTCACTGGAATTTATACGTCTGGTCCTAGGAACTTCAAGAAGGCCCCCAGATGAGGAGCGGAGGGAGTAGGTCAAGGTGGCGGGTGTTAGGAGATCAGCCAGGTAGCCAGGGCCAAGTCCATGTAGGGCCTTATAAGTGAGTAAACTCATCTTGAAGATAACCCTCCACCTGACTGGCAGCCAGTGCAGAGCACACAGCACTGGGGTCACATAGCTGGACCTAGAAATGCCAGTCAGCAACCTGGCAGCTGAATTCTGAATCAACTACAGCTGGCGAAGGGTACCTCCAGAGAACCCAAAGTAGAGAGCATTACAGTGACACATCCTGGATGTCACAAAGGCATGTACCAGTGTGGGCAGGTTCTTGGGCAGAACTAGGGGTTTGATTCTGGCAATGTTCCTCAAGTGATAGAAACCACTTTGGACAACAGCTGACATCTGTCCTTCAAGTGTCAGTCTGCCATCCAGGACCATGCCAAGATCTCACACCCTAGAGGAAGAAATCAACAATGTAGATCCCAGGGATAAACCAGTGACTAAACCGGAGGCACTACCATCACGCCCTCATCCCAGCCCAATCACTAGTATCTATATCTTATCGGGGTTCAGCTGCAACTAGCTAGAGGACATCTAATCATTGATCTCGGTAATGCAGCTGTTAAGCACTTCGACAGCATTTGATGTTCCTGGGACAAGGACAAGTACAAATGGGCATCATCTGCATAACAGTGAAAACCCACATTGTACTGCCTAATAAGCTCACCCAGGGGCAGCATATACACTGCAAACAACATTGGCGACAAGATCCACCCCTGGGGTACTCCACATGGCAGGAGCTTCGGGGGGGAAGAAATTCCCCATCACAACACACTGCTTCCTGCCAGAGAAATAGAACTCAAACCAGCTGATGACAGTGCCAGTGAGTCCACGGTACTCTCTAAGGTGATCAAGAAGCACATTGTGATCTACAGTGTCAAAGGCTGATGAGAGATCAAGGAGAATAACAATTGACCTGTCTCCTTGATCTCTAGACCTTAGGAGGTCATTGTGCACCCTGACTAATGCTGTTTCAGTGCTGTGCCTGATTATGAAACCTGACTGGAGTGGTTCATAGATGTCAAAGGCCACGAGGTGCTCCTCAAGCTGCTGCACCACAATTTTCTCAACAACCTTACCCAGAAATGTTTTTTTGGAGACTGGACGGTAATTCGCCAGAATATCTGGGTCGAGAGGTGGCTTCTTCAGAAGGGGCCTTACCAGAGCCTCTTTCAAGGTCTCCAAAAAACAAAAACCTCTTACAATGAATGCTGGACAATCCTGGTGAACACCAGGCCAATGGAACCAACGCATCTCATCAAGCAACGTGTTGGAGCTGGGTGCAGTTCGCAATATGTGTGCTTCAGCTTCGGGGCAGCCTCAATGACCTCATCCACCTCCACCAGTTTAAACTCATCCCAGGCTGGCGGAATGCCTCTATTCCACCCATGCCAATCACTGCGAGTCACCGTACATCTCATTGACGGGGATCCCCTGCCAGATGGTGGACACTCTGTCTGAGAAGAACTGAGCAAACTCATCACACAAAGTGATTGAAAAAGCTTGTTTCGGCTGCAGACAGACCGGATGAAGGAATCTGTCAACTGTATGAAAAAGCTGAGCTGGTCGGTTCTTCTCAGTAGCAATCTCCCTGGACAGGAATTCTGCCTTCTTATGGTTGGTTGCCCCCTGGTACTCCAAATAATGGGCACACAGGGCCAACTTGTCCACATCTGACCAAGTCTTCTGCCAACAATGCTCCAGCTTCTGACCCCCGATCTTCATCACCTTGAGATCTCCAACAAACAATGGAGATCTCAAGTGAGAGGATCTGGGTCATACACGAACCAGTGCGAGGGTATTGAGCACCTCAGAAACTGCCTTATTATATGCAGCCAGCGCTGCATCTGTATCCATTGCACATGCAGCATCTACACTGGATAGATCAGCTGCCGCCACTAGTCCCGCTAGGGACAATCCCCTTAAAGGGTGGTAACTAACCATCTCAACAGGGGAGGGACTCTCAGGAAGCCCCGACCAAGAATTTTACTGTGCAATGATCAGACCACACTACCCAATAAATCTTGAGGTTATTTACCTCAAGCCCCAGTGAGAACACCAAGTCGAGTGTGTGACCGTGGCGATGGGTCATGGAAGTAATTATCGATGACAGACCTAGTGATGACATCAACTGGAGGAGGTGAGAGCCCAACTGTGAAGATTTGCTGTCGACCCAGGCATTGAAGTACCCCAATACTAAACATCTGGGGGACTCCCACACTGCATCAACAATGAAGTCTGCAACCTCCTGCAGGAATTCTCCCCCCACCCCAGGAGGACAGTAAATAAGGATAATCCTGCAGCCAGTGACCAGACCACCATGCAGAACCACACACTCAAAAGGCCTGGTTGTCCCCACCGGGTGCAAGGAGCAACCCAGTTCAGATCTAAAGCAGATGGCCACTCCCCCAGCCCTGCATTCCCACCATGGGCAGTGCACCACAGAGTACGCAACTGGGACAGATACCTCCAAAATCAGCCCAGCATCGTCACCCAGCCAGGTCTCCATGATGCAAGCCAGATCACCTGAGGAAATCAATTCCACTATAATTACAGTATTGTTCCTCATCGATCTGGTATTGCACTGCACCACCCACAGGGGACTGGTAGATGTTGCCGCCCCCTGGCTACCAGCCCACTTGGTTTGATGGGAACCCTGGGGATGGAGACCAAACATGTCTGGCCTCTCTCTAGGCTCTGTTTTATCCTAGAGTGTCTCTTGCACCTAACCACCTCAATACCTCTCAGCTCCGGTGAGCCCACAGCAGCCCACCATCACCAGCCTCCATATACCCTAGTAATGCTGACCTCCCAACAGTGCCTTGCTCTTGTAGCTGACACAGAGAGGTCAGCAATGGGCTGGAGGTCACATAGCTGGGATGCATTGTAGGCAGTTCTGTAAGGTTTGGTGAACAACCCCCACCCCCATTTTGTGACCTTGCACTGTAAGCAGCTCTTGTTTTTTATTTCTTCCTCCTCCTCACACTGTAAGCACTTGTGACTGCTGGACATGGAAGGGGGGCTGACATCAGCACTGAGTCCATCTGCTGGGCTCTATTCTGATGGTGGTGGAGCCTTCAGGCATGGAGACAGGCCAACCATGGAACTAGTTCTGAATAGAGACAGTGTGATGTTTTTCTCTTCAGATCTTTCACTAGGCACGAGTATCTTCAATCTGTGAACCCTGCAGGGAGTTGGGAGCTGGGTCTCCCAATGCCTTTGCTCTTCTTGTTTTCCAAGCATGGGCTGTCTTGGACAGCCGATGACACCCGGGGGACATATTTGCTAGGCAGGAGGTTGGGGTATGAGAAGAGACAACCTGCAGCTAGCTGGTACACTGAATGTGTGTTTGATGTGCTTATGCAACCGGATGTGAGGGTATGAGATGACGCTTGTGTAACTGGATTTGCTTTGTGGCTTTCCACCTTTCTATCCATGGGATATACCACCCTGTAGGGGTACGACGCAAGGAGCCCTAGAGGAGGGTTCCCCCCTTACAGGTGCTGCAGGAATGAATGCATCAGCTAAAGGTGGGTTAGGAAGAAGCCCACGGGTAACAGAGACGTGCCACCAGAGGAGGAGGGGTGGATGGTGAGCAACAAAAAAATGAATCCTGGTGAGGCCCAGGATGTGTGACCTTTTAAGCTTGATGGGGGAGTGACGTTGTTACTCTGCCCATCGAACCTCGAGCTTAAAGCCATCCCATTCAATGTGCTTACACAACTGGATGTGAGGGTATGAGATGATGCTTGTGTAACTGGATTTGCTTTGTGGCTTTCTGCTTCTCTATCCATGGGATACATCACCCTGTAGGGGTACGATGCAAGGAACCCTAGATGAGGGTCCCCCCCTTACAGGTGCCGTGGGAATGAATGTGTCGACTAAAGGTAGGTTAGGAAGAAGCCCCCAAAAAATACCCAAAGATGTCGAGCTTCAAAGAGGCGAGGATGAAGAAAGAATTCTGAGAAGATAAGGGCGGACATCCTAAGGAGAGAGGGGAAAGCCAGGGACACCATCCGCCCCCATCCAACAGCGGAACCTAAAACTCTAACTAATATTATGAACATTGGCATGGAGGAGAGGAAAACCCCCCTTTGAAGAGGAAACCTTTGGGGATCCAAGGCCTAAGTCACCTTCCCTCCAGGCTGATGACGTTTGATTTGAGGATGTATGTTGGTAAAGAGAATGATTCATTAAAGAGAAGGATATGAGTAGGGAAAATGACTGGATAGGAAAAAAAACAAAAAGAAAGCACAGATCGAAGAAAGAACATGAGGCAGCAGGGACCCTAGATGGGCATGCTCGAGAAGTCAATGGGAAGGAGTCGATCCATGCATAGGTCGGATGAGCGAGGGATATCCAGATGTGCTCGTGAGAAGACTGAGGATGAAGAAGACTGATGATGATGACTGCTTCGACTGAGCAATGTGAGGAAGTATACTCTGAGGCCAAGAAGGCATGCCTGGAACCAGAGGGTATGCTCGGGTCAAGTGGTCAATAGGAGCAAAATGGACAATGGATGATAATGGAGCGAAGCCATGATTGGAGTGAATTCTGGATGGCTGGTGCGAGATAATAAGTGGTGAATGATGACCAGAGTCTTGAACCTGATACAGGTGGCCGGAGAGTCACCGGTCACTGCGGAGGCATATGAGTAATGATAGGTATGCCCAAAAGAAATATCGATTGCAGGCCAGATGGAGGCTGCCGAGGCATTCGAGTCAGCTGAGGTAAACTGATTAAGTGATTGAAATAGATGAGTTCAAGGAGCTGAGAGGCAGGAAGGCCATGGATGCTGGATTAAGCGATGGGAGAAAGGAGACCCTGAGGCCAAGAAGGCAGGCTAGATGATGCGAAGTGAATGATTAGACCCAGAGGACGGATTTGATGAGGTGGTCACACTGAGCAAGGAGGGTCAGTGAGGTAGGGAGGTAGATGGGGTAGCATAGGTTGTAGGGAGAGCAGGATAGGGAAAAAACAAGAAATGCACAGGGCAGAGAATGAACAGAACGGAGGTAGGAGGGAATGGGAGGAGGGCAAGAAGCAAATTCGACAGGGGCATATACCGGGCTAGTGCCCACCAAATGGAGTCAGGGGAGAGGAACAGAGGGGGGACAAAAAGGGGAGATGGAGGAAGCAGTACAGGGAACTGAAGGAAAGAGGAAGAGCTAATCAGCATGGTCCAGAAGTGAGGCACAGGGTCAAAATGTCGCACGGCACAATGCCGTGCGTCTTAATCGTGTTGCACGATTCCGGTTTATTTTATTTCTGTGGGGGGTCTGCCACCCCAAACCCCCTGTTATGGGGGGCTATGCTTTCCGGACCCTCCCCACTTAAGATTTCAACTCCGGGGAAGTCCAACATGGAGAGCGCACAGGTCCGGGTTTCACCATAATGCCATACGCTACTAAGCGTACAACATTATGACACGGTATGCAGATGCAAAATCTGAGATAGAGCTAGAATGGATGCCCAGAGAGCAGACACAGGGAATGGGGCAGCTGTCAGGTCAGTAGGAGAACCTGCCCCGTGACAGAGGAGGAAGCCTCCCGATGTAGGTGTGAGTGAAGTGCACCAGACTGGTACAGATCATCCAGATAGGGCTCGACCAGTAGACATAATAGACAAGTCCAGCAGATGACACCAGATAACAGGATACGCCCCACATACAAAGATGCAGAGAGGAGACCTAGGTAATGGAATACATCTATCATTCCAGGCTGCTAGGGCAGGAATGGGGGGAGGTGAATGGAAGACAGAGTGAAGCTGGACAGACAGAAGGTTAAAAAACAGAAAAAAGCATAGGGACACAAGTGTCAGATATCCGCAGGGTAGGACAGCGGGAGTGCAGCTCACTAGAAGTGGAGGAAAGGCCACTGGGTGGCCAATAACAGGGAGCAATGTGCCCCAAGAGCAGAGCAGAGACAGAGCAGGAGAAAGCCGCCAAAATCCAAAATCCACAGTGCAGACTAGGCTCAGGCCCAGCATCGCAGAATCCAAAGAAACCAAACAAGGAGATGAAGTATCCACACTAACCGAATGGTGGTGGCTCTGTCTAGAATGCAGTGCAATAGTGAAAAAGCAGGCAGATCAGGCCGAGAGTCACCCCAGGGTATGGTGATCCAAGGAATATGCCAAGCAGAGCGAGATGGCACAAGGATGGAAACTGCAAGGCCGGGTCCCGAGCGAGTGATTGAGAGGCTCACCTATGAAGCAAGCAAGGTGCCAATGTGGCAGACAGGCAAGGGGCACAAAATGAGAGAACCAGAGGGAGAACAGGAATGAGAGGGGTGGCGATGAAGGAGGGAGCACAGAGGAGCAGAGCCAATCGGGTGATGCACACCCAGAGCGCCGGAGCCGTGCCAGGGTGGGGGAAAGAACAGAGATGTGGCTGGAGGCATGAAGGATAGACCAGAGAAACACAGGACGAGGAGAGGAAGAATGAGGTGGGGGGACGGGGGTGGAGATACCAAAAGGCAGAGCGGGGAGAATGAAGGAAGGATGAGAAGGGGGGAGAGAACAAGCGAGGTAAGAGGCTGACAGGAACGAAGTCGCGGGACAGAGGAAGCAGGAGGAAATGGCAGGAAAAAATGGGTGGCCGGAGTCAGCTGCAGAATGAGGGGAAAGGCAGCATAAATCCAGAAAGAGGTGTAGGACAGCAGCGCTTCCAGCTGCAATGAAAAAACGAATCCTAGTGAGGCCCAGGATGTGACCTTACAAGCTCAATGGGAGTAGCGTTGTTGCTCCGCCCATCAAACCTCGAGCTTAAAGCCCTCCCATTAAATTAGCAGGCAAAAGATCAATGGGTCACAGGGACTTACTTATGGCAACAGTGTGTGGCATTTGGGTGATTTTTTTTTCTCAGTTAAAGGGGAACAGACAGGGGATCAGGCTCATGGTCCCATGGTGTTTGAGCACATTTATTGCCATATTGATGATGCATTCCTTTTGAAAAGCAGGTGTTTTGGACCAATTTGTTTTCTTATGGTGTTTAAGGATGCATTTTTTTCATTTGGGGGAAAGCCCTCATATGGCATTTTGCCTCCATTTTTACTGGCCAAAGGTAGACAGACAGATTTTGGAAACGGTCATACCTACTGGCATGAGATGTAGCCTTGGTGTCTTCTGTTGTGCCTAATTTAGTGGTCAGAAGTTGAGAGGCAGATTTGAACAAGTTCTAGCCAGAGCCAATAGGGCTGTGAAAAGCTACCAAGTGACCAAAGTTACACATGTGCGTAGGAATTATTCAACACCCGGGTGTGACTTGGTCATTTTTTGGAGGTGGTGCACCAGATTTTCAACATGGCCTTTTTGGGACCCCTCCTCAAGAAGAGTGCCAGTGTCATTTTGTTCACTTGTCCCAAAAGGTGATTTCAAGAGCGAATGCGTTATCGTGCCACAGGTATGAAAACAAGTTTTGGGCAGGTTGTGGAAAATGACAGCTGTATGGTTTTGAAGGAGGTGTGCAAAAATGGCAATGTTGAAAATGTGGAGTGAAGTTATTAAAAATTGGCGAAATTGGGAGCTTGTGTACAAACTGCGCAATACATGCTTGTAACGCAGTCATTTTTTTGGAACTTTTTCACCAAATTTGCAACATGGGCTTTTTGGGACCCCACCTCATGAACAGTGGCACTGTAATTTTGTGAATTGGTCCCGAAAGGTGATTCCACGCAGCAACCTCAAAATCACCTTTCGAGACCGAGAAACAAAATGACAGTGACAGTTTTCATGAGGTGGGCTCCCAAGAACCCCATGTTGAAATCTGGGCCAAAAATTCCAAAAATGGCTGATTTATCAGCATAAGTCGAAAATCCCATTGAATGGCATTATAGCATGCTTACCTTACATTCTTCAGTTTGCGGTTGGGTTTTGAAGAGTGCAGATGTGTCCCGGTCCAGAGAAGAAGATAGTGGTGACCTCCTTAGGTAAGTGTGGGGTAAGGGGAGGTGCAGGGAGGTGGGTGGTCAGTGGAAGGGTGGGAAGGGGGACTACAGGGACGATGAGGGACCGTTTTCTTTTTTACAGAAAAAAAAATGTGACGACGAGGGACCATTTTCTATTTCACAGAAAAAAAAAATTGGGGGACACTGGGGTGGGCTCCCAGTGTGCCACACCAATGGGGGGGGTTATTTATTTATTTTTTTGTTAATCCTTTTTACCTGTGTGGCCCTTCAGTCTGCTTTCACGTCTCTGGCTGCCGGCCGGTCCTGCCCCAGCTGCCAGTGAAGCCCACACCGCCATTTACCCCCAAGGCTTGCCCCCTATGGCAGGGCAGCAGGGAGTCCCCCTCACTCCCCACCAACACAGGATCCAGTACTGGGCGGTGGTGCCCCCAAGGCCAGGCATTTCCTCAGATGG
This sequence comes from Neoceratodus forsteri, assembly GCA_016271365.2. Taxonomy (NCBI): domain Eukaryota; kingdom Metazoa; phylum Chordata; order Ceratodontiformes; family Ceratodontidae; genus Neoceratodus; species Neoceratodus forsteri. The sequence continues at coordinate 107,339,014 of CM028132.1, forward strand.
CCATCAAGCCTCCGCAACTGGGCGCTATGCTTTTCCGCTTTTCTGGCTTGGCGTGGGCTGGGGCATGCAATGATGCCAATGGAGGGCGCGCGCATGTGTCTGCATGCGCTCCCTCCCGATGCCATGCCCCAAGCTCACCCCCTTCCATGCAGTGCCAGTGCACCACCCCCAGCCTCCGCCAGAGGTTGCTAGTGTGCCGACAGCTGGTATCCCCCTCCCAGAGAGGGAGAACAGTCCATGGATGCTCAATCCCTCTCCACCACTGCCAACCCCTGGTGACCCGAGTCCGTTCCCAAACCCGGGTCACCAGCATGAAGCGAGGTGTGGTGTCCAGTGCCTCAACCCTTAGAGCCACCAGACTGACAATGAGTGGGTTATACATGATGCCAACACAGGGATTGGGCACCCCGATGTTGGCAGGGGCAAGAAAAAAACAGTTAGGCACACTAGGGTGGGCTCCCAGTGTGCCGCATGAGTGGGGAAGGGGGTTCCACATAATGCCGACACGGGGATTGGGACCCTGATGTCAGCGGGTAAAAGGCTGGGATGCCGCCAGCCGATTGTCTCCCTGGAAGTGCCACTCAGCACAAGCTGCAACAAAAAAATGAACTCTGCTCCTTGTTCAAACCATGTTGGAGGTTCAAACCTTGCTCACCAATGACCGCTGTCAGGCACCACTTGTCCTGATCAGGATGAATCCCCCTTCGGACTGCTCCTGCGGTTTCAACTGGAGCTACCATCACCAGTGTTCCGAGGGCCTGGGACGCCACCAACCGACTGCCTCCTTGGAAGTGCCAATCGTGATGTAGACCCATGTCACCCATATGGGAATGCGGGGCCTTCCGCCTGCACCACTGGGCCAGGCATCATTTGTTATTTTTACTATTAGTCTTCATCAGAAAATAACTAGCTACAGTCTTCTTATTGGGCAGCTTAGTGTATAGATGAGCACATATCAGGAGAAGCCACACAAGTACAAGACAATTGTACTATTTTGCGACTGTTTTCCTCACAGATGCAGATAGTCTGCCCTGCAGTTGTGAGTTAGATTTTTTTCAGAAATAAATCTGAAAGTAGTAAGCGATGCAACTGTGCATGGGCAGCACTCACACATGCACAGTTGTGGCGTATGGCATTTTGCCATTCACATGATGGCACCAGCAGAACTGCACATGCGCGTGAGTTGAGCATGCACAGTTCATGCCACAGAATGCAGAAGTAACAGCCAAAATACTGTGGCTGTTATTCCATAGTGGCCAATCATGGCAGAGAGGTTCAAGCTCCATTGGGCTTTCGGAAGGATACTTCCAAAAGTCCAATGGAAGGTTCCACGATCAGCCGTTTTTTTAGAGCTACTGAGTGATTGCAATAGTGCTGGAGGCTCTACCCGCAGCCCTAAAAATGACAAAGAAGGAGCTCAGCAAGGGGTCTGAAGTTCCTAACACCAAGGGGGAACACAATATGAGAAAAATAAACTGTAGCCCGTAGGCGACAGAAATGGGTCAGCACCTTCACAACAATATACAGTAAGTTCAAAAAGCTCATATCCAGCCTTTTCCCATAAAAAACTTGCATTTACTTTTATTGGTAATTACTGCTCTCTTCAACAGCTTCATGCCCCAAATGGGCAGACCCAAAGTCCAAACATTAACCGCAGGTGAACAAAATATAAGTCTCCTTAGTTAGAAGTAAGGTGTCATTATAATTCAGTTCCTCGGCTCAGCTCTGCGGCTTCACATACAAACATTTCCTCAGATTCAAAGTTAACAAACATCACCTTGCCAACCTCAAGGACCAGAACACCCTTCTGATGAAGATGTCTGTACAATGTCGACACATTAAGGGCATGGCTATATATGAGCATTCTGGTCCGCGAGGTCAGCGAGGTGATATTTGTTAGCTTTGAATTTGAGGAAATGCTTATATGTGGAGGCCGCAGAGCTGCACCGAGGAGCTGAATTACAGTGATGGCTTACTTCTAACTAGAAGACTTTTTTTTCACCTGTAGGCCATGTTTGGACTTTGGACCTGCCTGTTTGGTGAATGAAGCTCTTAAAGTGAGCGGCATGTTTTAAAAAAATAACCAGTAAAAGTAAGTGCAAGTTATTTTATGGGAAAAGAATGGATACAAACTTTTTAGAACTTATATTGCTTTGAAGGTGCTGACCTATTTCTGTCTCCTACGTGCTACAGTTTGTTTCTCTTGCACATTTGAAAAACCTCAGGGGGACAGAGGTATTATCTGTGGACAGAAACTCTTCCCTTAATTGTTGATGGCACCATGGCTTAATGCAGATCAATACTATGCAAGACTGTAAGACCTGCCGAAGGACTAGGGTGCTCACTGTAACACACCTCAGTATATATTTGTTTTGATTCCCCCAGCTGGACCCTCAGACAGGGTGGGATCCACCTGTGGTACCTCTTGGCAGTGATTAAGCTGAGTTACACATTCCCTATCCTAGCCCCATTATCGTCATGCTGAAGATCAGCAGGTGCTACCTGTGAAGACACCTATATTTATGTGAACTCCTCAGGTCAGGGAGGTGTCCCTACAGACATGTCCAGGTGCATCACAGCAGTGCTAGACTGCTTCCCAGCTTTGCAGGTGGCCCCCACATTTATGACATGATGAGTCAAGTGGAGGTTATGGGGGTGTTAAGAGCTTCCTGACCAGACAGACCCAGGTCTATCAAATGAGGAATAATGTCCCTCCAAGGAAGAGTGTGGGAATGGGACGAAACCTATGTTTTCTGATTCAGTCTATTTCACTTGAACACAGAACGATACTTCCTTTCTGTCTGGGTCACTGTGGTGCTCAGGGTTACACCCTGAGGAGGCTCATATCTTACAGTATCTAGCTTCAAGACTCATGTAGTCTGACCCATGGTGTGTGTGGGAACCACCCTCCTCCTGGAGCAGGTCAGATCTGGGATGAGCAGGAGGTGATCCCAGCCTGGGGCTGGATGTTAGACTTCTCTTTCCTCAGGAAATAATCTTTTTGTCCAAGGTTGGTAACATTTTGCTCACATATGAGGCTAAGTATACTGCCATGATTATGAAAGGCCTGGCAGCCCAATAAGGAGATCTTGACTCCTCCATGGGGGCAACATGCAGGCAAGCCCACACCTTTGAGTGGAATCAATTTGGGTATAATATAGGTCTGTCTTGTAGTTCCAGTGTTGTAACCTGGGTCAGCCAAGAGGGGCAGATTCCTTCACAGCTCATTATTTTCCCAGGGCCATACCTAGGACCCCTGCCTTTGGGTAGGATTGACTGGCTGGACTCTGAGGGGACAGACATTCACCCAGTCACATCTCACCTGTAAGACAGCTGGCATACATGGGCCCACTTAGCTGGCTCGATGGTGCTGGTCTCATGCAGTAGGTGGCCACAGCCAGGACTTCTATGTCACCATATCTAACAGCTCTGTTCAGGATTTTGTTTTTGTCCCAGGGCTACTGGGTGCAGGCAGAAGAGACAGTTTGTGTCTCTGATAGTTCACATATGCAACTAATATTTGCCTGGTATAGTGACGCAAAACTGCAGTTTGTCGGGATCTGCTGCACAAAAATTATTTTTGTAAAGCATGCCTTGTTGCACATCTGAGTCACCCAGAAGTAGTTGCATAGTTACCCTACTCAAGGTTTCCTGTACACTCTACAGGTTGATATATCAGCCTAAACCCAGTTGGCTTAAGGCACAAGCGTGTGATGCAATCAGAATTGTGATATGCCCTTGTTCTCCTTGTGCATGCATCTTCTACTAGACTACCTTGTTTCAGGGGAAGGTCCAATTGATAGCCCTGCCCCCTTGACTGCAGTATCTGGCACAGGAGCGATCAGTATTTAATCAGCAATCAGACTGGCTCTGTTGCATTGTACCTCACTGCAGAATTCAGAGGTGGTTTGAAGGTTTTCTTGTTCCATTTTCCAATCCATGGGCAGCTTCCTGCATATCTGGTGGCTACTGCTCAGGGCATATTCTTCTTCTCAACTGTAAACCAGCAGTTGATTTTGCCACAGTGATGAGAAGGTTGGAAGTTGGTGAGAGTCTGGATGCACTGGAGACAGGCAGAACATCAAGGGTCCTCTTCTTGATCTACCTTCTTATCAGGGATTGAGAAAATGTGGAGATGTCCGTGCCAAGGGCTTGGAAGTCCTGGGGATACTAGACTGATTATTTAACAGGGAGGAGAGTTCCTTGATGCTGTTAAAGGTAAGGATCCTTGAAAGTGGTGTCTAGCCTGGAGAACTCCATATTTGTTTTTTCAAGTAGATAGTTTTATTCATGAAACCTTGCACTTTATCCACGTACACCGGTTAGTCTATAAAATCCTATCTTCAACTAAAGCACTGTATTTGCAGTTTTGCATGTGTAGGCTAGTAGCTGCAGAGCTCAAGAATATCAGAGTGGGCCTTCTCTTGTCGCTGTTAGAGCCACCTTGGAAGACAGGGAGCCCAGCCTTGAGCTGAGGGAAGAATTCTAGATCAGATACCGGTGATATGAGACTAAAGTCTTCAGACTTAGGGTTCCCAATCCCAAAAGTATTTTAGGGATAAAAGAAGCTAATAGCCTCCCTGTCTAAGGATTTAGTTAGATATGACATAAGCATTAGGAATTGCAGAGTTGCATATTTGCATTATGAAGTGACTTGATTATTTCTTTGAGTAAGCTGTGTCACAATAACGGTCTATACAGCTGGGGAATTGAAATTTCTGACTGAATAGATAAGCTGAAGGGAGCCCTCAGATGAGTTCTTCTACCTGGGAGTGTCCAAGCAGCTGTGTAGAAGGTTTAATTGGCTCAGAAAAATTCTGTTTTCTTGAGCGGAACCGGTCATAGTCGAATCTGTGGCAGTAGTATTGGTGGTAGGCACAATCAAAATGTGAATCGATCTTCAAGCAGGAGAATGGAGTGTTCACACAGTTTTGTTTAGGGTATGAGTTTGTACTCCTGGTGGGGGTTATCCCCTGCCTGGGGGTATTTAGACCTGCAGGACAGAAGGTCAACTGACTGCCATTCATGCAGTGCCGCCATTGGAGATCCCTCAGATATTGAGGCTCTCCAATCCTTTGAGTGACCATAGGTAGAGGCACTGGATGCCTGCCCTGGCAGTGGAACAACACTAGGTATACCAGTTTTCCAGTTGTTTACCCTATTATTCTGTACCCGCAGGATTCAATGGTCAGAAGTAAGTTTTCCTCTGATAATCTCAGACTGTGACCAACAGTTTTAGTACAACTAACAATGCCCACTCTTAGCAGTCTGGTTGCTCTGTGCAGGTGGAGACTGCAGAAACGGGGCTTCATTACTCGAGAGGTATCTTCTGTTTTTTTTTTGGCTCTCGGGAACCTTCTCAATTCTCCATTCACTGCTTGCTCTGGATCTCTGGTAGGAGAAACTTAGAAACATAGAAACATAGACAATGACAGCTTAATGTCAACAAGACCAATTCCTGGACCACAGTCCCCCATTCTAAAATCAAGACAAATATAAAAACCTCACCTCCCCTTGCCCCATATGTAATTCCTACACACAATTCATTTGAACAGTTGTCACAAGTGATCGATGAAACTATTTCAGTCAGCCCTAGATTTGGCACTACTGTTAGTAATAATACATTACATACTAAACATTCAAGCGACCAATCCTGTGAGGCCCCCATACATTCCACAACTACCCCTGAGAAAATAGCTGGTCATAAAGAAGTATTTGTACTGGGGGATTCGATAACGAAATACATAGACCATACGGTCTGTAACCCTGACAAGAAACACCGTACTTGTTCTAGTTATCAGGGGGCAAGGATTAATGACATCACAGCAATGCTCAATACAATTTTAAAACCAGCTGAAATAAACCCTCTGGTAGTCATTCATGTGGGTACTAATGATATTTCCAAACAACCTCTGCAATGTATTAAACAGGACTTTGTTGCCCTGTGTAATTTACTGGTAGAAAAAGGCTGTGACATCTGTCTCTCTGAGATATTACCTGTCCCAAGAGCAAATGACTTTATCACTTCTAAGATAAAATCCCTAAATGAATGGCTGAGGAAATGGTGCCTCAGACAAAATATTCCTTGTTTGACACATTGGGAGGAATTTCATCTTAATCCATCCCTTTTTTGTTGGGATGGTTTACATCTTAGTAGATGGGGCAGTATTCTACTGGGACAAAAAATCGCTACTTTTATTCATTCCCATTTAAACTGACTGCTAAGGGGGAGTTTGGGACATTTACCAAAACTCTTAACATGGGGGCTCAGTTTTCTAGCTACAATCAGTTAAACGTCCTATCTCTAAACGCTCGATCGTTAAACATCACTAAACATGCTGAGCTCGAACTTAAGGCTCACCTCCTTGATTTATCCCTAATAGCTATTACTGAAACCTGGGGTAATTCTTACAGAAGTTGGTCATCTGAAATACCGGGTTATAAACAGTACTTTAAAAATAGACCTGACATTAAATCAGGAGGTGGGGTTAGTCTGTATGTTAGAGAAAGTATTACTTCCTACCAGTCTCCAGTAGATGTAGATTCCGAGAGTGTGTGAGTCTATATTCAACCTAAAGGCCTTCCACAAATTTTGGTTGGTACCTGTTACCGCCCTCCCTCTTCTGACAGCACTCAAAGTTCAAGGTTAACAAAAAATATCTCCCAGCTAGCTAACAATGGCCCTGTCCTAATTTTAGGAGACTTTAATCTACCAACTATTAACTGGGATACTTTAATGGGCTGTAATAATTATGACAACAACTTTCTTACAACCATTGTCGACCTGGGACTGTATCAACTAGTCAAAGAACCTACCCGGGGAAGTAACATCCTGGACCTTGTTATAACAAGTCTAGACATTCCTGTAAACAACTTACATATATCTGAACCTCTTGGTAATAGTGACCACATGTCAATTTTTCTTACTATTCTGTTACTTCAACGCCCTCTATTAAATAAACAAAAAATTAAACATTATGAACGAGCTGATTTTCAAAAGATAAATGACCATCTAAGCAATATTGACTGGATACATACCTTATCACCTCTCAACACTAATGAATCATGGGATTTTTTTAAAGCACAAATACAGATACTTGAACATCAGTACATTCCTGATAAGCATAAGTATAATAGTAAAGGTAAAATTCCACCATGGTTTAACTCCTCTATTAAAAAACAAATTTCACGCAAACGTAAGCTATTCTCTCTACTAAAAAATTCCCCCATGAATACTAATAATGAACTGTTAACTCAATACAGGGAATCTGTTAAAATTCTTAAAAAATTAATATTGCAAGCCAAAAGAAACTTAGAATTCCGCATTGCACATACTAATGACTCACACAAATCACTTTACGCTTATCTAAACAGTAAAAAGGGAAACAATAAAACAATTGGCCCCTTAAAAATAAACAATTCAGTGATATCCTCTGACTTCACCACTGCTAATACGTTAAATAACTATTTTTTTATCAGTATTTACTCAGGACCCATCTCCTCCCCCATCTAATAATCTCCCATTAGGTAATATAGATTACAAGGTATTACAAAATGATATTTATAAATTATTATTAACGTTAAAAAAAACACTAGTCCTGGTCCTGATGACATTTGTTCCAAATTCCTCTTGGGAGCTAAAGATACAATTACACTACCGCTTACAATTATCTTTAATAAATCTCTCCAAGAATCCATGGTTCCCCTTGACTGGTTAACGGCAATAGTAACCCCAATTTTTAAACAGGGCTTGCATTCAAAAGTTGACAACTATCGTCCAATCAGTCTAACCTCGATTCCCTGTAAATTACTGGAGAAAGTAATCAAAATACTTTTAGAAAAAGAAATTGAATCTCTAAATATTACTGACATCACCCAACATGGATTTAGAACTGGTTTATCTTGCACTACAAATTTGTTGTCTTTCTATAATTCCATAAGCTTGAACCTTGACTTAGGCATTCCTTCGGATGTCATTTTGTTAGACTATAGTAAAGCCTTCGATAAATATCTCATGCTATTCTGATTAACAAACTTACCCACTTAGGCTTTTCAGCAACACTGGTGTCATGGATAAAAAGCTGGCTGACTAATCGATCTCAGAGGGTCCGGGTCAATGGCACTATGTCAGACCTGGGCAGAGTGATGAGTGGTGTTCCCCAGGGCTCTGTCCTGGGACCCACCCTGTTTAATATCTTCATTAGCGATATGAAAATCCACTCAACTAACATTCTTATGAAGTTTGCAGATGACACTAAGCTAGGGGGTGCTGTTAATAATGCAGCCAACATGCAGACAATGCTAACTGATCTTGCAACAATTGAATACTGGGCTCTTACCAGCAAAATGGACTTTAATGTGTCTAAATGTGCTGTTTTACATATGAGGAAAAAATACCCTAAACAGGCATACACACACTGAACAATATCAAGATTAAGGTTTCCTGTCTTGAAAAAGATCTCTGGATTCAAGTAAACAACAAACTTACCTCATTTTCACACTGCAACAAAATCGCTAACCAAGCCAATGCTCTTCTTCGAAGGATCAATTGCACATTTGTATCAAAAACCGAACAGTGCATCATTACCTTGTACAGATCTCATGTTAGGCCCTACCCAGATTATGGTTCCCCTTTTTGGAGTCCTTACCTCATTAAGGATGTAAACAGAGTCGAGAAGTCTCAGAGCAGAGCTACAAAAATTATTCCTCATTTGGCACATCTGGACTATGAGACCAGACTACAAAAGACAGGTTTGCATTCCCTTGAATTAAGAAGAACAAGAGGTGATTTACTACTGCTCTTTAAGACTATCAAATCACCCATTTTGATGAGACAATGTGGCATATCACTCTCTTCTAGAAAAATCGGACCAAGGCTAAATAATAAACAGTTGGATATCGCTAAATGTAACACTAATAAGAGACAACATTTTTTCTCTATAAGAACTCCCCGTCTATGGAATACTCTTCTACAAGACATTATTGATGCAACTACTGTCACGTCTTTTAAAATGAAACTGGATAATTGGCTAACCAGATAGAATCACAACAATGATCCACACATGTGGAGGACAATCTTGATGGGCCTCGGCTTTCTTTTGTCCTTTCAACCAAGTAACCAAGTAAATGATGGCAGAGAAAGACCTGAGGTTCATCCAGTTTGTCCAAGTTCCCTATAATTCCTAGAACCTACTGTTCCAGTAGAACTGAGGAGGGTGTGGGGAACTGCCCAGCTTTATAGGATAGGCTGATGTCAGAAGCTGATGTTGGCATTGGGTGGTCCCCTGTTGTAGATTGCTAGCTAGAAAGTTTTCGTGTGGTTCTGGCGCCTGGTGGCTTAGTCCTACCAGTGCTAGTCTGCTGTAAGAGCTTCTCTCAAAGATCTACTGTTACGGTAAGTTCTTACATAACTGTACTTTCCTTCTCATCTCTGTGTCTGAGGTCAAGGTTGAAAGTTCCTTGGCATCCATCTTATTTATCTTGTGCAGGTACTTGTATGTCTCAATCATGTCACCACTTTTCCTCCTTTACTCATGGGTGTACACATTCGAGTCCTGCAGCTTCTTCCTCATATCTCTTGTTTCCTAGTGCATGGATCCTCTTTGTTGCCCTATTCTGTACTGTTTCTTCCTTGTGGTCTTGATGGAGTGCTGAACTTGTGTGCAGCTGTTAGATACCAGGGTGTTAGGATCTCCAGTGTCTCAAGATTTGGCTGTTGTTTTGTGGGTGGGAACCAACGATTCCCATGGTGCCACAGACACATAATGACTTGTCACAGAATACAGAAGACCACAGGTTTCTACACACTTGGAATAACACTGTATAAGGCATAAAGACAGGATGATGCCTCCTGCAATTTGGTATTTCCTCAGTCCTTGCTTATTGTTTTCTGTTCTGAGCACTGGGAGGCACAAGGACCTTGCTAAGAGTCATCTTAGCAGGGGGATAACATCACCCTTTGCAGTTCCTTGAAAAGGTATGGGTCTTTCAGAGCAGAGTTCCTCTTCCTTCCAGGATGCTCCTAGCATCCTAGGCTAGGAGGACTATGTTTTGTTGCCGAATCGAGCACTGGATTGTAGTGCTACTCCTGTGCTTTTATGGCTCCTCAGAGTTGTGCCTTGCACTTTGCTGTCACACCCAGCCAATTCTGTATTTGGCAAGCAGTGGTTGTCAGACAAGTCCAGAAGCTGCTGGTTAGGGAATTATACAAGACAATATTCTCTTCCATCCTACTTAGATGGGTACTGCTTTATAGAACCCATATGTATGAACTATCTTCTCCATTGACAATGTAGAGTGATACAGAAAGGAGAAATTCCATCATACCATAGTTTCCTCTTCTGTTTGCTTTAACATTGTCAATGAAGCCTCTCCCTGGAGCATATCTGTCAACCTCTTGCCTCATAAATCAGGGACAAGGCTTTAAAAAAACATGGGAGAAAGACCCCAAATAAGGGAAGCATCTTAAAAATTCATACTGTTCACTAAGAAAGCTGATAGAATAAAAGGATACGTGTAAGATGCATTTTTTGAAGAACAAGTCTGTAACTTTAATGTTTGACATAATTTTGTGCTTAAAATCCCCACTGTTCAGTCAGAAAAAATAAATTTTATGAGGGACATAGGAAAATTTTGAGGCAAAATCAGGGACCTTCCTGAAAATCAGGGACAATTGTTGAAAAGTATGCCCTGGAGCTGTTGGCTCTTCTCAAGAATATTGTCCAATATATAGGTATGTCTAAGATCTTTGTAGGTGTACATTGACTTCATTTTGAAGGATTCCTATGGCACTTTTTCAGGCTTTGGATTCATCAACTTTCATATGATGATTCATGATTAGTGCATCAAACTAGTAGATTACATGGTGATACATATAAGGCTCTGTTTGTCTGGGGAATCCACATGGGCATCTGTCAATCATAAAAGATCCAGTTGTGTCTTTAACTAAACATGTTTTCTGTTTAAGGCAAGTTTACAGGAATGGAAGGTCATGAGTTTGGAGAGGGAATCTGATGGCCAGTGTTGGAGGCCGTGTGGGGAAAATGTAGGATGGAAGTCACACTCATGCATCCTGAATGTGGGTCCTATTCTGTTAAGTCAAGGTAGGCTCATATTGTTTTTCTTTTCTTTCTGGTATATATTTATGCAAGGAATCATCTGGAAACATTGACAATGATTGTTTATTGTTATGTTTGCTTGCACACATGTGCAAGAAACAGAGTGCCACCATACGAGAATTCATAGATGTGCCTCCCCCAGTTCCAGTGCCCTGGTCCGTTTTGTAGGAGCGGCTGCACTGTGCCAGTGACTGTCCAAGCTGTCTATGACAGCATTCAGATGCAGTGGCACACAGTTCACAGGAAAATACCACCACAATCAGCAGTGGTAACGTGTAGGCAATTTGCGTACTGCGGACGGCGGTATGCAAATTGCTTACACGTACGTCTTCACTGCATCTGAACTGTCATAGACAGTTCGTCGTCACCCCCCCACTTACGTAGCATGCTGAGAGCCCACCCCAGCATGCTCTTGCACTCCCCTCCACCCGCATGCACTGTATCACCGATGGGGGTGCCCAATGCCCTGTCGGCTCCACAACCCCCCCAACAGACCTCTAGGTGCCATGCTGGGAGCCCACCCCAGTGTGGCAAATGTCAGTATGGCCGACTGGGGTGCCCAATCCCCCACTGGCTCCACTGCCACCCCCCAAAAAAACAACCTTTCGGCTGCCATGCTAGGAGCTCACCCCAGCATGGCAAAAGTCAGTATGGCTGACGGGGGTGTGCCTAATCTCCCATTGGCTCCACTGCACCCCCCAAAATACCCTTTCAGCTGCCACGCTGGGAGCCCACCCCAGCATGGCAAAAGTCCCACGTTGTCTTCCTGCAGTATATAAAAAACAAAAGACGGTCCCTCATTGACTGTCTGCCCCTCTCCCCCACCCGTGCCCACCACTGTGCACCCACCTCCCATGCCCACCATACTTACCTCCGGGCGCAGTCGACAATCTTGATGGACTGGAACACGTCTGCACTCTTCAAAGCCGACCGCGAACTGAAGTAATGCCAGTAAGCTGAATAATGGCATAAATGTTTTTTTTTTCAACTTTGGTGCATATCTCGGCCATTTTGGGGAATTGTTTCACCAAATTTTCAACATGGGGTTCTTGGAGCCCCACCTCATGAACTCAGTCTCTGTCATTTTGTTATTCGGTCCCAAAAGGTGATTTCAAGGTCACTGTGCAGAACCACCTTTTGGGACTGAGTAATGAAACAACAGTGGCACAGTTCATGAGGTAGGCCCCAAACCCTAAGTTGAAAATTTGCGAAAAAATTCCCAAAAATGACTGTAATGAGCGTGCGTTGCGAGTTCCTATGCACACTGTGAAGTTTGCAAATTTTTTATATTTTCACTCCAGATTTTCAACTTTGCCATTTTACCATACCTCCTTATGAGCAGTACAGCTGTCATTTTTCACATCTCACCCAAAATGTGTTTTTGCGCATGTAGCATACAATGGCACAGTCGGTGTGCGAAATCAATGTTCGGGACAGATTAAGAAAATCACAGTGACATTGTTCATAAGCAGAGGTCTTAAAATGGCTATGTTAAAAATTTGGTGACAATAGTCCATAAAATGACTGTGTTATGAGCGAGTTTTGCGCAGTTTCCACGCACCCTTGTAAGTTCATGAATTTGTAATATTTTCAGTCCAGATTTTCAACACTGGCATTTTTCCACACCTTCTTATGAACAGTACAGCTGTCATTTTTCACACAATGGCCAAAATGTGTTTTCGCACTTCCGGTGCAGAAATGCCTGGTCTCTGTGGGAAATCATTGTTCGGGACAGATTAAGAAAATCACAGTGACACTGTTCATGAACGGAGGTCCTAAAATGCCTGTGTTGACAATCTGCTTTAAAAAATCCCCAAACTAATTACATTCTGGCTATGCATTGCACAGTTTCTACGCACGCTTGTGACTTCAATTTTTTTATATTTTCATTGCAGATTTTCAACATTGCCATTTTTTACACCTCCACATGAACAGTACAACTGTCATTTTTCACATAGTGTTTGAAATGTGTTTCCACACCTGTGGTGCCAAATGGCGTAGTCGCTGTGCAAAATCAGCTTTTGGCTAATGAAGTGATATTGCCACTGTTCACATGGTGGTCACAAAAAACCCATGTTGAAAATTTGGAGTGAAAATACCAATGAACGCATGAGGCATTAGGGTTTCGGACCATAACATCCCACCCTGTAGAGACTGACAGGCATCAGGGGTGTGACTTGGGATTGTCACCTGTAATGCTCATACTTTTCCATCCCCATCCACACCCTGCAGCCAGTGAGAGGCATCGAGGTGTGCCTTGGTCTCTTCAGCCCCAAAGTGCATCCCATTCTCCTATACTGCACCCATCTCACCCTATTTCCTGATGGAATGGGGTGAGCATAAGGCCCAATGACCCCAAGGCACACCGTGACACTTGTCAGTGTCTTCAGGGTAGGGTGTGGTGAAATGGCGTGACCGTTATGCCTGATGACCCAAAGGCACACCCCAATGCCTGTCAATCTCTGCAGGGCGGTAGTGGGGTTGGCTTCAGTTCAGTACTTCACTGCCATTCCTATTATGCATCTTTCTCACTCCTACATTACCAATGCCAATGCCAGCAAGCAAACATTTGGCATTGACAAATGCTTGTTGGTTTATGTATTGTACATTGTGTTGACAGAAGTGTACTGAGGTAGCTGTTGCAGATGGAATGTTTCATGTTCCTGTGGGGTCTGTGCTGAAGTCACAGCTTTTGAGCTATACCAACTACCCCAATAGGGGAGCACATTACCCATATGTATTAACTATCTTCCCCATTGACATGTTGGAGCTAACAGAAAAGGAAATTAGAGTAAGTATGATGGGATTTCTCCTTTACGCATCTGTTTACTAGATATAGCTTTTAAATCTGCTGTTTGCATGACAATGTAACTGTTTCTCTTTGATTTCTAATTACTGACTTCAGTTCTGCACATGCTATTGTGAGTCATCAAAAACGTGAAAGCTACTCTCTGACTGGACCAGTATTCCATTGTGGTATACCGAACAGGGCAAGATATTATATGTGACATGCCCAACTTACAAGACAGCATACTATCTTGTGAGTTGGGTATAAAATATCACTTTTTATCTTGTCATTTGTACCTTCACTGGTGTTGTATAAAATTATCTAAACATTACATTATAACACAGAAATCAAAGTTCAATAAATACTGTACATAAAAATATCTATTTAGTATTACACCAAGAACAGGTTGGTCTTGATATGATGCGGTGGATACAAGTCATAATACTGTACATGTGACATCAGACTTATTTGCATGGTAACTGGATGTTATGTCATAAGCAGAGGATTATGACTTCACAGAGGGAATAAGAAACATGACTTTATGCATTATAAAATAGAAAATAAAGCCATGTTTTACCTAGAAACATATAATTTCTTGGCAGCTAAAAACCACTTAGCCCACCCAGTCTGCCCATTTTCCCCTACCTACAGTATCACCACAGACCCTACTTGATCTCCGGCTCTTTATTCCTTCCTTATTCCTTATAACTAAGATTGCCTTATGCCTATCCTAAACTTTCTTGAACTCCACCACTGTTTTCACCCCCACCACCTCAGATGATAGTCTGTTCCAGGAATTCACCACTTTTTCTGTGAAGAAGTACTTCCTCACATCCCTCCAGCTTCATAGCATGTTCCCTTGTTCTTTAGCACCTTTTTTTCTGAAATATTTTTGATAAAAACATCTTCATAAATTAAAAAAAGGAAGGTCCTGAAATTCAACATTTTTTGAGAATTCTGTGTAATTGAGTTCTGTTGATGCCATCTGTGAATTATTTATTTATTTATTCAATCTTGGATTACAATACCTTTAAGTACAAAGTGGCTCATTTAGAAAGGTAACACGTCAAAAGGGTGACCGAATAATGGCAACCCGCCAAAAGAGTGATGGAACCATGGTGCCGACACATTTGGGCAACCAGGTTTGCCCCATCCCCAAGTTGTGTCCCCGAGTAGGAATCTATAGCAGGGGGGGCAAAGCCCCTGGGTGCGGGGAAAAGCCCCCAAGATGAAAGTACTATCCTAAAAGTTATTGTCTCTGGGGTTCGGCGCCTTCTGACGGGCCACCATTATTCGTTCGCCCTTATGCTATGGAACTTTTAGAAAGATTCCACATCAGTGGGGAAGGGAAAACAAATGTACAAAGGTTGATGAAAACAACTTTACAAATAAAAACAGTCAAACAATAGAGGCATACTTTGCAACATCAGGTAAAAACTATAAAATTGGAAGATGGACAATGCACAGCAGGGAGAGGCGGGTAATTAAGAAAACCAAGAAAAATGGAGGCAGTCAAAAGGCCTTGTCTAGAGTAAACAGAGCTAGTGACAGCAGGGTACAGGCAGAGGGGAGGATAGTGGAAGCATTGGGGAGGATGGGGTAGCAGATTTAGGGGTGGAGGGATTGGATAGGTGGGGGGTGAAGGGTGAGCAAGGGGCTACCAGTCTTCTCCAATAGTGAGAAAGTGAGAGAGCTTGTGTAGGACATACCAGCAAAAGAGGTATCTTAGGTGGAGCAGTCACATGAGCTGTTGGCTGTGAGATGCTGATGGAGCATGTGTTTGAAAGGACCTAGTTTTGGTATGGTCAAGATGTCTCGGTGGATTGAGTTAAACTAAAGAGGTGCTCTGTAGGCAAATGAGCACTGTCCTTGAGTTGTCCGGCATCTAGGAACATGGAGAAGTTGGTTGTCTGAACTTCGGGTATGCTGAGAGCTACAGTGGGGGGTTAATAGGCTTTCACTGCCAGGTGGCAGGAGGCCAAGAAGTGCTTTTTTCACTAGCAGGCAGGTTTGATATTGTATCCTACCACTTAACTGGAGCCAGCCTGTTTTGGCATGCACCAGTAGATCACATGTGTGGGTGAGGCATGCTGCACCTGTGAGAAGTCTGCATGCCTTATTTAGTGCCATGGTTATCCTATGGAGAGACGAGGTGGAGGATGCACCATAGATTACCAGTCTGTAGTCAACAATAGATATGACAGAACTAAGTATTGCAATTTTGAGGGATTCAGGTTTCAGACAGTGCTTGTGTCTGTGAAGTAATCCAATCCTGGTGTTGACAGCTCTGGAGACATTATCAATGTGCTGGGTGAAAGATAGGTGACTGTCCAGGGTGACCCCTAGATATCTGAAGTGTTGGACTTGTTCAAGGGTGACACCCAGGCAGTTTCTGATGGTTAGGGGTTGGGATTTGTGCTTACTGTGAGCGCTGCTGAACATCATGACTTTAGTTTTCTTGTAGTTCAGGATCAATTTGTGTTTGGAGAACCAGTCCTCTACTTCCTCAAAGCAACTCTGCAGGTGGTGTTTTAGTTGCTTGGGGTCAAGGTTACTAGTAAAGATGACAGTGTCATCCGCATAAAGGAGGATTCATTGGTGGCAGATTCATGGGAGGCTGTTGAGAAAGATGCTGAAAAGAAGGGGTCCTAATATAATGCCCTGCGGTACTCCAGAGCGGATGAGTTGCCAGTCAGAGGTGACATTGGCAATTTTTACCTGCTGGGAGAGGTCTTGTAAATAACTCTTGAACCAGAGCATTGTGTCAGAGGAAAGACTAATGGAAGTCAATTGCTGAAGAAGAAGGGGGTGGTGAACAGTATTAGAGGCCTTAGTAAGGGTCTATGAATGATGTACCAACTAAGTTGCCTTGGTCAAGGGATTGATGACTAAAACTGGTGAACTCCAGGAGCCCTGTAGTGGTGCTATGCCCTTTTCTGAAACCATGTTGCTGCAGGCATTGGATCGAGTATTTTTCAAGGTAGTCCACCAACTGATCCGCAACTATGTGCTCGAGCACTTTAGATACTGGAGGGAGGATAGGTATTGGCCTATAATTTGTGTGTAAGGCCTGATCCCCATTTTTATAAACAGGGGTTACTAGAGCTGACTTCCATAGTTGGGGAAACTGTGTCAGTTGTAGTGAGAGGTTAAGAATCTTTGTAAGGGATTCCAATATTTCATCTAGGGTAAGTGCAACATGTTTGAGGCCCAACGAATCTCCACTATGTCTGGATTTCCCTAGTACTTTGCTTAGATATTTCTTGGCCAAGTTCAGTGGAACCTTTCTGACGTAAAAATGGGGTTGAGCTGGGAGGTTGTCATCCATACAGTGGGCACTAGTTGGGGTGGTGTCTTCAAAAATGTCCAGTGGGAAGACACTGCTTAGGTCAGTGAAGGAGTTGTTAAAAGTATTTGCTATGGTTAGGGGGTCCAGAGTAGGGATCCCATCGATGTTGAGCATAGATGGCACAACCGCTGGAAGTTTCCTGGTAACATCTTTTATGTTATTCCAGAAGTTCTTACTTTTGCCCCAAGTATTAGCAAGCACCTTTCAATAGTATTTGACTTTTTCGAGGTGAATAGCTTGTGTGCATTTGTTCCTGACCTTTTCATATTCTTGCACATCCGCTTGCTTGCCTGTAGCTCTTGCTCGGTGCCAGAGATGATCTCTGAGTTTTAACATACTAATGAGATCAGGGGTAATCCATGAGTTTATGGTGCCACAGACTTTCATCTTTTTTACAGGAGCATGGATATCGCAGGCTGTGTTGAAGTGCTTAATGAAGTGTTCCAAGGCAAGATTGATATCATCGGTGTTGTCAAGCAGTGACCAGTTTAGATTGCACAGGTGCTGTTTTAGGGGCTCAAGATGTCCACGTTTTAGGACCCTGCTATAAAAAGTCTGTGGTGGGGGTTTATGGAATTTATTAGTCCAACAGCAGGTAATAGGGGAGTGGTCGCTTAGCGTATCTGTGTGCGCTGTTACACTGGTGATGCAATTGGTGTGATTAGATAGTATCTAGTCAAGAAGGGTACTTGTCCTTGTCTTGTAGTTAGTACTTGTTGGGGAGGTAACGAGCTGTGAGAAGTGGAATGAGGAGACAGCATCTTTGAATGGACCAGCATCTGGGGAGAGCCATTGACATTGAGATCACCCAGAACTATGGTTTCAGAATTGTGGTTCAGGGTACACATATAATCCATTAAGCTTTGGAAGCCTGATGAGTTTCCTTTTGGAGGGACATAAACAGATATAACCATAAGTGCCTTATTATGTGGACCAAGTAACACTTTAATGGCAAGTGCCTGGGTGGAGTATCAAAGGCTGACCATTGGTAAGGCATGCCCCATAAGCGTCTCCTTCAGATAGATGGCACAGCCACCTCCTCGCTTAGTTAGCCTGTCCTGCCAGAATATGGTGTATCCAGGTATGGCAACTGCTATATCAGGAATCTTCAGGAAAAGCCAAGTTTCTACTACTGATAGGATATCAGGGTTTTGCTGAGTGATCCGTACTTGGAGGCTGTACAACTTACTTAACAGGCTGCAGATGTTGACAGTCACCAGTGTGATAGATCCAGACTTACTCAGACCCCTGGGGGAAGCAGACCCTACTGGGCCAGAGTTGGGATATACATTGCCATACATAAGCAAAAGCAATAAGATGATTCTGAGTAGGCAGCCTTTCATTAGCCTGTAATTCAACTTGCTACCGTGCTTGAGGCTGGAGTGCCTCCTTAGGTTGGATCGTAGTACAGTGAGGCTAACGGGAAATGTCTGGAGGGGGTAGGAAACATAAGTCCTAAAGGACAGCCAGCCCTGTGGATGTGCCAGGAGCCAGTGATAAGTCCATGAGCATTTGGTTAAGATAAACAAGTTGCCCATTATAAAGCAAGGGTCATAATGAATGTTGCGGGTAATTGTAGTTTGGAGATGAAACTGTTGCTTGTTTTCCTTTATAGAACCATGGTTGAGGAGTAACAAGGGAATAAGTTTCAGGGTGGAGGAACTGAGGCAGCCCATACTAAAAGAATTAAGACAGGACTTAGGAGGCAGTGTGTTTCAGCAGCATGCAAACACACTTAGCATGGGTTAAGATAGGGATTAGAGTGAAAGGTGCAGCAATTCCCTCTAGTTGCAGCATGGTATAACAAGCTAATAGAAAAATGGCCACTTAGTATATTTCAAGCCACATGATCAGCAGCAGTCTGTATAACTAAATCCCCAGGTGGGGGGGTGGGTAAAACCGGAGCAGAAGAGAAGTCTTCTGGTGGCCGCTCCTGCTTTGTGGTCTTGGTCCTGGTGGGTGCGGGCAGCAAAAAGAACAGAAGCCACAGCGGCTGATGAGCAAGCACCCAGTCAGGGGCCTAACACTTAGCTGGTAAGTGCGGGCAGAGGAACTGGAGCCAAGGAGAAGTCTTCTGGTGGCTGCTCCTGCTTTGTGGTTTTGGTCCTGTGGGGGTGAGCGGCGAAAGGAACAGAAGCCACAGCCACTGACGAGTGAGTGCCCAGTCTGGGGCCTCACTCTTAGCTGGTAGAAGTGGGCAGAGGAACCAGAGCTGAGGAGAAGTCTTCTGGTGGCCACTTCTGCTTTGTGGTCTTGGTCCGGGGGGGGCAGCGAAAAGAGCAGAAGCTGTAGCCGCAGACAAGTGAGTTCCCGGTCAGGGGTCTCACACTTAGCTGGTAGATGTGGGCAGAGGAACCGGAGCTGAGAAGACTATTCCCCACGAGGCAGTATTGCTGTTCAATAAATACACGAAAAAAATCAAAATTCAGTATATAATTAAGTATTACACAGAGAGTAGGTTGGGCTGGTTATGACGTGATGAACATAAAAGCAAATCAATTTTAAACTGGCTGCTATAGTAGGGGCAAGATAATTTTTATTATTATCAGTTTTGCTCATGCTGCATCTCCCTTTACCCTGGGCCAAAAGTTGAGTTTGGGGGCCATCCCCCTGCCCTCTCCCCCCACTGTGTTGAAAGGTGTCTTTTGGCACACAGCCTCTATCTCCTGCAAGCATGTACTGTAGCTAAAGAAGTAAGTATGGCTTTTTATGGTCCTGCTGGATGTTCATATATATAAAAAAATTCATAAAAAAGTTATTTACAAACCATTTTACATGATGGATCAAGAAATTATATACCAGCCCTGCAGTGACTGTAAAAATTAAAAATGTTGAAGATACAGGGGGAATGACTCAGGGGCAACGTGAGGAAGTATTTTTTCATGGAGAGGGTGGTGGACACATGAAACAGCCTTCCTGAGGAGGTCGTGGGTTCAAAAACAGTGGGGGAATTTAAGAATGCATGGGACAGACATAAGGCAATTCTAGTGGGAGGAAGGAAAAGTAGGCTGTTGGTAAAACTAGGATCTGCAGCTTATCCAATAGATAGGGAAATGGGC
Source organism: Neoceratodus forsteri (assembly GCA_016271365.2). Lineage (NCBI taxonomy): Eukaryota > Metazoa > Chordata > Ceratodontiformes > Ceratodontidae > Neoceratodus > Neoceratodus forsteri. The sequence goes on from CM028132.1 coordinate 107,359,327, forward strand.
AGACTAGGTGGGCCAAGTGGTCCTTATCTGACATCAGAGTCTATGTTTCTATTAATAGCGTGTAGTCTCAGGATTTTTTTTATTAGTGAATATAATTTGTATTAGGTGTCTGTGTTGAATAAGGGAACACATATTATGCAACAATTTCATCACTATACATTTGTTGTCAGAAGGACATATACATTTCTAACTGAAACATACTGTAAATCATACAGATAATGTTAGCCATTAATTGTATACACAGGCTTCTTTAAAAAATATCATTTTAAGGAAAGAAATGTTAGTTTAATGTAGCACCTTTCATGTAAACTGTATCCCAAGTCACTTTACAGTCCAGGAGAGAGAGGAAGGGGGAGAGGGAGAGAAAGAGAGAGAAGAGAGAGAGAGAGAGAGAGAGATAGAGGAACGTTGCTTGCAGTTCAGACAAACAGGGTGATGAAATAACACAGAAATATAGCAGGATAACAAGCCCAGGGCCCCTGATATAGAAAGCCAAGTTATGGTAAACTAATTCAGTACAAAAAAAACATAATTCTTGCCAATGTTACTTCTGGTATACCGGTGCAGAGACAGGAAAGGCAATTGTAGTACCTGAAGTAGCAGCAGGAGGCTAAAAGACCAAGAGGGGCACACATGTCAGCATATGCACCATATAGGAAAGTTACTTATTCACATAGTAGTAGACAAAATGGTGAGGCCTTTCGGCACCATGCAATTCTGCTTAAAGTTGGACCAGCATAACATTCTGTGGTGATTTGCATATGCAGCCCATGATGCTTTGCATTGTGTGTGGGCATGTGTGATTTTGTATTTTCTTGAAACTTGGCCTCCCAGCCAAATGCCCTTTGGGGTAACCCTTGCCTCAGTGTTTGTGCACAGAGGTTCTTTGTCTTTAAAATGGTGAGGGGTCATGGATACACACAAACACCCCTTGCTCATTATTTGATATCAGTGTGGTGGACATCTGTGTGTATATTATGGCAGCACGGTAGTGCTACCCCAGTTAGGGTTGAGGAGCCATTTACATGTTAAACCCAAAATTTTGCACCTTAATAACCTTGTAACTGTTTGACGGATTTACCTGAAATTTGGCATACATGATCAAGACCCATACGCCTTGGGATGTGCCAAGTTTCGTACCAGTTGGATACACGGCTGTGGAGTTATTAAGCGTGATCTGCGCATGCGTGTACGCTTTTTCTGGAATTCTACGGTCGTGCCTACAGGTCGCACGGTTTGCATGACTGGCCCAATCTTCAGGGATCGCGCCGTGGGTCCCTGATGTGTCTTTTGAAGATTTTGAAAAATATTAAACGGTTCAAAAGTTATTCAAAAACAAGTTCCCATTATAAGTCAATGGGAAAAGTTAACAAAAAGTTCAACACTTTCGCAAATGCACTTTTTACTGTCGCAAATGGCCCTTTTACTGTCTCAAATCCACCATTTTGTTTTCAGTTAGTGATCAGAAAAATGCTTGGCATTTAAAATTGAGACCCTCTAGCAACCTAATTTTTTGTATTCACCTAGTCGGGCCCTGAGGATGCTAGCCATGTCTTTATTTTGGGGTAAAACACCCCAGAAATATGTTTTTCAGATTTCTGGAAAAAGTACTTTCGCAAAGTAGTGTTGCACTCATGAAAGTGTTGCAAATTTTTGTGAAAGCTTTCTCAAATCACGACACTACTTTGCGACACTATGCCCAAAATAACAGTAATTCTTTGGCATCCTGCTGCAAAAGAACGGTTTGGAGTTTTGGGCTGAAATTTGGAGGGAGCACAGCTGACATCTCAAAGATGTGCCTTTCAGTGTTTTGTTGAAAAAATATTACATGGCAGAAAAGTTACAGTACTCCAAAGTTGACACTTTTTCCCATAGGATAACATTACGGAATATGATGCATTGCAGCAATCGTTTGGCGCCCTGCTGCAAAATAACGGTTTGGTCTTTGGAGATGAAATTTGCAGGGAGCACAGCCAACATCCCACAGATGTGCCTTTCAGTGGTTTGGTGAAAAAATATTACAGGGAGGCAAAGTTATGGCACTCCGAACTTCTGTTTTTTTCCCATAGGATAACATTACAGCGTTCAGCGTGCCTTTTCAGGGCCCGTCGATTCGAAAACGGTGCGATACGGACTTTATCGTACCCCAGCTCCCCTACAAAATCAGCCAGGAAACTGATAATTCATATGACTTTTACCTTTTTCTTCTATGTCGTACAGTTACTGAGATATAAGCAATTTACTATTCCAAGTCCTCATTTTTGTGTTCCGAGAGTCATTATTTTGCATACATTCTTTGTACTCACTGTTTTTCTCTATACAGCTTTTGGGGAAAACCAGCCTGTGCGCTTACATTACTGTTACCATTACCATTTCTGCTTGTGGTTCCGTACCCGTTTCACTTACCGTTCACATTTACGCCACCATGTGCGTTACCCTTTGCGTTTTCATTTGCGGTTGCGTTTGCATTGTTTTTAACATTTCTGTCTACAGTACTGTTTCTCTTTCTGTTTCGCTTTGCATCACCATGCAGGCCCCACGCTCCTGCCGCCACATTACATTCACTATTTCTCATTATCATTCTCAAAAAGAAGGGAAATTAGAGGCAAAAAACTCCATTTGATGCATCAGTTAGGGTTGTTCCACAGCAACAAAAGCGAGGAAATTCGGTGTTAGGGTTGAAAACCCTAACTCAGAATTCACCTCCCCCAGCACCACACACACACAGACACACACACACACATGCAAGTACGGGGGAGGACCAAGGCAACATGACCAATGACAGACAACCAGCAGCAGGTGACAGAAATAACAAACAATTGTCTAAATGTACTACAAGACATCCCCACCCACCTGACTAGGTACTGCATGCTCAGTGGAGATCAACAGCAAAACTGAGGCCATGTACACCAAACGTACACATCCCTGATTGCAGCTGCACACAATGTACCACACTTAGTAGTTGCATGGCCTTACCTACCGATGCCCCACACCACACCACACCACAACTGGTACTGTGCCGTTAGTCAATATAAATGCTGAAGGTGCATGATCACAGTTGTACAAAGGTTTTAACACTAGTGAGTATACATTAATTAAGAGAACTACATAACTTAACTACAAGACACAGCCATGCTCAAGATAAAAGTAGTATTGCATTTAGTATGTGATTTACATAGTAGTACATTTACTGCAACTGTTTACTCAAGATAGAGAGGCTGATGTAAACGTATGGAAAAGCATTGCCAGTTCAACGCTGTGAAATTTGTACTGCCAGTATCAGATGCATTCTTATTGATGAAGGTGTACTGCTGATGTACATACCTATACCTTCAGTGTGTTTGAATACTAAAGATGCAGTAAGTATTCTTTGTAAGAAACAGTGTAATTGAGTGGATCAGGCCAAGCAACTTCTAAATATCATAGCATTACTGAGCCAACAATGACGTAGCTGTATCGGAGATGTCTATAGGATAGATTTTCCTGTAGGCACTTACTGAGTGTGTTGTACCTGATGAAGACAATGTCATTGCATCTGTGATGACTAACTTATTGAAATAGTGATGCATTTACTATTGTTGCAATGAGTGATCTGTGCCACTTATGGACACAGCCTAATTTTTTTAACAGTTGTTTCATACTCAGGCTGTATGCCTAGTGTTTGGGTTTGCCACAATTCTGTCACTGATGCTATCAAAGTGATAACTATATTAATTGTGCTACAACAGGAATCAAGTAGGTATAGTGTAGATATAAATAGAATGTCTTTTAGTATTGATTTAACTCACAATGGGATAAGTGTACTAGGATGGCAGGGGTTATTCTCTATCACTGACTCTGTCAGTTATAATCACACTAAGGTTTCAATGACTGTAATGATCAAGTTACACTGTTCATCTTCATGAGTTCATATTCGCAGCCATTCTCCAGTAACTAGACAGTGGATGGTGTAACTGGGTGGGACACTGTGTTGCAAAGCTCCTGCAGTGCCTAGCAGAGGGACAGTATCTACACATGAAGGTAATTAAGCAATAAGGCATGACCAATGGTTATGTTAAATGGTCTGTTAATCACCCTCTAGGGGTTTAATGTTGAATGAGGCGTAGCTGAGTGCCACATGTCGCTAGACAGTGATAAACTGACCATTAACATAATACCTGGGAGTGGCTTATTGCTATCATAATAAAACTATTTTTTTAAACAACATTAAACCATGTTCATCATATGGTTAGGCTCTACATGTACAGTATGTTAATAAAAACTAAACATAAGGTTGTTAGAATGTTTACAGCCAATCAGAAAGCTGGATTTCTCAAACACTTGTTATAATCAGAGATATTATACCTGTACAACTTCTTGGTTTTGCTCAACTCTATTGCTCAGGTGGCCCACCACATGTGGTGTGGTGTGGGGCATCGGTAGGTAAGTCATGCAACTACTAAGTGTGGTACGTTGTGTGCAGCTGCAATCAGGGATGTGTACATTTGGTGTACATGGCCTCAGTTTTGCTGTTGATCTCCACTGAGCATGCAGTACCTGGTCAGGTGGGTGGGGATGTCTCGTAGTACATTTAGACAATTGTTTGTTATTTCTGTCACCTGCTGCTGGCTGTCTGTCATTGGTCGTGTTGCCTTGGGCCCTCCCCCCTTACTTGCATGTGTGTGTGTGTGTCTGTGTGTGTGTGTAGTGTTGGGGGGGGTGAATTCGGAGTTAGGGTTTTCAACCCTAACACCGAATTTCCTCGCTTTTGTCGCTGTGGAACAACCCTAACTGATGCATTAAACTGAGTTTTTTGCCTCTAATATATATATATATATATCTTCATGAACGGTTTCGCACCTTGTGCCATATTTCAGGAGTGTCCATAATATAACTGTTCCCTGGTATTCCACAGGTTAGAGGGGGCTAGGCAGTCGTTAATGTATATTTCAATGATTTTGTACTTATTTGTTGTGCCGAGGTAATTTAGAGAAAGAGAGAGAGACCCTTTTAAAGAGAGGGAGCAGTATTTAGTGCTAATGCTCTGTCATTCTAAGGGAGTTCTGTTAGTTTTCTTCAAAGCTTGGTTGCCCTAGTTAGATGAGGAACTCCGCCTCCTAGGACAGCTGGGGAGCAAGAGCATGGTTCCCCAGTGTCAGGAGGGCCCAGTGGGCAGAGGCAGAGTAGGTAATGCCTCTACCCCAATGGAAAAATATTGAAAGAACTGGGGAATGTGGGGAATAGGCTGGGGAGCCTGGGACAAATAAAGGGGAGGCATGGTTGCAAACAGGAAAGGCAACACCTCATTTGCAGCTTGAAATAAATACACACTAAAAATATAAAGAGTACAAATAAACAGGGGTGAAGTAGGGAAGGTAGAGCTTTATTACCTGAGTAGATGTTTCACGCAGGGGCACAGACAGGTAAAACTGAGGTGGGCCAAGGCATTACAGAGAGCACCAAGCCCAGGTTATCAGGAACATTGTTCTCTGACAGGAAAAAAAATAACAAAACACTACATAAATGCACAGAACATACTGTACACATACATTAAAGGGGTCCTAAAGCTTATCATGAAAGTCTGTTGTGAAGCAAGAATACTGGTGTGGAGTCATTTAGGGTCCAAGAATAAACTGCACTCAGAAGCCATGAAAACTCTCAGAGAAAATGTTTGAAGTTAACACAGCACTTTTATTTTGAATAAAGAGTAGCCTGGATGTATTACCCCAGTGCTTTGACCTGCGCTAGGTCTTCCTCAGAGGGTCGACCCTCAGTTCAAACCCATAATCCTTTTGTGGTGTGTGTCTTAAAGTGACAGTACCATATACATTAATTGCATATCACAATACATAAACCAAAAACTTTTGCACCTTAATTGACACCAAATAATTCATAATAATGCTTAGACATTTCTATTTAATACAAAAATACTTTGAAAATACAGAACAGAGGAATTGGAACTGAGAGGGTGGGAATCACTTAGGGCAGAGAAGGAGGAAAACCTTGGTTGAGGGTGCCAGCCCTTGCTTGGCAGCAGGGTTTAGGGAAGGAAGAAATAAAGCTATAGCTTTTTGAATATTATCCAGGAACTCCAGGAAGGCTTTATAAGTCTGTGTGCCATGGACTAAGACAGCAGAACTGTGAAATCATTGCAAGGACTGACAAGAGTGCCTTTTAAGGAGTTAATAAAATGCATACTAATCAGATAATATATGGGAATAACAGGGAAGGAGTTATGCAGATAGACTGGCATAGTTCAGTTTCAGCCCAAGGGAGGTGCTTGGTGACAGAGATGGAATTTCACTCACGTACACCCCCTAACAGTGTACATCCTCCTGATCAAGCCTACAGAGTGGCAATTCTTATTGCATTTATTCTTTATGCTACTCTGCCAGTCCCAGCCCGCTTCAGTCACCTCAGGTGACCACTGAGCACACCACCCCTTAATCTTGAAAGCCAACTGTCTGATGGCTGCCACCAACAGCAGGTCATCCAGGGTGCCACCCCTTTGGAACATAGATTGGTGGCAGACCCTCTCAAGTGGTGTTGTGGGGTCTGAGAGTGCCTGGGGTTATCCTTCTGGGCTGGTTTTTTTCCCCATTTTGTTTTGCACCCCTCTCTCAGGATGCCAATGCAGGGTTTCCACGGTGCTCACATGAAAGGTTTGTCACATGAAGCCAGTCTGCATCCTACCTTCTGCACTGCACCAGCTGAACTGCCACCTGTGGTCACCCAGATGGTGGTAGAGCAGCAGTACCTGTAACCTCCCCCAGAGGACAAGAGCACCTTCTAATATTCTCAGAACTCCTCTCCCCAATGGCTCTGTGGAGTTCTGGATTCAGGTTTGAACCTGGGTTGCCGACATCAAGAGCTGTAATGCTGTCACTGCACTGAAATGCTGGCTAAATAGAAATACTTTCAATGTAATACACACAAATGGAGTTTCTAAAGCCATATACTCACTAAAGATAGAAATAGAAATTTGAAATTAATTTTTTGTCATTTGTGTCCGTTTGTTACTGTTACAATATCTTCTTCAAATGGACAAATGTAAAGGACAGTATTACTTGCTACTGAAGAGACATGCTCGGGGAAGAGTTACATGTGCAGTGCTGATTACAAAAAAATCCTCATTGCTGTGGAATGCTACAGTAAGCGAGGTACTGCACACAGCTGCAACTCCAGTGTTTCAATGGGAGTCAAATTCAGTCAGCTAAGGTTCCTTAAGCATACTACACCAAGAGAGATTTTGTTTAATGATCAACACTGTATGTTGGAACCGTAATGTATTTATCGCAGATAAGATTTTATGCCTTGAGGTAAAGTATAGCATGCTAAGGATATAGGGTATAAGCACATGCTATACAGTATGTACAGTATTATGCTTAAGGTAGAAGTTTAATGATCTAGTACACTGCCCAAAATTAATAGTAACTTTAAAAATTAAACAATGGTTACTTTTTGTTTCTGAAGTCATTTCCCTTTTGCTAATTAAAAGATCTTCTACATAACAGTACTAGGTATAGTGCTTTGAACAGTATAGACATGTCTAGAAGTTCTGTTCCCTTTCATACCTCACCAATATGGTGGGCTCACTAACTATGACATCATGTTACAATGAGTGAGATCATAGTTCTGACAAGGTATGAAGAAGAATGGCATTATGTTTGTCAGCTTCCAGGGAAAGTACTGTTCTATCTATATAATAACTGGTGAAGCCCAATATCAACTCGTTTTTAGCAACTTTGAAAAGTCGTATCAACAGAAAAACTTGTATCAATGATACGACTTTTACATCCTCGCGTCAAAAAGCATACACCAGCACAAACCAATGAAACTGTCTGAGGCAGCACGAGACTGTTCTTGAACAGTAAACACACACTCACAAGCTTATCATTGCTAAAAAGGCAAATTAAGTGATCGCCAGCTCGTAACTGTAATTCTTCTGAGACAATTTTTTTTGCACCTGTTATTATAAGGAATAAAACATATGTAGGGGGTTTATATGGGGTTTTTTACACACCCTCATTGTCTGATAAGAGTAAAACCTCTCAAGCTTCGCTCTCAAGGTTTACATATTATCACACAACTTGGGTGTGCAAAAAAACTCCATATCAACCCCCTACATATGCATTATTCTATATGTATCACACCTACAGTATTACTGTCAGGTAGAAAACCTTCTAGTTAGCAAAAGGGAAAAGAAAAATATTTTACAAATATAAAGTGACATTTTTTTTTTAATAAACAGCATTGTCTCTTTGACACGAGGAAATATTGCTTTACTGAGATGGTGGTGAACCAGTGAAATGTAACAGACTGCCCAAGGAGGTAGTTAATACTGGATCTAGCCTAGATTTAAAGATCAGAATGGAGAACAAAAAGGGAAAATTAGGAAATCACAGGGTTATGAATACTAAGAATTTGGGAGAAAACCAGATACACTTGGTAGGAAACTGAGGCAGGCCAGACAGATGAAAATATGTGTATACAATGCAGGTGAGAGTAAAAGATTACAGACACATGATTTACTTTAACCACTGAAGCATTTTAAATGAAAATAAATTAGTTATCTCAATTTAGAAATATTATCAGCATTTACTTCACTTGGAATGCCACAAACTAATCCTTAGCTAAAAGGATTTCATCTAGCACAATTTCAGATGTTATCACAATGGCGTCTTCTGTACTTAAGCAGTGAAATCAAACAGCAGCAGTCAAATCTTCATAAAAATAATTAATCTGAAAAAGGGACAATTTAATACACTTTTTATAAATTGGACACACACAATGGGCTGGCTTAGAGTATGACATTTATCATTACCGGGACTTGTGAAAGGGCAAGACTTTCATAGCTCACTTATGGCTTTTTCACTCATGAGTTAGGGTTCTGTCCCCTCAATTATAAAGATACTTGGCATATTCTGAATCAAGCCATTGAATGTCCCCTATACAGTATCTGTTCTTAACTATCTATTAATCTATGAATCTATATATTGTGACAGAGTGGTAGATGGAATTTATGTCAGCATAATAATGGTTAAAGCTCTGTTCCCTTTGTAGAAATGCTGAATAGGTTAAACACAGCAAGTTCTGGAAGCATCCAGGTACGGAGCCAATCAAACACAGAAAGTTCTGGAAGCATCCAGGTAGGGAGCTAATCAAACACAGAAAGCTCTGAAAGCATCCAGGTAGGGAGCTAATTAAATACAGCTGCAGTTGATGTTGATTAAGGGCAGTGTACAAAACCTGCCTAGGCAACACAGGAGAGAGAGAGAGAGAGGCCTGGGAAAAGCAGAACGCTGTGCTGCAAATGGCAAGTTCAAGCTACAGAGACTTTTGGAAAGAACTTTGGAATTTGTAAGTGGACTGAATTATACTACCTTGAGGCTGGCAACCAGAGTAGCTGGTAATCAGAGGTAGTGAGGATGTATTTTGTTTAGTTAAAACTCCAGACAGAAGTAGGATTTTGTTTATGTTTGTTAAAGGGGCTGTGACCTAGTCAGCTGGAGAAAAAGCTACCTTAAATAAACTGCACTGTTTTATTTTACCTCAGACTGTGTATATTCTCCTTGGACACACCTACACCAGCTCATCCCAGAGATATAACAGTGGTCACTCTACCACATATGGTGGCAGTGGTGAGATTCACCAGCCCACTGGTGTGTCAGAGAAATGGAAGAGGTCTTAAAAGCCCTATTACAATAGACAGTTGCACAGCAGGAGACTAGCCATTTGCTAGTGTCCTAGATTGCGAAGATCCCAGCTGCATAACAAGAGGACCATGCAGTTCTCAGAGAGGTAGTTCAATGCATGAGCCAACCAGCCTCTGCAGAGCCATACAATGAAGAACAATGGCCAATCTGGACAAGCCACTGCCTACAGAAAATGACACTTGAAGATAATGTGGAGGCATACTTGTTGGCCTTTGAATGAACTGCACTTTGGGAGGCCTGCTCCGCTCTCAATGTTCTGGCATCGTTGTGCAATTCCTGCTGGATAAAGCCCAAAAAGCTTCTTATGACCTAGAGGGAGAAGCAGCGATCAACTATAACTGTCTGAAAGTGGAAATCTTGGTAAGAACCAGAGTAACTCCAACGGTGAGGGCTCAGAGGTTCTACAGCTGGTAGTTCCAGGAGGGGAAGGCCCACATATCATAAATGTTTGATTTGATCCACCTGGCAAGGAAGTGATTAAGATCAGACATCAACAGTCCAGCCCAGATCATAGAGATGTTGGTGCTGGATCATTTTCTTTGTGAACTTCCATCTGGTCTATGTGAGTGGGTATATGACAGCCTGGTAGCCTTAGTGGAATGATACTTGGCTGCCAAAGAACTTTTCTGCACTACACCTACAGAGATACTTGAACCCAGTGGCAACCCCCAAGCCTATGGAACCAGAGCTATGTTAAAAATGGGACAAGGAATGGAGGTGCTGAAGAGTAGCCAGAAGCTAAGAAAGGACTTAGGGTTCCTAGCAAAAAGGACAATAAGTGGGGAACTAAGCAAACAAACTCATATCAATATTTTGAGTGTGGGGAACTAGGTCACATTGTGTCTAACTGTCCTAATATCTTAGAACCCATGCAGTGTAGGATGGGGGAACTAGACTATGATTATTGTGGGTTATTGATTGTGGTCAGGGTGGCTGAAGGTATTCATATGTATCAGACACTGGTTACAGTGTATGGGAAACAAGCAGTGGCCCTGGTAGACTCGGGAAGTACAATTACCCTAGTTTCAGGGAATCTCATAGACCCTTCCCAGTTTGACAAGGTTAAGAAGGCAGGTATCAGCTGTGTACATAGGTTAGTTAAATATTATCCGACGGCCCCTGTGCAAATAAGTATACATGGTCAAACCATCTCTGTCACTGCCAAGGTGATACCAAAACTACCATACCCGCCGATATTGAGAAGGGACTTCCCTGACTTCCAAACCTTGTTACAGTCACAGCTTGGAGACAGCCCTGAACCCAAGCCAGAACACATTTTTCCAAAAGAGATTCCACTAAGAATTTTCCCATTTACTCACCTGGATTTGCACCTGGAAAACTGTAAGCATCATAAGACGAAACAAGAACACAGACAGGATAAGCTCTGGGATACTACTAAAAAGTCAGGAAAAAACTAACACAGAGGTTCTGCTTAATGAACCTTCAAAACATGTTAGAAAAGGGGTGGCAACCCAATGTAGTGAATCTGAGATCACCCAAAAGACAGGAAACAGGTTCCTGATGCAGCCTGAGAGCTAGAGAAAGGTGAGTTAGGCAACGTGTGAGTCTCTGGGGATAACTTTGGCTGCGAGCAGGCTAATGACCCCCTACTACAGAACATTCACAGGGAAGGGGTTAAATTAATTGGGTCCCCTTAGAGGGGAGGACAACAGGTACTGGACTAAATTACTTATTATACAAGGTGGCCCAGGCTGAGGGTCAACAAGTTAAACAGTTGCTAGAACCCCAACCCTACAGATGAAAGGTATTAGATGTAGTCCATAGTCACCTGTTCGGAGAACATTTAGGGGTGGAAAGGACTTGGGAGAGAATTTTGAGAAGATTTTTCTGGCCAAGGATGTGTGAAGAGATTAAACGGTACTGTGATCCTGTCCTGATTGTCAGATTATGGCACCTTGGCCACACTGGAAAGCCCCCTTAGTATCATTACCTATCACTGACATTCCATTTAAATGAACTTCAATGGATCTGGTAGGACCCCTTGAGAAGTCAGCCAGGGGTCACCAACATATATTGGTAATAATCGACTATGCAACACAATACCCTGAGATGATTCAGTTACACAAAACATCCTCCAAGACTATGGCCAAAGAGTTGGCCCATCTCTCATGTCAGCTTCCTGAATAAAATCTAGACTGATCAGGGCACACTGTTTGTATCCAGACTGATTTATGAGCTCTGCAACCTACTTTAAAATACAGGCTATAAAAACCTTGGTATACCAGCCCCAGACAGACAGGTTGGTTGCAAGATTTAATTGAACTCTCAAAAGTATGCTAGGCAAGGAAGTCAGCAAGAATGGGAAGAACTAGGACACTCTACTGCCATAACTACTCTTTGCAGTTAAAGAGGTTCCTCAAGCTTCTACCAGATTTTCCCCATTCAAACTCTTGTATGGGTGACATCCATGAGGTATCCTAGACATAGCCAAAAAATTATGGGAGGAGCAAATACTTCAGGGAAAAATATAATAGACTACATAGCGCAGATGCAAGACTGCATCACTCAGATCACTCCCATAGTGCGACAGCATATGAAGAAAGCTCAGGGCTCCTAACAGACCTGTTATGACCAGCAGACTAAAATATGAAAATTTCAACCAGGGGACCTGGTCTTGGTTCTAGTGCCCACAGCTGAAAGCAAGCAGTTAGACTGATGACAAGGGCCCTAAGAAGTGATAGAGCCAGAGGGCCAGGTGAACTATAAGATTAGAACAGCCTGACTGTAGGAAGCCTGAGCAAATCTATCACATTAACCTGCTCAAACCCTGGTAGGATACAGAGGCATATATGGTGGTATCAGAGGTATTGCCCGAAATTGACCACTCTCCTGAGCCAGAGGTGAGAATCTCAGAAGAATTAAAACCCGACCAGTATGAGAAGACTAGACAGATGATTAATCAGAATAGGGATGTGTTCTCTGATAAGCCCAGTAGAACACAGGAAATATTCCATGACATAGTCAGTAAGCCAGGTGTGAAAGTCAAGCTAAAGCCCTATAACATCACAGAAGCCAGAAGAGAGGAGGTAAGGGCTGAGATAAAGAAAATGTTAGAGCTAGGGGTTATAGAGGAGTTCCAAAGCAAGTGTTCTAGCCCATTTGTGTTAGTTCCCAAATCGGATGGGTCCATCCATTTTTGTAATGACTTTAGGAAAGTCAATGAAGTGTTGAAATTCAATGCCTATCCAATGCCTCGAGTGGATAAACTGAATGAAAAACTGGGTATGGCCAAGTTCCTTACCACCCTAGATTTGACAAAGTGGTACTGGGAGATTCCTTTAACAGAGTCTGCCAAGCAAAAACAGCCGTTGCAACTCGAGATGGCCTTTTCCAATATACAGTAATACCCTTCAGTCTTCATGCGGCACCAGCTATGTCCCAGAGGCTAAAGAATAAGCTGTTAAGACCCCATCCCAGTATGCACCAGAGTATCTTGATGATGTAATTATTTATAGCCAGGATTGGGACTCCCATTTATTTATTTTTATTTATTTATCTATTTATTTATTTGTACATCAGAATGACCTTTGAGCTATTGTATGTACTCATTTGTAAAGGTTCCTCATCAAAAGTTGAAACAAACAGGTGGTATACAAGTATTAAAATGAGTATTAGGTTACATCATTGTTTTGTTACAGGCCACTCAGTGTTCAAGTTCAAGTTTATTGTAGGAAAACTCCATCTAGCAAGCTCATTCACAAGGAGGTCCTGAGACGTGTACACTGATAAAGAACATACATAAAGAAAAATACTTGGCAGAACAATAGTATAACATGTATGCATGTGAACACTTAATACAAGCAGGTTATTACATAAAAGGATACAACATTGGATCTCAGTAGATGGTAAGAAGACAAATGGTACATAGTGAGAACACTTCAAGGTAGCATGTTAACAGTACAAGGCATGGTAACTGGTGTTTGCAATACATATAATTTAGTAAATTGAGCTGCGGCAGGGAATATAGGGTAAACAAGGTATCCGAGGCTTGGAAGAGTGAGAGCAGTAATATATACGTAGACAGAGCCAAGAATCGGACGGGGAAGGGGAGCAGGAGTGGGATGCTTGCAGTAGTGGTAACAGCTAGAAAGTCAGAAGCAGAAGAATGTAATTGTGTCTTGGTTAAATGATAGTGCGAACAATATGTAATTAGCATGCATAAGGGCGATAAAGATCTTACACTTAAAAGTGTATGGCACACATAGGAATGAGAAGGGGCTTAATAACAGTTGCAGATATCTTTTATCTTAGCTGCACTTAGCACTTTGTAGAAGTTAATTGAAACTGTGCTAGTTAGTTTCAGCACGGCTTGGAGTTGGTTCCAAATAGAGGGAAGGGCATGCGCAATAGCACGTTTACCAAAGGAGGTCCGCGTCCTAGGTATGTCCAGCAGAATGAAATCAGATTTCTGAGAGTATGCACTATGAGAAATACAAATGAGAGATGATAGGTAACTCGGTAATTCATGCAGGAGCAGCTAAGGGTCCAAAGACCAGCATGGAGCAAGGCCTAGTGGTGAGAGATGTCCAGCCAACAGCTGCGAGTAGGTCATGAGGTGTGAACGGTAAGGGGAGTTGGTAATAAACCGTAACGCACGGTGGTAAAGGATGTCCAGTTTATTTAGGTTTGCGAGAGTAGTGTCGGAGTAAATTTCATCACCATAGTCAAGAAGGGGAAGAAAAGTAGCCTGAACTAGCCTATTTCGAGTCTCGAGGGGGAAGAGGGGCCTATTTCTAAAGAAAAAACCTAGTCTGACTTTGAGCCTTCTGGATAAGTCCTCAATATGGTCATTGAAAGAGAGCTTGTTGTCGATCCAGAGACCGAGATATTTGAATTTGGAGATGACTTCCAATGGTTCGTTTAATGTGGTAACAATAAAGTCTTTAGGTGGGGTATGGGAGGTACCTGCGGCGGTACTACAAGAGAATATCATAGCTTTGGTTTTCTTTGCATTAAGCATAAGCTTTGCCTTTATTAGATTATGTTCAAGTTGGGCAATGTCCGCTTGAAGCACCCCCTTAACTTCGGATAACGTTGAGCCTGAGATATACAGCACAGTGTCATCCGCAAAGAAATGCAGATTGGATGTTGATATATTGGAATCAAGGTTATTAATGTATAATGAAAACAAGATAGAGCCTAGAATGGAGCCTTGGGGGACTACTCTGACAACTGGTGAAGAGGCAGAGAAAAAGCTATCTGTTTTTACTTTCTGGGATCTCCCTGTTAGGTAACTAGAGAAGCACTGGGTAGTTTGGTATGTGGCACCGAAATTAGTGAGTCTATTGACTAGCAGGTTGTGGTCAACAGTATCAAAAGCTTTACTAAGATCCAAGAAGACTGTTCCAGTTATCTTGTTAGCATCTATAGCAGAGACCAAGTTGTTGGTTACTTTCGCTAAAGCAGAGATTGTGCTGTGATTTGCCCGGAAACCAGATTGAGCTGGGTTAATGAGAGAAAAAGTTTCAAAGTGAGTTTTTAATTGATTGTGGATCAGTTTTTCAAAAACTTTAGAGAGGATAGGCAAGATGGAGATAGGCCTGTAGTTATTCACATCGCAAGGGTCACCATATTTGAACATGGGGAGGATATGGGTGGATTTCCAGCAGGATGACACAGTAGCAGATGTAATGGAGAGATTGAAGATATGAAGAATGGGGGCAGCGAGATGGGCATATCCTAACCTTAGGAAGAAGGGTTCTAGGCCATCGTCCCCTGCACTTTTTTTGATATTTAAGTTAAGGAGAGAATCTTCTACTTCTTTAAAGTTTAGCTCACGCAGCTGAAATGGGCAAGATGCTGTGCTAGATATTGAAGAGGGACTTGGTTGGCTCGTCGCAGTACCAGCATAATGGAAGGGGCAGTAGGCCAGCCTTCTATAGATTTAAGTGTCCTCCATATTTTTTGTGGGTTCCCTTGCGCTTGTTCAAGGGTAGATATGTAGAAGTTAGCTTTGGCAGAACGAATGCTTTTCATGCAGGTATTCCTGGCTGTTCTGAAAGCCTACCAATCCGAAGGTTTCTTGGTATGTCTTGCTTTCACCCAGAGCTTGTCCCGGGTTGTGAGAGCTGCTTTAAGATCTGGGGTGAACCAGGGGTGAGAGTTGTTTAGTACCCTAACTTTGATGAAGGGGCATGCTTATTTACCAAACTAGTAAGGTTGACATTAAGGACAGAGACTGCCTCGTTGACATCTTTGGCTAGGTAAAGGTCTTGCCAACTGATCCTGCCCAGGTCAGAAAGGAAGTTTGCTGCAATGAACTTGCGAAAGGACCGTTTTGTTATAAGAATAGGCTGTGTTCGGGCCTTAATATGAGATCTTAAGCAAACAACAATCCCGTAATCGCTCATATCATTATGGAGCACAGCTGAATGTGAAATTTTATGCGGGTGAGTGGTTAATATCATATCTAAAATGGAGCTGTTGGCAGTGTTTAGGACATTGTTCCTTGTAGGTTCATTGACTAATTGCACTAGGCCTAACTTGTCACAGAGGGATTTAAGGCAGTGAGATTTTGGGGTTAGCCAATCCATATTGAGATCCCTAGAAATATTGTTCCTGTTTTTGCATCTGAGAATAGGGATTTCAGTATATTAAGGACTTCATCGCCTCCAGACGGAGGCCTATAAACACCTATGACAGTAATGTATTGTGAAGAAGGAAGATGAAGCTTCATTGAGACAATCTCGAATTCCTTGGCTAAAGATTTGCAGTTGATGTTAGTGACTGAGTACTTGGATTTGGCATAGATGACCACACCCCCACCTCTAAAAGCCCAGTCCGCCCTAAATTGTTTGTATCCCTGGAGGGAGATTTGTGGGTCAGTATTAGCCTTTTTTAGCCAAGATTCCATAATAATGATAAGGTCCGGGTTGGTATGTGCAGCCCATGCTTGCAATTGTACAAATTTTTTGGTCAGGCTTAGAATATTGACCAACATCATCTTAAGTCCTGAGGCCTCTGCAAAATCTGTGGGCGAGGTAAGTTGCATGGGTGGGGGGCAGGGTTTAGCTTCACATTTCCTGAGCAGAGAAGGAGCAGTAATAACATTTTCTTTAAGGAGCTTTTAAGGATAGAGATGGCTTTTTTCCTTTGGGACCGCCCATGATGTGTGATACAGGAGAGAGAACCGCTAAAGTGACAGTTTAAAGTGATCATTGTGAGTGCTCGTATAGTCATTGGTGAAGGCAGTAGTAAAGGAAGGGGGGAATAACGGGGGTATAGGCCAGAAGGGGGGAGGTTGATGAAGCAATGGTTGTACAGCAGGCCGTTGCAACATAGGGTGTTGAGACAGTGCATTCCAGGGCGGGATTATATTGTGATACTTCGTGGTGTGGTGTACTGTATTGTAAGGCATGCTGTATACTAGGAACAATAGTAAAGCAGTGAGGCAAGCCATGATGCCAAGGAGTGAGGTCTGTAAATTAGTAATGGTATGGTGCTTTTTCTGTGCGTGTAACAGACCCACCTACCAACACTCTCTAAGCCCAAAGTGAGATTTCGATCAGAAGGGGAGAAAGGAAAAAAACAAAATCAGATTGGTGGCTAAATGCTGTGATGGTGCTTGCACAAGGATCAGCCTTATTGGCTCCACTCCGCTACCAATGTCTGAGTGGCAGCAGACAAGAATAAGCCAATGGTGCAACAAAAGAGCTAGGGAAGGCAGAGCATAACTGTATTTAAAGGAGGCCTGGGAGGGGGTGGTGGCAGTGGGAGAAAAATTCAGTTCAGAACTTAGCAGCAGCACAGAGTCAGTGCAGGGAATGCTGTAAAAGTCTATGGGGTGGGTGCACCAATCGGAATGAAGATGGCGAGCGGGCGGACCAATCACTGTCCCCCTGAGTCAGCACCGCACCAATCATGATCATCCTAGCATGCTGGCTCCCAGAAAAAGCTTGGCAGAAGTACCTGAGACGCGATCCAAGTCCCGAGGCCCTTATTACGGCAAGGGCTGCTGAGTGGTGTCAGGCGGCGGCCGTAGGAGCGGCTGTTGCTGGCCGCCTTGTATCCAGCGTGCAGCTCAGGTGCAAACCCTAAGAGATAATAAAAAGAACCAAATAAGTATACAGGCAGGACAGGAATTCAGGGGCAGGGAAGCTGGCGGCATATTGTCAGCGGGGGGTGGGGGTGATGGTGGAGGGACAAAGAAAACGATTAGAGAGGCAGGGTAGGTAGGACAAAGGTAAATGGCAGAATAGGGCAGGACAAATGCAAGCTAGATGGGGGGAAGCTGTCTTGGGAAGAGAGGAAAGCAGCAGCTGTAAGCACGGCAAGTAAATTAGTACAGAAGGGTGGGTGTGTATACGGTGAGCGCCAGTAGTAGGGAGAGAGAAAAAAGAAAAATAGAGGGAACAGTTACAGTAGCATCAAATCAATAATACTGGAGGGGGAAACACAGTCTACATTCACACTTCTAACACTATATGCAGTAATCAAGCTAAAGTTATGCAAAGGGCTATACTATGGAAACACAGTACAAAACTTATTAGCCTGAACATAGTCAGCACTGGCAGTTGAGATTTAAAGACAAAATTCAGTTCAGAACTTAGCAGCAGCACAGAGTCAGTGCAGGGAATGCTATAAAAGTCTATGGGAGGGTGCACCAATCGGAACGAAGATGGCGAGCGGGCGGACCAATCACTGTCACCCTGAGTCAGTGCTGCACCAATCGTGATCGCCCTAGCGTGCTGGCTCCCAGAAAAAGCTCTGCAGAAGTACCTGAAATACGATCCAAGTCCCAAGGCCCTTATTCCAGCAAGGGCTGCTGAGTGGTGTCGGGCGGCGGCCGTAGGAGCGGCTGTTGCTGGCCACCTTGTATCCAGCGTGCCGCTCAGGTGCAAACCCTGAGCAGATGCCCACTTTTAAATACCTAGGGGGTCACACTAGATGAGTCTTTACCTTCAGAAAGCACGTAGATTGGTTGGTATAGCTTTGTGGTATGGCCCCCCTAGGTATCTAAAAGTGGGCACCTGCTCAGTATGAGCATTTGTCAGGACAAAGAGACAACAGTACAATACAAGGCTGGCAACTCAGTAGAATCATCTATACTAAATACATTATGAGGCTTGGTGGGGGAAGTAGGATGGTGGAGAGAGACAAGGGAAGGGGAGTAAGGGTGAAAAGGGGCTAGGGGAGTTAGAGCATAGACAGGTCAGGCAGAGGTAAGGGCATGTTAGGACTGGCATTTCCTCCTGGATTCTAGGGTTAGCTCCTTCTCTAGGGCTGTCTTGAACTGTGACATTTTAGGTAGCTTGGTGATGAAAGTTGGGAGGCTATTTAGCCATTGTGCGGCTAGGGTAGCAAAAGCTCATTGGCCCTGGTTGGTTCCACTTTTGGGGACTACCAATGCATGCCTTGCCATACTCCTAGTGGTATACTGATTATGAACTGGCCAAAAGAGTGATGACAAGGCAGGTGGAGCAAAACCACCAAGTGTTTTTTTCGGCCAGTAGTATACTCCGGTACTTTATTTGTTCACTCAGGGGAAGCCAACCTGAGAGGATGTATAAGTTGCAGTGGTGAGTGAGTCTGTGTGTGCCCATAATGAATCTGCAGGCTTTTTTGAGTAGTACCCTCACCCTGATCAAGATGGTTTCAGATGTGGCTCCATATACTGTGAGACTGTAATCAACAAGAGGAAGGACTGAGCTTGTTATGGCTAGATACCTGGCCTCATGGGTTAAGTTAAGGTGCTGCCTGAAAAGAGCTCCTGGTTTTCTATTAGCCATACCAACCAATCCACATGCTTTGTGAAGGTGAGAGACTCATCTAGTGTGACCCCCTAGGTATCTAAAAGTGGGCACCTGCTCAAGTGGGAGTCCCTGATCATTCAGGGTGCTTAGAGGGGAGACTTTATTTTTGATATGAGTGCCAGCAAAGGGCATTTTTTTTTATTTAGTTAAGGACCAGCTTATTCTGCTTGAGCCATCTTTCTATGGAACCGAAGCTGCTTTGGAGCTCTGTGGTAACTACCTCATGTTGTGGGCTGCTCTTGAAGATTACTGCATCATCTGCATAGAGCAGCATCTGAGTATGTGGACTAGCACCCAGAAGATCATTGATAAAGAGGCTAAAGAGAAGAGGTCCCAGTATTGAACCCTGTGGAACTCCAACAGAGACTTGTTTTGCTTTGGAGAGGATCCCGTCTATTTTTACCCTCTGTGTGCGATCGGTAAGGTAGCATGGAAACCAAGATACTGTCTCAGTGGACAGACCAAGGTGTAGGAGTTTTGTCAGCAGCAGAGGATGATCAACAAGGTTGAATGCCTTGTTTAGGTATCAGCTGCACCTACCAGATGCCCTTTGTCAAGGGCTTCGTGAAGGTGGAATGTGAGATGTAGACATAGTCTTTGATGGCAGATAAGGACCACTTGGCCAACCCAGTCTGCTGATTTCCCTACCTATTGAATAAGATGCAGATCCTAGTTAACCAACAGCCTGCTTCTTCCTACTGAATGTGAATTCAATGAGTGTAGTTGTGGTACTGTACAATTTTCTAAATCAATGCTTTTGGCTGCACAAAAGATTATACTTCCCGAGGTAGGAGACCAACTGATCAGATACTTTTCTTCCAGTACTTTTGAGAGAGGAGAGAGTATTGAGATGGGCCTGTAATTTGCCATGCTTTGCCCGGTATACCATTCACACAGCGATGGCAATAGCATGAAGACCATTACAGCAACAAAATCTGCAGTTCACTGTAACAGTCCGCGGTATTGCCGACACTGCTGTCTTCCGTGGTTTCACCCCCCCTCCCCAAAACAACTCAGACTTGTAGTTGATAATCTAAAATGTGGGGCTGCAGGTGTTGAAGCCCCCCACAAAAAACACTTTCTGCTCCTGACAGCACAATGCCAACTGTTGGTATTGTGCTGTGGCTGTAGTGCCCATCGACAAATTTCATGTTAATGTGGCATGGTGGAACCCGCTTGTTCTATACCCACCCTTATGTACAGGAGTTACTATGGTGGCCTCCTAGGTCTGTGGAAATTGACAAAACCACAGTGAGATGTTAAAGATCTTTGTCAGGGGGGCAGAGCCACCTCTACAAGGACATGACTAGTATTACCATGTCAATGTTTAGAGAAGGTGGAGGCTGTACTGGACACACTTAGAAGGGCAGGACTTACAATCAATCTGAAGAAATGTGCGATAGGCTTGGCAAAGGTCAGATCTCTAGGAGATACTGTGAGGAGGGGCTGGTCAAACCCCAAGTGAACAAAGCTGAGGTAATACAGAATCGGCCCTAGCTCATTAGGAAGAAACAAATTAGGGCGTTCCTGGGGATTGCAAGCTATTACAGGTGCTTTATTCCCCATTTTGCTACACGGGCAGCTCCTTTGATAGAACTGATTAAGGCTAAAGCCCCAGACACTGTAAAATGGAATAGTGACACACAGCAAGCTTTTTGGACCTGCATACTGCTTTATGTAGTGAACCAGTACTTGTAACACCTAATTTTGAGAAGGATTTTTTTCTACAGACTGATGCATCAGAAGGTGGACTTGGGGCTGTTCTCTCCCAGATGGTAGGTGATGAGGAACACTCTGTCCTGTATCTCAGTCGCAAACTGCTGCCCAGAGAACAGAAATATGCAACAGAGGAAAAGCAGTCAAATGGGTGACAGAAACACTGAAATACTATACTATTTACGTGGCAGACAGTTTACACTGATTAAAGACCATGCTGCCCTAAAATGGAAGCACAGGAACAAGGAGAAAAATGCTAGAATTACCAGATGGTTTCTCTCCTTACAACCATTTAATTTTAAAGTGAGACACTGAGCAGGTTTGTTGCATGGCAAAGCAGATGTGCTGTCCAGAGTCCACTGCCTCCCAGTGATGGCTGCTTGACCTAGTGGTGCCGAGCTGTGTGTGTGTGTGTGGGGGGGTGGGGGGTGACAGAGTGGTAAATGGAATTTATGTCAACAGAAGAATGGTTAAAGCTCTGCTCCCTTTGTAGAAATGTGGAAAGGTTAAAACACAGAGGCCCAGATATTCAAAAGAGTTGAGCCATGCTCAATACGGTTGCGCCTGCGCAAGTCCGAAAATGCGCCATTCTGCAGGAGGCAGTTGTGCCCCCTAAATCACGCTGAGCAACAGTGCAATGATAATGAATGCATGCACAACTGAAGGGGGAGGAACCATGCATAAATGGCGCAGTGTGATATTCAACAACATGCGCCATGCGCAATAGGGGAGCCAGCGGAAGTTGCGCCACAGCAGAAATGAGCCAAAATAAAAGGGAGCAAGGGTGAGGTGCAAGAACACTACAGGGAAGCCACATGACAGCCAAATAGAGCAGGAAACACTGGGCAGCAGGGACACACAGGGCCAGGCAGGAAAGGGCACCTTGAAGCAACAGGCACAGGGGAAGGTGTGGGGAGCCACAGTGCAGAAGGGGGAAGTACTCCACACAGCAGTGAGGCCAGCACAGGCAGGTGTTCCTGGTGCAGGGGAAGTAGCAGCCAGGACAGCGGGGGGAATACAGGAACAGCTGCTGGGGGGGGTGAACACAAGCCAGGGACATGGCCAGTGCCACCATCCAGATGGAGGCTGTAATGAGGGGGCTGAGAAGGTGGGCAGCAGGGGGGCATGGCCGTGGAAGGGCCCATCAGCGGTATGCCCCCAACAGGCAGTACCGAGCCTGCACCAGCTTCGAGCTGAACAGTGATACCGAGATTGTGGGCCGCTACCGCCTGAATCAGGCAATTCTGAGGCGGATCTGTGAGCTGTGCAGTGATGTGATACAGGCACCCACACGACGGAGCCATGCCCTGTCAGTGGAGATGAAAGTGACAGCTTGCATGTGCTTGCTCACCACAGGTACCTTCCAGAGACCAACTGGGGACACCACAGGCATAACCCAGTTGGCCATGTCATGCCACCTCACCCAATTCCTCAGCGCACTGCTGCCACATGCATTGGAGTACATCCATTTCCCCAGCTCACCAGTGGAGCACACAGCAAACATGCAGGAGTTCCACAGGGTAGCACGTATGCCTGGCATGCTAGGGTCAATAGACTGCACCCATGTGGCCATCCGCACACCACCTGGCCCCGAGGGTGCTGCATATATAAATCTCAAGGGCTATGCCAGCATGAACTGCCAGGTGGTGTGTGATGCCAGGGGGTGCATAATCAATGTCTGTGCCACACACCCTGGGGGAGCACATGATGCCTTCATCTGGCGCCAGTCAGTACTGTGCCACAGATTCAAGAGTGGGGATATCCCCACTGGCCACCTAGTGGGTGAGTATGCAAACCACATGGACAATCATAGGGTCTGGGGGGGGCATGGTCAGAGGTGACATGGGTAGTAGCCTACATGGCCCGGGGCAGGGTGATGCTGATCACCAAACTAACCTCCACCCTCTACACACAGGTGACAGTGGATACCCACTCCGTCCCTGGATGCTTACACCCTATCGGTGGCCTGCGACCCCATCACAGCAACGCTACAATGAGGCACATGCCACCACATGTAATGTCATCGAGTGGATGTTTGGGATGCTGAAGGCACGTTTCCATTGCCTGACACTCCAGCGGTGCCCTACACACAGCCCCTCAAAGGCCTGTGGCTGTTCCTGGCCTGTTGCATCCTGCACAACATGGCCAATGATATGGGATAGCCATACAGGTCGAAGAGGGGACAGCGATGGGGACGATGAGGGCGCCGGTGACAATGGTGATGGGCAGCCCCTTGGGCGATGGGACCCTGACTGTCTCGGCTGGCACAGCTGCACCGGGACACCATCACGAGGAGCACTTCAGCCAACCCAGGTAAGTCATGGGTCATGAAACCAACAGTGGCTAAGGCACAACCCATAAACACGCATGGACACACACCAGGGTGCATTCCATCAAGGGAAGTGGCCGGGCATGGAACCACACATACAACCAGGGATGGGTGAGGTCTAACATGCCACGCAGATGGACACACACACACACACACACACACACACACAAAACACACCAGACATGCACAAAGGGTAGGAGGCACACTGACCCAGAACGCCACCTCTAGCCACACACATGTCCACAGACTACTACGCCCACTGCCTGTCATTGTGCACGTGTCAGATGCCGAGCACCATTGCACATTGGTGTACAGTGCAATGCAGGCATCATCATGCACACGCAACTGCTGATGGCAGCCAGAAGGGTGTGCAGATGGACTGTGTGTCTGTGTGCAGGGCTGGGTACCCACCCGTGCAATGCCTGCTGAATGACACAATGCACACAGGGCAGCACCAGACAGTAGCCATGTTGGGAGACAGGTCAGTCACGCACTACAGTGCCCAGGCTGCCACGGATGAGTGGGTGGCCCCACCGAGACCCGCCAGCACTGAGAGGCTGACCACTGGCCTCATGGGGTGGCACCGATGATCCCACAGGGGTTCCACTGCGTGAACGTGACCGTGCTCACGCAGGGGTCTGCAGCACACCAAACATGCCTGTGCCAGGTGTGCTTGGGATGCCCACAGCTGAACCTGGTGTCAACAAGAAGGGTGTTGCACAACGCCGGGAATGGGGGTTGGACAGTGCACTGCGTGGTGTCTGCTACACATGGGCACATGACTGTGTGCCCATTGTGGCCATGACAGCAGTGAATGTCTGTGTCTGCCTGTCAATGGCAGCAGTCACATCCTCCCGCAACTGGTCCATCCCTGCCAGGATCAGAGTGGTGTCTCTGCTGCGATGCTCCTCTGCCCACTCCAGAGCCACACGCAGTGCATCCACTGACATCGCAAGCCACATCTGCTGGTGGACTGATGCTTGCAGTATGTGGGTGTGCTCGTCCAAGAGGTCATCTGCCTCCTCAGCATCCTGTCCCACAGGGTGTGCACGGCCCTGATGCCCAGCACCCCTTGAGGATGGGCGCTGCACACCAGGACCAGGTCTGGGCATGTCCACAGGCAGTGCACTGATGCCGCCCCTTGACCCTGTACCCCCAAGCCCATTGGCCGACTGCTAATGCTGCCCCTCCGGCTGCTGCTCACCAGGGCTCACTGGTGCCACCGCAGTGGCCGCAACAGTCCCACTGTCCTGTACACACACCAGTGCTGCCCCACTGGTGCTGACAGGCACAGGCTGGGACTGTGATGACACACAGGCCTCCACGGCAGCACCACCCACAGCCATGGCCGCGATGTTACCTGCTGTGTGGCCATCCTGGGACACACACATGTCACTGCCCATGCCGTTAGTGACATCATCATCGGTGACGGACCTGGCACCAGCCTGAGTCACAGCATGCTGGCATCCGTGGATGTTGGCACATTGGGACACGGGCAGGGCCCCCTCCACACCTGTTCCAACAACATCAGTGTGGGCAGCCAGGCGGTCCCACTGTTGCACTGAGCCACATATACCTGTGGAGGTGGAAGGGCCCTCCTCCATCTCCATCTGACTGTCCTCAGTGGACAGGCCCACCACCGCTGACCCATGCAGACGTTCAGGATCTGTAAGGGAAAACAAAGTCACGTTACTGCATGTTACCTACCCTGCCCCCCCAATAGACAGACCATGACCTACCATGCAGTGACAGGCTACCACCCATCTGGAAGCCACCACCCGGAACACCCTCAATGGCACTACGCTGCATGCTTCCAGCAACTGTCTTCTCCTGTGGGGTCAGGTGTACCACCTCCGGCTGTCCCCCACCTGTCACAGCTCATGCTTCCCTGATGGCAGCCACCTTCTCCTTTATCCTCCTCCTGTCTGAGCCCATCTTATTCTTGCACTCCTGCACGGAGCGCTGGTGGCTGCCATGCAGGTTCACTGCACGCGCCACCTTCTCCCATGCAGCAGCATGGGCCTGTGGTGTTCCCTGCCATCCGCTGAAAAGCGGCTCCTGATCCAGGTAGGCATCAAACAGGGCATCGGTCTCGGCCTTGGTGAAATTAGGCCTCCTCCTCCTCCCACCACTGTGTTCCTCCTCTCCCACAACTCGCTCAGTCATTATTTAGCCTGTAAGAATGAAAGTTGTTACCTGTGACTGTGCAGTCCCATGCATGTCCCAAAATCCACAGTCCACACTCCCAAACAGCATGCAACTCACCAATAGACTGCAGTAACCGACTATGGCCAGTGCAGCCCAATGTCGCACTTTTATAGCACAACCCATGCAAATGAGGTGAAGCACAACTTTAACTGGATGCAAATTGCAGTGCTGCGCCATTGAATGGCTGATTAGCTGATTTGCATATCACAACTGAATATCGCTCTGTTGTGCTTTGCGCAATTGTGTTGAACGTGCTGAGCCAAGGGCGCAGTTCTGTGACATGCGCAGTACACACCTCACTGCGCATGCCCGGGTTGCTGACGCAGGCATCTGCCGTGCTGCTGACGTGCTGTGCATGGGAAGCAATGCAGGGCATGGCCACCATTGTGCCAGTGGCACTACAGCCATGTTCACTTATATGGCGCTGTGGCACTGTGCCATCATAGGCGCACTGGAGCAACAACGCAGTAGGCCGCTACTGGAGGTAGCACACAGGCATCCAATTGCGCTACACGCATTGGGTTCCAATGGCGCAGTGCCTGTCTGTGTGCTAGAGACCCTTGACCCTGTGCCCGACCTTTGCCCCTAGGCACCATGCGTCAGGCATGGGTGCACCACTATCGCGCTGTTTGGTGACAGCGCGATAGGGAATGGCAGCGCTGTACCGCACAGCGTCTGCACGTGGTGCAGCCGCGCTGCAGAGTGCCATTTGGAGCTGACTGAGCAAGTGAAATGGTGCGGAGGAGGGCTGCACAGTGGACCCAAGTTGAACTGGCCAACCTGGTGGCCATTGTAGAGCCACTTTATGGTCCACTGTTTGAGGAGGCACCCCTGGACAGGTCCAGGAGCCAGGTGTGGGAGGAGGTGGCCAATGCCCTGGAAGAGGCCACAGGAAGGGGGTGGATGGCAGAGCAGTGCCACCACAGGTATGGCGACCTGCGTAGGAGGGAACTGGACCTGCTTGCCCACCTGCGGGGACGTGCCAGGAGGGGCACAGTGCCATGGACAGGTAGGTGTTACGTCCACACATCTTTATCTTCCATATAGGTAACATGGTTGTATGTGTCTGGAACATGGGTGAGGGCCCATCTGGTGTTGGCTGTGGTGGTGTTATCAGGGTGTGGGGTGGGTGGGTCTGGCTGGGTGGGAGTGCACACACATGAGGGCAGGGGGACTTTGCTACAGGATTGTACTGATGTTCCTTTCTCCATGTTTGCACCACAGGGCCAGAGGAGCAGCATCTAGCCCAAGAGATGCGGTGCCAGCAGGAAGACAGGGCCGCTAGGAGGGGCGGTGGTCAACAGCGCCCGAGGGACCAGCCTGATGATGGTGAGTGCCATAACTCCATTATTACTATTGCATGCTGTGTAACAGGGTGGGCAGCGGGGCATGGCCACCATCCATTGACACCACTGCCATGCACGCAACTTGTTGCAGTCAGCACTGTCCAGTGGCACTGCATGTCTGGGAGTGCATCGATGGTGGTCCATGCGTGCACTGGGTACATGGCTGTGCCACTGCCTTTGCACCACATAGCCATGTCACTAAACAGCCACGGTGGTGCTGTGCATGACTTGGCTGGTGGGTGTGTGCAGTGGTCCGCATGGCTGTATGCACCTGGGTGGGCAGGTATTGTGGAGGTGATCACTGTGGGTGGTCACACACCATCACAGAGGCATGTCCCATGGCCGTATGCCATGCACAGTGGGTGGGCTGTATGGGGCTGTGCATTCACACCTATTGACTGTGCTCCCTTGTCCTAGGTGTCCGCCAGCTACAGGCTATCCATGACGCACTATGGGAGATCTTGCAAGTGGCGAGGGCATTGTTGGACATATTACGGGGGTTTGAGGAGCTGGGTGTCCGGCGGAGACACAGCAGGCGGAGCAGCCGGAGTGGGGAGTGGGGCTCCCAGTGAACATATATATGTCCCTGATTTCCCCTACCCCCCTGAACCCACCCTCACACCCCTCCTTTCCTGTCCCATTTGTTCACCCTTGCCCCTTACCCACCCCCACCTTGTTTGTGCCCCCCCACATTTGTACATAGTAGTATTGTAAATAGCTCCTTTTGATATGTTTTTTGAATACAGATCTTTTGATATAAATACTGTGGTGGTCTCTGATTTGCAGCGGGCTATAGGTGCTCAGCTGCAGTGGTGTGCATGGCATCAGGGGTGGTGCAGTCATAGGTATGTGTGTGTGTCCATGGGGAGGTGACCATGGTGTGGGGGTAGCTATCAGTCAGTGTCTGTGGTGTGTGTGTTGTGCCCTGTGCACTGGATGACTGTGTGCAGTGGTCCATGGTGCATGCTCTGTGTCCATGCGCCCCGTCAGCCTGTCCATGGCCTGTGCAGCTGACACCCTTGCATGTCTGTGACCTGCACGGTCTGCTGGCATGTCAGTAGTGGCTGTCCATGCAGGGCAGCCACTGCACCCATCACAATGCTGGGTTGCCTCCTGTCACTGGTGTGGTGCATGTCTGCCTCGGGTGACACTGTGGCCTCCGCAGTTGTTGTCCCACCTCCATGCTGTGGCTTGTGTGTGTTGCAGGGGATGTGCACCACTGTCTGTGACTTGTGCTCCAGGCAAATGATGGTGGCGTACAGGTTCACAGTGCCTGCGCAGGGTGGCTGCCACTCCTGTGCCATGGAGGACTGCAGGCTGTGTGTCCACGGTTTCCATGGGCCCACGCTGGGGGCTTGGTTGCCCTGCTACTGCGTCCCTGTGTTGTTGTGCCCTTGGGTATGGGTAGGTGTTTGTCCATGCACTGTGTGGCATCCGGTGTGGTGCATGCTTCCATGCACCACTGTAGGTGTTTGCGCTGGCTGTTGTGGCCAGTGCTGGGTCAAGGTGTGTCCTTGGGAGAGTGTGCAGGGTGCTGTACCACTGGTGGTGGTGTCTGGAGCATGCCTGTCCCGTGTGGGGTACCTTGTGTGCCGACTCATGGTCGGTCTCTCAGCTGTACCTCGGGGGGGGGCTGTGCATGGTGGCACTGTGTATGCCGTTGTTGCATCGCTGTGTGCTGCCACCCACTGATGGGTGCTCGTGGTATGGCTGCCTTACATGGTTCTGTGCTGCACAGAGTTGCATTGTCACAGTGGGGGCGGTAGAATGCATGGAGTTTTCTGCAGTGGTGGACGCTGCTCCTGGGCAGGGTGTCTGGGGGTCATGGTGCAGGGTGTGCTCTGCATTGGGGGGATGGTGTGGCACGGGGTGGTCAGCCCTCCTTGTGTGCCAGTCACAGCTTGCCAGGGGGTGTGAACGGGCACCATGGCCTGGCTGTGGGTTGGTTGCTTGTCTCCATGGGCCAGTGGTTATTCCAGCCCTCCCCCAGTTGTGCAGTACATGGGGTGTGGGGGGACGATGTCTGTTCTGCTGTGTGTTCCTCTGCCCATCTGTGGCATGGGTGGTGGGCCCCTACCTCCCTGGTTGTGCAGTTGTATTGCTGCACTGCTACTGGGGGGCATCCCTGGTTGCGCTATGGTGCCTCTGGACTGCTCAGCTGAACATCCCTTGTTGCGTTATGGCGCATCAGATCTGCTCAGCTTCCCCTCCCTAGTTGCGCTATGGCGCAGGTGGTGCGATATTCAGTCATCGGCTGTAGGCGCATCTTGGCTGGCTCAGTTTTTGAATATCGCGCCTCTTGCGCATAGGCACAATGGACTTGCGCTTGCTCCTGCTATTGCGCACTTTTTGGGCACAGTTTCAATATCTGGGCCAGAAAGTTCTGAAAGTATACAGGTAGGGAGCTAATTAAACACAGCTGCAGCCAATGTTGATTAAGGGCAGTATATAAAACCTGCCTTGGCAACAAAAGAGAGACAGAGAGACCTGGAGAAAGTAGGAGGCAGTGCTGCAAATGCAAGTTCAAGCTACAAAGACTTTTGAATAGGACTGTGGAGTTTGTAAGTGGACATTATGATACTATCTGGAGGCTGGGAACCAGAGCAACTGGTGACCAGAGGTAGTGAAGTTTTTTTTTGGTTTAGTTACAACTCCAGACAGGAGTAGGATTTTGTTTATGTTTGTTAAAGGGGCTGTGACCTAGTCAGCTGGAGACAAAGCTGCCATAAATAAACTGCACTGTTTTATTTTACTTCAGACTGTGTATGTTCTCCTTGGACACACCTACACCAGCCCACTCCAGAGATATAACAGAGGTCACTCTACTACAATATGTATGTCTGCTGTTTTTGTTGCTGCTAGTCTTTAAGGTATTACATGGGTGAGGCATGTGCTGTGCTTAATTAGGTGGACTGGAGCAGGCAGAAAAGCATGGCAGTTATCCAGAGACATGTTTTTGAAAAGTTACTGTGTAGTCTGGAGCAGGTTGCAAAGGCATTACAGTCTGCTATAGAGATAATCTTCAGTAATGGTAAAGGTGGGAGTTCCTGGGAACAAACTGGATAATTTACATATTGAGAGGATGTTTTAAAGAGTAATAGAATATGTGACACCCTTCCCTTTTAGTCTTTGAAGGGATATTGTTACTGGCCTTCTAGAAGTAGTGGGAATTTCTTGAGTGGGTAAAGTGTATGGGCCCAATTCTCACATGCTGCACCAACACGCAAGGTGCGTGTGTCAAGCAGAAGGACCCATGCAGCACCTTACGCCAAGATGCAAGTAAGACGGGATTCAAAAATGCACCATGCATGAATGCAAAGACCCTCTGTGGCAACCACCCCATGCGTCATCATAGTGCCAGATGCCAGCTAGCACCATGACGCATGGTGCGTTGCGACAGGGGCTAGACAAGCAGGATGCAGGAGTGCAATTCACAAAGGTGTCCCAAACAAGAGAGTTCAAACACCTGCTACACCACACAGAGCTGATCTAAACGGACTTAGAAAAAGGACGGGAAGAGGCAGGGTAGTGTGACAGGACTGATGCACAGGACTGCAGCAGGACAGAGAGAGAGAGGAATCCCAGGAGGATGTTCGCACCACTGGCCCTACTGGGCATACGTCTGGCCATGCTACACCACAGGTGATGTGCCCACCAGGAAGCACAACAGGGTGGCACTGTACAGCAGCCACAACAACAGATGCAGCAGGTGCATAGACAGCAGCAACACAGACACAGGAGGCATGCCATGCGTGTATACTGTCCATGCACCACCCACATGGACCTGACTGAGGAGCAGTGCATTGCATGATATCGGCTTGGCAATGCAGCCATAGCACAGCTATGCCAGGAACTTGATGCTGACCAGAGAAGCAGGACCTGGAGAGGCCATGCCATACCAACAGAGGTGAAGGTATGTGTAGCCCTACAGGGATTGGCCACTGGCGGATTCCAGACTCTGAGCGGTGACACTGTGGGCATCTCACAGCCCTCCATATCATGGTGCCTGAGGGCAGTCATGGATGCCCTTGTACACAGGTCACACCAATATATCCACATACCCACAGATGCCCAAGAGCAACTGGCAATCAAGCAGGGATTCTACACCACAGAAGGATTCCCACATGTGCTTGGTGAAGTAGACTGCACACACACATTGCCATAAGGGCACCGCTGGATGAACCAGATACCTATGTCAATTGTAAGGAATACCATTCCATGAATGTACAGGTCATCTGTGACAGCAGGTGCAAGATCCTGGATGTTGTGGCACAGTATCCTGGGTCCACACACAATGCGTACATCTACAGGAACTGTGGAGTGTGTGAGGCCTTCCAGAATGGGACACTCACAGATGGCTGGCTGATAGGTAAGGCATACACACACACACACACACACACACAGCACACAGCACAGGTGGGCATGGGAAGAATGTGGACACAACAGTAACCTACACCTCCCTCCCCACAGGTGACAGCGGATACCCACAAGAGCCCTGGCTGATGATACTGGTGAGGCATCCACAGAGTGCAGCAGAGCAATGGTACAACGATGCCGACAGAGCAACACGCAGTGTGCTAGAGCGCACATTTGGCATCATTAAGATGAGGTTCCAGTGCCTTGACAGATCAGGTGGTGCACGGCAGTACACACCAGTAATGGCATGCAAACTGTTCATAGCATGTTGCGTGCTGCACAATATAGCACTTGAACATGGCACACCACTGGCAGAGGATGAGAAGGCACCCAGTGATGATGGCGACACTGCAGAGGAGGAGGAGGCGAGGCCTGCCAATGACTGGTGACAATAAGGCCAGGCACAACACACACTGGCTGAACAATGTATGTGGGCGCAGCTCATCAGGTCACACTTTGGATGAGCACACAACAGCATGCGCAGTGTGCAAGGGCACAGGTACAACAACACCACCAAGCTGTGTGCAGGTCATGGACCACAACCCCAAGGCCATGGGAAGACCACACACATGCAGCAATTGCACACACAACAGGCACACTGGGCAGCATTGCCATGGCACTGCGGAGAACAACAAGGCAGTACCAGGTACCCAGGGACCACCGCAGAGTGCTCACACTGCAGGTGGACTGGAACAGCTGCGGTGATATGGAGGAGTTGCCACCTGGGCCAGCAGACAGGCAGTGGCAGCGCTGTTGACAAAGATGTGCCCATTGCCTGTGTGCTGACCCAGATGGCACAATGCACAGTGACACTGGCAGCAGCATGAGTGGCCAGGTGCCCACTGCTAGCATGGGCAACATGTGGACGGGCAATGTACAGTGGTAGTCATAGAAAAGTTTTGCAGTACTGAGGTATACCTAAGTATACTAAGACAGAATGAGGTAGGATCACATTACAGTCAATGCAAATTACCTCAGTGGTACCTCGAGGTAGGAAACTTTTCAAAAACTATCACTGTATGGCAGGGATGGTGAGACATGTGGGGTCCCAGGCACTGCAGCCACAGTGCTAGGCAGCACACGTAGACAGCATGGGATGGGTTCAGCACTACAGTGGCACCATGTGACACGCAGCACACCAGTGCTGGTGCCACCATGCAATCTCATTGCATAGCATGTGCTGAAGGCATCCCAATGGGCACAGGGTGGACTGTGTGGGTGGGTGGCTGCACACACTATGCAGCACAGCCCAAGGTGTGGCACATGGCTGGGCACAGTGCATCCGTGGCTGCAGGACATGGGTGTGTTGTGGCATACCCATAGGGCATGCCATGTGGAATGGCACATAGTGTCACTGTAGGCATGCTCCCACCAGCACAAACATGTTACCCTGCACAAACTCAGTGTGCAGCAACACACCATGCAGTGGGCGAGAATGTCAACCTATGCACCACAGGCTGCGCTGCACAGCAACACTGAGACAATGCAGGATGTGCTGCATTGCAGCCGTAGCAATGCTGTTTGTGCTTTGTGTCATCCCTGGCAATGCACATTGCATTGCGTGATGCATGCTGACACACACTGCATTGCGCATGGTCCATAGGAGTATGCAGCATGTGTCGCAACATGTGAACAGCTGCATGGAAAGCAGAGAAATACTGCACATGGAGCACAGCCACTAGTACCTGCCAGGACTGCACTTGCACAAGCTGTAGGCTGCAAAGGACAGTGCAGCACAGGACACTGCTCCACATACAGTGCAGAGGGAGTCGAGGGAATAACACTATCCCAAGGGCACAGACCAGGTGGCAGTCCCAGTTGCAATGGCACACTGGAACAGGTCACCAAACTTTACAGATGATGATGACAGTGCTTCTCATCAGCCTGGCTGAGCACTGGAGCAGGGTGCTGTTCCCACAGTGGGGACAGCAATCCAGCCCAGCAGATGGAGAGGGTGTGGTCCACCATAGGCAACAGGCTCCAGGTGGTGTCTGGAATCAGGTGAACCATGCAGCAGGTCAAGCTCTGTTGGAGTGACCTGGCCTGGAGGGAGGGGTGACTCCTGGCCCACCTGAGGAGGATGGCATGCGAAGCTCACGTCCAGATTCGTGCAAGATGGCCATGCCAGCCAGGTATGTGTAACCACTAACGTGAATGACACACAGCACACCACAGTGACTGTGACTGTACAGATGACTACTAATGATGTCACACGCCATTAGGCCTCCACAGGAGAGGGCTGTGCCACTGAGCAGCAGGGCAGGCCCAGGGAAGTTGGACTGGATAGACAGGGAGGAGTATTCTGCAGTGAACAACATCGCTAAGGTAAGTGCACAGTGGTCATGACATGTATGCAGCAATGTAGGCCACTGTGTAGGGACCAGCAGGCGGGGGGAGGCGCACACACACACACACACACACACACACACACACACACACACCTGCCAGTAGAGCCAGCAATGCCAGCCATGGCTGTCAGTTGCTGGCAGGGCTCATGCACCATGTACACATGTGAGTGTGTCCCATACATAGTTGGGGTGCATGTCACTGCCTATGCAACACATGACATGGCATGGTGATGGCCTGCTGGCCTTGCATTGGTTGTCTGGGCAACATGTATATTTTCAGTGCCCACATAGGAGTGGATGTGCGGTGCACTCACTCACAGTTTGTCACACTGTATTGCAGGTGCCGATGCTGGTGTGAGGAGTGGACAGCAGGGCCAGGATGCATGGTGGCATTCCCTGCAGTGGGCAATGCACCGCCTGAAATGGAGTGATGTATGGGCATACACAACCAGAACTAGGATGATGGCCCAGGGTGGGCAACAGGTGGCACCGTAGAAGGGTATGGAGGACACAACAGAGGAGGAGGATGTCCTGGATGACAGACAGGAGTGTCGCCACCATGTGGAGCTGGATAACAGTGCTGTGGGATTGTCTGCAGCAGAAGACATGGCAGACATGGCAACGGGTGAGGCCACCCTTGGTACAGCAGGACAAATGGGTGCTGGCCAGGCTGGGGATGGTGCCACCTCCGTGCATGGTGGTGGCGTATCAGCCCACAAACATGACCCAGGGCAGCCCCTGATTCGCAGTGACATGTCATCAGACAGGTATGCCAAGGGCGAAGACGACATGGAGCCCACCACCCACCCTCTGTGACTTTGCTCAGGGACTCGGCCTCGCATCAGACCCATGGCAAGTCTTCTGACCTCCTTGAATGATGCAGTGTGTATGGATTGCTGGACTACCTGGACCAGATTGGTGGACACTGAGCAGTAGGCATGTGAGTGCAACAATGTCCAGGACCTCCCTCCTACCATAGTGGACATGCCCAGGACAGGGCACATAGTGTAGCACATACACAGGTGTCCGGTTCTGCAGGGTTTGTGTAGCACAGTGTGCAATGCTGTAAACTGTATTGCCATTGTACCCCTGTTGCTGTGTGGGTTGCTGTGCCCATTGCATTGTGTACCTCTTGAATTGCCTTCACAGTTGCTGTTGTGTATTGCCTTTGTGTTCCTAATGCATTGCTGTTCCATGTTCATGCTGTATCTGTGTATCATTCTGTACTGTGCATGCCCTTCATCTATCTATGCTGTGTACAGGTCAGTGGCCGCCAAAGTGTGGGTGCCTGCCCACATGGGCCTACACAGGGTGACATGTGGACAACAGGGACCTCTATCCTACACCATGTGGCATGCACTGCATGCCACCATGGTGCAATTTGCCACAGGGATTTGTAGTGCGACACACTGGATGCAGTGTCAGGACAGTATACCCCTGTGGGCATGTGTCACCCAGTGTTGGGGTCCTCTTAGTTCCACAGTGGTATGCCACAGTGGGTAAGCCAAACCACCAGTCAACAAGGTGGGACCCTGCGGTTTGGGCCTGCATGTGCTGTGCATGTGATGGTACCAGACATGTGGTATGCATGTCCATGGTGAGGCCAGGTGGTGTGACACAGTATGTGGCATACCACAGTACCTGCCCATTGGCATGCATTGTGCAGCTCAGTATGCCTCCTGTGGTGGCATGTCACATGTTGGGTACTGTGTGTGAGTGCTGTCGGTGGGTTGTATGTGATGCCCCTTGTGTGGTAGGGAGGCAACAGTCCTGCACAGGCCATGCACCCAAGTATGGGGGCATGCATGGCACCATCGACAGATATGGTGCTGTGTGTGCCACAGACCATGCCTGTGCTGGTGCACAACACCATGGTGTGTGCACCCACTGGTCTGTCTGGTCACAGGTGTGTGGGGGGCCTGCCTGGTTGGCGGTAGTTGGTGGTGCACAGGTGTGTGTGTGTGTGTGGTGCCAATGGTTGTTGGCATGCCATGGTGTACACACCTGGTTGTGTTTTTTTATTTTATTTTAGTCTTTGGTAACTGGGTAAGGGCCACTAGGCACAAGTGCCTGTTTTCAGAGGTGACCTGGGAGCACTGGGTGGTTAAGTGACTTGGTCAGAATCACACAGTATGCAAGTGGAGGTTGTGAGAATCAAACTCAGGTCTGGTCTGCTGGATGTAGCAAGCTCATTCACACCTCATTCCTCTAACCTCTAGGCTATACTGCCAGCCCAGGTTGCAGGAGACTGTTCCCAGGGCAGGCGTTGGGGGCTGTGCAGGTGTCCAGTATGTGCTGTTTGGGTTGGCAGTGTGCATACTGCTATCAAGTGGGTGGTGCCACTGTATGGGAAGCAGGCTTGTGTGCATGTCCTATGCTGTGGTGTCATGACTGGGTGTGTCATGGCCATGGGGCAATGTACAGGGGACATGGGGTACATGTGCATGCAGCACAGGTATGCACAGGACATGTACATCCATGTGTGGTGTCTGTTTGGTTAGGGGGGTCTCTGCCCAGGGCATGATGTGGACACAGGACCAGTGCACAGTGGCATGCACTAACATTGGTGGGACCATCCCCTGTCCGTTGCACATGCCTGACATGATGTGGGATTCCTACGGTGTGTGTGTGTGTGTGTGTGTGTGTGTGTGTGTGTGTGTGTGTGTGTGTGTCTGCTGGTTTCCCTTTATGGCCTACGGTGGCTGGTGTCACACTCTGTGCAGTGCATGGTGGCTGTACCACTGTGTTGCTGCTCTGTGCAATATCCTGCAGTGTGGGACACCCTCTTGGTGCCACTGGCACAGCTGGCATTGTGTGCACCCTGTGTCTCTGTGACTGATGTGGTGTCACTGGCAGTTGTGCTGCAGCAGTCCCTGTCATACTGCTGCTGTTGTTCCCCCTACATCCGGTCCAGCTGACTGCTGCAGCTGTCTGCACAACGGGTTCTGCTGCTGGTGGTCCTTGCCCTGCCATCCACCCCTCACAGGCCATTCCACCTCTATCAGAGTGGCCCCTCTTGTGGCCTCATGACCAGGATGTCATGTGCTGTTCTAGCATATGTGCTGCACTGGGTGTTGGCATGACCATGTTGTTGTCCAGCACTGTACTGTTCTGTGTATGGCTGGACTGCACTGCAGCACTGGCAGACAGATGGACGTCCTGACCCCTGTATGTGTCATGTTCCAGTACCCCATGTGCCTTTTCACACCCTCAGCTGTGTTCATGGGTGTGGTGCTGCGGATGTCTTCCGTGTCATGTCTGGCTGTGGCCCCCTGCAGTGTGGGCCACACTGCACCATGTCCATCATCCACACCAGCATCACTGCGTGGCTCTGGCCCATCTCTGTTGTGTGTTGGGACCACTTGTCTCTCTTCAGTGGCATTTGCATCCAGCAGCAGGTCCCCTTTAAGTGCACGCTGGCCAGCTGTGTCACCCACCGCCCTGTCCTCGGGCATGGCCGTGCATGTCACGTGCTGTGTCATCACTGTTTCTGGCTGTTGTCCCGAAGGTTTCAATGGCTTCACCATGCACTGTGTGCCCTCATGGCTCTGTCCTGCATCCTGTATGCCAAATGTGTTCCCCATGCATTGGAGGTTGTCTCCTGCCCCTCTGTTGTGCCGACGCACATTGCATTCCAGACATACCTGTGGGACCAGTGCCACACTGGCTGCATGTTGTTGCATGCATCTTGCAATCTCCTGCAGTACTGTGGCCATTGCCATTGTTGCCTCTGTCTGGGTGATATGCAGCACCATGCTGCATTCCATGACAGTGGTCTGCTGTTCTATGGCATCCGTTTGGCATGCGGCACACAGCCATATGTCCTGTCCTTGTTGTCTGTGTTGTTTGGCATGCCCCTTCCTGTATCCCATGTATGACAGCTGTGTGGATGTCTGCCACTGTCAGCTGCAGGTGTCTCATGTGTGCTACCTTGGTGTGTTCATGTATCTCTGCCAGCTCATGATGTGCTGCCTCCTGGGTGCATATGACACCCTGGCAGTATTGAGATAGGTCATCATCAAAGTCATCTTCCAGTGGCAGTGGTGTTGTGCCATGTTTATCCCGTTCCACCTGCACCTTCATGGTCCTGTGTGGCGGTGCTGTGTGGCTGGCTGTCATGGCCTCCCGTGATGAGTGTACTGTCCACCTGCCCACCACAGTGCCATCCCTTCTGTCCCCCTGCTGCTCAATGTTCACCGTGGTCTGGTGCTGGTCTGCAGTTATGGCCACAGGTGTACTGTGCCCCGAGGTACTGCGTCCATTGGATGTCTTGGCATTGCTGTCGGTGTCACTTCCCTGTCATTCATCTGCCCCACTATCTGTCAGCCTCCTGTGGGCCTGGCTCACTGTGCTGTTGCTGGCAGATGCCTGCTGTTATTCCTCATCACTACTGCTGTTCGTGCTGTACTCTGATGCATCATTGTCGCTGTTGATCACAGCATGGTGTCGTGGTGGTGGTGTGGCCTGCCTGGCAGTGGCGCGTCCTCTAGTTGATGTATTTGAGTGTGCTTTTTGGTTGTCTTTAGAGTTTTGGGAGTTGTGGTACTCCTTTCAGCATGCTCCCTGTCACCATTTGTGTAATTTCCTTGGTGGAAGCACTTTATTTAAAGGAGCCAATTAGGCAATGCACTTTAAGCCATTTCAGGTGGCACTCTATATTTATGAGTAGCCACTGCAGGCATTTCAGAGCTGAGAAGCTAGTGTAGGGACTATACCGAATGGGTGCCACTGTGAAGTGGTGGTATAGCTTGCTCACATTGGAATTCCAATCTGAAAACTAAGAGTACCCCCTCTTTTCAAGGATTTTAAAGTAAGAAAAGCCAATAGACAGGTAAATTGTTTAATTTTGAATATGTGCCATTTTGGGGGGGGGGGTGCACTGGATGCCACACACCAGTAGCACCCTTCACCAGAAATGTAAATTGTATTTTGTGAGCAATGCAAAGGTTTTGAGCATGCTTTTTGGTTGTCTTTAGATGTATTCTGGGTGCCTGATGGGTGTACAGACATATCTGCACAGTGCGTTACTTCTGGTGCACATATGCTAGTATGTGTCCATTGCCATGGTGCATTTCCAGCCTGTGGTGCCCAATGGAGAAGTCGCCTCATGCATCCCATGCATCTGCATGGTGGACCAAGCTGCACTGTGGCCCTTTGTGCCTGCCCCCCCAGGTCACTGTCCATTGTGGGTCCCTGGTGCCCATACAGTGCGTCATCCTTCACTGGTGGTGCCATGTCTGCTGTCTGCACGGTGGTGCCACCCACCACATGCATGCTCAGTGCTTACCTTGTGCATGTTGTTGCTGATACAGGTCCAGCTCAGTGTCACCCTGTATGCTGCACGTGCTGATCTGTGCCACTACACGTTCCTCATGTCTGCTGAGGTCCTCCACCCATTACTGTTGTGCAGTGCCTGTTGTGGGCTGCCTTCTCCTTGTCATGGCACTTGATGTCACAGTGCCACTTCTGCAGCTTTCTCACATTGCGCATACAGGGTGCCTCTGCAGTCACCAGTCTGACTACCTCATCCCATACCTCCTACCGCTGTGTCCATACCTTCTGGTCCCCTCCCTGGGACAGTAGCAGGTCTGCCTGTTGGATATCACACTTGGGTCACAGCCTTGCACTATTGCCCATCATGCTCATGAGCTCTTGTCACCTATATTCCCACCTACCTGGGCCTCAGTTGCATCCAGGAGGATGTCTGTCTACTGGTCTGTGAAGTTTTTCTTCCTTGAGTGCCCAGTCTTCTTCCTCCATGTTTCTGGGGTTGTCTGCCCCCTCTCTCCTTGCTGCATCCTCTGTTGTTTGGCCATTCCTCTGCCTCTGCGTCTTGATGCTGCCTGCACCTTGCATTTCACCTATACTATTTATATGATGCACCGTGCGTTCTTGCACCATATGCACTGCATCTGGCACATAGTGCATTCCTTGCAGAATTAGGTGCATTGCTGATGACACAGGGTGCTTTGGCACATGGTGCATCCAACACACCTTGCACCACTCTACAGTCTCATTTGTGAATCAGGCCCTATGTGTTAATACCTCCCCTGGAGCTACTCGTTGCTGAAAACAAGTGGTTTCACTTGCCTTCAGCTGGAACGAGAACAGCAAAGTGAATCTGAGCTGTTCTAGCTCAGGCTGAAGGTAAATGAAACCACTCGTTTTAAGCAACGAATGGCAATGGGGGATGTATTAATATATTATTGATCGAGAACAATCAATAATATATATATTTTTTTTATATAAACTTCCCAGAACGTGCCCGTTTCCAGGGCACCTGCGCATGAGATGCTCTTCACGGAATAAGAGTGCCTCATGTGCAGGGGAAAGGAGCGCTCTGATTGGTTGGGAGTGCTCCCTCGATCTATAATAACCTAGAAAGCATTAAGGGAGATAGGAAATTGCTATTTGCTTAGTTCTACTGTTAAAGATAAAGCAAAAAACACTGGCCTCAGTACATGGATGTAGGAAGCCATACTCCAGGTACTCCATGGTGCACAGTTTTATTGTAAGGGGACAAGATCATGACTCGACACTGCTGCCATTGTTCCACACCCCACAACACATGGACAGCTGGTCCCTTCTGTACTTTCATTCTTGGGAGTCAAAACTAGAAGGGTAGGCCACTGAGACTGTCTCCGCATCTTAGGTACAATATCACATTAAACCTCAGAGGGGGTGGTATGTGAGTGCCTGGTGCATAATGGGAACTGCATGTATCAGTGTATGGGAGGGTTCAACAAACAGGGCTTTGGTGTACAAAGATTGCATTATTGTGCTAGATGGTGCAACAGAGTTGGTCATGGTGTATACATTTTTATTGTCTGTCTACACCCCTGCCTCAGTGTGATTTGTTGTGTGTGTGTGTGTGTGTGTATATTTTATTATGTAAATGATTTCTTAATACTTTTTTAACTTCATAATGACGTATCAGCACACTAGCAGGACTGGCTTCATCGTCTTATTGTTTTTTTAATACTCTTTAATATTCTTTATAGGATTTTCAATATTTATTATACAACATAAAAAAAAATCCTACATCAGAATTACCCGTCTTAAACTCGAGGTAAACTAAAAACAACAACTTCCCATTGATGTAAAGATACCACCAGACCATATCACTGGCAAGATGAAATACATAACTATGTCATTAAAATGAAAAATTTGACATAAAACTAAAGCAGTCTGCAATTTCTACTATTCAATCAATTACTTTCTTAAAATAAATTCCATTGGGCACAAGAAATAAACATTAATATTTATTACTACAACATCCACCTACATCATATCAGCTCCAAAGCCTGAAATAAAAAAAAATTATATCTAAATGTAGTAGAGATATAATACCTAAATATCAGTTTAAAAGTCATTTATTTTTCTCCAAGGATGCTATCATGCTATTTTATGAATCTTTTCAGGTATCATACAGTATTTACTCTCTGAGTGAGCATACTGACCCCTTAAGTACTCCACAAGCTGCTCAATTTCAAAGAAGATAGATTGCTGTCTTTTACTGTCTTTACTTTTGCAGGTGGCAGAAGAAACAAATTCTGGTCAGAGCCGATAGGGCTGCAGCCAAGGAATCTGGGGTAAAAATATAAAAAATTTGTTTTCTAATATTTTTACACCAAATTTTAAACATAGCCTTGTTAAGACCCTGCCTTATGAAGAAGGACAGAGAAAATGTTCAACTCCTGGCCTAAAGATGATTTTTGCACAGCGACTGCAACATCAGTTTTCAGGATGCAAAAACACATTTTGAGCAGGAGCTGAAAAATTGTAGCTGTCACATTCATGAGGTGCTGTAAAGAAATGGCTATGTTGTAAATTTGGGGGAAAATATTGAAAATTACCAAAGTTTTGAGCCTGTGTTTGCAAAATTCAATGTAGGCTCATAACTGTATTGTTTTTTAATATTTTTACACCAAATTTTCAACATAGCCTTTTTATGGCCCCACCTCACAGACAAGGGCAGAGAAATTTTCAACTCCTGCCCAAAAGGTGATTATGTGCAGGGACTGCAAAATTACCTTTTGGGATATGAAAAAAACATTTTGGCTAGGATTTGAAAAACAGCTGTCACATTCATTAGGTGCTGTAAAGATATGGCTATGTCACAAAGTTGGAGTAAAAATATTAAAAATAACTAAAGTTTTGAGCCTGTGTTTGTAAAATTCAATGTAGGCTCATAACGGTATTGTTTTTCAATGTTTTTACAGCACATTCTCAACATAACCTTCTTATGACCCCACATCACGAACAAGGGCAGAGAAAATGCTCAACTCCTGTCCGAAAAGTGATTTCGCACAGGGGCCACAAAAATCACCTTACAGGATGTAAAAAAACAAACAAACAAAAAGAAACATTTTGGCCAGGATTTTAAAAATGACAGCTGTCACATTCATGAGGTGCTTTAAAGATATGGCTATGTTGTAAAGTTACAAGCCTGCCTTCACAAAATTCAACATTGACTCATAACTTTGTCGTGTTTTAATATTTTTTACACCAAGTTTTCAACATAGCATTTTTATGACCCCACCTCATGAACAAGGGCAGAGATAATTTTCAACTCCTGGCCGAAAGGTGATTTTGTGCAGGGACCACAAAATCACCTTTTAAGATGCGAAAAAACATTTTGGCTAGGATTTGAAAAATGACAGCTGTTACAGTCATTAGGTGCTGTAAAGATATGGCTATGGTGCAAAGTTGGGGAAAAAATATTGAAAATTACCAAAGTTACAAGCCTGTGTTTACACAAAATTCAATGTAGGCTCATAACTCTGTTGATTTATAATATTTTTACACCAGATTTTCAACATAGCCTTCTTATGACCCCACTTCATGAACAAAGGGAGGGAACATTTTCAGCTCCTGCCCAAAAGATGATTTCATGCAGGGACTGCAAAATCGCCTTTCAGGACAGATTTGCCTAATGACATTGCCACTGTTCATGAGGCAAGATCCCAAAAAAGACATGTTGAAAATTTTCCTCCAAAAATATGAAACAATGTCACTAAGTTCAAAACCCCATTGAAAAACGTTGAAGCACATACCTGTTTCTTCAGTTCGAGATCCGGCTTTGAAGAGTGAAGATGTGTCAGGGGTCCAGAAAGGATTACAGCACTGAAGCCCTGATAAGTAAGTAAGGGCTTGGGGATGTGGGGTGGTAGGTGCTGAGTGGGAGGGTCAGGTGGGGGGGCAGTTACGACTGCAAAAGACATCGATGGACGTATTTCTTTTT
Organism: Neoceratodus forsteri; assembly: GCA_016271365.2. Taxonomy (NCBI): domain Eukaryota; kingdom Metazoa; phylum Chordata; order Ceratodontiformes; family Ceratodontidae; genus Neoceratodus; species Neoceratodus forsteri. Next base: position 107,402,402 of record CM028132.1, read on the forward strand.
AAAGGGTTTGAAAAACAGAAACAATCCACGGGATTTCTTATTGTGACACTGGGGGATTGGGCACACCCAGTATCATGGTTATGTTTCTGTTATGTTTCTTGGGGTGTGTGGTGTGGTGGGTGCTGAGCAGGAGGGTTGGGTGGGTGATATCTTTAATTTACAAAGAAATAAAAATATCAAAGAAATAACCACACATGTGCGGTAGTGGGGGTTGCAGGAAACAAAACAAAAAAACACTGAGGGATTCTTCATTAAGATACTAGGGGTTCGGTCACCCCCAGTGTCACTGTTATGTTTCTGTGGGGGTGGGGGTGGGGTGGTGGGTGCTGAGATGGAGGGTTGGATGGGGGGAATATCTTAAATTTGCAAAGTAAAAAAATATTAAAATAAATAACCCTGCATGCGCGGTAGTGGGGGTCGCATTCCTGAGCATGACAATGGGGGATTGGGCACCCCCAGTGTCACTGTTATGTTTCAGGGGGGTGCTGAAAGAGAGAAGGAGGGTTGGGCAAGGGGGAGTGCAAGAGAAGGAGGGTCAGGTGGGGGAATGATACTTTCAATACAGACACAAGTGGAGTGCTTCACAGATGCGAAGGCAACTGTGGGGCAACTCCAACATGTTGTTCAGTCACAAGGAATGTGCTGTGTCCTTTTGTCATAGCAAGAGATCTGCTGGGCTACGCCCACTTCAGCCCCAAAAATGGGGCTCCAGTTTCCAGGATATCTTACCTGTAGGAGAGAAATTTATTCCTTCTTTATTGGGTTTGGTAGCTGAAATCTGGAAAAAGGCAGTAACAGATCTGTTTGTATTCTTGTACACCTTTTATTTTAACAGGTTTAAAAAAAACTTGCAGTCAGATTCAAAGGCTAAAGTTGCCAAATATATTTGATTTCCCAGTCATAACTGAAGCCAAGGTTCTCTTCTTAACTCAAAAAACTTTAGTTAGAAAAGGAGGATTGTCTGTCGGTAGATCAAAAGTAGTTATTAAAATTTTAATTAGGTCTCTTGTTGGGATATCATTGTCCATGCTCTCAGGTATGCCTACAATTCTGAAACTGTGGTAACGGTTTTAATTCTCAAGCTGCTCAATTTTTCTGTTTAAATTAAAGCAGCAGTGCTTCCATAGAAAGTAGAGGAGAAGTACCACGTAATGATGTGTGAGTGTCTAAAACAGTGAAAAGTGCTGTTTTGGCTGCTGTACCTATTCTCTCTGAGTCGCTGCATTCGTTATGCGGAGGTCTGACATGCTCCCTCTCCAGGATCGCCATCTTACTTCTAGGTTTCGTTTATACCTAATACTGCGTATTTTATTTGGGTGGTGTTCTACCAATCCTGTTGTGTGCTTGAAAATTATGAGTAATTTTGCATGCTAGTTTCCATGAAGTACTATGAACGAGCTGCACATTACAAAATGTTCTGTCAGTCATTTCCACTCAACATTCTGTCAGTTGTTCTGTGTGCATGTCATCAGTAATTATAATAGCAGTCTTACGGTATATTAAACGTATAGGAAAATGAGCAGCAGCCCTAGTTCTAGTGACTCCTCAATATCTGGGTGAAGTGAAGCTTATGTATATTCATAGTTTGTACAGGTGTAATGTGGTAGAACTGCTGAAAGTCAGCATTGGTGAATTATGTGCGAGTTTTTGTTACCTCAGAAATTGAAGTTCTATTTGGGTACAATGCTTTTTTGGTTGAAAGGAAATCTTTTAGAAATCTGTAATGTTAAATGATGAATAAAGACGATTATTCTCGGAGTTTTGTGTGACATCTCATCTTGTTTTGTTTTGTGCGGGGTTAATTAATAGTGTCTAAGCTTTGTGTGCTAGATTGGTAAATTCTGGGGTTTGTGATGGGTGGTGATGAGGGATGCAGTCTTATTGAGCTGCAGAATGTAATGCTGAAAAGCTTGCTGTTTGTAGTCAGTAAATTTAATTTTGTAACGTGTGTGTGACAGACAGAGGGACAGAAGTAAAAATAGGGAATATGGCATAACAGTCTATCGTTTGGTTGAAGATGCAATTCCCTCTTTGACTCTGAATGATGGTGTGTGTGATGTACATCTCTATTGTTATGCTATTGATGTGCCAGTTGCTGTATATGGTTGGTTGAGTATTCCATTGGGAAGGAGCCAATCGTTATGGTGCTGATCTAGCAAACAGAAATTTATTATCTTGGCTGTTAAGTTGTCTCACAACCCTGGTCGTGTACACGAACACTGTATCAATATAACACTAAACCCTTCAGTTCATAGTACAGTAGGTGTTAGTCATGTCTATGTATAGGCATTCGGATGACTGTGGCTTTGGATCACCACCATTATGTGACATATTGTAGACAGTGAATCAAACACGTGGGACTAGGCAGCCAACCATAAATCCACAATGTCATTCTGATGCCTGTAGAGAAACTACTGAAACAAAAATGTGGGATGAATATCTCCATACCAAAGTGTGTGACCAGATTTTAAGGAAAGACATGCTCTATTTGTGTCCAAGGCATAAGGTTGTACTTTGTACCATTAAGAATGCCGTGGAGTGTGGGTATCTCCTCTGGCTGGCCACGTGTGTTGCTGCCCATGTGGCTGGGTGATCGAGTGCATGCCTGCCCTGCACCCCCTTGGTGAATGCCGCTCGGTGTTGATGGAACCCAACTAGGTGGCATTCTGACATAGCTATGCCAAAGCACTCAGTTTATGTGGCGCATTGGCATAGTGCATAGAGTCCCTTTAACCTCCATAGATATTGGTGTTTCTTTCCATATTTCTAAGTCAGTGCACAAGTTGTGACACACCATTCCAGACTATTGATTCAAATGACCTGAAATGGTGAAACTAATGTAGTAGAATGTTCAGGTTGCACGTAAAAACACGGCAGTAGCTGTTGAGGACTCGGGAGACTGGGAAGCAGGGTAGTGGTAAAGACAAAAAAAGTGACATTGTAACAAAATTGGGTGTTAAGCACACAAGAATATCAGATAAATATGAAGGCAGGAGAGCCTATAAAGGCATAAAATCTATTTCAGTTTGCTGAACATCATACTGAAAAGCAGATGGGAAAAGTTGATTTAATGCTAAAGGTCTTAATAGAGATATGTTACGCCTCCCTGATTGACTGTCATCACAAACCAATTACCTGGCATCAGAAATTCTTTGTAACATGGACATGTAGCCAGAAGAATATCTGACTTGATACAAGCAGCTGTAAAAGTATTTTGGCAGTACAGTCTAGAGGTGCGAGTAATGAGATGTGAATGAGCTTGGTACACCCATCAGACATATCGTGGTTGAATTCCCACAGCCTCTACTTGCATACTGTATGACTCTAAGGAAGTAACTTAACCTCTCCAGTTCTCCAGTGTATACCCCCAAAACAGGCACTTGTGCCTAGTGGGCCTTACCTGATTACCAAATAATAAAAGAAAAAAACAAGTATGTGAGCAGTCAAAATAGTCACAAAACTCATAAAACAGTGAGGTGAAAACAGATGATCCTATCTAAACTGCGTCCCAAGCTCAGAGCCCTTTATCGAAACCGCGCTAGTCTCCCGCTTCCGGTGAGATGCGAAATAGTCCAGAAAATTATTCTCCCTTCCTTCGATTACTGTGATGTCATCTACAGCTCTACCTCCAAGTCCACCTTATCCAAACTGGACCCTCTCTTCAATGCCTTCTGCCGTTTCGCTCTCGATGCACCTCCCCTGCACACATCACTGCAAGCTCTACCATTCACTGGCCCTCCCATCTCTGAGCAACTGACGCCTGCTTCACAGTGCTAAATTTGTTTCTAACTTTTGGCTCGGTTCCTTCCCACCCTACTTTGCTTCCTCCCTATTTTCCCTGCCTCCACCCACCCACGCTCTCAGGTCCACTGATTCCAGGCTATTAGTTATCCCTCATCATAGAACCTCCACAGGCCAATCAGCCTTCTCTTACTACCTCCCTAAACTCTAGAATGATCTGCCGGCCCAAATCCAACATTCTTTCTCCAAACACTGTCTATCCTCCACCCTCTTTAACTTCCTCACACCCAACTGCACCTGCCCCTGACCCCCCGCCTGTCTCTTCCCCCACCCGATCCCCTCCTCCTTGCGCACCTGACCAGTGGCTGGGCCGTTCGCCCAAATGACTGGCCTATAAACTTGCCCTAACAATCTTTGCACTTACCTGCTCTTGGCATACCCTGCTCCATCCCTTACTATTTCCATCAACGTTTCCTCCCTAAGTCAACCCCTGCTCATTTCCCAGTGACTGACTCCCTTTTTCTGTCCCTTCCCCCTGGCCCCAGTCTCATGCTCCCAGTTCACACCGATAACCCGGTGCAACTCTCTCCGCATTCTCTAGATACAGTCACTTATGTAACCTTGTATAGTTAATGCTAATCAACAAGTCATGCCACCGCCCATGTGGCACAAGTATGTAGTACTACCGCTTGTTTAGGTCTGGCTAGCTACATTCATCCATGTAACCACTGTTTTGTTTTGCTTGACTAATCTCAACCATTGTTTGTACTATGATTACTCCTCCCATGTACCCCACCCCCAGGTCGCACCATGAGACGAGCATTGTTTTTGCTCAGTGTGCCTCTCCTGGTGAAACATTTTCAATAAATAATAAGGACCCTAAAAAGACAAGTTATCCAATGAAGAAACAGACAGGAAGCAACCCTACGGTGTGTTTTAAAAAAACAAAAACATTTATTTGATGGGTATGTGCGGTATTGTACATACGAACATACAAATCTGCTGGCAGGAACAGGTCTCATGATCTATCAAGTTAGTCTGCTTGAATGCACAGCTAGCATCCTTATATTGCAGTTGCCACATCCTCTTTTACCCCAGCCATCTTAACCCCCCTTTGCACCATGTCCCATGCCATTTTGAAGCTGCCCACTGTGATACAGGATACCACTTCCTCAGGTACAATGTTCAATTTCTCCACCACCCTCTCTGTGAGAAAAATGCATCCTTATCTTGCTCCAATATCTTCCATCCTCCAGCCTGAGACCAAGCTGCTGAGTGCCATGTAGTCCTTTTCCTCCAAAAACATAACCAGACTTTCTATCAGGATTGCTTCTATTATTTTTCCTACAATTGATGTGAGACTGAAAGGTCTGTAATTGACTTGTTCATTTTTTTTGTGCCAGTACTGTGAAGCGGCACCAAATGTGCTATCCTGCAGTCATGTGGTATGCAGCTTGTGTGCACGGATGTACAGCACCCATGGGATGAATGTCCTCTGGACCTGGTGCCTTATCCACCCTTAGTGTCTTCCGGCCATCTGTAGTGGCCCCCATCTGTCACTCTCCCCTACCCCCTCGACGCTTGACCATCTTCTGCTTCCCTTGTGGTATTTGTTCACCCTACTTGTTTATGAACACAGAACAGAAGTAGTCATTTAGTGCTCTTGCCTGTTCTGCCCCTTCTCCACTCACTCCCCACCCTAATAATGTGGTCTCTGCAGATTCTTCTATCTCTTTTGTATCTGTAAAAAAGTCCTTCTCCCCCTCCGTTGTCTTTTTAATATATCCTATACCCTGGGATCATCGAATCTCAGTTCTGGTATTGCAAAGCCAAACTCTCCATGATGGCAGCAATGTTCACCATCCTTTTCTCCCTTATGTAATTACAAAAATAATTTTCTCCTACTTGTATCCCCTAAGATACTTTTAGGTCCCTCATGGCCTTTGCTGTCATGACCACTCTGAATGCCTCACTTGACTTCACTAAGTAAACCTCTATGTCTGCATCCCTCAGAATCCATTTTTAATGATTAAAATCTGCTATTTTCTCATCCAGGATTTGGCAGCTTGGCTTCAATGCCAAGAAATGCAAAGTTATGCATATTGGAGCCAAGAATGCTAGGACAGAGCACTAACTGGGTGCAGTCTGAGTGTCTGCTTCAGAGGAGGAGAAGGACCTGGGAGTGATGATCACTAGTGACCTGAAGCACTCAACTCAGTGCCAGAAAGGAGCAGAAAAGACAAACAAGATCCTGGGATGCGTACATAGGGGCATCAGTAGTAGGAGGGAAGAGGTTACACTACCCTTGTACAGGTCACTGGTAAGACTGCATCTAGAATATGGAGTTTGGTACTGGTGCTCACACCTCTAAAAGCACATTAACCTGCTGGAGAAGGTCCAGAGGAGGGCTACAAAGATGGTAGCTGGTCAGCAGGGTAAGGCATATGAGGAGAGGTTGAGGGCACTGAACATGTATTCCCTGGAAGATGAGACAGAGAGCTGGAGAGACAGAGAGAGAACATGATTGGTGCCTTTCAAGTAATTGAAAGGGATAAATAAGGTTGATAAGGAGAGCCTCTTTAATCTGAGTGGCAACCATAACACTGGGGGCACAGGCTTAAGCTGGAGGGTGGGAGGTTTCGAAAGGTGGTCAGGAAGCACCTCTTCACAGAGAGGTTGGTGGGCACTTGGAATGTGCTGCCAGAAGAGGTGATCTCATTGAATACAATGGGAAGCTTTAAGAGAGGCTGGGATAGGCATAGGGGAAGGTAAGGATCATGGGTAGGGGAGGGAGGGCAGGGACATTAGCTCAAACTATGGACCCTGCAACATGAGCAGACTTGATAGATCAAATGGCCTTTTATGCTGGCTTCTTCATATGTTCATATGTAAATGGCTTTCAATACAGAGATAGATGGTGACCAGTGGTTACCAGAGTGTGTTGTACTTAAATTTAGCTGTTATTCAAAAACTCTTTTACTTATATCAAGAAACATAATGGCAGCAACAGCAAACATAAAGTGCAGACCAGTGCAGTCACGGACAAACTCCTCATGCACATTTCACCTGAACACCTGAACACAGGCTTTGTCAAAGGTTTTGCACCCAATTATGCCAATTTATATTTGGGTTTTGGGAACAGGGTGCTATATGGAATCCAAGGACAAATCAATTTAGCGATAAGATAGCCTTATGGATCAGATTTATTGATGATATTCTGTTAATATGGAGAGGGACAAAGGGTGAATTGGATGATTTCATTGTGTACCTTCATGGCACTAATAGTCATTTGAGATTTACTTGTTCTGTAGGCAGAGAAGACATTTCTTTTTTGGATCTCTGTATTATAGTAGTGGGGGATATGGCGATAAAAACATCCCTGTACAGGAAACAGATGGATAAAAACATGTTATTGTTGGCTAGTAGCTGGCACCCTGGACATATAAAGGAAAATATCCCAAAAAGCCAGATGTTCAGAATAAAGAGGAATTGTAGCAAAAAGGTAGATCAAGAAATACTATTGGATATACAGGAGACTAGACTTAAAGATAGAGGGTATGCAATTAGTAAGTTATCGAGGGCTAGAGCAGAATGTGATTCTAAAACTAGAGAGAGTTTACTAGTAGAGAAAAAAACAGAAGGTAATGACAATAAAAGGGATAGAATTAATTTTGTTACAACTTAGAATGTTAGGTCTAATCAGATTAGAGACATTGTGTTTCAACATTGGCATTTCCTAGGTGCTGACTATAGGCTGAGGGACACAGTTTTGACTAAGCCTAGAATGGCGTACATGAGGGCAAGGAATTTAAAAAATGTTTTGGTGTCATCAGTAAAAGAAATTGAGAAACTCAGGAATTGGTTGCCACCCCTATCAAATGGATGTAGAAACTGTGGAAGATGTAAATTCTGTCCAAATATATTATGAATGTAGTATGATTAGAAATCCATACGATGGTAGGATGTATGACATAAAGGGATTTATAAACTGTGATACAAAAAATGTTATTTATTTTTCTTTTTGCACATGTGGAAGATATTATATGGGGAAAACCAAAAGAAAATGGAAAGAGCAGATAGGAGAGCATCTGAATGCTATTAGGAATGACAATTTGCAGAATGCTTGAGCCCAGCATGTGAAAGAGCTTAATAATATGGATGAATATAAAATATAAAGTTAGTTTCATAGGTGTAGAGAGAGTAACACTGGGTCAGAGGGGAGGAAATATGGAGAACCTCTTAAGTCGGAGAGAGAGAATTATTGGATATATGTGATGGGGGCATATCAGAATACGGGTTTAAATGAACGTGTGGAATTAAAACCCTTTTTGGGGAAAAAAGAAGATAGGTATAGGAATTTTGATATTCGGAAAAGTTATCTATCTAATGGAGATTTAGTTAACTTGTACATCTATAGAGAGAATAATATATACTGTTAGGCTTTAGTCTCTTTGTTCCCTGTCTCCCCTGCATTCTCCAAAATTTTCACTATTTCCCTATTTCCATCTATATATAATAATATTATTTTTTTTCACTATATGCAATACCCCCTCCCCCAGCCATCCCCCCAAAAAACCCAAACCCCCAGCCCCCACAACCCCCACCCTAACCCCACCAACCAACCCCCAGCCCTACACCACCTCAACCCCCACCCCACACCTCCCAGGCCCCCTCCAATCACTACTATAACCTTCACTACTCCCTGTTGACACCTACCTTGTTTATCATTTTTTCCTCCTTCTAACTTTAGTATTTTCTATTTGTAATGTTAGATATTTATTGCAGTACCATAATCCTGCAGAGAATTCTAGTTTTGGGGTAAAAGATATTTAAATTATCTATGGTGTGCTTTTTAGTAATAATAAAGTTATACTTTAAATGAACTTCTGCTATATGTAGATCATGTTTATGTCCAAGTGGCTTTATAAATTGCATTTATAAAGTATATTTAAAATATTTCTGAAAAATTATTTAAAAGTAAAATTAAAAACTAAAATGAAGTAGTACCCTGGACATTTTTGTATGATCTACATATCTGTTTTCTTCTATATGTGTCACTTGGTGTTTTGGAAAAAAAAAATTTTTTGTAGAGTTATTTGTATTAGAATGAGTATTGTCATTTTAAGAAATGTCACATGATTAGTAAAATGTGCTATTTAACTAACCCAACACTAGGTGACTGTTACCTTTGACAAAGCCTGTGTTCAGGTGAAACATGCGTGAGGAGTTTGTCCATGACTGCTCTGGTCTGCACTTTATGTTTGCTGTCGCTGCCATTATGTTTCTCGATATAAGTAAGAGTTTTTGAATATCAGCTAAGTGTGGTGAGTTTTCTTGTCCTGTAAAGGTGTGCCAAGACTTGTTCACTTGCTATTATTGCCTGGTTTTAGAGCACCCGTACCTCTGTGCGGCTCTCTCTAATTGCTAATATGTGTTGTACTTAAGCCAATCTAGTTTAATGTCTTCAGTGTTGACATTTCATATGGCCTGGATGACATCTGTATATCTTATTTGACTTTTAAATGAACTTCATATAATTATTGAAATAGTGAAATTCATCAGTTGTATAAACTAAAGTTTCCTTTTTATTTTCTTACACATGATTAGTTCATCTTCCAATTCTGTGTCTTCTGAACTGTCACACGACAACATACCTGTCATCACAGATGCACAACAGCAACGCAACCCTATGGTGATCAGGTGTGGTAGGTCCCGATGCAGAGGAATTTCAAGACGTGGTGTATGCAGTAGAGGCAGGGGACAGCATAACTTCAGAAATGTAGAGCATACATCTGTAGGACACCACACTATTCTAGATAAGGCAGCTGAAGTGCAAGTAATTACAGTACTAGTACTTTTTGTTATCATGTCAACATAGCGCATATATCATATGGCCTGACTGAAGATATCATATACTATAGAAGTGGTGGTGAAAATGATAAGGGGGAAAAAAGATATCCTAGTTGGTGACATTAGTAATAGCAAGATATATGAAAATGTCATTAATGATTGAGGGAGTGGACGTGAACGAGTGGACGTGAACAGTCAGAGCGCTCCTTTCCCCTGCACAATGCACTGTTATTCTGTGATGAGCATCTCACATGCAGATGCCCTGGAAACGGACACTTCCTGGAAAGTTTTGTGTTTTAAATGTATTATTAATCACTCTTGATCAATAATATATTAATATGTCCCCCGTTGTCACTTGTTGCTGAGAATGAGTGGTTTCATTTGCCTCCAGCTAGAGCCAGAACAGCTGAGCTTCGCTTTGCTGTTGTCGCTCAGCTGAAGGCACATGAAGCCACTTGTTTTCAGCAACGAGTAGCTATGGGGGACGTATTAATATATATTGTTTCTGTTGTCATAATGGATATCTTGTAAGTTACTGTCATCACAGTGTAATACTTAACCAATCATAGAGCAGCTTCTACAATGCTGATTATATCACAATGCCTATTGCAGCAGTGAAATAAGCAGTTAAAATCCAACTAAGGCAGCAACATTTGTAAATAAACTGTGGATTTAAAATCTATAAATTGTAAACTATGGTTGTATTATAGGATATACAATTGTCTGAATCAAAATAGGTGATTTATTTTCAAATGTGAGCTGTCAGGACTTTCATAACACATTCGTAACTCTGCCACAAGTGAGTTATGGCCCTGCTCCCCTCGCAATTGAAGTTAACTTGCATAGTTTGAGTCATGCAATTGTATATTCTATATTATGATCTGGTTGTTGAACAGGTAGGAAGCTAATAGTCCGAGAGCGCTCCGAAGCCGTGATGATATCCAACTACATCCTCAAAGCTTCAAAAAGCCTCCAAGCACCAGACTCCTCACAGATCAGAAATTCTTTAGACAGCTGCATTTCACCTCATCACTCGCAACACCTTCCATTCATACAAGTCTGCCTATGGCTCCTGGACAGATGGAGTGAGGGTGTGTATATTTTGTAATGCTAAAACTTCTAAGTCAGTTCATGGTAGCAACAATGTACTTCAGGGTGTGGTATATCATGGTATTTCGTAACTTATCGGGTGCATGATGTACTTGGACTGAGGCCTTGTTCCTCACAATGTATCTGAGATGTGACGATATTCCATGATATACCACATCCTGGAGTGCGTCATTGCTTAAATATTTATCTTCATGAGAGGCCAATGATATCATGCTATGTCACAAGCGGCAAAGTCTCAAGTGAAGATGAATGTGATATATTCAGTCAGGCCACGTAATGTTCAGTTTATGCCATATGTGGTTTGGGCCCCATGAAACACAATTCCCCCTCCCCCAATAAAAGGCAAATCCACGCATACGTCACCAACATAATATATAGTGTATGTTATTATAATAAATTAATTGGTTGATCGTGCCATTTTGAAGTTATTTAAGAAAAGTTGACAATTTGGATGAGTTCATTGTACTATTTAAGGCCATCCAACACCACAGTGGGGTCCCCGGTATGAAATGCTGATGTCAGTTTTAGGAGAATGGGAATTTACTGTTCTCACTGTGACTGCAATCCCACCCCCCCACACACACACACACACACGGGCACAGACAGGCATAGACAGTGTTCACTGCTGAGTACAGTAAACTTTAAATAGCCCAGTGGTAACATGAACCTTTGGACAGGGCAACAAACATAACATACCCTGATGTCCTGAAATTTGTATGTAACAGCCATCTGGCTTCATACTAAGTAGCAGTAGAAAGTGTGTGTGTGTGTGTGTTAGAAATATATTTCTGTAGAACCTTTTGGATCAGTGACTTACTACATTTAGACTGAAATGTGGACACATCAAAATTGTTGTGGTGGGGCAGCATCTTTTTTTGTTATTGTTTCAAGTGGTGGGGAGGTTGGACATTTACGTATTTCTATTTACACCACTGGATCCTCAACATAGACTTCTTGAACTTTATGGAGGAAAATGAAATGTATTAATATGTAGCACTAAGTGGATGGTAACAAATGTCTTTTCACATGCAAGAACTTCTAAAGAACATGGATAGTGAGGCTGTCAATAATCTAGTTCAACAAATGATCTTACGCCAGCCAGGTGTTTTGTTTGCTATAATGCATGCTAGAAGCGGAGAGTCTTCATTAAGGAGTAATAGCCCAAGTTGGTGTTCCTGCACAAACTGCAGAGAGATGCCAACACTGCAGGAGCATGTTTGCTGTGGCATGGATTGCAACTTGTGTTAGTACCACAAACACATTTCATCTAGTAGCTCTTAATGAGACAGAGCTGGCAATAGCACATGCATACTGTAATTATATTTTTGGGACATCGAATCATGTGTACGAAGATAATAATAAGCAACTTAGATTTGCTGCTTACAGGCAGTTCATTCTCTGGCAGTATGGTCAACTGGGTTCGGGAAACAGGAAGGTCATACTGTCATGCTGTGTTTGGTCAATTAGAGAAAAATACCCTGATCCTTTTGGTCAGTATGTGGGTTTCATGCCGCATAGACTAGCCTAATTATTTTGAGATGTATAAGTGCCCCTCGTTGCAAATTTACATCAAAGTAGAGTACATTTGAATGCCCTCCATCTGTTATCATAAATGTTGTGGTTGTGTAGATACTTCTTATGAATTTTATAGTATTGAAAAATCAATAGTGGTAGGCTTAAATTCAAATCTAATCTGTTGCCGTTTTGGCATCATTGTGTAATGTAGAAAGTTGACTCACAAAGTGGAAGACAAATGTTTTTTATTGTTTTATTTATTTCAAAAAAAGCTAAGAGGGACATTGTATTATTGCAATAAACTATTCGGGGGTATGGATTATGGGGTAATTTACCACGACTGGCGAGGATTGGAACACTTGGCTTTTGACCTCAAGCCCAAACCACGCCAGCCGTTGTAAAGTCCCCCACAACACATACCTCCTTGTGATTTATTTCTTAAATATCATATGAGTTCAGTATCTTGCTGACAGTCAAGTGATTGTTTGGCCCATGCAGTGTGTCTAGAATATAGAAACAGCCCCCACTCCGGTATTTCTTTTCCATCCACGACCCTGGCCATCAATCAAATCCCATGCCCAGTCAAATTTTGATATCCCATGCTCTCTTACATCTCCTCACCATATCTACTTCAACAACCAGTTCTGGAAACTTGTTTTATGAACCCACGACCCTTTGTGAGAAGTACTGTCTCTTTATGGTCTCCTGAAATCTGACCCTTCCGCCTTGAGTGAATAACACATTTTGAATTTGTTGCAACTTAGTTTTGGAAGCTGTCCATTTTGTCTTTTGAGTTCCCTTCATTTACTGGGAGAAATCTACCTTGAGATTACATTCTTATTTACATCTCCAGCTGATGCAGACGTATGTCCTTTTGTCTGTAATTCCATGTTGCCCTCAACGCAGGCCATGTGCCATTGTTCTATTTCCAGTACGTGCTTGTCACTTTGCTAGTACTGCCATCCTAACTGAACCCCATATTCCAGCTGTGGGCTTATCAGTGTTTGGTACAGTGTCATTATCACCTCCCTTTTCTTACTTGTAAGGCACCTCCTAATGCATGCCAGCATTGTTTGTTGCTTTTCTATGTGCTTGTTCACAAATGTCCTTAACTTTGTGCTTTTTTATAATGCAAAAACTCGGAACCTATTTTCTTGATCTGTTCACTGTGGTGGCTAACCCCCCCCACCACCACCACCACCACCACCACCACACACCTCCTGCCAGTTCTACCATGCACACTTTGAACACTATGTGACCCAAGTCTGATACTGGTGGCACTTTTTTGGGCCTACTTCATCTTGACATGTGGCCTTGACTGTTATTTTGTTCTCAGATCCTCCAAAACCTTTGCCTCTGTGTGTGTTTGCTTTGCTTGTGGCCACCTCTGTTCCCATCATTCCATCACAGTTAAGGCATACCCTCTTCCATCACTCTGAACTGTGAAAAAATTATAAACAACAGTATTTGACTAAGGTTGCCAGTTTTGATTTGCATGATAGATTTACATAAAATGAATATGATTTGTCATTGTTCATATGCAATTTAATGTTTTACTTCTAAGATGTTGATGACATGAAAATGTCTGTGTACTGTATAATAGTAGAATGTGTACAACTTTCCTTAACAAAAATGTTATTTCTATAAGTGATCCAGTGAAATAAAATGAACTGAAAATAAAACATAACAGGAATTGCAGAAACTCTTTCCCAGTGCCACTGTTAATTTATTACTATTTGTGCAAGTACAGTTAACTGCTGCCCGTAATAAGCAGCTTGGATTGTTGCCTTACTGTATCTGATTTTCTCAAACAGCATAAGCTCACAGTTTAGATACTATATATGGTGGCTTGTTTGATGATGGGTAACAGAAGCTATTCTGTGTTCAGAGTTTGAGTATACACAAATACCCAATCGGGTGGATGATATTGGTGTATTCCAGACCGACCAGGTACGATATGAGGCATGAAGAACCAGATTCAACTACAGTACATATCTGGATGGTCCGGTATACACCATTACTGGCATGGTTTTGGGAGGGGGACATGATGGGATTTGGACTGAGCATGCCAATGTGCATCTCTCTCCTTCTGAAGATGTGGTGGTGGGGGTTGCGGTCACTGCACCACTAGTTCTGCCTTAACCTGCTTCTAGTTATGGTGCTGGGAGGTTACTGCAGGGCTGATGCGAGTAGCACACTGAATGATTGGACTGGGATGTTGTCAATCAGCAGCATCACTCAACATTGCTGAGATTACATACTGTATATAGAGGCTTGTCAGGTCTTGGGTACTAGAAGCTATCTACCCTCTTTATTCCCTTGGATGGTATGGTACAGTCCAATACCACCCTCCCAGTTGAATATTATTGCACATAGAAAATGAGCCATCTAGCCGGCCCGTGGGTGCAGCGGTGGTGTTACCGCTTATGGCACTGGCAAACTGGGTTTCGGGAGCTAACTCGGGAAGCTGGAGGCACGGCTGGGGGAGAAGGATTGAGTGCCCAAGTGGCTGCTCTCCTTCTCCAGGGTGGGTGTGCTGCAGTCCTTGATGCGATACTGCCACCTGGGTGACAACAGGACTCAGGGCAAGGCTTCAGGTGCACTCTCCCCAAGGAAGATTCGGGTGAGAAGGGGGAGTTGACCGCCCCACCCATTGGGTTATTCAGCGATTAACTGTCTCACATTAGGGGAGCAGGATGCTAGTTGGGAGCCATTCCCCAGTTCCTAGCGACACAGCTTGCATAGTGCAGTGGAAGACCCGGATAGAGGGCTCTGACATGGAGAGAAGGGTGCTGTAAACTGTAATCAAAAAGGAAAAAAATAAATAAACCATCTAAATCTAAATATCCCCATCAACATTATATGATGTGCAATCCCATAATCTGTCATGTTAAACTTCAAGAATTGTCTGATATCTGGTTCCCGTTTAGTACTTAAGATATGTAAGAAAACAATGTAAACAAGGCAAACCTTTAAAAAAAAAATGAACACCCAAAAGTCATAATATGATTGCCAATGAAAAATAGATCACAACACTACAGGCCAATTTTTTTACTTTGTTTCAGAAGTATTTTTTGTCACTGTCGGCGGTTTTGTGTTTTTTTGTTGTTTGCTGTTAAAAAAACTCATTTACACACATGCATAAATAATACACGGCAGGCAAAGGAGCTTCATGCATTTAGGTTTTCAAGTCAACTATTCCTCTTTACATATTCATTTCCTGTGATTTAAAACAAGTTCCTCAACCATCGGCAGTGGAATTGGAGCAATTATTTTTGTGACTGTCGTTGGGTGTCCTTCTGGTATAATTGCTGGCACCAGTAGTATTGTTGCATCATCCATATGCCTTCTCACCACATCTTGAATTATGTCCTTAATGTAATTGTATTTCTTTTTCTCTTTTCTCAGAACTGCGCTCCACTGCTTAGTCCTTTTTGAGAAATGTCATGTGTACCTGTCACTGTAAATAATTTCAATGCATAATCATTACTGATAAGTAATTCCATGTAGAGGAGAGCTAAAAGTATGACTATTTTCCCTGATCAAGTCCCCCCCCCCACCACCACCTCCATCAACCTCAGAAACTGTTCCTCTTTATATGCGCTTCTACACATGATGTGAAATACTTAGCAAAATAGTAAGAACATGCATTTTATAAACTGGCAGTCATATGTTTGTTTTTATTTCTTAAACAGTGTTTATCCCAGCGGTGTGACAATGCATCCTCCCAATCCTCCCATCCTCTGATAACACCAGCAGGCAATGTAGGAGGATATCCCATACCACTGCAGCTAACATCCAATGTGTAGGGTGGCAATCACTGTCACCATCGTAACAAATGGATCCGTTTACCACACTACTCCCCTGTGCTGTGGCACTCGCCTACGGTGCCATCAGCATCTGCTAAAGGGCAGTAATGCAATGGGCCTTGCATCCTAGTGACAGATTAACAAGTTCCTGTGCAAAGTGTAGTGGGTGATGGCGGGTCCCTGTAGACTTTCAATAACAGGATCGGTGATGATGAGGTGATGAGGATGCTGTCTGTGACCCGGAAGCTGATTTCTTTTACTACATGGATACCCTGAGTTGCCTATACCTGGATGTGCAGTGAGTCATGCTTGGTGCTTTTCTGAATTGCATACATTGCAAAGTTCCAGTCCATGGGACAGAGTATGAAAGGCAAACTAAACCCATATTGGTTTTAGAGGAGTTTTCAAATGGGTAATGTTGGTCCTGTGCTCTTAATGCAAGGATATTGTGCTGCTGGCTGCAAAGTGATGTGCGTCCATTGGTGGCACAGAACACCACAACATAAAATGGGCATTACATTGCTCAAGATACATAAAACTTAATGGTGCAAAACACAACTATTTATATAAATATACAGTGAATGGTGCATTTACCAACACAGGTACTAATATGACTATGGGTGTTAACACAACAGCGATTGACAGAAATATAGCTGTGTGTTCCAAAAGGAGTGAGGGATGTTGCTGGGTAACTATCATTGACAGCTGGGGAGCATGATACCTTTAATTCAAGTTGGTAGTGCATCAATACCAAGCTCACCTGATTTAGCAGCTGCCTGGGGTGGGGGAGAGAATGAGTGAGACATATGCAATAGTAATGCCAAAAATACTTACAAAATGTCGCCTTTGGAATTCTGGAGTGGTTGTCTGTCTAGATGATGGTTATAATCAGTGGCTGCCAATTTAACCCTTGCATCATAACCATCATTGTTGTCATTGATTGAAAGACAATGCAACTATTAAATATAGTATTTTTTCAATTAACAATTATAAAAAGGGTATCAGAAATACTGCAATCTGACTGGCTGTTAGGATTCCAACAGCCTTACATTAATCCATGCTATACTGTCATTTACAACCTGATCATTATGGAACATGGATTATAAAAATGTTATGAGACATGGGGCCCAATTCCAAGATGACTTACGGATGGCGAAGGCAATTTACACCAAACCCCATGGCATTAATCACAACTTGCACCATGAGATACGCAAGTCACGATTCCAAGTCATGACCTGCACTATGTCATATGTGGGTTGCATCAATGGTGGGTTAAGCCACCCACTATGCCCACAACCTGCGACGGCATGGTGCAAGGGTGGGTTACGGCAGCAACTATGTCCTGTTCCAAAAGGGCAGATGCAGTAACCAACATACGCTATTCCAGAAGCCGCAATGCTGCAGTGGAGTTAGACCATCAGCTGTGCTCCCCGTGCCCCCCAAACACAGACATGCCCCCCATCCACCCTGAATTAACATCACTCCTGGTAAAGCCTTATCGATAAATGACTGTTTGGCTATAGGAATAGTAACAGACAATCCGATTGTAGTATTTCAGTGACCCTTTTTCTAATCATAATAAAAACAGTTCTTGACAATCATTTCAGAATTACTTTCATTGTGCTAACTCACTCATATGAGAATCTTTTAGAGGCATACGTCATATTTGATTATGAAAGGTTTCCAGCTCACTGGTTGACCTTTGTAGTGAATATAAAACAGAAGATTAATGGTCGCACAGTTAGACTGTACATATAATTCACACATTTCCCTTGGTTTACATGAAATGTGTACTGCATGTATGTTATTGATTAGAATTGGCATCACATTTTAAAAGTTCCACACAATATTAAAGTCTGACAACTGAATCATAATGCACTTTACCCATATTGTAACAATAAGTTAAAAATACCATGCAAGTATCAGCACAGGTCTTTCACAAACAAGCTTAAACTTAGATACTCTATATTTTTCAGAGAATCCTAACTTTTGTTTCATAGACATAGAAACATAGAATTTGACAGCAGATAAGGACCGCTTGGCCCACCCAGTCTGCCCATTTCCTTACCTAATGGATAAGCTGCAGATCCTAGTTAACCAGCAGCCTACTTCTTCCTACCCCAACCCCCTAGAACTGCCTTATGACTGTCCCATACATGCTTGAATTCCACCACTGTTTTTGACTCCACAACCTCCTCCAGAAGGCTGTTCCATGCATCCACAACCTCTCTGTGAAAAATACTTTAAATTACCTCTGAGCCGCCCCCTCTTCTTCAAATTGTGCCCCTTGTTCTTGCACACTCTTTTTGAAAGATGCTACCATCTTGACTTTGTTGATTCCCTTGAGGTACCTGAAAGTTTCTATCATGTCCCCCCTCTCCCTCCTTTCCTCGAGGCTATACATATTAAGCTCTTTAAGTCTCACTTGATATGTCTTCCAGTGCAGACCCTGCACATTTTAGTTGCCCTCCTCTGGACAGTTTCCATACTGTCTATGTCTTTGCGGAGACTGGGTCTCCAAAACTACACACAGTACTCCAGATGGGGTCTGACCAGCTGTCTGTACAGAGGGATAATAACTTCCTGTTTTCTACTGGAGATGCCTCTCCCTATGCATCCCAGTATCCCCCCAGCCCTCCTTGCTGCCCTCTCACATTGCTTGCCCACCTTTAGGTCATCTGATATGACTACCCCAGGTCCCTTTCCATTTTGTTGTTGTTAGTATTTCACCCCATTGTGTACTCTTCCCCTGGTTTTTGTTTCCCAAGTGCATTACCTGCACTTCTTAGCATTGAATCTAAGATGCCATACATTTGACCATTCCTCTAACCTTGCCAGGTCCCTTTCATCCTTTCCACCCCACCTTGTGCATCAACTCTGTTGCAGATCTTGTGTCATCTGCAAAGAGACATACTTTTCCTTCCAGTCCCTCTGCAATGTCACTTATAAAGACATTGAAGAGGACCAGTCTAATACTGAACCTCCTGCAGTACCCCACTAGTAACCCCTTTCTTCAGAGTGGACCATTTACTATTACTCTATGTCCTATTCTCCAGCCAATTCTTTACCCAGGCTGTCATCTTGGGACCCACTCCCAAGCTGGCTAACTTGTATATTAATCTTTTGTTTGGGACTGTGTCAAATGCCTTTCTAAAGTGTAGGTAAGCCATGTCCACAGCCCTTCCCTGATCTACTACTTTGGTCACCCAGTCAAAGAAATCTATCAGATTCATCTGGCATGACCTTCCCGCTGTGAATCCATGCTGCCTTGTTTCGGTCTATAACTAACCATGCATTGATGAAATATGGTGTCTTAGCCCGAATCCAAGTGTCATAAATTATGTCTCCCAGTGTTTGGTGTGCAGAGCTGTCTGGGACTAACCAAGACTTATCAGGTGCCGTTATTTCATCTTGGGTGAATCTATCAACATCGCCTGGTTGTGTGATCTGCCATTCATGCTTATTAACAGTGTGATGGAGTACACCATGCCACATACTGTTAGTAAAATATAATAGAAAAATATTACATATTGCAACTGAACTTTGAGGGTATCGTGGACTATCCATATTTCTAATATGCACTGATACATACATACATATCTCAAACTTCTGCACACTACCTTCACAATTTGCAGTGCTATACCAGAAATGGTTAATGATGCCTCATGCCCAATATGACAAATCTTATTTGCCTTGAATCTGGAATACTGTTAACATTATAATTTAGATATCAGTTGTCAAGCTAACCTAACAGACAAATAATATCTATATAGAAACTTAAATACAAATATGCGAACATTCAAATTACCACCAGGAACACCCTCTGCATTACATAATGTCTCCTGATATCTCTCTTGAATTTACCACCCTTCAACCTCAGTTGATGCCCTCTATTATCCATCCTTCTTCTGATCCTGACTGTCTTGCCTGTATTAACCTTTCTGTCACTTTGCGCTACCCCCATCCAACTGGCTTTTGCTGCTGCTCTAATACACTGTGCCAAGATTTTCATATTCCCAGTTACAATCACCCTATGTCCTTTTCCTGTTCTGTTCTGTCCAACTGTACCCCTCATAACTGATAGTTTATTGGGTACTTATTGAGCCTGGAACAGCACCAAACCTACATACTCCCAGTAATATGTGGTGATTGGTGTGTTGCAGTCCACCCCTGGTAGGTTGAAGTCCACCACCATCAGTGTATTCCTTCCTGCAAATACTTCCATGTTGATCTGCCAACTCCATGACCAGCTACTCTCTCCCTGGGTTGGCATCCTATACACTACAACCATTCTTATTACTGTGCACTTTGGTTCCTGAAACTGCAGCTATATTGCCTCTGTCCTGCCCCACTATCAGTATTCTCTTATGCACCTTATTCCTTCCCTTACATAGATTGCCATCAACCCTTACCTTTCCTACTGAGGGCCTTTCCTTATTGTTATGTAATGTCAGAACAGCCTGTTACCAGGGATCATCATATCCCAGTACTTGTATTGGGTGAACCAAATTTTTATTCTGGTTGCAATGTCCAGCAGCCACGATGTCAAGAGAGCATGCTATTTGGCTGCTTTGTTTCACATGTTCCTCGCATTTAGTGACACTACCATACACCCTGCTCCCTTCTCATTACCATCCTGATGAATCCCAACCCTGTTGCTCCTACCCTGAAGCCTTCTCCTACAGCTGAGAAGGTAGGTTAGTCTGGCTCCCATTTTATGAAACATATCTTCTACTGTAAGGTGAAATATTGTAATGGACACAAGATCAGCAAAGTAATTATAGAGAAAGTGACCATCCCATCCTTTTCCATTCTAGTTGATTATACATGATTCTATACAGTTAACACCTTGCTGGGTGTCAGTGCGACTCAGAAGAGCCTTGGGCCAACATTCCATCCAAGCAGATTATTAATTCTGCTGTAATAATTATCTTTAAACTATGTTGCAGTAATAGGACATAGAAAGTAGAATATAATGGTTTGCCACACCTTACATAGCCTTTTGTTCACAGCCTTGCTCGCACGCCAAATATCAAGTTTGATGTGTGATTTGTGGATACTCATGGTCTACATTAAAATAAACATCAAATGACATGTTACATACATACACATATAAAATGAACATCCTATTTATACTGTGCTGTTACAGAATACAGTAAGAAAACTGACTCATCGATGAAATGATCTACACATGCGCATCAGTGACAATTTCTACAACCTCTATTCCACCACTCTCCAGAGAAGCTAAGCATTGTCTGAATCCCACAACTTCCATATTTGGTGACTTTCCTTTAACTTCATGAACATCAACTGACTGAATGGCAATAATCCTCTTCCTTGAGTTTTCCATAATCGTGTAGGTCATGTGTTTTGAGAAGTGACTGGGACTATCATTGCACCCATCTCCAATCACAGTTACTGGATGTTTGAATTTTTGGACAGTGTCTTGTCTTACAGTCTCCCAATATGCGGTGATTGCAGGGCATACATACTTGCATTTTACAGCATAGAATGTTGTTTTAGCTGGAGGTTTCATGTTTATGAATTTCATAAGTAAAGCAATATTTTCATAGTTATTACCAGATAACACTACATTGAAAGCTATCATGATGTTCCCTAATGATATTTTTCTCAGTAGTGGTTGCGATCTCCAAGTCCACGAATGATTTCCTTTGCATTGTATGCTAAGTAGTAGACATATTCCCACATACTTGCAACTTACTGCAACAGCCTCATGGCATTTAGGACGCTTACACTCCCTGAATGCTAGTCGTGTAAGACTTAGTAAGTTATCCTCAAAACAAATGAACGTATTTTGAGAGACAGCATTGTTTCCTGAGTTTGTAACAGGTGTTGATGTATCATCTGTGTTTGCATTATAAGTTACAGAGTCTTCCACACATGTCTTTCCGAGCCATGTATTGTCTACTGATGTGTCCCTGGAATCAATCTTCATGAAACTATGCAATAAAGTTACACATTACTTAGATACATTATCCTTAGGTATATTGTTATAAAAACTGTTTTTCTACAACCTAATGTCACACTAAATATCTTACCATTCTTTGCATGGTGAATAAGGCATATCTTTTTTAGATATCACGACTTCTTCATCTGTGCTTGAATATATACTAGCACTAGTAGTATCAATATTTCTGTACATGGATGTTGCAAAGAGCACAATTTGTTTTAATTTGAATATAATTGCAACAATTTTGTAGAAATTGTATAACCTAATACAATATGCCAATGAATACATACTGACTAAGTTGTTTACTAAAATTGCGTGCATCTGATGCATGGATAAGCGGTGTAGACATGAGGTGTACCGGCTTCAGAGAAAATGGATCCACTTGAGACAAACTGCCACTAATTGATGTGTCTGAAGATAAACTGGTACACATTTCTTCACCCTGCTTTTCAGACACAGTTTGCCTACTAAATGCAATATAGTATGTTACTTTCAAACAGTGACCAAGTAAGCAATAATATCTAACAGAGTGGGTGGTATTGTGCTATACCGGACCCCCAGGGGTGTCATGCAATGGGAAGCCGCAGGTGGAGGTCCTTATAGCCCCTAGAAGATCCAGTATGGTAAGGTATTGTTGCGCTTAGAAAGTGGGCACTGAAAAACATTTAAAGTTTATTATAAAATGGGTCTGATGAATTCTGCATCCTGATTGGCTGAGAGGTGCCTCTAGCCATGTCCTTATCAGGCCATATTGTACAAACTGACACCTCTTCAGACAGTCAGGATGCAGCACCTCTGGAAAGTCATGCATGCCAGAAGAGTTTAACAAAAATGTTGAGGCTCCTGTGCTGCCGATCTATGGTCACTGCCATCCCCCACGCCACATGATCTGTTCCCTGATTCAGTGAAACTCCACCCCAAGAAATGCAATGTCTTTCAAGAAAAATCTGACCTTGTCACTTTTGTTGAGAAGTTTGTGGCAGGTCGCTTATCCATGACTCTCCAATGGACTGCTGCTGTGGCTTTGTTCCCCGCTGTGTTTCTTTGCTCCCACTCGTTACAGTCTCCCGTCTCCACATCACGATGGTTTCCTGGCCTCCCCTAACCAGACCGTGTGACAGAAAATGGAAAAAACAGCCACTCTCCTATGAATCCGACTTTCCAGTCAGTGTCCAGAAACTACCCCCGCTAACTGTGTTGCTCTGAAGGTGAGAAAGCTTACAGAGATTAAATTGGCATCCCTTGAGCTGTCATAATGCTAACTTGGTGCTTACCATTGAAGGCCCCGGCTTGCTTAAGGAGACATGCTGATCAGTGATGTAAGGCACACACTCACCCACAGTCAACAGTAAATACAGCCAAATAATAAAAAACAAACAAACAAAAAGTGTGTGAGTTATGGGAGAAATAGATTTGAGAGAAGACAGGGACAAAACTGTAAAATGGGAAACCACACACCGGCATCTACTAGGACACACGCTTGCTCAGACTCAAGCAGGAGCTGCCTGCAAGTTCAAAGCAAACACTAAATAAAACTAAAATACATAATAAAACAATAAAAAAAAGAAGTCTCTGTTAGTGAGAGACAAACTTGAGAGGAAATGTGGAGAGAAACATACAAACTCCAACACTGTCTTGTGCCTGCATGTCCTATCTGCACAACAGAGGGACTATGTTTCTGTGTTTGGCATATTTAACACTTTACCATAATTAAAAAAATATATATATATATATATATATATATATATATTTATATATACAGGTGTGTATATATATATATATATATATATATATTTTTTTTTTACTAAGTGGATTTATTGTGGGGAGACCCATTTGGGGGCATTTATAAGCACAAAACACACTCCAAGGTGTGGTTTATCACCTGATAAAGCATGCCCAGTGGCATAAGGCACTTGGCGCAAGCACCTCGTGCCTTAGTACACCACTGGGCATGCTCTTATCAGGTGATAAAGCACACCTCGTCGTGTATTATTTGCTTGCTTAACTTAAAACATAAGGCTCTTTTGATGAGTTTCTTTTTCACAATATATTTTTTTTTTATTTGTCGATTTTTTTAAAAGCATAGGCAGTAATGACTTTATATGAAAATATCACAAGTACATTGCAGTTGACCATTGGTGTCAGGCCTCAACATGCCACTGAGCGGTACAGTATTTCACCATAAATCACATCTCTTTTTTATTTAGTTGTTTAACCAGGAGTAGCACACTAAGCTGAAAGCTTTTTTTACAGGTGCATTCTGGGAGCACAAGGAAGTTAAATGGCTGCTCAGGGTCACACAGTATGTAAATGGAAGCTTTGGGATTCAAACCCAGGTCTGATCTGCTGGATGTCAACAGATTTGCAGCTCAGAGCCTTAAACCACTGCACTATACTGCCCCCCTTATCTTATCATGCATTGTGGCTTAAGTAACGTATAGACCACCCTAACGCAATACACACCAGTAGAAATCAAGCAAAAAAAATGCAAAATCATGATATTTTTTCAGCTCCAATGCATCTTTCAGTTCATTCCACCTCTGAACTGCAGAATCGATGTTGATTGTGGTTTTATTTCTTATTCTATTTCTCATTAATTTCCTTTTTTTTTTCTCTCAGTGGTAGGCAATCTAGGATGTCCTCTTTTTCCTGGCAAATCTGACATTCTTAAATTTGCAAATTAATAAACTGAATTAGACATCAAAACCATATTAGAACTGTCAACTGCAGATTCAACTTACATGCTAGTCTTTATAATTTGCTTATGCCATATGAGGAAAAATTATTCATGTCATATCACAGTATATCAGCCATTTAACCTTGTAAAATAGTCATGCTATGTAGATTTAAATGCCCGGGGTGCTGCAAGAAGGTAAGTAACTACATGCCCATGAACTTGGCATCTGTGGTGGGCAAACTAAAAAACATGATCTCCAGTTACATTGATGAATCAATGAGAACACAGCTTTACAAGTGTTAGATCTCATTATGAAATCACGATCGACTCATTTGACTTTGCATATCTAGATTTATCACAGGCATATGACTCCATGTCATGCAGGAGAGCACAGTTCCAGCTACCATGTCTGTGTCTGGGCCAGACGATTATTCAGTGGATGAGAAACTGGATTGGGGTGCATGAGACAGATGATCATTATAAACAAGGTTGCACCAGGAGAATGCATTGTAACCACTGGGGTACCTATGAGGTTGATAATATGTCCACTACTGTCCATTATAAAAATGTTCTCAGAAATGCTGCAATTTAATTGGCTGTTAGGATTCCAATAGCCTTACAGTAACACATGTTACACTGTCATGTATGTCAGAATTGCAGGACAAGTGGGACGGAAGCTGAAGGACTATGGGTCTCCTTGGTAGCGTAAAAGGGGGAGGTGGTGCATACTGGGTTGGTTTACAGGCCCCCAGCACAGCAGGAATCTGTGGATAGATGCATGGCTGACGAATTTGTGAGAATGGTGGCTAAAAGGCAGACCTGAACCCACCAGATGTGGACTGGGACACCCTATTGGCATCATCAGCAAACATCAGGGACATTTTAGACTCCCTGTAAATGGTCCTTCTGAGGCAACTAGTCAGGGATTCCACCAGGGCAAGAGCTCTTCTTGATGTGGTCCTGACAAATGGAGATACGGTCAGAGAGGTATCAATAACACCTTGGTATGAGTTACCACAACACAGTTTGGTTCAAAATAAGGAACACTGCAGAGGTTCACTGGTCTCAGTTGAGGATGCTTGATATTAATAGGTCAGATTTCAGGAGAATGGGGGAAGTAGTGGAAAGGGCTCTAAAGGGGTGGAGGAGTTGACAGAAGTGGAGGAGATGTGGAAAAGGGTACAAGAACCTATTGTGAAGGTCATGGACCTATGCACCAAGAGATCAAGCAAAAATAACAGAAGGAGAAAACCCCTGTTTAATAGGGGTGTAGCAGAAAAGGACAGAGCAAAGAGTAAGTCCTTTAAGAAGTTCAAGGTAACACAGTCTGAATGGGAATGGGAAAGGTACCAGGTGATCCAGAGAGAAGCAGGAGGAGAAGTAAGCAGGGCGAAGACACATACAGAGGATAGCACAGCTAGCGAGGTCAAACAAGGGGATTAAACGTTTTTTAACTATGTCAGTGAAAGGAGGAAGACTAGGCAGGCAATATTCTGACTAAAAACAAATGAAGGTGAGCTGATACAAGAGGACAGAGAGAAGGTTGAACTATGCATGAAGGTGGACAAGGCTATGGGACCAGATGGAGTGCACCCAAGGGTGTTGAAGGAACTTAAAGATATACTGGTGGCACCCTTGACTGCACTCTTCAACAGGTCCCTGGAGTCTGAATTGGTACCGAAGGATTGGAGGCAGGCAAATGTGGTCACTCTGCATAAAGGGGGCAGGGAGAGAGGAAGTGGGAAATTACAGCCATGTGAGCTTGACATTGGTGGAGGTCAAGCTCATGGAGAAACTAATGAAAGTCAGGAACACCAATTACCAAGAGGTGAGCAACCTGATGAATCCAAGACAACATGTCTTTACCAGAGGTAGATCCTGTCAAACAAACTTGATAGAGTTTTTTGACATGGTCACCAAGGAACTGGATCAGGGGATAGTAGTACATTTTGCATATCTAGATTTCAAGAAGGCGTTTGACTCAGTGCCACACAGGAGACTGCTGTAAAAGCTGTCATGCCTGGGGCTGGGGCAGAAGGTGGTTAAATGGATGGGAAAATGGCTGGAGAACAGGAGACAGTGTCATTATAAATGAGGTGGTGTCTGGAGAGGGCATGGTCACAAGTGGTGTCCCTCAGAGGTCGGTGTTAGGACTCCTACTGTTCAATCTATTTGTTGCGGACATCATGGAGGGCCTTGACTGGGGTGTAAGTCTGTTTGCAGACAATATTTAAGCAATAAGGCACTCTAGGCAGTGTGTTATGGTGGGATCATTTCATAGATTTCATAGATTGATACAAGTTCAGAAGGCAAATGCCCATTTATGAACTCGCCACCAGATAAATTAGCAGTGGAAGGAAAATTTCTTATCACCCATATATTTATCAAGGTTTCTCTTAAATTGTTCTCTGTTTTCATTGTTTATAATGTTACTAGGCGATGTATTCCAGATTGGAGGAATTCTCTGTTTAAAAAATCTAGATCATTTGTTAGTTTTACATAAGGATGATTTCAGTTTTGAATTCTGGGATCTAGTGTGATTACTTACTGAAAACTTTTCTAATCCTATTGTGTTTAACAAGTAATCATTATTGTATGCATTATAAGTATAGATTAAGTCGCCTCTTAATATTCTGTACTTCAAAGAGTAAAGTTCTAAAGAATTTATTCTAGAACCATGATCAAGTTCGGACATATTAACAATCCTTTTAGTTATTCTTTGTTGAACTCTTTCTGTCATGTTTAGATAGCCAATAGAAGTTGGGGCACAAAATGAAACACAATAGTCCAAATGTGGATGAACCAGGCTTGTGTATAGGGGCAAGATGGCAGATGATTCCCTGCTTTTGATATGTCTCAGTATACAACCTATAATCTTGTGACATTTTTTAACAGTTTTATTGGTATGGGTGTTAAATTTTAAGTTATCAGTTATAGTCATACCTAAGTCTCTTTCCTGTGTTGTAATTGTTAATTTCACATTTTGAATTGTATATGGGTGCTTCTTATTATTGTTCCCCATATGCATTACCCTACACTTTGCTGGGTTAAATTTCATTTTATTGTTTACTGCCCATGATGTTAATTTATTTAAATTAGCTTGGAGGGTGTTTGCAGACACAGTAGTGTTCACAATGCAGCCTAATTTGCAATCATCTGCATATTTATTTATCCAGACTTCTTTTGTTGTTTGCATACTTGCTATCAATATATTAAAAAGTAAAGGCCCAAGAACAGATCCCTGCGGTACTTCACTGGTGACAGGGCTCCAGTTGGAGTTGTGCCTTCGTACAACCACCCTTTGATGTCTGTTGCATAACCATGCTGATATCCACTTAATTAAGTGCATGTTCAAATTTATATTATGAAGTTGTTTGATCAAAATTTTATGGGAAACAGTGTCAAATGCTTTTTCAAAGTCCAAGAATATGATGTCCACTGGAAGGCCCTTATCTAGGGCATCACTTACAGGTTCAAAAAAGCTAATAAGGTTTGTTTGACATGACCTACCAGTAGTAAAGCCATGCTGAGAAATGTCAGTACAATTGGAAATTTTAAGGTGACTGGAGATTTTAGCATGTATTAAACGTTCAATTATTTTACTGACAAGTGATGTAAGGCTGATAGGCCTATAATTAAATATTAACTGTTTATTACCTCCCTTGTGTATAGGGGTTATGTTTGCCTCTCTCCAAAACTGAAAAACTTTCCCATTATTTACAGACATGTTGAACAAACAGATAAAAGGTCCAGCAAGTTCCTTTGATACCTCTTTTAAGAACTTGGGGTGAATACTATCAGGACCTGGAGATGTATTACATTTAATTTTGTTAATGGCCTCAAAAGTGTCTTGTTCAGAGAAGAATAATTTAATACTGTATTTGATGTTTGTAATGTATCATGATGTATAAAATCCATAGGATTAAATATACTTGTAAAATAATGATTACATTTAATAGCCATTTCTTTTTCGTTAGTTATTCATTTGTCGTTTACTTTTAGTGGTCCCATTCCTGTACATGTTTGTTTTAATGAACCTATGTAGTTATCAAACTGTTTTTTATTGTCTTTGATGTCTTTGGCTAAATTTATTTCCATATTTTGTTTTGATTTTTAAAATTTTTTTTTTTTTTGGGCAAGTATCTTAAACTTGTCCCAATCAGAAGCCTTTTTAGTCTTACTGTATTTATTATAGGTATGATATTTCTTTCTTATTATACGCTTTATATCTTTAGACCACCACATGGGAACTCTTTGTTTGCTATTATTGTCATATTTTGCTCTCTCAGGTACCCAGGTATTTATACAGTAATCTATTTTGGTCTTTATTGTCTCCCACACATGTTCAAAGCCAAGATTACCTACAGTAGGTCTTTTAACCATTCCCACGAAGTCAGGAACTTTTTTATGTTTCTATAATCAGCTTTGTGATAATTTTTAAACTTACTTATTCCTTTGTTATAATTTGTTTGTTTTAAGATGTCACATATGATCATGTTATGATCACTGTCACCCAGAGAGGGTATGATAACAGGGGTAGAGAGAAGGTCAACATTGTTTGTAAAAAGAGATAGATCAAGTATATTATTATTCCTGGTGGGAATAGTTACTAACTGATCCAGTCCAAGTTTAAATGTAATTTCTAAAAACTGCCGTTCAATAGAACTGTGCGTATTAAGTGTTTCCCAGTTTATATTAGGGAAATTAAAATCACCCAGAATTAAGTCTTCTTTCACTTCGGTGTTGTCTAACTGCTTCAAGAAGACTGAGTTATCTTCCTGGTTTACTGTAAATTAGGTGATCTGTAACAGAGACCTATAGTTAAGGTTTCATTGCCTAATTCGATTTTGACCCAAAGTATCTCAGCTGGAGAGTCCTCATACACTATCTCATGACAATTATATTTATTAGATATGTATAAAGCTAACCCCCCTCCTTTAACATTCTCTCTATTTTTTAAGAATTTTGAAAAAACACTTATATCATAATTCCAATCATTGTCAGTCAACCATGTTTCTATAATACAACAGATGTCAATTTCTTTGTTAGCAAGAATACATCTTAGTTCATCTAATTTATTTGCTAATACTACGAGCATTAGTTAGTAAAATTCATATTCCCTCAACTTTAACTTTGTTAATATCAATTTCACTTTGTGTAGTATTTTCCTGACTTGGTGGGTTTTTTTGATTATTCAAACCAGATTTTGATATCCTCTTCTTTTTTCTTTCCTAATTTTGCTTTTTTATTGTTTTTGCAGTCATAATTATTGTTCCACATATTGCTTACAGTAGCATATTTTGCTGAATGTCTTTTATGTATAGCAGTTTCACCCCCCCCATTTAATAGTCTAAATTTGCATCCATTGAGTTGTTAAACTGGAGGCTGAGAAATTGTGACTCTGCTTTATTTAGATGTAGTCCATCTTGACTGTACATGTCATAGTTTCCATTGTATTCTTCCCAGTTGGAAGTATTTCAGAAAATAAAATGTCACAGCCCAAATCTATCAGCTTGTTTGTTAAGTTAACAAATTCCTGCTTGATTTGTTGAGGATTTTGGTGTAGAACATTATTGGCTCCTGCATTAATTACAATTAATTTTCTAGGATTTGTTGTGGAAACAATGTCATTAATCATTGCTGTGATATCTGATATTTTGGCACCCCCTAAAACATGATAGGGTACGATGTGCTTTGCCTGTATCGCATATCGCACGGTAGAGTTCTTTAATTTTACAATCACCTAACACATATATTTCAGTTTCATTAGTCTGAGAAACCTGGAATTCCATATTTTGCTCAACTTGCTGTGGAATAATAGAAGTAGTATCAAAAGATATTAAGGGTGGGTCTAAATTAATATTCTGATTCATGCAGGTAGATTGATTTTCATTACATGATAGTGTAGGGGAGTCTGATAATATCACTTCCTTAGCAGAAGTAGTCATAGCCATTGACTCTTCTTGAGTGATGTCTAAATTTAGGAGGTCAAACGAGTTAGTGATTTCAAGGTTGAATTGTCTGGCTTTCCTTCCCCTTCTTTCTTTTTTTTTTTTTTTTTTTTTGATGTTTCAAGTGTTGGACTTGATACCAGGCATCCTCAGGGTCAGTACTTTCTTCTTCTTCTTCCCTTCCCCCTTTTTTAGTTGGAGGTGTAAAATTTATAGGCATAAGAACATCAGTACAAGTTTTATTTTTCAGTACAGGCGTAATAATAGAGTTAGATTGGTGTGTGTGTCAGTTTGAAATCGTACTTGAAAGTGTGATGCCATATCCTTCTGACTTGTCTCAAGTTCACTTATCCTTTTATTAAACTGCTCTAATAGGACTGACATTTCATGATTATTAAGACATTTAGTACATGTAAATAAATTGTCTAATGGATAATAAGATACTATCATATACATATTGCATGTTTTACATGGTATAGCTTTTTCACCATTTTGGTTTGTATGAATGTCCCCATGGTATTTATCATACAGTCGTTAAAGTCAGAAACAGAGGAAAGAAAAAAAGAAGTGTAAAAAAGTAATACCAGGTTTGGTAATTATAATTCTTAAGATGCTCAGTAATAAACTTAACTTGCTTATTAAGTTTGGAAACAAAGTTCCAAATTTCAAAACAGAATCTGTTGATAGTAATATGTACTGATTACCAGAAATAATGATTTAGTGTTTAGTTTTAGCCCAAAATGTGATAATTGTTCAAGTTACATTCACCACAAAAAGCAACATTAAACATTTAAAAGATAGATACAGACAAACGTTGTTAGTTCTTTGCTGTTTCTGACTGAGCTTTCAGCAACTCTGAGCTATTAAAAATGATAGCACAAACAAAGAAAACACAGGCAGAACTCAGATAAAAAGCATATAGATGTTAACTACTTGTGGGAATCACCGATTTAATCACCAAGATTCTATAGGTTTCTTCTTAAAGTAAATATATGATTTTAGTGCTTTATAATGATACTCAAATGTACAGGGCAGGCTCTTTATTGGCTGAGTACTGTGAAAAATTCAGCAAACAATATGAACTGAATGTCTTGTAGCCCCTGATATTATCTACCAGCTGAGTGATCATAGAAACATCCTTGACTGGAGAGGGATTGTGTTTATAACTGGTTTGCTAGAAACCCCCTCTTTTTCTTAAATAACGCTAAACATGCAAAACACATGCAGAACCACACGTGTCTTTGCACGCGTCTTTGTGCGCGTCTACGCATTCATTCACATATCTGATCGTGTGTAGTACCGTATGGTCTGCAAGTCCATTGGTCCACACTGTGGACCAATAGGTGTACAGATCATATTGTACACTGTCATTTGGCAGGCAGCCGGGTGGTATGCGGGCGGGGTGCCACTGCCCGCCGATGATGGGGGGTGCTGGGTGGCCGAGGGTCCTCTGTGGGTGGGTGGGGAGGGGGGTACCACTTGACCACCAGGTTAATATTTATTTTTACAACAGCCCACGATTAGGCATATGGGGAGGGAACCACTGGACCTCCAGGTTAAGTTTAATAGTACAACAGCCCGCAATCAGGCATATGGGGAGGGAACCACTAGACCACCAGGTTAATTGTAATATTACAACAGCCTACGATCAGGTGTACAGAAGGGGAGGGGTTACAATAGCCCACCAGGGACCCATCCCCCAATGACAGCAGCTAGACAGGGTGCCAGCCGTAGTTCACTGGGATGCCCTGTGCAATGCATGCAAAATGGGGCCATAAGGACATGCAAATGGACCAATTTGTGCCTTGAAAACATTATGGTCTCATTTGATTGCCCCAGCTGAATGTCACAGGAGATGTGCCTAGCGCAACTGCACTTGACCTAGTACATCCCCGTGCTCCCTCTCTGTGGCTTGCGCTGGTGCTGTGCCACTGCGCCATGTGCAGTATGTGCATTGACCTTGCCATACACAATGGTGCTGCACCGTGGCACATCACCATTGAATATCACCTGGTCCTAGCCCCGGCGCAGTCCAGTTGCACTGTGCCTAGGCTTGTACCACTTCCCGGTGCAGTCTGAATATCTGGGCCATGGACTGCAAATCAAGGTAAATAATGAAACTTGGCCGATTGTTACACTGCTGCTTTAAAGTTGTCTTTTTACAAGAGCATTTGCAGTATCCTCTGCTACAATAAATGCAGGGTCTAATTGAGTTCATTTAGTGGCATGCTCAATAACCTTTTTCTCAGTCTCAGCAAATGATCCTTTTGTCCCCTTTAGTTCTTTCTGCAAATAATCAACCTTAGAGTTTAGTGCCTCAAAACAATGGTCTTATCTGTCAATCCATTCAATAATACAACCTACTGACTGTCCCAAGGAATTGGGCATGTATGCTCTCTCATCTTCACTATGAGTTTCAGCTGAAGATGGTTTTATTTGCTGAAACTGTGCAGATGGTGTAGATGTCTTAGGTTAATTAGTTTGCCCACTGGAAACATTCAAGGCTGTGGCCATCAGAGTGGAAAGGGTTCCTGGGACACTCCCCACTCTGCTTTCAGTATCCAGGTCAAGTTTGCCAGGATCATACCTCTGATCCAGAGGTGCTGCTTTTGAGGAAGTAATCTCTGCTCTTAGAATGGCCATAGCTGCCAACACTTGCTCCATGTGTCTCACATCCACAGCCATTCATCAGTAAGTCAAAAAATATGACTTTATATCAAGCACACTGTACTTAAATGAGCAAAATGCATAAAACAGCAATGCAGCACAGGAACTAGGTAGTCTGCTCAGTGGCAATCGTTGATCTCCCCAGCTTTCTTTCAATCAGGAGTCAGCAAATGGCAAGTTTTGAAATGCTCACATTACTGACTCCTGATCCAGCAAGGAATCTGCTTAGCATGCATCTCACTAACTTATTTTTTCCCACACATAGATTTAAAATGCAATGACAGAAACTATTTTGCTTTTTGCTTCTGTTTAGTTGAATAAATGTTTACGCCAGTGTAACCATAAGTGAAAGCACTAATAATTTCTATACGGCATAGATTTTTTCACTTGTTTTACCATGTTGTAGCCTAGTGTGGAGCACAAGGATAATGATTAAACAAAGATATAACTAGCATAGAGTTTAGTTATAATGATACAGGTTAAAAAAACTGCCATCAGAGCTAATAGTTCTCACTCTACTCACATTATGCCGTTTCTTACAATAATATGTATAGTATAACCTTCTAATTAGTACATTTTGTTTTGCCACTTTGAAGACACAGGGACAGACTTTTAAACATCCATGATTGCCGCAAATCCTGGGTGTGCTGAAGATATGTCACACTGGGGGGTTGGCCCAGTGGCATTGCTGAGGGTTAAAGCACTGGACACCACACCTCATGCGCTGGATGCCACACTTTGTGCCATACCAGTGACCCTGGATCAGGAGTAAGCTTAAGTCATCGGGGGTTGGCTGGGGGGAGGGGAGGAGCAGGGCTGAGCTGCTGCTTGGCAAGCTCTCCTCTCCTGAGGCAGGGATCCTGGTTGCCAGAGCCACAGTGGCATGCAGTGGTGACTGGATGCCCCTACAGCTGGGACCACTTGGATCAGGTATACAGGAGGAGGCGGGTTCCTATGCAGGTTGCACTGAAGTGTGCACCTTAATGTGCAGGCACTATTGCACATCCTCCTCCTCCTCGGGGCTTAAAGTAGAAAAAACCCTCAAAAGCGAGCAAAATGGTGTCCCCAGTGGACTCCTGCACCTGCTGGCCTAACAAAACCAGGTGTAAGCCATGGCAGGGGTTCCAGGATGATGTGGTCTCCCTTCCATCTCCTCCCAAAGGGGCCCCCTCCATGGGGGGGTAAGCTATGGTCCTCCCTGTCCCTGCAGCCATGACGAGGCCAGTTGGCAGAGTGTTGAAGGTCAGCGTATGGGGCGGATCGAGGGATACTTCACCCGCCATGAGAGAGGAGATAAAAGAGAGTTAAAAAAAATGATATGTCACACCTGGCTAGCAGCAATCTAAAGGAATTTTCTATACCTTGTGGCAATTGATGCTTGCTAGACCATCTCTTTGTGATCTAGCGTGTGTCAATACCAGGGACCATTTTCACACACCTTGTGCCTGAGATTTGGCACAAGCTGCTGTAAAGTGAGTAAACTGTCATAACTATGCCCAAGATTATAAAATCGGGTGCAACTGTGGCAAACAGGAATGGCACTGCTGCAGCAAAGAAAGCATTTGATGCAGGGCATGATGCAAGCTCTCTGCCACCCTTTGAAAATCTGGCCCACAGTTTCTAACTCCCTTTAGCTTTCGGCTGAATAATGTTATCAAGTATGTTTTAGACAATTATACACATTGTTTATGTGAACAAAAATGCATCTGATGACTTAGCCTTGCAGTTCTTTTCAATTACAAATGTATGTGGTTAGGACCTATTATGTATGGAAATTGACCCTTCCCAAAAGTTGTTCTGCATGTTCTGAAAGCTGTTGCACATGTTTTAAAAGTTGTTCAGCACATTCTAAAAGTTGTTGTGCATGTTCTATAATTACACGATTTAGCTGTGTTCTCCCTCAGGCTTTCTCCCATGGGTTTTGGTTATTCAGCAAGGCTTTCACTATCAACGTGGCTCTAGACAGTCTCTCACTTCTCAGTAAAAACACAGTGAAATAAATAAAAGAAAAAAATGTTATCCCTGGGGATGGACAGGAATGTAGCTCCAGGATGGGCCATTTCACTGACAGAGGTGGGTGACAGATGGATGGAATGAGCAGGACTACGGAAGACGTCACAGAACATGCTTTGTCCCTCTTGCTCACCCTCTCTTCCTTCTCTCACTGAAGTGCCATTCAGTGCAACCAAGGACTCTCTTGGCAATAAACTGCTGCTGTGCTGTGGAGGAGGGACAACTCTGTTACTGGTTCCTACTGGGTGAGGAGTGTGCCCCTTCAGCTGCTGCTATACTGCGTGTGGAGAGAGTATATATTTTTTGATTATAGAATAATTTTTATTCAATTATGTATAATCCATACAAACCAGGTAAAATACATTTCCTTTGTCAAAAGAAAAAAGGGACATACCACTAAGTACACCCAGGTTGTATACAGAGTCAAAGAAAACCCTCTAAGTTCAAACAATGGCAAAGCAACTCTTACACATCCTACAGCAATTCTTCCAGCAGATAATATGTACCTTAAACATTGCTGATTGGAGTTACCCCATAAGCTTCAACTTGTGCCTGGATAAGATCCCACTATTCCCATTATTTGCCTAGAGCCTGCCAGGAGGAATAATAAAGAAAAACAGAAAGTATACAGGAGGGATACCATAGTGAGGAGGATATGATCAGACATACTCTGTTATGTCATCTCAGCACCAACTCTGGGAGAGGTCTGGGGAGGTCCAGGAACCAGGGGAGGAGATGTCCTCTGGAGTTCCTATGTATTTATGAGTATCCCTCAGACCGGAGGATTTACTGGAGAGGGGAGTGGAGCCTTACATAAGGTGGAGTTAAGGTAGGCACCCCATTTCTGGAGTTATGCCACCATTTGTCTCCTGTTCCCATAAGTGAGCTTTTCAAAAGTGGCGAGCCTAACTAAAGCAGAGTGCCACAGGACAAGAGATGGGGGTGACGGTTGTATCTAGAACTGAAGCAGGAGCCTCTTGGCCTCCAGCAGGACTGTGAGGAGCCATTTTTGGTGTGGTTTAGGCAAGTGGTAAATAGGAGCCGGGTCCCCCAGTAGGAGTAATGGGTGGGAGATATCGATAGGTAATCCCAGCACCCCTTAGCAGTCTGTGGCCACATCAGCCCAGAATGAATTTTGGAATGGGCATTCCCATAGCAAATGCAGGATGTTGGCCAGGTCATGCCTACAATGCCAGCATTCCATGTGGGGGAGGATACCCCAGGAGGGGAGGGCTGCTGGTGCACGATGTCATTGTAGAAGCAGTTTGAGTTGTATCAGTTGGCTTTTGACATCCGTGTATGCAGAATGAGCCAAGTGTAAACATCTAATCCAAGTTTCAGTGGTAATGGGGACCTTGAGATCCGAACTCCAAGCGGACCTGCATGATTCTGTGTGGTCCGGTTGTGCCTCACGCTATGTCCTATAAAAACGCCCTGCCAGGCCTTGTGAGGTGGGTCTCATTATGCAGGGTGGCCAACCACTGCCATTTAGGGTCGGTTTCATACTTCTTGCTAAGAGTCTGGACCGCAGTGCATATCTGCAGGTGTTTCCAGAACTCATGAGTTTGCAGGGAGTACTGGGTTTTCAGTTGTTTGAATGACATCATAATATTGGAGTTGTCCAAATACAAGTCTTGAACAGTGAGTATCCCCTTGGCCTCCCAACCGATCCAATGAAGTAGTTTATTGTCAACCAGAAGGGGCTGATTGTGCCAGAGGGCCATGTACTGAAATGGAATAGAGCTTACTGCTTTGTTGGTATGAGAGGCAGCTCTGAGTTTGAACCATGCCCTTCTGGTCTCGATCATGACTGGCATGAGCTTGTTATAGTCTATAGGGGCCTACATGAGCAGTGAGCTTAGGGGAGCCCGCTGTAGTAACTGGGCACCCAGATGTACCCACTGTGCCAACTCCAGGGAGGGGGAGACAAACCACTTGGTGGCCTGTGCAGATAGATAGGCCCAATGGTACCCCTGTAGCCATGGGAGGCCCAAGCCTCCTTTAGTCCAGTGGGCCTCAACTTACTGCAGCTCCATCTTGGAGCGCTGCCCTCCCAGAGAAAAAGATATCAAGTTATCCAAAGGTAGGAATATTTTATTGGAGAGTGAGATTATTAAGGAGATAGGCTACCTTGGGTAGTAATAGCATATGGATAGCAGCTACCTTGCCTGGAAGGGAGCGGTTAAGTTGGCGCCACCTGCTGACCTCTGTCGTTAATGACTGTATTAGGGAGCCAGAGTTCTCTTGTGGGATAAGGCTCCAGTTAAATGGGATTTTTATGCCCAGGTATGAGAAGCTGTTTGGGGCCCATGTTAAGTTGAGACCTTGCATACACAGATTCATGCAGGCTGCATTGAGAGGGGTAACACTGGTTTTCTTTTGATTAATATGAAGGCC
Source organism: Neoceratodus forsteri (assembly GCA_016271365.2). Taxonomy (NCBI): domain Eukaryota; kingdom Metazoa; phylum Chordata; order Ceratodontiformes; family Ceratodontidae; genus Neoceratodus; species Neoceratodus forsteri. The sequence continues at coordinate 107,440,103 of CM028132.1, forward strand.
AGATAACTGAGCAAATACCTTCAGAATTCGTAGAACGTTAGGGAGTGAGTCTTTAGGTTGTGCCAATGTAAGAAATAGATCATCAGCGTAAAGGGTAGACAGGAAGGTACACTGGTCCACCTGGATGCCCTTGATACCTTCAGTGGCCTGCAGCCTCCATGTAAGTGGGTCCAGAGCCAACAAGAAAAGTAGGGGGGATGGGGGCATCCTTGTCTAGTGCCCCATTGCAGAGTGAAAGGGGGAGATATGTCCTTATTTGTTAGGATTTTTTCAAGAGGGGCATTGTATAACACCTGTATCCACTGTCTGAAATAAGGACCAAACCCATAGACCCAGAGCATTTAATAAAGATAGGGCCAATCTACAGAGTCAAATGCTTTGGAAAAATGCACCGCCATGGCTGCCATTGGGTTTTTGGATTGCATTGCAATCCACTTTAAATCCAGGACCATCCTGATGTTGTCCACTACACCTCTGCCTTTAATAAACATGACTTAAGATGGGCGGATAAGAGAGGGTATAATATCCATCAGCCAAGTGGCAAGCATTTTAGCTGCTATTTTGCAATCTACCGATATGAGAGAGATTGGGTGAAAGTTAACACAGTTTTGAGGGTCATCATATTTTTTCGGAAGTAGGGTAATTAATGCTTCTCGCATTGTAGGGGACAGGATACCAGCCTCGTGGGCTTCTTGCAGGGTGGAGACGAAAGGGGTGCTAATCTGAGCACTAATGGTTTGGTAAAGTTCAGCGGTCATGCCATCAGACCCTGGTTCTTTGCCCTTGGCCAGCTGGCCAAGGGTGGTCAAAAGCTCTGCTTCTGAGAAGGGCCTGTTTAAGTCCTGTTTCACTATGTCAGGTAGCTGGGGGATGTTAACATCAGCACAGAACTTAAGTAGCTCCTGCTGTAGTTGGTTAGGTTCCCAAGTGTTTCGTGATTCATATAATCTCTGATAGAAGTGCTGCATGCACTCGTTGATTTGCTTTGGGCTCATGATGACCCATCCATTCGGGTCCTTGAGGGCATGTATCCTAGAAGCAGCTTGCTGTTTCCTCAATTGAAATGCCAGGAGCTTCCCCCTCTTCTCCCCCATTTTCCCAGTATCTGTGCTTGGACCTGAGTAAGGCCCACTCTGCTTTTTGCTGTAGCCTAGTGTTAATACAATATTTGAGCCCAACTATCTCCTGCAAGAGTAATGGGTCAGGTGTTTGGGCATTAGAGGTCCTAAATCTGAGTTCCAAAGTGGACAATTTGATTTGCAAGTCATTTAATTCAGACCTCCTTTGTCTATTCTGGTGAGCTGAGTAAGCAATGATCTGCCCCTGCAAAACCGCCATAAAGGCCTACCATACCGTAGCTGCAGAGGTGTCCGAGGCCTGGTTCAATGAAAAATAATCCCAGGCCGTCTCTCTCACACCATGGCCTGGAACTGTGGATCCTTAAGTAGAAGGGGGTTACATCTCCATCTAGTCCCCGAATTGCCTTGGCCCGAGGGAATGTACAGGCAGGATACTAGGGCATGGTCTGAGACAAGTATGTTGTGCACCTTGGTGCATGTGATATCCAAGGCTGCAGGAGCATTAGCCAGCCAGAAGTCAATCCTGCTGCTAGAGGAGTGGACAGCGGAAAAGAAGTCCCGCTCTGAGGGATGGTCTCTGCGCCATACATCGGTCATGCCCCACTCTTCCATCATTCCTTGCTGGGCCGATACAGATATGGGATGAGTTTGTGGAGTTGGTGATGACTTATCAAGGAAGATGTCTAAAGCAAGGTTAAAGTCCACCCCTAATATAATAGGGATCTGTGGATATGGTGAAGCCAGAGCTTCCATGGCCTTATTGAGGTCAAGTAGGATCTCTGGGTTATCTGTGTTCGGGCCATAAATAGTCGCTAATATTACATGACCCCCAGGATGTGCAAAGCGTACCAAAAGCCGGCTGCCTAGAGCATCAGAAACTAATTGGTCCTGCACCCAATTGCATGATTTTCTAAGTAAAATGGCTACCCCTTTGGATTTGGTTGATGCTGAGCTCACAATAACCATGCCAACCCAAACTTTCCTGAGCCACTGTACAGTTCTTGTAGTGAGGTGGGTCTCTTGGATTAGAGCAATATCCGTCTGCAAGGAGTGTAAGTGTCTGAGGACCATGGATCATTTAACTGGGTGGTTAGGCCCTTCACGTTTCAAAATATGAGTTTAGTACCTGCAGTAGCAGACTGCATCTTGGTTCCAGTTATGTAGAATTATACAGGTACTTACCACCCAGGTCCAGAGGAGAGAGAAAGAAACAGGAGTGGAAGGATTGCTTGATGTAGGTGGGAATGTCTACCTGGCACGAGAGGAAGGAGGGGGAAAAAACAAACAAAAAAAAAAAACTGTCAAGTTCAAAAAACTCAAAGTACTTACGTCAGGATACACTTAGTTAAGCAGAATTCAATACTAGTTCCCCCGGTATAGGGGTCTTATAGCTATCTCAGAACAAATATATAACAGTAAATGGATAATTTCAAAAAAACTAAAGGTGAATAGGTGTAAGTGTGAGGTGCAACCCTCCTTTGTTACGAGGAGAAGCATTCAGCCACACTGACCCTTCACCCTATTGGGGGTGAATGAGAGCAGGAGAGGACCAACAAACAATGTTAACCTCTAAACTCGGTCTCTGGCTCCACGGATAAATGAGAGGTACATGAACAGTGCCCATAAGTAGGAAAAAAGGGGAAGGGGGATCAGATGATGCCCGGTGGAATAAAGCATCAAAAGCATGCCTGAGGCATGCTGTCCGGGCTGCCCTGGTAGGCCCTGAAACTGTTACTTCATACCATGCCTACGATGGGCTTCCCAGCATTTTTATACCCCTGCGGCAAGTGCCAAGGATATCAGGCTACTAGCTAGAGTTGAGTGTGGGCGATATATGAGTCATAGGCTAGGTGTATATGGGTTGAGCATTTAGGCCTCCCTGTTACCCCCTCTTTATGCAAACTATCTGTAGCCCAACTAGAAAATCTGATACTAGGGTCCCCCATCAATCGGGTGTCCCTGTAACCTGAGACCCCGGTGTTAAGTACCTAGTTATGGGAGGGTAGGCAACAAAGAGAACTTTTCACAGGCTAGAAGTATTTAGTCATTGGGGGCTAGCGCCCTTGTTGCAGCAGAGTTCGTTGCAGCTGTGGAGAGGTCTTGGGATGCTGCCTGCACAAAGGTTAGCTAGCCTGGTTTCAATGATACAATAGAAAAGTCCTGACAGCTCACTAGGTTGGCAGGAAGGTCTGCCCAAGATGTGGATGTGGCCACTTCTATCAGAAGCTTGTCCAAAATATCTTGTGAGTCCAAATGTTCCTGTGCAGGATAGTCATCCCTGGTCTATTTAACAGGTGGTGCCATCCCTGGGTCTTTCGAGGGGGATCCTCATTCGCTCAGCAATCATTGATAAATTCGAGCAGATTGATTGGGACCCTGCTGAGACAGAGGTGGTGGGAGCTTTTCCCCTTGCCTGATTGATGGACCTTTGGCATTATTGTCTGCTCTTGCTGATTTGCAGTGGGCCGAGGATCTGGGGGAGCCACTTGGGGAGAGAGCAGTCCATTGCACTTTGTGGTCCTCCCAATACCCTTCCTTGGAAGCATGGTTCCTCCTACCCTTGGTGTGTGGGTCTGGTGCCCAAAGCCTCTTAGGAGATGTAGTGTGCAGGGGTATTTTGGGCCAGTATCTAGAGGCCTAGCTTTCCACTTCCCAAGGTGTCTCTGCTACAATTTCTCTACCTTCTCTAGATAAATGCAGGTATGACAAATTCCTGGACCCATATTTAAAGTCATGAGCAGCTAGAGCTTTTTTAAGAGGTAGGACACTTCCTACAGGCGGCAACCTCTGTGGAGAAGTCCCGAAAAAAGGATATTTTTTGCCAGTGCCACAATACTTCGTCTATATCTCTTGCAGCACTACGGATTCTTTCTTTCGTTGAGTATCACAGTAAATTGGCAATAAGGGGTCTGGGAGGAGTGTTAGCAGGCCTTGGACCCCCTGGGATATGGTGTGCCCTTTCTACCTCAACTGGGCCATGCCACCTATCCCTTAGCATTTTAGGAATTTCTTCATTGAGGAATCTCTCTCTCTGTGTCTCTCCCCTCAGCACCTTCTGGGATTCCAAGAATCCTGATATTATTTAGTCGCCCATGGTTCTCTTGATCCTCCACTCATTTCCACAATACTACCAGCTTGTCGTCTTGTTCCCTCAGACATTGTAAGAATTTTTTCCTGCCCAGCCTCCAGATCTTCTGTGTGCTGATCTGTAACATTTAGCTTATCATGCAATACTTTAACTTCTGCAACAGTGCCTAACAAGGTGGAGGAAATCGTATCCACCCTCGTGAGCAGGGTTTCAAGCATGGCTGTGATACGTTGTAATGAAGTACCCACATCCACCAAGGGAGTACAGCCATCTGTGGAAGCAACACCTTGATTTTGCATAGCAAAGATAAAGGAGGCCAGCCTTAATTTGTGGTAGGTGTGCTGTTCAGTTATGATGCGATGTTGCAGGTGACGTTGTACTCAGGGGGACCGACGTACGTAATTCCGAGTAACCACGGTGAGATTCCCGTTGCCACAGGGGCCTTGCTGGGAGGATCTGTACGTGAAGGCTGTGCTGTCAGGGCTCTGAAGTGGGTCACATAGGGCCGACACCACACATCAATGTGCCGGATTGCAGGACACAGTAAAACCTGCACCAGTTGGAAAACCCAATCTATGGCATCATCTGTGGGATTTTAGGGGAAGTTAGGAGCACTGAATGACCGCGGTAGTGAGCAGGTTGTGGTAGCCGGAGACGGAGCTAGTGGTTTAGGCAGCCATCTTCATCGGCGGACAATCCACGCCCCCGTGGAGAGAGTATTAATAAATTAAATATGGGCAACCATACACAACTCACCTTGTGTTTCCATTTCATCAGTTGTTCTAATAGTCACTGGCCAATGGGCCAACTTAAGAGTTGCAAAGAGTGGACAAGAAGGTCTGAGAGGTTTTGACCCCTTTATTTATTTAGTTTTTGTTTACCGGGTAGCTGCACTAGCCATAACCATGACTATTTTCAGGCACGACCCGGGAGGATACAGCACACTACAACAACAAAACATTACAATTTGCAAAACATCATTGGAGATTGCAATTTCAACAGTGAAACAAAGTAGGACTATGCATCATGACATTTGGTACACCATTCTCAGTAAGTTACTTACCTTAATTTCAAGGAGTGTCTCAATAGAAAGAATATGCTAATTTCTGGAAAGAATTTCTTCCACCGCTTTGGACCAGATGCTATAAGTAGTAATGAAATTTAAAACATCATTTTTTTCAGAGTTCCTTTCCTTATACCTCAGGAGATCTTCCCTCTTCGTTTGGACAACCTGCTCTTTTGTTTCAATCAAAAGTGAACTGTTACAACCACGCTGGCTAAATCTAAACACCATTTCATCTGCATGTTTTTTAAAATTGGATTCCTGACTGCAGTTACTTTTAAGTCTCATCTGAGACTTATGGATGTTCTTGATGGTGTGGTGTGTGTGACAGTTAGAGGCATGAAGGATGGTGTTTGAGTCAGTGGATTTCTGAAACAAGTACAACCTAACTGTACCATCCTGATTTTTAAGAATTTTGAGGTCCCAAAAAACTAATTTAATTCATGCCACAACTGACTGTGAAATGAAAATACAGATTTGATCGCTGTGAATACTGTACAAAATTATCCAATTCTTCCATAACTGGTTGCTGTGCCAGGGTCATCAGGGTTCACCTCTCCACTCCTCCCAAGGAAACTGTCCTGGGTTCTCTGATGAGATGCTACACTAGCCTAATGTGGTGCAGTGCCTTCACCTGGAGTGGAGATACGGGGTACCTGGCTACTGAAACACAAGTCTATTCCCCCCAGGAAACAATGCATAGAAAACCCACACAATCCCACCCCCAAAGCAAGTGACATGGAAAACAAATTAAAAAAAATATATTTATTTAAAATGGAAGGTATGGAAAGAAGAAGGGGCACCAAGGGTAAAATGGAAGCAATGGGGTACAGCAGTATCTCTATACTCTATGAAATAAAAAGCAAATGATTTAGGCAATAAATATTTCAATACTTTGCCCCACAAACTCTGCCAAGCCCCCTGGCAGTCCTCAACCCCCTATGTGGGTATATCAATCTTTATTCCCCCCCAAAGGCCATATTTTGAGAGATCTTGCAGTAGTTGCAGTGTGTACCACACTGGGGATGATGAAGCTGCTAGCAAGGTGCTCAGTGGTGCACTTTAAAATGTTGCAAGTAAAATCATTTTTTTTCCTTAAAACACACTGTTGCTAAACACAAACTTTAGACTAGTACAACAAATAGAAAACGGACCTCTATTTGTAATCCAAATGGGATTTGGTGGCTGCCGGGCCACAACAGGTCTTCTGGCTGAGCTTCTCTCACTGGCACAGTCCTGCCCAGGACTTCTTATTCAGCTTCTGACACAACAAACTCTTTCCCCAGTTGCAGGGTCAAACCCTGGGTTTGCTCATGGTTCTGATGCCTCAAACGTTGCCTCTGGTACAGGCTGCTGGAAAAGGCTGACTGGATGCAGTGCTCCTGGCTGGCATGCTGACATCCCCAGGTTTGGTGGTGGTGTTTCTCAGGTTGTGGAATGTAATAAGGATGGATGAACTCTGAAATAATCGGGATTCTTATATTTTATTTTTCCTAATTTCTTCTCATACTTCTAGGGCTATGTTTTATAGCTCTGCCACTTCTCAGGCCCTCAGTGTTGTTTTAGTGATAAAAAAAAACAAAAAAAAAACATGTTTTAAGGTCCACTGTTTTTTATAAAATATTTACAGGCAATACTCAGTTATACACTTCTTGCAGTGCTCCTTACAATAATCCCAGAGGTAGCTTTCATTCATCTCATTACAGTATTTATATTAAATGTTTACCACTTAAACATTTTAACACAGTCTTAGCCCCTATAAAAAGCATAAACTGCCATATACAATTCCACCTAATGTGTAATTAAACTTATTCTTTTCCACCAACTTTTTCATATTCTAATACAATTTCCCTCTTCTTTAAGAATATTTCATCATATTCAATAATTCTGCATTCCAAACAGCAGTAAGCTATAACTTATTTTAGCTCATCTAAGAGAAGAATCAAACATGGTTATTAAAGTATTTATGTCATTTCAAAAGGAATTTGTCATTTGTCATTCCTCACCGAATCATTTAAGTTCTTTTCTCAATTTTTCTATTGCTTCAAAGTCAGCTTTGCTAGTGCCTAAAGTTTAGTAAAGTTTAAAATAACATGTTTTCCCTGATAGCCCAGACATAATCGCATGTTTTCAACATATCTTCTCCAGCCTCACCTTTTATGTATCTTTTTTATTGTTCCAAATCCTTTTATTTAATAAAATCTTCATCTTGGCAACCTGTTATAAGAACATTTACAACTTTAGTGTGTATGCAAAACACCCCTTTTTTTCCTCTTTGGCTGCTATACCACTTAAACACGTTCTCCTCAAAGTTAATTGTTTATATACCTTTTTGGTTTTTGCTTTTCTCAGCTTCCCTTATTTCACTGCTTGTCTCCCTGAAGCTCAGGACCTGGATGAAGGGAGGTGCTTTCTTGGATTGTAGATGATGTAGGAGCTCACCCCCCAGAGGGGAAACATCTGTGGATAGTCTAAATACCATTTCCAACTTGCCCTTTAAACTGTAGTTTCACTGAAAACTTCTTTTCTTCTTACACTTTACTTTGGGACTCCAACATTTTTTGTCTACCAGGCCTGCAGTCCCTGGACAGACTGGCACACCAGCCCATATCTTAACACACAGTCACTCTCCCTGAGGTCTGACTGAAACTGCCACAAACTTTGGAAAACAGACTCTTTTATCTCGGTTGAAACTCAACACCTCATTGGTCAGTCTTGTTCATAGGCAAACTGTCTCTGTTTTGTGCTGACTCCTCATTGGCCAGAATTTGCAGGCAAACTGGATTTGACCTTTGACCCCTTCCCTATAGTGCTTTGCAGTCACCTCTACCATGGAGATCACCATCTTTGTTTACATTCAGGGTTCAACTTTGGCAGATTACTGCCACTTTGTAAAAATGTCCCATCATGTTGACTGTGCCATGTCCTGGCCCTGATTACTGTTCTGTGGCCAGGGCTGTGTTTGATTTATTGGGCATTTTGTCTGTTTTGGTGTCAGATGCTGACTTTCAGGAGGCAGCTGTCCATACCGCTCTCCCACCTGGGAGCACATGCATACTGACTTCTCTCTCTCTGCCCCACTGAGAGTACTGGGGCCAAGAAAACTCTTGATGGGCATCTGATGGTGCAAGTTAGCTTTGATCACAGCTCTTCTGCCTGCCCTGGACCTTGGACAGTCACTAGATGTGGGCGCTTGGCCTGATTTTCATTCCCAGACCTCCAGCTCCATTCTGTGCATCTACTCATGTGTGGTAACATGTCCCTTACTGCCATGGTCTTCTATCTATGATCCCTGGCCCTCTTCAGCACCTGTCCATGGGGAACAGCATGAAAACAGCTGCTTCCTTTCTTTGCCCCCAGCCTCAGCCCCAGGGACACTGGAAGGGCCTAAAGACAGAGGATGATGGGTGGCAATGGCTGTGGATGTCCTGGGTGTGTAGCCCTGGTTCACGTCTAACTAGGGTTCCCAGAAGTTGGCACAGTTCCCTGCCAGTCCCATCTTCTACAGTCCTGGGAAGCCAGAGAGTAAAGACAAGAGGAGAAGGAGGCACTATGGTAAACCCCAGATATGGGGGGGTTATATGTCTGCTGTTCAATGACGCACTATCGAGACATCATCTATACAACATCTCCATAGGTCTATGAGACCATAAAAAGTATTGGCCTTCTGGTCATAAATGATCTCCTTTTCCCTTTGTCCCAGGTAAAGGTGTGCATACTTGGCAGGAAAGGTGGCCCTATAACCATATCTTTAATCTGGTAATAACTGTTTCCCTTGAAAAATAAATAAATTGAATTTCAATACAAATTCAGACAGCCCATGTAGTAATTCCTTGTGTGGGTCACTCAGGCTTGTAGCCAAGTCCAACAATGCATGCATTATCTATTAGCATATAATGACTCTATGTCCATTGATATCAAGAGCCAATGTGCACCAAGTTGAACATCCCCCAGAAACAGTAAAACCTTGGTGGTATCCCTCACATATGATTGAAGCATAATCACTATTTATATATGTATCTGTATACTGAGATAAAGATTCAGTGAAGGAACCAATACCAGCCACTTTCAGGCATCCTGTGGGATGCTCCAAACTTTGGTGCACTTAGGGCAGCATGTACATTGTTGCCTGCACCAGGGGGTCCACAGTAAGTAAATCAAGGGTACTTTTGGAGATTATACCAGGGTCTATAGCCTTTTGCAGATAATATTATCATGTGGCACTGGAGATCTGCTCTAAAAGTTCATTAAAAGTGATATAATTCAATTGTCGGTTCATGTCATCAGTGTAGTCTGATGTGTTTAATACCACCACCGAGCCACCTTTATCCACTGGCTTTATCATTATCTCCAAGCTGCTCTCCAGATCTGACATGGCATCTCTCTCTGCATTATTTGTTTTGAAAAGGGTTTCAAAATCCTTGAGGCATGCTCTTTCGAACTCTGTCACAGTAATATTTGGGCTGACAAATGATGCGTACATTGTAAGAAAAATTATTCTAAACAACTATTCTCTTGCTCTTATATTTCCTCCTGCAGCTCCTGATGATTTTCTTGCTCTTCTAAGTCTCCTTCAGGAATAAGATATGTGAGATGTAACACATCAGCAATTGAGTGGCTGTTCTCTCTATTTTGCAGGATTGAAACCAATCCCTAGCTGCTTTAATGCTGGTGGTTTAAGTGGGGGGCATTTATGAATCATGCCCAACACCATTTGAAAGCCTATGAAAAGCTCTTTTAAATGAGATATTGGGGTGGAGCCAGCAGCCGAGCAAGCAACTCACTTCTCTAAGAGTTCCAGCACAGATGGAGGCACTTTCATCAAATACAAGTTTTTTTTACCAAACTTGTTGGCATCCTGGCCACAGAATTAGAAGGAATACTAGACAAGGAACAGAATGACACCATACTGAATGTGGATCATCCAAGAAATGCTGCTCATTCAGACTCTTCGACTGTGAGGCTGTATCAACCTACAGACCCATCTCAAATAGCATCAGGACAAGTGGCTAAGACTCCCACTACTCCCTGCTCCCTACAATGGGCTGTGACTCAATTTGACTAGGTCAATTAAAATGTTGGATCAGAAGATGGATCAATATGTGGGAAGATTGGCAGTGGTGGAAAGTAAAATAGATGAAGTGATTACAAAAGCAGATGACCAGAAGAAGCCACCACCAAGGCATTGGCAGTGGCAGCTACCACTGTAAAGGAACAATCACTTCTAAAAAGCAGACTCAAACAATTAAAGAATGCAGTTTGATCACCTAATGCCTGTATTCTAGGTCTTTTTGAAGGGGTGGAGGGGGATGACCTGGCTAAATACTTAGTGTGCTGGCTGCCAGAAGCAATAGGTCTTGGTCATGTGGTGCCCTGCAAAAGGCATACTGAATCAATCTTTGGAGAGCCCCCATGGGGGGGAGATAGACCTCACACAGTTCTAATAGTAACATCATCATCAGCAGAGGCAAGACAGCAGGTGTTGAAAACAGCTAAAGATTAATTTCCAATGAATGGAGGCATGAATAGAATTCTCTGGTTTCCTGATTATTCCTTCATGACCAGAAAGAGATGAAGGGTTTTTGAAAGATTTGCTCTTAAACTGCATGAGGTGGGAACTGGATATCTATTTGGATTCCTGGCGTGCCTTTAATTCACCTTAAAAGAAACAAACAGTACTTGATTACAGATCTAAAGGCCACTGGAGTACTAGCTGATAAATTTGGTACCACACTGGTCCCAGACGCAGTTGCTGAATGTACTGAATCAGCAGGGTAGGATTCTTAAACCAGACAATATTGTGTTTCTTAATCAGAAAGGGGAGCAGTAAGTACTGTTTTGGTTTCCTCTATCCCATAAACATTGTGAGGACTGATGAGAGTTTTCTCGCCTAACAGACTAGAGACTCATTTAACATAAAAAAAACCCTTTGCATTTTCCTGTCTATTATAACGTTCACAGTAGGTGTCCTTCTATGTTGTTATGTTTATGGGGGGATTATTTAAACTGTATACTACGCATAATGTGATGTGATCAGAGATGTAATTATTCGATAACCTCTCTACTATAAGGCATATAACATGTTGCAGTTTCTAAAAAATTGTGTGTAGTGCAGCAACAAAATGGCGTCAATGGGGCTGGCACTTTTTCAATTTGGACAGGGAAAGAGGTGTCTGTTTTTATCCTGGGCAACCCAAACTTGTCATAAATGTGGGGCCTGAATTCATTGAAGTACAGCCTGTGATGCCAAAAGATGCAATATTTGCCTAGAATATGAACATATTAGTTCTGGGTGCCCTAACCCTGTTAAATGTAATTTATGTGAAGAGAAAAGACATTCTTACAGAAATTGTCCCTGGGCATCCCACAACAAAACAGGGGGGTTGAATCGGGATGAACTTATAAACAAGGGTTAGGCACTGGTGGCAGCTCAGGCATCAGCAAGAAGATTTGCTGAACAAAGCAATGGTGTGACAGGTTCAGGGCCTTCTACAGTCCATCATAATGAGGAACGCATTCAGTTATCAGAGGTTTAACAGGAGTCTGAGAGCTCCATTGACCTAGATGTAGATGCATCTTCTACTGAGCACTGCACAGCATCTGTACAGGAACAGGCTATAGGTTCAGTCCAGGAGTCGGCTACAGGTAATCCTGTAAACAATCGAAGACTCAGCACTCAGTGCAAAAATATCTTGCAAAACACAGCTGTTCAGTTTGCAAAGTTCCAAAGCTTTAATCTCTGTAACATGAGGTAACAACAGCTTGCCAAAACAGCTTACAAGTGTAGCCCTGGGAGGCCACTCAAAGACCAATATTTCACACTCATCATGAGTATTTTGTCAAGGTGCCTTTTTACCTCATCTTACAGAGATTAAAGCTTTGGAACTTTGCAAACTGAACAGCAGTGTCTTGCAAAATTTTTTTGCACTGAGTGCTGAGGTCTCCATTGTTTACTGGTTGTGAACTGGACTTGCAACCACCAAACCCATGAGTAGTGACCCTCACAGATATTTTGCAGGAAATCTTACCCAAATTCAGAATGAAAGGCCCCCACCTTCTCCTCCAGAGGATGCTCCTATGGAGGTAGTGAAGTCTTGGAGAAAGAGATCTTGTCAAACCATTGGAAAAAAAAAGAAAAGAGTCTCGTTTTGCCAGTATTTCTGTCTCAAATATAATGTTTTTGCTAAGGTTTAAAATTGGACAGACACAGAGGAAGAGGAAGCAGATTCAGAAGCTTCCTCTTTACCTTACTCAATAAGAGAAAATGTCCTCTGATAATGATGAAGCAGTGGTGGTTTCTCCTACAGCAAAGAAAAGTTGCAGGGTAACACAGTCTCAAGTAAGAAATGAAAATGTACAATCTCCATAACTGATTTGTGTATTGGGTCTACTATTTCCCCTGTTACCCTGAGTATGAATAGCATTGACATATCTTAGGAGGATAACTACAATGTCCGTAAAAGAAACTTTTCCAGGGAATACTGTGTCCCTCTAGCACTCCACATTGTCAATGGGTAGTAATTACAAATGGGTATTGTGCACCCCTACTAGGGGAATGGCATGGCCCAACGCTTAAAATGTTGGGCACATGAGTATTCTGGACAGCAGCAACTCTTCAGTTTTTGTTTGGCCATCAAATGGGGAACATCTAAAGAACTGCTCTGAAGAAAATCAGCATCTAGTCTTCTGGGGTTGCAATTTTGCATAGCAGGTTGGGGCTACCTGGTGACAAGGAGCACCCCTAAACTAAAATCATGCTTGTTAAGTTGCGGCTTTCAAATTGGCTAACCTGCTTTCCCCATTTCCACTGCCTGTGCTCAGATTGGGGGCCATATCTGTCAGTTAATTCTAGGTGTTTTTCCTTAAACAGGTCTCCGATTTCCTTTAAAAAAAAAAAAAAGAGGTGTCACGGGTAAGCACCTGTTTTCTTATTTGGGGTGTTCAGGGCATTTCCAGGGGGTCTCCCTCCATCTTTTAGCATGCCTCCCCCAGTCTTTTAGGATCTCTTGTCTCCTTGTTTCTACCTGGCACACTTGTTTTGGGGTGCAGTTCCCCTTCAATCTGTGTTTCTTGTTCTCTTTAGGGGCATTTCCCCTTTAAATTTTCTTAGCAGCTTTCAATAAAAAAAAAATCCAAAAAGAGAGGAAGCTGCTGGAGAGGGAATTGGTTAACTAAGAGGGAGCAGAGTCTTTTGGCAGCTTTCTGAAGTACCTCTTTCACCCATTTCTCCCATCTGGTAGTTTGTCTCGGCTCCTTTGAGCCACCATTCTCCCATTTGATTTTAGCCATTGGACACATGTGTTGTTTTCATTTGGAGGCTTTTAGCTTCAGCATGCCATTCATGTGCCTGTGGTGTGAGCACACCCTCCCTGTAGCATGACAACATCATGCACAATATTGTGACATTGCACTTGCACATGTGTGACAGGGCACACGTGCACTTGTACTTTTAAGTGCAAGACATGCGGGTTTGTTTTTTTCTTAAATTCTCCTCATTGCCTGCTCTTCTTTTCTTGCTCCTGCAGCTGACTCAGCTGAGGGGCATACAGTCTTCTGCATTTTTGTTTTTTCCCCACAGTCAGAGGTGGGATTTTGAAGGAGTGTCAGTGGCTCAGTGTACTGTGTGCATGCCTCTGAGACGCTAAGGGCTGTGGGTTCAAACCCCACCTCAGGATTGTTTACATTTTTTAGCAGTATTTCCACAGCATCCTAGAAAAAAATACATAAAGGGGAACACTGTCTTCTTCTTCTTCTTAGCCTAGGCACCTACAGGGCTATTTTATTTGGCACCATGGCTTATCGAATACCTCTAACCTTTATAGCATGTAGGACCTGAAAGAGGGAAATGTGACCCTCTCCAGTGGGTTCCTATTGCCCCCATTGTGTTTCTCAAGAAAATATGTCTCTTGTGGTTCCCCTCAGATGCACCTCTGAATTGGGGGGAGGGGTTGCTCCAGGTGTACCAGTTGGTACAGTAGTGGCAAGCAGAATTGCATACATCTTTATTATTGCTCTTAGGAGAGCTTGAGCCCCAGTGTTCCACAGGACATCCCATCAGACACAACTGACCTCAAGTCGAGCCCCTCAGTTCAGGTGGGGGCCCACACAGGCATGTCCAGGTGCACAGCAGCCAAATAGGGCTGCTACCTCAGATTTGTAGGCAGACCCCAACCCTGACCATATAGAGGGTCAAGATGAGGATCTTGGAAAAAAATCCTGATCATAAGAAGCTACTTGATAACGAGAAGAATGAACCCTCAAAGGAGGAAGAGGAGGAAGGGGAGAGGATAGAGCCGAAGAAGGGGATTCCTATCCCTCCCATGTTTGATGCCAGTTTTGCCATACCTGAAAACTGAGGCATGCAGGTCATTATAGCTCAAGGAAGTGCAATCCATGGAGGCAATGGATGACAATCCTATCTTGTCCAGGGGGAGTGAAAGGGAATGTAATTCTTTTTGATCCAAGGGGCAATCCCCTGAAGTTCCTGAAGTTCACAGCTGTCTTAAGGAAGAACAATGAATAGAATCCGACAGCTACCAGAGAAAGAAAGGTGCCTTGTGTTCTTTCCATGACTAGAAGGAAGGAACAACTAATCTGTGAGTACATAATTTGAGACTGTTCTCTGAGGAAGTTGTCTGAGGTGTATGTGTGTGCCCTAGATGAGGCTAGATCACACTGGTCAGGACCCCTTTCACCACAACTGTACTGCATTTAAATTGAAAGTTGAGAGTCTTTAGCAGTTCATTGGGGGTTGGAGACTCATTTGGTATAACTCTAAAGGAATGGCAGAGGCTGTTTGGGACAAAGGGTGGGAGGAACGCCATCTGGAGTTTTAGGCAGAGCTAAGTGGGTTGTGGATGGGCACCACTGTTCCCTGGGCAAAGACCATGCACCAGGAGGATTTTAAAGTGTGTGGTACATCCCACAGCTATACACTTTGGAAATGGAAATGTGTGGAAAATGTTTAAAGTGTGTGGCTCTTACCACATTAGAAGAGAGATAGAGATGTTTTTTGTGGAAAACAGTACTGCCTAGCAAAGTGTTCTGCAAAAAAGAGTGTGCCTGTATTGCAATAACGAACCTTTTGGGGGCCACCTTTGCTTTAAGTAACATCTGTAAATAAAGCCATACTGTAAAATCCCAGTTACTGCTTCTAGTATGAATGTTATTGGGGCCACTCAGCGGTTAGGTCTAGCATATGCCTCTCCTCTGGACCTGGTTATAAATAAAAAGGTTCATTTTAGTATGTACCCCCACCCCATGTCCTCTAGATAATGAGCCTGGTATACAGTCTAATGCTAGGGGTGGTACCATGAGTGTAGTTCTGCCAAAAGAAAATTGTATGCCATGTAGTTGGCAGTAGTTCTTCTAAGGGGGTGTGACAGCTAGCCAAAGGTGGCATGGGGGTTATATACATATGCACAATACTCATGCATGCACACTTTAAGTCAGTGCCTCCATGTTGCACACAGTGGCCATCACTTCCGCAGCTGCGGAAAGGAAAAGTAGTGCACCAGGAAGTGGGTATGTTTATGTGGCCTGCAGAGGGGAAGGGCTGGATAAACAGAAACACTGGAAACTATGCTGGAGCACTGTGGCAGAACATCAGACAACAGTCTAGTTATGTGTTTCCACAGCGTTCTTACACAAATCTGATAATGACATAACATCTGTGGAGCTTGGCCCACATAGCCATAAAAATCAGACACAGGAGGAGACTATTTACAAACTAGATTGCTGATCTGGGATTTACTCATCATCACAGTCACTTTCTCATTGTTATGGCTGTGTGGGTGGAGCTCCACAGATGTTTTGTCATCACTGTAATAGAAGAGAGTGTTGCAACCGGAATGTGACTCTGTTTTCTCTTACAGGGATGCGGCAACGTCTGGACAGCACTGACTCCTTTGGCGCTGTCTTCCATGACATAGCTCCCCTCCACAGCATGGTGGCCCCCTCCCCATGGGCGCACTCCTTTATGGATGAACTTTCAAGAAAACTGCACATGCACTAGTATCGTGCATGAGCAGTTTTACCACTGCCATCTTGCCAATGGCACACTGTTGCAGCTCCGACAGCTGTGCCATCCACTAAAACGCCACCTATCTCACTGCTCCAATATTGCCACTGCCACTCCAAGAGCCGTGCAGCCACTGTACAGCCAGGTAGGAGCTCGGTGCAGCCGTATCGGCTCTGATGAGAGTTTGTTTTCTAAGCAGTAGTTTCTGGTAAATCTGCCTTAACTGTATTGATCTCAGTGCTGGTAGGCTACTTCTGGTTTTCCCCGATTGTATTAGGTGGAGGTAGTAGCAGTCTTAAAGTGGTAGCTGCTGGTGGTGGCATGCTCTGAAAAAAGTGGTCCCCATGTTTCTCTGCACATTTTAGAAATGACCCCTTTCCCACACCTCCAATCCTAGAATGGTATAAGGAGATTATGTTGGCACTACAATTGGAGCTACATATAGCTAAAATGAATAAGAGAATGCAATCTTATGGTTCCAACTGGGGCCTGTTGGATGCTGTCCTAGTCACTTGGCAAACGTAATCTCCTTAGCCGTAGGAAGTACCCCTTTGCTAGAAGTATCTTGTGAGTCCTTGCTTTTTCTTCCTATCGAGAATCTTTGTGGTTCTCCAATTCTCTTGTAGATGCTGCTGGGGAGATGTGTGTTGGGAAGGGCTGGGTTTTGGGTAAACGTTTTATTAGGCTACCTTGTTAATTGTTATATCAAATTTATTACTTCTCATTGATACTGCTTTAGCTAACATGTATTCATGATAATGGCCTGTTTGACTTGTAAGTGTTGGCCTGGTTAGGGCCATATAACTCATGTAATATCACTGTGTTAATAAAGTAAACTGAATAAAAAAAAAAGAAATGATCCCTTTCCTTGTTTTTGCTGTAAACAAAACTGACCCCATTAACGCAAAAACATGACCTTCAGCACCACCCCTTTTCACTTCAAGTGAGGAGCATGATTAAGGGTTTGCATCAGATGTACAGTGGCAGTCATAGATGCATAATATTGTTAAATAGTAACCAACTGTATGTAAAAGCTTTTTTTTTAATGTGTGCTTTCTTAATGTTGTCAATACCACTCCACCCATTTTGTACTCTGCTCCTGGATTTATGTGTCCCAAGTGCATTATTTTACATTTTTGTGTTCAAGACAAAAAGACTTTTCAAATGAGGGTAGTCATTAATCTAAAGACTTTATAGTTTTTTCTTAAATTGCCATCAGAAATGTGAATTTCGTAAAAACAAAAATGAAAATACAGGTAATAAGATGACCATATTTTACAAAATATAAGAATTAAATTAGTGACTACTCTCATTTGAAAGGTCTTTTTGTCCTGAACAACTTTCAGACTGGTTGTTTTTGTGCACCTAGAATTGTTTTAAAGATATTTAGATTTGTTTGAAATGTGTGCACATTTGCTAAGAATTCTGCACAGTGCCTTAGGAAGATTCTCAATGAAAAGCAGTTTGGAGTTCTGTCTCCAACTTTCTAAACACACAGTAAGTCTGAATGAGTTAAAAGGGACAGGAATTGATTACTTATGTGCAGGTGTTTGAAATGTCTCTATTTGCATAAATGATATTCATACCTCAAAAGGATCCCTATTTAACTGTGCCTGAATAAAAGCTGAAGCTGTTAGTTGTGTTTTGTTTTGTTTTTAGATTTATAGAATTGTTATTTAATACAACAGCAGATTATGTACATATGGACACATGTTGATACATGGACATATTAGGATAACAGTATTTCAATTACAGGGGGGTCTGTGTTAGGTTTGGGTTTTGAATATACACAAGCACTAGTTATTTGTTACAGAATTGAAGATACATCATGTTTAAGACAGTATAAGTTTGACTATCCATGAGTGATATGGACTTACTGTACACAGAGTTTAAGAAAAATGTATCTGAACAGTACACTGTGTAAAATTTGATTGACACCACTGTGTGAAACAGCTGGTGAATGCTTAATTTACACTAGGGCAGGTTGTCTTCTAACTTTTTTTTTTTTACTTATCACATAGATATTTTCATATGTACTGTATAAGACTTTTAACATTCTTTACTATGTATTGCTGAAAGAGCTACTGATGCCTGAAAGAAAACTTTGAAAAACATAATAAGTAGGTAAAATTCTGTTTGTAGTCCATATATATTCTAGATTTCTCCTCCCCATTATTTATTACTCAGGAAATGTGCATGAATGCATGATGTTTATCCCTTATAGTTACTTTAATGGTAATTTGCTTCTATAGCTTACTCCCTACTTCAAGTCATAATGATTTATTGTGACATCACAATCTGTTGCCATGAGAGTAACTGTGATGTCACAAGCACTGCATTATGACCTCAGGTAGGGAAACAGCAACAGAAATAGATGAACTCTTCAGGAGCAAAAATCCAGTTTTCATGCAATTGACCTCAGCAATAAATAATGAGAAGGAGAAATAAATAACTAATGTGAAATACAAGCTGAAGTTTATCTAAATATTATGTTTTGTTAAAGTTCTCCTGAAATTGCCAGCTGCTCTTTAAGTCTATTTTTCCCTGTGGCATTTAATCATTGTCATTTACTAATGCTAGCACAGACACACACAGAGGGTTTTAAAATGAAGCCTCAGTTGGTTTATAGCTTTTATCAGGGAGTGAACGTCCAAGTCAGTGTCATTTGACCTTGTGATAGCTTTCTTTTGATTGAACTTTTGCTATCTTTATATGGGTATGTTGTTGTTTTGAATGCAGTTTTAACCAATGGGGTCCTTGACAACTTTTCATCCATTTTTTTGTATGATCTGGGTTTTGAGAAAGTATTTTCTTCTAAAACAACTGCCAGTGTTTTCTGATGAAGGATTCCATGTAATCAAAAAGATAAAAGCACCTGTGTTCTTTTGTGACAACTCTGTTGGTCCAATAAAAGGTATCAAATCATCTGTTTCTGTGGACCTTGTCTTACAAGGACCAGTAAGGCAGCACGTTTTTCTGTGGCTTCATGGTTTCAAAAATGTTAGTAGGAACTTATCAGTACAGTGCTCATGGTTCTGAAACCATGGTGTAGTTATTTGCAAAACTGAGGCTGTTTAGAAGTGCAATAGGAGTTATGCTAAACAAATGTAAATCTTTCTAAAAAATTTCAAGTTACAGACAAAAACTGTGTGAAACTTGTTCAGGACAAAAATACCTTTCCAATGAGCCTATTCATTAAGCTGCATTAATTATATTATTTAAACTATGGCCAACTGATTACCTAAATTTCA
Source organism: Neoceratodus forsteri (assembly GCA_016271365.2). NCBI lineage: Eukaryota > Metazoa > Chordata > Ceratodontiformes > Ceratodontidae > Neoceratodus > Neoceratodus forsteri. Next base: position 107,459,604 of record CM028132.1, read on the forward strand.
ATTTTCTTCACAATTTTCACCTTTTGGATGGCTATATTTAAAAATCTAATGAATTCAGATTAGTGACCACCCTCATTTGAAAGGTAATTTTGTCCTGAACAACTTTCATGTTGGTTGTATATTGGTAACTTATATACTTTCCGAGATATTTACATTTGTTTGGGATGACTCCTACTGTGTTCGCTCAGAGAGAAAAAAATGAGGTTGTCTAGAAGGCCATATTTTACAAAATATAAATAATTCAGATTAGTGACTACCCTCATGGAAAAGGTCTTTTTACCCTGAGCAACTTTTACATGGGTTGTTTTTGTACTCCTTGAATAGTTTTCAAGATATTTAGATTTGTTTGGAAGGTGTGCACATTTTCTCTCAGAGAAAAGTAGCTTGAAGTCCCGTGTCCATCATTCTAAAAAGAAAGAAGGAAGTATTTTTTAACTGCCATAAGGATTTGCAGTGTTATGGAAAGATACACTGAAAACTACTAAAAAATGTGTTCTACAGAAACCCTTTTCAAACTAAAGTGATATGGCTGTAGGCCCCACTCACAGCCATAAAAAGGGCCACCTTCCAGTGTCAGCAACAGCAAAGACTGCATCAACTCTAAAAGGTCAAGGAGGCGGCTGTCAGAGGCAGTTCCGAGTGAGGGTCATCCCTTTTGGAACTTTGGGAACCAGAGGAGTAGAGGAGCCTACTCTGTTTTCAAGAGCACTAGTAGCACAGGAGCGTTTGCCCAAAGACACAAGGCAGGCACAGAGCAAAAAACAGGCACCTCACAGTGAAGGTATGCAGGCCCATCTCTTTCATCCTTCCCTTAGTGGAAGACTGCACACTTTTACACAAGATGGGCCCAGGTAACATCAGATGCTTGAGTTTTGGAAAGTCTGGCTTTGGGTTATGAAATAGAGTTTTCAACAATTCCCTCAGAGGAGTGTGAAGAGACATGCAGACCCTGAACCACCTCTGTCAAACTGGGATGATTTTTATGGTGCCCCCCCGCCAAGCAAGCATGCAAGACCAGTGGTTCCACTCAATGTATTTCTTAGTTTCCAGGAAGTAGGGGTGTTTCTGGCCTATCTTGGATCTGAAGTACCTTAACATGTTTATTCACCAATCACCCTTGAAGATGGATGCCCTGCATTCGATCATCTGGGTTTTCCAGCTGGGAGATTATCTATCTATCTTGCATAGATCTATGGGATGCATTTCTCCACATTCCTATCCAACAGTCTCATCAGAAGTTCCTCAAGTTCACTATCCTGGGACATCACTTCCAGTACTTGGTGCTTCCATTTGGGCTAGCAACAGCCTCCATAGTTTTCTCAAAAGTGCTCATAGTCCTGATGCCTCATCTCTGACAGGAGGGACATCATCTCTATCCCTACCTGGATGATCTGCTTATTTGAGCACCATCTGCACCATTGGTGAAGAAGTCAGTGACCATGACTCTGGAGGTGTTGGAGTCCCATGGCTGGATGATGAATTGAGTAAAAAGCTCTCTCGAGCCATCACAGACCCTGAAACACCTGGGAGCTGTGTTCAAGATGGACCAGAGGAAGGTCTTCCTCTCACCAGCCAGGAAGGAGACCCTGTTGAGAGAGGTTCTGTGGCTGAGGAGCCAATCACCTGCTCCAGCTCACCACCTGCTACAAATTCTGGGCTTCATGATGGCAATGATAGAACTAGTCCTGTGGGCTCACCTCACATGTGGCCCCTACAGGTGGATTTACTTTCAGTCTGAGATCTGATCTTGGAGGATTATCAGGCCAGGATCCCCTCTAACCACAAATGCGGCAGTCTCTGAATTGGTGGGTGAGTTTGGAGAATCTGAGCAAATGGCTCCCCTTGAAAGCCCCCCCCCCACAAGAATTATAACTTCCAATGCCAGCCTCTCAGGTTGGGGAGCGGTCCTGGACCACATTTTCATTCAGGGACTTGGTCGGCATGGGAACAGCACCTACACATAAGTGTTCTGGAGCTGAAGGCAGTGTGTTTCACTCTCTTTCATTTTCAGACTCAGGTGCAGTCAAAAGCTGTGACAATAAGCTCAGTCAATGCTGTTACGGTGGCATACATAAACAATCAAGGGGGCACATGGAGCAGGGACATACTGAAAGAAGCCTCTGATCCCTGCTGTAGGCATACAAGAATGTTATCTCCCTGTCAGTAATCCACTTGTTGGGAGAGTTGAACAATGGAGCTGATTGGCTAAGCCATGAAAATGTTCATCCAGGGGAGCAGATGTTGAACCAGAAGGTGTTCAATCTTCTGCGTCAAAGGTTCGGTCGTTCTCAAATCGATCTGTTTGCTTCTAGCCAAAATGCTCAAGTTCAGTGGTTCATCAGCCACTACCAGTGTCCACAGGCAGAAGTAGTAGACGCCCTCTCAGAAGAGTGGATTTTCAGCAGAGCATATACCTTTCCTCCTGCAAAATAAGACACTCAAGAGGAAGCTTTCTTCTAATAGCCCCAGAGTGATCCAGAAGGCCAAGGTTCTCAGTTGTAATATTTTAGAAACACAGTCTCATCTTCTTTTATAATGTCCATATGCTAACTTATTTTGAGATAAGTTATGCAGAAAGTGGGGAGACTTCAGATTGGGTTCTTTGACATATCAAGTCGTGGTGTTAGGAATTTATCAAGGATTTTGGAAAAAGTGTCACATTTCCACACTAGAAACAATTTTCGCATGTTGTAGATTCTATAATTGGCAAGCTAGATGTACAGTATGTTGTTAATACAACAGAGGCATTGTACCCAGATACAGTGGTTGAAATACTTAATGCAATAAAGAAAGCATGTAGTTTAGACTGCAAAAGGGTTCCAGATCAAGTTAATCTGGAGTTATGAAAAAACGTGACACAATTACTATAATGAGCTTGCTCTAATTTTACATGTAATGTAATGTAAAATTGTGAGAATTGGATACTATGTATAAGAAGAAACTATGTATTGAGTACTGTATTATGAAATGGAAGTGTTTTTTTTTTTTTGTATGTCTGATATATTTTCCATCAGTAAAATTCCCCTACTCTTTCTGATATGTTTGTGGGAGTTCCTAGTTTAGATATATTAAATGAAAAGGAGAAAATGGATTTGATTAGTCCTATTTCTTTGCAAGACATCACAGAGGTGATTAAAGAGTTGTGACAGAAAGCATTCCCAGAGCCAGATGGACTTAGTGTGGAATTATATAAAACCTGTCTTCCAGAATTTGGTCCGATTTTAGTAGAATTATATAATGCTATCTTAAGCAGGGAAGAACTACCTAAAAACATAGCACATACTATTATGGTTTTATATATAATAAAGGAGACCAAACTGAACTGGGAAACCAGAGGCCAATTGGTCTGATGAAAACAGACCAAAAGATTTTGAACAAAATCCTTTGTAATAGATTAAATAAGTTATCACACAAGCTGATTTCCCCAGAACAAACCTGTGCAATATCAGGACAGTCGCTAGTGGAAAATTTAATTATAACATGAGAAACAGTGGCTAGTGGTAACTTGGGGTTGTCACAAGGTTTTCTCCTGAGCTTGGATCAGGAGAAAGCTTTTGATCAAGCGTCACATCATGTTTTATTTGAAGCTCTGAAGTTTCATTGTATTCCTGACATATTCATATAGTGGATTAAGTTATTATATAGATTTGCATCCTTACGTCCATTGGTCAATGAATTCTTAGGGCTTTTGATGCAGGCAAAGAGAGGTGTTATTTCATTTATTTATTTATTAATTTATTTATTTATCACTAGGATTACAAATACCTTTGAACCAAGGGTTCTTTTACAAAGGTTCCGCGTCAGCAATGGGTGCAAGCAAAACAGTGGTAAGATACAATACAAGGCCAGGAGGTTAACATAGAAATAAGCAGAAGTAAGATGCAATACAGGTCAGGAGGTTAACTCAGTAGCAAAAGACAGCAGATGTGTATAGACTAGCACAGTAGTAAACAGTCAGTGGCAAATAACAATGCACAATTAACAATACGGATGTATATATAGCAAGACACAGATACAAATGAAAAATATCCTACAGGTGACATAAGTGAAGCAAGGGGTGGGGGATAAGAGGGGAGGTGGAGAAAAGGGGGAGGCAGTCAAGGATTTGACATTGTCGTAAGTGCAAGAACAGAAAGATAAGTGCTAGGTAGTCTGGGGATGGACCAACAAGAGATAGGGTGATAAAGAGGGGAGACAGGAGGAGAGAACTGGGAGGGGGGGTGGAATGGTAGCTGGGTTGGAGAAAGAGAGAGACAGGGAGTAGCAGGGGATGGAGGGGCAGAGAGAAATGGGGAGGGTAGCAAGGGAGGAGAGAAGAGGAGGGAGAGGTGAAACAAAGCCACAAGCCTAGGCAGAGCAGCCACAACTGCTGAGGTCAGTGAGGTGCTGGCAGAGTTTTCATTTGAATGGGCCAAGCCTGTTTTCCATTACAATTTCAGGGGGAAGGTTGTTTAGCAGCAGGGGGGCCCAGGTGTGGAAAGCACATTGAGTCTGGTTGGTATGGCAGAATGGAATGATAAATGTTGCTTTGCGGGAACTGTGCATAAAATGTGCAGTGACTGCGGGCAACATTAAGGCATGAGTTGCAAGGGGGTGTGAGGTTAAGACAAATTTTCTTAGCCAGTAGGCAGGTCTGATAGGTAAGTTTATTATTTAGATTGAGCCAGTTGGATTGCTTGCAGAGATCACATGTATATGTATGCTTCCCTGCACCAGTGAGAAGTCTACAGCATTTGTTAAGGGCTGTCTTGACCTGTTTTAGGGTGGTATCAATGGCAGCCCCATAGAAGCCAAGCCCATAATCAATGATGGGTAGGACTGAGGCAGTTATGGCTGCGTGCATAGCTTCTTTAGTAAGACAGCGACAGTGGCGGTAGAGAACCCCATTTCTTGAGTTGACTGATTTTGAGATGTGTTGAACAATCAAGCTGAAAGACATTGTGCAATCAAGGGTAATACCAAGGTGTTTAAACTCCTGCACTTGCTCAAGTGGCTATTCAAGTTCATTATGTATGGTGACGTTTATGGATCTGTATTTCCTGTGAGAGCTATGGAACAGCATGGACTTTGTTTTTTTGTAATTCAGCATCAGTTTATGTTGGAGAAGCCAGGTTTCAACTAGGCTGAAGTTCGTCTGTAGCACCTTGGAGAGCGAGACAAGGTCAGTATGGGAGAAAAAGAGGACTGCATCATCGGCATAGAATATTAAGTTATTATTGCAAGCTGCAGGAAGAGTATTGATGAAAAGGCTGAAAAGTAGAGGGCAAAGGATGAAACCCAGGGTTACACCAGAGTGGACAGGAAGGGCACTTGAGAGAGACTCAATGATTTTGACTTTTTGGCTCCTTGCCGAGAGGTAACTTTCAAACCATTTGGTTACATCATTAGATAGTCCAAGGAGGAGAGTGAGTAAAGCAGGAGCTGGTGGTTCACAGTGTCAAATACCTTGGTCAAATCAATGAACACCACACCCAGTAGGTGGCCAGTGTCAATCACCTTATGAATATGGCTGGTGAAGTCAAGCAGGGCGGTGGTAGTACTATGGGCTTTTCTAAAGCCATGTTGTTGCAGGCAGAGTAAGTTATATTTGTTGAGGTGTTCAGACAACTGGTCAGCTACAATTCGTTCCAATGCCTTGGAGAGTGGTGGGAGGATAGAGATAGGGTGGTAGTTAGAGAGAAGAGACCTATCATCACTTTTATGAACAGGTATGACCACTGCTGATTTCCAGAGCTGGGGGAATTGTTTATTAGAGAGTGAAAGATTCCGAAGTTTAGTGAGAGGTTGTAGGACAACGTCAAGGGAGAGAGAGAGGAGTTTGAGGTCAAGGGTATCGCTGCTGAAACTGGCTTTGCTTAGCACTTTGTAAAGATATCTTTTAGCTTCAGACATGGATACCCTCTTAAAGTAGAATGGGGGGTATTACTGTGGATATTGATTTTATTATTGAGGCAGTGCCGGGCAGAGTTGTTAAAGAAGTTGGGGGGAAAGATACTGCTAAGATCAGTGAATGCGAGATTAAAGGAGTCCGCTATTTCTTTGTGGTCCTGTATGGTGGAGCCATTAACCTCAATCATAGTAGGGGAGGATTTGCTTGGTTTACCCTTGAGGCTCTTGATGTTCTCCCAGAAGGGTTTGCTATTTCTCCAGGAGTTAGTAAGTTACTGGTTGTAGAAGACTTGCTTGCTCTGCATATAGCTATTGTGCACTGGTTCCTAGCCACCTTATAGAGCTGCATATCATGTGGTTTCCCTGAGTCCATGGCTTGGTGCCAGAGGTTATCTCGGTTTCGCATCATGGAGATGAATTCGGAGTTAATCCAGTGATTGGTAATAGACTGAGTTCTGCATTTAGATAGGGGTGCAAAACTGTTACAAACTTTGTTAAACTGGACAGTGAAGAAGTCAAGTGCTTGGTTGACACTGCTTAAGGAGTCAAGGGGTGTCCAGTCAACTGCTGACAGGGCAGCAAGGAATTGTTGAAGTTTTCCTTTTGTTAAAATTCTGTTATAGGAGAAAGAGGACTTCAGTTTAGGTGCCTTGTTTGACCAGTAGCAAATAACTGGGGAGTGATCACTGAGGGCATCTGGGAGAACTTCTGTGTTAGTGATTCTGCTGGGATGAGAGGTGTGGATCAGGCCAAGTAAGGAGCTACTACCAGACTTATAATTAAACCTAGTGGGAGAAGCAACCATTTGAGTAATATCTAGGGCAGCAATGGCATCCTTATATGGGTTGGCTTCTGGAGCTAGCCAGTTAACATTTAGGTCACCCATTACAATTGTCTCACCATGAGAGGTGCTGTCTTCCATGATGTCTGTGATTATTTGGAAGCCTGTAACATGTTCACGTTGGGGGGATGTATGCTGATGCAACTGTAAGGGATTTTCCCTGCTGGCCCAGGATTATTTTAACTCATAGGATTTGAGAGTTGTTTGCAGAGGGAGGTAATGGGATGACTAGCCCTTTAGGAGTTTCCTTAAATAAATGGCACAGCCACCCCCTCTCTTGGCAATTCTGTTGAGTCGGATCAAGGCATACTCTGGAATGGCTACAGCATTTTCTGGGACCTTGAGAGAGAGCAAGTTTTGTTAAGGTTATAAAGTCTGGCCTATGTTGTAACATCCAGACTTGGAGTGCATCGAGCTTAGCTGGCAGGCTGCAGATGTTAAGAGTTGCCAGCTTGATGGAGCCTTGTTTCTTGTGTCGTTCGTATGCTGAGGTGGGTGGACCAGGGTTTGGGTGTATGTTCCCAGCTAGGAGCAGGAGAAGTGCAATCCTAGCAAGATAGTGAGCAAGGAGCTTGTGAGCCAAATGCCATCTACTTCTGATGGATTTTTTAGCAGATGTGTTACTACAGGGCATGAGCAGGGCCACTGGAAAATTGCGCCTGCAATTTTTTTGCGGAATCCACAATTTTTACCATTCTCCTCAAAAATTTACATGTTCCGCAATGTCTAGCAATTTTTGAGTTTTTATATTGAACTGTGTAAAAAGCATTGACATTTTTAGTAAAATACACTCAAATATATTGACAATTTTGCATGCAGGCTTGGGTTTGGCCAAAACAATGCAGTGCAAGGTAATGCAAGGGGTTTATGTGACACTGATTTCTTTTGAATCCTGGTATTGTTTGGTTTCAAAATCCACTGGCCAAGCATAAGTACACTTAACACTTAACATTTGTTCTGTGTTGAAGCAGTCTATCAGGAAACTTTTTGTTGCCATACAGACTGAAACAAAAGATGGGATAAAAGGTGCAAATGATCCTATTCACTTAAATGGGGTGCGAACTATGAAGCCTTTTTGTAAGTAACAGGGAAGTATTTCCTTGAGAGCATACTTTCATTCAGACTAGTTTTGATTCAAACAGCTGAGGATTTTTGAATGGCCCTGCCGATTTTAAACTTAAATAAGCTAGTTGCTAACAGTGATCTCACTCTTAGCAACTACCCCCTAGATGCTCACATGCAAGCACTACAATAAAAACCTGAATAAAGTCTAAAAACAAGCTTATAAAACACAAAATGTACCTGAATATTTATCTTTAAACAAAATCATTGCAGCCAGAGTAAAACAAAGGTAACTTGCAGGGTACCCTGACTACTGTATGATGAAGTAAAACACATTGGTATTTTTTAGGTAACCAGGTAAGGCCCACTAGGCACAAGTGCCTGTTTTCAGGTGCAACCCAGGAGCACTGAGGAAGTTAAGTGACTTGCTCAGACTCGCACAGTATACAAGTGGAGGCTGTGGGAATCAAACCCAGGTCTGCTAGATGCCGTCAGTTCATTCAGTTTGTTATGCTATCCTCTAGATTATCCTGCCAGCCCCAATAACCCCCAGATTTAATGTCTAAATATGTGATTTCTTCTCTATCTGCTTTTTTTTTTCTCGTACCAAAATGAGTGAATAGCTGGCAGAGCACTGTAAACAGCTGTTGATTAGGCTGCATTATTCTACAGCCAGAAAAAATTTTTTTTTTTTTCTGGCTTTATTTAATATTGATTTGCTGTGGCTCACTTTTATATAATCTATTTAGCACTGTATGAGGCAGATGCTTTTACATTTTGGGAGATTGGCAATGCTTACAATAGCTTATCAGTTTAGTATTCTTTTTAGGAACATAAACTTTTCTTTATGTTTTAAACATATTCAGGTGCCAGTGTGTTCATTTAGCAATTTATACTGACTAATATATGCTGCAGAAAACATTAAAAGATTTATTGTGAAGCACTCAGGGTCTATAGTAGAACCTCCGCAATTTCCCGCAATTTTTGCAAAATGCTCCGCAATTTTGGGTAACCTTTTCCACAATTTTCCAGTGGCCCTGGGCATGAGTAATTGAAGGAGAAGGGGGTACTCGGGGATGGGGAGGAAATTATCTCAGTTATTATTGAAGGAGGCTAGCATGGGAGCACAGTAGTGTGTTTTGGATGGTGGTAGGGTACACCAAGGGATATATCCCAACAGAGAGTGGTGATGCTGGTAAATGAGGGGGGTACTAGTGGAGTTGAGGGCTATGAAAAACAGAAGTAGAGGCAGCATTAGAAAAGTGTTTATGGACATAGCGAAAAGAGGTACAGGTGTCCAAAGCAGAGGGTAAGGAGAGATTGCAGAGCTTATGGAGTTAGGTGGTGAGGGGGAGTAGAACAGGGCTGAGAGGTAGGCAACAGGGAGTGATCCTAATAGTACCGGCCTTGACAGAAGTAGAAGAGGGAGGGGGCAAAGACTGATGAATAGTAATAGACTGACCACACAGTAACTGAAATGAGGCAGAAATTGGATTGAATTGGATTGGATTGGATTGGGTAAGTGTGCTTATATCTGGGCCCTCTAGTGGCTAAAAGATATAATCTGCTAATGGAAAAGTCAGCACTCCAAAAATGTTATAGTTTCCTACTCTTAACAATTCAAAAATGGTTGTAGTTCCCTATGCTAATAATTCAAATTCAGCAGTGGGCACAAAGGCGCATCACAGATTTAGTTGCAGAGGTTAGGAAAAAAAGAAATTTAGGCAGCAGAGAGATGAGCTCCAGGGGACGGTGCCAGGCAGTTCAAATCTCCAGGAGCTGAAGCCAGTCAGGGAGAGACGGAGTGCTGAATCTGCCTATAGTAGACCCAATTTCAGGCACCATCCACCAACTGAGTTCACAGCTAGCAAGCTGGACTGGAGCTGCTTTCCTGAAGTGTACCTGGAATCTTGCTCTTGAGGGCAGGCTGGGGAGCACCCTGCAGCCAGCTGCAAGGCAAGGCTGCCCCTTGAGCCCTTTGTAATATATATCTTTAGATTGGATATTTTAATCCATCAGATAACACAGATAGATACCATAAAAGGGATACATCTATCTAATTTGACAGTTCCTATTAAAATAAGTGCTTATGCATCTAATTTAATATTGTGTATTAAAACAAATGCTTATGTAGATGATACATGTTTATATTTGATGTATCGGCACTAAGATTAATACAGCAGTATGAGGCTGTCTTGGGGGCTAAAATAAATCTAAATAAAATTAAAGTTCTCTGTCTGGGAAAAAATACATTGTAAGAGATTTGTCATATTAGACAAATAACTGTGATTGAGGACTCCCTCACTATATTGGGAATAGAATATGGTGTTGGAAATATGGCAGCCCTGAATAAGTGGTCTAGAACATTTCAGAAAGGGGAAAGAAAGGTAGCAATATGGAAAAATTTACCGTTGTCTAAAAAGAAAAGAATTTAGTTAAAACATTGTTATTTCTACTGTTTTTGCATCTGTGCTTGGTCTTCCCCTTACTCATAGAACTGGAAGTTTGGATTCAAAATATATTTTTCCAAATGATATGGGGCAGCTGACTGAATCCAGTCAAAAGGAATTTTACCTACCTCCCAATCAAGAAGGGTGGTTTGAATATGGTGATCCTGATAGCCTTAGTTTTCTCTTTATTCTTTCAAAATAATATATTTTTTTTATTTAAGGGAGAAGAATCAAGATGTAGTCCGCTGTTGCAAGAATGGGTGATGCCATTTTATTTAATATGGGAACAAGATAAGTAGGTTGTGCCATCTGTTGAAGGGGAATCTCATATCCCTATGTATATTTTGACATCATTGATGAAAATTCATACTGGAAAATTGACCCCAGGACAATTTAGGACTTTAACTCGAAAACAAATATTTCTAGAGATTTTAAATGATGAGTACACTGAACAATTTAAATTTCCAGAGGGAACAGCTAACAACTCTGAAAGTATTTTATTGTAGTTAGTTGAGTCCAGAAGCCCTATGTATGCATGGGACACAGTTTGGCTCAGTTGCCAAGGAAGACTTTGAGTTCAGAATTCACATTAACACAAAAGTCTAACAGAAAGGCATTGTCCAAGGGGCCAGAATCAAACCTCACTAAAATGAGGGTCCTGGACTTCAGAAGGGCTGATTTTAAGAAAATGGGAGAATGCCTCAGGGATACCATAGCAGTGATAGGGAAACTGGGTGGAGCCGAAAACAGTGGGCAAAAATAAGGGAGGGCATGGAGAAGGCAACAAACCTCTGTGTCAGGCAGGTTAGTAAGAGCAAGAGAAAAAAGAGACTGCTATGGTTCTCTAAAAAGTAACAGAGAAAGTAAGGGCAAAAGAGCTAGCATGGAGGTGCACACTAGACTCTTCACAAAAGAAAGGGTCCTACAAGAGCTTGATAAGCTCAGGGTGGACAAGGCAATGGGACCTGATGGCATACATCCCAGGGTACTAAAAGAGCTAAGGGTGGAACTAGCAGAGCCATTATCAAGACTGTTTAGTGAGTCTCTGACCACAGGAGAGGTCTCAGAAGACTGGAGAAGGGCTCATGTGATCCCGCTCCACAAAAGTGGTAGCAGGGAGGAGGCAGGGAACTACAGACCAGTCAGTCTTACCTCAGTAGTGGGCAAGACTATGGAGGCACTCCTTAAGTAGAGGATAGTGCAACACCTTGAATATATAGGAGCACAGGATCCAAGACAGCATGGGTTTACAACAGGAAGGACCTGTCAAACTAATCTCATAGATTTCTTGGACTGGGTAACCAGAGTGTTGAAACAAGAGGGAGCAGTTGATGTCGCTTACCTTGACTTCAGCAAAGCTTTTGATACTGTTCCACATAGAAGATTGATTAATAAGCTGGGTAGGCTCGGGTGGGTCATAAGTTGGTCAACTGGGTGACAAACTCATTGACAGGCAGAAAACAGAGTGGTGGTAAATGGTATACAGTCAAAAGAGATGCAAGTCACAAGTGGGGTACCTCAGGGATCAGTCCTGGGGCCAGCCCTCTTCAATATCTTCATCAGTGACATTGCAGATGAACTGGTGGGTAAGATTTGTCTGTTTGCAGATGACACCAAGATCTGCAACAAAGTAGATGATCCAGATGGGGTGGGCAGAATGAGAAGAGATCTGGATAAACTGGCAAAATGGTTGGAAGAGTGGCAACTGAGGTTTAATGCAAAGAAATGTAAGATCATGCACATAGGGAAGAGAAACCCTGAAGCCACCTATAGGCTGGGAGGGGAGTTGCTGGCAGTCACAAGGGAAGAAAGAGACTTGGGCATCATCATCACAGATGACCTGAAATCATCCAAGCAGACCACTAAAGCAGTAGGTAAGGCTAGGGGAAGTTGGGGTGTATTAGTAGGGGTATCACAAGTCGTAAGAGGGAGGTAATAATCCCTCTTTACAAGACACTGGTTAGGCCCCATCTGGAGTACTGCGTGCAGTACTGGAGGCCACACCTTCACAAGGACATTAACCAAATTGAGGCAGTCCAGAGAAGGGCAACCAACATGGTGCAAGGACTGCATCAGAAAACATATGAGGACAGATTAATGGAGCTCAATATGTATACCCTAGCACAAAGGAGGGAGAGAGGTGATATGATTGAAACATTAAAACATCTTAAGGGCATTAACAAGGTGAAAGAGTCTAACATGTTTCACTATAAGAAAAATAGCAGATCAAGAGGACACAGCATGAGATTAGAGGGAGGCCGATTAAGGGATAATGTGAGGAAGTTCTTTTTCACAGAAAGTGTGGTGGATGCATGGAATGGCCTACCTCAGGAAGTGGTGGATATGAATACAGTGCAGGGCTTCAAACAGGCATGGGATAGGCATAAGGGAGCAATACAGATGAGTATGAATAGATAGGTCATTGACAGAGTAAAAGCCGATAGCACATTCATTAGGTAGAAAAAGAAATCGGCAGACTGGATGGGCTTTGCGGTCCTTATCTACTGTCAACTTCTATGTTTCTATGTTAGAAGGTACAGGATGACACAGATAGAGGAGGATAGGGAGAGATATCAGGAGAAACAAAGGAAGGCAGGGAAAGCAGTTAGGAGCACAAAGGTGCAAGCAGAGGAAGATATTGCCAAGCTAATAAAAAAAGGGGATAAAACATTCTTTAGGTATATAAGACAAAAGAGGAAGACCAAAGGAGGGATAGTAAGGCTAAAAGGGGAAGCAGGGGTTTGTATGGAAGAGGACCAAAAAAAGCAGACATATTAAACAAATACTTTTTTTCAATATTTACAGAGGAAGGGGTAGGTGATGGGATACAGATAAAGGACAAGGGCATTAAAGGAAGGGAGGTGGATACTAGTCCTTTTACAGGGGAGTAACAGTCCTCAAGGAACAAGCACCACTAAAAGTGGACTAGGCAATGGGGCCTGATGAAGTACACTCTAGGATACTGAAGGAGCACAAGAAGGTGCTGGCTGCACCTCTGACAGCCCTGTTCATCCTACCACTAGATACAGGGAAGTACCAGGGGACTGGAAGAGGGAAGATGTGGTCCCACTTCACAAAAGTGGTAATAGGGAGGAGGCAGGAAATTACAAACCTGTCAGCCTGACTTTGGTGGTGGGTAAAGTAATGGAATCACTACTGAAAGAATGCACTGGGAAATACCTTGTGACCTGTGGAATACAGGGGAGAGATCTTGCCAGGCAAACCTGATTGAGTTCTTTGACTGGGTAACCAGGGAAGTGGATCAGAATGGAGTGGTGGATGTGGCCTACTTGGATTTCAGTAAGGCCTTCAAAACCTTTCCACACAGAAGACTGGTGAGCAAGCTGGCAGCCTAGGAGTAGGTCCAAAAGTAGTAAAATAGGTAAGAAATTGGCTAAGCAACAGGAGTCAGAGGGTAGTGGTAAATGGAGCTCACTCTGAAGAAGGCAAGGGGACCAGAAGGGTGCCACAGGGGCCAGTACTAGGCCTGGTCCTCTTCAATGTCGTTACTAGTGACACAGCAGGAGGGCTAGAAGGGAAACTATGGCTGTTCGCGGATCATAGAAAGTCTGCAACAGAGTGGACACACAGTGGGAATGAGGGATGATCTGAAAAAGCTGGAAGACTGGTCAAGGGTTTGGCAACTGGGTTTTGATGCAAAAAAAGTGCAAAACCATGCACTTGGGGCACAGAAACCTGGGGGCAATGTACCAATTGGGTGAGGAGGCATTAGCAACCACAAAACATGAAAGGGACCCACGGGTAATCATTTCTGATGGCCTGAAGGTGGCAAAGCAGTGTAATAAGGCAGTGGGGAAAGCTAGCAGGATGTTCAAGTGCATATGGAGGGGTATCACCAGCAGAAAGAGGAAGGTAGTGATACCCCTGTATAGATCGATGGTAAAGCCCCATCTCAAATACTGTGTCCAGTTCTGGAGGCCTCATCTCCAGAAGGACATAGATAGGGTGGAGGTGGTGCAGAAAAGGGCAACCAGAATTGTGCAGGGCCTGCATAAAAAGCTCTACTAGGAATAACTCAACAAATTAAATATATACTATTTAGAGGAAAGGAGGGAAAGGGAGGACATTATAAAATCGTTCAAATATCTCACAGGTATTAATAAAGTACATGAAGGTAGTATTTTACATAGAAAAAGATGCTCAAGGACATGGGATCACACTATGAAGCTGGATGGGGGGACTCAGAAGAGATGTGAGGAAATACTTCTTCACAGAAAGGGTGGTGGATGCCTAGAATAGCCTCCCAGTTGAGCTGGTGGTGCTAAAATGGTAACAAGATTCAAGCATACATGCATGGGATAGACACAAGGCACTTAGATATAAGGCAATGGGGGCTAGGGGGACTGGAAATCAAGTAGGGTGTGTGGTGGAATGGTAGGCAGGGAAAATAGGGTAGACTAGATGGGCCAAGAGTCCTTCTCTGCCGACAGCTTCTGTGTTTCTATGGATACATGCACAGGGGTCCTGGAAATATAAGAACATGTCTTTTTGGAACATCCTTACATTGTAACATTTTGGGAACACTTCAGTAGATTCACAGGTTTGCCAGAATTATGTATACTAAGCATGGGCCAAGTAATTTTTTTCTGTTGTTAACCCCTGCTTCTGCCTTTCCTAGAAAATTACGCACAAGTTTACTCTCAGCTAGGTTGTTTGCTGCAGACTCTGGTGTCCCAATTTGTCTTGCTACCACTGATATCTTTTTTATTCCATTTTGTTTTAAACTCAAACTTTCCCTTTTTTTTTTTGTTATTTTCTCCTTTATTCTGCTGTGACAGGGCTCATATTAGACCCTGTCCCATGTGTGTTATATAGAAGGAAACCAGAAGCAAGGATCTTATTACTATCTGTACCTCTATATTTTCTTTCTCTCTTTTAGACTGCGGAGTCTTTACCTCTATTGTACTAACCCCTGATTTTCTAGTTTCTCACTTGCTGGGTTCCCTGCTACATAACAGAGCTAGTGAAATGATGGCTGAGACAGGCAGCTATGTCAGAGTGTGACATCAGACTAATGTAATCGGTCACAGTGGTCTAGCCACCTATGAGATGCATCACAGTGTTTGGCCTAGCAACAAGACAGGTCACATGCCTAGCAACCAGCAGCTGTGGCTGTAATAATGCTGGTTGTGATGTCATACTAATTTAGACATCATGCTGTCTGTATAATCTGATGTCCTGAACTGAATTTTTCAGTCTGTGCCTGAGTTTGTGTCTGTGTCGAGACTCACCTGCAGCCAGTGAGGAGAAGGAGAGAGATTTTTGGCAGAGGACAGGCTGCTCATTTCCTGATGGAGAGATTCTTCTGGAGACACTAAATAAGAGATGCTGATATTTTCCAATTAGTTTGTTTTTGTTTTGTGTACAATAAATCACTACGTGTAGTTTTTCTACAACTTCTCCTGGACTGTTCATGCTTCCTGACCTGTAAGCATCCAAAATATTTTGTGCTAGAGGTATCTGGTTTAGTTACAACTGGTGTCATTCTGAGTCAGAAGCCACACCACATCCAGAAACCTCACCACATCCCCCTCTCCCCGTCGGCTCTAGTCTTCCTCGGGAGCACCAAGGAGTTATCCCTCTGCGGTCCGCTCCTACCTGTGCAGTCCTCTGTCACCCATGTAGCCTCAGATTACCCCCCATGTGGGGACAAGGTGGGCCCAACACCCCGACAACTGTGTCTGCCAGAGCCGAGAGGCATTTTCCCTTTTTTTGGGAAGTGGCTGGCGCCCTGATGTCAAGGTGTTGATTTCAATGTCTGCCACTCCCTTACACCTCCTTCTGCTCCTTAATGCTTGCTGTCTCTCCAACCTCTGCCAGAGAGCAGCAGAGTGCTGTACAGGGACCCCTGTTGCTCCCCAGGAGAGGAGAGCTGTCCTCAGGATGCTCAATCCTCTCCTTCCCCTGCCAACCCCCAGTGGCCCGGGCTCATTCCCGAACCCAGGTCGCTGGCATGGTGCGAGGTGTGGCGCTTTTTTTTTTTATACTCAAACTTTTCCTGTTTCTCGCCCAATTCCATGTGCTGCCTGCCCCCCTCTCAATTTTACACTGAGTCATACTAATTAGCATATTAAAGCCCCTTGCTGATTTCCCTGCCTCCCTGCCCTGTCTGCTAACGCCCACTGATTAGCTGAATCCTTAGTAACTATTTTTCCCCCTCTCTGCTTTCTTTCAGCCAGAGGCCCCGCTGGGCACTCCAGCCCCTGCCACAAGTGACTCTCCTCCTTCAAGGGACACGGTTTTGCAGTGCTCAGCTGCCGCCATCCCTCCATGCCTAGATTGATAGACCTCTAGGCCTTTATCTGCTGGCAAATTTCGTATGTTCGTATGCTTGCCCAGCCATCAGAAGATGCCCAGGTACTGCTCTGAAAGCTGCTTCTATGGCCCACTCCTAATTACTTATCTCATTCAGCACCTGCTCCCCTATTGGCCAATTTCTGCTGAGTGTGGCCTGCCACTGGTGGGTTAGATAACTCAGCTCCTAGCTCTCTCCACCCAGTCCCCAGGGGCTTCTCTGCCCAGGCCAGATACTTGGACACTCAGCAGCACTAAACCCACTCTGCTACCACCTAGACTCTCCTGCCTTGTGGTGAATTTTCTCCCTCGCACCCTCCCCCACCTCTGGCCATAATTAAATGTGCTAAAGCCACTCCCCTTACCTTTTCCAGGCCTTGTACTGGCTAAGCCATCGACCATTTCTCTACATCGATTGGCTGCATCTCTAGTTCACCCATCTTGACTACCGCTGACATTTCTTCACTTCATAGCAGTGCAGAACTACTGCCTAAGTCTGGCATAATCCAAGGGTTCCTTCACAAGACTGACAAGTGCCCCCTACTTACTCTCGCCTGTCTGGATCTGTTTGCCTGGCACCAGAGGACAGGAAACGCCCATTTATGTACCGGGGATCTCCTGCCATTCTGCCTTCTGTGACTTAACCTCCTATTTACCCTATCCCATGGTTTCATCAGTTGCCCCACCACCAAGCCTGCTATAAACCCTAGAGACTCCCAACCCAGGTTGTCCTATCCCAGTGCCCACCATCTCCCATAGCTAGCAACATGGCAACCACTCTCAATTTGTGTCTTCTATTCTGCCTGCTCTCTCTGATACCTTAATGATAGAGGGTGCCTACCTATTTCCCACCCTCCCCCCTCACAATATATATCATTGGAACAGCCATGGGTACTACCCCCCCTACCCTAGTGTTACATTGGGAACTGCTAAAATGTGCTACCCCTCTACTTTGTACCCTGTTACTCCACTACAGTACATGATCTATGCATCAAAACAAGCCTAAACATCATGTTGGAAAAAGGGAGCATGTGCATCTTAGTAGGTTCCTTACTCTATTACTAAAAGGTCTGCTCCTCCTCCTTCTTCTGCTAATCTCCAGGAATATCCACCCAAAGCCAGGCCCACAAATTAACAACCCCAACAACAGTCTCAAGCCTGGGACTCTTTCCTTGGCTAGCATTAACATCAGCAGCCTACCCAAGAAACTAGATGTGCTCACTGCCTGGGTCATGCAGCATACTCCCAACATTCTATCAGTTCAAGAGACTTGGTTGTCCCCCCATATCCCTGATAATGCCATTGCAATCCAGGGATACACTGCCTTCAGGCAGGATAGACTCACTAAAAAGGGGGAGGCTATGCTGTTTATATGAAAGAGACCCTCACAGGGCATGCTCTGGCATTACCCCATACTGACACGAATATTCAGTTCCTTGCAATCAAGCTGCTGCTCAGAGCCCACAACAAAGCCCTGGCCATTGCATCAGTCTGCATCCTTCCCAAATCGACGTCCAGTGGACCTAACTCAATCCTGAACTGCATCCACAACCTAAAGCACAACTCTAAGATGATATTGCTTGGTGATTTCAAGGTTAATTGGCTGTCAACCAATGCCAGCAGCTATAAGGGTGCTCTGACTGCAGCCAGCTTCACTCAACTGCTCCAGTCCCCTACAAGGGTAAATTATAGGACTGTGACCAGCATTCTGTTGGACTGGGTACTTACCAAGTGACCTGGCCATATAACACAGACAGAGGTTCTGCCCAACAACATAAGCAATCATTCCCCTGTATTACGTCTTTGGACAAATAAACATGCTAAACCACCACCAAAATCCATCCTTAGTAGGGTACTCACTCATGGGCATCGTGAACCCCTAAGAAATCTACTTCAACAACAAGACTGGACAAAAAATTGACAAAGTTGCTGACATAGATACTGCCCTAGAATTTTTCATCACTACCTTTAATACAGCCTGTGATATACATGCCCCTTTCAAAAAGAGAAGGTCAGCAGTACTGTCAACCCATAGATCACTATGGATCTCCTGCAAAAAATGAAACCCCGTGACAATCTGTGGTATCGGGCTAGGGCCACAGGCAAACATGCAGACATACAGGCATACAAATCCACCAGGAATGCCTGTACCAGAGCCATTCACCTAGATAAAGCAAACTATTACAGAAACATCCTCACTGACGCTTGGAAGGATGGTAGGAAATTCTGGAGCAACCTTAAGGAAATCACTGGGAAAGAATCCAAAACTGCCCCCTCTTTGCTGAATCTAGACAGCACCGTAACCCTTGACCCCACAGTGATTGCCAACATGTTCAGCTCGGCTTTTACTGATCTCAGCCATGTTCTACCTTCAAACTTCTTTGACCCCCCCAGTGCCACTTCCAAGAGGGCACATCCACCATTCTATTTTAAGGCAGTAACGGAACGTGAAGCCAAAAATATTTAACTAAAGTTCTCGGGAAGACCAGATACAGTGCAGACACATTGGACCTGAAGCTCATTGATCTCATGCTCAGTGTAGTCTTATCTCCCCTGATAAAGATCATCAGCAAGTCCCTCATGCTCTCCCAGTTTCCCAGCAATTAGAAGCAATCCCTGGTGACCCCCATATATAAGAGTGGTGACAGAGCCCTGCATGGCAATTACAGACCCATCTCCATTCTTCCCCCACTATCCAAAGCTCTCAAAAACATTGTAGCTGACCAGCTGGTCGAGTACATGGAGAAGTATGATCTCCAATGTCCCCACCAGCATAGCTTTAGAAAAGGGCACAGCACTGCCTCTGCCCTGCTGAAATTCACAGGTTACATCTGGCAGGCTATGGACCAGGGTAAACTTGTTGGCACTACCTTTATTGATCTCTCCAAGGAGTTTGACACAGTTAATCACCCCCTATTGCTGGAACACCTAGCCAAACTAGGCCTGTCTTCTAACTCCATTGGATGGTTCTGCAGCTATCTCTCCAACCATACACAGCAGGTTAGAATAGGTGATGCTCGGAGATCATGTGATGCAGGGTTCCTGGCAGCAGCACTGAAGCGGAGCTCCAGCACCTCACCTCTCTGTTTATTTTTAGTGAAAATAACCTCCTGCAATAGTGATTGCAGCTATTTCTGCTTTTTCTGGAGGGGTAGTGTCACGTTATTGAGGCAATTAGCCCTGTGGTTGCTGGTATTGCAGAGATGGAGTCCGATATGAAGCAAGCCTTGCCTAGGCATACTCCACCAACCTCACCGGAGAAGCTGTCGAAAAAGCAGCGAACTCAAGGGGCTAATATCGGGAAAGTGATGCCCCCAGCTCCATCTACTTCTCCATTAACCGAGGATCGCTTTTTACAAGAAATGCTTACATTCCGAGAGACTCTCTCTCCGATATTTCCTCAGAGCTGAAGTCCCTACACAGTGATTTCACTGGCCTTGCTAGAAGGATGGGGGATACCGAGGCCAGATTGGCTTCAGTGGAGAGGTGGAAGGAGAAAGCTGAGCCTGATTTAACACAACTGCACCAACAAATACAAAGATTGCAGCTGAAGTGTGAAGACCTAGAAGGCAGGAGTAGACAGAAGAACACAGTGATCCTCGGCTTGTCTGAATTGGAGGAGGGGCCAAATATTGGGGCCTTTTTGCAGACGTTTCTACAGAAAGTGGCGGGCCCTTCCCCAATAAGCACCAATTACCAGACCGAAAGAGCACACCGCTCCCTCAGACCACAACCTCCACCAAACGCCTTGCTAATACCAATCATAGTGAGGTTTTTGAGTTTTGTAGAAAAGCAACATGTGATTGATAAAGCAAGGGAGTTGCAAAGTATCAAATGGGAGGATGCTACCTTAAGAATCACCCAGGATCTGCCTCGGGAGACTCATTTGAAACGGGCCGCGTACCATGCCACGGTTAAAAAGCTTATTGCAGCGGGTATCCCCTTCTGCATGCAGTACCCAGCCAAGCTTCGAGTTTCGGTGCAAGGATCCTGGTCCTCATATGATACACCAGAACAGGCCTCCTCAGATCTTTAAGCAAAGCTACCTAGTTTGTTCAAGGATGGTTGAACTCTTATAAAGACTTTAACAGTTTGACTGTTATTCAACTTAATTTTGGTGTTGATTACCTGTTCTTTCTGTCTTGTTGGGGTGGTGTTGGTGGAGCTCAGTGGTATTCCGGGGGCTGGATGCTTGGGGGGGGGGCAAGACTGAATGACGACCGAAAGCGCTCCTGGCCATTAGAGGGCACATGGGAACCTCTGTTACTAGGAACCATTTCCCAAGGGATAATATTCTGAGCCCACAGGGAGTATCCTCTTTACTTTTCCCCCAGCTAACCCGTTAGTAGGAAGATGCGCTGGCTCAGGTCTGTTTTCTCACAGTTTTTCTTCACTAAATTAGGAGGTTTCTACATCATTCTGCTGATTTAGCGCTAGGAGGGGTATATTAAAGTTTTTGGGGTACTCGTATGAGCGAATAGTACCCTCCAAATATGACGCTGTTCCCTGGCTGCTAGTCAAGTTGGAGTCCACTATAATTAACACCTTGTGCTGGATTCAGGATAACCACTGACCAGAAGTTACTTTAGTCAGATTAAGGGGGGCTAAGAGGCTGCATAATCGTGAGGATTATGTGTAAGTGGCACTATAAGGGACGCAGTTTTGTTTTCTTGAGGCTTGGACTGGCAATGCAGGCCTCATGTTTCAGGTGGACCTTCCACCCTTAGAGTGCCTGTACTAGTCGGGGTGCGGAGAGCTCCAACCGTGCTGTCAGGAGGCTGCTTGCATGACTAGGTTGGGGGATGGCGTCTGGATTACTTTTCACGTATGTTTTATTTTACAAGTTACAGTTAGAGCCATCAGGGTTTGGCCACTCACACAAAACATTTTGGCAGGCAGTTATTCCCATCTGGACAGGATGGCCTATTGTAAATAGTTATAGAGGGTTGCCAAGGGTGGGCGGGTGGGGCTTTGGGGATTTTACGGTTTGGTTCACTCTGTGTTATCTGTCATGGAACAGTGGACTTACCGCTCTAAGAGTATACGTGGTGAATGAAGGCAAATTTTCCTTTAAGGAACCAGATTTAGTGTTACGGATCAGGTTTAGGCAGGGGTTTGGGGGGCTGAGGTGGGAGGACATACAGGTCATTTAAGAAGTGTTGGTTTTGTGTTAGGACAAGGTTTTACGTTTCATATATTGTTTGGGGAAGTTTTGGGGGGTGGACTGGAGTGTGCCTTAGGGTTCTGAATGGGGTTATGCCTAGCTCTTTAAGAATATCACAAACACCTGGTATTAATTATGGCTAACTTTCCAATAAAAATAATAACTTGGAATGTTAGAGGAGCAAGGGACGTCTTGAAATGGTTACAAATACTTAAGCACTGTGTTCTCTTAAATACTGATATTATTTTGCTTCAGGAAACTCACTTGACTAATTCAGATTCATTATCCTTACATAGACAGGGAGTGTCTCAGGTTTTTGCAGCAGTATGTTCATCCTCTAGTCAAGGGGTGGCTATCTTGGTCAGAAGGAATGTTGCGTTGGAAGTGGACACAACGTTTACAGACCTTGGTGGGAGATACGTATTAATCAAAGGTATTTTAAACAATATAACGGTGGTTTTTGGTTCAGTTTATGGTCCGGTGGGAGGGGATCCAAGTTTCTTGATGGACCTGGCTAACAAGTTGGCAATGCTCCTACATAGATACATAGATACATAGACAGTGTCAGCAGATAAGGGCCTATGGCCCACCCAGTCTGCCCATTTGAGCTTGTAAGTTCAGTTTGTTTTCCTAGAAGTCTGTTGCCCCTTACCCCTAACCCCCAGAATTCCTTTATGTCTATCCCATGCATTCTTAAATCCCGTGATTGTTTCAGCCCCCACCACTTCCTCTGGCAGGGTGTTCCACTTGTCCACCACCCATTCTGTGAAGAAATTCTTTCTCATGTTTCCTCTGAATAGTCCTCCCTTCAACTTCATCCCATGCCCTCTAGTCCTGGAACATCTTTTCGCTTAAAATAGTGTTTCCTACACCCTGTTCCTCCCTGTAAGATACTTGTATGTCTCTATCATATCCTCTCTCCCTCCTCTCCTCCAGGGAGTACATGTTCAGTTCCTTCAACCGTCTTCATAGGACTTGTGATGCAATCCATGCACCATCTTTGTTGCCCTCCTCTGAACCTTCTCTACCCTGTCTGTGTCCTTACGTGGTATGGTCTCTAGAACTGTACCTGTACTCCAGGTGAGACCTCACTAGTGTCTTGTATGGCAGAATTATGGCCTCCCTTTTCCTGCTGGTGATGCCCCTGCCTATACATCCCAGCATCCCATTTGCTTTACCTGCTGCCTTGTCACACTGTTCCCTACCTTGAGGTCATCAGAGATGATAACCCCAAGATCCCTTTCCTGCTTGGTGCATACTATATCCTCACCCCAACTGATATATTGTGCCAGGGTTTTGTGCCCCATATGCATTATCTTGCACTTCTTTGCATTGAATTTCAACTGCCAAACCCCTGACCATTCTTCAAGTTTCTGCATATCGCTCTCATTCTGTCTACACCCTCTGGTGTGTCTACTCTGTTACAGAGCTTGTGTCATCAGCGAACAGTGAAATTCTGCCTTCTAGGTCCTGAGAATGTCACTGATGAAGATGTTGAATAGGACCGGTCCCAGCACTGAACCCTGTGGTACCCACTGGTCACTCTTCCCTCTGTGGAGTGACAGCCATTTACCACCACCCTCTGTGTCCTGCCACCAGCCAGTTACCTACCCACCACAGTACTGTCCTGCCCACACCCATATTCCCCAGTTTGTGTAATAGTCTTCTATGTGGCACAGTGTCAAAGGCCTTGCTGAAGTCCAGATAGGCCATGTCCACTGCCTCCCCTGATCCACCTCCCTAGTCACCTAGTCAAAATTTCAACCAGGTTGGTCTGACATGACCTCCCTCTGGTGAAACCATGCTGCCTTAGGTCCTGTAGTCATTGACAACCAGATGTTCCACCAATCTCTCCTTCAGTAGTGCTTCCATGATCTTCCCCACTACCAGGTGAGGCTGACTGGTCTGTAGTTCCTGCTTCCTCTTTGTTCCCACTTTTGTATAAGGGACTACATCTGCTGTCCTCCAGTCTTTGGATACCTCCCCTGTTTCCAGTGATTGGCTAAACAGGATAGCCAGAGGCTCAGCCACCACCTCTCTTAGTTCTTTAAGGACCCTGGGGTGCACCCCATCTGGCCCCATTGCTTTATCAACTCTTATTACTTCCAGTTCCTTCAGGACCTTTTCTCGTGTAAAGGGACTTGTGTCCATTTCTGCACCATTCTCACCCCTTGTACTCCCTTCAGACCCATTACCCTCCTCTTCCTCAGTAAAGACTGAGCAGAAATACCTGTTCAATATGTCAGCTTTACTGTTGTCATCCTCCACGCTGCACCCATCCTCCCCTTCAGTCTCACTATCCCTCCTTTGTCTTTCTTTTTCACTTATGTACCTGTAAAGGTTTTGTCCCTCTACCCACTGATTTTGCAATGTGTTCTTCTATCTGAGCTTTGGCTTCCTTATTGACCTCCCTGCCTCCCTTTGCTTCTCCTGGTACTTCTCCCTATCCCCATCTGCCTGTGTCTTTTGTATTGCCTGAATGCAATCTTTTGCTTTCACTTTCTTTGCTACCTCTTTGGAAAACCATAATGGTCTCCTCTTCCTTTTCCTCTTGCTAACCTGCTTAATGCACAATTCTGTTGTTCTTGTAATCACCATTTAAATACTGCCACTGTTCCTCAACCCTGATTCCTGTCCCATTCCCTTAATGCCTCTTTCAAGTATCTCCCCATTTTCCCAAAGTCTGCCCCCTAAAATCCAGGATACGTGTTTTTGTGTGGTTTGGTTCTGCTCTTTCTGTGATTTCAACCCATGACTGGTGGTCACTGTTTCCCAGGTGCTCCCCACTGTTACCCCATCACACTGTCCCTGTTTGTGAGCACTAAGGTCCAGTATTGCCTTCTGTCGAGTTGGTTCCATGACCAGTTGCTTGAGGAAGGCACCCTGAAGGGAGTCCAGGATAAATCTGCTCCTAGTTGATGCTGCTGCTGGGATGCTCCAGTCCACGTCTGGAATATTGAAGTCTCCAACCAGTACTACCTCACCTTGTCTGCCATCCTTTGGATGGCTAGCATCAGCTCCCTATATGTTTCTTCCTCCTGGGCTGGTGGTCTATAGACCACACCTGTGCGGATGGCTGTCCCCATTTTCCTTTCCAGCTTAACCCACAGTATCTCTCCCCCATTTTGTTCCTCCTGGATCTCTGTGGCCCTTATGTCATTTTTCACATACAGTGCCACTCCACCTCCTTCCTGCCTGCTCTGTCTCTTCTGAATATGTTGTAGCCAGGTATGGCCATCTCCCAGTCGTGGTTATCATTACACCAGGTTTCAGTGATGGCCACAATGTCCAGGTCTGACTGCACCATGACAGCCTCCAGATCTTCCATCTTGTTGCTAAGGCTCCTGGCATTTGCACACATGGCTTTCCATGATTTGACCTCCCTAGACTGTTTCACTGTTCTACTCCAGCCCCTTCCTTGGTTGTCATTTATCCCTGGTGCTCCCTCCCTACCTGCCCCTGTGATTTTAGGGGGGTGATTGGAACATTCCTCCAACTCAAGATTTGGACAGAACCTATAGGCCACTGAAGCCACTTTCACCCTCACAGAATGCCCTGCAGGATTTTATGGTCATGCTGGGGTTGGGTGACCCGTGGCACCTCCTAAATCCCACGCAACAGTCATATACATTTTATTCAAATATTCACCAGACCTGGTCCAGACTAGATTATTTCCTAATTAGTGGTTCTTTTATGCCGGGCCTATACCAGGCAGGTATAGAACATATAGTGATATCAGACCATGCAGTGGTATGGGTGGCCCTATCAGTAAACCCTCATACTCGGAGAGAAACAATTTGGAGATTGAATATCCAGTTGTTATGATATGAACCTTTGATCTCTCATATCAAGGAACTCATTGCTGAATTTATGGAACACAATAGTGATTCAGTTCAGAGATATGACCTCCTTTGGTGCTCTTTGAAGTGCTATCTTCGGGGTGAATTTATTAAGGTTGCC
Source organism: Neoceratodus forsteri (assembly GCA_016271365.2). NCBI lineage: Eukaryota > Metazoa > Chordata > Ceratodontiformes > Ceratodontidae > Neoceratodus > Neoceratodus forsteri. The sequence goes on from CM028132.1 coordinate 107,485,285, forward strand.
TCCAGGAGGAGGAAGTTATGAGACTCTAAGACCTTAGTCTTACTATCCCAGATTAAAGAGAGAGAAACGTCTTTGTCTTCGGATACTTCCAGGGGTGCCATGGAGGAGTTGTTGGGCCTACATAATGACTACGTGGAGTTATTAAGGGAAAAGGCAGAATATGCCCTTATAAAAACTAAAGCTAAATATATAGACCAGGGGGAAAAGGCTGGACGGTTGCTGGCTTTATGTTTATGACAGTTGGAAAGTTCCCGTTTAATCCCGTCCATAAGGGCTGCTGATGGCTCCATCAAAACAGAGCCAGATGACATAGTTAAGGTCTTTGAGAGTTTCTATCAGTCGTTGTATGGGAAGTGTCTCACTGATTTAAACCAACAGGATATTAGCAACTACCTAGACTCTTTAAATCTCCCAGTGTTGGAGGACTCATGCCAAGCCTCCCTAACTGTGCCAATCTCCATTGCTGAACTAGAGATGGCTATTAACAGTCTTAGCTCCGATAAAGCGCCTGGACCAGATGTCTTCCCTTCAAACTTTTATAAAACTTTCTCGAAAGAACTAGCCCCCCTTGCTTAAATTATACAGTTATATGTTTGCAGCCGATAAGTTAGATGCATCGCTTATGGATGCCACGGTCATTCTCTTACTCAAGCCAGATAAACCCCACCTGGACCCAGCTAATTACAGACCAATTTCCCTTTTAAATTGTGACATTAAAATCTTAGCAAAATTGCTTTCATTTCGGATAAAGACTTTTTGGACCCAATTACTAAGCCCGGAGCAGGTGGGGTTTGTGGCAGGACGCCCCCCAGCAGACCATCTCAGGACACTTTCACATATTTTCCAGATAGCCCAACCATCCCAGCTCCCAATGGCGGTCATTTCTCTAGATGCCGAAAAAGCTTTCAATAGAGTTAGCTGGGAATTTTTATGGCTAACTTTGCAGAAAATGGGCTTTCCCCTCCAATTCATTGGAATGATACAGTCTCTTTATGTCTCCCCATCGGCCAAGATTTATTGTAATGGGGTGTTTTCCGGGAGATTCCTACTACATTAGGGTACCAGGCAAGGTTGCCCCCTTTCACCCTTCCTATTTAACCTGTACCTGGAGCCTTTACTTCAACACATTAAACAGTCCCCTCTAATTACGGGCATCCCAGCTCATACTCAGGTCCTTAAGCTCTCTGTTTATGCAGACGATATTCTTCTTCACTTAACTCATCCAGCTGCCTCACTAGAGCAAGTTCTAAGGGTGGTTAAACAATTCGGTCAGCTCTCTAATTACAAATTAAATATCTCCAAAACTGAGATCTTCCCTTTGAATAACTTGGCCTTAAAATCTGACGTTACTCACTTAGGTATCAAATGGTCCCCACAGACCCTTAAGTATTTAGGTATTTATTTAGCCAGAGACCTTACTTTGGTACAAAAGCTCAACCTTGATGATCTGGTTAGAGTTATTCAACAGGATTTTATGAGATGGCAGAGTTTATGCCTTTCCTTATGGGCTCGGATAAGCATAATTAAGATGAATATTCTCCCATGCTTGTTTTATCCTCTGAACCTATTGAATTTATGGCTCCCGATTTTCTTTTTTAAGTGTGTGCATGCCATGATTTCTAATTTCATTTGGCTGGGTAAACACCCCCGTCAAGCTTTCCATAAACTTAGTGCTCCCAGACCACTGGGTGGTCTTCGTCTCCCAAATTTCCTTTTATATTACTGGGCAAGTCATTTAACTAAATTGGGCAGGTGGATACCCCAGGGTGACATGGAGTATATACTGATTTGGCTTCAGAGAGATCTCCTAAAAGCTAGTAATGTTAATCCCCTTTCGGTTTATTATTTAACAAAACTTTCATTGCCAAAGTTTCGGATTAGACAACTGGTTACTTCCTTGAAGGTCTTTTTCTCAATGCTGTTCATATCTTAGGATACCAATTAAAGGTGATACAGGGCAGCCAGTCATTTCAAACCCCAACATTAAAGTTGGAGGGATGAATCTTTTACCACAATGGCTCCCACAGTTAAGGTATGTATCTGTGGAGAATTTATTTGCCCAGGATAATCTCCTCTCTTCACCCGATATCCTTAGTAAGTATGATATCCCGAGTTCGATGATTTTTAAGGTATACCTTGTATACCTTGTACTCTTATACTGTGTTACTTTTGCTTACCTAATGTAAAGTGGTTGGTTTTCTCAACCCCGGGTCGCCCCTGAAAAAGGGACCTTGGTCTCAGTGGGCCTACCTTGGTTAACAAAATCTAAATAAATAAATACCAAATGAGACATACTATAAGCACCTTGTTCGGGGTTAACGTCTGACCTTTTTTAGTTAGACCCATCCTAACACAAGATAGCGAACATTCTATAAAACCACATGCTGTTGCTGCAGTGTATGGCTTACTTTTGACCTTTATTTATACTGACTCACTAACGGGTTCATCGATTTGGGAGTCCTTGCTTCCTGGGGTGAATTTGGACTGGGTTAAGATTTGGAAGGACCTCTATATCTATCTCACCCAAGATAGACTCAGACTGACCAATATCATATATTGAATAACATGTATTACACACCCCTGAGATTATGGCCAGACTAGGAGGACTTTAGATACTACCTGCATAAGGTGTGCCAAGAGGAAGGGAATATGGTTCACATATTTTGGCACTGCGAGAAGATAGCTCCACTCTGGCAGGAAATTAGGGCTAAATTAGATCCCTGTTTAGGACTAGAGGACCTGTTTACAGTAGAAGTTTGCCTCCTGGGATGCTATGAGGTTATTAGGGTCAAAAAGCACAAATATCATATGGCCCTAATAGCCATCATTGTCAAAAATCTAGTTCTGAAACATTAATCGGTAATATTTTATAAGAAGTGGTTAAGCGACATGTCCAGCTTTTTCAGAGCTGAACGGTTAATAGCTGGTTTCCAGAATAACATGGCAGGTTTCGATAAGAAATGGGGAAAACTATGCGGTTTATCTACAATAACTGAACGTTGACTACTTAACATTTCCAGTGCTTTACGACAGTGGACGTCTCCTCTCCTCATATATATAATAAATTTGGCACACTCCAGAGCATACCTCTCAACTGTACCACATTTTGAGGAACGTTCCTCATTTTACTTCTCAAAAGCTCCCTGTTCCACATTGTGAGGACTTGTTCCACATTCAAAGTCAACATTTTAAAGCAAAAATCCATAGTAAATGATGCAAAAAATATATTATTCAATTCATAACAGACTTTGTGAGCATAAATGCAACATGTTAACAGTGTTTCAAGCTTCTTAGGTAAAGATTTGATTAAGTGTTCCACATTTTGCCCATTTGTTCCACATTTTGACAAGCAATGTTCCACATTCGGGGGACAAAAGGTTGAAGGTATGCTCCAGAGGGGTGGGGGTGTGGGAAGGGGAGGGGTAGCTGGGGGGGCTTTATTAGTTGATCTATGTATAGATTAGATTGACTTTGTTATTTCGGGTGTACTGTATATATTGGCAACTGATATGCTCATAGTTGGTTGTGTAAAATCAATAAACTTTGAATTTTAAAAAAGAATAGGTGATGCTCTGTCTTCTAAACTTCCAGTCTGCTCAGGCGTACCACAAAGATCAATCCTGGGACCTTTGCTCTTCCACATTGTTTCTTAACAAGCTCCCAGAATACTGCCCCGTACAAGTTCTGCTACATGCAGACGATGCAATAATCTTCACAAAGAACTCTGACTACTCTCAGCTGTTGAGGCAACTTCAGGAAAGTTTCTCAACAGTAGAAGAATGGTTCCTGGAAAAGAAACTGGTGCTCAACTACAAAAAAAAAAAATCTATGCTCTTCCACAGCCCCCACAGCAAACATTGTGCAGAACCACTGATAATCAGGAATTGCTCAGGTACTGCTCTGGAACAGACCCAGTCCTTGAAGTATCTTGGTGTTACTCTGGATTCTTCCCTGTCCTTCAATAATTATATAGACCTTGTTGCCAAAACAGTGAATACCCGCATTAGTCTCCTCTACAAGAAAAAACACTGCCTTACCGATCAAGCCCTCAAGATAGCTATCCAAAGCTCCATAGTCTCTTTAATAGATCATGGGCTGGTGAACTATGGAGCAGCAACTGACTCTGCACTAAAGAGATTATCTATAGCCTTAAATAAGGCCTACATACTTCTTGTAGGGGCTGTTCCTCAGACACACACTTGTGATCTCTATGAATAGACCGAATGGTTGCAACTGCATGGCCGAATTTTCTACCATGCCAGTCTTGCAGTAAAGAAGGCCTCCATTGGTCTGCTGCCCCCTGGAGTACAGAATCTCCTCAACCCTTCATGCAATATACGCCACAGCAGAAGTTCTGACAACTCCTCCCTACAATTCCCTTGGTGTCGTACATCTCAAGGACAGCAGTCTTTTGCTTTCAGAGCCCCAAAATGGTTTAATTCCTTGCCCAGGGAGGTTACTGATGCAGCTACCCTTGGCTCTTTTAACAAAAAGCTCCATGGCTACCTTGTTGCCCAAGCCTCCTGTGACTGTTATGCATAATCCAATATTTTTTTCCCTCCGATTATCCTCCCTGCTTCCTCCCCTGCCCCTTACCTTCCCCACCACACCTACCCCAGCATGCTTCCCTTTTCTCCCACCTCCCTCACATCCTCCTCCCAAACAAATCTACCCCTGCCACCCCAATAAACCTGCATATCCTCCACTTCCCCTGCCTCCCTTCTCTGATTAAATTTCCTCTATGCCCATTGCTCCTATTTACCCTACCATCCTTCTTACTCTACCTACCCCCCCACCTTTCTCTCAACAACCAACCTGGCAGAGCGCACTTCCTGCCTTCCTACCAGCCACTGCCATGAATTTGGGCTGGGGGCTCACACCACTTGCCCCGACACAGCACTATGCTAGACAAGGCCTCTGGCTGCACCTATGGATATAATCTTGTGCAATTCTCTATTTCCAAAAATTTTACTTGTAATTGTTGGTTTCCCTTCCTGCATTTTGTATATACAATTCTATTGCCTATATTTGCATGATTACACTGTACGTTTGTTTAATCCTACTTATTTGTTTACCTGTACCTTGTATTTCACTTATTGTTCTTGATGTGGAATCTATGTAAAAGAGCCTTTGGCTCAAAGGTGTTACTCCAAAACTGATAAATTAAATTAATGTCAAATTAAATTAAAATTGCCAGTTTTTGTTTCATTAAAAAAAGGAGGAGGCAAGGGTTTTGTTTTTGTTTGTTTTTGCTGGGGTTTAGTATCTATTGTAATGTGTCTATAACCCCTAGGGAGCGCTACCCTTAGGGTTACTACCCCTGCCTGCCTCCACTGAGACAGGGTGAGGGGCCCAGATCCGTTGACGGGTGCCTCCACCCAGAGGTTGGGATTAATACGGTCGAGACCGCCTCGGTTACAGCCCTCTGGGTTACTGCAACCCCCTTTTTGTCCCACTAGTGGCTTGCACTGGGTACCAACAATTCTTTTCACCAGTACACTTACCCCCCCCGGGTAGTATCTCTCGGCTCACTCCGGGGACCCCCTGTAAAGTAAGGTACAGTTATATCACAGTCACTATGCAGCAGTTCACCAGGGATGCACAAACCAGCCAGGATGTAGTTGCAACACGATAATCTGATTTATTAAAAAAGGGGGGATAACAAGGAAAAGAGGGGGGAATCAGGTTAATTAGCTTATACTATAATGATCTACCTAGGGCTCTGTGCACAGGCCTAACCCTAAGATTTACTGTCCCTGGGTACCCAAGCCCTAACGGCTAGTCCAAACGTGGCAGCTGGTTGGGGCCCTTAACACAGATAAACATTACCGTCCTGAGCAGATCAGAATAGGAGAAAAGTTTAATTAGGCAGTCAGCAGTATAATAATGCACTGGAAACCACTGTGTACACACTCTGCAGGGAGCTACCCTGAATCAGTACTCAAAACCCCAGCAAATAACGATTCCTTCAGCACTGTCAGGACAGAGCCTGAACTTCACCAGCCTTCTCACACATTTATATGGCAACAACAGAGGGGTACCATACCAGGCAGCTGCTTTCAACCCTTCCCAACTTGCAGAAAATCTTAGACAGCAAACGGCAGCTTCAGCATCACAGGCGGACCGAGCGCGACTCAGCAATTCTCTCCAGTCCTCTCAGGTTGAGCCTGGTAGGTAGCTGGGCTGGCACCAGCCTTCTGCGACCGCACACTGGCAGATTTAGTCTGAATTGCTTGAACGGGCAAGAAAAACGGCCGCCTAGGCCTTCACGCGCTTCCCGCGTGAACTCTCACACATCGCAGAAGCACAAAGCTCCTCTCTTCTCCTCAGCCACAATGCATCTGGCCCCAGAAGTAAGGGGCTCTTCCTTCAATTTGGGCACTACCCAAATAGTGGCTGGCATACCTGTCAGTCAACCAGTTTTTTGCCCCTCAGTAGTGCGAAAAAGCGCCATAGCCCATAATGCCTTTCCCCACTTACAAGCAGTTCCTCTATTGGCCAGACAGCTTCCCATAGTCCCGAGGTACTGATTGGTTCAATTCAGCAGTTCTGGACCATAATGGAGGAGACAATCGAAACAGTCTTTACTGCAAAGGAAGGCAGGTTAGAACCACTACATTATCATTATTATTTTACGTTATTTCAAGCAAACAATCACATCCTCCAACAGAACTCCCTCTGCACCACTAGCGATGGCAGAAGGGAGTCATTCTTTCAGTGTCCCGGGCGGGACTCGGGCATACAAGCACGCAGCCCCTTAAAGGGACAGCTCACAAGGCTTTTAAATTGCTCACTGGTTACCCATTTAAACGGCTTTACGCCCGATGACCAGCTAGGCATGGAGCATGGAGACAAACTCCGGGAAAGCTTTCAGGAACCCCCACTTGCAAGGGGGTTACACCCTCCCTAGCCTGGAAAAACTTGGCGTCCGTGTCAAGTAATTACCCTTGAGTTACTTTAAGGCAAATATCTTAGTTAACACTATATCACACTTTGCATTACATACATGAATATTAGATTTATAGCATACTATGGTTTATACAACATTATACGCACAAACTCCTGTTCCCTTTTTTTTTAAATCAGGTCATTAGTTCCTGCTCATGACACCGGGACTGGGGGGACCCCTCCCTTTCAGTTACTGGTGGGTTACCTAAAGCAGGGGCACCACACTCAAAAGGTAATACTAACAATCTGGAGTTATCCCCCAAAGCTAACTTAGGCAAAGAACTCGGGGACACATACACCCCTTTGTGGACCACATTTAAGGGCAGGTCCACCGGCTGACCCAGAGACTCATAACTCAACTTTATTACCGGCCTTATTTCTCGGCCGGATCACCTAGGGGTCTCGGGGACCTTGAAATGGGCCCTGATTCCACCTCAGTCTCCTTGACATTAGTGACGGAATCTCTATGGGGAAAAGGGCTCAGCACTCATAGTACTATTGGGGCCTGACCGTCTATCCCCGGACTCACCCACTGGGCTCAGCTGGGGACTGTCTAGGTAGAAGTGAGGAACCATCAGGGCATTCAAAATATTCTTCCGGTTCTGGCCTATCACTTGCTTGTTCCCCCCATCTCACTCTCTTCCTCTGAAAAGTCAGACAATTCAGCCAGGCCAGACAGTTCAACCCTGCTCAAGGATCCCACCTCCTGGGCGTTGTTGCCACCCGATTCAAGGTCTGGAAGCATGGGTCCTGGAGACAAAGCTGGGGGCTGTGGTTTCTACAAGACTCAGGGGCCCCGGTCCTAATAGGGTACATGGTAGATTGCTTCAAGTCCCTCAGCAGTTCCCGTAAATTCCTGACCTCGGCCCTCAACTCACTCTCTATGTGGAGGTCAGAGGAAATAACTCGCATTCCCGGAGTACCTGGAAAATCTGAGGTTCCCTCAGACCCTCCGGACAGACCGGTCTCCTCGGGGATGTTAGGCTCAGGGGTCCCACTAGGGTGTACCACCCCCACACACATGGCTCCCACCCCTCTTCATCAGTCTCCACTTCCCTAATTTCCCTCATTAATTGACAATATTCAGGCGGGGTGGCCCACCGATCCTGTAGCTTAAGTTTCAGCAGTATTACACTAGAAAATCTAGCAGACTTTAGAATATGTTCTAACCGGACCTGATTCAGGGCTGCGGCAGTGATTCCCCCTTTTCTATAGGCCTTCTGCAAGGCCCGCTCCACTCTAGTGACAAAAGCAGACAGTTTCTCATTTCTCCACTGCTTAGCAGACCTGAATTTCCATAATAAGTCTTCACCAGTCTCGGTACTCCCAAAAACCCCTTCTAAAGCAGAGAGATACTCTGCAGCGGTGGCTTCCGGATGGGTGGCCCAGAAGAATCTAATAGCTTCTAAAGCAGGGCCCCTCAAACTCTCCATCAGCCTCTTCCTTTTCTCCCCCTCAGAACATTGCCATTCCTGGACTAGCCTCCAGGTCATCCTCCTCTGGAGGCACCGGCACAGTACCAGAGAAAAGTTTTAACTTATGGTAAGAATCGAGCTGTATGGGTGGGACCACCAGGGGCAGGGAAGCCAGCACAGAACTCTTAGTTGGGCAAGGGGAAGTGCCAGGGGAGCCCTGAGGGGTAGCATCACTGGATAAATCTAAGGCTTGAAGCAGCTCCTGGGTAGTTCTCCCCTCCACGGCCAACAATTTAAGCAGTTTGTCTTTAAAACTGTTCATTTGAGGAGACCCCCCAGGAATAACTGACCCACTTCGAATATGAATTAGCCTCCATCCCTGTGAAGCACCCTCTGGATAAATCACAGGAGGTACCTTCTCAGGGTCGATGGCCACACTGCATAGAAGTAACACCTGCAACGTCTGGTCAAGCAAATCAGCCATATGCCCTTTTACCTCCACTTTGCCCAAACATTTTACTCGCTCTGCAGCAGAAATGATGTCAACAGTTGGGGTTCCCAAAGGCACATCTAACAATAACACAATCTTCTGGGAGTCTAGCTCTTGGCTTCACCCCACCCCATCAGTCTGTGTACCATGGTCTTGATGGGTCCCAGTTTAATTTTTTCAGCATATCCCCTTCCATTTTTTCCATTTCTTATGTGCTTCCCCACTTGGCCACTAGGGGACGCTGATCCCAGTGGAGCCTCCAATTTGTAACCCCTAGGGGGCGCTACCCTTAGGGCTACTACCCCTGCCTGCCTACACTGAGACAGGGTGAGGGGCCCAGATCCATTGACAGGTGCCTCCACCCAGAAGTTGAGGTTAATATGGTCGAGACCGCCTCGGTTACAGCCCTCTGGGTTACTGCAACCCCCTTTTTGTCCGACTAGTGGCTTACATTGGGTACCCACAATTCTTTTCACCAGCACACTTACCCCCCCCGGGTAGTATCTCTCAGCTCACTCCGGGGACCCCCTGAAAAGTAAGGTACAGTTATATCACAGTCACTATGCAGCAGTTCACCAGGGATGCACAAGCCAGCCAGGATGTAGTTGCAACACGATAATCTGATTTACTAAAAAAGGGGGGGATAACAAGGAAAAGGGGGGGAATCAGGTTAATTAGCTTATACTATAATGATCTACCTAGGGCTCTGTGCACAGGCCTAACCCTAAGATTTACTGTCCCTGGGTACCCAAGCCCTAACGGCTAGTCCAAACATGGCAGCTGGTTGGGGCCCTTAACACAGATAAACATTACAGTCCTGAGCAGGTCAGAATAGGAGAAAAGTTTAATTAGGCAGTCAGCAGTATAATAATGCACTGGAAACCACTGTGTACACACTCTGCAGGGAGCTACCCTGAATCAGTACTCACAACCCCAGCAAATAACAATTCCTTCAGCACTGCCAGGATGGAGCCTGAACTTCACCAACCTTCTCACACATTTATATGGCAACAACAGAGGGGTACCATACCAGGCAGCTGCTTTCAACCCTTCCCAACTTGCAGAAGATCTTAGACAGCAAACAGCAGCTTCAACATCACAGGCGGACCGAACGCGACTCAGCAATTCTCTCCAGTCCCCTCAGGTTAAGCCTGGTAGGTAGCTGGGCTGGCACCAGCCTCCTCCGACCGCACGCCAGTGGATTTAGTCTGAATTGCTTGAATGGACAAGAAAAACGGCCGCCTAGGCCTTCACGCGCTTCACGCGCGAACTCTCACACAGCGCAGAAGCACAAAGTTCCTCTCTTCTCCTCAGCCACAACGCATCTGGCCCCAGAAGTAAGGGGCTCTTCCTTCAATTCAGGTGCTACCCGCTTCTAGTGGCTGGCATACCTGTCAGTCAACCAGTTTATTGCCCCTCAGTGGTGCGAAAAAGCGCCATAGCCCATAATGCCTTTCCCCACTTACAAGCAGTTCCTCTATTGGCCAGACAGCTTCCCATAGTCCCGAGGTACTGATTGGTCCAATTCAGTAGTTCTGGACCATAATGGAGGAGACAATCGAAACAGTCTTTACTGCAAAGGAAGGCAGGTTAGAACAACTACATTATCATTATTATTTTACGTTATTTCAAGCAAACAATCACATCCTCCAACAGAACTCCCTCTGCACCACTAGCGATGGCAGAAGGGAGTCATTCTTCTAGTGTCCCGGGCGGGACTTGGGCATACAACCATGCAGCCCCTTAAAGAGACAGCTCACGGAGGCTTTTAAAGTGCTCACTGGCTACCCATTTAAACGGCTTTATGCCGATCACCAGCTAGGCTTGGAGCATGGAGACAAACTCCGGGAAAGCTTTCAGGAACCCCCATTTGCAAGGAGGGTTACACCCTCCCTGGCCTGGAAAAACTTGGCGTCCGCGTCAAGTAATTACCCTTGAGTTACTTTAAGGCAAATATCTTAGTTAACACTATATCACACTTTGCATTACATACATGAATATTAGATTTATAGCATACTATGGTTTATACAACATTATACGCACAAACTCCTGTTCCCTTTTTTTTTAAATCACGTCATTAGTTCCTGCTCATGACACCGGGACTGGGGGAACCCCTCCCATTCAGTTACTGGTGGGTTACCTAAAGCAGGGGCACCACACTCAAAAGGTAATACTAACAATCTGGAGTTATCCCCCAAAGCTAACTTAGGCAAGGAACTCAGGGACACATACACCCCTTTGTGGACCACATTTAAGGGCAGGTCCACCGGCTGACCCAGAGACTCATAACTCAACTTTATTACCGGCCTTATTTCTCAGCCGGATCACCTAGGAGTCTCGGGGGACCTTGAAACAGGCCCTGATTCCACCTCAGTCTCCTTGACATTAGTGACGGGAATCTCTATGGGGCAATAGGGCTCAGCACTCATAGTACTATTGGGGGCCTGACCGTCTATCCCCGGACCCACCCCACTGGGCTCAGCTGGGGGCTGTCTAGGTAGAAGTGAGGAACCATCAGGGCATTCAAAATATTCTTCCGGTTCTGGCCTATCACTTGCTTGTTCCCCCATCTCACTCTCTTCCTCTGAAAAGTCAGACAATTCAGCCAGGCCAGACAGTTCAACCCTGCTCAAGGATCCCACCTCCTGGGCGTTGTTGCCACCCGATTCAAGGTCTGGAAGCATGGGTCCTGGAGACAAAGCTGGGGTCTCTGGTTTCTACAAGACTCAGGGGCCCCGGTCCTAATAGGGTACATGGTAGATTGCTTCAAGTCCCTCACCAGTTCCCGTAAATTCCTGACCTCAGCCCTCAACTCACTCTCTATGTGGAGGTCGGAGGAAATAACTCGCATTCCCTCAGTACCTGGAAAATCTGAGGATCCCTCAGACCCTCCGGATAGACCGGTCTCCTCGGGGGTGTTAGGCTCAGGGGTCCCACTAGGGTGTACCACCCCCACACATGGCTCCCACCCCTCTTCATCAGTCTCCACTTCCCTAATTTCCCTCTTTAATTGACAATATTCAGGCAGGGTGGCCCACCGATCCTGTAGCTTAAGTTTCAGCAGTATTACACTAGAAAATCTAGCAGACTTTAGAACATGTTCTAACCGGACCTGATTCAGGGCTGCGGCAGTGATTCCCCCTTTTCTATAGGCCTTCTGCAAGGCCCGCTCCACTCTAGTGACAAAAGCGGACAGTTTCTCATTTCTCCACTGCTTAGCAGACCTGAATTTCCATAATAAGTCTTCACCAGTCTCGGTACTCCCAAAAACCCCTTCTAAAGCAGAGAGATACTCTGCAGCGGTGGCTTCCGGATGGGTGGCCCGGAAGAATCTAATAGCTTCTAAAGCAGGGCCCCTCAAACTCTCCATCAGCCTCTTCCTTTTCTCCCCCTCAGAACATTGCCATTCCTGGACTAAAGGGGTGGCATAGTCCATCCAAGCCTCCAGGTCATCCTCCCCTGGAGGCACCGGCACAGTACTAGAGAAAAGTTTTAACTTACGGTAAGAATCGAGCTGTATGGGTGGGACCACCAGGGGCAGGGAAGCCAGCACAGAACTCTTAGGCGGGCAAGGGGAAGTGCCAGGGGAGCCCTGAGGGGTAGCATCACTGGATAAATCTAAGGCTTGTAGCAGCTCCTGGGTAGTTCTCCCCTCCACGGCCAACAATTTAAGCAGTTTGTCTTTAAAACTGTTCATTTGAGGAGACTCCCCAGGAGTGACTGACCCACTTCGAATATGAATTAGCCTCCATCCCTGTGAAGCACCCTCCGGATAAATCACAGGAGGTACCTTCTCGGGGTCGATGGCCACACTGCATAGAAGTAACACCTGCAACATCTGGTTAAGCAAATCAGCCATATGCCCTTTTACCTCCACTTTGCCCAAACATTTTACTCGCTGTGCAGCAGAAATGATGTCAACAGTTGGGGTTCCCAAAGGCACATCTAACAATAACACAATCTTCTGGGAGTCTAGCTCTTCAGCTTCACCCCACCCCATCAGTCTGTGTACCATGGTCTTGATGGGTCCCAGTTTAATTTTTTCAGCATATCCCCTTCCATTTTTTCCATTTCTTATGTGCTTCCCCACTTGGCCACTAGGGGACGCTGATCCCAGTGGAGCCTCCAATTTGTAACCCCTAGGGGGCGCTACCCTTAGGGCTACTACCCCTGCCTGCCTACACTGAGACAGGGTGAGGGGCCCAGATCCGTTGACGGGTGCCTCCACCCAGAGGTTGAGGTTAATATGGTCGAGACCACCTTGGTTACAGCCCTCTGGGTTACTGCAACCCCCTTTTTGTCCCACTAGTGGCTTACACTGGGTACCAACAATTCTTTTCACCAGTACACTTACCCCCCGGGTAGTATCTCTCAGCTCACTCCGGGGACCCCCTGTAAAGTAAGGTACAGTTTTATCACAGTCACTATGCAGCAGTTCACCAGGGATGCACAACCCAGCTAGGATGTAGTTGCAACATGATAATCTGATTTATTAAAAAAGGGGGGGATAACAAGGAAAAGGGGGGGGAAATCAGATTAATTAGCTTATACTATAATGATCTACCTAGGTCTCTGTGCACAGGCCTAACCCTAAGATTTACTGTCCCTGGGTACCCAAGCCCTAACGGCTAGTCCAAACATGGCAGCTGGTTGGGGCCCTTAACACAGATAAACATTACAGTCCTGAGCAGGTCAGAATAGGAGAAAAGTTTAATTAGGCAGTCAGCAGTATAATAATGCACTGGAAACCACTGTGTACACACTCTGCAGGGAGCTACCCTGAATCAGTACTCACAACCCCAGCAAATAACGATTCCTTCAGCGCTGCCAGGATGGAGCTTGAACTTCACCAACCTTTTCACACATTTATATGGCAAAAACAGAGGGGTACCATACCAGGCAGCTGCTTTCAATCCTTCCCAACATGCAGAAGATCTTAGACAGCAAACGGCAGCTTCAACATCACAGGCGGACCGAGCACGACTCAGCAATTCTCTCCAGTCCTCTCAGGTTGAGCCTGGTAGGTAGCTGAGCTGGCACCAGCCTCCTCCGATCGCACGCCAGTGGATTTAGTCTGAATTGCTTGAACGGGCAAGAAAAACGGCCGCCTAGGCCTTCACGCGCTTTCCGCGCGAACTCTCACACAGCGCAGAAGCACAAAGTTCCTCTCTTCTCCTCAGCCACAACGCATCTGGCCCCAGAAGTAAGGGGCTCTTCCTTCAGTTCGGGTGCTACCCACTTCTAGTGGCTGGCATACCTGTCAGTCAACCAGTTTTTTGCCCCTCAGTAGTGCGAAAAAGCGCCATAGCCCATAATGCCTTTCCCCACTTACAAGCAGTTCCTCTATTGGCCAGACAGCTTCCCATAGTCCCGAGGTACTGATTGGTCCAATTCAGCAGTTCTGGACCATAATGGAGGAGACAATCGAAACAGTCTTTACTGCAAAGGAAGGCAGGTTAGAACCACTACATTATCATTATTATTTTATGTTATTTCAAGCAAACAATCACATCCTCCAACAGAACTCCCTCTGCACCACTAGCGATGGCAGAAGGGAGCCATTCTTTCAGTGTCCCGGGTGGGACTCAGGCATACAACCATGCAGCCCCTTAAAGAGACAGCTCACGAGGCTTTTAAAGTGCTCACTGGTTACCCATTTAAACGGCTTTATGCTGATCACCAGCTAGGCATGGAGCATGGAGACAAACTCCAGGAAAGCTTTCAGGAACCCCCATTTGCAAGGGGGTTACATGTCTTTGGATTATTTTGTATTAGTTGGTATGGTTTTGTTTCAGTTTTTAGGTTTTGTGAATGTATTGTGCTATAATTTTCAATAAAAAAAATTCCCCTACTCTTTCTGCAGGGGTCCTTGCTGACTTCCTCTATGGAGGAGGGTAAGGAAGATGGCAGTCGAACTGGTACAGAAGTGCACCCCTCTCTTTCTGCACAAGCCTTTGTGCAGGCAACAAATCCAGACATGGGCTCTGATAAGGATTTGGGGGCAGAGGTGACATCTGAAGAAGGTAATATAGTGCTGTGGTTTAGGGCACTGAGCTGCAAACCTGCACACCTGGGTTTGAATCCCACAGCCCCCAGTTGCATACTGTGTGACCCTAAGCAAGTCACTTAACTTCCTTGTGCTCCCAGGCTGCACCTGGAATCAAGCTTCAGCTTAGTGTGCCTTTCCTGGTTAAACAATGTCCCCTTTCCCTTTTCCTTGAAGGTGTACCTGAGATGCACCTGAAGCCAACACTGAATATATGGATGGATCAAGAAAAACTGTTAGACATCCAGACTGCAGGACCAGCCCAGTGACCTACTGCTGTGCTGATGACCTGGGCTCAGAAGCAAGCCTAGGAAGTCACACTGGGGGACAGACTATGGCTGAGGCAGCTGCCACTCTGTAGTGTGTCTTGGTCAGGGAGGGCTGACTACAGACTCTGCCACCACAGAGACCTCTGTGGCTGGGCCAGAGAGCTTGCTCCTGCTGCACAGAGGACAGCTGCACCTGTATGAGGCCAGGCATGGTTCATGCCAGGGGAGGTGACAGCAGAAAAAATTAGGGGAAAATGGCAGAACTCAAGCTTCTTGACATTCCACCCGCCTGCCCTGACCCGCACCACCACCTGGACCACCATCCACACTAGATTATCCTCCCAATGAGGGGAGGATTGCCCTCCCCTTCCTGGCCACACCACCCCACCATGGGGGGGGGGGTCTTTGGATCAAATAAGTACTGGGAAGGCAGTAGCCAGTCGTGGGGGTGGTGACATGTAATTGAGCTAGCGGCCCGAGTTTGGCCAAAGGGAGAGAAAAATACAATATGAAAAAAAGAACCCCAGATTGCAGAATGAAAACCTTACTTACTGAGAATTATGGCAGAGGAAGAAGCAAAGTTCCAACATCAATAGGAGTGCTTGCTACAGGCAGGGCAGTGAAGTAAGACCCCCCCCTCCCGTTGGTGTATTTGACAGCAATGCTTTTGATGTTTGCTGCAGCAATCAGCTGAGTGGCCCTGTCACTGCACAGCAACGTAGACTGGGAGCTGAAGGCCTCGTAAAAGGAAGACAACAAGATCCTGAACTTTCCTCTTTTCAACTGGAGGAATCTCTAATTAAAGCAGGGTGGTCAAACAGCCCAGTAACACAGATTTGCAAGGCAAACTGGCAGGAGACTGTTTCAGAGCAACAGACACTGGCAAGCTGGACAGTGGCAGAGACTGCAAATTTAAAACAGTGCTCTGAACAGGAAAAGTGGGATGTTCCTAAACAAATGGCAAGCCAAATACAAGCACCAGAGGGTGGTAATGAAAATGGTGCAAAGCAAAATAAACAAGCATTTGTCAGTCTCGAATGTTGCTTGCTTGTATGTGTTGTTTAGGTATTTGGAAGTCATTGGAGCGCAAATATTGAAAATGCGTGAACTTACGAGCGTGCGTAGGAACTGCGCAATGCACGCTCGTAAAACAGTCATTTTAAGGAATTTTTTCACCAAATTTTCAACATAGTTATTTTAAGACCTTTGCTCATGAACAGTGTCACAGTGATTTTCTTAATGTGTCCCATACATGGATTTAGCACACCGACTGTGCCATTGTTCGCTACATAGGCGGAAACACATTTTAGGCAAGATGTGAAAATGACAGCTGCACTGCTCATAAGGAGGTGTGGTAAAATGGCAATTTTGAAAATCTGGAGTGAAAATATTGAAAATTACTAAACTTACGAAGTGCATGAGGAACTGCACTACAACGACGCTCATAAAACAGTCATTTTAGGAACTTTTTAGCCAAATTTTCAACATAGCTATTTTAAGACCTCTTCTCATGAACAGTGTCCTGTTATTTTCCTATGTGTCCCACACGTGATTTCACACCCAACCTAAGCCATTGTGTGCTACATGGGCGGAAACACGTTTGGGCAGGATGTGAAAAATGACAGCTGTACTGCTCATATGGAGTGTGGTAAAATGGCAATTTGAAATCTGGGTGAAAATATTGAAAATTGCAAACTTCACAGGCGTGCATAGGAACTACAGCGACACACGTGTAAAACCGTCATTTTGAGAATTTTTCCCAAATTTCAACATAGGCTTTTGAGAGCCCACCTTATGAACACTGGCAGTGTTGTTTTGTTAATTGGCCCCGAAAGATGATTTTGCAGAGTGACAGCGAAATCACTCTTCGGGCCCGATTAACACCATGACAATGCAAGAATTCATGAGGAGGGTCCCAAAAACCCCATGTTGAAAATTTGGACCCAAAATTCCCAAAAATGCCTGAGATATGCAACAAAGTTGAAAAAACCCTATTTATTCCATTATACGGTTTACCAGCATTTCCTCAGTTCGCAGTCGGCTTTGAAGAGTGCAGACATGTTCCTGGTCCACCGATGATCATCACGCCGAGCTCCAGAGGTAAGTATGGGGTGAAGGTGTGTGGGAGGCAGGGTACAGTGGGTGGGTGCGGGTGGGGGCAGTGAGACCAAGAGGTACCGCTTTTTATTTACAGGTTTTTGTGTTTTTTTTAATTAAGACGACGCGGGACATTTGCCACGCTGGGTGGGCTCCCAGCATGGCAGCTGGAAAGGCTGTTTTGGGGTCTGGAGCTGACAGGAGATTGGGCACCCCCATTGGCCATAACAAGATTTGCCACGCTGGGGGTGGGCTCCCAGCGTGGCACCTGGAAAGGTTTGGGAGGGGCGTGCAGAGGTGGAGCCGATGGGGGATTGGGCACCCCCGTTGGCTATAACATTTTTGCCACACTGGGGTGGGCTCCCAGCATGGCACCTGGGCAGCTCTTGTTGGGGGCGTGGAGCCGACGGGGATTGGGCGCCCGTTGGCCATACAGTGTGTGGGGAGGGAGCACATCAGCACGCATATGCTATGTGCTCGTGTGTGTGGGGAGGAAAGCTCTGCTCACTGAAGCAGAGCTCTCCCTTTCAACTGTATGCCACTGCATTTTTGACTGCATTCATAGACAGCTGCAGCAGTCATAGGAGGAACTGCAGCCACACCTGCAAACTCAGTGACTGAATTGGAAGACGGGGTGCCACACCTCTGAAAACTCGGATGATGACACTATGTTTCTTGCACATGCGTGCAAGCAACATAAAAATGTAAATGAGAAAACAGGGAAAGTACCAGTTGAAGCTCTGTTACTTACTGTAGACTTGCCTTAGAGAGAAGTAAACATGATGCAGGATAAAATGGAACAAAATCCTGAATGCTTCCCTTTTAGTATAAAATCACAGAGTGCTGAACAAACTCTAACTACCAGAGAAATCTTACCAATATAAAGTGAACTGACAAATGAGGATACAGATGCTGTACAAATGACTCAAACAAACAATACCATGACGACAGAAAAGAACAACCCTGATACTGCAGGAAAGACCTACACAGACCTATAGATAATGTATCTGACAACCAGAAGAAAAAAGAACAGATGCAAGACGTATGTCAATACTTAATGTAAATGCGCAAAACTCTGAAATAATCAAGGGAACAGGCCATAACATTTACCTTATATAGACTCTGAAAGTCCAGAACCATCAAACAGACAGGAGGGAAGGGGAGGCCCAGAACAAAGCCATAGTAACACCTAAACCTTTAGAATGGTTGATTTGTTTTACAAAGGGGGAGACTACAAAGAAAAATAAATATTTGTCAATGCTGAATGTTTGCTTGCAGTGTAACAGGACTTTAAAGAGCCCCTGATATTGTTGGTACAACTCTGAAAAGCATAATTTCTAGACACAATTTGGCTTGTAGTTCACCCTTTTTTGTAATTGTCACCCTTATTTGTTTATTACTAAGGACATTTGCATGGAAACAGGATCTCTGCCCTATTTGCTCTGATTGTTTGACTACTTCTGCAATCACAATTCTTTTTCTGACATCCCAATCTTCTGCTGTAGAGATAATTATGATGTCATAAATTGGGCATTTCAATGTCAGGTGTACACTGGCAGCCAAAGCTAATAAGGTCCAAGGGACAGAAATCTTGTTTTTGTATCACTTCCCTCATTAATAAAGACAACAAGGAAAAGGATTGTACAAGACACAGTTCTGGTTAAATGGTACAGAGGGTAAAAGCACAGAACTATAAAACAGTGGGCTGCAGGTTCAGCCCCCCTCAGGGCGATAAACAATATTGTGTAAGGAAATATGCACTACAGTAAACTTGTAACTGGACCAATAGCGTGGAGGGCTGATGCACTGGAAGCTTCATCTCCCACTCACACCAGTGACTTGGGTTCAAGTCCCAGCTAAGACACTTATTTCCTTCTGTCTTCTGTTTGTTAGAGTTCAATAAATATGCTCACTGCACCCTTGTGACTGAAAATGTAATAATTTGTGCAGCTCCAAGTTGTGCATTAGAGAAAGAGTGAGGTGCCTCAGAACATCCCAGTTTCCAGTTGCTTTGGTGGTGTAGCTGGTGCCGCAATCAGAACAGTAGTCAGGGTGGCCTAGGTTCAAGTCTCAGCTAAGGCACTTGTGTCTTTCTCTTTTATGTTTGTTAGGGCACAGCAGTGATCACCAGAATTGGAAGTCAGAGGTGGGTGTTAAAAGTGTGCGCCATCTTCATGGTCTACATATGTGCCCTTGCATATCGCTGGCTCTGACTCAAGGGGCGTAACAGGCGGAAAAGAACCCCTGTCTGCAGGATGGTATGGTGATCCTAAAGGCACCACACCACCACCACTATCCATGGCACCTACTCACACAATGAGTTAAGAAGTAAATGGGTGTAAGTACTGGAGGTGGGGTGAAGGGGCTGTGGTGGTTCGATAGCAGAAGGGGGGCAATGGGGAGGGGCAGGAGGAAAGAGTCAGTATGACTAAAAAAGGAGTGCAAAAATATTTGAACGATAAACTGAATTGTGCCTAACTCACATGTTTCAAAGTTATTCAACTGGTATCAGGGCTAAAGGGAATATAAACATTCTTTTTTTCCCCAGTTCTGTTTCGGCTCCTTTCTTGGGGAACTCTCTCCAGCTGTCTCACTCATCAATGTCTCTATCTCCTTGTCTGGAGCCCTTCACCAGGTCCGCTCCAGCCTGGCAAATCCTCCGGCTCTGATCCCCTCGAGGTGGGGCCCTCCATCACCCTGGTGCTCTGTCTACAATTTAATGCTTCAGGCCAGAGTTGGGTAGGGTCTAGGTTGAAGGGTCAGACTGTGGGAGTGTGGTCATGGCACTGGAGGAGCCTTTGCCTATTCCCGAGATGGGATTTTTCTATGCTTGTTGTTGCCCACCTCCCCTCCAGAGCTCAGACATGAAATTACATCCGCTGACGTCCACCGCTGCTCCGCCCCCACAAACGTTAGCACTGCATGTTCCATTGTGCTGCTTCCGACTACGATCAGAGGCCACCCAGGAGTGACACAGATCCTGGAACCCTCCCCAGAAAGGGAGAGCAGTCCTCTGGATGCTCAATCCCCTCCCTCCCCTGCTGTCCACTGATGACCCGAGTCCATTCCCGAACCCGGGTCACTGGCATGGCACGAGGTGTGGCGTCCAGTGTCTCAACCCTCAGTGCCACCGGGACAGCCAGAACATAAACATTCTGCATGCTGTTTTTTCACCCCCCACACACACAGTGTGGGACTTAATGTTTATCTTCAAAGCCTGTTGATGTCTGGTAGCTGGCTAATGGGCAGAAAGACAGTGTGATTTGTGGGGCTTTCTCCTTTGAGCTACAAATACCACCATTTCAGATACCTTCATCAGTGACTGTTTGGGGTTCTGCTGCTGTCCCTTTGCTGCTTGTGTTGGCGTTTGCTCCAATTGGGGGCTGAACAACAGAATGGGGTGTGTCATCAACACAATGTGCTTTTTGAACTAGCACTGGTACTCCACTAATCACAACAGCTGATCTTGGGCAGAGGGACTCATCTGGCTAGTTGGGCCAGTGTGGAAGGACTGTACACTTGCCACTGAGATACCATCATCATTGATTGTTTGGGGTTCTGTTCCCCTTGCTGCTTGTGTTGGTGTTTGCTGCAGTCAGGGGTTGAACAGCAGAAGGCAACATGGCTCCAACAGTACTATTTTAAACTAATTACACTAGTAACTAGTAGCTAATATTACACTCCTTTCAGCACCATGTGTATAATAAGCACTCACTCCATTGGTCTTTGTTGCTGAAATCAGGAGCCTGTGTAGGTAGGGTGTAGGATTTGCAAACAGTATTTCTAGGCTTTGGCCTAGTGGTCCTCTGCTGCAGTCCTTAAGCTAAGGGCCATAGCATAAGGGAGACACACTTGGGGTGACAGCATGGGGCGGTAGTTGGCAGGAGATGTAGCACACCTGGTGTGCCACCCTTGATGCTGACCCCATGGTGTGCCACTCTTGACCACACTACATTGTAGTTTAAGGGTTTAGATGCATAAAATCATAAAGGTAAAAGGTAAAGAGTAGGACACTACAGGGAATAGGAACAACACCCTACCTAGGGTAAGTGTTCAAACTGTGTTGTGCCTACCTATCTAGGGTAGTTGTTGAAGTGCAAAAGCAAACAACAGAAGGGGAAAACTAGAAACACCCTATCAGGGTTAAAGGTACATAAGGGACTGATGGAAGATAAAAAGGTAGGCTAAAATAACATTTGGGAACAACACTCTCTCTAGGGTAGGTATACAAGGGGCATAACAAACATCGAAAGGGTTAATACTAATTACACCCTAGCAGGGGTAGGGGTACATAAGAATTTCCAAATATCACAGGGCATAGAGAATGCTGGGAGTGGGGCAGTGCAGTGGCTGTGGGGCAGCAGTTTTCAGAGAGACCTTCCGGGGACCTCAGTGCTGCCCCATCTGCATGCTCCTCTCTGGGTTGAGGGAAGAGCTTGCCAGACAGCAGACCAAGTTCGCTAGGATACAAGAAAACACTTCCCCCACCCAGAGGCCACCAAATCTGACACCATTACCTCAGAGAGTGCCTATACTGTAATGAGGAGCAGCTGGACTATGGTGGGCTCTGGGAAGGTGGGGGTGGTAGGTCAGAAGCACATTCCTAAACTGGTACAATACATAATTCCTATGCCACTCTGTGAAGTGGGATTGCATGAAGAATGCACCCGTCATAGGAACCAAGAGGATGTGGGGGTCCTCCTTAGCAAAGACCCCATGAAGGGTGGTAAAGGACCCTAGAGGAGGAGGAGAAAACAACTTCTGGTGGGGGACTTGATTGTGAGGGGGATAGATGACCAACAAGCTCCCCTCATATGTCTCAGATTGTATTCCCTGGAGTGTGTTAGGCACCTATACTCTAAGGAGCTATTCCCTAATTGTCCTCCAAGTTCCAAGGGTCAAAACTCATTTTGGCAAAGCTGCTCTAAGCTTCTCTTTACCCACATTGTGGAACGGTTTACAAAGGAACTTCAAGCTGAGCTGCCCTGTTAGCTTGACTATTTTCAAAGCACTCTATGATCGCTACATGAAAGCACCTTGCAAATGTTTTCCTCACTGCAAGCCCACTAGTTCCATAACTCCCCCTTTCCAACCTGATGTTCACCATGTTTCTACCCCTGGTTCTCACTCTTTCCCTATTAACTCTTCCTGCTTTACCCACCCTTCCCTGTCCACTCCAGCCTGGCTAAAATCCCACCCCATCCATAGTAGTGTCCCAATTATCTACCCCTCCTCCATCATTATCATAATAAACAAGTACACGACATCCATCGTCACTTTCTGTGGTTTTAGCCCAATTTTTACCACAGTCGTTGGTAATATATCCCTCCTCTTCTTTACCTTTCTAACCTGCCACCCCATACATGGACTGTTTCCCCTATATGTATAGTTGCCGACTGCCTTATTCAAAAGATTTCTGCTTATAACCCCTGTATGCCTATGGTTGATTGTACATCTGCTGACTTCTTCAATTGTAAAATAATGCTGTTTTTTTTATTTATTTCAACCTTGTACTGTACTGTATACACTTTTTCTTCCTTGTATATTATTGCTTTTTGTATACCTGCTTCTGTACTGTACTTTGATGTATTTATGACCAGGTCCATCTTGCAAATGAGCCTTGTTCAATGGTGCCCACCTGGATAAATAAAGATTTTGATTGATTGGGGAATAGAAAATGGAGGGGAGAGAGGGGTTATGTGCCTACTTGAAGCCATGATCAGGAGGGATGAAAGAGGATCCTACGGACTGCTAGGGCAGCAGGAAAGGAGGCAGAGCTGGATATCATTGTCTACCTGAGGACTAATGCCTAGCTAGAGGTGGGGCTTGGATAGTGTAGGGGAAGCTTAGGAAGCTGAGGAGAGGTCTTAGACAGGTAGCAAATTCAGTGGCTTTCACAGAGGAGTGGGCTGTCTATGACATGGGGAAGAAGAGGGATCTCCGTACCAGGGTCTTCAACTCATGGTTGAAAGAATGGCATAGAGAGGAGGGGTTCTGCTACATTGGGGACTAGGTTTCAATATGGAGGGATAAGAGTATTTAAAAGGGTTATGACGTGCATCCATGCAGAAGGGGAAGCACTGACCTCAGTGAATGGTTTAAATGTTACTTAGAAGAAGATTTAAACTAGCTGAGGAGGGTGGTGGTGGAATAAATCAGCGTAGCAGTAACTGACCTCCCACAGGCTAAAGTAGGAAGTAGGCATAACCTGAAGGGAGAGGAGTATCTTGGCATGCAACTAATAAAGAAATGAATGTGGCAGAAATGAAGGGAAATGGAAATGGAATCAGTAAAAACAGCTAGATTAAGGAGGAAGGGCCAAAAAAGGGCCATAATAGTCAGATTGGTAACAAAATCTATAAGGCTATGTTCACAAATGCTAGAAGACTAGGAAATAAGATTCCAGACCTAGAGGCCATCGTGGCAGAGGCCAGCCTGGATATTGTGGCCATCACTGAATCATGATGCAATGAAAACCATGACTGACACATAGCCATACCAGGATATATTCTGTTCAGGAAGGACAGAGTGGGAAGAAAAGGTGGGGGTGTGGTGCTTTATGTGAAGGAAAGCATAAACGTGACAGGAATACTGGGAACACAGGGTGGGATATTGGTACTGTGGGTCACCCCTGAAAAGAAGAATGCAGCCACTATTTGCACTGGTGTGATCTACAGGCCTAAAAGCACAGAGGGAGGAGTTAGATAAGGTACTGGGGGAAGCCATTGGAAAGATGGCAGAAAAGGGAGAGGTGCTGCTTGTGGGGAACTTCAGTGTCCCAGACGTAGACTGAAGCCTCCCAGCTGCAGTTCCAAATAGGAGTAGGGAGATCCTGGACTCCCTGCGGGGAGCATTCTTCAGGCAACTAGTCAGTGAACTCTCACATGTTGGGGCACTACTGGACTGGGTACTTACTAACAGGGACAGTGTTGAAGACATTAATGTGGGAGGCCACATGGGGACCAGTGATCACAGTACAGTGTGGTTCAGAATAAGGACTGCTGCAGAATCAAACCACACAAGGCCATGGGTCCAGGACTTCAGATGGGCAGATTTTATAAATATGGGTGAATGCCTCAGGGAATATCTGTCAGGGGTGGATGATCTAGGTATGGTGAAGGAACAGTGGGTGAAGCTAAAATGAGGCATAGTGAAGGCAACATACCTCTGCATCAAACAAGTGAGTAAAAATAAGAAGAAAGACTGCTATAAAGAGGTATCTAAAAAGGTAAAGGCTAAAAGGGTGGCATTCAAAAGATATAAAGAGATGCAGGAGGATAGGGAGGTGTAGCAGGAGAAACAGAGAGAAGCAGGGAAAGCAGTAAGGAGCAAAAAGTCACAAACTGAGAATTGAGCAGCATGGGGAAAAGACATTTTAAGGCATGTAAGTGAAAAGAGGAAGACAAGGGGAGGAACTGTAAGGTTAAAATGGAATGGAGAGGCGGAGGGGCAGTGTAGTGTGGGACCAGGAAAATGCAGACATCCTGAACAAATATTTGTGTTCAGTGTTCACAGTGGAGGGAGAAGGGTTGGGGCCACATGAATGTAACAGAAGCTCTAAGGAAAGGGAGGTGGACACTAGTCATTTTTCAGAAGAGATAGTCCAAAGTGGATAAAGCAGTGGGACCAGAGTATATCCTAGGGTATTGAGGGAGCTCAAGGAGATACTGACTGCACCTCTGACAGTCCTATCTAACAGCTCACTTGAAACAGGAGTGACTCCAGAGGACTGGAGGAGGGCAAATATTACCCCACTTCATAAAAGTGGTAGCAGGGAGGAGGCTGGAAATTATAGACCAGTCAGCCTTACATCAGTGGTGGGAAAGCTATGGAATCACTGCTAAAGGAGTGGATAATGAAATATCTTGAATCTGATGAGTTACAAGACCCAAGACAGCATGGATTCACAGGTAAGAGGTCATGTCAAAGAAATCTGAAAGATTTCTTTGGTTGGGTGACCAAAGAATTATATCAGAGTGAAGCAGTGGATGAGGCCTACCAAGATTTCAGTAACACATTCAGCACCATTCCACATAGAAGATTGATATGCAAGTTGAGTAGCTTAGGAGTGGGTCAAATTGTGGTAAACTGGGTAAGAAATTGGTTAGGGGATAGACATCAATGTGTGGTGGTAAATGGAGTTCACTCCGAGGACGGTAGGGTGACCAGTGGGGTGCCTTAGGGATTAGTGCCAGGACCAGCCCTCTTTAATGTCCTTATAGGTGATATTTCAGAGGAGCTTGAGGGGCATGTCTGCCTCTTTGTGGATGATACCAAAATCTGTAATATGGTGGATATTCCAGGGGGTGTGGAAAAGATGAGAAGAGAACTGAGAAACCTTGAGGAATGGTTAAGAGTATGGCAGCAGGATTTCAATGAGAAAAAGTGCAAAATACTGCACTTGTGGGAAGTTGTGGCACAGAAACCCAGTGGCAGAGCACAAAATGGGAAGAATGTTATTGATGACATCCAAGCAGGAGACAGATCTGGAGTTAATAATCTCTGATGACCTAAAGATGGCCATGCAGTGCGACAAAGCAGTTGGGAGGGCTAGTGGGATACTGGGGTGCATAGGGAGAGGTATCACCTGTAAAAAGGGGGAGATGGTGCTGTCCCTCTATAGATTGCTGGTAAGACCTCAGAATACTATGTACAGTTCTGAGGGCCAAATCTCTGGAAAATCAGACAGAGTGAAGGTGGTTCAGAAAAGGGAAACTAAACTAATGAAAACTAATGAATCCACCCTACCCTTAGACAGTTCACCCATATACAACAGGACATTGCATGTGACAAAGTACTGGGACTTTCATTTAAATCATGGACTCAGTATGCACTTCTTTATTTTGCCTCTGGTGTGACTTTTATTAGTTTTTAATATTTAATACAGTCAATTATTCACTGTGGTTTATACACAGGGGTTGTAATCTTATATGGGTGAAACTGGTGGTGGGGGGGTGTTGAATAGTTCTTACAAGTTTCTTGACATCATTAATTGCTATGTATGCTATATCTAGTAGTTATTCTTCTAGCTAGGTGACTTCACCTACATTGGTGTTCACAAAATATTTTGTTACATTACGGGTTCACCCTTGGGGTTAAAGTTCTGAACCAGTCTTATTCCTTTTTATCTATGGAGGATACTGTAGTCTTGTTGCTACAATGGTAAAAATGAATTGTCTTTACCCATTATGATTAACTTATCCCCATAAAGCTCTGTGCCGTTATAAGCTGCTGAATGTCTTTTGATACTTGAATAACTATTTACTGGTATTTCCCCCATGTAGTGTCTTAAGGAAGTGTGTCTAGTTATTCCTTTATGAGGGAATGTTTACTTGTTAATGGCATTTCTGTATCACTTTGTGTGTCTTTTATTGTAAGTTTTTTTCTAAAACTTATAAATAAAAAGTAAAAAAAAAAAAAGCAGTGTGGGGCCTGCATCAAAAGCCCTACTAGGAGAGATTAAAGGAACTCAATATGTACATGTAAGCCCCCTCTCATTTTGAGAGAGGCTCATGCCACCTTTAGGGTCCCCTTCCTGTTTACCAGTGCCCCCACAGTTAAGAAGATCCGTGGTCTTCGGACGCAATTTCTGTAAGTCGCCATTAGTGGCAGCAGAGAGTAGTCTAGTAAGAGTATAAATAGGCAGGAACAGGAAGTTTCTAGGTCTTTTGGAGGAGAAAGCAGGGAGAGAAGGAGACTGATGGGCACTGCAGGGCTTTCTTGTACAGCAGAGATGCATTGGGTCCCCTGAGTGAGTGTCCAAGGGAGGGCATGGAGAAAGGTAGCTGTGACCATCATCAGTGGGGTCCCGGGCTCTGAGGATGGTAGGTGGGAAAGGGAGACACAGGATAGGTAGGCCCCAGAGTTTGGGTGGCCCTAGTAGGCTGGTAGTGGGCCTGGGTCATCAGGGTTACAGTAGGCTGTGGCAGGGCCTCTGCATCCCGGTGTGGCAAGGCAGCCTAGGGTCCCACTGGAGAGGGGGCCAGGGGAGCCTCTAACCCCATTAGGGCCTGTTTGGAGGAACAGGTCTGGGGGCTGCCGGTCTTTAGCCAAGTGGGCCGCTGAGTGTCCTAGACATATCCCCCAGAGCCAGTTTGCACTTACTGGGCAGCAGGAGGTTGGTGAAGAGGGGATGGTAGGGCAGCAGTCCATCATGGGGTGGCCATTTAAAAAAGCAGCATGCTGGTTGGGAATGTGTGTTTGAGCTGTTGAAGGTTCAGGGGTTGTGGCACAGCCCTCACACCCCACATGGCAAGGCAGCTTAAATGGTTGGCAGCCAGGGGAGTGGAGCACAGCCTGGGTATGCTGTGGGTCTGTCATGCCCGTGTCTGGGGCAGGCCCCAGGACCTATATTGAGTTAGTAGACCTTTAGGCCCAGTTAGGCTATGGTTCTGCTCCAGTGGGGTAACTTGGAAGGGAAGGTGCCACCGTGCTGTTTGGAGAGGCTGTAGAGTTTAGGGAGCCCGGGCAGACCAGAAAAGCGACTGGACAGGAGGATGTGGGGATAGGGTGCAGTGGGTTTTGGCTGGTACCACACCATCCGTATCCCTAGAAGGCCAGCATTGAGTCAGGGAATGGTGGGGAGAAGTTGTATGCTTCCCCAGTTAGATGAAATAATTAGGAACCCCCGGGAAATCAGATGGAAGCTCTGTTAGGTGCTTACCCAGCACTAGTAGAATCAGGGAGCTTCCTGGTCCAGGTACATGGTTGCTAATCCTGAGAAAAGTATCAGGTCTGCTGTTTGAAAGCTGTTAAAGATCTTGCTCTGCCAAAAGTTTGCTGCAGTTTTAACTGTGTAAAAGTTTAGCCCCATGGAGTTGCAGTTTCAAGTTAAGTCACAAGTGACCCCCTACTACTAGTAGATCTCAACTAGAGAACATATTCTCACCAGAGTGGTTTAAGCCTACCATTATGTACTTAGGTTTACAGATCTGTATGGAACCTAGCAAGTTGTTAGATATTAATTATCTCCCATTACTGATGGACATTGAATTAGATCTGGAAAGATGGGATAAACTCAATGTATCATTATGGGGGAAGGTCAACACCATTAAAATGAACATGACTGCTAGAATTTTTTACTTATTACAGAGTATACCTATTATACTAATGACAAACTTGTTTAAACGTATTCATAGAATGATCAAGAAATTTCTATGAGGCCAAAAACCACCAAGATTAAGTATGACCAAACTGAGAGCATCAAAAGAGGTGGGGGGACTTGGATTACTCTGGTAGGAAAGGTATCAATTAGCTTTCATGTTCAAACAAACATTAAATCACTTGAGATCTCCAGTGGGTAATAATCAACATATATCTCTATGGATAAACTTAGAAGATCAAATAATTGGATCAAATGTTTTTGTTTTTTTTTTCCAATTGTTTAACCAGGTGAGACACACTATGCTGAAAGCTTGTTTACAGGTGCAACCTGGGAGCACAGGAAAGTTAAGTGACTTGCTCAGGGTCACACAGTATGCAAGTGGGGGCTGTGGAATTCAAACCCAGGTCTCCAGATTTGCAGCTCAGAGCCTTAAACCACTGTGCTATACTGCCTCTCTACTTGATTTGATTACTGATTACATGTCTTTACCCTATGGTATAAAATTCAAGGATAACCCATGCATAAAAATCATAGCCCTTAGAAAGGTTAATGATATCATTAATCCAGATGGGACAACACATCCCTTTATTCCAAGTTGGGATAATCCAGTGTTAATGGTGGGGGGGAGTCTTGAGAATTCAGCATAGTTAAAGGCTGGTATTTGTAGACTTCATCACCTCATATGACAGGAAACAGGGGTTTTACTATCATTCCAAGAAATTAGAGAAAGATTTAACCTACCCAGCTATCATTTCCATTACTATGTGTGTCTGCAGGAAACAGTTAAAGAAAGAGTCATTTCTAAATAATATGTATTATCAAAAAATGATGAATGGGATCAGATAGTAAAAATGGGATCTATGAGGAAAGGAGCGAGCATTACCTACATGTTTTTAACTAATAATTTATGGTCTTCTTCTTTGACAAGCAAGGCCAAAGAGGCCTGGGAAGAGGAACTCTCCCTAAACATTTCTATGTCTGAATGGTAATCATCATGGAAAATGGCAAACAGGTCTTTTAAGGAGCTACAAGGTAGGTTCATTCAATGTAAAATTTTGCACAGATATTACTATTTCAGCCCTGCAATATTAGAAGTAATGAGATATACAGGGAACTCAAAATGCAGGAGGTGTGATATTCAAGGACCTGGAATGCTGCATATGTTCTGGAGTTGTCTCAAGATAGGCCCAATTTGGACAAAAGTAAGCAATATGTGTCAGAAAACCTTAGATAAACCAATTCCTTTCTCTCCTATGGTTTACAGACTGGGGATAATACCAGATTATGTCGGCCTAAGTAGATGTTAAAGAATTTGGGTGAATCATGTCTCTCTAAGTATAAAGCAGATTATTTTGAGGCATTGGAAGGAAGATAAGATCCCTACTATAGAAGAATGATTTGCCCAAATGGAATTTGTTTCTAGTAATGAAAGAGTACACAATTTACCACAGGATAGAATTGACATTTATCTGAAAATATGGTCACCTTTTATAAAGCTTGAATAAGAATTGATTAATATGCTATAAATGGAACAATATTGCTCTGTTTAGACTTCAGTTTAAATACTTTAGTTATTTGATGGAGAAATTAAAGAAGGATGTTAGTAATTGTTAAGTCACTGGAAAAGAAAAGAGTTAGAGAAAATGATAGGCATCTGTAAATAGTAATGATATTAATGTTATTAGTGGCTTAAAATCCTTCAGTAGATAAAATAATACTGATGGATACAATATATTTGAATGTATATGATGTTCTTTATCTGTTTAAGATAGAAATAAAAATTATGATGGTAACAAGTAAGCCCTATTGCCCACTTGAATCATTTTGGGCCCAGGAAAAATAAAGTGATTGATTTTGAAGGAAATTGAGTGTCTTGATTTTGTTTGTAAATAAGGATGGAATGAAATTGTTAATCCTTAATTTTAACCCTCCTTTGAGTTCAATTTCAGGAAGGCCTTGAAGATCCTAAGTCTCATATATCATATGGGGACCGGAGCAGTGGGAGTGAATCCTGAAGTCACCAGTGTTCCTGTTTTAGATTTAGGGGCCTTAGGGTGAGGTTTTACATTCCAGAAATTGCAGTAGCCTGGGAGCCAGCCAAAGTAAGAAGAAATCTCTAGGTAGGCCCAAAATAATTTCCATTTTGATTTTCTGGAGATATTGTGGAGTGCTGGTGAGGCTCTTTGCTGTGGGCCCCCTCCTCCCGTTAATATCAACGTTTCCCACTAGACATCAAGTGGTGGTGGCTACATGTGAGGGCTCATTCAGGAGTCTCTCACACCCCAAAACAGAGAGCTACACCCTGAAAATCCAGGCCCTGTGGTGTTGGTGGGCCTCCTGCCTTGTGTAGGCCATGGGATACACTTTAAAATCCTCATGGTGGTGTGGGAGCTAGGCCTGGAGTAAAGGTAGGCCTCTGCTCTCCTGGTGTGGTGTGCGCATGTGACTGGCTAGTCATGTGATGCCTTTGGTACCTCTGATTGGTGGATGGCTGCAGGGAGAAGAGAACAGCTTATGAGCACAGAGCCATATTTAGCAGCATTGAGAAAGAGGAGCAGGTGATGAGAGCAAGCCAAAAAATTGTGGAAACAGCAACCAGAAGAGTGAGCAGCAAAAGCATATATTTTATTAACTGAGCACACAGAGAAGAGCTGTGAGTATTGCTTGGGAGATCTGGTGAGGGCGGTCATATGGACTGGTGGTGCAAGATGACAGGCATGGGATTCAAATTGGAGGAGGAAACTTCCCCCCAAGAGGAGCTATTGGTGGCAGTTCCTGCCTCCTTTTTAATATGGCTCTGGCAAGAAAGAGAAAAAGGACAGTCTAAAGATCAATGCGTGGGATGTGGATTTCAGGGGGAAGGAATTTTGAGACTGCCTGAACGTGGAATATGCTCAAGTTCTGCCCTGGAAGGTATTTTTGACCATGCCCCACCAGTTTTCCTCTGGGAACCCCCTCCAAGTGTTTCAGAGGGGTCTTTTACACTGTGGTCACTGGGCAGTGGGGATTCAAGAGCATTCAAGAGACTTTCCCTCAGAGAGAGTGCCCTGAAAGAATCAGCCATGCCCAGGGGTGCATCTTCTGATGTGATCATCAAAGCAGAAGAAGAAGAGGGTTCTACTAAGGAAGTGAAATCAAGGGGCGATGGGGAGCACAGACACCTGCCCTGCTCCCCATAGCCGGCTACCAACTACCCCCATGGGGCGGAAGGGCCATGGGTCTCATAAAATCAGTGGGAGACCCCCAGGGCCCTGGGGGTCCCCACCTTGGTCTCTGCCTGGAAATAGCCCCCTGGCCCTGTCAGATAATCCTATATCCTCAGATTTGGCCAAGCCCCAAAGCTTAAAATCTAGTGGGTTTGCCAGTCCACCAACTATTGCACCTAAGAGGTAAAGAGGAGTGAGAAGGCAGTGGAGGAAAGGGAAGAGGACATGGATGAGGAAAAGTTTCTTGGTAGTAGGTTCCAGTTTGCTGACTACCAAGTATGCCATGCAATCCCTCAACATTTCCACCGCCCAGAGGTCACCATGAATGACTGCACCCCATGTTTGACAGTTCATGCCAGGACCCTCCAGACTTAGATGGATGGGTTGAACTGAGGTGCCCCCCCAAACATCAAGCATAAAAGGGGAGTATGGTTGCCATCAGGATAAGCTCAGAGGACCAGCATCTGAGACCTTCCAGAGTGGAGTCAGGCCAAGAGATGGGTCAGAAGAAGACTGCACATTGAATACCCATCTCTGGATTACCTCTACATGTCAGAGAGAGTTTGGGACATTATATAAGAGTTATGAGAGGAATGGATTTACAAGGAACAACTGGAGAGATTGAAACATCGACCTGGAGGTGGAGGTGTTCCCTCATAACAACTTTTCCAGAAGGCACGGGCAATGTGCCATACTGCACCATGGTCTGACTTAACGCTGTTCAAAAATTTTGCACTGGTGCAGGACTTGGCTGGGACTCACACCAAATACTATGTGGTGGATAAGGATTCTTTTGGGGAATCACCACCAAGGTGAGCCCAGATTTCTATTTCCTGCCTGGTGGGGGACCTGCTACTTAAGCCCCTTGTAAAAGACTCTTTGGACTGTTTCAGGAAGATTGCTCACCAGAGCAGGTTATGTTGACTGTATAATAATTTAATTGTATAATGAAAAGACTTATCATTGACAACTGCTGATTTCAAGTTTAATGACAGTTAGCAATTTTAGTTGCACTCAAAATGTTGTGACTGGTGTGATTGTGAGAATGTGTGAGTGTGTGTATGATGTGTGGATGGTAGAAGTCCTATAACTGTACATAAAGTAACATGTTATATTGAGTGGGAGGTGCGATCAGGGGTAAGGGAAAGTGTAATTGCCATTTCTACCTTAAATCATTTAAATATCTGATAAATATCTGTTTCTTAGAGCTGAAATTGTAATTGTTTCTATTAAGTCTGTTATTGCTAGATGTGTTTGGACCTCCTGGCACAGGTAAGCTATTTAGTGTTTAATAAATTAGGCTAGATTATAGTAGGTAGTGAGGGAGGGAGGGAGTCCTTTAGGACAATTTGTCGGCAGTTCTCTTGCTGGCAGGCTGGAGAAATGCACATACCCAGTCTGTTGGGGGAGCCATTGTGGGCCCTCTTCCATCATTCCCAGGAGGGAGTGATTCCCTGGGTAGGGGGAGAGTGTAAGCCCCCTCTCATTTTAAGAGAGGCTTATACCACCTTTAGGGCCCCCTTCCTGTTTACAGGTGCCCCTAGAGTTAGGAAAATCAGTGGTTTGGGAGTGCAGTTTCTGTAAGTTGACAATTGGTGGCAGCAGAGAGCAGTCTAGTAAGAGTATAAATACAGTGGTGATCACTGCTAAGTTTCCCATTACTGAGGTATAATGCAGCAATCATGGTAGCAGGCAGTGGCAGCGGTACTGCTTGTGAACCAGGGTAAGCAGTAGCAGTAGTTAATGTGATGCGGTAGGCAGTATGCCGCAAGGTATGTGGCATTTGGTACTTTATGAAAGGACCTTTCTGCCAGTAAAATCCAGCAGGAGGCAGTGTTCCCTGTATGATAAGCTAGCTATTTTTAAATTTTCTGTCAGGTGCCTCCGTATTTAACTTTGCCTGTACTAAAGCATGTCAATAATAAAAAAAAGTCTCTTTGTGTTTATGCTTTGTATTACGTAAAATGTGTGAAATATATAAATATTAGCAGCCCCGACTTGCCATGATTTTATATGTTTTTTCCCCTCCCCAATTCACATTCATGGCACAAGCTCACTGTTCAATTAATATATTAAAAAAAAAAAAAAGAAAAGAGTGGTATATTACGAGTAATTTGGGTATTTATTTATTTATTATTATCAATGGATGGCTCTGTTGGTTGCTGCCAGCTTGACTTTCAAGCCGCAAGACAACATGAGGTCACAGCCTCCCTGCTGAGCTGTGAGATCCACATAGCTGTTAGTTGTGAAGTAGTCTGTGGTGAGAATCACTGAACCTTTCAACTGTGGGCTGATTATTTTAGTATAAATGTTTATATGTGTTTTACACCCATGCTGTGTCCCTGGATCACTGTGCCTTACACAGTGTTATGCTATTGAGCCAAATTTAATAGTTCACTCAGTTGTGATGGTCACTGTCAAGCAGGGCTACAGGGCATTTTTTTTATTTCCCCTGACTATTTGAAATTAGGTAGTGATCTTGTGTTACTATGATATTCGAGTGTTTGAGGATTTTTTTTCTACAGGGCTGACAGTCTAGACTAAGAAATCAAATGATCTATGTAATTGTTTTTCAAATGATAGCCAAACCGCATTGCTGTGCTGTAATTGTGTATACACTTACTCTATATTGATGGCCTGTGTCATGTACTGTACACTTGACCTGCCATATATTCTTCCCTACATTAGTTTGATCATGTTTGTATTTACTACTCTAATGTCCCACACATCTGTTCCAGTGCCCCACCCATCTCAACCCCATTTGCTTGCGTGTGTTCCCGGCAGCTATGACCATAACTGGCAGCAAACCTGCTCTTTATGTTAGCTCCAGTTTATGTGAATTTTTCTAACATATCAGCCTGACTTTTTTAATGTGTTTTGTACAATTTAATAGCACAGATTATGTCAATATATGTTACCCTGTAAAAAAAAACTCTTCAAACATTCAGACATCATAGTAACACAAGATCGCCACCTATCTTAAAAAGGTAAGTGCTGTCACAGGAGAAATAAAAAACACTATTTGTGAGGTCATGCCCTGTAGCCCCACCAGATAATGACCGTCACAACCATGTGAACTCTGAATTTGGGCCAATAGCATAACACTGTGTAAGGCACAGTAATCAGGGTAACATTATTTTATTTTCCTAAAAAAAAAATCTCTACACCAAAACTGATTGGTAGAGACTGAGGAGTGCATTCACCGATACAAAGTTACGGGCTGCTATCAGTATCAAATCAAAACCCAACCCATATAAACAACAAGGGTAAAGGAAGAAGTACAAGAGATTCAGAAAAAAAGGAAGGGGAGAGGGCAGGGAAATGGCAAAACTGGATTTGCTTTTATCATTCTCAGCACACACACACACACACACACACACACACACACACGCACACTAGTTTAACTTGGTGATGGGCAGTCGATTGCCAAAAGGGTCAACAACACCTGCCATCACTGACTAAAGATAGAGTTGCTGTCATCTCAATGCTAACCTTTACAGGAGATGGCTTTTCTTTAAGGCTTTCAGAAAGAGCTTTGCCAAAATGTACACAGCATGGGTGTGAAACACATATAAATATTTACACTAAAATAATCAGCACAACAGTAGAAACTTTAATTCCTATTGAGATGGTATGCCTCCCTCCCTCCTCGCACCACAGTCCCTCTTAGCACCCTTAGTGTTTTCTGCCAGGAACCTGGATGTTAGAAAATTCAGACTCCCCAATTATTAAGAACTGCAAACTGAAGATTACCTAGCAGGTCTGTGCATTCCCTAGTTATTGGATTTGGGATGTTTCTTTTTGCCTGATAGTTGACATGGCAGTCTGTATTACTGTACTTCCACAGAGATTAATTTCAAAATTGTATTATGATTTTACAGTCAATTCATATGCATTCTATGGGCATTTAACTGGCAAAAAGAAACCTCCCAAAACAAATAACTAAGGAGCGCACAGAACTCCTAGGTATTTCCATGGAAAGGTGTCTCAGTCAATGGTGTAGTCATTAAAAAATTCACCAAATTAACATCCACAGAGAGCTACTGTACCTTGCTGGGGGGAGGGGTAATAGACACAATGGATATTAAATATTTAATTAAGTCTGTTGCCACCCACTAGGGGTTTAGGCGCTGGACGCCACACCTCGCTCCATGCCGGCAACCTGGGTTCAGGAATGAGCCCAGTCATTTGTGGTCAGTAGGGGAGGACTAGGATTGAGTGTCCGATGACAGCTCTCCTAGTCCTGGGAAAAGGGGTGGTTTCACACTGCACTCTGGCAGTCCCTGGGGATGCCCGGAGGTAGTATGGATGCATGGGTGCCAGTGGGGGGAGGAAGCATGGCAGACATCAGCATGCAGTGTATGGACATCATTGCATGCCCATGCTCCCATCGGGGGGGGGGGGAAAGGGAGGAAAATGGCAGCATAGTCCACAGCAGCTTAATGGCCACAGCTTCTCCAGCCGATGATGCCTGAATAAGGTGTGTGCTGGTACTGGATTCTCGCCAGGTGTGGGGGCATGGGGGGCCCCTTTCGATGGTTGTAGCTGCATATGCCAGCTGGACATGTCAGCTTCTGGGTCAGCAGTGCAGGATCAGTGGTTGGATTAAGAGCAGGACTGTGGCTGCAGGTGAGGGATAAAAAAATTAAAATAAAAAGTCTGTTGCCACCATAAGTAGGGTGGATACATAGTGACAGTGCGAGTATTGGGGGGAGTCTTAAAGAGACCATAACAGTAAAAGCAGAATTATGGGTAAACTGAGCAATGATCACTATCCTCAGCCCTGTTACTTCGATAAAAATAGGGTCTCTTTTCATAGGAGAATGTATGAAGGCAGCTGCTACCATAATTTGATGAGCATATGACTTTTGTGCATGCATATCATTTATAAATGTGTGCTGCCTTTCTACTAATTGTATACTTACATTGCCATCCTAACCAGGTGCAATGTTGAAAAAATTAAAAAATGAGCTCCAGTCCTGATCGCAGGTTTTTGTATGCCCTGATTTGCACAATCTTTAGTATTTTAAATGTCCCAAAAAATAATAAAATGATCTACTATGAAATAAAACAACAACATTGCACAGTATTGTTCTTGGAAGTATAACCCCCTAGAAATAAAAATAAATTGCCATAATGGTTTGTGCATTTTTCTGAATTGTACAGCTTGAGTTAATAACTCAGCTTGTGAGATGTGTAAATTTAGAAGAACCAAACAATAGGCTCCTATGAACAAAACTTTACATGGCTGGTTATCATGCCCTACCTGAGCCCTATCTAACGAGCTGCTAATTGTCGGCTGGCAGGAGTGCTCATGTTTGACAATGCAACTCACAGTGTAGCTCAGTGGAAGATGGTCCCCACCCCCACCCCCACACTCATATTAAAGGCTTAATCCAACATAACTCTCAACTTTCCTTGCATTTCAGAGATGTCCCTGATCTCCTGATTTTGCTTCAGAAGTTTTCTCTCTGTTGTCTCTAAGATAGTTTCCTTTCTCTTTAAATTCGCTTCACCATATCTTTTGTGGTCTTTCTTATTTTGGTCATTCTCTTCTGACTTCTCTAGGTTGTTTTTGTTTTTCTTCAAATAAAAATGTTAATAAAGAGGCAATATACCCTTGAAAACCGTTGTTCTTTTTAAGTTCCATTCTAATCCCATGTAAGTTCACCTGAAGTAACTTGAAATTTATATCCCTGGTATTGTCATGTTTGCCTGTTAAAGTGGAGCCATTAGGACCAGTATTAATAGTTGTATTTGAAGAAGCCGGATCACCTGTTGCATTGCCATGACATTGTTCTTTCTGCCAGAGATGAAAAATATGTGGTGCATTTTGGGTAGGGGGGTCTATTCTCAAACAAATCACATATGGTGAGATAAAATTCTCAAAGTCCACTAAAAAAGATTTATTTATATGAGAACAATGTTTTTGTTTTTAATCGATGTCCTTACAGGTAAAAACTGGGGAACACTGGTATTCAGACACAGCATTTTTTTTTTTTGCCATAGTTTAGTTCCTGCCTTTGATTGCTTTCTGAATTATTTTAGACACTCTCAACTTTTGCTGATCATTGACTAATTTTTTAACATAATACTATTTTCTACAACTTTAATTTAAGATGGGCAGCTAAGCGAGTTTTCTAATTCTTTTATTTCTAGCTTAAGAGGATGTTCCATATTTGTTGGAAGTGAGCATCTTTCCTTTATGGGGATGATGTACTTTTTGGCACAAGTGAGCATTGAATTCTCAATATTCTTGCAGAACTAATTAAATCAAGCTGAGTAAATAAATTCTTAGAAAGAAATTAAATTATGCCTGCATGAATGCATAGTCACTTGAATTTACCAGCCCAATGCCAAGATAAAAACATAGGCAAATTCGGTTGCAGCACACATTTTTAAACAGTTCTAAACAAATGACTTGGGAGGTACATGAAGATCCATGTACTGTATAAAAGTGGACATTAGGCATCTGTGTCACCTTGTTTCATGGGAGTTCTGGATGAAATAAGTCATTGCAGTACTTATTTATTTATTTATTGATTTAAGAGTTTCACCAGGAAAGCATATTGAGCAGAGTACTGCTCGATTCCAGATGCGCCCTGGGGGAGGGGGGAAAGAATGAAAACATATAAAGCAGATAGTACATAGTACCAACGAAGCATAAAATAGGTTACATCTTGATCAATGATAAACAAGTATGAGGAAACGAGCTAATACAATAGGGTACGAGAGATAGTACTATTCACATAAAGGTGTCAGTCTCTCAGGACAGCTATTTATTTTGCAGTTTTCCTGTTGGAAGCATAACACAGAGGAAAACAAATGCTACAGTAAACATAACAAACTGGCACATTTATGTGAATAGTACTATCTAAGCACTGAAATGGCTTAGTACAGTACTTACATAGTACTATTCATATAAACGTATCAGTCTCTCAGGGCAACTATTTATTTTGCAGGTAGAATGTCCTATGAACCAAGTCAGCTTCTTTCTATTTCCTACAGCAGGAGCAAATGACAATAAAAATATCAGTTCATTTACCTCATCAGTCAGGGGATAACACTAAAAGCCACCTAAGAAATTCTTACTGCTCAAGTTTTGTCAAGAGACTGTATCTGAGGATAGAAATTGTTGTATTGGTAGCTCTTCAGAGTGGCCTCAAGTAACACATATAATTACAACAAGATTAAGAAACCATTTAGCAGTTTCAGTGAAACAGCCAGCCACCTTATTCACAAAGGGTCAATGAAGATTGACATATGAACAGCAGTAGCAAGGGGATGAACTGTATGGGGTACCCACACTACTGGATGCTTACATTGGGACAGATCATATACTGTATGAGAAGTAACAAAGTGCTACTGGAAATAAATAAATACATAAAACCACAGGGCACAATGCACTATTGTTTTTTTTAGGAGACACACTTTATTACACACCCACAAAAGGAATCTGAAATGGGCATTTTAAAGTAAGGCAGCTGCCATTGATCTTTAAAAATAGCAATGGCAACTATGTTAATGTGAAATGCACATTTCAGTTTTCTTTGGTCCTAATAAAACCAGTTTGCAAAAAAAAAAGTCCCACTCCAGAAGGTATAAAACACAGAGGGGGACAGCACTCACCTTTGATAGAAATAATTATGGCAGGGCAGACATCATTGCAAAACAGTAAGTCTCCAAAACAAATCATAAATGGGGAAGCCTGACAGGACTATTTAAAGCAGAGAAGAAGAGAATATTCTGAAATTTCTATGGATGAATAGGTTCTTCCTTCTGCCATCCCTTCCAATGGCTATTTCATGCCCTCACACATTTACCTTTACTCCCCCCCCCCCCATTGGTGGCACTCTCTCAGATAAGCTTAACACATGTTGTCTGCACTTAGTAGAAATACCTCTTTCCTAGTTCCTGACAAAAAAAAAAAAAAGATGTCAAAATTCTAGGAAAACTACAGTACAATACAACTAAACCCACTTCACCTTATTAAGAATGAAATGAGGAACAAGATTATATGTTTTCATCAGATGGGGCACTATGTAAGGAGCCAGTCAGGCAGTATGTGGAGATCAGTGCTAACTATTCCGGAAGGCATGGGATATGTGCCTTATGGATGCACAAAGGTGGAGCATGGGATCATAGCCCCAATTTGACTCTAGGATCCTCAGAAAATTGCCAGAAAACTGCACATGCACATGTTCTGAACTGGTTCTAACCAGTGTGTATTTTCTGGGTCAGCTAAGGGCATGTGGAAATTTTAGCCCTTTTTCCTTTGACCAAGGGTCATGTCCAGCCAAGGGTATGGGTAAATGTCCTGGGATTTTTTCTAAAACCCCATGCTATGGACCATCCAATGGCATGTGCACATTTCAGGCCATTTCTACTGGACACCAGGCTCAGACAGGGGCTTGAACAATTTTTCTTTCTTGCTAAAATACAAATAAACAAGCATTTGTCAATGCCGAATGTTGCTTGCTTGTATGTGCTGTTTAGGTATTTGGAAGTGATAGTTCCATGCCTTCCTTCCAAGACATCCACTGTGTCTTTCCGTTCAGTATTCACAGAAGAGTGGGAGGGGCAATTGCCACAGCAGTTGCCAAGGGGGTGAAGAGGTGGACAATAGTCCATTCAAAGGCAAAAGAGTCCTGCAGGAGCTCACTAAATTGAAGGTGGACAAAGCGATGGAACCAGATGGCATACATCCAAGGATATTAAGAGAACTGCGAAGGGAGATAGCAGTACCTCTGGCAGCCATGTTCACTGAGTCATTCAACACGAGTGAATTGGAGGAGGGCACATGCGATCACTCTACACAAGTCCGGCAGCAGGGAGGCGGCAGAGAACAATAGGCCGTTCAGCCTCACCTCAATAGTGGGGAAGATCGTGGAAACATTGCTTAAGGAAAGGACAGTGGGGCATCTAGAAGCCATCAGAGCCCAGGACCATAGACAACATGGATTCACAATGGGGACATCACGGCAGACAAATCTGGTTGATTCCTTTGACTGGGTGACAAAAGAAGTGAATCAGGGTGGGGCAGTGGACAACACTTACCTTGATTTCAGCAAAACCTTTGACACCATCCCATATAGGAGGCTGATAAGCTAGCTGGGTAGGCTGGGCATGGGGGAAAGGGTGGTAAACTGGGTTAGGAACTGGCTAACAGACAGGAGGCAGAAGGATTGGTCCTGGGGCCAGTCCTGTTCAATGTCTTCATTTGTAACATTGCAGAACGTCTGAAGGGAATTATTTCACCAAATTTTCAACATAGCCATTTTAAGACCTCTGCTCATGAACAGTCTCACTCTGATTTTCTTAATCTGTCCCAAACATTGATTGCGCACACCGACTGCGCCATTGTGTGCTACATGCATGGAAACACATTTTGGGTGATGTGAAAAATGACAGCTATACTGCTCTTAAGAAGGTGTGGTAAAATGACAATTTTGAAAATCTGGAGTGAAAATATTAAAAATTTGCAAACTTACGAGCGTGCATAGGAGCTGCGCAACGCATGCTCGTAAAACAGTCATTTTTAGGAATTTTTTCACTAAATTTTCAACATAGCCATTTTAAGACCTCTGCTCATGAACAGTGTCACTGTGATTTTCTTAATGTGTCCCATACATTGATTTCACACACCGACTGTGCCATTGTGTGCTACATGAGCGGAAACACATTTTGGGCAAGATGTGAAAATGACATCTGTACTGCTCATAAAGAGGTGTGGTAAAATGGCAATGTTGAAAATCCAGAGTGCAAATATTAAAAATTCATGAACTTACGAGCGTGCATAGGAACTGCGCAACGCACGCTCATAAAACAGTGATTTTAAGGAATTTTTTCACCAAATTTGCAACATAGGCATTTTGAGAGCCCACCTTATGAACACTGGCACTGTCATTTTGTTAATCAGTCCCAAAAGGTGATTTCATGCAGTGACCACGAAATCACTCTTCAGGCCTGATTAATGCTATGACAGTGACATAATTCATGAGGTGGGGTCCCAAAAACCCCATGTTGAAAATTTGGTGCCAAAATTCCAAAAAATGCCTGAGATATGCAGCAAAGTTGAAAAAACCCTATCTATCCCATTATACAGCTTACCGGCATTTCCTCAGTTCGCGGTCGGCTTTAAAGAGTGCAGACGTGTTCCTGGTCCACCGAAGATCATCGCACCAAGGTCTGGAGGTAAGTATGAGGTGAGGGGGGTGTGGGGAGGCAGGGTGCCCAGTGGGTGGGTGCGGTTTGTGGAAGAAGGGCAGGGAGAAGCGCCAAGGGACAGTTTTTGTACTTACATGTTTATTTTTTTTTAATAAGATGACGAGGGACGTTTGCCACGCTGGGGTTGGCTCCCAGCATGGCAACTTGAAGGCTGTTTGGGGGGGCTGGAGCCGATGGGGGATTGGGCACCACCATCAGCCATAACACATTTTGCCATGCTGGGGTGGGCTCCAGCATGCCACCTGGATGCTTTGGGGGGCGTGGAGCCAACGGGGGATTGGGCACACTCGTCGGCCATAACAAATTTTGCCATGCTGGGGTGGGCTCCCAGGGTGGTACCTGGAAGCTTTGGGGGGGGTGGAGCCGACGGGGGTATGGACACCCCGTTGCTGTACAGTGTGTGTGTGTGGGGAGGGGGAAGGTGCATGAGCACACAGTATGCGTGCGTGCGTGCGTGAGTGTGTGTGTGGAGGGGGAGCTCTGCTCACTGAAGCGGAGCTCTCCCTTTCAACTGTATGACCACTGCATTTTCAACTGCTGTCATAGACAGCTGCAGCAGTGATTGGGGAACTGGGGCCACACCTGCAAACACACTGACTGAATTGGAAGAAGAGTGCCACACTTCCGAAAACTCAGATGATGGCACTATGTTTCTTGCACATGCGTGCAAGCAACATAAAAATGAACAACATGCAACTAGAGAAAGTAGGAGATGCTAAGCATGGCATTAGGGAGCTAATGCACTGTATATTGGATTACACTGGGCTACATCACTGAATCCAGACAGTAAATATAAGGTTGCTACAAATAAAGCACGAATGTAGCTAGCAGGAGCCTGGTGAAGCATTGCTGCAAATGTTGTCATTGATCTTTGAAACAGTGAAACATTTGTAGATACAGTAAATACAATGTTTCAAAGTAAACACTTAGGTACAATGTAACATGTTACAATAGTAACAAGTTATGATCCTACAGCCTCACAACTAAAATCCAGTTCACTAACTTTAAAAAAAAGGTGAA
This sequence comes from Neoceratodus forsteri, assembly GCA_016271365.2. Taxonomy (NCBI): domain Eukaryota; kingdom Metazoa; phylum Chordata; order Ceratodontiformes; family Ceratodontidae; genus Neoceratodus; species Neoceratodus forsteri. Next base: position 107,528,107 of record CM028132.1, read on the forward strand.
GTACATTTAAGTAAAAGAAGAACTGGGGATGAATCAAGCATTTCTTTTTATATTGAGCAGTAGTCTATTTTATTTACTGGTCTCCCTCAGCTTGCACCCAAAGCTCACCCATCTGTAACAAGAACAACACAAACAAAAAAAAAAAACAGCATAGAATACAGATGGGAATACAACCATTTAAAAAGTAAGTGAAATACACTACAGCTCCATATAAAAGTTCTAGCTTTTTCACCATTTCATATCCGTTACTTAAATGTGCTTCCCCTTTCTTCTTAGCACTGAAATGACACAGCTGAAATAAAGGGATCAGCTTCTGCACAAACAACTATGATTAATATAAGATAGTTAACTTGACTATAAAACCTACAGCATGCCATTGACAATCACATTAAGCCATCATCTGGACAAGTACAACATTCTTTGCCGGCAGCAACATGGATTTAGAAAAGGACACAGCACTGCCATGGCACTTCTTGAGTTTATAGGAGTCTTACACAACTCCCTTGATCAGGGTTGCCTAACCGGAGCTACATTCATCGACCTATCAAAGGCTTTTGACACTGCCCACCACCGCCTCCTGCTTCATCAGCTACTGAACATTGGTCTCTCCACGGAATCAGTGAAATGGTTCAATAGCTATCTTGACAACAGGTCCCAATGTGTAAAAATATCAGGCGTGGTCTCCGACACTAAACAGGTTCGCTCCGGTGTCCCCCAAGGCTCCATCCTGGGCCCATTGCTGTTCAGCCTGTTCCTCAACTCCCTCCCCGACTCCACGTCTCAGCAAGTCATACTCTATGCAGATGACGTGGTGATTCTTGCCTCTCCTCATGACCCAAGCCACCTGCAACAAACCCTTCAACATGGCTTCACCTCTGTTGAAAGCTGGTTCAAAGAACATAAGTTAATCCTTAACCAGAAAAAGCGAAGACCATGATTTTCACCAGCCACCAAAACAAGCACAAACACCACCAAATCTCCTTAAACACCTGCCTTGGGGACTCCCTGGAGCAGGTTGACTCCTGCAGATACCTAGGAATCACCTTAGACCCACGCCTGTCCTTTGGAACCCATATAACCAATGTCGCTAAAACTGTGAATACTAGACTGGGCTTACTCTACCAGTTTCATTGGCACCTGACTAAAGAGGCACTCTTTGCTGCAGTTCAAAGCTCCATCATCTCCCAGATTGACTATGGTCTTGTCATCTATGGCACTGCCACTACCACTGCACTCAGAAGGATTGCTACCACCCTAAACAAGGCCTGTCGACTCATCACTGGGGCCAAACGGCTCACACACACCTGTGACATCTACTCATAAGCTAACTGGCTTCAACTTGATAATAGAATTCAGTACTAAACCTGCATGGTTGCTAAGAAAATACAGTTGGGAACTGCCCCCCTGGGGTCTGTTCACTCCTTCAAACGAAAACGAGCTCCAGAATTAGTAGAGGATCAAAGCCACAACTTTTCCATATCCCTCGCTGCTGCACAGCCATTGGCCATCGTTCATTCACCTATAGGGCACCCACTTGGTTTAACGGTCTTGCCAATGATACTATCAATACCACTGGGCTAGGGGCCTTCAAATCCAGGCTCCGAAACACCCTGGTCACTTCCAGCATCTGCGACTGTCATGGATAATGTCTATGCAACTCCGGCTCACTACCGCTCTTCTATATCGCTCCTTACATAACACACTTGCCTAGTTTTGGCCTCTGCCCCATCCGCTCTACAACACCTGACAGTGCTACCTTTCTGGCTGCTTCACACCAGCCCCCATATCCTTACCTACCCCCTCTTCTCATTTTCTTACCTCCCACCTTTGCCCCTCCCATTTCTTTCTACCACCCCCTTCCCCTATTGTGCTCTTCCTTTCCACTTTACACTCTCCCTGTCTGTTCGAAATTAATTTGATATCCTTTACCCTTATTTGTGTAACAATTTTGTCTATTGTCATGTGATACCTATGTCTTGACGTGGAACCTTTGTAAAAGAGCCCTGGGCTCAAAGGTAATTGTAATCCTAGAACTGAAATAAATAAATTGAAATAAATAAATAAATAAATAAATACACATGAGATTTCCCAGTTATTCAAAATAAAATTCACCTTTTCCTTTCATTTTAAGTGCTTTTCCATGACTCATAAATACTGCTCTTGGTTTTTATCATGTCAGAAGTCACTATCAGTATGGTACTTCATTTTTTTCTAATAATTTCTAAGCTTCTGATCACAATACCTAGTCATATTACATGTGTATTCCAATCAGTGTTTGTAAAATATTATACAATGGCAAGAAAGAGTCATGGCTTCTGATTGGTCAGTTGGCCATCACAGCAGGGATGTTATCCTGGCAAAACATCCCAGCTCATTTTCTGTTGTTGCTGCAGCATAATCCTTATTCATTTTCTCTTAAGAAACAAAAATATTTTTCTAGACTAACTAATCATTCTTTAATTTTTTTTTTATTCTGTATATAACAGCAAGCCATTGTAAATAGGAATAATGACCTCCAGGGTGGGTGTTATGCTGGGATAACATCCCTTCTTGGGTGTTGGACGCCCTCAGCCATTGGCCTCAGGCCCAACCACCCAAGGCGGGATGTTATCCCAGCATAACACCCACCCTGTCAGGCATTATTCCTTTAATCACACCCTGTCATGCCCTGAATAGTACCACCGGCACATCTTTTATTTTTTATTTATTTTATTTAAACAGCAGTTTGGAAAACCTTTGAGCCATAGGCTCATTTACAAAGGTACCTTGCCACAGTAAGACAAACCAAAATACACAGTATAGCAGTACAACACATAAGTATAACAGTAAAATTAAGACATAGATACAAACAAGCTGGTACAGGTAGGATGGATGCAAACAATACCAGCGTTATGTGGGTCGCCAGCTTAGTAATAAGCTTTGTCATAAGTATTAGTCGCGGCTTTGACTAGTGGCAGTTACAGCATCAGGTGTTAATAAGGTGGTTACGTGAGGAAGTTTTGAAGCACGATATAGTTGGAGCTTCGGAGATGGAGGGGCAGTGTGTGAACCAGGAGGGAGCCCAAAGCTGAAGGCTCTTTGGCCGTGAGAGGTCCTAGCCCTAGGGATAACAAGAGAGGTTTTCCCAGAGGTCCAGTATGAACTAGTGGGACAGAGTGGCGTATGGTGGTGGTCAATCCTGGTGGGGAAAGCCCAAGGAGGGTCTTTTTTGTAAGGGTACAGGTAAGATATTTGAGGCGCTCATCGAGATCAAGTACCAGCGCTTTAGCATACAGTAGACAGGTGTGTGTCATCCTAGGTGCTCCAGTATTAACCTGCAGGCCTTATTCAGAGTAGTGCGAATTTTATGGAGTGCGGTCTGATCAGCAGCACCATACACCAGCAGTCCATAGTCCACTAGGGACAGGATAGAGGATGATCAGTCAAGAGCCTCCGGGGAGGCAGTGTTTATACCGATGTAAGATGCCCAATCGGATATTAGTGGCAGTGGCTAGGCAGCGATGTGTCCATGGAAGGAGAGGGAGGGTCAAAATGGATCCCTAGGTATTTATAGGAGCAAACTTGTTCGAGTGGGAATGAGGACCCAGAGTGAATGAGGAGTTTGAAGTTGCAGGACTTGTTTTGGGGATGAGTGAAGAACATGGTTTTGTTTTTAAGATTTATCACCAATCTATGTTCCTTGAACCAGCCCTCGGCTTCAGTGATGGACTTCTGCAGCGAGTCCTGGAGGGCAGTAGGTTACGACTTGAGGCAAAGATGACTGCATCATCAGCGTACAATAGAATGTTCCCGAGCAAGAGCTTGGAAGAGGTGTTAAGGTAAAGGGAGAATAGTAAGGGCCCAGAATGGAGCCCTGGGGAACCCCAGAAAAGATGGGACAGATGTCTGAGTAGGTCCCATTAATTTTTACATGCTGTGAGCGGTCAGACAGATAACTGGTGCACCAGGAGATAGGCCCAGCAGCAAAACCAGAGAGACTAAGGACATCAAACCGCAACTCTCCCACATCACCTCAGACACCCATCAGTTAGTGAATTCACCCATTCCAGCTGCTTCTAACCCCCACCACCCTCCCCCTCAAAAAGTTGGACATCTGTAAAAAAGAAAACTGGACAGTGCTGGCAAGAGACAAACTCTCTTTTAGGAACTGTACCTATCAGAAGAATAAATTAATGATGTGTTTCCTGTAGTAAAACGTGACTGGCTGTGGGCTGGGACCTCAACCAACCAGGTTGTACTGTAGCTAAAGACATGCATTGATTGATTTATTGATTCATTCATCCATCAAACAACATGAACACAGTCACAAATATAATCTGTTTATGGTGAAAGGTAATAAAACACTGCACATGAACATTTGATCGGGGTGATCAGAACTGAAGGGGATCATGGTGTCCTAGGGTTGAGCTTCAACACTTCTTTTTTCTTTTGTTCTTTTTTTTTTTTTTGGTGTATGTCAGCTGGACTACCCTTCATAAAGGTAACCATGAAATAAAATTTTATGATGCTGACAGTTCTTGTGGTGTTTGCCCACTTCCTTGATGTGCTGGGTGGTGACAGGGGTGACCATTTCCTTCATCCTGCATTCTGGTGGAACTGACAATTTTTGGTATACCTTGGATGGTGTTTCAGACCTGGAACTGAAAATTGTAGGCAAGCCCTCTTAATAATCATATCTGCTCCTCTGTGAGTATGGGGAAAGGCAACAACAGTTGGTCAATTTAAGGTCTAGAGAAACACTGGAGTCAGGTGTGTGTTGCTGCATTTAACAGATTTATTGGAAACTGGTTCTGTTAAATGCATGCTACATTTACACATACCACAGGGCACACCAATGTAAACTTCATTTGTAGAAGTTCTGCTTGGTAAGCTGCATTGTGGGTAGAAGGAAGTAGAATGAGAGATTGAGACATTGTAGAGAACTACGACTGTCCCCAGAGACAGTGAAGAAAGATGGAGGGCAACTGGTGTGAGTATGCTCAGTTGTTTGTAAACTGTTAGCTGATCAATGCTGTTTTGATGCAAAAGTGAAATTGTGTAGCAATATTGTGTCTGCTCACGCTGCTGACAATCATAATTCTGCACGCACTATACTTTAATTTGCAATCATGCGGTCACGATTTTTACATGGAACCAATGCACAGTAAAAATAGCTAGAGCGAAGTGAGGCCTACAGTACTTGCACTGACCTTAGTTTTATATTTACAATGTATGGCCATAGGTATTGTTACCTAACCTTTAGAGTACTATTCTAACATGTGTAGCACGGAACTGGCTTCTGGATGAACCTGTCCTGGCAATAATCTGTGGTATCTGGAGTTACACAATGTCAACTACTCTCTGCATCAAATATCATATACACATTTATATTTGATGCAAAGAGTGGTTAACAGTTTACTTAGCATATGAACTATAAAAAGTGTTTTGTAACCTACCATATTTGGTAAGAACAGATGGGCTTAAGCAAATGAGCCTCAAAAATGAAAAGCACTCTGATGCGGTAAAGTTACGATTTTGGGGATGGGGAGGGGGCGCTAAAGGTAACAGGGAAAGTAATTTTTTTTTATTAATAAAGTTTCAGCACAATCAGAATGCCATACAGCAGCTCCTCCAGCATGTCATAGCTTGCCCACAGTTGTCTGTGCTATGTCTGCTTTTGGCTACAGAGTTTTCTTCTGTAATAGTGGCAGTACACATGGGTACATGGCGAGATTTACCCAGAGCAGTGGGCACTATGACAAGGCCCTGAATTTGCACCTGACAGCACTTATTGTCAGGCTGTGACTTGAGGGACACCATGGTGGTAACGTTCTTCTAAAGTAGAGGAATCTCTGTGAATTGACACCGTCTTGTCGTTCAAGTTCAGTGCATGACCTAGTGCAATCAACTGGCACCACGAGTAGTGTGCCCTGTATTAGCTGCCATACTCACTGTTTGTGAGATGGGTACTTCAGAGAGATGAAACAGGGCACCTCATGAAAGTCATGGTCGTGTACTGTGCAGTTGTCACACTGTGCTGTACGGTGCCTAGGAAAGTCTTTTTTTTTTTATTAATTTCAAGTGGGACAGCACTGGGGATGGGGGGGTCTGCTAAACTAACAGGAAAAGTCTTTTTTTTTAATTAATAAAGTTTCAGCATGATCAGAATGCCATACAGCGGCTCCTCTGGCTTTTCACAGCTCACCTGCAGTTGTCTGTGCTGTGTCTGCTTTTGGTTACAGAGTTGTTCTTCTGTAATACTAACAGTACACACGGTTGCATGGTGAGACACACTCTGAGCAGTGGGCACCATGACAAGTGTGCCCTGAATTTGCACCCAACAGCACTTATTGTCAGACTGTAGCTTGAGGGACACCATGGTGGTAATGTTCCTCTACAGCAGAGGAATCTGTGTCAGTTGACACCATCTTGCTGTTCCAGTTCAGCGCATGACCCTGGGCAATCAGTGGGCACCATGAGTAGTGTGCCTTCTATTTACTGCCGTACTCACTGTTTGTGAGGTGGGTACTTCAGGGAGACGAAATGCGACACCTCACGAAAGTCATGGTTATGTACTGTGCAGTTGTCACACTGCTATATTGTGCCTGGGAAAGTATTTTTTCTCTCAATTAATATATAGTGGGACAACATTGGTGATGGGGGAGGCAGGGGTCTGCTAAGCTAACAGGGAAAGTCTGTTTTTTTTTTATAAAATTAATATCTAGAAGGTCAACATCTGGGATGGGGGGTTCCACTAAACTAACAGGGAAAGTATTTTTTTTAATTAATAAAGTTTCAGCAAGATCAGAATGCCATACAGTGGCACCTCCAGGTGATCAGTGGGTACCATGAGTATTGTGCCCTGTATTTGCAGCCATACTCACTGTTAGTGGGACAACATAGGGGATGGAGGGGTCTGTTAAACTAAGAGGGGAAGTTTTTTTTTTTTAGTTGGGGCAACATTGGGGATCGGAGACCATTTGAAAACCTGGGAAAATATATACTGTATATTCTTTTTAAATACACTGCATTTGCCGGCCAATAACTCCATTAAGTTTCAATAAGGGTCGAAATGATATTCCAGGCAGCAATCACCCTGAATGAGTGGTTACTGCCATCTAGGGAGGAAATGAAGACGTGCATTAATCACCATCTGGAATGCCACATTTCACAGCAGGTTACTGCTCCACTGTCTCAATACTGAGTGGCATACAGGGGTACCGCCTCAGTAATGAGCAGCATATCAGGGTACCATGAAACTTTTTAATAACCACCACTGTAGGCAGTAAATGGAAGTTTCTAAGTCTTTTGGAGGAGAAATCAGGGAGAGAAGGAGACCGATGGGCACTGCAAGGCAGTGCAGGGTGGGGGCCACCCCCCTGCTTTAGGCATGCCAGCTTCTACAGCATGATGCATCATGTCCCCTGGGTGAGCATCCGAGGGAGGGCATGGAGACATGTAGCTGCGACCATCATCAGTGGGGTCCTGGGTTCTGGGGGTGGTAAGTGGAAAAGGGAGATGTAGGATAGGTAGGCCCCAAGGTTTGGGTGGCCTTGGTAGGCTGGTAATGGGTCATCGGGGCTACTGTATGCTGTGGCAGGGCCTCTGTATCCCAATGTGGCAAGGTGGTCCAGGGTCCCACTGGAGGGGGGGCCAGGGGGAACCTCTAACCCCATTAGGGCCTGTTTGGAGGGACAGGTTTGGAGGCTACCAGTCTTTAGCCGAGTGGGCTGCTGAGTGTCCTGGAGGTATCGCCCACAGCTGATTTGCACTTATCAGGCAGCAGGAGGTTGGTGAAGAGGGGCTGGTTGGGCAGCAGTCCATCATAGGTCAGCCCTTTAAAAGAGCAGCATGCTGGATGGAGAGGTGTGTTTGAGCTGTTGGGGGTTCAGGGGTTGTGGCAGAGCTCTTTTACCCCACATGGGAAGGCAGCTTAAATGGTTGGCAGCCAGAGGAGTGGAGCATGGCCTGGGTATGCTGTGGGTCTGCCATGCCCATGTCTGTGGCAGGCCCTGGGGCCTATATTGAGTTAGTAGGCCTTTAAGCACAGTTAGGCCATGGTTCTGGGGTAACTCATAAAGGAAGGTGCAACTATGCTGTTTGGGGAGTTTGTAGTGTTCAGGGAGACCGGGTAGACCAGGAAAGTGACCAGACGAGGGTGTGGGGGTATGGTGTGCTGGGTTTTAGGTGGTACCACACCATCCATGTCCCTAGAAGGCCATAACCAAGAGTCAGGGAATAGTGAGGAGAATCTGTACACTTCCCCAGTTACAGGAAGAAATGAAGAACCCCCCAGAAATCAGATGGAAGCTCTGTTAGGTACTTATCCAGTGTCAGTGGAATCAGGGAGCTTCACGGTCCAGGTAGATGGTTGCTAAGCCAGAGGAAAATATCAGGTCTGCTGTTTGAGAGCTGTTAAAGACCTTGCTCTGCCAAAAGTTTGCTGCAATTTTAACCATGTAAAAGTTTAGCCCCATAGAGTTGCAGTTTCAAGTTAAGTCACAAGTGAGCCACTGTTGCCCATTTAAATCATTTTGGGCCCAGGAGAAATAAAGTGATTGATTTTGAAGGAAATTGAGTGTCCTGATTTTGTTTGTAAATAACAATGGGAAGAAATTGTTAATCCTTAGTTTTAACCCTCCATTGAGTTCAATTTCAGGGAGGCCTTGAAGATCCTAAGTCTCATGCATCGTCTGGGGACAGGAGCAGTGGAAGTGAATCCTGAAGTCACCAGTGTTCCTGCTTTAGATTTCGGGGCCTTGGGGTGAGGTTTTACATTCCAGAAATGGCAGTATCCTGGGAGCCAGCTGAAGAAAGAAGACATCTCAAGGTAGGCCCAGAATTATTTCCATTTTGATCTTCCGGACATATTGTTGCGTGTTAGCGAGGTTCTTTGCTGTGGGCCCCTTCCCCCTGTTAACATCAACGTTTCTCCCTAGACATCAGAGAGGGAGTGGCTACATACATCCTGGAAGACAGTAGGGAGGAGGGAATATTTTCAACTCTTTTTGTTGTTTTCCTTTAGATTGTTTCCCATGTACCCACCACTGTTCACTAAACTCTGCCCTTTCATTCCCTTCTCTTGATGTCAGTCATGGAGGTACCTGTTCCATTGTGCTTGCTTTGTATCTAAATTCTGGTTTGGTTCCCTTCCTTCCCACTTTACTTCACTGTTATCGTCTCCATCAGCTTCCTACTACCCTCTGTATAATAATAATTCCCATTCCTTCACTATTCCTTCTAGAAAATCTACTGCTAGTCAATCTGCTTTCTCATATCACTTTCCTAAACTTTGGTCCTCCCTTCCCTTGTCCATTCATGCTGCCTCTTCTGCTTTCTCCTTAAAGTCCCTCCTTTATTACTTTTTTTCTCCCTCCTGCAACAGTCCTTAACTCCCCCAAGCACACACACACACACACACACACACACACAAAGCACAACACACACACGCACACACATACACACACACACACATATACACATTAGTTTTGTCCTGGCAATTTGTTTCCTTTATTACCTACACATATGTTATCCTGATTAGTTTTATATTTTGATTATTCTATATGATATATGTTATTTACTGTGTATATGACTTTCCTCATCCCCTTCCCTAGGGTGCATCTGGAAATGAGCTGTTATCAGCTCAGTATATCTCTGTTACTGAAACTTTTGAAATAAATAAATGAATAAATAAAATAAATATGACAGACATTTAAATACCTCACAGGGGTGACCAAGGTACAGGAGGGAAGTAAATAAATATGCACAAGAACAAGGGGACATGTTATGAAGCTGGGGGAGGGGGGTCAGGAGAGATGTAAGGAAGTACTTCTTTGCAGAAAAGGTGGTGGATTCATAGAACAGCCTACCAGCTGAGGTGGTGGGGAAAAACAGTGGTGGAGTTCAAGAATGCATGGGATGGTCATAGAGGAACCTTAATGGAAAAGAACGGTGGGAAGAGAGAAAGAGACTGAGACAAGTAGGGTCTATAGTGATACTGTAGGTAGGGAAAAATTGGCAGACTGGGTAGGCTATGCAGTCCTTATCTGCCAACAAATTCTATGTTTACAAGACGTTTACAACCATCAGCCAGCTAAGCACTGTCATCCTCAGCCTTCTCAGGCTTGGCTTTTAAGAGACAAGCCTCTTGCATTTATACATTCATTGGCTTATACAGTACACGCCTGCACTACAGCAACAATATGCTTGCTTTGTGCATGCACACAAGCAAATGTAAAATTGCTGTGAAGTTAAAATATAAGGGTGGATTGGATATTCCCCCAGACTGGGTATACATGGCACAAATGTAATTCTTTGTTAATGAGATCTATGCATTACTCATACATTAGGAGACATGATATTTGATATACTGTAAGTTGGCAAAAATATAAAGACTTAAACTACAAAGAACTTTGTTTGACATTTATTGTAATCCCTCTAACAAAACCTGCTTATAAAACATAAAAATACTGTTCAAAAATGAAGGAGTGTCAGTGAACAACAGTAAGTATTGGCTCTCACAGGGATGCAAAGTGATTGGAGATCTGGAACCAATAATAGACAAGGAACACATATAAACTGGGGTGGAACCTGCATCTAAAACTGAAATTAACAGAACAAGGAATGCAACTCTTCTAGACTATTTTTTTAGGCCATGACAAAGGCTTCTGTTACTACCCAGGACAACCTAAAATGGCCTTTGTATAGAAAAAGTTAGTGCCACGCACCTGGATTAGTGCTGGTGCTCTGGTCAGGGCCATATTCAGAAGCCCCCTGAGCACCACAGTAACCCGGCAGTGTGATTGCACTAAAAAAAACACTGTCCCTATGCAAATGAGGGATCCCTCATGAATAATGGTGCAGCTGTATATTCAAAAGGTTTTGGCCATGCTAAACAGAATGCAGCATTGCACTGTTTATCACCACTGAAACCTGGCCTTACTGCAGACCTAAGACCATGCCCCAACCCCCCCAAAGGCAGGGCAGCTGCACATGGTTGACTGCCCCAGTGTCTAAGGGCCCCTCTGTCTTCCCTATCAAAAGTGTATTCTGAATTCCCTGTTGTCTACTGAAATCCCTAATCACCCATGTCATGGGTGTATTCTGAATTCCTGGGCGTCTATTGGACCTCCTTCCCCCAGTTGCCTTAGTTCTCATCCATGTCAATTCCTTCATTGACTAGCCCCCCCTCCAAACTGAGTGCCACCGACCTCTTATCCGAGTGACACCTGCACTCACTCACTCACCCACTGACAATCCCCCACCCTGAACCAACCTCACCACAGTAACTGGTCATGCAGTCAATGATGGTGACTAGTAGAACTCTCCATTTACCTCCTCAGCCAGCCAGCATCTCACCTGCACAGAGCTGTTTCTACATTACTCGCAATCATGCTGTGTGTTAGTCAGACAGTGGCTGGCTGAGGAGGTGAGCAAAGGGCTGTGCTGGCTGCCATCACTGAGTCCATGACTGGTTACCAGGGAGTGCAGATTGGGGGATCCTAAGGGGTAGGGGGTGTTACTTAGATGGTGAGGTGGTGGCACTCAGTATGAGGGCTCTAGCACACCAGAAAATGGTAATTGGGGTGGGGGGGTCCAATAGACACCAGAGAATTCAGAATACACTTATGGCAGGGGCAATTGGAGGAAAGGGTCCACTAGACACCAAGGAACTCAGTATACACTTATAACAGGGGTGATCAGGGGCAGGGAGTCCACTAGACAACCAGGGACTCTCTTCCACTTCTGCCCAGCATGGGTGCTATGGGCTGTTAGTGAACATGCAAATGGTCTCTTAGCACCATGCCTGCCCACTGACCTCATTTGCATGCTCGAACTGAACATGGCCCACAGGACCCCTTGGCCCTATTTCTGTTTGGGCATGCTATGTTCTGTCAGCCATATGCAGCTATAGGTTGTGTCTGCACATCCCATTTTCATTTAGTTCTGTGCTGATGTGGATCCATATTCAGTCAGTTAGTGCACTCTTTTTTCCCCCCAATTGTTTAACCAGGAGTAGCACACTAAGCTGAAAGCTTGTTTACGGATGCAACCTGGGAGCACAGGAAAGTTAAGTGACTTGCTCAGGGTCACACAGTGTGCAAGTGGGGGCTGGGGGATTCAAATCCAGGTCTCCATATTTACAGCTCAAAGCCTTAAAACACTGTGCTATACTACCTCGCTATACTCCATTAGGGCATGCTAACAGGCTGACTATAACTCAGAGATGGCTGTGTGCTATATTCCATGCAGCACTATAGGCATTGCTGTGCTACCAGCCAGCTCTGAATATAGGGGCCAACATGTCTTAAGTGTACATCAGTGCTAGATATTTACAATTCCTGTGATCAGATAAAATGCAATCTTTGTTTGGAAATTGGACAGACAGCATATATTGCCCTAATGGTATAAAGTGCAACCTATGTGATAAAACAATACATTCATATAGAAAATGTCCAATGCCCACCCACAATAAAGGAGGATGTATAAACTAAGAAAGCCTTTTACATGAGGTCCACAAGCAAAGCATTTTGAAACCTATAAACTGAAAGCTCAGAAACTACATGCAAATGTACTTCCTTACAAGATACAACAAGCATAGTGGAAGATCTTGAACCAGAAACTGAAAGAGAGAAACAGAGCATGGAAGAAACCTTAACCACTGAAAATAATTTACAAGAAAGAAGAAGAAGAAGCACATCATGAAGAAATGAAAATAACTCTGAAAGAACAATCTGAAGGAGAGAACTTGGATAATAATGCAGAAGATATTATGCCAACACCCTCCCCAATTACAATGGTCACAAAAAGAAAAAGAACTTATAAAAGCCAGACTCCTAGACCAAAACAACCATAGAAAGGTAAAGACCTTCAATTGTGCCAGTAAAGAATCGGTATGCTCCACTGGTTCCATGATGCCAGTTCAACAGTAAACCTGTTGACTGGCTTTACAATGATAAACAAATGGTGACTGGATTCGCAGTTATGTTGTGCCATTAGGAATACCAGTGTGTTTTCTGCTGGGGGGTGCCAGCCCCCACACTCCCCAGATCTTATTATAATCACCTCATGGCAGAGGTGTTTGGAGGAGGGATGCAACACCCAGAGACACTGTGCAAGGGGTCCTGACCCTGTAGCATGACCATTACAATGACCTACAGCAACCTGTCATTTTGTCACTGTAAATGACTGGTCACTGCAGAATTCTCACTGTAGAAATGCTATACTGCTCCACTCAGGAAGACAAGAGACTTGTGGATACAGGTGAAGACCTGTATTCTGAGGCATCATCAACAGTGTCATCTCAGAGAATGGCTTCCTCAGAGACAGAAGAGCAGCTGCCTGAGTGAAAAAGGACTAGAAAAAGAACTGTCAGGTCTAGCTCCAGGAAAAGAAAAAGAAGACACAAAAAATTATGATAATGATTGGACATCTTTTATGAATGCTATCTGGTAGAGTACCTCTAATGTTTATTTATGGCTTGTCTTTCAAATCCGACAACAAGGGTCATTATACATCTACCTACCATTACTGTGTACAGCATTAGAAGCTCAAAATAAAGATTGTAAATGTTTAAATTCCTAAAAGACTCATCATATGACATTTTTTTTTCTTATAGGAAAGAAGAATTTGAACAGTAACAGATATAAATCAGGCAAAAAGGATCTGGGTATGGTGAGCGTCTTTCTGGACATTTGAGTCCATTTGACACCAGTGTGTCGCGGTAAGAATATTGTTTAAAAATTGAAATAGAACAGTAACACAGATGGTGAATATACACCCTGGAGGAGCCATTTTACTAGTCATTAATATTTTTGATTCCTGGCTTAGACCGGTAGACACCTATGCACCTTAAACGAAATTGACAAGAATAGATTTATTTAAGAAAACAGAACCTTAATTATACACATCTCAGCTGGTTGTATTAGGAAATTATTTCAGTTGCCCTCTCCCCAAATCAGACAGAGGGTCTTCAATGGAAAAACCTTTCTGTGACTCAAATTCCCTTTTGCAACTACAGACAACAGCCGGTCTAATAAATGTATATAGAGCAAAAATTGATTGTGGTGGACATAAGGGGTCTGGTATGATTTCCCGACTTGCATTCTCCCGTCTAATAGTATCCGAATGTTATTTTCCTGACTACATTAATCCCGCCTGCACACTTACCCGTGGTACTGTCGGCCGTCACATGGTGTCAATACACTGCATATCAAGATCAGCAAATACACTTATATACTTATGTACTTGTTCCAAACTGAATAAACAAATACAACAAATTGTTTCCCTGAGCAAGAAGCTTCATGCTTGAAAGCTGTCGTTTGACTCTTGTCTTAACCATGCTATGCAGAAATACTTCAAGCTGCATTAATTACATATGGACACTTTGGCAGTCCTGCAGCCTCTTTTAGGTGAAGTTGAATCTGCAAAAGTTGGCTGGACAGGTGCATTGCAGATGTCAGGATTAGTTACATACGGACACTTTTAAATTGGTAGTCTCTTTTCAGTCTCTTTTCAGCCAATTTGAAATTAGCAAACAGTCTGCTAGCATGAGCAGTGAAGAGGCTATTGTTTGTGCTGTTGTTCCTTCCAAGCGCGGGCATGACAAGTTGTCAGTTGCAGGCTACTCATATGTTAAACAAAGGAGCTGGGGGGATTTGTTTTACTGGTGCTGCCAGCTATGCAAATCTTCAGGTTGTCATGGACGTGCATCATCTACTCTTGTCGGTGGACAACACCATTTAAGAAGCACGGTAGAGCACAACCATTCCCCTGATGCAAATGACAGTCATATAGCAATTTCTTACCCTCGCTTAAATTGAGAGCATGGACAACTAATGACACTCCAGCTCAGCTGATACAAAATGAACTGTCTAAAGTGTCTGAGGAGGTGTGGCATAACATGCCTAGTTGCCAGTGCCTGCAGCAAGTTGTCAAATGTGCAAGGAGAGAAAACATGCCAGCAGAGCCTCGAACATTGGCCGACATAAGCATTCAACCCGAATTACAAATTGTGAGTGGGAAGCAATTCCTATTGAAAGATTTGGCATTTGGTACTGATAGAGTTTTGCTGTTCAGCACAAAAAAAAATATTGTGAAATTAAGAGCTGATGATTTGTGGCTCATGGATGGCACTTTTAGAACAGTTTCCAGACTATTTCAGCAACTTTATTCGATACATGCCCCCGTAGATACTGCTGAAACAACTCGCATTGTGCCACTGGCATGTGCCTTGATGTCTGCAAAGTCTAACGAGTGCTATCTAAAGCTGTTCCAAGATTTAAACGATGCAGCAGATGAATTTGACTACAACCTTTCTCCAAAATTCATTTTAACAGATTTCGAGCAGGCTACAATCCATGCTACTAAAGTTGAATTCCCTGATGCAACAAACAAGGGTTGCTTGTTTCATCTTCGACAGATAGTGTGGAGGAAAATCCAGAGCTGCGGTCTAGCAGTTACTTATGGCTCTGATCCCGAGTTTAGTTTACTGATGCAGCAACTAGTAGCACTTGCCTTCCTTCCATCAGATGATATCCCAACAGTGTACAGTGAAATCAAGGTTGAAATGCCTCCTGTTAGTGTGCCAGTCCTTGAATGGTTAGAAGAGTGCATAAGAGTGAACCAGAAAACAAGAACCATTTTTTTCTTTGTATCAAAGGCTTGGGAAGTAGGGAAGTAGTGCTTGCTCCTGTGGAGTTTTCTGATCATCTAGATGCTAAGCATCACATTAGAAGTAACACATGAAAATAAACAGGGAATAGGTTATAGGAAACTAAAGAATGAAATCTTGCAAGATGAAAATTTAGGAAAAGAAATCAAATGTCTGACTTCAGACTGATTATCAGTATTATGCATATATGATGACATGGGAGATTGGTGGACATACACAAAATCAGCAATAAAGGAACCCTATATTCAAAATACAACACTAAAATATAAAGGAGATTATATAAAATACCTAGGGCTTCAGGATCTTTTACTCAAATTAAGAACTTAAGTAAACCAATGATGGGTAGCTTCAACAAAACAAATTTCAAATATAAAAAGGGTAATGCAAGAACTTCAATATTAGTGTGCTATGTCTTCATAATGTGAACAAAAATTTGGCATACAGGCAAAAACACTGGGAGGGAATCTATCTGAATATTGCAAATAAAGAATAAAAAAGGGTGAAGTGAGGTTTTAAAAATGAGATATGGGGCATACAGAAAGAACAAGAAGCATTAATGAATACTGTATCAAAATCAAGGCCACTGATTTACGGTGATTAATGAAATTCCACTTTCAAGAAATGAAATTCCAGGAATTGCACCAGTGAATGTTAGGTTAATTTCCAGATTTTACCAGGATTCTACTGTTATTCTTTTAGTATGTGTGTAAATAATCAGAATAAAAAAAGGTTTGATATACAGAACATTAAATTAAGCAAACTTAAAATAGTATGAATACAGGAAGCAATCTGGTATAAAATGCCAAATTCTGTGAAATTCTTTATTTTTACCTGTGTGCAAGGAGTCCAAATTCTAGAATATTTCTGGGTTTTCCAGTAAAACCTAAAAATAAGGGCCTTGAATATATTTACACAAAACCTTTGTGAAAGAAGCTACAGAAAAGCAAAAATAGGGAATTTTTTGAGAGATTTGGAAGTCCTTCATTTAGCAGAGGATCAAAAAGAAAACTTGATTAAGCTAATAACACTACAAGAGGTGATGAAAGTAGTATCATCCTTGAATAATAATAATACAGCTCCAGGCCAAGATTTCCTTACTGCAGAGTTCTATAAACAATGTTCAGATATACTAGCTCCAGTTTCAATATGACATTGCAACAGCAATCCTTTCCAAAGGAAATTGGAGAAGCAATACAAATCTTCCTTTATTAGAAAAATAACTCAGCAAAGGTGAAACATTGGAGTCTTATCTGCCTTCTAAATGCAGATTATAAAATTTTTAGCAAAAATGTTAGGTTACAGATTGGCTTTAGTAGCAAAGGATTTGATTTTTACTACTCAGACATGTTCAGTACCAGGTAGGGTAATACAAGAACATTTAATAATGTTAAGAGAGATAATAGAGCAAGGAAATGGGTGGGGGGATCTAAATCATACTGAGTCTGTATCAGACAAAGGCTTTTGATAAAGTATTAGACAACGTAGTCCATTTTGTCCACTTCTATATGTGTTTTCATTGGATCCACTTTTAAGAACAGTGGGAATAGTAACTCAGTTGAAAGGAACTGGAAGTCAGAACTGTCTATTCCCTTTGAAAACTCTTTAATCATTTCAGGAACATTTTCAAGAAATGTATATTTCCCATAAAATAAGAATTAGTAAATGTAGGGATCCAAGCCATGCTTACACTGTGGCAGATAAAAAATAAATAAATAAAACAAAAAGATTTAGCAAACATGCAGGGATTTTCCACAATATGTAAAAGTCATAGTTCAAAAAATAATAGAGCAAGGAAATGGGTGGGGGATCTAAATCATATTAAGTCTGTATCAGACAAAGGCTTTTGATAAAGTATCTCATAAATATTTATATAAGATATTGAACAGAATACCCAAAACATTTATATCATGGATTATGCTATTGTATGAATGTACTATTATTTGTACAAGTATAAATGGGTGGTTTGGAAGGAATATAGAGCTGAAGAGAGGGGTTAGACAATGTAGTCCATTTTGTCCACTTCCATATGTGTTTTCATTGGATCCACTTTTAAGAACAGTGGAAATAGTAACTCAGTTGAATGGAACTGGAAGTCAGAACTGTCTATTCCCTTTGAAAACTCTTTAATCATTTCAGGAACACATTCAAGAAATGTTTATTACCCATAAAATTAGAATGAGTAAATGTAGAGATCCAACCCATGCTTATAATGTGGCAGATAACATAATTAGAATTAGTAAATATATGGATCCAAGCCATGTTAACAATGTGGCAGATAAAAAATAAACAAATAAAACAAAAAGATTTAGCAACCATACAGGGATTTTCCACAATATGTAAAAGTCATAGTTCAAAAAATAAAGAAATGGGGAATGCATCTGGATAAAATAGCTGAAGGAAATAGAAAACAGTTGTATACTCTGATAATGCAAACATTTTCAGTAGAAACATCTCCTCCAGAAAAGAAAACAGTTGGCTATATTACAACTGCAAGATAAGAGAACACAAAAGAGAGTATGGCTAGATTCTCGTGGTAAACTCAGTAGAAAGGAGAACCATAAGCATAACAGCTTTTGCCCTACATAAGACTGCATAGCAGAATTTGAAACTTGATAGCATTTATTTAAAACATGTACATATGCTCAGCAGTTTTGGTCTTTTATTGCAGCAAAGCTAAAAGTATTAGTAGAGCCCCATGAATTTCTTTTAATTTTTTATAATTTTTCTTTTTATTTTTCTGGAATTTCGTGTTATTTATTTTTCTTTACTGAAAATTTAGTTTTATTTCTTATCACATTTACATAAGTAAAATACCTCAAAATGACCTTTTACATACTAGAAATCACATTCCTAGTATACTACATCATATTAAGTGGCATTAAGCAATGGTTTTGAAAGGTTTTATGAATCAGACCATTTCACTGCCGCTTCCTTACAGACCATTCCTATGGTAACAACGTAGCCTAAGCAACAAGTGCTGCAAGCATTTAGTTAGCTTTTGTCAAAAAAACAAGTAATTTCTTAACTTTTCTGATATGTTTGTTTTCATTTTATTTTGTTTTGTACTTTAATTTTCTTTTTATTTCTTGTTATTTCTTATTTAAGAAAAACACAGGGCTCTAAGTATTAGGTTTCACAGCAATAATTTATGCTGAGATAATATTCAGCGACATCTCAGGAGCTTTCAGAAAGTATCAACAAATCCTTTAAAGTTTATTATTAGTGGGAATAAGATTCTTTTTAGCAAGTCAGATGTAAATTTATTTTTATTTATTTTTTCTTATACTTTTTTCCACCGTCAGCTGCCTGGTGGCTCCGCCAGGTCATGGACCTCCATTTCCAATGCCATATTGGCTGTGGCCCCCTGATAACCCCTTGGCTTACCCCCCAAGGTAGGGTTGTGGCACCAGACCCCCTACAGTGCCACAGACGATGGGCTAGGTCAAGGGGCTGGCCAAGGAGCTAATAGAAGCTGAGGTGGGCTTCATCAATGGTGGCCAGAAGCATTTTTTTCCCTGGTATATGGGGGCAGGGATGTGCAATGATGTCCCGTATCTGCACCACCCCTTGAACTACTTGGTGCTGGCATGATCAGTACACTCAGCCTCTGCTAGTTGTCCATATCATGCTGAGCACTCTACCCCCTCCCCCCGTTGAAGGAGAGCAGTCATCTGATGCTCAATCCTTCTCCCCCAGCCGATCCTCTGACATCCCGGGTCTGTTCCTGAATGCAGGTCACCAGCATCATAGGTAGGCAACCTGCCCCTGCGCCAGCAGGCCAGACATAAATTTATTTTTCAACAAAAAGTAGTGCCAGTACAAGCTCTGACAGATAAATTGAAGAATTTATTTTAGAATATATACAAAGGAACTCTGAACACTTCCAAAATAACTTTTTAGCCAATTGTGTAAGAGCATGAGCTGGATACCTGTGGAACAATAGAGGAAAACTGAGAATTCACTCCTTTTTGAGGACAATTTTGGTTATATACCTTATTATACAAGTTTCTTAATTACTGTTCATTTTAGAGACATTTATATTGTATAGTATAGTTTAATGTGAATAGACTTTAATGTAATGTATTTTTATTGTTGATTTTGGTTTTTATTTGTTGGATATATTTGAGAATTTGTCTTTATTCAATAAGAAAATTCACCTACTTTTATTGAGAAGTGCCATGGGTTCTTTGATAACCTCCTTAACAATTACCAGAACAGGCAGATGGGACCTCAGTTTAACACTTCATTCAAAAGATGGCACCTCAGGAGTACAGAACCTGCTCATGCTGCACTAGAGTATCAGTATTGTGAATCTACCCCAAGTTCCTGATTTGGGACTGGAAACCACAACCTTCTGATCTTCCAGACACAAAGGAGAATGTGCAACCTGCTCAGCCACTGACACTGCTAATGTATATTCAGTATTCCATATGAGGGCCAGAGTCTATCTGGGCTGTTAGGCACTGAAATGGAGGCAGTATAGCGCAGTGGTCTAAGGCTCTGAGCTGCAAATTTGGTGACATCTAGCAGGTCAGACCTGGGTTTGAATCCCACAGCTTCCACTTGCATACTGTGTGACCCTGAGCAAGTCACTTAACCTCCTTGTGCTCCCAGGTCGCTCCTGTAAAAAAGCTTTCAGCTTAGTGTGCTATACCTGGTTAAACAACTAAATAAAAAAAAAGAAATGTTGCAGGCACTCAATGGAGAGCAAAAGGCATGGTCCTGAATTGATTAAAAAAAAAACAGCTGGAGTGGTGAAGGCTGTTTTCTCCATAGACAAGAAAGGCAAAGGGATCTGACAATACTCTTTTGCCAAAGCCAGTGTAGTTATATACTGGGCATATTCCATCTGATCAAGCAAATCATCCACTCTAGGTATGGGGTGTGACACTCAGACAGCTGGTTCTGATTAATCTAGGATTTTTGTAATATAAAAATGTGTTATTGAATGTCTCTCATGAGAGATGCTGACAGCCTGTGGAATGACAACCCCCCTCCCAGTTTTTAGCTAATAAGTGTTACCTGGAAAGCCAGGAGATAATTACAGGCTAGAAGAGACTTAACATTTAGGATTTCCTTTTTATGTAACTAATTGCAGCTTGCCAACTGCCAAGATAGATCATAAACTTTTATAATGTTCAGAGGAAACACAGTAAAATTCATATGGTGATACAAAAGCATGTTGCACCTCCATGAGATCAGGCAGAGAGACATAACAAGTCCTTTGATATCCTGGAAAGGGGAAGCTGCTCATCAATCAAAGAAAGTTATTTGAAAAAAATGAGTTTTGCTGTGGTCACAGAATATTAATTTACCTTCTGGAAAAGATATTCTGTTTTGCATAGATATATTTTTTA
The DNA here is from genome assembly GCA_016271365.2 of Neoceratodus forsteri. Classification (NCBI taxonomy): domain Eukaryota; kingdom Metazoa; phylum Chordata; order Ceratodontiformes; family Ceratodontidae; genus Neoceratodus; species Neoceratodus forsteri. The sequence continues at coordinate 107,549,116 of CM028132.1, forward strand.
TATTCTGACAGGGAGGAGCTAGGTGACCTCATGCAAAGAGGGTGGCAAAGCCAGTTTTTAAACAGTATTCTGTTTTCCATTTTGACACAAATGTCTGGACTCTGAAAAAGAAATATCTACAGCACTGTGAGATAAGAATACCTTTGAAAAGACAATTCTAAGAGTACTGTGGTAGGAGATTTTGTCTGCACTTTTAAACCTGTTTTGTTTAAGTGATTTGTATGTTTTGTGACATATGGTTCTGTATTTACACTTTACAGTTTTATCTATTTTTAAGTAAATATCTCATTTTTTTAAATAGACTATTTGTGTCTGCCAAGTCCTTCTGTTTTTGCCAGTGATGCGTTGATGGTTAAGAGTGTGACAACACTGGGCATGAGCTTATATGGTAATACCAAATTGGGAAAAGGTAAGAGTATTCTGAGGTCTTTAATAGAGTTTTAAGGGTTCATTTTGTATGCCTGGTTAGGTGCCTGTAGGCAAAAGATACCTGCCCCTCGAAGAGCAGAATTATCTGAGCCTGTACATTGGGTGCTCTAGCAAGAGGTTCACAGTTTGAATCCCTCCAAGACTTAAGACCAAAGTTTGATTCAAACCCACAAAACAGACAAGAGGGTTACCCTGTTTCTGCTAACTGTTCACAAGACTGCGCCCGGAGGTTGGCACTGTGGGAGCAGAGGGCCTGACCTGCTGAGTAGGTTTGTGACAAGGGGTACCCATCAAACTTTGAGATTTGGTTAATTTTCTTGAAATTTATACAGAGTCTCATCCCACTCTCCTTTTTTCCAACAATAACTATGACTTTTAGGGGGTTCTATTTTACCCAGACATCTCATATTCTGTACCTCTATGGTGACCTCAGGTTTCATTTTTTCTGCCAATATGTATGGTTTCTGTCATATTGGTGCACGACTTCCAGTCTCTGTGTGTTGTTCACTACCTTGGGCCCTCCTGGGTACCATGGTAAAAGTGGCACTGTACTATGACAACAATTCAGAAACATAACATTTTCGTTCAGCAGTCAAATCAGGATTTACCAAAACATGGGCTGCTTAAGAAACTTCCAACCTCTGGTAAATCACATGCATGTCATCATTCTCTGGTTCAGTTAGGATAGTGAATGATGGATTGCTTGTGCCAACAGTAGTCCCTGTCCAATGTTTTAACAAATTGACATGGTATATTTTTGTACGATGTTTCTTTTCAGGGGTTTCTATCTCATAGTCATTTGACCAATGTGTTGTACTACTGTTGAAGTGAGCCCAGGAATGGGGGGGGGGGGTTGGTGGAATGGATGGATGGATGTTTGGAGAAAAGAGAGAGAGAGAGAGAGAGATATGAGGATGAATGTTTCAATTGCCTGAACACTAGAACTCAGACTTTCAAAGTACATCCACAAGGTGGTAAGGCAATTCTTTTCCTATTTGGCTACCTGCTGTTATTCTTCACCAAAATGGAAAGGCAGGAGGCATAATTAGAGAAAGGAACCAGTTTATTTAGCAACAGTCCATAGGGTAGGGAACAGGAGAAAAAGGGGAATGATAACAACATAAAATACTACTACTCCTATCTTTCTAATGCCCTGAGGCCTATACTAGTACTCTAATTCTCTATACGAGGAGGACAGGAAAATAATAATTGGCACTAACAGCTATGTTGTAAGAGTGTCTTATTTCTAATTCTTATTCAGACTAATTCCTATTCAGACTTCTACTTCAACCCCGAGGTGCACCTCTAACTGTTACTAAGATTTCACACTATCATCCACTCTATAATCTGCCCATGTCCAGCCCATTGTTCAAGTCAGGGGATCCATGCGACCTAAACAACTATAGGCCCATCTCAATCTTACCTGTCCTCTCCAAAGTCATCAAAAAGCTAGTTTACTCCCAAATGAAACTCCATATCGAGTCATCTTCAATCCTCAACCCTACGCAATCTGACTTCCTTCCCAACCATAGTACAGTAACTGTTCTAGCCAAAGTTACCAATGAATGGATCACAGCCATAGACTCCAAGAAAGTTACTGGTGCAGTATTTTTAGATCTCAGCAAAGCATTCAACACTGTTGACCACAATCTGTTAGTCTCAAGCCTAATAAAAGTAGACGCCACCCCCTCTTGCTGCCCAGTGGTTTGCCAGCTATCTATCTGGAAGGACCCAGAAAGTAAAAGCTGGTGGCCTCTTTTCTGCATCCCTCCCAGTTGTTAGGGGAGTCCTGCAAAGCTACATATTAGGTCCCATCCTCTTCTCCCTGTACATCAATAACCTTGCACACATATATCCCAGTCCCATCTGCATTTCTTTGCTGATGATACTGTACTGTATACATCAGGCCCTACACAGGCTGAAGTGAGGAATGTACTCCAAGCCAACTTTGCACAACTAGAAATCAACCTAATCAATGCCAAACTACTCCTCAATGCCAGGAAAACTAAGGCCATGATCTTTGCCCCAAATACCACCTCCACTTCCCTTGCAAACACGCACAAAGAATTCATCACTACCTCCCTAGGTGAACCCCTTGAAATCACCTCCAAATTCAAATATCTTGGTATGTGGCTAGACAACAAGCTTTCCTTTCATGACCACCTCAATGATCTGGCAAAGAGGCTAAAAATTAGGATAGTTTTTTTCTTCTGAAACAAGTCCCTCTTTCCATTGGATACCAGAACTAGGTTGGTCCAGGCCACTTTCTTGCTGCTACTCGACTATAGAGATCTAATCTATTCCTCTGCAGCTGCCTCAGGACTCAACAAACTAGATGTTCTCTACCACCGTGCCATAGGGTTCATGACAAACCTACCCTACCGAACCCACCATTGCGATTTATACCTAGCTGCTGGCTGGACATCACTCTCAACTAGACACACGCTTCATGCTGGAATCTGGACTCTTAAGCTACTTGTGAACAAGCTCCCCAACTATCTCACAACCCTTTTCTGTATTTCCCAAAGCAACTACTCTCTTAGGAAAAATGATCTCCTCCTCCTCTATGTACCGAGAACTCGCACCTCACTCAGCAAGCTGGCCATATCGAGCATACTCCTAACTATCTGGAACCAGCTCCAAGACATACTGAAGCTTCCCGGTACTGTCCCTGTCAGCCTATTTAAAAGGTTGGCTGCAGCAAAAATAAAAGATATGCACAGCTGCTTCTAAATCCTAGCTCACTGCTGTAACCCTAGCCCAACTGCTTCCTCTTACTTACCTAGAAATTAGGTTCCTTGATACTCTGAAATAAGTACTTTGTACCTTTTTCCTGCACTTGTATTTTTCTATGTCATTGTCATTTTTATGCAACATGTTAATGCTTGACCATAATTTTGTACTTGAATTTGTACTGTTTTTTTGATTATGCGATCTGTAACTACCTGTCTATGTCAAAAGACCTCCTTGTGCATGAGCTTGCTCAATGGAGTTTTCCTACAATAAACTTGAACTTGAACTTGGAAAAAAAAAACTTGAACTATATGCTATAAGAAGAGTCTATCCAATAGATGGTTGGCAGTTCATGCATGTCTAATTTCTCTGTCATCGAGAAGAAATGTAAAGCCACTAAACTGGCTTTCCAGTGAAATTCTGAGAACCTTTGTGGGAAACTAAAGGATGCAGAGAGGATTTAACAGACCATGGGTTCTCGGCCACACTCCACCTCTCTAGGGTTGCCGGAATACACATGCAAGATCAAGAATTCTTCAGCTAAGAACCTACTGAGGGCTGCTGGAATGGGCACACACAAGTTCTGGCTGCAGTCCACTTTTAGACTGCCCAGAAAGAAGAAACAATGCAAACCACCTAGCCACAATCCACTTCTGGATTGCCAGGTGAGAAGACAAGGAAGAAGATACAGCCTGCTTCTGGACTGCTGAATGAGAAGATGAAGAAGAAGAAGATACAGCCACTTCTAGACTGCCGAGTATGAAGAATGATGCAGACTCCACTGGATGCAGAAGTCTGGATAAGGAAGTCTCCAGATGTCTGAGCACATTGGTCTTATGGGCCCCAAGGCCAGATAAGCCAAGGGCACACACAAAAACAGCAAATCATACATCGAACTATGACCAAGTTCGGAGTCCAAGGCTGGATAAGCCAAGGGCACGCTGAAGACAACAAACCGATCATCACTCAGAGGACTGACACTGACGAGTTAGACGGTACTCTGCAGCAGATGTGAAAATAAGAAACAGACAGCAGATTCTCCACTGGGTCAAGCCATACTGGGAAACTGCAAGAGGAAAATAATAAACAGGATGATGCAACTTCAAGACAACTGTGGTACAGCTCTTTGTAGAGTTGCTGTTGGCTGCTTTTGGATACACTGGAAGATGATTCCTGAAGAACTGATGAAGACTGAAAGGGCTGCACCAGGGTGAAGTGACTCCAAAGATTATTGAAGACTGATTCAGGTGTTTCCCCAGAACCAAAATGCTGACACAAAATAAAGCAAGACAGTTCTGACACTCAATAATGTTCGTAAGGTGAATAGCAATGCAAATCAAGTCTCAGTTCCTACTGTAGTGGTCAATATACAGTCTCAGTGTCCAGACCACAGTAAATATACAGGCAATTTACTTTACTGGGTGAACCCTAGCTTTCAGTGGACCTAACTAACAAGAGGTCCTTCTAGCTAGATCGGGTTCTCCTGTTACTGTGGAAATATAACAGTGGGAGGCTACAAACTCAGATGTATGACCAGGCCCCTTCAACACCTGTGGGCCTTTGTGGCTAGCTAGGCTCCTATTATACCAGGGGTAGCTTATACTGTTGGGCCCCTATAACATCTGTGGGTCTAAATGGCTAGCTATGGGTCCTGGGCCTTGTGTTTCCCCTTTAAGTTTCTGTGACCTTCCCTTTAACTGGGCCCCTTGAACATCGGTGGGCCTAAATTTAGCTTTCAGAACTGGGCCTAGTTGCCCCATTTAACACCTGGGGGCCTAACTGGGCTGGGCCCTTTCTATGAATGCACTGGGCCTCCTGTACTGGCTGGGCCCCTTTAATACTTGTGGGCCTGTCTTCCCCTTTTAACACTTGTGGGCTTAACCCTTTGAAATAGCAGTGGGCCTACTCACCCTATTGACTCTCATTGGCCTAGCTTGGCTGGACCCCTTTAAATATAGTGGGGCTCCCTTTATCTGTGCCCCTTTAATACCCCTGAGCCTTTCTTGGCTAGGGTCCCTTTAAAATCTTCAGCCTGACTAGGGCCTTGCTGCCATTCTTTAACTTCTGCCCCACCTTGTCCTGACTCCCTAATGAATATTCATTGGTCTTTTCTATGGCCTAGCTTGTGGACCCCTCCCCATGGGTGTCACTGCACCCGATGAATATTTAAATTAATGTAAGCCCTCTTCTGGCCCGCCCTTTATGGTGGTCAGCAGTTTCCTCTGACACCTAACACTTAACTTTAAAATAAATAAACAATTTCGTTGCTGTTAGTAGCGGTCGGAACTATCAGACATGCTACCACTGACTCACCACATGGCTCAGGATGCAAGGAGGCTGGATCGGGAGGTGTTCTGGCAGAGGGAGGGCTTCAGGCAGCTTGGCAGATATCAGGGGACCTTTCGGGACTTCCCAACGCCAACTCTTGCTCTCTCTCTCTCCTCTTGGGGCACTGGAGATGTGGCTCTGCTACCGCCGCTGATGGGGGAATGAAATTAGCTTTTTAAATAATAAAAACAATAAAACAGGGCACTAAGCCCTTCTGTTCAGGGACTGGACAACTTTCCTTTTCTTCTGGTGATCTGATAGCACTGCAGACAGCGCTACAGCTTCAGGCAGTCTTCAGCAGCTGGTGGCAGAGCAGGCATGCAAGCAAGCCATTGGGGATGGCTTCAAACCACCAGGCAAGCCCTTTTCCTTGTCCCCTTACACTTGCTGCATCCTCTCTCCTCAACAGCCACCAGGATCTCTCTAACTGAACTGAATTTTTTTCTTTCAAAAAACTAACACTCTGGTTCTAGATCTTTGGAGTAGAATGCTATGCATGAGCAGCTCAGCACAGCATTCTATCCTAGGCACATTGTTTACTTTTGGTGGCATAGCAACCTGGTTACATTATTTTGTTCTATGCTCTGGGCACCTCTGATGGGTTACACTTGGGAAACTGGGGACTACTGGGGAACTACAGGGGTAACCCCAACTTTGAGGTATTACACTGTGTATAGCCCCTGCTATTTAAAGTGATTTAGTCACATTCTGCAAATGTCTGTTTCACATAGTATGTCATTGCCACCCATGCTTCAGATGTTGAAGCTACAATTTGTTTTGTAAAAAAATCTGTCATAGTAATTTTTTTGTATGTTTCTGTCCACCCACCAGTTTGGTATACCCCCCCCCCCGATAGTGACACCAATATAGTAACCTACCCTACATAGGAGGCAGTATAGTGCAGTGGTCTAAGGCTCTGAGCTGCAAATCTGGTGACATCCACCAGACCAGACCTGGGTTTGAATCCCACAGCTTCCACTTGCATACTGTGTGACCCTGAGCAAGTCACTTAACTTCCTTGTGCTCCCAGGTCGCTCCTGTAAAAAAAAACAAAAAAACTTTCAGCTTAGTGTGCTATTCCTGGTTAAACAACTAAATAAAAAAAAAAAACATTGTTGCTGACAAAATCGACAGTTCATTGACAGGTCGCTGTATTGGTGAGACAGGGGCACACTGTCTCCCAGTCCTGCACCCCCTCCCTAAATTAACTCTGAGTTAATTATAATTGGAACTGGGAGTGTGGGGGCAGAACCCCCCCACATGGCAGTTTGTGGGGGAAGCCTCCTGGTAGAAAAAACAGACCAGAAGTCCATCAAGATTTATGTCGACCGCAACTTGTGGTTGACATAAATTCCATGATGTTAGTCGACGAAACTGATGTCATACCGGCATCGTAGAGCCCTCCAGTTTTCTGTGTGCAGCCACACACCCAGAATTATGTCATGTAAGGGAACTGTCAATGTTTTACATACAGCAACAAGGTATTATGGGTAAATTATAAAGTTGACTTAAATGTTCATTACCCAAAGGTGCAGTCCCTTATTTTGGTAGTGGGGACTGCAGAATAGCACCTAATAGGTAGACATATAGCCTAGTTCTAGAGAAGCTTGAAGAAGCTAAGTACATGCGCACATGGGCAGACTAGGTGGGCCATAGGCTCTTATCTGCTGTAAACATCTATGTATATGTATGTAGCAAGACATTGTGGGTACAGTACATAGCTTATTTTTCTGTCTCCCTTATCAAAGGGCAGTCTCCTATGTCGGTAGTATTTGCAGTAGTACAGTCTGTAGAAAAGTTTCTGGAAAACTGTTTTTGTTATGCAGATAAGCCAAAAAGATGATCTGCCAGTCTGTGTAGATGTTGTTTGACTTTTACTGCTTGCTGATGAAGTGACAGGTCTGAAGTGGCAGCTCCTGTCAGAATGCAGGAGTGTGATGGTACTTTTCTATGTTTATGTTATAGGGCCTGAATGACTATAAGTTGATCAGGAGTATAATTATGGGTCAGACTACTTTTCTTTTTCTTTGGTGTCCAGCTTCTGCTATGAGTCCAAAATTGTGAAAGAAAAAGGATGTCTGCAATACCAAGACTGACAACAGAGGTCTCTGTTTCAACACAGTGCTTAAAAACTTAGTTTCCCTTGCATGATATTACGGTTGGGGCTTGCAGTACTGAGAAAAAAAGGGCAAGGTTATGCAAATGAAGCAAAGCACAAATATAAAAGCATTTTTTTCATGGAAAATAGCACTTTTTGGCAGTTTGAATGGTAGGAGATTGATTCACAACTTTTACAGGTTACTACTCTCATTTGCTATGACAAACATGACAAAATCACTTAAACAACTTGTCTTCAGAAGCTGGAAGTAAGAGTAGTGTCTTACCTCCCACGTTAAATTCTTTGGGTTCTGTACATTTATCATACAACAATTTCTGTTTGTCCTGGGCTAGTGTACAATTATGTTGAACCAGCTTTACGCATTTACCTGATTTTTTTTTCTCAGGATCAGAAAGTATTTGATAACCCCTGTTTATCCAATGCTGCTTCTTTTCCCCACATTCCCTTATAACATCAAGGGACCCTTGGTCACTCCTCCCATACAAAGGCTCAAAGTGAAAGAACCCTCTAGATTTCTGGGGCACCTCTCAATAAGCAAACAGTACATATGGCAGGTACAGATCCCATGCCTTTCCTATATCGTGGGCATACTTTTTAACATTCTCTTGAGGGTTTGATTGTACCTCTCAACAAGACCATCTTTCTGGGGATGATAGAGAGTGGTATGTACAGTCATGACACCTAATAATTTATGCAGTTCCTTAAGGAGAATGGAACTGAAGTTACTTCCTTGATCAGTTAGTATCTTTTGGGGGGTATATCAACCCAAGATTTTTGCCAGCTCCTCAGCAATCCTGGGGCAGTTACAGTTCTGAGAGGCATCACTTCAGGATAATGAGTGTAATAATTACATACCACCAGGATAAAGCTACAGCCCTTTTATCCAGTGGCCTAACTATGTCCATAGATACTCTTTCAAATGGATTGCACAGGAATGGGAGTTAGGGGTACGTTATTTCTTTTTGTGACAGGGGAAACCCATTGACATTCTGGGCATGCCTTACAGCACTCCTTTACCTGCTGGTGTATACCAGGTCACTAGAATTTCCACAGCAGTCTACCCGATATACATTCTCTGCCCTGATTACTTGCCATGGGAATATCATGGGCAAGGTACATCAGCTCTGTATGGTGTTTTTGGGGCACCATACTTTGTTCTATCACCTCATGTTTCAGGATTATCACCTATTCTATGTAAAAGTTATTCTCAGTTTTGTACCCAGGCTCATAACATAGAAACTGTTGGCAGATAAGGACCACTAGGCCCATCTAGTCTGCCCATAAGCCCAAAACTTGTATACAGTCACTCCTTTTCTTTTTCATTTCCACCAAATCAAACATTGGTTTATTTATTTAGTTTTTTGTTTACCAGGTAGGTTTACGAGACACAAAGTAGTGACTATTTTTAGATACGACCCGGGAGATAACAAAGTTACGATCAGGACAGTACATTTCAATTTGGAGCAATAATATAGTAAGCATAACAAGGCAGAAAAAACAAATGCGTGTTGTATAGATTAACAAAATGGTCAAAAGATATAAAATACAAATTGTAGGGAGGGCAATCAATAGTATAACGCAATTACAGACAGTGATAATATAAAATGAAGCCGGTAAGTGCTATATTCCACTTTTGTAGTAGTCCACTTATACAGCATCTAGACATATGTACCATAGTCTCAGACCCTGCCTGGGTAGGGCAAGCAAATAGCATAGAAATCAGTTTTGAAAGAATCAACATCATAAAACAGTGATGCACATGTTGGTCAGGTGGAGGTTTCAAATGGAAGGTAAGAGAAAAAATGAAAAGTGGAGGAGGGGAGCCTAAGTAAAGGAGAGGAGGAAGGCAGGATACTTCAGAGAGGGAGATGATAAGATGCCAGGGTTAAATTGATTGGTTTTTGAGTCAACTAAGGAGGTCTGAAGCAGGTGCAAGGTTCAGGGTTAACAAGGTAAGTCTGAAGATTGTGTTTGAAAATAGCATATGTGGGTGCAAGACGAATATCTAGGGGTAAGGAAGTCAGGTGTTTTGGGGCCACATGGTAGAAGGCAGTACCACCCATAAAGGTTTTATACCTGGGCACGTGTAGCAGGGATTGGTCAGAGGACTGTAGGCCATGTGTGGAGGCCAGGGGCATAAGGAGGGCACTAAGTGATGGTGGGGTATTTAACCTGATTATTTTGTCTGCCAGACAGCAGAATGAGAGGAGCCGATGGGCTGAGGAGGAAAGCCAGTTTAGATCAGCATAGAGTAGGCAGTGGTGCTTTAACTGAGAGGAAGCAGAGGCATATCAGCAGATGTTATTGTAGGTGGTGTCCCACTTGCGAAGCATGGTCTTGGAGGTATTGATGTAGGTGATGGCACCATAGGCAAATGATGGTAATAGAATGCCCCTCACAATGGCCATTCTGGCAGAGGGAGTAAGTGCATGCCTTGTTTTGTAAGCAATCCTGAGTTTGCTGTTTACCGATTTGCAGGTGGCTTGGATGTGCTGGTTGAAGTCCAGAGTTTCATTGAGTAGGACTCCTAGGTATTTAAATGTGCTCACAGTGTTCAAGAAAGAGCCAGCTTGACTAGGTATCCTTAGTTGACCATGACAGTTTTTCAGTTTAGCAGCAGAGCCAAACAGCATAGCCTCTGTTTTAGAGACACTGAGAAGAAGCTTATTGCTTGTGAGCCAGAACTGGATCAAAGTCACATCACTTTTTTGTTGGTCAACAAAACCAGTACCAGAAACAAGATTTTCACATTTCGACATTACAGTACTTTCAACATCAGCCTCTTTTATTATTCTTTTCTGCAGCAATCTCTTTTCTTGCATTGTCTTCCTGACCTTTTCATGGGTGTCATAAAGTTCTGTTTCAATCAATCAAAATCAATCAATCAATCATTTTTATTTTACGAGGGGGCACTGTGGAGCATGTCTACTGACAAGACGTGTTCAGAGAGAGCTCTGCATTTAACCAGGACAAAAGCCTATAAAATATTAATTTATTGCCAAAAAAAATGAAACTCAGTGAGCAGAACTGTATTCCTGGAACCGAGTGGCACAGATCAATACCAATTTGTGCCACGGGGTGCACCAACAAAGCCCAGGCAGGTGCCTCCAAGATGCAGCCCTCAGAAACATTCCTCGTGGAGGGAGCAGCAAAATCCACATCTGGGTCGGAACCACCATGGCAGGCCTTGCAGAGATCAATGCAGACTATTAATACAAAAGTGGAATCCATACGTACCAGGTTCGTGGAACAAGATAATAAAACAGAAGCAACTAACAAAACCGCACTGACTGCAGAGACCACAGCGATTAAAGCACTAACCACAATGATGAAACTAGTACAGGAAAATGCTCTGTTGTGGTACAGACTGCAGACGATCGAGAACTCACAACGGGCCTCAAATGTTCGTCTGGTTGGCCAACCAGAGAACTGTGGAGGGGACAACCTCCTGCAATTTTTGAAGGAATGGTAACCAGAAGTCTTACTTCTCACTGTGGAGCAAATAGCTGATTATTTTATTAAGGTTTACCAGATCTCTCCCATGGCTGCCACAAGTCAAACTGGACTGCCAAGGACAGTGCTTCTTATTACAACTAGCCCTGCCACATGGGATTGTATGCTGCAGGCAGCGAGGAAAGCAGACTCCTTCAATTTTCAGGGGCAGATGGTACGACTATTTCCAGACCTTTCATATGCAATGCAAACCTGAAGAAATACATTTGATGGGGTTAGAGCTAAGTTGCGGAGTCTGGGGGTGGCACACTCCCTACTTATGCCAGCCAGGCTACAAATCCATTATGGAGGTCACACATTCCAATTTATGGACCCAGAAGAAGCTGTGAAGAAGGCCGGCACCATCGCACAGGAGTATGATCAGTTAAGAGGCCATGAGTCGTTGGATTCTGAAGGGGAAACCTGAATCGACGAAAACAATAGACAACACTTTGGTCTAGTTAAGCCATTTTTCTGATTGTCACTGCCCTTCATTCAATGATTATTCGTGAGTCATTTACTGTAACTTGTTTAATGGTGACACTGCTTTATTTTTTTCTTCCCTCAATGGAGGCAGTTCGCAAGTGAAAAATTAAGCTATTTGGCAATTGGTCTTTGCCAATATTATTTAACTGCATCTATACGGTACAGGTTATCGGGATAGCTTAATTAAACTGAACAAATGTGTACTTACTTTACTGTGCTATATTCTGCAGTTTGTCTTAGTTTACAGTTTCTCCTTATTGCTTAATATTGTCTTGGGGAATGCAGTGCTATATATTTTATCGGTGCACTAAAATGTTGTGAATGTTTATATGCTTGGGGAGGGGGTGATAACAATGCAGGATGTTGAGGCAACTTTCTTGTTTAATCTATATTTTGAAGTGGACCGCCCAAAGTCATGTAGAGTACAACATATCTTGGACAATATCTTAACCTGTTAATTTTGTTGGAATACCCCAACATATGAACTCCAGATTGTCTAGATTGCCAATAACTAGTACATTAGATGTACTGTAGGATGGATAAATGTGATATCTGGCATGAGTGAACTGTATGTTGTTGTTTTTACTGAATACAATAAAATATAATTAAAAAAAAAAAAATTTCTATTTTACCAGGAATAACACCATTGAGTGAGCTCATTTTCAAGGTGGTTCTGGATGAACACAAAAACATTGGAAAAGAAGAATTTCAATACATACATTGTAAAGAAAATAACATTATACGTAGTGGGTATCATGACATATGATACAGTACAAATGAGGACCAAATAGGAAACAAATCAACTAACATATCTGAAAGATGGAGGAAAAGTACATGGCGATCTGCAATCAAATTAGATACATAGATACAAGTGCTACACAGGCAATACAATGCAGAACAGACATCCCTATGGGAGAGCTGTGTAGAGGTTATGCATAACAATTAAAATTCTCCTGTAATAAATGGTCAAGTAAGTATTTAAAGGTCTGAAGACAGATCATTTTGGTTCATTTCGGTGAACACTGGAGAGTATTCCACATGGCCAGGAGAGCATGGCTGACTGCTGATTCCCATAGTGAGACCTTACCCTAGGTATGCCCAGCAATATGGAGGAGTACCACCTTAGTGGATAGGTGCCTAGTGTGCATTTAAACAATTCTGTGATATAGGGAGAGAGTTTATTTAGGATTTCACTGTAGAACCATATTATGACATTTTTTACCCTTCAAGTGTGCAGTGAGGGACAATCAAGTTGGGCACAATGATGAGTTCTGAAAGGGGCACTGCTGATGATCCTTAGTGCTCTATGATAAAGTGTGCTTAATTTAGTAAGAGCTGATTTAGGACATTGACTATAAATGAAATCTGCATAGTCAACGAGGGGAAGAAAAGTGGTCTGGACCAACCTCACTTTTGCATAGTTGAGAAGATGATTGATTCTAAAGAAGAGGCCTAACCTCTGTTTTAGTTTCTTTGAGAGTTCCTCAATGTGCACTGAAAATGATAATCAACAATCAAGCCAGAACCCCAGATATTCAAATTTGTCCACAACCTCGAGCGATTCTCCAAGGAGGGTCATTATCTGGTAGATGGGACTGGAGATAGCCATATCTAATGCGTGGGTATAAGGGGAAAGAAGCATGACCTTTGTTTTGTTTGCATTGTTTATTTTTATTTATTTATTTATTACAAGCTAGGAAGTACCTTTGAGCCAGAGGCTCATTTACAGAGGTTGCACATCATGAAAAGATAAACAGAGGAAAAGCAATAATACAACACAGTTGAACAAGGGTGGACAAAATACAAAACAGTTGAACAACGGTGGACAAGCAATTACAGTTAGAACAGAAAATAAAGATAAATAATCTTTTACAATCTAATTGCAGTAACTTTAAGCAGCCAGAAATTATTAATGAGAAACAGTTCTTTTGTCAGAGTACAACTAAGGGTTAGGCCCCAAGGAGGAGACCTAGTGCACTGAAAATGCTGGTTGGGGCTACCAGGAATGCTGGGTTCAGGCGAGTCCAATCTAAGGAGCTGTGGGGGAGGGAGTAAGAGGAGGTGGAGAACACAGGGAGGGGGAGAGAGAGAGATTGGAGGAAAAGGTAAGAGGGGAGACAGATGAGAGAGGAGGAGGAAGAAAAGTGGTAATTTGAGGGAGGGGTCATAATTAGTCAGGTGAGCGGCAAAATGGAATATGGTGGAAAGAGGAACCAGGGAAGGAAGTGGGGTAGGTAGGTAGGAGGGAAGGGGAGAATGTAAAACAGGCTTTAAGCAAAGGAGGGTGGGCTCACAAAAATATGAGTGGTGCAGGAGGCAGGGAAGGGAAAGGAGTAAATAAAAAGGAGGGTGTGTGGGAAGAGACCAGAGTATAATTGGTGGGTGGGGGAGGTGGAAGGTGGAAGACAGAGTAAGAGCAGGAAGGGGGAGGTGGAAGGTAGGAAGACAGAGTAAGAGCAGGAAAGGTGAAGGTGGAGGCTGAATAACAATTTGAGATGGAAGAGATTTTGTTGGAGCAGATTAAAGTCAGGTTGCAGGTCTGCTGCAGATATCATCAAAAGGAAAGCTATCCCAAGGTTCTGCTGTTTCATTTGTGATCTTGTGACCACTGCAACAGACACCGGTTCAATGTTCCCACCATATAACATTAACAAACAGATGGGCCAAGACACTGGGGTTACTTGTGTACATGGAGATACTATGTACTTCTCTGTTACTATGGTCCCACTTGGTGTTAATGGGGTGTCACTGAACTTAAAATTGACTGTGATTCTGAGGTTACCTGATCCAGTAATCACTGGACATGATGTACCACAACCTGTGCCAGTCCCCTCAAATATAGTTATAAACAAATTGCCCACTGATCACAAGGTCATTACCACACCCACGCCACCCTTTCAAAAGTGGTCAGACAGGCCTTGATCTCATGAGTAGGACTAATCTTGGCCAGCTTAATGTCCTTATGTCTTTAGTTAGTAGGGTTGTCAGTACCTTCAGAGGCATTCCTAGGATCAGGTCCTCTAGCTAGAAGCACTCTTAATGCTTCAGTCCATTTTCAGTCAGTCTTGACTTGCTTCACCGCCACTCATTGTGGCAACTCAGAAGGGCTCTTCATACCTCTCAACTGCTATGAATTTCACATAGCACGATGATTTTTACACTTAAATTTTCCCCTTGCTCCGCAAACGTTTACTGATGTTCTTAATAATGTTAGAGCTATTTCTGGACACACAAACTATTAAAACATTGAACTAACTTGATAGAAACATTCTGTGACACTAAATATATGGGGCCCACTATTTGCACACATAATTATTCTTTTAAATAAGGAAATGTTACACATTCCTGCCATTTGCTATGAATTTCAAAGGCTAGCTATGATTTTTAATGCTGGGAGGTTGAGAGGTATAGGCTCTCTGGGGTTTCCTCAGTTAGGTCTTCACCAGTTTCCTCTAACTCTGCTGGAATGGGAAGTACAGGGTCATCTTTCACTTTTGGTCTCACCGCCAGACCCAATCCTGGCAGTAGCCCTTCTCCATATTTCTCTGCCATTGCTCAATTCAGCACACCTTCCTTTACTCTGTTTTTTTCACTTTGCACCTCTGGTCACTGCCTTCAGGTATCCTCTGTAGTGCTAACACTAGCATCCCACCTGGAATTTCTTCACTGCTCTGACAATTCCAGCAGAATCCTCCAACACCACCTGTGGGAGGCCATATGGGTCAGCCAAAGGATAAGACAGGACACAGAAATAGAATGGTACAAGATGCTAGGTATACATCGTTTTGTTTAGAGCAGAAACTTAAAAGGCAAACTGAGTGAATGCAAGGCATTCTCTTAAGTATACTCACAAATCGAGTTGTGGGTATCACTAGGTCCATAGAAACTGTCCAGGCATGAAACATTGAAGCAAATTCTGACCCATCAGCTGTCTCCCTAGTTCTCAGGTGCAGGTAGTATAAATGGCTACTCAAACCACCAGAATATGTCCATATGAATGGAATGCTTCTTCTCTGAGTTCCACTAAGAAGACATGTTAGTTTTCTTTAAGAAACTGGAACTAGACACGCCCATCCAAATCCTCAGAGCTCATTTTATAAGGTTTTCCTGATCCATGTTTAGTTTAGTTTACTTTATTGTTCTAGGAATTATTACCTTTGAGCCAATGGCTCTTTTACAAAGGTTCCACGTCATCAATGTACAAACAAACAAGACATGTTACATAGAATGATCAGCAAATTATAAAGGTTTCAATAAGCCAGTATAATACAGTACATCTCAGGAAAAAAACAAAACATTGGAGGAATGGTCAGGGTGGGAAGAGTAGGAGGAGATATGAGGAGGGGAGCAGACTTAGAGTAGTTAGAGGAACTCAGATGCCTTTGTCAAGAAAGGAGCAGAGGAGGAGGGGGATGAAAAACAGTAAAAACAGCCATGAGGGAAGAATCATTAGTCAAGGCAGTCACAGGAGCTAGAGGCTGAGAGGTTAGAGTAAAGCATAGATTTGAAAGCTGCTAGTGACGTGGAGGATGTAATGAGCGAGCTCAGGGCATTGTACCAGCTGGGGGCATGATAGGCAAAAGATCTTTGGCCCTGTGTGGTCCGGCATCTGGGGACCTGGAGAGGTTGGTGTTCCGATCTTCTGGTGGGACGGATGCTGGTATTTGGGAAAAGTAGGTCTTGGATACACGGCGGAGTGCGGCCCAAGATGGATTTTTTTGCCATCAAGCATGTGAGGTACCTTATGCAATTTGAGAGTTGCAACCATCCTGTTTCAGTGTAGAGCTCACATGTATGAGTACATCTTTGCGCTCCAGTGAGCAGCCGACAGGCCTTGTTTAAGGTGGTTGTGATGCGCCTTAGTACGGTGGTAGTGGCAGAGCCATAGATAATTAAGCCATAGTCTATGATTGAGATGACAGAGCTTTGGATAGCAATCCTCAGCGCAGCTTGGGTAAGGAATTGCTGGTTTTGGAACAGGATACCAATGCGCTGGTTCACCGTTTTCGCTGTGTTATCAATGTGGGTCGCAAAGGTAAGACCTTGATCAAAGGTGATTCCAAGATATTTAAATGTTGACACTTGTTCAAGGGTATTTCCTGGGTATGTTTTGATAGTAAGTGGAATTTGTCTTTTTCTGTTTTGTGGACTGGAGAAAAGCATGGATTTTTGTTTTTTGTGATTTAGGACCAGCTTGTGATCTAGGAACCCCTTTTCAACATTGGAGAAAGCAAGTTGCAGGCTCTGGAGTAAGGGTTTCGGTCCTTATGAGAGGAGAAAATCACGGCATCGTCAGCATAAAGGATTATTTGTTCCGGGCAGAATTTGGGAAGAGAGTTTAGGAAAAGGCTGAAAAGGAGGGGGCCTTGGATTGAACCCTGTGGAACACCTGAGAGGACTGGTTTTGAGTCTGAGAGAACTTCTGAGATTTTTACTGATTGAGAGCGTTGGGCCAGGTAACTTTTAACCCAGGCACCTGGTCCTTCTGAGAGCCCAAGACTGTGTAGTTGTGTGATAAGTAAGCCATGGTGAACAGTGTCAAATGCCTTTGTTAGGTCAATGAAAACAGCTCCGGTTTGATATCCTTTGTCCAAGGAAGTGTGAATTTCTCCTGAGAATTTCAGTAGGGCAGTCGACGTGTTGTGTCCTTTCCTAAATCCATGTTGCTGCAAGCAGAGTATGTTATACTTACGCAGGTAGTCTGAGAGTTGGTCAGCCACAATGCATTCGAGGGCCTTGGAGAGGGGTGGAAGTATAGATATAGGCCAATAGTTTCCTGGTAGGGACTTGTCGCCACTTTTGAACACTGGTGTGACTATAGCAGACTTCCATTTGCTGGGAAATTGACTAAGGCAGAGGGAGAGATTGAACATTTTGGTGAGTGGGTGCACCACCTCTTCCAGGGTAAGGACAGAATTTTAAGATCAATAGTATCACTGCTTGCTCTGGATTTAGAGATAGCCTTTTTATGTATTTGTAGACTTCATGTGCCTTAACTATTTTGAAGTGGAAAAGCGGTTGGTCAGGTGAGGCAGTAGGAGATGTTGGTTTTGGCAAGTCCGTGTCAGAGAAGAAGTCCAACGGGAGGACCCCACTGAGGTCAGTGAAAATTTTATTTAAGGCCTTTGCCATGACCATTGGGTCTAGGGTAGTGGTTCCATCGACAGTCATTATAGTGGGAGAGGATTTGGACTGCTTACCCATGATATTTCTGATGTTGTCCCAGAATGACCTCCCATCACCCCAGGAGTTTGTGAGGGCATTTTTGAAATAGGAGCTCTTCATTAGTTGGATTTGTTTGGTACATTGGTTTCGTGCCTATTTATACTTCTGGATATCCGTCAAGGAGCCTGTGGCTCTGGCTATGGCCCAGAGGTGGTCCCGAGCTTTGAGCTGGGCAAGTAGTTTGGCTGTGAGCCAGGGATTTGAGAGCGCTTTGATTTTAGGCTTTTTACTGGTGCGTAGGTGTCACAGGCAGTGTTGAAAGTTGTGATAAAATAATCTAGGGCCGTGCAACATCTAGAGTATTGTATATTGGGGACCAGTCTTGCTGTAAAAGACAGGTCTTGAGCTTAGTAAGGTTTCCATGGGGTAGCACTCTGCTTGAGATGGTTTTGGAACTTATTTGTCCAGGTGCAGATCACAGGGGAGTGGTCACTGAGAGAGTCCGGGAGAACAACTGTGTTTTTTATGTGGGCTGGGTGGCTAGCAAGGATCCAGTCAATGAGAGTGCAAGTTCCAGTTTTGTAGTTTTTTCTAGTGGGGGAGCTCACCATCTGCATTAGGTTAGCTGCTAGGATAGCATCCTTGAGGGACCTAACGTCTGATGCGAGCCAATTTATATTAAAGTCACCAAGGAGAAGGAGCTCGGTGTCAGGTGGTTGCGATCTTAAAAATTCAAGAACAGTCTGGAGGCTGGACCCTGGATCTTTAGGAGGGATGTAGACAGCAGCCACAGTAAGCACTTTATTTTGGGCACCAAGTAGTAGCTTGACAAGGAGAAATTGCACAGAGGAGTTAGTGGTGGAAAAGCCGACAGGGTGGCTAGAGAGGTTGTCCTTAATGTAAATAGCACCCCCCCCTTTATTAGTCCTGTCCAGTCTGAAAATATTGTAGCCTTGTAGTGAGATGGTATGGTCCAGAGTGCTTGGTGTCAGCCAGGTTTCAACAATGGCTAGTATGTCGGGATTGTGTTGACTGGCAAAGACTTGAAGGGATGCCAGTTTTGGAAGGAGGCTACAGATATTTAAGGTGGCGATGGTGAGACCCCCCTCTGTTTTTGCTAGATTTGTTACCCTGGTAGAAACAGAGCCAGGGTTTGGATGGACACTTCCTGACATCAGAAGGAGGAGGAGCAGGAGTTTAAGGGACATCTGCCGCAGCTCATAGTATAACATGTAATGCCTCTGTTTCTTGTTAGTTTGAGTACAGTGTAGTCATTTAGAGTCCCAGCGTAGGGTAATTGCTAGGAGCAGGTGTAGATTTGTCAACTTTCCAGTGGCGTGAGCTGTCATTTGCACCCAGTCCTTTGTAGGAGGGTGCCACAAGTGAGGGTAGGGAGGATTTGCCATGGTGCCAGGTTGCTGGTATCGAGCTTGAATGGTTAGTGTGAGAGGTAGAGGAGACTGCAAATGTTTACTGTAGCAAGGGTGAGTGTTCCTGAGTGACTCGTGGTGAGCTACTGTGGCCCAGAAAACTGATTGTTACTGTAGATCAAAGACCCAGAAAGTGTTAAATTCCTGAAGGTGATGAACATTAGCCTAGGGCATATGCAGGATGTAAAAACCTTTGTTAGAATCTTCCTTTTTCTCCAAAACAGTTGTGAATAGACCTCAAAGACAAGCACACATCCTTTAAGAAAGTCAGATGGAAATGTGGATTCAATGCAGCACTCCACAACCCAGAAACTTGTATAAAAGATTTACTGACCTCACTTTTGCTTTTTGACGTCTTCCAAAAAAGTTGATTTATGATGAGAATGCCTATACCTGGTGGTGATGTTTTGTAGTTTCTTAGTCCAGGAAATGTTCATAGATGTTATGTCCAAGAATGGTCCAGTTCCTCCAAGTAGAAACACATGAAAAACCACAAAAACTAAACTATTGACCGAGACAAACACAAACAGCCAGCTACTGTATGAAAAGAGCTATATAAATGGGGACCCATTACATCCTTAAGCATTATTTCTAACAATAGGTTTCTTTTATCGGCTTGAAACCATAATTATAAAGTGTCTTATAAAACAAAAACTTTCTGTGTCATGATATTTCTCTAATTAAAAAAAATACTTGAATCATGTTAATTAGGGGAGGATCCATCCCATATGGTTGTATAACTTCACCCAAAAATCATGTGTTGCTCTTTAAACTTATTAACGCCCTTCCTTAAAAACATGTGCTGTTAATTAGAAGTCTCCCAAACACATGTGATGCTTTTTAAAGTTATTAAAGCCCCTCCTTAAAAAAATGTGCACCTTAATTGTAGCCTCCCCCAAAAATGCACTGCTTAATGATCAGCACTATAGCTCCCTCTATGAAACATGCACATTGTAGTCTTTTTATTTAAAAGTACAGACCAGTTTACTGGCAAGTGGATACATTATTAAATTCGACAGGCCACCCTAGTGGCCATAAGGCTACTGCTAGCCCAGGACTACTAGGCCCAAACAAAACAGAAAGAAACAGAGGAAAATGCCAAGGAGGCCAAAAGAAAAAAAAAGAGAGCAGGACAGAGAACAGCCCGGAAAGAAGGGGTTCCTGAGCGGCCATCCAAGGAACAAGGCAGAAGGACAGGACAGAGAACATGACAGAGCAGAAAGGCAAGTAAATATTTAATTAACTTTAACAGGGATCCCTGGCTACCTCCATTAGGCTTTTTTGGTGTTGAAGGGGTATGGAAAGATCTTGCAAAACTGGCACTGTTTTCTAACATCCCACCTATAAACATTTTTTTTAGGGAAGGGCTCATGTGATTCTGCTCCACAAGAGTGGTAACAGGAAGGAGGCAGGAAACTACAGACCAGTCAGTCTTACCTCAGTAGTGGACAAGATTATGGAGACACTCCTTAAGGAAAGGATAGTGCAACACCTGGAATCCATAGGAGCACAGGATCCAAGACAGCATGGGTTTACAAAAGGAAGCTCCTGTCAAACTAATCTCATAGATTTCTTTGACTGGGTAACCAGAGTGGTGGACCAAGGGGGAGCAGTTGATGCTGCCTACCTTGACTTCAGCAAAGCTTTTGTTACTGTTCTACATAGAAGATTGATTAATAAGCTGGGTAGGCTCGGGGTGGGTCAGACGTTGGTCAGCTGGGTGGCAAACTGGTTGATGGACAGAAAACAGAGAGTGGTGGTAAATAGTATACAGTCAGGGGAGATGCAAGCCACAAGTGGGGTACCTCAGGGATCAGTCCTGGGGCCAGTCCTCTTCAATATCTTCATCAGTGACATAGCAGATGGACTGGAAGGTAAGGTTTGTCTATTTGCAGATGACACCAAGATCTGCAACAGAGTAGATGATCCAGATGGGGTGGGCAGAATGAGAAGAGATCTGGATAAACTAGCAAAATGGTTGGAAGAGTGGCAACTGGGGTTTAATGTAAAGAAGTGCAAGATCATGCACATAGGGAAGAGAAACCCTGAAGCCACCTATAGGCTGGGAGGGGAGTTGCTGGCAGTCACAAGGGAAGAAAGAGACTTGGGCGTCATCATCACTGATGACCTGAAATCATCCAAGTAGACCACTAAAACAGTAGGTAATGCTAGAGGGATGTTGGGGTGTATTAGTAGGGATATCACAAGTCAGAAGAGGGAGGTAATAATCCCTCTCTATAAGACACTGGTTAGGCCCCATCTGGAGCACTGCATGCAGTACTGGAGACCACACCTTCACAAGGACTTTAACCAAATTGAGGCAGTCCAGAGAAGGGCAACCAACATGGTGCAGGGACTGCATCAGAAAACATATGAGGACAGATTAACTGAACTCAATATGTATACCCTAGAGCAAAGGAGGGAGAGAGGTGATGTGATTGAAACATTCAAACAACTTAAAGGCATTAACAAGGTGAAAGAGTCTAACATGTTTCAATATAAGAAAACTAGCAGGACAAGAGGACAGAGCATGAGATTAGAGGGAAGCCGATTAAGGGGTAATGTGAGGAATTCCTTTTTCACAGAAAGCGTGGTGGATGCATGGAACGGCCTACCTCAGGAAGTGGTGGATATGAATACAGTGCAGGGCCTCAAACAGGCATGGGATAGGCATAAGGGAGCAATACAGATGAGTATAAATAGATAGGCCATTGACAGAGCAAAGGTCAATGGCACATTCATAAGGTAGAAAAAGAAATGGGCAGACTGGATGGGCCTTGTGGTCCTTATCTGCCGTCAAATTCTATGTTTCTATGGAAGTGATATCCCTTCCACACTGAGATATTGAGCTACCATATATCCTGTCACCATGGAAAACAATGTTAACATGGAGACCCATGATCCTGAATGGCACGCTGTAGCAGCTTCAAGTTGGTTCATATGACTACTTGAAGTATTTCAGCACATACAGATGAACTTCATGCCTGAAAAACTAACCATATACCTGCTGCTGCTGTATAGCTATAAGAGAAACCTGGTTAGATCCTTCAGTTTGAAATAATAAAGTTTCTATACGTGGGTTTAACTTATTTTGCAGAGATGCTGTAGAACACATAACAAGTGTTATGCTATTATTATGTTACTACTACTACTATTATTGTGTTGCTACTGTTATGTTACTGGTGTTGACTCATGTTATTGCCACCTTGTGGTCCATGTCATAACTGAAAATGGCCCTTTGGATCAGCGCACTTACCCAGTTACCAAAGACATAAATACATAAATAAACAAACAAATAAATAAATAAAGAGATAAAAAAAAAGTGGCTAGGAGGGGCAGCCCTGCAGCACAGCAGTAGTGCTTCTGCTTGCTACACCAATGACCCAGGTTTGGGAATGAGCATGAGCCATTGGTGGTTGGCTGGTGGGAGAATAACTGAGCATCCTAGGAACAGCTCTCCTCCTCTTGGGAGGGAGGGCAGTATGCTCTGCACAGCGCCTGTCACCTAGCTGAAGCTGAGTGGCAGGGTTACTGAAGCTGTTCACGGAGGGAGGGGGATGCCACCTTACATCTGTATGACCACACATCTGTATGTGCATACACCAGGATGTCTGTCTGCAGTGGAAAAAATGCCCCAGCAGGCAAGACAATACTAACAACCATGCTGGCTCTATACTACCAACCATAGGCATCTACCTCCCATATGGGTCCAGGACAAGTGGTGAGGTAAGTCCCAAGAAAGGTAGGTGATGGGACCAAGGGGCAGCAGATGGGGAGCATACTGCAGTGAACCAGGATAGAAACAGAAAGAAAAGGTGGAGGAACTAAATACTACAGAGTTGCTGGTTCATCCACCAAGCCAATCAATTGGTGAATGAATCATGGTTAAGCTGAATCTTTGTAAAACCAAACATTTATCTTTGTGATGTGTTTTTAATCCCCCCCACACACTTAAGTGGTATTACCGGTTTAAAGAGATAATTTGAAATTTAAAGTATAAACTGTTTTATTTTTACTGCATAGATGTAGGAAAAAACATTTTTATTCAGACTCCCACTGCTTGCATATACTCCCAAAAGAAATTGTGCTTGAGTGAAATAAAAACTTCCTCAGAATTCTCATTATGTTGTGCCTACAAGCTTTTTTCACTACCACCTTCTTGGTATCTTAGGTTCAAAATAAATACATGATGTCAAATTAGTCCTAGATCTCGAACTATTTCTACCACTGCCCTTTATGAAAATATTTTCTTTTCAAAAATAAATAATAATTAAACTTATGGAAACAGGAGGAACAATATACAGAATGTTTGTAGCAGGAAGAAACTTTTGCTTTGACTAAAACAAGATCATTGTTTTTTCAACAGAATATTATGTACCCGAGCAGTTTGGGTCGTGATAAAAGTGACAATAACACAATTTAATGGTGCACAAATAACACTGTTTTGTTCTATAGGCCCTCAAGAGAATAATCTGTTACCAACTTGTCACATACAGTACCTTGAACAATACAGTGTCCAGTGTGTACTGCAGTATGGCTTTCAGAATCTCTACAGCACCAACACGACACTGTTAGAATACACCAACTATGTTCATAAACCCTCTGACAATGGTGACCTCATCAGAGCTATATATACAGTATCAACCTTACTATGGCCTTTGACCTGGTCAGCCATAAGCTCCTACTTAACAAACTTCTCAGCTTGGGTTTGTCACAGAACACAGCTGACTCAATCCACAGCTATCTCATGTAAGATTCTGTAGGAGATAACCTGAGACTAATACACCACAAATACAGATGTGCAGAAAATCAGTTTATTTCTCCCTAGTAATAGTAAAAAAAAAACAGAAGCCAAAGATAAATTTTACTAACTGGAACACAGAAACAGTCATACACCAGGTGTGGAATCTGGGTGCTTTCAAGGATCCCATGGGGTTTGGCCATGTACTAAGATTATATACTTCAGATAAGAATGTCCTGTTACCAGAGTTATGAGCTTATAGATGCCAGTGTGTTTCTGTACTCTGTGTTCCATTGGACAATACATGGGAGTCTCACACCCAGGATGATACTTTTTGTAGCATTCTTAAGCAATGTGCTGACTAGTTATTAGAACAATAGGGTTCTTCTTATATAATTTGCTAACTAAAGCACGCTGATTTTGGAATATAGGTGGCACTGCAGACCACAAAATATATTATATTATTATATTATGTTAGGTTGCTAATATTGCAATTGTCAGTAGATGTCATCAGAGATCACAAATATATTTCTGTCTGATACATTAGCTGTTTGGCTAAACAGGAGATTCCTGAATAGATTAGTGAACCATTAGTATATAGCATTATAGTATTACACTTAGTCTGTTATGATAGCAATGATGGTCGTCATATGGCACATCAGAGTAAGCTGGTCCAACATAATCCCCCCCTCGTTGCCTGCTTACAAAGGCAACACTAACTAGTTAGTTAGGTAGGTTATTTCATTACAGAATGAGATTCATACAGAAACTTTGATTTCTATGTTGTGTTCAGAGTTTTACGTAAACAGAGCATGATAATAACAAGAAAAATAATGAGAAACACTTGAATAACAACAAAATCTTTGAATGCGAGCGCTAACCATGTGTTGGATAGTGTGGTGCTAAGGTCACCATCATAAAATAGAGCATTTAATGAGTTCCCTGCCTTGGTGACATCGTTACGTATGTGAACTAAATGTGCATCCTTTCTCTCTAATAGAGACTTGAGATTCAGAGTAAGTGAGTCAATATGTGCATTAAATACTGGTAAATACTGGGATAGAGCATGCAGATAGTCAGGGTCACTACAGTCATAATCATGTTCTGGGGTGGAACTTAAGGTAATGACTGTATGGCCTATGATAGAGCATTCCTGGGGCATGAAGCAGAAGATTGGAAAGGATATGTCACAAATTAAAGTTCCATAGGAGAAAGTCTGATGATTGGTCACAACACAGTATTGTCCATCAGAGTTGTAGGTCACACAAACTTGAGGGGAGGTGCCACTTCATGAGCTGGACAGGGCGGGTCATGGAAGCATTCATGATGCTGCTGGTGTGGATGTTGTCTTGAGATGCATTTCTGGAAGCTGTCCTGGAGGCATTGAAGCTGGGTTGTGCTTGACTCGAAGAGGTTCTGTCTTGATCCATAGAAGGTGTTGCTAAAGCTGAAGAAAGTTCATTAAGTCATAATTACACTATAATGACCAGTCCATTGTATCAGAGAAGTAACCACAAACTGGCACGGTTACGTCAAAGACATCTCACCGGCATAGATAATGATATCCCTTTTCAGCACAACAGTCTGTATGCGGAGCAACCCAGGAGTTGAGGCAAGGATGAAATGCCAGCGGGGGGGGGGGGAATTAATCCATTCTCTGTAAATGCTGCCCTCAAGATGGTCCACAGAGTGAATAATGGCAAGCTTGTTGAAAACCCGAAGAATCCTTGTTGGAAACTGGAAGAGGTATTGCAAATGTGACATACATGGTGTCCTTAATGCTACAACGATTGGCTGTATAACAAGGTCTTTGGTTTGGGTGTGGTGTAACGTAACCCGAATTTCATACAGTAGCCATGGAAAAGGATACAGTCTTATCCATACACTTCACAGCACAGGAAAGTGAATTGAACTACGGGCAGTACCATTTAGCCATATGCTTATCTTGGATCAAATCTGGGATCCGCTCTGATTTCAGATCCTGGAAGAGATTAGTGATAATGCTGAGTGCAAAATTACCATAGGCTGAACATATTATCTCCCTGCCTATGTGTTGCTCCCTAAGTTCTTTATTATGTAATGCAATCAATTCATTCACTTTATCGTGAGTTTCATCAAACAATCTAGTAATATCATGCTTGTTATAAACAGCAAACCTTTCTTCTTGTGAGAGTCCTTCTATACCATGTAGCATGGGTGTTACCAAATTATCTGCCAATTTAGAATTGAAGAGATTGTTATGTCTCTGAATTTTGGCCAGATTGGTACGGTTCCAAATTGACATTCCTGAGCCAAACAAACCAGTTACAGTGCCTGCTATTCCAGTCACTGCACTCAACGATCGATGACGACGTTGAGGCTGAAACGCTCCATGGTGTTCCATTGTGTGGTGCCCTGCTACAGAGTCTTGAGCCCTAACTTGATATGCTGCCATTAAATCCAATAACATCATAGAATGAAAATTAGATACATTGGTAGAAGCACACTCTCCAAACTCTGCCATATTCCAGTGGGTTAGGTTCAGTACCACTGGCATGTGCATGTATTGCATGTTATTATTATTCAAAGTTCCAGGTATAGATGCTGCTGCCAGACCACTTTCTGGGCCAGGCTTCAAGATGGGACATTGAAAAGGGGTATCTTTATTAACAGTAGTCACTGTAAGGAAAAAAATCAATGGAATCAACTGTGTGGTTTAAACATACCTTTCATACAGTTATATTATGAAAATGTGTGCAAAAGTCTTTATTAATCATTGCTGTGAGATTGTAAAGTCCTGTGTTTTGTGGTGTAACTTGACAGGTGCACAAAGTTCCATTAGGGAAAATACAGGTATTAGGACAACCTTTAAAAGTTCCTTTGACAAGGCTGGCAACTAGATGTTGCTGTCCATCAAGATTATCAGTTTTCTAGTCAATTTTTAAAGTAGACAGTGGTGGTGCAATAACAAGAGTACTGAGGTAAGCATCCTGACCTGCTTGAACAAAAATATAAGTAGAGGCTAAATCAATGGTTATGCCTATTCCAGGGGAAGGGGTAAAATCTGGAAGAGGGGAGTAAGCAGGGTCATTGGGGTTCATGGCTTGAAGAAAGGCATGGATATGGGTTTAGCTTCATATGGTGGAGCTTCTTGTGGTAGGCCTCACTCTGCAGGAACTTCTGGTGAGGGGGTCAAATGGATGGATGCCAGGTCTCTAGGCCATAAATCTAGGAATGAAAGGAACATCAGGAACCTCAGTCTGGACAGTTCCATCTTGGAATACCATAGTCTTCAGTGTTTGGGTTTACTGGAGCTAAGAAAAGGAAGAGAAAAAGGGGAAACAAAAGTATTGTTAGTAAATGGTGCTTCTTCCTCTGGGGGCAGAAGAAGGACTGTCTTCACATCGGCTTCTTTCTACCATCGGTCATTTGGTCTTCTAGGCCTATCAACATTTCAGATTACCAGAATTGTTCAGCAGCTGAGAACAAAAAGCAAAAGAGACAGTTAGGCACACAAGGTGCTCCTTCCTCCTGGGACTTGAGGAAGGAGTATTTATACTACATTTTACTGTATGGGACTAACCACCTTTGTAGAGCTTCAGCTGGTTTGCATGGTACCACTTATCAATTGGCTTTCTTCTGCCATCAGTGATTCAGACTTGGTACACAGCTGGACTCAATTTATTGATGATATGAAATAGACCTAACCATTTGTTTACAATGGCATGTGCTGGAGAGGCAAATTTCAGAATCATGACTGTCACCTACTTGCCAGTCAACATCTTTGACATGTTTATCAAAGTACTTCTTGGATTGCAGTTAGGCTTGGCCCAAGTTGTTTGCAGCAAACTGTTTATTTTTCAAGATTTGTCTTTCAGTTGGGTGACATAGTTATCTACCTACACTCTGCCCGCTGTAGGAGCATTGAGGTCAATCATCAAATGTTCTGGTAATCTCATTTGTCTACCAGTCATTACCTCAAAAGGGATACATCGAGTAGATGCTGATAGGATAGCTCTAATTGCCATTAGAAGTAGGGGCAACAAAGTATCCTAAGTCTTTCCAATTTCAGTCACAAATTTACATAGCATTATTTTTATGTGTCTGTTTGCTCTTTCTACCTGTCCTGATGATTGAGGGTAGTAAGCTATGTGAAATTTCTGACTAACTCTTAATAACTTCATTGTTTCCTGCAGGAGGTTACCTGTGAGAGTTAACCCTTTGTCTGAATCTACCTTGAGAGGTAGGCCCCACCTGATAAATACTTGCTCAACCAGGATTCTGGCAGTTGCTTTTGCTGTAGTGGCCTTAACTGGAAAGGCATTGACTCATTTTGAGAATAGGTCAGTGATCATAAGGGCAAACTTGTTGTTTCTGATGGTCAGAGGCGATGGTCCAATGAAATCAATTTGGATGTTGTTCCAGGGACCAGAGTGTCTCTAAGGCACAGGTTTGGCATTTTTCTTGCCTGGAGTTGGGTTGTTCTGTGCACAGGTGAGACAGTTCTTCACATAATGCTGGACATCTGGAGTTATGCCAGGCCACCAGCCCACGGTTTTCACTCTTTGGACTGTTTTGTCCACCCCTTGGTGTCCACCTGTAGGGGTATCATAGACCTGATGAGTGATTTCAAATTGAAGTGATTTGGGAATTGCCCAGAGTTTCTGGTCACCTGAGTGATCGAAGATCAGTTTTCGATCTTGGGTCAGATGGAGGTTATCTGCATGTTTCTTGAATGGATTATCTGCAGACATTTCTTTCTCTGTGTCTTTGGAGATATATTGGTATATCCTCCTTTATTTCTGGATCTGCCAGCTGTAGCTCAATCAGATCCAGAGGGACTTCTTTGTTTCTTCTGTTTGCAGATACCATAAGTGTTGCACAGAATGGAGGCATGGTCCATATCCCCCCCCCCCCGAGCTCCTTCTTTGGCTAAAGAATCAGCTCGGTCATTGTAGTAATGGAAGGGTTCTGCTTTGGAGTGGATTTTAACTATTTAGATAAACAGTTTTAACACACATTGCTCAGTTAGGCCTACAATGTAGATGAACAAATCTCTGTACTTGATTGGGGTACCTTCAGATGAGGTAAAATCATGGGCCTTCCAGAAGGGAGGGAATTCTGTCAAAGAGTTGCACACTCAAGATGAGTCAGAAAAGATGATGGTATCTTCATTTCCTCTACCATCTATTACTTGTAGGGCACAAGTAATGACTGCAAGTTCTGCATACTGTGATGATTTAACACTGCACTTCCTTGACACCTCAGTGGTGTCACATGTATGAACTAGGACCAAGACTCCAAAACCTACAATTTATACCCCTTATCATATGAAGAGGAGCCATATGTGAAGACATGATGCAGAGTAGTATCATTTAAAGCTTTTTCTGTTGCTGGAAGAAATGGGTCCAGTTCAGGTAAAACTGGTGGCTCTAGGCTACATTCATGTGGTTTTCTTTGGTATAGGAGACCATGTGTCAAGATGAAGGGCAATTTGGCAGGAAATACAGTGATGTCTCTGTCTTGGAGTAATAGAGACCAATGTGTGAGTCTGGTGTTAGACACATTGCCATCTTTGATCCTATCTCTCAATAGGAAGTTGGTGGAGGTGTGTCTGGTGTGTAGCATGATGGGGCACAATCCTATTATGTACACAAAGTGTTTGACAGCCCAAAAGGTAGCCAGCAGGTTACTGTCATACAAGGAATACTTCAGCTGTACTATGGAGAGCATTTGTGAGGTATAGACAATAGGCCTCAGGGTGCCACTGGCCTTTTGAGCAAGGACTGCTGAAGTACCTACTTCAGAGGTAGCAGATTCCAAATGGAATGGAAGTTCTGAGTTTGGGATGACCAGTGCTGGAGCAGGGGCCAGGGCCTTTCTCATGGAGGTGACAGCATCAATGTGCTCAGGACCCCATTGCCATGGGACGTCCTTTTTCAGGAGTTCGAACAGAGGGGTGGCCTTCTGTGCAAAATTCCAAGTAAAATCCCTGGAGTAATTGACCATACCCAGGAAACATCTGAGGTTTTCCACACTGGTGGGTAATGGCAAATCATGTAGGCCCTGAATTTTGTTTGCTGCATGGCTCCTCCCTTCTTCAGTTATGTGCAGGCCCAGAAATATCACTTCTGGCTGACACAACAGAACCTTTGCAGGACTGCATTTGGGACCTGCTCTCTGTAGCAGTGTAAGGAGCTCATCTAGGAGTTCCAGGTTCTTTTCCATGTCCACAGTGGCTAGGAGATGGTCATCTACATGTTGTTGGAGACACTCAAAGGTGGAAAAATCACTGATTGCATCCTTCATGTGAATGTGAAACAGTGAAGGGCTATTATGGTATCATTGAGGGTGGCAGTTCAAAGTGTATTGGCATCCTTCAAATGTGAAGGCAGATTGGTATTGGCTCTTCTGGGCCAGGGGTAGGGACCAAAACCCATTAGAAATATCCAATGTACTGAACCACTGGCATTCAGGTTTGAGAAGTTTTAGCACATTCAGTGCAGATGCCACAGTTGGGGTACAGCTGCGGGTTACTTGATTGAGTCTATGATAATCAATGGTGAGTCTCCTATTATTGTTGGGTACTTCAAAGGCCAGATGGGTGAATTGACTGTTTGCACACAAGGCCTTATGACTCCTTGTTGGACAAGTGAATCAATAGTGGCCCTCAGTGAGGGTATTGCTTCTGTTGGAAATGGGCATTACCTCTGGCAAGGTGGGTCCTCCCCAGTGACCTGGATGAGGGTATCCATCCTTCCACAGCCATGTTTGTTCCTGGCAAGTAACATAGAAACATAGACTTTGACGGCAGATAAGGACCGCTTGGCCCATCTAGTCTGCCCATTTCCCTACCCACAGGATAGGCCACAGATCCTAGTTAACCTACCGCCTATTTCTTCCTACCCCCCACAAGAATTGCCTTATGTCTGTCCCATGCATTCTTGAATTCTCCCACAGCTTTAGAACCCACAACCTCTTCAGGTAGGCTGTTCCATGCACCCACTACCCTCTCTGTGAAATAATACTTCCTCACATTGCCCCTGAACTGCCCCCCTCTATCTTTAAATTGTGTCCCCTTGTTCTTGCACGTCTCTTTTTCTGAAAGATGCTACCCTCTTGGACTTTGTTGATTCCACTGAGCTACTTAAAAGTTTCTATCATGTCCCCTCCCTTCTTTCCTCAAGGGTATACATATTAAGCTCCTTTAGTCTCTCCTCATACGGCTTCTCTTGCAGACCCTGCACCATTTTAGTTGCCCTCCTCTGGACTGCCTCTATCCTGTCTATGTCCTTGCGGAGATGGGGTCTCCAGAACTGGACACAGTACTCCAGATGAGTTCTCACCAACTGTCTGTACAGAGGATTACAACTTCCTGTTTTCTGCTGCTGATGCCTCTCCCTATGCATCCCAGTATCCCCCCAGCCCTCCCTACTGCCTTCTCACATTGCTTGCTAACCTTAAGGTCATCTGATATGATTACCCCCAGGTTCCTTTCCTTTTTTGTTGTTGTTACTACCTCCCCACCCATTGTGTATTCTTCCCCTGGGTTCTTGTTTCTTCTTCTTGCACTTCTTTGCATTGAATCCTAGCTGCCATACTTCTGACCATTTCTCCAACCTTGCCAAGTCCATTCTCATCCTTTCCACACCTCCTTGTGCATCAACCCTGTTGCAGATCTTTGTGTCATCTGCAAAGAGGCATACTTTTCCTTCCAGTCTCTCTGCAATGTTACTTATGAAGACATTAAAAAGGACTGGACCCAATACTGAACCCTGCGGTACCCCACTAGTAACCCCTCTTTCTTCAGAGTGGACTCCATTTACAATTACCATCTGTGTCCTGTTGTCCAGCCAATGTTTTACCCAGGCTACCACCCTGGGACCCACTCCCAGACTGGTTAATTTAACTATTAATCTTTTGTGTGGGACTGTGTCAAATGCCTTGCTAAAGTCTATGTAGGCCATGTCCACAGCCCCTCCCTGGTCTACTACTTTGGTCACCCAGTCAAAGAAATCTATTAGATTTGTCTGACATGACCTTCCCTGTGAACCCATGCTGCCTTGGGTCCTGTGCCCCACTGGCCTCTAGGTACTCAACTATTCTTTCCTTCAGAAGTTACTCCATCACTTTCCCTACCACAGAGGTCAGACTGACAGGTCTGTAGTTTCCTGCCTCTGTCTTGGTCCCACTTTTGTGAAGGGGAATCACATCCGCCTTCCTCCAGTCCTCGGGTACCACACCATCCTCCCATAATTTATTAAAAAAAGTAGCCAGTGGTTTCACTAGTTCCCCCTTAATTCTTTTAGAATTCTGGGGTGAATTCCATCAGGCCCCATTGCTTTGTCCACCTTCAGTTTTAGGAGTTCTTGCAGAACCCTTTCTTCTGTGAAAGAACTGGGATCAACCCCCCCATCAAGAGTGCTTCTCTTAATTGGATTAGGCACTTCCCCCTCCTCTTTTGTGAATATTGATCAGAAATATTCGTTCAGTATCCCTGCTTTTTCACTGTCTCCCTCTGCCTACCCACCGTTCATTCTAGTCCTCTTGGTGCCTTTCCAGAATTGGTTAGATCTGAGGTAACAGCTTGTGATGACATTACATGATGATGTCATACTCTTTGGCTCCTTATCCAAATTGTTACCTTAGCCTCCATTACAACAATCCTTCCATGTGCTGCATTTTTTAGTTTAGTATATTTTTTACATAAACACTCATAAAATTAGCTCCCAGGACCCGTGGACAAAACGCTCGAACGTCCTAAGCTGGAGGCATACCTGGTAGCCTGTGACATGGGCACCTGACCCAAGGTGCCATCCAAAACAGTGACACAATGTGGGCAAAAGCCAAAAAGTCAAGGGGGCAGGGAGAGTTACCGGATGTGGTGGATGGGCGACCCTAGTGAGAGGAAGTCTCTGTATGTACACACGCGCAGGGGGGGCGAGCATGGTGAGCGTGGCCTGGGAGGGGGCGGAGGTGATGTAGGGGGTGGCACTGTGGTCAGCTGCTGAACTGCACTGTGGCATCAGGGTTTGGCCTCTGCTTGTGGTGCATGCGGTTCTGGGTTCAGGTCAGGGCGCTACTGTGTTTTTGTTGCGCCTGGCCCAAAACTTGTGTTTTTTTTTTGCTTCGCCCCTGACTACACCCCCTGGGTTGAGAATCCTTAACTAGGGGTGTGAGGCAAAGCCCCATGTGCGGGGGCACAGCCCTCCCAAGTAGGGTTGCCACCTTTGGATGAGATGAAAACCGAATACTAAACCACACCCCCAAACTCCACCCCTAACCCCGCCCCTTTTATGATTAATGAGGGCATCTCTTGGACTCTGATTCATTTGATTTATTCAGAATTGCTGCTGATATACCGTAACATTGTGTACAACTTATTTAAATTACATCATGATTATTTTTGGTTTATTTGATTTAGATTTAAATATTTTAAATTTCAGTATGTGTTAACATTTGGTGGGGTTAGAGAGGGGGGTGCAGGGGACTTTCCATCCTGTGTACACAGCAGCTGACAAATCCAGTGACTACAAGGACACCTCTGACAACTGGCTAGTTTGGATCATGTGGCCTTTTCTGGTAAAACTCTTTCAATAAATAACTAAACTACACCAGTAATGGTGGACGAGATGTAATTACAAATATCATCTGCCATTTTAAGATGTGCTACTGTCCCTCCCATTGCTCCTACTCTAAAGTTATTTGTAATGTCAGAGCAGTTTTTAAAAGTGGTAGGAACTATTCTATGCTGTTTAATACCCTATTTTGTTTTCCATGTAAGTCATACATAGCAGATAGCATGATATGTGATATGTAGCATGGAGGCAGTATAGTGCAGTGGTTTAAAGCTCTGAGCTGCAATTCTGGAGACCAGGGTTTGAATCCTACAGCCCAAACTTGCATACTTTGTGACCCTACACAAATCACTTAATTCCCTTGTGCTCTCAGGTTGCACCTGTAAACGAGCTTTAGCTTAGTGTGTCTCTTCTGGTAAAAACAATAATAATGTTTTGAAAAATGTTTGATAAATTGCCTAAATTTGCAGTGCCATCAAATCTAGATTGTGTTCCTATCAGCTACTGCTCTCTCTCTCTCTCTCTCTCTCTCTCTTCCTTTTCTCATTTCTGTAGCTTAGCATGACATTAGCCACATTATTCTGGGCTGTTCATCTGAAAGGCCTGGATTGGTCTTCCTGGAATATCCAAGTAGTATGAAAATTGACAACAATAAATACTGAGGAGAGAGAGGCATAGTATTGCTAGAAATAAAATAAAATATTAGATTATTAATTTAACAACAAAAGGGGTAACAAATATTAAAATATAGGACAGACCCTAAAAGAAAAAATGGTGAACATTTAAAGGTATAAAAGTATTCCTTATCACAGCAGTCAAAGACCATACTCACAATGCAGCCTGGAAAGGATTAGTTTGATTTGCTGCTAATTGTCTTAATAGCCCTACTTTACACCTCTCAGACTGACTGGTATACAAACAAAGGTCTGCATGACATCAGAATGTGTTTGTAATCTGACCATGCAAGTAAAATGGTGAATAATTTAACAGAATCTGTTTTACAAGCATGTCAGCATTCAAAATGACTGAAAAAGTACCACCTCTGAATAAAACTGGATTAGCAGGTAAAGTTTCTGAAACACATTGTACAGTCCATACTGGGACAGGTAGCTACCCTAATGTGGTGCCTGTCTCATTTCAGAAAAATTAAGGTGTTAATTAAGGTGGTATTGTTTACCCTTCCCATGAATAATCTTCCAATTTGCTAGTGTGAAGTTAGAGGTGACAACTGAGCAGACAGGGACATATTGGCTCTTTAAGTGCCTGCTCTTGAAGGCACTTCTTGATTGGCATGCACTGCAAGCAAGCAATCACACTAAAATGTCAGACTCTTGCTTACAGTCAGATGAGAAGAAAATGAAACAGTTAGTGGGGAATCTAACAGGTGCTGCTTGACCCACCATAAAAAACGAATTTGCAATGGTGAAAACAGGAGGACCGAAACTGGACCTAGAAAACCGAATCATTCGGTCAAAAACCGAGTAGGTGGTAACCTTACTCCCAAGAAAGCAAATGTATTGAGTCTCTGGCACCATTCCTCTGTGTGCTGAGGTTGTCAGGGTGGCGAAATTGTTTTCGCCACCCAGACTTCGTGATAATGCAGGTCTCTGTTTGGCGCTCACCATTATCACATAGAACTGGCACACCCCCATGCTGGCATGTTTTTTGACATCAGTACTAGAACTGCGTGGGGGCATGCCCTATAGGCTATAATGTGGCTGGATTTGGCATGCATTTTTATATACTTTTAACTGCCAGTTTTGAAAAAAGAAAGCCACTACTCAACTAAAAAGGACCCTGTTGTGGAGCGGTGGCCCTTTTCAAAACTAGCAGTGAAAAGTATACAAACATGCAGGCCAAAACTATCCATTATAACCTATGAAATTGCGCCGCACAATTCTAAATACTGACATCCATGTATAGCGATGGAGCATGCCTCAACTTAGCAAGTCTGCTCATTTTGTCTGTGGGTCCTGGGAGTTAATTTTATGTGTGTTTATACAAAAAAGTACTAAACTAAAAAATGCAGCACACAGAAGGATCTTTGTAACAGAGGCTAAGGTAACAATTCGGGTAAGGGGGAGAGTGGTTAATCAGTAAACACCTGCTCTTTAAGCTTCCTTTCTGGCGTTCTCAGCTGGGCAAGCGGTCATTTGCTGTCAGGGCCACTAACTGGTTATACAAACTGTCTGATTCACTGCTGAATCTCCCCAAGATTAATCAGTTTATGTGATCTTTGCAGTCTGCCTTTTTTGAACATTTCAATGCAATTGTAGCCATTAAACTTTTTTACTCAGTTTTTCTCTGTACATATCCTGTGACTTTTTATATAACAATCTACATGGATTTTTTTCAAAACTGGATGTAATTGTTCTGTCTTAAAGGGTAGCTTACGCCTTCAGGAGAACTTTGACAGAACAATATTTGGACGCAGTTTAGTTTGTATTTCACGTTAGTTCTGTATTCCTCCTTCCCATTATTTATTACTGATGTAATTTGCATGAAAACAGGATCTTTGTTCCTGAACTGTTCATCTAGTCCTGTTGCTTTCTCCTTTGCTGAAGTCATAATGTGCTACTTGTGATATCACAGTTTCTCCCATGGCAACAGATTGTTATGTTACAACAGAGGATTATGGCATGAAGTAGGGAGTAAACTATAGAGGCAGATGAACTCTGAGGTAAAAAGATCATGTATTTATACAAATTTTCTCAGTAATAAATGATGTGCAGGAGAAAGCTATAGAATATATATATATATGGAATGCAAGCTGAATTGCACCTACTGTAAATATCATGTTTTTCAAAGTTTTCTTTGAGGCATCAACAGCTCTGTAAGTGTTTGAGCCTGACTCAACAGCATTTCCTCTTAAACTGCTTACTGTGCTTGTGATGTGTTTTGCAACTATGTAATTGATGTGGACACTTTGTAAATGAGCACTTGTGCTCAAGGCCCCTGGAATTCTGTGATTCTGCGGTTGCAGAATTTTCTGCAGAATTCGCATCATGCCGCAGAATTCCTATAGTGATGCAGAATTAATTGTTTTTGGTGAATTTTTAATCAAATATACAGTTTTTCCATAGTGCCAGGCTCCCGTATCCATCTTGTTTATCCTGAAGCCCCTCCTCTATGCTTGGCAGATGATGTCATCTATGATATCACATCATATTTTAGCCAATGGTAGGACTGCATTCTGCCACAGAAATGAGTAAATCATGCCGCATTAATCAGAAAATGCTGCCGCAGAAGCCTAGGGGCCCTGCCGCGGAAATCAGAAAATTCTGCCGCAGAGCACTGGAGGCCCTGCTTGTGTTCAAAGGTAATCTCCGAAGTTTTCAATAAATAAAAAATAAATACATTTGTTCAAATAAAGTGTATTCTCCTCAGCAGTGAAAATAACATAAAACTCATTACCCAAGGCAGCATGGTTTCACCAGGGGGAGGTCATGTCAGACCAACCTCATTGAATTTTTTGACTGGGTGACTAGGGAGGTGGATCAGGGGAGGGCAGTGGACATGGCCTATCTGGACTTCAGCAAGGCCTTTGACACTGTGCCACATAGAAGACTATTACACAAACTGGGGAATATGGGTGTGGGCAGGACAGTAGTGTGGTGGGTAGGTAACTGGCTGGGTGGCAGGACACAGAGGGTGGTGGTAAATGGCTGTCACTCCACAGAGGGAAGAGTGACCAGTGGGGTACCACAGGGATCAGTGCTGGGACCGGTCCTATTCAACATCTTCATCAGTGACATTGCACAGGATCTAGAAGGCAGAATTTCACTGTTCGCTGATGACACAAAGCTCTGTAACAGAGTAGACATACCAGAGGGTGTAGACAGAATGAGAAGGGACCTGCAGAAACTTGAAGAATGGTCAGGGGTTTGGCAGTTGAAATTCAATGCAAAGAAGTGCAAGATAATGCATATGGGACACAAAAACCCTGGCACAATATATCAGTTGGGGGTGAGGATATAGCATGCACCAAGCAGGAAAGGGATCTTGGGGTTGTCATCTCTGATGACCTCAAAGTAGGGAAACAGTGTGACAAGGCATCAGGTAAAGCAAATAGGATGCTGGGATGTATAGGCAGGGGCATCACCAGCAGGAAAAGGGAGGTCATAATTCCGCTATACAAGACACTAGTGAGGCCCCACCTGGAGTACAGTGTACAGTTCTGGAGACCATACCTACGTAAGGACATAGACAGGGTAGAGAAGGTTCAGAGGAGGGCAACAAAGATTGTGCATGGGTTGCATCACAAGTCCTATGGAAGACAGGTTGAAGGAACTGAACATGTACTCCCTGGAGGAGAGGAGGGAGAGGGGATATGATAGAGACATACAAGTATCTTACAGGGAGGAACAGGTGCAGGAAAACACTATTTTTAAGTGAAAAAGATGTTTCAGGACTAGAGGGCATGGGATGAAGTTGGAGGAGGGCGATTCAGAGGAAACATGAGAAAGAATTTCTTCACAGAGCGAAGTGGTGGACAAGTGGAACACCCTGCCAGAGGAAGTGGTGGGAGCTGAAGCAATCACGGGATTTAAGAATGCATGGGATAGACATAAAGGAATTCTAGAGGTCAGGGGTAAGGGGAAATAGACTTCTAGGAAAACAAACTGAACTTACAAGCTCAAATGGGCAGACTAGGTGGGCCATAGGCCCTTATCTGCCGACACTGTCTATGTATCTATGTATCTATGTATTTTATATTTCCATTGATCTTCAAAGAATTTCACATGAAGAGTAACACATGACAAGGTGTGCAGTTATAAGGGAATTCTGCATGCCTCAGGTTGTCAGGCGCAAGGTGTTGCTAAGCACTGCAGCTACCCAATAAGTCCATTATTTCCTTATAATCACACACCCACACCCACAAAAAGGGCTTTTATTTTTTAAAACAAATATGTACAGTTGTTCAGGTGTGGCATGCAGTTATCAGAAAATAATCAACGGCCATGTGACATGTTTGGACTGTTAAGTTTAGAGAATTTTCATTGACCATTACATTTATTTAGTAGTTATTTATTGAAAATTTCAGAGAATACCTTTGAGCACAAGTGCTCTTTTACAATTATTCCACATCAGTGCTGGAGATTACAGGGTAACATAAATACAAAAAAGCTAATTCCAGTGGAATGTAGTCAGACAAGTACACTACAGTCAAACAATCTTGCATTAACAAAGCTTGGCCCCAGTGAGATAATCATATCTGGGAATTTTAAATTTAGATTAGGGAGAGAGAGAGAGCAATAAATTCTTATAAAAGTACTGCATATAAAAGGACATTTATTTCAAATAATATGTACTCTCAACAAGATCAAATACTAAAAAAGGGAAACATATTTTAGATTAATTGCTAGTTTCACGAGAGGATGGGTTACTTTTAACTGGTTTCTTCTCTGATGCCATAAGAGGCCACTGCCCAACTTTTGGGCTTTGGAGTAATAAAGCACCCAGATCTCCTCCACAGGTAACTGCATCTCCACACTTCTCGGTTTGTGTTAGATAACTTTTTGACAGATCTAACCTTTGCCAACAGGTCATTTGTCAAAGTAATTCCTGACGCAACTTCTGTGCTTGATTTTGTTATTCATAAATTTAATGTTACTGTTGAAAAGTGTCCCCCTAATTAAGAAAATAATCACAGCTAAGGCAAAACTGTGGATAAAAAGGACCTTTTCATTTAAGTAACAAACTGTTGTGTAGCCCGGTAGTGTTTTAGAACAATCTTAAAGAGCTTGTATACTGCCTGAATTTTTTTTTTTATTTTTTTTTTAACTTTCTGTTTATTCTCCTTCCCTCACCCCAGAGCTGCACTTCTTTGGGAGTCATCTAGACCTACCCCACTGTTTGCCTTACCTTGAATCCCCAGAGGTTCACCCATGGAGCTGTGGCTGTACCCCCCAGGTGGGTACGGGGCAGGGCTCTGATGCCCCGATATCTTCAAGTGTCGTTGGGTCCTGCAGTGGTCAGGCAGGCAGCCGTAATTAGGGTCAGGTTGGTGCTCCACCTACCTATGCTCTGGGATGCATTTTCGTCCTGCCTTTCTCCCTACATGTGGTGTGCACCCTGATGTCAAGTGTGGTGCTGTGAAGGTGCTCTGTTGGAGAGAGAGTGAAGAATGCTGGAAGGATGTCTTCTTCTGAGTAGAGACTGATTCTGAGCACGTGGTGTTACAGACCACACTAGGAGACTGCAGTGTGGTAGAAGATTGAGACTGTCTTCGTACAGTAGTAAACATATAACTGAAGAATGCCCAAAGAACTGTGGAATGATACAATAATTTGCCGGAGGAGGGCAAATTATAACTTATGGGGTAATTGTTACTGATAAGGGCCAATGTCCAGGTGCTTAGAGCAATAGTTCAGGTACTTGGACCAATAGTTCAGGTACTTAGGACAATAGTTCAGGTACTTAGGGCAATAATTCAGGTACTTCGGACAATAGTTCAGGTAGTTAGGACAATAGTTCAGGTACTTAGAGCAATAGTTCAGGTACTTAGGGCAATAGTTCAGGTACTTAGGGCAATAGTTCAGCATAAGCAGTACAGTAATCATAGTAGTTTCACAGTATAGGCAAATTGAACACTCTCAAATGAACCCCTGTTTCTATAGGTAGGGTATTCTGAAATAGGATCCCTTTCTGTACATTGTGGCTAGGGAATCCTTTAGTACCACTAGGCTGGCTTGCCCTATACCACTAGGCCGGGGCCTCCCTTTAGTACCACTAGGCTGGCTTGCCCTATTCCGCTAGGCCGGGGCCTCCCTTTAGACCAGGCTTTACCTTGGGTCTAATGCCCTACCTTTACCTCGGGCCTGATGCCCTATGTTAGCTTGGGCTGGTTCCCCACCTTAGATTGGGCCTAGTGCCCCACTTCACAATGGGCCTGGTGCCCCTCGTTGCATTGGGCCTGGTGCTCTACTTAGTACTGGACATGGTGTCCCATGTTAGATTGGGCCTGGTGCCCCAATTTATAATGGGCCTAATGCCCCTCTAAACTTTGGGCCTGGTGTCCCACTTTATACTGGGCCTAATGCCCTACTTTACATCTGGGCCTGAATTGCCCTTTTAAGTTCATTGCCCTTTTAAGTCTTTCAGGCTCCCTGAGCCTGCTGTCCCTTATGTCGCGAAACCTCACCTCTAATTCCGCCCCTGATGACTATTTATAGGCCTTTAACCTGGCCTTAATGCCCTGGCCCCTCCCTGTGGGCATCGCTAGCCTCGCCTCCACAATTAATAATATTAAGATCTGGTTCCTAATGACCCGATGCCCCTCTTGACGCTTGGCCTTTGAAGCGACTACTGTGCTTTTCAAATACAGTCCCCTTCAAACTGGCGGACAACCTGCGTGTGCTGCCGCCGACTCACCGCCTAAGGGTCCCCGGGAGTTAGCTGTCACTGGGAGGTGGGAGAGAGCTGGCAGTGGGAGGAAAGGATCAGGCAGTGAGAGGGATGGCTCAGGGGGGCCTCTGATGGCCGAAAATGATGCGGCTTGCTTGCTGCCGACGTGGGACCGAAAATAAACTTTTTAAATGACTCGGGGCTAAAACAAATAAAACGGAGGGCATAAAAGCCCCTAAAACGCGATGAAAATGGTGTTGGCTTCTTCGTGGTGCCCCAATGGCACCACCGACCACAGCACTACAGCAGCACAGGCTTCTTCAGGTAGTGGAGGCAGAGCAGGCACACAGCTAAGTCCTCAGGGATGGCTTCAACCCCCAGGTGAGCCCTTTCCTTGTCCCTTTGACTTACTGTGTCCTCTCTCCCCAACAGCTGCCCAGGAACTGCCCAGCTGACTAACTGAACTGTTATAGAATTGTTTTTTTTAAAGTTAAACCTGCCTGGGTCCTAGAATGGCTGGATTGGAATGCTGTGCATGAGCCACTCAGCACAACATTCCATCCAGACCATTATGACTTATAATGCTTTACGATCTGTCTTTTGACCAGCTGTAAGTGCACAGGGGCACTTTTCTATTATTTATAGTATTTTCTGTGTGTCAGGAGGTTGACTCTTTATTTCTAGGGGCCCCTTTGCACAGTACCCTGCTGCCTATCCCTGCAGCAGGTACACTGAGCACCTGTGTACTCTGTGTTTATTTATTTATTTTATTTTTTTCTGGAATGACCAACTTTGGGGCATTACACAAGGCATCGCACACTGACGTCCACCACATGTCTCGACTAGTCCCTCCTGTGACTGCAGGACTTGCCATACCTCGAGCCTCTGCCTGGGGTCAAGCAAGCTGCTGACATTGGTCCCCTCCCTGCCACCAGAGAAGACAAGCAGTCATGGGACACTCAAGTCTTCTCCCCCGACTGGCCCTCCAGCAGTCCGGGCTCACTTCTGAACCTGGGTCGCTGGCATCACAAGCGTAAATCCAACCACTGCATGGCAGGTTGGCTGCTGCCTGAAATTAATATTAACTTTCAAAAGAAGTCATCTGTTACTTTTTTTATCTGAAATAATTTTTTGTCTTTTCCCTTTTGCTAATTAGAAGATGTTCTACTGTATGGAACAGTGCTCTTTCTGGAGGCTGACATATATCTAGTTCTAGTTTTCTTCATACCTCATCAGTCCTGTGACCCCACTGACTGTGATGTCACAACTGACAGAGAAGTGTCAGTCACTTGCTGCTCCATGCTCAGATGGTGTCCAAATGGTGATGGTGTGAAGAGGAACAGAACTAGATACTATGGCCCTCATATTGAGAATCCACCTTGTGAGCCACGCAGACAGGAGTGCAGCACAGCAATATTATATTAGCCAGCTCCAACTAGAGCACTGTAACTTTTTAAATATGGGGCCATGTGGGTGTAGAGCACAGTGGCAGTGCGCAGCCCTGACACAGCCCCAGACTGATGATGCCCAGCAGGAGCCCAGTGGAGACAGTGTGTCCCAAATGGGAGAGTGCTAGGGCTCCTGTTGGCCATTTTCAGCCCTATCATGCTAATGAGTCCATTAGGCATGCAAGGTGCTAAGAGGCCATTAGCATACAAATTATAGGCTCATTAGCAAGAATGCACAGCCTCCTTAACACACAAAAGTTAATGAACCATTCCTCTGGCCTGGTGGCTAGTGGTGCTCCAACCCTCTTACTAAGTATGTAATATCCTTCAATCCAGTGACCCTAAATTGCACACCCACACAGCTTATATTCATATATCACTATCCTGGTGGTCTAATGGCCCTCCCCAGTCCTCCCATCCCATTTCACTCACTCAGGACCTTCTTCCCAGAACCTTCTCTACCCTGGTCACTGATGCCATTCGACATCTTTTGAGACAGCAATCAGCACAGCCTTCCATTTACCACCTTGGCTGGCTGTCATCTGACAGGCATTACATTATTGTGCATACTGTAGTTTTGTGGACTCTTTATTCTCTGGCAAGCCTGCTAGTAATGACAGCCTTGAACCCAAATTATTGAAATTGGAAGCTTCCGTGATATCAGGGAGACACATTGTAAAGTCCAGCAAAGCACTTCACAAAGTCCACTCACTCCATACAAACTAGCATGACGGTGTGAGGGGGTATATTTAAACAAGCACAATGAAATGCCAGTTTGTGCAATTGCAGTTGAATATGCCCCATGTGAGAGCAGTGCTATGTAAGACACAAACTCCAGCACAGGTACAATTCATACCTATGCAAAAGACTTAGTAGGGCTGTTAAGTGGTAGAAGCTGGGGGCAAAGAGACACATACCATCTGTTTGTGAGATCCTAAGGTCATTGTGCATTAGTGAATTCTTGCTATAATGGAAAGAAAAACTGCATATGACCCTACTCTTCATACAAGGCATGAACATCTCATCACTACACTGTCTGCAAATCAGATGTCACTATCAATGTATACTGCTCCTCGCAGAGGATAGAGGCTGTGCAGAAAACCAGAGCAATCTAGATCACAGTGACAAAGGTTATACGTGAGGATGTAGCACATCCCCAGACACAATGAATACATTTACTGGTGTGATTAAAGAGTCCAGCAAGACAGTTCTATTATGCTCACTCAAGGCACACAACAGCAGTATGCAGTCATAGTGATGTCTATTGACAGTGGGTTTCAAATTGATGTACTACACCACTCTGTGTCCAAAGTATTGCATGAAACTCTATTACATGCCTGCTTCCATCCCCTTGGTTCTGCACTGCTGGCTTGCATATGGCATTAGTAGAGTGTTTGTTATTATCTGGCACATTCTGAGTGCTATTAAAACAAGCACTGTACTAACAGCAAATTAATGTGTTCACCGCTCTTCCAATATGCCATTGTGCCATGTATGCATGACTCCGCCTTTCATTAGCACATGTTCTAGCCATGACTTTGCGCTGCTACACAAAATGATTTGTGCCACGCAAACTACTAATTCTAATATAGGGACTAACTCACAAACTATCATCTGAGTGCAACAATCCCAGTTTGCAAGTCACAAATGCAATTTGCATGCCACAAACTGTTCAAATATGCTGCCACACAAGTCCCTTAACAAAAATGTTTATTTGTCCTCACTTTCTCTATCATTGCACATTGTCACTGGAATATGTATGTGTAATGTATACCACTACCATGTGATAGTGGTGCAGTCAAACTCT
The DNA here is from genome assembly GCA_016271365.2 of Neoceratodus forsteri. NCBI lineage: Eukaryota > Metazoa > Chordata > Ceratodontiformes > Ceratodontidae > Neoceratodus > Neoceratodus forsteri. The sequence goes on from CM028132.1 coordinate 107,593,198, forward strand.
TGGACTGTTCCAGCAGTGCTGGAACCCTGAGAACATGAACATTCCAACTGTGTCAGTTAGCCAAATCTTCTGTACCACTTGAAGGGGAAGCAGCATTCTTTAGAGCTTTCAACAGATCTTGAAGAAACTTTGCCTTTTTTTTAAGTATGTTTACTGTGCTTTTGGCATAAAGAAAAGAAACATACATCAATACAATACAAGATTGCATAGTTACGAAACTCTCATACGTGTCTGCCTACACATGGACAACTGATTCTGCATGAGTTGATATGACAGATTTAAACTACAGATGCAAACTTATTAAGACATACAACAGGAAGCCTGGGTTAAACACTGGCCAAAGTAACATTACCACATTGATCTGAAAATGTTACATCAATAACACACAGAACAAATTCTTAGGTACTAAGAGTCAAATACAGGAAAGCCATCTGTAATATACCGATTTTGCCAAAGATGAAATAAAAGATAACAATATCCTAAGGAGGGAGGGTCAAGAGACTCTGTTTAATCAACACCTGTGTGAGTCAAGGCTGCACACTTAGAAGGGAGAGAGTCCAAGTAAGGGCCCCAAACCCTTTCAAAAATGTTGCCTCTTTCTGTAAAGGTATAAGTTGCCCTTTCAAGTGAAATGACTTTTAGGATAAGATCCTCCCCTTGTAAAAGTATAATTGAATGCTAGGGACTCCCCAAGTCTGCTTAATGTCATAAAAGCAGCATATCCCTGATCCTAACATCACATCCCCTAGGCACTATATTTCTCTATCCTACCAGTCCCTACTCACTCCTCCTCCCCCTAGGCTAGGCCAGGTATTAAGCCTGGGTTGTTTGACGGTGCATTAATAGTGGATTCTCCCCTTGGTATCCTTTGCAGAGCACTTGCCAGGTCAAGAGTGTCCATGCCACAAGCGGGTTCTGATGCCTGAGTTCTCTATACTCCCTTAGTCCACCAGTTGCTCCGTCACATTCCACATTGAGTCTGATTGGGCAATCCAGTCTTGTATGAAACTTGTTTGAGTTGCCAGGTAATATTGACAGACATCTGGGAATTTTATGACCAAACTTCTGGCCAATCCCTTTCAACTTGAGGAGGCTAGGGTACAGGCTGCCTCAAATCTTTGCCTGTCAGCCCTGGTGAGGCCCCTGGAGAGCATTTACATTGGGTAGATGATTTTAGGAAGTGTATTCATTCTAATCCAAGTGGGATAGGTTGTGCCCACTTTCCAAGTCTGCTAGAAAAACTGTTAGCAATGGTTTGTAATTCACAGACTACAGCCCCTTGAGTGTTAGACCCAGCTTCAAGCCCAAGTAAGTAATACATTGATCTGGTACCACAAAGGGTGTCTGAAGCGACCCCACCTGGCTTCTGTCTGACCCCACCCCAATCAAGCAGGATTTCTGTACGCTAATTTTATACTCTGAAAAAAAAAGTCTGCCAGCATGCTCAAGAGAGCTAGAACAGTAACCCAAGGCTCTATGAGGTACATCAAAAATATTGTCGGAAGAGAGGGTTATTTTGTTAGTCCTGCCCATCTGAGTTGGAAGGCCATGTATGTCCTGCTGCTCCCTACTCCTGATAGGATATCTTTATTTATTTAAGTCTAGGATTACAAGTACCTTTGAGCCAAGACTCTTTTAGAAAGGTTCCATGTCAAACTGGAGAACAATATGAACATAACAAAGTTTGAAATTAGCAATTCAGGCAGAACGAATACAGATATTTGAGGGAGGTATGTACAGGACAGAACAGGAATTTAAATAACAATGCATATCATGGGATTCAACACAATCACAAGCAGTGGAATAAGGGCAAGGAGTGAGGGATGGAAACAAGGTAGGCAGGATTCAAAGTGAAAGTTAAGAGATCGAAGAGAATAACAGAAACTGAGGAGCAGCCGAGGGCCTTGTCAGGTTTTGTGGAGTGCCAAGCCAGGGAGGGAGGGGGGAAACAAGGGGAAGGTGTGAGGGAGGGAGAGGCAAGTGAAGTGGATTATGAGTGCAGTCACAGGAGCTGGTGGCAGAGGTGGAGGCGAAGGTAGGTTTTGAACTGGCCAAGACTTTGCAGTTAGGTGACATCTTTGTTGATTCCATTAAACCAGTAGGGTGCCCAGTGAGCAAAGGATCTTTGTCCCTGAGAAGTGCGGCACTGGGGAATGTGCAGAATTTGTTTTTCAGAGGCCCTGGTGGGGCGGGAGATAAGTGCAGCTCATAGGAGGGCTTGGACACCTCGGGGAGCAAGGTCTAACGTGATCTACTTGGCCATAAGGCAGGTGTGGTACTTAATACGGTTAGATAGTTGGAGCCAGCCCATTTGGGCATAGAGAGCACATGTGTGGGTGAGACAGTAGGATCCTGTGATAAGATGGCAGGCTTTGTTAAGGGCCAAGGATAGGCGCCTAAGGGCTGTGTCAGATGCAGAGCCATAGACAACCATAACTGATTAGTGATACCACAGAGCCCTGCACAGCTATCCTTAAGGCATCTGCTGTAAGGCACTCCCTGTGCCTGTATAGAAGACCAATGCATTTGCTGACAGCTTTGGCAACAGTGTCAGTGTGAATGTCATAGGATAATTGTCTGTCGAGTGTGATTCCAAGATATTTAAAGGAGTGAACTTGATCCAGGACAGTACCATGGCAGTTTGCAATTACGAAGGGGAGAGACCTATGCTTGTTACGGGAGCCACAGAAGAGCATCGACTTTGTTTTCTTATAGTTGAGCACCAGCTTTTGGTTATTAAACCATTTTTCAACAGATGTGAAACCCATCTGGAGCTTTTTTTGAAGTAGGAGGTGGTCATGAGTGGTGTAGATGACAGCATCGTCCGCATATAGCAGGATCTGTTCAGGACAGGATTGTGGCAGATTGTTCAAAAAGAGGCTGAACAGGAGAGGCCCGAGAATGGATCCCTGTGGGACATAGAGTCAGAGAGAGTGTGAGCAATTTTCACTCTTTGTGTACGGTTTTCCAGGTAGCTGTTAAACCAGGATGTAGCATCAGGGGAAAGCCCTGAGTTTTGAAGCTGTGATAAGTAATTGGTGATGGACCGTGTCAAAAACCTTAGTCCAGTCAATGAAGACTGATCCAGTTAGTTGATTATTGTCAAGGGAGCTGCGGATTGCTTCTGTGAATTCTAGGAGGGCAGATGTAGTGCTGTGGTCTTTCCTGAAACCATGCTGCTGCTTACAAAGAACGTCGTGCTTGGCCAGGTATTCCGTCAGCTGGTCAGAGACCACTCACTCAAGGGCCTTTGAGAGGTGGGGTAGTATGGATATAGACCTATAGTTCCCGTGATGGGCATTGTCTCCACTTTTGTGGACTGGGGTTACGATGGAGGATTTCCATCTGTCGGGGAACTGGCCGAGGGGGAGAGAGAGAGGTTGAAAATATGAGTAAGTGGAGATAGCACTTCATCTAGTGCAAGGAACAGCAGTTTAAGGTTGAGTGTGTCCCACTGGTTCTTGTTTCTGTGAATCTATTGTCAATGTGAAGAGAAGTATGGAAAGAGGGCACCCTTGTCTGGTTCCACGGTGGAGTGGAAATGACTCCTACCAGCCTCCATTTCCCAGCATGCATGTGGTAGGGCTTTGATAAAACAGTTTAGTCATGTCAGTGAAAGAGTGTTCGAGAACAAACCTCCCAAGCACCTCAAATAGGTAATCCCATTCAGTCCTACTTAATGCCTTCTCGGCATCCGGGGAGAGCACAATCCCCCCGGATGCTGAGCATCCACCTGAATTGCATTTAATAACCTTCTCATGTTATGGTTAGAAAGGCAGTCTTGGACAAACTCACTCTGGTCAGGGTAGATCACAGGGCCTAGAACCTCATTAAGCCTAATGGCTACTAGTACCTTGGCATATATTTTGTTGTTGTCGTTCAATATAGAGATGGTATGGTATGAGCCACACTCTTGGGGGGTCTTTTCAAGGCTTTGGGGCAAGCATATCATAGCCTCCATGCTCATAGGGTGAATGGACCATTCTGTTTTTGCCTCTGTGTACACCTTAGACAGGCATTCACCCAGTGGCTCACCGAGAAGTTTAAGAAACTCTCCAGAATACATTTCAGGCCCACACACTTTGCCCATTTTCAAGATCTGTATAGCTCTACTCATCTCTGTTGGGGTGATCTCCTTCCCCAATTCCCCTGTCTGCTCCTGTAGGATTTGTGGAATAGCCAGTCAACCCAAGAATTGCCTGGTCCTCTCCTGCATGCCCTCACATTTTGCAGAGTATAATGTCTCATAAAACTCTGTGAAGGCAATCCCAATCTCCTGTGCTTTATTAACCAGATCCCACCTCATGTTCTGTATCACAGGGATGACATTAGAGCTTTTCCTCCCTCTGGCCAGTCATGCTAGTATGGTGCTGGGCTACTGTCCCATTCAAAAAACTTTTGCTTTGTATAAAAAAAGCGATCTTTGCCTCTTCCATGAGAAGAAAATTTAGGGCTGCCCTAGCTGTAGCCAGCTTTCTCAAACAATCTGGAGACTTGTCCTTGTAGGACTACTTTTCTAACAGCTTTAGTTAAGCTTCTGTTTCCTGCTGCTTTACTCTGTAGGTTTTCCATTTAGCAGCTACATAGTAAATTAGCATGCCTTGCATATAAGCCTTTCTGGCCTCCCAGAAGGCCACTGCCAATGGGGCAGATGCCTTATTGGTCATGAAGCATAGTTCCCATTGAAAGGACACTTAGTTTCTGAACTCCTCTGAGGTGACTAAATGGATAGAGAATCTCTAAGTTGCCCTGGATCTATGCTTTCTACCCCATCCAAGCAGAACTGCCACCTGGGCATGGTCCAAGAAGGTGATCTCATTGATGTCTGCCCCTGCACCATCTTACACCAGGCTCTAGGCACAGAAATGTAATCTATTTGGGACCAGGAAACATGAGGGCCAGAGAAAAATGTATACTCCCTGTTGGTGGGATAGGCTGTACTCCACACATCTATCAAATCCAGGCTGAGGAGGCCCTATTGCCATTGTTCCACCCCTGCTCATTTCTACCTTCTCCAGTGTCCCTATCCAGGTGTGGCTCCATGGCACAATTAAAGTCACCTCCTCAGTTTAAGCCCTCAATCCACTCCTGATGGATCAGTGCCAGCAGGTCAAAATAGAAACTGAGGGTCAAATACCACTGGGGCACTCAAATTACCAGATACAGATATATACCTGCCCTCAGAGGGCTCTGCCACTACTCAATAACATACAAAAGGCAGACTTTTATGTATAAACACCACTACACCTCTTTTACGAAATTTGCATGATGCATTGTAGCACTTTGCTACCCAATCATTTTCCAGTTTGAAGTGTTCAACCTGGCTGAAGTGGATCTGTTGTGACAGTGCCACTTGTGTAGCTCTCCTCTTGAGTAAGGTCATAATCTTTTTCCTCTTCACATGATTTGAGAACCCCCATAAGTTCCATGAAACAATACAAATTTTGTTGAGAGACATCTTAACGTATTAGGGTCAGATGAGGGCCATAATGCTGCAGCTCAGAATCTTACCCCACAACATCTGAGAAGTGCACCACCCCCAGGAAGAGCAATGTTGCTCCCTGTTGTGAACAGAGGAAAAAAGCACCAGAAGGAATCCATAGCTTTTTATAAATGTGCATGAGAGAAAACTTGTCAGAATAGATAAAAATTAATAACGCATTAAACAGTCAGAATGGTTTGAACATGAAAAACATAGGTAAGAGATAACATGAAATAAAAGCAAGTGCAATCTTAAATATTCCATCAGGAAATTGTCAAGGGGTGAGCCCAGGTACTTCAAGGCACAGCAAGTGGGACTCAGAAGTCAAAGCCTGAAGAGCATTATAGGCTATCGTATCTCCCCTCCCCTGAACACCATACAGTAACCATATGTAAAACACTGATGAACAGTGAACTTATAGATGATCCAGATCTCTCCATCATGTCCTCTTCCACTGCAGTGAAGCTCAAGAAATATACCCATTTGCCCCTCTGTGTTCATCCCTCTTGTTGAACATCAAACAATTCCACAAAATGCCCCCCATGGCCCTTGCAATGAAAAACACCCCATTTGGGACCTGGAGGATGAAAACCACAATTCTAGTAGTCCCCCCAACACAGCAATCCCAACACAGTGCAGCATATATCCCATCCACATACACCCCCTCTTTAGAGAGCCAAGCTGCCCACTTGCATAGGTCAAAATTATATTGAGTCTGCCAGACTTGTTGGTGGAAGTTACACATACTGCTCATGACTCACTGCTTCAGTATCCAGCCTGAGCATTCTGTGTGATGCCATGACACCTCTGCTGGCAACCATTAAATCGAGGAACTGTCTATGTCATGAGAGTGGACATGCCATGACATCACCAGTGGCAGGAGCGAGTACAGCACAGCTGGGTGAAGAATAAGCCCCCAAAGTGTGGGAAAGGAGATGGTAATGCCATTTTGGGAAAAAAATACACCCAAACTAAATCCACTTGTCACACTGCCCTTCTCCTGGATCCAACTCCATCAGCCGCAAGTTCTTTCAGTACCCCTTCCTTTGTACAACAAAGTCAATAACTAGTTAGAGGTGTAATTGTTCCTAGAGAAAGGGGCTGAAATGGGCCACAGCACCTTGAAAAGTTCATAAGGTCCAGAGTCTTAAACTTAGTCAGGCAGAACTGGCTTCCCAGTGGTGCTAAGTCCATGGGTGGGTGGGGATATGGGCATAAAACAAGGGTAAGTGGGACAGCCATTGCTGTATTAACATTGTACTTCTCCCACCTGCAGATATGGGGCTAGGCACTGGAATCAAAGGAATATTCTGGGGGGCACTAGGTCCAAAGGGTTCTGACAAGAATAGCATCAGCTAGGAGCACAAGGGGAAAAAGGTGATGATTTTTCTTTTGCAGGGGGCTCTGCCCCCACACCCCCTACTTTAGGATTCCCCGAGGGTGAGCAGATCTTAGGGAAAGTTAAAAATTGTGGGGCCATGGAATACTGTTTCCACAGCCCCACATAAGATATTCTAAGTCCAGAGTACATAAAAAAGGTTGGGAGACCAGGATTAGAATCTTGGTCTCCACTACTGCTGGCTGAACTGTTCAATGCAACAGCTCCCCACACCACAGGAGCAGCTCAGCCAGCCTCCTGGATCCTGGTGCCCTTGTCTCTGTCTAGCACCATGGACAGCAACTAGGGGAGCACTTACAGCAAGCACTGTAAGTCTCTACTCACTGTCCATGTGCAGTCTATCCCCCCAAAAAGCCAGGCCGCACCTGCTAAAAGCTTAAGGCAGCAATATCCCCAGCAGTGACCCCCTCGACTCCAGGATCCTCCGTATGTCCTAGTTCCCCTAACTGGCCTTCTAAACCAGTCTCTATGCCTGGGTCAGTTCCCAAGTGCATGGAAAACTGCTGAAATCACACCCATACATAAGAGTGGGGACCAATCCACCCCCAACAATTACTGGCCCATCTCCATCCTCCCCCAACTCTCTAAAGCCCTTGAAAAAGTGGTGTTGATCCAGCTCTCTGAATACCTAACCAAGTATGACATTATGTGCCCAGAGCAGGATGGTTTCTGCCTAGGACACAGTACAACCACAGCTCTCCTGGAATTCTCCCAACACCTGCATGCTGCTCTCGACTCTGGCAGCCTTGCAGGAGCAGTGTTCATTGACCTCTCCAAGGCCTTTGACACTGTCTGTCATCCTTTTCTACTTGACTATCTCCACCAACTTGGCTTCTCTGGTAGTCCCATTTCCTGGTTCTCTAGCTACCTCTCTGCTAGATTCCAGCATGTCAAGATCAGCGGCTCCCTCTCCAGCACTCTTCCCATTCACTCCGGGGTCCCTCAGGGCTCCATCGTGGGTCCAATACTTTTTAGTCTCTACCTCATCACCCTCCCCAGCTCATGTACTGGTTAAATGCTCCTCTACATCGATGATGCAGTCCTCGTTGCCTCACATCCCAATCCCACTTCCCTCCAATTATCCCTCCAGCAAGCTTACAACCAAGCCAAAAGGTGGTTCGGCAACCGCAGACTGGTCATTAACTTAAAGAAAACCAAAGCAATGCTCTTCTCCCACCACCAAAATAAAGTTAAAATACCTCCCTCTTGATTATCCCCAGCACTCTGCACCCGCTAGAATAAGTGACCACATACAAGTACCTAGGCATCACATTCGATACTGCCCTCTCCTTCCACACCCACATTAATGCCCTGACTGCCACCATTAACTCACAGATTGGCTTGCTATACCGGCACAGGGACTGCCTGCCTTAGGCTGCCCTCAGGCTGGCCATCACCTCCTCTGTCTTGCCCCTTGTGGATTATGGCTTACCCATCTATGCTGCAGCTGACAACACTGCCCTCTCCAAAATCCAACTCGCCATCATTAAGGCCTATAGGCTCCTGACTGGTGCCCCCAGCCGAACTCATACCTGCCTTCTCTATACTACTACCTGTCTTCTCAACTTTGAGGAATGGCTGCTCTACCAGACCTGCCTTCTCGCTAAGAAATCACTGTTAGGACTCTCCCCGCCCCGGGGGTCTCCACCTCCCTACAACAGCCATCTTCGTCCGTCACCACCCATAGCTCTGTTAAGGCCACTTTCAAGGTGCCCAGAACCAAGACCTCTCTTGCCCAGAGATCCTTCCTCTACCAAGCCCCCACCTGGTTCAACTTCCTCCCTAGCTGCATCTCCAACTTTACAAAAATTGGCTCCTTCAAAACAGCCCTTCAGAACCATATCTTTAATACCCGCTGTTGTAGGTGCAACTAACCCCTTGTTGTAACCTGTGGTTCCCGCCCGCCTTTCCCCCTGGCTCGACAACGTCCACTGGACAGCCTCTCCTCCCCAGACCCCACCCTTCCCTACTAGGTCCAAAGAGGATGTAACCCGCTGTCTTTCTGAGGACCTACTTATATCCATGAGTGTAACTCACAATTTTGTAACATTATGTAACCTAAGTAACATACAAACTACTACATTATGTAACCTAAGTGTATCTATATTAAATGTTTCTTTTACTGCACCTGTAATGTTAACCTCTGTTTTAATCTGCACTGTAATAACTGTCTTGATGTCTGCCCCCCGTGACAAGGTACCTTTGTAAATGAGTCTCTGACTCAAAGGTTGTAAACCCAATTTGTAACGAATAAATGAATAAAAGAAATAAATGAATCTGAGCGCTTACCAGACTAGTGCTGTGAGTTGCGGAGCTATTCTGGTAGCGCTCACTTGACTGGGTACCTTTTGGGCACATGCTGTTGATGAACACTTGAGAGTAACTAACAAAGCAGGGCAACAGATATCATTCAGGAGGGTTTAAGTGAAACAAAAGGGGAACATCATACAGAATCCCATCCTCTGACTCAGTTCTCATCAATAGTGTACTGAATAAAATGTTTAGCTACAGTGGCATCACAGAAGGTGTGGGGATTGGCATTATACTTAAAGCAGATTACAGCAGGGAAATGAAAAAGAAACTCAATCTTATGAGAGCGTAGGTCATCCATTATAGCGCTAAAACTCTGCCTCTTTTTTGGACCCCCAGTGAATAATCCTGGTGTAGAAACAGTTGATTGCCTTCAAAATTCATATTTTAGCAGCCTGTATGCCTTCAGAATCCATTGTTTGTCACTAAAGTTATGGAGCTGAGTGTTTATTTGGTGCAGAGGTGGGTCCAGTGGAGGTTTCTGAGCCAGGGGACAGTGCATTCTATCTAACTTAATTTGGTCACCTTTACAAACCAAATTTAACAGTTGCTGCAGAAACTGCTTGAAATGGGTGACTGGGTCAGATCCCTCTGTCTCTTCAGGAAGACCACAGATCCTCATGTTATTCTACCTGATCACATTTTCTTGGTAGACTATAGCCTCCTGCAAATCTTCCACTTTTTCTTCTCTAATTTGTGCAGCTTGCTTGGAAGGCCATCCATGCGCTCCTCCACTGCTGTAACCCTGCTCTCCACCTCTACCATGTGCTTATTTATTTATTTATTTAAGATTCAGAGCCAGAGGCTCATTTACAAAGGTTCCAAGTCAGGTGACACAGTACAGAGCCATTGAGTTACATCAGTGAAAACATTGTACAGAAAGAGGAACAAGGGTGACACTAGACAACAATAAACATACGAAAATAAAACATCTGGTGGCTACATAACAAAAAAATACAGGTTACTAAGTACAATGAACAGGTTTCTAAGTGCAATTGGGCAGAAACAAGCAGATTGATTACAGAGTGCATGGCAAAGCAACCACTTGTCTGTGGTAGTAAGGAATTGCCACGTAGGGGAATAAGAGGATCTACACAGATCCAGGACAAGGACAATATAAGATGGGGGGTGCAGCCAGGAAGGCATTGTCAGGTGGGAGGGTGAAGTAGGTGGGAGAAGGGGTAGGGGGAGCTGTTCAGGGCAGTATGGGGTGCTGGGCAATGTGGAAGGCCCACAGGTGGCATTGATAAGGGCTAACAGTTGCAGGTGGTCTCATGTGCCAGCAGATTGTGGAGTCCAGATTTGAAATGGCTGATTTTGCTGGACCCAAGGAGTTCAGTGGGTAGGTTATTAAGCCATTTAGGGCCCCTGTAGGAGAGGGATCATTGTGTGAGTGTGGTACGCTTAAAAGGCACTAGGAACACTCCTTTGGTAGCACTTCTGGTGTTCACAGTTGGCCGGGTGTAGTTGTATACTCTGGACGGGGACTCAGGCATAAGGCCAAGCAATGCTTTTTTCCCCAAGTAGACAAGCCTGGTATTTGATTCTGTGATGGAGGGGAAGCCAACTACAAGGTGCATGCATGCGTCTGATAGTCAGCACCCAGGACCAGTTGACAGGCCTTGTTTAAGAGGGTTATGATCCTCTTCAGGGCGGTGTCAGAGCCAGCACCATACATCACTAGACCATAGTCAATGGTAGATAACACAGAGCTGCATGTAACCAGTTTAAGAGCCTCCAGGGACATAGAGTGTCTATATCGGTAGAGAACTCCCAGTTTGGTGTTAGCTGTTTTGACAACATGTTCAATGTGTGTTGTTAAGGAGAGCGTGTCATCAAGGTATACTCCAAGATATTTGAGGTGCTGACCTGCTGTAGCAGCTCACCTTTATGACTTGTTATATGTAGGGGCCAATGCTCCTTCCTGTTTTGTGGCACCGTGAAGAGCATACACTTGTTTTTTTGTAGTTGAGAAACAGTTTATGATGGGAGAACCAAGATTCTAGCCATTTAAAACTGGTCTGTAGGTGAGTGGTTATAGTGGTGCTGTCCCTATCAGATGCAGAAATTACCGCATCATCAACATAAAGCACCATTTTTGCTGGGCAGGCAACAGGTAGTGAGTTTATGAATAGACCAAATAAGAGTGGACCCAGTATGGAGTCTTGGGGGACTCCAAGGCTGACCTCCCTAGGCTGAGAGAGAATGTTAAGTATCTTCACACATTGTGTTCTACATGAGATGTAGCTTTCAAACCAGGTAACAGTGCTAGATGAAAGGTCTATGGAGAGGAGACACTGTAGTAGGAGTTGGTGGCTAACGGTGTCAAATGCCTTGGTGAGGTCAAGGAATATAGATCCTACTGCCCTTCCATTATCCAGAGCCTCATAGATCAGTGTAGTGTAGTCTATCAGGGTTGTTTGGGTGGAGTGATGTTTACAGAAACCGTACTACTGCTTACTTAGCAGGTTGTACTTCTCTAAATGCTCAGTAAGTTGGTCAGATACTGCATGTTCCAGGGCTTTGGAGAGAGAGGTGGTAAAATGGAGATGGGGTGATAGTTAGAAAAGCAAGCTCGGTCTCCACTTTTGTGGACTGGCATGACGTTGCACTGCCTTCCACTTGTCTAGGAATATGCCCATTCGTAGGGATGTGTTAAAGATTTTTGTAAGTGGTCCAACTAGTTAATTTAGTGTTAGAGCTACTAGCTTTATGTCGATGGCATCACTCCCCATCCTGGTCTTGCCCACTACCTGCGTGACATACTGTTTGGTCTCAGCCTTGGAGAGGTGTCTAAAGTAGAAAGGTGGTGGGCTGTTGGGTGTAGTAGAAGTTGGGCTCAATTTAGGAGGCTGTCCAGACTGGGGGGAGGGGAAGTTTTCACTGGGGAGCACAGCACTTAGGTCCATGAAAGCAGTATTAAATGCATTTGCAGTGTCACTTGGATCCTGGAGTGTCCCTGATAGGGTAACTAGAAGATCAGGGTGTGCCTTGGTGGTCCTGCCTATAAGGGATTTCACTGAGTTCCAGATTTCCTTTCCATTTTCCCAGCTCCTGTTTAGAAGGTCTTTGTAGTAGGAGGCCTTGGCCTGCCTGATAAAGTGCTGTGCATTTATTTCTGGCTGCTTTGTAGGCAGTGAGGGTGACCATATTCCCTGATGCTTTGGCCCTTTGCCAGAGGTTGTCCCGGAGTCGCATAAGGTCGATTAGGGTTCCTGAGAACCAAGGGTTACTGACCCCTCTTACTTTTCTTGAGCTATAGGGGGGTGAAAATATCACAGGCATTTGTAAAGACTGAGCAGAAGTAGTCTATGGCTTGGTTACTATTGTTGGCGGTGTCGAGAGGTGACCAATTAACCTTAGGTGCTGTCGTAAATATTCCAGCAGACTAGGTCTTTGAGTGCAAGTTCTGGTGCTCTGAGGTGAATGTTTTGTGAACTTATTGGGCCAGGTGCACATAACTGGGAAGTGGTCACTTAGGGAGTCAGGTAGAACCTCCCTAATAAGGTTGGGGCAGATGGATAGGAGCCAATTGATAAGTGTACTCGAGCCAGTCCTATAGTTTATCCTTGTGGCTTGTGTGACCAATTGCATGAGGTAGAGGCTAAATATTTTGTCTCTAGCTGCTGCTGCATCTTGGGATTGCCAATTGACATTGAAGTCTCCGACTACGAGCTATTCCCAGTTTTGGCTGATAAGCCCTTGGTTACTAAAGAAGTGATCCAGTCTGGGCCCCTGTTTACCTGAGGGTAGATATACTGTTGAGAGTATGAAGACCTTATTTTGTTGACCAATAGAGACTTTAATACTGAGAATTTGTGCATCCTTGATATGCAGACTGGCCGGTAGGACTTCACCCCTTATATCAGATTTGTTGTAGACCAGACAGCCACCACCTCTCTTAGACAGCCTATCCTGCCTGAATATGGTGAAACCATCAAGGGCTATTGCAGAATCAAGGATCTTGGGAGACAGCCACGTCTCAGTGAGGGCAATAACATCTGATTTGATTGATTCCACCCATGTCTGGAACTGCGGGAGCTTAGACATGAGGCTTCCAATATTCATGGATACTATCCTTAGATAACCCAGCCTAGTGTTGTCTCCTGCTGGGGGACATCCAGGACCTGGGTTTGGGTGCACATTGCCAGACAGTATAAGCAATAGGAGGATCAGTTTTCAGAGGGATCATGGTGAGAGTAGCCAAGATAAGCAGGCTTGATTTTGCTTGCGGTTCCTGAGGTGTCTGTTGGAAACTGCAGAGGTCCACCCATGTAGTAAGGCAGCTATGGATACAGGACTAGGTACTAGTGGCAAGTATTGGTTCGGGGGGGAACCTTAAAGGCAGTTGCCAGGAGCTGGTCAGAGGAGGTACCCCTCAAGTTCTTCCGGGGTTGTGTGTTAGGGGAGGTTTTGTAACCCCAGTCAGGGTAAGACTTCAGCCAGCAGACAAGAATTAGGATCATTGTCCAGTGAATATGAGTCTGCATTCTAGGTAGCTAGAGTGCATGTCTGTATGTAGGCATTTGGTGGTTGAGCTAAGCTAGTGGGGGAGTGGGCAGAATACAACAGTAGGGACAGGCACAAACCTTAGTAGGTGGTACTAGGTTCAGTGGTTGCTGCCCTTTAAGAGGGAGGTGTATAGATCTCGATACTGTCTGTATGTGTTGGTGGGTGGGCGGGGCCAAAGTGTATTTAATTAAGGTTGGAGGGGGGTGGATGAAAATTTCACTGAGCAAAAGGTTCAGAAGCAATACAAGACTGAGCCTAGTTTAAAAACTGGAGATGCGGGGCAGCCTGGCCAACTGGTGAACTCCTGGGTGCACAGCATCCGATGAGGGTGAGCCTTTTGGTGGCGCTAGAGTTTGAGTCAGCTCTCAAAACTTAGGAGAGCCATGGCCGTACCTGGTGGATATTCTTGGGGCGGGGCGGTGGGAGCAGTTCTGCATGCTCTGTGGAGGCGCTCCAAGCTTCAATTCCAGGCTGCAGGTTGTAGCACAAGCCCAGAAGTCTGTGGAGAAGTGCGCCTGTGGGTACAAGGGAATGGAAACAGGGATTAGATAGCCCAATAAGAAGAGGGAGGGCACAGTAAAAACAAAAGAGGGCAATCAATCAGGCTGAAAGGGGATAGCTGGGGGGGCGGGTACAGATGGCAGGCTTGGCGCCGGTAGAATTAGCAAAGTTAAATTTACAGACAAAGGGCTGTGATGGCCAGGGGGAAGGTGTGGGGAGAACTGTAGACACGCAGAACCAGCAGTAAACAGTCCAAGAGTGTCTCTGGACTAATCACTGTTTCTAATCAACAAATGCCTGGCCCTACTAGAGAAATTAAAATGCTCTAAATATAGCTGCAGTACAAGAACAATTCTGTGGGCTAGACCTGATTATTTAAACAAGAAAAAAATTAGTCCCAATTGGTGATTTTAGTCCTCTAGATTAAACTGCAGCACATGATCATTGCTACGGGTTAAACAGTTACTTAAACAAGAAAGATTCTGCGCCACTATGAGATCTTTGTGCTCTAAGTAAGAACGACAATACATGCACAATTCTAGGGGCTAGGAGTAAGCCCAGACAATACTGCTAAAATGAAAATTTCACCGAGCGAAAGGTTCAGAAGCACTACAAGTCCAAGCCCAGTTTAAAAACTGGAGATGCAGAGCAGCCTGGCCAACTGGGGAATTCCTGGGTGCAGAGCATCCAATGAGGACGAGTCCCTTGGCGGCGCCAGAGTTTGAGTCAAGGCCTAGGAGAGCCATGGCCATACCTGGTGGATAGTCTTGCCCTGCAAGTTCTTTAGAGAGGGTTGTGAGCTTTTCTGATAATCCAATCAACTTAATACTCAGGGCGGCCAGCACCTGGGCTGACACTGTCTGGCCAACCACTGTCATTGCTCCTATCGGGGCTTCTGGATCAGCGCAGGCCTCTGACCCACTCCCTGGGCTTGTTGCCATGTGTTCTTCTTCGCTGACAACTTTTCCAGTTTTATTATGTTTTGCAATGTTGTGACTTTGAGGCAGGTTGAGGCTATCTGGCGACAAGAAGCTTCCTGACATTTTTAGAACAAATGTGCCTGTTAGGCTTTTCATTCCAGATTGGATAACCTACTACAAAACTCTCATTACAACCTCAAGAAGCCTGAATACAGATGGCACAGAAAACCTGAGTCTCCAGAGTGCCAGCCAGGTGGAGGGAGGACCACACAGACCAGGGATCACTATTCTCATCTAGGGGAGGGATGTCCAGCTCTTTGTGCTTGCCAGCCTTCTATCTGAGGCTTGACAGTAACACACTGGCTGCTTAAAGAGGATGGTGGTGATGCCAGAGGCCAACACATTAGGTGCTGAAGCACTTGCAAATGTAACTAGGCACCCTTGCATAGGCACTATCGGGGAAAATGGAAAACTGGCACCAACCAGGAAGATAATGCCTCACCTGTCCCCAACAGCGAATACTGAGCCTCTCTTCTAGTGCCGGAGCTTCACCTCTGCCATGGGGACAGATAGGTTATGTGGGGAATAAGCCAAGAAAGAAAGGCAACCCTGCCCCAGAGAGCAAGCTGGGGGATGGGGTTATGGCCTTGTGGTTTGTCACAGGTGGTCCAAGAGCTCTTGGTCTCAGGTAAGTGGGCCTCTGTGGATGAGATGATTGTGTTGATGAAGGCTGAAGGAAGTCCTGGCCAGTGGGTGACAGTCAGGCTAAGAAGAATTGGCAAAAAAAAAACTCTTGTCAAAGTCAATACAGCTGCTAATGCATTAGCCTGGTAACAGATAAAGAATAATGCGTGGCATAGTTGCAATTTACTTGTTGTATTATTGTGATGTAAAAATACCACATTTACTGGACAACAGGGAAAAAGTTTATGGAGCACGGATTCATTTTCCCTCCAGGAACTAGTTGAAATGATAAAATGGTCAAGCAGATGACTGCAGTATTGCCGATTCCTACAAAATCTACAGCACTGCATTACACAGAAACATGGACAATGACCAACGGTCCATCTAGTCTGCCTGAGTTCATGATCTTCCCCAGGACCTACCGTCCCTAAATTGCCTCCCCACCTCAGATTAAAGCAACAGGGAGGGAGAGACTGGGGGGAGAAAACTGTTCTAAGACAGGGGTACCAGATGGAGGGGTAGACAGGGTAGAGGACAAGAGTATAAGAACAAAAGATACAGAAGGAGAACACATTGATCAAGGACAGTACTGAGCATAATGCAGTATTAAAGAAAGCACTAAATAGGAATGGTCAAAGGACTAAATGGAAATGTTTTTTAATTAAAGCACATAACTTGGTAACTTGGTATGTATAGACAAATTAGGCCTGAGCTCATTTAATTGTTTCCCATTCCTAGTGGGCTTATCTGTTGATATATTATTTACTATTTTAAGGACAGGAATTTATCTAATTTTTAAACGAGTCAAATGATGTTGCTACTACTTTTTTTGGCAAGTTATTCCATATTATGGGAGTCCGTATATTGTAGAAATTCAAATGCCTATTGGTTCTTGCCCTACTTATGAAAATGTGTTTATTATGTGATCTTGAATTTACAGTTTTGTAAATCCTTGTTATATTACATTGTGACATTAATGTTTTATCTTCCAAAATATGGTGTAAGAATAGTAAGTCTCCCCTAATTTGTCTTGTTTCCAAGGAATACAGATTGAGCTCTGATAATCTGTCTGCATATTCCATGTTTTGTAGGCCTTTTATTGATTTTGTCAAATGTCTTTGGACTTTTTCCACCCTACGTTTGTCCTTCTTTAAATATGGACTCCAAATTGGAGATCCACAGTCAAGATGTGGGAGTACATAGGTCCTATACAGTTTTAGAACACACTCTCTATTCCTAGATATGAAGGCTTTTTTAATAGAATAGATAATACTATCACATTTTCCTATTGTTTTAAGAATATGCGTGTCTGAGGATAGTCTAGAGTTTATCCATATACCCAAATCCTTCTCACTGTTACTGTTTTTTATTATCTTATTATTTAGAACACATGAATATTTAGGATTATTTTTTCCAAAATGGATTACCGCACATATATTTTCATACCGTTTTGTTCTCCCCAATCTTCTATTCTATTTAAATTATTCCTTAATTCTTTATAATCACTCAATGTCGTAACTTCTCTCGCTATTTTGGTATCATCAGCTAATTTAGTTATGTGGGAATTAACCTATTCACGCATATCACTGATGTATAGTCCAAATAATAGTGGGCCCAACACTGATCCCTGGGGAACCCCACTGGTTACCTTCCCCTCATCTGAAAGAACTGTATTGATACGCACCCTCTGTGTCCGATCCGACAACCAATTTCCAATCCACCTTATAATATTTATACTTAAACCAAGTTTTATTAATTTATTTATCAATTTGTGATGAGGGACTGTGTCGAATGCCTTTCCTAAATCCAAAAAAATTACATCCACTGGTTTACCTTTATCCAGTTTGTAACTAATATGGTTATAGAAGGCTAATAAATTTGTATTACAGGAGAGCCCTCTCCTAAAACTGTGTTGTGATATATCCTGCAATCCTAACCTTATTATGTCCTCTTCAATACTATTTTTAATTAATCTCTCAAATATCTTGCAACAAATCGATGTCAAGCTGATTGGTCTATAATTTGTCATACTTGATGTGTTTCCCTTTTTATGAATTGGCACTACTATAGCTTTTTTTCCAGTCTAATGGTATCACATCGGTTACAAGGGATTTGTTAAATATTTTGATCAATGGATCTACTAATACATCTGAAAGGCTTTTCCATACAATCGCATCAATGTTGTCAGGGCCTGAAGAAGAAGATGTCCTTAATTTTAATAATCCCTGGTTCACTGTATCATGACTAATACTAAAAAGTTCTTTATTAATTACCCCTGTAACATTTATTTTGAAATTGTGTTCCTGATATGTGGTCACAAAATAGTTATTAAAACTATCAGCTATTTTTTTATTGTTCACTGTTGTTTTGCCATTTACAGATACTGAATTAATCTTCTTTCCTCTTTGTTTATTATTGTTTATATATGCATAAAAAGCCTTATGATTTTTACTTGTTGCTAATTTGTTTTCAAATTTAACTTTTCCTTTTTTAATAGTAGTTTTGAGCAATCTCTGTTGTTTTTTGTAATTTTTTTGATTAATTTCAGTTGGATTATTTTCATACTTCTTAAATGATTTATTTTTCCTTCTGATATGTTTCTTAATGTCTTTATTGAACCAGTATGGCATGTAGCCTTTACTATTGCTAACTTTATGCTTAGGAATACATTTGAATATTATTTATTGAATTTTATTTTTAAAATTTTCCCACATATAGTTAGCTCCTAACTTACAACATGCTTCTCCCTAGTCCAGATTTTTAAATGCTTCATTAATTTTGTTCCAGTCTGCTTTTTTATAATCTAGGGATAGGGTGGAGTTACTAAATTTGGGTTTTCCAATGTTGATTATACATTCAGCAATATTGTGATCACTGTTTCCTAAATGGGGCAAAATATCCACTTTGTCAATTTTATCAATACTGTTAGTGATAAGAAGGTCTAATATACTTTTACCCCTAGTTGGAACTTTGACCAGTTGATAATAACCCTGTGAAGTTATAGTGTCAATAAGTATTTTTTCAGAGACAGTGATTCCTTTCTGTTCTTTCCACATGATACCTGGAGAGTTGAAATCTCCCAGAATCATAATATCCCCTAAATTGAAAACTTTAATCACTTCCTCTATTAAATTTTTATTATAAACACTATTGCTATTAGGAGGTCTATAGCAAATTCCTAGATTTATTTTTGACAAATGAGGTAAAATTATGCTTAGCCACAAGGTTTCAGGAATATTGTCCATATGGTCACATATTTTAATTTCTTGACACTGTATTAACTCAGTTACATAGCAACATACTCCCCCACCCCTTCTTCCTGTATGGTTTTTGGAGAAAAGTTGAAATCCTTCAATATTATTTGACCAATTGTTACTTTCGTCCCACCAAGTTTCTGTTACGCATATAATATATATTTTATGTTTATTTATTCGTAGTTTAAGTTCACTTAGTTTATTATTATTTAAAATTCGTGCATTGATATTCCAGATTTTCAATTTTTTTGATCCTTGGTTATTTGGATTTAACTTTTATTTTTGATTTAGTGACATATTTTGATTTAAATTTAGATTTTGTACCCTCATCCCCCTTTTTTCTAGTTTAAATTTTTTTGAATAATGTTCTCAAATGTCCTACCTAATTTATAAGCTCCTTGTTTACTCAAATGTAATCCATCCCAGCTGAACAATAAAGGTGTATCATTAAAGTTTCCCAATGCGGTATGGATTTATAGCCTACATTTAGTGTCCATTTTCTTATCCATTCATTTATAGCTTTAATCTTATATGTTGTATGGTAATTTGCTCTGAGAATGGGTAGTATCTCTGAAAACCATATTTCACATTGGAGTTTATCCAGTGTTTTACCGATGTCTATGTACTCCTGTTTGATTTAGTCGATTGATAGTTTCTTTAAATCAATTGTACCTGCATGTATAATGACCAGTGGATTGTGACCAGATTTATGTAGAATATCCAGAAACATTTTGTTTATATCCTTAATACCAGTTCCCCGAAATGAGGAGCATGCTATGTTATGTTTATCCGTTCTACACACTATTTTGTCCGTGTATTTTATTATTGAATCTCCCAATATGAAAATGTGTCTACTTGAACTATCTGTTGTTGTTGTAACCATGGTGATACTGTCCTTAACTGATTTTGATTGAACTACTTCGCTTTCATAGTTCTGACCGTCTGTATTGATAGAATCTGTTATTGTTCCCTGTATTTGTACACTAGTCTCTTTTATTACTACATCTGACATAGAATCATTTACATCAGTTGTGGCAGACTGTTTGTGTAAAGAATCATCATGTCCCCTCTCTACTAGTGAATTTCCCATTTCCAGATCAATTAGTGGGTCAAATCTATTAGATAAACTGATGTTATTACAAATAGCCCTACATC
The DNA here is from genome assembly GCA_016271365.2 of Neoceratodus forsteri. Classification (NCBI taxonomy): domain Eukaryota; kingdom Metazoa; phylum Chordata; order Ceratodontiformes; family Ceratodontidae; genus Neoceratodus; species Neoceratodus forsteri. The sequence continues at coordinate 107,613,415 of CM028132.1, forward strand.
TGGATTTTGATTTATGACCTACAGTTACAGTAGTCCATTCTTCAGCCTCACTGTTTATGCTGCTACTGTTTGACTCTCTTCTCTTCCATTTCTCATATGTTCCTATTTCTTTAAGTGGTTCAATATCACATGCCTCAATGTTGGATTCCACATTTTCTGCAGTACTATAATGTGTACAGTTTCCTGAGGTTTTACTCTGGTTTTTCTGGTATTGTTCAATTACTGATAATCTCTTATAAAAAGTTATCGATATCTTCCCTCAGGACACTGTTGCTTACACATTTATCACATATGTAGAAGGGAGTCTGGGGCAGGGGAAACAAATAATGCATACATAAAACAGGTATTACATTTTAGGCCTGTTTCTCCATCCAAAGTTATAATAACATCCATCCTTGGGGTTTTATCTATTGTTTTTCGCTTAACACCAACATCTGATACAGCCTCTAAAATAATTAAGTCTGCCATGGTCTTGGTCATTGTTAACCTTTGTTAAATTTATTTGAGATTGCTTTTGGTTTACTTACACTCTAGACTTCTTTTGCGGCCTTCACTCTTTTATGCTTGACACGCATGACACGCGCGTGCATGACAAGCGCTCGCTCACCCTGCTCGCTACAGCGCTGTTTAAATAGTGAGTGATACCCGGAAGTGCCTCGTATTTCCTGGGTATCAAAACACTACTCCTAGGCTCCCAAAATTGAAATTCAGGTGTCAGCACTAAATTAACTTAAAATTAACCCCCCTGGCAGTATTTCTGCCTAAAAAGTAGCTTTTTTGTGCTGAGTTGTAGTCCAGTACTAGTGCTTCTCAGACTACTCTCCTCTTCCTAGCACAGCTAGTGCTCCAAACCTTGCGAGATTACGAGGAATACAAGGGAACACAGTAAAAAATAGTAAATGGTTTTAAACACAGAATATTACATCAAGTAGCATAAAAAACTGAATTGCCACAGTTTGTATCAACCAGGTACACTGACTAGGAGATTCTTGTTTGCTACAGGGCTGTTTAAATAGCAAGTGATACCCGGAAGTGCCTCGTATTTCCTGGGTATCAAAACATTACTCCTAGGCTCCCAAAATTGAAATTAAGGTGTCAGCACTAAATTAACTTAAAATTAACCCCGGCAGTATTTCTGCCTAAAAAGTAGCTTTTTGTGCTGAGTTGTAGTCCAGAACTAGTGCTTCTCAGACTACCCTCCTCTTCCTAGCACAGCTAGTGCTCCAAACCTTCATGTAGATTACGAGGAATACAAGGAACACAGTAAAAATAGTAAATGGTTTTAAACACAGAATATTACATCAAGTAGCATAAAAACTGAATTGCCACAGTTTGTATCAACCAGGTACATTGACTAGAGATTCTTGTTCGCACAGGGCTGTTTAAATAGCAAGTGATACCCGAAGTGCCTCAGATTTCCCGCAAAACGCTACTCCTAGGCTCCCAAATTGAAATTCAGGTGTCAGCACTAAATTAACTTAAAATTAACCCCCCTGGCAGTATTTCTGCCTAAAAAGTAGCTTTTTGTGCTGAGTTGTAGTCCAGAACTAGTGCTTCTCAGACTACTCTCCTCTTCCTAGCACAGCTAGGGCTCCAAACCTTGTGAGATTACAAGGAATACAAGGGAACACAGTAAAAAATAGTAAATGGTTTTAAACACAGAATATTACATCAAGTTGTATAAAAGACTCAGTTGCCACAGTTTGTATCAGCCAGGTACACTGACATAGTCTCAATAATAATAAAATAGGGAAACTTGAAATACTAGCTGCCTCAGAAGATTTTGAAATTATTGGTGTAACTGAAACATGGTGAACTAAAGACAATAACTGGAGCAAGGAACTTGAAGGGTGTTAGCTCTTTAGGAGCAACAGAATAGGAAAAAGCTGGGAAGGAGTGGCACTTTTTGTGAAAAATTCATTATGGACAGAAGAGATAATAAAGAATGAGGAAGCTAATGGCAATGAAAGTATCTGGATTAGGGTACAATCCAATAATTAGGACTGTATTATAATGGGTATCTGGTACAGACCAGTGGTATAGACCACCGGGGCAACTGGAATCCATGGACGATGCTCTTATTAGTGAACATGAACATCTCATGAATAAGAAAAACATTATTCTATAGAGATTTAAACTTACCAAGAATAAACTGGGAGAATGGTGATGGAGGTTGTTCTCAGGATAACCAGTTAGCTATGAATATTCAAAATCTTAACTTAGTGCAGCACGTTAGGGAACCAACTAGGGGCAACAACATTCTTGATGTCATACTAAGTGATATGGGAGACGATATTATGCATTGTAGAACAAAGGAACCAATAGGGGATAGTGATCACCAGATGGTAACATTTTAAATAGAAAAGTATAAGATGAAGGACAGAGGAACAACTAAATACATCTGTTATAAAAGGGCAGACTTTAATTCAGAGAGGATGGAATTGGTTAACTGGAGATGGAAGGCAGAAATTATTAACAAAATTGTCAGTGATACATGGGAGATACTAGAGAGTAAATTAAAGGATATGGAAAGCAAATATGTACTGCAAACGAACAAATACTGTATAACCCCTTATTTTTGCAGCAATTTTATTCCACTATATCCACAGGACAGTCCTTGTCCATGAAAATAAATTTATAGTGAAAATAAATGGACCATTATGCTGAAAAACACAGAAGCAAGATTTGAATGTCAGACTGCTTGATCATGGATTATGTTTGATTCCTGGATTACGAGTCTGAAATTTACTACTTCCTAAATCCTACTGAATTTCAAGAAAGGTACTGTACTTCACTGTTTGGTGTGAATGGGGATTCGGCATGTCAACATTCTCAGTGTTCGGCAGTCCGAGGTTCAAAGCTTGCAAAAACATGATGTCTGATCATTTCTCTTTCCCAGTTGGGAAGCAACTTAGATGTTGGTCACATTTTGGAGGACGTTTTTCTATTTTTCTCTAGTTGGGATTGACTGGGATATCAGTTACAGAAGTTCTGTGGCAGCAGTGACTGAGCTGACTAACATCGAGTGGAAAGACAGCAGTACCATAAACATGCTAATATAAGTTTATGCAGAACTCCCATGGACACTGACTGCAAGGAATAAAAGGTGCACTGAAATAAGAGGTTCTACAGTATAACAAGAATGTTAATATACCATTATGGTTAAACAGGTGCATTATGAAACAAGCATTTGTCAATGCCGAATGTTGTCGTGCTGGCATTGGCAGTGGGAGTGGCGTAGCTAGAGATGCATACTGCTGTGATTTTGTGAATGTGTCTCAAAAGGTGATTTTGCACAGTGAGCACGCCATTGTGCACCACAGCTGCGGAAACACGTTTTGGGCAGGCTGTAGAAAATGGTAGCTGGACTGTTGATAAGGAGATGTGCACAAATGCCAGTGGTGAAAATGTGGCATGAAGATATTGCAGATTGACGAAGTTATAAGGGTGCTTGGAAACTGCGCAATGCACGCTTGCAACACCGTCATTGTATGGAGTCGACACCAAATGTTCAACATAGGCATTTTAGGACCTCTGCTCATGAATAGTGTCACTGTCATTTCCTCAAACTGTCCCAAAAACTGATTTCGCACAGAGGCTGTGCAATTCTGTGCCAGACATGCGAAAACACATTTCAGGCAGCTGGATTGTTCATAAGGAGGTATGGAAAAATGCCAATGATGAACAGCTGGAGTGAAAGTATTACAAATTCAGAAAGTCATGAGTGTGTGTGCAAACTGTGCAACGCACACTCATAAAACATTAATTTTATTGACTTTCGTTCCCAAATTTTCAACATAGGCATTTTAGGGCATCTGCTAATGAACAGTGTCACTGTCATTTTCATCATGTGTCTCGAACATGGACTTTCCACAGCGACCACGCTATTCTGCGCCGGAACTGCGAAAACAGATTTTAGTCAAGATGTGAAAAATGACAGCTGTACTGTTCATTAGGAGGTGCAGAACAATGGCACTGTAGAAAATCTGGAGTAAGAATATTAGAAGTTTGCGAACGTACGCGCGTGCGTGCAAACTGCACAACACATGTTCGCAACACAGTCATTTTATGGAGCATTGTCACCAAATTTTCAACACAGTCATTTTAAGACCTCTGCTCATGAACAGTGTCACTATAATTTTCGTAATGTGTCCTGAACACTGATTTTGCACAGCAAACACACTATTGTGCGCTGAAAGTGTGAAAACACATTTTGGGCAGGATGTGAAAAATGATAGCTGTACAGTTCACAAGAAGGTGTAGTAAAATGCCACATTTGAGAATCTGGCGTGAAAATATTGCGAATCGCGCTTAAGTTACGAAGCGTAGTATCATGAAGTTAAGTGCACCTCGTGAAACAGTCATTTAATGAGTATTGTCACCAAATTTTCAATACATGCATTTTAGGACGTCTGCTCATGAACAGTATCACTGTCATTTTTGCAATGTGTCCCAAACACTGATTTCGCACAGCAACCGCGCTATTCTGCACCAGAAGTGCGAAAACACATTTCGGCAAGGATGTGAAAAATGACAGCTGTACAGTTCACAAGAAGGTGTGGTAAAATGCCAATGTTGAGAATGTGGCATGAAAATATTGCAAATGTGCTAACTTACGAGCATGTATTGCACAGTTGCTACACACACTCGTAAAACAGTCATTTTATGGAGTATTGTCACCAAATTTTCAACACAGGCATTTTAGGACCTCTGCTCATGAACAGTGTCACTGTCATTTTCATAATATGTCCTGAACACTGATTTCGCACAGTGACCATGCTATTCTGGCGCTGGAAATGCGAAAACATATTTCGGCAGGATGTGAAAAATGACAGCTGTACATGTTCACAAGAAGGTGTGGTAAAATGCCAATGTTGAGAATCTGGCATGAAAATAGTGTGAATACACTAACTTATGAGCGTGTGTTGTGCAGTTGCTATGCACGCTCGTAAAACAGTCATTTTTTTGATTTTTGAGCCCCTCTCATGAACAGTGGCACTGTCATTTCGTTACCCAGTCCCAAAAGGTGATTCGACGCAGTGACTACGAAATCACCTTTTGGGACCGAATAACACCATGACAGTGCAAGAATTCATGAGAAGGGTTCCCAAAAACCCTATGTTGAAAATTTGGGGCCAAAATTCCCAAAAATGCCCGAGATATGCATTAAAGTTGAAAAAACCTTATTCATTCCATTATACAGTTTACCAGCATTTCCTCAGTTCGCGGTCGGCTTTGAAAGTACAGACGTGTTCCGGTCCACAGAAGATCATCGTGCCAGACTCGGAGGTAAGTATGGGGGTGAGGGGAGGTAGGGTACATAGTGGGTGAGTGCGGTGGGGAGGGGCATCAAGACTACGAGTCACCGCTTTCATTTTACAGTTAAAAAACAGAAAAAACATTGCGGGACAGTTTTCCTTTTGCAGGAATTTGGCATGCTGGGGTGGGCCCCAGTGTGCCACCTAACTGTTTTGGGGGTGTCAGTAGCCGACGGAGGATTGGGCACCCCTCGGCACACAACACAGGGGAGGAGGAGGAGGAAGTAATGCCGACGGGGACTGGGCACCTCTGCCGGCACAGTAGAAAGAAAGCGGGGGCACAAGCGAGGGGATTGGCAGCCCTCAGCATTCAACAATTGAGGGTTTATGCCAATGGGGAGGGGCTCCTGTTGGCGCGCACAAAGATAGCGGGGCGTGAGCTGAGGGGATTGGGCACCCCCAGCATTCACAACAATTGGGGGGTTTATGCTGACAGGAGTGGGTTTCCCCATCGGCACACAAAGATGGGAGGTTAACTGACAGGGGGATTGGGCACCCCTGAAGTCGGCAGACATTAGGCGGCCGCCCTCTCGCCGACCATGCACATAATGGTGGTGAGCATGGCAAGAAAAGGACCGCTGCATCTGACGAGCTTTGATCTGATTGCAGCAGACCATTTCTTAGATGTGCTCACCCCATTATGTATGCATGGTGTGGTGCCGGCATGCAGGCTGATTGGGCAATGCGGGATGCACCTACTGGTGCGTGCCCTGCATTCGCCAAACAGCGACCGCGCCTCCAAATCCCCACTGCCGCAAGATTTTGGCTGCGCACGCGCACCAACATAAAAAATTAGACATAAAAGGAGGTTGTTCAAAAGAGTAAAAGAGACAGGGAATAGAGATTTATGGTAAAGGTATATATCATTAGCCAAGGAGTGTAAGGTATTTGTTAGGAAAGCAAGAAAAGAGAAAGAAGAGGATATTGCCAGAAGCACTAAAAGTAATCCAAAGTTGTTCTGGGCATACGTTAATAATAAGAAAGGAGGGTGTATGATGGTGGGACCCTTAATAGAAGGGAATTAGTGTTGCTCAGATACTGCCACTAGGAATCCAATCGCGATCTGCTGAATAGCGGCAGTATCCAACCTATGATCCAACCAGGGATCCAACCTCTGACTTAGGTCAGATCCCAGGTCAGATCACACTTCATCCATGGTCGGATCCAGGGATCTAGGATGGGATCCTGGGGATCAGACCTAGATCTGGGACAGTCAGATCCACAGTCATATAGCGCTGCTATCCGACTGGATCCACTATCTGTCCCAAACACTGATATTCAGTGGTATCCTAATTCATAGGATACTTATTCAAGCATCATGAAAGGGAATAGCAAGACAGACAACAACAAAGAAGTGGAAAACATACTAAATAGTATTTTTGGGACAGTATATCAGCCATCTGAGCTACATATGGCCATTATTTCAGAACAGGTGGTTTTCCAGGCTTTGAATAATTTAGATAAAAACAAATCTCAGGGACCCAATGGGTTACACCCGAGATTATTAAAGGAGTTATCCAATATACTGAAGGGATCAGTTACTTGACTTTTTAATAAATCACTGGAAACAGGTAAAACACAAGAGGCATGGAGATCAGCTACTGTGATCCCCATCCATAAGAAAGGGAGCAGGGCTGATAAAAGAAATTACAGGCTAGTAAGCCTCTTACATCCTGGGAAAAACTATGGAGACTATTATAAGAGGCATAATGGAGGAATATCTGATTAGCAATGACCTAGAGGACAAAATACAACAAGGCTTCAGAAAAGAGAGGTCTTGAGTAACAAATTGAATTAGCTTTTTTGAAAGGCCGAGTCTAGCATTTGATGAGGGAAAATCAGTGGCTGTGGCCTATTTCTGTTTCAGGAAGGTGTCTGACACCATACTGCATACCAAATAAATTAAATGTCTGGGAAATGTAGGAATAAATAGTAGGATTATAGCATGGACAAAATATTGGCTGAGTAATGGATCGCAGAGGTTGTGAGTGAAAGGGCAGGATTCTGAGAGGGCTGAGGTGACTAGTGGGGTTCCTTAGGGGTCAGTGCTGGGACCAAGTCTATTCTACATTTATATATCCAGTGTAAAAATAAGTAGAGGGGGTTGGCTATCCAAATTTGCTGATGACAAACAGCTAGGACATATAGTGGATATAGAGGAAAAAGTTAGGTCCTTGCAGAGTGAACTGGATGAACTATATGAATGGTCAATTAAGTACACAATGAGTTTCAGTCTACAGTACATAAGTGTGTGGTAATGCACTTGGACCATAAAAATATTAAGGCAGAAAAAAGACTAGGGAATACAGTCCTCAAAGTTATGGAAAGTGAAAGAGATCTGAGAATAACTATGACAATTTAAAATTTTACTTAACCTTGCAATGAGACTGTCACAAAATGTAACAAGATAATAGGAGATGCATCAAGAATACAGAGAGTATGAGTAGAGGCATGGGGCAGGATTTTTGAATCAGTAAGAATGCCGCAAGCCCCTCATGTGCTGACCATATGGCGCATGGAGCTTGTGGCATTCTCCTATCGGCAATCGGGATTTTCTATGTCTTGCACCAATTGCAGGTCCTTAGACCACATTTATGTGGTCGAGCCTGCGCCACTCCCTTGGTCCTCTAATACGGAGCTTGCACCAGATATTTGGTGCAAGCGTCAGTAAATCATGGAAAGTGTTGCAACCACGCCTGGGAATGGAAAATCGGGCATAGTTGCAGCAATGTGGTTTGGCGCACCAGCAAAACCCAAGTCCCGTGGCTCAGGGCAGGATGTAAGCCCTGCGCCACGGTTTGAAAATCCTGCCCATGGTGTTACCTATATATTGGGCATTAGTGAGACCACATTTGGAATACTGTGAACAGTTTTGGTTACCACAAAATGTGGGCATTATTGAAAAAAATGGAAGAAGTCCAGAGGAAGGCAACAAAAATGGTGAAGTTTATAGAATCAGTCTTATGAACAGAGATTAGACAGCCTGGGATTGTACTCATTGGAGAAGACAAGACTAAGGGGGATCATATTTCAGTGTATAAAGCTCTAAAATGTGAGGATATGAGAAATTGTTTGTGTCTAGAACTAAGGATTATCACTATAGAAACAAGAGGGTATAGACTCAAATTGCAGGCCAAGCATTTTAAGACTGAAAGGAGATGACATTGTTTCTCTCAAAAAGGTAGGCCGTCACTGGAACAGCTTGCCCAAGGCACTAATTACTAGTGAAAATCTGAATATCTTTAAATACAGGTTGGACAATTTCTTAAAAGGGGGAGGTTTGGGGGGGCTTTATCACTGAGGAATTGCCGGATAGGCCAGATGGGCCTTAAGCTCCCTCCTGTCTGTATTATTGTTCCCAGGTTCCTATGAGAGATGCAGAGGGGACATGAAACAGAGGGAACAACCAAGAAAGGGGTAGTTGGGGGAGTTTCGAGAAGCATCACAGCAGAAATGTGGAGGAAATGGGAGAAGTGGCTTGCAGGCAGGGAGGAAGCAAGGTTTGGAGAGCCATGTGCATTAGTGCAAGGAGTCCAGAAAATAAAATTATGGACTTGGAGGCCATAATTGAGTAGACAGACCTGGACCAAGTGGCCATAACTGAGTGGTGGTGCACTGAAAATGCCAACTGGGATACAACCATGCCAGGCTACTCTCAGTTCAGAAGAGACAGGGAAGCAAAGAGGGGAAGGGGGAGTTTTGTATGTGAGGGAGGGTCTCAAGGCTATGGAAGTGCAAGAGAACCTAGAGGAAAGGGAAGGGCAGAAGGGCTGGAGGTGCTATGGGTCACCCTGGAGACAGAAGAAGGGGACCACTATTCACACTGGGGTGTTATACAGGCCTCCAGCACAGGGGGAGGATTTGGATAAGGTACTAGGGAAACCAACAGCAGGATGGCAAATAAGAGGGAGGTAGTGCTGGCATGGGGACTTCAATCTGCCTGATGGGGACTTCAGCCTTCCAGCTACAGCTTTGGCTAGAAGCAGGGCAATCCAAGATTCCTTGCAGGGGGTATTTCTCAGGCAGCTAGGTCGCGAGCCCACTAGGGTCAGAATGATACTGGACCTGGTGCTTACTAACGGAGACAGTACAGCAGACATCACAGTCCCCTGGAGACCTGTGATCACCATACGGTGTGGTTCAGTGTTAAGATGGGTGTAGAAGCAAACCATATAAGGTAGATTTTAGAAAATGGGAGAATGTCTTAGAAGCAGCCTATCAGGGTCAGACAGCCATGGCAGGGAAGAGAAAACGTGGAGAAAATTAAGGAAAGGCATAGTAAATCTAGTTAGTGTAAGTGTGAAGAAAGTGAGCAAAAGTAGGTGGAAAAAAGCTACAAAAGTGAAGGAAAAAAGGACAGCATTCAGGAGGTACAAAGAAACACAGATGGAGGATGACATGGAGAAGTACCTAGTAAAACAGAAGGAAGCAGGAAGGGTAGTAAGGCAAACAAAGGCAGAAGCTCAGGAAAAGACAGCCAAAGGGGGTGGCAGAAGGGGACAAGATTTTCTTCAGGTACATATGCAAGAAGAGGAGGGCAAGGTCAGAGATATTAAGGATAAGCAGGACTGCAGATGGTGACTGTGTAGAAAAGGATCAAGAAAAAGATAACATCCTGAACAGGTACATCTGCTCAGTTATCACAACAGAGGGAGAGGTGGAGGGAGCACCAAGGATCAGCAGGAACACAGGAGGAGGAGTGGCAGAGGATGAACACAAGCCCTTTCATAGAGGAAAGAGTCCTGAAGGGACTTGCAAACATGAAAGTTGACAAGACCATGAGACTGGACAGGATACACAAGTGAACTCAGGGAGGAGCTTGCTGCGTCACTTAAAGCCTTATTCAACAAATCACTTTTTCAGGGGTCTCAGACTAGCAAGTGGGAGCTATTTACAAATGTTCTCTTCTTCGAAGAGGTTTTTCTCAAACCCTTCTCAGACAAACTGTCAAAGCTTCTTAGAACCCTTTCAAAAGCATTCGATGGTGTCCTTTCATTAGACTACTGCAGCTACCAATCAGGTCACTTGCTATGCTGGATGCAAACCTCTCACATGATGGCTGATACCATGCAGATCAGTGCATCTTAGGTATTTATATTCTTATTTTGCACACTATTTTCAGCATCAGGCTACAGGATTGGGTCTTCCTGGTCCCCTTTGGTGATTGCTGGGCTCAATACACAGTTGTGGAGGGCAGGGGCTCTACTGGAAGCTCTGTTTCTGTTGATGCTCCTATGCAGGACCTGTCTGTGTTGTTGGTAGCTCTGGTGCTACAAAGGCTCTGCCCAGAGCTCTGCTGGTCCCTTCATTGATATCCCTGACCCTCAGGTAGTTTGTGTGGATTGAGGAGCTGTTTGTTTATTTTATTTACTTGTGTCTCCCAGACCCTGCTATACAGTCCTGTGGGGCTGGGAGGTTGAATCCTCTTGCGGCTGGCTGGCTGTGTTATTTCAGTGCTGTGTAGTACCTGGAGAAATGTTGCTGTCTCTTTATGCTCCCCATCCACTGTAACAATATTTGTGAGGGTGGGGGGAGCAAAGATCTTGAGCAGTGCACTGGCCATTGTTTGAGGCGTGACTGGCACTGATAAAATCAGGGGCGCCATGTTCCCTGCCCCACCACTAGTATGTCTTTGGGGGTGGGGAGAGAATCGAGGGGCTCACTGGCCATGATGGAAGGAGTTCATGAGAAGACTGATGCTGGTGTTAGACCCCAAGAGGAAGCCAGAGGTAAGCTCCTGACCTTGGGAGGGAAGGTTACACAATGAATCTGGAAGGGGGGAATTTAAGAGGGATGTAAGGAAATACTACTTCATTGAAAGAGTGGAGAATGCCTGGACCAGCTTGCCACCCGAGGTAGTGGGGCAAAGACAGTCGGGGCTTCAAGCATGCATAGGATAGGTAAAGGGGAATGCTGTTAAATGGGCAGGGAGGGGGAGGGTCACTAGAGACCAGTTAGGGTCCTTGGAGACAATATACAGGGAACATCTGGGCAGACTGGGTGGGCCAACTGGTCCTTTTCTGCCAACTTATTCTATGTTTCTATCTGCTTTTATGTCCATATGGGGTTTTATCCTTCTCAGTCCACACCACTGCTCCCCCTCCCTACTGCTGCTGACCTGAAAACTACTAAACACTTCATTCTGTCCCAGTTGTGCTTGAAACCATTTACGGTCCTGGTGCTCACTGCCTCAGCTGGCAGACTGTTCCATGGCTCCACCACCCTTTCTGTAAAACAGAACTTCCTCACATCACTATTAAACCTACCCCCACCAACTTCCACTTGTGTGACCTCTGTTTTTTGACCCTATAGTCCTGCTAAATAATTCTCTGCAGTTCACCTTGTTTATTCTCTTAAGGAACATACAGGTCTCTATTATATCCCCCACTCTTTCACCTGGTCTCCAGTGTGTACTGGGTCACTGTGCTGTGGTTGTCACCCTGCTGACTTTTTCCGTTATAGATGTTGAAACAGCAAAGCTCACCTTTTGTGGGTTTGGCCACATCAAGTGGACCACTAACAAGAAGTCTGAGACTGCTTTATGCTTTGTTAAGCAGTCTTAAAAATGTGACAGAGAGATGTATTGGGGTCTTTTGGTTGGATCACAGGCTTCAGATCCAGTAAGTCCAGGTTCAGATCCCACCAAAGCCACTTACTGTGTTACCCTAAGCAAACTGCAGCAAGCCAAGGCATAAGAGCAAGATTCATGAGATCTCAGGAATATCAGCGTTTTGCAACAATTAAACAGGGTTTTGCTCTGCTTCTATTAAAATCAGATGCTGAAGTGTGCGTTCCCAATATAACTATTGCACTTACTTATTTTATTTCACCTGCCCCCACATGCTGATTTATGCAGAAGACAATATAAATAAAAATGTGGACACAAGTCAAGGTTTGACGTCATTATTACTTTCTTAAAGGGAGCAGAGCAAAACAGTTTGATCTGTTCTGATGAAGAAATGTGCCAATCGTGTTAGTCCAGATGAAAATGCCAAGGAGGCCAAAAGAAAAGAAAAGGGGGTAGGGCAAAGAAGATCCCAAAAGAAGGAAGGGATTCAAAGGGAGGGCCAGCTGACAGGTAGGGGTCGGGAGCACACTAATTAAAATTATAGAGGACACTATAGTGGCCATCTGGCTACTGTTAGCCCAAGGCTACTAGGCTCAAACAAAACAGAAAGAAACAGAAGCAAATGCTTAGGGGGCCAAAAGAAATGGGAGTAGGGCAAAGAAGAGCCCAGAAGAAGGAAGGAATTCATGAGCGGCTGTCTGGGGAATAGGGCAGAAGGACAGGACAGAGGGACAGAAGAGGGTAGAAAGGGAAGTATACAATTACGTTTAACATGGACCCCTATTCATCTCAGGCTTTTCCAGTGTTGAAGAGGGGAAGGTCTTTACAAGGCAGTGTTGCTTTCTCACTAAGAAAGGCAATATGCCTTCCACGCTGCGGTACTGAGCTACTGTACATCCTGTCAACATGGAAATCAATGTTAACATGGCAGCCCCCAATCCTGAATGGCACATTGTGGCAGGCTCATGCTGGTTCATATGAATACTCGGAGTGTTCCAGCATGTATAGAAGAGCTTCAAGCCTGGAAAACTAATTATATCTCTGCTGCTACTGTATAGCCATAACTGAAACATGGCTGGAACCTTCAGTTTTAAACAGTGATGTTTCTATACATCGGTTAAACTTATTTTGCAGAGATACTGTAGACGACACAAAAAGTGAATGTGAGGGCCGGCCCTGCAGCGCAGAAGTACTGCATCCACTTGGTACAACAAAGACATTGAGCAAAAAAATGTCGATCAAAGTCAAGGTGTGACTTCAGCATTAGTACTTTAATGGGAGCAGAGCAAAACAGTTTGATCTATTCTGATGGAGAACTGTGGCAGCTGTGTTAGTCCAGAGTCCAGTCAATGATGTGGAAGAAAAAAAACAAAACAAATATGTTCAGGTGATACCTTTTATAGGACTAACAAAATTAGAAACTAGGTTTCAAAAGTTAAACTCCCTTCACCAGGTCAGTGATCACTGAAGGGAGTTTAACTCTCGAAAGCTAATCTGAAAAATTATTTTGTTAGTCCAGTAAAAGGTATGACCCACAGCATATGTGTTTTTTTCATCTATTCTGATGCAAAGCAGTGTAAGAAGTTATTCTTTCATGATAGTTTTCTAACATGTTGCAGTCATAGTTCTAATTGACCAGCCTTAGTTGTGAAGTGGTCGAGTTCCTTGGTGGTCTGACCTGACCCATGCTGCATCCTCAGCTTTAACCAGTTGAACTAGGTATTACGTTTTTAGGTGTAAGGGACCTAACTCATGCTGCATTTTCACCCATAACTGACTGACCTAGGTCACAAAGTGGCAGAGTCGCTTTATGACTGACATGTGACTAGGGAGGTGGATCAGGGGAGGGCAGTGGACATGGCCTATCTGGACTTCAGCAAGGCCTTTGACACGGTGCCACATAGAAGACTATTGCACAGACTGGGGAATATGGGTGTGGGCAGGACAGTAGTGTGGTGGGTAGGTAACTGGCTGGGCGGCAGGACACAGAGGGTGGTGGTAAATGGCTGTCACTCCACAGAGGGAAGAGTGACGAGTAGGGTACCACAGGGATCAGTGCTGGGACCGTCCTATTCAATATCTCATCAGTGACATTGCGCAGGACCTAGAAGGCAGAATTTCACTGTTCGCTGATGACACAAAGCTCTGTAACAGAGTAGACACACCAGAGGGTGTAGACAGAATGAGAAGGGACCTGCAGAAACTTGAAGAATGGTCAGGGGTTTGGCAGTTGAAATTCAATGCAAGGAAGTGCAAGATAATGCATATGGGGCACAAAAACCCTGGCACAATAAATCAGTTGGGGGGTGAGGATATAGCATGCACCAAGCAGGAAAGGGATCTTGGGGTTATCACCTCTGATGACCTCAAGGCAGGGAAACAGTGTGACAAGGCAGCAGGTAAAGCAAATAGGATGCTGGGATGCATAGGCAGGGGCATCACCAGCAGGAAAAGGGAGGTCATAATTCCACTATATAAGACACTAGTGAGGCCCCACCTGGAGTACACTGTACAGTTCTGGAGACCTTACCTACGTAAGGACATAGACAGGGTAGAGAAGGTTCAGAGGAGGGCAACAAAGATGGTGCATGGATTGCATCACAAGTCCTATGAGGATAGGTTGAAGGAACTGAACATGTACTCCCTGGAGGAGAGAAGGGAGAGAGGGGATATGATAGAGACATACAATTATCTTACAGGGAGGAACAGGGTGCAGGAATACACTATTTTTAAGTGAAAAAGATGTTCCAGGACTAGAGGGCATGGGATGAAGTTGGAGGAGGACGATTCAGAGGAAAAGTGAGGAAGAATTTCTTCACAGAATGGGTGGTGGACAAGTGGAACACCCTGCCAGAGAAAGTGGTGGGGGCTGAAACAATCACGGGATTTAAGAATGCATGGGATAGACATAAAGGAATTCTGGAGGTCAGGGGTAAGGGGCAACAGACTTCTTGGAAAACATAAACTGAACTTACAAGCTCAAATGGGCAGACTGGGTGGGCCATAGGCCCTTATCTGCCAACACTGTCTATGTATCTATGTATCTATGTATGCTTCTGCTGGCCAGAGGCAGCAGTGGAATTCTCCACCCCAGAGCTCAATATCGCTCTCTGCATACATATGTAAACTGGAGTCATTATCAGCATAATGACTGCCTATGCTTGTCTCCTACTCGTCACAATTTGTCTGTTCTCTCAGTACATACTGTGGAGTTAAAAAAATTTATATTATGTCAGATCTACATCAGTTGATGATAGAATTGTTCTTCCATCATTGACACTTGTCCCTGTTAGGATAAGTATTTTGTGTAGTCAGCAGCATTCTTCCAGCTGTGAGGATGCACAGATAACAGGGAAAGAAATGCCACAACCTTTGATTTATGAATAAAATAGATCTTGTATGAGGAAGGGGAGGGGGCTGGGGGCACATATAGATACAGAAGAGCAGGGATCTTATGCATACCAATGAGGTGATGAGATTCCACTGTGGAAGCAAAAGGCAATATGCTTCAGTTCCTCTTGTTTGCTTCCCTTGCCCTGCACCCTCTCCTAATGTTAGCAATGTGCTGTATAGCTCTCACTATACAGTCATCAAAAGAAGCCTGAATAAAGACCACTTGCCACTGGCAGGATGTTTTAAAATTGTTCTCTGCTAAAACAAATAGTGTGGTGCCTCAGGTAGGTAAAGACGTATTTCTTGTAAGAATTTTACTTGTAAGCCCCACATTGGGATGTACCTGTATTTGGGCTCCTGGGCCACAGTGTTGTTTTCCCCCAGCTGGATTCAGTATATTTTCTCATCCTCTTGGCCCAGTGTGCAGGACTTTGTGTGGGGACTGGAAAGGCAGTAGCAGGATCAGAGGCAGTGTGTTGCCAGGAGATCTGGAGGGAGCTGTTCCAAGACAGCTGCAACTTTGTGGCCAGAGCCATCAGATGAATGGGTGGGGGTAGGACACAACACCCTGGGACCAGGAACAGTGCTGTTAAGTGTTGTCAAGACCCCAGGAATACTGACGGGGTCGGAGAGCAGCAAGGACTTACACTGGAGGAATGACCAAGATTTAAAGGGTCTGTAAAATGTAGCATAGTGGGCAGAGCATACTTAACTAGAACAGCACCTGATTCAGGAATGGGCTCAGTCTCAACACAATAAACATTTTCCAGGCCTCAGAGCAGGTAGTGGGACTAGGACCAGAACATTTGAGCCCTCGGGGGGGGGGTAGCAATCAGTGGCAGGATGCTGCATGTACTGCAACATAAGGAACTACAAATGTAAACAAATGTAGTGATGGCCATGCGGTTTAGAGCCTTCTAACCTCACCAAGACTTGTGGAAAGGGGTTGGAAGGCAGCACAGAAGCTAACCTGGGCAATGAACCAACCAAGTTGTTTGTACAGAAAAAAAAAGACTGCATGTATGTTGGCATGACTGGGTTTTGCAGACCTGCACCAGTCAGGGATTGAGCTGTTCTGCATATGAAAAGAGACTGCAAATTAAAATCAGTGTTTTCTGCCCGGAGCTTGAAAATGTCTGAAGAGTGACTCTGTGACTAGTGGTTGCCAGGACCTGCAGGCCTGGCAGGTCATTTCTGTGTGTGCACATCAGGTAAAAGGAAAAGAAATCAGTTCCAGTGACTGGGCAAAAGAGGCAAATGGTTGAAGCACAGACTTGAACTGAGCTAGAAATAACTTCTTCCTGGGCAGCTGCTTCACAGTAGAGACTACAGACAACAGAGGCAACTGCCTAAACAGTGTTCCAGGACCCACTTCACCTGCAGAGTAGTGGAGAGAGCAACTAGACAGCCCCATAGAAAACCTGCCTTCAGCTAAGACAACAGGCAGCATCTTGAAAGTCAGCTAGTAACCTCCATAAGTATATTCCATGGACAACAGAACCATAAGTAACCACTGGGCTCGACCCTGTACTAGGGGGGTGGACATCGGTATTTGCCCTAAAGGATGAAGTCCTGGGTGGACTGTGCCACATGGCTAGCCCAAGGTGAAGACCTGCGGAGGCCCATCAGACCTCTACTTTGTGGGTTTCAAATAGAGGCTATCCCCTTGTAATAGAGTTAAAGTAAGGTTGGTATTTATCCTTGGCTGTGTTTGTAAACATTCCAGATTATATAGGTGCACCACTAAGGTCTCTGCCCTGTTGGCAGCAACTGCATCCTTGGTGTGGTACCAATTGCAACTCGAGATCTTTCACCCATGGCCTGTTTGGGGGGGAGGTAAGTCAGGTGCATCCGCATGAGGAATGAAACTGTTGCTGGGGGGGGGAGGGACTGTGTGGGAGAATTTCATTGAACTGCATAGAGTGATAAGTATATTACTTCTACCCCCATTGGTTCTATTTTTCCTTTTAATCCCCATCTTTTTTCTCTTTCCCTACCTCTAAATAAAAGTATTAGTTGAAATGTTACATTAGTGTGGGACTGTTACAGCGAACAGAGTCACGGGGCTTGGGAGGAACTGTGTGGAACTGGATATTGTATTTTATTTGTTCCTGGGGTGTGATTATGCAAGCATGCAACCAGCCAGGTGCCCCTACTGCTACCCCAGGTGGAAGTCCCATGTCATTGCAACCTCTATGGAGAGTTCAGAGGTTTGGACCCTGAGGGTCCCAGATAGTGGCTAAATTGAAGGCATGTTAGATGTGCTGGATGGCTTAGAGTATTTGGGAAGTTTATTTTTTTTTTAACTCAGCTTTACTGAGTGAATGCATGACAATACTTCATTGCAGTCAATATGATTCTTTGCATGGTGCATAAAATGTCACATACATATATAGATTAGTACCGACTTAACATTTTGTCTATCTCAGGATATAAACTGTCCTTCTAGGTACTATTGACCCAAATAGACTACATACATTCTAATCTAGCTCTTATGCCAATACTGTAGTTCTCCGTAAATGGGACATTACATACAACATCTGCAGATTTGCCTTATCGGCTCCACGTCTCACTCACTCACTACTGCTGACTTTACTCTGCCTTGAATTGGTTGCCTCCCAATTCCCTTAGGTCATATGCACTTGGTTGTTTTGTTGACTCTTTAATCAGAATGCCTCGCCCTGCCGCTCTGGGTGCCATGCTAACTCCTGTCTCTCACTCTCGTGCCCTCAGGTCCTCTGCCTTCCCCTTGCTTGCTGTTCAGCCCTGCTCCACTAAAATGGGTGAGCAGGCTTTCTCTTATTTTGCCCCGCAGTTCTGGAACTCACTTCCCCCCTGATGTGAAAAACTCATCTCATCTAGCTTTCAAGCATGCTCTTTTTTTCCACCTTACTGCCCCTGGCTACTGTGACTGCACTTAGGGTTTGTGGGGCCTGCTGCTCGTCCTCTAGCTGCTCTCCTGCTCATTTCTGTATTTCTGCTATTGTATGTGTGTCTACTTGGCTCCTGTTATCACTACCTGGGACTATTGACTTGTTAATTTGTATAATTTCTGCAATAATCGTATGTCTGCGCTAACCTGAAGTATTCTTGATGTCTATTCCTATGCTGTTTTTATGCCATTTGAGTAGTTTGTTCTGATAGTATTCTTTGCCATTTTTACCTCATTGTTATCATTGTTGTACTTGCTGCATTACTGTAACTGTACTCTCCCAGGTAGTGCCTGAAAATAGGCAGGTTTCTTTGCCTAGCGCACTTACCCGGTCATCAAACGCTGATCAATAAATAAATAAACTCTGATCAGAGCCGATATGGCTGTGGAGAGCTTTTGGGATGCTTTTAAGCGTAGAAACATAGAAGTTGACGGCAGATAAGGACTGCAAGGCCCATCCAGTCTGCCCATTTCTTTTTCTACATTATGAATGTGCCATAGGCCTTTGCTCTGCCAATGGCCTATCTATTCATACTCATCTATATTGCCCCCTTATGCCTATCCCATGCCTGTTTGAAGCCCTGCACTGTATTCATATCCACCAGTTCCTGAGGTAGGCTGTTCCATGCATCCACCACCCTTTCTGGGAAAAAGAACTTCCTCACATTACCCCTTAACTGGCTTCCCTTTTATCTCATGCTGTGTCCTCTTGTCTTGTTATTTTTCTTATATTGAAACATGTTAGCCTCTTTCACCTTGTTAATGCCCTTAAGGTGTTTGAATGTTTTAAACATATCACCTCTCTCCCTCCTTTGCTCTAGGGTATACATATTGAGCTCTGTTAATCTCTTCTCATATGTTTTCTGATGCAGTCCCTGCACCATTTTGGTTGCCCTTCTCTGGACTGCCTCCATTTTGCATGCAGTACTCCAGATGGGTCCTAACCAGTGTCTTGTAAAGAGGGATTATTACCTCCCTCTTACGACTTGTGATATCCCTACTAATGCACCCCAACATCCCCCTAGCCTTACCTACTGCTTTAGTGGTCTGCTTGGATGATTTCAGGTCATCTGTGATGATAATGCTCAAGTCTCTTTCTTCCCTTGTGATTGCCAGCAACTCCCCTCCCAACCTATAGGTGGCTTCAGGGTTTCTCTTCCCTGTGTACATGATCTTGCACTTCTTTGCATTAAAACCCAGTTGCCACTCTTCTGACCATTTTGCCAGTTTATCCAGATCTCTTCTCATTCTGCCCACCCTATCTGGATCATCTACTCTGTTACAGATCTTGGTGTCATCTGCAAACAAGCAAACCTTACCCTCCAGTCCATCTGCAATATCACTGATGAAGATATTGAAGAGGACTGGCCCCAGGACTGATCCCTGAGGTACACCACTTGTGACTTGCATCTCTTCTGTCTGTATACTGTTTAACACCACTGTCTGTTTTCTGCCCGCCAACCAGTTTGTCACCCAGTTGACCAACTTCTGAACCACCCCAAGCCTACCCATCTTATTAATCTATCTTCTATGTGGAACAGTATCAAAAGCTTTGCTGAAGTCAATGTAGGTGACATCAACTGCACCCCCTTGGTCCACCACTCTGGTTACCCAGTCAAAGAAATCTATGAGATTAGTTTGACAGGACCTTCCTGTTGTAAATCCATGCTGTCTTGGATCCTTTGCTCCTAAGGATCCCAGGTGTTGCACTATCCTTTACTTAAGGAATGCCTCCATAATCTTGCCCACTACTGAGGTAAGACTGACTGGTCTGTAGTTTCCTGCCTCCTCCCTGCTACCACTCTGGTGGAGTGGGATCACATGAGCCCTTCTGCAGTCTTCTGGAACCTCTCCTGTGCTCAGAGACTCACTAAACAGTTCTGATAATGGCAGTGCTAGTTCCACCCTTAGCTCCTTTAGTGCCCTGGGATGTATGTCATCCGGTCCCATTGCCTTGTCCACCCTACGCTTAGTGAGCTCTTGTAGGACCCCTTCTTTTGTGAAGAGACTTGTGCACACCTCCCTCCCCCCTGTGTCCATGGTGCTGAGCTATGGGCCCTGCCCTACCTTCTCCTCAGTAAATACTGAGCAGAAATATCTATTTAGGATAGATGCTTTTCCTTGGTCCTCCTCCACAAACTCCCCCCTTATTCCCTTTTATCTTAGCAATATCCCTTCTGGACTTTCTTCTTTCACTAATGTATCTATAGAAAGTCTTGTCCCCTTCTTTTACCATCCATGCTAGTGTTTCCTCAATTTGGGCCTTTGCCTGCCTTACTGCCTTCCCTGCTTCCCTTAGGGAAGTTTGGTATGCCTCCCTGTCTTCGTCCCACTGCGCTCCCATATATTTCCTGAAGGCCAGTCTTTTGGCTCTTACCTTTTATGCTACTGTTTTTGAGTATTAAAGTGGTTTCCTTCTTCTTTTTCCTCTTGCTTTTCTCTCTAACACAATGGGGTGTTGCTTCAAGTATTGCATCCTTAATGCTTGCCCACTTTGCCCCCTCACCTGTATTTCTTCTTGCCAGGGCTAGCTTAACTCTGTTGGCCATCTTATCAAAGTCAGCTCCTCTGAAGTCCCATATGTTTGCCTTGGAATGGGATGATTTAGTTCTAGTGGCCAAATTGAACCATACCCTGTGATGGTCACTAGCCCCCAGATGACCTTCTACCTGGAGTTCTGTGATCCTTTTCCTGTTAGTCATTACTAGATCTAGGATAGCCCTGTCTCTTATGGTTTGTTCTACCACTTGTTTGAGGCCCTCCCCCAGCAGGGAATCCACTATGTGTTTAGTTCTTTAGAGATTTAGAATTTTCATTTAGTTTGAGAGTGGAGTTCAATGTGACCAGTTGGAGGAGTGAAGAGCTGCAGTGAGGGCTCTGTGAGTAGACTTGTTTTTCTCACCCTAATGCAGAGAACCATCTGCCTGCCAGTAGAAGTGATGGAAACCGTCTAGCAGGAATTCCTGATTTTTCTCATCCCCTGTGAGATGAGAAGGACTGCAGAACGAATCCAAGGGGCAATCCCCTGATTAGATCCAGAACATTGAAGCTGCCTGTTTTTGTGTACAACGGTGACTAATCAGATTTTGGGTATCCCAGGAGGAATGTCCCCATGTTTTCTTATGGGGTGTACTCTGACAAAGAGAAATTTGCACCAAGTCATGTTCTAGTTTGAGACTGTTCTCATCCTTTCTAAAAGTTGGCTGACAATTGTGGAGTCCCCAGTGGGACTTGGCACATTGCTCAGGACTTTAGTTTACACTCAGAAGTAGTGTGTTTCAAATGCTGAATGTGAAAGTCATTCCATGGAGCATTATTCTACTGTTTTACTAAATGTTTGAGGTGTAACTCTGAAAGAATGGCTGGGTATGGATATGGAAGCAATAGGAGGGCAACCCCCCATCTGGAGTGACCAGTTCAGCACTACAGGTTCCGTAAGAGTGCCTGCTTATTCAGGACATGGTGACCAATGCCTGAAGAGAAAATTTACCCCCTGGTGTGGGTTGTGCTAATTTTGAGCACCAGTGTGCTCTGTCATGGCCAGTTGCCATACTGCCAAATATTTAAATCCTATGCCATATGGGAAATGTTCTAAGTTGTGACCAGTGCCACTAGAAGAAAGGTGTGTTTTAGCTGAGGCTTTGCCACCAAAGAGAGTCCAAGTTCCTATGCAATATGAGATAATTAGAGTTTCTGTCTGCTACAGATGTTGTTGTTGTTCTGCCTTGCCTTGTGCCATGAAGTGTAAGCCCTCGGGGGTCCATCTTTGTTTTAGTGTACCCGTTTTGGAATAAAACCATACTCTAGAACCCCAACCTGGTTTGGACATTAATGTTACTGCTTCCTGTGTGGAATTACTGGGTACCCCTCTAGAAGTACAGACCTAGCATAGCCCTTGACAAAAGTTCTCTCCTCAGGACCTGGGTATAAAGGTCATTTTTGTGTAATATGCTTTTGTGCGCCCCCACCCCTTTCTGATCTCTAGAAATAACGAGCCTGGTATACATTCCCAAAGCTACGGATGGTACCAAAAAGTGTCTAAAGTCATTTGAGTGCCCAGTCGAGGGTACCAAGGGGTAGCTTACTGTGCAAAGTAGTGGGGGGTCATAAAAAATTGGGGCTTGTCCAAGGATATTGTTTAATTTGAGGAGAGAACTAAAGATTTATACTGAGGGTATGGCTAGTGTTTGTCTGTCTAGTAGTATGGTGGCCCAAATAGGAAAGGAAGCTTAGCAGGAAAGGATTTTGCCCAGGACAGTGCCATCCAAATGTGCTGCTTGTGTGCCTGCTAGCACAGAAAGAACAGAGTGCTGCTGTGTGTTTTGTCAACTTGCAATGGACAGTAAATCCTGGAAGTGTATGTCCTTGTCCCTGCATCCAGAATGTTTACAGAATGTTTTAGATTGCGATATTCAAATGCCAGATGTAGTATGGACTTTAGGAAACCGAGAGAAGAAATGTGCCCTAAAAGTTTCATGTGCTGTGTGTGTAAATTGGAGGGGTCGCTAAAGAAATTGCCAAAATGTGAGGAGAAAATGGTCAAAACAGCAGTCCCGCCACTGAAATTGCAGCCAAGAAAAAAAGTTACAGTTTGCAGTTTAAATTTGCTTCTGCTTGACGATCGCCATGAAGGAAGAGTGAAAGAGAGAGAGACAGACAGAGAGAAACTCATTTGCATGTGTTATGTATGTGAAATGGTAATGCATTGCGTTACTTCTGCCACTTGAGGGGCAGCATTCCAATATGTGTAAGCTAGAAAGAGAGCAGACAGAGAGTGTTGTTGTTGAGACTAGAGAGGCTCCTGAATAACAATGAAAGCTGCTCTATTCCTGTTGCAGTGTGAGTTTGTTGAACAAGACCAGAATAAATGTTAGAACATAACATAATTGGCGACGCAGTGTTTAGTTACTCTCCTGTACCTTACCAGAAAGAATTACTGCTGTGAGGGTTTTCCTGAGATGTAACTTTTGGACCCATGAGTGAACCTGTGAGAAACAAAAAGATGGCCGCGACTATAGGACATATTGATGCCTTTGATGAAAATGTGGAACAGTGGACAACTTATATTGAGAGATTTGGACATTTTGTAACAGCAAATGATATAAGTGATGGAAAACAAGTGGCTGTGTTACTGAGTGTCATGGGCAGCACAACGTACAGTTTGCTGAGAAGTCTTATAGCACCAGAAAAGCCCGGGGAGAAAACTTTTGCCAGTATTGTGGAGGTCTTACAGACACATTTCTCTCCTAAGCCTCTGGTGATTGCTGAAAGATTTCGTTTTCACAAACGGAATCAAACAGAGGGTGAGTCTGTTGCACAGTATGTGGCTGTTCTAAAGAAGTTAGCTGAGCATTGCGAGTTTGGCACCCATTTACATGATGCCCTCCGAGACAGATTTGTGTGCGGTTTGAAAAGTGAAGCGACACAGATGCATCTCTTAACGGAGGCGGGACTGACATACAAGAAAGCGATAGAGATCGCTGTATCAATGGAAACAGCTGCACGGGAGGCTCAGCACCTAAGTGATTCCCTGAAAGTAAATGCTTTATCCTTCTCTTCTCCCAGGAAGCCTAATAAATGTGGTCACTGTGGGAAGGCTAATCACAGTGATAAGGACTGCTTGTTTAAAGAACAGACATGTCATAACTGTGGGGAGAAAGGCCACATTGGGTGAGTGTGCAGAGGGAAAAAGAAAGGAGGGGAAATCAATGGAAGCAAAGGGAAGCAATTTGCGAAATGTAGAAAGAGAGAAGTACATCGTGTGGAAACACAGGGAACATGCAGTGATGACACTGATACTGAATTAGCATTGCACATGCTGACTCTTAAAGGGGAAACAGCAACCATCTGTGTAACACCTGAAATTGAAGGGAAACCACTGAAAATGGAATTGGACACAGGGGCTGCAATTTCATTGATTTCTACAGACAAGTATGAAACTATGTTGAGTCATCTACCCCTGCAAATGACCGACGTTGTACTGAGGACATACACTGGCGAGGCAATTTCACCTGAAGGTGTCATCAAGGTGCAGGTGAAAATGAATGGGCAAACGGCACTACTGCCTTTGCACGTGGTTAAAGGTAACTACCCTTCACTCTTAGGCAGGGAATGGCTGAAGAAAATACTCCTCAACTGGCAGGAGATAAGGACTGTCAATACGGGTGACCCCAACACTCTAGAAGCAGTGTTGCAGAAACATGCTCCTTTATTCAAAGGGGAGCTAGGCACAATGAAGGGCATTGAGGCAAGAGTGTTTTTGAAGCCACAGCACAAACCAAAGTTTTGTCAACCTCGCCCAGTACCTTATGCACTCAGACTGAAAGTGGAGGCCGAATTAACTCGCCTAACCGAAGCTGGAGTCTTGTCACCTGTACAGTGTAGTGACTGGGCAACGCCAGTAGTGCCAGTGGTAAAGAAAGACGGTTCCGTGCGAATATGTGGAGACTTTAAAGTAACCATAAATCCAGTTCTGTGTGTGGAACAGTATCCGATTCCATGCATCGAAGACTTGTTTGCATGGCTGGCACAGGGCCAACGCTTCAGTAAGCTGGATCTGTCACATGCTTATCTGCAAATGAGAGTAGATGAAAACTCAAGGAAATATCTCACAATAACCACCCAAAAGGGTCTTTTCTGCTATAATCGCCTACCTTTTGGCATTGCATCAGCTCCAGCCATATTTCAGCGAGCTATGGACCAGGTTTTACGAGGTCTTCCAAATGTTCACTGTTACCTGGACGATATACTGGTGACCGGAAGGAATGATGCAGAGCACCTGAAGAACCTGGATACAGTTCTGCAGTGATTGGAAGATTTTGGCTTGTGTGTCCAGAAGGAGAAGTGTGAATTTTTCAAGACTTCATTGGAGTACTTGGGCCATACCATAGATGCAGCGGGCTTACACAAATCGCCTGAGAAAGAAAAAGCAATTGTGGACCTCCCAGCACCAGAAAATGTGAGCCAGTTACGGTCGTTCTTGGGCCTGTTAAATTATTATGGCAGGTTTATTCCGAATCTGGCTACGATTCTCAACCCACTAAATGGCTTGCTGTGCAAGGGGAAGTCCTGGTGTTGGACAAAGGACTGCGAGAGCGCATTTCAGAAGGCCAAAAAGCAACTTATTTCTCAAGATGTGCTCATTCACTATAATCCACAGCTGAGCATCAGACTGGCGTGTGATGCCTCACCTTATGGGGTGGGAGCAGTTCTTTCTCATGTTCTACCGAATGGGGACGAAAAGCCAATTGCCTTTGCATCCAGAACTCTCAGCAAAGCTGAACAAAACTATGCCCAAATTGAGAGAGAAGCTTTGGCAGTAGTGTTCGGAGTTTGCAAATTCCACCAATACCTTTATGGTCGGGAATTCACACTCCTCACTGATCACCATCCCCTCACGACCATTTTCAGCCCCCACAAAGGTATTCCTTCCATGGCAGCAGCCAGAATGCAATGTTGGGCTCTCTTGTTATTATCTCACAACTACCGCATTGAATACAAGAAGGCGGCTCTTCATGGCAATGCTGATGGGCTCTCAAGATTACCTCTGCAGGTAGCCCACAGTGACAAAGTGGACACTGTTGATGTCTTCTACATCAGTCAGCTTGAGAAATTACCTATTACAAGTTCTGAGATTAAAAAGGAGACAAAAGTTGATCCTGTGTTGTCTCGAGTCTTGGACTTAGTAACAAAAGGGAATTTTACTGTGAACCAGGACATTCACAGTGAGTTATCACCATTCTACGTCCGACGTAATGAGCTTTCAGTACAGCAAGGTTGCTTGATGTGGGGTGTCCGGGTGATTGTCCCTTCAAAACTACGTATTCGTGTTCTGGACGAGCTACATGTGGGACACCCGGCGTAGTGAGAATGAAGGCTTTAGCTGAAGTTATATTTGGTGGCCAGGGATTGATTTGCAAATTGAGCAACAAGCAAAACATGCACTACTTGTCAGCGTGTTCAGAAAATGCCGTGTCCTCACCTCTACATCCCTGGAGTGGCCAGGTGCACCGTGGCAGCGCATTCATGTAGATTTTTGCGGGCCGTGGGAGGGACACATGTACTAATTGTTGTAGATGCCCACCAAGTGGCCCGAAATTCAAGTTATGGACACTACTACTACCAGTAAGACCATTCAAGTGCTGCGAGGACTATTTAGCGTTCAAGGATTCCTGAACAGCTGGTCAGTGATAATGGATCACAATTTATTTCTAGTGACTTTGCAGCATTTTGAAGTCCAATGGTGTGAGGCATATTCGTAGTGCCCATATCACCCTAGACTAATGGTCTAGCAGGCGTTTTTTGCAAACCATGAAGAATGCTCTGAAATCGGTGGGGGTCTTTGACCTTACAACACAAGTTGGATAACTTCCTGCTGGCATACCGAAATACACCCCATGCTACAACAAAAGAATCTCCAGCAATGTTGTTTTTTCGGCGTAAGCTTCGCTCCCGTCTTGATTTGCTTAAGCCAGATGTGGTATCAGAGGTCTGGAAGAACCAAAAATCTCAAATACTACGCCGGCAAGCTCATTCAAAGGACAGACAGTTCATTGTTGGTCAAGAGGTGCTTGCTCGAGATTACCGGAAGGGGGAAAGTGGACCCCTGGTGTGGTGACATCTCAGACGGGTCCAGTGTCGTATACAGTTGATGTTGAATCTGGAGTGAAATGGAAACATCATGCTGAACAGCTCCTAGATCTTCAGCAGCGCACAGATGGGGACGCCTCCAGGGAAGAAAACCCATGGGAAATGTGGATTCCATCTGCCGTAGCTTATAGAAGCCCCACTACAGAAGTCTCAACACCTTCTGAAGATGTAAAGGAGGAGGTGGAGAGGAGCAATGGTGAGGCTGTACAACCACCAACCAAGGATCGGAGGGAGGTACCAGACAGGGCAGCCATGCCAAGGGTTGCTCACGAGAGACGTTATCCATCCCAAATTTCAAAACCTCCAGATCGTTTGAACCTGTGAGACATTTAAAAGAAATAAATGTTTTGTGTAGTTAGACAGCCAGATCAGATTATTGGGGCAGAATAATCCCCTTGACTGGTTCGAGGCCTGGGGCAGTCTACCCCCTACCTCTAGCATAGTATAAACCATTTTAATAATAGCGAATAATGCTAATGCTTGTTTATTTGGTAACAATATAATTTAGTGGGGAGGAAATGTTATGTATGTGAAATGGTAATGCATTGCGTTACTTCTGCCACTTGAAGGCAGCATTCCGATATGTGTAAGCTAGAAAGAGAGCAGACAGAGAGTGTTGCTGTTGAGACTAGAGAGGCTCCTGAATAAAAGTGAAAGCTGCTCTATTCCTGTTGCAGTGTGAGTTTGTTGAACAAGACCAGAATAAATGTTAGAACATAACAGCATGGTGTCGAGTGATTGGTGTGACTGCAATCAGTCCTGCCCCCCAGCCAGCTTCTGTGTGCAGCTGAGTGTTCAAGGAGGAGAGAGCGAGTGGCATGCGAGCTGGTCAGACCAGGATCAACCATCGAGGGGCTTGTGAACATTTTAATCTAGAAAAAACAGACTTTTGCTGTGTAAATTCAGGCTCAACTCATTGTCCAACCAACTGGAAAGTGAGCGTGGCATTCGTGGCTATGATTGGCGGGAACGCCAGCCCATTTCATCCCAGAGACCTTCCAGGGTCGGCACCAGGCTGAAAATTTCCACTGGAGAAAGCCAACTATTGATTTCAGTGAGTACAACCAACTAACTGAGCATCAAACTGTGTGTGATTTTCAAGCCAACTGAATTTATGTGCAAGCAGTGTGAACGTTTTGCAAAGAAGGATTGTCTGTTGAAACAGTAAGGCAACAAACAAAAATTCTGAGCATAGATTGTAAGCATCCATAATGGGTTCAGCAACAGTAGATGTTTCTAAGCAAAAAGGGACTGTGAGTTGTATAATATGCTGCAGCAAACAGGCAATCCGGTGCAATAGATATACTGTGGGCTTGCAAGTGACTTTGAGCATGTGTAAATAGTTCTTTGATTTGATAATGATCGCAAAGTCAAGTTAAAATCATATGAATGTGCTGAGAGATACAAGCAGTGTAATCGATTACAGTTTTGAGCAAAATCAGTAGCCAGAAAAGGTCAGAAACACCGTCTGAATCAGAAACAGATTTGATGCATGAGGAGAGCTACCGCCACCATTATAGGGCAGGGTTAGCGATGTAAACACAGTAGCAGGGAGCCATTTTGTGAGACTGTAAAGAGACTAGTAAACAATTCAGTAACAACCAACTTTTGTATGTTTGTTTTCAGACATGGCTCCGGGAAATCCCTGCTATCCGGATCATGCCCAAGCTATGATCGCAAAAGAGGTGGCAGCACTAAGAGAAATAAAGAGAACTTTCTATAGTGAAGGATTGCCTCCAGATGTAGCAATCCCTAGTGATCCAGTGAGACTCTGCATTATGTGCCTCAAGGCTGGAAGGGATATGTATCTGATACCAACTGTTTGGCTTGGCTTGTGAAGTATGGTATGAGCAGGGCTGCAGCACCAGAGAGGGCATCATAAATTTGTTTAGCTCCCATGTGGACTAGAGTAGGAAATTCTGCATGTAGCAGCATGAAGCTTCAGGTTCAGCCTGTAAGGAGAAGCCCCATAGAGTGTGGTACAGAAGGAGAGAGAAATGTTGATCTACTGCAAGGCAGGAACAATGAAGGGTTTCTACACCTGTGTCCCAGGTGGACAGTGCAATGGAAGGATCCATGGACCCATGGAAGGAGGGTCCAAGTCCTAGCCTAGTAGGGGAGGATGAACTACAAAAGACACTGAGCTGAGAGTTGTCTACCTCTGCACTCAGTGAGGAGTGGACTGTATTGGGAATGAGGACATCTGCTCACTTCTGGGCTCAGATCCTGAGTAAGGAAGAGAAGGATGAAGACCTGTATCTTCATGTTTTGGGTCCCTGTGAGTCACCTCAAGCTCTTGCCTCAGAGGAGGCAGAAAGAGAGGAGATGAAGAAGGCTCCAGTAACCTGCTCACAGAGATGGTTGGGGACAAGTTATTTCATTCTTTAAGTATGCGGTACTGGCTCAACCAGGCCTGGTCACCCCCAAGCTGGGCCATGGGCCACATATTTGTGAAGAGTAGTAAGGAGGAGAGACTGTTACATAGGAGGGATGATGCCATTTATGGGAAGTCCTTTCCTACCTTTCCTCGTAGAGTCTGGGAGGAAATTGAACAGAATAGGCAATCCTGGTTGTTGGAAGAGGCAAGCAAGAATTTGTACTCTGGTGCAGCAGAATGTGTCAGGGACAGAGTCATAAATGATCGACTGAAATTCTGGAAATTAGGCAGAACTCTGTTTATGGACATTGTGCGAATTGTGGACAAGGCAGAGAATGAGATATTCCACAATATCAACTTTGAACTCCCAGATGGTGTCATAATTCTTGCACCTCACCCAAAATGGTACTATCCTTAATGGTGCTACTCCCTGCGAATATGCCCAGCATGCTTAGAGGGAAGCAAGCAGTGGCAGCCTGGTGTCTATCATCCAGCAGCAGCAGTATCCAAGGAGGAAGATGCAGCTCTACTGGTATTCCAGGATTCTTCATGTGCATCCAGGTTTATCAGCCCAGCAGTGTTTTCCCATTTTCATCACCTGACCTTCCAGATGACATCAATTCAGCTGTTTTCCTGTTCCATCGTTTGGTTTCCAGATGACATCACTCCAGCTGCTTTTCTGCTTCTTTGCCTGGTTTTCCAGAGGACATCAGCACAGCTGTATATGAAGATGCTACCTGGTCTGAAGGGAGAGGGTCCTCAGCTCAGAGAAGTAAGGTGATAATTTGTTTTGGTCTTCAAGGAACTGGTAAGACCAACATTGTGTAACCTAACTGACTTTTCACAATGCACCTTACACTGACAGACGACCACAAACTGTTTGAATTGTTCTCAAAGACTCTCCCCATGGATTGCAGTGCTTTTCAAGCCCTGCCCTGTTCCAGAACTGTTCTTCAGTGGGCTCTGGCCAAGGAGAGACTCTTTATGGACTTCGCCTTTGGGCAACAATATTCTGTCACTAGTATGGACATTTTAGGGCACTCTGCCCCCAAATGTGTTGTATAAATGTCTTCTTTCCATTTTTTCACTTTTGAATTTTTATAGAAAAATATTTTTGGGACTCTCTAGTGTTCAGGTGGAGGTTTAGACACTGTGTGGCATGCAGAATGTGTTTTTATGTTTTCTTCTCTTGCAGGTGTTCCTGAGGAAGAAAAGAAGAGGATGCAGGAGCTCATCTGAGTCCCTCTTTTTTCTTAGAGTTTTAAAATTGTCTGTGGTTAACAGGGTGTTAACATGTTTTCCTTCACAGGTGTGAGGTTGTGGGTGAGTTTTGGGAAATGTAATGCATTGTAATGTGTTGTTTCCTTGTTGTTTTTGTTTGCAGGTACCCTGGGAGCTTGGGGGAGGTTTCCTGAGGGGCAGCCTTGTCAGATAGATTTTCCCTAGATGGCTAGGGGGATAGACAGGCTGTAGTCCTGACCTGCAGTAGAGACCTCAGTTCTGGTCTGTTAGGACATGTTTTCTGGCAGTTTCTTGGAACCATTGAATATCCATAGATAAATTGTAGGATAGGAGCTGAAGTTTCATCAGCCGGCTTCTGGGCCTTTGATGTTGCCTGCCTGTGCCTGGCACATGATAGGGGAAAAGTAGCGCTACCTCCCCATAGGTAACACAGAGGGTAGGATGGCCTGGTGCCGGGTAGAGAAATGACTGTGGACAGTCATTTACCTGACTTGGGGTGAGTGTAACTCCCGGTCCCCTGGGGTTACTAGAATCTCATCAGTGTCAGTGTTAGGGGGGGGAATTGTTTAACCAGGAAAGGCACACTAAGCCAGAGCTTGTTTCCAGGTGTGACCTGGGAGCACAAGGAAGTTAAGTGACTTGCTCAGGGTCACACAGTATGCAAGTGGAAGCTGTGGGATTCAAACCCAGGTCTGGTCTGCTGGATGTCACCAGATTTGCAGCTCAGAGCCTTAGACCACTGCGTTATACTGCCTGATGTCATTTAGAACTCTCGCAGCAGCATAAGCCACAGTAGCTAGCTGTGAGTGGGGAGCTTTAGAATTTTCAGTTAGTCTGTGAGTGGAGTTCAGTGTGAGCAGTTGGAGGAGTGAAGAACTGCAGTGAGGGCTCTGTGAGCAGATCTTGTTTTTCTCACCCTAGTGCTGAGAACCAGCTGCCTGCCAGTAGAAGTGGCAGAAACTGTCTAACAGGAGTTCCTGATTTTTCTCATCCCCTGTGAGATGAGAAGGACTGCAGAATGAACCTGAGGCGCAATCCCATGATTTGATTCAGGACTTTGAAGCTGCCTGTTTTTGTGTACAACTGTGACTACTCTGACTTTAGGTATCCCAGGAGGAAAGTATCTGTGTTTTCTTTTGGGATGTACCCTGACAAAGGGAAATTTGCACCAAGTTCTGTTCTAGTTTAAGACTGTTATCCTTTCTTAAAGTTGACTGACAATTGTGGAGTCCCCAGTGAGACATGACACATTGTTCAGGACTTTAGTTCACACTCAGAAGTAGTGTGTTTCAAATGCTGAATGTGAAAGTCATTCCAAGGAGTATTGTTCTACTGTTTCACTAAATGTTTGAGGTGTAACTCTGAAAGAATGGCTGGGTATGAATGTGGAAACAATAGGTGGGCAACCCCCCTCATCTGGAGTGACCAGTTCAACACTACAGGTTCCATAAGGGTGTCTGCTTATTCAGGACATGGTGGCCAATGCATGAAGAGAAAGTTTACCCCCTGGTGTGGGTTGTGCTAATTCTGAGCACCAGTGTGCTCCATCGTGGCCAGTTGCCACATTGCCAAATGTTTCAATCCTATGCCATATGGGAAATGTTCTAAGTTGTGGCCAGTGCCACTAGAAGAAATTTGTGTGCTCCGTTGTAGCCAGTGCCACTAGAAGAAATGTATGTTTCAGCTGAGGCTTTGCCGCTGAAGAGAGTCCAAGGTCCCATGCAATATGGGATGATTAGAGTTTCTGTCCGCTACAAATGTTGTTGTTCTGCCTTGCCTTGTGCCATGAAGTGTAAACCCTTGGGGGTCCACCTTTGCTTTAGTGCACCAACTTTGGAATAAAGCCACACTCTAGAACCCCAACCTGGTTTGGACATTCATGTTACTGCTTCCTGTGTGGAATTACTGGGTACCCCTCTAGAAGTATAGACCTAGCATAGTCCTAGGCAAAAGTTCTCTCCTCAGAACCTGTTTATAATGGTAATTTGTGTGTAATATGCTTTTGTACACCCCCACCCCTTTCTGACCTTTAGAAATAATGAGCCTGGTATACATTCCCAAAGCTAGGGATGGTACCAAAAAGTGTCCAAAGTAGTTTGGGTGCCCAGTCAAGGGTGCTAAGGGGTAGCTTACTGTGCAAAGTAATGTGGGGGGAGGTTGGTTACATATGGTACAGCCACTTGGGTCATTCCATTTTCCAGCTACACATAGCAAGATGGCTGTAGACTCTGCCCACAGCCATAACAAGCAATTGTCAATGCCAAATGTTGGCTTGCTTGCATTGGCATTGGTAGTGCAGGAGCTAGAGAGATGCATAATAGGAATGGCAGTGAAGTATGGAACTGGCACCAACCCCACCTTCACCCTGCAGAGACTGACAGGCATTGTGGGTGTGCCATTGGGTTGTCAGCCATAACACTAATGCCATTTCACCTCACCCTACCCTGCAGACACTGACAGGTATTGTGGTGTGCCTTGGCATCTTCAGGCCTTATACTCACCCCATTCCATAAGGAAATATGCTGAGATGGGTGCAGTATAGGAGAATGGGGTGAACGTTGGGGCCAAAGACCCCAAGGCACACCTTGATGCCTGTCGCTGACTGCAGGGTGGGGGTGGAATGGCATGAGGATTAAGGCCGATGATCCCAAGTCACACCCTGACACCTGTCAGTCTCTACAGAGTAGGACATTATGGCTGGAAACCCTATCACCTGAGCCATTTGCTGGTATTTTCACTCCAGATTTTCAAAATGGGCTTTTTGTGGCACCACCTCATGAACAGTGGCACTATCATTTCGTTACTCAATCCCGAAAGGTGGTTTTGCATAGCGATTGCACCATTTGGCACCACAGGTGTGAAAACATGCTTCTGGCAGGATGTGAAAAATGACAGCTGTACTATTCATGATGTGGTGTGAAAAAATGTCAATGTTGAAAGTCTGGAGTGAAAATATGAAAAATTGGCAGAGTTACAAACATGTATAGAAAATTCGCAACGCATGCCTGTAACACAATAATTTTAGGAGTTTTTTTACCAAATTTTCAACATGTGCATTTTTGAACCTCTCCTCATGAACACTGGCACTGTGATTTTGTTAATCTGTCCCGAAAGTTGATTTCCCACAGCGATCGCGCCATTCTGTGCCACAGATGTGAAAACATGTTTCAGGAAGAATGTGAAAAATGACAGCTATACTGCTCGTAAGGAGGTGTGAAAAAATGGAAATGTTAAAAATCTGGACAGAAAATACTAAACATTGGCGTAGTTACAAGCGTGCTTAGAAACTGCACAACACATGCTCGTAACAGTAATTTTTGGGAATTTGTTCACCAAATTTACAACATGAGCTTTTTGGGACCTCTACTCATGAACAGTGGCACTGTCGTTTTGTTAATTGGTCCTGAAAGGTGATTCCGTGCAGCAACCACAAAATCACCTTTTGGGACTGAGAAACGAAATGACAGTGACATGTTCATGAGGTGGGGTTCCAAGAACCCATGTTGAAAATTTCGGGCTAAAATTCCAAAAATATGGCTGAGATATCAACCTAAGTTGAACCCCCACCCCATTGCCTCCCATTTTAAAGCTTAACCCTCATTTCTTCACTGCGCAGTTTGGCTTTGAAGGGTGCGGATGTGTCCCGGTTCAGAGAAGATCACGGCTCCTGACCACCGGAGGGTAAGTATGGGTGAGAGGGGGAGGTGGGTGCCAGAGGGAGGGTGAGGATGAAGGAGGGGGATGAGGGAGACAACGGTGGACCGTTTTCTTGTTTGCAGGGGGGGGGAGACCAGGAGGAAAGGTTTTCTTCATTTACAGGTTACACAAAAAAGAAATAGGCACACTGGGTTGGGCTCCCAGTGTGCCACAGTTCTTGGGGGGATGCCA
The DNA here is from genome assembly GCA_016271365.2 of Neoceratodus forsteri. Lineage (NCBI taxonomy): Eukaryota > Metazoa > Chordata > Ceratodontiformes > Ceratodontidae > Neoceratodus > Neoceratodus forsteri. The sequence goes on from CM028132.1 coordinate 107,647,782, forward strand.
ATATGGGGATTGGGCATCCTGATGTTGTCAAGGTGTATAGACAGGTTTGCGGGGGCACGAACCCGACACTGGCACTGGGCATCCCAGTGTTGGAAAGGAAAGGGGAAACTGTTTAACCAGGAAAGACACGCTAAGAGGGGGGATGCCAACATGGAGATCGGGCACGCCGATGTTGACTTTTTGGGAGTGTGTGGTGGCGGAAGGAGCCACCATGTTACGGTGTGTCACATAATGTGGGGGGGACATGTCAACACTGGGATTGAACACCCCGATGTCGGCTTTCTGGGGATTGTGTGGTGGACGGCAGGAGCTGCCATATTTATTGAAATGTTTCACCAGGAAAGGCAGGTAATGGAGGTGTGTCATCCTACCACTGCAATGACAAGCCTGTCTCTGATTGCAGCAGTAGATTTGTTTCAACTCTTTGGCTATCTCTGAAACTGCTGTCATTGGCAGCATGATCACTGATTGGCGGCTGAGGGATGCACCCACTAAAGCAGTGGTTTTCAACCGGGGGTCTGCAGCCCAAATAGGGTCTGTGAGGACATGCAAGGAGGTCTGAGGAATAGTCAGCAAACCAGAAAGTGAATCGCACTAAATTTAAACATTTTTTGTTCCTGTGACAGTTCAGTTGCGTAGCTGGTCAAGCGCGAGCAAGCATGAGCAAAGCGTTGCACTCTGAAACCTGCCTGAAACCTGCCTTTAAGATTTTTTAATCCACCCCAGCCTGAACACTCAAAATACAAAGGCTCAGCAAGATATGTAAAACAGGTAGCAGACTGACTTGCTAGGGTCACTGGCAGCTATTGCGATCTGCTGTCTGATTTTTGTTAACTTGTGTCTTTTGATTTTCTTGAGCCACAGGTAGCTGTTAATAATGTCAGATGGGATGGAGTGGTGCAGTTTACGGTCTGTTAACAGTTAACTGATAACCATGTTAGAGCCCCCCCCAGGCTGAATGAATTGCAATTGTTCAGGCTGACAACTATTCATGGCAGTGCTTAATTTGTAAAGAAAGAGTTGCCAGGGCTCTGAGTCCAAACACCAAAAGCCAGAGGTCTGGGGGCCACCAGGCCCCCAGAAGCTATGGGTTTTTAGATGCTCTGTGGTGAGTTTTGGGGGTTATATTGCAGATAAAACACATTTCTATATCAGGCTCCCTGCCCCTGAATCCACGGGAAGAATTTTTTTTTTGGGGTGGAGTCAGGTTGGAGAGCCTGGCTGACCGGGCACTGATAAAGGATCATGGCTGGGCATGTATAAGTATAATGCAATGGCAAGATGCTGTGAATTGGCTCCAATGCCAGGGTCTGGGTCGTAGGCCCCAGAAGCTCTTTGGTTTTAGATGCTCTGTAATGAATTTGGGGGTTGTATTTATATTCCAGATAAAACACATTTCTGTGTCTGGTTCTGGTTCCCTACCCCGAATCTGGGTAAGAATTGTTTTGGGGGTAGAGTCAATTATTGTAGAGTCTGGCTGACCACTGGTAAAGGACTGTGGGGTTTATAAAGGGCAAGATGTTGTGAATTGAACCAAAGGCCAGAATTAAGCGAATTATAGAAGTTTGAGTTTTAGATGCTCTGTGGTGAGTTTTGATGGGTTCTATTGCAGATAAAACACATTTCTATTCTGTGCCAGGTTCCCTATCCCTGAATCCAAGGGAAGAATTTTTTTGGGGGGGACAAAGAATAGAAATGTGTTTTATGTGCAATATATAACCCTGGCCAACACTCACCACAGAGCATCTGAAACCCAAGAGCTTCTGGGTGCCTACTGGTCTCCAGACCCCTGGCCTTTGGCTTTGGGTCAATTCACAGCATCTTGCCCTTTATACTGGAGTTATGGTATTGAGACTGTGGCTGACCTTACTACAAACAAATGTACCACATAACATCTAGCATGGTACAAGTAATAGAAGAACCAATTAAAACTGAAGCATGAAAAGGTTTTATAGCTAAAGGTTCATGGGCATGTAGAAGCTATGGCAGGTACTGTGATCCAAAGGCCAGAGGTGTGAGATGCGGAAGGCCCCAGAAGCTCTTGGGTTTAGAAGCGCTGTGGCGAGCTTTGGGGCTTTAATTGAAGATAAAACACACTTCTGTTACATGTTCCCTGATTGAAGATAAAGCACATTTCTGTTACAGGTTCCCTATTAGGGAACCTGTAACATAAGTGTGCTTTATCTTCAATAAAAGCCCCCAAACTCACCACAGAGCATCCAAAACCCAAGGGCTTCTGGCCTACTTATAACATTAATTATGCTCCTGCAATTAATGTGTTAGAATGAGAGGTTAGCTGCTGAAGTAAGAACATTTTATAATATGACATTGACATGGTCTAATACTTATCAGACCCCCAGGCCACCGTGCACACCATACAATAGCAGGCATTGGGCAAAGTTGTACCCTGCTAGATGCCATGTGGTATATGTTGTTGCTTAATAAGGTGAGTAAGAGGTCTCAATATCCTGACTCCGTCCAGATGAAAAAATGTTCCCCTATAAGTCAAGGGATGTCCCCTTGACTCCTAGGGAACATTTTTTTTATCATCTGGATGTGAGTCAGGATATTGGAGACTCTCGGGCCACCTTATTAAGCAACAACATGGAGGTACTAGGGAACCTGTAACAGAAGTGTGTCCTATCTTCAATAAAAGCCACAATACTCAAAACAGACCATCTAAAACCCAGGAGTTTCTGGGGCCCTCATCAGAACAGGATATTAAAATGTCTAGCATTGCGCCATCTGTCTTTTTAAAAAAATATTTTTCTAGAAGATTTTATTTAGTTACTCTCTTTATTTTACAGGTCTTGACATGTCTTAATTGCCTTATCAGATAAGTATAAAAACTTTTTAATCTGATGATTTACAAGTGGTTTAAATCAACCCTTGTTTCTTTGTGTCCCGTTTAAATTTCTTGTTTTCTTTGCAGGAATTCCTCAGGAACAGACTCAGTTTTGATGAATAGCTAATCCCCAGCTTGGATTGACCAGGTAAGAGACACTAATGTAACAATGCCTTATCAAAGTTATTATAATATTTTGTGCAAGTATCCATCATGATGTAATGGATGGTGGTGGTAGCTAGGCCACCATTACTTTATGATGGATGCTTGCACAAAACTACAGTAATTTGATGTGTGGTAATGCATGGTGGAAGTATAGCACAAAGAAAAGAGTATATAACGCACTGTTTCAGCTGCTGCTAGCCAAAATACAGTTTCTGTATTAAGCTACAAATACCATTAAGTAAGCATCCATGTTGCTACACCAGTTTTGTAGGTTGCAGAAAGAAATTCTGAGTTTGGTTTGGTTTGTTCTTCACATATCGAGAAAAGACCATAGAATTTCCATATTTCTCTGGCTATCCTCGTGTTTTCTTTCCTTACTTTGTGTGTCACTGGCTGATCTGTGCCCTTTGCAAGCCAGTGAGCTAACATAAGGGATGGGATTGAATTTCTTCAATGGTGGGCCGACTAGATTGAGGAATAGTAATGATGAAATAGTTTCAATAAGCATTGATGCTTGTGTTGATGTGCATATGAGGTTCATTTGGGAAAAGCCTCGCTCACACTCGGCACTGGAGATAGCAATAGTGCTCACGGCTGTCAAGAGGTACTTATACTGCTCCTGAATTTCTTTACCACCTGACTCCTTGTACACCCTGTATGCCCGAATGGTTTCACGATTAGTACCAATAGCAAATCTTCTGCAAAGAGATTCAATCTCACTTTCTCCATACAGTGTAGGTATCTCATCGGGCCAGTACTGCTTATATAGCACTTTCATTTCGGTGATCAGATTCTCATATCCAGTCTTGTCACCAGTTGTGCCTCCTGTAGACAGCATACGTTTTCGTAAATTGTCTGCTAAGCTGCGGAAAATTGTCCTGGGTGAATCTTCTTGTCACAAACATTTCCTTCATGCAATAGGACACCCTGAAACATCCTTTCTTCTATGGCTTTCTCACACTGTGACAACAATTTGCCTTGTTTTTCTACCATTGCGTTGAATACCACTATTTGGCGGCAGATAGCTCGGTGTGCATCAACAATTGTACAATCGTGATGTTGCAATTCAAGAGATAACTCTGACAACTCCTGTAGGGCATCATACATAATTCCAAGGTTGCTGACAAACTGAATAGACGACAACCGTTTGCTTAGACCAGAGTAGGTTTTGCGTGTTGTGCTGTCACAAGAAATGTCATTACCATCATAAGGACATCCAAACCTGCTATCCTATCAGAACTCCTTAGACCAGCTATTCCCACACGGAACCTTAGATCTGCAGATCAGACCTTATTATCCATCCCCCTCTGTCGGACAAAAAAGGGCATGGACTCCTTCCATTATGCTGCTCCTCACCTGTGGAACCTGCTGCCTCAGGAACTAAGGGATGTCCCTACTCATGCAACTTTTAAGGGCAAACTCAGAACTTTTTTACTGCTTTGGACAAATGTGTTTGCTTTGATCCTACCTGATCCCTTGCTCTAACCTGTTTTCCCCACTCTCCTTATTGCTAGCACTTGTGCCTTTCCCAATGGTTGTTTTATGTGGTGTTTTACTATAATTGCTGCTTGAATCTGTTTGACTGTATGCCAAATATTAGCTTTTGCCAATAACAAGTTGTTGTTTACTTCCGCCACCACTTGGCTTCCCTTGATCCCTGTTCTCTTCTCCCCTCCTCAGCCTTCCTTCACCAACTCCCTGCCCTCTCTTCCCCGACCACATCTCCTGCACCTCCTTTTCCCCTCCCCCTGCCTCCCCTTCCTTTCTCTGCTTGCTTGCCCCGCTTTACCTCCTCCTGAGTCACCCCTGCCCATTCGCTTGTCCCACCTCCCAGCTGAGCATTGTTCCCTATTACCTCCACTTGCCGTAAACTTACCTCCTCCTACCGACCTCTTCTTCCCTGCCCTGCCGTCCTCGGTTCCACTGGCTCGGCTTGGTGTTGTTACCTTTTCCGCAACTGCCGTAACTCTTTCGCTTCTCTCCTCCTCTTACCGGCATCATCACCCTTGCCCTGCCGTCTATCGGTTCCACCAGCCCAGCCGCATTCTGCTACCTTTTGCCGCTGTTGCCGTCTTTTGCCGTAACCACCTGTCACCCTTTCTCCGCTTGCCGTCTTTCGGCTCCAACGACTCGGCCGCAGGTTGGAACCTTGTATCGCCGCTGCCGTATTTGCCGGCTTTCTTTAACCCTCACTCCTCCCTCCCTCTCCCGGCCATCCCTCTTCTACTCCCTCCTACCTCCCTATTCCTGCCACCGCCTCTCTGTCCTTATATTCTTAGCCATTTCTTTAGCCCCCCGCTTTTGGCCCCTTGCCTCTATCCTTCCTCTATCCTTTCCTCACCTCCTCACCTTCCCCCTTTTGTCATTTTCCATCTTGTTTCTGGCTTACCCCTACACCTATCCTCTCCCCTTTCCTAGGTCCTTCAATGCATTTTATGTATGTGCTCAATGGAAAATGTCCTTGAAATGTATTTTGCCTTGTATTTTCCTTTGTCATGCATTGTATCCTGCCATATGTATCTTCCTGTATTTCTGTGCATCATGTATTTTCATTATCCTTACTGTATTGTTATGTTCTGTAATTTTACCTCCCGGGTCGTGCCTGAAAACAGTCACTTGCTGGCTAGTGCACTTACCCGGTTAACAAAAACTAAATAAATAAATAAAATAAATTAGCCTCAGATGTGAAGTGCTTATAGAGAGCAGGGTAAGCATTCCTAACAGCCTCTACTGTTCTAAAGCTCGACGCAACCCACCGGGTGTCTAACACTCTACCTATCTTGCAAAGCTGAATGTCAAGTGCTTCAGCGCATTCCTTCAGCTCTAGCCTATTTTTCCCAGATGTGCCATAAAGAGAATATAGCTTGTCTAACAAACTTTTAAAGTGATTAGTAGCTCCAACATCTTTCATGACATCATTGACTGCAAGCTCTAGGCGATGAGCAGAGCAGTGCCATGCTATGATATTTGGAAACATGTCTTGCAACCGTTTCACGACACCTGTATTGCATCCAAACATCACTGAAGCTCCATTGCAAGCAACTGCTACCAGGCACTTGGCAAGAACGTTTTCATTTATGTTAATTTTTTTCAGCGCAGACAATAAACTGTTCACTATTCCCTCAGCAGTCAGATCCTGCAGCTCCACAAGGTCCACAAATAAATTAGCAGGAGACTCCATGCCAGGTAACATCAGTCGATGTACACAATTAAAGCGCTCTTCTTGTTTAAAGCAGTAGCTTCATCAAGTAAAAAGACTCACTTTAGGAGCAATCGCTGTGATTTGGGCAAACAACTTTTTCTTCATCTCAGACGAAATGTGATGTTGAATGTTAGAACATGCCAAATTGGAATGCAAAATCCTCCCCATGTCTAGTCCATTCAACTGCTGACAGTCTATTTCTATTTCAAAACCATATGACGGGCGGTTACGCTTCGCTTCTTTATAAGCAGTTCTGAAGATTCTGGCCGTAGTTGCAATTTGGGCAGACTGTGCATTTGCAGCTAATTGCAGCAATGTGTCTTTTTTTGACTGCTCAAGTATGCGAGAAGCCACGACATGTGACTTAGTTTGTGCATGTTCTCCTATCTTTTTCCGTAGTGATTTCTGTTGCTTTGCTTTATTGGTACCGTATGAGTAACACAGGTTTCGATCCATTCTTTAGCCAGCTTCATTCCAGCAGATTTTTCAGGACCCAAGTTACTGACTTGCTGACACACACTGCAACCAGATTTGATCCGTTGATGACTAACCACCGTATTTGCTCTGAAAAATGTTTTGTTCACACGTCCATCCGCAGGAAGTAAATGTTTGCTGTGAGCCACAACTTGTTCAGGTAATTCATCTTCACTACCAGAGCTCTGTGATTCAGAGTCACTATTGGCACAACTGTTTTCGACAACACTATTCCCTTCAAAATCATGAACTTGCTTTTCTTTTGTAGCACTGCTGACACATGTAACAGTGGCACCTGATACATCTTCAGATTCATTTCTGTAGTTTTTATCACTCTCCTTTTTCTTCCTCTTAGTCACTGGCTCACCCTCATTCATACTACCTCCTGGCTTAAAAATATACGACCATATTTTCTTTTGACCATGAGACATTTTTTTGGGATTTATGTGTCAGCTGTCTGCCTGTCTCCAAAATGAATAGAGATCTAACCTGCTCCTCTGCCTATCTCACTTAGCTTTTTTTTATTCAAGCCCCAGCCCCTTGAAAGAGACAAAGACAGTTACTGTCACCGTGTCACGCACAGTAATGTGCTATATGTAAGTGGAACTTGTGAGAATTAAACCAAGCTTCGCAGTCCGCACAACGTGCTCCTCTGCCTGTATTACCTTTTTTATTCAAGCCCCAGCCCCTTGAAAGAGACAAAGACAGTTACTGTCACGCACAGTAATGTGCTATATGTAAGTGGAAGGGAACTTGTGAGAATTAAACCAAGCTCGCAGTCTGCACACGTGCTCCTCTGCCTTAAATTTTGCTCTGCCTCTAGTCTCTGGCTTGCTTGAAATTGTTGCTTAATAAGGTGAGTGAGAGTCTCTAATATCCTGACTCCGTCCAGGTGACAAAAAATGTTTTTCCCAAGAAGTCAGGAAGGGAGTTATTTTTACTTCAGCTTGTGGAGAACTAGGAAAACTTTAAGTAAAAATAATAGTCAAATCCAGACAGACAGACTGCTGGCTGAATTTACCAAGTTCAATAAATACACAACTAAGATAATTAGCTCTCAGCTTGTCTTGAGCCAGCTCAGGCTCCAAAACCTATCAGCTTTAATGCAGTCTGTCTGCTTCTTCACTTTACTGTTTTTTTTTTTCTTGTGGTTTACTACTTATTTATTTCTGTTTATTAGGTAGGTAGCAAGTGAAGTCTCAAGTCTTTTGCCTGAAGCAGAGGCTCCTTCTTCTGTTCTGCCCTGCAAATGCACTGTGCACTTCTCCTTGAATCCCAAGTTAAGTTGCCTTAATGCTGCCTGCCCTTCTGATTGTTCTTCCTAAATTGCTTCAGCTTACTAAGCTCAGCTGCCTTCTTCACCACTCCATTTTAGTACCCAGAATCAAATTTTGCTGCCTCAGTCAACCTGGCTTCCAAGTTCCTTGAACCTCCTCCTCTCCTCCCTCAGGCTCCAGCCAGAAGCCCAGCAGCTACTTTCCCACCACCGCCGCAGCTGCAGTTTCCCGACCTCGGTCAGCCCACTCGTTCCGTTCCCAGCCTTGCCCACCACCCCACCCATGATGCCCGACTTTCCTTTTAGCAGCCAGCAGCAACCAACCCTAACTATTCCCCAATCTCAAGTAACTTCAGTTCGCCCAGTCACCCAAGAACATTTTTTTGTGCAGAGAATATGTAAGGAGCCGGAGCGTATGTTAAACGTAGCCACAGCTTGGCCCTGCTGCAACAACACCAACGACCCGGCAAGGCGGCAACTGTACTAGTCACTCTGACTCCTCCCGTCCCACTACATTACGCTGCCTGTGTACGCAAGAGACAGATGCACCACCTGACCACAGAACAGTTGATCAGGTGATGCATGTCTGAATGAAGCATGCACGAGCAGTCTGACCTCCTGCGACATGCAGATGGAACTTGCTTTGCGCTGCCGCCGCCGCATCCGAACACACTCCCCCCCCAGGCAAGTAGCGAGGACGAGCACAAGTCAAGGAGGTGGATCTGCACTGCGTGGCAGCAAAATACACTGAGTCTGAGTGAGTACTACTAGACGCATTTAAAGGGCAGCTGCGAGCTGCCAGTGTCACAGTGTGAGTTGGCTCAGTCGGAGAACTTAGAAGAGGTGCCAGGGCTCAGCCCCAGAATGAAAAGAGGTGCCGGGGCTGAGCCCCGGCTAGCACCGGCGCAAATTAAGCACTGATTCATGGACAGATGGAAAAAGCACAGAATCCCAAGGGTAATTTGCAGCTTATTTCAGCGCATTGTAAATCAGCAGCTGCATACTATTGTCTCTGATTCAGTTTACGGTCTGTTAACTGATAGCCATGTTAGAGCATACCCCAGGTTTCATGAATTACAATTGTTAATGTTGACAACTACTCATGGGCAAACAGTAAAAGCCTAGAATCCCACTGGCAATATGCAGCTTGTTTCAACGCATTGTAAATCAGCAGCTGCATACAATTGAAAATTATTTGTTTTTATTTAATTGCAAATACATTATTAAAAAACTTCATTGTTTTTAAAAAATTCACTTAATGTTGTTTTTCACACTGAAGTGTACAAAATGCATGTTTTTTGGTAGGGGGTCCCTGACAAGGCCGGTAGGTTGCCAGGGGGTCCCCAGATCAAAAAAGGTTGACAACCACTGCACTAAAGCATCGCCTGCATTGGCCAACACTGACACACTTCTGAAATGTGTTACTTCCACAAGATGTTGCTTGCACATGTACGCAAGCCAACCTAAAAAAAACTGCATATATTCCTTCTGTTTTTGTTTGTTTCTTTTTCTGTACATGCGCAGGGAACATTTTGTCAGGAGAGTTACATTTGAGGGGTGTGATACTGTCAGTCCAATGCAGAGTGATCTGAAAGGAACTCATCAGTGTCACACCAATCATCAGCCAGACTGATCATGGAAGTATTCTGGCTTGCTGTGCAAAAACTGTATCAGCCCAAGCTTGCTCTTGCTTCTGATAACCTCCCCCTGTCAGGACCTCCCACCTTATACTAGCTAATCGCACCCACTGGCCAATTTCAGATTTTTTTTAACTCCTCCTCCATCTTCCTCCTCCTTTCTCTATCCTCAATTCTGCTTTTGTTTATTACATTACAAGCACTTTTATATATTACATTGTATATCACGTAGTATATTACATTCTTTGAAATTTGGCTACCCGGCCAAATGCCCTTTGGGGTAGCCATTGCCTCAGTGCTTGCACACAGAGGTTCTTTGTCTTTAAAATATTACATTGTATATTTACAAGTATTAGCACCATACGTGCTCATGTTTGTCTACAACTTGCTATAAATTCATACGTATTCACTTGTAATTTGTTTTTTGCTGTTTGTCTGTGCTCCGGCACCCGTGTCGTGTCTGAGAAAGATACTTGTTACCAGTGCACTCACCCATTAAACAAAGTTAAATAAACATTTTAAAGGAAGGCACTGACTCAATCATAGGCCAGCTCTTTCATTTCATCTATGCTGACCAGCAAGCAGAGCTGATCTGTCAAGATCAGTCTGCTGAGGAATTTCACCTGTAACAAAACCTTTCATCATGTCTGTTGCTGGCGCCCCTATAACTGCCCCCCAACCTTCCTTCCCTCTCATTACCCTTCCCCCCAGAAACATAACACTGACACAGGGGGTGCCCAATCCCACAGTGTCACCACCTCATATTTTTTTTTACATATATACAGCACCCCCATCGCTGTCCCTTTATGTATGTAATGTTGCTCTCTAATCACCATCCCCATATTTATTTACTGTTTCCCTGGTGTATAGTGGCACACTTCACCTTCCGACTGAAATCACTATAATATATTTGCCTTTCCCTGGTGTCTAGTGGCACCCTTCACCCTCCAATTGCTGTCCCCATGATATGTTTGTCTTTCCCTGGTGTCTAATCTCCACACAAACAGATGACTGAATACCTTTTATTGGACCAAAAGAGTTTTTACAAAACAAAACCGGTGATTTAATGTCTGTTTTATGTATATACAGGCCCCCCATTGCTGTCCTTTTATGTATGCAATGTTGCCTCCGATCGCCATCCCCATATTTATTTACTGTTTCCCTGGTTTCTAGTGGCACCCCCATCCTCTGATCACCATTCCTGTAATACCTTTTGTCCTTCCCTGGTGTTTGGTGGCACCCCCCACCCTCTGATCACTGTCCTGGTAATGTTTTTGTCTTTCCATGGTGTCTAGTGGCACCCCTCACCTTCCAATCACCATCTGGTCATGTTTTTGTCTTTCCCTGGTGTCTAGTGGCATCCCACCTACTGATTGCTGTCCCCATAATGTTTTTGTCTTTCCCTGGTGTCTAGTGGCACCCTCAACCTCCGATTACCATCCCCGTAATGTTTTTGTCTTTCCCTGGTGTCTAGTGGAACACCCCACCCTCCAATCACCATCCCAGTCTGATATAAAGAAAACCGTCAATCTCGGTTTTTTTTTAAACCCTGTAAAAAAGAAAACCAAACATCAATGTCTGTTGCATCATTAGTTCCCTCACCCAACCCTCTCACTCAGCACCCACACACCCCCACACATACCCAAGCCCTTGCTTACTCACTGGGGGTCCAATGCCATAATCCTCTATGGACCGCAGATACATCTTCACTCTTCAAAGCTGGACCACGAACTGAGGAAATCAAGTATGCTTTTCAATGTATTTCAATGGGGTTTTGAACTTAGTGGCATAAATTGGCCATTTCTGAATATTTTTGCCCCAAATTTTCAATATGCCTTTTTTGGGACCCCACCTGATGAACAATGGCAGTGAAATTGGGCAAATCTGTTCCCAAAAGGTGATTTCACAATCACTGTGTGAAATCAAATTTTAGGCAGGAGCTGAACATTTTCTCCACCCTTGTTTATGAGATGGGGTCATAAGGAGATTATGTTTAAAATCTGGCATAAAAAATATTAAAAAACAACAAAGTTATGAGCCTAGGTTGAAATTTGCAAACACAGGCTCGTAACTTTGGTAATTTTCAATATTTTTACCCCACATTTTCAACATTGCTATTTCATCACAGCACCTTATAAATGAGATAACTGTCGATTTTCAGATCCTGGCCAAAATGTGTTTTCGCGTCCCAAAAGGTGATTTCGTGGCTGCTGCGTGAAATCATCTTTCCAGCAGGAGTTGAACATTTTCTCTGCACTTGTTCAAGAGCTGGGGTCATAAGAAGGTTATGTTGAAAATTCAGGGTAAAAATGTGAAAAAACAACTAAGCTATGAGGAAACAAATGGTTCCAACATTTACTCATAACTCTATATTTTGCAGATTTTGGCCCCTGATACATACATACACCTCTAATCATGGCAGGTGTCATTTTTCAAATCTTCTCCAAAACTTGCTGCCACAGTTGCACAGCCAAATCACTGTTTGGATGGAATTTTACAAAATTCACCTGTCTTGATCATAATATCAGATCATAAAAATACTGCTGGATATTTGGGGTCAAAATGTGGGCACAAACTTGAAAGTAGATATTGCCTCTCAACTGCCCTATCCTGGGTAATTACAGTCTAACGATGGTCAAACCAGGACACCACTGAAAATGAGATATTAAATCTCAACTGCTCTATCCTGGGTAAATATATAGTAAAATAAGATACTGCATTTCACCTTCTCTATCCTGGGTAAAAATGTAGTAAGAAATGTGTACAAGCAAGACTGGTACAACAGAATACCAGTGGCAAACATTCAGCATTGACAAATGCTTGTTTTTTGTTGTTCTAAAACCTTCAAGATAAAACAAGAAACTTAATGGACAGCAATAACAGCTAAACTAGAATAAAAAAGAAGAAACACTCAAAAGTAAAATTAGTGTGGTGCTCTTCTCTTTCATCATTTGTTGTTTAAGTATGCGTGTTACGCTCTTTATTTATCCCTTTCTATGAGTTTGTTAATATGCTATGTATCAGAGAAACTAATGCTTGCTTTCCTCTTAGTTACTTGGATTTTTTTTTTTTTTTTTGATTTGTTTAACCAGGAGTAGCACACTAAGCCGAAAGCTTGTTTACAGGTGTGACCTGGGAGCATAGGGAAGTTAAGTGACTTGCTCAGGGTCACACAGCATGCAAGTGGGGGCTGTGGGATTCAAACCCAGGTCTCCAGATTTGCAGCTCAGATCCTTAAACCACTGTGCTAGGATTAAGGAGGGATAGGTGCTGAGGGGGAATGGAGGAACCCAATTACCATACCTCTTTTAGAGAACAATCACCAGAAGGCCCTTATTGGGGCCTCTCTCCCATATAGAGAGAGAGACAACCTTTCTGGCCCACCTTGTCATTCTCCAGACTCTGACTAACTGGGTGCCCAAGTCACTCTATACATTTCCTACAGGGCCCAGAGTGCAGCTTGCTTTTCTACTGTCATGCTATAATTAATGGGCTTCCCTTTTTCCCATTGGGAAACCATGGCGTAATTTGCCGTTATAAAGGAGCATTTATAACGGCAAACACGTGCATGGTTTTCCCTACACTGCGCGTGCTCGAACTCCTCACTCGCTGTGTCCTTCCCGAACAGGAAACCCTTCCCCTACCGCAAATCCACCATGGAGAGAAACTGCCAAGAACACTCAGCAGTAAGTCATTTTTAAAATTATTTCAAATGTTCCACATGGCTACCGGATGGACCACCATGACAATATTTTAAATAAAGTGAAAGCGGACCTCACGTGCTGAAGTAACCTGACTGCGCCGGCACAGCAGTCTTTTTTTATTTTATATAATTGCTGAGGCGAAAAAAAGAAGCCCAACAATTATATAATTGAATAGTGGTCTCGGTAACTGATTACACACACCCTCGGGCTTTGATGCTATGCATAAACCCCTCAGGTGTGTGTAAATTCTCATTACACCCCGAGACCCATACTTTATCCTATATGTCATTCACAATTTGGGAAATTTATGGATACATTGAATAAAATTCAGTTGTGCAACTCAAAACCTTAAGTGCTTTACTGGCAAGTGGTTTGGATGTTGATGTTAGCAAGTAACCTACCATGTTTACCCCTGGAGGAAGGAATGCCATATACGGAATTGTGACACATGCCAGTATGGGGCCCAAGTCCGAAGACACCGCAGAAGCAGATTATTTTAAAGAAAAAGTGGAAGCCTAGCTAAAATTTGAAGGGAATTCCCTCCCCAAGATATAAAGGATTTGTATAAATCAGACTTTGCAAACCCCTCAGACCAACTTCCAGCCTGGCTCACTGCCTTGAGCTCAAGTCAAGAGCCTGGATTTTACCAGCGACTGAAACCCTTTTCAGGAGGAAGCCTGTGTCTCCTTCAGAAGATGGTTTTGACTCATAACTGGGCCAAACCACTACCATGATCCAGACACTTATTATTCTGAAACAGAAGAACAAAGGCGCTTATGTGAAAGTTTGTGCGGACCTGCAATGGATGCCATTACTGCTTTATAAGCTACTTGACCTGCTGCCACTGTGCAAATCTACCTTGAAGGAATGTTTGGAAGTACGGACAATGGGGCCTGTGTTCTAAGAAAAATACAAGGGACAGTGCAAAAGGAAGGTAACGCCCATTTGTTTATACTAGAACAGTTGATGCAGAGAGCCTACTTCAGGGGAGAAGTGACTGCCCAAAACATGAATGAAACGTGCCTGTAAAAAGTTCTTGAAAGGAGCTGGATGCTCAGAAATGCTACTTATAATATTGAGATGGGAAAAATGCCTAAGTAATCCTTCTTCATATGGTGAATTGGTTCAAGAGGTCTGAGAGAAAGAGAACCAAGAAGCAGTAAAAGACTCAGTGACAGCATCTCTCAAAAGGATGAAGACTCAACATTTCAGTACCTCCTTGAGGTGGGACTCTAATGTAAATGAGGACCTGCAAAGACAACTGAAAGATTTGACTGAACAGATGGCAGCCATATGTATTGGCCATAAACTCAATCCAAACCCAAAGATTCTTCATACCCTCTGGGTTGGAGGCAGAACCAGAGATGAAACAGTGCACCCACATCAATGGAAAAGAAGACATCAGCTAACCGAGCAGGTAGCTTTTGTTACAAATGCGGTGAGAATGGACACACTAAGAAAGAGTGCAACAAAGCTGAAAATGAGCAAATGGTGGTAAGGAAGCTCTTAAAGGAAAAGCACTACCAGGGGAAACTTCAAAGGAGTCCAGTAACAGAGCAGATTGGGACCCCAGAACATGACTGTTTCATGAAACAAACAGCAACTATTGCATAGTATACAGTGGAACTCTGTTATGCACTGAATTTCACACCTGGAATATAGAGCACTGTGCATGGGTCTCCATACACAGAGCTGTGTCTGAATTGAGAGGTTGCTGTGGCAACCAGAGACCTTAAAAACATAGCTCGAGAGGTCCCTTGGTTGTCACGGCAACCTCGAGATTCAGACACAGGCTTTTCTCTGAATGGATGACCATACACAGTCTTTTATAGTATATGGTTTTCTATACACAGAGACTGAGTCTGTTTCTTTCTGAATTGCATTTATTGAAACGATAAAATCATGGTCGAACTCCAGCTTTAAAAAAAAGAAACTTTTTAAACAGTGAAACAGAAATTGCTTAGCGTTTGTTTTCCTTGCTGTGCTGCTCACAGCATTAGGTTAAAATAAAAACTCACTTAAAGTTGTCTTCTTACTCTCTGCAACCCAGATTCCTGTGTCGCAGATGAATTTAAAAAAAGCACACCAGAACTGCTGTTTTTAACATAGTAACAAAGTAACACAGCAGTTGACGGCAGATAAAGATCTTTAGGCCCACCTAGTCTGCCCATTTTCCCTGTCTATATCAGCGGCCGCTGACCCTTCTTGGTCATTGGCTTTTGCCTTTCATTCCCACTTCTGGGGTTCCCTTATGCCTGTCCCATGCATGCTTGAACTCCCCCACTGTGCTGGCTCCCACCACCTCTTGGGGTAGTTTATTCCATGCATATATCCCCCTTTCTGTGAAGAAAAGCTTCCTCACATTCTCCTTTATCTCACCTCCCTCTAATTTCATATTATGCCTCCTTGTCCTTGTACAACTCCTATACTAAAAGATGTCACCCACCTGGACTTTGTTCAAACCCTTAAGATACTAGAAGGTTTCAATCATATCACCCCACTCCTGCCTCTCCTCCAGTGTATACACATTGAAGTCTTTCAGACTCTACTCATATGTCTTCTGGTGTAAGCCCCTTACCATCTTAGTTGCCCTTCTCTGGACTGCCTCCACCTTGTCTATGACTTTGTGACCTCCAGAACTGTACTCTGTACTCCAGATGAGGCCTCACCAGTGTTTTGTACAGTGGCATCACCACCTCCCTACTTCTGCTAGTAATACCCCTTCCTATGCACCCTAACATCCCACTGGCCCTCTCCACCACCTTGTAACATTGTTTGGCCATCTTTAGGTCATTTGAGATGATTATCCCTAGATCTCTTTCTTTCCTGGCGACTGTTAGCAACTCCTCCCCTCCCCATCCTGTAACTCTTCACAGGGTTTCTGCACACCAGGTGCATAATTTTACACTTCTTTGTGCTGAAATCATTTTAATTGCCGTATTTTGGAAATCTTTCTAGCTTACCTGGGTCCCTCATTCTTTCAAACCCCTAGGGAGTGTCTACCCTTTTGCAGATCTTGGTGTCAACTGCAAATAGGCAAACCTTCCTCTCCAGCCCTTTTGAAATGTCATTAATGAAGACATTGAAAAGAACTGGCCCCAGGACTGATCCTTGCAGCACCCCACTGGACACCCCCTCTTTCTTCAGATTTAATCCCATTTACCACCACCCATTGCTTTCTGTCCCTCAACCAAAGTTAACAGTTCCTAGTAACAGTTTAATCAGTGCAACAAGCAGTGAATATGGTATGGGGTGACAGCATGTGCAATTGAACAGTGGGAGGTCCTCAGTTTGATCAGAAAAACAGTCAGAAAAACTATTTGGAAACACCATGGCTACCATGTATGCTGCACTTGTTACCTCTGTCAGATGAACAGATTTTAAAATCTTCTCAGAGTGCTAATGATGGCAGCTGTGGCTCCAGCTTGACAGCCGCATGGATGCATTCCATTCTGTTTAGCTGTAGTAGTGACATTGCTAGTATAGTACAACAATTTTGTGATGTCACTAATGAAGCACAACAGTGCTGTTCTGGGCATGGATTATACACATTAGGGGTGTAACCACTTGTTACCCAGGGTTACTAGAATCCCAGTAAGACCTAGTGGTAGGTAGGGAAGGCAACTTGTGAAACTCCAGTTAAATGGGTTTCACACTGTCTCCCTGAGAGATGACATCACCATAGAACTGTCGCAGCTGCATAAGCCACATTGGAATCTGCAGCAGAGGGAGTGAGATAGAAGGTTGGGAGTTTTCAAAGTCAGTTTTCTGTTTACCTCCTTGGGAGAAGGAAGTGTCTTTTGTTTACCTTCTGTGTGAGAAGATCAGTGTCCAGTTTCAAGTGGTGGAGACCGCTGTCCAGGTCTCAGTGCCCCCCTCCCTCCGGGGGGGGGGAGAGTAAAGTATCTCTCTGTGGATTCCAGGGCAATCCCCAATGTTCTCTAAAGGAAGAAAGCTGCCTTTTACAGTTTCTATTTGGTCTTAAAAGTGGAAGAATTAGTACTTCGCCTGTGGGGCACCTGCAACGAAAGGGTGAGTGTCTTGCTCTAATTTGAGAGGGCAAACAATGTGTTTCTTCAGTTTGGAAAATGTGAAGAAGTATGGGATTTGGACTACTATTTGGGAGGCCTATAGTACTAGGACAAACAAATGGAGTAGTGTCAAAATCTAAAGTCTGTATGAATTCAAGTAATGTTGTAGAGGGGGTGCTACAGTCCATCCACTGTTTAATCTACATTTCGAAATTTTAGTTTCTCCAGAGAAATGGCCGGGTATGGGCTGTGGGAGCTGGAGGTGGGCAAACCCCCCATCTTTAGTAACCAGGTCCACCTCTACAGATTTCTGCTGTGATTGCTACTTGCCTCATGCGCCTGGCCAGTGATGAGGTAGGTACCCAGACGTGGGTCGCAAATTGAAAATCTCTAGGAGTCGCGAGACTCTAAGTGGTGGAGCCACAACTTGGGGAAAAGAATTCTCCTGTTTGATGGGAGTCAGAAGAAGTAAGAAAACAAATCTCTAGGAGTCGAGATTCTAAGTGGTGTGGGGAGCCACAACAAGTAAATGGGTTCATTCTTTAAATGGACCATCAGTCAAGTGGCCAGCAGGGGAGCCGGGCCAGTCGGGCTGTGTATCCAAAGCACATGCAGGTCCGGGCTGTGTGCCTGGTGGGTCCAGAGCCTGAAAACAGTAGAAATGGGTTCATTCTTTAAGTGGACCGCCTTGTAGTCTCTGATCTGCATTATCAGTAAACATAGCTCCTTGGGGGTCCATCTATGCTTTGTTGGGTTCAGCTAGTTATGAATAAAAGTCACACTGAAAAATCCCAATCCTGGTTCTGGATATTACAGTTATTGCTTCCTGTAGTCGGATTTACTTGGGTGCCCCTGTGCAGAGTAGCCAAACCTAGTTCCCCTTGTGCCAGGTAACCTCATCCTCCCCGAACCCAGGTCCCCACCAGGTATTGCTGCCAACGCCAACAGCATGCCACCTGTCATTTTAGTAAAAAGGCAGGGGTGAGGGGTTACAAAATGGAGGCACCACTATGGATTTGTTCAGGAAGGAAGGTGCTTAGGCAAGGGGGCTAGCGTTTTGGCTATCTGGCAGTGGATAGCCCAAAAATCTGAAGCAATTTCCCTAGTGTGTTGCTGTGTGCTGTGAATCTTGTGCTGCTGTTTAAAAAATGCCAACTGTTTACCAAGGAGCTGTAAAGCCAAAGAGTGTGCCCTTGTCCTGCATCAAAATTGTTTATAGCATTATTGTCAGCTTTTAAAGTGAATTCTGTGAGGAAAAGTGTGGAAAACTAGGGGTAGCAACAGAGAAATGGTGCCCTGGATGTTTGAAATGTTTTTAAAATGATTTCTGTGAAGGAAAGTGTGGAAAACTAGGGGTAGCAACAGGAAAATTATGCCCTGGACGTTGGAAATGTTTTCTGTGTAAATGGAGAGACTGCAGAGTTAATGGCAATGTTGCATGGTTGAAATGGGCTCCCGCCGTGGAGTCAGTTGAAAAAAAAAAAAAGTGTGCATTTTACAGTATAAATTTTCCTGCTCGACGATCGCCGTGAGGAGAAGAGCCCTCGTGAGGAAGAAGAGGCTCATTTGCATGGCATCGTGTGGTTGGTCAGATTGCCATTAGTCCCGACCCTCAGCCAGCTCTTCTGAGACTGCCTCAGCATTCGAGAGGGAGACAGAGAGTAGTGCGTGTACTGGCAGTGGAGGAGCTTCATGGAGTATTCAAAGCGCTGTAAGCATTTAAAAAAGTGACTTTTTAGTTTAAAATCGGGCTCAACCCGCAAATCAATCGTGGAAATAGCGATTTTGGTGTTGAAAACGACGATCGCTGAGACTGCCCGCCCGTTTGTGTTCAGAGGCCTTAAAAAACTGTCTGCAGGCCATTTTACCCCATCGCAGCAAGTTGCTACTAATAACAGTGAGTAAATCTTCATAAAACTGCTCAATCAGTGATTTTCAGTAATGCCATATAAAATGTGTGTGCAGCAGTGTAGTCGCTTTGCAGGTAATGACTGTGTGAAGTCCTGCCAGCAAGTGCAAGTCTGTAAAGCCATTGAATGTGTGCATGGAAGTGAAAATAGCCTCAGTTTAAAGTCTGCAGCCAGAGAGAGACTGTGGGTTGTAGTAAAATGCAACACTAGTAGAAGTAGGCAATCCTGTGCTGAAACCTGAAGCCTTTAAGGGACTGTAAATAAAATGAATGTTACCAGCTTGTGAAAAGTCCAAGGAAAATCCTGTACATGTGTGTAAAGTCAGAACAGAGCAAGTTGTGCAGTTTGAGTAAAAGTTATCAGTAGCTGGTGTAAATCGGGTGCACAGTGGCTTGACCCAGATTCTAAATGTTGGTGCACAGGGGTGCTGCAGCCGCCATTACAGGGTGGGGTAGTAAAGTAAACACAGCAGCAGAGGAGCCATTTTAAAGCTACAGAGTGTGTTCATTAAAGTAGGACTTTCAGTTATAGTGAACTTTTGTTTATTTTTCTACAGTTATGGCCTCAGGACCAGCTCGTTACCCGGATCATGCCCGGGTTGCAGTAACAGCAGCAGTAAATAGACTAAGAGATATTGAAAAGTGGTGCTATGGAGGGCAACTGCCTCCTGATGTGGCACTTCCTAATTATCCAGTGCGTGTATGCCAAATATGCTTGAGTGCTGGAAGGGATGTCTTTATGATTCCTCACTGTGCTGGATGCCTTCAAAAATATGGCTTGTATAAAGCGCCTCCAATTCGTTTGGCTCCCACATGGACAAAAATTCAGGAATCTGCAGTTGGCAGCACACAGCACCAGGTGGAGCCTGTGGAGGAAGGTCCCTCGGGGGAGTGTGGCACAAAGCTAGAGGGTGCAGAGTTAGAGACTAAACCTGAAGTTGAAGTTTTGGATGCTGTATCTCAGAAGGAAAGTTCGGATAAAGCATCAATAGACCCCTGGGTGGGGGGGCCTAGCCCAAGTCTCTTAGGTGAAGATGAGATGCGGGAGGCCTTTGAATGGGAGGTGTCGACCTCTGCGCCTAGTGATGACTGGATAGTCTCAGGGGTGAGAACGACTGCTCACTCCTGGGCTCAGATCCTCAGTGAAGAGGAAGATGAGGGGGAACCTATGTGGCCTTGTGAGAAAGGAATGGGTACACAGCCTCAAGATCTTGCCTCAGAGGAATGTATTGAAGAAGGTGGTGATGCCACTGCCCTGGCTTTACAAGAAGAAGAAGTCAGGGATCCGTTTTTAATTTCTTTGAGGATGCGGTTGGCAGAACCAGGACTGGCCACCTCAAGCCAGGCCAGCGGTCTTAGATTGACCAAAGCAAGTAAAGAGAGAGACTGGTTCAGAAAGGCAAATGAGATCTATGGTATGACCTTTCCTACCTTTCCTCGGAGAGTCTGGGAGGAGATTGAGGACTGCAGGAAATCCTGGATCTGGGATGAAGCAATGAAAATGTGCATCCTGGGGCCAACCAGCATGTAAAGAATAGACTGTTCCACGAAAAGTATACGCAGTGGAAGAGAGGCAGGACACTGTTTATGGACAGAATGAGAATAGTGGACAGAGAGGGACGTGAAATCTCCCACTGTGTGAGTTATGTGCGCCCAGACGGGTTAATTATTCAAGCCCCTGATCCCCGGTACTATTGGCCTCAGTGCAAGGACCTCCCAGTAATTAAGCCCGTGCCTACAAAATGGAGAGCCGAGCAGTGGTAGTCAATACTGCCACACCAGACTGTGAAGTGCCCTTATTGATCCGCCAATATGAATAACCAAGGACTCAGGTGCTCCACATTCATCAGTCTACAGTGTACTGTCCTGTTCAGCAACCATCTACTGGCCCACCAGATGACTTCAGATCCAGAGAGGACACCAGCCCAGCTGTTTCCTGTTCATTGCCTGGTAATCGGATGACGTCGGACCAGCTGTTTTTTCTTTTTGTTCCTGTTCTAAGCTTCCTTCTCCAGAGATGACATCAGCCCAGCTGTTTCCAGATGTGCCCTCCTGTGGTTCCCGGAAGATGTCCGCCCAGCTGTATCAGAAGAAATGCTGCCAAGGAGAGTCTTCAGCCACGGACCAGGTTCGTGCAGATTCTTTTACTACAAATGGCTGGTAAGTCCGAAACCTTTTCTATCTTTATGACATTGCATTACACACCCTACACTACAGACTTCAAAAATGTGTGAACTGTCTGCAAAGACTCTTCCCTTCGGGACTTTGGCCTTTTAGAACTGTGCTTCACAGGGCTCCAGCCCAGGAGAGACTCTTTATTGGACTAGCCTTCGGGCCTTGTGGTCACTAGTTGGGACTTTTAGGGCACTCCATCCCCCCAAATGTGTATTGTAAATAATGTCATTATTGTACTCTAATGTAAATGCTGTTTTTCCACCTTTTTCTAAAAAAATCTTTTTGGGATTATTCAGTGTTTTTGTGTGGTAGGGGTTGTTTAGGTAGACTGTATGCAGATTAGGAGTGTGTTTTGTCTTTCTTTCTCTTACAGGTGTTCCTGGGAAGACAGAAGAGAAGACAAGAAGAGGAGGAGGGGCTCATCGGAGTTCCTCATCAGTGCTTTATTGTGTAGAAATCTAAAGTACTGTGTTGTTATTGTTATGGTTGTTACTGTATTAACCCTTTTCCTTCCACAGGTGTGGTTGTGGGGGTAGGGAGGAGGCAGTAAATTGGTATTTTAATAGTGTGGTTGCAGGTTGCCCAAGGTCGGGGAGGTCCCCGGGTTTTGTTTTTGTTTTGGAATGTTATGTTAGAGGCAGATAGGTTTTCCCTAGAGGGTTAGCGGGGGATGGACAGGCTGTGGCCCTGACCTGCAGTAGGGACCACAGTGCTGATCTATCAGGGCTATGCCCTGGATGGTTCTACCAGAACCACTGGGTGTCCATAGTAAGTGGATAGTGTAGAGGCTGATATGTCAGCTACAGGCCTCTAGGCCCTTAGTGTTGCCTGCCTGTGCTTGCACATGGTAGGAGGGGGCCTGATCACCCCCCTTCGCAGGTAGCACATAGGGTGGGATGGCCTAAGGCCGGGTGCATAATGACTGGGGACAGTCATTTTCCTGGTCAAGGGCGCAGTGTAACCCCTTGTTACCCGGGGTTACTAGAATCCCAGTAAGACCTAGTCGTAGGCAGGGAAGGCAGCTTGTGAAACTCCAGTTAAATGGGTTTCACACTGTCTCACTCTGTTCTCAGTCTCAGCTGAGACTGAGAGAGGACATCACCATAGAACTGTCGCAGCTGCATAAGCCACATTGGAATCTGCAGCAGAGGGAGTGAGATAGAATGTTGGGAGTTTTCAAAGTCAGTTTTCTGCTTACCTCCTTGGGAGAAGGAAGTGTCTTTTGTTTACCTTCTGTGTGAGAAGATCAGTGTCCAGTTTCAAGTGGTGGAAACCACTGTCCAGGTCTCAGTGCCCCCCCTCCCTCCGGGGGTGGGGGGGGATTAAAGTATCTCTCTGTGGATTCCAGGGGCAATTTCCTAATGTCTGCTAAAGGAAGAAAGCTGCCTTTTTTACAGTTTCTATTTGGTCTTAAAAGTGGAAGAATTAGTACTTCGCCTGTGGGGCACCTGCAACGAAAGGGTGAGTGTTTCGCTCTAATTTGAGAGGGCAAACAATGTGTTTCTTCAGTTTGGAAAATGTGAAGAAGTATGGGATTTGGACTACTATTTGGGAGGCCTATAGTACTAGGACAAACAAACGGAGTAGTGTCAAAATTTAAAGTCTGTATGAATTCAAGTAATGTTGTAGAGGGGGTGCTACAGTCCATCCACCGTTTAATCTACATTTCGAAATTTTAGTTTCTCCAGAGAAATGGCCGGGTATGGACTGTGGGAGCTGGAGGTGGGCAAACCCCCCATCTTTAGTAACCAGGTCCACCTCAATGGATTTCTGCTGTGATTGCTACTTGCCTCATGCACCTGGCCAGTGATGAGGTAGGTACCCAGACGTGGGTCGCAAATTGGAAAATCTCTCTAGGAGTCGCAGACTCTAAGTGGTGTGGGGAGCCACAACTTGGGAAAAGAATTCTCCTTGTTTGATGGGAGTCAGAAGAAGTAAGAAAACAAATCTCTCTAGGAGTTGCAGACTCTAAGTGGTGTGGGGAGCCACAACAAGTAAATGGGTTCATTCTTTAAATGGACCGTCAGTCAAGTGGCCGGCAGGGGAGCCCGGGCCAGTCGGGCTGTGTATCCAAAGCGCATGCAAGTCCGGGCTATGTGCCTGATGGGTCCAGAGCCTGAAAACAGTAGAAATGGGTTCATTCTTTAAGTGGACCGCCTTGTAGTCTCTAATCTGCATTATAGGTAAACATAGCCTCTTGGGGGTCCATCTATGCTTTGTTGTGTTCAGCTAGTTATGAATAAAAGTCACACTGAAAAATCCCAATCCTGGTTCTGGACATTACAGTTATTACTTCCTGTAGTCAGATTTACTTGGGTGCCCTGTGCAGAGTAGCCAAACCTAGGTCCCCTTGTGCCAGGTAACCTCATCCTCCCCGAACCCAGGTCCCCACCAGGTATTGCTGCCAACGCCAACAGCATGCCACCCGTCATTTTAGTAAAAAGGCAGGGGTGAGGGGGTTACAGGGACAAACCATACACTATGGGCCCTATGTATGAATGTGCCGAGTGCCTACGTGCTGCTCATCTGTGGTACATTGCCACCCCACACCCGTTGCGCCCCCTGCACGGGATGCACAAAAGGGGCATGTGGCCCATATGCACCCAATCCCCCAGCCACTTGAACAGCAACATGCCAGAGGCAGGCGAGGGGTGGGCTAGGGGCATGCCTGCACTTTGTGCCACGCACAAAGGCACGTAGTACAGCTCACAGGGTGACATAATGGCAAGCAGTTTATGGCAGCTGGGACCCTGCTGTAACCCACTGCATGCCCCCACAGACTATACCCACCAGTCACAGCGGGACCAGGACCCAACCCTCCGTGCTTCCCCAGCCCACTAGCAGATGGTAGGGGCTGTGGCAGCTGAATGGGTGAGTGTCTGTACGAAGGACCACAAGGGTCCCAATGTGGTGGATCCGCACCCTCGATAGTGCACCCGACCACCCAGAACCAGTGAGCCACACATCCCTCCCAACCACTCACAGGAATGGCAGGTCCCCTCGTAGGTAGAGCTCACCCCCCCACACATGTATGCCTGGTCCCCATCACTGTGTAGGAACCCCACCACCACCACACATCGGTGCCCTGTCCCAATGTATGGGTACCCCCACTGCACACACATCAGAACCCTGTCCCCAAGGTGGCTGTACCTCCCAACTGAGCCCTGTTGTACATGGCCCAGCACTGTACTTGACATCTGAACCCCCCATGACCCCAGTACCTGGCTTCCCTGGCCCTCATTGGTGAACAGTGGTTCTCTCCACCTCCCTGTGGCACCAACAACACCCTTCATCCCCCGTACCTGAATGTTGTTGTGTCGCAGCTCTGGACGGCCAGCAGCACAGCCCTCTTCACATCTCCATGGCTGCCAGCTGTCCAACTTATACTGGGAGTGCACAGCCTATATATAGGGGCATGCTCCCAGCATCGGCTGGGGAGGGCTGTGCCACTGGCCATCCTGAGCCACAGCACTGACAGTCAGGTATGGGGTGGGCAGGGTAGTCTGTGCCACGAATGGGTGGGGGTCCACTGGCCACCAAATGTATTGCCAAGGTATTGGGTCAGGGGTCAGGTATTTCTGGACAGGGGCATATGTGTGTGTGGGGGGGATTAGTCCTCTATGTATGAGGTTGGTTTCAGTACAGATGACGTTGCGGGGATGTGGACTTGTTTTGGGGATCAGTATGTGTGATGGAGGTGGGGGTCTGTTTATGGCATACAGGGATCAGGCATGGATGTGTTGGGGAAGGGGGTGCTTTAGGGAATTTGGGGATGGGACTGCAAAGTGTTGGAGGATTGCCTCAGTCGGGGATAGGACATGCATGGGTGGGTGGGGGTTTGTGTACTGTACAACATGGTCGGGGCAGACGAGTGATGGGGGAGCTCTGCGTATTGTACAAGGTGGTTGGGGCTGAAGTGTGCAGCATGCAGTACTCCAGAGGCTTGGCCAGGGGTCCTCCTGCCAATGGGGCATGGCTGCATGGGTCCGGGTGCCTGCGTTGACTATTCACGCACCCAGACTTGTGCCTTGCAGCACAAGTGGTCCACTATGGGACCCAGGACGGGCATCCCATTGGATGCCTGCCTAGGCCTGCTACACCGCCCTGGCCATCTTACACAGTCCTGTGCATCAGGGGTGCAGAGCCGAGGACGGGTGCCCCGTGGGTGCATACAATAGTGCATACCTTGCACCGTGCACCCTGCACCTGTCCGGGGCCATGGAGCTACACAGGTCAGATAAGCACCTTCAGTGCATATTTTCAGTATTTCCTGTTCCTTCGTGCATAGTTCCCTATATGCTTGTTGTGCTGCAGTAGTGATATCATTATGCTGCTGTGCTGTAGTACTGCGACACAACAACTTCGAATGCTTGCTGCCACACTGCAACTTTCATCTATCCAATCAAGCTGGAAGCTGTCTTTTTTAAACTTAAACTTAGAGAAAAAGCTGCAGCACTTTGAATAAGTAATTTGAGCCCAACATCAACCCTTAAGTGCCCCCACCTCTACTGGCATGGACACCCATACACTGTAAATTATAATGTATGAATATCCATACACAGATAAGCCCGTGTCTTCATCTCAAGTTTTCTATGATGACTAGAGAACCTCTTAAGCCTCGCTTTTGAAGTTTATGGATGCCAACGAAAACGCATGATACAGACACAGGCTTGTTGTATATAGCTCTCTGTACATATCCTCTATATGTTGTGACAAAGACTTTACAACAGGTATTCCCTAAGGATTGATTGGACTGCCTGCCAAGGTCACCATCAAAGATGAAAGAGTAAACTGCACAGCTCTGCTGGACAGCAGATCTGAAGTAATGACTGAGCTCAAAGACTGGTATCAGAGACATTTGCAGTACTTGCATTTTCACCCCCCTGCAAGGCCATGGAAGTCAGCAACACCATAGAGGTGGGTAGTATGTAGGCCACAGAGAAAATATTAGGATTTTCAATGTAAATAAGACCCTTATAAAGTTAGAGAAGAATTACAGCTTAACAAATATATATATTTTCCTTCCTTAATAATTGGCCTTACTAAATAGCTCTAGGAACTAGATCAGGGTGGACAGTGGACATGGCCTATCTGGATTTCAGCAAGGCTTTTGACACCATTCCAGACAGAAGACTAGTCAGCAAACTTGGTAGCTCAGGAGTGGGTTCAAAAGTTGTAAACTGGGTAAGGACTGGTTAGGGGATAGGCGATAGAGGGTGCTGGAAATTGGAGTTTACTCTGAGGAAGGGAGGGTGACCAGTGGGGTGCCTCAGAGATCATTGCTGGGACTGGTCTTCTTTAATGTCTTTGAAAGTGACATTACAGAGGAGCTGGAAGGGAAGGTGTGGCTGTTTTTGGATGACACCAAAATCTGCAATACGGTGGACACTCTGGGAGGGGTGGAAAGGATGAGCAGAAACATGAGAAAAACAGAGGAGTGGTGAGGGGTACGGCAGCTGGGTTCACTGTGAAAAAGTGCAAAATAATGCACTTAGGACACAGAAAACCAAGGGTGGGGTACAAAATGGGTAAAGTGGTATTGAAGATCACCAAGCAGGAGAGAGATCTGGGGGTATTCAGATCAGGTGACCTAAAGGTGGCCAGGGAGTGTGACAAGGCAGTAGGGAGGGCTAGTGGGATGCTGGGGTGCACAGGGAGGGAGGGAAGTGGTATTTTCTATATAAATCACTGGTAAGATCCTACTTGGAGTACTGTGTCCAGTTCTGGAGACCACATCTCTGGAAGGACATAGACAGAGTGGAGGCGGTCCAGAGGAAGGGAACTAAAACGGTGCAGGGTCTGCATCAAAAGCCCTATAAGGAGAGGCTAAAGGACCTCAATACATACCCCCTGCAACAGAGGAGGGAGAGAAGGGATATGATAGCAACTTCTAAATACCTCACAGGGATAAATAATGTTCAGAAGGGAAGTACAGTACTTTTCAGAAAAAGAACAAGGGGACATGCTATGAAGCTGGAGTGGGGTAGATTCAGGAGAGATGTGAGGAAGTACTTCTTCATAGAAAGAGTGTTGGATTTCTGGAACAGCCTTGCAGCAGAGGTGGTGGGGGTGAAAACAGTGATGGGGTTCAAGAATGCATAGGATAAGCACAAGGAAATCATAGTGGAAGGAATGAGGGGGAGAGCTGTAGATTGGGCACAGTCTGCGGTAATGGTGTAGGTTGGGAGAAATGGACAGATTGGATAGGCCAAGTGGTCCTTGTCTGCCATCAAATTCTGTATTTGTATGCATATAATAATGTAGTCCAAAGTTTAGAACATAGGAATGTTATATACAGTGGGTAGGTACCATACATAGCACAGATCAGGCAGCAGGCATTACATATTTCATCCTAAATAGGGAGATACGAAACACACCTTTCCTTATTTGATTCCCAGGTCAATTTATCAGGCACCTACTAATTTTCCACAGCTATCCACCTTCACCTTTCCCCTGTAGTCCTGGCACCTCTAGCCATCCACACCCTCCCAAAGGGACAGATTTTCCTATGGACTTAAATCTGACAGCAGGGGCAACCATTCCTTGTTAAAACGTTGCAGCCTATCTTTAACCAGTAATGTAAGTCATTCCAGTGCCAGTGTCTGAAGAACCAAGGTACACCACTGCTGTACCATGGGAACCACATGTGAGACCCAAGTATCTTGGATACAGTGTCGGGCCAAAATGAGTAACACCCGTATCCATCTGGGAAGAGGTTCCCAGTCTCCCTCATCAGTTTCCTCCACTCCAAACAGACACATCAGTGGGCCCACCTGTAGGTCTCTTTCACCCATTCTTCCCACTTCCAAGGCCACTGCCCTCCAGAAACCCTGCAAAACCCTGCACTCCCAAAAGTAATGGTCCCCAACTCCTCCTCACACCATCCACACTGAGGTGAGACAGCCTGATGATACTTATGCACTATTGTAGGAGGGCAATATAACCTATAGAGAAATTTATAAAAAGCCTCTTTGAACTTGTTGCAAACCATGAGACCCATTTGTATAGACAGCACCATGGCCCAGTTTTGCTCCAGTATCGAGCACCCTAAGTCTCACTCCCAGAGACACCTTACCCTACTAGACAGGTCCAGAAAGCAACCCCTACTCTCCCTCATTACTTTCCTGACAAAGCCCTTAGCATCTCCAGCCACCGACATAATCAGAGATTCAATTCTTTGCATCTCCTGTCTGCCATCTCCTTTCCTATCCAGCCCTGAGATATAGGCTCTGACATGGAAATATCGGAACAAATGACTGCTCTCTAGGCCCAAACCCTGCCTCATGGTCATGAAGGGGAGGATATTATCCCCTTCACAGACATGCCCCAAGCTTCTTGCCCCCTTCTGTTCCCTCAACCTGAGCCCAGGGTCCTCCCACCCTGGTAGAAAAAAGGGATTCCTGGCAACAGACACCAATAGGGTATCTACAGCACCAACCCCTTGCAACTTTTTAAACTTCTCCCAGCTTTCCAGTGTTGCCAAAGTCAGAGGGTTTTTCCCATCTTGTGCCCTGTAAACCCTGGGGCCCCATCTCTCCAAATATGCTGAGAGTCTAGCTTGGCAACCTCATTGTTCCAAACCTACCCAACTTGCCACTTTCAGGGTGTGCACCCAATCCCCAATATACCTTTGCTGCACCACTAGAAAGTAGTGCCCCAAATCCGGGAAATTGAGACCACCTCTCCCCATCTCTGACTTGAGCCTTTGCAAGCTTACCCTTGCATGTTTCCCATCCCAAATGAAAGAGGAGAAGCCCCCTTCCAACTTTTTAATGTCTCTCCTTGTCAACCCCACATGAATCATCTGCATTATGTACAGAAGTCTACATAGGATATTCATCTTGATTAGGTTGATCCGCCCTAGCCCAGACACCGGCTGGGATGCCCAGTGCTTCAGATCCACCACAATACATTTAACCATTGGCATATAGTTGAGATCATACAAAGTCCCTAGAGACTGCCTGACCCTAATACCTAGGTATGTAAAGTGTTTTCTCACCGACTTAAAGCCCCATGTCTGGTCCAAACCTATTCCCCCAGGGAGCCTCATCAATTCAGACTTATCCAAATTAAGCTTGTAGCTGGAAAATTGTGCAAACCTTTCCACCAAATCCAATAGTACTGGCATGGAACTCTTCGGCTCTGTGACGAAGAGTAACATGTCATCAGCATACAGCGTGATCTTATGCTGCTCCCCTGAGACCCCTTTAACCCCCTTAATGTCCGTGTTCTGTCAGATTGCAACTGCAAGCAGCTCCACTGCTAGAGCAAACAACAAGGGGGAAAACAGGCACCCCTGCCTTGTTCCCCTTCCCAACTTAAACCCTTCTGACAGGATGCCATTAACTAACACTTGTGCCTTAGGTGAGCTATACATAACCCTAATCCACCCCACAAAAAATTCACCCAAACCAAACCGGGTCAAGATCTCAAATAGATAACTCCTCTCTACCCTATCAAAGGCCTTTTTAGCATCCATAGATATAATATATGTATCCTCCCTCCCTTTATTTGCTCTCCATACTACATTCAGAAGTCGACGCACATTATGATAGGAGAGGCGACCCCTAATAAACCTGGTTTGGTCTGGATTAACTACCTCTGGCAACACCAGTTCTGTCCTACCTGCCAAGACCTTTGCCAAAATCTTCAGGTCACAGTTCTGTAAAGAAATCAGCCTATAGGATGCACACTCCACTTCCTCCTTTTCGACCTTTGGGATCAAGCAGATAACAGCATCCAAAAAGGTACCTGGTAGCTCAAGATGCTCCTCCTCCCGCTGCTGGAAAGTGTCGCACAGTGGGCCAGCAAGCTGACTCGCCAAGGCCTTGTAATACTCAGCAGGATACCCATCTGGGCTGCTGGCTTTCCCCATCTTTAATCTCTGTATTGCTATAATCACCTCAGCCTTTGTAATAGGTTTATTCAACACCTCTTTCTGTTCTTTTGTTGCTCGTGGCAGATCTAGATTCCTTACAAACCCCTCCATCCAGTCCCCTCCTATGCCCCCTTCAACTGTATACAAATTTTCAAAAAACTCTCCAGAACATTTCCTGATCTGTTGTTCCTGCTTATGTAGGGTGCCCGTCTTATCCCTAATTGCGGTGATATGTGTTGGTCACCATCCCACCTTCATCAATCTGACCATCAATGGGCCAGGTTTGTTACCCCACTCAGAAACCTGCTTTTTACAAAACATCCAGGCCTTCCTGGCCTCCCCCCTGAGAAGAGCATTCAAGGCCTCTCTAGTAGCCGTCAAAACAGCCCTCGCTTCGCCCCCTCGCCACCTGCCACCCTTCTCTCTAATTCTCCTAGACAGGTCTCTAACTCCAATCATCACTCCTGCCTTTGTTTCTTAACCCTACTGACATATCTGATAATCATACCTCTCATGTACGCTTTTCCTGCATCCCAGAAAGTGGCCTTGAAGGTGGGAGACCCTGCATTAGCAATCATATACTCTGTCCACTGCTGTTTCATGTAGTCACAAAATTTCTCGTCCCCTAATAAATTGGTCCGGAACATCCAAGGGGGTAGGGGTGAGCCCTCCCTGTGACCCGCCATCTTAAGGGTGAGAATCACCATTGCGTGGTCTGAAATATAAATGGGACTATGTTTAACATTCTGCACTCTCTTTGCCACTCCCTCAAGAGAAAAACATAATCTATACGAGACCATGTACCATGCAGGTTGAAATAGAAGGTGTATTCTTTCGCCCCTGGGTTCGCCTCCCTCCACCATTCCATCATTTCCAATTCCACCAATGCTAATCTCCACTGCCGAATTGCATCACTCTGCCTGCCCTGGCCCATAGAATGATCTAACACCGGATCCATAGTACAGTTCAGATCTCCCACCAATATAAGGCCTGGAAACTGCTCTTTCACCAACAGAGTACAGTGAGCTGTAGAACACCGGTTCAAACACTGCCGGAGCATACACATTGCCGAAGGTGACTTTCTCCCCCCATAGATCCCCCACCACAGATACATATTGTCCCCCTCCCGAATCCTTCACCAACCTCTGAACTTGAAACAGGAGGTTTTTATGCAGAAGGATCTCTACTCTATGCTTATGCAACTTAAATGACACAGAATAACATTTCCCAACCCACACCGTCACCAATTTGATATGTTCCGACTCCGTAAGATGAGTCTCCTGTATCAAGGCCACTTACGCCCCCTGTCTCCTTAACGCAGTAAGAAGACCTGTATGTTTCATCGGAGTCGCTATATCCCATACATTCCATGTACAGATATCCGGCTCCTGTAGTTTAATCATTGTGGCAGGCTACAAGGTTCTTTGCCCCCCACTGAACATCGGGGGAGGGATTCATAGATCTGACCACAGCCAAGCATATGGATTGTCTTCATGCCTCCCAACCCAGCACCCAATAAGCCTGATGCACATAATATGTATGGATGTGAACACAAGAAAGTGCACAACAGTGCACGAAAATGCAAACACAAACAAATTGCAACAGTAAGAACTTGAATCCTAACTTATTCTTATCCTTCTCCCCCAGCCCCCCAAGTAATCAACGTACATACCATTCATCATAATCCCCCCTTTCCCCCAAACTCCCCATCTTGATCGTCTTCCTCTAAACTTCTAACTTTCCCCACCCCCATTACAGAGCTATTTTCTTTCCCAACGTCTCTCTCCCACCCCTCGCTACCCCTCCCCGTCCTCACATTCTTATGACACTAACTGCCAGTAATGCTAGAGTGTCAAAATATCCCACAAAATGACTGTGTTCCCCACTGCCCCCCTGCCATACAAGATGCCTCCTGTCCACTTCCTCACCCTTTATCCTTAAGTACCACGAGTGGCCCACTAACCTTAATCTGCCACTGATCCCCCCCTCGAACAAAGCATAGGGCTCTGTGACCCTCCATGGGCTGGCAACCTATCTCATGGAATTTAGCCCCTGGTTGCCTTCAACCTCCCAATACCAGGCTCACCGACCGGAGACCTACCCCCACCTTCCCTTATTAAGCCACAGCTTCAGCGTGAGCCCTTTCCCACTCTACGCCCCTTCACTATACTATCCCACCTTTAGGACTGACCGATGAGAGCACCTGTGTGGAAGAAACATGCAATTATTAAATGGCACAACAGAACTAAACGTTTCTCTTCATTCCTCCCCTGCACCTCCATATATGGAGCGTGGGCCGAGCCAGGACGAAACAAGAGTCCTATATCAAGGAGAAGTTCTCCAACATATTTCCAAACTTCAAGAGCACCAACAGTCATTGGTGGAGTCCTCTTTAGGTACAGCCAGCAAGTCCTTGAAGCCCTCCTCAGTCCACAGAAGCCCCACATGGCGACAGGGAAAAAATGTAGCAGACATCCATCTCAAGGCCCGGCCCAGTGTTGCAACTTTTAAATGGGTTCCTTCATCTGCACCTCCACCTAAGGAGCATGGGTAAGAATTAACACAGTCCAGTCCCAGAAACTCTGCCTTCACCCTTAACAGGGCACCATATGGAAATGATATATAAAATCAGTCATTTAGAGTAACAACAATTTAAACGAAGGGGACTCCCCCCGAACCTCTTAGACCCCTAGAGGCTCTGAAATCACAATTCTCCAGGCTCAACTGCCTTCAAGTACAGTAAGCACAAACTCATCCTATTTTCTTTCTTAGCTCCTTCACAAAGATTTCAGCCTTCTTTACCTCCCAGAAAGAGAATACCACCCCTTCATGTTTGATTTTAAGCATTGCAGGGTAGATCATAAAGTTCTCGACCTTCATGTCCTGCAGTCTTGTCATTACATCATTAAACATCTTGCGTTTCTTAAGCAGTCTGGCTTAGTAATCCCTCAAAAGGAAAGTTTATGGTCCTCATACATAATTGGACCTTTCTTTCTGTAGGCCCGCAAAACCATTTCTCTATCTTGGTAGTAATGAAACCGTATAACGACCTGTCGCAGTGGCTGTCCCGCCGGTGGCCTGGGCATCACTGCCTGATGGGCCCTCTCCACCGTGAGCCTTCCATCCTTGAGCTCAACCCCCAGCAAATTAGGTAGGGTCACCGCACAAAACTCCAAAGCACTCCCACCTTCCTTTCCCTCGGGTAACACCCTTAAATGGAGGCTGAGCCGCCTGTGATAGTTCTCCTGGTAGTCAGCTGCCTCCTTCATTTCCTCCAGCTCTCTCTGTAATGCGAGGATCTTTTCTGGGGTGCCCTGCATCTCATCCTGTAACCAAGATATTCTCTTCTCCACTTCCTTTAACCTGACGGCATGGGAAGACTGCTGGGTAAGCACCTCCTGTATTTTGTCTTCAATCCTGGATTCAAGTTTACACAGCCTTAGTTTGAGGGCCACCATGACCTGGCCCGTGAGCTCGCAGCTGAGCGTGCTTATTTCTGCCGCGGAAAGTAAAATCAAGCTCTGGCTTTCACTCTGACCACTGGCCGCTACTTTCTTGCACATTTTAGCTGCTGTTCTCTGACTTTTGCTTGGCACTTACGTTAAATATTCATCCATTACCTGTTCGCCACTCGGTCCCACAACTTTTAAAACCAAAATAAGAAGCAAACTAACTGTTTTAATAACTTTAATTCTCCGGCTGAGAGGAGCGAGGTGGGAACATGTCTTAACCGCTCAACTGCTCGTAAATGCCCCCACGATGAAACTTTTTTAAAGATGTATACAGTATTGCCTTACATGAGATTAATGATGCTGATGTTTTAGAATGCTGCTTGTACTTAGAAATGCACAACATTTTGAATCTCATATGGACTAAGATTTATGGTATGGTATGTGGTGTTTCTTCTTTTACCTGTGTCTTTAAGGGCAGGATATTTAAGACCTGCTACCTTGTCTGTTGGTTTCCCCCCACCCGACGAAGACTCATGGTGGTTGGAGCACTGAGGTTCTGTCTCCTTGCCTTCAGACTGGCTTTTTAACACTGTAATAAATCTGATTTCATGAACAAGTTTGCCTTGGACAGATTTCTTGAGCCACTGGGCTCCTAGCGCGCTAGCTTTTTTTCGTTTTGGTCATAGTAAAACTACATTAATGCAGATTAAAGTTGCTACTGCATAAAACTCAAATCCTCAAAGTTTGGGAATGTGCTATTATGGTTTTCAACCCAATGTCCACAAAGTCTGGGGAATGTGCTATTAGGGTAATCAAAGTCTACTGTAACTCCTACCCTCTCCCCCTCACTTCCCTATTTTCCCAAGACCAAGTTAGATGTATGGGGCCATGCATCCATGGTGGTGTACCTCATACAGGGCCAACATATTTAAAATTTGTCAACAGCAACCCTAATAACCACTGCATCCCCTGTGACTCAGGGTGAGGCTACAGATCTGACTCCATGCTACAAGGCTGTGCTGGTTCATGTGAGCCTCTTTTTTGGCCCAGTGCTAAGCAGCACAGTTATCACACAATTGTATATAAACATATAAAGAAGCCAGAAAAATAAGGCCATTTGGTCTATGTAGTTTGCTCATATTGCAGAGTCCACAGTTTAAGCTACTGACCCTGCCCCCCTTTCCAATCCTCTCACCCTTTCCCTCTGCCCTTCCCTTGACCCTTACTTTCCCCTTATGTCTGTTGCATCCTCTCTTGAAACTGCCCACCATCTTCAATGAGACCATGTCTTTCAGCAACGCATTCCAATTGGCTACCATCCTCTCTATGAAGAAGCGCTTCCTAACCTCCCTCCTAAACCTCCCCCACTCCAGCTTAAGACTGTGTTCCCTCATGTTTTGGCTGCAACTTAGTTTAAAGAGACCCTCCTTATCTGAATTATTTATCCCTTTCAAGTACTTGGAGGTCTCAAGTCATGTCCCCTCTCTCCTTTCTCTCCTCCAGGGAATACATGCTCAAGGCCCCAACCCCTCTTCATATGCTTTACTCTGCTAACCCATGATCATCTTCATTGCCCTCCTCTGGACTGTCTCAAGTAGGCTAATGTACTTTTTGAGGTGTGGGCACCAGTGCTGTATTCAGAGCAGTATTAACTTACATGGCGCCTGTAGGCTGGAAACTTCGGGTGTCCCCCCGACCCGGGGTTGCATAAGGAAACAAGCTGATACCAGCTCAGTATGTGTCTCCTGGGAAAATTAATACTCAACTAAATATAAATGTAACTACTTTCAGGGGCTGCAGTGTGCTTCTGTTCTCCCTTTCAGATAAAGATCTTGTTGGCTGGAGCGGATGTTACCGTCGGGGTGGTCCACATTTGAGGTGTGGTGGTGATGCAAGTGGTACTACTGTTTAAGTTCAGTTGGACATTTTCCTGGTGCCAGCTCCACAAGTTATTAGTTCATTGTTTTAACTGCTCACCAGTCTCACCGTGGGGCTGGACTGTCCGGCACTCCTCTCCGTCCTCCATCTCACCACCACACACTGACCGGCAAGTCCAACCTGACCAAGCAAGTGCGATAAAAATATAGCTATCTGTAGATTGACGATGAGCACACTAGTAGCAGAGGGGGCACCTGGTTATAGGTCGACTCGTCGGGTGGGTCTGTTGGCAGAGGCAGGCACTGGCTCCTCGAGTTGAGCCACTGGGCTGGGTTGGCAGGGTGGCCAGTGGCCTACTGGTGGCCTGCAGGGCAAGTTCCGATGACTGCTGTCACTCCAATCAACTCTTCTCAGTCTGCAGACTAGTCAGTCAGTGCTGCGGTGTCAGCATGCACTGCGCCTTTTTTCAGTTGGGTGCACATGTGCAATGGTCTTGTCTTATGGAGCCGAGCCAGGGAGGATTTAAAAATCAAAACAATGAATGCACAGCGCATGCTGTGAGTTGACTGTCCACTGATTGGACTAGTGTCTGTCCTCTGGTCTGTCTTGGGGGTGGGGCTAGAGAGTGAGACAGGGAAGTTCTGGGGGGGCGCGAGGTGACTGGTGAGACAGACAGTGGCAGGGGGAGGACCTCAGTCAAAAATATTTATTTTTTCTCATTTTTTTTTTTTATTTCTCAGGCACCATCTAACAGCTGGCACCCCTAGGCTGCAGCCTACTTAGCCTAATGATAAAAATGGCACTGGCTGTACTCCATACTCCAGGTGTGGCCTCTCCAGTGACCTGGGCAAGAGCAGTACAATCTCCTCTTGACTACTGCTGATCCCTCTGGCTATGCATCCTAACATCTTGTTTGCCCTTGCTGCTGCTTTCTTGCACTGCGTGGGGTGCTTCTGGTCACTAATGATCATCACTCCCAGATCCTTAGAAACATAGAACCATAGAAGCTGACAGCAGATAAGGGTCGCATGGCTCATCCAGTCTGCCCTTTTTTGTTGCATTGCTTACACTGTAGACTCCTCCAAGTCTACTGCACTTTCGCTGCCACCACCTTACCTATCCCTTATGACTCCTTTGTGCTTATCCCGGGTTTTTTTGAATCCTATCACTGTTTTTCCCCCCACAGCCTCCACTGGAAGACCATTCCATGCATCCACCACCCTTTCTACAGTTCTGTTTTATTATTAGGCTAAGTAGGCTGCAGCCTAGGGGTGCCAGCTGTTGGGGGGGCACCTGAGAAATATAAAAAAAAATGAGAAAAACACTTTTTTGACTGAGGTCCCCCCCCCGCCACTGTCTGTCTGACCAGTTGCCTGCCCCCGGAACTTCTCTGTCTTGCTCTCTCACCCCTACCCCCCAAGACAGAACAGAGGACAGACACTAGTCCAATCAGCGGACAGTCAACTCACAGCATGCGTTGCGCATTAATTGTTTTGATTTTTAAATCCTCCCTGGCTCAACTCCATAAGACAAGACCACTGTGCATGTGCACCCAATTGAAAAAAGGCGCAGTGCATGCCAACGCTTCAGCACTGACGGACTAGTCTGCAGACTGGGAAAGGTCAATCAGAGTGACAGCAGTTGTCGGTACTCACCTTGCAGGCCACCAGTAGGCCACTGGCCACCCTGAAAATCCCAGCCCAGTGACTCGATTTGAGGAGCCAGTGCCTGCCCCTGCTGACTGACCCACCCAACGAATGGACCCATGCCCAGGCGCCCCCTCTGCTGCTGGTGTGCTCATCGCTGGTCTACCAACAGCTATATTTTTATTACACTTGCTTTGTCAGGTCGGACTCGCCAAGCGGTGTGTGGTGGTGACGACGGAGGATGGGGAGGAGTGCTGGAAGTCCGGACCTACGGTGAGACCGGTGAGTAGTTAAAACAGCAAACTAATAACTTGTGCAGTTGGCACCAGAGAAATGTCCAACTGAACTTAATTAGTAGTACCACATGCATCACCACTACACCTCAAATATGGACCGCTCTGTCAATAACCTCCGACGGCTCCACCCAATGAGATCTTTATCTGAAAGAGAGAACAGAAGCACGCTGCACCCCCTGAAAGTAGTTACATTTATATTTAGTTGAGTATTAGTTTTCCCAGGAGACACATGCTGAGCTGGTATCAACTTGTTTCCTCCTGCATCCCTGGGGGGGGGCATCTGAAGTTTCCAGCCTATGGGTGCCATGTAAGTTAATAGTGCTCTGCCTTTCTGTGAAGTATTTCCTCACATCTCTCCCAAGCCTTCCCCCTTCCAGCTTCATATCATGGCTCCCTGTTCTGGAACATCCAGGTATTTAAAGGTCTCAGTCCTATCCCCCTCTCCCTCCTCTCCTCTAGGGTGTACACGTTTAATTCCTTTAGCCTCTCCTCATTGGTCATTTGATGTAGACCCTGTACCCTACAATCTTGGTAGTCCTTCTTTGAATGGCCTGCATCCTGTCTATGTCCTTCCTGAGATGTGGCCTCCAAAACTAGACACAGTACTCTGGGGGAGTTCTTAATGAAGACCTATATAGTGGCAACACTACTTCCCTATTCCTGCTGGTAATATACTTACCTATACATCCCAGCATCCCACTAGCTCTCCTGATTGCTTTGTCACATTATCTGGCCACCTTCAGGTCATCCAATATGATTACCCCTGGTCTCTTTCTTGCTTGGTTGCTGCTATTGTCTCTCCCCAGTTTTGTACTGCACCCCTGGGTTTCTGTGACCCAAGTGCATTATTTTGCATTGTTTTGTATTAAATCTTAGCTGCCAAACGTTTGACCACTCCTCTAGTCATTTCAAGTCTCTTTCCATCCTTTGCAGCCCCTCTGGGGTGTCCACCCTGTTGCAGATCTTGGTGTCATCCGCAAAGAGGCAGACTTTCCCATCCAGTTCCTCTGCTATGTCTCCAGTGAATACATTAAAAGGACTGTCTCCAGTACTGACCCCAGCAATACCCCAATAATCACTCTCCCCTCCTCAGAGCAAACTCCATTTACCACCACCCTCTGCTTCCTATCCCCTAACCAGTTTCTTACCCAGATTACCACCTTACTGCCCATCCCCATGCTACCCAACTTGTTTACCAGCCTCCTGTGTGGAACAGTGTGAAAGGCCTTGCTGAAGTCCAAGCAGGTCACATCCACCCCCCTTCCCCCAATCCAACACCCTGGTTACCAAGTAAAAAAAAAATCTATCAGATTTGTTTGGCATGACCTCCCCCTCTGTAAATCCATGCTGCCTCCAGTCCTGCAGTCCATTGAATTCCAGGTGTTCCACAATTCTTTCCTTTAATAGTGTTTCCATCAATTTCCCTACTACAGATGTTAGGCTGATAGGCCTGTAATTTCCTGCCTCCTCCTTGCTTCCACTTTTGTGACGTGGGACTACATCCGCCCTTCTTCAGTCCTCCAGGACCATGCTGGTTTGCAGTGAACTATTAAACAAGTCTGTCAGGGATGCAGCTAGCACCTCCCTGAGTTCCTTTAACACTCTTGGATGCACCCTGTCTGGCCCCATAGCTTTGTGCACCCTCAGATTAGCAAGTGCTTTCCTGAACCTCTCCTCAGTAAAGGGATTGGTGTCCATTTCTCCCCAAATCTCTTGGTGCTTATTTGTGGTCACTCCTTCCCTTCCCTCTCAACTGTGAATACTGAGCAGAAATATGGAGGCAGTATAGCATAGTGGTTTAAGGCTCTGAGCTACAAATCTGGAGACCTGGGTTTGACTCCCACAGCCCCCACTTGCATACTGTGTGACCATAAGCAAGTCACTTAACTTCCCTGTGCTCCCAGAATGCACCTGTAAACAAGTTTTCAGCTTAGTGTGCCACTCCTGGTTAAACAATTGAAAAAAAAAAATATATATATATATATATTTGTATTGAGCAGAAATATTCTCCTCATCTGTTGCAGATACCCAGACCCCACCCAAGTAGTACTCTGTCCTGGGATTCTTGTCTCCAGTGTGCAAAACTTTGCATTTCTTGGCATTGAAGCCAAGCTGCCGAGTCCCAGACCACCTCTTAAGCTTTTTCAGATCATCCTGTAGGTCCTGTATCCCTTAGGCTGTGTCCACCCACCCACATACCTTGATGTTGCCCATGAATAGACACATTTTGCCCTTAATGCTGACCCCAGTATTATTGAGGAAGACCCTGAATAACACCAGTCCCAGCACAGAGCCCTGTGTGACCACACTGGTGACCTCCCTGGTGCTAGATAACTCTCCCCCCGACCACCACCCTTTGGGTATTGTTCCTCAACCAGTTTTCTATCCGTATGGTCACCTTCACTACAACCCTGAGATCCACCAACTTCCTGATCAACATCTTGTGAGGTGCAGAGTCAAAGGCCTCAGTGAAATCCAGATAAAGGATGCCCACCGATTGGCACCTTTCTACTGTCTTAGTGACCCAATCAAAGAAGTCAATCAGATTCATTTCACATGATTTCCCTCCGATTCACCCAGTGCCTTGCATCCTGCAGATCATACTCCTCTACTCTACTAACCTTTCCTTAAGTATGGTCTCCATGAGCTTGCACACAACTGAGATCAGACTGACCAGTCTGTAATTCTCTGGGTCATCCTTGGGACCATTCTTATGGAGGGCAGCCCATGTACCATTCCCCAGTCCTGTGGTACCATGCTTGACTCCAGTGAACTATTGAACAGGCCTGCTAGTGGCCCTGCAAGCTCCTCTGGCAGTTCTGTTAGCACCCTTGATTGTATGCCATCCAGGCTTGGATTTGTCCACCTTCAATGCTAGCAGCCCATCCCTCACTGTATCCTCCTCTACCATCACATCCATGCTCCCCTTCCCCCGCTCCTGTTCTCCCCTTCTAGGCACCAGTCTATCTTTCTCCCTAGTGAAGATGGAACAGAAGTATTCATTCAGTACCTCTGCTTTTCCCCATTCTCGTCCACCCACTTGTCCCCTTTCTAAAGCCTAACAATCCTGTTTTTCGTGTCCCTTTTCTCACTTATATAGTGATAAAAAGGCCTTCTCTCCCTTCTTAATTCCATCAGCTATCTGCAGTACTGTCTGTGCCTTAGTGCACCATACTATCTTACTTGCCACACTAGTCAGCCTTAGATAATTCACCCTATCCACCTCTCTCTTGGTCTTTCTGAATTTCCTATAGGCTAACCTCTTGTCCCTTACTGCCTGGGCAACCTCAGAACTGAACCAGCTGGGTGCTTTGGCCCTTGAGTTCTTCCCCTTGAGCCCAACACACTCCTCTGTAGCAACCATTATTCCATCCTCAATGACGGACCACTTTTGGCCCACCCTCATATCTGCTCTGATGCCCACTAGGTGCCTCTTTAGCACTTTGCCCCCTTCATGAAATCTGCCCTTCTAAAATCCAGGATTTTAGTCTTTGTGGGGATGTTTTCCCTGTCCATATCCAACCAGAACCACAATGTGTGATGGTCACTTGCACCCAGGGGCTCCTTGAGAGTTATTTCTTATATGTACTCCCCGTTTGTGAGCACTAGATCAAGCATTGCCCCCTCCCTAGTTGGTTCTGTGATGCCCTGAGCCAGGAACCTACTCTGCTACCTGTCTAGGATCATCTGACTCCTGGAACATATTGTGGATGGCATACTTCAGTCTACCTTGGGCAGGCTGAAGTCCCCCACTATTACCACCTCTCCTTTCTTTGCAGCTTCCAATAATTGCAAGCTCAGTTCCTTGTCCCTTTCCTCTTCCTGGTTGAGTGGTCTGTAAACCATCCCAAATCTCACTTTTCTACCTCTACTGGACCATAACTGAAGCCATAATTCTTCCACCCTCCCCTCCTCTGACTCCTCCCAAGTGCATGTTATACCATCTCTGACATAAACTGCCAAACCCCCTTTCCCTACTGCCCTGTTCCTCCTCCTGTATAGTTTACATCCAGGGATTGAGAGGTCCGAGTCATGGTGTGGTGTGGCCCAAGTCTCGCTTACTGATGCTATGTCCACCCTCCCTTCTGCTACTAGTGCCTGCAGGTCGTCCATCTTGTTTCCATGACTTCACGTGTTCAGAGACACTGCCTTCCACCTAGAATCTGAGCCTCTTTCCTTTACCTCTCTTATTTTTTCTCATTTCATCCCTCTGTGTGCTCCCCTCCCACCTCTGTTGCTAACTGCTCTGCACCCCCTCCACCTCCACCCTCCAGACCTATTCTACCAATATGGGGGGAGGTCCATTGACCTCCTCCTCCAGGGGTCTTTGGGCTTGCTGACCCACCAGCCCCTCTCAGTAGTTTAAATTTAGTTTGTTGGTTAAATAGCCCCTCAGTTTGTCCCTAAGTACCTTTGTGCCCTCTCTACTGAGGTGTAGCCTATCAAGTAAAAAGAGTTTTTTTTTGCTTTTTTTTGCCACTGGCTATTGCCCCCCCCACAGGAAGCTCCGGTACTCCACTCTGCTTACCACTCCCCCCATCCCCAGGCTTGCCCCCCATATGGAGCCGCCAGGTGGGTACCCCTCCCCAGGAAACATGATCACGAAGCCCTGGCTTGCACCCCAGGGCATGGTCATGGGAGCAGGACCCCCCGGCAGAGCTTAGTCTGCAGCAGGGAGGAGCAGCAGCAGAGGCAGGGGTCATCATTAGCAGCTGGCAATGCTTTTTGATTATTTTTTCCCGAGGGCGAGGACGTGCAATAACGCCAGCATCTACCCTGCCCCCCTTACATGTGGTGCCGGCTGCAGCAGTACCACCAACTTCTGTAAGAGGTCCGCATAGCACCGTGCACTCTCCCTGTCCCTCCCTTGGATGCTCAGTCCTTCTACACCAGGCCATCCCTCTGACTCCCAAGTTTGTCCGCAAACCCAAGATGTTAGTGCTGCAGATGGATGCCTTGCCACTGCGCTGGCAGGCTAGCCTCTGAAAAGAGTGTTTTATTTGATAAGATGTCCCCCCATTTCCCAATACAGATGAACCCTTCCTTACTGCACCTTTTCCTCAGTCAGTCATTGAATTCCTCTATTTTATTTTCCCTTACTGTGCTGGCCATTGGTACTGGTATCACCTCTGAAGAAGCCAGCGATCTTGCTTTCTCCCTGCAGATCTTCTCTAATGCCCTGAACCTGCCTTGCACTACTTGCATCTCCTCCCCAGCTAGGTTGTTGGTACACAAGTGTATGACTAAGTTTGGTTTCTCTCCAACTTCCCTTACTATTTCCTTGATTCTTGGGCACAGCTTCCCTGCTGTTATCCATGGCATGCAAACCACCCTACTTCTTGCATTTGGGTCCCCCTTTCTTCCCCTAGTGAATACCCTTAATTATGGAGTCCTCTAGGATTACCACCTTGCCCCCTGCAACCATGTTTCCCATCCTTCCTTCCTCACCTGCAGTAACTGCTCCCTCACCTAACTGCTCCTCCTCTGCCCTGATTAACTTTCTGCTGCATCCACTACTTAACCCAACTGTTTCTCCATTCCCCTCTATGCCCTTCCCTCTTTGGTTAGCCATGCTTGTTTCCACTTTTCCCTCCCTTCTTCCTCCCCTTTCTTCTGCCTCCCCCATCCTCTGTTCCACTTTGTCTGCTTCTTCTCACATGCCCTCCTTGACAAGTCCCCTCTCCAGTCTTCTACTCTTGACCCAGGCTTTTCCTGATCTCCTACCTCACCTCCTGATGCCCTTCCCCATACCAGACTGTGGTGAAAATCTATTTTTTAAAAGCTCCCCTTCAAGAATTCCCACCTTTGTTGCTACCCTCAAATTCCCATCTCTTCCCCTACCACTTGTCATTCCTCCACCCTGGGTTCTTGGTCCACTAAGGAAGAGATACCCCTGGATGTTGGATGATCATTGCTGCTCCCTTCCCCTGTCTGATGCCCTCACTCCCCTAGGTGCCCTTCTCTGCATTTCTCTCTCCTTCTCTGCTGCTCTGACTCTCTACACCATTTTTCCAAGCTGCCATCTGTGCAGTCTTACTTCTGCCCTAAGCTGCTGCAGGCTCCTGCACTATGGACAGCCCCCTGTACTCCACATTGTCCCCAGGAAGACTGTTGCCCCACAACTATTACAGCTTACCACTATCCTCCCACTATCCTGACTCCAGTACATGCTCCTATTCCCCCACATCTTCCTGACCCAGCTTCTCCTAACCCCCAGTAATGTATCCCTGTATGTAACCCAGTCAGTGATGTTTACAACAATTAGCAAATTCCCTTGATGCCCCAACTCCTCCTGCTTCCTTGATGCTTAGTTCAAGTGTAAGCTGACGCTAGGCAGGGATCATTTGCATTCCCCTTCCAACCCCTACACTGTACTTCCAATCCTTCCTTCCATGATGCCCAGTTCAAATGTAAGCTGGCCCTAGATAGGCATCAGTTGCAACCTCCTTCCAACCCCCTGCAGTG
The DNA here is from genome assembly GCA_016271365.2 of Neoceratodus forsteri. NCBI lineage: Eukaryota > Metazoa > Chordata > Ceratodontiformes > Ceratodontidae > Neoceratodus > Neoceratodus forsteri. The sequence goes on from CM028132.1 coordinate 107,691,815, forward strand.
TACTTCCTACCCTTCCTTTTACACTTACCTCTCCTGCCATGACCAGCATGGCCTGTGGCCTGCGGTCCTCCCTGTAGATGCCTGCTGATGTCTCAAGATAGTATTGATTCAGAAGCCACACTTCTGCTTTGTGGCACTCATGCTTCTGGGTCACTTGGACCTCTGGGTATTATATAGGGACTACAGCCACCCTATTGGCTGGCTGTAGTCATGTGGTCTGGTGGGACCACCAATGGTGCTGGGAACTGGTTGCTGATCTCCCAGCCTCTGCCCACCCTATGGTATGTCCCCCCTCCTCCCAAAAACCACCAAAGCCCCAAGAAAAGTTTAAAAGCACATTCCTAAAAGCACAGTATTAATTAACAATACAGGACCCAGCCCAAATAAAGCACAGCAAAGTGACTTATCTTCACTCAATCTGCCACTCCTCCTTGCCTGATGGCATCTCTCTGCACTTGAAAGTAGACTACAGAGCAACCTTACTTTTACTCTGCTGGACTACAGGCACCCTACTGGCTGGCTGTAGTCATGTGGTCCAGTGGGACCTCCAATGCCGCCGGGAACCAGTTGCCAATCTCCTGCCCTCAGCCTGACCTCTGGTGTGTCCCCGCTCTTCCCAAAAACCACCAAAGCTCCCAAAAATATTTAAAGCACATTCCTAAAAGCACAGCATTAATTAACAATACAGGAATCAGCCCAAAGAAAGCATAGCAAAGCCACTTATCTCTGCTACGCGGTATATTGATTATGTACGGCCTTGTGAACCCTGTGTATAGTATAACATTAATTTGAAAACAGCATTTTGTTTCACATACTGCCCAGTAGGATATGTATCATCTACATGTACTCAATTCAAACAGTTTCAAGAAAACGCTGCATAAAATAGTACAAATGTCCGAAAAATGCAACATGCTTTGAGTAGTTCCAAGTATGCTTCCTAAAGAAAGAAAGTGTGCAATATGTATAGTAATGTACTTAAAAATATGTAACAAGTCTGCTGCTTTGCAATGGGTCCACAGTATTATGTGTAAAGCAAATAAGACCATAAATGGATGAAAAATCTTTAGATGTGAAATACAAGTATTGTAATTACAGACCTAAAATGAGTAGTACATATATTAAACACCAGATCTATATGGCATGACTGTAGACCAATAGCTTGGCCTTGGGTCACAAGGGTAGGGGATGGGGTGGGGATTTGGGTTGTAGTTTATAAATTTTTAGTCTGTTGGCCCTGTATGAGGTCTTACACCACTGATGCATGGATCCATACCTGTAGGCTGGTCTTGGGGAAAAAGGGGACGTCGTGGGAGGGGGTGGGAATTAAGCTTGACTAGACTAATAGCACATTTCCAAACTTTGTGGGCATTGGGTTGCAAACCGTATTAGCACATTGCCAAACTTTGAGGGTTTGAGTTTTATGCAGAAGCAACCCTAATCTCTATTAATGTAGTTTTTTGCAATGAATTGTCTTAGCTTTTGAAACAGTGGATTGGTAACTTGCTCTATTCAGCGGCCTTGAGGCCCTATACAAAGAAGGAGGTGATTCCTAGCTTTCTTTGTGTCTTCTTTCTTTGTGCAGGACAAGATGCACATGGCACTTTGATTCCTGTGCATGAGTCCTAACTTTCTTTGTGCTGGGCCATGTGGTGTGTGAGAACAGCAGAACTCATTGTCTAGTCATTTGGCAGCCTCCAAGCACAGACACCAGGAAAGCAGTGATGACTGAGGGAACATTGGAGTCTAAAGGTCATTTGGTGTAGCTCACCATTAATTCTGGTAGGAGTGTAAGAGATCACTGAGAGGGAGTGATGATCCTAAAAGGCTATCCTCAAGGGAACTCTGTGGTGGCCTTGTGATGCACACAGAATTTAACCAATGCAGGTGGTCTCACTTTGGGGGGCACTTTTGGTCCTGTCCATGACAGAGGGATGTAGTCACCTAATCAGAAGATGGTAAGATATCTGTTGCCAAAGACTGAGCTGCTGAAACATGTAGGAGATGGACCTTCTATTTCTATGGGAATCCCAAGCTGGTACTGTATGGATTTTGGATGGGTTACCTCTGCCAGAGGGCCTGGAGAGATTACCAGCCTCTGCCTGTGGGAAGGCTGAGGCAGATGATGGTGTTCTTGTTCCCTGTACACTGTCTGGTGAGAGTAAAGACTTGGATAACGTGAGGAGTTCAGAGCCAAGATGGATATTAACCAGAAGTGCTAGACAGCAATGCCACCTCCTGAACACCAGCTAAACCGACGCTGCAGTGGCATGGTAGTAAATTAAATATAAGTGAACCCGAAGTGTATAGTAAGGTGGGAGTTCTGGTAAATTCAGAAGGCAGCACAGGAAAGGCTCTGTCCTGAGGTAAAACTTCACCCACTGATACTTCGGAAGAATTAAAAGAAGATATGGGCCCCTGTAGGAGATGTGTAAAGGGAAAACCCTTTTTTAAGGTACCCAAAGGTTTTGGCTTGTATCCAGAGTTCAAATATAGCCTGTCTTGCAGTGCTGATAAGGACAGCAATTTGGGGGGCCTTGTTCCCATGTGCGTAACTGTAAATATGTTAGTAAACATGACAACAACCCATCACGTAGCAGAGTTTTATTTCTGATATGACCAAAGAGGCATCAAGCAAAGCTCCGCAAGGAGTGAATGGAAAGGAAAGGAACTGTAAATAGCTAGACTGAGTGTATTTGATCACATAAAACATTTAAAATGAGTCCTCAAATGCAAGGGGAAACATGGGTGTTAAGAGTTCTTATAAAAACTTCCAACATGGTAAATCTGACAAAGCTGATTTGGTAAGGCATTCCACATGAGTGGGGTGGCCATAGAAAAGTCCCTTTCACTGATGATTTCCAAAGGACACATGAAACCACCAGCAGATTCTCCCCTATTGAATGCAGCAGTCAAATAGGAATATATGGGAGCAGGAGTTTTTTTATGTAGTCAGGAGCCAGCTGCTACAAGAACCATGCATGATGCATATAGAGGATAATGGTTGCTCAACAGTGAACAACAATGCTGTGTTTGCTTTGAGAGGTTGTTATGACAACCATCAGACCTCAAAAGCAAACTCGAGAGATCTCTGCTTGTCATGACAACCTTGAGAAGCAAACTCAGCATTGTTGTTCACTGTTGCCCATCCACTTTCTTTTATAGTAGTAGTACGAGGGCACCTTTATACAACAACGACAAGTGTAACAATTTGTATTACTCTAGTATTGTACCTTACTTGGTAGGTGAAATTTGTCCCATTCTAAATCCATCACCAATCACTCATATAGTATATGGTTAGGGCTTATAATGAATAGAAAGCCATGGGTTTCAAAATCTTGTTTTAGGACAGTTCAAAGGTCAAAAAAGTTGTTGTACTATCGGTCTGACGTCACATCGATAGTACAACTTTTTTGCCTTGCCCTGCCACCTGATTGGCTTACTTAACAACGCTCTGAGAAGAAAAAAATGTGGAACATGGCGACGCGATTAAGCGTGCGCCAGTCAGTGGACCCTCATCTTCTTGACACGGAGAGCCTCACAAGGCTCTGTGTCACTAAAGTGAATCACTGTTTTTCTTTAATTTTTAAACTAAGTGGTGCCGAGCTAGCGGGACGGGGTGAAGCTGACCTGAGAGCAGGACAAGTCGGAGCGGGAGCTGCATAACACTACGAAGGTAACCGTCAACTTGGGGAAAAAATGAAAAAAGACACACAAGCCAGGAACCATATACTATAAAAAATAGTGGATGGTTAACCATCCACAACTATGGCTGTGTTTCCATCTCGGTTGTTGAAGACATCATGGAGACCTCTTGAGCTTCGCTCTCGAGGTCTCCATGATGTCATCAACAACCTTAATGGAAACACAGCCTTGTTGTGGGTGGTCGCCCATCCTCTATTCTATATATTGTTTTTACAACTGACAGCTGAAACTGCCAAGAGAAAAAATAAGCAATTGCCAATGCTGAAAGAGAAAGTTCAAGTTCAGGTTCAAGTTTATTGCAGGAAAACTCCATTGAGCAAGCTCATTCACAAGGAGGTCCTGTGACATAAACACTTAAAGTACAAACACAGATAGGTAATAACAGTATATGCATGAAATGCATGTTACATGATACAGGCTGGATATACATACAAGGGTACCACATAGGGTGACCGCAGGTGGTAAACATTGATATGAGACAGGGAAGCGACTTACAGGTTGCATACTGATAAATGAAACATGATGACTGGTGTGTGCAATATATATTTTGGCAGCTAGAACAAACAACAGTCTACAACTGATATGGGGGGGAGGAGTGATTTGATAGAGTAGCAGTGGAGCGTAAGCGTAGATAAAGCCAGGAGTAGAAGGGGAAGGGAAAGCAGTTAATATGACAAATCAATTATACCTTACCAGTGGACAAATATGGCACACATGGGGAAGGAAGAGACTTAATGACAGTTACAGGTGTCTTTTATTGTGGCTGAACTTAGTGATTTGTAGAAGTTTATTGAAACTGAGCTAGTTAGTTTCAGTACGGTTTGTAATTGGTTCCAAATGGAGGGAAGGCCATATGCAATAGCACGTTTACCAAAGGAAGTCTGCATCCTTGGTATGTCAAGCATAATAAAGTCAGATTTTCTTAATGAGTATGTACTATGTGAGATACTAATAAGGGAAGAGAGATAGCTGAGAGATAGCTTGGCAATTTCTTCAGGAGCAGTTTAAGAGTCCATAGCCCAGCATGGAGCAGGCGTCTAGTAGTAAGGGATGTCCAACCAACAGCTGCATATAAGTCACAGTGGTGTGAACGATAAGGGGAGTTGGTAATGAACTGTAACGCACGGTGATAAAGGATGTCCGGTTTACTTAGATTTGCAAGAGTGGTGGAGGAATAGATTACATCGCCATAGCTCGAGTAGGGGAGAAAAGTGGCCTGTACAAGCTTGTTTCGAGTTTCATGTGAAAGGGGCCTATTTCAGAAGAAACCTAACCTTGCTTTAACCTTCTAGAGACATCTTCGACGTGGTCATTGAAAGATAATTTATTGTCAATCCAGATACCTAGATATTTAAATTTGGTTACAACTTCCAGAGGCTCGTTTAGCATGGTGACAATGAAGTCTTGGGCAAGGGTATTGGGGGGGCCTGTGACAGCACTGCGGGAGAATATCATCGCTTTAGTCTTCTTAGCATTGAGCATAGAATAATGAAAAAATCCAGCACCCGCATAGCAACCACACAGAAATGTGAAAACACTACACATTTATTGAAGACCACCACAAGGCACATAAAAAACTGACGTTTCACTTGGCCGACTGCCAAGCTTCTTCAGAGTAAAAAACATTGAATAATTGAATAATGAAGTGTATTCTACATTCATTGGTGCATGAGAAACCACATGTTTGGGTGAAAAAGATATTTAAACACATGTATTTGCAATATGTTTTTTACTCTGAAGAAGCTTGGCAGTCGGCCAAGTGAAACGTCAGTTTTTTATGTGCCTTGTGGTGGTCTTCAATAAACATGTAGTGTTTTCACATTTCTGTGTGGTTGCTATGCGGGTGCTGGATTTTTTCATTATTCTATGGTTTAATTTGTCTCCAGAAGCACTGCGTTATTTCCTGGTGCTCCTTTGTTCCTCACTCTGTGAGGCTAATCCATGGTGTCTTTAACATTGAGCAGAAGCTTTGCCTTTATTAGATTATGCTTAAGTTGTGCAAAGTCCGCTTGAAGCACTCCCTTGACTTCAGATAACGATGAGCCAGAAGTATACAACACAGTATCATCTGCAAAAAACTGCAGATTGGACGTAGATATGTTAGCATCTAAGTCATTAAGGTACAGAGAAAACAAGATAGGGCCTAAGATAGACCCTTGGGGGACTCCTCTTGCAACTGGCAAGGCAGCAGAAAAAAAGTCTTCCGCCTTTACTTTTTGGAATCTTTCAGTTAGGTAGCTAGAGAACCACTGGGTGGTATGGTATGTAGCACCCAACTTTGCAAGGCAATTGACTAATAGTTTGTGATCAACAGTATCAAAAGCTTTGCTGAGGTCCAAAAAGACTGCACCAGTTACCTTCTTAGCATCTATAGCAGAGATCCAATCATTGGTTACTTTTGCTAGTGCAGTGATTGTGCTATGATTAGCCTGGAAGCCAGATTGAGCTGGGTTAATGAGAGAGAAGGTTTCCAAGTGAGATTTTAACTGAATATGGATCAGTTTTTCGAGAACTTTAGAAAGGATAGGCAATATGGAGATAGGCCTATAGTTGTTTACATCGCATGGGTCACCAGATTTAAATAGAGGGAGGATATGTGCTGATTTCCAGCAGGACGGCACAGTAGCAGATGTAATGGAAAGATTGAAGATGTGGAGAATTGGGGCAGTGAGATGGGCGTAGTCTGACCTTAGGAAAAAGGGTTCCAAGCCATCGTCCCCTGTGCTTTTTTTGGTGTCTAAGTTAAGAAGAGAATCTTCTACTTCTTTATAAGTTATCTCACGCAGTTGGAAGGGGCTGGGTGCAGGACTAGATGTAGGGGGAGGGGTATGCTGGCTCACCGCAGCACCAGCATAAGGTGATGAGTCAAAAGCTAATCCAGCTGTGGCAAAGTGGGAGTTAAGTTCCTCCAGGATTAGGGACTTGTTTTCCACAATCTTGCCACTTGCAACTATCTTTGTTGGGACAGAGGGGGCCATGGGCCGTCCTTCTATAGCTTTGATAGTCTTCCATATTTTATGAGGGTTACCTTTAGCTTGTTCAAGAGTAGAAATATAATAGCTTTAGCAGAGCAAAGTTTTTTCACACAGTTATTCCTGGCTGTTATAAAGGCCTGCTAATCCGAGGATTCTTTGGAATGTCTAGCTTTAGCCCAGAGCTTATCTTGAGCTATAAGGGCTGCCTTGAGATCCGAGGTGAACCAGGGGTTGGAATTGTTCCGTACTCTTACTTTGATGAAAGGGGCATGCTTATTTATTATTGTAGTGAGTTTGTCATTAAGGATGTAAGCTGCCTTGTTGACATCTTTGGCTAGGTAGAGATCTTGCCATCTGATCATGCTCAGGTCAGATAGGAAGTTTACTGCACTGAATTTGTGAAAGGATCTTTTGTTATAAAGATGGGTTGCGGCGGGCCTTAATTTGAGATCTTATGCAAGCAACAATTCCATGATCGCTCATGTCGTTGTGAAACACTGCCGAATGAGATATTTTGTGTGGATGGGTGGTTAGTGCCACATCTAGAATGGAACTGTTGGCAGTATTTAGAGTGCTATTCCTAGTAGGTTCACTGACTAATTGCCCAAGATCTAGCTCGTCACAAAGGGATTTGAGCATCTGAGAAAGTGGAGCATGTGGGCATTCTGTGTTGTTGTGCCCTAGTAGTAACATACTCAAGATGATACAACAGTCTGACATCACTACTAGGGCACAATAATATTGGTAATTCATTGAATTCCATACCCAATAGCCCTTACCCATATACTATATGTGCATCATTACGATAGTCCCTCCTGGCAATAGGCCCCAGGAGCAAAAGGAGATAGCCAGTCTGAAAGGGAATAGTGCCATCACTTCCAAGAGCCATATTCTGTGGCTGGCATGTTAAAGATTACATACTTATGACATGCATAGTGCTAAGTGGCCATTTGCATGTCATTATGTGGCCAATAGCAGCTTGGCACAATGTGTCCATGCACAAATGCGGGAGAAATTGTACAGAGCCTCAGATGCCCCCACACATGAGCCCTACTCACCTATCCCATCCCTGGCAGTCTAGTAGAACCCTTTCCCTCACCTGATTCCTGTTGACATTACAATCTGTACTAAAGCCCTTCTCTGGCCTTGTCTGTCTAGTGGACCTCTCTACCTCTCCCAGTCCTTGTTGCTGTTGTGGAACTGTACTAAATCCCTTCCCTGGCAGTCTATTGGACCCCTCTCCTTCATCCAATCTGGTGTTGTGGAAATTTACTGGTGTGCATCCCTGGCACTGAAGTGTTACCAATTCAACCAATCCCTGTCAAAGCCTCCCTCCACAGCCCACCCACTGAGCAATCATCAGCTCCCCCCCAACAGTTCCTAACTCACCCATCTATCGATAAGTGAGCTGCCATCAGGCTTTAAAACACTGACCTGTTATGACCCCCCCCCACTCACCTCGCTGGCCATCTGCCATCTGATTTATAGGTTGCGAGTATGCATATACAGTAGAGACAGGTTTTTTTTCTACAGAAGGTATGTTTTCAGTCCTTATCAGTCAGATGGTGTCCTTCTGAGGTGGTGAGAGGAGGGTCTGTGCTGGTTGTCGTCTGAGGACAAAAATGGCAGCTGACCTATGTACAGGTGGGGGAGTTTAAAGCCAACAATGGGTGTGTGTGCTCAATGGGTGAGTCTGGTGGGGGACACTTTAACAGCGATCCATCAGGGGATAACACTAGACTGGCAGAACCAGGCTGCAAAGGAAGGGCTTTAATACAGTTTCACAATACTGACATAATTCAATTAAGGAAGAAGGGTCCATTAGACTGCCAGAAAAGGGTTTTATTACTACCCAGCTAACTACAGGCCTATCTCTAACTTGCCTTTTGCAGGCAAGGTTATTGAAAAGGTGGTTGCATTGCAGCTGGAGGATTTCCTTGGGACCCATGGTATCTATGAGGCTCTCCAGTTTGGATTTAGGACTGCACTTGTCTGGGTATTGAACAACCTCCTAATAGTGAGAGGTTGAAAGGCCCATACCATCTTGGTCCTTCTTGATCTCTCGGCAGCATTTGACACTGTGGACCATGGTGTGCTTTTGGGGCACCTGCGTTTCCTTTGTGGACTGTCGAGTACATTCCTCAAATGATTTCAATCGTTCCTCATGGGCAGATCTCAAAAGGTTGTCACTGGAATTTATTCCTCTGATGCACTTTTTCTGTTCTGTGGGGTGCTGCAGGGCTCCATATTGTCACCCATGTTGTTCGCAGTGTATATGCTGCTATTAGGAGATATCATCGGATGATACAGTTTGAGCTTTCACTGCTATGCAGTTGATACTCAACTGGATGTCTTTTCTACCCAGACAAGAGGATGCTGTCTCTGTCTTTAACAACTGTCTTGCCAAGATCAAGGACTGGATGAAGGCCAGCTGGCTGAGGCTGAACCCAGATAAGACTGAAGTGTTGGTAGTGGACCTGGGTCTGCCGGGGGTAGGTATGGAGGCTGGGCAGATGTCAGGCTTATGGCTTGATGGTGTCCAGCTTACCACCTCAAACTGGGTGCGGAACCTGGGCATTATTTTTGATGATGGCTTGACCCTGAGAACTCAGGTGTCGGCCATGGTCAAATCCACTTTTTACCACCTGAAGAATATCGCCTTGAGTGAAACACCTGGTCCCTCTGGAGGATCTACCAACTTTGGTCCATGCCTTCGTCACCACTCGCCTAGATTACTGCAATGCCCTCTACCTAGGGCTTCCAGGGTTGATATCCACCACTTGCAGCTGGTGCAGAATGCGGTGGCCAGGCTTCTAACTGGCACATCTAGGGCTAGTCATATTACACCTGTGCTGCACGAACTGCACTGGCTGCCTGTTCAGTGGCGGATCACCTTTAAGGTTGGCTTGCTGACCTTTAAAGCCCTACATGATTAGGGACCCCTTCTGAAAGATCTTCTGATTCCCTATTGCCCCAGCCATCTTCTCCAATCTGCCAATGAATGATTGTTAGATACTCCCAGCGTGCATTTGAAAACCTCTGGTGCCCAAGCTTTTTTCTTTGCAGCTTCCACCTTGTGGAATTCTCTACCTTGTCGGTTAAGAAAATGTCTGACCATTGAAAGTTTTAAAGCAGCATTCAAAACCTGTCTTTTTAATCAGGCTTTTCTTTGATGTTTTCATTTAAACTATTTAATCAGAAATATTTATTAAGTTATTTATGTGAGTATTATTGTTTTATTTATATCTGACATTGTTATGCTTTGTTAAAGCACATTGGTTCTGGAAAGGCGTTCTACAAATAAAGTTTTACTTACTTACATTACAGTTCCTCAATATTGTCATGGTTTGGGTGAGAGAGGGGTGTCTATTAGACTGCCAGTGTTCCAGTCTTTAATGTTGTACTGTACTGACAGCAATTGGGATGGGGGAACCACTAGACTGCCAAGGTTTGGATCTGCAATATAGCTCTTTACTAATAGAGATGTGGCAGGTGGAAATCAAATCGAATGCTTTAGTAGCGCCTAAGACTAAAGCATAATAATTTTCTTTTTCTTGCTGGATATATTCTATTAACATTTTAACTCTCCTTATTGCTAAGGCAGTTATCCTCTGTGGTACAAATCCCACTTGATCTTCATGTATAGCCAGTGGCAACCCCCCCAAGAATCTTACGGCTATTATTTTTGAAATAATTTTTATATCTGAATTAATAGTGAGATGGGCCTACAATTAGCAATCTGTGGGATTTATTTTCTTTGGCCCAGATATTCAAACTGCGCCACAAAGTAGCGCAATAGCAGGAGCAGGAACAAGTGCAGTGCGCCTATGCGCAACATGTGCGATATTCAAACAATGCACAGGCCAAGATGTGCTTGCGCAACACAACTGAATATCATGCCAACTGCACCATGGCGCAACCAGGGATGCGCAGTGGGGCAAGTCTGATGCACAGTAGCACAACCAGGGATGCACAGGGACAGGATGCAGGGGTTCACCATCCATGGAAGACATGGGCATAGGAGCAGGCAGCAGAACAGACAGCGCCCCCCACACCCCATGAACCGCACAACCTGAGGTGAGCTGGTAGAACCACCAGCCCATGGACACCAGCAACATTTCCACAGCATGTGGCATAGTGCCCCAACACACCCCCTGGCAAGCTGTGACCGAAACACAAGGAGGTCCGGCCACCCCGTGCTACACCATCCCACCAATGCAGAGCACACCCTGCACAGCGATCCCCAGACACCCTGCCCAGGAGCAGCACCCAACAGTGCATGTCACCCTATGCATGCCACCACCCCCACTATGACAATGCAACCCTGTGCACCATGGAGCCATGCAAGGCAGCCCCACCATAAGCACCCTGCAGTGGGCGGCAGCAGCAACCGACTCAAAAACTGCAGACACAGTGCCACCCTACACAGCCCCCCCGAGGCACAGCTGAGAGATCGACCCTGCGTCAGCACACGAGGTACCCCGCATGCGACAGGGCCTTCCCCGGACCCTACCACCAGCGGTACAGCACCCCGCACACCCAATCAAGCACACACCCTGTCCCAGTACTGGCCCCAACAGCCAGCACAGATGCCTACAGTGGTGCACAGAAGCATGCGCCACACAGGATGCAACACAGTGCATGGACAAACACCCACCCATACCCAAGGGCACACCAACACAGGGACACAATAGAGGGGCAACAAACCCACTGGCATGTGCCACAGCAGCCATGTACCCACAGCCAGCACCCCTCCATGGCACAGGTGTACCAGCCACCCTGTGCATGCACCATGAATCCTTCCACCACCAGCATGCGACTGGAGCACAAGTGACATACATTGGAGCACATTCCCTGCAACAGACACAAGCGACAGCATGGAGGGGGGACAACAACAGCGGAGGCCACAGTGCCACCCAAGGCAGACGTGCACCATACCTGTGAAAGCAGACAATCCGGCATTGTGCCGGGTACAGGGGATGGCCAGGGTGGCCAGGCACCACTGACATGCCAGCAGACCGTGCATAGCACAGACATGCAAAGGTGTCAGCTGCACAGGCCATGGGCAGTCTGACAGGGGCACCATGGACACAGTGCATGCACCATGGACCACTGCAAACAGGCATCCAGTGCACAGAGAACAACACACATACCACAGACAGTGACTGAGTCCCCTGCCCACACCATAGGTGGGTCCCTGCCGGACACACACTCGCCCATGCCTGCACCACCCCTGATGTCATGCACATCACTGCAGCCAAGCACCTGTAGTCCGCTGCAAATCAGAGACCACCACAGTTGTCATAACAAAATGTGTGTATTGAACAGAATAAACAATAAAACATATAAACAATTATATACAAGGGTGGGGGAAGGGCCACAAACCAGGTGGGGGCGGGCATGGGGCAGGGGTGAACAAATGGGAGAGAGAGAAGAAGGGGTGTGAAGGTGGGTCCAGGGGGTAAGGTCACTCAGGGGACATGGAGGGCCTATTGCCTGCCCCACTCTCCACTCCTGTGGTGCCTCCGACCACTGCAGCGCTGGACCCCATCCCATTCCATCTGCTGTAGAATTGCCAGGGACACTCGCGCTAACTGCAGCAGCTCCTGCACCCCATGTTCCATTGCCGTCCAGCAATGTCCACCTAGGAAAAGGGAGCAGAGTCAATATGTATGACTGTCCATTCCCCTGCAGCCCACCCATTGCGTATGGCATACATAGATACATAGACAGTGTCGGCAGATAAGGGCCTATGGCCCACCCAGTCTGCCCATTTGAGCTTGTAAGTTCAGTTTATGTTTTCCTAGAAGTCTGTTGCCCCTTACCCCTGACCTCCAGAATTCCTTTATGTCTATCCCATGCATTCTTAAATCCCGTGATTGTTTCAGCCCCCACCACTTCCTCTGGCAGGGTGTTCCACTTGTCCACCACCCGTTCTGTGAAGAAATTCTTCCTCATGTTTCCTCTGAATCATCCTCCCTCCAACTTCATCCCATGCCCTCTAGTCTTGGAACATCTTTTTCGCTTAAAAAGTGTATTCCTGCACCCTGTTCCTCCCTGTAAGATACTTGTATGTCTCTATAATATCCCCTCTCTCCCTCCTCTCCTCCAGGGAGTACATGTTCAGTTCCTTCAACCTGTCTTCATAGGACTTGTGATGCAATCCATGCCCCATCTTTGTTGCCCTCCTCTGAACCTTCTGTATCCTGTCTATGTCCCACGAGGTATGGTCTCCAGAACTGTACACTGTACTCCAGGTGGGGCCTCATTAGTGTCTTGTATAGCGGAATTATGACCTCCCTTTTCCTGCTGGAGATGCCCCTGCCTATACATCCCAGCATCCTATTTGCTTTACCTGCTGCCTTGTCACACTGTTTCCCTACCTTGAGGTCATCAGAGATGATAACCCCAAGATCCCTTTCCTGCTTGGTGCATGCTATACAGCCATGGGCCATGCCCTTGTGATGGTGTACGACCACCCACAGTGACCGCATCCACAAGACCTGCCTACCCAGGCACCCACAGCCATGCGGACCGCTGCACCACCCACCGCCCATGTCCTGCACAGCACTACCGTGGCCGTACAGTAACATGGCTATGCGGTGCAAAGGCAGTGGCACAGCCATGTACCCATTGCATGCACAGACCACCAGCGATGCCCACACACACATGCAGTGCCACAGGACAGTACTGAGTGTACTGTGTGGCGTGCACGGTGGTGGGGCCAAGAGCTGGTGGCCATGCCCTGTTGCCAACCCTGCAACACAGCATGCACAGATGTTATTTGAAAAAAAGGCACTCACCTGCATCCATAACAGCCAGGTGCTGCTGTCCCATGGCCCCTCCGTTATGTCCCTGCTGCTACGCATCATCCCTCTCACGCTGAGCTCTGGCCTCCCTAGCTCGACGTCGCTCCTCAGGGCCTAGGGTGCAAACGCAGAGAGGGGAGCATCAGTACAAACCAGTAACAAAGCCCCCCCACCCACCGGTGTGTGTGATCCCGCACAACCAAGCCATGCCGCAACCCCACCACCACCACCACCGCCGCCCACACTGGATGGACCCCACCTCCCTGCATGGTGGACACATGCATACCATGATACCTGGATGGACAGATGCTACCAGTGTATGGATGGAGCACCTACCTGGCTGTGGCACGGCGCCTCGCCTGGCGTGTGCCTGTAGTCATCCCAGTCTATCTGGGTCCCTCCTCCGGAGGTCCCCATACCAGTGGCAACACTGTTCAGCACTATGGGCAATCCCTGTGGCCTCTTCCATGGCCTCTGCCACCTCCTCCCACATGGCGCTGCATGGCCTATCTAGTGGGTCTTCTCCAAACAGGGCCCCAGCACGGGGCTCAACAATAGCCACAAGGTTGGCTAGCTCTAGCATGCTCCACTGTGGTGCTGTCCTGCGTGCCATTTTCCATGCAGGCCAGATAACAAAATGGTGTTCTGTAGCACATATCCCCCACCTGCAGATGCTGCATGGTACAGCACTGCCATTCCCCAATGCGCTGTCACCAAACAGCACGATAGGGGTGCACCCATGTGGGCACATGGTGCCTAGGGGCCAAAGGTCGACCGCAGGTTCAGGGGTCTGTCACGCTTGGACCGCCACAGTGCTACTGGGACTCCCTGTGTGTAGCGCGGTAGGGTGCCTGTGTGTGACACCCTGCAGTGGCCTATGGCACTGTGGCACCACGGTGCCTACAGCACTCCAGGGCATGAGTGCCACAGGCGAGAAAAGCGCATTAGCGCCACTGGCACAGTGGTGGCCATGTCCTGCACTGCCTCCCATGCTCAGCACGTCATCAGCGCAGCAGGTGTCAGCATCAGCATCTCGGGCACGTGCCGTGCGGTGCCTACTGCGCACATCACAGAGCTGCGCCATTGCTTGAGCATGCTCAACACCGTTGTGCAAGGTGCAACAGCGTGATAGTCAGCCAGCATGTGCAAATCAGCTCATCAGCTATTCCATGGTGCAGTCACTGCATTAGCATCCACTTAAAGTTGTGTCTCGCCTCATTTGCATGCCTTGCGCTATATACAGTAAATGTGACATGGGGCTGTAGAGGACATAGTTTGGTATTGCAGTCTATTGTGGTGGGTTGCATGCTGTTTGGAAGTGTGGACTGTGGTGTGTGAGAGATGCATGGGACTGCACATTCAAAGGTAACACCTGCCATTCCTACAGGCTCTATAATGACCGAACGTGAAGAAGAGGAGGAACAGGGAAGTGGTAGAAGAAGGAGGCCCAATTTCACCTGGGCAGAATCAGATGCTCTGTTCAAGGCCTATCTTGACAGGGAACTGCTGTTCAGCAGACAGTGTGGAACACCACAGGCCCGTGCTGCAGCATGGGGTGAGGCTGTGCATGCTGTGAACCTGCATGGCAGCCACCAGCGGTCCATGCAGGAGTGTAAAAAGAAGGTTGGCATGGACAAGAGGAGGATAAAGAACAAGGTGGCTGCCATCAGGGCAGCATGTGCTGCAACCGGTGGTGGACAGCTGGCTGTGCCACGCCTGATGCCACAGGAGGAGCGGGTGGCCAGTAGCATGCAGCATTGTGCCATAGAGGGCGTTCCTGGGGGTGGCTTCCAGATGGGTGGCAGACCGTCACTGCATGGTAGGTCTTGTGCTGCCACTGTGTGGGACGTGGGGGGAATGCCACAGAGTAGGGCGGAGATATTAACGCTACTGTGTTCCCTTACAGCTCCAGAGCATCTACATGGGTCAGTGGTGGTGGGTGTGACCACCGTGGG
The DNA here is from genome assembly GCA_016271365.2 of Neoceratodus forsteri. Taxonomy (NCBI): domain Eukaryota; kingdom Metazoa; phylum Chordata; order Ceratodontiformes; family Ceratodontidae; genus Neoceratodus; species Neoceratodus forsteri. The sequence goes on from CM028132.1 coordinate 107,707,256, forward strand.
TGATGCCCTGGACATGGAGGAGCACCCATCCACCTCCACAGGTGTCCGAGGGACAGGACCACCACATACCTGCCTGTCTGTCCGGACTGACGATGGTGGTGCTGGCGAGGATGAGACCCTGCCTGTGTCCCAGCCCGACAGCACCCACGGACTCCAGCATGCTGGAACATGGACTGGTACCGGATCTGGCACCGATGATGATGGATCACGCGTCCCAGACAGTGATACATGTGGGATGCAGGATGGTCCCACAGCAGGAAACAGCACAGGCGTAGCTATGGGTGGTGCTGCCATGGAGGCCTGCATGACATCACAGTCACAGCCTGTGCCTGTATGCCCCAGTGGGGCAGCACTGGTGTGCGTCCAGGCTGATGAGGCTGTTGTGGCCACTGTGGCGGCACCAGTGAGCCCTGGCAATCAGCAGCTGGACGGGCAGTGCCAGCAGTTGGCCAATGGTGACGGGGGGACAGTGTTGGGGCGGCGGCAGTGTACCGTGTGTGGATGTGCCCCGGCATGGCTCTGGTGTGCAGCACCCATCGTCAAGGGGTGCTGCCCAGCAAGGCCAGGAACACCACGAGGGACAACATGCCAAACCAACGGATGGCCTCTTTGATGAGCACAGCTGCCTACTCCAGGCTTCAGTGGATCAGCAGCTGTGGCTTGTGACTGCAGTGGATGCACTCAGTGTGGTTCTGCACCAGGCAGAGGAGCGGGGCAGCAGAGACCATGGTCTGCTCCTGGCAGAGATGGCCCGGCAGCGGGGAGGATGTGACCGCTGCCATTAACAGGCAGACACGTGCATTCAAGGTGTCATGGTCACATTGGGCACCCAGTTCATTGCCCATGTGCCACAGACACCACGCAGTGCCATGTCCACCCCCGTTCCCAGCGTCGTGTGACACCTTCCATGTCGACACCGGGTTCGACTGTGGGCATACTGAGCATGCCTTGCGCGGGCATGATCGGTGCTCTGCAGACCCCTGTGCAAACACAGTCACATTCCTGCAGTGTCACTCCTGGGGGACCGTCGGTGCCACCCCATGAGGCCAATGGTCAGCCTGGCATGGCTGGCAGGTCTCGGCGGGGCCACCCACACATCCATGGTGGACGTGGCACTGTGCCGCATGACTGACCTGTCTCCCACCATGGCCACTGTCTGCCGCTGCCCTGTGTGCAGTGTGTTGTGTATCGTGTGATGCATGGGTGGGGTACCCAGCCCTGCACACACACGGTCCCTGTGCACACCCTCCAAGCTGCTGGCCACTGTAGCATGTGCATGATGATGCCTGTGTTGCGCTGTCTGCCAGTGTGCAATGGTGCCCAGCATCTGAGACACACACAGTGATGGCCACTGGGCATGGTCGTGTGTGGACCTGGGTGTGGCTAGGGGTTGCATTCATGGTTGGCATGCCTTCTACCTCTTCTGCATGTCTTGTGGTATGTGTGAGCACGTGTCTTGTTTGGCCCTGCCCATCCCTGATGGCGTGTGCAGTTCCACACTCAGACTCATTCCCTTGCCGCCATCTGCCCCTGTGGTTCATCCATGCCTGTCTGTGGGTTGTGCCCTTGCCATTGGTGGTTGCACATGGCCCTGTGACCTACCTGTGTTGGCCAAAGTGCTCCTCTGTGATGGTGTCCCGGTGCAGCTGTGACATCCAGATCAGGCAGGAGTCCCTTCGCCCAGGGGGTGGCTGCCCATCACCGTCGGGACCAGCGTCCTCATTGTCCCCACCGCTGCCCCCCTTCTCGACCTCTACGGCTATCCCGCAGTCATTGGCTATGTTGTGCAGGATGCAGCAGGCCAGGAATAGCCCGCAGGCCTTCGAGGGGCTGTACTGTAGGGCACCGCCAGACATGTCCAGGCACCGGAAACGTGTCTTCAGCATCCTGAACACCCGCTCAATGACATTCCATGTTGCGGTGTGTGCCTCATTGTACCATAGCTGCAATGGGGTTGCGGAGCTCTGGTATGGTGTGTGCAGCCAGGGACGGAGTGGGTAGCCACTGTCACCTGTGTGTAGAGGGTGGACATTAGTATGCTGGTCTGCATCACTCTGCCATGGGACATCAAGGTCTGTACCCATGGCATCTCTGACTATGCACCCCCCACATCTGCTCATGTCGTCCTGTGTGATGTACATACTTATCCACTGGGTGGCCAGTGGGGATGTCCTCACTTTTGAACCTGTGACACAGTGTGGACTGGTGCCAGGTGAAGGCATCATGTGCTCCCCCAGGGTATGTGGCACAGACATTGGTAATGTGCCCCCTGGCATCACACACCACCTGGCAGTTGATGCTGGCATACCCCTTTCGGTTTATGTAGGACACACCGTCTGGGCCAGGTGGCATGCGGATGGCCACATGGGTGCAGTCAATGGCCTTGAGTATGCCAGGCATACGTGCTACCCTGAGGAACTCTTGTATGTGTGCTGTGCAGTTCTCACAGTTTAGTCAAGACTTCCACCAGTTAACGATTTCACTGGGCTTCACACAGGTTATTTCCTCCTCGACCCATATTGGTGGTCATTCATTGGATTTGGTGTTCCTACTAGGGATGGAGATATCTGATTTGGTGGTGGAACCAGTCAGGTGGTCTGACCATCATTCCATTGGGTTCAGTTTTGAGGCCACCCCTAGTAGGCCAGCCCCTATGGAGATGGTCTGGTACTGCCCTTTGAGGGGTGTTTCCCCAGATGGTCTGATGGCGGTGTTGGACCTATCGGGTTTACCGAGTGATTGCATGGATCCAGGAGACTTGGTACTTGCCTATAATAAGGCAGTAGTAGGGGCCCTGAATTCCATTGCTCCGATTCGTGTTTATCCCCTCACTCTTCGCCCTAGGTCTCCTTGATTTAATGAGACTTTAAGAGAGTTGAAGAAAACTGGATGAAGATTAGAGAGACACTGGCAGAGATCGGGCCAGGATTGTGACAAACTTAGTTTGATGGACCATTATGTGGTCTATCAATCAGCAATATCTCGTAAGAAGGCAGAATTCCTGTCCAGAGAGATTGCTGCTGCACAGAATAGACCAGCTCACCTTTTCTGGACTGTGGACAGATTGTGCAATCCAATCTGTCTTCAGCCCAGAAGAGCCTTTTCTCAAGAATGGTGTGAGGAGTTTGCTCAGTTCTTTTCAGATAAGATTGCCACAATCAGGTCTGATATCTGCTTGACCCTCCCAAATGGGAGTTGTGATGGTCGGCATGAGATGTCGGACACCCGGTTTGTGTGGTCTGACTTCAGCCTTCCCACAATCAATAACATTGTGATGGTTATCCAATCATTGCGTCTGACCAACTGTGGTTTGGACCCGGGCCCCACACGTCTCCTAGTGGACTGTGGATAAAATCGGCCCGGTCCTTGCTGAGATAGTCTGGAGGTCTTTGGAGAGGGAGATTTTTCCAAATCCTCTGAAGGAGGCTGTGATTCAGCCCTTCTTAAGAAGCCCTCCTTGGACCCGGATTGTCTGGCTAACTACAGGCCTGTCTCTAACCTGCCCTTTGTGGGTAGGGTTATTGAGAAGGTGGTCGTGTCACAGCTGGATGATCATTTGACCAGCCCCAATGTCTATGATTCTCTCCAGTCCGGATTTAGGAAGAGACATAGTACTGAGACAGCTCTTGTCCGGGTACTAAATGACCTCCTAATAGCGAGAGAGCGAAGGACTTGTTCTATCTTGATCCTTCTTGATCTCTCTGCAGCATTTGACACCGTGGACCATGGTGTGCTACTGGAGTGTCTGCGGTTTATCTGTGGGCTGTCTGGTACAGTCCTCAGCTAGTTTTGATCTTTCCTCAAGGGTAGGACTCAGTGGGTGGTGTCTGGAATTTTTTCCCTCTGCATCATTCCCCCTATCCTGTGGGGTGCCGCAGGGCTCTATTTTGGCACCCATGTTGTTTGCGGTGTACATGCTACCGTTGGGATCGATCATTAGGCAGTACATTTGAGTTTTCACTGCTATGCAGATGATATTCAACTGTACATGTCCTTTGTGCCCGGCCAAGATGCTGCTTTTTCGGTCTTTAACAACTGTCAGGCCGAAATCCATGACTGGATTAATGCGAGCTGGCTGCGGTTGAATCCAGAAAAAACTGAGGTGTTGGTTGTGAACCCAGGAGGCAGGTTTGTTGGAAGGATCTCCCTCAGGTTTATGGCTTGGGGTCATTCAGCTAACTACCTCAGACCGGGTGCGGAACCTGGGCATCGTGTTTGATGACTGTTTGATACTTAAATCCCAGGTGTCGGCAGTTGTCAAAACCTCTTTTTACCATCTGAGGAACATCGCCCGGGTGAAGCACCTGGTTCCTCCTGACGATCTTCCTACTTTGGTCCACACCTTCATTACCTCCCACCTTGACTACTGCAATGTCCTTTATCTTGGGCTACCGGGGGTTGATATTCACCACTTGCAGCTACTACAGAATGCGGCTGCCAGGCTATTGATTGGTTCCTCTAGGTCCAGTCATATAACGCCTGTCCTCTGTGGACTGCATTGGCTGCCAATATGCTGGCGAATCACCTTCAAGGTCAGTTTGCTGACCTATAAGACCCTACACGATCAGGGACCGGGCTACCTGAAAGATCTCCTTTGTCCCCACTGCCCCTCCTACTCTCTCTGATCCACTGATGAGGAATTGCTAGAGATTCCCAGGGTCCGTTTGAAGACCTCTGGGGCCAGATCTTTTAGCTTTATGGCCCTGACCCTGTGGAATTCTCTACCTCATCAGATATGAGATTGCCCGGCTGTCCAAAGCTTTAAGGGGGCATTAAAAACGCATCTTTTTAGCCTTGCATATAATGATTTTTAAATGTTGCAGGATTGGATTAATTTTAATATTCTATTAACGATTGATTGATTTTATTATGTTGTGTTCAGGCGCCTTGGTTTTGGAAAGGCGCCTTTTATAAATAAAGTTTGATTGATTGATTGATTGTGTGCTCTGCCTGTGTGCTGGGGAAATGGATGTACTCCGCAGCATGTGGCAGCAGTGCGCTGAGGAATTGTGTGAGTAGGCGTGACGTGGCCGACTGGGTTATGTCTGTTGTGCTCCCTGTTGGTCTCTGGAAGGTGCCCGTGGTGAGCAGGCACATGACAGCTGTCACCTTTGTCTCCACTGACAGAGCATAGCTCCATCATGTCGGTGCCTGCATCTCATCACTGCACAGTTCACAGAGCCGCCTCAGGATCACCCGGTTCAGGTGGTACCCACAATCTCTGTGTCAGAGTAGTGTTCGAAAGTGGTGCAGGCTCAGTACTGCCTGTTTGGGGTGTAAAACCGATGGGCCCTTCCACGGCTGTGCCCCCCTGCTGCCTGCCTTTTCACACCCCTCATTACCGCCTCCATCTGGAAGGTGGCACTGGCCATGTCCCTGGCTGGTGTTCCCCCCCTGGCAGCTGTTATCCCGTTCGCCCCGCTGTCCATTTGTGATGCTCCCCCTGCACAGGGTACAACTCCAGCCTTTGGCTGTGGCTGTCTTGCCTACTGCCACTGCCCTCAGTCCACTGTGGCACCTCCCTAGCACTCCTGCACAGTGGCATGGGCTTCCCACTCCTTTACTGTTCCTGGTTGACTCCAGGTATGCCCTGTCCTGCTCCTGCCCAGTCCTGCTCACTGCTACCCCCTGCCTTGTTCCTGTCACCTCACTCCCACCTGTGGCTTCCCTGTAGTGTTCTTGCACCTCTCTCTCTTGTTCCTTTTTATTTTGGCCACTATCGCGCAACTTCTGCTAGCTCCCTTATTGCGCATGGCGCATGCTGTCGAATATTGCACTGCGCCATTTATTCATGGTTCCTCCCCCTATGGTTGCACATGCATTCATTACTATTACACTCTTGTGCATTGCAACTTGCGTGGCGCAGCTGCCTCCCACTGAATATCGCACAATGGCACATTTTCGTACTTGCACTGGCGCATCTCTGTTGTGCATGGCGCATCCCTTTTAAACATCTGGGCCCTTGTGTATAAGAATGATTAATGCCACATACATAGACTCGGGGAGGCTGCCACCAGCTACCACGAGTTCCTGTGAGATTTTATGCAACCACTGGGCTAGTTCTTGTGCAAACATCTGATAAAATTCATTTGTAAGACCGTCAATCAATGGACTCTTATTTTGTGGAAGTGATTTAATGGTATCTAACAACTCATCTAATGTTCTAGGTTTATTATTAATTGGAAAGTGGGGCAGTACCATCTCTCCCCAAAATTCTTCGAATTTTCCTTGAATAGAGTGAGTTTGTTGTTGATATATGTTTTTGTAATATTCCATGGCTATTTGTTGAACTGAGTCCAGATCCATTTTAATATTTCCCTGGTTATCGAGTAGAGCAGAAATAAAAAAAATGGTTTCCTATTTTTTTGTAAATTAGTTAGGAGCTTCCTTGTTTTGTCTCCATGCAGATATCTCGCACACTTAAATCTCTCTAAAGTCCTTATATTTTCTTTTACAATGAGGTTTTGTATCTGGATTGGATAATTATACCAATCCTGAATGTATTTTTTCATAGTCTAATAAAAGCTCATTGAGATGTTTTTCCCAAGATTTTTTGTTTTGTATTTTGGTTTTGGGAGTACCATGCCTGAAAGGATATAATTTCCCTCTTATTATACATTTAAAGGCATCCCATACCTTGGAAACATGTTGTTGATCTGTCAAATTCAGATTAAAAAAAAAAAAAAAATCTCCCCGATCTTCTCTTGAAACGGGTTTGTTAGTAATAATAAGAATCAGCATTTATATAGCACTTTTCATACACAGTATCCCAAAGTGCTTTACAAGCAATGCTAGACTGGTAGTGAAGTGACTGAATGTGTGGTGGCAGCCATATCACACACACACAGCCTGGATAATTGCATGAACCAGTTTATGGGAAGGGGAATGTTGGCCAGGACACCAGGAATGTTCTCTGCTCTTTGGAAGGAGTGTCCTGGGTTCTTTATTTCCACCTGGACAACACCAGGATAGGCAGAAGGGACCTCAGTTTAACATCTCATCCAAAGGGACAGCACACCCCAGCAGTACAGCATCCCCCCCAATACTGAACTCAGATGCCAGCGATTTTTAGGTGCAAGTTTAATCCCAGTGTGGGATGAGAACCCATGACCTTCTGGTCCAGAGGCAGATGTGCTACCAACTTAGCCATGCTGACACCTATAACTCCTTATTAAAGATCCATCTTCACCTATTTTTTTCATTTGTAACTTGACCTGAATTCATAATCAGTTCTACTGCTGCATGGTCTGAATGAGTGATTGAACATATTGTTGTAGTGTATATCCACGGGATTACATTTTTGGAAGAAAAAATATAATCAATTCAAGAAAAATTATTATGTTTATGATCAATATGAGCATATTCTTTCAGTGAGGGATTTAACAATCTCCAAGGGTCTGCTAAATTATGGTGGTCCAGAAAATTTTTTATTATCTTATCAGTTTTATTGGTATCCTTGGTTATGTTATTTTTCTTGTCCTTCTTTGGGTCTAAGAGGGCATTAAAGTCTCCTGTTAATATGATTTGGTCTGCTTCCACTTCATTTAAACCATTATTTATTTATTTATTTAATAGTTTTATCAGGAAGACATGCTGAACAGAGTACCGCTCCATTCCAGACGCATCCTAGGGCAGTGCAAAAATAATAGAGAGCCATGATAATAGCAATAATAGTACAGCAATTGTAAAAACACAGAGCCCAATTCCAAGATGGGCTATGCTGGCATAAGATGAGATACGCCAAACCCCTTGGCATATGCCGCAACTTACGCTATGCGGTATGCCAGTTGGAATTCCAAGTGGTGACTTGCGCCATGGTGGATGTGGGCTGTGACAACTGCAGATTATGCCACCCATTACACCACAGCCCACAATGCCTGGCGCAAGTGTGGGTTATGACAGCAACTTAGCCCAATTCTAGGAGGGCGGCTGTCATAACTCACAAGTGCCATTCCAAAAGGTCAACTGGCGAAGCGTTGTTACAGCAGCCCCTACATATCCTAAGTGGCATCCAACAACTGGCACTGTTGGATGCCGCCATGCAGCACCACAGCAACACCTGGCACAAGTGTGGGTTATGACAGCAACATAGCACAATTCTAGAAGGGAGGCTGTCATAACCCACAAGTGCCATTCCAAAAGATGCACTGGTGCAGCATTGTTATGGAAGCCCCTACCTATCCTAAGTGGCATTCAATGGCTGGCACCATTGGATTCCGCCATGCTGCACCACAGCAATGGTGCCATACAGCCCCCCAGGCCTCCAGAAGCACACCCTTGCCCCCAATGCCCTGATCATTGGGTACCCTTGGGGGTCCGTATCTGGTGCACCCCCAGATGCCTGTACCATCTGTTCTGCCCCCATGCCCCCTGGTGTGTGCTGAGGTGGTCCAAGGTGGGGGGGCTTCAGGGGGCTGTCTGTCACCGGCCGTGAGTTGCAACATGCGGCTGCGATATGCCAATCATGTGGCGGTAGCCCACATATGGTGTTATCCTGCATGTCGCAAGTGCCAGGACCCTGCCACTCTTGGAATGCGGCGTAGGGTCCCTGGTGTAGGGGTGAATGGTGTAACTCACAGCTGCATACAAGTTATGCCTTTCATCTTGGAATCAGTCCCACGGTAACAATAATACAAGTGCAGCTGTGCAAATTAGGATGACTGCAGAATAAAACAAGCAAGTCATGCAGCCACTACAATGATGCACATAAACAGAGAAAGGTGAAGCTTGAGACGAGTGCTCAATATCATTAGATTGATACAAATAGTGGCACAGAGCAAACCCAGGAAGGGGTAATTTGCCCAGGACCTAAGGATGTGTTCCAGAAAGTTGGAATAATCTGTAAAGGGGCCGTATATCGATTCAGTTGTTAAGGTAATATTGTTATTAATCAATGCTTTTATTAATATGATCCTTCCTTCTTGATCCTTCCATTCCTTAATTAATTTGAATGGTAATTTTTTTCTAATTAATAAAGCTGTTCCCCTTGCCCTCCTATTCCCATAAGAGAAAAAAGAACGACAGTCTGACCCAGTTTCTAGTTAATTTTATAGAGTCATGAAAATCTAAATGGGTCTCCTGTAATGCTATTATATTTGCCTTTAGTTTGTTACAATAACTTAAAATTCTGGATCTCTTGATGAGGGAATTAAGCCTGTTAACATTAAGTGACAATAGTTTTATGTCTCTAAATAAAGCCATAACTTTTTATATAAATCTTAAATATGCCTTATAAGTTTGCAGAAATAGAGAGTGTGTTTCCTTATTTTCCCTACCATGTTGGAATCCATACATTGAGGATACCAAAATTCTTCCTTTTCCTTTCAAATAAAACTGTACCCCACCCGTAGGAAATTTCCATAACCCTTTTTATTCTGGTACTGTTCTCCTAATTTTATAGCAATTCAATATTACCGAAAGACTTTCCTATGCCTACGCAGGCACTCTTCCTCTTTTGAACAAAGTAACTCCCCCCCCACCCCTGGTTTCCAACATGCACAGTGTGCCACCATTAGCAAAATACAGTTTAATCAAAACGTTTAGGAGCAAGGTCTCTTAATTTACCTGTTGCTTCTTCTGATGAGGAAAAACTGTGAGAATAACTGTCAAGTATAACTTTTAGTTTGGCAGGATGCATAAAGGATGATTTAATATTGTTTTCCCATAGTTTCTTTTTTAATCTGTTATATCTTTTTCTTTCCTGTACCAACTCGCCAGGCAAGTCATTAAAGATGGTGATATTGGCTCTCATAATTTCAACTCATTTTTTCTTGTAAACTGCCGACATAATAGTTTCTTTTTCTTCAGATCTAAGAAAGTTAAAAATGATAGAGCGTGGTGGGCCTTGAACCTGATTAGCCCTGATTAGCCCTGAATGTTCTATGGATTATGTCTACTTCAAGATGTAGTTCTTTGGGGTCTTTTCCAAGAAAGCCTGCCACCACTGTATTTAAAGATTCTTTTAGTGTTCTTTGTACATACCAAATCTCTGGCACACCAAGGGTCCTTATGTTTTTACGTCTCAAGTGAGCTTCAAAGTCAATCAGCTTTTCTTTGATCATTTTATTTTCAGATTGCAGATGGTCCATCTGCCTAGCAGTAGGGCCAGCTTAGTCTTCTAGATCAGAAATTCTTTGCTGTGCCATAGCTAGTTCATTTTTCAGTCTTTTGTTGTCCTCCAAAACAAGTTATAAGGATTGATGAAATGTGTCAATTTTATTCTCAGTCTCGTGAATGTGTTGTAATTGGTTCTTCATATTTTCTAATCTTTTAAAAATCATTTTAGCCCATACGGGTATCTCTGATTCTTCCTTTTCTAGGTTTTTCTCCTTAAATAATTTCTTTCCACTTTTAGCATGCATAGGAGTCTCGTGCTATTCCATTAGTTGTACTAACTCTTTGTCTAATTTGGTTTCTGAATCTTGGGCTTAACCTGCATCTCCCCATTTGAGGTCCCCATTATTACTTAATAACTGTTGCGACAGATTAGCAGAATTTCTATTGGGACGTACAAAAGAATTAGACAGATCTGGGATCTCAGTGAAATCATCTTCCTTAGGTAAGCCGGGAGTTTTGCAGCATTCCGACTTGATTAGAATCCCTGCTGGCTCATTCAATTGCCCCATCTCCGATCTAGCTGAACCATTTTCCTTCTAATCTGGCTCCTTTGCAGGCTTTATACCTGATAATTTCTCACTTTGAAAACACATACTCGTCTGCTCCGCTTCTCCATCCATCTCCTTCTCTCATGATGGAGTACTGGTGCCGTCAGGGTTCCTGTGTTGACCATCTGTTCTCCTCCATGCTGACTGGCCCTTTCCTTCTGGGCATCTACAGGCAATGGCGACTGCAACATCTTTCCCTCCAGTTGTAGTCCATGGTCCACTTGTTGATCCTGACTGCCTCAGGCCACCATGAGGTTGACATTGTTCTGAGATTCCACCGTTTGGTCGGTCACAGAGTTCCCGACAGTCATAACCACAGAGTTCACTGGAGATGCATTGGCAGTTTGTAAGATAATTTTCTTTTTAAAAGCAGCAGTGGCAGTAAAAATTGAAGCCAGATTTAGTTGTTATTTTAGTGAAGGTCCTAGTGGTTTCAATTGTTGACTGGCTGAATCTGGGGCATTCTTGCTTCCTGTTTTTGCTTTAAATGCTTTAGATCATGTTTGTTTTTCAAAATCTTTAACCAATTTGGCAGAAGGTTTTGTATATGACCCTTTTGTATCTGTTGCAGACTTTTTTGGAGTCATAATTATTCTAAAGTTTTGGAAAAACTTGAAGTATTTTTTTTTTTAATTTTCTAATTCCTTATCATAGAAACATAGAATTTGATGGCAGATAAGGACCACATGGCCCACCCAGTCTGCCCATTTCCCAACCTAATGGATAAGCTGCAGATCCTAGTTAACCAGCAGCCTGCTACTTCCTACCCCCACCCCCTAGAATTGCCTTATGACTGTCCCATGCATGCTTGAATTCCACCACTGTTTTTGACTCCACAACCTCCTCCGGAAGGCCATTCCATGCATCCACAACCCTCTCTGTGAAAAAATACTTCCTTAAATTACCTCTGAGCTGCCTCTCCCCTATCTTCAAATTGTGCCCCCTTGTTCTTGCACACCTCTTTTTTTGAAAGATGCTTCCCTCTTGGACTTTGTTGATTCGCTTGAGGTACTTGAAAGTTTCTATCATGTCCCCCCTCTCCCTCCTTTCCTCGAGGCTATACATATTAAGCTCCTTAAGTCTCTATTCATATGTCTTCCGGTGCAGACCCTGCACCATTTTAGTTGCCCTCCTCTGGACAGCTTCCATCCTGTCTATGTCTTTGCGGAGATTGGGTCTCCAGAACTGCATGCAGTACTCCAGATGGGGTCTCACCAGCTGTCTGTACAGAGGGATAATAACTTCCTGTTTTCTACTGGTGATGCCTCTCCCTATGCATCCCAGTATCCCCCAGCCCTCCTTGCTGCCCTCTCACATTGCTTGCCCACCTTTAGGTCATCTGATATGACTACCTCCAGGTCCCTTTCCATTTTTGTTGTTGTTAGTATCTCACCCCCCATTGTGTACTCTTCCCCTTGGGTTTTTGTTTCCCAGGTGCAATATCCCAATAGAAAGCTTCATTGGGTGCACATATCTATTCAACAGGTTTTCCATTCATGCTGCTTAGATTTGGGAAGTGCATGTTAACATGCAGAGGGGAGCTTTATTTGCACTATTCCATGCAGTACATCTTCATCACCATCTTAGTTTCTGGCTCTTCCCATGTCAGGTAGCACAACAGGAGTTGTCCTATGTTCCGATCCCCTGTTCCTCCATAGGATCTAAATCTGGTTTTGAATGGTCTTTGTAAGGAGCATTTTGAACCACTGTCATCCATCTTGCTGGATGTGTTGTCTTCCAAGGTGTGTTGTTTGGTTGCTATGTGCTCAGCCAAGAGGATTGGCAAACTCCAGGCCTTATCCCACTATAAGCCATACCTTGCCATGCATAAGGACAAGGTGGTACTCAGAATGGTCTCATCTTTTATCCCAAAAGTAACCACAGCTTTCCATGTGAACCAGGAAATATGTCTTCCATCCCTCTGTCTGCAACCATCTCACCCAAGCAAGAAGGAGTCGCACAAGTTGGATTTGTGATCAGACATTAGGATATACCTTAAACGGACAGCTGAGTCTTGGAAATCAGCCTGTTTGTTCTCTTCAGAGTGGCCAAGCAGGGTCAAAAAGCCTCCAAAGTCACCCTACCTAGGTGGGTGAGGGCCTGCATTACCAAGGTTTATGTTGCAGAAAAGAAGGGACCTCCGGCCCTCATCAAGGCTCATTCCATCAGGGCTATGGCCACATTCTGGGCAGAGAGAGGCAAAGCAACAGTTTTAGAGTTATGCAAGGCAGCTGCATGGTCTTCCATCCACACGTTCACAAAACACCACAAATTGGATGTTCAGAGTTCTGCTGATGCAGCTTTTGGTCGCAGAGTACTGCAGGCAGCAGTTCACAAGTAATCTCTTCAGTACTAGTTTTCAGCATATGGGGTAATATTCTTCCACCTCCCAACTGTTCTAGGTACTGCTTCTTAGAATCCAGTTGTTGTGAATACCCATTGACAATGTGGAGTGCTACAGAAAGAAAAAAATTCTGTATACTTACCATAATTTCCTTTTCTGTTAGCTCCAAGTTTGTCAATGGGGCCAACCAGGAACCTTGCTCCTGTGGGAGAATATTATCCGGTATTCCAGTGGAGGATGTCCTTTGTTTAACCAAAACCCCTATTATGACTGTATCTGGGTATCCCTCTATTTATTCTGCTGCACTGTATTCCTGTTAACAAAAATAAATAAATAAAGATGTTTTTTAGTCATACTGTGACCACGCATGTTAACAGGTTTAGTTGTATATCACCAAGGGTGTTTTCCTTGTTGCAAGTAGTCTCACTGCATACAGTTTTGCCTGCCAGAATTCATCATTGTGTTTGCCAACGATTTCCAGAAGATCTGCTGGTGCAGGACGTTCCTTGTTGGCCTTTTGCCTTTTCCACTAAGAGGACCAACTCGACCAAGCCTCGTGTTCAGTCTAGAGTATGCCTTCTTTTGGAGGTCTGCCAGCAAGGTAAGATTGTGTCTACTTACAGTGCAGAAAGAATGTTACATACAAGTAATTAGTTAGTTGTTTTCTTTTATAATAGTCAAATATGGTAGTTTATTGAGGCACTGCAAGGTCAGTAGAGACTGGGGAGTTGCTGCCGCTTAGAATCCTCATATGCCCAACATTCTAAAGCTTGGGCTGTGCCATTCCTCTGTTAGGAGTGCACTATACCTAATTGTTGTGAATACCCACTGACAATGTTGGAGCTAACAGAGAAGGAAATTACAGTAAGTAAGAAGAAATTCCTTCTATCTGCTTCATTGTATTGATATATTTCAGTGATCCCACTGTTCATCTTATGAGATGTACATAATTTTAGAAAAATGGTATTATGGTTGCTTGTTCCTAAAGGGGTGCTACTGTACAAGAAGCTACAAGTCAGTTAGCATTGACATTACCAGGTCTAAAATATTCCCACCTCTAGTTGGTGCAGTGATAAACTGACATACGTCCAGTTATTCTATCTTATTTATGAAAAGTTTCGCCTGTGATGTAACCACTGTTTGCTGAGTCCAGTCTATATCACCCAGGTTGAAATCTCCCAACACAGCTGTTTCTCTGCTGGCACAAGCTGTTTCTATTTCATTCATTAAGGATTCTGAATATTCCATTATGACATTTGGAGGTCTGTAACAGAGTCCAGTAATAAGGCTTTTTGAATTATTACTAATAATATTTACTCATATTCATTTGGCATTAGTTTTTGTTATCTTGTTTTATTTTGTTTGATATATCTAATGCACTTATACCATCTTTTAGATATAGAGCTACTCCTCCCCCATTTCTTCCCTGTCGATCCAGGTGATGTAGGTTGTAACCATCCATTACTCTTCCCAACATAGTATTCTCATTCCACCACGTCTCGATTAGTGCAATAAATGTGTGCTATTTCATATGGGCTAGTGCTTTCAGATCACCCATCTTATTTACAATGCTTCTGGCATTTATTAGTGCTGTGTCCAATATTTAGGGGCCCTTACTTTTGGTTATATTATTTCTTAGGGCACAAGTGTATGAGGGGGCAATACTGTCAGCCTTTTTAGTCCCTTGTTTCCCCTTAGATGTCAGTTTAAAGTCACTGTTGTTAAGTTTATTTTTAATCTCACCTTGTGTCTGAGCACTCAAAGTATTTAAATGTAGACAGTCTGATGAAAATAAGTGATGCTTTTGCATAAAAGGTCTGCCAGGTGTCTATAAATGTAATATGTGCCTTTTCGCACCAGTTTGCCAGTCTTATACTGATTCTTTCTATTGATTCATTCATTTCAATGTGTGCTTCGAGTAGTGGTAGGATCCCTGATATTCTGGCTTTATATTCTTTTGATGTTAGCTCTTTTCCCATATCAGACAGTTCACTACATATATACTTTTTATGTTCATGTCCTATGTCATTTGCCCCTACATGGAAAATTACTACCACTGAGGGTTCCAAACTTCGACAAGTTTATTAATTCTAGTTTAAAATCCTTTATTTTTGCCCCAGGTAGGCATGTCACTGTAGTATTTTCTTTATTAGTCTTTGTTATTTAAGTGTCTGTGTATCTTATGAAGGAGTCTCCCACTATCAATTTTTGTTGCAGTCTTTGCCTGGGGTTGTCTAGACTAGCAGATGGTTGTTCCCTATCTTGGCTGATAGGCACTGTTACTGTGGGGTTAATTATCAGTGGTTCATATTTATTTGTTAACAGTATACCTTTGTTTGATGTTTCATGGCTTAAAGTTTTCTTTCTGTGATTATGGCATCTTGGTTTCACTGCGCACCAGTAATTTTCTGAAGTGTCTAAATCCCCATCAGAGCAAGAGTTCTCATTCTAGTATTCTCTGTGTCATTTTTGGTTTCCACTTTTTTATTGGAAATTAGTGGATTTTCTGCTTTTATTTCCTGAATAGAGTATTCTATTTGAATTAGTTTGAGTGCAATTCAAAGTTCCTCCTTTATAGTTTCCATTTGAAGTTTTACATTTTTGATCCTCATACGTTTCTGAATACGTATGTTTCACTTTGTTCTTGAATTAGTGTTGAGGCATACATATTATATTTCAGACATTTTGTGATGGAACCCTGTCTGTATCGCAAGTTAAGAAATCACTGGTGGGGTCCATTTTCTATAGGTAGTTCAGGAATTCACTTACTTGGTAGTGATCCTGTCAAGGAAGAGACCCATGCGCTAATAAAGTGCCACAATACTAAAAGAAAAACGTATTAAAACACCCTTGATTTGTTTTTCAAAAATGGAGATGGTACTTGCTCAGCAGTCCTTCACTTTCTCAGAATGCTTTTGGCAAACTACACACACTAAACAGTAGACAGACAAGATGTTTTTATTTTTTGTTCTATGTACGGGTAACTACAACAGAAGTAACAGGTATGATATGGTATGCTCTTTACTTAGGGGGAAGATTTCTGGATTCACTAGGTTCAGTTCAAAGTTTACCCAGTCTACTATACACAGTCCAATAGTTATCTATTTCTTGCAGTAATAAACAAACAGCTACTGAAAAGGGAGATGCTTCTATCAGAATACTTTGCTAGCAATCCAAATTGGTTGACTGTCTACACTACAGAGTTAAGGGTAGGTGGGCATAAGATATTATGGTTCTCCTGACACATGCACTAGTTAATATTGCATAAATAACATAATGGATGCTCACAAATCCAAACTATCTGGTCCATGTCCCTTCTGTCCTTGTTGACACAACATTAAATGTACTTGCCTCTGAGTGCATCACCTCCACCCACAGCTCAGCTCCACTCACTAGGGACTGTACTTCATAGTGGTGCACCCAGAATGGCACTCCACTACTTTGCTGGAATAACGGTTGTATTAATGTTAAAAAATGTGCTCAGAGTACAGTGGCAGGTTGCTGTTTGTACCCTTTTGCTACCTGTTTAAAACATGGCATGTTTAGTGCCGAAAATAAAATAATGCTGCTAGTGTTGCAGTTCCCTCTGGCTAAGAGGGTCCTACAATTCCCATATACCTTGCATCTCATTTCTATGGAGACACCTTCCACAACTTGCCTGCTGTTTCAGTAATTCGCTACTAGCATTCAACATTCAGTGGAAATTTTGGGGATTAGGGTAGACACAATCACTCAGCTTGCAAATCAACAAAATAAATTTTTTTTTGCATACAGTCTATATGCTGCCAGACAACTGCTCTCAGAGACCTGTCTGTGCCATCCAACCTCTCCAGATTCTTAATGCTGTTGATACAAAAGAGGAATCACAATCAGATAACACACTCAGCTGTTGAAAGTCTAAATTTGCAATTTCTGGAGAGATGCTCAAAAAAGCTATCCTTTCCAGCTGAGCCCATTGCTGCCGAGGCATATTTCTTAGCCAGTAAAGCACTGGCTATATCTGTGCTGCCACCTCATAATGCAATAAAAGATCTGCCCTCCTTCATCCTTGGGTCTGCAAAGGGTAGCATATCCTACACTCAGATGTCTGCCCTGCCAGAGAAACCTGCTAATCATTCCATGCCACCTAACCCAGTGTATGCTGTCTATTGGGATGGATAAGGGGTAGAAACAATAGAGAAACTTAGGAAGCATCATCACTTCAATGGTGGCTACTTGGCACTTTAAAAAGAGCAGGAGTATATTCCATCAGTCGAGATCCATCCATAATTGTGTATGTAAAGGGGAGAGATTGCCAAGAAAAGCCATGAGACAGAACTGGTTAGATCCAAGCTAAATCTCAGCAGAACGGGAATTGCTGCCTCAGATTTGAGGAGGTTAAAAAAATTGACTGACAGAGCTTCAGTTTTGCTTTCATTCAGTTTACATCGTGATAGTGCACTAAATTTCTTTAGAAAATGGGTAAACTCCATCTTGTATCCTGATTGGCTAAAACAGCCTGGCACCCGGGCTGTTATTTTTCAACAACGCCCGCAAAATAATGAGTGCCACTTTCTACTGCCCCATTACTAACATGATCCTTGGGCCACCCTGAATTTCAAAATACACCAGCCGCCATTTTCCCCATCCTCACTCACTAAAGACTTGCCTCCGTATACTGCGTCATACAACAATACTCTCCCAGCAAACATCAACAGTAACCTCCAGTTCATTTCTTTATAAACATGCAACCCCAAACCCAAAATCCTGCCTACCATCTTTTTTCACAAATCTAAAGATACTACTGGCAGTTTGTCACACTCGTATGCTCCCGGTACTCCCCGTCTATTAACACTGTCTCCCTGAAATAAAAAATTAAAAGAAACCCCTTAAAAACAACAAACTCTTTTTTTTCCCCTTCACCGAACGTAATCGCAGTCCCTGTGAAGCCAACACTCAGTTTTACAGTTAGCTGCACACTTATGTCGTAACGCCACACTTCTAACTCCATCTGAAATAAAACAAAATGACCTCATTCTCAGCAGGCCACAGTCTCCAATTCTCAAGAGTGTTCATCAATCGCTTTCTGTCTCTGCGATGAAGCAGGAGCACAACGTAATCAGAAGTAAGTAAAAAAACAAAAACAGAGTAATGCCATGTGTATCTGTGTACCCAAGCAGCAGGACAATCTAATTGGAAATAAAATAAATGCCTAAAAACAGCAGCGCCCTCCACTGGTAATAATAGCACTTCACATTACAGGGACTATTTTGATACAAAGATTATTTTGGATTATTTTTTTTATATATACACATTTTAGTTCCCATATATTTTTTCAAAATATAGCACCAAATAGCCCATTTTCTAAGTGTAATATTACCCTCCAGGGTGGGCGTTATGGGCTATAACAGACCTTCCAGGGGCTATAAGGCCCTCCGCCTGTAGCGTCGGGCCTCATTACGCCCCTGGGTGGTCCGTTATAGCCCAATAACGCCCACCCTGTTGGTATTATTACTTACTTAGCATGGACCAAATGGCAGGGAGATCAGTATCAGGGCCAGCAATGTACAACAACACATCATCTAAATAAAGGGGAATGCAATGTTCAGTCCCATCCTGTCCTTTATGTCCTTTGATGGTGGGGTGTTAATGGATGGCCTGGGCTAGTGGCCTGATATAAAGAGCAAATAAGAGGGGTGACATTGGACATTCCTGTAGAGTCCCATGGAAAACAGCAAACCAAGAACAGAGATGGCCATTAGCTCAGACTTGTGCTCAGGGAGTTGAATATATGCTAGAGATTAAGTCCAAAAAGGAAAGTGGAAATCTGAACCACTGCAATGTGGCACAGAGAAATGTCCAGTTCATTCAGTCGAATGCTTTCTCCACATCAAGACTGAGGGCCAGAGGTGGGTCTCCAGTATAGTTTGCCTGGTGGAGAATAGAAAAAGACCTTTGTATACTGTGCAGTTTGTTGCAATCAGATAAATCTTGCTGGTCTGGGTGAATTAAATGGGGAAGCAGAGAATCCAGGCATTGTGCCAAGACTGACACAAAAAGCTTGTAATCGGTGTTCAACACCAAGATCGGTCTGAATGAATCACACCAATCCTGGGGTTTCTGCTGCTTAGGTATCACTGAGATAACTGCATAGTTCCATGATGGGGAGGGTTTGTCTTTCAATAAATCATTGACCACCTGTTGGAAGATGGGCAGAAGGTCAACTGAGAATTTCCAGAAAAATTTTGTTGGATAGCCATCTGGTCCCAGACATTTATCTAGCATTTAACTACTGAGGGCAAGTTGAATTTGAGTAGAGATGGATGCCATTAATGTGCACCCATCTTCTTCTGACTATCCTGGAAGAGGCAATTTATTTCAAAATGCTTCTACCTCAGAATGGGCTGAGTAAGGGTCGGCCACATATAACTCCTTGTAATAAGTGGCAAAGACCTCCAAGATTTGATTTATATCTCTTTGAGTCTGATTAGTGTTTGGATGCCTGATCTTGGTAATCGTGGTTCTCTGTCAGAAACCCTGGACTCTGTGTGCTAACAGTCTCACCATCCTTAGGCCTCCAGTATAATACTTTTGTTTTATGTATCATAAGGCTTTTCCTGTTTGCCACTGAGCCAATTCATCTGTATTTTTAATCTTTTTAACTGTGTGGGGTTTCTTAGTGCACCCTGTTTGTGTTGTAATTACAAAAATTTCTCTCCACGTGCTGTATGTGCCTTTTCCTTCCTGGCTGCAAAACTGATTGAGTGTCCTCTTAACACCATCGTGACAGTGTTGCAGACAATGGCTGGACTCATTATCGGGTGACCATTATGGGCGACAATTTCTTTAATCTGTTATTCCACCAGTTCCACAAACTTTGCATCCATCAAATAAAAAGGATCTAAGCGCCAAGTTGTGCTACTTTGAAGGAGGCCCAAATCAATGTCAGTTATTACTGGGGCATGGTCCAAATATGAAATTGCCCTATATGGCAGCTTGAGATCCTGTGCAAGTCATTTTGGTTCATGAAAGCATAGTCTACTCTATTATATGTCTGGTGTGAGTGTGAGAAGTGGGTATATGCCCACTGGTGTGGGAAAGTTTCCTCCAAATATCAACCCACCTCAACAACATCACCATTTTACAGGAAAATGTATGAGCTGCCTGAGACCAAGTTTGACAGGGGCAGTGGTATCTCGAGTAGGATCCAAGAGGAGGTTACACTGTCCTGTAAGCAGTGAGAATCCTCTCTGGTTGTCCAGGACAAGGTTTACCAGTCTCTTAACTGTGTTTTCTGTCTCTCCTTGCACAATAACACATCAGTCTCATTGTTTCTCTCCCTTTTGAGCTCCTGAAGTATCAGAATCTTGGCTATCAATATTATCACACCCCGCCTCTTTCCTCTGCCACACGTGGGTGAATATACTTACGAATATTCATACTTAGTCCAGTTTTACACTTCCCATCTGTGTAAGATGTATTTCCTGGAGGCACACAACAGATGTTTATTCTTTCTTTATAATCGACAAAACTTTAGCCATTTTAAACAGGATATTAATCTTATTGACATTCACAGAATATACCTTTAACTTGGGACTAACCCCATCCAGGACATAAAAAGGTATTACAGAAAGAAAAGTATCTAGCATGGAAAACCTTCAGGTTTTGTGGTCCCTAGTCTAACTCTGAGTCATTCACATCCCTTGGGCCCACCCTCCGCGCCTGTACTTCTCTGATTATTGTCATTTTTAAGGTATGGGCACCAGTATTGTATTCTGTACTCCAGATAAAGCTTCACCAATAACCTGCACAAGGAAAGTATTACCTCCTCTCACCTGTTGCTGATTCCTCTGGCAATGTAACCCAACATTTTATTTGCCTTTGCTGCTTCTTTCCTACGTTGCATGGAGTGATTCAGGTCACTAGTGATCATCAATCCCAGGTCCATCTCCTCCTCTGATGCAGATACCCGGACCCTTCCCAGGTTGTACTCAGTCCTAGGGTTCTTGGCACCAATGTGCATAACTCTGCATGTTTAATTCAACTCAATTTTATTTAACCAGGCAATACATCGTTGAGCAAGCTCATTTACCAGATGGTCATGGGGGAGCATAAACAAGTTACATAAAACAATGACAATAAGGGCAAGCAGTCCTAGAAATACATCTAGGGTAGGATGAGTAAAACATGAAAATGCATACAATAGAATAGAACAGTATACTATATAACAAAACAAGATTATAAGGTGGACTCATTAGTGTTCATTATGGGGAAGAGCTTAACATTGACAACAAGCATTTGTCAATGCCGAACGTTCGCTTGCAGGTATTTGCAATGGTGTTTGGCACGTATGGTGCTTTACCCTAATGCCCTGTGTGATTGCTGGTATTTGCACAATAAATTTTCAGCATGACCTTTTTGTTACCCCCATTGTGTGCTACATAGGCGGAAACACGTTTTGGGCAGGATGTGAAAAATGACAGCTGCACTGCTCATAAGGAGGTGTGGTAAAATGGCAATGTTGAAAATCTGGAGTGAAAATATTGAAAATTCGCAAACTTACGAGCGTGCATAGGAACTGTGGAATGAACACTCATAAAACAGTCATTTTTAGGAATTTTCTCACCAAATTTTCAACACAGCCATTTTAAGACCTCTGCTCATGATCAGTGCCACTGTGATTTTCTTAATGTGTCCCATACATTGAGTTCGCTCACCGACTGCGCCATTGTGCGCTACATGGGCGGAAACACGTTTTGGGCAGGATGTGAAAAATGACAGCTGTACTGCTCATGAGGAGGTGTGGTAAAATGCCAATGTTGAAAATCTGGAGTGGAAATATTGAAAATTCGCAAACCTACGAGCGTGCATGGGAACTGTGCAACGCATGCTCATAAAGAGTCATTTTTAGAATTTTTTCACAAATTTTCAACACAGCCATTTCAAGACCTTCTGCTCACGATCAGTGTCACTGTGATTTTCTTAATGTGTCCCACACATTGAGTTTGCACACCGACTGCGCCATTGTGCGCTACATGGGCGGAAACATGTTTTGGGCAGGATGTGAAAAATGACAGCTGTACTGCTCATGAGGAGGTGTGGTAAAATGGCAATGTTGAAAATCTGGAGTGAAAATATTGAGAAATTCATAAACTTCTGACGTCTGCGTAGGAACTGCATAGCATGCCTTTCGTAAAAATGGTCATTTTAGGAATTTTGCCATTTTCAACATGGGGTTTCTGGGACCCCTTCTCATGAATGATGTCACTGTCATGGCATTACTCAGGCCCAAAGGGTGATTTCACACAGTGACTGCGCAGTGACTGTGAAATCACCCTTCGGGCCTGAATAACGGCATGACAGTGACATCATTCATGAGAAGGGGCCCCAAAAACCCCATGTTGAAAATTTGGTGCAAAAATTCCAAAAAATGCCTGAGATATGCAATAAAGTTGAAAACCCCTATCTAGCCCATTATACAGCTTACTGGCATTTCCTCAGTTTGCGGTCGGCTTTTGAAGAGTGCAGACGTGTTCCCGGTCCAGCGATGATCATCGCGCCGAGCTCTGGAGGTAAGTATGGGGTGAGGGGGTGGGGAGGTGGGTGCGCAGTGGGTGGGTGCGGGTTGAGGGAGGGGGCTAGGAGACTACGTGGGACCGCTTTTGCTTTTCAGGTTGGAAAAAAGATGACACGGGATGTTTGCCACACTGGGATGGGCTCTCAGCATGGCACCAAAGCTTTGGGGGCGCTTGGGGATGTGGAGCCGACGGGGATTGGGCACCCCGGCCGGCAAACGATGGACGCTTGCCACGCTGGGGTGGGCTCCAGCGTGGCACCAAAGCTTTGGGGCCTTTGGGATGGTGGAGCCAACGGGATTGGGTACCCTGCTGGCAGAGGACCCAGGACGCCTGCCACGCTGGGGTGGGCTCCCAGCGTGGCACCAAATCTTTGAGGGGGGGTGATGCCTACCAGCGCTGTGTATGACAGCGGTGGTTTTCTTTGAAGCGAAGACCACTGCTGTCATACACAGCTCCCACACCCATTGGTGCAGGACCGCCACACCTGCTCAACGGAGCAGTGGATTGAACGGGAGAGGCACACCTCCAAAGTGTGCTACTCTCCCAAAACGTTCCTTGCGCATGCACACAAGCGAACATAATAAAGGCAAGCAGTCCCACAAATATTCTTAGGGTAGGATGAACAAAACATAAAAATGCATGCTATAGAATAGAACAGTATAAAACATAATGAAAAAAGGTTATAAGGTGGACCTATTAGTGCTCATCACAGGGAAGAGCTTAACATCTTATTTATTTATTTATTTGATATATTGGTTTACAACCTTTGAGCCAGAGGCTCATTTCCAAAGGTACCTCATCACATGTAAGACAGAAGCTAATACAGACAGAGTATAACAACAGTTACATAAAGCATGTGTTACAGACATTTGTCACTGACATTATTTACAGTAAGTACAGGATGTAGATATTTTCAGACATTATTTACAATATTTGGATGACGATATTTACATCATCACAGCACAGAGACATTATTAGCTTGAGAAAGCATCTAAACAGAGTAGTCAGTCCTATTCATGGGTTTGGTATTATTGACGGAGGTTGCAATCCATAATGGACTTTGTCAGAGAATTTGGATCAGAGAGGGTGAGAGAGTGAAATGTTAGTTGCAGTTACAGGACTGAATATTGAAGAGGTGGTTGCGAAGAGTGGTTTTGAAGTGGGCGATCTTGGGTGCACTAGTGATGATGTTTGGGAGTGCATTAAACCATGTGGGGGCCCTGTAATGGAAAGATCTCTGGGCAAGGGAGGTTTTTACCCTGGGCACAACCAGTGGTGCTTTCTCTGAGTTGCAGGTGGAGATAGTGGGGGTGGCAGGATGAAGAGAGGAGGAGACCCCAGGGGGGGAGAGAGTCTAAGCAGTATTTTCTTGGACAGTATGCAGGTCTGGTAGTGGAGCCTTTCATCGAGGTTGAGAAGATTGGCAGAGGTATAGAAGGAGGAGATGTGAGTGAGCCTAGGTGTACCAGTTAGGAGCCTGCAGGCCTTGTTTAGGGAGACCTGGATTTTCTAGAGTGCAGAGTTCTCTTCTGCCCCATATACAGGGAACCCATAGTCCACTAGGGACAGTATTGATGAGGTGATGGCAAGCCTAAGTGCGTGGGGGGGGAGGCAGTCCCTGCGTTGGTAAAGGAGTCCAATCCAGGTGTTTGTTGCAGCAGCAAGGGTGTTTATGTGGTCGTGGAAGGTAAGGGCTGAGTTGAAGGTAAGTCCAAGACATTTGTATTTGGATACCTGTTCAAGGGGGTGCTGGGTGCTGGGGAGGATGCGGAGAGGTGCACTTTTTGCTTTGTTTTGACAGTGAGAGAAGATCATTGATTTAGTCTTTTTTAAGTTTATGACTGGTCTATGGTCCTTAAACCATGTTTCAGCCTGGGAGAAGGCATGTTGGAGGCAGTCCTGAAGGGCCGTGGGTTTATGATGCGAAGCAAAGAGCACTGCATCATCTGCATATAGTAAGGTTTTTGTGGAGCAGGCCTTTGGTAAGGAGTTTAGGTAGAGGAAGAAAAGAAGTGGCCCCAGGATAGAGCCCTGGGGCACCCCAGAGTGGATGGGTAGTGTGTTGGATAGGGTTCTGTTAATTTTGATGCATTGGGACCAGGTGGAAAGGTAACTGGAGCACCAGGCTAGGGGGCCTGTGGAGAAACCAAGTTGGTGGACAGAGTCGAGAAGGAGAGGGTGGCAGACCATGTCGAAGGCCTTGGATATGTCTATGAACACAGCTCCTGCAATGTTACTGGCCTCTGGGGAGGAGTGCAGAAAGCTGGTGAATTCTAGGAGGGCTGTGGTGGTGCTATGGGCCGAACAGATGCCATGCTGCTCTGAGCATAGAATGTCAAACTTGGCTAGGTATTCAGTAAGGTGGGTGGCAACCACTTTTTCTAATGCTTTGTGGGGGAGAATGGAGATGGGTCGATAGTTATTTGGGGAGGCTTTGTCACCACTTTTGTGGATGGGGGTAATGACAGCTGTTTTCCAGCCACTAGGGAATTGCCCTAGGCATAGGGATTTGTTGAGCAGGTCTATTAGGGGGACTAGGACCTCGTCGAAGACTAATTGAAAGAGCCTGGCATCTAGGGGATCATTTATAGGATTATTGCTGTTTAGCGCTTTTTATAGGTAAGGACGAGCTTCATGGGTGGATATTTTGCACAGAAGGAAAAAAGAATGCTCAAGGGTTGGGGGTTGGGATTGGGGCACAGGGTCAAAGAAACAACTAGGGAGAACACTGCTGCGATCCGAGAAGGTGGTGCTTAGACAGTTTGCTATGGTGAGTGTTTCTGTGGAGGTAGTGCCATTTATGGTGAGCTGGGAGGGAGGTGCGGAGCATGATTTCCCATTGAGTTCTTTGATATTACTCCAGAAGGTTTTCACAGACCCCCACGTCGTTGCCAGAGTGGATTGATAGTGGTCTGCTTTGGCCTTAAGGATGGCTCGAGTGCATCTATTGTGAGCGGCATTATAGGATTGTCTGTCCGCCATCCTGCCAGATTCTGTGGCTTTGTGCCAGAGATTATCCCTGTCTCTCAACATTTGGAGTAGGGAGGGGGTTATCCAAGGAGCATGTTGCCTTTTGATGCAGAGTTTGGTGAGTGGAGCATAGAGGTCACAGGCCTTGGTGAAGGCCTATGTAAACAGGTTGAGTGCAATGTCGATGCTGGGGGCTATATTAATGGGAGACCAATCTATTTGGGTGAGCAGCTGTTTAAGTTTTATTAACCCTCCTGGGTGGAGATGCCTTTGGAAGGTTGTTTGGTTTATGGGTTTGGGTGTGGAAGAGGTCCATTGGAATAGGATGGGCAAGTGGTCACTTAGGGAGCCGGGAAGTACTTTTATATTCTGTATTTTGTTGGGGCGGTTAGAGATAATGATATCCAGGATGGTGTGGGCACCAGTAGATGTGTGAAGTCTAGTGGGTTGGGTAACTAATTGGACCATGTCAAGGGCCGAGAATGAGTCCTTTGTTGGAGCAGCCGAGGGGCCAAGCCAGTTGACATTGAGGTCCCCTACTAGTGTCTGTTCTGCATTGTGTGGTAAAGTAGAGAGGTATTCAGTGAGGGATGTGACAGCAGGCTTTTGATTTTAAGGGGGTATGTAGGTGACTGTGAGGTATAGTGGGCCTCTGGAGGGGTCAGGGGTGATTTTTAGGGTGAGGGCTTGTGCTCCGTTTGTGAGTTTGGGGTTGGGAGCATGTGACCAATAATGTTATTATTGATGCAGAATGCACAATCACCCCCTCAGTTTTCTACCCTGTCTTTCCGATATAGGGTGTATCCGAGGACTGAGACAAAGGCATTGGGAGTAGATTTGGAGAGCCAGGTCTCCACTAGGGCAATGATGTCTGGTTGGTGAAGGGTGGCCCAGCATTGAAGCACTGCAGATTTCTTTGGCAGGCTGCGTATATTCAGAGAGGCAATGCAGAGTCCAGAGGGTCTGGTAGGTGGAGTGGTGGGGGCAGGGCCTGAATTAGGGTGGATATTACCAGAAAGGAGTAGTAGGATGACTAAGGCTCTAACCATAGGGCGGCAGGTTGTTATATTTTTGGGAGTACATTTAGGGGTGGGGAGGATGTAGTGGAGCAGGGGATGGGCAAGGTTTGGAGGGATAGGCAAATGCAGAAGGGGTGGAGCCGGGGGGCACGGGTGGGTGCTGGGGTTGGGGCTGCCGGTGGGAGGTGGATGCAGGGGTCCAGTGTGTGATGACAAGGTAGGGGGGATGGCCAATTCTGGAGAGATGCAATGGTGCAGTCCACAAAGGGCATAGGATGAGGTCTGGCTGGTGGGAGATGAACCCCAGGGTGGTTATGAGGATGAGGCACATAAGGTGGAAGTGAACAGATAGCTTTGGAGGTAGAACAAAGAGGTTGTGGGGGGAGCCAGAAAAGCTGTAAGAGCTTTGAGATATGCCATGATACAGTAGCTTGACTTGTAGGCTCAGTGGCAGTGCTGCCGACTATGGTGGCAAAGGCACAGGGTGTGAGACCTGTGGTGAGATAGAGGAGAGATTTATTTTAGGCAGACTATAGTGATAGAAGCTTTGAGAGCTTTAGAAACTAAGCATGAGTTAGCCTGCTTTGTTTGTCTCAGTGATAGAGCTGAAGATACTGGTGGGAGGGGTACAGGGTTTGTAACCTGCAGTGAATACCAGAAATTTTATTTTAGCAGACATATGGGGGGCAGAGGCTTTGAGAGCCTTGAAACTGAGGATGAAAAATAGCCAGATATGATGGCTGTGTGGTAGGGTTGCTGATCCTGGTAGCAAAGGTGCAGAGTTTGAAGCCTGCAGTGGTACCAAGAATATTATTTTAGCAGACTATGGGGGTTAGAAGCTTTGAGAGCCTTAAAAACTATAGCTAACAATAGTCTGACATAATGGCTGAGTGGTTGAGCTGATGACTCTGGTAGCAAGGGTGCAGGGTTTGAAGCCTGCAGTGAAACAGAGGATAAGTATTTTCCCTAAGTAGGGAGAAAGGAAGGGTTAAAGGCTTTGAAATAGAGGCAGATATTGGTCTGGTTCATTGGTTTAGTGGATGGGCTACAGACTTTGGAGTTGGGGGTACAGGGTTTGATGCTTGCAAGAGGATAATGGGCAGGGAGTAGAGATTAGAGCAGCAGAAAAGGTTAGGAGTGATTTCTAGTAGACAGGATCTTAACCTACACTATTTACAGATGGATAGAGGGGCAAACATAGAGAACAGGGGTTCTCCTGAAATATGAAGAGGGGTAAAGGGAAAGCCAACATTGGCATCTAGTGGAGTTTGACAGACCAGTATGGAATAAAAAAGAGGGGGGGGGTTAGTGCAATAGTAAGGGTATCAAAACTGGAGGGAGGTTTACGTTATAGAGGGGACACAGGCCTAGAGGAAGTCCACAGTCAAGATGGGAGGGGTTAAAATGATAGTGGGGCTCTCAGGCTAGGGCTTAACATTACCAACCACAACTTTCAAGTGGTTAGTGGTGACATGTGAAGGGTTCTTTCATGGCAAGATGAAGCAAAGATTTAAAGGTGGATAACTCCACAACAAAGGTAAGCTTCAGAGTCTTCTAAATAGATTTCCATAAGGACAGAAGAGCAAAACTAATGGCAGAGGCGCTGTGGTGAGTTCTCACTTTAAGGACATTAAATAATACAAGGAAGTAACGCCTCAGACAATAAGACCCTTGGGTGTGTAGGAAGAGCTTGGTGATGCACAGAGGTAGTTTATTTGTTAATGCTCTATAAAACCAAAGTGTAGAGTTCCTCATTCTCCTTACAGTAAGGGAGAACCCACATATCAAGTCATAAAGCAGGCAGTGATGGGTGTTAAAAGGAGCATTAGTGACAAATCTCAATGTACGGTGGTACCGGGTGTCAAGCATAGAGACAGCAGTTTTTGGGCAGTGACAGATATCAACATAATCTGTTAATGGGAGAAAAGTGGTTTGGACTAATTTTACTTTTGCCTCGTAGCTGAGGAGATGTTTGATGTGGTAGAAAATGCCTAGCCACTGCCTTAATTTTGTGGTCAACTCATCGATGTGATATGAGAAACTAAGCTAGCTGTCGATCTAAAAACCTAAGTAACTGAACCTATCCACTATTTCTCGGGGTTCCCCTAGCAGGGTCCAAATCCTAAGAGAGGGAATGGTGGATGTTGATGAGTGGGTTTGGGGGAGATGAACATATCTTTTGTCTTCTTCGCATTAAGAAGCAGCTTTAGCTGTACAAGGTTCAGCTGCAGTGCATCAAAGTTATGCTGCAACTCAGCATGGGCAAGCTCTGGGATAGATCTGACTGTGTACAGTACCGTATCATCTGCACACAGGTGCACATGTGCCGAGCTGATAGTAGAGTGTATACTGTTTATGTAAACTGCAAAGGGAAGGGGTCCCAGGATAGACCCTTGTGGCACACCTCTTGGAAGGATTTTGAGTGGTGAAAGGTCCTCCTGAGCCTTAACTTGCTGCATTCTAGTGACAAGGTAACAGCTGAACCACTTCAGTGCTGTAACATTGAGACCAAGGTTGCACAACGCAGTCAAAAGCAGGCCATGGTCAACAGTATCAAAGGCTTTGCTTAAGTTTAAAAAGATTGCGCATATGTGCTTCTTCTGTTCAAGTGTGTTTTGCCAGTCATTGGTCACTTTGGCTAGGGGCAGATACCATGCTATGCTTTGGTCTGAAGCCTGACTGAATAGGATTTAGTAAACGTTCCATCTCCAGGTATTCCCTCAGCTGACAGTTGACAATCTTTTGTAGCATTTTTGATAGGATGGGAAGCAGGGAGATAGGCCTGTCATTATTGAGATCATATGGGTCACCTGACTTGAAAAAGGGGATAATATGTGTAATTTTCCAGACCACAGGTAGGTCACCTGATGCTAAAGATAAGTTAAAGAGATGCATAATGGGGGCGGTTAAGTGAAGGTGTCCTATTTTCAAGAAAAGGGGCAGCAGGAGATCAGCACCAGTGCTTTTCTGGGTATCCAATGAAGTTAGTAGGTCCTCAACTTGTTTGAAAGAAACTGCACTAAAACTAAAAGAGGAAGAAGGTTGACTACTCGTACTGTCAGAGCAGAGGTTGGCCTTGTTGTGTGGCTGGGTGTTAATCTTGCTAGCTGGTGAGGTATCAAATGCTAGGCCGGCAGTGGCAAAATGGTTATTAAGTTGGGCTAGGATGTCGGCCTTATCCAGATATGCAGTGTTTCCAACTATAAGCTAAGAGAGCAGTGGAGAAGAGGGCGTATGTCCTTCTAACTCCTTGAGGATGCTCCAGAACTTGGCTGGGTCATTATTAGTAGCAGTGAGGGAAGTCTGGAAATATTTAGCTTTCTCAGCTCTTATAAGTTTTGTGCAGGCATTCCTGGCCACCCTGAAAGCCATCCAGTCTGCACCCATTTTTGTTTTATGGCCCCTCTTCCACAACCAGTCCCTGTTTTTTTAAAACTGACTTTAAAAGAGACGTAAACCTATGAAGAGAGGCTGAGACACTTGTGTTTGTACACCCTGGAGGAGAGAAGGGATCGGGGAGCTTTGATTGAAACTTTCAAATACTTGAGGGGGATCAACAAATCTGGCAGAGAGGGGTTGTTTCAGCTGAGGAAGTGAGGTGACACGAGGGGGCATGGGCTCAGACTGGAGGGTGGCAGATTCAGGAAGGAAATGAGGAGGCATTATTTCATGGAGACGGCGGTGTCAAAATGGAACGTTCTACCAGAGGAGGTGGTGATATGCAGGATGGTGGGCAGTTTCAAAAGAGCATGGGACAGGGCAAGGGGAGGGGGTTGGGTAAACAACGCTGAGCAGTTTCCAATGGTGAAGGGGGATGGGGGTTGGGGGAGCTGCAGTATAGGGGTGCTAGCTGCGCAATTGAGCAGACTTGATAGACCATGAGGCCTATTTCTGCTGGCAAGTTTCGTATGTTCATATGTAAACCGGGGAAGGATCTTTTCTTTGTCTTTGTACAAGAGAGGCATGCTTACCAATCACTTCCAAGACAAGGTTGTGGAAGATGCTGTAAGCCTTAGGAAGCAATTGTGCTAGGTAGAAGTCCTGCCATCTAATCATGCCAAGGTCTGCTATGAATGCAGATTGGCTGAAGTTTTTAAGGCTTCTTTTTAGTCTATTAGTCTACAAGTGGTGGTTGGGGAAACTTTAGGAGAGCGTCTTACACAGGCTATTGCTCTGTGGTCACTTAAGTCATTATGGAATGCCCCAGAGTGCAACATGTTATGTGGTCTGTTGACCACAATTAGGTCCAGGAGGGAGCTGTGGTTGCGGTTTTTGCTGTTAGGATGGGTAATGTTGGGGATAATTTGTGATAAGCCATGCTTATTGTAGAATTCCTTCAAACTGTTAGAGCAGTCACTTTTCCAATCTAGGTTAAAGTCCCCAGTGATAATGCATGCCGAGTTTGACTTCTCCAGAATCTTATGGAGGTGTGATAGGATTTCAAGATCCCCTGGCGGCAGCTTTGTAGCATACAGAAATTGATATTGCCTCCTTGGAGGAGAGGGTCACCCTCAGGGTAAGGCTCTTGAATGCCTTTGAGTAAGAGGATGCATCCGTAACTAAGACAGAGAATGTATAGAAACATAGAAACATAGAAGTTGACGGCAGATAAGGACTGCAAGGCCCATCCAGTCTGCCCATTTCTTTTTCTACCTTATAAATGTGCCATCGGCCTTTGCTCTGTCAGTGACCTATCTATTCATAGTCATTTGTATTGCTCCCTTATGCCTATCCCATGCCTGTTTGAAGCCCTGCACTGTATTCATAGCCACCACATCTTGTGGTAAGCCATTCCATGCATCTACCACCCTTTCTGTGAAAAAGAACTTCCTCACATTCCCCTTAATCGGCCTCCCTCTAATCTCATGCTGTGTCCTCTTGTCCTGCTATTTTTTTTATATTTAAACATGTTAGACTCTTTCACCTTGTTTATGCCCTTAAGGTGTTTAAATGTCTCGATCATATCACCTCTCCCTCCTTGCTCAAGGGTATACATATTGAGCTCCGTTAATCTGTCCTCATATGTCTTCTGATGCAGTCCCTGCACCATTTTGGTTGCCCTTCTCTGGACTGCCTCAATTTGGTTAGTGTCCTTGTGAAGGTGTGGCCTCCAATACTGCACGCAGTACTCCAGATGGGGCCTAACCAATGTCTTGTACAGAGGGATTATTACCTCCCTCTTACGACTTGTGATACCCCTACTAATACACCCTAACACCCCCTAGCCTTACCTACTGCTTTAGAGGTCTGCTTGATGATTTTAGGTCATCAGTGATGATGATGCCCAAGTCTTTTCTTCCTTTGTGACTGCTAGCAACTCCTCCCAGCCTAAAGTGGCTTCAGGGTTTCTCTTCCCTATGTGCATGATTTTGCACTTCTTTGCATTAAATCCCAGTTGCCACTCTTCTGACCATTCTGCTAGTTTATCCAGATCTCTTCTCATTCTGCCCACCCCATCTGGATCATCTACTCTGTTGCAGATCTTGGTGTCATCTGCAAACAGACAAGCCTTACCTCTAGTCCATCTGCGAGGTCACTAATGAAGATGTTGAATAGGACTGGCCCTAGGACTGATCCCTGAGGTACCCCACTTGTGACTTGCATCTCTTCTGACTGTATACCATTTACCACCACTCTCTGTTTTCTGCCAGTCAACCAGTTTGCCACCCAGTTGACCAACTTCTGACCCACCCTTAGCCTACCTGCTTATTTATCAATCTTCTATGTGGAACAGTGTCAAGCTTTGCTGAAGTCAAGGTAGGCGACATCAACTGCTCCCCCTTGTCCACCACTCTGAGTTACCCAGTCAAAGAAATCTATGAGATTAGTTTGACAGGACCTTCCTTTTGTAAACCCATGCTGTCTTGGATCCTGTTGCCCCTATGGATTCCAGGTGTTGCACTATCCTTTCCTTAAGGAGTGCCTCCATAATCTTGCCCACTACTGAGGTAAGACTGACCGGTCTGTAGTTCCCACCTCCTCCCTGCTACCACTCTTGTGGAGTGGGATCACATGAGCCTTCTCCAGTCTTCTGGGACCTCTCCTGTGCTCAGAGACTCACTAAACAATTCTGCTAATGGCTCTACTAGGTTCCTCCTTTAGCTCCTTAAGTACCCTGGGATGTATGCCATCAGGTCCCATTGCCTTGTCCACCCTGAGCTTAGCAAGCTCTTGTAGGACCCTTTCTTTTTTGAAGGGAGTAGTGCTCACCTCCCTCCCCCCTGTGTCCATGATGCTGAGCTGTGGGCCCTGCCCTACCTTCTCTTCAGTAAATACTGAGCAAAAGTATCTATTTAGGATAGATGCCTTTACAGGGTCCTCCTCCTCCTCACATGCTCCCTTTTCTCCATTAAGCTTAGCAATACCCCCTCTGGACTTTCTCCTTTCACTAATGTATCTATAGAAAGTCTTGTCACCTTCTTTTACTGTTCGTGCTAGTCTTTGATAAAGATAGCAGCCCCCCTCCCACATTTCTTTGCACTGAAGCTAAGCTGCCAAATCCCAGACCACCTCTCTAATTTTTCCATATCCTTCTTTAGGTCTTGAATCTATTCTGCTATGTCCGCCCTCCCACAGAGCTTGGTTTCATTCATGAATAGACAAATTCTGCCCTTAATGCCATGCCCAGTATCACTGATGAAGACACTGACCAGCACCAGTCCAAGCATCAAGCCCTGCGGGACCTCACTGATACCTAACACACACCCCACCACCATGTTCTGGACCTGCCCCTCAGCCAGTTTTCCACCCATCTGGTTCATTTCTCCCTAACTCCAAGATCCTCCAACTTCCTGATCAACTTGTTGTAGGGTACAGAGTCGAAGGACTTGCTGAAATCTAGATAAAGGATGTCCACCGCTTGGCCCCTGTCCACTGGTTTAGTGATCCAGTCAAAGAAGTCAATCAGATTTGTGTGGCATGACCTCCCTCCTATAAACCCGTGTTGCCTCTCATCCTGGAGACCATGCTCATCCACATGCTTTACTAACCTTTCCTTAAGTATCATCTCCATTAGTTTGCACATGATTGAGGTCAGACAGACCAGTCTTTATTTCCTTGGGTCATTCTTTGGGACTGCTCTTACAGAGGGGCAATTCATGTGCTGTTCTTCAGTCCTGAGGTACCACACCCAACTCCAGTGAACTATAGAACAGACCAGCTAAAGGATCTGCAAGCTCCTCTGGTAGTTCCCGTAGCACTCTTGGGTATATGCCATCTGAGCCTGGGTATTTATCTACCCTCAATGCTAGCAGGCCTGTCCTCAACCTATCCACCTTTATCAAAACATCTATGCTCACCACTCCCCTTTTCCTCTCCTTCCTCTTAGTGGTACCAGTTCATCTCTCTTTCTGCTGAGGACAGAACACAAGTACTCATTCAGTACCTCTGCTTTACCCCCACTCTCCTCTGCCCATCTGTCCCCTTTCTTGAGCCCAACAACCTCATCTTTCTTTCCCCTTTTCTTCCTAATATAGTAAAAAACACCTTTTGCTCAGCTTAATTCCCTCAGCAAGCTGCAGTTCCTTCTGAGCTTTAGCCATTGAACTAGCTTACATGCTACACTAGCCATCTTCAGGTAATCTTTCCTGTCTTCCTCCCTCTGGGTTCTCCTGAATTTCTTGTTGGCTGACCTCTTATCCCTTACTGCCTGGGTAACCTCAGTGCTAATCCAACTGGGTCCTTTGGTCTTTGAGTTCTTCCATTTGAGCCTAATGCACTCCCCTGTGGCAGCCATTATTCTTTCTTGATGATGGACCACCATTGGTTCACCCATATCCAAATGGACGCTTGCCAGGTGACTCCTTAGCAGCTCATTCATTTTTCTGTAGTCTGCCTTTCTAAGATCCAGGATTTTAGTCTTAGTGGGGGCCTTTTCCCTGTCCATGTCCATCCGGAACCACACTGTGTGATGGTCACTCCCACCCAGTGGCTCCTCAACCTT
This sequence comes from Neoceratodus forsteri, assembly GCA_016271365.2. Lineage (NCBI taxonomy): Eukaryota > Metazoa > Chordata > Ceratodontiformes > Ceratodontidae > Neoceratodus > Neoceratodus forsteri. Next base: position 107,741,752 of record CM028132.1, read on the forward strand.
TACATCCTGGACATGGTCCCCGTTTGTCAGCACCAGATCAAGAAATGTCCCCTCCTTGGCAGGTTCTGTGATGCCCTGAGTCAAGAACCCACTTTGCAGCTCATCTTGAATCTCTTGACTCCTGGCACACGTGGTGGCTAGTATGCTCCAATTCACTTTGGGCAGCTTGAAGTCTCCCGTTATTACCACGTCTCCTGTCCCTGCAGCAGTCAATGTTTGTAGGTTCAGTTCCCTGTCTCTTTCCTTGTCCTGGTTGGGTGGTCTGTAAACCAGCCATTACCTCCCCTTTTTCCTTCTGTTAGACAGTATCTGAATCCACATTGATTCTGCCCTTCCCTCCTCTGACTCCTCCCTTGTACAAGTTATACCCTCCCTGATGTAAACTGGCACCCTTCCCCCTTTTCGTTTCTCCCTGTCCAACCTGTATAATTTATACCCAGCAATCAAAAGGTCCCAGTCATGGTTAAGTGTGGCCCATGTCTCTGTGACCACCACTATGTCTACTCCCCTCTTTGCCAACAATGTCTCCAGGTCATCCATCATGTTTCTAAGACTTTGTACATTCAGAGACGCCAACTTCCATCTATAGCCTAAGCCTCCTTCCTTCCCATCTTCCTTTCTAGTTTCTCCCTGTTGTCTGTGTCCCCATACCTCCCACTACTAACCCCTGCACTCCCCCTCCACCTCCACTCTCCAGTCTCCCCTTATTGGTATAGGGTGAGGTCTGCTGACCTTCTCCTCCTCCTGGAGTCTTGGGGCCTGCAGGCCCACTCCACCCCCACCCACCAGTAGTTTAAATTAAGTTTTGGTTATATACCCATCCATCTTCTCCTAGAGGACCCTCAACACCCCCACTACTGAGATGCAGTCTTTCTGGTGCAAAAAGTGTTTTCTTTGTCCAGGTCTCCACTCAGCCTACAATACAGTTGTACCCTTCCCCTTGCACCATTCCCTCAGCCAGTCATTGAACTCCTCTATCCTTTTCTTTCTGACCATGCTGGCTCTAACTACTGACATCACCTTCAAGAATGTCAGCGATCTGGCTACCTCCCTGCAGATTCTCCCTACCACCCTGAATCTTTTCTGCACTACCTCCACCTCCTCCCTGGCTAGGTCATTGGTACCTAGGTGTATAATTATGCTTGGCTTCTCCCAACTCCCTTCATCAGCTCCCCACTTTTTTGGACACACCCTCTCCACTGTCATCCCTGGCATGCAAACCACCTTCCTATCTGTATTAGGCCCCTATTCTTTCCCCAATGAATACCTTTAAGATGGCGGCCACGCTGGGTTTGCCACTGTATGTCCGTCTGCTGATCGTTTGTTTGCTGTTTGCTGACTGTCTGCGGATCGTTGTTGAACCGCCCGTTTGTTGATTGTCTCTATGATCGTTTTTACGATTGTTCTTTTCGTTTGAGCTGGTTCACTTTTTTGTTCGAGCTTGCTGGCTTGCTGAAGTTCGCCGGGCTGTCTTTCTTGTATCCGTTGTGCGGCTTTGGTCATTCGATTCCGGACACCCGACAAGGAGTACTGTTTGTTTGAAATTTACAGGAAATATAAAGGAATCCCTGTGTAAGCGGAGGTAAGGCGGTGATGGCGGTGCTGTTTTTACATGCTTCAGGAACTGACTGAACAGCTGAACAGTTGGTTGGATACCCTTATGCGAGGCAGGCATGGCTGTCGAAGAATATTCGTTTATTTTTTATTGTGAGCTGTGAACTGTGCTGCACTCCATGAGTGAATCCCTGTGTAAGGGGAGGTAAGGCGGCGATGGCGGTGTTGTTTTTACATGCTTCAGGAACTGACTGAACAGCTGAACAGTTGGTTGATACCGTTATGCGAGGCAGGCACGGCTGCTGAAGAATACTCGTTTATTTTTTATTGTGAGCTGTGAACTGTGCTGCACTCTATGAGTGAAGACATTTGGGATATTTGCTCTATGATTTTGGGAATATTGGAACATTTTTTATGAACTGTGAGTTAAACAGGGATTCTGGGAGTTGGGCTGGACAAATACAGAGTCATTTAAAAACTTATCTAAACTTAAGCCCCTGATATAGTTGAATCCAAGGGGTTGACTTTTGGAATACCCTGGCATTGAATCACATTACATTGGGGTGTCTGAGATTGCTGAAGCTCTGGGAAGAGAGTGTGACTGACCCCCGGGAGGAAAGTGTGATTGATCCGCGGTCTCTGTTGTTTGACTGTGAGGAATTTTTGGAGACTTTGAATAAGACTGCCTTTGGACTTTGTGATTTGTGATGGTCTTGGCCTGTATATGTGTTACGGGATAGCTGCCTGGGGTGGCTGGTGCTGGCTGGGACCGAGTCGGGTGACTCTGGCATCGACCTGCTGGTGGGCGGGTAGGATTTGCTGAAGTCTCCTAAACCTTCTGGAGTGGTCTACCGGTGGGTGGACATTGTTCCGGGTTATTGATAAGGTTCCGCTTGATCAGAGTTCCATTCTGGGGGCTATTTCCATCACATGGTAATCTGTGATATTTTGCCTTCTGCCTTTGGATTAGAATTGATAATGTATTTTGTTTATTCATAAGACAGCCTGACTCGGATTGTTCGAGTTTTGAGCACCTGGAATTTTAGTATTGGATGACTAGCAGACTTTTATATTTTTTAATTTTCACCTTTCTATGCTTTTTTGGATGACTAGCAGATTTTTATATTATTTTAATTTTCTTCACTTTTTTATGCTTTTTGATTTTATGATATTACATGATTCTTTTTTATTTTTATAGGTTTTCCTTGGTTAATAATATTATTTGTTAATCTGAGAGTTATTAGATATTTGCCATCAATGATGTGTTTGATGGGGCTTAAGACGGTCAGGCGCTATTCTCCCACTCTGCTCCGGGACCTCCGTCCCTTCCACTGTCCTCGGTTGTCTGATGACGTTTTTAACAACTGTCGTAAAGCAGGGATAGTGAGAAGGCGTATAGGGGATGGATGGGCTAGACAGAGTGGGAGAGTGGAGAGGGGTAGGCAGATAGGGATAGTTGGGTCAAGGAGATGCCCTGGGGCGAAATGGGTTCAGGAGAGGGGTCCTCCTTGCCTGATTCCCATACCCAAGGGCTCCGCAGATTGTGGGCAGGTACTGCGATCCTTCCTCCGAAACTCATCCAACTCGGCGGTAGAGTGTAATGCCAGGTCGATTAGGAACAAGACTGCTATTATCGCAGATCTTGTTGCAACATCTGACCTGGCATGTATTCGAGACCTGGCTGGATGAGAATGCAGGTCCTATTTTAGACTCTGCTGCTCCAGCTGGGTTCTCGGTAATGCACCGTCCGAGATTGGATCGTAGGGCCGGGGGAGTGGCCATCTTTTTTAGATCAGATCTGAGTCTTGTGGAGGTGCCAGTGGGTAACACCAGATCCTTTGAGTGTATCCTGGCAGCAGGTGCAGAGTTCAGGATTCTCCTCATCTACCGTTCACCCGGTGATGGTGGTGAATTCCTGAAGGAGTTCGCGGACTTCATCGTTGACATGGCATTGGAGTCGCCTAGATGGTTAATACTGGGTGACTTCAATGCCTGGGTCGACGATGAACCTCGCACTTTGAAAGAACTTCCTCCAACTTATGTCTATGTTGGGCCTGTCACAGGTAGTTACCTCTGCTACCCATATAGGTGGACACTCTTTGGACCTGGTGTTCCTACTGGATTTGGATGTTTCACATCTGGAGGTGGAACCAAATGTGTGGACAGACCATCACACCATAAGATTCAGTTTTGGGGCACCCCCTAATAGGTCTGCCCCTACGGAGATGGTCCAGTATCGCCCTTTAAGGGGAGTAAACCCAGAGGGCCTATTAGCGGTACTGGACCTATCGGGTGTTTCGGATGAGAGCATGGGTCCAGGGACCTTGTTGTACCTATAACAAGGCAGTGAGCAGGGCCCTGGACCAAATTGCTCCTGTTGCGTTCCCCACTCACTCAGCGCCCAAAGACTCCATGGTTTGATGAGTCTTTGAAGGAGCTGAGGAGAGTGGGGCAAAGGCTAGAGAGGGCCTGGTGGAAATCTTGCCTGGATGCTGACAAACTTAGATTGATGGATCATTATGTTATCTATCAATCGGCAATAACCCGTAAGAAGGCAGAATTCCTGTCCAGGGAGATTGCTGCTGCGTGAAACCGACTGGCTCAACTCTTTCGGACTGTTGACAGATTGTGCAATCCACTCTGTCTACAGTCTGGAAGAGATTTTCTAAATAAAGTGTGATGAGCTTGCTTCGATTTTTGCTGATAAGATTGCCAGCATTAGGTCGGATATCAGCCAAGCTCACTCTTCAAGGGTTTGCAGTGATCGGTGAGGAAACAAACACCTGTGTCACCTGGTTTGACTTTGGTAGGCCGGAATTCATGGACATTGTGAGGACTGTCCAGACTGTACGTCCAACCAGTTGTAGTTTGATCCGGCCCACGCTCTATTATTGGGTTGCGTGAGATATTATCTGTCCACTATTGCTGAAATTGTCTGGAAATCTTTGGAGCAGGGATCTTTCCTGAACCTTAAAGGAGGCGGTCGTCACCACTCCTAAAAAACCTTCATTGAATCCGGACTGTCCAGCTAACTACAGACCTGTTCTAACCTGCCCTTTTTGGGCAAGGTTATTGAAAAGGTGGTTGCACTGCAACTGGATGACCATCTTACAAATCACAATGTCTATGATACTCTTCAATCAGGATTTAGGAAAAGACATAGTACTAAGACTGCTCTTGTCCGGGTTCTAAATGATCTCCTGATAGCGAGAGATCGAAGGCTTGTACTATTCTAGTCCTTCTTGATCTCTCTGCAGCATTTGACACTGTGGACCATGGTGTGCTTTTGGAACGCCTGTTTTTATTGTGGACTGTCTGGTACGGTTCTGCAATGGTTTCAATCTTTTTCACAGGGCGGAGACAGAGGGTTATCACTGAATTTATTCCTCTGACGCTGTCTCTTTGCCTTGTGGGGTTCCGCAGGGTTCCATTTTGGCACCCATGTTGTTCGCTGTCTATATGCTGCCATTGGGAGACATTATTAGGCAATATGGCTTGGGTTTTCACTGCTATGCAGATGATACCCAGCTATATTTGTCCTTTAGTCCCGGACAGGAAGATACAGTCTCTATACTTAACAACTGTCTATCCGAGATCAATGATTGGATGAGTGCCAGCTGGCTAAGGTTAAACCCGGATAAGACTGAGGTGTTGGTGGTGGACCCAGGTCGCCTTGAGGCGGGTTGTAGGGCTGGTCTCCCTTCGGGCGTATGGATCGATGGTGCCCAGCTCTCGACCTCAGACCGGGTGCGTAACCTGGGCGTTATTATTGACGACAGTTTGACCCTGAAATTTCAGGTGTCTTCTGCTGTCAAATCTTCCTTTTACCATCTTAGGAATATTGCTCGGGTGAAACACCTTGTTCCTCCGGCCGACCTTCCGACATTGGTCCATGCCTTTGTTACTTCTCGCCTTGATTACTGCAATGCCCTGTACCTAGGGCTGCCGGGGGTTGATATCCGCCGCTTGCAGCTAGTGCAGAACGCAGCAGCCAGGCTTTTGACTGGGACGCCTATGAGAAGTCACATTACGCCTGAGGCGCAACTGCACTGGCTGCCGGTTCAGTGGCGGATCACCTTTAAGGTCGGGTTACTGACCTATAAAGCCCTACACGAACAGGGACCGTGGTATCTCAAGATCTGCTTGTTCCCTACTGTCCCTCTCTCAGCTCCGCTCCGTCGGCGAGGGATTGCTAGAGGTTCCCAGGGTTCATTTAAAAACATCGGGAGTACGGGCATTTTCTTATGCTGCCCCTACCCTGTGGAATTCTCTACCTCGTCGGATACGAAGTTGCCTGACCGTTGAGAGCTTTAAGTTAAAATTAAAAACTTATTTATTTCAAATGGCATATGGGGAGTGATTCACTGTATTTTATTGTAATTACATTGTTATTGTTGTTGTTTGTGTTATATGTATGTATTTTAATTGTTTTATTTGTACAGCGCTTTGGTATTGAAAAGCGCTTAAAAATAAATTTTACTTACTTACTTACTTACTTTAATTATGGATTCCCCAAGGATTACCACCCTTCTGCTCCATCCATTCCTGTCTCCATACTTTCTTTCTTTGACTGCTGTACAAGCTTCTCCCCCACCTAACTGCTTCCCCTCTGTCTTGGTCATTACCCCATCCTTATTCACCCCAAACCTTGCTTGCTTGACACCCCCAAAGTTACTACTCGCCCCTCCTTCTGTTTTCCCATTCCCCCTCCATGCCCTTCCCTATCTGGCCACCTACATACACCGTTTCCTTCTCTTTTCCTCCTGTCAACCTCCCCCCACCCCAACTCTACTCTCCACTCCATGTTTCCTCTTCCTGACCCACCTTAACTACATTGTACTGTCCTACCCCCCATCCTACTCCCCTGATCCTGTTATCTTAACCCAATCTTTCTCCCCACCTCCTTTTTCCCCCTCCTCACTTCCAGACAGTGGGTAAAATCTATTCCTTAAAGGCACCCCTCTGAATGCTCCTATTCTTGTTGCATTTCTCACAGTCCCACCCCTTCCCCCTACCATTTGCCATTTCCCCTCCCAAGGCTCCTGCGCCCTTTGAGGCAGGGGTATCCCCAGAGCCTGTGTGATCCGCTCTACACTTTCCCCTGCCTGCTAACCTCACTCCCCTGCACATCCCCATCTGTCTTTCTTTTTCCTGCCCTGCTTATCTTAAACCCCACTCCATCCTCCTCAGCTCCCTTCTGAGCTGCCTTACTTCTGCCCTTCTGCTTGCCCCTCCTGTCTTATGCTATTCAGCCTCCGCTCTCCATGCCCTCCACCCCTTCTCTTCACCCCCCCATCTGCTTATATTTATCATCGTTGTCGGGTGTTGGGGATTGCTTGAAGGGGGGGAGGAGTCGGGTTGGGTGGGAGATTGTGGACAGCGGAGTGAGCGGGGCCTTCCCATGGGGTGGTCAGGCCCAGAAGATGCCCTGGGGCGAAATGACTGCTGGAACGCGGTGACTCTGTTCTGGTTCCCATACCCAAGGACACCTCCAGTTTGAGAGGGAAAGTGGTTGGGACAACTCGCCAACCTTGTCCAACTCGGGCATTGTGCAATGCCAGACCTGTCTGCAACAAGACTAGTCTTATTGCAGATTTTGTTGCAAGGGCAGATCTGGCTTGCATTACCGAGACCTGGTTGGATGGGAACGTGGCCCCTCTTTTAGAGGCTGCTGTTCCCACCGGGTACTCAGTTATACATCGCCCGAGATTGGACTGCGGGGTGGCAGTCTGTTTCAAGACCGAATTGGGCCTAACTGGTATACCAGTTGAGGAGGCCAGGTCATTTGAGTGTATTGTGGTAGCTGGTGTAGGGTGCAGGATTGCTCTCATTAATCGTCCACCAGGTGATGAGAAGCTTTTTCTGCAGGAAATAGCAGATTTTGCCACCGACATGGCCTTGGAGTCGCCCAGACTGATGGTTCTGGGCAACTTCAATGCTTGCGTCAATGACGAATCTTCGCTTTTTGGTCAACATTTCCTCCAGGAGATGACATCTCTGGGCTTTACACCGGTTGTTTCCTCAGCTACACACAAGGGAGGTCACTCTCTTGACCTGGCCTCCTCCTGGGGATTGAGGCTTCCAATTTGGTGGTGGAACCAGTCAGTTGGTCAGATCACTACTCAGTTGGGTTCAGTTTTGAGGCCCCTCTGGGTAGGTCGGCCCCTGTGGAGTTGGTCAGGTACCACCCATTGTGGGACGTGGTCCCTGAAGACCTGATGGTGGTTATTGACCTCTTGCCATTGGACGAGTTCTGCACTGATCCTGAGCAGCTGGTAGTGGCATATAATAGGGCCATATTGGTAGCACTCGATCAGATTGTGTCAGCTCGTGTTCGCCCACTTCCACGTCATCCCGCTGCCCCATGGTTTGATGGGACTCTGAGAGGGTTGCGGAGGATGGGGCATAGGTTGGAGCATCATTGGTGGAAGACCACCACTGATGCCAACCACCTAATTTTGCTAGAGCATTATAAACTCTACCAAACAGCAATTTCCCATAAGAAGGCAGAATACCTGTCCAGGGAAATTTCTGTCACACGGAATCGACTGGCTGAGCTCTTCAGAACTGCTGACAGACTGTGCAACCCAGCCTGTCAGCAGATCCGTCGAGTTTTTACTTAAACTGATCGTGAGGAGATCGCTCGATTCTTTGCGAATAAGGTCGAAGACATCAGGAGGGAGTGCCTCCAACCTCATTCTAAGGATGTTGCAGCTGATCGGTGTCCTGTCACAGAGCCTGGAGTTTCCTGGAGTGCCTTTGACCTGCCGGATCTCATAGACACTATGCGGATTATCCATGAGATGCATCCCACATTTTGTAGTTTAGACCCTGGCCCTACCTCCCTGATTTTGGGTTGTAGTGAGATCATCGGCCCGGTCTTAGCTCAGATTATCCAGTGTTCTTTAGATATGGGAATTTTTCCTAGCTCTCTGAAGGAAGGGGTGGTGACTCCCCTTCTGAAGAAAGCTTCCTTAGACCCAGATGACCTAGCAAACTACAGGCCAATCTCTAACCTCCCTTTATGGGGAAGGTTATTGAGAAAGTTGTGGCGGCTCAATTGGATAACCATTTGACCATCCATAGTTTATACGAACCTCTTCAGTCTGGTTTTGGCAAGAGGCATAGTACCGAGACTGCTCTGGTTCGGGTGCTCAATGATCTCCTGATGGTGAGAGATCGGAGACACCGTTCTGTCTTGGTTCTCCTTGATCTATCATCAGCTTTTGATACTGTGGATCATGGAGTTCTGCTGGAACGCCTGAGGTCCATTTGTGGGCTATCGAATACAGTCCTCAGATGGTTTTCATCATTCCTTGAAGGGAGAACGCAGAGAGTAGTCTCGGGTTTGTTTTCATCTGGGGCCTTCTCTCTGCCTTGCGGGGTGCCTCAGGGCTCGGTGCTTTCCCTCATGTTATTCACAGTATATATGCCACCCCTCAGAGACATTGTAAGACGGTATGAGCTGAGGTTTCACTGCTATGTTGATGATACCCAGCTCTACCTGTCTTTTGCACCTGACCAGGTTAGTGCTATCTCGGTACTGAACAACTGCCTCACAGACATCCAAAACTGGATGAATTCCAGCAGTTTAAAGTTGAACCCAGGAAAGACTGAGGTTATGGTTGTGGACCCGGGTCACAGGGTAGAGGGATTGAGGACGGGTCTCCCCTCTGGATTAATCCTGGGGGTGGACCAGATCCTCACCTCTGAATGGGTGCGTAACCTGGGAGTGGAGCTTGATGCTGGTTTGACCCTCCGTCATCAGGTGTCCGCAGTTGTCAAGCTGGCCTTTTTCCATCTTAGGAACATTGCCAGGATTAGACACCTTGTTCTGCTCAGTGACCTGCCAGTTTTGGTCCATGCCTTTGTGACATCTCGCCTTGATTACTGTAGCTCCCTTTACCTAGGACTTCCTGAGGTTGATATCCGCCGCTTGCAGCTAGTGCAGAATGTGGCAGCACGTTTGTTGACTGGGGCTTCTAGAAGTTCTCATATTACCCCTGTGCTGCGCACTCTGCACTGGCTGCCAATATAGTGGTGGAACACCTTTAAAGTGGGTCTTTTGACCTACAAAGCCCTACACAGTCTGGGTCCCGACTACTTGAAAGAACTCCTGGTGCCTTACACCCCTCTGCAACAGTTCTGCTCGGCTGACGAGGGGTTGCTGGAGATTCCGAGGGTAAATTTGAAGTCATCTGGTGCCCGTGCATTTGAATTTGCTGCACCTACCCTCAGGAATTCTCTGCCCTGTCAGCTCCGGGAGTGTAGGACGGTGGGGAGTTTTAAGCAGGCACTAAAGACCTATTTATGGGAAAAGGCGTTTCCTTCTTTGTTCTGATTTTATACTGTTGTATTGGAATATATGTTTATATTTGATTTTATTGAATGTATTGAATATGTTTTATGTTTGTTCTTGCTGTACAGCGCCTTGAAATCTTGAAAGGCGCTCAATTAAATAAATTTTATTATTATTATTATTATTAAATGTTTCAGGTTCCTGCATACTGGACAGCCCCCTGTAACCCACATCATTCTCAAGAATACTACCACCCCACAACCACTACAGCACTCTACCCTCTTCCCACTATCCTGATGCCTGTACATGCTCCTCTTCCCCCACATCCTCATGACCCTTGGCCCACTCACCTTCCAGACAGACACCTCTGTATATTATCCAATTGGGTATGTCTACATTGGTATGCTTGTTAATGCTGTGCTAATCTTCATAATATGGGAGTCAATGTGCACGTCATTCCATCTCTCGTTCCCAAACACTTAAGTATCACTCCTAGCATTTAAGTATTTAAAAAGCTATCTTATCTTAAAGTCACCTTGAACTCAAACACTAGCTAGAAACTGCAGATAGATTTTGAAAACCATCATGCACCATGTAGATTTTTAGAAAGCCCTCATAGAGCTGGTATATTTTCAAAACCTTTGTGCAAGATTTCTGTTTTGAGAAAACCATTGTACAGTAAGTAGCGATGCAGTGAAATTTAATTTCACTGGTGATATTCTGACAAAATCACCAATTTCATCTCGCAGAACATTTCGCAAAATTACAACCTTGGGGTGAAATTTTGCATGTATAGTGAGGTGAAATTTCACCTGTAAATTTCGCTTCCACCAGTAAATTCCACCTTAGCATTTAAATAAGGCAAAATTAGGAAAAAAGGCTTGTCACATGACTTGCTGTCTGCAGCAGACTGCAGGTCACATGTGTGCCTATACTTAGACAGGAAGCCTCTGAATCTTACATCCTTTTCCTACAGTTTGTAGACTACAGAGCAAAGAACTAGAAAAAAAGACTAGAATGGTAACACCCCCTTCTGAGACATGTAAAACATGCCACCATCTTTTGGAGGGCCAAAACTTGCTGACTCAAGGGGTTGCCACTAGTCTGTATGCAGTTTGGCTTTAGCTGCTTAGTATTTCTAATGCTGTTTTATCCCCCCAAAACCACATTCACTCAATATTTTAGGCTGCAGTAGCTCTCTTGAACTGTGGATTGGGGCCAGAGAGCATTGGTACAGCAGTGCTGCCAAAAATGTCAGGTATATTCTGATCCCCATCCCAAACTGCAGATAGGGGCTGGGGAGCACAGTGACACGTGTAGTCTTTTTTTCCCCAGCTGTTGTGGGTGTAGGGCATCCAGCTGAAATGGGTAGTTCATTTAATAGCATGGGGGGGGGAGTGCTGTCTGGACCTAATGGCAAGGTTCAGGGAAAGTCAGCATGGTGAGGGAATGGGATGGGGGAGGCTGTTTTATGGATGGAGATGGACCTGGTGGTGGGGTGCTCCAGCCAGGAAGGGTGCTCAGTTTGGGTAGGGTTGGTTCTGGCTCTGGAAAGGAGGTCACAAGGGAAACAGGAGTTCTAGCTGCAGAGAGATTTATTGGAGGGTGCTCTATTGACTGGTAACATTGTCCAGCTGCAGGAAGTGTGACTAGTTCATCAGTGGAATTGGAAATGGTGGTTTGGGTGTCTCCAACTCCAGGGAGGGTGATCATCTAGGGTGAGAGTCTGGTCTGGGGATGGAAGGGATGGTCCGGCTCCTGGGGGGGTGCTCAAAATTGGGGTCTGGTCCATGGTCAGGAAAGGTCCAGCTGCAGGGTGGGATGTCTGCTGGTGGTTGCTGGTGAGGAGCATGGAAGGGTACTCCAGCTGCTGGGGGGGAGGGGCAGTCCATGGGATAGAAGAGAGGTCCAGATGCAGGGTGGGTGGTCAAGCTAGGGAGCTGGTACAGGGCTTAGGATAGGTCCAGCTCTAGATACAGAGGTAGGCAAGGGGGTGCTAGTTTGTGTGGTTGGGATGTCGGCTGCAGAGATAGTTACCTGCTGCAGTGAAAATAATCTGGGAACTTGGGGGTAATACTGCTACATAGAGGTTGCATGACATGAGGTTAGATGCTGGTCCAGATGCAGGGAGTTTGGTTGGCTGGGGAAGAGGCCAGGATGTGGGGTAGTGTAGCTCCAGTGAGGTCACCTAATTTGGGGAAGACTGGGACTGGAAGGGTTTCCAGCTGCATGGAAAATGGTCAGCTGCAGAGGGAAGCCTGGTCTGGTTTCTGGAAGGGTGCTCCAGTGGTGGGGAGGGTGGTCGACCATGTGGTGTGGGGGCACTGCTGGGCACCAGATGATGGGGGTTGCTGTGGATGAACCAGAATGTTTTGGGTAAATGATGGGAAAACCTTGACTCCTCAACATGAACTGTTGACTACCAATAGTCATAACTATTGTTGATCATAGTTCATCCATTAGGGTCAATATTTTCTCTTTATAGCCATCAACTGATAAAGCTTTTCACGCAGCTAGGAAAAAAGACCACAATGGCAACACACCCTTTGCAGGCAGGTAGATTATTGGTCATAGGTAAGAAATGTATTCAATTATCTTGTGTGAATTGTTTCACAAGTTATATTTTATTGTGTGATGGGTGTCACAAATGCACTCAGCAGGTCGGGCCCTCTGCTCCCACAGTGCCAACCTCAGAGCGCAAGAGTGCGAATTGGTAACAGACAGGGTAACCCTCCTGTCTGCTTGTGGCTCCAAATCACCTTTAGTCTCAAGTTCTGGGGGGATTCAAACTGTGAACCTTATGCTAGCGTACCCAAATGTACAGGTGCTGATTCATACCTTCAAGGATTGTGGTACAATCTTATGCCAGGGGGTACCAAGCCAGACTTCCAAAATGAACCCTTAAAACTCTATAAAAGACCTTAGGTATCTTACCTTTTCCCAGTTTAGTAACACCATCAAGCTCTTGAACTGTTTTTGTCAGTCTTAACCCTCTGTACATCGCATGCAAAAAGAGAACTTGCTGATGCTCAGGCAGTCTTTCAAATAATATATTTACTAGAAATGGATAAAAATATGAAAAATGTAACACAGAACACTATATCAAAAAGCATACAATCACTTAAAAGAACAAGGTTAAAGTACAAAACATAAACTCCTACCACAATACAATTAGACTTTTTCTATCTAATGTATTGCCTCTTTATAGCGCTTAAGTTAGATCAGAGATCTTGTTTCTTAAGAGTCCAAAAAGATATATCCCACAAGTCAAACACAGTATACAGTTTAAAACTCTGTTTCCACACCCCTTCTATGATGTCATCTTGCTTCTCCTTTTAGAATATAAAAAATATACAAACAGGATGTCCTATCAGGAGGTATATTAAATAAGGTGACATCAGCAAAACTCATTTCCCAAATATGACTCATTTATTAACATTTTCTCTGATCTTGAGAAGTTCCTGTTCCCAAGGCATCAAAGGTATTTTTACAACTTCTGCACCATAGTGGTATAACATGTTTTTCCTCTAAGACGTCATAAAAGTTTACGAGCCCTATATCCTGTCAGCTGGGTCAGGTCTAATTGAGACAGGAAAACAGGAGATCCTTAATTAAGTCTCTCTAGTCTTTTAATTATCTCCTGGTCTCAGGTTAACATATCCTGTTATTTTCACTAAAACCTGGTGGGGGGGGTCACACAGGAGCACAAGATGTCTCATGTGAGACAATTACACACCACATTCTATATTACAAGTATCATAGAACAATAATAATCAGCTGGCCAAGCATCACAATGGGTTTTGTGATAATGTATGTAAGTTTAAGTTTTTGTAGTTGAGCATTTCACTGCTAATATGGATGTTGCTGTTGTTGGACGTATTAACATTTTCAGAACATCCCTCCTATTCAGTGCTGGATGCATGTGCAGTGTAGCCTGTTCACCTCCTAGCAACAATTCATGATGTAGATGGTTACACAGTCATGGTAGTCTAGTGTCCCCCAACCCCCACATCACTCATCCTTTGATTGTGATAACATATGGCAGTCTGTGTGTGCCATTCACTTTAGTCTAGCAGCCCCACATCGCCCATCCTTAATGTTACCCATATTTCCCTGTTAGTGTACTTATCCGCCCCACCCCTGATCACCAATCATTAACAATGGAGCACTGGCCAGCACATAGGTCATGGAGCACATCTGATAGTGAGATCTTGCTCTGTTACTGTCATACTGTGTATGGCACAGGAGGTGAGTGGATGACTGCGATGGCTGCCATTTTGCCCCCACCATAATGGTAAGTGGTGGTTGGGGCAAGGGGCAGTGCATGCCTGTGGCCCTCAGCATGTGGCTTTGTGGGTGGTTGGTGATAGGATGGGAGATAGGGGCCACTAGACTACTAGAGATATATAGGTAACATAAAAGATTGGTGATCAGCAGCATGGTGGGCCATGAGACTACCAGGGAAACATGGGTAACATTAAGGAAGGGTGATGGGGGGCTGCTAGACTACCATGGCAATACCGCATGTACCCCACCATGTGCTTGTGCATGAGCAATGCATCTGGCTACAGTGAATATGGGGACTTAATGACGTGTTAACACTTCCAACAACAGCAACATTCATATTAGCAGTGACAAGCACAATGCCAAATGCTCCAACTTACTTGTGAAAAAATGCAATTATTATCATCTAAAATTACTTATGACCAATATTCAAAAGTTAGCGCCTGCGCTAACATGGTTTAAATGACAATGTAAGGTAACATCATTAGAATGGGCAATAACCCGAATTTGCAGCACAATGCAGTGTCAGCACTGCATGTGGCACAGTGCAGCATCTGCAGTGCACATGGAACAGTATAATGGTACTTTTTTTTTATACTAGTTTTTGTGCTCCCCGTTTTGGGTGGCCCTTCATCTGGCTGACCACCCAACCCCATCCCCCTCTTACAGAGTATCTCCATCTTCCTTCACGGCTTACCCCCCCCCATGGTGGGGCAGTGGGGATCCCTCATCCCGCCAAACACGGATCCAGTTCGGGAGGTGCCTGCCATTTTCACGGGAGCAATGCCTATGGGGTTGGCATCATCCAATCATGCACAGGACAATTTTCTCCTCCTTTTTACTCCCTTCCACCCCTCCCAGAGGCAGAGTAATGTTTGTAATGGCCAAGCTGTGCGTGCTTTCACCCACAACACACCAGCTGACTACTCCACATCCCCTACATTCAGGACCCAGGCGCTCTGATACTCAGCCACCACTAGGTGTCAGAGATACACTGGCCTCCATGTCCCTTCCTCTCAGTACGTTCAATCCTCTTCCACTTTGGCTAACCCCCGGTGACCTGCTTGCATGTGAACATGGGTCACCAGCATGGCAGGAGATAAGGCATGATGCCTCAGTCCTCCATACCAATGAGTTGGCTAAATAGTGGTGCATTTGATGTGGAGCAGTGTTTGTCTCTCACTGCGCACTGTTGGCATTGCACATGGCAAGTGCAGTGTATGCAGTGCACATAGAATAGTGGTGTAGAGCAGTGTTTGTATGTCACTGCGCACTGTTGGCATTGCACATGGCACAGTGCAGTGTTGGCATCCCACACAGCTCTTTACATAGTGGACTGAACCTCCTAACCCTCCCCACTCATGGAACTGCACCCTCTCTTCCCAAGCAGGAGCCTGCAACTTCTCTCCCTACTCAGGGGCCTATCCCCCTCCTAATGCAGGGCCTGCACCTCACTATGCAGGGCTTGCACCAGCCTTATGGGCACCAGTAGCGGCAGTGCATGTGGCACAGTGTAGTGACAGCAGTTAATGTGGCACAGCATAGTAATGGCAGTGCACATGGCACAGTGTAGTGTTGGCAGCACAGTGCAGTGACAGCCATACATATGAAATAGTTCATGGCACAGTGCAGTAACAGAAGTGCAACTGGCATAGCATAGTGATGACTGTACCCATGGTGTGACTCAGCAATGACAAGCCATGTGTTACAGAACAGTGATAACAGACCATGTAGCACCCTGCAGTTTCCACTGTGCACATGGTACTGCACTGTGGCAGCAGTACATGTTGCACTGCACTGTGTTATACATGGTGTTGCTGCACTGTGGTGTGTGTTCTGCCAACACTGTGCAATTCCACATGCAGTGCAGACACTGCACTATACCACATGCAATGCCGACACAACCCTGCATTGTGGCACACTGACACTGTGCTGTGCCATGGTGATGCCGACAGTACACTTTGCCACATGCAGTGCAGACACTGCATTGTGTCACGTTTGATGCTGACATTGTGCTGTGCCACACAAGGTTCCAGATAAACTTTCTTTTAGAGTGAGTACTATTCTTCTCACTTTTGAACATAGGTGAGTAAAATCAAACTTTGATAGCAATGAGTTCAAATTAAAATACTACCAAAAATTAATGTGTGTCATTTGTCTTCATTTATTTTGTTTTTGCCACATATTGCCAGGTGAAATTAATGAAGAGCACAGCCAAGCACTTCAGAATTGAACTTTGCCAGTTCACTGGCACAGTGGTAGAGTTTCCGTTTGCAGTGCTGACATCCCTGGTGTGGAAGCAAGCCAGTGATGTCAGAGGGACGGACAAGGGAAGGAGGATCAATGACTGCTCTCTTCCGGTTGGGGGGGCATGGGAAAACCTCCAACGCACCCCTTGTGGAAATCAGTGGTGGGACAGCTGGTGATCAAGATATTCAAGATGTGTACCAGATGTCTGGTGCTCTGCACGCCACTATGTCACTATGCGCCACACCTCCCTGGGGGACAAAAAAAACAAAACATCTGCCTATGCAGGGGATGTCTGGTCTGCCCTGACCACATGCAGCCAACCAAGGCACTCCCCTCAGATCCTGAACTATTCTGTGTTCATGAGAGGCCTCTCCTCAATGACGCACCCAGGGTGGTAAGCCAGAGTGCACGCCGGTGGGAGCTGGTACAGGGCTTAGTGTGGGTCCAAATGTAGATACAGTGGTGGACTGGGGGGTGCTAGTTTGTGCGCTGGGGATAGCTGAAGAGACAATCACCTATTGGGGGGGTTAGTCTGGGGATGGAGAAGTAATCCAGCTACATGGAGGTTGTGTGACATGGGGTCCGATGCTGGTCCAGATGCAGGGAGGTTGGTTGGCTGGGGGGAGAGGCCAGGCTGTGGGGTGGTATAGCTCCAGGGAGGTCACCCAACTTGGGGAAGGCTGGGACTGGACAGGTTCCCAGCTGCATGGAGGATGGTCAGCTGGAGAGGAAGGCCTGGTCCTGTTCCTGAAAGGGTGATCCAGTGGTGGGGAGGGTGGTTGGCAATTTGGTGTTGGGACTTAACCTTCACCGTGCATTACCCATGAACTGCCCTCAGTGTGGTGCCACATGCACTGCTGAATTTGTGCTGTGCCACATTCACTGCTAACTCCTTCATGTGTCATGGTCACTGCCAACACAGTGCTATCTGCCCTGCCATCACTGTGCATTACCACATGCTCTGCTGTCACTATGTGGTACCACGTGCACTCCCAGCTCTGCTGTGCCACACTCACTGCCAAAACCACACTGTGCCATGTGTTATGCCATCACTGTGAATTGCCATGTGAACTGCCATCAGTGTTGTGGTATGTTCACTGCTAACTCCATGCTGTGCCATATTCACTGCCAACGCAGAGTCCCTGTTCACTCCATTGCAACAATGCAGGACATAGGCGGTTACACAGTCATGGTAGTCTAGCAGTCCCTTTCACATCACCTATCCTTCGCTAGCAATAGCACGTGGCAGGCTGCATTTGATATTGGAATAAAACAAATGAATACTGGGCATCAAGCTGGGCAGGGTGCAAGTTAAGGGCTGCCAGCCAAATATAACAAAAATCACCAAAGTACCTCACATTCCAGAGCCAGGGGCATGATACCCCAGTGAAGGAGTGAAAAAATGCCAGAAATCTGTTGTTTTTCGAAGAAAATCCTTGGTTATTTTTTCTAAAATCACTCCAGACACAGTCGGGTGTTCTGCCTGTAGGTGCCCCGGTGCTTCGCCAATTAAATCTTTATAAAGGGGATGTGCACCTATTAATGGACTAACTTTTTATAGGCATACAGTTAAGTATTTCATGATGTCATCATTTTCAACAAATCAAATTCAAGCATTTGTTTTATATTCATTTGATGCCCATAAGAAGGCTTAATATTAAAACAAAATTAAGTTTCGTAAACATTGGACAATTCCTTGCATGAAGAAAACAGTCATATAAGAACATATCAAGAAAATGTTCACCGACCAATCATAATGCAGTATTTGTAAATCAATAAATTCTAAGTTTTTTGTCATTTGAATGCTTATTCCCTTAGTGGTACATATTTTTCTACTTAAGGGCAATGATTTAGATGAAAACTGTCAATGAAAACTTTACAAAATAAAAAGCAGAAAGCATTTGTCGTTCAAGATATGTATTTTGTTCAAAAAAGGCATGTATAATATAAACAGAATAATAGATACCGAAGTGTGTATTACCAGGCAATAATCTCATCAAGAGGTTTTGGGGACTTGGAACTTTGAGAGCAAAGCTCAAGAGGTTCCCAAAGTTCCCAAAATCTCGAGATGAGATTACTTCCTGGCAATACACACTTGGGTATTTGTTATTTTTTTTAATATATGGATCCAGTTTTTTTTGTAAGGGGTGGTCGGCTGCTGTGGGAAGACTCTATTCTGGTCGACCGCCGCACTGTCTTGCTCCTCTCACCTACTGCAATGTCTTGCTCTTCTAAGCAGTCCCATGGCCAGGCACTGACTCCTCTATCGAGGGGAAAAGCTTTTTTTTGGTAGGCAGACTTACCTTTTCTTTCTTTTTTTCCCCTAGAATGCAGGATCAACTGGATAGTTCCATTTTCCATAAGAATTAAAATAAAAAAAAGAAATATCTCGGTCACGATTTTGTCTCGCTAAGCGAGAGATGATCGCCATGTTATTCAAAATGTTCCGCCCGCCTAAAAAGAGAAAGTGGCTAATCATGAGCCAGGTTTTCAGACAATAGTGTTTGATTGACACTGGCAACATAGCGTGCTGTAGGAGAGCTTGCACTTGTACTGTTCCATTTTTATGATAATACTATCGTTCAGAGCTCCGAACAATACTATTACGGACTCAGAATGATAGTGTTATATCAGCTGCCAAGTACGATATAATCACTTCAGGGATCATGCTATTATGAGGATTTTTTTGTAAGCTTTTCAACCCTGTTATTTCAACAATGCACATACTAAAAAAATAAACAAGGATGTTCTTCAAAAACAGCAGATTTCTAGCATTTATTGCTTTTTTGACTACTTCACTGGAGTATTACTCCCCTTGCTCTAGAGTGTGAGTTACTTTGGTCTTTTTTGCATTTGATATTGCCGTGGTGGTCTAGCAGCTCCCTCCCTCATCACCCACCCTTAACGTTAGTCATATTGTCCAATTAGTCTAGTGGTCCCCCCACCCCCACCTGATCACTAATCCTTCACATAACCTGTATATCCATAGTAGTTCAGTGGTCCTCCACCGTTTCATCTGATCTCCACCCCCACAGCCAGTTGCCAGCTACCCCTGCCCACCCCTTGACACAAGCACCACTTATTGTTAACAGTGGAGCATTGGCTGATGCATCCCCTCACAGCGCACATCCAATAATGAGATTGCACTCTGTGACTGTTGGACTGTGTCTGGCACAGGTGAAAGGAGGACTGTGCCAGCTGTCACTCTACCCCCCCCACCATAATGGAGAGTGGCTGTTGGGGCCAGGGGCAGCACATGCCTGCAAGTGACCCTCAGCGGTTGGCTTTGTTGGTGGTTGGTGATAGGATGGAGACAGGGGCCACTAGACTACTAGAGATACATGGGTAACATGAAAAACTGGTGACCAGAAGTGTGGTGGGCCACTAGACTACCAGGGAAACATAGGTAATATTAAGGATAGGTAATGGGGGCTGCTAGACTAGCATGCACGGCACACATCCTGCCATGTGCTATTGCAAGGGGAACACATCAGGCTGTGGTTAGAGATGCAGCAAAATTAAATTCCGCCTGTGAAGTGAAAGCAAAGTGGCCACTTCGCGTTATCATTATGCTACGTGAAGTGGCCATTGAAAAGTGCTCACTTCATTTTGTTATTATGACTTTGCATTGTTATTCCACTTCAACACGAAGTAAGGCAGAATGATAACAATATAGGCACTCTAGGCAGTCCCCCCCACACATCACATGACTTACAGTACTGTAAGTCACATGCTTTAGCCAGGCAGGAAGGAAATGAGTCATACAAGCAGATACTTTCACTTTCTCCTTTGCAGAGGTAGAAAGAGGAAGCATTTTGTGTAGGAGAGGAGAGTTTGTTATTAGCTTCTTTCTTGTGCAAATTCCCAAAACCCAAAAGCCTTTTTAAAAGATAATTCTTTAGGTTTTTTTGTACTGTTTTGTCAGTTCTTTTTGGTGACCGATTTATTTGTGTTATAAGTTGTGTGTGTGTGTTTGTGTGTGACTGTGTGTGTGATTGTGTTTGTGAAGTGGCTTGTCACATCGGAGAGGGAAGGAGGGTTTTTTTTGTGTGATGGGCCAGGGACAGTATGTAACTCATGGCCAGAGGGGAGTGCGCACACATGGGAGTCATAGCCGGGTGGCTTTGGACTGCTCCAGACTCTTTGGGCCTGCCTCCTCCCCTCCAGAAGCAGCAGCACCACCAGTGCCACTGCCACATCCACCAAGTCCGCCACCACCACCACCACCACCAGCAGCAGCAGTTGCAGCTGCAGGAGCTCCAACAGCACCACCTCCACAGCAGCAGGTGGAGACCCAGGTGCGTAACCATGCCACCGGCACTACAGCTGCCCCTCCTGTGCCTGGTCCCCCGCCGCAGCTCCCCAGTTTGGCAGTTTTTCAACTGGGTCGGGAGGGACAGCAGCCTTGTGGTGTGTCTGCTTTGTGGTGTGCAGGTGCGACATGGTCCCCGGGAGACACATCTGGGGACTGGGCCAGTGCCATACATATGCTGAACCACGACAAGGTGGAGTGGCAGGCTGCCACCGAACAGGCCAGGCCTCCACTTGCTGGCCCTTCTGTGGCAGTGGCAAAGGGTGCTGCTGTTGTGCATCACTGCAGCAGGAGGAGGGCCACAGCAGCAGCTGCTCCACCACTACCCCCACCACTGCCACCAGCACCACCCTCACCACCATCACTACCTGGTTCCCCCCATGCACCAGTGGACCCCACAATGCCTGCAACTCAGGCAGACATAGCACTTTTGTGGGCTGTGGTGGAGGAAAATAACGAGAGGGTGGGTGCTGTCCAGCAGCAGGTGCAGCAGATCGAGCAACACCAGCTACAGATTGTGTCAATGCTCCATCTGCTGCTGGAGCATCAGGGGATCACCCATTAGCTTTTTTCTCAGCACACCTCCTCTACTGCTGTAGTGTTTTGTCTTTTGTTTATGTTTAATAACAGACAGAGGGAAGGCAACAGTATTAGTTTAAAGGGAAGCAGTCAGCAACAGGAGTTCCCACCCCCTGCAAGGCTTACCTCCGATTAAGTTTTTTAAGTATGCTGCGGCATTTTTCTCGTGCCACAACATACTTTATTTTAATAAAGACAAGTCAGCGACCCAGAAGTATGGCGGATGCTATGGGGGCTCCATTATGTGTAAAGGTGTAACGGCGATGCACCATGCACTTCAATACAAAAGTATTGAAGCACATGGTGCATCTCTGCTGCACTTTTCCTTTACACATAATGGAGCCCCCACAGCATCTGCCATCCTTCGGGGTTGCTGACTTTTCTTTATTAAAATACAGTATGTTGCGGCGTAAGAAAAATGTTGTAACATACTTAAAAGGCTTAACCACAGGGTAAGCCTTGCAGGGGGCAGGAGCTCCTGTTACTGACTGCTTCCCATTAAATATGTACATACACATACAGATGCACATGCTCCTTATTGCCCTGTTATTATAATCCAGTGCCTCAGTAATGTTTACTTTCTGTTGTGTAGTGGTTGTGGAAAAGCTGGTGTGAGCAGTGCAAGTGTGATGTGCTAAATTGCATGTATGCAGTCAGTGTTGTTTCCTGTGTGTGTGTGTGTGTGTGTGTGTGTGTGTGTGTGTGTGGTGAGAGTGACATCAGGCATTGTCCAGCTTCTTGCGAACATATATTGCTGACTTGTTGCAGTGTTTATGGTATAAAGAATAGTGATAAGAATAATGTATATTTTATTGTCACCATCAGCAGCAGCGGACTAAGTAATACAATATGTTTTCAGAGGTGTCTAGCCAGAGTGCACCTTAGTCACATACTGCACACATGACTTTTAGGAGAGCATGTGTTTTTTGTGCTATGATCTCCGCAAAGTCATATGTGCACTGTGAGTGACTGAGGTGCACAGTGACCAGATACCTCTGAAAAAATATCATATCACTTATTCCACTGGTGCTGATGGTACAAATAACATACACATCATATAATCTTTCTTATCTTTATTCTTGACATACTGCAACAAGTCACACCATATATATGTTTGCATGAAGCTGGACTAATTTAATATGTTTCTACGATCATGTTAGTCAAAATTTGGATACAGGCATTCCTTGTGACGTTATTTTCTTAGATTTTGAAAAGGCCTTTGACTCTGTACCTCATTGGGCCTTGATACAAAAATTACAGCTCCACAACATTGAACCAGTTTATGTTAGATGGATTACAAATTGGTTATCTAATAGAATGCAGAGAGTTGCAATAGATGGCCATGTTAGTAGCTGGAAAGATGTTAGAAGTGGTGTTCCACAAGGATCAGTCCTGGCTCCGCTTATCTTCCAGGTCTTTATATCTGATCTATCTATAAACATCAAAAGCAATTCTATCAAATATGCTGATGACTGTAAAATCTGTAATATCTGTAGTAGTGAGACTGACTTTGAGGTAATTCAGGAAGACTTAAAGTTGCTTCAAACCTGGTCCCTAAAATGGAATCTTTATTTTAATACCTCTAAATGTTGTGTCTTGCACTTCAGAAAAAAGAACCCTAAGCATAAACACTTTCTTTATGATAGGGTGTTAGTCGGTAAGGACAGTGAAAAAGACCTGGGAATTACAGTTGATGTAGGGATGACATTTGATTCCCATATCACTAACACAATAAGTAAAGCAAATAAGATATGGTGAGCAATACGACATAATATTACATCAAATAACCCAGATGTGCTGTTACCTTTATACAGAGCACATGTTAGACCCCATTTAGATTTTGGTTCACAATTATGGAGTCCACACAAAAAAAAGGATGTAGCAAGAATTGAAAGAGTTCAGAGAAGGATAACTAAACATCTAGGGCCGGATATTCAGCCTGCGCCAGGCTGTGGCGCAAGCCTGGGCGCAGCACAACTTGGCTGTGTAGGGGCACTGACATGGTGATATTCAACTGAGCTGCGCCCTGGCACAGCAGCATTGAATATCGCACCCTGGCCACCCACAGTGCACATGGCGCAGTGGCACTGCACCAGCGCAAGTGGCTATAGTGGAGCAGTGGGATACGCTAGCGCAAGTTCCATTGTGCTAGGCACAACTACTGCGATATTCAAAAGTGCACATGTAAATGGGGCCATAATGCATTCAAGATGCAAATGGGGCCATTTGCATGTCATTATGGCCCCATTTGCATGCAGGTGCACCGATCCCTCGTGACTTGCACCTGGCGCCCTGCCAGACTGCAGCCTTCGGGCACCGACACCCCCTGCACAGCGCAGCAATGTGCTCCACTGCCCGATCGCGGGCATATGTTGACTATTACACTCGTCCTATTTCCCTGGTGGTCCAGTGGACTGCTTGCAGCCCGATCGTGGGCATAAGTAAAAATAAAAGTATTCCTATATCCCTGGTGGTCCAGTGGACCACTTGTAGCCCGATCGCGGGCATAAGTAACAATAAAAGTATTCCTATATCCCTGGTGGCCCAGTGGACCACTTGCAGCCCAATCGCGGGCATATGCCGTAAAAATACTAGTCCCATATCCCTGGTGGTCCAGTGGTACTCCCCTCCCCACCTGCCCACTGAACCCCACCGCCCTGCTCCCCCCAGTCAGCAGCGGGTGGCAGCTTCCCACCCTCTTGCTGGCCCGCCGCTCACCGACTGACACTGTATGGTAAGGCTGTACGCCCATTGGTCCTCAGCGTGAGCCAATGGCATGCAGCCCATACTGTACTACACAGTCCAGATATGTGAATGGATCCATTCACATATCTGGACTATGTGCAGACATGGGCTACATGCCCACAACTCACGCTGTGGTGTACGATGGTGCAGCTCTCTCACCAGTGTCGATGTTGGTGCGATGAGGAGTGACAAGCAGGTGGGGAGCTGCTGCCTGCCATTGACCAGGGAAGTGGGGCAGTGGGGCTCAGTGGCGGGTGAGGGGGTACCACGGACCACCAGGGATATGGGACTACTATTTTAATGGCATATGCCCACGATCGGGCTGTGAGAAGTCCACTGGACCACAGGGATATTGGACTTTACTTTTTTACTTATGCCCGCGATTGGGCTGCGAATGGTCCACTGGACCACCAGGGATATAGGAATACTTTTATTTTTACTTATGCCCGCGATTGGGCTGTGTGCAGTCCACTTGACCACCAGGGATATTGGACTTTACTTTTGTACTGATGCCTGCGATCGGGCTGCGAGCAGTCCACTGAACCTCCAGGGATATTGGACTTTACTTTTCTACTTATGCCCACGATCGAGCATGGGGGGCACCACCACGAAGGTGCAGCCAGAGTGCGGGTAGACACCCACAGGTGGCAACTGCCGTGTTGCGCCCTGCAATATGGCTGCTCACCTGTGGGTGGCCAGCCATTGTTCCTTTTTTGGGGGGCTCACCTGTGTGCAGCACAAGTAGGGGTTGCGCATGCATGGGCTCAGCACATCCCGGGCTGAATATCGGGATGTGCAGAGTGTGCATGAGCACGCCCCCCCACCTGCGCCGCATGCATTACTGATGCGCTCCAGCGCATCAGGATTTGTGCCAAGCACAATCCCCATTTGAATATCACGCCAGGGTGCAACCCTTCTGAATATCCGGGCCCCAGTATCCTCCAAAACAACTTCATATCTAGATAGGCTGTCAGAATTCGATTTAATGTCACTGGAAGATAGAAGGGCAAGGGGCGATCTCTTGCTTTCATGGGACCTCCTTAATGATGAACATTTGTTTGTTGAAAGTGGTCTTGACCTTAAACAAATTAAGGTCAATACTAGAGGTCACCTGCTTCAACTGTCCAGAAATAAATATAATACCAAAAAAAAAGGCTCATTTTTTTCTCTCAACGGATTGTTGAACCATGGAATAAACTGCCCACTACTGTTATCATTAGTGATAATAAGTACATTTTCAAGAACAGACTTGATATTGTTATGAAATCAAATAAAATGCCAAATTGTTAATTGTAGGCCTGAGGCCTTTATGGGCATTTAGCCTTTTTGCCTCATACAGCCATACAGCTTCCTAGTATGATTCCTAGTCTGCACACACAGGAAAGAACACTGATGGCACACATGCAATTTAACACAACATACTTGCACTGCTCAGTCATGCTTTTTGTGAAACTCTTCAAATCATGAGTCCCGACACAAAGTAAACATTACTGAGGCTGCAGAAATATTTCTTTATTGAAATAGACATTAAAGCAGCAGTGCAACAATCTGGTGAAAATTTGACCTATACTTTTTTATGCTATTTTACATTGCCACTTTACTTACCTCCTGACTTGTATGATACCATTCTTTCCAGTATTTGAGTCTGCATTAGTACTTTTTTCCATGTCTGAAATAATAAAAGGAGCACTCCTTTTAATACAGTGTGGACCAGGTCTTTGTCAGTATTTTCCACTGTTTTTCTCCATCAGTTGTTATATATTACTTCTGTTGTAAAATTAACAGTTATGCAGCAGGCAGTGTTGTATGACCTCACAGAACAATATTTATTCAAAAACAGCTGCAAATAATGATGACAACCTGGTCAGAGCCATATTAAAAGGTGTGCTCCTTTTTTTTCCAGACATGAGAAAAAGTAGTAAAGCAGACACAAATTGTGAAAAGATGGGTATCATACAAGTCAGGAAGGAGTAACTAGTGGCTGGTAATGTAAAATAGCATAACAAAAGTATAGGTCAACATTTTCACCACATTGTTGCACTGCTGCTTTAATTTATAATTTAAGTATGACATTATGTGCTCACAATCACAACACACAAAATGCAACTGTTTTGTGTCCAGAAAATTCCCAGGTGCTGAGGAAGTGAAATGGGAGTGTTACACCACATGCAAAGTCCCCCAGAATGTATTACACAGTCACTCATGTGCACAGTGGTCACACAGAGTCCTCAGAATTTTTCTACATTCCCAAAATGCATCTGTCTTGTGTCCAGAAAATTCCAAGTGCTGAGGAAGTGAAATGGGAGTGTTACACCACATGCAAATCCCCCAGAATGTATTGCACAGTCACTCATGCACGCAGTGGTCACACAGAGCCACTAGAATTTTTCTGCATCCCCAAAATGCAACTGTCTTGTGTACAGAAAGTTTACATACTCTGTGATAACGATGATGCCATGATGCACAGTGTCTTGCTGTACCGTGTGAAGGAGGGATAACATGACATGAATCCATTCAGTGTTCCATCAGAAATTATGACCATGAAAGAACTGTTACTGGTCAAAGTGTGCTGGTCAGAGCCATATTAAATGGTGTGCTCCTTTTTTTTCAGACATGAGAAAAAGTAGTAAAGCAGACACAAATTGTGAAAAGAAGAGTATCATACAAGTCAGGAAGGAGTAACTAGTGGCTGGTAATATAAAATAGCATAAAACAGTATAGGTCAAATTTTTCACCACATTGGTACACTGCTGCTTTCATTTATAATTTAAGTATGACATTATGTGCTCACAATCTCAACATACAAAATGCAACTGTCTTGTGTCCAGAAAATTCCCAAGTGCTGAGGAAGTGAAATGGGAGTTTTACACCACATGCAAAGTCCCCCAGAATGTATTACACAGTCGCTCATGTGCACAGTGGTCACACAGAGTCCCCAGAATTTTTATGCATCCCCAAAATGCATCTGTCTTGTGTCCAGAAAATCTCCAAGTGCTGAGGAAGTGAAATGGGAGCATTACACCACATGCAAGTCCCCCAGAATGTATTGTGCAATCAGTCATACATGCAGCCATCACACAGAGTCCCCAGAATTTTTCTGCATCCCCAAAATGCATCTGTCTTGTGTCCAGAAAATTCTCAGGTGCTGAGAAAGTGAAATGGGAGCATTACACCACATGCAAAGTCCCCCAGAATGTATTGCACAGTCACTCGTACACGCAGTGGTAACACAGAGTCCCCAGAATTTTTCTGCATCCCCAAAATGCATCGGTCTTGTATCCAGAAAATTTCCAAGTGCTGAGGAAGTGAAATGGGATCGTTACACCACATGCAAATTCCCCCAGAATGTATTGCGCAGTCACTCATGCACACAGTGGTCACACAGAGTCCCCAGAATTTTTCTGCATCCCCAAAATGCATCTGTCTTGTGTCCAGAAAATTTCCAAGTGTTGAGGAAGTGAAATGGGAGCATTACACCACATGCAAAATCCCCCAGAATGTACTGCGCAGTCACTCATGCATGCAGTGGTCACACAGAGTCTTCAGAATTTTTCTGCATCCCCTAAATACATCTGTCTTGTGTCTAGAAAATTCCCAAGTGCTAAGGAAGTGAAACGGGAGTGTTACACCACAGGCAAAGCCCCCAGAATGTACTGTGCAGTCAGGCATACACGCAGCCATCACACAGAGACCCTAGAATTTTTCTGCATTCCCAAAATGCATTTGTCTTGTGTCCAGAAAATTCCCCACGTGCTGAGGAAGTGAAATGGGAGCATTACACCACAAGCAAAGTCCCCCAGAATGTATTGTGCAGTCACTAATGCATGCAGCTGTCACACAGAGTCCCCAGAATTTTTCTGTATCCCCAAAATGCATCTGTCTTGTGTCCAGAAAATTCCCAAGTGCTGAGGAAGTGAAATGGGAGTTCTATAACACATGCAAAGTCCACCAGAATATTTTGTGCAGTCACTCATGGCCACAGTAGTCACACAGAGTCCCCAGAATTTTTCTGCATCCCCAAAATGCATCTGTCCTGTGTCCAGAAAATTTCCAAGTGCTGAGGAAGTGAAATGGGAGCATTACACCACATGCAAAGCCCCCAGGATGTATTGTGCAGTCACTCATGCACGCAGTAGCCACACAGAGTCTCCAGAATTTTTATGCATCCCCAAAATACATCTGTCTTGTGTCTAGAAAATTCCCAAGTGCTAAGAAAGTGAAATGGTAGCATTGCACCACATGCAAAGTCCCCCAGAATGTACTGTGCAGTCAGGCATGCGCACAGCCATCACACAGAGTCCCCAGAATTTTTCTGCATCCCCAAAATGCATTTGTCTTGTGTCCAGAAAATTTCCCACGTGCTGAGGAAGTGAAATGGGAGCATTACACCACATGCAAAGTCCCCCAGAATGTATTGTGCAGTCAGTCATGCACACAGCTGTCACACAGAGTCCCCAGAATTTTTCTGTATCCCCAAAATGCATCTGTCTTGTGTCCAGAAAATTCCCAAGTGCTGAGGAAGTGAAATGGGATCATTACACCACATGCAAAGTCCCCCAGAATGTATTGTGCAGTCACTCATGGCCACAGTAGTCACACAGAGTCCCCAGACTTTTTCTGCATCCCCAAAATGCATCTGTCCTGTGTCTAGAAAATTTCCAAGTGCTAAGGAAGTGAAATGGGAGTTCTATAACACATGCAAAGCCCGCAGAATGTATTGTGCAGTCACTCATGCACGCAGTGGTCACACAGAGTCCCCAGAATTTTTCTGCATCCCCAAAATGCAACTGTCTTGTGTACAGAAAGTTTACATACTCTGTGATGATGATGATGCCACGATGCACAGTGTCTTGCCATACCATGTGAAGGAGGGATAACATGACATGAATCCATTCAGTGTTCCATCAGCAATGATGACCGTGAAAGAACTGTTACTGTTCCAAAGTGTGCTGCGTTTCCCACGATTGAATGTAATCACCTCAATAGGATGAAAGGGTGCCCTTTGTGTGTACACCAATAGTAGCCTTGGTGAGTTTATATATATATATATGTAGAGAGAGAGAGAGAGAGAGATATGCATGTATTTTCTAGGTGGGGGTTTGACATATTTAGACAGGTACTCATTGTACTGTTTTGTATCACATGTCACATACTGTTGGTGAGCACATTCCAGCGCTTGATGAGAAATTTTGGCATTGAAATTGGAAATGGAATATTCTCAAGCCAATGAAGGAAATTATTTTTTTTTGGGGGGGGAAGCATATTTGCAAATTGCAGGAAGGTCTCATTAATAGTTTATTATTTGGTTACTTCTTCACAGATTTCATCTGCATCCTTCTCCAGTCTGGTAATGATTGTCATGGTCATCGATCGAAATGACTTCTGCATGTTGCATGTCTGCCCCAGCCAGGGTGGGGGGGCTTGATGTTGAAGAAGTTCTTTGGATAAGGCAACTATGACACAACAAAGCATCTGGAAGTTTCTTAAAAAAAGAAATGAAGGACTTTTTTACAACTTGATTGCAGCAGTAAGACATTATGTTTAAGCCGTGTCTATTCCAGAGGCATCTGGATTAACACAAATAGTAAGCTGTCCCACTGCAATCATCAGATCACGACTTAATTTAGTACCAGGCTGTGTAACAAATACACTGTGTCAGTGTCCCTGCATCTCAACTCAAGTTACATTTCAAAACCACATCTTATTAAGTAACATGACCTGGGTCAAACTTTTTCAACACTGTCATGGCTGCACAGCTGCAAATTTGGAATACAGTGCATGACATGTTGCAGAAATATTTTTTGTGACGTACATGTCACCTAGTTTATGAATCCTCAGTCAGATTTGTTGCACTCTTATGAAAAAAGGCACAAATGAAATAACATTTATATACTTACCAGTATGGATTGGAAATGGATATTCCACAGGTTCCTGTAGACAGTACTGCTGCTGCTGTACCATTGATATAGACCTTCAGAGAAGGAGAGTCATTTGTTGTTAACCTGTAAAAAAACAAAATAAGTTGACAGTATGTGTTTGACCATTGCAACTCAAAAAAGCCACAGAAAGCAAAACACACAGCTAAAGGAAGTTGAATAGCATAAAAAAACATTAGTACACATACTCACTTTATAGGACATTATCAGTGTCAGTGGCTCAGTAGGAAGCACACTCACCTCTGAGGATGGGAGATCAGAGGGCTGTGAGTTCATTTCCCACATCTGGCACTTGGGTTAATATCCCAGTACTGACACTGTAGTGCAGCATGAGAGGGGTGCTGCACTTCTGAGGTGCCATCTTTCGGATGAGACGTTAAACTGAGGTCCCATCTGCCTGGATTGGTGGTAATTCTGGTGGATGTTAAAGATCACATGGCACTTATCGAAAAGAGTAGGGGAATTTCCCCGGTGTCCTGGCCAAATTTCCCTCATTCACTAAAAATACCACCAACAGCTTAATCTGGTTCAAGGTCAGTGGGCATTCATCTGTATCCCCTTCCCCCAGGTCATGCCTGAAAATAGGCAGGATTTGTCTAGTGCACTTACCCGGTCAACAAAAACTAAATAAAATAAATAAAAATAGTTTTAATAGTAAGAAGCCTTGTGCCTGTGGCTGATGGATGTGGTCTCCTGTTCAACTCTCTCTGCCTTGGCATGGTCAATGTAATGGAAAAACATTGTCACAATGACACTAGTGGTAGGTGCTGGTGGTCATAGCTGCCACACACGATGACATTCCCTCTCACATATTCCTGCATCTGGTGGTGGAGGCAGTGGTGAACAGCGGTCTTATGTGGTGGTAGTCTGGGGGGACACATGGCCACATTCCCTATGGTGGCAGTGGAGAACAGTGATCTTATAGTGGTGGTAGTTCGGGGGCCAGGATATACTGTGCTCTGTGTTATAAATGTGATGATGTGACATATGGAATTTGAGTCAGTATGAGTGGGACAGTGATTTAACTTTATGAAAAAGAGAACATGTATCACACAAGACAAGTGACAGACTTTTAACCACTTAAGTTAAAACCTGACATTAACCTCATCATCATTCATCATCATCCTCAGAAAGAAAGCTGCTCTCGCAGTCTTCTATGTCTGAATTTGGACCACAGGGAAATTCTTTCTCCATTGGGTTATCTTCTACATCAGTGGTAGGCAGCTTCATGCTGTCACTGCCACCAGGATGGTCCCTTTCTTCAACATCAGCAAAACCATGAGTATGCCGGGGTACAAATACTGAGGTTGCAATCTGAGCTGGTATGTGCCTCTCATTCATTTTTATGAATGTCAGCAAACTGATATTTGCAGGAGAGAGGTTTGTATGATGATCCCGAGCTACTGCACCTGTTGAGCTGAATACCCTCTCAACACTCACACTGGAGGGTGGGCATGTCAGGTACTTCAGTGCCACAGTGGTTGGCTCTGGCCATTCACTGACCTTTCCACTCCAGTATAAAAGGGGATCATCAGTGATTGACAGTTGCCTGTGTTCAAACACATATGACTCAACCATTCACTGTGCTGCTCTAAGTCCAATGGTTGATGCATCATCCGCTTCTCCGGAATCATTGTTGTCACAAATCCTCACTTGGGACAAAGCCTCCCAAAGTGGGTTAACACAGCCGCTTTTGATGACAGACCACCTAGAACTGCAGTCCCCTTCCCTTTACAAGATATGCTTGATACTACTCCTCCAGGTTCACCTTCAGCCTGACTATGCTGCTCAGGTTTCCTGACCTTGGCACGTGACTTCTGTGCCCCATGAACCAAGAGCACCAGTTCACTAGTTGACCACTGACATTGAGGCAATTCCACATTTGTATCATGGGTCCAACATTGTTGCCATTGCAAAGTTGTCACTACGCTGAATGCTCAAGATGTGATGATTCTGGTCGAATATTGTCAGCATGTGTTTTAGCAACACACTGCTAGCACTGTCTCTGACAACATCAAGACTATGCTGTACATTCACCAATGTCTGCCTCAGCACCCGCAGCAGTGGAATTTATTGGCTTACGGAGGCCGACTCGCCAATAACTGCCTGTGTGGCATGTTCAAAAGGCCTCAAGATTCTTATTATAGAGTCCATGAGGCACCACTGTTCAGTTGTCATAGACATGGAGGCCCCAGAATTGTCACAGCTAGTGTGCATAACAAGATATTCTGAGATGGCTTTGTACTGTTCATACAGCCTCTCTGCCATGTATAAAGTGGAGTTCCACTGGGTGACAACTTCCAGCTTCAAGCGGTGCTGTGGGAGGCTGTTTTGGATCTGCAACTGCCAAAGCTGGTCACAGGCCTTTGCAGAGCCTGAAATATCAGAACAGATACGGCATGCAACTGTCAGCATTTCCTTTATATCAGGGTGCTGCAGAAGCTCCTGCACCACAAGATTTAAACAGTGGGCCGTGGATGGAATGCAAAAAAAGCCACCTTTCATGATGCATTTCATCACATTTGACCCATTGTCACTTGCTATGAACCCAGCTCTCAGGGACAGGGGGTTCAGCCACTTGTCAGTTTCAGTCAGTATCATGTCCAACACATTTTCACCAGTGTGTGAAAAGGTCACATTGCGCATAGCAATCATTGCATGCTGTTGAATTCCTGGAAGATTGCTACCATGACCCTCCACCTTGCTACACTGTTTATTCACACTACCAACAGCACAAACAACCCCTGGCACCTGCGCCCAATGTGCAGTTATACACAAATATGAACTCCCTGCTGTTTTGCTGCTTGTCCACATATCCATACTTAAATGGATGACTTGAGAAGAGGAATGTTGAAGGGCACGTCTTACTGAGTCAGACACAGTACAGTACAACTCAGGGACAGCACAGGTCGAAAAGTATGTCCTAGAAGGAACTTTCATTTTGGACAAGCACATGCAGCAAACCACAGGAACCCAGAATTCTTCACAAAGGAGAAGGGCAAAAGATCAATTACCAGCATTTCAGCTACAGTAGTATTAAGTTCACGTGACACTGTATGATTGGGTGGGTACTTCAGCTTATGCACAATAACACTCTGTAAGGTGGGCTGACTTAAACATTTTACATAGAGTGTGATGACAAATGATTCTGCTCTGTGGATGGCAGGGGATGGTGTGTGGATGTGTGATGAAGATGGTTGCACAGGTGATGACAAACCCAGAAATGCAGTTATGTTCCCGGATTTACCAACAGAGGTTGATGTACCAATTGCACAAGACATACTACACTGACCACCACCACCAAAACTGCTACTCTCACCACCACTGGACAAGACTTCAAAATCATTCCGCTCTTCCACCTCATCATGCCTGTAGTAATTTTCTGCTGTTATTTCATCACTACTTCAAGTATTTAATTTTCTACTTGATGCTACAGTCATGGAAAGGGATAACATGCTCATTATGATTAATGATGAGGTTGAATGCCCTACTGTGGTACAGGTATTAGCTGCCATCTTGTGCTAAATCCACAGTGCCATGTGCCTATTCTTAAGATGTGTATGCTGCCCCCCGTGCCCAGATGGCTCCCCTTCTTACCTCAACTCACACACAACTGGCAAACCTGGCAGATTGCAACTGACTCATCATTTGCATCTTCTGCAAAAAAATCCCAAACAAGGGATCTTGATGCTCTAGTTTTAACATGTCCCCGCGATGCTGCTTATTGGACTCTGTTTTTTCAAGCCATGAAGTGGGGGGTATGCTACATGATTTTTCAGGCAGGACACACTTTGACTGCAACTGACCACCACGACTATCATTATTACTGGGTCATCATCATCAACTGAAACTGGAAAATCAAAACTTTTTATGGGAGGGGAGAAATGCAAACAGACCCGGACACAGACACTTTGAGTTTCTCTTTCTCCAGTTCCCAACAGGGGTCACAGACATCATCATCATATTCATCAACATCATCCACATCTTCTATTTTGTTGCTGGCATATGGACTGCATGTTGCAACCACAGCAACATCATCATCATCAGCATCACCATCACCCAAAATGTTTTCACCACACTGTAAATCACTGCATGACAAATGCATGACCTGAACCGCGGTGGAAGAAATGTCACTTTGTGTGCTGTCATTGACATGATGATCAGAATCCTCATGTTCAGTTACTGGGATGTTACTGTGGAGTATGACATCATCTACACTGTCACTCACTGCAAATGCTTCACACTCCACTACGTATTTTGACACAGTAAACTGGTCAGAACTGGAACTTGAGGCAGCAATACTCATACCACCACCAGCAACTGCACTAATACCACCAGCTGGGACAACATCATCTCCTCCAACTATGAGTGAAGCTACTGATTGCACTGTAATAAACATTGAAGGAGAAATACCTTTCCTCACATCAGCAATGCACTTCTGCGACTGCATACTACTACCACGCCCACAGACCATCTTACCACTGGCAGCAGTGCCATGGCGAGAAACAGCTTTGCCTGCACATCTCTTTCTGGACATTTTGGGGGATCAACAGGAAAATTCTAAACAAATTCAGATTTTGGAACACTCACTCTGGGTGGGGGCGGGGGGTGACACGGGATGTGATGCCAAAAGAACAACTGTGGCTTCAACAACAGATACAGATGCAAAGTCACAACAAGTTCAACAACACCTTAACTAACCAGTGGTGTTCTCAAGTCATGAACAATCCAGTCTGGAAAATAATACTTTTTGCTGTGGGAGGGGGGCACTGACTGCAGATTACTGCAGTGCAAAACCAAGAAAAGATACCACAATGACAGTACAAAATCACGCAGCTGCAGTAGATAGCAGGTTCACACTGCTGTGCCTGCAATTACACTATGACACAATAAAAGGTGTATTATTTGATGTCATGTCACGCACCACACACACACACACACACACACACACACACACACACACACAATTTGTCTACAAATAATGTGTACCAAATTTAAAACTTCAGTAATATACAACGTATTTTAAACATCCTCAATGCTGCACAAGGTCCCTCCAGACCACAACACACATAATCAGCAAAACAATTTCAACAATTAATGAAAATATTACTGTGTGTATATTAACACAGTCAGTTATACGAGAAAAATATAACCAAAAAACCAAGAACTCCCTATTTCTCCAACTTAAATCTATCTACACCAGATACTCCCTTCCCCTCCCCCAAAGCACACTTCCACTGTCTCTCTCACCACAGACTGAATGTTGTACATTAACATTCAAAATCCACACACAAACAATAAACGCTCAGTGATATGAGCACAGGAGGGTTTCCTACAATCGATGAACTAAAGTTTCAGCAAAATAAATGATGCAAAAATACTTATTTAACAGTTTTTAGAAGGTTTGAATCTCAGAGAGCTCTCATAGCAGACTGTCTCCTACAGCTTCCTACACACACTACCCCGAACTGAGGCTGTGCAGAACAATCTAGAGCCCATATGACCTGAAATCCCATGAATCACTGCAAAATTCACCTTTGGAGCTTTAAAACAAGGCGAAGTGAGGCGAAGTACATTGCTCTCAATGTACTTTGCCTTAAGATTTGGTGGAGTAGTAGCTTGGGAAAGCAGAGTAATGTGAAGTCACTGTCTTCAATGGACTTTGCATTGCCTATTATAACGCAAAGTACTCCGCTTCACATTGCGGAGCACTCTGCGAATCTGCCTTCACTCCACGAATCACTCCGCAGAGCGAACTGAGGCCACTTTGCCCATCTCTAGCTGCGGTGCACATATGTATGGCACTAAATGTGGGGACTTAATGATAGTGTTAACACTTCCAACAATAGCAACATCCATATTAGCAGTGACATGCATCATGCCAAATGATTAAACATATATGTTATAAACTTTGTTAATAAATACAATCATCAATTAAAACTAGCTATAGCCAATATTCAAAGGTTAACACCTGTGCTAGTATGGTAATGTAAACATAATGTGTCATTGTTAGTATGGGCACTAACCAGGGTTTGTGAGAGTGCTTCTGGTGGGCCCATATTCAGAGGCTCTGGGAACACCCCTAAACCAAGGTGCTGCATACTGCTGCACCTATGTAATTGAGGGCATCTCCCTTTGAATACCAGTGCAGTGAGATAGTGAAGTCTTTGTGGTAGCAGTAAAGAGCTCCCCAAGCAGAGCCGCCTTTCAACTCCTGATAAGCTTGTTGCAGTGTGTGTTTTCCTTTAGTGCTCTCCCACAATCCATACCTCCACCACCACCTTGAAATTCGGTCATGCCACAATGTGTGAGGCACATTAGGCTGACTCCAGTGAGCGGTTGCACTGACATCTGTCAAGCACCACACCCACATGCACAGGAGGTATCCAGCGCACTGACTCCAGGCCACTGTCATGGATCAGACTTTTGCCTACATCCTCACACCACACACCACAGAATAGAACAGCAGACCACTGGACGCTCATCCTACTCCCTCCCTCCCAACCCTCAATGCTTCTGCCTCTTTCCCACCCTTCCAGTACCCTGACCAGCATACCCTAAATTGAACACCACCACTCCCCCCCTACCGAGTGGGACATCCACCCATACCCTGGACCAGCCTCCTCCCCCAGATGACCCCCTACCAGAACTCTCTCTCATCCAGATGACCACACTCTGTGCTGCTGGATCCCCCTTTTCTTGCCCATTGACCAGCTACCAACCCCCCCAAAAAAAAAGCCTACATCCCACAGGCCCGGGAATCACACACGAGGACTGGATAGGGACTGTAAGGTGTTCTCAGAATTATCTTTATAAAGCCAATACACATACCTCACAAACACACTCCTGCACAGTTTTACTGGGGCTCATTACTTGGCATGATGCAGCATTTTCAATATGTAGATTTACAAGCAAAATGCATATAAATATAGGTATTGTTATTTATTTAATCTTACCAAGCTATGAAGTCACTGATAATAAAATACAGCAGCTCCAGTTGTATACAAGTCCCAAAAAACGTTTATTATGCAGTGAAGACATGGCCCTGTAATATTCACTGAAACCCTTCTGCCCCAGCTTAGAAAAGTTATGTGCAAGATTTTTTTATTTTTATGTCATTTATTCTGAGTTCTGTGCTTGCGTCACACTTTACTGTGTTGAGTGTTGTGTACTATCCACAACATGGCACCATGCTCAACATCTGCGCACTAGGCACTGCCAAGGGGTGTTGTCATTCTTGTCTGTCTATCTTTCTTTCAAGTTCTGTGGTAGTACAGATGTAGGCGGAAAAACTTGCCCACCACACAACTCGAAAAGCAGCATCTTCTGTTCCTCAGGCCTGGCAGCAGATTTCCTAGCCCGAGTCCAAGACCAGGTGGCAGCCTCCAAAGCAGGATCAGCCCTGACATCAGATTCTCAAGCATCAACTAGCCTAGCCCTTAGCCTTCACAGCCCCCCCCCAGCCATGATAGCAGGCTCTTGATTAAAGCCCAGGCCCTGGTAGCAGCCTCCACAGTCCACCAGAGCTGTGAAGGCAGGCTTCCAAGCACCCCCAGCCCTGACACCCCCCGCACCATAATACTCCATTACTGCTCACAGGATCCCTCCCGGCCTCTGGTTCCCAATCTCTTTCCTCTTGGTCTCTACCTCTGCAGTCCCTACTTATAATCAGGCCTAAGACGTTTAACCCCCCCACCACAGCATGTTCCCAAGCCCACCCTCAGCATAACCCTCGTGGCTGGCTACCAGTCCCAGTCGGCTTTAGCACCCCCACCCCACAGCTCTTGTGGCAGACCACCATGACAGCCACAGATTACCATGCCCACCCCAAAAAATGGGTGGCACAGTGAATGACAGCCCCCACCTCCTCACACTGGTTCATTACTGGGCACAATGCAGCGATAGGCAGACATTAAAGATACATTAAATACATGATATGTTATATATTAACTGTTTTTAATGTGCAAAACTAATGGATGTGTTATCAGGGGAAACAGAGGGAAGTAGAGAAAGCAGTAATGTGTATAAAGGTGCAAACTGAAGAAAGAATAGCTCATTAGTGAGTCCTTATTTGGAATATGGTGCCCAGCTCTGGAGGCCGAATCTCTGTAAGGACGTAGACTGGGTGGAGGCAGGTCAGAGGAGGGCAACAAAAATGGCGCAGGGCTTGCACCAAATGTCATATGAGGAGAGACTGGGAGACCTCAATATGTATACCCTGGAGGAGAAAAGAGACAGTTCCACCCATTCATGCCATCGGTGGCAGTGCACCCGGTCATTAGGGCGCCAAGTTTCAAAGTCGCTGACCCATCTTTTGGTGGGTGACTGTGCCCCCCCTTTTCTAAATATACCAATTCTGGGGGGGGGACCTTGGTGAGGGGAAGGAGAATTCCTGTATTTGGTGCCCTAATGATGGAAGCATTGTCGCCAGTGCCCTGACCTGTATAATGAAAAGAGCCAGGGTAGATATTATAGAAAACTAAAATGTACTAAAAGGCATAAATGGGGTTCCAGAGTATAGCATATTTCAGAAAAGGAGATGTCCAGGAATGAGGGGGCATGACGTGGTTGGAAATGGGTAGACTAAGGGGTAGCATGAGGAATTATTTCTTCACAGAAGAGAGTTGGATGCATGGAATAGACTCCCAGCCAAGATGGTGTGGGCGAACATAGTGGAGTGATTTAAGCATGCATGGCACAGAATAAGGGAACCCTAGCAATCAGAGGGGAACCTAAAGGAGGGGGGAGAGGGCAATGGGAGGAGTTAGCAGAGATAAGGGGAAGGGGATACATAAAGAGAATAGGGGAAATGTGGGGCAGAGTTCAAGCTGGAAAGTGGACTCTTTGAATGCCTGAAGTCT
Organism: Neoceratodus forsteri; assembly: GCA_016271365.2. Classification (NCBI taxonomy): domain Eukaryota; kingdom Metazoa; phylum Chordata; order Ceratodontiformes; family Ceratodontidae; genus Neoceratodus; species Neoceratodus forsteri. Next base: position 107,780,572 of record CM028132.1, read on the forward strand.
GGCGAACAAGACAGCAGACTTACAGGCAACGATGGCCAAAGGAGAGGTAAACATAGCTGCCATCACTGAGACATTGCCACTGATCCCGCACTACACATAACTGTAGGTGAGACACACAGTTTCCCACACCGAAGAAGAGGGATGGACTTGTATACAAGGATGGGCCATGTTTAACTCAGCAAGTATTAGTTTTAATATACTATATATGCATATTGCAATGGTACTTCCACCTCGATCCCTGATGTCACAATGCAAAGGACGGTCCCCATGTACTTCCATAGTGTAGTGCACCCTCCACCCCATCAGGACTGGACCCCCATGCTGCTCCCTCCCCCCAACTGGTGCCGGCAAGTGGCTTAACCCTCCACACAAAACCACAGTCAGTCGCCGACTAAACTATCAAAGCAGTATACTGTGCATAGCACGCGTTCATTGGCGGCGTGCATAGGTTATACTTACAGTTCAGTTGGCAGCTGGCTGTGGTGGTGGTGTGCAGAGGGCTGAGCCAGTCACCAGCACTGGTTGGGGGGAGCGGGGGTCCCGTCCTGATGGGGTGGGGGGGTCACTACACTATGGAAACAGGTTCAGGGTGGGATTGTGATTTGAATGGGGAATGGGGCTGGCAGGGGTACCACTGCAATATGGGGAATGCTCAGGCAGCTTTCTGTGTCAATTGGGGATCGGGGCTGGGTGGGGGTACCACTTCACTATGGAAATTGATGTGGGGCATGATGGTTACATTGACTGGGAACTGGAGGAGGGTACTGCTACAATATGGAAATAGGTAATGGGGTATGACAGTAGTGCAATTGTGGATCGGTGATGGGAGGGGATGACCCTACACTATGGAAATGGGGGGCTATTATTTCATTCTTACAATGGGGATGGGGGGTACCACATTACTACTTGGGCAGACAGACTGCTGTGCACCTGTCTGCATCTCTGCAGCCTGCCTGTGGGTGGCTGGCAGAGTTAGGTCAGCTTTTTCGGCCTGTCTTTGCACAGCAACGTTCTGGCCCTTGCGGGGTGCATTTCCTCTGAATATGTCCATGTGCAGCACATTCAAGAGAGCACCACATACATTATTTGTGGGCCATAGCCCTTTCTCCTTTGAGTGGCACAACACTCCATTTGAATATTGTGCTTTGACACATTGTGAGAGATGCATGGCTCATCTCTGTTTATGCTGGGATGCACTGAGCATCTCCTTTGAATACAGGGACCCTAGCAGTAATGACAGCTACAGGAGCAATGTGTTTAGCTAGACGGTAAGCTGTTAACTGTTATTTATCAGCTGTCATTACTTGCAAGTGTTGTCATTTATTGCATCACCTAGAATTGTCAGATAACACTTGGAAGAGGTGTTGTTAATCAGATAAGGTGCTTCAGTGTCTCTCATGGAGATGTAGATGTGGAACTTAAATGCAACAACAATGAGCAGCATGAATTTTCCATAGGTGTAACACGATGCTTGGAGGAAAGCCAGAATTTGTGTTAAAAGTGTGCATGGAGCTATGGTGCTGGTGTGTGTATTTGGTTGGCGGTAGTGACAATGTACATGGGGCAGGTATGTGTTTGTGAAACTACATGATGTACATATGGCAACGGAAGGAGATTGTGACATCACCTATATAACAATCCTTCTCAACTGCACCTGTCACCCACTGTACCTGAGCAGAGGTATCACCTATTACTGGGCATGAAACTATGAGTACAGTTCGACCACCCTTCAAGTACCCTGACCAGCATCACCTAACTCCCCCCATGAGCTGGAACACCACCCATACCCTTGACCAACTTCCCTGCACCTACCAAAATAGTCTCCACCCCCAGATGATCACAAGCTGTGCCCCTAGCTTTACAGTCCTTGCAAGTCAAGCCTCAAAAATTTACCCTCAACACATTCCCTAGCACACCCTCACCACAGGCATTGTTACTGGCTACCAGTCTCCACCAGACCTAATACCCTCCCTACACACACACACACACACACACACACACACACACACACACACACCCACACCTCTTGTGGCAGCCTTCCCATCTCAGACTTTCAAGAAATGGATAGCATACTGAATGAGAGCAAGCACCCCCATCACAATGGCTAATTACTGGACATATGGCAGCAACACATACATTAATATGCAAACATTGATATTGATATTAAATACATTAGACTGCTTTCTTGTGTTTTGGATCATACCCACTGCTGAAGACACTAATGCAACCCCCCACTCACGCACAGCAGAACATCACACACTAAAACCAATCTGCACATGTTTATATAGTCATAAAAATATGTGACCTGCAGTGTTACCTTGGCGCAGTAATTCAAACCACTTCGAATTATCCCTGGCTCCATAACAAAATTAAATCCACAAGTATTTTGCATTTTAAACAACTTTTAATTACGATTCCTCAGCTCACAATAGCATATACTACTGCATTCTGACAGGTGCTTCTGGCACTGTTTTTGCCCTCCAAAAGATGGCGGCATGCTGAACGTACTCAGGCTAGGCACCACTGATGGGCATTGCCATTCTAGTCTTTTTTTCGAGATCTGTGCTAGAGAGAGCTGCACAGACTGTGAGAGAGAGAGACAGAGTAAAAAATATAATTTTGTGAGTGAGAGTTTGTGTTTTGTGTGTGTGTGTGTTGAACTTGTGTTCATCCCCTATTTCTTAATATAAAAAAGTTTATTTCTCTTGTGTTCTGTTTTTCTCTCTTCATCTTTATAGTTAGTGTGTATGTGTGCGTGTGTGTGTATTGAACTTCTATTCATTCCCTATTTCTTTATATTGCAAAAGTTTATCTTTCTCTTGTATTCTATTTTCTCTATCTTTGTAGTTTGTGTGTATGTATGTGTGTTTCACTCCCCCTTTTTTCCATTTTTCTTCACTAGTTTCTTAATAAATCTTTTTTTTAAAAAAAACATAATGATGGAAGGGAGTGGGTCTGACTCTGGACAGAGTGGAAGAGGAGGACAATGAGTTTGCCTTACCAGGCATGTATTTATAAGTGACCCCCCAGCAGCAGGAGCATGTGGCCCCAGCTTCTGTCCCCCAGCAGCAGCAGGCACTGATTGTTGGCCCCAAATCAGCACATTCCCCCACCCCAGTCCACAGTACTGTCAGCAGGAGCAGTTTTCCCCTCCCAGCAGCAGGATGTGGCCCCCGACACTGACACCCAGCACTCAGACTTAGAGCTCATTCACCCCCCTGCAGAAGGAGCATGTGGCTCCCATCAGCCCCCCAGCATGGGCAGGATGATGATGCAGAGGACAAGGTCCCTGCTGGGACATCAGCTGGTGCCCACCCAACCAAAGATCATCGGTCGGGTCTTTTTACACCATGAAGGCAGATGACAGAAGTGTGGTTGTCTGCAGTCTTTGTGGTAAAAATGTGAAAAGGGAGAACCAGAGTCCCACTTTGGGACTTCTGGTCAAAGGAGCCACCTGCAGCACCACCATAGTGTAGAATGGCTCACCAGTGAGAGACCACAGCAGGAGGTAGCACTGAGTCTCGGCAGTGTCAGTCTAGGTGGGACCATACCAGGAGGAGGTCTAGCAGCAGGATGCACCCGGATCTGGAGGAGACAGAAACAGCATCCCCCACCCCCAGCAGTGATGCATGATGCCATGCCCGGTGGCGCTGCTCCTGCCCTGAGCATCCTGCAGTCCCCCAAGTCAGGTGGTGGTCAAAAGTTCAAACCTGGAGGCTGTGTGTGCAGAGGTCCAAAGTGTCCATCAAGACACTGACCAGCTCAGCCAGGAGGTCAGGGCAGACCTCCAAAAAATGGTGGAGGACCAGAAGAAGGTCTTGGACCTCCTGGTGGAGCTTCATGGTGGTGGTAGTGGCACAGGTAGCAGTGCCTAATGTAATGGCCTGTGGTGGACCAGTGTTGTTTTCTTTTTCTTCTCCATTCTTTGTTATTGTCACTCTTCTTCTTCTGCACCCCCTCCTCTAAAAAAGAAAAAAAAAGAAAAAAACATTTAAGAAAACAACAAAAAAATCATTTATGTCCTCTTTTTTTTTTCCCGTTCTATATCCTCTTGTTTATGCTCCCTCCCTTTCCCATCCCCTCTCATATGAATACCTTTTCCCTCCTGTCCATACATGTCCTTGGTCCCTGACTCCCCATCCCCCTGTTGTAATACCATGCCCATAAACTGTGAAGCTTTCTTCCTTTATCTTACTCCATGTTTCTTTAAATGTTTCCTCCTTCTATTCTATCGACAAATGTCAAGTATTTGAACTTGTTGCTATGAACAAACATATTTTCAAAAGCTCTGTGAGAGTGATTCTTGGCTCTGCTCATGCCAAACAGGGCCCTCAAGTCAAGAAATGCTTCCAAAAAAATGTTACATTAAATTCAGACAGAAGTCTGGGCTCAGCCAAGATGTTTTATGGTGCCCCCCAACACCCAGACATTAAAATAGTGTTTTGGCCCCCGTTTGCAATTGGTTTTATGCCTTATCATGTTTCAGAAATGCTTCCTAATAAATGTTACATTAAATTCAGACGGAAATCTGGTCTCGGCCAAGATGTTTTATGGTGCCCCCCAACACCCAGACATTAAAATTGTGTTTATGCCTCTGTTTGCTATTGGTTTTATGCCACATCTTGTTTCTGTGAGTACAGCACAAGCAACACATGTCCAGACATGTTTACCAAAAAATGTTACATCAAATTGAGACTGAAATCTGGTGTCAGTCCTGATGTTTTATGGTGCACCCCATAAAGACATTAAAATGCTGTTTGGGCCACAAAATTGTACATTAAATTCAGACAGAAATCTGGTCTCAGCTATGATGTTTTATGGTGCTCAGACTCCCATATGGACCTAACGATGGTCTTTGGTCCACTGTTTGCAATTGGTTTTAGGCCACATCTTGTTTCTGCAAGTGCAGCACAGGCAGTACATTTATTTATTTATTATTTTATTTATTAAATTTTGATAACCGGGTAAGGCCGCTGAGCCCCGAAGGTCCCTTTTTCAGGGGCGACCAAGGGAATTACATGGAATAATAGATGGGGTAGCATACAGCACAGGTACATTACACTAGACAGCGAGGAACATAATACGTAGTAGTTTTTCAGCAGTTACATTTAAGAGGTAAGACATAGTAGCTTTTTAGCAGTTAACATTTCCTGGGTACATGTCCAGAAATGTTTACCAAAAAATGTCACATCAAATTGAGACTGAAATCTGGTGTTTGTCCTGATGTGTTATGGTGCCTCTCCATCCAGACATTAAAATGTTGTTTTGGCCACTGTTTACAATTGGTTTTATGCCACATCTTGTTTCTGTGAGTACAGCACAACCAACACATGTCCAGAAATGTTTACCAAAAAATGTTACATCAAACTGAGACTGAAATCTGGTGTCAGTCCTGATGTTTTATGGTCCCCCCACTCCCCGTACCAAGACATCAAAATGCTGTTTTGGCCACAAAAATTGTACATTAAATTCAGACAGAAATCTGGTCTCAGTAATGATGTTTTATGGTGCTCAGACCCCCATCTGGACCAAACGATGGTCTTTGGTCCACTGTTTGCAATTGGTTTTAGGCCACATCTTGTTTCTGCGAGTGCAGCACAGGCAGTACATTTATTTATTTATTATTTTATTTATTAAATTTTGATAACCGGGTAAGGCCGCTGGGCCCCGAAGGTCCCTTTTTCAGGGGCGACCCAGGGAATTACATGGAATAATAGATGGGGTAGCACACAGCACAGGTACATTACACTAGACAGCGAGGAACATAATACATAGTAGTTTTTCAGCAGTTACATTTAAGAGGTAAGACATAGTAGCTTTTTAGCAGTTAACATTTCCTGGGTACATGTCCAGAAATGTTTACCAAAAAATGTCACATCAAATTGAGACTGAAATCTGGTGTTAGTCCTGATGTGTTATGGTGCCCCCTCCCAGCATCCAGACATTAAAATGTTGTTTTGGCCACTGTTTACAATTGGTTTTAGGCCATATATTGTTTCTGCATGTGCAGCACAGGCAGTGCATGTCCAGAAATGTTTACCAAAAAATGTTACATTAAATTGAGACTGAAATCTGGTGTCAGTCCTGATATATGCTGTGCCACTACCTCAGGGGCCTTAAAAGGGGTGCCATGCATTGAAAATTAATTCATCCTGCAAAATGCTGCTGCTACTTGCAATTGTTTCCTCCTGCTGTTGCTTCTTCAATTGATTGAGATGGAAATGTAGAATTATCATTTCCCTATGCTGCTGCCCTTCCTGACTGGTTGTGTTGAGTGACTCTGTGTTGTAACTTGCCTGGCGGTGGGGAATGAATAACATGTTGTGGCACTGTAACTTGCTGCCTGCTGCTGTCTCTGACTATTAATTGCCATGTTGCCACGTGAAGTATTATTTTGGATGGTTGATGGTGGATCATCATCCACAGAGTCCATACTGCTGCTGCTGCACACGTAAGTATCTATCTTTATTGTTTTTCCTGTGCAAGATAAGGGTATTGATGAGTTGGTATTGTGGCATCTTGAGTTCTAACATGTTTGTACTGCTTTTATATTATATTTCAGTTTACTGTGGATGACATCATCATGCCAGGCTGGGAATCGAGATTAGGATCTAGGGATGTTGGAACACACCACATTTCCCAATGCTGACGGCAAGTATTTAATTTGTCATTACTAGTGTGGAGGTATGTCTGTTACAGCCATCTAGATGTCACTCTGAGTTTGATAGTAATTCTGTTCTTTTTGGTTTTTGTCAACATCAGAAATTCCAGTGAAGTTAAACTCTCACTCCTGCTGCAGCTGCTCAACAGCATCTGGGGATTTATTTAATTGTGCAATGGTTCCAATCCAGTTTCACATTCCTGAGTTTGTATGACCTTTTGTGGTGGGGGCTGGGAGGATGTTGGTGGGGGTTGAACTTTTACAATGCTCAAAATTTGCTCTTCTTTTTATCTAATTTCAGGTATGCAGTTCTGTTGGAAGGGGAATGCCTGCTACTGTGCTTCATTATGGTCAGGAATCACGTGCACCACCCAGCATGTTCCTTCTGGGGGCAATTTCCGCAGTTTAATGGCATCATGGGGTATGGTACATATACATTTTTTTCTATGTTTGTTCTAATTTGCTTGCTAAAACCAGGTATGCAGAATTCAGATTGACAAGTATTCATCATTTTTCCTTAACTTTGGTCTTGCTTAGGTCATTTTCCTCTGTTGAGGTTTCATCCTATCTCTGCGTGATGACTACATCCATCCAGGACCTGCAAGAGCTGTATTATGTGCGAGACAGAGGGTGTTGCTTGAACTGTGACATTGGCCACTGGTGTCTAATCCCATACCATTAATGAGTAAACATCACCCACATCAAGGGAGAGACTATATGTAGAAACGGATGGTTGAGATGGTGTTTTGTACATAATTAGCTGGAGGGAGCTAATGTATTGTCTTATCGTTTGAGGTGGCAGAGCAGCAGTAATCATGAAAATTTGGAAACCAAACTAAGGGCAGCATACATCCCTACCCCCTGACCCCCCACTAGAATTTACAGTTTTGGTACAAGAACTTCAACCTGGTAGTATAACATAAGTAACCTTTGGGGTAATTGGATGTTGTAAGTTGTTAAGCCTTTTCATGACTACTTTTATAATTAATGACTAGCACTATTAAAGATGGCCGTTTCTCAACATTTGCTCAACTTGTGTTAAAGGTTGAATGAGCATATTACATTCATATGCGACTTGTATTAGAAGCCAGAGTTCTTCAATATGTCATGAACAGTAAGTGGCAGAAAATATTTTTGGGGTCGCATGGAGTGCATGGATGTGTCAGGTGGTGGGAAGGGGGGTTGGTGCGGCATGTGTCATCATGGGCACTTTTAAGGACATCAAGACAACATAGCTTGCTATAAGATGGGGTTAATAGTCAAAATGAAAAGCAACATGTGTATCTTGATATTTTTTGCTGTGAAACATTATAACTGTAATCATGCAAAATCTTTTATGGTTTATGATTATGTATTGCTGCTGCTTTATATAGGCTAGGGGACTGGGGACCAAACAACATTTTACGGCAAAGTGTGATCAAATGAAAATGATTCACACTGCAGCAGATAGCACATAACCATAACCAATACAATGGTACATAGCTAAAAATAAGTTATAACACTATACTGAGCTGAAAGTGGTTGGGGAGGTGGCCTTTGAATAAACTCAGCCTTTTCCCACTTCCATATCATCCAAGAAGCACCCCTCACTGTCTTCAAGACCGGAGTTGTGACCAGGTGGGAATTCTCACCATTGCTGCTTCATCCACGTCACTGCTGGTGGATGCTTTAGTCAAGGGATTGTCATCATCCTCATCACTGAGACATAGTTCCTGTGGCAACATCACTGTGTTGTGTGGAATGTGCCTTTCATTCATTTTGATGTTAGTATGGACACATTCTTGGGTGACAAATTGGTCCTATGGTCACTTACAATGGCCCCAGCCACACTAAACACTCATTCCACATTAACACTGGATGGTGGGAAGCTCAGGTATTTCACAACAACCAATGTTACTACTGGCCAGTCAGTCATGTTGCTGCTCCAGTACAGCAGTGGCTTGTCAGTAATGGCAAGATGCTTTGGGTACCCCATGTAGGCTTCCACCATTTGTTCTGCTGCTCTGAGTTCAGCTGCCTCATCTGTCTCCTTTTCCTTTTCCTCCATATCTTCCACTCCCACCTGAAGGAGAACATCACAAATGGGATTGTTTGCTGTTTTCTGCTCTGCCTTATCCATTTTCTCTGATTGGGTTGCCTGTGAGCTGCTAGTGGTGGTGGTAGCAACACCCATTTTCACCACAGTGCATGCCTTTTTCATATGTGCAGCACATGCCATTCTAACGAGTTTTTTTGTCAACTTTTGTACTCGCTGATGACCTCCTTCAGTTATAGAAGGCAGGCCACGTTTGTAGTGTGGATCCAGCATGGTGGTGATTGCAAAGTCAGCTGACTGTAAAATGCCGGATACATGGGTATTTGTGTCCAGCATGTGGAGCATGTGATCCATTACATCACAACTGCCATGATCTCCACTTGCCTCCATCTGGTGTCGCATATTAACTAGTGTCTGCCTCAGCACACATGTGAGTGGTATGGATTGACTTATACAAGCAGTGTCCCCACTCACTGCATGTGTAGCATGCTTGAATGGACAGAGAATGCATATTAGCCCATCTATTTCACACCACTGCTCTGTTGTTAGAGCAATGGACACTCCAGCACTGTCATGGGTAGTGTGCACCAGCAGCCATTCTGATACAGCCTTATACTGTTCATACAGCCAATCAAGCATGTACAGTGCGGAGTTCCACCTTGTCACAACATCAAGCTTCATCCAGTGCTGAGGCAGATGGTTATTGCACTGTAGCACACGTAGATGATCACGGTCCTTTGAAGAATGTGCGAAGTGGACACTGATGCGATGTGCAACAGTAATTGTTTCCTTACTGTCCGCATGGTTGAGAAACTGCTTTACAATGAGATTAAGGCACTGTGCCAGACAGGGCACCCTGACAAAACCACCATCACTAATACACTTCACTACATTGGAGCCATTATCACTTGAGATAAATCCTGCTATGAGTGACTGTGTGTGAAGCCACCTATCAATCTCTGACAGCAGAACTCACTGCCAGAACATGTGGTACACAATCCTACAATGGATGCATTCAAAAATAGTTTAGACTCCTATATAGGTGCGCATAAATATGAGTATCTCCACTAATAACTAGTGGCAAGCTACTTATTGTCTTTGCCCTATAAGCTTGTACCTTTCTATGATTCTATGAACATTAAGCATTTTCTCAGCTGTGTGAGAACCTGTGATACTTGTCATACTCAGGGTTGCATGTTGCCAAATACCAGGTGTGTTGCTACCACATTTTTGATCTCTGCAGGTTTTGCCTGGCCCCAAATCAAGTATCACCCCAGGCAGCTGGGCCCGGTGTGCTGTTATGCATAGATATCAGCTTGCTGCTGTCTATCCACTGGTCCATATATCCATGCTAAGATGGATATGTTCTGATGCACTATAATTCAATGCATGTCTAATGGAATCAGACACGCTACAGTTCAGCTCTGTCATGGCACACTTAGAAAAATAGGCTCGTGATGGAACCTGCCATTTGGGACAGACATGGGCTATCACCATGCAGAAACCAGCATTCTCCATGAATGAGAATGGCAACAGATCACTGGCCAGCATTTCAGCAGGGGTAGCATTTAACTCTTGCGCAGCAGAATGATTGGGGGTACTTTGTGTGCTGCTCAAGGATGGTCTTCAGAGTGGGATGCATCTTTGGGGCTGTTCAACCAGAATGCTGTACATGTGGCAGCAATGATGTTCTTTTAGGGTAACACTCGATTCTTGGGGATCTGTCGATCCCATGAAACCTGTTATTTTGGTTGCTTGTGGGTGTGGTGGTGTACTTTTCAGACTCAAGGGACTGGGACTGGCACCTCCACTGCTATGCCCACTACTCAAGAGATCAAATGATTGCTCACCCTCCTTCTCCACCACCGACCCACTCTGCCCTCCCTCCTCTTGCTCTTGGTCTACTACATTTAACTTGCCAAGGGAGATGCCACCAGCAGCTCTGGCATCCTTCTGGTGTTGCTGTCATCTTAGCAGGTGCTTGTTTTTCAGGTGGGCATGATGGCCACCAGTGCCAGTGTGACTTCCTTTTTCCCCCAACTAACACATGCTTGACAATGTTGGCATATTTTGCTATGGTGTCATCAGCAGGATCTAGCACATAAAAGTCCCAAACTAGGGACTTTTGACCTCTGGACTTCAGATGCTTTTGGGACTGGAATAATTCAGAAACAGGTGTTGAAATTTGTTTTTTGGGCTGCTCTCATCACTTCCATAAGACTACTTTTGGGAGGGGGGGTTACTTGACTGCTTGGAGGTTTGCTTATAGACTTGGTGACAGACTGACCCATGGGCTGTGCATGTAAATGGTCTACATACCCCTTGACCTTTTTTAACTCAGACTCCCAAGTGGGATCATCCCAGTCACCATCACCAACAATAGCGATAATGTCCTTGTCTTCCTCCTCCTACTCCCTATCACTGCCTTCTTGCAGCACAGAAACCTTTTTCTTTCTCTACAAAAATCTCAGGGGGTTGACTATCCCTATCTGCAGGATTATCAGACTCTGATTAAACACTATCATCACCAACTCCTGCAGGAACATGAACAGCTGCGCCAAAAGACTTATCACCCTCCTCCTAGATCATTGTTTATGTGCTGGTGTCAGTGCCTCCCTTCTTCTCACTGTCATCATCTCCCACTAGCATGGATGCAACAGTTTCAGCCTTAAAAAAGTAAGACAAGTTATGCCAGATCCAGTACTGCTAAAAACTCCTTTGCTGGTTCCTACCACACTACCAGAGCCCACCGCAGAAGACACTGATGCAGATATATGTGTGCTTTCACTGCTATGGGGAACTGGAACTGAAGATGTACTCTTTTCAGCAGACCTCTTAGCTCCCTCGTCCCCTTCCACATTTCCCCCCTTTATTGGGCCATCTCTTAGCAGGCATTTTTGCTGGCTGCTGCTTCAAAGCTTTGCCTTTCTCTGGGAGTATTTGAAGAAAGGATGAATTGCTAACTGTGTGAATAACACCTCGCACTTCACACCTACAGTACTGGCTTCCTTTCAAGTCCAAACACAATCAGGACAGGTAGCAGCACTTAGAGTACCACTAATGCCGTATACGGTAGGTAGCCTATTCTAGTAAAACCAAAAAGGTAACTTTTTTCTTTCCCCAGGCAGAAATTAAAGCAACACACACAAGGAAAAAGGGCACAAGTAACCTACTTTAAATACAGATTACCTGTGTCTGGACAAATAAAGTGCTGTAATGTGTTATTACTTAGTTAATACAACATTTTTTTTTATTTTATAAGGGCAGACAACCATAAAACCTCAGCAAAGGTGAGTACCATAATATGGTAGTGGTCTGGATGGAAGGGATCAGCAAGCAATCTCTTGAAAATGACTATATTACTATACAGTTTTTTATACTGTGTGCATCACATGTTAAACAAACAATGTTGTAATAGAGAAAGGGTAAGGTAAGTCAACTAAAACAGGAACACCGTGCAATGTGCAGAGGCAAGCTCCAGCAATAAAATACAGGGGAGCAATTCAACAAAGCAGAGAGACTATAAAATGAACGAGTTCATATGATCAAGTAAAAGTACTTAAGTAAACATACAAAAAAATATACAACTGTCGATTTTCACAGTTTAAGTGACACAAGTTAACACTCCAGCAAACAGAACTAACCACAAACAAATAAAAATCAAATAACGGATCAGTTCTGTGTGTTTAAAAGTTTGAATTCACAATCACAATTAAAAGCAGAAGAATGAAATATATAACATAGGCTAACAGCGGCAGGAACTCTCTCAAACAGGATGGAGTAACTTTTCAGAGAATAAAAAATGGTAAAATGTAACAAAATTAATAAGAAATAACAGTAAATAAATAACTCACAATTTGTGAGTAATCTGTTTGTAAAAGGCTAGAAATAGCCTGCACTGCTCTACACTCCTATCCCACTCTACTCCTTCAAAGACACAGACAAAAGTAAAATCTAATTAAAGTATCATGCAAAAATCCACACAATTAGAAAATGTCTCCTAGCAGCACTAGGAAAAAACTTTATATTTTGGAGCAATTAGCTCTCAAAAACAAGTTTTAATGAGGGTTCAAATGGCTTTATTGGCTCTGATGCACCACAACAGACTGCTCTCCAACTCAACATGCAGCAGAATGAGCTGAAAACAAGCTACATGTGATATTTGACCTCTTTACCCACAATGCATTGCAAATTTCACTTTCGGAGCAACATTTCGCAGGCAAAATCAAAAGTTACACCGATGAAATTGTACAAGGTGAAATTTTAAGCATCAATGGGCAAAACAGACAGAACAAGGCATTTTATGCGAAATTTCACCATTACGTGAAATCGTGAAACCAGGTGAAATTTTGTTTTGCCTAGGTGAAACATTTTGTGTAACTGTGGAATTACACGAAACATTTCACCAGGCAAAATACTTCAATTTTGCACAACTCTAACAGTAAATAGATTTTAAAATTCATAATTCAGCATGAAAACTTTGGAAACCATCATGCAGCTCATGTAGTTCTAGCCACTGGGGGTTGGATTTAAAGGCCGGGAGAGAGGAACTTAGGGAGTTGTTCATTTTCCTTACATGTTTAATGTGTTGTACTGCACCTAGTAACAGAGTTACTGGTGTACAGTGGGACTGTCTCTAGGATTAGTGGGTGACCTGATTAGGCAGTAGGGGTATCTTGGAGTAGGGGGAACCTGGTGGCTCACCCAAGGAAAACTATTTGAAAGGGGATGGAACCACACATCATTAGGGCCGCATCTTTGGGAGGGTGGTGGGTGCAGGGTGTGGAGCAGCCATGATACTGGACTGGGCTTGAAGTTTGGTGGTTGCCCAGTGTGCTACCAGCTGGCACAGCTTAGGGAGGAGGTTGCGGGATGAGGAGAGCTGGGGAAGGGGGTGGTATGGTTGGGGAAGGGGGCTGGAAATCTCCCACAGGGTTGCACCAAGCACTGGGGCGGGGTATAGGGAAAGGAGTGCAGGAGAATACTCAGGGGTCACATAGGGACCCTGGCAGAGGGGGCCCAAAAGGACACTACCAAGGAAGCAGGCAGGTAACTGGGGACCCTCACAAAGGGGGGACGGAGGGACAACATTCTCAGGGAAGTAGGCGGATAGCCAGTGCTGGACAGAAGGAAGCAAGGCAGGAGGTGGATCAGACCTTATACTTAGTAACCGCTCAATTCTCTTCTTCTGCTCAAGGATGGGGAGGGGATGTAGCCACGACAGAGGTGGTTAGAGACGGAAAGGGTGTGGGAGTGGGGGGCAGGAGGCAGGGGCTAGATAGCAGGAAGAACAGGGGGGGACCTGGAATGCAGGAGAATGGGGGGAGTAGTAGATCGGAGCAGGGGGAAGAGAGAGGAAAGCGCAAGGAGAAGGACCAGTTGGGAGGAAAGGTAAATAAGGACCAGAAGTACAAGGATGATTCAGTAAAGAGAGCTGAGGGGTTAGGCCAGGGGAGCACGATGAGCAAGGAGGAACTAAATGGAGACAGGAAGGAAGGGAGGCTGAGCCAGGCTAGTTTAGCAGATGGGGGAGAAGGACCAGTTGCGAGCAGTGAGGGGGGAATTAACAAGGTACAGAAGGATACTCAGGAGGAGGAGAGGCATAGGATTGGAGGGGAGGGAGGGGCCATGGTAAATAAGGAACGGGTGGCATGTGGCACCCAGATAGGGGGAGGAACAAGGAGCCAGCTGGGTGGGGGCCGGTAGAAAGGATGAGAGACATGGAAGGGGGAAATGGAGGAAAAGGAGTGGTCAGAGTGCTCCTGCTGGGAGTTCTATGATCAGGGGTATCAAATGGGATAGGGAGGAGAAGCCTGGCCAGTTAGAACAAGATGCTTCCTGGACTAACGGTGCACAGGGCTAAGCACGAGGTATATCAGCTGGCAAAGGATTGTGGGGTTCCCAGACATACTGTCCACCTGGGCACAAATGACATTGAGGAAATAGCGAGCTAGAGATACAGGCAAGATTCAGGGAGCTCGCCAGGGTCTGTCATGACATAGGATGCACAGTTTCCTTCTCAGAAATCCTGCCAGTGCCAAGGGCTAGTGGGGAACACAAAAGAAAAATTAGGGAGATAAACCAGTGGCTCAGGGAGTGGTGTGAGGCCAGAGGGTATGGGTTGATGGGGATTGGGGGAGACCTGGGAGGATAAGGAGCTGTATGCTAGAGATCAGACTACATCTCAATTTGGAGGAGGGAATCCTTGTTGAAAATGGAGGAGTTCATTGGTGAAAAGTGGGGTTTAAACTTGTGAAGGGGGGTGGATGGGAGAAAAGGCAGTCAAGGGATGCCGATAAAGGAGGGACTCTGTCTCCACCCCTGGGGACCAGGAGGATTGCAGGAAAAGACCAACTGGCAAAGTGCAGACCAGGAGAAAAACAGAACTCCCAAGGGAACACGAGCAGGGGAAATGAAACTATAGGAAAGGGTGGAAGGTAGTCCTGCTAAATGCCAGGAGCTTGGCAATAAAATGCCTGGAGCTCCAGGCGATGTTAACTGAGGAAGCAGTGGATGTGGCAGCGGTCACTGAGACTTGGGCCACTGCAAGACATGACTGGGACCTGAACCTGGAGGGTTACACTATGTTCAGGAAGGACAGGGGAGGGAAGGGAGGAGGGTGCAATGATAGTAAAAACTGCATTGGCATAGGGGAGTTGAGGCGGAGGGAACCGTGGAGGCGATTTGGGTCACCTTGATAACAAGAGGGGGCAAGAGAGTAAAATAGGAGTGGTGTATAGACCCCTGCCCTGGCGGAGGAGCTGGAGGACAGTCTGTGGCAGATGTTAGGAGACACTGCAGACTGGGCAGAGGAAAGGTGGTGGTGTTAGGGACTAAACATGCCAGGAACAGACTGGGAGACTATGACATCCTCTGTGACCAGGGAACAGAGGTTGTTGGATGTCTTTCAAGACGCGTTCCTAACTCAGCAGGTGAGGGAACCGACCAGGGAGGCACAGGTACTGGATGTGGTCCTGGCAGACAGTGACCAGATTGGGGGCCTGGAGGTAAGGGACCCATTGGCGGGGAGTGACCATGCCATGGTCTGGTTCTGCCTGGACCTAGGAGGGGTAGAAGGCTGCACAAAGACGGAAGTAACCGACTTCAGGGGGTGGATTTTAAGGAAATGGGAAGGATCTTAAGGAGCATTTGGATGGGATTGGGTCAGACATGGACGCTGATAGTAGGTGGGAAATCATCAGGAGAGGGTGCAGGATGCTACCAGCACCTGTGCAAGAGTAAGACGAAATTGCGGTAGGGCCCAAAAACCCTGTTGGTGGACCAGGGAGGTCCAGGAGGTGGTGTGGGGAAAGAAAGCAGCCTATAAGAAATTCAAGTGCTCAAGGAGTGAAAGGGATCGAGGGGAGTATGAGCTGTTGGCTAGAAGGGCCACTAGAGTGGTGAGGGAGGCTAAGGCAAGGAAGGAGCAGAACCTGGCCAGGGAAATTAGGAGAGGGAAAAAGGGGTTCTTTAGATACATTGGGGAAAGACGAAGGGTGAAGGGGCAGATTAGCAGGATTAAATCAGGGAGAGATGGGCACAAGACCCAGAGGAGCAGGCTGAGGTACTAAATGAGTACTTCACCCAGTTTTCACCAGGAAAATGGGGATGCTGCATCATACATGGGAGGAGACAGAGATAATGAGGAGGGGGACCCTACCAATCGGCAGGTCTGGGAGGGGGGCTAAGCAGGAGAAGAGGTACTGAAGTGGAAATCACGGCAGAGAGAGGGGAAGCCCTCAGCCCCTTAAGACGGAGAAAGCACCGGGCCGGATAAATTACATCCTAGAGTGCTGAAGGAACTTGCAGATGTCCTGGCAAACCCCTGGCAGAGCTTTTCACCATCTCTCTGAGGACAGGTGGGTGCCCCAAGACTGGAAGGCAGGCGATGTAGTGCCTAGCCCAAGGGGATCAAGGGAGGTGGTAGGGAACTACAGGCCTGTCAGCCTGACATCAGTGGTGGGCAAGGTGATGGAGGGCATTGTCAAGGAGTGGCTAGGGGGGCCCTGGATAAGTCAGGGTGCCTGGACGATAGACAGCATGGATTCATCCCGGGAAATCGTGTCAGACAAACCTGGTGGAGTTCTATGACTGGGTGACAAAGTGCCTTGGACCTGGGTAGACCAGTGGATGTCCTCTTTCTGGACTTCAGCAAGGCATTTGACTCTGTTCCTCACGGGGCCTGTTGGATAAACTAGGAGAAATGGGGGTGGGAAACCAGATGATCCGATGGATAGGCAATTGGCTCCAGGACCGGACCCAGAGGGTCGTAGTTGGTGGGATAATCTCTTCCCCAAGGAGGGTCATTAGTGGGGTCCCACAGGGATCAGTCCTTGGGCCCCTTCTGTTCAATGCCTCGTATCTGACATAAGGACAGGAATCAGGAGTGAGATGAGTCTCTTTGCAGATGACTCGAAACTGGGGGCAGTGGTGGATGGGGAGGAGGGAGGTGGCCCTGCAGGGGACCTGGAGGCTCTGGAAAGATGGTCTAGAAAGTGGAAGCTGAGGTTTAATGCGAGGAAATGCAAGGTACTCCATCTGGGGCCAGAAACCCAGGCCAAGTGTACACCCTGGGGGATACTACAAGTCTCAATGGCTGAGAGGGACCTGGGGGTGGTGGTGGATGTCAAGATGAACAACTCTGAGACTTGTAGGAGGGCAGCAGCCAAGGCCAACAGGATGCTGGGATGCATCGCTAGGGGGATCACCTCCAGAAGGAGGGAAGTGATACTCCCCCTGTATAACTGCTTGGTGAGGCCGCACCTGGAGTACTGCGTGCAGTTTTGGAGGCCTCATTTAAAGAGGGACATTAACCTCCTGGAGAGGGTCCAGAGGAGGGCAACCAAAATGATTTGGGGCTTGGGGGACAGGACCTATGAGGAGAGGCTCGAAAAGTTAAATATGTACACTTTGGAAGAGAGAAGGGACTGGGGGGACATGATAGAGGTCTTCAGGTACATGAAGAGGGTATATAGGGGAGGAACAGTGAGGGTGCTTCGAAGGAAGGAGGAAGGGGCCACTAGAGGGCATGGGTGGAAGCTGGAGGGGGGAAGATTCAGGGAGAAAGGAGGAGGTACTACTTCACTGAGAGGTGGTAGAGCCATGGAATCACTACCTAGGGGCTGGTGGAGGCAGAGACAGTGGAGGGGTTCAAGAGGGGTGGGACAGGTACAGGGAAGGTTCAGAAGCAAAATCAATGCAGCAAGAATATCCGAACTGGGAAGGGAGAAGCCAGAGAAGGCGAGGGGGACAGCAAGGTCAGCACCCAGGGTGGGGGCTGACCAAACGAGCAGACACAAAAGACCATTAGGCCTATTCTGCTGGCATTTTAGTATGTTAGTATGTTAGCATACAGATTGGAAAACCTTTGTGCCGCGTGTAGAATTTGAAAACTGTACTGCAGCATTAGTATTTTGAAAATTATTGTGTAGCTGATCAAATTAATTTGCAGCAGGCAGATTTTCAAAAATGTTTGTTAGGGACTCCTGAGCAAACACTTTGTTTAATAATTAAAGGTATCTAAACACAGGCCATCACAGTAGTAGTAGTAATAGTAGCAGTAAAAATGTGTTTTCATTCAGAAATGAATCAGAAGCTCATCTGAGACATGTTCATTTCTAGTGAGGTACTTAGTACATGTGATCCAGTTACAAAACCAGATAATATTAATCTATAAACAACTATAAATAATACAAAAAATGTTAAATACGGTATCACATATTCAGTAAGACAACACCCCATAACATAGTTATGGACAAGCGAATAATGTATAATAAAACTTGTACACAGGCAATAACGTATTATTCAAACCCAGTCATTTCATTTGTCATTCAAAGTGGAACTACAGTCTAATTTCTTATTAGCTCATGATGGGAACCAATTTTATATATCACCAAGTTGAATATTACTGTTAAAAGATCTTAGAAAGAGGGGCATGGTATTCCAAAAGTGTGGTCCCATATAAAAAAAGTGAGATCTCCCCAGTTCGGTCCGACATCTTGGAAGTAGATATTCTACACCTTCTGTTGATCTTAGGCCATTTTTTATGTTCCTGAGTTGTAATCATTCTGATATATAATCTGGAACCTTACATTTAAAGCATTTAACCATATATGTTAATAAATGTAAGAATAACCTATCGTTAAGATGTAACCAGTCCAAGGATTTACAGAGTTCATATCTATGTATTCTCTTAGGAACATTAAGAATAAATCTAGCCAATTTTTTATATAGTGTCTATTTTAAGCAACTGCATGGATGAAGCCCCAGCAAATATTAGTTCCCCATAATCCAACAGTGGTACCACTAAAGTGTTAATTACATGTTTCCTGACTGTTTCTGTCATACAGTGTTTAATATGGTATAATGCTCCTAGGCATTTGTCTACGATTTTGGTAACATGTTCCACATGAATATTCCATTTATAATAACTGTCCAAATAAAGTTCCAAATATCTGTTACTTGGCACTTGTTCAAGCACAGTTTTATCTAGGGTTTCAATATGTAAAATTGTCTTTTGAGAATTCAGAGGCTTTTCACTAGAAAATAACATAACTTGTGACTTTTTCAAATTTCATCCAATCCTAGATTGAAGAAGGAAGTTTTGTAACTTGTCAAATGCTTCCTGAAGTGAAGTTTTAATTTGATTTATGGATGACTTCCCTACATACATTATGGTATCATCTGTGTATAAATATCTTACAGAGGAATTAGTCAAAGTACAGTTATTCATATATAAATTGAAATGGATAGGGCCTAAAATGGATCCCTATGGGACCACAGAGACAGCAGTAGTCAGGTTAGATATCCAGTCATTTATAGGTACTAGCTGTTGTCTGCCCATTAAGCACAATCTAAATAAGTCCACAACAGTACCCAACATTCCAGTTGTTTTGAGCCCGGACAAGAGGATGTCATGGTCCATGGTGTCAAACACTTTCGATAAATTGATAAAAGTCACTCTTAGTGTCATCTTGCTGTCCAGCATCTTATATATGTCACCTGTGACCTTCAGTAAAGCAGAGGTAATACCATGTAAAGGTCTAAAACCTGATTGAAACTTGTTTATAATTTTACCTTTTTCCAAAAAATCTCGCTTTTGTTTAGCCACCAATTTCTCCAATACCTTAGTGACTGTTGGCAAAAGGAAAATTGGGTGATAATTTTCAAGTTTTTTTTTTTTTTTTTGACCTGATTTCAAAACAGGAACTGTCTTAGTTGTTTTCCATTGTTTTGGGAATTATGTAAGGCACAATGATATGTTAAAGAGGACAGGAAATAATTTCTAATTGGCAACTATTTATAAAGATCTTATTTTCAGAAATGGTATTCATTTTCCAGAATTATCTGTATTTAACTCTACCAGAATAAAAACTGATGTGAAAAACTGTATTTTGCATTGTTTTGTTTTATGAGCAGCATTTTGTTACAGTTCTTTTCATGGAACCTGTGATCTGGATTTTTAACTATGTCACAGTTTGTGCATAGAACACTGAGCCAGGTTCTAATAGATCAACAGCTCAAAATGAGCATTCTGTACACAAACCATGACACAGTAAAAACTCCAAACTATCAGTTCCATGAAAAGAACAGTGCAATATGTTATCCATAAAAAGAAAACAATTGAAAACACAGTTTTTCACATCAGTGTTTATTCTTGCACACAGTTAAATATGGATCACCTGGAGGTATGCAGTTCATTGCTGTAAACAGTAGCATTACTAACTGCTACCAATTAGCACACATTTCCTGACCTGTTTAAACATTTTGGCCAATGGGTATGATATATCAGGAGCAGCATCATTTTAAGAGGATATTTGGTATTCCAACTAGACCCCCAGATTTTCTTGTATACAATTTGATTAAAGTATCTTGTACCTCTTTATCTGAAATAGGATCAAAAACAAAGCAATCACTTAAGCAATGATCTACTGTTATGTTACTGATTAAGGTATTAGAAATCTGAGGTAAAGCCTTTGTACCCATGGGCACAAAACATTTGTTAAATTTGTCAGCAACCTGAGTACCCAGTGGGATTTTGTTGTCCTTCAATTTCAAAATTATCAGGAAAATCTGACATTTGTACCCTTTGCAACTTTTTCATAGTTTTCCAGAATTCTTTCTGACCTTTGGTTAAATTAGAGGTTAGACTTCCTGGGGGACATTTTCAAAGGAGATGCACTGGTGAATCTCAGAAATTGCACCGCTGCACAATATTCAAGGTGTGGAGAGATGCATCGCACATCTCTGGCTGTGCCCGAGCACAGTGGTAATGTATGCAACACATCTCTGGAGGGCATGCCCATGAATATGCGGCTCATCCCCATATTCAGCCATGATGCCCACACATATCAGAGCTGTGCCACAAAAAGTTAGGCGTGTAAAAAACTCGTCTAACTGGTAGCCACCCAAGGCTGGCTGCTGCACTGCACACAGCAGCACAGCAGACGCCAGCCACCCAATACTCAAACCTAGACCATATATCAATAAATCATTTGTCACTGTTCCCTGGTAGGCTAGTAGTCCCCCTTTCCTTCCCTGAACCCCAAGTGTAGCACAAGTAATCATTATTCCCTTTCCCTGGTAGGCAAGTGGTACCCCCTCTCTTCCCCCAACCCCGATCATGATAAAAAGATATATCCCCAGTCCCATTCTCCAACAGAGCAGAGTCCCCCCTCCCATCCTGATCCTCATGTGAAATATAAAGAAAGTACGCCCCATCCCTTTTTTCCATAGTGTAGTGGCTCCACATCCACTCAGACATCCACATTCCACCCCACTCCGCTGTCCCAGTATGGCCAGGTGGCCAGTCAACCGACGGGTAGCACAGTCCTCTGCACACCTCCACGGCTGCCTGCTGACTGCACTGTCACTGAATGACAGAGTACTGTATGCAGTACAATCCTATTGGTTGACACTGTACTGCTTTTCTTAATCTGACACTGAAAAGTTGGGAAGGACAGAGTACAGTACACACTGCAAGCCCATTGGTCCACCTAAGGGGATTTGCACCAGCCTTGCACCACAAAATGGGCTGCGGCATGGTGCTATGGGGCTTGCGGCAGACTCAGGCTGCCATATCCCCCAAAGTGGGATTCACAAAACTCTCCCAGAGGGAGAATTTCTAAGTACCATTAGACCAGCCAGGGCTGGTCTAAGGGTACTTAAACGTATCCCTCTGGGAGAGTATAGCACTATGAAATAGTGTGCTGTGGTCCCTCCTCCCAAGCCCCGATCCCCCATTATAATAAAATAAATAGCCCTGGTGATCTAGTGGCTCTCCTCCCCAATCCCTGATCATTGATATAATGAAAAATAATTAGCCCCCTTTCCCTTGTAGTCTAGTGGCCCTCTCTCCATGACCCCTGATCATTGTTATAATAACAAATATGTAGTCCTTTTTCTCTGGTAGTCAGGTGGCCCCCCACCCTGATACCTGATCATTGTTATAATAAAAAAAATAATTAGCCCCTTTTCCCTGGCAGTCTAGTGGTCCCATCTCTCTGATCATTTTTATAATAAAAAAATAAGTAGCCTATTTTCCCTGGTTGTCTAGTGGCCCTCTCCCCGATCTTTGTCATAATAATAATAAATAATTAGCACCTTTTCCCCAGTAGTCCAGTGGCCTCCCTCTCCTCCCTGATGTCCCCAAAATTAATTTATAAAATAACACCTGGTGGTCTAGTGGACCACCCACCCAGTACTGCCTTACCACCCTGCTCCCTCCATTCCATAACTGAGCCAGAGACTGGCACAGCCTACCACTCACCACCATGGCCAGCCAGTGACTGAGCTCTGAATAAGCACATACTGTATATAGTACGCACCCAGTGAACTGTCAATCCCTAAGCACGTACTAAATACAGTGCTCATTCAGAGCTCAGTCAGCAACTGGCTGGGGCTAATTATTTGTTATTATGACAAAGCTTGGGGATCAAGTCACTAGACTACCAGGGAAAAGGGGCTACTTATGTTTTTTATTATAACAATGATTGGGGATCGGGGGGGACCACTGGACTGCCAGGGAAAAAGGGCTACTTATTTATTATTAAGATAAAGATTGGGGATCAGGAGGGGGGCCACTAGACTACCAGGGAAAAGGAGTTACCTTTTTTTTTATAACAATGATCAGGGATCGGGGAGGTGGACCACTAAACAACCAGGGAAAAGGGTCTATTTCATTTATATTATACCAAAGATCAGAGATCGGGGGGGGCACTAGCCTTTGCTGCAGGGAGCCTACAGCCAACCCTTCCTGTGTGCCTTATGTTTGTCGCACGAGAGTGGTTGCAGTAAGTGTGGGGACTTAGGCTCCAGGACCCCTCCTGTACCAGAATCTGGTACAGGGTCCCTGGCACACCATGCTTTGGCACAAGCTGCTGTTTGTCACAGCTTGCACTGATCTAAGCCCTTTTTGTGAACCAAGCCCAATGCACTTAGTTTAGACCATCATAACCTTTTTACATTAGATTTATATGATTACATCAATAACGGCTCTCAAGGGACAATCTAATATATACATCTGTGAGTAGAACTTTGTTTGATAAGTCCCTCTGGTGATACACATTTATTATGAGAGCCAAGGAAGAACAGAAACAAATAATTAATTTTAACCACTGTAACTCTCATCTCACCCAGAACAGCCAAATATCAGACAATAACAATACCCACAGGATTTTGTGGACTAAAGACCTTTAAAATCCTTCAGTTATAAATGAATAGAGTTCAAAATTTTACATTTTGTATCCAAGTGGTGCTCGTGCTACTCACGCTCGGGCTACGCTCACAGTTGCACATGGCATGGGCTTTTGAAGTGTCCCAGGCCCACCTCCACTTGACGTAACCTGGTTGTCAGCTCCCCAGAGTTCCCTACACACCAGATGAATGGAAAAAGGGTCATGGCAGTAGGGCAACTGCCCACAACAGCTGCGACCCTAGATTAGAAACTGTCTTGCATTGCTGAGGGCCAGCTGGGGGGAGAAGACTGAATGTCTGATAGACTGCTCTCCTCTCCTGGGGAGGGAGGGCTTGTTGGCTCTGCTGCAGGATTGCCATCAGGTATAGGCCTGTTGGTAGTGTGAGTCTGCAGTGACATGAGGGGAGGGATCTGCAAGACTCTGAGATATGTGTGTGCCTCGACACATATGCACTGACATGCATACCCCAGCTACTGGGAAGGGAGAAAAAAGTGGAGGAAAATGGACAGTGGAGTAGGCCTACATGATGCTCTGCACACTGCTCCTAACACACACCACTGTCATGACCCCTATTGGCAGCAACTGGATGAGTGTCTAACAGGGGAAGACTGCCCTCCCCCTGCTGACCCCACAATGGGAGACAATCTCTGGGGAAACATGGCTGACAGATGAGCCTTGGGGAGGTGGTGGTCAGTGATGGTGGCATGGACAGATCCAGAGGGAGCCAACCTGCCCCTATGGAGCAGAACAAACATCTTTATAGAAAAGATATCTACTACTTTGTGTAACTTTTCTTAAAATTAAGTATGTTTACCCGTGGCTTGTATTCAAGGGTGACCTGTATTTAAGGGTGGCTTGTTTTATAAAATAAAAATGTTAAGTGCTAAAAATCAAATATTACACATCCTGTATTTGGCCAAGTTGATTATTATTGGATTACTTCATATTAAAATAAGTACAAGAAAAATCAACTGAGATAATCAGTTTTAAAAAAAAAAAACTACAATAATGATCCTATTAACACAGATTAAAATCACAGCGACCCGCCCACAGTGCTTACTCTGTCATGATTTCAACTCTGACTAGAATCCCAGGCTAGTATTTGAGGTGGCTTTTATTAGAAGTATTCATTGTGACCGGCCCGGTGGCACTGAGGGTTGAGGCGCTGGACGCCACACCTCGCACCACGTCGGTGACCTGGGTTCGGGAGCGGACTTGGGCCATCGGTGGGTCGGCCGGGGGGAGATAGGCTTGAGCATCCAATGACAGCTCACCTTCTCCGGGAGGGATTCGGCCGATGCCCGACTTCAGCTGACCCCGAGCGGAGGCTCGAGGACTCGCGTTCCACTTGTGACAGGGCGGTCATTGAGCAACATTGACGTCGGGCGCGCGCTCATGATATCGGTGGAGGTTACCTGCTGCTCGGGCAGGGAGAAAACGCGAAACAAGCCTGCCTCAGCCGGGAAGATGGGAGGACCATGGCCGTGTTCACGATTTGCCTGTGCCCACCCAGCAGACCTCAGACCGACGAAACGTAAGTAATGGGGTTTGAGCCCCCCGCCTTGTCCCGGCCCGGGGGGTAATCCGCGGCTCCATGGGGCCAGGGGTCTGCTTGGGTAGGGTTCCGGGCAGTGGGATATCCAGTTGTCCCCCCCTGAAGGGTCGGAGGTGGCAGGCTAGGGAGGAGAAATAAACAGAAATTTAAAAAAAAAAGAAGAAGTATTCATTGTGACCTGCAGCTTGTTTCTAAGGGTAGCTTTTATTCAAGGGTGGCTTGTAGTTAACAGAATAATTAGGCTTTTTTAAGTGAACTGGGCATGTGTAAACAATAAATAATTAATAATGTCAAAAAGAATTTAAATTTTTTTCACAAAGCCAATAAAAGGATTCATAGCTCCGTAACATTTAACAAACCTGTAAGTTTCAAAACGTATCTCTTTGGTGTTCTGTTTTAGCTATTTTTTGGCAAACTGAGCTTGTGCGAACAAAAAGCGTTAATAACTGCAAAACAAATTAAAAATTTTTTCTCAAACCACAAAATGACCCTATCCCTCCATAACATATAACAAACATCTAAGTTTCATAACTTAACTACTTGTAATCTTTTCTCTATCCTTGAGCAAATATTTTGGTTTAAAAATTGGAAAAAATACATAAATTCAACACTTCATAGATACAAAATGGACAAACGGATGTCTATAAAACTTGCCACCTTAGTAGACCCTATCACTGAGATGAAGCATGCCACCTCTTACAGTCCTAAGATCTAAGACGGACAAGTTATAAGCATTTGAAAATTGCCTTTTTTAAGAAACTTCAACACAACCCTAATATACAGAGGCACTACCATTCCTGCGTAATACATATGAATACAAGCAAGACAGAAGCAATAATGTAGATGTGTGGGTGCTTACAAAGAGCATATCTCTTTATCCTCCTGAAGAAGTGGTTGGGGTATATAACCATGAAATGGCAATGTTATATGTATGTCTGTGAGCATTTCTGTGAATAAAATACCATATAAATTGAACCGTTGAGTAGATCTTATTACTCCACTGTATCAGGCAGCAAGTGTTTGAGGTTTATGGAGCAGATCAATTCCGGTTCTATTTTGTATTATAGTTGCTGGTGGGCCATGCTGCTATTTGGTGGAATTCTTAATGAAACTGTTTTACCTCTTCAAGCAGAGTGGAATTTATCTGGAATGGCTGAAGTTACTCAAAGAGATGAGAGCACAGTTTTTATAACTGAATGTGTTGGAGATGAATCGTTGCCTAAAGGATTGTTGATACATTGAGAACTATAGACCCGTTCTCATGCAAGTAACACCGAATTCACAGTGCACATGATGAACAAAACCAAGACAGAGATCACCCTGAGACAGGGATGGGCCTTAACCCATCCTTACAGAGCTGAACTAGTAATCCATTTACCATCTTACTCAAAGACTGCTGTCAAAACTGATCCTGGACAGTTTGATTTTGGAAGCTCGCTGATACCAGATCGGTGGACTCTAAGCAATGAACTGGCCAGGAAATGAAATGAGTTTCCTTAAACAAATAGGATGTGGGACTGGTCAAGGGTGAAGAGCACCAAATCCACCTTTGTGATAACAGCCCTTTTCAGGAGCGATGTTGATGGTTAGCCCCTGCAGATAGCAAAGAGTATCAAATACTTCACCAAGTGGTTATCCGAAAAATGATTAGGGCCATCTGCATGTGTGTAGATTAACCAAACACTTAACAAGAAGATAGTGCCTTATCAGTATACAGAGCCAGAGTGGAGGATGCTCTGGGTGAGTCTCATGGGAAGCAAGTGGTTTTCCATATTGCATCTTCAGAGTGGCTACTATCAGATTCCTGTGGTCGAGGAAGATAAGGAGAAACTGCTTTCATCTGTCCTCTGCAGGTTTATCAGTTTGGGTGTAAGCCTCAAGGTATATCCAGGGCACCTGCTGCTTTCCCAGAGAATTATAATGAAGACAGTGGGAGATAGGCAGCTCCTGGAGTTGACAATATACCTCGATGACCCACTTGTTTGGAAAAATGTTGGAAGAACATGAGAATCACATGATGAAAGAACAAGATTGCCTGTGAGATTTTGTCCTGAAAGTATCAAGTAATAAATGTAAATTTTGCCAGTCCAATGTCAAATACATGGGACATACTGTTTCCACGAATATAGTACAGACTGACCCAGCTAAAGTAGAAGCTCTTACAATGTGGCCATGTCCCCACAACCTGAAGAACTTGCGGTCATTTCATGGATTCTGTAGATATTACTGTTGGTTTATGAATGACTACTCCAATATAGTTCCACCTTTGAATATGCTTACCCATGTGCTTACCAAGTCAATCCTGGCACTGGCTATCTAAAAGTAAATGAGCCTTTTGGAATTTATTGGGATAACTGATGTGAAGCTGCTTTTAAAAGAATAATCAAGCAACTCTGTGAAGTGCCTGTACCTGCTTTTGCTGACCCCACCAAACTGCACATTTTACACACTAATGCCAGTTAAGTGGTTTATGAGCTATTCTATAGCAAGAGCACCCTGAAGGCCTGTGTCCTGTTGTCTTTGCAAGAAGGCGTCTGACTGGTTCGCAGAAAATACCTTGTGCATAAACTAGAATTCCTAGCCTTAAAGTCATCAAACACAGAAAAATTCCATGATTAACTGTATGGAGCCACTTTTACTGTACGTATAGACAATAACCCTCTGACTTATGTGAAAAAAAACAGCCAGACTGGATGCCACAGGGTACAGGTAGTTATCAGCCTTATCAACTTACAATTATAGCCTCGAGTACTGTAGTGTATGAAGAACAATGATGAAGATGCTTTATCCTGGCGCTATCAGTCTGAGCAAGTTTTCTTCCTCTCCCTCTAAATAAAAGAATTGGTTAAACTGTATTACACTGATGTGAGGCTATTACTACAAACAGAGTCACAATGTTGGAGAGGAGCCATGTGGGATTCAATACCGTATTTTGTTTTTTTTTTGGGGGGGGTTATAGTACAAGTGTGCAGCCAGTCAGATACCCCTATTGTTACCCCAGGTGGAGGCATCATGTCATTGCAAAGAAATTGTGCTCAGTGCAGCAGTGTTACAGGAGCTCAGGCCAGCCCCCTTGGAGAGTTCAGAGGTGTGGACTCCGACGGTTCTGGATCGTGGCTACAGATTGTTAGTTTCTTCTCTGTGTTGCATCCTAGCATGTCTGGCTGCTTCCCTTTAGCATTATTGCTAGAGGTTTGTAAATAGTTTTGGCTCTATAACTTTGTTTTTTGATGTAGTCTATTTTTATATTTTAATTTGACTGTTTTCAGGTGTTCTTGAGTGGCTCCACTACACAAAGGCAGATACACACTGTTTTAGTTGAAAATTAGTGAACTATCTTTGTATTATTATGTTTTTTTTTTTCTAAAACCTTGGAAAAACTCGCAAGTGGGCCCTTAATGGAGTCTGCTGAAGCTAAAGGGATACTGAATCCTTGTCAGCATGGTTTCAGGAAAAAACACAGCTGTCTTGATCAGATTCACAGGTGCCCTGTACCATTCCATGGATACTGGACAGATTGTAGATGTAATTACTTGTGGACCTGACCAAGATATTTGATTTAGTGGATCACATTTACAACATGCTGTTACACAGGTTAAGAGGGGTGCAATTTAGAGACCACAACCTAATTATGATTAGTGACAATTTACAGCATCGAGAACCAGTAGTCAGTTAGGGCCCTATATGAACTATACCTTTTATTAAACAATTTTAACTCTGTTTAAACTATTTAAAAGGTTTGCATCCAAACTGTAGCATGGTAAAAACTGCTACAATCTGTGTTCTAAAACTATGCTCTGTCCCTGCTCAGAGGTGGGTTACAGCATGATTTTAGATCAACATGGCTTCCTTAACCTGAGTTAACCGCACTGTGGATATGGTCCATGCTGTCACTCAGGTTAAGGCAGGCACGTGCAACCTGCAATGCCATTTTGTGGCTTTACAAAGCCATGAAAGAAAATATTTTGAACACATAACTGAGCTCACTGTAAGCTAGCTATTAAAATTCTGATCTTTGTTTCTTCTTGTAGTCCATTCCAGACTGTAAGTATACTGGCATGCATCATGGCACACGCAGTGCTTTGCTCTGGTGCCACAACTATGCCTGGATACACACTTGGGCTAGCACAATGTCAGAGCACAGTCTGGACACTCTGAACATTGTGCTCTAAGACTGTGAAACATGTTATTAAACATTTTTAAAAATGCTGACAGTGTGTACAGGGCCTATTTGGGGTTGTAATGTATCACGCTGTGGTTAATACACGGGTTCCCCAGCAACATAGTCTGGGCCCCCTACTGCTTTCCCTTTGCTTAAATCCACTCCCAAAAGTTTGTAAATCCACTTAAAAATTGTTTTCTGAAGATGATGCCATTTTATTTCTGCATTAGTTCCAAAGATATACATAACTAGAATTTTAATCTGTGCTCTAATTTTCATAATAATCAAAACTGGTGATCTGCAAACAATTCACATGCTGTTCAGCTGTAAGTGTAGAATTGCTAAAAGACTTAAACTCAGTGTTAAGGGGATCTATAATGTTATCGTGGGAGTTCTATACAGCTGGTATACAATGCAGCTGTAGAGAACAATGCACAAGAACAACTGAAAACAGGATATTAGGCTGTGAGGATCTTATAGGTCTGAGGGTGAAATGGGTAAATCCTTGTCTGGTGGGGAAAAAAATTATAAATGTAAATCCATAACCATGTGAAAACATTTTTTTTTTACTGTCTTTTGTCTCAACACATTGAGACTGATAGTATAGCATAGCTAGATATTAGATTAACAAGTTGTGAGTGAGCTTGGTACATCTAGCAGATCTGGGTTTGAGTCCGACAACCTCCACTTCCATACTATGTGACTTAGACAAGTCACTTAAGCAACCAAGTGCTCCCAGATCACCCCTGAAAACATGCACTTGTGCCTAGTGCACGTTTCCCAGTTACCAAAAGAATAAAATAAAAAATAAATAAAATAAACACATATATGACTGTTGTCAATATGCATGTTACAACCATGTGGGTTTTTACATGTTTTGAATAAATAAAACTGAATTGAAATTGAATTTCTAAAATAAGATCTGTTTAAACTTTTAACAACTTAAGGATATAAGTTAGCCATTGCTGAATATTTTAAATACTTGGGAATAAATGTTTATCATGGTTTAACTTTCACAGCCCATGTGGTCTACGTTACTAATCAAAAGCATCAAAAAGATGTATAAGGCGAGGATCATGTGATGCAGGGTACTGGGTAGAAGCTCCTCTGTCTAGCGCCAGCCTCCTAACTACAAAATATCACTATTTTGGCCATTATTTCTCCTTAAAAAACAGAAAGATTGCTGATTACTGCCTTCTTAATACCCTGTGCGCCTGCTGGCTTGTTCTTGTCGATTATGGAGGTCTACATGAAGAAGCCTCCACAGAAGCACACACCGCCGGTCACTCCCGAGAAGGCCCCAAAAAAATCAAGGGCCTCGAGTGCAGTGGATAAGCCAGAGCTTCAAAACCTGATCGCTGAGCAAGAACCCCTAACTTTGAGCAGATTTTTGGAAGAGTTTAAACCCTTCCGGGAAGAAGTTAAAGAAATCTCAGCTGAAATTAAATCCCTTTCTAAAAAACTCAAACAGGTCTCGATGAAAACTTCAGATAATGCAGCTCGAATCTCTTCTCTTGAGAAGCAAGTGGAAAAAATCGATCCCGGTCTCGTGGCTATGTGGCAAAGGATTTCTAGTCTGGAAGCCAAGCTGGAAGATTTAGAGGGCCGCAGCCGAAGAAATAATATAGTTATCTTTGGCCTCCCAGAAGGAGAGGAAGGCCAGAAAATACTCACATTTGTTCAGAAGCTGATGGAAAAGATCGCTGGTCCCTCTCCTTTCGGGGCCAAGTACACCATTGAAAGGGCGCATAGGTCCCTGCAACCCAAGCCATCTCCAGGAGCAATGCCACATCCCATTATCTGTCACTTTTTAAACTACCTGGAGCGACAACATTTTCTGGCAAAAGTAAGAGAGCTGCAAGAAGTGAAATGGGAAAACGCCAGGCTTAGAACTGCCCAAGATTTACCGGGGTCGGTCAGAGCGAAGCGCACTGCATTTCACCCTGTTGTATTGAAAGTCATAGCAGCAGGCCTTCACTTTAAAATGGGTTACCCAGCTAGATTACAGGTACTAGTGGCTGGTACCTGGTCAACATATGAGAATCCTGAAGCTGCTCTTATGGGACTCAAGGCTGCTTTGCCTGATCTGTTTCGGGACACTTGATCTGTTTGCTTGGTCTCATCCTATCCTGTGATGGAAGGGAGAGGTTTTTTCTCGTACTACTACACAAAATGAGGAATGAATAACTGTCTGGTCTCGAAGGTTCCTGAATGCCACGGCAGAGGGGACTACTCTCATCGGAATACTGCTCTCTTTCACTTCCCATCTTAGTGCTCAGTATTTTGGAGCAACTCCATATCCCAGAAGTTTGTTTCTAGGGGGTTGTGTCTTGTCTGGGAGGAAGATCCCTTTTTTCACGTGGATCACATTTTCCTGTTTTTCTTTTACAAGGACACCAATTTATTTCTCATGATGTAGTTAGTACAATGAAAGCCCTCAGATTTGGTGTTTTTGATTGCTAAGGCACTAGTCAAGAGAGCGACCTCCTGGTATCAGCTTTAGCTGGGCATGTGTTTTTGAGATAATATCACCAGAGGGTGCTCTTGCAGTATATTTGGTGGATCAATCTCATTACTTGTCTCGGGAATTTATTTTCCCCGTTTGAATATAAAAGTGGGGGCTTGGGAACAGGTGGAGATCCGCTACTTCGGGGCATCTAGTTCTTTTGCTAACAAACGTCACTGGGAAAATTTTCAATTTTGCTAGTGGCAGTAGTTACGATAGTGTATTTTGCTATCACACTTTATATTGCCTTTTCCTTCTCAGGTATTCAGGTTCCCTGGACTGCTCCCAAGTGGGGGATGCTCTCTCTTCCCTTTCTCGTTCTCGCTCTCTGCTTTTCTGGATATCAGGAGTCCAGTAGTTGTCTATTATCACTTATATTATCTCTACCTTTGTTTAGTTATTACTGATCATTGTTTGTATAAGAAGGTTTGCATATGAGGGCAGGGTTTTTGGGCACATGTTTGGGAGGTTGGAGGGGGAGGAAGGAAAACAATATTATGCTGAACGTTGTTTGTGACAGTTGGGGTGGGGAGGGGGATGATATTGTATTCATGGTTTTCATTTTATTTGTTCATTGGATAGGTTTGGAATATTTTGGGGGTTGGGGGAGGTGGGTGGGAGGAAGTTGATGTTGGGCTGGGAAGGAGATACAGCAGCAAACATGGGTTCTGGTCCCTTTATTCCGATGGTTGTAACCCCTAGATGTTACATAAGAGACTCTTTTTTCTTTTACTTAGATGGCCAGTAGTATAAGTCTGGCTACATGGAATGTAAAGGGGGATAAGGAAAAGAGTTAAACAATACCAAGTGTTAAAACATTTAAGCTTATTGTCTTCTCAGATCACATTCTTGCAAGAATCTCATTTACTGGAAAGTGAATCTCTGCAACTTAGGAGGCAACAAACTGGGCAGGTATTTACTGCCTCGGGGTCCACTAACAGCTGTGGGGTTATTATTCTGGTCTCTAAACAAGTTCTCAGGGACCCGGACATTAGATATGTCCTGGTCCAGGGGAATCTCTGGTCTATGCCAATTTTACTTGGTAGCATATACGGGCCAAATGCAGACGATCCAGGCTTTTTTATGAAGCTTATCTCCTTCCCATTGGTATAATTATGGGTGAGGACTTCAATCTGGTTCTTGATCCTGAAGTGGATAGGTCTGGTGGTGGGTCGAGGAGTTTGTCGCCCGGGCAGAGGGCCCTCAGGGACTTTCTGGATCAGTGCAGACTGTGTGATGTGTGGCGTGTACTACACCCTAAGGACAGAGAGTACACTTTCAACTCGCCTGTGCACATAACCCAGTCTCGCATCGACTATCTTTTCATTTCTCAGGTCCTCTTACCGGGGGTCTTAACTGCCTCGATTCAGCAAGGTCCAGTGTCAGATCACTCTCTGGTGACTTCCAATCTGGCTTTCCTTAACATTCCCCATAAAGAAACCCGATGGAAATTAAATGGGCAACTGCTGAAAGATATCAAATACTGTAACCTAATAAAAGAACAGATTGATTCTTTTTCTCTACTAATTCCTCTGAGGACATGGCACCTGATATTTTGTGGGGTGCTTTCAAGGCTTACATGAGAGGGATTATGATTAGCTTAGCCACAAAGAGGAAAAGGATTCGATAGGAGGAATTATTAGCTTCATTATCTCTAATTAGGTCTCTGGAAACCAAGTTATCCTCTAATACCTTGGAAGAGGATATAAAGAGGCTCTCGGTAGCTAAAGATAAATATTTAGATCTGTTGAGGGAGAAAGCAGGGTTATCTATTATTTGCACCAAAGCAAGTTATACCAACCAGGGGGGAAAAGCAGGTCGCTTGCTAGCCTTAAGGTTAAAACAGCAGGAATCTACTAGGTTCATACCTCCAATTAGGGCCGGGGCAGATGGATCCCTGAAGGTGTCCCCTTCTGAGGTTGTGCAGGAGTTTGCCTCATACAGTGAGCATTTATATAGGGACATGGATAACCCCCCTTTCTTAGAAGCGCTCAAGGCATATCTGAGGGATTCTTCTCTACCCTCTTTATCTGAACCACAGAGGAAGTTCCTGCCCTCCCCAATATCTCTGGAGGAAATATTAGAGGTCATTGGGGCTTTGCCCTCAGACAAGGTCCTGGGATTTATTTTATAAAACTTTTCAATCACAATTATTACCGGTTCTTCACCGGTTGTACTGTCACATTCTTTCTGGAGCAAGAACAGACACACATCTGTTTGAAACCCTGATTGTTCTCCTTCCTAAGCCCGATAAAAATCCAGAACTAGTGCAAAGCTATAGGGAATTTCTTTATTGAATCAAGATGTTAAAGTTCTCTCGAAGATATTGGCCGATAGAATAACACGGGTCCTTCCAGACCTGATTAGTATGTCTCAGGTGGGGTTTATGAAGGGACATTCATCGGTTGACCATTTACGCACCCTGTCACATGTTGTCTCGGTGTCCAGGGACGCTGCCTTTCCTGCGGGATTGGTCTCCTTGGACGTCGAGAAGACGTTTGATCGTGTTAACTGGAATTTCCTGTTTCAGGTCCTTAAAGCATTTGGTTTTCCGGCCAAGTTTATAGACTGGATTTGGGCCTTATGTTGAACTCCCTGTGCCAGAGTATCCGGCAATGGAGCATTCTCCATACCCTTTCTCTTGTCTTCCGGTACCAGGCAGGGATGTCCTCTCTCCCCTCTTTTATTTAATTTATACTTAGAGCCCCTTACCCAAATATTCTCAATAATCCGGAGATACGAGGTATCCCGATAGGTAATAATGTGAAGATCACGGCTTATGCTGATGATCTCCTCCTCCATTTATCTCATCCCAAAACATCTATCCCTATCATGTTAGGAGAAATCGCCAAGTTCAGTACTTTCTCAAACTATAAACTGAATATTAATAAATCCTCCATTTTCCCTCTTAACCATAAGGTTTTCAAAAATGATGTGTCCCCTTTTGGTCTCGGCTGGTCTCCTCGTGTTCTCAGATATCTTGGTATTAATTTGACGCGTAACCCCTCTTCCTGGTTCAAAGAAAACTTGGAGCCCCTTTCCCAAGTGATAGTTCAGGACCTCAATAGATGGTCTAAACTTCCTATCTCTCTCTGGGGTTGCATTAATATAATTAAAATTAATGTTTTTCCTCATTTGTTTTATCCCGTCTCGCTCCTTAACTCTTTCACTCCGTTATCATGGTTTCAGAAAATGCACAGAATTTTCACAAATTTTATCTGGTCCAATAAACAATCCAGGTTAGCATATTATAAGTTGGCCGCTCAGAAAACTGATGGAGGACTGCGGATCCCCCATCTGGCAATTTATTACTGGGCTAGTCATATTGCAAAGTATATGCGTTGGGTGAATCCGGGTCCTGAACACTTAAGACTGGTCTGGCTCAAAATTGAGTTAGACTTCATTCAGTCTGAGAACACAGACCCCCAGACTATGCTCTATGTTAAAATGGCGTCCCTTCCTGACACCTGTAGCTGTCCCACCATTCGAACGTCCCTCAGAGTTCATGTGCAGCTTTGTTCATTTTTGCGGTACTCCCCACACTTGGACTTGTCTCAGTCTATTTGGAATTCCCCGTCTTTCACAATAAACAAAAGGATGATTTCTCGTAAATGGTTGCCCCAAATTGGGGATGGAATAATCTCTACTTTTCTGGAAGACGAAGGGGAATGGCTCTCAGTTTCCAATATAATTCGTAAATTTGATGTCCCGTTAGCTTTTCACTTCAGGGTGGTCCAATTAAAGAATCTGCTCTCTACAGTACTTGGTAACATTCCTCCTCGCCCACCTGCCTTTCTATTTGTTTCTGATCTCTCCTCCTTGTTGGGGTCACCAGGCGTTATTTCCAAAATATACCGTGTTTTATTTTATTGGAAATATGGGAGACCTGAAGGCCCCACTAGGCTCTGGGTTTCCTTTTTTCCCCAATATACTCCCAACTGGTCAGTTTTATGGAAGTTCTGTCATAAATATGTTTCTCAGGATAGACTCTGACTGATGCAATACCACATTATGCATAACATGTATTACACCCCTGTGAAGCTGAGGAAATGGGGTCTCATAAGTTCAGGGGCTTGTACCAGAGGATGTCAAGAGGATGGCATACTTCTTCACGTCTTTTGGTCATGCCCCAAGATTAGGTCTTTGTGGGTAGCCATACAGACTAACCTAGATCCTATATTAGGTTTGCAAGATTGCGTCACTCCAGATGTATGTTTGTTGGGAGATCTATCCTCTATCAAGGTAAGAATCAGGAGATTTCATATTTCCATGATTGCATTATCTGTTAAAAAAATTGTACTTCAGCATTGGAAGGATGCGGTAAGCCCATCATATCAGGAAAGGGTTAATAAAATTCTAGCTAACCTACATACAGAGAAAGCGATAGCGAGCCTCCATAATAAGTTGCAGTGGTACAAGAATACTTGGGACCCCCTTCACACGCTAATCATGACCAGATCAGGTACATGAGTTACTGTAATCAATGATCTTTGATTTGTGATACTATATAGTACTCCTATTTTATTACAGTATGGACTCTGCTGCTGTGTGGGGTGGGGGAAGGGGGGATGGTGACAGCTCATGTAACACTTTGAATGTATGCAGAGTATGTTGTAACTCTCTGTCCCCTGTAATGTGAAAATTTGTTAATAAAATATGAACTATAAAAAAAAATGTATAAGGTACTACCCAGTAGGTATATTCCACAACTGCAGCAGGTCCAGAATGTAGTGGCTCAGGTTTTGTTTTCCTTCCAGGCATCAGAACATATTAACCCAGTACTGCTTGATCAGGGCTGGCTGCCCACAAGGCAAATGACTGACTACAAGTTCTTAGTTTGACATTTAAGGCCCTAACGAGATTCCTGCTTACCACTATGATCTGCTTGTCCCTCACTGCCCCAGCAGGGCTCTTTGATCCAGTGAACAGGTTCTGCTGATTGCTCCCCTTTTTTGGGGTTTAAAATTGGTGGGGGACAGAGCATTTGGAGTAACCAACCCTGTTTCTGGAACTCCCTCCTGACCTGCATTACAAGGTACACTAGACTGCTGTGCCAGTAGCATGGACGGCTGAGAAACTGGATGCTTCACCTCCAGCCATGCTGGTGACCTAGCTGTGGGAATGGACCAGGGTCACTTGTGGCTGACTGGGGGGGATACAGTATCCTAAGGACAACTCTCCTCCCTAAGGTAGTCAGGACTCTGAGTCTAGTGACTTGTCTGCCAGTGAGCAGGTGCTAGGTAGCAGCACTGGCAGGAGCAGCAGACGTGGGTAGGGAGGTGTACTGACACAGCCTGCATGTGTGTCAATACACACATGCACAGTTGCATCACATGCAGATCCTCTGGGGGGTTGAAAACAGAGGGAAATGCCCTGGCTCACTTGGCATCCACCCCAGGCACCACATAACCCTATGTTGCAGGTCACCGACCAATATATGGTTCTGGGTAAGTGCTAGTTAACAAGTAAGTCGATGAAACGGGTTGGTGATGGGGCGGGTGGAGTGGTGCCACTAAGACCAAAAATGAGGAGGAGAAAAAGGAATAACACATAAAATAAATTTTTAAAAAGAATGTGCACTACATTAAGTTACTTCGAAGTGGAAGTAAACAGACTTGTTAGTGTAGCCTTCTTTGGCCAATATGATACATTCTTAAGGAAGGTCCCCTCAGCCTTTTATTCTGTTTACCTATGCTATACCTGGATTTTGGAATGAACAGAAGGCAAGTGCCATGTTACCCATCCCCTGCTCTAGCAGAGCACTTTGTTCCCGAGGTTACCTAGTAGTTACCTGTGTAGTTTGTTGGCATGAACAATGATTGCCTCTACTGCACCCTCCTAATTTCATCAGGATTTAAATGTAAATGAAGGTACTTAAGTCTACTGTGAAAACCTGGTTGACTCCATTGCAAAAGTTATGACCTGACACATGTAAGGCATCCTGTAATTTTATGATGCTTTAGTGCTAAGGCCTGCAGTAGTTATATTGTATTAGTCAGTGCTGTTGCTGTCCTCTGCAGTACCTATGTCCTTGTCTTATGGTGGCCATGAAACTTTTCAAGGCATAGTAAGTGCTCTGCTGTTTTTTGTAATTTAAAGTGTGTTTGAGATAGAATAAAATGCTTTTAGAGAAGACAGAGATTTCACAAGACATGTAACAGAACTGAATGAGAGTACAACTTCTGCTGGCTTGAGCAAGTACACATCATCAACTCCCATGGTGCCTTGCATGAGTGGGGCCATGACCTTTGCAATGGAGACAAACAGGTTTTCACACCAGGCCAAAACTGAGTAAAGCAACCTCATTTATATTTAAATTAAAATGAAATTAGGGGGGTGCAAGAGAGGGAATCATTGTTCATGCCTACAAACTACATAGATATACAGAAAACAGACTGAGGGGACTTTCCCTTTAACTTTGATACTGCAGGCTATACAAAAAACATATATTTACATTATGTTTTTATGTGTTTGTAACCAAGCCCTCATACCCTGCCTATTCAAGCCTTGTTACTGAAGGGTTAAAGCATGCAACAGAAATCCTAAGTCCCAGATCTTTCTAGGCTAAATGCCCCCCCCAGTCTTTGATAGGCTACCACCTTCATGTACATGTGCTCGTGCATGTGAGGTCTATGCAAATCTGGGGAGCTGCCAGCCATTCCCATCCCTCACAATGGAGAGAGGCATGAGCACCAGTCGATCTTGCCTGTGCTGAGTTCTTAGCCTCAGCTCAGAGGAGTGCAAAAAACTGGCCTGAAGGAAGAGAAAACACACAGAAAGGGAGGGACCAGCAGCTGACCTCCCTCCCTGAGGGAGAGGTGCTCTTGGTCAGAGGCAGCAAAGAAACAGAAAAGAAAAGACAATGTTACAGAACAGAAGAGATCTGAGTATGAGTAACTGAGTAAATTTAGACCCAATCTAGGATGTGTAGAGGTTGGATGTGAATATGGGAAAGAACCGACAGCAAAGAGAACTGAGACTCCAGAGGCCATACAGTCACACAGCTTAGAGTGAGAAAAAGACAGAGAGAAAGAGAGAGCGAGCTACAGTGGAGAAGCAGGAGGCTCCCCTTGAGTGACTCTTCCTGTGGTTCATGAAAACCCATTTCATGTTTAGTGGTGGTAGATGAAGGCATCCTTTGCCATAAGATGGAGCCACACAGGAGTCATGGAGAAATCCTCCAGCAGCAGTTGTCGCTCTGATTGTGGATGTTACACATGTATGCCGAGCATGGCCTGCCAAGTATGCATCTGTGATCTGGGAGGCTCAAGAAAGTTTGGATTTCATAAGCCGGAGCATAGGCTAGGTTGCAAGGAATTCTGGGGAGAGCTACCAAATTAATATCAGATCTCTCAGGGAGAGAAGGTTATACACATCTTGTACCTTCCCTACAGTATATTACCAAAACTGTAATGCACTTTCCAGCACTTCTATCTTCTAGGACCAATGTTTCTCTCCCAATGCCCTCCAGTTTGGGGCAGTTGTTAAATGTAACCTGTATCAGCCAGGGGTATTATCTCCAAGGTGGGGATAACAGTTACTTCATCCTGGCCAGTTATACTTAAGAGTGGGTGACCGTGGAAAAATTATAAGTTGTAGGTGGTGCCAGGGGTCAGAATAAAGTTCCACTGGTACTGGTTACAGGTACGACCATTTCACGTATTAGTACCTGTACAATGAGAAGTGATGGAGCCTATGTGGACCTGGTATAGCACTCTGGACTGATAGTCCCAGTTCCTGCTTAAGTTGACGGCTTCAGTAGAGAGGTTTGTATCTCTGTTTAGTATATGTAGCCTCGCAAGGCAGGAGAGAGGAGGAAGTGTACCCTATAGCACTGTGCCTACACCAAAATGTGAACTGTCCAAGGTATGAATATCTGAAGGACCTAGGGATTGTGTAGCAGGTTTACAAATTTGTATATGTGTAGAAGATTTACAAATTTGTGTAGAGGGGGTTCCCCTACATCTGGGACCCTGTGAAGTAGCCCTAATATGCATTTTTATTTGTAACTGTGTAGTGTTCCCCTAAATGGGCAAATGCAGGTGTGTATAGTTTAAGAAATTTTGTTGTCTTTGACATACTTTCCCAGAGTGGACAATGGCATTTGTATATGTATAGTTATTGCACCTAATAGCAGCTGTAAGAGACCCTTCTGTTAGCCCTCATTGCCTGGACACAGTAAATAGCCCAGTCCAGTTCCTCACTCTATGGGATGAGGCTTGTAGTACCCAGTCTCCATGGGACCAGTGACATATTTATTATCTATTATATAGTTTGGGATTTTATGTATTTATGTATATTGGACAGAGAAAGATGCCAGACTGTTACTCACTTAGTACAAGGCATCTTGGCCATAGGAATCCCCCATGTCACTCCAAGTACACTTTATCCCTACTCTGTATCAGATAAAGGTTTACATGTTAAGTTGATAATGCTCTCTCAAGGGGTGGATCGTGCAACTGACACCCTCAACAAAGCACAGGGCTACTGGGCAAAATGCTGGATTCAGTTGTGGAGGCATGTGTGCTCATCTTGTACTGCATAAACTACATGTTTAGCCTGCATTAACAAAAACTGCTTCAGATTTGTGTTTGCAGTACAGCTCCATTTTGTCTGCGGACCATAAAATTGCTCAGAAAATAGATTTTAAAACTTTGCAGTCAAAAAATTGACAAGATATACTGCAAATGTGCAAATGTATTTGGAATGCAAACATACTATGGCATTTAAACTAAACAGGGTTAAACACAAAAGTGGGAGTGTGCACAGTCCGAATAGT
This sequence comes from Neoceratodus forsteri, assembly GCA_016271365.2. NCBI lineage: Eukaryota > Metazoa > Chordata > Ceratodontiformes > Ceratodontidae > Neoceratodus > Neoceratodus forsteri. The sequence continues at coordinate 107,820,966 of CM028132.1, forward strand.
ATTTCCTGAATAACACAAATAGTATGGCTTTCAAATATTTGGGAGCCCTTCCTGACTCCCAACTAGGGACGATTCATCTCCTATTTGTATTCAGGAAATGCTATTCTTTAACAAAAAAAAAGGAAAAAGAAACAGCCCCCCAACCCTCCTCACCATCTCTAATCCTCTTAAGTATACAACAACACTCATCCCATCACCCTCTTTCAGAAATCCAATTGCACCCTGCTTCCCCAGCACCCACAGTCTGATAATCTGTATGTGCAGTTTACAAAAATCCCACGATGTGCGACCAGCACAATCCACCCAACTCCACAGCTAGCTGGTGTCTTTCTTAGTGTAAAATAGTGTTTATTTGTGCTTACAAAAATACTGTTTATATTCCCCCCAATCCCAACCCTGGCAGCACCCTACTCCCACCCTCCTTCACCCCCCAGTACCCAATTCTCTGTATGAGAAGGCAACTGGCACAACCCATCCTTCTCCATGGCCAGATACCTTCTCATGAATTAATGTGCCTGCACTGACTGTGGGGGTCACACATGTGTGTCAAGTGTGGCCTACAAGGTATGTCTGTGATCTGGGAGGCTCAAGAATATTTGCCTTTCATGAGCTGGAGCTGAGGCTAGGTTGTGAGAAAGTCTGTGTCGAGTTACTCTGTTAATGTCAGGTTTCTCAAAGGAGAGAAGACTACACAGATCTTGCACCATTCCTATATGCCCAAAACTGTTATACACTTCCCAGCACTTCTACCTTAGTAAAACCAGCTGATCACACGAGGCCCCATTTATTGGGAGGGGGGGTACTGTACTGCCAGGGTGGGGTGGTGGAGGTGGGCAAGATCTGCTGATTGCCCATTGTGGGTTTTTAAAATACACTTACAAATGATCAAACTGTGGGTGCTGGGAGGAGGGTGGGATTGGGTTTCTGACAGGTTGGGGAGATGTATACTTAACAGGATTTGGGCTTGGGAGGTGGGTGAGAGGCTTTCTTCCTTTATGTTGGTGCGCTTACAGTCAACATCTTGCAGTAGTGCAGCTTAGAGGCGCGGGTCGCTGTTGGTTTATCAGGCACGCACCAGTAGGTGCGTCCCTCATTCCCCAATCAGCCTGCATGCCGGCGCCACACCATGAATACATAATGTGGTGATAACATCTAAGAAAAGGTATGCTGCAATCCGAGCAAAGCTCGTCAGACACAGCGGACCTTCCCTGGACATGCACGTCGACATTATGAGCATGGCAGCACAGTGGCTGCCAAACTGCTGACTTCGGGGTTGCTCAATCCCCCGTCGGTTTCCTACGCCCCTCTGTATGTGCCGATGGGGGAGCCAACTCCCCGTCGGCATAAATCAACCCCCATTGTTAAATGCTGAGGGGGTGCCCAGTCCCCCTCGGCTCAGCCCCCCCCGCTTTCTTTGTGTGCTGAGGGGGGAGCCCATTCCCTGTCAGCTTAAAGAACCCCACCTTTTGTTAAATGCTGAGGGGGTGCCCAATCCCCTCAGCTAGGCTCCCCCTGCTTTCTTTGTGTGCTGGCGGTGCCCCAATCCCTGTCGGCATAACATCTTCTCTCCCATGTTGTGTGCCGAGCGGGTGTCCAATCCCCGTTGGCTACAGATCCCCAAACATTTCGTGGCACACCGAGCCCACCCCAGTATGCTAAGTCCCTGAAACAAAAACTGTCCCGTGATGTCTTGTGTTTTTTGTCACCTGTAAAATGAAAGCGGTCCTCGTAGTCTCCCTGCCCTCACCCACCCACCCACCCTCAGTGCACCTGCCTCCCCACCCCATACTTACCTACGGAGTCCAGTACGATGATCTACGGTGGACCGGGAACACTTCTGCATTCTTCAAAGCCGACCACGAACTAAGGAAATGCCGGTAAGCTGTATAATGGAATAAATAAGTTTTTTTCAACTTTGCTGCAAATCTCAGGCATTTTTGGGAATTTTGGCCCCAAATTTTCAACATGGCATTTCTGGGACCCCTCCTCATGAATTCTTGCACTGTCATGACGTTATTTTGTTCCGAAAGGTGATTTCGCAGTCACTGTGTGGAATCACCTTTCAGGGCCAAGTAACGAAATGACAGTGTCACTGTTCATGAGGGGGGCTCTCAAAAAGCCTGTGTATTGCAAATTTGGTAGGAAAAATCAAAAAAATGACTGTTTTATGAGCGTGCATTGCACAGTTGCTACACATGCTCATAAGTTAGCGAATTCACATTATTTTCATGCCAGATTCTCAACATTGGAATTTTATCGCACCTTCTTGTGAACCATATGGCTGTCATTTTTCACATCCTGGCCAAAATGTGTTTTCGCACTCCCGGCGCAGAATAGCGCAGTTGCTGTGCACAATCAGTGTTCAGGACAAATTACAAAAATGACAGTGACACTGTTCATGAGCAGAGGTCCTAAAATGCTTGTGTTGAAATTTTGGTGACAATACTCCATAAAATGAATGTGTTACGAGCGTGCATTGCGCAGTTTGCACGCACGCTTGTAAGTTCGCAAACTTATAATGTTTTCACTCCAGATTTTCAACAGTGCCATTGTTCTACACCTCCTAATGAACAGTACAGCTGTCATTTTTCACATCCTGACCAAAATCTGTTTTCGCAGTTCCGGCGCAGAATAGCTCGGTCGCTGTGGAAAGCCCATGTTTGAGACACATTCTGAAAACGGCAGTGACACTGTTCATTAGCAGATGTCCTAAAATGCCTATGTTGAAAATTTGGGGATGAAAGTCAATAAAATGAGTGTTTTACGAGCCTGCATTGAGCAGTTTGCACGCACGCTCGTGACTTTGTGAATTTGTAATAGTTTCACTCCAGTTGTTCATCATTGGCATTTTTCCATACCTCCTTATGAACAGTACAGTTGGCTGAAATGTGTTTTGGCACATCCAGCGCAGAACTGCACGGTCGCTGTGCCAAATCAGTTTTCGGGACAGTTTGAGGAAATGACGGTGACACTATTCATGCAGAAGTCCTAAAATGCCTATGATGAAAATTTGCTGCCGAAAGTCCATACAATAACTGTGTTGCAAGCGTGCATTGTGCAGTTTCCACGCACCCTTGTAACTTTGTCAATCTACAATATTTTCATGCCACATTTTCACCACTGGCATTTATGCACACCTCCTTATCAAAAGTCCAGCTGCCATTTTTTACAGCCTGCCCAAAACGTGTTTCTGCAGGCATGCTCACTGTGCAAAATCACCTTTTGGGACACATTAACAAAATTACAGCGCTATGCGTCTCTAGCTCAGCCACTGCCAATGCCAGCGCGACAACATTCAGCACTGACAAATGCTTGCTTTTTATTATTCATGATATACCCAAATAATAAATACATTGTCCTGAATATGTGGCTGTTAAATACTGACTATACTGTATGGCTGAATATTTGGGAAAAGGTATATGTACACCTGTACGTGAAAGCACAGTACAGGAAAACACGAAATAATCTGACTTAAGTTCTAGGTCTTACCCTAAGTCCTTAGAAGTCATTGCACACAGCAAACAATTCTCTACAGTAAAGAAGTGGTCCTTTGCTTTTCTATAGCACATAGCCATTCTAGTCTTGCCTCACTGCACCCGGAAGTGGAAAATAGTATGACATTCCTTTCACTCCACATGCTCCATGAATGCAACAGACTTTGTCTTAGCCCACTACATTCCATATCACGTCCTCATGTATATCTGAGCACTCACTGGATCATTCTCTTTCCCAGAATTCCAGGGTAAAGTTTGGTTCTCCCAAACAGGTATTAGCATTTAAACTGGTTAATGGCCATTTTGCTGAAATTCATTACTGCAACAGCTCCCTTTTGTGTGAACAAGCTCAAGACAACAGGTAGGTAGTCTTTTGTTTCCCCTTACTCTCACAGTCTCAACAGCAACAGCTCTTCTACCCAGGCGCACCTTCAATGGTTCCACTTAAGACTGAAATATCTCATCAATCAACAGATGCTAGTGGATAACATTAGGTTAGTAGAGTCTAACCACGAAGGTAGTCAGAACTTTTTCCACCGTCTTGTCCACTTTGGCCACTACTGTGCATCAGAAACAATATTTATTATTTTTGCTCTTTGTTACCAGATAAGGCCCACTAGGCCCAAAGCCTGTTTTCAGTGGCAACCAGGGAGCACTGCAGAAGTGAAATGCTTAGTTCCCTGATACACAGTATACAAGTGGAGGTTGTGAGAATCAAATCTAGGTATGCTGGACGTACCAAGCTCATTCACAGCTCATTACTCTAACCTCTAGGCTATACCACCAGCCCCAGGTAAAAATGATTACATGGAGACTGCACCTAAAATGGGATGAGACATCATTGTCCTTTCCTATGGATGAAGGTTGTTGTCTCTTACTCCTGTTTGTACTACATACTTTAAATGGCCTCACTGTCCTTAGCTCCCATCCACTACCCTGTCATAGAACAGACATTTGCTATTGCCTGCTAGGTTTTTGTCTTGCCACGGGAAAGGCAGCTAGCTATTAGATGGCCCACCACAGAGCTTCTTGCTCCACTACAGACACTACAAGATGGCAAACTGAGCTGGGTAACTCTTTTACCCCTTTTTTCTACCCATGCTCTGCAAGGGGCTAATGGCCCTGTTCAGACTATAGCATGGTAACTGAAAACATTTTTAAAAATGGATTAATTACTATGCTGTAGCATCCACACTACCACCAGCATGTTGTAAACCATTATTAAAAATGGTTTACAGCATCTGCACAACTGCCTCCAGAACGAGCTAACTAGCAGCTATGCGCTGACATTGTGCTGCATGAAGGAGAACCGTGCCTGACCATGTGCACCACATGTAAATCCAATTTAACTTCTGAAACATTTTAAAAACCATGTTTAAACCTAGATCTTATCAGGGTTTAAGCATGGCATGTTAATTGCTGATGCGAACTGTGCTATGATGCTTTGTAACGGTTTAAGCTCCTTAAACCATTTTAAACATCCTAGTGTGAACAAGGCCTATGTGATGCTGTCATGATGCCGCTGGCTAAGAACAGTTGTAACACAATTCTCCAATGTTGCCACCAGCCTGTTGCGAATCTACCAAACAGGTTGTTCATTTATTGTCTGCACTTTTAGGTGCTAGCTCCCTGTAGACCTCTTTTTTACCTTCCGCCAAAGAGACGCTGTGAACCCTGGCTGATAATTACCACAACTTAAGTAGAGATGGACCAGTTTGCTGAGCCATACTAAACTCATTCTTCTTAACCCTCTTTAGAGTGCTCTCACCCTCAGTGGGGAAATTTATGCATAGCTAGGGTTCCCACAGCATAGTTATGGCAATGTACTGTGGCTCCTAGCGAGTCCATCAGCCACTCTGGCTACTTCCTTTGTTGCAGAGGTAGGGAGGTCATCTAGCTGAACTGACCTCTCAATCTCCTCAGTAGCTTATCTCCGTGCTTGACAAATGGCACAGACAATAGATTCTCTGCTGTTGAAATTATTTCCTGTAAATAAATAGACAGTGAGGCCTGGTATTACCCTCACCTCCTGTACCCCTTGACCAACTTCTTGGCTCAGGAAAACTAATGCCATCAGCACTGGAACCACATAACCTGTCACTCCTTAAATTCTGGTGAACTGATCTGATAGAATTTGTTCATTATTTATCAAATCCTGCTTAACCATAGAAATGTAAGTTCCTCTGTCCTTTAACCCTTATATGATTGTACTATTAATAAATACAGAATGAACGTCATATGAGCAGCGAGGAGTACATGCATGGCTGGTATGTGGGCAACTAGCCCAGTACCCCCAAAGAGTCATTCTGACATTCCCTGTTACCCTTGCCTTGCTGCCACTGCTGTTGCCAGCCCTGGGCGGATATCTGAACCCAATGCTCACACTCCCATTTGCCACTATACTAGCCAGTCAAGTGTTACACCACCATGTACTCTGGTTTCCTATCCTTCCCCTAATTCCAACCAATGAACTGGGGGGAATGCCATCTTTTTTCTCCTTTTGCTAGTACTACTAGTACTAGTGCTGGCTACTGACTGCCACTTCCCCCTGGACCAACACCCCCATCTACTACTCTGCTCTGAGCTGGGTAAGGTTTAATTTCTCCCCTAAATTTATTTATTTATTAGCTTTTGGAAACCAGGTAAGTGCACTAGGCAAAAAAACCTGCCTATTTTCAGGCACGACCTGGGAGAGTACAATATAACAATACAGTAAGGAGTATAATATCACAGAGATCACGTGATGCTTCTGTGAGACTAGCAGCTCTGGGGGCTAGCTCCCATCTCATTCCTCCAGTATTCATTTAAATTTAAGTTTTTGGATAGGATTCAACCTCCTTTAAGAAGTAAATTAGGTTTCAACGGACATCCGTAGCGTTTCTAGCAATTTTGGGAGTTTTCAGACTGAGAGCAGCCTAAGTATCTTATATTGCTAAAACTAGGGCCTAACAGAAACACGGAGGCTGAAATGCGCCATGCCCTCCCGCGGCATACGCCCCCACAAACCCCAGAGAAGGGACTAAAAAGACCCAAAGTCCAGACCGGTGGCCCTGCAAAGGCTCTACCACCCATGATGTCTCAATCAGCTCCGACTTCGTCATCGGAGCAAACATTTCTAGAGGAGCTACAACCATTCAAGCTCGCCCTGCAAGATATCACTACTGAAATCAAATCTCTCAGAGGGGAGCTTTCCAACACTAATCAGGCTATTTCTGATGTCTCCACCCGTACCACATCGCTGGAAAGCTGGAAGAACAAAATGGAGCCTGAAGTTGTGACCCTAAGGCAGCAACTGCACAAAGTCGAGTCTAAACTAGAAGACCTGAAAGGCCGAAGCAGGAGAAATAACATTGTTATCTTCGGCCTTCCAGAAGAAGCTGAAGGAGCTTCTCCTATTCTATTCTTCCAAAAGTTACTGGCAAAAATAGCCAGACCTTCTCCAAATAATTCCTCATATGTAATAGAGAGGGCCCACCAGTCACTGTGCCCCAAACCCACGTGTGGTAAACTCATGAGACCAGTCATCATCAAGCTTTTAAACTATCTGGACAAATCTCACATCTTGGATCAAGTCAGAAGTTTGCAGCAGGTTCTTTGGGAGGGCCAGCAGCTACGTCTGGCACAGGATCTCCCGGCTACAGTGAGACAGCGCCGAGTAGAATGCCATCCCCTGGTATCGAAATTGATTGCCGCAGGCATCAAGTATAAGGTTCAGTACCCCTCCAGATTGATGGTTTTACATGCTGACTCCTAGCATTCCTTTGATACAGCACAGCTAGCTACCCCTGCACTGCACACAATGTACCCGGACTTGTTCCCTGCCTGTTGAAGAGTCACTGAGAACTTGCCATAGTATGCTCTACCTTATCACAGAGGGGTTGTTAGTGTACAGATATAGTCCGGTAATCCATATGGAGAGTCTTGTTTTGGGGATTGCTGGAAGACACTGAACTCTCTCGCATTGTAGAGGACCGGTTCCACAATCTCCTGCATGTAATATTTCAGTTGGAACAATCGTGATCGGATGCTCGCTGAATATTTCTTTGGATTTTCTTTTTTTAAATAGTTTACTTTCTCCCTCCAGTGGGTTTTTTTCTTTTAAGGAAGGCTGAATGCCTGACAGGCTGCCAATTGGCATATTGCTACTTCCATCAACATAAGTCTGAATTAAGACTTCCCTCTCCCCTTCTTATTTTTTAGCTCCATTTGCAAAAGGGCATTACTTAGGGAGTCCACACAAGGGCAACATAACTCTGCATTAAAGGTTTGACGCATTGGCAGTCACTCGCAGTAACCCCCACACATTTTCACTTGGCTGAATAATTAGGTCTTCTTTATGTTGCCATATCAAAATACTTAATTAAGCCACTCCTGGCAGAGGATTGTATTGCTACAGCTGTTGCACAACAACTGGTAGTATTATTTCTATGCTACAATTCCCCTTTTTTTCTCTTATCTTTTTATTCCCTTTTTTTTTTCTCCAGGCCAGTTGTGTTCAACGATTATAATAATGCAGAACTCCTCTTTCTTTTTCTTCTCCTTTTTATTACTGTGGGGGGTTACTAGAAGGATATAAACAGCAATGTCTTTTGGTTATTGAGTTGGGGGATTGGGGTGGGAAGCAAGGACTTCTGGGTTAACCTGCAGTCTCTTCAGTGCAACACGTACTAGCACAGGGTGGGATGGGAACCCACAGGGATGTTCAGGGCTAAAACCTGGAAACTATTATTATTAATGCTTTTGGTCTTAAGGCCGTTGAAGACATTGGCCCTCAACTTTGTTTTCTCTTTCTGGTATATAATCTACCCTGATGTGGGAAAAGGAAAGTGGGGAAGGGGGAGGAAGGGTGGGGATGGGGATAAATTAGCAAGTTTGTTTTTTTGGGGGTAGTATTCTCCTGTTTCAATTTCCTTCACTTACAATATATTATGGGAAGGGATTCTGGGTTAAGGGGGATTGGCTGTTTCTGGATATGGTAGTTATTATTAAAGGGTGGGGGGGCTGCTGTTGGGTCACCATTTAGTAATTATGGCATATTCTACAGGGTAAGTTTCTTTCTTGAGGATGATCTAAGGATACGGAACTATTATCAGTACTTTGTTTGGCTATGACAACAGCACTAAAATGTTATTCCTGGAATGTTAAAGGTGCTCAATCTCCCACCAAAAGAGCCAAGAGTTTGTTACATCTCAACAAACTTAATACTGATGTAGCCTTCATCCAGGAGACTCATTTGCCCAATTCACAAATTCTCAGCTTAAGAAGAACATGGGTGGGACATGCACTCGGAGCTGGTTTGGACACCCGTAAATGTGGAGTCGTGGTATTAATTGCTCGCCGCATACCTTTTTGGCTGTTTCAGTTGATATGCGACCCCCAAGGCACATACATATTGCTGAGAGTCATTTTAGGCCATACCGAAATGATACTGGGGTCAGTCTATGGAACAGTTGAAAATGATCTTCAGTTCATTACAAGTCTTATGACTAGTTTGGCCCCCTGGTCCAAACTCCCTATATTACTCAGTGGAGACTGGAACTTAGTTCTTTGTAATACATAGGATGGGTCTAAAACTAGATATACTCCTTCTACCCCTGCACAAATGGCTCTTAAAGATTTAATGAACACTATGGACCTTGTTGATCCATGGAGGACCCTTTTTCCTTCCACTCAAGATTACTCATTTCACTCCCTGCCCCATAATCCATTTTCAAGAACTGACTTATTTTTGTTGGGGATTGAGCATCTAGTGATGGTTCAAAGTTGTGTCTACCTCTCTAAAGTGATCTCTGATCATCACCCGACTCTTTTGCTGTGGTCTATGCCTTCCTCAGTTGAACAAGACAAAGTTTGGAGGTTTAACCCTCAAATATTAAGGTCCCAGAACTTAGCTGACCTTCTTCAAAAGTATATAGAAAACTTTCACAAGTTTAATGCTCCTTCCATGCCGGAGTTAGATGTGTTATGGGGTGCCCTGAAATGCTCACTAAGAGGTGAAATTATTTGTCTGGCCTCCATCAGAAAAAAGAAAATCTCATCAGAATCCTCCCTACTTTTACAACAAATTAGAGTTTTAGAACAATCCTTATCTTTCCAATCACACCCCACAGAATTAAAAAAACTAGAAAGCCTTCGATTCCAATATAATATTCTTCTTGGTGATAAGGTTGAGCATCTCCACTTTAAATCAAAAGTTACCTACTTTAACCAAGGGGATAAGGCAGGGAAACTCTTAGCCTTAAGGCTCAAGGCACAAGTAACGGACAGGATAGTAGTAACCATTCAAGATCCAATAGGCAGTTTCCATACCACACCCAAGGAGAAAGTTTCATGTTTTAAATCCTATGACCAATCTCTTCATTCACACCTTCCCCTATCCTTTAATAATAATGCACTAGACCTTTTTTACAAGACTTAGACCATCCATATTTGTCCCAACACCAAATAGCCTTTCTACAAGCTCCTCTGAATGTAAAGGAAGTACATGAGGCTATTGAGGCTCTTCATATTGATAAAGCACTGGGCCCAGACGGCTACACATCCAACTTTTACAAAGCCTTTAAATCTCAGTTGGGTGCAACTCTGCTTGACACATACAACTATATCAACAAACATGGCCTCTCAGATCTCAGTTTTACTGACGCTACCATCGTGGTGCTTCCTAAACCGGACAAGGACCCTACATTGTTGCCGAATTACTGCCCAATATCACTTATAAACATATACCTGAAAATTCCAGCTAAAATCCTGGTGAATAGGATGGCCAAGGTTTGGCACACATTAATAAGTCCTGAGCAAGTTGGTTTTGTGGCTGGACGCCTTTCATCGGATCATCTGCGTAAAATTTCCCATCTTAATTCTATGTCCAGGGATTCCCATATCCCCGCAGCCTTGGTATCCCTGGACACAGAAAAGGCTTTCGATCGGGTCTCATGGGAGTACTTGTTCGATTTGCTTCCGAGATATCATATCCCCAAGCAATTTATATAATGGATCAAAATTCTTTATTCATATCTCTCCGCCCGGGTACTAGGTAATGGGGTTCTGTCATTACCCTTCCCCCTCCAACAGGGCACGAGGCAAAGTTGTCCCTTCTCCCCTTATCTATTTAATTTATTTTTAGAACCACTCATTAGGAAGATTAACCAATCTACAGCAATATCCGGTATTTTGATCAACCACTTTCAATACAAATTATCAGTGTATGCCAATGATATTATGCTTCATGCCACTTACTCATCCATATCTATACCAGCCACCCTTAACATTATCCAAAAGTTTGGGGACCTCTCTAACTATAAATTAAACTTAGCTAAAACAGAAGTAATGCCACTAAATAGCCATACCCTAAAAACGGACAGGGTACTAAATGAGAAAAAGACCGAGGTAGAAAGGTCAGTGGGGGATGCTGCAACAGAAGGTAACGCCATCAAAAAATGGAGAGCAATGAGTACCAATGCCTGTAGCCTGGGTAACAAGCTTCCTGAATTAGTGGCCTTGATGGAGGAGGAACATCTGGATATTGTGGCAGTCACAGAAACATGGTACACACAAAACCATGACTGGGACATAAACATACCAGGATACACTATCTACAGGAGGGACAGGGAGGGTAAAGAGGAGGAGGAGTAGCTTTACATAAGGGAAGGAATCAAAGCAACAGAACAAAAGGGTAAACAGGGAGGAGAAGAAGCACTGTGGGTAAATTTGGAGACAGACAATGGCACCACAATCCGCACAGGGTTAGAGACAGACTCCTCTCTCAGGGGAGGAAATGGACAAGGAAATGATAGAAAGTATACTTAGAATGGCATAAAAGGGAGATATTGCTGATGGTGATCTGAATATGCCAGATGTTAACTGGAGTGCAGTTGCAGCAGTCACTTCGAAGAGTGGGGTTATTCTAGATGCCCTACAGGGGGCATGCCTTAGACAACTAGTATTGGAACCCACTCGAGAGGGAGCAATCTTAGACCTGGTTCTCTCAAATGGAGATGGAGAGAGGATCACAGATGTAGAAGTGGGTAGCCATCTGGGAACTAGCGACCATCGAACAGTATTGTTCACAATAAACACAGCAATAGAGTCAAGCCATACAAAGGCAAAAGTACTGGACTTCAGGAGGGCTGACTTTGCCAAAATGGGTGAGTGCCTAAAGAATGCACCTGGAAATGGGAGAAGGAGGGTGGAAGAACAATGGGGAATAATAAAACTGCCATCACAGAGGTAACAAGCCTTTGTGTGAAGCAAATAAATAAAACAAAATGATGTAAGAAACCACTATGGTTCTCAAAGGAAGTGGCAGTGAAGGTTCAAGAGAAAAAGAAAGCATTCAGGAAGTACAAGGAATCACAGAAGGAGCAGGACAGAGAACTGTATCAGTTAAAGCAAAAGGAAGCTGGAAGGCAGTCAGAACAGCAAAGGCACAAACCGAGGAAAAGATAGCCAACTCAGTTAAGAAGGGGATAAAACCTTTTATAGGTACATCAGGGAGCTAAGGAAGACCAAGGGAGGATAGAGGCTTAATAAAGGGGAGGGAGGGTGGGAGAGGGTGACTGTGAAAAGGCAGAGATACTAAACAAATATTTTTGCTCAGTATTTACAAATGAAGAGGGAGGTACCTAAAACAAACAGTAGAAACACTCTTGATACAGAAGTTGATGCCAGCCCATTTACAGAAGAAAGGGTTCTGAAAGAACTCTTAAAACTAAAGGTGGACAAAGCAATGGGGCCTGATGGGATTCATCCCACAATTCTAAAAGAACTAAGGGTAGAACTAGTGACACCATTGACTTCCCTCTTTAACAAATCATGGGAGGATGGGGTGGTACCCGAGGACTGGAGGAGGGCAGATGCGATTCCCCTTCACAAAAGTGGGAGCACGGCAGAAGCAGGAAACTACAGACCTGTTAGTTTAACCTCAGTGATAGGGAAAATGATAGAATCACTTCTGAAGGAAAGAACTGTCAAGTATCTAGAGGCCAGAGGGGCACAGGACCCAAGGCAGCATGGATCCACAGCGGGAAGGTCATGCCAGATAAATATGATAGATTTCTTTGACTGGGTGACCAAATTAGTAGATCAGGGAGGGGCTGTGAACATGGCCTGCCTAGACTTTAGCAAGGCATTTGACACAGTCCCACACAAAAGATTAATATACAAGTTAGCCAGTCTGGGAGTGGGTCCCAAGATGACAGCCTGGGTAAAGAACTGGCTGGAGAATAGGACACAGAAAGTAATAGTAAATGGAGTCCACTCTGAAGAAAAGGGGGTTACTAGTGGGGTACCACAGGGTTCAGTATTAGGACCGGTCCTCTTCAATGTCTTTATAAGCGATATTGCAGAGGGACTGGAAGGAAAAGTATGTCTCTTTGCAGATGACACAATAGATCTGCAACAGAGTTGATGCACAAGGTGGGGTGGAAAGGATGAGAAGGGACTTGGCAAGGTTAGAGGAATGTCAAATGTATGGCAGCTTAGATTCAATGCTAAGAAGTGCAAGGTAGTGCACCTGGGAAACAAAACCCAGGGAAGAGTACACAATGGGGCGAGATACTAACAACAACAAAAATGGAAAGGGACCTGGGGTAGTCATATCAGATGACCTAAAGGTGGGCAAGCAATGTGAGAGGGCAGCAAGGAGGGTTGGGGATACTGGGATGCACAGGGAGAGGCATCACCAGTAGAAAACAGGAAGTTATTATCCCTCTGTACAGACAGCTGGTAAGACCCCATCTGGAGTACTGAATGCAGTTCTGGAGACCCAATCTCCGCAAAGATATAGACAGGATAGAAGCTGTCCAGAGGAGGGCAACTAAAATGCTGCAGGGTCTGCACCGGAAGACATATGAAGAGAGACTTAAGGAGCTTAATATGTATAGCCTCGAGGAAAGGAGGGAGAGGGAGGACATGATAGAAATGTTCAAGTACCTCAAGGGAATCAACAAAGTCCAAGAGGGTAGCATCTTTCAAAAAAAGAGGTGTGCAAGAACAAGGGGGCACAATTTAAAGATAGAGGGGGTGTGGCTCAGAGGTAATTTAAGGAAGTATTTTTTCACAGAGAGGGTTGTGGATGCATGGAGCGGCCTTCCGGAGGAGGTTGTGAGTCACAAACAGTGGTGGAATTCAAGCATGCATGGGACAGTCATAAGGCAATTCTAGGGGTTGGGGGTAGGAAGAAGTAGGCTGCTGGTTAACTAGGATCTGCAACTTATCCATTAGGTAGGGAAATGGGCAGACTGGGTGGGCCAATCGTTCCTTATGTGCCGTCAAATTCTATGTTTCTATTGAACATCTTGGGCTCACCTGGGTAAGGGACAAAATAAAATACTTAAGTATATATTTGTCTCAATCCAATATTAGAATGAAGCAATATAATTTGGACCAGTTACTCACAAATATCAGGATAGACTTAAATCGCTAGGTGCTACTTCCTATCTCTCTCTGGGGACGTATCAACATAATAAAAATGAATGACCTGCCCCGCTTGTTATACCCCCTTCAAATGCTAAATTATTTTCTCCCTCAGTCCTGGTTTCTCCAGGTGCACAGTAGTATCTCCAAATTTATCTGGAAAAATAAGTCTTCCCAAAGAGCAATTACTAAATTACAGATATCCAAAGAACAGGGTGGATTACAGGTTCCCAATGTCTACCACTGCTACCTGGCCATTAATTGTGCCATAGTTTCACAATGGCTGAAACCCAAAGAAGACCCCCCACTGTGGCTACAAATAGAAAAATCAATCTGTAACATAGCAGGAGTTGATATTAAGAGTCTTCCCTATCTGACCACCAATAAAGTCCCTAAGCAGTATAAATCCATGTCTATCATGGCCTCCATTCGAATACATATGCAGATGAACAAAACTTTTGGGTACCTACTAGTGAAGAACTCATCTCAGCCCTTTTTCAAAAACCCCACCTTAAGAATAGGGGGCAAAGTTATTACTACGTCTATCTGGCCAGCAGGTTGCAGAGAAGTGGTTGTTGACCTAACAGAAAACCACAAATTACTCACCTTTTCAGCTATTAGGACAAAATACAATCTGTCAGTTTCCTTTTGTTTTAAATATCTTCAAATCTCCTGTGTATTAACAATGCATTTCGGCAGTGGCCCCTGGGACCAGTACATGCTTGGCCCTATTCTTAGTTCACTTTCCAGGAGACCCTTGTCCCACTATGTTGCCTTTTACTATAAGGAGCTCCAGGCACAATGCAGTGAATTAGAAGGTGCCCCTTATTATACATGGGATAGGTCCCTCCCTTCTACCTCTCTGCTACCCTGCCAATGGTCACAAATTTGGAAAAGACTGTATAAAGACATTAGGTGGGATCTATATAGATTGCTTCAATTCTATGTACTGCATGACTTATACTATACACCTGTAAATCTTAATAAAATGGGGCACCACTCAACTGAATTGTATGCCAGATGCGGATCCCAGAGAGGTACACTTCTTCACATTCTCTGGTATTGTGACAAAGTAACCCCCTTTTGGGAAGCTATTCAATCTGAACTGGACCCTTATTGGGGCTACAGAATGCTTTTCAACCAGAAATTTGCATTTTGGGTGAGTCAGGAGAAACTCTAATAGGAAACCAAAGGAAACATATGTCCTTGATATCTCTGTGTGCTAAGAAAATCATATTACACCACTGGTTAGATCAACAAATTCCCACATACACAGAGTGGCACAAAGAAATTCTATTTGCTCTGCAAGCAGAATACTTCATTGTAAACATATCTAAACTTAGCAACAAATACCAGAAGGTATGGGCACCCTTGCATACCCTGCTATCCATTTAGGATAGTCCTGGCCTTGACCTGGACCTGACATAGTGCTGTAAAGGTTAATGATCAAGCTTTCTTTTTTTTTTCTCTTGTTTTTTTTTTTTCCTTTCTCTTGGAAGAAAACTATTCCCAACTTATATATTGTAGTGGAGATGTGGGAGGGTTGGGAGGGGGGACAAAAGGTGTTTAGCCACACTAAGAGTAGATACATGAAAGTAAGGTAGACAAGATATTAGGAGTAGAAGAAGCAGACAGTTAGTGACACTATTACAAAAGGTATATACCAAAGGATAGGCAGGTCACAAGCTGATAGTCAAAGTAGAAAGACAGAGTCTAAGAAGAGAGACAGAGCAGAAGTTAAGTGCAATCACAGTTATCAAGAGCAAAGAGGTGGGAAAATAGGGCATGCTTAAATGTAAGGTGAGATGAGGAGTTCCTGACATGGATGTGGAGTGAGTTCCAAATCCTAGGTGTAAAGTAGGAGAAGGCTTACTCTCCCATTTTCATGGAGCATGGCTGAACAGATAGCAGTGGACAAGTAGAGGATCTAAGGGTGCAAGAGTGAGAGACAGGGGTGAGCATGTCACCCAGAGAGGAGGGACGAGGAGAGCTGGTTAAGAAGTCAACAAAACACTGCTCTCCCAGAAGCCTCAGTTCCACTGACATGGAGGTGACCAACCTTAGGAAAGCACTGGGGTTAGCCATCACCAGACGCAGTACTGCTAAAAGGTGACTGGTGGTGGAACCCCAGGGCTTTCTTGAAGGAGAACTGTGCTAAACCCGAAAGTCATTTTTCTTGGTAGAAACTGTTTTTTTTTTTTAAATACTGGTTCCAATGTTGTGATTGTTCCATCTATACAGGCTTACTAGTAACTTCAGTGGGTGTTTCTAATTTACACTGTGGTGTTAGTCACCAGTTTAGAATTGTGTGATGCAGTTATAGCCCTCTCACGCATAGAGTTTTATAGTGGAACATGGATGCATTGTGCCAACAATGGAAGGGCTAAGTAGGGGACAGAAATTACATCATACAGTTCTAAAATGATACTTGCTACCTGTGCATAAACTACCACACATCTGCACTGCACTGTACTGCACTAAATTTTGCAATAAAGCATGACTGGTGAATGAAACATTTGTGCATGGTGCCTGATGTTTCAACTGAGCGCATATCTTTTTTCTGGAGGTGGCCTGTGCATAAACCATAAACACCCACTAGGATAACTGAAAAGCCCATAGAGAGGAAACAGTAACAGAAATGAAACCAGTATTTAAAAAAAATAAATCAGCTTCCACAGTGGAACATTACTTACAGGTTCAGTGCAGTTGCCCTTTAAGGTTGGAAATGGCCACCTCTAAGTCACTTCAGGAGAGCCAGAGCTGCTCGGATGGTTTAGTGTAGAGAAGAAGGACAGCCTTACTGGACTCAGATGAAGCAGCTGAGGAGATATGAAGTAGGAGCGGGGGTGGGATGGGGGGCGGCAGGCACTACTAAAACAAGAACTTTCTGTCTGTGTGTCATTTATTTCTCATGGACAGGGGACTGGGTGGGGTCGAAGTACAGGGTGGGGTTAGTATCTGGCTACTAATCTCGGTCAAAGCAGAGGCTGGTGGGGGTGGGGGTGGGGTCCCTCATTTGGGTAACATGAGGGATCTGGGATGCCAAAGTGATGGATGCCTGGACTCCTGGACATTTTAGAATCACAACAGGATGAACTTTTATGCCCTCCCCCGACTGAACCAAGATGCTGCCACTCCTAAGGCTGCTTAAGCCCCCAAGGATCCCAACCAGCCATGATGGCAGTCAGGTAAGGGGGAGGGTAGGGCTTCTGGAAAGTGGGGGGAGGTGGCATTGTCTATAGTGTAGCGGAGGCAGTATCAGAACTTCCAGTTCCAGTGCCTGAATCGGAGACAGAATGGATTCTCTGAAATTCCAATTTCTGCACATCAGAAAGCATTCCTATAAATCCAAGCACCACTACCCTGGCTGCAAAATACAGCATGTTAGTATCAGGGGGTTAAACTGGGCAGGAAAACACAGGCACTCAGTTTCACCACCTCCTACAAAACTGTAGGAGAGTTCCTGCACTTCTGTCATCTTGCACCACTGAATACTATAAAATTCCACACCTATAGATGACAGCTCCCCTCTTACAATTTCCAGTTTCCAGTTTAACCACTGATTATTATAGCAAGCATACTTGCTTGCCACATGATTTCAACTGGAGAAAAAAAATTGTTAGGCAAAAATTCATAAAAATACTCTATCAAAATTAAACTTAGCAACATTCAAGCAGTAGTTTTCAGTGTTCTAACTTAGCGGATTTGTATCTCACTGTTTGAGCAAGTATCCTGTAGTTGAGAGAAACCCCAAGTTTTGTACGTCTACAGTATGTCCCACATCTGAGTAAACTAGCAATGTAACGTCGTCGCAGTGTCCAGTATTTCAGTCTCAAAGGGTTCGAGAGTAACTCCCACACACCACACCTTCAGCTCACACCTTCACCTTCTCGGCCTTGCATCTTGTTGCAAGCGATCGCCGAGCGCTCGAACCGCGCAGACTTCGCCCGCCGGGTCTCCTGGATGGATCTGTTGCTCGAGATTCGAGCAGTCGTCCTAGTTTGGGCTGGGGGAGGTCCAGCTAGGGCGAAAATGGAGGAAGTGCGGAGCCGGGGCTGCTGAGCCTGAAGAGCCCGCCTGCAGCAGCACTGCTCGCCGGCTGAGCCCAGACACTGACGCGGCTGCACAGAGGATCGATGATGGCTTGACTGCAGCGGGGTGGGGGGCTCATGCACAGAAGAGCAGGTAAATAGGTGCAGAAACAAAGGGGGAGAGGACTGAGGACAGAGCAGCAGCAAATGCAAAGTGTTCGGGGATGCAGCAGGAGGAGTAGCTCGCTGACAGCAGTATCAAGGGGGATCAGATGACTTGTTGCTAACCAGAAGGAAACAACAACGGGAATAATAATAATAATACAAAGACATGCCCGCCCGGCATTGCTTGCTTGAGGAGTTAAACTGTGTCTGTCGGTACGGCAGCGAGATCTGCTGCTATTGCAGTGGCTTGTTTTGGGGGAGAAGCATTTACTATTGCATTTGCAAAGCTACAGAAAAATATGAACTGTCAAACTGCGTGCGGGGTTTCAGTTGTCGGAGTCACTAGGGATCAGCTGGGAAAACTGACGGGGGGGGGAGCGGGTAACAGCAGCAACACTTCAAGTAATGTGGGGAACTGAGCAAAAATACGGTATATTTACCTATGTATATGTGTATATATATATATATATATATATATTTTTTTTTTTTCTTTAAATGAAGCCCCTACCACCTAGCCCCCAGTTCAGGTATTCGAGTATAGGTGTGGATCACCTTGACACATTCCAGTGAAAGAAAAAAAAATAAGAGGCTGTCTTTCTTGCCAAGGGCCATAACCACAATCCTGAGAGAGTTGTTGGCCTAAGTATCTCGCTCCTGCCTATAGTTCCTCCTGTGTGTGTGTGTTTGTGTGTGTGTTTTCTCTCGTCTCTGGTTAGGTCGATTCCTTAGGAACCGGTGGATCCAGTTTTTTTTTTTTTTTTTGTTTCTGTCTTTCCTTCCTTTCCCTGTAGTTAATCTCAGTGCTGTGCCACACTGACCTCTCTCTCTTTAGCTCTTCCCTCCTCCAGTACGTGACATTCCTGACTTACTTTCCCCAGCTCCAGCCACCCAGCTTGCTGCGTCCTGGGTTCCTTTTGTGACTGTGGCACTTATCACCTGCAGGCTGGAAATTAACTCCCCTTTGGGGATCGAATCCCCCTTCGTAGTTGGATCGGAAGGGGACTGGCTTGCCAGGTAGGGGATCCGTAGTGGCCCGGTGTATGCCGGTGGCGGGAGTTCAAAAGTTGACTACCTCTGATCCGGACACCTTTTTGTATATGTGTGTGTGTGTTTGCGAGTTTATGTGTCTCTCTGACTATACCGGTGACTGTGTCTGTTTCTTCTTTGTGGAAATTGTTAACTCTTTCGTCGGTGGGACGTTTCTTCCTGTTCTTTCTGACGCAGGTTTCTCTCTCTCTATCTCTCTCTTCAGCTTCTCTTAATTTATTTGAAGGAATCACGTAGCTGACTTGTGCCCGTTTGGCACCTGCAGCATCGCGAGCACTTGGCATTCGGTGCAAAAATAATTAAGGAGTCAAACTTTCTTTTGCTTTTCCCCACCTGTCGTTCACCGTTTATTTCCCAAGCCCTGTGAGACACTCTGCCTCTTCCAGGTTTTGTTTTTGGACTGCACTACCAAGTTCATCTGTACTGTATGTGACACATATCCGTGTTGGGAATTTGATGTATCTTGCCATAAAACAAGTAAGAGAGAAAAAAGAGGAACATAACAAAGTGTATTTCTGTTCTTTTTGGGAAGTGGTCTGGAGACAGAAGAACTGAAGCTGTCCTGTTTTATGTTGATTCCAGTAAGTACAGTCGAAATTCCTGGAGTCCAGGCTAAATATACCAGAGATCAATAGGGAGCTGGCTCTTAATGAATAATTGAGCTACTCCTGCAGCGGACTTGGGGAAACGGAGCTAATGGACTTGCCTGGGTACAACTGGGAAGAGAGCTCTCTGCATCATCTTTGGTTTAGGATTTTTTGGTATAATTTTACAGGCAGTGGTGTTGAGCTGTTTATTTCTACTTTGTTCAAGTGTAAGTTAGTGAATGGCGTGCTGGTACAAATAACGAAAGTGCTCATTCTTAGTTAGCAGCACCATTTACCAGGGTTAAAAACAAAACATATCTCTCTCTGTGGTGACAAGACAAAACAGAATGTTCTTTTAAGTACAGGGAGACAGTCGGCATGTACAGTTTTTTTTACATATAGATCTATTCTAAAAGGCATAAATGGTTCCAGTGGGCAAATGCACTGGCCCAATTCATACAGTGTACCTGAAACTGGATTTTTAGAAGCTCTCCACATTGTCTGTAGGCAAATGTTTGGACTTGGTGCTGACTGCTTGTTCAGATTTTTAGCTGCCGATGTGCACAACTCACATCCTGGCCACCCAGCATGGCTCAGATTGAATCATGTGTGGTAACTGAACTTGAATTCCCTGGAGTAGGAAGCCCTGACAAAACCAGTGTGAGAGTATATCTAGACAGGGTGTAAAAACTAGCCACTTTGTGCTTTGCCAGTTACAGTTGTCTTCAGTACTGCTCCTGGACTGTGGCTTTCCATAGACAGAAAAGATGTGAGATATGGGACTGTCTGATAGTAAGAGTGAAGCTGGAAGTACTGAGAGCGACAGGGACAGGTCTCTTTCACCCCAGTTAGTGAGCGGCAGAGAGGATGTGCATGCATCAAGAGTCAGCGAGGGTGTGTAGGGTGAGAGAGTCAGAGGTTATAAAGGTCAGAGAGAATGTGAGGGTCAAGGAGTGTGATGATCAGGGAGGATGTGCATACAGTGAGGGTCAGGGAGTACATGTATGCAGCAAGGGTCATGGAGGGGTGTGCATGTTGCAAGGGTTAGAGAGTGTAGTGGTCTGGTAGGGAGTGAATTTAGAAAATGTCAGGGAGGGTATACAGAATGCAGTGGTCAGAGAGTGTGTGTGTGTAGGGTGTGAGGGTCAGGAAGGGTGTGCAGGGTGTCCATGAAGTAAGGTTCATGGCAGATATTTTTTTATTTATTTTTATTTATTTAAGAGATTTACCAGATAAGCATTCTGAGCGGGGACCGCTCGTTTCCCAGATGCGACCTGGGATATGCAGGCTGTAAGGGTCTGAGAGGGTTTGTAGGGTGTGCAGGGTGGGTCAGTCAGGGAGGTGTATAGGCTGTGAGAGGATCAGGGATGGGGTTTGGGAGTTTGAGGGTCAATGAGGGTGTGAGGCTTTGGGAGGGTGTGCAGAGTGTGAGGGTTGGGAAACGTATACAGGCTGTGAGAGTGAAAGAGGGTTAGTAGGGTATGAAGGTCAGAGAAGGTGTACCAGCAGCAAGGTTCAGGGAGGTTATGAAGGCCA
The DNA here is from genome assembly GCA_016271365.2 of Neoceratodus forsteri. Taxonomy (NCBI): domain Eukaryota; kingdom Metazoa; phylum Chordata; order Ceratodontiformes; family Ceratodontidae; genus Neoceratodus; species Neoceratodus forsteri. The sequence goes on from CM028132.1 coordinate 107,842,239, forward strand.
GGGATGGTGTGCATGCAGCTCACACCCTGGTACTGAACCCCTCCATTAGAGACAGTCCTGATAGCATTGCCAGAATCTGCAACACATGCATGCTGCACATATATAGGTTTTAGTAAAGACCCCGTGTCTTCTAGAACAATGACAGCTAAGTGTTACAAACTAAGTCAGTTTACTAATAATTATGATACTGACGATATTAACCAAAAGCCTGATCCTCCTTAAAGCCCTCCCATCTTGTCTTGCAGGACTGTAAGCTGACTATGGAAACTGAAGCTGCTAATGACTGTATTTCAAGTAAGTATTGCCTGGGTAGAGTTTTTTAACTTACTAACTTCGAAACCCTCACTTATGCATACCCCAAACCTCCCATTCTCTTTGCAGACTGAATGATCTGGGGTTTTGGTGTTAGTGTAATTGTCATATTTGTTAATTTACGTGATTCTCTGGTTTATTAATAGAAGTTTATGGAGTCAGAGACCACCCTCCCACCAACACATTTTTGTTGTGGTAGTGTTATGACAGTATTAGCACCAGTTCTCAGTCTTCGTTCTTTGCAACTACAGATTTAACTATTGCTGCTATTACTTATTAAGTACCAAAATCTTAACACATCACCTACCTTCTTAAATTTCATTCACCGCTGTGGCAGAGGCCTGGAGACAATTAGATTTCAGGTTCCAAATTCACTTTTTGCCCCCTTTTCACTTGCATTTAATTTTGAATTGAGATTTAAAAACCCAAGCAGTGGTAAAGGCCTAAGCAAATGCTTGCCAGTTTGCTAATTAACTGCTGGCTATCTCTGTACTGTATTATGGTGGCTACTTTTTAATTACAAGAAAGTATCAGATTTCTGAGTAGGAGTGGCAAAATGCTACATGAACCCCTGACAATCCTTTCCTAGATCCTGCTAATGAAAGATTGACACACAGCAATTTATTATTTTTTTTTTTTTGTAATTTATTGCAGTCCCACATCACAGAGCCATAATCCAGTTTTAAAGACTAGCAAACCCCTGAACTATTGATGAGGCAGATATATGTATCAATGTATGCACTATCTAGGGGATGTAGTATGGTCTAGTGGTAAGAGAACTGGCTCAAGAACCAGGAAATCTTAGGTTCCAACCTTGCTAGCCCCAGGCAGCATCAAATACGATTAGACCATGGGCAAGTCACTTTACTTCTCAATGCTCTAGTCCACTCAGCTGTGGAAATGGGTAGAAGCAGAACCCCACAGGACATGGGATGTAGCATCTCAGATGGGCTATCCTGCATAGATAAATTGTAAAATAAAAATAAATGTATATGTGAAACTCAAATGTTTTGTGTGCTAATGCTGCCGTGGGACCTTTATGAAAATGAGATGATATTTCATAAGGCTGGAGAAAATGTGAAAAATTAATTAAACAAACAGGCAAACACTTTTACTACATAACAACCATATCCCTGTCTTGAAACTCCAGAAAACATAGCGTCCAGGTCCCGTGAACAGCAGAACAGTGTAGGCAAGAATAGGTTACAGTGTCCCATTAAATAATTATTTGGACATTTAGTATAGGTGAGACCAGTTTATTTATTTGCCGTCTTTCTAATATTTACTGCAAAGTAAAATGAAGGTTGTAGTCACAGATTCTGATCATACTGAGAGGCTGTGAAGTTGGATTATCAGGGGTGGTGTGCTGTGTAGAGCTTGCTGCTGTCTGTCGGTACTGCTGTGCATAGTGTTCACACAGACTGACTTTTTGAATGTGTGAACACACACAGGCAATGAAGAACATTCACACCGAAGGGAACACTCAAGAATGGCAGTGGACCTCACGTGGGCTACGTTCAACGGGCAGTACTCCTCACCAGATCACATGGCAAGCAGTAAGTCTACCCCCCTTAAAAAAAAATATCAACAAACGGCTTTTTTTTCTTACAGTCCTTTGTATCATCCTTCTTTGTTGTCAGTGTGGCTTTTGCTCTGTACAGTAACCAAACTGTGACCCCCCGTACGTCTTCTGACAGCCCTATAATTAATCATACTACAAAACAAAAACGGTCAGCACAGTATTGTCTCTCAACATGAACCTGCTTACTGGCCAGAGCTGGGGATTTGAAAGGTGCTATTTTCCTTTTGCAGGTATGGATTACTCTGTTACTAGGCTGTGTGTGTGTTCCTTCTGTGTCCTAGTTTGGAGTGGCGAGTGCATGGTTTACAGAGCGCTAGCAATGTAAGGTGCCTTCTCAGCTGAATGTGACAGTGGCTTCTTCTACACTGTCTCAGGATGCATGCCTATTTGAAGGGAGCCTTTACAGAGGTGCTGAGTGTCAGTTTAGCTTTAATTGTTGACAGTGTGGTGTCAAGTTTCCTAAAAATGCACCTTTTGAGATGCTGGCTGATTTGGATCGAAACCAGACTTCAAACAATATTGGCCTACCAATATTGGTTGCCTCTTCCTTAAAATGCAAAATTGTTTTCATGCACTTGTTAGTCCTAACATTGAACTCCATATTGCAGTTTCTTTGTTTGCATTTATTTGGCTTTCTGATCATGATGACATCTTGAGTAGACAGAGGTTCTCTTTCAATCGTGCTGCCTTTTGTTCTGAATTGTAGAAGTTTTTCTGTATCTTGACTGTATACAGCTTTATGCAAAAAGTTTTTAATATACTTTTTGGCAATCACGTGAGTGTGCATACATACACATTCACACGTATATAGGCATCAAAATTAATATTTGCCTATCTCTCTGGTGTGTGTGTGTGTTGGGGGGGGGACTTGAGCATCACAGATGGCGGAAGCCAGGTATGAAGAAAGTCTTTATATCCTTAGATTACTAAACCCCTTTAAATTTCAGTTGCAGCTCTGTCTATGAGAATGTGAGTTTGAGTTTTGCAATCTCTTGGGTCTGCTGAATATTGGGTCAGGCTTTTGCACTGTGCTGACTTAATAGTTTGTTTACTACTAGCCCAGAAAATGAAGCTTGGATATAAATGTGTGTTCACGTTTGCGTGCATGACAATGTGTATTAATATAACGTATGTCTGTAATTTTCTGTAACTACCGTGTGTATTATTTTGTGTTATAAATATGTGTATTTTATATATATATATATATATATATATATATATATATATATATATATATATATATGTATGTCTATATATTGGATATGACATGGTTATTTTTGTCTTTGTGAGCGTGAACAAACTGTTCATACATGTGTGGAAGGGGGAAGCAGTCACCTGTCTGAAAATATAAACTTTGTTTTCATTAGTGATAGGAGAGTCCACAACTCATGAGTGACAGTCATGAATAATTTTAACTGCCTCACCCATTATGAGTGAGAAGTAGTTGCAAAAGTTTCAGGCAGGTCGTTGCATATCTATTATATATTTACACACACTTAAAATATTTTGTTTATTTTGGCACATTTTATTTCTATAGGTGAATGCAAGTGTGTGTGTGTGTGTAATGGCCAAGACCAATGAATTGGATTAGCTAATTAATATTTTAATATGTGCAATTATCTCACAACAGTTACACAGGGTGATATTTTCTACCCAATGGTAAAAAAAAACCCTCTTATTTGAAACAATCTTCTGCGGTTTGTAATGTATTTTTCTTTGATTTTTAAAAGCCAGTTTATAAGGGTGATATGACACTTCAGGGCACAGTTATGAGTAAAAATCACAGTTCTGCAGTGCATTTAAAGCTAGCTTTCAGTTTCTTGCAAATCATTACAGTTTTCATCAGTAAGTCTCAAATCTCATAACATTCCTTAAAATGTGAATTTCAGGACATTCTTCTTTTTATCACAGAAGCATAAACACAGGCTCTTTGTACCATAGACTTCCTTTGTCTCCACTGCCTTTTCTACCCTAACATCTAAGGCCCTGTCCACACTGCACCACTCAGACCTCGTAATGGATAGAAGCCGTTAGAAACGGGGAACGGTGCAGTGTGTCCATACTGCTGCAGTGTCCGTTACAGGACCGACACGCCCGGTCCACGCCGAGCGGGCAGCTGTTACGTAGCACCCGATCCACAATGCAGCTTCGCACTGCGCTAGGACCAGTGCCGCAGGGCCCACACTATGCCTGGTAACGGCACAGTGCATAATCAGTTTTACCATTGTTGAAACCACCTCATATGTGGTTTCAACAACGGTTATGAAAACACCTTCTGTAACGTTACAGGTGTAAATGCATACCATTGCGGTAATGCTTTGGGCACTCTGTAACGTTACAGAGGGGTAGTGTGGACAGGGCCTTAATCCTCTACTCCTGACATCAATTTCATTTTAAGTGGCAACAAGTTTTGATGTCACATGCAGAAGATCATAACTTTGTGGCAGGAGTAAGCAATATTGTGACTAGATGAAGTCTAAGTGGAAAACATAATCTTTTTATGAAAATGTCTTTAGCAGTAAAAAAAAATGGAAGGCCCTGAGAAATTCAAAGTTTGAGGGAATTTTGTGCAGCTGAGTTCTCTTGATTACAACTGTGCATTTTTGTTGCTGGTATTCAGTAAATCTTAGCAACACACCCAAATAATGCAATTATTGGTGCATAATCACATTATGTGTTTGAGCGTGTGTGTATGTCCATAAGGGTAGTTCTGGTCAATTGATGGGCTTGGTGAATCTTTCATGTTGTTAACTAGCCGTTACAAACTTTAAAACCAAATACTGAAGTAGTGTTTGACAGGAACTTTCCATTCTGCTGTAGCTTACCCTGTCACCCATCACAGGTCATACACAGCATTTCCTAGCTTCCGTAAAGCAAACTGGAGCTTTTTTGTGAGTTTCTGCCATGAAGTGGAAAAAGATTAGAGTCAAACTCTGGACACACCAGGAACTGGTTTAAAGTGCATCTCTATCCTAGGGGGTTTCATGTTCTGTTCAGGAAACCAAAAGCATCTCTAAATGTGCTGAACAATTCTACTGTACATTTGTTTAAAAAAAAATATTTGGTGCTGTTGGTCAGGATTCGGCTGATCTATTCTGGCTGTTTAGTTTTTATTTGGGAGGGGGGATTCTATGAAGGTACAGTCAGATTCTGCCACAGCCATTTCTGAGTTTATGCTTTAAAGAGCCATTGACATAATTGGGAATACTTTGAAAAATGTAACATTTAGACACGATTCAATTTCTATTATTTCCCGTAATTCTTCCCCCTTTTCTTTATTACTGTTGACTGTTGCATGAAAGCAAGATTACTGCCCCTAAACATCATTTGCTCTGGTTATTTATTTACACCTGACACGACAATCCCTTGTACATGGCATCCTGATTATTTCACTGCAACAGACTGTGATGTTATAAACAGAATTGTGATGTCGGAGGTAGTCAAGCAGCCAGAGCACACAGGGCAGAGATCCTATTTCCATGCAGATGTCATTCATAATAAAGAAATAAAGGTGAGAATTATGGGGGGAAATGTGATATAAGCTGAACTGGTCCTAAAATACTGTATTAAATTGTTTTCGAAGTTATTCCAACAGTATCAGAGACTCGTTAAGTATATTGAATTGTTTACAGATGATTGGGAGAGCGGGTTGTGATAGTGACATGCTTTATTTTGCAAATGTCAAAGTTACATACAGCATGTAACATTATTATCTCCTGTAAGCTGGAAAATGGGTCCATAGTATTGATTATTCAGCCAGATGGGTCATTTGCATATGAATATGACAGTGATGGCTGAGGTTTGACCAGTCTGACTTTCTGTGTGTGTGTGTGTTGGGGGGTGGGGCACAACAGCCTGGAGACCTGTTACCTGACATTGGGAGCTTGCTATTTCTCTGACAGTTGCGGGAGGCTTTTAAGGTTGGGTGTCCTCAGTAGCATGATACTAGCTCAGCGGATCTCCGTAGTGAAGCTTGTTGTTGTAAAATTGCAGTAGAGTGCTTTGAACTTTCTGCCATCAACAAGTTATTACTCTGATGTGGGGATTAATTTGGAATGACTCTGTGAGGAGAGTGTGTGAATATGCTCTCTGCATGAAAGGGAAAAAGAGGCAAAGAGGGAAGTGATGAAGACTTTGATTACAAAAAAAAAAAAAAGTTTCCTAAGGCCCGTGTTCTATAATTTTTTGACTGTAAAATTGATCAATGCCAAGAAATTCCTGTTGCTGGGAAAATGAATACCTTGCGTCTCTGAAATTATCCTCTTTAAAATGTTCATACAGGCCCAAGGCCGAGCAGCATGGTCTGAATGCTGTAATGAAACAGGGTCCAAACACCTGAGGTGAAACTCGGACAACCATTGCTTGACTGAGCCTCTACCCTTCAACCTTGGGCTTTGTGTGAATGTCTAAAATCAGGGACAGGTTCAGGTTCATGGTAAGGAAAATGGAGAGTTTACCCCTTATGTCAGTTCACTGCCGAAAAAAGGATAAGTACAGAAACTGTCTAGGTCTGTCTCTGCTGGACACCCAACAGCAGCATGTCAGCTCTGCAGTTTCCTTTGAGAAGTTCCATTTTTTTTCATGGTGTGGTGCTGCAGAGGGAAGGCTGTGTGGCACAGTGGTTATAGCACCATACTGGGAAATGGAAGATCCCAGGTTCAAATCCCAACACAGTGACTCACTCACTGTGTGGCCTTGAGCAAGTCGGATAACCTGCATGTGTGTCAGTCCATCCCATCAGAGAGGGACGCAGCTGGTGACTTATTGCATCTTGGTTAAGCTGTCCTGGTTAAATAAAGTTTCTGATTTACACCACTGCAGAAAACATTTTTACTTTAACTATCCCTGCTGGCCTTTATTGGGGGGGGGGGGGGAAACATTTCAGCAAGTACACTAGTTGAGTAAGTGGAATGTTTGTGTAGCCATGAAATTTTCAAAGCCACTATCCCTGTGGGCTAGGTTGCAAAACTTGATTTTAACCCCTTCGCTGTTGGGCTTAGGTTGAAGATAGTGTTGCATCATTAACACAGTCCTCAGGGGCATCATGGAATCTTTTTTATAGCAGGGAGAACATATTGTATAGCTTAGCAGTGCTTGGATTTAGCTGGAAACAGGCCTTTTGAGGGTTACAAATTAAGCAAAATGTACAGCTGAGAGCCCCCCTTTGGTGCTCATGAACAGGAACTATAGGTATCAGCCCCTGCAGATTATCTTCTTGCAGCAGTTGAACCTCGGCTGTTCCCTTTTTTTTTTTTTTTATCAAGTGTAACAAAAGAAAATAATTACCATAGAAATGTCTTTGCTTTTTCATTTCCATGGCTGAGTTTGATTAGGATAAGACTTTTGGATGGTAGTGTGTATGTATGTATCTTTGTGTGGTAGGGAGTGGGATAAATGGGTCTACATTAATTACACTGAGTTGCAGGGGTGTGAGGTGATCTGAATATTGACTTGTTCTAAACTCACACAGTTTATTTCTTTATCGAAGCAATTTAACTAGAAAACCTTCAAGCAAGCTCACGTAATTGCATTTCCTCACAAAGCAACAGGGGTGGAAGGGGTTAATCTTAGTCTACAACTGGCTGCCATGTTTGTATTGCTCCTGGTCCACCCATCTGCTTTTGTTTGGGTCCAGTTCACTTCTGCTTGGTTAGACTGTGCTAAAACTGTCCACTCACCGTTCATGCAAAAGAAGTTAATTTCTTTTGTAATGTCCTGGGGCAGGGCATAAAGGGCAGTACTGCTGCAACCAACATTTGTGTGGACTCTGGGTAGTAGGTGGTGGGTTCCAGGATCACAATTTTTTTTTCTTATAGTGTTATCCTGACAACTGCTAAGTGTGCTGACCCTTTACATCATGGCATTTCACAGCTATGGGTGGCATATTGGAACATTCCAGTACTGGGACTATATCATGTTTCTCTAATTGTCGAGTTGTGGCAGCCATAAAGTCGATCACTAATGGTGATGGGAAGGACATTATCACTAGGTAATGACTGACTGGATTTGCCTCAGGCCCTTACCGAGCAGTTTGTTAACTTGTCAAAAATGATCCCCCTCAACATCATTGTTATTGTAAGTGAAAAAAGAAAAACAGAAATCCTTTTTTTATCCTTTCTTTTTATTATTATTATGTCAGTTATGCCACTGGTCAGTCCTTTTTGCAAAGCAGAAAGCCATCCTAGCAGTCATTGTCAGTTGGATAGGCGAACTACATTTCTGAACATGTATTCCATGAGGCTTATAATTAATGTGATTTGTCTATATTCAGGGACACTTTTAAAAGCATCAGTATTTGTTAGCTGTCAAGAAATTTCATCATTTTTTTTTTTAGTATGTAATGTATTTCTCACATTCGTCTCATCAGTTTATTTTACATTCCTTCAGACAGTTTTAAAACTGTTTTTAGTTTTGTAATTAATGACTCAAATCAATAAATACGGCTGTCGAGAAAAGCTTTTAAGACTTCTTCCCTTGAGGTTGCTTTTTGACTGTACAGACTACCAGTAGGTTTGCAGTGTGAATGCATCAGGGTGGTCCTAGCATCCGCTTCTGTTAGTTACCAGTCCAGCACCATGATGCCACACCACAGTGGCTCACTGTTTTCATGATGGGTATGGCAAGACAGTAGGAACGTATAAAAACTTCAAAACCACATACCTTCAATTAAGAAATCAAATAAAATGAAATGAAACATGGGTACATTTTTTGTTGTTGTTGTTTTTGCCAGAAATACCCTATTGCCTAATAACTATAGATTGACATTTTTTGCTGATTAACAAAAACTACTACTTTAAATAATATATTTTTAATATTGAGAAACAAATCAACATATATATTTCATTTATCTACTCCCTTTATTTCTTGTTATTGTTACGAGGACGTGTTCATGAAAACAGGATCATTGTGCCTCATACTTCACCTGCTTCTCCCGCCTTTCAATCTGCTGAAGTCTCAGTCCTGTGTTTGCAAGATCATAGTCACTTCCACTGCAGTGAATTGTGGGATCCCAAATGAAAAATTCTGAAAAGTATTAAAATATATTCGCTAATTTGTGTCTGAATATTATAGTACTGGAAAATTGCTTTGAGGAGTAGTTTGACCTACCCTAGTGGGTAGAGCGCAGAGTTGTGAGCCTGAAGACCGTTGCTTGAATCCTACCACTACCTCTTAAGACTGTGTTCTGACCAAGTCACATTTGCTTAACCTGTTAGTAATCTCTCTATAGTTTATCTCTGTGCTGTTTGAATCTCTGTGTGCCTAATGGCAGTGTCTTTCTCCCCCCCTACCCTGACTGTAAAGCACGTTGGGATACAGTTTGGATGAAAGGCACTATACAGAGGCTTTATGGACATGTCAGAGTGGTATGTGGGGTAGGTGAGCATGTGTACTTGTTGGCAAATAAAAGTCAAACCTGATCTCACAATTGGTAGTATTGTACCATTTTGGCGGGTTTCCGCTAACCTGTTTGACATTGCGATGTGAGAGTGTAAAATCCCTCATACAGCCAAATTCCTTTTCTTCCTTTCCTAATATTTAACTAATACCTGAAAAAGTGATTAAAAACAGCAAGGTAAAACTTATAAGAATAAATAAAATATTTATTTATTCTTACAAAAATATAAGAATAAATCAGGGAAGGCTGTCCCATTGGAGTGGCAGCATTGGACTTTATTGACACCAGAAAAACTGTACTGTAGTTAGCATGGATATCCCAGATTTCCAGATATGGCATGTGCAACATGATGGTGAAGTACTCTGGACACATGGCATTCAAGCAACCCCTGCTGGCCAACCACAGAGTGGCAGTGGCTCTAAAAGCAGCCCCTCAACTGCCCCTCAGGAAAGAAAGAAAGAAAGAAAGGTGCAGTTGTGGCAACCATGAACACTGGGGTGGGAGACAGAAGGAACCAAGGCTGAGAGGAGAGGGGAAGAATGGATAAATAAAGAATAATAATTATAACTAGAAGAAAAAATCTGTGGACCTCCTCAGCAGCAAAACACCTACTTCTTCCAAAGTGCCATAGTCCCACATTTTTTAATGATGATAAAGTACAGTTTTTGTCACATTGTGTACCTTAAAAGTTGATACAAGTATATGTTTTAAAGTTCATGGTTTATTTATTTTACTGTGTGACCCTGAGCAAGTCACTTAACTTCCCACTGCTGCTGGAACACACCTGGAAATGAGCTTCAAGTCAGTGTGCATTTCTTGATCAAAAATTGTAAAAATAATATATAAAACAAAAGGAAAATAATTTGTGTAACTCTAATTTCAAAATATCATAAAAAGTGTGTTGTTTTCTGCTTAATGGGATACCACGAGTATCTACTAAAGGAATAATGCCCGACAGGGTGGGTGTTAAGCTGGGATAACATCCCGCCTCAGGAGGTTGAGCCCGAGGCCACTGGCCGAGGGTGTCCAACACCCGATAAGGGATGTTATGCTAGTAAAACACCCACCCTGGAGGGCATTATTCCTGTTATACAATGACTTGTTGTTTTATGCAGAATAAAAAAAAAAGTTTTTAAAGAATGTTTTTCTTAGTCTGGAAAAATACTTTTGCTTCTTAAGAGAAGAGGCAAATGGATATGCAACAGAAAGTGAGCTGGAATGTTATGCCAGGATAACATCCCTGCTGTGATGGCCAACTGACCAATCAAAAGCCAGGATTCTTTCTTGCCATTGTATAATTAAGCAATAAGGCACGACAGGGTGTGGTATATCGTGGGATATCGTCACGCCTCGGGTGGTTGAGCCGCGAGGCCGCAGGCCGAGTGCGTCCAGCGACCGAGGCAGATATCCTACCATATACCACACCCTGAGTATTATTGCTATTATGAACTGGATTAATTGATATTTTATGCCTTTAATGCAAAAAGTAAAGTTTTTAAATATTTTGATATTGTTTTTATATGAGTGTAGGTAGACATTTAAAAAAAAGTTCGTGTATTTCATGTTTTGGCCAGTAGGTGGTGCTGTTGCAGGAGGATTTTGTTGTCCTCTTCATTGTTGTGGTATTGACCCCCGCCCGGAAGTTTAGTTTACTCGCGCAGGGTTAAATTTTTTTTTCTTTGTTGAGGAGGTGAAGATCAGTTGTGCCATACTTGTGAGGAAAGCGACAAGGTAAGGGTAAAGCGTGAGGAGCGGGTTGTATATTTTGCCGTTTGGCGCGAGGCAGCGTGGCAGTGAGGCGAGCAGTACTTGGCGCTCTGCAGTCAAGCAGTTGCCAGAATGAAAGGGAGACGATTTTTTTTGTTGTTGTTTATAGCGCGTCTGCTTAGTGCGACGTATGGGGCAGGTGTGAGGATGTGTTTTTTTTCCTGTTAGTTTTAGTGGAGGTCGGTGGAGAACATTGCGCTGGCGGTGAGCAGGCTGGTGGCCGGAGGTTTTCCGAAGCCGTGATGATGTAGCCCGATATCATCACGCCTTCGAAACCCTCTCGGCCAATCAGGTTGCTCCATTTACGATCGCCGGTTCATAATAAATATTTGATACCGCGGTCCCATACCTAGGTTCCTATACACAGTGGTGGTGCAAAGTAATTGCAACCTAATGATGTCCACAAAGAGACATACATAGAGGGGTTTTGGGCCATTCCCTGTGCTGCCACAGTGGAAATGGGTGGCGGCTGGCATGCTAATGATATGCTGAGCTATGCTCAGATGCTTGTTCCTCCTTTATAGCCCAGTCAGTAGCCACAGAGTCTTAAGCCTGAGAAGTGCAAGCAGTTCCACAGGAGCAATTCCACAGGATAGGCACCTATCCTGTGGAATTGCTCCTGTGGAACTGCTTGCACTTCTCAGGTTTAAGATGCTGTGGCAACTGACTGGGTTATAAAAGAAGAACAAGCATCTGTGCATAGCTCGTATGGGGGGAGGGTGGGATATGAACCATTTTTGTAACTCACATATGCGGGGAATTAAACTAGTGTGGGTGTGTGTGAGGGGGTGGTGTTCCACCAGACAGTATCGCTATCTGTACATATGAGGAATATTTGGGGGCTCTGGACTGTCAGGGATTACTGTCGGGAAGTGGTGCAATGGGGGGGGCATTCCACCAGGCACTATCGTTAGCTATACATAAAAGAGTTCTATATTTTGGGGTTACGGACTGCCTGGGATTACTATCGAGGACTGAGAAAAATATAGGAAGATGTGGCTCACAAGTGGGCCTAAAGGTACAGGCCAGGTGGTTGGGGAGCAGGCAGCAGCACCTTATACCGTGCCACTGAGTGTGGCATTGGGCATGCGACTGGTACAGTACCTTGCCCAGACACCCATGGTGGCCACAGTTTTCATTTTAGCCACATCGTCAGTTACCTTGTGACAGCCTCTGTTGAAGACTCTTCCACTGGGGCCAAGCCTGAGCTTTTTGTATGGCGGATTGTCATGGTTGGGAGTACAGGGAGCCTCTTTTCTTTGCATCCTGAAATTGCACCACCCCTGACTGTGTCTATGTACTGAGCCCTGGCTGTTTAGGGAATTGTCACTTTCCACTGTAGTAACATTAACTAACTATGGGGAAGGCAGCATAGTCTAGAGATTAGAGCAGCAAGCTGTGAATGAACTTGGTACATCCTGCAGACCTTTGCTTGATTCCTGCAACCTCTGCTTGCATACTGTGTGACTCTGAGCAAGTCACTTAACCACCCCACTGCTCCCAGGTCACCCCAAAAATAAGCACTTGTGCCTAGCGGGCCTTACCTGGTTACCAGTGAATTAAAAATAAAATAAAATATATATATTTGGTACCTGACAACTGTGTCACTCAAACATAGCCATAGGTCTGACTACCAGCTTTCATTAAAAAAAAAAGTTTCTAGCTCTAACAGGTTCAATATTAGCCTTTTATAAAAATATAATTTAACCACTAGAACTAGAAACTAATTTTTTTTTATTTCTTTTTAAAATGAAAGCTTGGAATCTGTCACAGATAGTTTCTATTGCTGTAGTTTTTATGTAGTGATATAGTAAGGTAATATCACTACGTTTTTAAAATACAGAAATACAGTTTTAAGGTATATCTATATATTTTGCCTGGTGCATTTTTAAATTTTCTAGCTATTTTTATTTTTGGTTCACATTTACACCAAAAAAAGTAACATTCAGCCAGTTTTGTAAGTCCAACCTATTTGCAAAGTACTGTACTACAATTGTGTCACAAAATTAGCAAAATTCTTCATTCATTTAATGTTCTGTAATACCATATTTTCCTTGTTCTCTCAAACTTTGCCTGTGAAAGCTTCAGAAGATAATAACAAGGTGGGGTATCAAATAGAACACAAGAAGAGTTATCTTAAATGCATGCTGAAAACAAGTGAATGAAGTCAGAATAGAATAGGATTTATTTTATGTAGTGCTTTTGTTACAGACTGTATCTTAAAGTGTTAGACACTTGTAGTGCAGGGACTGAAGAGTAGAAAAGAATTGTGGTTTTATGTGTCTCAAAATGCTTCATAAATCAACAATTTAGATACTGGTAGTGCAGGGACTGTAGAACAGAATTTGGTTTTATACATCATCTTTTTACACACTGTTATTGCTAAGTGTTTTTGTAAATGCATTACATACTGGTAATGCAGGGACTGTGCAATAAAATGCAGGTTGGTTTTCTATGGTGCCTTTCATACACACTTAATGAGTTAGATGCTGGTAGTGCAGGGACTGAAGAGTAGAATAGAGTTTAGTTTTATGTAGTGCCATTCATACAGAGTGGGTTCCAAAATGCTTTATTAATCTACAAGTTAGATACTGATAGTATGGTGCAGGGATGGTATGCATTTATTATACAGCAGTTATTAAGCAAATGTATGTAATCTAGAATAATAGGTTCCAGTGAATTACAAGACTATAATTCCATCGAGAGCTTCTGAGGGCATAGGTAACCCCATGAGTGAAGCTGGAACCTAATTGTTATTTGTTTGCAGTATATGGATGTGAGATGCTGATGAGGTCTTACCTGTGGATTGGTTGTGGGATGGTTTGGTGCTCCTCACTCCTCACTGTCCATGCACCCCATGCCCCCCCGCTCCACGTTCCTTTCTCTCGATAAGGAAAAAAAAAACACACACACACTTCAGACATTAGCCGCAGCAGTGAGGTCCAAACGATACGATAACGAGGACCTGAAGTATAGTATTATTGGTCCAGAAGTATAGTATTATGGGACTGACTCACCTATGACGGGATTTTTTTTACATGCTTTTTGGGGGTATTATTTTTAAAATCCATGTATTACATAGTATATACTTTAAATATGTGTTTGTTAACACACATGTTGTTGAGAGAAGGAACGTAAACCATGACTATTGGGGATAACTTCTTTATTCTTCAACAAGTGCCACTTAGGATGCCATTAGGAATGGGAAGAAGGGACATCAGTTTAACAGCTCATCTGAAGGATGGCACTTCAGCAGTGCTGCACCTCCTTAGTGCACAGCAGTGTCAGTGCTGGGTATTTTTCCAAGTACCTGGTGTGGGTCCGGAACTCACAACCTTTCTGTCTTCCTTATCCAACAGTGATAATGTAACCAACTGCACCAATGATGCCGTTTAGTTGGACTCGACCTTTCAACCATGAGGTCTTTTATGGGAAAAAATATCTGTAAAAATAAAATGAGTGTGCTAATTTTGATTAGTGGAACAGTGCCAGTTTTGAACTGGGGAACAGACAGGTAGAAAAGAACCAGGAAATGGGAACAAGCCACTGGGAAGGTGTAAAAGGGTCAAACAATATGAAGGGAGGGCCTGGAAGATATGAGAAGACAAAAGTGATAGAAAAGGTGTCTCTGAAAAGGGAATCCACTAAAGCTGGCCAGCGTTAGGTCTATAAGTACTTTTTGACAGATAGAGTGAGTGGGCAAGTGGAACAGACTACCAGAGGAGGTAGTCTGTGCAAAAAGAGTGAGTGGATTCAAACATGGGTGGTGCAGGCACTTGGGGAGGGGGTGTAACACGGGTGGTATATACGCAAGGGGAGGGGTGTAATGTGGAAGGGAAGAAGGGAGGAAGATGGTCACTAGAGCCATTGTATAATTAATAGGTAGTGTTGGGCAGACTGCATGGCCCAGTAGGCCTTTTTCTGCTGTCACTTTCTATGTTTTTGTAAAGTCTATGTCAGTCGGAGTGATAAAGAATAAGGAGAGGCACACACAGAAAAAACTGAGAGACAAAGGATAATTACAAGGCACGCTTGGTATCATACACTTGAAACTGCATTTCATTTAGTTTTTGTGTCAACAGTAAACTAAACTGCCGTACATGTCTGCAGAACAAAGAGTGGCTTGCTGTCAGACAGGCTGTCCCAGATTCTTGTGTCTTCTTTCCTTTGTAAAAGCAGTTTTCCCCAAGGGAGAGCACACAGATGCAGGGACTAACTCATTTGAAATGTCTTGGGCATTACCCAGAGCAAACTCATGGAATAGTAATTTCTATCATGCAGTCACGCCATCCTCAGAATACCTGACAGGTGTCCCACAGTGTGAGGGACTTCCCTCATTTTAACACTCAGAATTGCACCATCCCACATGGAAAGGTGCTGCCCACATGCAGAAGGTGCTGTGTCACATTATAAAACCAAACTTTGAAAGTAAAATCTCAAGGTACTCTGATGCTGACTCAATTTAAACTTTATACAAATAACAAGTCTAGTTTCCACAGTGTTCTGAGTGTATACCTCCATGATTCAAAGATGTAGTCCACATTTTGAGAACCAGTGTCCCACGTTTCCCACATTTTGAGAGTCAGGGCCCCACACTGTAATACCAAAAGTTTCAGGGTTATGTATGTCCACCTATCTTTTGTTCAGTTTAACAGTCAGGTTGCTACTGAGTCCATTCAGATAAGTTAATAGGACCTTTGCAGGGTGTCTTTTATGGTACAAGAGACTCAGAGCATGAGGTTGAAATGAGAAGGCTACAAAGAGAAGCTGTGCGGTTCTGGCTGCCCAGACCTAATGAGAGGAGTATCTTATACCACTGGAGACACTCCACAGAGGCCCTACATACTAAGTTTTAGTATTATTGTTAATTTCAAAGTTAAATGAAACTGCCCTCCCCCTGGCTTTGAAGTGCAATGCACACTTCTGGAATTCATGTACAAGGGACAACTACGCAGGATAAAAGGTACAGTGACTCTGTGTGCTGACTGGCTGAAATCACTAAGTGATTTTTAATTGGAAACCATAGACAACTGTCATCATTCCTGATCTGACAGATACGTTGTACTCATTTAGTGCACTCAGAGGTAGCATCCAATAGAGGCTGCTTTCAAGGTAAGCAATGTGTAGTATCCATACAAGGATGCAAGGAGAGAACAAATATCAAAATTATTCTGTTTCTGTGCATTTCTCTTAACCCCAAGTATACATGCAAAAGCCTCAAACCCCCCACTGCAATGCACCATGGGTAGCAGTATACAAATCCACCTTATGTAGGACACGCTTTCGCCAGAAAACAAGCTCCCCAAGAACATGCTTTACAGTTGTCCCAGTGTAGACTGAGAGTGACATCCTACTGAAATGTATGAAGTCTTTTGTGACTCCTCAATTGTTTAGTCTTTTTGTGACACTTCAGTTGTTTAATGTTTTGTGACTCCACAGCTGTTTAGACATTTTGTGACTCCTCACTTGTTTTGTCTTTTTGTGACTCCTCATTTAATTTTTTTGTGCTTCCTCAGTTTAGTCTTTTTGTGACCCCTTCAGTTATCAGTCTTTTTTGTGACTGCTCAGTTGGTTAGTCTTTTAGTGACTCCTCAGTTATTGTCTTTTTTTTGACTCCTAGTTATTTTTTTTGTCTTTTTGCGACTCCTCAGTTTTTTTTTGTCTTTTAGTGACTTCTCAGTTATTTATTTTTTTGTGACTCATCTGTTTAGTGCAGTTAGTATTTACAAAAACACAACATAACTTTTAAGACTTTTTTGGTATAAATGTGTAGGAAATATTTCCATTCGCTTAATATATATTGGTTCTTATGGAAATTGCTGTTATAAGATAAAGAGACAAGCATAATTAAGCAAGACAGGGAATGCAGTATTGTGGAATGACAGCACACATTGGGAAGTGAGGCACAAGGCCATGCCAACAACCTTATGCACCAAAGTAATGCCATTATCCCACAATAATGCACACCCTTGAGTGCCTTTTTACAGCTGCATAGCAAGAGCAATGCTGACATATTGCAAATGGAGGAGAAGAAAATATAGGGGGGTTGAAAGTGCTTGACTGGATTCTGAACACACCACACCAGCTTCGCTACGAGTGGAGTTGAAGCACATAATAATTTTTTTTTTTTTTACTTTCTTTATCCTGGCAGGTCCACTTGTCGGCCATCAGCCCTGGTCATGGCCCCTAGGACTTCCACTGCCATCTGCTGCTGCTTGTCACCAGTCACCCCCAGCTTACCCCCACAGAGGGTGAGGCCACAGCATCGGTCCCCTCATCCACGCCGCGGAACAAGTATCTAGTCGGGGATGCAATGATGGCAGCTAATCGAAGCCCCAGGGAGAGCAATGGACCCGCCCACCTACTCCTTTTTCCTGGTTTTCTTGGAGGCGGGGACGTGCAATGATGCTAGCATCCACCCCACCTCCATGTTGACGAGCGCTGGTAGCGTGAGTGACTCCCAGCCTCTGCAAGGGGTCCTCATTGCGTTGGACACTTCCCCACCCTCCCCCCGGAGAAGAAGAGCCATCCATGGGATGCTCTATCCTTCTCCCTCCAGCTGGCCCTCCGATTACTCTGGTCCATTCCCGAACTTGGGTTGCTGGTGCTGCAAGCGGAAATTCAATCGCTGCACCGGCAGGCCGGCTGAAGCACATAATTATATTCATGACTGTCTCTCTGCTTCATCTGTTTGTATTCTGCATTCCTTGTCCAGCACTTCTTTGCTTTACTACTCTCTCTTCATGGAGCTGTAGTCAGTGGCATGCCTATTTTGTCTGTGCTGACTGGTGTTTGGTGGCATTCCTTGTTTATGGCTGTGGTAACAGCCAGAGATCATAGCTGTTTTATGTTGTGATGATGTCTCCAAGCTCTGGACTTGTGCGGCAGAGACGAGACTGGTGGCACTCTTTTTCCTCCCCGCCTCCCCCAATACCTCTCAACCTCTCAGCATTAACATTCATAGCACTGTCCTTCAGAATTCAGAACAAATGGCCAGAACATGTAGCACTTTCTTATTTTAAAGAATAGTATTTCTACAAAAAAGTGGGGCCATATATATTTAGTGCTAAGGAATGTTTCTATCAAGTTAGTTCAATGATTTAATAGTTTGTGTATCCAGAAATAGCTCTAATATGATTAAGAAGATCAGTAAACCTTTGCAGAGCAATGGTAACTTTCAGTGAAAGAATCACAGTGCTATTTAGTGAATTTATCAGTAGAATTCGATTTGCTACAGAGAGAGGGAAAAACAGACATCATTGTGACTGGTATAAGAATTTTGGAATTTTTTCCTTGAGACATAGAATCCTAAATTCAATCGTAATTTTCATACACAGAATCATAAACACAGGAGTACCAATAGAACTAAACAATAAATCTATGAAAGAACAAAACACTAGATCACTAAGAAAGACCTCAAAAAAGCAATATGTTGAGACTCAGATTCAATTATAGACAATTGAATATTCCTTTTCCTACTTTGGACCGATGTTTGTAAATAATGTCAGTGGAAATGGGTTGGATTTTAATAGTAAACTTAGTATTTTTTAGAGAAACGTAAGGGAACTTATGAAGGCATTGTCAATTTGCAGTTGTTTCAATGTGCCTTGATTTTGTGTTATAAAACCAAAGTATACAGGTATCTAAAATGTATGAAAACCTTGTACATATTGTTTTTTATATGAGCTTTTAATGGTATTAATCTACATTTTGTAATCTGTTGATGTATTGTTGATCTATTGTATCCCCTTTCCCCCAGGCTTGGCTGAAAATAGAACTTTGAACCAGTCCACTTTCCTGGTAAAATGCAATAATTAAATAAATAAATGTAAAATTCATAGTATTTGAGAGCTGTACACCCCTTTCAAGCTCTACCTAGCGATATTTGTTGTGGTCGATTCCGTGGCGTTCCTTTTCACTGTGTATAGCAGAGGGAGAGAGCCGCAATGGGTGCTAGTTCTGTTCAATTCGCACCCCCTCCCTCCACTATGGAGCCACACTTGGCAGCATTCAGTGTCATTCTGAGTAAGAGAGCTGCAAAGGGCGGTAGTTGTATTGCTCTTCTCTCCAGCTTTGAGCCGCACTCAGTGGTATTTTGTCCTGGTAGCATCCTGCTTACCCCCCCAACACCATTTACCTGCAGTCAGTGTAATTTCCTCCCAATGCCATCCTCCTTCCTCCATCCCTGTTGAGTAACAGTAGGGGGCATTTGGTGTCGGTGTGAGGAAGAGAGCTGCGATCGGCAGCAACTCTTTCTTTCTCAGCAGCATTTCATCCCTGTAGGGGCCTGCATTCCTGTCCTCTCCATTGTTCAGCCACGGTCAGTGGAATTTCCTCTTATTGCCATCCTCTTTCCCCCTTCCCCATCCTCATTGAGTCATTGTCAGGGGACAGTGTCAGGAAGAGAGCATAAATGAGCAGAAGTTGTCTTTTCACCTCCCTCCTACCACCGTCAAGCTATATTGTGCTCCCTGTCCACCATTCAGCTGCAGTCAGTGGCATTCCCTGCTGGTGCTGTCCTCCATTGGCCCTCCCCATTCGCATTGAGCTGCACTCAGGGGCATTTGCTGTTGATGTCCACATGAGAGCTGAGATCAGTGGCAGTTCTCTTTTGATTTCACCCCCCACCCTCTACCATCAGGCTGCAGTTGGTGGCATTCTATACCAGTAGCATCCTTCTTGCCCCGTTCTACTCCCAGCATGGTACCGCACACAAGGGCATTTTGTCCTGGTACAATCTTCCTTCCCCCCACCATTAAGTCACAGTCCTTGGCATTGTCTCTGGATGCCATCCTCCTTTCCCCCTCCTCATCACCACTGAGGCGCAGTCGAGAGGCATTTGATGTCTGTCTCAGGAGAAAGCATCGGTAAGCTGCAGTCAGTGACATTTCCTCAGTATGCCATCCTCACCTACCCCCCTCCACTCCAGTACTGAAATGCAGTCAGTGGCATTTAGAGCCACAATTGGCAGTATTTCCACCTGGTACCATCCTATATAACAGCATGCACAATATAGCTGTGTTAGTTTCCTCAAAATATGTGTCCAGGTCCATTGTGGAAACAAGCAGTGAAATGTCCTTCATGATACAGAACTGGGTAAATAGAAAGCAGCTGCATAAAAGGCAGAGTGAGTGGGTTTGATGTCATTGGAATTGTTTTGAGCCGGGGAGCTTTGTTATTGAGGTGTCATCGGTGGCATTCTTTTATTCCCCCAAGCTCTATTTAGCAGTATTTGCTGTGATGACATTCCTTGCTGGTAGCATCCCCCAGCACTGAGCCACAGTCAGCAGCATTTCATCCTGGTAGCATCCCCCCCATCCCCAACCATTGAGCCACAATCATCAACATTCTCTCCCAGTGCCATCCTAATCCCCACCTCTCCAACACCATTGAGCTGCAGTTGGGTCCATTCAGTGTGGGTCTCGGGAGAAAGCATCAATAAGCCACAATTGGCAGCATTTCATCAGTGTGGCATCTTCACTTTCTCCGCAGCTCTAGTATTGAACCACAGTCTGTGACATTTCATCACTGTTGTATCTTCACTTCCCCTTCCGCTCCACTCTTCTGCCACAGTCGGGCCATTCGGTGTTGGTCTGAGGAAAATCCATTGCTATACTGTCTACTGCTGCTGATCAGTTCATTCAGATTCCATGCTCAGCAGGGATGACAGTTTTATTTTCAGTCCCCTTCATCCACCATCAGTCCACTGTCAGCTGCATTTCATCAGTGTGCCATCATTGCTCCCCCCTTCCGCTCTAGTATTCAGCTGCAGTTGAAGGCATTTTGTCACTGTGGCATCCTCAGTTTCCAGCTGCCTGACATTATTCTGCTGCAGTCAGGGCCATTTGAACTCCATCTCAGGAGAAAGTATCACTGTGCCATAGACCGCTGTCTACTCAGTTGATACAGAGCAATACTCAGCAGGAACGGAAGTTCTGTTCTCAATCCCCTCCCTCCACTATCAAACCACAGTCAATGATATTTAGTGTGCCACCGTCACTCCCCCCGCCCCAGTACTGAGCCACAGTCGGCAGCATTTCATCACTATCACTGTGGCATATGGGTATAGGAAGACATACTCCATGTACTCCATGGTGTGCAGTTTTATTTTGGGGCAGAACAAGGCTCTGCATTGCTGCCGTTATTCCATACAAGAAAACACAGGACAGAACCTGCTGAGCCTTTCTTTAATGTTATTCTTCCAAGTCAAAACCAGAGGGGTTGGCCACTAAGGTTGTCTTTGCATCCTAGAGACCATACACTGTTACAGGTGGCATGTAGAGATCTGGGTGAACAATGTATGGCAACTACTTACCAGTGCATGGGTGGGGCAACACGCAGTGCCATGATGTACAGACATTGTGTCATATGACGCCACATGGGGAAACAAACATGTTCAGGATAAGGTGTACAAGTTGTTGTTTAGCTATACCTCTGCTGTGGTATCCTCCCCCATTTTCCCTCTGCTCCAGTACTGAGCTGCAATCGGTGGCATTAAGGGCCTCAGTAGGCAGCATTCTCCCCTTGTGCCATCCTATATAACTGCATGTGTAATATTTATTTCTTTACTTTTTGTTTAAGGGGTAAGATACATTAAAGGAATAAATGCCTACTTTCAGGTACAACAGGGAACAATATCTCAAAAGAATACATAATACACGTAGCGGGCAGGGATAATTATCTAATGATAAGTAATGTAATCAAGAAACAAACATGGACTAGACACCAGAGACATGGACAACCAAACTAGAACAAATAGGATATAAAAACAATACTTAGAGTAATCATACAATTTTCACATAACAGTGTTAGTTTTCTTATAAAATATGTCAATTTCCATCATGGATACAAATAGGCAGGGGAAATGTCCTTCATGATACAGAACTGGGTATATAAAAGACGGCTGCATGTAAGCCAGAGGGAGTATGTTTGATGTCGTTGGAATTGCTTGGAACTGGGGAGCTATGGTGACCATTTAGCCAGAGTCAGCAGCATTCTCTTCCGGTGTCATCCCCTTCCCCCTGCCCCTCCCAGGGCATTCAGTGTCAGTGTGAGGAAGAGAGCCATGATTGGCAGCAGCACTGTTTCTTGGCTGCATTTTCTCCCAGTAGCATCCTGCTTCTCCCCTCTCCTCCACCGTTCAGCCTCAGTGAGCACCACAATACTTAACTCATTCACCCATCATTCATCTGCAGTTTCTTTCTGTCAAGACTTTCACCACCATCATTAATATTGCTTTGCCACCATACTGGCTCTGACCAGAGTTTGTTTATTTTGTTCTTTGGTAACCAGGTAAGGCCTACTAGGCACAGTGTTTGTTTTCAGGGGTGACCCAGGAGCACTGGGGAGGTTAAGAGAATTGCTCAGAGTCACACAGTATGCAAGTGGAGGTTGTGGGAATCAAATCCAGGTTTCCTGGTTGTATCAAGCTCATTTATGGCTCATTACTCATTGCCAGTGCCTTATTGTGATTATTAAAATGGTTCCTCTGGTTTTCTTTTAAGAATCGAGTAATCAGGTTCTGAAAGTTAAGTATTTCTGACCTGTGCTGCTGTGCTGGAATAATGCATGGGCATGTGATCACATCTAACCAATCACAGGTCTTGCCCATTTTATAATGTTTGTAAAGTCCCTTTAGATTGCTAAGGTATAATATTTGTTGTTGACTCAGACTGGGAAATGATAGGAAATAGAAACTTTCATAAAATTGTGATGAAGTCTTTCATATGATGATACAGTTTAAACAGTATGTAACTATTGTGGAGGAACTATGGATTGATTTGGTACTGTCTTCTATTTTTATTAATTATGGAGACAACGTTATCTGCTCTGGAAATTATTAATAATTTTGATATGTATATTTTGTGTATGTGTATATTTGTAATGACTGAAAAGTCAAACAGATTACTAAAATGTGTGTATCTGTCTGTCTGTCTATACTAAAGTGTGTGTGTGTCTGTCTGTCTGTGTCTCTGTCTCTTTCTGTCTATCATCACTATCTCAGCCAAGTACCAGGTTAGCCACAGAGAAAAGGCTAGTTGTACTACAGTGGTTGGGTAGTAACATTGTTGGAACATGTCAGAAAGCTGTATAACCATTCCCTTGATTAATGTGGATTGATTCATTCTGTAAGACTCTCTTTTCAAACAACAGGAATCCATCAATGATGCCAGATAGAAGTGCATCAGTCCGCAGGAGCATGCTGCCCCAGACATGGAACTTTGAGCATTGGGTTCAGCCACTAGCAATCTATGCTGACCTTTTTATATGTTAATGTCGGCTCACAGACCTGTCACTCTAAGTGTGCAGCCTCGTGTGTTCTTAAGGTGAGACAACTGCAAAGCTTAGTGGTTCTCACACCCTAAATGTGCAAGAATCAAGCTGTCATTAACGTCAATAATTAATGTAAACATTTAAAGTCCGTAATGTGCCATGAATGTAACTTTATCATTTTTATTTTAAACAATATGATGCATCGCATTACACATCTGGTTGAATACAAGTAGTATGTATTGCATTGTGTATCTATATAAGTTTGCATAATATGTTATTAATATGATTGCATACTGGTTATGTGTCAGGCGTGAACTGAAAAGGGCTATAGTTTGCCCAGATCACCTCCTGGTAAACTAAATAAAATTGAATTAAATTACTCTTGCCTGAGTAACCAAATGTGCGAGAGTCCACATTATTATTTTGTTGATCAACACGTTTTTAATTTAGAAAAAAAAAAGAAAACTTGATTTAGAATGTTAGAATTGACAAAAAGGGTGCACTCCTCAAATGGAAAGTGAAGTATTCTACAGAGATCCTTACATGTTAGTCAGATCATAGTGTTGGTTGGCTGTTCATTGGTGTTTCATGTCAAATACACTCTGTTTGTTTAAAATAGTACTCTGAGCAGGAGTACTAAGGCTTGTGATGGTCACTGTATTTAAGTTTGTTTAGCTGATATAGGTTGCAATATATGCAGCTACAGTAATAACGAATTTTCTTTTTGCTGTGTGCTGGATTTCATGGCTCTGCCCTTCTGTTTTGGACTCTGGCTGCTTATCATTTGCTTAAATTATTTTTTTCTTTGGAGATCTTTTTTATCTATTTATGCTCCTTCCCATGCCACTTTGGTGCCCATCTTCATTAAGCCCCTTCTGCTTGCTGGATTCAACGCTCGCTGCTGTCCCTCACCTCCAGGATTCCTGAGATCCTCCATCAACCCCTCATTTTCCGGCTTACCTATGCTGGGGAACTTCTGTGATACCATTAGGGAGCAAGTGCCATGAGACTTCATGGGGTGACAGTTGGCGGGAGAGGATGGCATGCTGAGTGGTCGGAGACATTGGTGGGGGCAAAGAGGGCTGCCATCTGGCACAGTGGAAGTGGGAGCTGGCCTAGATCTTCATTTTGATGAATAATGCAACTTTAAATAAACTTTGCTTTATTGGACATATAAAAAAGTAATAAATAAAAAACAAGAAAAAAAAATCAATAAAATACCAACACTTGGCTGGAATGGACAGAGCAGGGCTAGCTCACTTGTGCTGCAGCACTATCACTCGGGAGACTGACATTTGTAAGCAAGCCCTGGAATCCCACACTGGAGCTGGCTGGGGGATGACACTTTTGTGCTTGGGTCCCAACTCAGGAGGACATTGGCTGCCTGCTGGCATTCTCACTCAATCTACTGTCCCATCCTGGAGTGGCATTGCCATCAGCTTACCCACCCAACCTCCTGGCTGGAGGAAAGGAGTAGATGTGATAACCCCATTATGGGGTTGTGGGGGACTGGGGTAACAAAAGGGACAAAATGGTTGGTTGGGTGGGTGGGATGATTAAAACAAAAAAAGGACACGATGGTGACTTTAATCAAACTTCAGTTACTGCAGGATAGTTGGATGGCAGTGTTTCATCACTGCTACTAAAACTTTGTGTAGTGTCTTATCTTGAGGATGTTCTAGAGTGGGCCCCAAGGAGTGGCTGCATATGGAGACATGTTTTACGGCATTATAAAAAATAATTAAAGATCGAGAGAGCATCAAGTGATACCCTCAACCAGTCACAATGCTCCTTTCATTTGCATGTGAGTTGCCTTTATTTTGATAAGTATGCATCTTGTGTAGCAGCGTGGCAACAGGTGCTGTCCTGAAGGAAATGCTGGTTTGTTTTTTGGACAAAAAGTATTTTTGTAAAATAAACAGTCCCTCAGTTTACAATATGCTGATATGTTCCCTGTCAGCTGTCGTTCAGGATAAGAGGGTGTTTACCTTGCGTTCGTTGTGTGTCAGAACAGATTAGCTTTATTTTGTTTTTCTCACACATGACAAACAGGAGTGAAACCACTCTTACCCTGCAACAAGTAGAAATGGGGGACATATTTAACACATACATGGGACGTCTCACCACTTTATATGTGAACAGTAGGTTGCCTACACGTACCATTCAAAATAGCAATACAAGACAATATGGAATGATATCACACTTTGAAGTACAGTCCTCAACTAGGCATTAGACCCACAGAAATCAGTTTCTTTCTTGACTTTTCTTAATTAACCTTCTCCCCTCGGGTATTTCCACTTTTTTGTAATTCTGACAACTGATGGTTTCCTTTTTGGTTAAAACATCCACCTGTTTATTTTTTTATCATCATCTTTTTCAGTTTTTGCTGTTCAGCTGATGGTGTGGCAGTTGTCCCTGGCCATTACTTAAACCACTAGGTATGCGGTACCTAGGAAGTGTTCTGTAGTTAGTTTGGCTGTGTAAGCAGTGGAAAGAGTGCATGGTGGACTGTTGTATCGTGTTTTCTGGCAGGAAGATGACAGGGTGTGCCTCCGCTATGATCTGACCTTTTGTTGTGCCACACTGACCACTGAGCCCTCACTTATTAGCTGACTTGAGTTCACACCCTGCTTCTACTGAGCAAAATACTGGCCGCAGCTGCAACTCAAGAAATGTCATTATTACCTAGAAGAAAATGCTGTGATACTAAGTGATTCAGCAACATGGCCTGTAGCTGCAAATCTTTGGTGTGTGTGTATGCTGTAGGTGGGAGTGGTCTTGGGGGCTGATTCTGGACTCATCCAAAAAGCAAGTTTTGTGCAGGGTTCTCTCAGTTTTGCCAGAACTTGTTAGAGGGCAGGCTGAGTTTATTTGATGCAGTTTTGGCACATGTTCCACAGGGGAAGAATTAAGGGGAATACTGCAGCAGTATTTTACTCCCATTTTTGCATGACTTACTTCCACTTTCTGATTGAAAGAATTTGTTTCCCATTTTGCATGTTTACAGTACATTGGTACAGATGCACACACTTAGCAGTACCATGTGATGGTAGCAGCCATGGCACCATACACCGAGTGGAAGTATAGTGATATCAGTTGTGTGTAGTGGAGATTGTTCAGGAGTTGCTCACTGGCTGGCCAGTAGGGCTTCTGCAGCTTGTTGAAAGGTTAATAGCAATGTCATAGCACAATGTAGCAGTGGGAAAGTATCTAACACTCCAGTATTAGGCAAAGAGAGTCAGTGGCTGCAGATGCCCAGTGGGTTAGGGAGCTGGTATAGAAGAGGAGGAGGTGGTGGTGGACGGGTCTGCGAATGGCATTACTACCATTTAGATAAAAATACCAGCACCAGATTGAAGAAGCCAGCAGTGAATACTTCTCAGTCCTGAACATTATATGAACCACAGTACCCACTTGCTACTTCTTGGGTCAAGTCAAACGCATGGGCTATATGTGTATGCTAGTGGTTAGAGCACAAAATTGTGAACCAGGAAGTCACTGGTTAAAATCCCACCACAGAGCCGAGGCTTCCTGTGTGACCTTGAGAAAACTGCTCCCCCCCCCCGCATGATTCAGTTCCTACTAGGTGCACAAATGGGTAGAAGCAGGTCCTGTCCCCTGATTAATGAGATGTGTCTCAGTGAGGCAGTCCTGGGGAAATCAACTGTAAAATAGTTCTGGGTAGGATGAAGATGGAATCTAGCCTTGATTCTGTAGACGGAATTCCTTAAATATGAATTGATGATACCCAAGCAGAGGGTTAGCTGTGCAAAAGACTGATGCTGTAATTTACATAGTAACACAGGAATTTAGTGTTGGAAAATACTCTAGGTCCATTGAGTCCACCCCCAACTCCACAAGCAAGAGCCAAATAGTGTGCTATTAAGACATGTACTCATTTCTAGGGATGTCCCACTCACCTTTACTACTCTCTAATTTCCTTGGCAAGCAAAAATGTGTCCAGGTTCACCTGAAAGGCTGTACTGTCTTTGGGTCCATTGTCTCCACCAGTAGTTTGTTCAAGAGGTTCGCCAGAGTGGCAACTGGGATTTAATGCAAAGAAGTGCAAAATCATGCACATAGGGAAGAGAAACCCTGAAGCCACCTATAGGCTGGGAGGGGAGTTGCTAGCAGTCACAAAGGAAGAAAGAGACTTGGGCATCATCATCACTGATGACCTAAAATCATCCAAGCAGACCTCTAAAGCAGTAGGTAAGGCTAGGGGGGTGTTAGGGTGTATTAGTAGGGGTATCACAAGTCGTAAGAGGGGTAATAATCCCTCTGTACAAGACACTGGTTAGGCCCCCATCTGAGTACTGCATGCAGTATTGAGGCCACACCTTCACAAGGACATTAACCAAATTGAGGCAGTCCAGAGAAGGGCAACCAAAATGGTGCAGGGACTGCATCAGAAGACATATGAGGACAGATTAGCAGACTCAATATGTATACCCTTGAGCAAAGGAGGAGAGAGGTGATATGATTCAGGCATTGAAACACCTTAAGGGAATAAACAAGGTGAAAGAGTCTAACATGTTTAAATATAAGAAAAATAGCAGGACAAGAGGACACAGCATGAGATTAGAGGGAGGCCGATTAAGGGGAATGTGAGGAAATTCTTTTTCACAGAAAGGGTGGTGGATGCATGGAATGGCTTACCACAAGAAGTGGTGGCTATGAATACAGTGCAGGGCTTCAAACAGGCATGGATAGGCATAAGGGAGCAATACAAATGACTATGAATAGATAGGCCACTGACAGAGCAAAGGCCGATGGCACATTTATAAGGTAGAAAAAGAAATGGGCAGACTGGATGGGCCTTGCGGTCCTTATCTGCCGTCAACTTCTATGTTTCTATGTTTATGGGAGAAGTGCTTCCTAGTGTTACCCCTGAATCTACCACCTTTTTAGCTTCAGGGCATGTACTCACATCCTGCTGGAACACACCAGAGCAAGGTTTTCCACCTGTTTGACCTTCCCAATACCTTTCCGCATCACAGCATCAGTCTTCTGCACATCTAACCCTCGGCTTGGGTATCATCACACGATGGTTGGTGCAGCATCAGCACTGTCAGCCCAGGACTGTAAGCATTTTCTCCAGGGTGAACATGCTAAATGCTTTCAGTCTCTCCTCATTTGGAGGCATCTTGACAGGAAACAAATAACTTTTAGGAAATTAGAGAGCAGATCCCAACAGGAGAGTTGATTTTGGATATCATTGTCTCCTCAAACTGTGCATGCTACACATGGAATGAGTTGGATACTTGGAGATCCTGGGTCTTGAGTAGGTCAGTTGGCCTCCTCAAGCATTAGTGGAATCAGTGTGAGGACTAGTACCACTGTGCCATTACTGTTCACTTCAGAGTTATTCACAGATGTTTTAAACGGTAACCTGACTGTTCTTGACATTAGTTGGTGCTGAATTCAGAAGAACAACAAACAGTGATGGGATTGTGGAGCTATGCTAACCATCTTCGCTGGGGAAACACTGCCTTTGTCATTCCAGGGCTGACAGTACTGATGCTGCAATAATCACTGTACATTTTGTTTCCCTTCCTATCTGGCACCGGCCAGCCAGCTGGTTTGTTTGGGCTGCAAGTGCCCCTTCTTATCCCACCATTCTCAGTCTACCATGTGACCTATCTGTCCAGACCTCCAGCACTGAAGCACCAGACCTTGATTCCTCTGGCAGGGTCCCCTCCGAGCCAGACGTAGATAGCTCAGGAGGAGGAACATATGTCCATTGCGATGGCAGAGGGGAGGCACATGACAGCTTTCGGACATCGGTGTGGAGTGGGGGGCTAACTGTCATTATGGCCAGGCAGGGGCTTGTTTTCCTTTTGAAGCCCTGTCTATCTCTTCACGATGATATGTATTACACTGCATTGGCTTTGCTGGCCTGTGAGGAGGAGCCGGCATTGCATGCTCATCCGTGACGCTGAAGCTACAGGAGATATTACAGAGCTAGTGCAGTAGCAAAAGCAAAGGAAAATAAAAAAAAGTTGTAGAGATTTATGGCCTCACAGTGCCTTCTGTTCGTATTTTGGATGTGCATTGAGCTGGATATGTGCTAAGGGTTTTATTTTTTGAATCTTGCCATCTTTTAGAGTGCAGGGAGTTGTGCAGAGGAGAAGGTGGTTAATCAGCAGGGGCTAGCCAATCTTGCTTTCCCTGCACCGCTCCCTACTTTTGCAGCTCACACTTGAGCTGTTAGGAATTATTGCAGAATGAGTGGCAACAGCCCTGCCACCTTGGGATACATGCTGTCTGCAGCATGCCCAGAACTCTGTTGGCCCAGACCAAGTGGGGGGTGGGTTTGAGAATCAATCCTGGGTCACACCATGTGGTAGTGCAGCACACTACTAACAACTCTTGTGCTGCCATACTGTACAAGGCAGTGGAATCAGGTTGGGCCTCATGTTGAACCTGGAAATGTCACGTGGCTACAGACTCTCAATCTGAGCTGTTGACTGAGAAGGCAGTCATTTGCTTTCACATTCCTTCTTAACTGTGTTCTGCGCTTAGTAGGAGGTGCTGCCTCTGCTTCTTGGTCTCATCTGAGTAGTGTCTGCAGGGACAGGCCTCATTCAAGCAACGCCTTTATATGGTGATTGCAATTCACAGATCCATGTGCAGGCACCTGTGTGATATGATCTCATGGCATCCCTAACAGCCACCCACACCTGCAGCAGGAAGTCTCTCTCCCCAGTGCTTCAGATGTGCTGAAAACCGTTTAGTTTTAACACTACTCCCACCACCTTAGCAGCTTGTTTATTTTTTGATATGATTCATTTGTTTTAGCTTAACTTTGTTTACTCATAATAGCTCAAGTGAGATATGCAGTGTGTTGTTGTCAGTCATGGGCCAAAGGAAAAGTCATTGCTGAGACAATGTACAGACTATTGAAGCAACTCTTGCGTTTTTTTTCCCCCATTTTATATTAATGCTTCTGCCCCTAGCTGGATCATTTTAGCCCTTTCTCAAATGTACTTCCAGCACTGACAACCACTTATCAGTTCTGAATCTGTATCACTCCGCAACAGAATGCCTCCCCTCCCTGTGATGGAGCCTTCGAGGGTGTCTTCTCCCCCCCCCCCCCATAAAGCAGGAGACAGGGAGGTCAAGGGAGGTGCACACAAGGCTGAGAGTATCTAAAGACATTGTTCTCATGGCTGGTTCTTCTGCATCCCCCACAGACTGCCTCCCCTCCCTTTAGTGTAACCACTTGAGGCCCACTGCGGTAAAGTAGGATCCAGTGAGGTCTTGGGGGTAGAACCGGACCTGAGAGTGTCCAAAGTCTGTATTCTCCAGGTTGGGGCTTCTTTTTATTTGAAGTTTTCTCCACCACCACACCTCCATGATGTGGATAGCAAGGGCTTCAAGTGCATGGCTTGGCATGCTGATGCCAAGTCAGTTAATGGCCTTTCTACCTACAGAAAAACCCCCCCCCGGTGTGTGTTTATGCCCTGTGTCATCAGGAGGTAAATAGACATTGGACTTCCTTGCCTCCCTCCCCTGGAGTTTAGTGTTATCCAGGTTGATGCCTCTTCATTCCTCTGTTGGCCCACAGAGATGATACTAGTGTGGGTCTTGAACCCAGTCGTCAGCATGGGAAATGCCTCCTCCTTGGCTGTTACATTTATCAGGCTGTACTTTGTTGTATTTCATATTCTTCAGATGAGCTAAAAAATCATCCAGTTGACAGAAACAATTCAGAATCTGAATCAATCTTTTCTCTTCACCTAAACTTTCCCATCGCTTGACAAAGAAACCTGTGTGGTTTGACATCTTGTGTAATAATTGTCTGCTGTTAAATGAATGCTGTTGTCGCTATTTTGCTGCATTGATTCTACTTTCATAGTAACATGGCAACATGCTTCTGCACCATTTGCTAATCATTTGACAGTGAAAGAGTACTGGGGAAAACCAATAGCCATCTCCTAGCCTGGTGTTAGATTTAGTTGGTCTATGAATGAGTGGGTAGTATAGCCCATATGCTAGGGAACTGATGGTGATATTATGGTAGCTTGATCTTGCCCTAGTTCTCCGGTTTAGCCTATAACCAACATGGAAGGGGAATATTGCCTGGTGGGCTTGTAGGAGAAATGCCATGTCATATGTTCCTACCCTACATGCAAGCAAAATGGTGGCCAAACTTCTTCTTCTTTTTTTTTTACTGTTTTATGTACCTGGACAGTAGGCAGGGGATGTACCCCATCATTCGTTCCTGGACCGACCTCCATGCATCTCCCCCAGGCTGCCTGGATTGGGTGGCTCATAGCTTTTCCCCTGCAGTGGGGCTTCCTGAGGGGAGAGACCGAGATGCACCACAGGCCCCAGTCAAGGCGTACCCCTGGGGTGTCATTCGGGAGGTGGTCCAGGGACTTCGTGGTGCTGCTGTGCCCAGGGGTTTCTCCTTAAGTTTCCCCCAGGAGGTGCAGATGTGCAATGACATCAGTGCAGGTCAAGCGCGCTTGCACACTTGACCCACAGACATCCACCGATGCCTCTACTCACTGCCTGGTGGTCCCAACTGTTGTATACCCAGTCTCCACTGGGTGTTGCTGGCATGCAGGGATCCCCCCCGAGGAGGAGATTTGTCCATGAAATGCTCATCCTACCTCCCCCGGCCGTCTCTCTGATGCACCATGCTCGCTTCCTAACACGGGTCGTCAGCACCGCAGGCAGTGGCACCACCGCTGCATCAGTGGGCTTGCCAAGTGGTAGCCAAACTTAAGATACATTTTTATTTTTCCATTCTGATCTTGGGAAGTAGCCAGGGTGACAGCCTGAAAAACAAATGTTGATTTTAAAAAAGTGAAAACAAAACGATACACAATTTCTGAAACAAAAAAATTCCCAAATGTAATTTTATTGACATTTCTCTTTGATGGTTTAGCTATCAGTTGTTATTTTGGTAAATTACATTTTTGATTGGTAGCCACAGTAGCTACATGAAAATGCAATCTTACCATTGAGCACAGGTCCATCTGTAACTGGCTACAGGCAGGGGTCAAAATTTGTACTGGAATACCAGCCAAATACTGGTAGATTTTTGTGTCAGGCTAGTAAAAATGTGCTTTTACTAGCCCTGCTGTCTTGTATTGGAGGAGGAAACCTTTCAAGAAGTACATCAGTTGTGCCCTTGAAATGTCCATGGGAGTATTTTCCCCAGTCACTTGCCCAACTGGCTAGGGGTTGCAGAAGTTAATTTGAACCTCTGTCCAGGTATCACAGAGTTTTAAACTTTAGCTCGACAGTTTTGCTGTGTGCATGCAATGATTGAGTGGCTCCAGACATTCTTTGCATGCACTTGAAGGACTGATGTCAGTGAAGCTGTGAAAACTGCTTTGCCTTCCCTAATACCCACGGCCCACAATTTGAAAGACCAAGAGTGTTTACATTTATAGGGAGCATACAACCTTGCTTTCTCTTTATTAATATAACTGGAAATTGGGGCATTTATGTAGCTTTCTTAATGCATGCAGATCCAGAAACAAATGGTGCGACACCTTTTATTGGATCAGCATAGCATTACTTCTGAGGAATACCTATGGAATCTAGAAACTCAGTATCCTGAACCCCACAAGACCGAGTTTGGGATACTAAATTTCAAAATCCCAGCAGGCACTTAAATGTAATACGGGGGCTTCACCCCCTGCACCCCCCACACATAGGGCTCTGCCCTGCACCCCCGTAACTTAAATACCTAAATCTGAAGGGAAGTGGACCTCGGAGTAAAAAAAAATAAATAAATGTTACTCAGGGTAAAATCATGTTTCAGCAAAATGGTATCTGGAAACAGAACCTGGGTCTACCAGACCATGCTGGCCGTGCTGCTAGTAGCTTAGCCCTCCATGCCACAGGAGCATCTCGGCCAGCTTATGCATCTCTCAGTGTGTTGTGCCTGACGAGGGGTAGAGTAGCGGTTCATCACATCCACTACCATACCCCTCTCGGCATTACCTTCCTCCTTGTGGGGCTGGTAGATGTCAGGATACTGAACTCAATCCCATGAGTTTCAGGATTCAGAGTTTCAGTCACTTAAATGTATACTGTTTCGGGATCTGTTCTTACAAGGACCAATACAGCAACTAACTAATTCTGTGTGTCTTAATACATACATAAATACATATTTGAGGGATGGTACAGCAGTGGTCTATAGCATTCCTCCCTCCAGTAACTCCTCAGGAATACCCTATTACCCAATTTTCTTGCAAAACATGTGTCTAATCTCAGCCTGAAGGTAATTATAGCATCAGCTGATGCCACAAGGTCAGGCAGTTTATTCCAAGTGTTCACTCTTCTTATGAAATAGTTTTTCCTGATGTTTCCCTTGATTTGCCCTCTCTTCAATGACATTGTGTCCCATTGTGCCTTCATCCTTGTACACCTTGAAGAGCTGCACTGGCTTGGTGGTGTTATCCTTTTTTGATACTTGAATACTGTAATCATGCCTGCCCCGAGTCTTCTCCCACATGTTTATATGTACAGTTACTGTGTCTCTTATGGTTATGAGAGTGCATTCTCAAGTTCTTTGGGTGAGAGAACTGCAAAATGAAACTGAGCAGTTCTGGCACACAGTGGAATTGACAAGAAACTCTTATAACCATAAGAGATGCAGTAAACATACATATAATATGTATTATATATATACTATATATAAATATAAATATATATATATATATAAAATCATGTTGAAGATTTCTGTTTTTAAAAATGGAACTTGAGTTTAAAATGCAAAATGTTTGACGTGGCAGAAAATTATAGAAATCCTTGTGAGTGGAAATAAACTGTGGTAACTGAACTTACAACCTCGGAGTTTTAGAACTATATGTATGAGACACTTTCTTATGGCTATAAATGTACCTGGAATGTTTAGAAATAAACAGTCCTGATTGACTAAGAATAATGTCATGATTTATAATTTCCGTGAAGAACAATTGCAGTTCTGCTATTTGGTCCTCAAAGTCCGTGTTCTCCAAGCCATTAACCACCTTGATCGCTCTCCTCAGTACCCTCTCAATATCCTTTCTCAGTGTAGAGAGTAGGACTGTATACTGTGCTCGAGATGGGGCTGGGCCAGGGAGTTGTATAAGGGAATTATAACATCCCTATATTTGCTTACAAAGTTTCCCTTAACACACACCATGATGTTGTCTTGCTAACTGATGTCACACTACTGCTCCGACTTTAAATGCTGCTAATCGGTACTCCTAGCTATTTTTCCTGCTTGAGTTCAGTAATCCCTGCTTGCCATTCAGTAAAATTTTGTGTTTGTGTCCTTTTTTTCCTAAAACCATCATATTCCACTTCTCAACGTTGAGGTCCATATGTCATTTTCGTGCTCATTTCCCAAACCTCTCTAGATATTTCTGCATTTGATTTATCTCTCGTTGTGACATAACTGCTCTTCCCATCTTGGTGTCATTAGTAAACTTGCAGAAGTTAATCTCTGTCCTGTACTTTTGGTGTTCACTTTCAAATGATTTTGTTTTTCCTATTTTAGGGTCCCTTGTTGATGTGATCTTTTTCATTTGCAGAATAACTGATCCGTTACAAAACCAGGTGGCATCAGTTGGGTAGAGGCCCCGAAGTGAGACTTGTACTGCGAGCTTCCACTTAACTGTCAGTTTCTTCCGGAACTGATCAGTAAATAAAATTGAATATCAGGTGGGGAAAAAATGCAGCTTCAAAAAGGGACCTCTAAAATAAGGGAAAAACAAGAATATTTCAAAGAAAAAACTCCATTCACACAGTAAAAAGACTGAGGAGGCTACATGCA
Source organism: Neoceratodus forsteri (assembly GCA_016271365.2). NCBI lineage: Eukaryota > Metazoa > Chordata > Ceratodontiformes > Ceratodontidae > Neoceratodus > Neoceratodus forsteri. The sequence goes on from CM028132.1 coordinate 107,877,354, forward strand.
TGCCAACATTTCCAACTATATCTTGCTTATAATAGTGCATCATGATGTTGAGATGCAATCTAGACATAGAGGTTAACATAATGTTGTTTTATTATCCATCAAGAACTTCTACCATTAGGCATTGGCAGTAATAATTCATTGTACAAAATGCTGAATAAAATTATATTTTTGTTATGGAATACCTCCTAACATGGTAACTGTTGGAAACTGCCGCTTGTGTTCCGAGATCAGTTGTTTGCTGCTGTAGGACATAATGAAGTACTTGCATTTCTCTGTGTTTTCTGTATTTTTGTACGGTATGGCACAAAATTATAAAGCAAAGAAAAAAGAAAAGAAGTGTTTTTATTTCCTTTCCAAGAGCGACTCCTGTCTCCAGTCCGAACATCGTCATAGTTGTCACTGATAGAACTTTGTAATGCAACATTTTAAAAAAGAAGCTTATATTTTAAGCCCTATCATTCTTCATTAATATGGGTATTTGTATGAAAACAGGAGCACCACCCTTCACAGGTGGTTGAAGCCAAAACTGTGATGGGGTTTGATCTTTGACAGATATAAGGGAACAGTGGGACCCACAGGCAGAAAAAAGGAAGGGATATCTGGGGAAGGGGTGAATATCAGCTACCAGGGCTTTCAGATCGCTAAACCCAGCCTGGTGTTAGGCCGAGCATGGAGCTAGGCAGTGAAATGGGCAGACTAGTTGGACCTCTAGGTCTTTTTCTGCTGGTGCTATTTATGTTTCTATGTTCACAGTTCATATACAGCTGAAGATGTATTCAGGGTCTGAAGTCATAACGCCCTAACTGTGACACCATCTTCATTTTCACAGCTGTGGCCTGGAATGCCACAAGCAGGAGATTGTGACTTCAACCCCATGACTCTGTAAGGGATTAAGATCCTTTTTTTATGTAGCTGTCATTCTTAATAAAGAGCAGAATAGCATGAATGTCATTTTTTTTCTAAATATAGATTAGTAGATGGTAAACTATGTATAACAAGGCTGTTTCCATTGCAAGGTTCTGATGACATCATAGCTCTCAAGAGCACAGCTTGAGAGGTCTTTCGTCATCAGAACTGCAAGACGTGGGCTGGCCAACTGCCATCCAGTCTCCGAGCTGACACTCCTGCTTCCATTACCACACTGCTTCCTGTTCTCCTGTCATGTGGAACTTACAACAGTGCCTCCCACTAATGTATAGAAAAGTGCAAAAACTGTTTATCTAAATGTATTGTCTCTACAGTGGAGCAGGTGCCAGCTCACTCGATTTTAAACATGAAGTATGGAGCATAGTCTGACATCACAGTTATAAGGGAAAATAGTGATCCAGGCAGGAAAACCTAATCATTTTTAAATGAATTCAAGTTAGTGCCTAATTGTGAGAGTACAATGAAGACCACTGTGGGTGCTGAGAAAGTGGCTTGAGGGCCATGAAATGTTGGAAAGTTTATTGTGACAACTGAATTTAAAAAAATAAATGATACCTTATTTGAAATTTTTAGGAATCTGAGTCTGCCTCCCTGCTTCATACAATACCCCATGATATACCTCACCCTATTGTGTATTATTTAAGCGATAATGTGCTAGCTGAGTCATTATATGAGGCAATAATGTGATTGTCAAGTGAGTAAAGTATAAGACGGTTGAGTATTTTTTCAGTACATTATAACTGTTATGCTACATGTGTTTACTGCATTGATTATGGACCTGTCAGACTGCAAGAAAGAGGATGATGTCACTACTGTCATTTTATTGACAGTACAATGACTGCTGTGTTTGCTAAGGAGTAAAGTGTGTAGAACCCTGGCATCTGATTGGAGGAGAGGGACCATAGGTAGTGTAATCATTACAGGACCCATGCCCCAGGGTGTGCTGTCAAGCACACCTCAAAGCTGAGTGCCTTTTGCCTTCCAGAAGTAGGTTTTTATAGCACAACCCACAAACAGTATTGTGTGTTATTGCACATAGAAAAAAATAAACAAAACATTTTAAAGAGTACCTTTTGTGCATTTTTTTAATCTGCCTGCAAAATTGCTTTATTTGAGAAAGAAAGAATTCCATGTTGTCATTATCAGAAATCATTATAACTGGGTCATCCATTAACACCAGGATAATTGTGAAAAAAGAAAAGTAAATGGATGATCTCCACTTTTTATATCAATATTTTATGATTTTATTAGATTTCTTCACACAAACGAAAGGCAACAGTTTCTTGGTAACGCCACTTCATCAGGCCACTGTGTTGCTACAATAAAAGCATAAAAAACATTTTTATTAGAGTATAATGATATTAATTACCAGATGAAACAAGGCTATTTGTGCTTATAATAGACTGCAAAATTGTTAGGAGATTCCCTTACCTGAATGGGAATTCCTCCGTAGTGGTTGTAAAATTTTCTGGTTAGCCCCACAAGGAAGGGAAGGGATCTTATTTTGGGCCCTGAGTGGGCTAGCAGCTCAATCCCTTCCACTTACTGATAGCCGATGCCATCCCTGCGCATCCTTGTTTTATGATGTAATCATGTACCTACCGTGGGGACATGTTCCATGTAAGCCTATGGAGCGTGGTTTTAAAGGTTATTTTTACCATTTTAATCCGACTTGTAATACAAATTGGAGCCAGTATTCAAGTAACAAGAGCCTATTTTGACTTCATGCTTGCTGTCACATTTATCTATTTATTCAAAATTTGATGACTGGGAGAGGCACACTGAGCTAGATCACCTTTCCGGGAGTGCCCTGGGGAGAGAATACAGCACAGAGCGCAACAGCTGTAACAAATAAACTGACAACAGTGGGTGCTTGTGCATCAACAATGAACTCAAGATAGAAGTAATAAATTCCAGAAAAGGAAAATAAAAATGTAAAAAGTGTACAGGTTATGGGATAGCCAGGATCAGAGCTAGGGAGTGTACTGCCAATGTATGGCAAGATATTTGTACTAGAATCATAGTGCTATAATTTCAAATGATAGGGTGCACTGAGTTTTAAACTGAACAGTAGGGAAAGAGGGCAACATGGGTAAATAGTGGGAGCTGCACAGAGCACAAGTGGTAATAAGAAGAGAAGAAAAAGAAGGCTAGCTCCAGGGGCATGCTTTTGAGAAGTGTGCCAGCATGTGAAGTTTGAGCAAATGCAGGGAGGATGAAAGACCGATGGTTTGAAGGAGGTTGTTCCATAGTGTTGCAGGCTGGATAGAGAAAGCAAGCTGTCTTGTTATAGATTTACACTAAGGGAAATTAATAGAATGAGCAGCAGTTATCGAAGGAAGTAGGAGGAGGAAATGGCAGGGTTATGGAGAGAGCGGAAATGTAAGTGGCAACACTAGCATACCAGTATTTGGCCAGGGAGGAGGATCAGTATAAGAGACACTGGATCTGTAGGGAGGGGAAAGAGGGAGTGCCACCACTAAAGGTCTCTAGCTCTTACAATTACTCAGCACTGCTTGAAACCCTCAAAGGCTTTTCTATTTAGTACAATTTATTTGAGGGGAAAAAAAACAGTCCTGACTTTATAATTCTCAGATTAAAAAACTTACATTAATTAAATAGTAATATTTACCTCTGGAATGCCTGTTGTGATGTGGCTCTCAGCCTTCTGAGGTAAGCTGCTTTGAAAAGAATGGCAGTGTAGTGATTTATTGTTTGTATTACGAGATCTATGACTGAAACTTTTATATATTGTTATTATGTCTGTGGTTTTATAAAGGCTGTTAGCCAATCAGAGCTTCTTTATTCCTTAAGATAGTAGTATAATGACAATATTTTTTTTCTGTTTTTTCCCCTTTCTCTTGTTCATTATTGCTAAGACGTTTGTTTAAAAAACACATGATCTGCATACCTCACTGTCCATCTGCTCCTTCTATGCCTGATTTCCTGCAGAGCTTCCAGTGCCACAGGAAAACACTGAAAAACATCATATTTAGAAAGCATTTGCTGTAAATTATAACTCGCTTATTTTCTGAATTAGCTTCACCTTATTTGTTGTTACTAAGCCCATTTGCAGGAAAATAGAATCTGTTGGTTCTCATCTGCTTCGGTTTGTTTATAGGTGACATCATAATCTTTCTACAGCAACCAGTTGTGATGTCACAAGCAGAGGGTCATGTCACTTGTTGACAAACAGCCAGAGCAGAAGAATGTGACGTTCCCTTTAAAGAGCACCGGATACCTGTTGGATAACTTTGAAAAATGTGAGAGATACACACAATTTAGTTAATTGTTCAAATATTTTTGCAATTGTTTTTCTTTTTCATATGGACTTTATCCTCATGCCCTTCCCCATCATCCCCCCTACTGTTGTCAACCCCCAGCTCCTTCACCCCACCTTCAGGATTTACCCCATCTACTTTTTACCTCATTGTGTTAGTGGGTGCCATGGATGGCAGTGGTGTGGTGCCTTCAAGGTCGCAGCATCATCCGGCAGACAGGGGTTCTTTTCTGCCCATTACACCCCTTGAGTCAGAGCCAGCAGCGTGCATTTTGCACTGATAGACCATGAAGATGGTGCACACTTCTGGCGCTCGCCTCCTACTTTTCTGGTGACCACTGCTGCACCACCTATCCTCCACTAGGTGGCAGCCAAACAACAGTATTCACTGTCCCCCCCCCCAACTTGAAGGAGATCAGTCTATGGACACTAAATCCTCCTTCCCTCTGCCAGCCCCAGAGTGACTTTGGTCTGTTCCCAAACCCAAGTCACCAGTGTGGTTGGAGGTAAGGCATTCAGCACCTCAGCCCTCCATGTTACTGGCCTGGCTGCAAGTTTACTGTAGCACAAATTTCCTTAGACAATATTGTTCATGGCCCTAAGGGGGTTGAACCTGCAATCCATTGTTTTACAGTTCTGTGCTTTTACCCTCTGAACCATTCAGACAGAACTATATTTTGTGCAATTATTTCCCCTTTTTCTTTATTAATGAGAGAAGTGACATAACGGTGAGATTACTGTTCCTTGAACTTTATTAGCTTTCGCTGCTTGTCTACACATGACATCATAATGCTCTCTGTTTGTGACATCGTAATGATCTCCACAGCAGCAGATTGGGATGTCATAAACAGAACTGTGACTGCAGAAGCAGACAGCGCATATACAGCAGAGATCCTGTTCCCATGCAGATGTATTTAATAATAAACAATTAAAGGTGACAGTTACAAAAAAGGGTGAAACATACGCTAAATAGTGTCTAGATATTATGTTTTTCAGAGCTGTCATAACAACATCAGGGGCTGTTTAAAGCTCTTTTACACTGCAAGTTAACATTTGGCATTGATAGATGCTTTTTATGCAGATGTCTTCCAAGTAAAAAAAAAAAATATATATATATATATATATATACATATATATATATATATATATGTAGGTATATATATATATATATATATATATATCCAGACACCTTTTTCAGGCATGACCTGAGAACAGTAGAGTACCGGTGAAGACAGTGCTATAAGATGCAAGTATATAAAATACATGATAAATAATTAAAGTGACAAGGTCCAAGCTTAAACAACAAAATATATATAGTAGGTCTTAAAAACTGAATTGTGCTTTGTGTCTAAATATTATTTTCACATTTTTCTCTGTGGGCTGAGGAGCTGTAAGCTTCATTTTGTCTGCATTGACTTTACCCCAACCCAGTGGATATAAAAAAGTATTGTTGGCAGGTATAACATTTGATAAGTCAAAAATGGAAAAGAGATGTATTTATTTAATTGCATAACTAAAGATCATCAGTAGTAATCTTATGTCTGCACGAAGAAAGATAAGCAATATAAAGTATGAAAGAGTAATTTAACATTAAGAAGGACATGAATGTACAACCTATACAAGTTTGAAGGATTATTTGGGATATTAATTTCATAGGTTAAACAGTAGATCCTATGGTAAATTTAAAAGCTTATAATAAGAAAAGTGAAAATAACTGCATCTGTTTTAACTATTTTATGAAGTACTTTATTAATATGACGTAATGAATGTATTTACTTGTACAATGCAAATTATCATATGTACTATATGCAAATGTAATTGTTGATTGTTTCCTCTTTATGAAATTAATACAGAAGTTTAAAAATAAAGGATTGTTTTTATTTTCAGTGATTTTTCTCTTGCCACTCAATGTGGCAGATTTGGGTCAAGTCTTACAGAAATGAAAGCAAAGAGATATGCCGTTAATTATTATTATTATTATTAGAAAAGTGGGGAGTCCCTTTATCAACCGGAATTCGGTTGATGTCAGATGTCATAATTACTGGGTGTGATGTTGCCCCCTGTTATTACAGCATTTTGTTAGATGACTATAGCGCTGTTTGTGATCAGCTGGCATCTGACAGTGCGAGCTTCACTCGAGTGCTGTCAGACATGAGATATTCAGCAGGAAACTTTAAACCCTGTGGGTCACTGTCTTTAAAACATGAATATCAGTCAGAGGTAAAGGAAGAACTGTTTAAAATTGATTCTCAGTGTTATTTGTTATTTTTGAGCTAAATTTTTTTGTTTACTGACCAAGTGACATTTCCTAGCATTCTGAACTTGAGCTTGACAGGCGCCTGTCAGCGCTTCTCTTCGAGGACATCTAGTGATTTCCTTCCAGTGCAAAAATTTAAATAGCATCTGGACCGTTTTAAGTAATGAAGTAAGCCACAGCCTACGAGTTATTTTTCTTTTACTGTAGGCTGTTTGATGGAAAAAATGATTCAGTGACTTATCTATTGTAACACTGTTACATTTATTCTAATTGCAATAGAAAGAATGCTTTTGATTGAAAACAATACAACTTCTTGTACTTAAAGTGGGACCAGTTATTATAAAAAAATAATGCTCATACAGTCAGTGTGTGATGACCTCATACACCTCCTGAGCTTCACTGTTGAGGTTTATGGCTCATCATCACACACCTTGGGAGAGTAAAAAAAAAAAACATAACACACACACACACACCTGAGCATTATTCTAGCAACCATCAAACGTATTATAGTTGTGGCATGAAAACCAAAAAGCAATGCACCAGGGCACAGTTATAGCTAAATAAGCTGTGAAATTTAAAGTGCATTTATTTAAAGAAAGGAGTATCCCAGTGGTTCAAATCAACATGATTTTTCACCAGGGAGACAATCATGCAGGTTTAAAGCACTGTGGTACTCTTTCCTATCTTTTCATCTGAGGCCTTCAATAAATACACTTTAGATTTTAACAGTTTAATCAACCACTGTCTGTGTCTCAGCCCACTGCCTTGTGGTTTCCGAGAAACTTTGACTTACAGCAGTTGCTGCTTTCTCCTTCGATAGTGCATGTCTTGCCTTTGTCAGTTACTGTTGTGGCACTATATCAGTGGGTGAATGTAAGTACTGACTGACCCAGATAACAAAGATTGACAGCTCTATGTCTCACATCCCCTTTATACAATGGTTCTGTGTTACATCATCAGTTTCTGTCTTTGTGAGCATCCTCAGTGCAGTATGCGGGGCTGCGTAATTCCGGGGATGAGCAGAACCTGATTAAGCATAAAAATACCCCCCTCCCTGAACCTGGCCAGTTCAAAAAATTTTGAACTGAAAAAACCTTAATAATAAAAAAAAAAGGAAACTGTTTCAGTTGTGTGTAATGCATATGCCTAATATTCAGATAGTAGCCATCTGGCACCTTGAAATCGTTACTGGCAACCCAAAACTGTAGTTGGAGTAGCCAAAGGATCACCATAGTTAAAATGATTTGATGTGTACTAAGGCCAACAGAATGCTACGTTTGAGCCACCAGATTTTTACCATGTTGTCAGTTTTTAAACATAGCATATGATGCTAAATGTTGTTAACCTTCTGCTATCCATACTTGCTTGAATTGCTGTAAGACCTCTAGTAAGTTCAGTATTAGTTCAGACAACAGGATACTGCTTCTGAGCATACCCCTCAAGCTGTTGTCACCGAAATGAGGACAAGTACACTTAAAATAAGGATGATGAGGGACATTGACCCACATAATGAAGGACATATCCCTAAAACATGGAGTGCAAGCTCAGATCTCTGTGTAAACCGTTATGTTTACTTGTATAGAGTTTCTTTTTGAATTATCATCTTAGAATATTATGAATGTCTTCTTTAAAGTCTGAATGTACAACACATTCTCTTTTTGGGAAGCATCTTTATCATGACGGACAGAACAATTGTGAGGTGTAAAATGAGGGACATCCCTCATAATCGGGGAAAGTTGAGTGGTATTCTCCTGAGAGGAGGAGGGTCATCTGTTTTATCGCCCCAAGTGCAGATTAAAAAAAAAGTGTTTGATTATCTGTTTTTATAAAATGAAAGCTCTTGACAGCCTTCTGGGTTCTAAGCTGGATGCCTAAGGGCCTTTTCTCTGATATGGGTTAAAATGTGGCTTTGAAGTTTCGAGCTGCACCCGATAGGCTGAATTATCTCTTGACAGTGACCTCTGAGGTTATGGAGTTGTAGTGTCATGTAACTCAAGTTTGTTCTCAGTCTTCAGCTCTTCATGCAGTAAGGTATGTAAATTTGCTGGGCTATCCTTTCTAACCCCCATGCAGAGCTTATTTTTTTTAGTTTCTGCTACAGTTGTCTTAAAAACAATTAACAAGCAAAGTTTTATTTAAGGTGAGTTTTTCTTTGCATTTGAGTTGTGTTGTAAATAAAACTTTCAAATGCACTGAAATTCCTTGTATAGTTGGGTAACAAAAAAGGTTTGTAATTAGGTGGTCTTTCTTATTTAAAGTATGTCTAAGTTTCCAGTTTCTAATGAATGTGAAGTGTATAATTTTTTTCATTAAAAATTACTTGGATCTTCACATAGTGCCATCCCTAGCAGTGTAAAGTTTGGTTTCAGGAGCTTTGTTCAAAAGCAGGTGGACTTGCGGGAAATACGGTGCTTGAGATTATAAAACTGGTTAGCCCCTGTCAGTGTGGGAATCCAGAGCCAGTGATCATATTACCCTAGAGTGCTTTGAAGTTGGTCTTGTCTCCAAGTTTTGTCTTGAAAGCCAGGAAATGTGGGAGATGAGAAACTTTAAGGGAACTCTATATTTACCTGTAGAATCCTTGTTGACTTTGTTTCCCAATAAAGTAGTTGGGCAGAAGGGAGTGTCTCCTGTATGGGGTAATTAATCTCATATGAGACCACCTACTTGTACATATTAGGGGTAGATGGCCTTATAAACATAATGCAGTTCACTTTTACTAGAAGCTGCACTCAATTTTTTTTATTTTTTATTTATTGAAATTTCGGATAACACCTTTGAGAACAAGCTCATTTCATAGGTTCCACATCAGATGAACAATACATATTGGGAAAGCATGAGACAGAGAACAAACAAAACAAAGGATTATACAAGACATTACAAGAGTGTATAGCTAGTGAAGTTCCAGTACATGTGGCATTGTACAATGTATGCCATGGTGCATATTTGATTAAAACCTGGAATTCAAAGGGTCATATTAGAGGGGGTGGGGTCTTAAGAAATGACCCTTTACAGGAAAATGAGAACAGACTCGGCCTAATATCTAATAATCAACGAGGTAAGGGATGGCATAAGCCCAGGGGCCTCATCAGAGGTGAGAAGGTATGGGACAAAGCATTTTAAAGTGAGCAAGGGAGCTCAGGAGATATAATGGGGGGAGGGGGGATAGGGGAAAGCCACAGAGGGTTGAGGGGAAAGAGCGGAAGGGATCAAGAGGAAATGTGAAGGAGAATGATTAGCAGCTTAGACCAGTTATTTACATGCTGAGAACAGTTATTCATAAGGTCAGGATAGCATAAGGTTAGAATAAGTGCTGGTTACAAGAAGCAAGGTTATTGGAAGCAGTCACAACTAGCATCAGCAACTAGCTGACTAGGACATAGACAGGATGGAGGCAGTTCAGAGGAGGGCAACTAAAATGGTGCAGGGTCTGCAAGAGTAGCCATACGAGGAGAGACTAAAGGAGCTTAATATGTATACCCTTGAGGAAAGAAGGGAGAGGGGGGACATGATAGAAACATTTAAGTACCTCAGTGGAATCAACAAAGTCTAAGAGGGTAGCATCTTTCAGAAAAAGAGATGTTGAAGAACAAGGGGACACAATCTGAAGATAGAGGGGGGACGGCTCAGGGGCAAAGTGAAGAAGTATTTTTTCACAGAGAGGGTGGTGGGCTTGGAACAGCCTTCCTGAGGAGGTTGTGGGGTCTAAAACTGGGGGAGAATTCAAGAATGCATGGGACAAACATGAGGCAATTTTTGGGGGGGGGGTAGGAAGAAATAGGCTGTTGGTTAAATAGGATCTGCAGCTTATCCTCTAGGTAGGGAAATGGGCAGACTAGGTGGGCCAAGCGGTCCTTATCTGACATCAAAGTCTATGTTTCTGTGTTAAGTTTAACCTTGAAGGAGCCCAAGGTGGATGCTTAAGTGATGTCATGGTGCAGCGAGTTCATCCATAGCGGGGCACGGTAGGCAAAGGACCTTTGTCCCAGACAAGTGCGACAGCGGGGTATATTAAAAATCTGTCTAGTTGTGCTGTTTTATTGCTCAACAATTTTTAAAACTATCGCAAAACCAAAAACACTTCCAGTTTTCTAAGTTTATCATTGAAATCTGACAGTGTCCCTTTAAAATCCACTGTATTATGTAGTGTGTGCTGCAGAATTTTATTCAAGCTTCATATTTCTAGCCATGCTGTAGGGAAGGTACATGTAGGGGTCCTGGACGCATCCATTAGAAACATAGAAACATAGACTTTGACGGCAGATAAGGACCGCTTGGCCCATCTAGTCTGCCCATTTCCCTACCTACAGGATAGGCCGCAGATCCTAGATAACCAACAGCCTATTTCTTCCTACCCCCCCCCCACAAGAATTGCCTAATGTCTGTCCCATGCATTCTTGAATTCTCCCACAGTTTTAGACCCCACAACCCTCCTCAGGAAGGCTGTTCCATGCACTACTACCCTCTCTGTGAAATAATACTTCCTCACATTGCCCCTGAACCGCCTTCTATCTTTAAATTGTGTCCCCTTGTTCCTGCATATCTCTTTTTCTGAAAGATGTTACCCTCTTGGACTTTGTTGATTCCACTGAGGTACTTAAAAGTTTCTATCATGTTCCCCTCTCCCTTCTTTCCTCAAGGGGTATACATATTAAGCTCCTTTAGTCTCTCCTCATACGGCTTCTCTTGCAGACCCTGCGCCATTTTAGTTGCCCTCCTCTGGACTGCCTCTATCCTGTCTATGTCCTTGCAGAGATGGGGTCTCCAGAACTGGACGCAGTATTCCAGATGGGGTCTCACCAACTGTCTGTACAGAGGAATAACAACTTCCTGTTTTCTGCTGCTGATGCCTCTCCCTATGCATCTGAGTATACCCCCAGCCCTCCCTACTGCCTTCTCACTTTGCATTTGAATATGTTTATTTACTTTATAATTAAATTCTTGCCACTAATGTGTGCACATTTTCTGGTGGTAAACAATGGCAGCAAAGTCTTTATTTTTAGGAAAGAATCCGTACCCCACTAAAAACGAGATGTATATCAGCTAGATTATCAAGGATAAATACATTGTAAAATAAAATTAAAAAGCTTGGTGATAACACAAGTAAGCTTCACACTTGGTGATGGTAGTTCAGCAAAAACGAACATCAGGGTTTGGGTCACTATAGGATTTACTCACACCTTGCGTGGTGTGGCACCAGGAAAAGTTGAGTGCTTTAAATCACATGAGAAGTGGGTAGATCCGTTCCACATCATACACTTCTTAGAGTGCCTTATTGGATTAAAAAGAGAATCCAGGATTTAAAAAAAAAATACATTCTATAAGACAGCAAAAGAGAAATGTATCATTTTATTAACAGAAAATCCACTGATCATAATGTAAGAACAGTGCAAGATTCCTGCCTGTGAGTGTAGGGCTGGGCTTAGGCTCTGCATCACCCCTAAGCAAATGTTCTGTCCCCCCCGGTATATACTAGCCATTACAAGTTAAAAATTGAATTTGAATATTTGGCAATTTTAAGGTTTCAGTTAGTAACAGCAGCACTGCCGGCACTGCTCAGTCTGGATCCTAGACCAGTTGGATTGACCAGCTGGATGCTGCTCTCTCTGTTCCGCCTACACCTCTCTAAATTGGGGTCTCACTGTCTTCCTGGTTGCAGTGGTCTGGAGGAACCACCAGGACACAGACAAGCTAGTTTCTATTGTTGCCTCAGGGCTCAGGCAGCTGCTCTGGTTGACCAAGGTGTGCCTGTTCCATGACCCTTTTGCTCTCCTGAACAGATAGTCTGGTTAATGGACAGTGCGGTGGGCTGGTTGACTTGTGCTCTGATCACAGAAGGGCATCATGGTGGACAAGAGGAGCAGGATGTGGGTATACCATTGCCGCAGTGACTCTGGCACAGCGAAGACCACACCAGTGACAGGAAACGAGCAAAACCTGCCCGTCGCTGTGGTGGACTGTGTGCTGATCAGGACTGCCTCGCTGGGTGTGTGCCCCCCCCAGGTCCAACTCTGACTGGAAGTTAGAATCCTAGACCAGGGGGTGTGGAGGCGGAGCCCCCACAAGGGGGGGGTTCGGGGGTGCTGCCCCCCGATCGTGCGTGTTGACATCCCTGTGGCTACAATGCCAATGGTCACCATTGCAGCCGTCGCTGTAGGGGATGTCGGCGCTAACGCTGTCGAAGTGCTATAGGTAAACCGAGGATGTGTTCACTGTGCCTAGTGACAAAGGGAAATTCCAGACTATAGTGTAAAGGGGCGACACCTCCTTAATAATCGAATCTGAGGAAGACATGCAAAAGTAATACATATTCATTATGCATATATGTCAAGACTGGGGTAGCATAAGTAAAAAAAATAGGCAGTGGGATTTAGTGGATGATATAATGATTAATGCTGAACAAAGAGAGAGGGAGAGAGAGCAAAAAAAGGAGCAACTGATTAGGTGAAGCACAGACAGTCTGACTTTGTGGACTCTCACAAATGATGCCATAGGCAGCTGCCTTTCTGACCTGATCATATGGCCTACCCTACATAAGTCCCACTGAGCTCTGTGAATTCTAATCCTCATCAGATGATCAGAATGCAGGGTGGACAGTAGCCATTTCTTAGAAAACTACAAACTTGCTAGTGACAAAGTTAGTACATTTCAACCTTTGTGGTAGCATAGTTAGTAAACTTCCCACTCGGTGTAGTACAGCTAGTATACTTCAAATGCAGTAGCAGCAGAGTTAGTAAACTTAAACTGGGTGGTCTTGTAAACTGTGAATATGATGGCAACAGTAAACTTCAAATTTGGTAGTAGCACTGCTAATAAATTTCAAACTCATGATGGCACAGTTAGTAGACTTCAAATTCAGTGATAGCGCAGCTAGTAAACTTCAAATTTGGTGGTAGCAGAGCTATTACATGTCAAACATGGTAGGAGCGCAGTAAGTAAATTTCAAACTCTGCCCAGTGATAGCACAGTTATTAAAGTTATATAGAAGCACAACTAGTAAACTTGAAATTCGGTGGCAGTATGGTTAGTAGACTTCAAACTCATTGGAAGCACAGCTAGTAAACTTCAAACTCTGTGGTAGTAGGGCTAGTGCATTTAACACTTGGTGACAGCACAGCTAGTACACTTCACACTCGATGGTAGCATAGTTAGATTTCAAAGCAGTGGCAGTACAATTAGTAGACTTCAAATGTGACAGAAGCACAGTCAGTAAACTTCAAATTTGGTGGTAATGCAGTTAGACATTCTAAACTTGATGGTTGCACAGATAACAGGGATTTTACTGACTTACAAACAGCCGGGGGAAGAACACTGATTATACTAGTTGTTTTACAGAATAACTTGGATATGAAAAGAGCTGTAAAGGCACTGTAGTGTTCATGTTCCTGCTTCCCAGTACAGTAAAGAACATTTACAGCTGGAGAGGGAAATCTTGTAACAACATTCCCATTGGTTTTTTTTTTTTTTTTTGACCTCTTGTTAATTTTTGGTGTACTTTGTTTCCAAGAAGCACGTTCATTTCACATTCGGTGGGCCAGCAATACCTTGTAACTGCCCTTATGAGATGAATGATCGACTTGATACACAGTCACTAAGGACTGTTCCTAAGTGGCCGTAGTGTCTGTCACAAACCCACTCAGCAGGTCAGGCCCTCTACTCCCAAAGTGCCAACCTCTGAGCACAGTCTTGTGAACAGTTTAACAGAACAAGGTACCCCTCTTGTCTGTTTTGTGAGTTTGGATCAACCTTTGGTCTCATGTCTTGGAGGGATTCAAACTGTGAACCTCTCGTTAGCATACCCAATGCACAGGCTCAGATATATCTGTCCTCGGGGGGCCAGATATCTTTGTCTATGGGCACCTAACCAGGTATACAGAGATGAACCCTTAAAACTTTAATAAAGACCTCAGATTTAAAATGCTTCTCTTTCCAGTTTGGTACCACCATTCAAGCTATGCCTAGTGTCTGTTATAACCATATATACTCTTCTTTTAAGTGAAGGAAAAATCAAAGACAGACCAAGTATGCTCTAAAAAGAGTTTTACCAAAAATAGATAAAAATATGTCAAACACAAAATACAGAACTGTTATATCACAAGACATACAAATATTATAAAAGAACAAGGTTTAAACAGTGCAATTCCTACTATAGTACTTAGTTTCTAAATACCTGTTTAATGTGCTCACAGATGTGTCCGTGTCAGAGTCTAGATAAAAGTGTCTAAGTAAAACAGAATATTCCTTAAGCAAACTGTATTTGCTAACCCCTTTTTGGGTGAGGTCATCTAGCTCCTCCTCTGTCAGAATATGTAAAAAAATATATATATTTAATAAAAAAAAAAACAGGATGTCTTTTTCAAGAATTAAATACTGCAGTCCTCAGCATGACTCATTTTCTTCGAATGGCACTTCTTTGATCTCATAATAAGCTTCTCGCTTCCACGACATGAAAGCATCTTTATGATTTCACACTCCTGTGTAATAACCTGGGTTTTCCCTCCTATGTCATAAAATGGATATGCTCAACTCAAGCCTCTTCCACCCAGTAATTAGCTTCAGGCCTTCCACGTAACATATTGTATCTAAAACCAGGGTGTGTGTGATCTCACATGTTGTTTTAGCATTTTCTCATGGCTTTCATCTTTCAGCTGAAACTTGGGGGGGGGGTGAGGTCACTCCTAGAGCACCAGATTTCTCAGCAGAGACAGTCAGTAATACATTTTATATCTAAAAAAATGATACAGCACTCAGAACTGGCTGTCCACATCACAATTCCTCCCCACCTAGACTGAGTTTGGGGGTTCTGTCCCCTACATGGGATGAGCTTCCCAAATCATTTCACTCCTCATAGACCCTAGATAGCCCATCTGAGTTCTGGTTTTTGGCTCCAGCCCTGTGTACGATTTTTAGATCATACCCTTGTAAAGCAAGACTCCATCTTAGCAGTCTGCCATTGTTTTCCCCATCAGCATCAGCCAAACCAGGGGGTTGTGGTCAATCTGCACTACATAAGGCTGCCCATACAAATATAGCTCTATAATTTCTTTAGGTCCCACACAATGGCAAGACACTCCTTTTCCACTGTGGAGTATGCTTGCTCCCTGGGAAGTAACTTCCTACTCAGGTACACTACTGGGTGATCTGTCCCTTGGCTGGATGTCTGACTCAGTACTGCCCCAATACCCACGTCAGAGGCGTCAGTCTGAACTATAAAGGTCTTGCTATAGTCAGGACTTGTCAAAACAGAAGCACTGCACAGTGCCTCCTTTAGTTTGGTAATGGCTTCCTCACAGGCTGGGCCCCAGGTAATTTTCCTTGGCATCCTTTTCTTTGTCAGGTCAGATAGGGGAGTAGCCAGGGCACTGTAATTGGGTACAAATTTCCTGTAGTACCCTGCTGTCCCTAGAAAGCTCCTAACCTGCTTCTGGGTTTCTGGTCTGGGCCATGCCTGGATCACCTCTATCTTTATTTGGTTAGGATGGAGCTGTCCCCAGCCTACCACATGCCTATGGTTTGCCACATCTCCCATGGTCACCTGGCACTTCTCGGCTTTGACAGTGAGCCCGGCTCTCTGTATCCTGTGCAGCACTTCCCTAAGATGGGATAGGTGTTCCTCCCAGTTGGTACTAAAGATGGCAGTGTCATCCGGGTATGCCACGGTGTACTCCTCAGTATGATTTAACACCTGGTTCACCAACTTTTGGAAAGTGGCTGGGGCATTCTTTATTGCGAAAGGCATTACTTTAAACTCGAATAAGCCTATCGGAGTGATGAAGGCTGACCTCTCCCTAGCTCTGTCTGTCAACTCTACCTGCCAATACACCTTTGTCAGGTCAGTGGTCGTAAGGTAGGTCACCCCTCCCAACTTGTCCAGGAGTTCATCCGTCCGGGGCATTGGGTGGGCGTCGGACTTTGTGACTGCATTCATTTCATGATAGTCCACACAGAAATGAGTAGAGCCATCTGGCTTAGGTACAAGGACTACAGGTGAGGCCCAGGGGCTGTGGGATCTCTGGATTACCCTAAATCCAGCATCTCCTCCACTTCCCTCCTAATGTCCTTTTGGACAGCCTCTGACAGCCGATATGCTGTCTGCCGTATGGGCGTCTGTGTCCCTGTCTCCACATTATGTGTTGCTAAGGGGGTTAGTCCAGACTTGGCACTAAACAATGGGGCAAAGTCTGCCAGAACCTCCCTTACTTTCTGGATCTGGTCTGGGGCCAGCTGGGGGACAATTTTACTGCCTTAACAGAGGACTCCCACTTGCTTTCCTCCAGCAAGTCCAGAAGGGGGTCTCCTTCATCCGTCCCCTCCCCATGACTACACACTGCAAACACCATGTCAGCCCTATTTGCATATGGCTTCATCATGTTGACATGGTACATCCTTTCTGTCTGTCTTCTGTCAGGTAATGCCACAATGTAGTTCATGTCATTTACCTTCCTAACCACTTTGTACGGTCCTGCCCACTCAGCTTGCAGTACCCAGTGTCTATATAAGAGTTTGAAGGGGGGAAATCCTGTAGACTCTTGGGGCACCTCCCTGTATGCAAACAACAGGTGGGGAAGGTGTTTCTCCCAGTCCCTCCCATGCTGTTCAGCAAATGCCCGGAGCATTGACTTTAGGGTACCATAAAATCCTTCCAGAAGTCCACTGGCTTGTGGGTGATAACGGTGTCATGCATCTCTGTACCACTCCACACTTCTCCCATAAATATTTCATCAGGTCCGACATGAAGGAACCCCCTTGATCAGTGATAACCTCCTGTGGAAACCCAACACGGGAGAAAATCCCAAGTAAGGCATCTGCCACTTTGTCTGTCCTCAGAGAGGATAGGGCGACTGCCTCTGGGTACCAGGTGGCGTAATCCACCACAGTCAGGATGAATTTCTTCCCTGAGGAGCTGGGGGTATTTAAAGGCCCCACAATATCCATTCCCACCCTCTGGAATGGCTCCTCCACTATGGGCAAGGGAATCAGGGCGACTTGGGTTTTCTTGCCCGCCTTCTCTATTTCTTGGCACCGGTGACAAGACCTGCAATACTCCTTCACCTACTGGGTGAAGTTAGGCCAGTAGAAATTCTGGGCTAACCGCTGCATTGTGGGTGCAATTCCCAGATGATCAGACAAGGGAATATCATGTGCAATTTTGAGCAACTGCTCACAATACCCCTGGGGAACGACAAGCTGCCTGCCTAGCATCCCTCCCTCTGTCTGCACTGCCTGAGTATACATAAGTCCATTTTCCCAATAACCCTTATGTTTGCCGTCACCTCCCTGTGCACTGTCCGAGTCTGCCCAAGCCCTCAGCTTCTCCAAACTAGAGTCACTTCTCTGAGCAGCTGCAAACCCCTCACACATTCCCAAGGCATGGGACAGGTCCCCTTCAGTCACTAAACCAGAGGCCCTAGCACTAGCGTCAGGGCCCTCAGGATCACTGTTAGTCCCAACCCTCTGACAGTGGGTCACCCCTCCCTCTTTGGAGTAATGTTCCATAGCTGTGTGGTCACTTGCTACCAGGGAAATTTCTACCCCCTTTTTATCAGTCTTCATATCAGGATACACAGGCTGGGGAACCAGCCTCCCAGTGGTTTCCACAATGGCCTCCGTGGGCTTCAGGAACTACAATTTTCCCTTGCCGCTTGGCTACGGGTAACTGCACATACCATCCCCTGTTGAAGATTGTTACCTAGGATCACATCCACTGCTAATGTTTTGGCTACAGCCACCTGTTGCACAGTTCCCCCTGTTTCACCCCAGTCTAAGAGAACACTAGTGAGGGGTAATGTTTTCTCTTCATCAGTGAACCCTTGGACAGTGACGAATTTATTGGATATAAGCTGACCAGGCTGTACCAGATCACCCTTTACTAACATCAGGGATGCTCCTGTGCCTCTTAACCCCTGCTTCTGTACACCATTCACCATGACTGGATGCATGTGTTCCCTCATGTTCACTGACATGCTTCCAGGGACACACAAACAACCCACTTCTTTTCTAGCACCTGGTTGTGTAGTATGGCTCGCCTTTTTGGGAAACTGTCTGGCAATATGCCCAGTTTCCTTACACAGCCAACATTCAGTTCTTCTCTCAGAGAAATCTTTCCTCTGAAACCTGGTGCTAACTGGTTTTGGTGGAGGCAGTGAGGGTTTTAGCTGCCCTGAAGGTGCACTTTTCCCTTTCTGTGCTGCCACGCTCGCCCCATTTGCTCTCAGAGCAGGTCTTCTCTTGGCATAGCGGTTCGAGAGTTCAGCAGCCTCTTGCACTGTTTTGAGATCTCGTTCCTCTAGCCAGGTTTTTAGCTCTGCTGGGCAACCCCAATGAAACTGTTCTAATAAAATCACATTTTCAATTTTATCAACAGAGTTTGCCTCAGTTCTTTCCAGCCAACGTTTTAAAAACTGACGTCGTTTGGTGGCTAGCTCCTCATAGCTCATATCAGGGCTTCTCCTGAGCTTATGAAATTTTGCTCTGTATGGTTCAGCAGTTAATTCAAACTTTTTTAACAGTGCCTCTTTTAGCTTGCTGTAATTATTGCTGTCCTCATTGTCCATTTGACCCAATGCATCCCGAGCTTTCCCAGTAAGTAGCGGGGATAGCTGGAAGCTCCAGGACTCTCTAGGAATTTTAGCCTGAATACAAACTTTTTCAAAAGAATTTAAAAAGGCATCCATGTCCTCCCCCTCTTTAAACTCGGCTATTAACTTGGAGTTCAATTTGTAACCCAGTCCTGTAGTCCCAGTTAAACCCAAGCCACTTACCTGCTCTGGTGCCATGGTCGGAGTCGTATCTTCTCCAGTTCATGTTGCCTCTGGCGCTCCTCTCTCTTCTCCTCTGCAGCTCGCTGGCACTCATGCTCCTCATGGTCTGCCTCCCTCTGTTCTTGCTCTGCCTCCAGTTCCATCCTGCGCAACTCAATTTGCAGTCTGAGTAGCTCTGGATTTAGGATACTGGTGACCATCCCCTGCTGCTGTGGCCCTTCACTAACAGTGGCCCTGCTGTCCTCCTCACTGGACCTGGACACAGCACTGGCTACTAGCCCTGTCACACTCGAGATCTGGTCCCTTTCAGTCACGGTCTGTGACTTGCTGCTCTGGGTATCTGCTACCATCAGGGCATCTATGAGGTTCTGCTTTTTGGCTGTCACCTCGAACAGGACTCCTCTGTCCCCACACAACTGCTTCAAGTAATCTACAGTGTGCCTGCTGTAGGCAGACACTGTCTTCTTCCCTGACTATGGCTACTCTGACTTGCACTTTAGGAAAAAAAAATAAAATGGGTAGGAACTTCACTGTACGCCAAGTGATATATAGTTCTGTTTCCTTTTAAAATAAAACTCTGCCTTTTTTTTTTCTTTGCAAGAGAGCTTACGGTCTCAGATGACACAGAACAATACAAGCTTGTAATACCAAAATTATGCCACTGCTACCGACCAATCTGTTACAAACCCACTCAGCAGGTCAGGCCCTATACTCCCAAAGTGCCAACGTCTGAGTGCAGTCTTGTGAACAGTTTAACAGAACAAGGTAACCCTCTTTTCTGTTTTGTGAGTTTGGATCAATCTTTGGTCTTAAGTCTTGGAGGGATTCAAACTGTGAAACTCTTGCTAGCGTACCCAATGCACAGGCTCAGATATATCTCTCTTTGGGGGGCCAAATATCTTTGCCGATGGGCACCTAATTAGGTATACAGAGATGAACCCTTAAAACTTTAATAAAGACCTCAGATTTAAAATACTTCTCTTACCAGTTTGGTACCACCATTCAAGCTATGCCTAGTGTCTGCTATAACCATATACAGTATACTCTTCTTGCAAGTGAAGGAAAAATTTAAAGACAGACCAAGTATGCTCTAAAAAGAATTTTTACTAAAAATAGATAAAAATATGTCAAACACAAAATACAGAACTGTTATATCACAAGACATACAAATCTTATAAAAGAACAAGGTTTAAACAGTGCAATTCCTACTACAGTACCTAGTCTCTAAATACCTGCTGAAAATGCTCACAGATGTGTCCGTGTCAGAGTCTAGATAAAAGTGTCTAAGTAAAATAGAATATTCCTTAAGCAGACTGTATTTGCCAGCCCCTTTTTGGGTGAGGTCATCTAGCTCCTCCTCTGTCAGAATATATATAAAAAATATATATGTAATAAAAAAACAGGATGTCTTTTTCAAGAATTAAATTCTGCAATCCTCAGCATGACTCAATTTCTTCAAATGACACTTCTTTGATCTCATAAAAAGCTTCCCCCTTCCATGACATGAAAGCATCTTTATGATTTCGCACTCCTGTGTAATAACCTGGGTTTTCCCACCAATGTCATAAAATGGATATGCTCAACTCAAGCTTCTTCCACTCTGTAATTAGCTTCAGGCCTTCCACGTAACATCTTGTATCTAAAACCAGGGTGTGTGTGATCTCACATGCTGTTTTAGCATTTCTCATATTTCATCTTTCAGCTGAAACTTGGGGGGGGGGGTGAGGTCACTCCTAGAGCACCAGATTTCTCAGCAGAGACAGTCAGTAATACATTTTATATTAAAAAAAATGATACAGCACTCAGAATTGGCTGTCCACGTCATAGTGTCCACTGAGCAACAGCTGTGGCTTTGCAGGCTAAAGGCTTTCCTCTTATGGTTCATAACCACACTATACCATGCTTGAAAGAAAGTTGTGAAGCAAACAACCTGCTATGATTTCTAAGACAGTGGAGCAACCTGGCATACCAACTAAACGACTCCAATGCTAGGTCAAGTTGAAAAGTCACTTACTTTATTGTTAAAAATGCTGACAAGACATAGTAGCACCCTCTCACATGCTAGTGTTTCTGTAGCATTTCACGCTTTTCAAGGTGGGGGCCTGCCTTGAAAAAGCGTGAGTCTCGTGAAATGTTGCATGTGAGGGGATGTTGCAATGTCGTCGCTTTTAATCAATAAAATAAGCAAATTTTTAACTTGACCTAACATTGGAGGTAATTTTTGTTGGTATGCCAGGTTGCTCCACTTTCTTGGAAATCATGTATTGATATTCACCGAGGCACTGGCAGTTTCTTGGGAAGCCAGCTTGTTCTACACTTCAAACTGCTATGATATTTACAAAGCATGGTGACCCTTATAAACTCAGTCCCAGAGTGCTGCAGCAACCCCTACCTGCTGATCTGTTACAGGTAGTGGTAGTAGTAGAGCTTCATTTCATTTGTAGCCTACCAAATATGCTGAGCGTGTCACAGACAGTTGCAGTTTATAGAAACAGTAGAAGGACAAGAGAAACAGAAGCTTCTATAACAAACTAGAGATGTAGCAACAACAAAGATCAAAAGGTAGGTCAGAAAATTTGAAAAGATAAACTAGACCTATAGCACAATTAATAGGGGGGACAAATATAGGTCAGAATACGCCTGTCTCTGCATGTATTTCCACAGCCTAAATGTACAGAAGTTGACTAAAAGGGCACAACGGACCTCCCATGGTGGAGCATTCCACAGAACAGGAACTGCTACTAAGGATTCCTTATCTCCTACAGATCTGTTAGGATACTCCGGTCCTCCCAGTAGGGAGTGTTGCAAGTCTGTGGCTGAGTGCTGAGGAGTTGGTGGGGAATGGGGATTTTGTGGGACCCTCAGATAGCACTACACAGGGGAACAGGGCTAGGAAATAGGGTTCCCCTAGATGCCAAGGAGTGCTTTGAACGTGGGAGGTAGGGGACCACAAAATCACTGAGGAGATTCCCCAGACAGGATCAGTAATGCAGTAATGGAATTTTGCATTAGCCCAAAAGGGGGTTTTCAGGAATTGGGGGGGGCTGTACCTTCTGGTGGCGCCACCAGTCTTCACAGACTCATAACATGATTCAGCTAGCTTTATGACAGTGGAAGTTGATAACCAGCTTGCATGCACTAACATTTGATTGCTCCATTTGCATTTTGACTAGCCCGGAGTTGGGATGCTTACTTTCTGTGATTAAGAAGCAAGTTTGTGTATAGTCCCAAAGGGTGGTGGAGCAATTGGTCAGCTGTTTGCATCCTGTTTTGCACCACTGTCCTTTGAGTCTGAGAGTGGGACCCCTGGTTAAAACAAATACCGTAGACAAGTTAATCCCCCTTCTCAGTTAAGATTAATTTTATTCCTTTGTTGATAGACAGTAGCTCATAGGAGCCCCTGTAGTTTGAAATGTTTAGTCAAGCTTGCTTGGACGAGAGTCCCAACAGAAAAATGATGCAAATCTCACTATTTTAATTGTTTTCTTACATCTGATCTTTGATTAAAGCAGTATTCTATAGAGCAAAATGTACAGGGAAAATGAGAAACCTCTTGACTTGTCTGTGAAAGGAAACTGCCCCCTAATAATCACGTTAGTTACCACGTTTGTGCTGCTGACTTTAGAAAATGCTTTTGCTTCTGCAGAAGGGGTAAGTGGACTGTGGTACCTTTAAAGTGGATAGAAAACAATTTTAAATATCTTTGGGAGCAGCAGTTCATTTTAAATATATATACTACTTTATTAATTGCATTTTAATGTATTTGTAAAAGATTTTCTACTTGTACAATGTACAATAATTGCGTTGTATGTACTATAAAACAAGCAGGCTTTCACCATTATTTTTCAAACTACTAGTAAAAAGAGTTCAAGAAAGTGTTATTGTGCTTCTAGAAGTCCCATCTACAAACAAGCCCAGGGTATTTTAATGAGAAAAACTGTAGATTTATTTCTGCCTTTTTCAAAAGAACAAAACACTCCATTTTGTCCCTGACAAAAAGTTGATCCTCAGAATGTGCCTGTTCTTATTTTATTTTTTTACTTTGACTCTGTTTTGCATGAATACTTACCAGATTATCATGTCAGAGGAGGTCAGCATGGAGTTTTTACAGTATATCAATAACCCCCAGAACAAATGACATAAGTAGTTTTTGTTATAACTAACAGAATAAAGCCTGTGAAGAAAACAAATTGTAAAATGTCACTTGCTACTTCAGAAAATGAGAGAATATACATATTGTTTTCTGGCCTTGATAACAAGTTGCACCTTTACATGTTTGCAATGCTCATCTTTGTAATTTTTCAATTAAGTAGGAGCAGGGTGTGAATCTCCTTGAAGGAATGCCACTAGTCTTCTGCATACTTGAAAGCCCAGCTATTCAGGGAATTCTCATTTCCCTGTTTTTGTCAAAAGATAATGAAAAGCTTATGGTGGCATAACTACAGAATCAGCTTCATCAGTTTATGCACCAGTATAGGGAACTACATATTAACACACTCGTAACCAAAATGTTATGATTCAAAGTGTGTTGATGGATTTTGACATTTATCAAACTGTACTGACAGGAAAAAAGCATTTTGACATGGTTCCAAGCTCTATTGATATTTAAAAACACTATCAATCTTTTAAATATGTTTATAAAATGGCAAGAAAAAATCTGGAAATCTCACTGGACAAGAGACATCAACTGACTGTACATTAAATATCTATACACGCACAGTCATCCTGGTCCTAAACCACATCACACAATGAGCAAATTAATCCTCCTACAACCAAAACTATCTTCTATCAGTCCCCCTGCAACCAGAACTGATTTTCCATCACAAACATGGCTGCTACCTTTACACTGTAAAAACCTTCAACTGGGCCCTAAAAATAAAGCTACCTTAAATAAAAAATAAAACAAATGAATTAAATGTTGTTTACCTGATCATCACACTCTTCTTACACACACAACAAATCAGAAACATTAAGTATTGTTTATAGTTCTTATTACAACTGTTTCTTTACTGACAGTGAAAAATCCCCCTTCTATCTTTACCTGCTCATCAGGGAAATCTCTTCTGCTTGCCCTGACACTGAGATAATTGAGCCTCAGGCTGTAAAACAGGCCTTTGTTGTCTTTGTGTACAGTATGTTGGGAGAGTAACATTCTACCAGTGGAACTGAGCAGAATTTTGAATCCCTGTATTCCATGGTAAACATTTCATGATAAACATTCAGGCCCAGATAGTCAGACTGCGCCAGGCTGTGGCGCAAGCCTGGGCACAGCGCAACTTGGCTGCGCAGGGGCACTGACTGGGTGATATTCAATGGAGCTGTGCCATAGCACAACATCGTTGAATATCGCACCCTGGCTACCCGCAGTGCACATGGTGTAGTGGCACTGCACCAGCGCAAGTGGCCAGAGTGGAGCAGGGGGATGCGCTAGCGCAAGTTCTGTTGTGCTATGCGCAACAACCGTGATATTCAAAAGTGCACATGCAAATGGGGCCATAATGTATGCAAGGCACAAATGGGGCCATTTGCATGTCATTATGGCCCCATTTGCATGCAGGTGCGCTGATCCCCATTGACTTGCACCTGGCGCCCTGCCGAACCGGCAGCCATCGTGGACGATGCCCCTGCCAGCGCGCAATGTGCCCTCTGCCTTGATTGCGGGCATATGTAGACTTAAATAATCGTCCCATATCCCTGGTGGTCCAGTGGACCACTTGCAGCCTGATCGCGGGCATATGTTAAATTACAAACGTCCAGTATCCCTGGTGGTCCAGCGGACCGCTCCCAACCCGATCGTGGGCATATGTTAAATTACAAACATACAATATCCCTGGTGGTCCAGTAGACCGCTCGCAGCCCGATTGCAGGCATATGTTAAATTACAAACGTCCAATATCCCTGGTGGTCCAGTGGACCGCTCGCAACCCAATCACGGGCATATGTTAAATTACAAACATCCAATATCCCTGGTGGTCCAGTGGACCGCTCGCAGCCCAGTTGCGGGCTTCAGTATGACATTATATTGTCCTATATCCCTGGTGGTCCAGTATACTGCTCGAAGCCTGATCGCGGGCTTCAGTATGACATTATACTGTACTATATCCCTGGTAGTTCAGTGGACCGCTAGCAGCCCGATCATGGACTTCAGTATGAAAATAATATGTCCAATATCCCTGGTGGTCCAGCGGTACCCCTTCCCCGCTCCTCCCCCCGGTCAGCGGCAGGCAGCAGCACCCAACCCGCCTGCTGCCGTGCCGCCCACTGCCTGACACCATACGGTAGGGCTGTATGCCTATTGGTCTACAGCATGAGCCAATGGGCATGCAGCCCGTACTGTACTACACTGTCCAGATCTGTGCTGCACACCCATTGGCTCACGCTGTGGACCAATAGGAATACAGCCCTACCATACAGTGTCAGTCGGCGGACAGCAGGGCATCAGGCGGGTGGGGTGCTGCCGTCGCCACTGATCGGGGGGGCGGGGCGGTGTGACTCAGTGGGTGGGTGTGGATGGGGGTACCGCTGGACCACCAGGAATATTGGAAGTGTTATTTTCATACTGAAGCCCGTGATCGGGCTGCGAGCGGTCCACTAGACCACCAGGGATATAGGACAGTATCATTTCATACTGAAGCCCCCAATCGGGCTGCGAGCAGTCCACTGGATCACCAGGGATATTGGACGTTTCTAATTTAACATATGCCTGCGATCGGCCTGCAAGCGGTCCACTGGACTACCAGGGATATTGGACGTTTGTAATTTAACATATGCCCGCAATCAGGCTGCAAGCAGTCCACTGGACCACCAGGGATATGGGACTGCTTTTCTATCAACAGATGCCCGCTATCGGGCATGGGGCACCGCCACAAAGGTGCAGCCGGAGCTCAGGTGGCCACCCATACGTGGCAGCTGCCGTGTTGTGCCTTGCAATACGCCGACTCACCTGTCAGGTGGCCAGCTGTTCCTTTTTTTTTTTTTGGCTCACCTGTGTATTGCAGCACAAGTAGGGGTGCGCATGCATGGACTTGGCACATCCAGGCTGAATACTGGGATGTGGTGTCGATGGTACCGCCCCCGCCCGCTACATTACTTATGTGCTCAGGGTGAAACGGATTTGTGCCAAGCACAACTCCTCGCTTGAATATTGCACATCACACATCAGTGGGTTAAGATGGTGTAACAGTGTTGCGCCATGCGCAACCCTTCTGAATATCCAGGCCTCTATGTCTTGAATGCTGGCCAAAACAGAAAAAAAAAAAAAACAGGATGAAGAAAATAGGCAGTATAGCAATACTTTATAAACAAAGAGACAAGGTGGGAATACACAGTTACATCGGTAGAGGCAGATCTAAATTGTGCAACTACATTGCTGATGTTTATGAAAGCACGTACATTTTAATCATATATAGGTGTTTTCAGGTGAAATCTACCCTTCCCCAACCACCAAAAAAAGGCAACTTGGCAGGTTTAAATTTTTTTTTCTTACTAACCTTTCACCTCAATCCTATAGCAGTTTTCTTTTTACTAGACCACAACACATAAATAAAAACAAAAATAAAGAGGTTACCATCAGTGAAAGTATATAACTACAGTGTAATGAAAATTAAGTTTTAAACACTACTTATGTTTTAGAAGTTTACAGATGTTACAGTGCATTTATATGATAATTTATATGTTACAGAGAAAATATTTATTTTCAACCAACCCTACTAATACTTTTACTGCAAAGTACTGTACTAGTTAACGTATTGCTGAGATATGCTATTTTATTCATTAATACTGACTACTTTTTTCAAATTTTAAATGTTGTAGAGGTAATGTATTGTACACTCTTTTGAAAATGGTAAATAAGTTTTAATCCCTAGCAGAGTAAATCAAACTAATTCTTTTATAATAGTGGCCCATTTTATAAGTGTGATAAGCCACTCCATGGTGTACATTAACGGATTTTAATGCACTTCCCAGGGGCATAAGGACACTTAGCCTTTGGCCTAGTGCCTTAGCACGCCCCTGGGACATGCGTTAAAATCCTTTAATGCACACCCTGTTGTAGCTTATTACTTACTTAAAAATGTATTAAAGGACAACTAAGCAAGCTATTTTAAAACAAGCATTTGTCAATGCCGAATGTTGGCTTGCTGGCGTTGGCATTGGTAGTGCAGGAGTTAGAGAGATGCATAATAGGAATGGCAGTGAAGTATTGAACTGATGCCAACCCACCTCCATGCTGCAGAGACTGACAGGCATTGGGGTATCCCTTTGGGTGTTGGCCATAGTGCTCATGCCACTTCACCTCTCCTTATCCTGCAGACACTGACAAGTGTCGTGGTGTGCATTGGGGTCTTCGGGCTTTACGCTCACCCCATTCCATAAGGAAATACACTGAGATGGGTGCAGTATAGGACAGTGGGGTGAACTTTGGAGCCAAAGCATCCAGGGCACACCTTGATGATTGTCACTGGCTGCAGGGTGGGGGTGGGGGTGGAATGGTGTGAGCATTACGTCCAACAATCCCAAGTCACACCCCTGACACCTGTCAGTCTCTACAGGGCAGGGCATTACTTTTGGAAACCCTAACGCCCAAGGCATTTTCACTCCAGTATTTCAACATGGACTTTTTGTGTCCCTACCTCATGAACAGTGGCACTATCAGTTTGTTAGCTGAAAGGTGATTTTTGCTCAGCGACTGTGCCATTTGGCACCACAGGTGCGTAAACATATTTTGCACAGGATGTGGAAAATGATAGCTGTACTTTTCATGAGGAGATACAAAAAAATGGCAATGTTGAAAATCTGGAGTGAAAATATGAAAAATTGGTGAAGTCATGAGCGCGCATAGAAACTGGGCAATGCACGCCTGTAATGCAATTGTTTTGGGGATTTTTTAACCAAATTTTCAGCATAGGCATTTTGGGACCTCTGCTCATAAATACTGGCACTGCAATTTTGTTAATCTGTCCGGAAAGTTGATTTCCCACAGTGACTGAGCCATTGTGCGCCAGATGTGTGAAAACACAGTTTGGACAGGATGTGAAAAATGACAGCTGTACAGTTCATAAGGAGGTGTAAAAAAATGCCAGTGTTGAAAATGTGGCACTTAAATATAGCAAATTTGCGGAGCTACAAGGGTGCATGGGAAATATGCAATGCACGCTTGGAACACTGCCATTTTATGGGCATTCGGCACCAAATTTTCAACATAGGCATTTTAGCACCTCTGCTCATGTACAGTGTCATTGTTATTTCCTCAAAGTGTCCCAAGCAGTGATTTACTTAGCATTTCCACATATTCTGCGCGGAAGTGCGAAAACACATTTTGGGCAGGATATGTGAAATAGCGGCTATACTGTTCATCAAGAGGTGTGGAAAAATGGCAGTGGTGAAAATCCAGAGTGAAAATATCACAAATGCCGATGGTACAAGCATGCATGCAATCTGCCAACGCACGCTCGTAACACAGTCATTTTATGGAGTATCATCACCAAATTTTCAACATAGGCATTTTAGGACCTCTGCTCATGAACTGTGTCACTGCCATTTTCATTATCTGGCCCAAACACTGATTTCCCACAGCAACTGCGCTATTGTGTGCCGGAAGTGCGGAAACACATTTCGGGCAGGATGTGGAAAGTGACAGCTGTACTGTTCACAAGGAGGTGTACAAAAATGACAATGCTGAAAATCCGGCATTAAAATATTGTGAATGCGGGAAGTTACGAGCCTGCGTATCAACTGCGCAACGCACGCTCGTAAAAAGGCATTTGTTGGATTTTTTCCACCAAACTTGGAACATAGGCTTTTTGAGAGGCCACCTCATGAACACTGGCACTGTCATTTCGTTAATGGGTCCTGAAAGGTGATTTCGTGCAGTGACTGCGAAATCACCTTCCGAGGCCGATTAACGCCATGACAGTGATAGAATTCATGAGTAGGGGCCTCAGAAACTCCATATTGAAAATTTGGTGCCAAAATTCCAATAAATGCCCGAGATATGCATCAAAGTTGAAAAAACACTATTCATTCCATTATACAGTTTACCGGCATTTCCTCAGTTCGCGATCGGCTTTGAAGAGCGCAGACGTGTTCCTGGTTCACCGAAGATCGTTGCACCAGAGTCTGGAGGTAAGTATGGGGTGAGGGGGGGTGTGGGGAGGCAGGGTGTGCAGTGGGTGGGGGAGGGGGCCAGTGAGACTGTGAGGGACCATTTTTTTCTTTCAGAGACTTTTTTTTTTAAGGAGGATGACATGGGACGTTTGCCATGCTGGGGTGGGCTCCCAGCATGGCATCGGATTGGGCACCCTCATCGGCAGACAATGGGAGGGTGAATTTATGCCGACAGGGACTGGACACCCATGTCGGCACACAATGACAGCTGGTGGGGAGGCAAGCGCTGAGGGATTTGGCACCCCTCAGCATATAAGAAATGTGGGGTGATTTATGCCAACGGGAGTGGGCTTCCCATTGGCTCACAATGAAAGTGAGGGGAGGCAAGAACTGAGGGGATTGGGCACCTCCCTCGGTATATAGGAGATGGGGGCTGCTGTATGCCGGCGGGGTGGCCTCCCCGTCGGCAAAATTCTGTGGCCACAGAAAGCCGGCTGGGGGATTGGGCATCCCCGTGCTGCTGATGTGGCAGCACGCAGGAAGGGTCAGTTGCGTATGACGAGCTTTGCTCGGATTGCAGCGGATCTTTTCTTAGATGTGCGTGCCACATTAGCATGCATGGTGTGGCACGGGCTTGCAGGCTGATTGGAGAATGAGGGACGCACCTACTGATGCATGCCCCGCATTCACCCAACAGCGGCCGTGCCTCCAAATCTACACTCTCCCAAGATGTTGACTTGCACGCAAGTGCGGCAAGCCAACATAAAAAAGTACGATCTGACTTCATAGAGAGGTAAAGGAAAGGCTGATGTTTATGTTTGCACTAAAACTGCATTTATATAATTAACATAAATGCACTTTTGTAGTATTTGAAAAATGTAAATAAAAGCCCTTTCTTTCAAACCTCAGACCCTGTCAGCTCTTTAAGATGACTGCCTAATATATGACGAAGTTAATGGAGTGAGAGCTCCTGAACAGTGCTGTTTGAATTGCTAACTGACTGCAGTTTCTTCCCTGCCCTTATGTATTCTAATTTAAGCAAAATTATCAAAATCATGACTTAACATGTGTATTATTTTTATAAATACACAACAGGCTATCGTTTTGTTCATTTTCTTTCCTTAAAACAAGCATACATAGCTTATTATGCCTGCCCATCCACATCGATGCTACTGAATACCAACGTGCCATGTCACCTCCACTGACTACAGCTGTTCTTCAACAGTTGGCTGTATGCAGGTTGGTTGCTGGGGCCATGCCATGAGGAGCATGCCACAGAGGAACCAGGAGGATAAGGCAGGCCTGGCTTGGGGAGCACCCCGATAAGTAAGTGTATGCGAGGGGCAGATGGAGCCACAGGGCAAGTGAGGGTAGGATGAGCTAAAAAAATTATAATAAAAATATCAATAATAATTATGTTTATTCAGTATGGCTCCAAGCTTTTATTTTTTTAAAGAAATTATGTTTCTAGCCCTTATGGTTCCAAAGTTAGCATTTTAGCTGTTAGGGCTAGAATGTTAATTTTGTTTTTAAATGAAAGCTTGGAGTCAGGACAGCATCATGGAAGAGTTATATTGGTATAGTTTCAGTTATTGAGATTGATGATTTCAATTATTAATTTCATGAGTTTTTAGTATATATTTCTATCCCTAAAATTTCCAAAGTTAGACATCTTTAAATAAATACCATTGTTTTATAATGAAAGCTTGCAGTCTGGGCAACATCCTAGACAAGCTATAATATATAGAATAATGCATGGGTAGGAGTGTATAATGAGAATTTGATGCACACCCGAGGAATAGGATGCTACATAAACACAGCGAGCGATGCCCGAGGGGTTTATCAAAGCATCCCACAGTGAGGGTGGGCATAAAATTTGACTTATTTGCTCCTTTCCATGCATTGTTGTATATAATGTCTGGGGACTTTTTTTCCAGCTACAGTAATACAAATAAAATACAAAAAATGAATCCTGTAGTCTTTTTTTGCAGAGTGTATGAATGCTAATTCAAATCATAAATCAAATATATACTTAAAGCACTGGAGTCCCCCGTAGTTGTTGTTGATGCCAGACACAAATTAGTAGGATTCAGTTTTAAAACCAATTATATTTTTAATGCTAGACCATTGTCTTTCATGCATTTCATATTCAATATACAAATTGTTTCAGTATCAGTTATGTTTTGTTCATGTAGTAATTACAGCTAAAATATTAAGACCAATTATTGGTTAAATATGTCATGTGTAGAGGTATCTATTTTTTCTCTTTTGTTATAAGTTAATGTAATCTTCTTTTGCACTGTAAGCACCACAAAAATTAATAAAATATAAATATTAAAACAAAAGAAAATAATGAAAATTGTAGCAAACAAGACATACAAACACATAAAATGTATTACTCTGGAATCTAAAAGCACAAAATCCTCTATTGTTTCAAATTTGTGTCCTTACTAGGTGGCTGCCCTTTTTATCGCCCTCGTATAATGAGATCTTCCATTTATTGGCACCCACTAGTTTTATATAGTTTGACTGTTGGTCTAATAAAATTATATTTTATTTATTTATTTGAAAATGGATAACCGGGAGAGGCACACTGAGCCGAGGCATGTTTCCAGGTGCGACCTTGGGGAGGGGAATAGGAGAAATACAGTTCAGTACATAAGGCAAGTCAGTAGAACAACATTTGGTAAGTACAGTGGTACAGTAATAAGTAGGTACAAAAATAAGTTATACAGACAATTAAAGTGCGGTTACAGCTCAAAATGAGACTCCAGATACAAGTGCAAGGGAAAATTGACAATCCACGGTGTGCATTTCTAACTGACACAGGTGAGAGACCTGAGAACATGATTATGTATGACCTTGTGGTAGATGGAAGAGCAGAGAAGGTGGGAAGTACAGCTAGTAGGCAGGTAGAGCATGAGGAGACCCAGACAGAGGCCCAGACAAGGATGTTTGAGGCAAGGTGGGGGGGGGGGTGTCATGAGGAAGGGTAGCAGGAGCAGATGGGGTGTGGTTGGAGTTTCAGTTGGTGCCTGAGGGAGCAAAGGGAGGAGGAGGAGAGGCAGAGGAGAGTTTGTTCCAGACTAAGGGAAGATGATAGGAGAAGGCAGATTGCCCAACAGACGAGCAGGGATAAGGAAAGGAGAAAGATTGATGATCCCTGGAATGGAGGGTACAGGGGGCAGGAGATAGCTGGGAGAGGATAGAGGTAGCAGGGAAGGAAAACAAACTAGTATTTAGATATGAAAGTGGTACACTGAGCCTGGTGACTTGAGGGCAGAGGGAGGATGGAAAGGGAGATGTAGAGGGAGCAGTGCTAAGTACATGGGTGAGATTTTGTTGTAAAGCGGCAAAATCAGTTGCACAGGGTGTCCAGTCTGGCTAGGGAAATGGAGGTGGTGGTGCCATAGACGAGATCTGCATAGTAGTGGCTACTACAGTAAGTAAGCTTCAAATCACATACTTTGTCTGTTTGTACAAGGACCAATATGGTTACAAACATTTTTGTAGGAAACCTAGACGGTTATGAAGGTTTTATACATCTCTGTGGTGATATGTATGTATGTAATTCCCTTTAAACCATTATGCATTTTATATACACCTCATTATTTCTAATCTATTAATTAATGTTTTATTTTGGTTCAGCTTAAAACTGCCTTTTTTCCATTGTAAATTATCTGCCTCATTTTTCTCCATGTTTTCTTTCCAAATTCTCTGTGAAAACTGCATGTTGTAAGTAAAAATAACATAAATTATAAAATGATTTGAAAAGTTTCAGTGCAGAGCCCTCCAGTACAGTCTTTTAACCCCCCCCCCCCAGGACATCCCAGTGCTTTGAGGGGAGATTCAGGTGTTACTGTGCAAACAGGCCATAGAGCCAGTTCCAGAGACTCAAAGAAGCAAAAGATTTTATTCCCACTTCTTCCTGATCCCCAAATGCACAGGGGATTTGTGTCCCATTCTGGACTTAAGGGTCCTAAATTCCTACATTCAGTACAAAGAGTTCAGGATGGTGACACTACAGGGCCTGCTGCCCCTTCTGCACTAGGGAGATTGGATATGCTCCCTCAGTATGCAGGACGCCTATCTGCATATCAAGGTGTGTTCCCCCCATGTAGATAGTATCTCAGATTCCACTTCCAGGGGGAGCACTATCATTTTTGAGCTTTGCCCTTTGGCTTATCCACAGTACCCAGTGTCTTTACCAAATGCTTGGTGGTGGCAGCAGCCCCCAGGAGGGAGGGACTCTGTGTCTTCCCTTACCTGGATGACTAGCTTCTCAAGGCACAGTCCAGGGAGCTCCTCCTTCAGTCCCTGTCATGTACCAGACACTTGTTCCAGGCCCTGGGGATCACTGTTAACCTGCCCAAGTTGGTCCTGACCCCTTGTCAGCAGCTTCTATACATAGGGGCAGTACTGGACACAGCCCAGGATATGGCCTTTCTGCCCCAAGACAGAGCGGACTGCCTGATGGCTCAGGACCAGTTTCTGTATTGCAACAGATATGTGACACCTAGAACCTTCCTCAGACTCTTGGGCCTCATGGCCACAGCCATTATCATGGTTCACTTGCCAGGCTGCACAGGAGGTTCCCCTAATTGACACTGAGGGTCCAGTGGGATGAGCCCACCAACAACCTTGACCAGCTAGTCTTGGTCTCCTCTCCAGTCAAGAAGGTGCTGCTGTGGTGGATGTAACCCAGCAACCTGATTAGCGGGATTCCCTTCCTCATTCCTTCAAAGCCCTCAGCAGATTCGCACCACAGACACCTCGGGGCTGGGCTGGGGTGCCCATCTGGGGTCTCACCAGACATAAGGGACATGGTCTAGAGTGGAGACTAGCCTCCACATCAATGCCCTAAAGATGAGAGCCATCCTGTATGCTTAGTAAGCCTTTCAGACTCATCTGTCCCTGGGGCATCTGTTGGTGAAGACTGGCAATATCAGTGTAGTCCACCACATCAACAAGCAAGGAGGGACTCATTTGTACCCCCTGTGCCAGAAAGTGATGAGGGTATGGTACTGGGCTCTAAAACTCAGCCTAGAACTGTCAGCTGTCCATGTTCCAGGTGACCAAAATGTCCTGGCAGGCAGATTCAGCCAGTTGCAATCTCGGATACATGAGTCAGAGCTGTTGATCTTGGTGGTAGAAGGCCTGTTTGACAGGTGGGTCATCCAGAGTTGGAGCTTTTTGCATCCCCACTCAATGCAAAATTGCAGTGTTTTTGCTCCCTTGTTCCAGGGCCTGGAGTTTTCTAGCAAGACACATTGTTACTCTCTTGCCGGAAGGTCTTCAAGCTGGCTCTTCCCACCCACCCGGGTGGTAAAACTCTCGGCTCCACCCCATGACGCCAGATCTTCCTTACCACTTGGAAGCTCAGGTCCCCTCCTTAGCGCTCTGCGTTTTCGACTGGTTCCTGAAAATTTCAGTCTTCGAAATCATTGGAAGTGTGTTTTCTGATGATGGCTCAGTCCTTTTCCGGCCCCAGGAGGCGCACGGTTAGTTCCTCCAGGAGAGACTCACATTCCACGTGCGTTTATTGCCTGGACTTGGATCATGGTCCTCAGGCTTGCAATTTCTGTTCTGCCCTTTCGGTCAGCTCTCTGGAGGACCGCGCGGCCCGTTCGGGGCTCGGACATCCGGTAGTTTTTTCCGCTCCAGAGATTCCTTCGGACTGGCGGGTGTCCGCTTCAACTGTTTCTCAGCAGTTCGATCCTGCTGGGGAGGGGGCGGCTTCTCCCCCCTCTCCCTCGGTTGCGGCACTTATCCCACTCTCCTTGGGTTCAACTCATGCAGCTTCGTTCAAGGAGCTTCGTTATTCCCTCTCTTCCAAAGGAGAGGGACCCTGGGCTCTACCTTTCGGCTAAATCTTAGGGGCACTTGAAGTAGGGTCTCGTCGTGGGGAGGCGGGAGTTCCCCTCCCTCATCGGCTGACGCTTGGCTTCGGTCGAGGATGCGGCTTCGGCCACTGGCCTCATGGTGTCCCCGTCAAGTCAGCCGGCCAGGACCCCCGTCGACGTTGTCGAGTCTCTCGACCCGTCTTTTGGGTGGTCTTCTGGTGCCGCCATCCCTCTGCCCCCGGCGGAGGCTGAGGTTCTGTCCATCCCTTCGGGTTGACAGCCCTCGGGCCTTTCTTCCGAGCCGAGGGAGGAGCGGGCGTGTCCCGCTCCTTCCCAGGCCCGCCCTCGGTCCCCCCGAGGATTTGGGTCTTGGTCTCGGTCATCCGCTCGGTCTAGCCACTCACGCCAATCTCGGAGTTCTCGGTCGGGGCACCGAGTTAAGTGGCTTTGCCATTCTTCCTCGTCCCCCTCCTCGGATGAGGAGCGGTTTCGATGCCGTTGGTTTCGTCGTTACGAGGAACTTATGTGGTGACAGCAGTTGTTGTCCAGGTATCAATCGATCCCGATTCATTCTCTGGATAGCAAGCAGCCGCCGCTCGGTCGGCAGTCGTTCGAATCAGTCGAGGAGCCCTCTCCAGGGCCGGTTGTTCATCCGACCCTCGCTGCCCCTCCGCCGGTGAGTGCAAACCAAACCATGACCTGTTCCTCAAGTTACTCGGTCCCTCACTCCTGCCCGCCCCAGTGACGAAGAGTGCCTTGGTCCTCACGGCAGCTTTTGCAGACCCTTCGAGCCTGAAACCCGGCTTTGCTATGTTTCTAGCAGGGAGGACCCGGGGTCTTCCCAGGAACATTCCGTAGACGACAGCCCATCGTCTTTGACGGGTCTGCTTCAGCTCATTTCAGAATTCACTGGGATGCAGCTCGAGCTCATCTCCAAACGGGCACCTTACCCCCTTATGGAGATTCTGGACCGAGAGGGTTCTCCCTCGGAGGCCTTCCCAGTGGCTGAGGCTATCGTGGGCCCAGCCTTGGAGCTATGGCGGCAGCCTACTTCCTGCCCTGCGCCTTCGGCCAGGGTGGCTCGGAGGTACCCTGTCCCTGTCGGTTCTCTGCCCGGTTTCTCGGAGCACCCCTCGGCTGAAGGGGTAGTCACCGACGACATTTTCCAATGTCTTGGAAATGCTGGGGATGTGGGTAGACCCCCTGACAAACAGTCCAAAAGGATGGACTACGTCGGGCGCAAGGTTTACGCTGCGTCCTCCCTAGGCCTCCGTCAGGCCAGCTCGGCGGCTCTTATGGCACACTGTTCCCATGCCCTTCTGGGCACTCTGGACGAGGTTCTACCTCATCTCCTGGCCGAACTGCTGACCACGGTCCGGTGGGTATGGGACCAGGGTAGGGCGGTGGCAAAACAACAGCTCCAGACGGCTCTGGATCTGGGTGACTCCTGTGCCAGATCGGTGGCGGCCGCAGTGGCCATGCGCCGCAGGGCGTGGCTGAGGTTATCCTCCTTTTCCTTGGAAACCCAGCACGAGTTGGCGGACATCCCCTTCTTGGGGACTGACCTTTTCGGCCCTGGAGTGGAGGGACATATCCAAGGGCCCGAGAAGTCCGATGCCACTCCAGACTCGGTCACTCTCGCCCGGAGGGTCAAGGGCAGCCGTCAGCCTTTGCGTAAGCCCCTTTGCCCCCTGAGCCCTGCGGCTCAACTGGCCCAGCACAAGGGCCAGAAGGCATGCGCTGGGCAGCCTGTTGCCAGTCCAGCGTCTTCCTCCAAAAGGAAGCAGGAGGCAGAGAGCCGAGAGCCCCTCGGCTCCTTCCCCCCTCCAAGCCTGCTCAGTGCAGGGCCAGGGGGCACTGCCCGGCCCCAGCGACCAGCCCGGTTTCCCATGGAGACGGCTCCGCACCTCGTTCTGGAGGTATTAGGTAGATCCTGTCGCAGGTTGTGACGGTTTCCCTTTTAAGCCCGTTGCCCCATGGGGATCTTGGGTCCACTGCCTCTTTGTCAGTCGTGCCGACATGCCTGGCCCTCTAGTTAGAGGTGATCAGGAAGCCTGCGGACCCCCAACCCTGGGTTCGTGTCCAGGTATTCCTGGCCTCAAACGGACGGGGGCTCGCGCCCATTCTCCCGCACGCCTGGATGGTCTCTGCTTCAGATATTCCATCCTCAGAACATGGCGTGTGGCTGTTTCCTGGGCCTCCAGGATGTACCTACTCCTCGTTCCGTCTGTTTCTTGGGAGGCTCCTCCCCTTCTTAGCGGGGGATCTCCTTACGAGTTCCTAGCCAGGCCCTTCTTTTGCTCAGCAGTCTCTGCGGCACTGAAGGGTCCAGACGTAACCCCACCCGGAAGGCAGACTGGTCTCCCGTTACAGGAGCCAAGTGGGAACTCGTCCCTTAGCGGTGAGGCTTCTTCGGGACTAAGCTCGACTCTTGAGTCTGAGCTCGGCTCCGGGCGGACAGGGCTGAGGTTCTTTCTCCCTTACCCAGTCGGGTTGGCCAGGTAATTATGTCCTGCCAGGACCTCCTGCACCTCCTGGGCCTCAGGCGGCCTCCTAGTGGAGCGCAGCCAGAAGTCCATAGCTTTCGTCTTTGGACAGTTAGTGACTACAGCCCAGGAGTTAAGAGAACGCTTTCCTTTGGACCATTCCAACTCGTCAGGAGAACATCCTGTTCGTTTGCCCTGATCGTGGTCTTCTCTGACCGATGCTTCTCCGGATGGGGTGCCCATCTGAGAGGAATACAGAGTGCTTAGCCTCTGGTCCTCATGAGTCCCGATGTCCTTCCTGCTCGCTGGAGCACCAAGGCGTCCGCTTAGCTTGCACCGCTCGCTCCGTTTGTACGAGGTCTAGTGGTCTAAGTCCAAGTAGGACAACACCACGACCATGTGCTACCCACCCGCTAGTTCGGTCCGATCCCTGCCTCGGTGCAAGGAGGTTCTCCGCATTGGGTTTTTGAGCAGGTCAAGGGTTCCCAGCCATTTGATGGCAGGAGCCCCCAATTTCCTGGCTGCTGCCCTAAGCTGGGCATAGGCTGCGCCTCATGAGTGGTTTCCCCTGCCGGAGGTAGCACAGGATCTTCTCCCTCTTCCCTCCGGGGAGAATACGAGGCCAAGACTGTTTTATGCCTGCCCCCTCAGCAGGGCCTGCTGCAGGGGATGCCATCGGGGCCATGGACCCTGGGCCCCTCTGTGCCTCTCCCCCATTTCCCTTGACCTACGGGCAAGGCGAGGAGGGACTTGGCGCAGGTGATGCTGGTAGCCCCAGACTGGATTGCCAGCTCTGGTATCCAGCTCTCCTCAGTCTCAGCCCCAGGCTCCCGAGGCGGCTTCTGGTCCGCCCGGTCCTGTCTTTCCTTTTCAGGGGAAGGTTACCCATCTGGACCTTCAATCCCTGCACCTGTAGGCCAATCCCTGTGTGGCTGGGGGCCAGGCCTAGGGTCTTTCGGCAAGGTCCTCGACCTTTCGAGGTGTCCTGCTATGAAGTCGGCCAAGATGCTCGTCCTCTGGGAGAAGTTCTCCTTTTTGATGATGGGATAGGGCCTTGCCCTCCCCCGTCTCTGGGCGAGCATTCCGGACCATCTGTGGTCCAGCCTTAAACCAGGGCTTCGGCTGACGACCCTCTAGATGCTTCTGCGGGTCACCCCTGTCTTCCGGGCGCGGGCCGGGAGGCAGCTGGTGGTGTGGAGAAGGTGGTCTGGCACTTCTAGGCCTCGATCACGCCTCCCCTTTTGGGGAGAGTATCCCTGTTTCTGTGGGATCCTTGCTGGTATGGGCTTAGCTCATGAGCAAGCCATCTGAACCTTTGCACAGGTGCAGTTTCCCCACCTGTTGTGGAAGAACACCTTCTTGGGGCCACTCCGCCATCCAGAAGGTGGGGAGAGTTCCAGGCGCCTTTAATCTCCCTATCCGGTCTTCCACAGGGACTAGGTTGTCCTGTGCCCCACCCGAAGTCCTTCCGAAGGCGGTGGCGGAGTCTTCCCTTCGGGGGTATTGCCTCTGCCGGGGTTTATCCCCATTCACACCTCGGAGGCCGTATACAGGTTCCATAGGAACCTGTTTAACGCTCACCTACCTAGGGAGCATAAAGCTAAAGTTCAGGAAAGGTTCACCAGCTGTTTATCATCTTTGCTGAAGCTGCATCTGGCAGACTTGCAGCCAAGTGGATGACGAGCGGGCGGGTCACCCCTGCATAGGTCTCCACTATAGGCGGGCGGGCATGGAGCCTCCCAGAGGGATAAGCGCTCATTTTTACCTGTCCTTCCGCTGCATCGGTGGCTGCTTCTGAGGATACTCTGGTCCAGGATATCCACAGGGCTTCTGCGCGGAAGCAGGCTTTACCGTTCCCCTTCCACATCAACCTTGGGTCACGCTGGGGTGCTGGTCGGGGCCTCGGTTCTCCAGTCTTTCTACCTAAGTAGGGGCGTGCGCCTTGCCTCCCTCCTCCCGGAGAACTGCTAGGAGTCTGCCAATAAGTGTGGATGAACAACATATCCATGTCCCTAGAAATACAGGTTACTCACCTGTAACAGGAGTTCTAGGAATGGTATATGTTGTTCATCCCTACCACCGATCTCCCGGCCCGATGCACAACCTGGCTTGCAGCGGGCTAGATCTGGCGTCATGGGGCAGAGCCAAGAGTTTTACCACCCGGGTGGGTGGGAGGAGCCAGCTTGAAGACCTTCCGGCAAGATGTAAAGCGGCAAGAGACCTGCCAATAAGTGTGGATGAACAACATATACCATTCCTAGAACTCCTGTTACAGGTGAGTAACCTGTATTTTTAGTTGCTATTACTTCTGCTCAAAGGATTTCTGAGCTTCAGGCTCTGATGTGTGAGCCAGCTTACTTGGATTTTCATAAAGACTGGATGTCTTTGTGTACAAACCCTAAATTTCTTCTTAAAGTGTTATCTGAGTTTACCGTAAATCAAACCATCCACCTGCCTGTTTATTATCCAGAGCATGCCAGTCCAGGGTAGGCATTGTTCCACACTATTGATGTTCATAGAATTCTGTGTTGTTATACTCATTGTACAAGAGACTGCAGGAAGCCCTCTCAACTGTTTGTGTCCATCGCCCCTGAAAAGAGGGCGTACCTGTTTCCAAACAGTGCCTGTCCAAACGGTTGGCTAACTGTATTATTTTTTTGTTATCAGAAGTACGGGAAGGAACTTCCTGGTATTGTCCATGGCCACTCAACCAGAGGTATGGTTGCTTCAGTGGCCTGCTTTAGGAATGTTTCAGTGGCAGAGATACTGTATGTGCCACTGCTACTTAGACTTCTGTCCACACTTTCACTAAACACTGTAGTCTTGACATTGCCTCTCACAGAAGGGCACGCTTCAGCTTTGCTCTACTTCAGGGTCTCCTTTCTTAGGCCTATAGCCTCCAGCCACCCAGACTGGTTCTTCGGTCAGAATTGCTTTGAACTCATCCTATAGGTGTGGCCTGCTGCAAGAGATACCCTCGATGAAGATAGTACAGTTACGTAAGAACTTACCATAACAGTAGATATTTGAGAGGATCTCTTGCAGCATGCCATTCCGTCCCACTCTCCATCCCCATGGCGTATAGGCTGCTCTTCTGTTGTGTCTTTTCTTCATGATCATTCTCTGTTTCACCTTCATTGCCGTGGCAGGTACCTATGGCCTTCCTCAGTTCTCAGCAAGAGATTTACTGTTTGCGGTCTCCAGCAGGAGAACTTAGGAGGGCACAGGGGCCACTCACATTTATACAGGAGGTACAATGTCAGTGAGTCGGTAGCCCCCTGATAGACTGCCAGCTAAAAAAGTTTCTGTGTGGTCCTAGTGCCTGGTGGTTAAGTCCTACAGGTGTGGCCTGCTGCAAGAGATCCGCTCAAAGATCTAATGATATGATAAGTTCTTATGTTACTGTACTTACCAGACCTAGAAGGGCAAAAACCCTTAGTTTTCTTTCAGGTGGAATGTACATGTGAAGTCTAAAACAATAGACTACAGATTGACCTATAACTGAGCCAATGACACTATATACATAATTATAAAGTGGCACAACTTGTATGTGTATGAGATAACCCTAACAAAATATAAGTTCAGAAAAAGAATCTTGACATTAGATGGTAAAACTGGAAAGAAAAAAAATTCTTTCTCTTTCTCAGCTCAAGAGTAAGATGACACTTTTGGCCTGAGGCCAGAAATGGCTGGGAGAGCTAGGATGGTGCAGACAGGACCGAAAACAAGTTTGCTGAGGAATGGGGTGGAAAAATATGGCTTGGCCTTAATCTTACAGTTTTTCTGTAAGCATTCCTACTTAACCCTTTAGCCACCATGTTGAAGATGTCTTAAAGAACAACATTTTTTTTTTTTATTGAGCAATCAAATGTTTCTCATTGTAAGCAAATTACTATTTACACAGCAAGGGGTGATATAAATAATTTCTTTCTGAAGTTCTATGGATTCTGTGCTGCTGTTTTTTTGACAGGTGCAGTTTAGATTTTTGGTTCATCTCCATTTCCTCATTATATGGCCCTCACCGTGAGATTTGGGGCTGCTGTGGCTGTACCATTCCTCACCAACATCAGTGTGGGTCCTTGATTGGTTCGCTGTGTGCTTCACAAGTGCTGGGCATACCATTGCTTCTCTAAGAAAGAGCCAAGTGTCTTACATCTGCCATTTGATATGAAGGCCCCCAGCTGGCTCTATTGTGGTGTTCTGGGTTCTCCTTGGTGGCAGCACACCGTTCCACTGGGCCATCCTTACTATAATGTTTTCTTTTTTTTTTTTAACTGTGTCTCATTATTGGTCTTTTAAACACTGAAAGTATTCAAGGTAATGATGAAATGTTACACCTCAGGTCTGGTAGGACTTGTATATACAGTATACTTACATGATGTAACTCACTTCTAAAAGGGGGCTTGCCTTTAGCACTCTTTGAGTACTGCTTCTGCCTTTCCCTGCACTGCTGCTTCATCCAGGTCTTGGTCGAGATTGCACTGCAGGACTTGGGGCTGGACTGGACACTGTCATTTGTTCTGCTGGCTTGTTCAGTAGCCTTCTCACCATGGCTAGTGCACTGCAAGGCAAAGCAAAGTTTATTTATATGGCACCTAGTCCCGGAGGCTTTGGGCATCTTACATTAAAAAACAAAAACAAACAGAGTATTAGATAAAACCACATATCATGGGAACATTGTTTAACCAGGTGTAGCACACTAAGCCAAAGCTTGTTTCCAGATGCGACCTGGGAGCACAAGGAAGTTAAGTGACTTGCTCAGGATCACACAGTATGCACCTAGGTGGCTGTGGGATTCAAACTGAGGTCTCCAGATCTGCAGCTCAGAGCCTTAACCCACTGCGCTATACTGCTTCCTATCATAAATAAAACAGAACAGATAGAACAATAAAACATCAGATTCAGCATTAGCACTAGCAATTTCTTAAGGCTGGTCAGATCACTACATTAGGGAAGGCCAGCGAAGATAAGTAAGCTTTCATACCACTCTTGAACCTCTCAACTGATCGGGTCTCCCTGAGGGCAGCTGGAAAGGAGTTCCACAGGACCGGTCCAGCAACATTAAGAGCCTGATCACTGGAAGTTCTTAATCTGGTCCTGGGAACTTCAAG
The DNA here is from genome assembly GCA_016271365.2 of Neoceratodus forsteri. NCBI lineage: Eukaryota > Metazoa > Chordata > Ceratodontiformes > Ceratodontidae > Neoceratodus > Neoceratodus forsteri. The sequence goes on from CM028132.1 coordinate 107,920,123, forward strand.
GAGGACCTTGGTCAAGGAGCAGAGGGGAGTGGACTGAGGTGGTGGGTGTCAGAAGATCAGCCAGGTCCTAGTCTGTGTAGGACCTTATAAGTGAGTAAACTCACCTTGAAGATAACCCTCCACCTAACTGGCAGCCAGTGCAGAGCACACAGCACCGGGATCACATAGCTGTGGAGGCAGTATAGCGCAGTGGTCTAAGGCTCTGAGCTGCAGATCTGGTGACATCCAGCAGACCAGATCTGGGTTTGAATCCCACAGCTTCCACTTGCATACTGTGTGATCCTGAGCAAGTCACTTAACCTCCTTGTGCTCCCAGGTCGCTCCCGTAAAAAAGCTTTCAGCTTAGTGTGCTACACCTGGTTAAATAACTAAATTAAAAAAAAAAAAATAGCTGTACCTAGAAAGGCCAGTCAGCAACCTGGCAGCTGCATTCTGCACCAACTGCAGCCGGCAAAGTGTACCTCCAGAGAACCCGAAGTAGAGAGCATTACAGTAATCCATTCTGGATGTCACAAAGGCTGCACCAGTGTGGGCAGGTCCTTGGATGGAACTAGGCATTTCACCCTGGCAATGTTCCTCAAGTGGTAAAAACCACACAACAACCGACACCTGCGCTTCAAGTGTCAGTCTGTCATCCAGGACCATGCTAAGATCTCACACCCTAGAGGAGGCCATTAATGACGTAGATCCCAGGAATAAATCAGTGACCACATCGGAGGCACTCCTGTCATGCCCTTATCCCAGCTGAGTCACAAATACCTCTGTCATATCTGGGTTCTGTCACAACCAGCTGGAGGACATCCAATCATTAATCTTGGCCAGGCAGATGATAAGCACTTCCACAGTGTTGGGTGTTCCAGGGGAAAAGGACAGGTACAGTTGGGTATCATCTGCATAACTGTGAAAACCCACACTGTACTGCCTAATGAGCTCTCCAAGGGGCAGCATATACACTGCAAATAACATTGTCAACAAGATCGACCCCTGAGGTACTCCACATGGCAGGAGCCCCGGGTAAAAGGAGAAATTCCCCATCACCACTCGCTGCTTCCTGCCAGAGAGATAGGACTGAAACCAACTGTTGACAATGCTGGTGAGTCCACAGGTCTCTCCAAGGTGATCAAGAAGCACAATGTGATCTACAGTGTCAAAAGCTGAAGAGAGATCAAGGAGAACAAGAATTGAGCTGTCTCCTCTATCTCTATATCTGAGGAGGTCATTGTGAACCCTAACACCGTTTCGGTGCTGTGCCTGGCTCTGAAACCTGACTGGAGTGTCTCATAAATGTCAAAGGACATGAGGTGCTCCTTGAGCTGCTGCACCACAATTTTCTCAACAACCTTACCCAGAAAGAGAAGGTTGGAGACTGGATGGTAATTCAGCAGGATATCAGGGTTGAGAGATGACTTCTTCAAAAGGGGCTTCACCAGGGTCTCTTTCAAGACTTCTGGAAAGATCCCCTCCAACAACGAACACTAGACAATCTAGGTGAACACCGGGCCAATGGAACCAACGTATCTCATCAAAAAATGAGTTGGAGCAGGGTCCAGTTCACAATATGTGTGCTTCAGCTTCGAGATGACTTCAGTGACCTCGGCCACCTCCACCAGTTTAAACTCATCCCAGACAGATGGAGCGCCTATGTTCTACCCAGACTGATCACTGCAAATCACAATGCAGCTCACTGACGGGATCCCCTGACAGACAGCGGACACTGTTCTAGAAGAACTGAGCAAACTCATCACTGTCACCTCTGTTTACTCCACCTGCCTCTAGACTGTCTTCAGTGTTGATGAGCTCACAACAAGGAGATTGTTCAGTTTCAAGCAGCTGTCAAAGCATTTTGACCTTGATAGTGCTTCATTTGTGAGTCTCCTGGAAAACAAGTTAGTGGTCCGGGTAGTGCAAACATTTCATGAGGAAATGACATGGATGCTCCATGGGTGCATGTTTCTTGCCCGGGATGCGGTGGGCACTTTGGACCCACAATACATTATCATTCAGCAGGTGCAGTGTAATTGGGAGCCAGGTTGCCAGAAACACAAGTGGGTCAGTACCTTTGAGTCCCTCGGGGAGACCCAATATTCTTATGTTATTCCTGCACTCCCAATTTTCATGGTCATCCAATATGTCAGTGAGGGACCCAATCAGTTTATGTGCCTGCAAGAGTTCTGCCATCAGTTCTTTCAATCGGTCCTCCTGTTCCCCCAAGTACTTCTTGAGCTCTTTGAGATGTTTCCTTTGTGAGTCGACCATCTCACTCATGCTGCCCACAGTTTGTTGAAGACGCACAAATTGTGCATTGACATTTTCAATGCCAGCCATCAGTTCAGTTCTGAGATTGTATATCAGGGGTTCCAGAGTGGTTTTCTGACCAGATGGCTGTGCCATTTCTAGTGATGGCTAAGTGGATGGCTCCCCCGCTCCTGCCCTCATAGCTGGCCGATGCTGCAGCTCAGCAAGCCTTTCTTTTTTCTTTTCAGCTGCTGCTTTGAACTGGATCTGTGTATGCTTTCTGATCGATTTTGGTAGGGCCGACATTGTAGAGCAGGACAATGGATGCTATTGGAGCTGTTTTTGAAGAAAAATGTATTCAGATGGTGAAGATTAATCACTGATTCCCTTAGAGCATCGAGACTGTGATGGACATCTTGATTCCTGGCTAGGCCATGCCCCCATGACTGATCATGCTGATCACCTTTAATGACCACTAAATGAGTCAGTCAGCTAGTTTAGTTTCCTGTCTGTTTAATGAGCCAATCACATGACCTAGTTTGCGGACTACCATTACATCACCAACTGTAGTTTTTGGACTACCATCATATGACATAATTTGAGCATCAATTTGACCTTTGCACATGTCCACTGAACTATTCAATCCTCTGATCTGGTTTCCTGTCCACTGAACAAATTGATTACTTGATCTAGTTTTCTGTCTCGTGAGAGAGCCGATCACCCGACTGTTAAATGTCTACCTGCTGGTTTCCAGTGCTGCAGGCAGTTTATACCCAAGACCGCTGACCCTGGATCACTTTATGATCAGCACTTATATATAATTAAGGTTTCTTGTTTTTTTTATTTGTTAGATTTTATTAACCAGTTAAGCTTAGTGAGACAAGATGTCCCTTTTACGGGAGCAATCCAGAATTAATTGCATACATTGTACATAACCATCAGAGAACATACAAGTTTACAAGAGAAGATATATAGAAAGTCTTATCAGATTACACCAGAAACAATGATCATAATGACAGAATTGTTATAAAATGCAATTTAGAACTGCAGCACGACAACACTAATATAAGTGAAGCAGTAAGCAAGTACAGGAGCACTTTAAAATGTCAGGGAAAGCAAGTACATGGACTACTCACAAGTGGAAGTCCCTTATGGGTGAATATTGTACTCCAAGAGCTGTTCTTTCTAGCAGACTTGCAATTGCAGCTTCTCACTGCCCTGGATTATTTACTTAGGCAGAATTTCAGGGAAAAGCAAAACTGTTAAATTGTTCACTGGTTTGGCAATATTCAGACACTTATCCCCCCGTTCCATATCCATGTGCTCTACCCTTTAGGTTATTGTGATGTCAGCTGTTTTATATTCAGTTATTTTGTTTCTGTTGACCTGCAAATGAGCCGTATTTTCAGCCTCACCCGGGTTGGGGCCATACAGATGCAAATCAACTAACATTGAACCAGATTAAACTGTTGGTGTTCTTTTTAGTGAATTGGGGAAATCTGACCAGAACACCAGGGAAATTCTCCTTCTCTTTTCGACAAGTGCGATGGGTTCTTTAACATTCATGTGAACAACCACCAGGAAAAGCAGACGGGAGCTTGGTTTAACATCTCATCCGAGGGATGGCTGTGGTTGTGTGATTGTTGGGGATGTGTCTTAGACACATTGTTGACACAACCACTAATCTTGGATTCACACTCACAATACACTGATCATTGATTGTGCTGGCAGTAAACAGACCTTGTTTCTGTGGTGGAGGCACAGATCAGAGAGTGCTTACAGCACACACATACCTAATCAATGCTGGTTGTGAACTATCCCCTTACTGTAGTCACAGGATCAATCTATCTGCTTGTAGCTGACTAGGCTTTAAATTGAATGAAATACCATTATTGGGGTACTGGCATGGGCTTTGGGTTTTCTGCTTTCCTCTCATTCTGGTTGAGGGGTGAATTGCCTTGGTTGTTCTTTGACAGTCTGATGCTGTCCACACGTCGGTATGGGCTGCTACACAGAAGTACTGTAAATAACAACAAACAGAATCCGTCTATCTGCAGCTTGTGTTTTGTTTGGGATTCTTCTACCTGCTGACTGTGCTGAAGCCTGGGTAAATCTAGGATTGGAATAAAAACCCAAATCTGACAAACTGTTTCCCAGATCTGGGTGAACCAAGTCAAATCAACTGTATTTCATTTTCAGCTTGCACTGGATTCTGTTAACTGTGAACAAATAAAGCATTTGTGTTCTGCATAGTTTTTTTTCCAAGTTGTTTGTTTTTCCCTCACGTCTGAAACATTGTGTACATTTTGTGTGGTTTCTCAGTATCCAGGTAATCTTTTTAAACAGCAGCCAGCAAATCCAGAACTACAGATGTGTCAGCCACAATGAAGTGCAGTAACTTGTAGTAATGATATATCACAAAATCCTGCATGACAAAAGGGCTTAATTGCCATTGACTTACAATGGCCCCTGCAGTAAATTGCAGCATTTCTGCACTTCATCCTGGCTTGACACATCTGGTATAAAAGCATTGTTCTTGGACACAGTTCAGCTTGTGTTTCTTGTTAGAGCTGTACTTTTTCTTCCCACTATTTATTACTGGGCTCATATTCATGGAAACAGGATCTTCCTTCCTTGAGAGTTCACCGGCTAATATTTCATCGTCCACACCTGACCTGATGTCCTAATACAGTACTCTACTTGTGACATCACAGTTATTCCAAGGGAAAGAAACAGTGACATTATGCCAGATCATTATTCCTCAATAATTACCCACCACTATACTTCTGACCCCTTACCCCCTTCTGTCTGAAAAAAACATGCACAAGAGAGTGGGCAGTGTGAAAAAGCAAAAATCAGAAATGAGAGTGCCAGAAAGAGAGGGAAAAAAAAAAAAGAAAAGAGCAGGCATAAAAAGGAAAGCTAAGAAGCAGACAAGAAGTTGCATGAGTTCACTTATATGATGGTTAGTTAAGATTAGATAGTAAACAGATACCTTTAATGATTTAAGAATTTTGGATCCTCTTCAATTTCCCCATAGGTGTCAGCAGCTTTAAACTACAGTGTATCCAGACAAATGTCAGATTATATTTCATTCGTTTTCTGTGCTTACCCCCAATTCTTTATTACTGAAAATGTTTGTATGAAAACAGGATTTTGTGTTTTAGACCTCGTCTCCTCAGTCCCCATCGCTGCCATAATCATAATTCTTTGTTTATGACATCACAGTATGTAGCTGTGGAAATGGCTCTGATCTCACAAACAGAGGTTGGAGAGAAAAGTAAGATACAGTATATTTTAGTGATAAAGCACTCCATCCCGAGGGCTGGGGTTGCTGTACATAAAACCATAGAAAGATAAAAAGAGGCATAGATGGAAAGAGATATATGCTGTACAATACACAACTACAAAATAGAACAAAGCAGGAGGGTAAGATGAAGTTTGAGAACATACCCTTGTGTAAAGGTACTCATTAATAAAGGCTGAAGGGAAATATATAGATAATTAATGAAATCATCATACTTTGAAGTGTGCCTAAATATTTATATTTTGAAACATTTTTCTGGATTCTGGAAAAGCACTTTGAAGTTAGGTTCCTTTTTAAAGTAGCAAAACTATATTAGGCTGCTAATTTAGTCTAGCCCTCGATTTCCCTGGTCCTGTCCTCCTCCTCCTCCTCCTCCCTAACCCCTCTTCTCCCCCTCCTCCTCCTGTTTTCTTATTCTCCCTCCCTCTGCCTGCTCCCACCTTCCCCTGCCCCTAATACCTATTCCTTCTAACTCAAAGAACCTATTGCTCATCCTGCCCCCTCATGCCACCTCTCTGCTCTTCATCCTCACTCTCCCCACCTTCCTTCACTAGCTCCCCTCCTATCCCTATATATGCCCTCGCTACCCTAATTTCTAACCCTTCACTCACCCTCTCTCTGCTTTTCCTACCTCTCTCCCTAACCCCCCCACACCTCCCCCTCCTGCACTTACTGCCTCCCTAGCACTTTATTATGACTAGCTCCTGCTTGGACTGCCTAACTGAAATTGCCTTCCTTGTCTCATGTTTAGTTACTCTGCTACCACACAATGTTTGTTACACCATCGTGATAGATAATTCAAGAGTCTAAATCTACCTTGTAACCACCTGTTTGTACCCATATTGTTGTACCCCCCCCCCCCCAGTGTGGAACCTTTGTAAACGAACCTCTGGTTCAAAGGTATTGTAATCCTAGTACTCAATAAATAAATACATTTCTTTTTCCTTCCTTCCTTCCTGATTACACACTACAGATCTTCCAGTTGGTGAAAGTGTTTTTTATGCTCGAAGTGCGTGAATACACAATGAATATTTTGCTGCGAGAATGGGTTTTGAGAGGTGTGACACTGTCAGTCCAATGCAGAGTGATTTGCAAGGGGCTTGACAGTGTCACACCAATCATCAGCCAGGCTGCTTATGACGGTGTTCTGGCTTGCTGAGAGGATACTTCATATAGTTCAAAGGAGAGAGCCGACCCATTCATACGGCAGTTCTTTCTTCTGAACTACATAATGCCACCCAGCAAGCACAGTTGATCTGTCATGATCAGCCTGCTGAAAACTGTCCCTCATAATTTTTTTTTATTTGTACATTGTAAAAGAGAAAAATGTCCGTCGATGTCTGTTTCTGCCACCACTGTACTATCCCCCCCCCCAAGCCCAACCCATGTTGATATTCTGGCATGGAGGTGATCAATCCCTCGTGCTGGCTGCTAACCCCCATCCTGCCCATTGTGATTCTGCGACACTGGGAAACCCATTCCTGGTGCCGCCAAACATATCACTGACACTGTGGGTGTCCAATCCCCCAATGTCTCCACCTGAAGTAAAGAAAACTCTACTTGTAGTTTTTTTTAATACACCCTACAGAAAAGAAAACCATCCATCGATGTCTGTTGCTGCTGCCACTGTAACTGCCCCCCCAAAGCCCAACCCATGGTATTTTTTTGTTATTGTTTTTGCTCCTCCCGAGCACCCCCAACAAGCCACTTCTTCAGGCCTCCTAAGGGGCCCACCCTGCACCCCTCCACCCCCATCGCCATCCACCGCCCTCATATTGGCAGCCCCCCAGGAAACCCGACATATCCCTTTGTTGGATGGGTCCCTCCCTTCCAATGGAGAAGCACCAGCAGGTGCAGCTCAATTAACCTGGGAGCTATGGGGGTTGGTCCGGGCAATCTGGGGCTTTGTGGCAATGGGGACTGGAGGTCATCATCTAGTCAATTGGGGGGTGATTTTTTTTCATTTTCTGGCCCTCCCACTCACCCCTGATTGGGCTTACATGGGACAGCAACCTGAGGCATGGACGTGTGGGGGCATGTTGAGGCTTCATGCTCCTTGCACATTGCCCCCCCCTGAGAGGGGGTGGCAGTGCTCTGAATCCCCTCCCTGCCAGTCTCTGCTTCTGACACATGGGCTCGGGACACAAACCTGGGTCACTAGCATGCCGAGTGAACCCCTTTGCTTGGCACCATGGACTGGCACAACCCATGTTAATTTTCTAGCATGGGGTGCCCAATCCCCCATGCCAGCTGCTACCCCCACCCTGCCTGTTTTGCTTCTGCAGCACCAGGGGCTAAGCCCTGGTGCTGCCATAGGCTATGGCTGGCACTGGGAAGGGTGCCCAGTCCCCAGTGTCTCCACCTGAAGTAAAACCATCCCTCAAAGTTTTGTTTTTTTTTGCCACACCTGTGAAAAGAAAACCTATCCATCAATGTCTGCCACTTCTCCCCACCAGCGCTCCCACTCAGCACCACCCACCCCAAAGCATACCTACCTACTAGGAGTCCAACACTGTAATCCTCTCTGGACTGTAGACACGTCTTCACTCTTCAACGCCCAACCATGAACTGAGGAAATCAGCAGTGCAGTTCAATGTATTCACTGGGGTTTTGAATTTGTCATCATAACTTGGTCATTTTTGAATATTTTTACCCCAAATTTTCAACATGCCTTTTTTGGGGACCCACCTCATGAACAATAGCAGTAAAATTAGGCAGATCTGTCCTGAAAGGTGATTTTGCAGTTGCTGTGCAAAATCACCTTTTGGGCAGGAGTTGAAAATTTTCTCTGCCCTTGTTCATGAGGTGGGGTCAAAAGAAGGCTATGTTGAAAATCTGGGGTAAAAATATTCAAAAAAAAAAACCCAACAAAGTTATGAGGCTACATTGCAATTTACGAATGCAGGCTTGCAACTTTGGTAATTTTCAATATTTTGACCCCAAATTTTCAACACAGCAATTTCTTCTCAGCACCTCAGGAATGCAACAGCTGGCATTTTTCAAATCCTGACCAAAATGTGTTTTCACACTTGTGGCACGAAATCACCTTTTGGGCAGGATTTGAACATTTTCTCCACTCTTGTTCATGAGATGGGCTCATAAGAAGGCTATGCAGGGTCATAAGAAGGCTATGTTGACATGTTTGGGTAAAAATATGAGAAAACAAAGTTATGACTGTGTTGCAGTTTTTCAATGCATGCTCGTAAGTGTAGTAATTTTCGATATTTTGACCCCAACTTTTCAGCATAGCACTTTTTTCCCACCACCTTATGAATATGACAGCTGTCATTTCTCAAACCCTACCCAAAATGTGTTTAACACTTGTGGCACAAAATTACGTTTCAACCATTGTTTTACAAGTGACACCTGTCATGCTCATCAGAAGGAGTGATCAAAAAAGACTATGTTAAACATTTGGGGTAAAAATGTAAAAAAACAACTAAGTTATAAGGAAATGAATTGTTCCATTTACTCATCACTTATTTTTTTTTTTTTTAGATTTTGACCTCTAATGTTCAACATATCCCTTGTGTTACCCCCAAACATGGCAGGTGTAATTTTTCAAATCCTGTCCGAAGCTTTTTCCGCAGTCACATAGCGAAATTATCTTTCAGATGGGATTTTGAAAATTTCTCCTGTCTTGTTCATAACATCAGGTGATAGAAAAGACTGTTGGACATTTGGGGTCAAAATGTGGGAGCCCACTTAAAAGTAAACATTGCCTCTCAGCTGCCCTATCCTTGGTCATTACAATCTAACAGTGTCTTAAAGCAGGACACTACTGAAAATGAGGCATTGCATCTCATCTGCTACATGCTGGGTAAATATATAGTAAAAATGTGTACAAGCAAGACCCGGTACAACAGCAATATGAGCAGCAAACATTAGACATTGAGAAATGCTTGTTCTAATTAGACCCAGTTATATGAATGCATGTTACAGGAACTAAGGCTAATGTAGCAGTAAGCAAAAATAGAACTCCTGAAACATTTTGTAATCTCCAGTGCTCTGAACTGTTGCAGCACTAAGACTTCCTAGGAAATGGGCTCATATGTGTTTTTATACTGTTTCACTCTGTAGCCCTTGCTGAGTACAGGACTGTGGAGTCCTACTGAGCACGATCCCTCTTCTGTTTACATTTACTGCAGCAGGGTGGTGGAAGTTCTGTAAGAGGGATTTCCAAGAATACCTGTTCTGAGGCTGGTATGGCAACAGTTTTAGAGGAAGTGTCTTTAGTTACATCAGTTGTGCTGTGACATAAGAGCAGTTTTGTCTGTAGGGTGGGGTGGGGAGACTCGGTTTCTAACTCAGCTCCCAAACACAAGGACAAGCAACCAACCCAAAGTGAAGTTCACTATGCAGAGGTAGTTTAATGCCACACCAGGACTTTAACCCAGTTGCCATGGTGCCAGTTTTCTTCAGCCAGACTGGAAAAAGTAGTCCAGGAAACAAATCTGAAATGACAATGCATAAATTAGCTATAGAAATTGCCTGCTGTATAAATAAGCAATAAGATAGGACAGGGTGTGCGGTATACTAGATTGCCGCACTCTCTGGCCCCGTCCACACTACACCCAAAAGGTCTGAAAACAGTACAGACAGAAACTGTTATAGTGTGTCCACACTAGAAGTGGAAATGGTTCCAAAACAGTACAGCCTGTCCACACTGCTACTGGAGCCCAAACAGTTACCAACCCATGTAGAGCTGGGCATATCCCATGATGCAGCAGTATGCAGAGAACCATTCCCTCTCCCGGTATGTCCTCCCCAGCACAATTTCACCACCGAGAGCCAAGCATGTGAATGCCACAGTGCCATGCTGTGGTATTGGGTGCGGCAGCCACAGTGCAATGTCCTGGCAGCAGAACATCCAGCATGTTTTGTGCAGTGGGCTGCTTGGGGCACTGCCCCCCCAAACGTCAGGCACCAATACATGCTGCCACCGGACATCCTGCAGATAGGCCATGATCCAGAAGTGCAGGCAATAAACAGTATGGTGCTCTCCTGTGGTGTGGGACATGGCTACACGGTGCTGTAGTGGCTCCTCCGCTGCAGGCCCTGACACTAGGCATGTTGCACACCGCACCACACGTCCATGTGCCTGTGGCAGTGGAGCAGCAGAGACATGCAGAAGCGCCCCACACCGTGTGGTGCAGGGACATACAGATCATATCGGGCATGGTGTCCAGGGGAGCACTGTGCAGGATGTGGGTCTAGTTCCCGGTCCACCCCTGCTGGCCCCTGCCTACCTGCAGTCTGCCCCCAACCCACCCTGTCCCTGGCCACAGCTGCTGCATACCAAGCCTGCCCCTCTACCCTCCACCCGTGTCAACCATCCCAGGCCCTGGATGCTGGGAAAGAGCATGTGTGACCACGTACAGTTGGCCCATCGGGCAGGGGTGTGGATCGGAGCTGCGTAGTCGTCCCCATGTACTAATCCCCCATGATCGGCAGCCATGTCACAGTGTCGAACCACACCTGTACGGGACATATGTACAGTGGTGGGGAGTCACAGTCCCTCATTTGTGAGGTTTGGGGGACATCACATTGTCCGTTGTAACCATGGCTGTTATGGGCGCCACTACCGGTACACATGGACTGGCATATTGTGACATACAATTGGCATTACAGCCTGGGAGGGCGAAGGGTGTTAGGGGGCAGCAGACTGCAGGCCTCCCTATGTGGCACGGCAGTTGTCTGTTAGGGTCTAGTACCAATACCTGCCATATACCGTTCCGAATATTAATATCCCACCTCCCGAATACCTGCATTGCGGCGTACTGTCGGATCATTCCTACCGAGACACATATGCCCGACGACTGGTCCATTGCACGCCAAAGTATTTCTGCAAACACTGGGTGCATGTACAGTCACCATTCCATCATATTCAGACCATCACTACAGGTTCAGATTGCAATAGTTGGGATGGCAATGGGGTGCTACCCAGATGCACGTGCAACAGACGCATATTTGTAATGCATCAAGACAGTGATGTTGAGTATAATCATACCAGAGCATGGAGCTTTCATATCCACATACACGTATTTACACTGATACAGGCCAGAGGCAAACAGATGACATAGCATGTACCTGCATTTAACCGCCCCATGCAGTACCCTGACATCCTGACACCGCACATGTAGTTGATCTGTGCCCACCTCCCAAGTCTCCGTTCATGGAACATCACACAACATGTTGTGGTGCAGCAGTGCACGTATATGATGTGCACTTGGTGATTTGAATGTCATGTACCTTACTGTTACCATGGTGTCATACAGTAGTATGACCCAGGATACACCTAAGGAACGACAGTCGACACCTTTTGGAACATGTGCCATGTTAAACTGCCGTGCCCTAGAACATGGATACATTAATGCCCTGGGGTATCATCATCCTCGATAACATGGAACGTGGCTTATTCTATATTAGGCTATCGAGGAGGGGCATGGGGAGCTTACACACAGGCACATGCCTTTCCATCGGTTGTCCACCTGCTTGTATATGTGCAATGCCTTTCACTGCAGGTGATCCCTCTGTGCATAGGTCTGCTGTCTTGAATCTGTGCCACTCTGTATCTGTGACCTTTGAACTGTTCTTGTGCGTGCAACTGGGTATTGGCACATTGTAGTCCCGACTCTAGTAACTGATGACTGCTCTATGTACTTAGTACCTCTAGTATCACCATGTCAGGAATGTCGGGCACACTACCATCGGGTTACTTGCAGTCGGTTACATACTTGTTGGGATACACACCTTGTTGGGCAAACAGAGTCATGGTATGATTTGGTGGGCATACGTATGTCGGGGATATGTATGGATCCCATCAGTTCTTCATATGAGTCTTTGGGGCTGCTGCGGTACTTGTTCTGGGATGGCTGCACGGGGTGTCTTAGGGGGGGGGCGGGACATCTGTGGCGTGTGATGCTGTGGGCATGCATTGTCGGGTGCGGCTTGCTGTGCTCTTCTCCCTGATTGCCTCCTGTGCTGGGCGCTGGCATCATCGAGCTGCTGCATGGCATTGTGGTATACCGGCGGGCAGGAGGGGACCTGGGGCTACATGGGTGTCCGTTTACACAGTGCTCTGTAATGTTACAGCAGTGCAAACGTTATGGGAACCATTGTTGAAACCACCTCCCAACAGGTTTCCACAACAGTTTCGGAAACGCCTGCTGTAATGTTACCAGTGTAAACACTAGCCATTACGGTACCATTATAGGCACTCTGTAACATTACAGCGGGCGTTTTCCAGTGTAGTGTGGACAGGGCCTCTGAGTGGGATGAAGCCTTGTGCATTCATGTCATAAGGTAAGTGCAGCGATCTAGCATAATGCACATCATGGAGTTTATTACTGAGCTTATAAAACGGGGTTTTCAAATAATTTGTTTTCATTGGAATAAAATGATTTACCAGTTAAACATTGAAATCTTTGAGTATATTTTGGTAAAGCAGTTCTGCTTGCTGGAACTTTATGCCATATTAGGGTTTCTTTTAATAATGGGTACTCTTCAGGCTTCCATGCTTGTAGTTGTAAGGCTTCATATTTTTTTTTTTTTACTCTGAGGGACTGTTTGGCCTGTAGCAAGTTTGCATTCCATTCCACCCCACTTCCCCACCACCCGGTAGCAAGTGTCCATTCTTCTCCATCACTGCTCCCGTTAATGCTGTACCATGTGCCATAACAGAGTAAGAGACTGCCACAAGGAGAAGAAAAGGTATGATGGACGGTAGCAAATGCACATTTCCCACCATCCCCTCACTTAGTAGTGTGTATCCATTCTTCTCGATACCCATCTCACTTAGAGCTGCACCGTGTGATGTGTGAGAGAGAGAGAGAGAGAGACTACTGGACAGAGGAGTGGAGATGTGATTATAAGTGTTCATCAAGACAAATGGTTGCAAGGAGCACTGACTGTGTTGGCAGATGCTCACAGCTGAGATGAACAGTGTGCAGGAGGAAGAGGCGGCAAACAGCTTGTTTAAGTAGGATTAAGGAAGATTACACAATGGGGGGAGGTAGTAACAACAACAAAAATGGAAAGGGACCTAGGGGTAATCGTATCAGATGACCTTAAGGTTGGCAAGCAATGTGAGAAGGTGGTAGGGAGGGCTGGGGGACACTGGGATGTATAGGGAGAGGTATCACCAGCAGAAAACAGGAAGTTGTTATCCCCCTGTACAGACAGTTGGTGAGACCCCATCTGGAGTACTGTGTCCAGTTCTGGAGAACCCATCTCCGCAAGGACATAGGATGGAGGCAGTTCAGAGTAGGGCAACTAAAATGTTGCAGGGTCTGCAAGAGAAGCCATACGAGGAGAGACTAAAGGAGCTTAATATGTATACCCTTGAGGAAAGGAGGGATCGGGGGGACATGATAGAAATGTTTAAGTACCTCAGTGGAATCAACAAAGTCCAAGAGGGTAGCATCTTTCAGAAAAAGAGATGTGCAAGAACAAGGGACACAATTTGAAGATAGAAGGGGACGGCTCCAGGGCAATGTGAGAGTATTTTTCACAGAGAGGGTGGTGGGCGCATGGAACAGCCTTCCTGAGGAGGTTGTGGGGTCTAAAACTGTGGCAGAATTCAAGAATGCATGGGACAGACATAAGGCAATTTTTGTGGGGGGTAGGAAGAAATAAGCTGTTGGTTAAATAGGATCTGCAGCTTATCCTCTAGGTAGGGAAATGGGCAGACTAGGTGGGGCAAGCGGTCCTTATCTGCTGTCAAAGTCTATGTTTCTATGTTACTGAAGAGGTTGTGGTTGTGTACTACTTACGTACACAGTACTGTGTACTAAGTAGATTGTGTACTACAGTTTATTTTAAATATATTTTTAGGTCAATTTAGATGAAAATATGAACCCATTTTACTGTAGATATTGTAGAGTGGGGTTTGAGGAGCTAAGGGGAAAAATGGCCATCAATTTTTTTATACAGATTCCTTACTAGTGAATTGATATGTGATAAGGCTAAGTTTCAGGATAGCTAATTTGCCACAGTGTCATGTGATACCCATTTTACAAACCATGTTAAATAAGTATATGAAAAAGTTCCAGTGAGCTGGAGAAAAAAGTGTTTCTAGCATCCCAGGAAACCACCCTGCTCTCCTACTTTTTCACAAATTGTAGAGAGACTATGACACAGAATGACTCTAATTTTCCAATAAATATCATCCCCATGTGTTTTGGGGAAGGGAAAGGGATTATCGTTTGCTGTAATGTGGTTATTTTCACACATGAACTTCAGGACAGGACTGCTAACATTTTCTGTTGGCTAGAAAGGTAGCAGCTAATACATTTAAATAATGACACATTTTAAGATGTTTAGCAGGCTGTTATTTTGTTTCACTCTTCGATCAGTGGCGACTTAGTACTGAGGCACAGTTTGTTGCTTTGAGTCTTTTAGAGTCTACAGTTGTTGGCCTGAGAAATGAAAATTGACACTCTTGGCTGATCAATAAAAGAGAAGTGTGAATGGAAAACAAGCCTCTTCTGCAACTCATTTTCCCCAACAAGTCTTTTTTGGTTTAGGGATACTTGCTCAACAGAGTAACTAGACAAAAGTATTTAAAACAAGCAGAGATGGGATGAAGGGGGTTGGATTTGTCGAAAGCAATACTAACTTGTCCTTTATCTGAAACTGTTTCTGCTGTCATCTGTAGACCTGCTGTGGCCTTTATACTACTTAAACGGAGGTGAAATTTGATCCTTTCTGTTTGTGAAATCATTCCTTTCCTCAAAAAGTGGATCTATAGTTATATGATTGTGCTTACCCTATGCAGTGAAAAGCAGCTGATGGAAATCCTGCAGCCGTATGCAGCTGATGCAAGACCGAATGACAGTGTTATGTATTGGTAGTGTTGTCCCAGGATTTGGAATCTGAGGTATTTTCTGTGCGCTGGGCGCATTGGTATGTGGAGGTAAGTGTCCTTGAGGTCTATGGATGTTAGGAAGTCTCCCTCTCTGATCGACCTGATTGTAGATTTTATGGTCTCCATTTTGAATTTTTTTGTGATAATGAATTTGTTTATATATTTGAGGTCCAGGACGGGTCGGAAATCTGCTGTTTTCTTTGGAACCAGGAAGAATATAGAGTAAATTCCCTTGCCTAATTCGTTCTGTGGTACCTTTTGTATGGCCTTTGATGTGAGTAAGGCTTCCAGGATGTTTTGGATTTGACTTGTTGAGCATCTTTTCTTTGACACTGGTGATACCACTGGTCTGTTTTCATGAGGTGTGTGCCAGAATTCTATCGCATATCCTTGGGTCACCACTTCATTTACCCATCTGTCTGACGAGGAGTCTGCCCATGTCTGACTGAACTGTTGTAGCCTTCCCCCTACTGCTAGGTAGATCTCCTGGTCAGCCTGCCTCTTTAGCTAGAGAACCTCCCTCTAAAGGTGGACCCTCTTCCTCTGTAAGGGGTGTGCCCCTTGTGCTGGTAACTGTATCTGTGTTGTGTTGAGTTCTTTCTGTCACGAAAGGTGTTATGTCTTCTATCTGGGTGTGAACGAAAGGACTGAGATCTCCTTCTGTTGGATGGTAGGTAGCCCGTGTCCTTGTCACTCTCTGTCTGTTCCCCAGCTCTGGCGTTTAAGGAATTCCTGGAGTCCGTCTCTGAACACTTTGTCGCCCTTGAAGGGTAGCTTGAGTAGTCGAGTCTTAGACTTGTTATCTGCATTCCATAGTTTTAGCCATAAGCTCCTTATCGCTTTATTGGCCATGGCCGCTGTCCTGGTGCTCATCTTAAGCATGTCTACAGACATGTCTCCTATGTATCTGGCTGTTTGTAAGGCCTGCTCGAGTAGTATGGCCTCTTGTGATTTGGGTGTGAGAGCCTTGGCAATTTTGTCCAACCACTTGATTTGGGCTCTGTTCTGATGGATTGACCTGTCATTTCATGCATTTTTTTGAGTAGGTCCTCTATTTTTTTTTGTCCACTGGGTCCCGTAGTGCTGCTGTGCCTTCTGTGGGAAGGGCCATTTTCTTATTAAGTTCTGCTATCTTTGGGTTGATCTTTGGTGCTGTGCACCAGATTTTCAGGTTCTTTTCCTGCAATGGATATAGTTTGTCTAGATACCTCTTTTCTGGTGATCTGGCTGGGTCTGATGCCTCCCACTCCTTTGTGATAATGTCTTGTATGGTCTGGCATAATGGGAAGAAGTGTTCAACCCTGGGAGGTGGCTGGAGCATTGGGTCCAGCTCATTATCCAGTGGGGGTGAACGGTTGCTTGAATCCTAATGTATTACATATTGAGAGAACTAAGTCAGTGATGTTCTCTGATGTGAATAGCCTTGAGGCAATAAAGGTGACTTCAGGTGTGAATGGTTCTGGGGGCCCCTCTGAATCAGAGCTGTGATTTGAGCCCTGATCACTGTCGTGATGAGAGCGAGTGTCGTCTGGCTGATCCTCATCAATTCCATCCATGTGATTGTTGTTATTCTCCCCCATCTCTCTAGAGGGGGATAAGTCCCTTGGTTGGTTGCTCCTTGGTCTCCCTGTATGATTCAGAGGAGCTGTGGTGGACGAGGTCCTTGGTAATAGTTTGGGGTTAGCAAAACTGGACATGCGCTCCAAGACTTGGAGCATAAAATTTTGTTGGCTGTCCATCATGGCTGCAGTAGCCTTTTGGAGTGCCACCGTAGCCGGGTCAATATGCCAGGAGGTATTTGCGCCCATCTTGGTGGTTTGGCGGGCATCACTTAAGTTGTCCTGGTTGTCCAAATCGCAGGCAGGACAGAGAGAGGCCCCTTCTGATGAGGTAGTAGAGGTACCTCGTAAGACTGGCATTCCCTTCCTGCTGACGTCTGGAAGACATCAAGTGAAGGAATTGTTAGTTTCATTTTTTTTTTGTATGTATGTATATAGAAAAGGAGATATATAGCAATATGCCTGACAAGTAGAGGTCTGTAGGGCAGGCAATGCTGAGATTCCCCCCATGATGAAGGGTATGTACGCTATATGCAGTGTGGAGCCCCATAAGTTTTGTATATTGGTGTGCTTGCCCCTTTAAGTGGCTCATAGCTTGCTTGTGGGATGCCCTTTTAAGAGGCTCATGGGTCTGGATGGCAGAATCTGAGGGAAAGGGACGTTGATACTGATGTTCCCACATTATTTATTTTATTTAGTTTATTTGGGGCTCCTTTGATAGCGGCAGCTGCTCTGCTACTAGTAATGCCAGTAATTTAGCACGATCTCGAAGCGGATCACTATCACGCATGCGCGAGCACTTCCTGTGTGTGTGTGTGTTTGTGCTCAGCCCTCTTAAAGATGGAGAAGGGCATTGCGCAGCGCGCCGATTGTCGAAGATGTATGTCACATGCTTGAGGGTTTCACAGAGCATGCACGGCATCCAAAAAGGTAAAAAATGGTGATGGAATGAGCAAGAAGGATGAGCGGCTCCATTTTTGTTAATTTAACGATTGGGACCAGGTCAGTTAAATTTTTTTTGATCCATGTACAGCAAACAATAGTGTGAGCCAGTGCCAACAGTTCAGACTATGATGGGGGGTTTGAATGGCTTCTTTAGCTCATAATGCCTGATAGAATTGTTTGAGTCATCAAGTTGGCAGAGGCACAGTGCACCATCATCTCGCTATGTGAGGGAGACGATGGGCTGGATCCCCTAAGATCAATTATTACAGGGGAGTCCTTTGGAAGGTTTCTTTTGTGTTGTGCCTCCCTCTAGGCAGTCGCTGGTCAGGAACTGCTTAGGGAATAAAAACGGATATCCTCGCTCATGAGGGATGAGTCCTGCTGGCGGTCTTTTTAAAATAGCTGGCCCATACTAAGGACTAGATTGCTATCTTAGAGAAACTATTCTTTGAAGGAACGCGACGCTCATGATGCAAAACGTTTCTAGACAGATACTACCTATCCTGTTCTCTATTTCTTCGCTATAGAGATATTAAAGCAACAAGAATACATTATTATCTCTTTGCTCTCTGATTTAAACATTTCTAGCCACTGCTTGAACCTACACAAAACTGAATACTGTCTGTGCCTTGCAGGTATCATTATTTATTTATTTATTTATTTTGTAATTACCTTTATCTTTGCTGATGTACTGGAGCTTGGAACAGTGTTGCAGCCTCTCAGATGCACAAGTTCAAACTGAGGAACAGCAGGCTACAGAAGGGGCTTGGAGGAGGGTTTGTAATTTGACCCTAGGTCACATGTGCATCAGCAGCCTATCAGGCGTTCATAACCCTATGGTGGAAAAATGGGAGTGCCATGGATATACAGACAACACAATGGATCTATAGTTATATGATTGTGCTTACCCTATGCAGTGAAAAGTGGCTGAAGGAAATCCTGCAGCCGTATGCATATATTGAGTGTTGATTGACGCATGAGTGGTACTTTAATTGTAATTCTGTTTTGTACTAAGTAGGCTCATCAAAAATAAAAAAATCTCTTGTAATTTTCATTTGGTAGAATATGATGTGGTGTAAGTTGTGTAGGAAGCCAGGAAAGAGTAGTGCTTTCCTTTTAACGTTTATAAGACAGGTGTCTAGTTGAGTATGTAATGTCATCTAAATATTTTGTTCAACTAGTCAAAAATCACAGAGAACATGTTTTTGTTTTGCAGTTTCACTTGTTTTTCTCAGATTTTGCAGTATGTTTCTGCTAATTTATGCATCCCTCTTCCACCCACTGTTGGACCACTGCTCTGTATGACTGTGGGATTGTGGGATATGGCATTTTGCCTCAGACTACTGTATGCCCTTCGGTGCCACCGACTGCTGCTTGAGTTAATGACATACACCATTTGGTGTCCCTCTCAACCCTTCACTGCTTTGCATGGGAGGGTTGGTAAAGTGTACAGGTGCTCAACTGGGGCTCTGTTTGGAGTTCTAACAGCCATTTGCAGCACAGCAGAGAAGTGTAAATCAGCTATAGCAAATGGCTTATCCATGTATTATCTGTGCTGTCCCTTTACCCAAGGCAAGGTGTTTGGAGTCTTCATGTGTTTCACTGCCACCCTGACAGTCTCCTGACCCCAACAAGGGTCAGCGGGGGGAGTGGGATTGGATAGGAGGCCCTTGCAGGACTGTGTGAGAGATTTAGGAATGTCACAGAGTGCTTTCCATATGTGAAGGGGCACTCCACAGCCATCAGAGGTCCCAGCATGGACTGAGCCCGAAATCTGTATAAAGAACATTCAAGACTGTGGTGCATTAGTCATGGCATCATCATGCTTGCCAGTACAATGGAGTGCACTGCCACAAATGGCAGTTGTGAGGTTGGATGGTTTTAAAATAGTAAGTGGAATAGATACATATTAAGTATAGAAGAGATACATGTTAAGTAAGCAGTAACACATGGCAGGGCATGCAGTTATTGTGTAATTACCGCGTGCCCTTGCGCCACCCCCCCCCCATGGGTTGTAGGCACGAGGCATTAGTGGAGTGCCCTTCAGCCACATGGAGGGAGGAGGTGTGGTAATTATTCAATAACCACAAGCCCTGAAGTGTGTTGCTGCGTCTGCATTTATAAAATGGCACCGAAATAATAAGCAAGACTAAATAAATCTCTAAATTAAAAATAAAGAAATC
The DNA here is from genome assembly GCA_016271365.2 of Neoceratodus forsteri. Taxonomy (NCBI): domain Eukaryota; kingdom Metazoa; phylum Chordata; order Ceratodontiformes; family Ceratodontidae; genus Neoceratodus; species Neoceratodus forsteri. The sequence continues at coordinate 107,940,220 of CM028132.1, forward strand.
ATCTTTGGTAAAATGGTTTTCACTCGAAATAGCTGAGTTTACCTCTTAAAAGAGGTCAGATTGGCTGGCAGGTAAGTTATTCATGTTGTTAATAGAACCTTTTTTTTCCCCCCAACTGTCACAGTTATTGAGAGTTCTGAAGCAGTTAAGTCAGCCTAAAACACAAATTCCAAGACTTTCAAAGCACTTTGCATACCAGTGCAGTTATTGGTCAACAACTGCACAGGTCTGGACAGCTATTGGCTGATCAGATCACTGGATTTTTCTTGCCCATTTTGTAATGTGAAATATTAACAAAAAACCACTGATAATAGGACACATCCAGAAAACTGGTGCACCAGCTTAAGTATAATATAAAAAAAGCACAAGTAGATTATCCAAGGCAGCCAATCAGATCTGAAAAATTGTTGAAGAATTTTTGGAAGCGAAGATTTTGTATTTTGGCACTGAGAAGTTGGCAGACCAGTCACTCCTTTTTTCCCCAATTCTGAAGGATATCCTCCTTCTCCAGATGTTATATGATGCAGCTGTTTGTCTGTGCTCTCCTTTTATAGTGTATTGGGGCATCTTGTGAGTAACATTTGTAAGACTTTAGAATGCCATTTGTTTCAAATAAAAAGCCATGTTTCAATTAACCAGTTTAGCCCCTGGATATGAGTATCCCTTTCTTGTAGACCTTGATCCTCAGGGTCATGATGACCAGGGGAGGCACTGGTGGGTGATCGACCCCCCCCCACCCCCGGGGGAAGTGTGGTACTTACATAGAAACATAGACTTTGACGGTAGATAAGGACCGCTTGGCCCACCTAGCCTGCCCATTTCTCTACCTACAGGATAGGCCGCAGATCCTAGTTAACCAATAGCCTATTTCTTACTACCGCCCACAAGAATTGCCTTATGTGTGTCCCATGCATTCTTGAATTCTCCCACAGTTTTAGACCCCACAACCTTCTCAGAAAGGCTGTTGCATGCATCCACTACCCTCTCTGTGAAAAAATACTTCCTCACATTGCCCCGGAACGGCCCCCCCCATCTTTAAATTGTGTCCCCTTTGTGTCCTACTTACACCATGTTAATGATTACGTCTGGATGTGTAGCTGTCTCTCTCAGCGGACTTATGGCCACTTTCCCCTTTGTCTTTCTAGCTGCATCTGAGTCATGTGGACCAGCATCCTGATTCGGAAGGGGGACACCAGGCCAGGTGTAGTGTATGTATCCCCCATCTAAGCGGAGCCAGTGAGGAACCAACCCAAGCATTGGGACGTTGGTGGAAAGCCCACTGGAGTGGCATCAGCACCTCATTGTGACCCACAGTCGGTGACCGAGGTGGGGTTCCAGATGGTCCCCTGAGCCTTTTGTAATGGTGGATGCCCTTTTTGAACTGCCAGTAATGTGCATTGGTGGGGGGGTGGGCCTGTTGGCCCTTGCAATTAATGGTGTCGCTGTTATCCACCGTGCACCATTACTCTAATGGAGTACAGTGCCTGTGACAAATGGATATTTGTTTTTATCACATCTCTTCTCTGTGTCCATGGCATTGTTTGAATTAAAGGTTGTGTGACTGATTGTCCTTTCCCTGAAAGTGGACTCTAGATTGGAAAGGTGCATCAACGCAGGGGAGGATCATCATGGATTTCCTTTGGGGTCTGTTTGTGTGCCCTTGTGTCACCCTAGCAGCGCAGACAGTCTATTTGAGTTAAGTTGCCTGCTGGCAAATGGCATGCCAGGTATGACTGCTGTGTATGGGTAGCCATGTATGTTTCTGACACTATGGGGCTGTGCCATCGGTACTGCAGTCCTGGGGTGGTATAGTTTTTTGGGCCTAAGATCCACACTTGCAGATGCCTGTTTTGTTGGGTGTATTGGCATTTGTACAAGCAGACTGTGCGCATGTCTAGCTAAGCTTCTGGACAGCACGCTGGCTGTGCAGGTGTGTGCACATGCCACTTAGTATGTTTTGTATGTGTGCTGTAGATTTGTGTCAAACCAAGAGCACCTGCTTTTCTGGGAAAGTGCCTCCACACTTGCACTATGTACACCTTTTGTACCCATGGCACCTGTAGATCAGGCTGTAAATATTTTAAATGGCTCAGTAAATGCCTTGACTTTTGATGTTTTTTTCTTTCTTTTGTCTTTCTATAGAAAATGATGGGCTTTTCACACCTGCTCTGTATTAACTGTATTGTTCCACATTTTTGTGGGAAAAGCCCATACAGCTGCTAGCTAATTAGATGAATGTCTTCTCTTTTCATTTTCAGTTTTTGATTTGGAAACCTTTCCCTAATCACCCCCACCAAGTAGTGCTTTTACATGTGTTGCTGCTTCTATGGGGTGCTTGGGCATATGGAAGAGCTGGTTTCTCCCAGCTGCACTATTTTCATTGTGTAACATTTACTTGTTTCTGAAACATTTTGTTTAAAGTTTTGTGAAGTCTGGGTTTAGAAGCAATTTAAATGATGACCAGCCTTTTAAAAAAATGCACACAGTACACCTCAGGCTTGTAAACCGTTGTGAAACCTTGTTTTTATAAAAGTCTGGTTTTGAGGTTGAAGTAAGAAATTAAAAAAAAAAAAAAACACTTGTCAGTTTGTAATATGTCCTGATTATTTGATATGTAATGTGGACTTAATGTGCACTATGGGGAAATAAACATACTGTTTTCCTCTGGGGGAAGGGCCAAACCACGTGCTGTATGGATGAATGTGTATGTATATGGATGCCTTGAGTGCATCTTGCCTTATGGTTTCAACAGCCAAGAAAATGAAAAGACACAATGGAGCATGTTAATACAAAAAATAGTCATAAAAGCTATAAAATAAAAACAGAATAGTAGATAGGAGAGTGTGTATTAAAGGGTGTAATATCATTGAATGGTTCCCATGTCCCCAAAACCTTGAGATGGTATTACACCCTCGTGATACACACTCTCTTATCTGTTATTGTTTTGTAATATATGGATCCGATACAAAATACCATGGCTCTGAATTGTTTTCCTGCTGTCTTCTGACAACATCCGCCCGACAATTCCACTGAACACTCACTTGCTCCAGCCACTTCCTCTCAACTTCTGCTCCTTCCACAGTGTCTCCGGTAGCAAGTTTTGCTGGTTAGTCCTACCTGTTAGTTGGTTTCCAGGACTGAGTGAAAGCAGGATCAGACAGATAATGCTTTAAATGTAAAAAAAACAGAAACACAGTGACGAAAGTACGATGGCTATGAATTACTCTCGGTAAGCGAGAGACAGCTGCCATGTTTTCCAAACTGTTCTGCCCTCCCACACATAAAAAGCACCAACCATTTTATTTATTTGTTTGTTTGTTTATTTATTTATGTATGTATGTATGTCTTCGGTTACTGGGTAGGTGCGCTGATCCAAAGGACCATTTTCAGGCATGACCCAGGCCATGAAGATAGTACAGAGAGTACATACAGTACAAAAAGCAAAACATGGAGTACAGGCATGAACAACATGATAAAAGAAGTATAGCACACAATGAATGTACACTAAGGATATCAGAAAGGTATACAGTGCATTGAGTTGGTTGGGACACAGTTTAGATAGACAACAACAGTGCAGATTGACATACAGTCACAAATAATATAAGTGCTGTAGCATAATACAGGAAGGAGAGAGTACAGTAATAAGTCTGGTGAAAAGAGCACCCGAAATGGGTTGAAACTATATAAGGGGAGGGCACAGAAAGGGGGATCAGAGGTAAAGGAGGAATTATATTACCCGGGTGGGCAAGAGCATTTGGCTGCCAGCAGTAGCCAGGCTTTGAAATAGGTTTTGAAGGTGAGGTGAGAGTCGGTCGAGCAGAGAGACACAGGGAGCTTATTCCACAGGGTGGGGGCAGAGAACGACAGGGCTTTACTTCTCATGGTAGTCGAGATTCTAGGGACTTCCAGAAGGGGGACCGATGATTCACGGAGACATCTGCATGCTACTCTACCCTTTTAGACGGATGAATATGGGGACAATTTGCTACCTCGAAGGGTGTTGTCTATTATGCAGCCAAGGGTATAGTCATACCGGTCTTGAAGTGGGAGCCACCCGAGCGACTGATACAAATCACAATGATGCATAGAGTAAGGAGACTGGAGCATGAACTGGCAGATGCTGTTATAGACTGAGTTTAGTTTGGAGCATAGGGTAGAGGACACATGGGAGTAAATGGGGAGCAATAATCTATAAGGGGGAGGAGGTTGCCTTGGGCGATGACGAGATGTGCCTCCATGGCCAGGTAGTGGTTTTGCCTATAGGCAGCCCCAAGTGCCTGGTTAACCCTACACAGTAAATTGTTGTTGTGTTCTGAACAAAAGGGGGGTCAAGGGTAACCCCCAAGTATTTGAAGCTGAGGACATTTTCAAGATGGGGCCTTCAGGTGAGAGCACTAAGAGTGATGAATTTTGATTTGGTGATATTAGAAATGTACAGTTTAGACCCAAGGTGCATTGCTTAAGTTTTCTTTTCATTTACCAAAAGCCTGTTGAATAGAAACCAATTGTAAGCTGCAACATAGTTTAGGGTTAGTATGGAGGATATGTTTATAAGAGTCTTGTTGCTGTGGAAGAGGACAAGATCATCGGTGTAAAAAGTACCTTGCAAGAGAGGCTGTCAGCCAGAATGGAGTTTATAAAGATAGAAAACAGCAGAGGGCCAAGGATGGAGCCTTGAGGGACCCCCCGTGGAGACAGGCAGGGCAGGGGAGGAGGCTAAACCAATGTTCACTGATTGGGACCTACCCATGCGATAGTTCAGGAACCATGAGGAGGTCTCAGTTGAGCAGCCCAGGCAGAGGAGGTTAACATGGAGGAGGGAGTGGTTGATAAGTTCAAAGGCCTTAGTCAGATCAACAAATACTGCTCCCATGGCCTTACCCAAGTCAATGGTTGTTGAAGAGGGCCAAGGCTGATGTGGTGCTGTGGTGTTTTCAAACCCCATGTTGCTGGGGACACAGAAGGTTATATTTCCCAGTATGCTCTGAGAGCAGATGGTGGGCAATTTTCTCCAGATGTTTGCTCAGGTGGGGGAGAATGGAGATGGGCCTGTAATTGTCTGGGGAAAGGGGGTCCCCAACTTTGAATATAGACACAACCTTGGCATGTTTCCAGGAGTCAGGCATGCTATATGTGGTCAGTGCCAGGGTGAAGATAAAGGTTAGGGGTTTGAAGATTGCAGGGGAGATGAGCCTAAGAAACCAGGGCTGCCCCTATTGGGGAGGATCTTCAAAAGCTTGATGGTTTCCCTGAGACAGATGGCCCTAAAGTGGAAGGGGGGCAGGGAATCCCAGCGGGATTGGAGGACACGGTCTGTCCACCAGGACTGGCTGGCAAGTGGTTAGGAAATTTGCTGAGTTAGGCAGTGAGGTCTGTAAATTTTTTATTTAAGGCCTGAGCAAAAGGATGCTTTGGCATAAAGGACGCTATGAAAATGGTAACATCACATCACTAGCAACCGCACTTGGCACCATAGCAAACAGCTCTACAGAGTGAGACAGTTGTGTGCTTGCGCTGTTCTGTTTCTCTGATAATACTATTGTTCAGAACTTCAAATGATAGTTTTACAGGCTCTGAATGATAGTACTATGGTGTAGAATTGATGATATTATCACTTTTGTGTGGTGGTATTGCCAGGATGTTTTGTATGCTTTACTGTGCTATTATTTTTAGGTGTCCATATATTACAGATTATATAATGGACATAAAAAAAAATCCTATAACCTGATTGGGCAGTTAAGGTCTTTACCTGTGTGTAAATCCTGTAATAACCCTCAGCCAAGGAATGGCAGGTATTTATAAAAAACGTGCTTAGACAGATTTTAAATTTATTTTAAACATGGGTCCATTGTATAATCACATTAAGACATTCCAGGACATGGGAAATGGGAGGATTACTCACTTCTTGGGTGGTTAAGCCACTCAGCTGTGCCTTGTGATACACCACACGAGGCGTGGGTAAATTCCCCAATAACCCACACCCTGTCATGTAGCTCTTCTAAGTCAATCATATTATTGTTTTTTTTCCAGCCTGTTTTGTGAGTATACTGTATGTATCATATCTATTTATAAAGTATGGGGTGCTCTTATTATTAACTGAAATCAAGCAGATTACAACCTTGTTATGCCATCGATATGACATCACACTGTTGTTAACCCTTCATATCATGTCATATCAGTGGTATAACAAAATGGAATGCTCTCAACGATGTTCCATAAAGCAATTCAGTAAAGTAAAATAATTCAATCCATGATTGCACAATCTTGATAGCCCATACACTATAAAATATAATGTATGGTCTTTGGTTAACAACCGCGCTGAAAACACTTCTTGAGGTTGCCATGACATCTGAAAAGTTAACAGTGATGTCATGGCAACCTCTCGAAGTGTTTGCAGAGTGGTTATTAACCAAAGACCATACATTATCCTCTATGTAAAATTGGCTGTAAAATTCCTGCATCCTGATTGGTTGTTACTTGTGCATCAAATCCATTCAATGCACAGGTAAAAACAAGTGCTAAAAAGCACGACTGTGCTACAGAAAAGTCTCTGTGCCATTAGAACACTGACGTTTTCAGATGCTGCCATTTTGTCCCTGTCTTAACGAGGAAACCATCCTTGAGTAAAAGCCCTCTAATAAACATATTTGGCACTTTTTTTACACTAAATACCAGCCTTACACATGTCATACTTAAATTTAAATGAAAATATGTATTTACTAACTGGTCCCCTGGGCATGTGGTCAGATCTGTTCAATGCACACCCCATAATGTCTTACTGCTTGCATAGTCTATAGTTGGGGTTTGTTCTATGTGGATTTCCATGCCAGCTGAAACCTTGTTGCACCACAGTTCAAAGGTCATGGATGTGGGCTGGAGCATCCCAGCAGCAGCATCAACTAGGAGCAGATTTATCCTAGACTCCCTTTAAGGTGCCTTCCTCAAGCAACTGGTCATGGAACCAACTTGGCAGAAGGCAATACTGGACCTTGTGCTCACAAACAGTGACAGTGTGATGGGGGTAACAGTGGGGGAGCACCTGGGGAACAGTGACCACCAGTCATTGTGGTTTGAAATCACAGAAGGAGCAGAACCAAACCACACAAAAGCACATATCCTGGATTTTAAGGGGGCAGATTTTGGGAAAATGGGGAGATGCTTGAAAGAGGCATTAAGGGGAATGGGGCAGGACTCAGGAGCTGAGGAACAGTGGGCAGTATTTAAAACAGGGATTACAAGAGCAACAGAATTATGCATTAAGCAGGTAGCAAGGGGAAAATGAAGAGGAGGCCATAATGGTTTTCCAAGGAGGTAGCGGAGAAAGTGAAAGCCAAAAAGATTGCATTCAGGCAATACAAAAAGACACAGGCAGAAGGGGATAGGGAGAAGTACCAGGAGAAGCAAAGGGAGGCAGGGAGGTCAGTAAGGGAAGCCAAAGCTCAGACAGAAAAGCACATTGCAAAATCAGTGAGTAGAGGGGACAAAACCTTTTACAGGTACATAAGTGAAAAAAGAAAGGCAAAGGGAGGGATAGTGAGACTGAAGGGGGAGGATGGGGACCGCGTGGAGGATGACAACAGTAAAGCTGACATATTGAACAGGTATTTCTGCTCAGTCTTTACTGAGGAAGATTAGGGTAATTGGTCTGAAGGGAGTACAAGGGGTGAGAATGGTGCAGAAATGGACACACGTCCCTTTACACGAGAAAGGGCCCTGAAGGAACTGGAAGTAATAAGAGTTGATAAAGCAATGGGGCCAGATGGGGTGCACCCTAGGGTCCTTAAAGAACTAAGAGAGGTGGTGGCTGAACCTCTGGCAATCCTGTTTAGCCAATCACTGGAAACAGGGCAGGTACCCAAAGACTGGAGGACAGCAGATGTAGTTCCCTTATACAAAACTGGGAACAAAGAGGAAGCGAGGAACTACGGACCAGTCAGTCTCACCTCGGTAGTGGGGAAAATCATGGAAGCACTACTGAAGGAGAGACTGGTGGAACATCTGGTTGTCAATGGACTACAGGACCCAAGGCAGTATGGTTTCACCAGGGGGAGGTCATGCCAAACCAACCTCGTTGAATTTTTCGACTGGGTGACTAGGGAGGTGGATCGGGGAGGGCAGTGGACATGGCCTAGCTGGACTTCAGCAAGGCCTTTGACACTGTGCCACATAGAAGGCTATTACAAAAACTGGGGAATATGGGTGTGGGCAGGACAGTAGTGTGGTGGGTAGGTAACTGGTTGGGCGGCAAGACACAGAGTGTGGGGGTAAATGGCTGTCACTCCACATAAGGGAAGAGTGACCAGTGGGGTACCACAGGGATCCGTGCTGGGACTGGTCCTATTCAACACCTTCATCAGTGACATTGAATATGTACTCCCTGGAGGAAAGGAGGGATATGATAGAGACATACAAGTGTCTTACAGGGAGGAATAGGGTGCAGGAATACACTATTTTTAAGTGACCAAGATGTTCCAGGACTAGAGGGCATGGGATGAAGTTGGAGGGAGGACGATTCAGAGGAAACATGAGGAAGAATTTCTTCACAGAACGGGTGGTGGACAAGTGAAACACCCTGCCAGAGGAAGTGGTGGAGGCTGAAACAATCACGGGATTTAAGAATGCATGGAATAGACCTAAATGAATTCTGGAGGTCAGGGGAAAAGGGCAACAGACTTCTAGGAAAACATAAAGTGAACATACAAGCTCAAATGAGCAGACTGGGTGGGCCATTGGCCCTTATCTGCCAACACTGTCTATGTATCTGTATCATGGAATGCAGTTGTACTCTTCAGTAGTACAACAACATTCCATTTGATTGGAAATCCTCAAGGCAGCTGGTGTTTTTCACAGTGCTGCTGCGCACAGCAGTCAGTTCAAGTTCTGAACAGAAACCATCAGCACGTTGAGTAGAAACACCTTCCTTTAAAAAAAAAAAAAAGTAAAAACTATACACTAAAAAATACTGGTTGGGCAACCACATGCTCAGCCAGCCTGTGCTGCTACCTCGGGCTTTGCTGTCGAAATCTGATGTAATCAGAACCCCTCTGTGGCAGCACAAGCTGGTTCTGCATGGTTGCCCAACCAGTATTCCCTTTATATTCTCCACTTTTCAACGTGCTTGTTTATACTGTAACTCAACCACTCCTTTTACCATATTTTGTAACTTCCCAGGTTGTGCCCGAAAATATTCGGTTTTGTAGCTAGTGTATTTACGTGGTCACCAATACCTAACTGACTAACTACACACATAAAGCATTGTATACATGTATACGTATATAAGTTTGCATTAATACATACTGTATGCACAGTCTAATCTATACATCTATCCTACAGTAAAAGACAAGGAAGTTGTGTTACAGAATCACATTACAAGGGAAGACCTGACAAGGGTCTTAATTATTGCTTTCTAAAAAAGAGTAAAGAGACTTGGCTGGAATGAAAAACAATTTGTATTGAGTTGTGAATTATAAATCTGTATGCGGATGACACCATCCTGTTTGCCTCTGGGCCCACCGTCTCTGACATCCATGCCCCTCTCCAACAGGACTTCAGTAAGGTGCTATCATGGTTCCTAGCCAACCACCTAAAAGTCAACACATCTAAGACTGTTACCATGATCTTTGGGACCAGCAAAAACTAGCTAGAACCCACTCCCCCACAGTGTTCTTCACCCTGGGCGATACCCGGCTCAGAACTGTCCCCACATACAAATATCTTGGGGTTTGATTGGACTCCCACCTGGATTTTTCAGTCCACATAGATGCCATCAGCAGCAAGCTCTGACCCACACTCAGTATACTCTGTCAAAACAAATACTGCCTCCCCCTCCATATCCACCGTGAGTTAGTGTCCAAGATAATACTTCTTATCTTCAGTTATGCCTATGTCATTTACAGTACAGCCCCTGCTTCCTCAATTTGCTTCCAACTCCACCCCCATACCCATTACTACAATCTGTAGCCCTCCTCCTTCAGCATCATGCCTGTGACCCATAGGTGCTCTATCCATTTGCTAACTCTCCTCACCAAATTCTGTTTTGGTCTGCTTCCCCCTGTCTCTCTACTATGCTGTCCCCAGCGGTCCCCTCCTCCTACAATCTGTGTACCAGGGACCCCACTCCTTCCTCCCCCGCCCCACACCTTGGCTGGCCAATCCTCCTTCTGCAGACTCCCCCTCCTCTGGAACCACCCCCAATTCCACGCCCCTCTTGCTCCAGCCTCACTACTTCCCCCATCCTTATCCTAACCCACCCCATCCCCTTCCCTTGCCTACTCCCTGACCAACTTTCTGGTCATCAGCGGCTTTCCTATAGACTCTTCACTTAACATGCCTGCTGGCATTGTTCATTGTACACCAAAGTTGCCTTTTTTCTGTTGCAATGTTGCTTGTGTTACTGTATCCATCTTGTCCAAGCAACCATTTTTGTCATGCTCTTCCCACGCGATGCCTTATATTTTGTACCATCCTCATGTCTGCTTATTTGCTCCCCAAGTTACTGTAACCCCTGTGTCACACTTGGAAATGAGCTTCAGTTCAGTGTGCCTATTCTGGTTACCAACATTTTAAATAAAATAAATAAATTTAAAAATCTCTGATGTGCTTTCACCTAATCAGCACACAGAGCTTGCATACTGTGGTCTCTTATGCATGTCTGGTATGAGTGGCCCATTCCACTTTACAGATGGAGGAAGAATGGGCTTAATTTAACTTCTGAAATAAAAAAAAAAGTCTTGAAACTTACTATAAATCTAGTTAATTTGAGTGACATATAATAAGTTAATAGGGCCTTCACTGCATGTCCCTTATGGTATAAAAGAATCCTCTCATGAGGTTTGGGTAGCCAGAATCACCCAACTTTGCTTTGTGGGCCTCTCAGCCAAACTTACACTCTGAATCTCTTATACCGTAAGAGGAAGCCAAGGGAGGCCCTAAATATTTTAGTGGTGTCAGTGTGTTGGGGAAGAGGGAATCGATTCTCTCTTTGTTAGGATTTTGAAGAACTCCCATAATTTTCTACGAGGATTCTCCAGCTGGGTTTGGCTTTATGGGCAGGGGATGACTTAGTGTCTCATTATTTTAACTGTAAAACAGCAGTGCATGAATTAAAAAAAAAACAAAAGATTATTGTTTATGCTCCCATACCTGTGCGGCCCCATTCACCAGGCATGGCCCAGATCATCCCCCTGTGTCTCTGTCACTTACCCCCTCCTTTCAACCCCACAGACTTACCTCACCACCCATTCTAGTGGTGAGGTTGTGTCAAAGTCAAACCGCCCACCTCTGAAAGGAGGCAGAGGCAGGAGAACCCTGGATAGAGAGGGCTGCCAGCAGCAGGAGACCGAGCAGGAGCACACCCAGGATCATCTGCTCACTCCAGATCTTTGTCTGTGTTCGCTTCCACTCCCTCAAGATTTTGACTCTTTAGTGACTCCAAGCGTGAGCATGCTAACATGCCAAGTATAGCCTAGTCAATGTCTCCTACACTGTATCCCATGCCGCATTACCTTCTGTGTTCCCCCAGGTTGCACAGTTGTGGTGGTTATCACCTCCCTCCCTCCCTCCTTCCCTGAAGGAGGAGTGTGTACTCTGGGACTCTCAGTCCTCATTCTCCAGGCTGGGCCCTGATGTCTCAAGCTCGTTCCTGAACTTGAGACGCTGGTGTTGCAGGCAGTAGTGTTACCACTGTGCTGCCAGGCCAGCCTCGGGGCATAAATTGTAAAGGGAAAAATAAACTTGCTAAAAAAATATTTTCTGTAAAAAATAAATAAATAAAGTTTATATATATATATATATATATATATATGTAACCCCCCTGCAAATGGGAGTTCCCAAAAGACTTCCAGGAGCTTGCTTGATGCTCCAAGCCTGAATGGTGTTTGGCATTTAAGCCATTTATCAGTGAGTGTTTTTAGAGCCTCTGGTACTGTCTCTTTAAGAGCTGTCTGCTTGCAGATATAATTAGTTTGTATGGGGGACTGTGTGCTTCTCTGAGTACCACTCGAGCTGCTGCAATTCACTTCATTTTTGCAGTCACTAGGAGTGCAAAGGGAACCTATCTGAAAGATGTAACTGTTTGCCAGAAATTATTTAGAGTAATAATGAAATTACAGTTTGTCTAACCTGCTTTCTTTGCAGCCAGAACTGTGTCTGCTAGTTCCCCATTCTAGTTTTGAACTGCTGAACTGGACCAATCAGTGTGGGGTAAGCGAGCTCTAAAATGGTGCCTTGGACGAATCAGAACTTGGACTCATAATCTGAGCCAGCCACAAGAGGATTGTATGGGCAGTGACTCTGGGAGATGTAGTTTAGACTTCAGTGCCTTTTTGGACCAACAGCAGCAGTCTTTTGTGAGTGACAGCCAATCCAGTCAAGAACTGGGAGGAACTCAAAGGAAGTGCCCGGTTTTGTCGGTTGGAGTTTCAGTTGAGCTTTGGCAGTGAAGAAGGAAGGAGCCCTGTGCTTTTCAGTGTGCAGTTTTAGTCAAAAACGGTGTAAGGCCCAGAGTTCGTCTGCAGCTTGTGTAACAGCTTGTTAGGACTGATCCGGCCTGTGAAAAGAATCAAAGGATCTCTGAAGAGTAGAAACCAGGCTCACCCTGTAGAAGACTGGAGGAATTGCTGAAAATTGCAATCGGTCTGTCAGGAACTGAATCTGCTGTGTGTTCTCCGGGTATTGTGCAGTAATTGCGATGGGATACAGATGCAGCCTGCCTGGTATAGTGCTTTCTTTATATGGATGTGTGAAGAGGTTTGTGTACCTCAAGTGAGCCCTGCTGACATTGAAGGACCCTATCTTATTTGGAGGTTGTGAGTACTAATTCAGGGTCGCTCCCTGTTGAATTGCCACATTAAATCCAAATGGAATTACTGTACTGCTGACTTTAATTCTCCTTTTCTCTGTGTGAAAGGGCCCTACCAGCTGCCACGGTTTGGACTAGCCACTAGGGCTTGGGGTACCCAGGGACAGTAACTGATAGGGATAGCCTGTGCACAGAGCCATAGGTGATTATTAGAGTGATAAGCTAATTAACCTGATTTCCTGTCCTTGTTATATCCTCCTAAATAAATCAGAGCTGCTTGTTTCAGCAAAGTTATACTGCCTGAGGTATTTGTCTATGTTAAAGTACTGTACTGTGATTGTTGCACTGTATCTCATTTCCAGGAGGTCCCAGTGCGGAACCAGACCGGGGTAAGTGTATACTGTGAAGGTAATTCTGATATATTGTGTGGGCCACTAGTGGGAAGAAAGTGGGGTTGCAGTGTCCCAGAGGGCTGTGACCAAGTTAGTTTAACTGTTGCAAACCCTGACCTCTGGGTGGAGGCACCCGCCATTGGATCCAGGCCCCTCAACCTGTTAATGGCAAATCAGGCAGGGGTAGTAGCCCCTGGGATAGCGCCATCTAGGGGTTACATATATAATTGCACATACAAAATTTAGGTGCCTGATGCACAGACATTCTGTTTTGTGGTGGAAGTGTTACGTGGTGATTTATTGATGAGCCTCCCACCAGTTTCATGTGGCCCTTCAATCACTCTTTATTACACAATCAGTATTATAACCATCTCTTTCTGTATGTCAGCAGATATGAAACAGCACACGCAGGCATAACAGTGATGGAAGCTAATGTATCAGCTAAAGGCTCCTGCTTATTATATACTTGTTTTCATCTGCTAAATGAAAATTTTGGTGTGTGATATCATAGTGGCTTCCCCTTTTTTCCCCCCTCACATACCCATGTGCACCACCTGATGATGGGGTTGCAATAGCTCTCTCCTTCTGTAGACTGGGAGGGCAGGCAAGCATCTGCCTTCACAGGCAGCACAAATGCCACTGTTTGATTGGCTGCAGAGGTGATTGCCATGCCTTGCCTGGAAGGAGCAGGCCACCCCCTGCCCCCGGCTGACTGACTCAGCAGAGCTATTGGTGACTGTTGTAAAGACAGCTGCTTGTCTGCTTTCTTGACCAGAGAAAGAGTGTGTCTTTGTTAACCTCAATCAAGATGGGGGACAGGAGAGGAAAAAAGAACACCCGGGATAAAAAGAATAATAAAAAAAAATATGTGGCAGATGGCCCTTCATGCCTCTCTCATGTCTGAGGTGGTAGATATGTACAAGAACCATAGAAGTGGAAGACTATTTCTGATTTAGATGCCTCAACACATGGAAATCAACTGAAATGATCAGCTTACAGTACCTCACATTTAGGAGCACCTTGGCAGGAAGAACAGAGTGGGTATATTATTTCATTCCATGGAATTTCTGTGGTAGGGCTAAATTGTTCCATTGGAATTCATGAAATTTTCTTAGAAGTAAAAAAGTGGAATTGTTACAGTTGTACCATGTCACTGTCAGGTGAAGGTGCATCTCAAGTGAGATAATAACTAGGATATTCTCATTTTAAATGCGTTGCCACCTAATAGCATCACTGTACACCTGTAGGAATGAACTAGACCTTAGCCTCAGGCAGTGTTCCAAGAATCAGTATTCCCCATAAAGCCGCACTGTTTTGGTATTAGGGCTGGAGGTGCTAGGACCTTGATAGAGTAAACGTATTGTCGGGGCTGTTTACTGGTGCTAGGACATTGATTGCATGAACGTATGGTGTCGGTACTAGTGTGTGCATGTCACCATGTTCCAGAGCCAATAACTGTATAGAGGTCAGCCCCAGCTGCCTCAGTTCTGTTTTTACCATCATTGAGTGCTTACCTGCAGGAGTGCTGATCACCTCATTGTGTCTCTTTTATTTGTATTTTATTTTTGTTAACCAGGTAAAAGCCAAAAGGGCATAAATGGCAATCTTCATGTGTGACCTGGATACATACAAACCAATAGGCAACAGAACATAAACAAATACAGTTAAAACAGGTACACTGTAATACACATTCATTAAAAAGGTGATGTCTCAACATACATTTAGAAATCAGATAAGAGCCAGCATTTCTAATAACAATGGGTAACATAATCAAAATCCTGGTGGCATGAAAACAAAGAAAGATTTTTTGTCCAGATGTAACCCCGAGGTGGCCTATCCCAAGGGCTACTACCCCTGCCTGCGTAACTGCTAACAGGTTAAGGGGCCTAGGTCCAATGGCGGGTGCCTCCACCCAGAGATCAGGGTTAAGACAATCTGATATGAATTGGTCACAGCCCTCTGGGACACTGCAACCCCCCTTTCTTCCCACTAGTGGCCCACCCCATTTAGCAGCAGTACCTTCACAGTATACATTTACCCCCGCCCCCCCCGGTCCGGCTCGCTCAACTTGACTCAGAGGACCCCCTGTAAAGTAAGATGCAGTAATACAATAGCCACTGTACGGTATTTCAACACAAACACGTAGTTCAAGCAGTGTAACTTTGCTAAACAACCTAATCTGATTTATTTAGGGGATAGTAACAAGGACAGGGGAAAATCAGGTTAATTGATTCAGCCACACTAATATTCAGAGTACTGTGCACAGGGCTAAAGTCCCTAAGAGTCACTGTCACTGGATACCCAGGATGGAGGGGGGCTAGCAAGGATCGGTGCAGCTGGTTGGGGCCCTGAGGATGGAAATACTTGCGCAATACCCAATTTGTAATCCAGAGCCGGTAGGCTCAGTTCGTGTATCAAGGAAGAAAACTCAGTTGAAACCCTTGCAATTCAATCACTCATCTGGCAGGGAGCTACCCTGATTTTTACTCACGACCTTTGCTGGGCACCTTCCACACAGTGAGGAACATGGGCCGGTGAGCAGGACACACTCCACACATTTATATGACCAGAGAAAGTTACCATACCAGGCAGCTGCTTTCATATCCCGATCGCCTTACTGCTAACCAGGGAATTCGCAATGCAGCTTCACTCTCCTGACAGACCGAAGCGTGATGAAGCAGATTCTCCAGTCCTCTACAGAATGCAGCCTGGTTGCTGGCCACACAGCCTCTCCTGTTCATTACACACGCGGATTTAGTCTGAATCACCACGGCAAACGAAGCCGCCCAACTTTTGTTTTCCACATGCGCCTCCCGCACGTAAACCTCGGCAGCGCAGAAGCCTGGAGCCCCTTCCTCAGTCACGTTATTAGACGGATCTGGCTTCTTTGCTACTAGGCTGGGAATTAACATCATGCACCACCCCGACCCAATTGGAAGGCTTCAGATGCCAGTCACTTACAACTTCCCCTATTGGTTCGAAAAGGCGCCACAGTCCAGAACTTCACTTCCCAGAATTACCGGCCATATCCCCCATTGGCAGTTGGCTCCCGAGAGAGTCCCAATTCTGGTTGGTTGCTCAATACTCCATTTTAAGTGCCCCCCCCACCCCTTCTGATTGGATTCAGTTTACAGTTTTGATCCAAAATGGAGGGGCAAAGCACACAAAGTCCCAGCTGCAAGAAAGGCAGGTTAGACAAATTACATTCCCACTAATACTCTAAATGGTATGGGGGCAAACAATTACATCTCAGAAAAGTGCTCAATCTGCCCAGTTAGCGACGGCAGAAATGGAGCGATTTGTCAGCAGCTCGAGTGGGATTCGAGCAGGGAAACACTCAGCCCCCCTTGTAAAGTAATCATGCCTGCAAGCAGACAGCTCTTAAAGAGACAGTACTAGAGGCTCTAAAAGCACCCACTGATAAATGGCTTAAATGCTGAACACCATTCAGGCTAGGAGCACTCAGCCAGCTCCTGGAAGACCTCTGGGAACCCCCATTTGCAGGGGGAGTTACACCCTTCCTTGCCTGAAAAAGCTTGACATCCTCGTCAAGTGGATACCCTTAAATCACTTTAAGGCAGAACAGTTTGAACTTGCATGCCTTTTAAACAGCAATCAGCATATTACACCTTAGTCATATACACTTACATTGTATTATACATTCCACTACTGATTATACAACAGTACACATACAAACATTTTAACTCAGGTCATCACTTCCTGCACATAGAGCCTGGAAAGAGGGGGCCCTTCCCTATCAGCTACATTGGGACTGGAGGGGGCAAGGGCACCATACTCAGAGGGTAATACAAGTAATCTGGAGTTATCTCCCGAGCTCGGGGTCACATACACTCCCTTATGGACCACATTCAGGGGCAGATCCACAGGTCTGCCCAGGAACTCGTAACTTAGCCTCACTATAGGCCTCACTTCTCGACCAGTCCTTCTGGGGGGAACGGGCACAGTTTCTGAATGGTTATACTCACTTTCAGCATGGTCTATACTGGCCAAGGGGGTCTCCATCGAGGTATGGAGGCCAAGATCTTGGACACTTTCAGCTCCATAGTCTACAATCTCTGGGTCCACAACACCTGGGTCAACTGGGGAGACTCCTGGTATTGGCAAGGAACTATCAGAGGACTCAGCACACTGTTCAGGTTCTGGTGTGTCACCAGCTTGCTCTGATACATCACTCCCTCCTTCTGAAAAGTCAGGCAGTTCACCCATGCACAATGATTCCACATCCTCTGATTTGATGCTGTGCATTTCACTTTCCGGGAGCATTGGCTGCAGAGACAAAGCTGAGGGCTTAGGCAATCCAGAAAACTCAGCCTCGTCCCCTGGGTTGACTAGGGGATTGCCCCGGAACAGCTGGCTTAATTCATAAGAAGGGTAATATTCAGAATTACACTCACTGTCCTCTGACACAGACTGACAATCAAGTTCAATTGGAATGGGTGGAGAGGAACACTTAAACTTGACTTCTGTAGGGGCAGTCTGTTTTGATTTTTTCTTGGCAGTGGCTCTAGTCACTGGTCCAGAGGGGGCATCGTCTGGGGGTTCAGATTCTATTAAGATCTGTCCAATTGGCAGCAAATGATTTCTATGCATAGTTTTCACATCTTTCGAATTATTCTCAGGCCGTACCTTGTATACAGGTAGATCATCTAGTTTACCCACTACAATGTGAGGGAGGTGATGCCATCTGTCAGCAATCTTATGCTTGCCATGCAGCCCTAGGTTCCTCAGCAACACTCAGTCTCCTTCCCTGAGTTCCAGTGCCTTCACTTTCTTGTCATACCTTTCTTTATTGGCTAGATTCCTTTTGGCAGCCATGGTTTGAGCCAGCTGGTATGCATGGTGGGCCTTCAATTTCTGCACATACTGTAAATGAGTAGCTGCTTGAACCCCATCAGGAGAAACTCCAAAACAAACATCTACTGGCAATCTGGCTTCTCTTCCAAACATTAGTCTATAAGGGGAAAACCCAGTGGCATCACTTTTGGTGCAGCTGTATGCATGTACCAGAGTGCTAATCTGTTGGTTCCATCTGGGCTTGTCTTTGGGTTGAAGGGGGCCCAACATGTCTAGCAGAGTGCGGTTGAACCGTTTAGGCTGGGGATCTCCCTGGGGATGATAGGGGGTAGTTCTTGACTCTCGTACCTCCCACAAGGAAGACATCTCCTTAATCAGATGACTCTCAAAGTCCTGCCCCTTGATCAGAATGGATTCTTTGAGGGGCCCCATAGTGAACAAAGAAATTTTCGATAAGTACTTTTGCCGCACTAGTTACTTTCTGATCTTCGGTGGGGAATGCTTGAGCATAACGAGTGAAGTGGTCAGTGACTACCAATATATTACTGATATTTCTTTGATCTGGCTCAAGATTCAGAAAATCAATACAGACCAATTCCATGGGTGCACTAGTGGTGATGTTAACAAGGGGGGCAGCCCTCTGGGGCAGAGTTTTCCACTGTAAGCAATGACTACAAGTTCTAATGTGCTGTTCCACATCAGCCCCCATCTTAGGCCAATAAAACCTGGATCTCACTAAATCCACGGTTCTGTCTATGCCAAGGTGCCCCATGTGATTATGTAGAGACCTCAACACCAGCTCTCGGAAAGCGGTGGGCAAAACTAACTGTTGCTTGTCCAGTTGGCCCCCTTTGTCCATTGTCTCTCTATACAACAATCCATTCCTCAATTTCAATTTAGGGCCTTCTTTATATAGCAATGCAGTTGTCAAGTCAGGGGAGCATAATTTGGTCACATCTTTCCTTGCTTGAATGGCTTCTAGAGCTGTTTTTATCATGGGATCTCAGGATTGAGCCCGCTGATGACTATCATTATTGAATTATCATTATTGAATTGAGGCAAAGCACCAGTGTCTAATGCGGAAAAATGGCAATAAGCCGGAGGTATGCAGTTCTTGGATGGCCCCAAACAATCCACCATGCAATCCACTGCATCCGTGGACATCTTTTCCTCCTTGTCAAACTTTTGGCAGAGTGTTCAAATATCTGGTTCTGACAGCCAGACTCAATTATTTGAAGGGCCTGGTCTCCTGGAGAGAGTGTCAGCATTAGTATGGTTCAGGCCTGCTCTGTACTCAATGGCATAGTCGTAGGTAGACAAGGCAGAGAGCCACCTATGGCCCGTGGCATCCAACTTAGCCGAAGTCTGTACATAGGTCAAGGGATTATTGTCAGTTTTTACCAGTATCTTAGCACCATATAGATACTCGTAAAATTGATCAACAATGGCCCACTTCAGAGCCAGGAACTCTAATTTGTGCACTGGATAGCTATTTTCCGACGGGGTCAAACTCCTGCTGGCAAAGGCTACTGGTCTTAGCCCACTGATGTGCTCCTGATGCAATACAGCCCCCAACCCTTGTAAACTAGCATCAGTATGAAGGACATACGGTCTGGTAGGATCAGCATAGGCCAACACTGGGGCATGAGTAAGTTGATATATGATTTCATGAAAAGCTGTCTCACAATCAGAAGTCCAGCGGGCCCCAAATGCGTCATTCAGATGAAAATATTTTTTCTCAGTCTCAGTAGGCACTGTTTTCTTGTACTTTTTGTGGGTTGGGGGATACCCTTGAGTAAGGTTAAGTAAAGGGCAGATCACTCGGGAATAGTCCTTGATAAAATGCCTATAATAACCACAGAAACCCAGGAATCTCTGAAGCTCCTTCAGGTTTTTTGGCTGGGACCAGGTAGTCAAATCCTCAACTTTGCTAGGGACAGTCTCTATGCCCTCGGTGGACACTATATGTCCCACATATTTTACTGAGGTTTGAAAGAATTGACATTTATCAGTGGACAATTTAAGGCCAAAATCTTCCAGTCGGTCCAATGCCTTGAATAACCTGCTTTCATGTTCCTCCAGGGAGCTGCCAAACACTATGACGTCATCCAGGTATACCAAGCACCCTAGCAAGTTCATATCCCTCACTGCATGTTCCATTAGGTGCTGGAAGGTAGCTGGGGCACCTGAAATCCCTTGAGGCATCCTCATGAACTCATAAAAGCCAAGTGAGCAAATAAAAGCTATTTTTTCGTGGTTTTCTGGGGCCATTGGAATCTGATAGTACCCACTGCGGAGGTCCAGTACTGAGAACCACTTGCTACCATTTAGGCAGTCCAACACATATTGAATGGGTGGCATGGTGTACTGATCTGGAATAGTTCGCCGATTCAAAGTATGATGATCCACACACATCCTGACTGTTCCATTCTTCTTCCTTACTACCACGATAGGTGAGGCATAGGGGATTCTGGATCCTTGTATCACCCCCAGCCATGAGCATCTCCTGCAGATGTCATCTCATATCATCTATATCGGCAGGGGCCAGGCATCGAGACCTCTCACGAAATGGCCTCTCATCATGTAGCCAGATGTGATGTTCAGCTCCTCGCACACATCCTACATCCCATTCCTTCAAGGAAAACACCTGGTCCCTCTGGGCAAGCTTCTCACTAATCCTGTCCCTCCATTCTGCTGGCAACAGGGAGTCACCGAAATCAAACAAGTCAGGGGTCACTCTGTCACTCTTCCCCAAACTCTTGTTACTGGGCAGGACAACAGTATCCGCACAGTGCACAGTGGCCAAAGTGCAGCCTCGATTTACTTGAATTTCTCTATCAGACACATTGTGAACTTGAACCATTACTGTTCTGGCAAAAGCATGAGCTTTGGCATGCAAGATACTGGGTTTGACCAGCAGTCCCTCCGGCAATTTTCCATTGCCTGGTGCATCCAACATTAATAATTTATTCTTGACATCCTTTCTGATTCAGACCTGTCCTTGTAGAACACATTGTGCATTTGGTGCTAGCAGTAAAGACTCCGGATCCTTTTTCCAGACGACTCCCACCGGGTCTTCGGGTTCCATCCTACTAGCCTTTCTCTGTGCTTCATAGGCTTTTTTGATTAAAGCTGAAATTTGGAGAGCTCTGCCAGTCTTGGACTTTTGTTTTTCAGATCACAGCTGTGCTAATTGCCCAAACATATGACCCCATCATACAGTCCAGTGGGGGGACACACTAAGACTAGGGTCTCTACTTGTTAGGCCACTCCAGCCACAGAAGTAGGAAAAGATAACCAAATACGAATATAGCCAGAGTAGGGGTAGGCCTTCTCACTGAGTCCCCACACATGTAGTCCCTCTAAAGGTTGCAGGTGCACATCAGACAAATGCTTCTGATACCAGTCCTGAAACATGATGGTCACTTGGGAGCCACTGTCTAACAAGTCCCTGGTGGACACTTTCACCGTAGTTTCCATGGAGGGACCCACTACTTCAGACCATTCAGGGGGCATTGCTTGAGAGGTCACTCGAGCATTGGCCCTGGTAGCAAAACTCTTTCGGTTGGGCCCCCCTGGTGACCGGGCATAGGTCTTACTATGCCAGGCTACTAACCTACTGGTGACTTTCCTCAAGTTCTCTGGGAACCGGCACTCAGTCTGAAAATGTCCATCTTCCCCACAATGGTAACATAACTTAATATCTCAATTGTCTTTGGAGTGAGGGGGATCTCTCATCTGGCGGGACACTTCAGGGGCTCTACATGGCTCTTCTTGAATGGGGCGTTTACCCCGGGATATCTCAGGTTCACATACTCTGTGGGGGGTGACAGTAGCCTGTTGCAGCTTCTTCACCATTTCTCGTAAATCTCTAATCTCCGCTCTCAAATTACTCTCAACCCAGGGGTTAGAAGAAACAGCATGCACTCCCACTCCACTGTTGGGTTCAGGGGGAGCTTGATACAGATCTGGCTCCCGATAAGTCTCTGTCACCCCTTGATCAATCCTCTCAATTGATGGGTCTTATCTGGATTATTTTGTTCAGCAGTCTGGCACAGATTCACAGCCCCCGCATAGGGCTCCCGCCACTCTTCATCAGTTTCAATTTCATAAATTTCTCTCATTAACTGACAGTATTGAGGAGGATTGGCCCTTTGATCTTGCAGTTTGAGTTTCAGCAGTATCACACTTGAAAATCTGGCTGACTTCAATATGTGGTCTAATTGGACCTGGTTCAGTGTTTGAGCAGTTACTCCCCCTTTTCGGTGGGCCTTTTGTAGGGCCCTCTCCATTCTGGTAACAAAGGCAGACAATTTCTCATTTCTCCACTGTTTTGCAGACTTGAATTTCCATAACAGGTCTTCCCCTGTCTCAGTGCTGCCAAACACTCCCTCTAAAGCGGAAAAATATTCTGCTGCAGTTGCCTCGGGACTAGTGGCCCACAGGAACCGAATGGCTTCCAGAGCGGGACCCCTCAAACTTTCCATCAACCTTTTTCTCTTCTCCCCCTCAGTGCACTGCCACTCTTGTACTAAGGGTGTAGCATAGTCCATCCAAGTCTCCAAATCATCTTCCCCGGAAGGCACGGGCACAGTACCAGAGAAGAGTTTCAATCTCCGATAGGAGTCTAATTGTATTGGAGGGACAACCATAGGGGGTGGAGCTAGGATGGAGCTCTTAGATGACCGAGGAGATATACCTGGGGACGGCAGGGGAGTGGGGTCACTCGAGATGTCTAACACCTGTATCAATTCCTGGGCAGTTCTTCCCTCGGCGGCCAACAGTTTAAGTAACTTGTCTTTAAAACTATTGGTCTTAGGGGACCCCCCCCCCCGGGGTGACCGAACCACTTCTGGCATGAATAACCCTCCATCCCTTCTGAGCACCTTCAGGGAAAATCACTGGGGGCACCCTCTCAGGTCTGTCGTGATACTGCATGAGAGCAGCACCTGCAGGGTCTGTTCAAGCAAGTCAGCACATCGCCCTTTTACCTCTACCTAGCCCAAGCATTTAACATGCTCGACAGCAGAGACAGTGTCAGTGCTTTTAATCTGTAAGGGGACATCTAACAGTAACACAGTCTTTTGGGAGTTCAACTCCTCAGCTTCTCTCCATCCCATTAATTTATGCACCATCATCTTAATGGGATCGAGTTTTAGCTTGGGCGTAATGTCCCCCTTCAGCTTTTCCTTTAGTTTGGGCATAATGTGGTACTTCTGCCACTTGGTCACTAGAAGATGCTAATCCCAGCAGTGCCTCCAAGGGCTACTACTCCTGCCTACATAACTGCTAACAGGTTAAGGGGCCTAGGTCCAATGGTGGGTGCCTCCACCCAGAGGTCGGGGTTAAGACAGTCTGATATGACTTGATCACAGCCCTGTGGAACACTGCAACCCCCTTCTTCCCACTAGTGGCCCACCCAATTTAGTACAGCAGTGCCTTCACAGTATACACTTACCCCCCCCCCCGGTCTGGCTTGCTCAACTTGACCCTGGGGACCCCCTGTAAAGTAAAATGCAGTAATACAATAGCCACTGTACAGTATTTCAACACAAACATGTAGTTCAAGCAGTGTAACTTTGCTAAACAACCAAATCTGATCTATGTAGGGGATAGTAACAAGGACAGGGGACAATCAGGTTAATTGATTCAGCCACACTAATATTCAGAGTACTGTGCACAGGGCTAAAGTCCCTAAGAGTCACTGTCGTTTGGGTACCCAGGATGGAAGGGGGCTAGCCAGGATCGGTGCAGCTGGTTGGGGCCCTGAGGATAGAAATACTTGCGCAATACCCAATTTGTAATCCAGAGCCGGTAGGCTCAGTTCGTATATCAAGGAAGAAAACTCAGTTGAAACCCTTGCAATTCAATCACTCATCTGGCAGGGA
Organism: Neoceratodus forsteri; assembly: GCA_016271365.2. Taxonomy (NCBI): domain Eukaryota; kingdom Metazoa; phylum Chordata; order Ceratodontiformes; family Ceratodontidae; genus Neoceratodus; species Neoceratodus forsteri. The sequence continues at coordinate 107,964,114 of CM028132.1, forward strand.
GCTACCCTGATTTTTACTCATGACCTTTGCTGGGCACCTTCCACACAGCGAGGAACATGGGCCGGTGAGCAGGACACACTCCACACATTTATATGAACAGAGAAAGTTACCATACCAGGCAGCTGCTTTCATATCCCGATCGCCTTACTGCTAACCAGGGAATTCGCAGTGCAGCTTCACTCTCCTGACAGACCCAGCGCGATGAAGCAGATTCTCCAGTCCTCTACAGGGTACGCCTGGTTGCTGGCCACACAGCCTCTCCTGTTCCTTACATACAGCGGATTCAGTCTGAATCACCACGGCAAAACGAGCCGCCCACCTTTTGCTCTCCACACACACTCCCGCGTGAAACTCGGCAACACAGAAGCCCGGAGCTCCTTCCTCAGTCACGGCCACAATGGATCTGCCTTCTTTGCTACTGGGCTGGGAATTACCATCGGGCAACACCCAACCCAATTGGAAGACTTCAGATGCCAGTCACTTATAACTTCCCCTATTGGTACGAAATGGCGCCACAGTCCAGAACTTCACTTCCCAGAATTACCGGCCATATCCCCCATTGGCAGTTGGCTCCCGAGAGAGTCCCAATCCTGGTTGGTTGCTCAGTACCTCATTTTAAGCACCCCCCCTCCTTCTGATTGGATCCAGTTTACAGTTCCGATCCAAAATGGAGGGGCAAAGCACACAAAGTCCCAGCTGCAAGAAAGGCAGGTTAGATAAATTACATTCCCACTAATACTCTAAATGGTATGGGGCAAACAGTTACATCTCAGAAAAGTGCTCACTCTGCCCAGTTAGCGACGGCAGAAACAGAGCAATTTATCAGCAGCTCGAGCGGGACTCGAGTAGGGAAACACACAGCCCCCCTTGTACAGTAATCATGCCTGCAAGCAGACAGCTCTTAAAGAGACAGTACTTGAGGCTCTAAAAGCACTCACTGATAAATGGCTTAAACGCCGAACACCATTCAGGCTAGGAGCACACAGCCAGCTCCTGGAAGACCTCTGGGAACCCCCATTTGCAGGGGGGTTACACCAAAATAGTTTTCCAAATGAGGAGCGTAATGAGAATTAATAAATTAAAACATAGAACTGAGAACTATTCAGTTACACTGAGTAAACATTTTCAAGGTTAGGTACAATAAACAGTTTGCCTCGAGCTTCAAGAGTGCCAATTAAGTTAGGAAAGTAACACGCAAAGATTCTTGTCCAGATTTAACATACTTGTGAGGGCTCAGGACATCATATCTGACTTGTAGTTCTGCCACTTGTGAGTATATGCTCCTCCACATGATGATAAATTACATATTTTGAGTCTGCATGTTGCATATCCCCTGTATATCAATACAATATAATGTGTGGGCACATGTATCTATATGTGCAGTACCAGTGTTTGTTTGCCCTTCCAGTGCTCAGAGCGCCAGATAAGTGTGAAAGAGGTTTTGAGGGTTTTGGATGTTTGGCTTCAACTGTCAGACACTGGAGATCAGATTTAATATGCAGTAGGTAGGGATACAGGAACAGCTGGCCCTACATGTCCTCAGGCAGGCTGGTTTGATGCTGGATCAGGTCGGAGAGCACGAGGATTTACTCGCTTTTGCCGTGGGCTGCAATCAACCTCCTGCTCAAGTTACATGGAGTGCCAGCTCCAGTGTGTTTATCAAATCCTTGTTCCTCTTCTTTTTTTTTAAAACTGGGAACGGCAACTGTAGTAAAGGTCAACTGAAGTGGTGCTACTTGCTTTCTTCTTCTTTTGAAACAGTAATATTATTTTAACATTCTATTACTAGCCCTTTACAGTATAAGGGATAATGTAGTAACTCTGATAACATCTGTTTAATTACATGTACTTATATATTTAAAAATTCACATTATAAGTATGACAGAACGTCCCATAAGATGTGATAACTCCTTTTCATGTGGGGATGCAATAAAAGTACAAAGTGCTTACGGAGTAAAATACTGTACTGTACATAAAAATACCTGAAATGTGAGTAAGGACTGACTGAGTGACCCATGTGCCAGCCACTGCTGTAACTAAGTAACCTCAAACAAAACCACACCCTAATCTCTTTAGTGACAAGGGCTGTCTGCATACAAGGAACCCTAATGTACTGCAGAGTCCCTTTTCTGAGCACTAACATGGATTAACAACATACAGTTTGTGGGTTTTCTGTATCCTTTGCTTCAAGGAAAGGAAAGGGACTCTCCCATGAATTAACATCTGCCTTTTGTGGGTATTCTGGGGATTGCTCCACAATGTCCTTTGGCATTTTGGGGCGGACTGCGCAATCAAATTTTTAGACACCTAGAAACGTGGAACGTGATGGCAGAAAATGACCCACAGGCCCATCCAGTCTGCCCAACCTACTTTTTACTCCATGATCTCCAGCATGGCCCTTCTTAGCATGGTGCCTCCGGCCCCCCTCCCCACAGCCCCATCCAACCCCTTCTTCTGCACCTCCCAGGTCTCCACTGTGTCCCTAGCACAGCTTCTTCACCTAGGGTGGGCTGCAGTTGGGGGAAGGCAGAGAACCTTCATTTACTCTATCAAGTATGGGAGGGCAGCAACATGTTGGTGTTGGCAGAGCATGAAGGGACCCATTCTCTTACTGCTCACAGTTCCGGGGCTTTTACATTTAGTTTTCTCCCCTTGGACTCTAGTGTGCAATGTGTCATTGAGTGTACAAAATCAGGGATCATTTTTCTATGATCACTTACAGGAGAAAAGAAAAAAACTTAAATCATCGTACAAACATTCCTGGCTGGGCAGGTTGGATTCTTTATTAGAAGACTATAACTGTGTGCATTTAAATTAATGGAAGGAACAGGGAATCATAATTCAAAATATACAAAATATATTTCTGATTTAATCTTTGAAAGGGGCAAACAGAATGACCTTCATGCAAACATGGTTCCAAAATGGCTAACACAAAATACTAAAGAATATTCTTTAGAATTGTACCTACAAGCAATCCACAACCCAGAACATAGAGAAATTGTTTTACTCAGTATAGATTTGAGGTATTCCCAAGCAATGTCCTAGAGGTGAGATATGGTAAAGGATCAGTCACAGCTGTAAACTGTGGCTGCTACCTGCAGAAAGCAGAGGATTTACTTCATGTGACTCTAAGATGTTGGAAAAACAATAAAAACAGAAAAAAATGTCCAGGACCAATCCCGAGTTCCCTATTTATGCCAGCCAGATACATCCTAGACTTATTGTTTAATTCAGAGAATGAAAACTATTTAACCCTTGGGCTGCCAACAAAATTAGAATGTATAGGAAATTTGGACTGATATAGCAGTCTCCAGCATAGCAAGGGATGAATGCTTCGGCACTTTACCTAAAATGCATGAAAAAAAATAAGGAAAAAACACTTAAATCAGGATGGAAGCCAGTGTTCCCCCATTCACTATTTTAGCGTGGTGCACCACCACCCTATATTTTTTTTACCACCACCCTATATTTTTATCCATTATGCTTGTTTATTTTACAAAATCCTCCACAGATGTACTTTATTGATATCCTTTACTGCACTACTACCCCTGTTTTGATACCAGCACACAATATTTTACTTAAAATCCACTTATGCACATGTACAGTGATTACAGGAGGTCCACAAAAATAATTCACATTTTGACCAGATCACCACTGCCACCTCCCTTTATTTTCAGACAGTGGGGAACCCTGGGAAGCTGACTGGTAGTGACAGGGACCAATTAGATGAATAATGAAAAAATGAAATTCCAGAATTGGTATGGGAGAATTATTTAAGCTTATTCCTCGCACTTTTTGATTTTGCACTTATAACGAAGATCCGCACATGAAACCTTTTATTGTAAATTATTTGGATGTAACATCTATATATTTAATAGATGAGGATTGAGAAATTGTATAGAAATTTCTGATATTTAATACTGAACAACTGCCCTTTATCCGATTGTCATGACATATGTTGAGAAATAAAATGATTACTTGCTTACTGTGTCTGTGGGTGCACATGCATGCAAGGCATGCTCTGTGCTCTTCCTGCTGCTGCGGTCCACACCTGTCTGTGCCTGCTGCAGCTGCCCTGCCACCCATGATCACCCAGGGGGCAGTAGTGCAGCAGAGCCTGTATCCCTCCTTCGCCTCAGAGGAGGAGCGCATCCTCTGGGCACACAATCCTCTCTCCGCGGCCAGCGCCTGACCTCATGGGCTCGTTCTTGAACCCAGGTCAATAGTAACATGAGCAGTGGCCCTCCTACTGTGCCGCTGGACCAGCTGGTGATACTGCAAATATATGGAAAAGTGGCCTTCTTAAAGCAAAGTTAGGATAGTGCTAACTGACTTTATTTTGATGGTTGCATTTAAAATGTCAGCATGGTACTAAACTGTGGAGCAGGAATTATCACAGCAAAACCAGTAGTGAGGTCCAGTCTCCTGGTGCTTCATCAACAAGAGGTTATTCATTGGGCGACATACTTCATCCATCATCTGATTTGGTGAAGGACTTCTTGGATAATATGTACTGCCTGTGTTAACATAGAAACATAGAATTGTTGTTAGCCAATCTGCTCAGACGGTCCCTGCCTAGTCTATCTCCACAGGCCCTAACTGATTTCCGATGACCCTCCTTCTTCCTTGCCCATTTCCTAATATTCCTCTATGTCTATCCCACACATACTTGAAGCCCAATACTGCTTTCATCTCCATCACTTCTGCTGGCAGGCTGTTCCGTGCATCCACAACGCTTTCAGTGAAGCAGTACATAGTGTGGCCTGCTGCAAGAGATACCCCTGATGTTAGATAGTACAGTTACGTAAGAACTTATCGTAAAGTAGATCTGCGAGGGGATCTCTTGCAGCAGGCCATGCCATCCCTCCCTCCTACCTCCTGGTCCTGGTAGATCTTCTGTAGCCTGTGGATTCCTTTTATGCTTCCATGTATGTGGGAACCTACGGTACCTCTTCAGTTCCCCAGCAGGGGACATTTCGCTGTGCTTTCTGGCAGTAGAACTGAGGAGGGAGCAGGGGCTGCCCACTCTTAAAGTGTTAGCTGATGTCAGAGGGTGATGTCAGAGTGGGCGGCCCCCAGATAGACTACTTGCTAAAAAAGTTTCCTGGTGGTCTCAGTGCCTGATGGCAGTAGTTCCATAGGTGTGGCCTACTGCAAGAGATCGTCTCGCAGATCTGTTATGTAAGTTTGTACATAACTGTGCTTTCTTGAGCAAGGTCACACAGCAGCTAGGTGGCAGTGGTGGGATTCAAACTTGGGCTTCCAGGTTTAAAGCTTGGGGTGCAAACCATTAGGCTGCACTGCTTTATCTTAGTCTCTGTGACATAATTTAATAGCTAATTGCTGGGTCCAGATCCATTTCTAAGTCAGTAGTGTCATTTCACTAGAATTATAGGGGTTGCAAAAGCCCATTTCTTTAAAATTATAGGGGCTGCAAAACTCATCCACCCACCAAATTGTATATAAGTAAATGCTAGGAAAACCTTAATTAAGGAGTTGCACTTAATATCATAGGGATTGCAAGGGTCTTGACCACAAACCCTAGCTATCACCTAAATGAAACCCTTGTTCTAAGTGCTATTGTTTTTATGCTCTGGTTATTTCACGGCATGCCTCACAGCTAGGGCATCCTGGGAAAATAAATATTAAAACAGCTAAAATTAATATTTGGTCTATGTGTCTGTTGATCTGTCAGCCAGTAGCTGATGAACAGGTCAATCTATGCATATGAACTAGTCCCCAGCATTTTGTCTAGAACCTTGATTATAATAATTTTAGGCTTGTGAACTCTCAAACTCTTTACATTAGTAAGTCTGCAAACTGAGTTCATCTTGCTATTATCAGTTCCCAAACTTAAGTAATTATTTTAGTTTTAACTACCAATACCAGTAGAGTTAATTTTTTTAACTTACATTTTTATTCAAAGAAAAGGCAAGACTTTATCATGTAATGGCAGTCTGTCTGTTGCGATGGTGTGTAGTTTATCAGTGCTGAAGGTCTAGTGATATGTAAGTCCTGTTCTGTGCTACAGCCAGTTTATTTCTCCAGTGTTAACCGAGTGAATATGAAGGCCTGTCTGAATATTAAAGATGATTCTGATTTTCTCATAAGGTATTGTAAATATTTATTTTATTTGTAATTTTTGAACAGGAAAGACACACTGAGCTGTGACGGCTCTTTTCCCAGTGTGTACTGTGAGGTTGATTACATGGAGCTGTTTTGTCAACAGGGAGAATGTTGGTTAGGGCAACAGAGAAAATCACTTCTCTTACCCTTTCATATTGATTATGTTTTTCTGGAGTTATTTACAATTTTGTGAATGGTTTGTATCTTTTCTGTTTCTGCTGTGTTTTTTTTCCTTTGTTTTCTTTTGTGTATGTAATTGATAAGTAGGCTTTGAATTTCATATTTCTTTGTTCATTCCGATGCATAGTAGCTGATATTTTTCTTTTAATAAAAATTCCCCTACTCTTGAAATAAATACCATGGGATCTTTCATGCCCACCAGGGTAGCCATCAGAGGTGGGCTGAAGGGATCTCATTTTAGCGCTTCATCTGAAGGAGACTTTCAGAAAGCTATGCTAAGTCTATCATTTCCAAGGCTGCTGTACCTGTCACTTTCAGGAAAACATTCTTTATTCCCCATCCCTGTTAAGGATAATTATTTCTTGAATTACCTATCATACTGAAGGTAGGATGGCCACTTGAAATGCCTCATCTCATTTTCTTGGGGTTTCCTTGATACAATTGGGATACAGAGTTTGTAATTTGCAAAGCAATACATTAAGGTAGACGGTTATAGGTCAGGGTGTTTACGGTATTTATTCTCATTGCTGATTTTTTATTTATTTTGATCACTAACATTTACTATGGTTTATCTGGTATGTGTAATGTAATTATGTTATATACAGTATATGCATTATCAGTGGTGCCAGCCAGGAACCTTGCAATATTACTGCAGAGTGCTGCAGTATACTACATGGCACAGTGCAGTTCAATGACAATTAAGCCCTTTTATTATGCAATATTTTTTGGCATGTCATTTACTGCAAAGTACTGCTGTGCATCCTGGCTGGCACCACTGTACATAATGTAGTACATACTGTATGTATAGTATACTGTAGTGCATGCTCATTGAGCTGTAAGAGCTCAGGGATCTGATATTCAAAACTTTGCCTGAGTTTAAAACTGAGTTGGGCAGTACTGAAAAGCCCAGTTAGTGTTTGGCAAACTCAGTTTATGCCTTGGCAATATGCAGAGGGGGCCACAGTGTAAATGAGGGGATGGGGACCAGAATATTGGCACAGTCCAACATTTAGAGTATGTGCACCACACAAGGCCATTTTGCTCAGTCCTTTTGCGTGACGCACATGCTGCCAATCAAAACCACAACTTGCTCTCATGCAACCCTAGTGGTTGGTGGAGAACATGTGGTGGCTTCCTTCAGGCCCCCAACACAGTAGTCCCTGGTGTCTAGTTCCCTCTCGCCAGTTGCTGGCTCAGTGCAATATAGTGGGGTTCCCTGGCATCTTGTGGCCCCCTTCATTTATTGTCAGCCCGCTGTTAAATTCCAACATACCCTGGTGGATAGTAGTCCCTCCCCCCCGCTGCTCACTGGCCTGTTGTAAAACATAACCTGTCCCTGGTGTCTAGTGGTCCTTACCCTCCCACCAATCACTGGTCCATTGTAATAAATATCCTTTCCTTGTTGTATAGTGCCCCCGCCAATTGCCAACCCATTGTTAAATTCCAACTTTCTCTAGTGGCTAGTCATTCCTCTTCCCACCGATCGCCAGTCCATTGTAATAAATATCCTTTCCTTGGTGTCTTGTGGTCCTCCTCCCCACCGATTGCCAGCCTGTTGTAATAAATATCCTTTTCCTGGTGCCTAGTGGTCCCACCCCACTGCCGATCATGGGCCCATTGTAATAAATAACCTTTCCCTGGTGTCTAGTGTTCTTCCTCCCCCCCCCCGTCAGTCATCAGCCTGTTGTAATAAATATCCTTTCCCTGGTGTCCAGTGGTCCCTCCCCCCACCAATCACCAGCCCGTTGTTACATTCAATTTGTCCCTGGTGTCTGGTAGTCCCTGCCTGCTTCAGTTGCAGCCTGATGTAAACTAGTAAGTGCCCCTGTTGTACAGTGGTCCCCCCTGCCGATCACTGGCCCAGTGTAAAATAGTAAGTGCCCCTGGTGTCTAGTGGTCCCCATCACTGATCGCTAGCCTAATGTGTAAAAATATAATTCCCTTGTGTCTAATGGTCCCTTCTTCGACCAGCATCCATTCCCAAGCTTTATTTAATATTCCCTGGTGTCTAGTGGTACCCCCCCACCCCCATTCTGATCCTCTGTATTGTACAAGAACACCATATCCTAGTGTTCATTGTTTCCCCTCTCCTCCCATCCCAATCCCCTGTAAAATTGATTTAACCCATTCCCTGTCTGTCAGACCCCACCCACCACAGCAGGTAGTGTCCCACCACCTGCTCTCCACCCCATCCCGACCCGAGCCGGCAACCGGCACAGCACTACGCTCTCCACTTCAGCCAGCCACCGACTCAGCTGTCACTGAGCGTGTACCTGACTGTGCTGTCAATGAGCACTTACTGTATATATGTAATACACTGTATAGAGTAACTGCTCATTGATAGCTCAGTCAGGTCCAGCTCAATGGGACTGGGCAAATGGGTGGTGAAACTGTCTAAATTGTCGGGCTACCCATGCAAGTGGGCCTCTAATGGGAGTGTAAATGGCCCCGTAGTGCCTTACATGCCCAATGGGCTCATTTGCATGGGTTGTTTGATATCAGAAATTTAGCATGGGCGCAAGCCATTGTGGCACCCTATTTCAGGAGCCATGTCTGCGCAGCACTAAGTGGCTTGGCACTGGGCTGCCATGGCCCTATATTCAGTTCCATAGAGCCAGTGTGATATTCAACTGAATATAGTATTTGTGGGTCCCCGGGCAACTGCAAGGCACAGTGCTAATGTATGTGCTACGCTTTGCACCTTTTTGAATATCAGGCCCCAGATGTGTAAAGGAGATAATGATGTAAAAACTTTGCATACAAGAAGCTATGGAGGAGTTTCATGATTATCTTACTAGCAAGTCAGGTGTTCCCTTAGTCGCAGATGGGGAAGGGGCAGAAAGGGATGTGGGACCGTTGTCTTGCATGTCTATGTTGAGGCTTAGTGAACCTAGGGTGTGAAAGAAATAAGGATGATAAATTCCCTGGAGGGGGAGAGGTTAGGGGGAGGGGTTGAAATAGGTAAGTGGTTGGTGAATGATACTGTATGTGGTTTTGGTTGAGAGCAATGTTAAATTTGCAAATCTTTAAAGTTTGGTGTTTAACTCAAGTAGGTTATGCATGTAATTTGTAAGTGTAATTATGTGATTATGTTTGAACATTCATTACTTCATTAATCAGCCATGTAATATTTCTAGATGGTTTAATTAACTTTCGCTAATTGTTTTGTGCGTGTATTTACAGCATGTGTTGCCTTGGCTTTCCGAAATGTGCTAGTTCCAATTTTTTTTTCTAGCTCGGAATGCAGATTGGGTAATTAACATACATTTGTGGATTAATTATATGCTAAGAATGCTAATTACTAATAAAAAAAAGAAATGTGAACATCTTTGCACCTTGTTAGATCTGAATCTAGGTATGGTAACTAAGGGAAAATTGTTTCCCTCAGATTGCATTTTCCATTTGAAGAGCATGTGCTAACCTGCTTCATTTGTGTGTGTGTGTGTGTGGCGGGGGTGCTTCCAAAGCAGCGCACAAATTCCTAGCCTTTTTCATCACAGATAACAGTTTGGTTCTTAAAAAGCAGGCATCCATTTCAGTTAATAATATGTTAATAGGGCCTCCACTTCGTGTCTGTTATGGTGTAAGAGACTCCAAGCATGAGGTTTGGATGAGAGAACCACAAAGCAAAGCTGAGAGGTTCTGGCTGTCCAAACCTCACAAGAGGAGTCTCTCATACCATTAGAGACACCACGACAGAAGTCATACTAAACTGGAAATCAGTTGAGTTACAATGCTTTGTAATAGCTCTAGCTAAATTGAATGTCTTTTTTTTTTTTAAAGTTAAATAAAGCCTGCCTTACCCCCCATCTCTGAAGTGGAACAGACCACACATTCCTGCATGAGAGACCACTGTGCCAGGATAAGAGGTGGCTCTGTGTGCTGATTGGCAGGCATTACATACCGTTTTTATGTTGGCGCGCCTGCGCAGCCAACATCGTGGGACAGTGCAGCTTTGGAGGCAGGGTTGCTGTTGGGCGAATGCAGGGCACGCACCAGTAGGTGTGTCCCACATTCCCCAATCAGCCTGCATGCCAGCACCACACCATGCATACGTAATGTGGCGAGCACATCTAAGAAAAGGACCGCTGCAATCCGAGCAAAGCTCGTCATATGCAGCGGTCCTTTTCTTGCCATGCTCGTCGCCATTATGTGCATGGTCGGCGAGCAGGCGGCTGCCTAACTTCTGCCGACTTCGGGGGTGCCCAGTCCCCCTGTCGGTTAACCCCTGCTTTTTTGTGTGCCGACAGAGGAGCCCCTCCCCCATCGGCATAACCCCCCCAGTTGTTGAGTGCCAGAGGGTGCCCAATCCTCTTCGACTCATAACCCCCACTTTGTTTGTGTGCCGGCCGGGGTGCCCAATCCCGTCAGCATTAATTCCCCATGTTGTGTGCTGATGAGGGTGCCAAATCCCCGTCGGCTGCTGGCGCCCCCAAACAGTTAGGTGGCCGGCTGGGGCCACCCCAGCATTACAAATCCCGTGCAAAACAAAACTGTCCCATGATGGGTTTCCCCTTTTTTCCTGTAAAATGAAAATGGTCCCTCGTAGTCTCGATGCCCCCTCCCCACCTGCACACCACCCTGCCTTGCCTCCCTCACCCCCTCACCCCATGACTTACCTGCGGAGTCGGTAGGCGACCTTCTGTTGACCAGGAACACGTCTGCACTCTTCAAAGCCGACCGCGAACTGAAGAAATGCCGGTAAGCTGTATAATGGAATGAATAGGGGTTTTCAACTTTAATCCATATCTCGGGCATTTTGTGAATTTTGGCCCCAAATTTTCAACATGGGGCTTTGGGACCCCTTCTCATGAATTCTTGCACTGTCATGGCGTTATTCAGTCCGGAAGGTGATTTCGCGGTCACTGCGATGGAATCACCTTTCGGGACTGATAATGAAATGACAGTGCCATAAACCGTGAGGAGGGGCTCTCAAAAAAGCCTGGGTTGCAAGTTTGGTGGGAAACATCCAAAAAATGACTGTTTTACGAACGTGCATAGCAACTGCGCAACGCACACTCGTAAGTTAGTGCATTCGCACTATTTTCATGCCAGATTCTCAACATTGGCACTTTACCACACTTTCTTGTGAACTGTACGGCTGTCATTTTTCACCTCCTGCCCGAAATGTGTTTTCGCACTTCCAGCGCAGAATGGTGCGGTTGCTGTGAGAAATCAGTGTTCGGGGCACATTACAAAAATGACAGTGACACTGTTCATGAGCAGAGGTCCTAAAATGCCTGTTTTGAAAATTTGGTGACAATACTCCATAAAATGACTATTTTACGAGCATGTGTAGCAACTGCGCAACGCACGCTCGTAAGTTAGCGCATTTGCAATATTTTCACACCACATTCTCAGTATTGGCATTTTACCACACCTTCTTGTGAACCATACAGCTATCATTTTTCACATCCTTGCCAAAATGTGTTTTTGCACTTCCAGCGCAGAATAGTGCGGTCGCTGTACGAAATCACTGTTCAGGACACATTACGAAAATGACAGTGACACTGTTCATGAGCAGAGGTTCTAAAATGCCTGTGTTGAATATTTGGTGACAATACTCCATAAAATGACTGTGTTACAGTGTATGCAATGGCGCGGTTTGCACATACGCTCGTAAGTTCGCAAACTTATATTTTCACTCCACATTTTCAACAGTGCCATTGTTCTACACCTCCTAATGAACAGTACAGCTGTCATTTTTCACATCCTGCCCAAAATCTGTTTTCGCAGTTCCGGGGCACAATAGCACGGTCGCTGTGGAAAGCCCGTGTTCGAGACACATTATGAAAATGGCAGTGACACTTCATTTGCAGATGTCCTAAAATGCCTATGTTGAAAATTTAGGGACAAAAGTCAATAAAATGAGTGTTTTACGAGCGCGCATTGCGCAGTTTGCATGCACACTTGTGACTTTGTGAATTTGTAATACTTTCACTCCAGCTGTTCATCATTGCCATTTTTCCATGCCTCCTTACGAACAGTACAGCTGGCTGAAATGTGTTTTCGCACGTACGGTGCAGAATTGTACGGTCACTGTGCGAAATCACTTTTTGGGACACTTTCAGGAAATGACGGTGACACTATTCATCAGCAGGGGTCCTAAAATGCCTATGTTGAAAATTTGGTGGTGAAAGTCCAGACAATGACTGTGTTGCAAGCGTGCATTGCGCAGTTTCCACACACCCTTGTAAATTTGTCAATATGCAATATTTTATGCCACATTTTCACCACTGCCATTTGTGCACACCTCATTATCAACAGTCCAGCTGCCTTTTTCCACAGCCCCCAAAACACGTTTCCACAGCTCTGCCACACAGTGGCGTACTCACTGTGCAAAATCACCTTTTGGGACACATTAACAAACTCACAGTGCTATGCCTCTCCACCTCTGCCACTGCTAATGCCAGCGCAACAACATTCGGCATTGACAAATGCTTGCCTAATTTTATAACACTCTATTTAGCTGTTACCAGTTTCAAGAGAACTCCTGTTTTTAAATGTCTCTTGCCTTTCCCAGATTTTGCAGTATGTTTTTGCTGACTTATGTACTTTTAAAAATCTGTCATCAGGATTTTCTGGTCCCATAATGGACTTGTCATAGTGTTTATCCAGACAACTGACTGCTATGTCATATACACAGCAACAGTGATGTCTGTTGGGGACAGTTAGAAGTATTTTAGACAGATGGTGGGATAAGCAAATGTTAATGTAAAATATTCAAAAGTCACAACCATGAACTCTGAAAACATTAACGGTAAACTTAATTGCCTTGGACAAAATTATTGTAAACATTTAACCCAAGTAGATACTGTCAGCATTTATTGTACATTTCTGGTGCTATGGCACCAGGGTGCTTCTTGCTACTTACATGTCTACTGATGGCATATATGGTCCCTGATTTGTCTTGTACGTGCATATTTTGTTTTTTGTAAACAAATTTAATTTGATGCAAACCAACCATATTCTCTGAATTTCTGCCGCCTGATGCCCCAGCACGTGCATGATCACAAGATGGTGCTAAACCACCAGCAAACTCGTCCACGCACAGGTTATGTATTTTGGGGGCAAATTGAGTTAAATATGTCATCTTCTTTGAGGATATTAAAGCCCTGCACGGACTCGTCCTGAACTAGCTGAAAGAGCTCCTGATTCCCTTCCAGCCCGGTCGATTACTCCGCTCATCTGGCGAGCGGTTGCTAGAGGTTCCAAGGGTATGTTTAAAATCTTCTGGTGCAAGAGCGTTTGAGTTCACTGCACCTACCCTTTGGAACGCTCTACCCTGTCAGATTTGGGAGTGCGCAACTTTGGAGTCATTCAAACAGGCTTTAAAGACTTATTTGTGGTCTCAGGCTTTTATTACTTGAGTGTGTTGGTTGTATTACGATATGTGTATGATTTTATTTATGAATGACTGTTTATATATTTGAAGTGTTGATTTTATTATGTTTTTTAAAAGGCACCTAAAAAATAAAAATTATTATTATTATTATTTATCTCTCTTCATTGAGCCACGTCATGGAACTGTAAACCATCAGCATCAGGACCACTTGGAAATTTTTTTTCTAGGTGTGGCCACCCACGTCAATGAGCCTTGTCAGTGCCTATATAATGTGGGCACCCCCAGCAGGCCTCAGTTCTTTCTTCTGCCATCAACTGCTCATTGATCCACTGCTACTGAAGAATGTCATTGATATTGCTTCTGTTTCACTTTTGTTATTTTAAACTTTTCTTTTATGCTGCTGCTGACAGATAAAGGACTACTGTTCTGCTATTGCCAGTGTGGCAATGTTAAAATTTATGAAGACGATAACCACTCTGTGTATATCCGTTGCCTTGGAAAAGACCAGTGCTAAAGCCTGCACAGTTTGCCAGGTCTTTAATCAGAAAACCAGGAGACATTACTAGAAGGCTTTAGAAGTTCATCTAAAGCTAAAAGAAATGGAGAAACAGGTTGCACTGAAGGTGACTTCACTGTCATCAACCACATCTATTTCCAGTTCACCATTGACCCACCATTCCCCAAGGTCGACAGCATTAGTCACTGACTCATGAAAGAAAAAAGAAAGATCCTCTAAGTCGGTGAAAAAACACCACCACTCTGAGAAGAAGTGGCGTAAAGAAATGACCACTTCCCCAGACCATTCCCATTCACCAATAAGAAGAGGTAAATCAATTGAGGAAGAGGGTTCTATGCTACAGTCTTGGGGCTTGTCACCCTCCTCGACCATCTTTCAGATGTCAAGGTTGGGGTGTGATGCTGACTCACCTCCCCCGCTGGGGGATTCGCAGCTGGTACCACTGTCAAGCACAGACCCATCGATGGTTCCGCCATCAATGACTCCTTCAGGGCTGTGGAGGGGTTGTGGGATAACAAGATGGACCAGATACCGTTTCAAGTTCAACACACAATTTCTGTGTGATGTTTATTCAAAATGCAGAAGATAACCTTAAGCAATGGCATATCCCTTCTTCAGTACATCAGTTTGCAACAACAGACTATGTATGTCATTTCTCTGCACTTAGCCAGCACCTACTGACTCATTGATCTCTGATCTACTTAGCAGCTGAGATTCGGCTTCCAGCCCATGTGGGCCATGTTTGCTTGGGTGGCGGGGGCTCAAATAAAAAAAAAATAAATAAAAAAACAAGCTAGAGACAAATTTTATTTATTTTATTTTATTTATTTTTTTATTTAGTTTTTGTTGACCAGGTAAGTGCACTAGACAAATCCTGCCTATTTTCAGGCACGACCCGGGGGAGAGGGAAACAGATGAATGCCAGCTGACCTTGAACCAGATTAAGCTGTTGGTGGTATTTTTAGTGAATGAGCGAAATTTGGCCAGGACACCGGGGAAATTCCCCTACTCTTTTCAGTAAGTGCCATGGGATCTTTAACATCCATCTGAACTACCACCAATCCAGGCAGATGGGACCTTGGTTTAAAGTCTCATCCGAAAGATGGCATCTCAGAAGTGCAGCACCCCTCTCATGCTGCACTACAGTGTCAGTACTGGGATATTAACTCAAGTGCCAGATGTGGGAACTGAACCCACAGCCCTCTGATCTCCCGGCCTCAGAGGCGAGTGTGCTGCCTACTGAGTCACTGACACTGCAAATAACCTCAGTGCAGCAGCACTGAAACATGGGTTACACCAAAGGACATTGACAATAAGCCAAGTTTCAAATAAACACAACATCACACATACTTCCATAATGCAAAGCATCATGGGATATATGCAAATCAACATGACATTTCAGATTGTCTCAGGTTACAGCAATTTACATGCATTTTAAATAGCACAACTATCTTATTTTTTATAATACAGTCAGCTAGTACTTTTTACCTTTATCAAAAACACCTAGTGCCATGGTATTTTCAACATTTACAGGTTTTATACACATAAGGTATATATATTGAAGTATTTTATGACATAGTAGTGCAATTAAATACTAAATCCAACAATAATAAACACAACCTGTTTTTTTACATATGCTTTACGGTCACCACAATAACTTCCTTGTACAAGGACCTGAGAGGGAAAAGAAAAATTATAGAGGACTCTATAGCATAGTCAAGAAAGGGAAGGGATGCCCATAGGTAGCCAACCTTATGGACTTGAAATTGTAAAGTATAGATTAGGCTAAGAAATAGAATAACTGTTGCAACATATTTAAGAAAAGATTGGTCCTCAAGAGTGGCAGGAGCTCACTGTTGAAAGGGCCAGTCATTGTACAGCTCATTTATCAGTCAATGTTGAAGCCCTTTCAGCACCTACTGCTGCTGCCGCCTTCTCTGCTGCCTCCATCGGTGCCCTCAGCTGTACAGTTGTCAACCTTGCCTTCGACATTTTATTTCTCGTTCCCCACCATTGTGCCAGGCCCAGAACAGCCTCTGTTGGTAGGACACCCATTGATGGCTCCTCCTCCATTATCTCCTTGTCCCATCAACCCTCAGCTGATGATGGCCAACACTGGTGAGGAACTGGAATATATGGAAGAGGAGGAGAAGGCCATGGATGAAGAAGAGGAAGCAATTGGTATAGTAGGCTTAAGCTGTACTCTTTCTAACTGCTCAGAGGAGAGTGTGAAAAACACTCCTAGGTCTCCACCTGAGGACGCCTCATTTCAAGCCTTCCTTAAACAGGTACTGGCCAAACTGGGGTTTCAAGCAGAGGAGGCGGATTCCTCCAAGAGAAATCTTTATGAGTTCTTGGAGGCCTCTGCCTCCCATACAGTTACCATTCCTCCTATTCATTCAGCACTGGAGGATGCCACCCTGGCTACTTGGCACAGACCCAATTCAATTGCCAGAAGTCCCAGGAAAGGCTGATAAACAGTACTCAGACACCACAGCAAAGCTGTATCACATCACAGCTTGAAACAAATTCAGTGGTGATAATGGCTACATATGACAAATCAAAGGCACCCAACCAAGCATATGAGTTCTCTTCCTTTAGACAAGGAGTCAAAGAGACTGGATGTGATAGAGAGAAGAACTTTCGCTTTTGCTTCCATTGGCCGAAGGATTGCGAATTATCAGGCTTACATAATAAAAAAATCAGAATTGCCCATGGAGGACTATGGCCTCCTTGGCTGATAAAATGCCAACTGGCCAGAACAAAATATTGGCCATGCAGACTAAAGCTAATGGTCATGAAGCTGGAAAGCACCAGCTCAGGTCTCCCTATGATGCCTCAGATGCTGTTGTCAGGGCTTCTGCCTCTGGGACTTGCCTTCTCTGTCACTCTTGGCTAAGGATAGCTGGTTTTGCCTTTGATGCTAAAGCTGCCTTTAGAGTAGCTTAATCATTTGGCAATGATGTGGAACATGCCTTGCTGGAGTTAGTCCTCAAAAATGACTTTAAGGTTCCTATATACTTCGAACCCAAAACCCTGAGGAAGGTGTAGAGGTTCTTTTTGCAGGCCCTGTCCCCATCCAGGACATGGTTCCCAGAGATCTCAGCCTTCCACTTCTCAGGCTGCAAACCTGCCTCCCGGTGCTCATGCCAGATTTACAAAAAGGTCAGACCATTACAGGCAGCACTGCTGCTCCCAGTGTTTTCTGACTTCCCTCACCTTCCTCTGGCCTCACTGCCTCAGGAAGTCGTGGTGGGAGGCCAAATCTCCCTCTTCCTACAAAAATGGAGGAAGAAAACTACAGATGCCTGGGTCCTAGAGGTGGTTCAGCCAGGATACACCTTGGAGCTCCTTAGTGTTCCACCTGTGACTTCTCTCCCCATTGCTGAACAGATATCCTCTCGGACATCCTGCCCTCCTGCTTGAGGAGGCTGAAATCTTCCTCTGCAGGAGGCTTTGGAGGTCATCTTGGTTTCAGAAAAGAAACAGGGCTACTATTCTCGGAACGTTCTGGTCTCAAAAGGGAGGTTTCTGTATACCCCATTCCTTCTGATACAGAGGGTTTTGGTCCAGCGGCAGGCCAAACCAGCTTCCTTAGTTCTAGCGGTCCCTTACTGCTCCAGCCAAATTTGGTTTCTTCTGCTTCAGCAACTGGCAGTGGAACCCCCATCCCACTTCTCAACTGATGCCTCAAACGGCATCTGTACTCAGGTTGCCATATGCTCTCCTGTGTGCCTGGTTTGGTTCACAAAGATCCAAGGAGTTGAAAGAACTGTCTTCACATGGTTGCTCCTGTAGGTTATGTATAGTAATCTAGGTTACCACCTTCCAGAATAAATTTGTCCAAATTTTGTTTGAATTTGATTCTTGTACTTATAATGACATATTCAGGCAAGTTATTCCATGGGTTAATTTAGCATTCTTGAAAATTAAAATTTTCTCTTGTCTGTTCTGAACCTTGTTGGATTGATTTGCAGTGGTTGACCCCTTTTGTTTGTTTTGTGTTCCTGGTTGCTTCAGTCCCTGCTGGTCTGAGGATCCTCTGAGCTTGTCTCTGATGGAGAACTGAGGCATTTTGGGGAGACCCATGTTATATAGGCACTGAGGAGGCACATCAGCATGGGCGACCCCAGGCAGCAAAAGATTCTGGGTGGTCCTGACACTGACAGCTTACAGTTCTATGATGTGGCTCAGTGGGGGAAGATTCTGTTGAAGATCTGCTGTTAAGGTAGGTAATTATTCTTTCTGAAAGTAAGCATAACACTGAAGCAGGCTATGTGAGTTTTAATTCCCAAATGAGCAGTCTAACCCTTAAAATGAGAGATTAGAAAAGTGAAACTGTGACTGCAGGTGTGTGCATATGCACTGTGATTTTTGCAAGGGCTCTGTTTTGAGAAATATTATCTGAAGATTCAGCCTGCACAGGTGATCTGGTTACTGAAGCCCCAATCCATGCAGAAGTTGGTTGTAACAGTAAGACAGTGCTTCTTTAGGGTTTGTGGCTACTACTTTAAGTAAGCAATAACCCACAACAGGGTGTGTGGTTATTGGGGATTAATCAACACCAAGGACGTGTTGTGAGGCATGAGGCCACAGGCTGAGTGTCCTCACAGCACGCAGGGTGTTGATTAATCCCCAATAACTGCACACTCTTGAGTGGATTATTGCACTTATAACATGGCTTATGTTTAAACAACAAAAAATCATGCACAAAGCAGTTTTTTTTTGCTGTTTAAAGAGCAAAAAAGGTGCTGTATCCTGCCACCTTGCAAAATAGTCCCTAACAAATAATGGATAGTGTATTGTTCTTATGCACATAGACATGTCAGAGATACACTACTGACATGATCTGTGACATTTCTTGTGCAGTATACTGTACATGCAGCTCTGACTACAGTGGGATCTGCCCTGCTCGCTCGTTGTCTCTCTCTCCCTTTCTCGCGCTCTCAGTCTGTCGCACATACACACTCCGGGATACTTAGGAGCTCAAGAGAGACACAGACACACCCACTCTCCCAACTCTGCGCCATGCAAGGGAATTGACAGAGAGCGAGAGAGAGAAAACTACACTCTGCAGCACCTGTGCAACATGCATTAATGAACAATGAATCTACAGGCATGTTTTACACGTGGTGCGCTGATCTCTATGTCTGCCTGCAGCACGTCTAAATAGTACAAGAGGGGACCTCAGAGAAATTGCAACGCACAACTGACAGGCAAAGAAGACAGTGCAGCATTTTGAAATTAGATGTCCTGTTCTCTCTGTTGCTGACTGTCTCTGCCACTGTCCCAGCCCAGTGCCACGGAGAGGGTAGTGGTTCCTTGACCCAAGGAATGCATACAAGACGCTGTGCTGTCTCTCTTGCTTTCTCTCTCTCTCTCTCTCTCTCTCTCTCTGAGCTGTGCGTCTTGCTGCTTGCACTGTGTGGGATGTGGGGGTTACTGAAACATTTTTATAGGTAATCTTTAATGCGGCATCAATTCATCACAGTCCATTTTATGGTTTTATATTTACTGATACTTGGGAGGGGGGCCCACACAGAGGAGAAGAGAAGACAGGGAGTAAAATCTGGGAATGGGGCTACGGCACCTACAAATTCTGCAGACAGCAATGACAGTCAGGGTGGGGTTCCATGTCATAACGGTGACCTACAGAAAGATGATAATCGGTGTGGTTGAGTGTACATCACTGAAATCAGTTTGACGATGCTTTTGTGCGAAAAACAAAAGGGCACCAAGGACTCTAATTTTTAATGTTATGCTTTGCCCCACATTCCCCTACTATAGGATTCTCAACTCCAGGGGGTGCATGTCAGGGGGGCAACATTGTAAAAAAAGAAAAAACACTACTCGGGCCGGGCACAACAAAAACATAACTGCGCCCGGACCCAAAACCATCATCCTGGCCACCCCCAGCCCAGCACCCATCCACCACACCACGAAGCCAGCTTGGCAGCTCACTGTGGCACCACCCCTCACAAACCCTTCCTCCCTCCTCTCCTGCCCCTCACTCAGTGCACTCACCCCCCATGCACGTGTGCATATAGCGACATCCTGTCTCTATTCATGAACCCCCCCAATCCAGTTGCCCTCCCTGCTGTCTCACCCTGTCAACATTTATTTTATTTATTTATTTTTATTTAGTTTTTGTTGACCAGGTAAGTGCACTAGACAAATCCAGCCTATTTGTCAGGCACGACCCGGAGGAGGGGGATACAGATGAATGCCAACTGACCTTGAACCAGATTAAGCTGTTGGTGGTATTTTTAGTGAATGAGGGAAATTTGGCCAGGACACCGGGGAAATTCCCCTACTCTTTTCAGTAAGTGTCATGGGATCTTTAACATCCACCTGAACTACCACCAATCCAGGCAGATGGGACCTCGGTTTTAACGTCTCATCCGAAAGACGGCACCTCAGAAGTGCAGCACCCCTCTCATGCTGCACTACAGTGTCAGTACTGGGATATTAACCCAAGTGCCAGATGTGGGAACTGAGCCCACAGCCCTTTGATGTCCCGGCCTCACAGGCGAGTGTGCTACTACTGAGCCAACAACATGCATAGAGTGGGTGCGCCGTTTGGTAGGTGCCCACTTGTGGTGGTCATGTCACAGGATACCGGGGGGGGGGGAGAGCAGGACTTTAATCTAGCTGGTCTCTCCAGGTAGCAGGTTGTCCCGTGATCATGCAACTGAAGGAATGAGTTGGACAAGCACGATCGGAAATATGGAGCACTTTCAAGTGTGTTTCTGTGGTGGGATCGGGGTCTGCTCATTGAGGGCAGGAGCCACAGGGAAATAATCACTCCTCACCCACTTCTGAAGGTGCTGTTGTGCCAAGTCTCACTCCCCAGCCAGTGTGGAGATGTTGCTTTTCTTGCAGCACATCTAGTGGTTCAACAGGAATACATATATATATATATATATAGAGAGAGAGAGAGAGAGAGAGAGAAAGAGAGAGACACACACACACTGAACAGTGCAGCAACTTTGAATTACAGTGTCTCAGTGTGTCACATTGTAAAGGATTTCAATAGCAAGGGATGGAAGGGCGAGGAAAAACACTAGCGGATTCAGTGTGTCGCTCGGTGTTTCTAATCTACATTAAGAAAACCACTGGGAACTTCAGCGTGTCGCTTGGTTCCTGGAGATCTGTGGGGTGGGTGGGGAGGCAGGAGACCGTTCTACACGGGTTGGGGGAACCCTGACACTCCTACTGTGTTGAAAGTATACAGCAACACGTATTGGAATGGCATCATGACATTCTCACTACTTATAACATGGGGTAGGAGAATTAACAGAATTGATTGCTGCAGGGCGATCACTCGCTTAGCGAGTGTATCAGTGGCTGCTTGTCACACTAGATTTCCAGCAGAATAATGAGAGCCCACACTGCTGAGTGATCTGTGCTGAGGGCCATTTCACAACCTGATGTGCATGTATGGGGAATTAATGAATGGTGAGGTGATCACCCTGTACCAATCGGTTCTGTTAATTCTCCTACCCCATGTTATAAGTAACTTGGGATGAACACCTGCCTATAACCCCCCCCCCCCAGCCATGTGCCTTACTGCTTAAAGAGCCTTGGATGTCTCAGTGAAACATAGAAGAATAATTTTTTATACACAGTACAGCTTTTAATTCATATGTTTTCTGTACTGAATTTTGTTATAACTACTGTATGCACATCAGCATGAAAACAGGATCATGGTCCACTAGACTTCATCTGCTCTGGCTGCTTGTCTGCACTCGACATCACAGTCCTTCGCTTTTGACATTACATTATACTGCTATGGAAACCAATTGAAGTGACTTACTGTAATCATGCATGCACAGTAAGGAAGTAGCAGTGGTGGCATTGAAACCTGGGTCTCCAGCTTCCTAGCTTTGCTCTTTTAACCACTAGGCAAAATGAAGTGTTGTGGTTATTGAGCTTGTATCGTTTTGGAGTTTGTAATAATAAAAAATAGGCCACGGAAGTTTGACCAAGCATTATTTACCTGAGCTGTTTGGTGAAATTTAATATAAGTCATGGTTTATTAGTAACAGATGAATGTAGCCCTCGTTTCGGTCTGAGTGTGTCATTCATGAATTTGCAGTAATACATTCCATGATGCCCGGATTGTTGACACAGCACCAGTGTGAATAAACTAGCTTATGCACCATGGCTGTGCAGTCATACCTGTGGATTGAGTGACTCAGGCAATCCAGTTATTTGATGTGGGAGGGACAGGTCTCATTCTGAGAAAGGTTTTTTTTCTCAGCAGTGAGCAGTCTTGTTCTGTTACATGTAAGTAAGGGATAAGATATATTGCAAAGTGTGTGTGTGTGGGGTATTATGCTATGTTATTGTCGAGGGCTCAAATCACCAGGTGGTACACTGATATATTAGCATGATGCACTCTTACAAACAAGGCTACAATGTTTTTGAAATTGCATTTTAAATGACTAATTTGTTTTAATTATGCTTGTATTTTGAGCAGTGGGACCTCTGAACCGTTTGTTTTTTCTGTAAGATGTGTCTTTGTAGTTGGATGTCAGATTTCTTTAGTTGGCTGTTGTGCTTGTTATTTATTTCAGCTGGCAGTTTTGATGATGTTTTTCTTTTCAATATATGATTTTGGAAGGTTGCTTTTTGTCTTTTTTGGGGGGTGTCTGGCTTACGACTTGGTGACTCTTAGGGCTTGGCCAAATTAACAAATTCTGCTTGTGTGGAATTTTAATGAAATTCTGCAGATTTGTCGAATTCTAGAAATGTTATTGAATTTGCTTTTTCTTTGTCATAACAACCATGGAGATATGAAATGTGGCATGTATGCTTGTTTTTATGTGTACTAAAAGCATACCTAACATTATGGCATTCCGATGAGTAGTTCCGAGTCTAAGTTGCAAGGATTCATATTTTCACTATTTCACTATTTGTTTAATTTAGTGAAACATTTCTAAAATTTGGATGCTTGTAACCTCGTTGCTTTTGCAGTTATAGACCTGAAATTCAACTTGCTTTCACAATGTCAGTGGGTTCTGAAATCTAGCAAAAGTAGGAAAATTGGTTTAGTAGTTTAGAATTGGGAGTGGAAATGCTGCAGATTATTAGTTGGCAATATTTTCTTAAAACTTCTTGAAATTGTAATAGGTAACTCTTGTAAAATGTAATTTTCACAAAACACTTATCACCACTGCATCTGCTTATCTGAGCTGTTTGCAGTTCTTTAGTTCCTTCCTGGGTAATTATTATGTTCGCTTTGCACTTGTACAAGGAGAACATTTTGGTACTATAGTGGATTTTGAGAGGTATGTCACTGTCAGTCCAGTGCAGGGCAGTCTGCTTGGGGCCTATTAGTGTCACACCAATCATCAACCAGGTTGATCATGACACTGTTCTGGTCTTGCTGTGTGGAGATTTTGTGTAGTTCAAAGGAAAGAGCTGGACCAATCATAGGGTGTCTCTTTCCATTGACCTGCTTAATGCCACCCTGCAAGCAGAGCTGATCTGTCATGATCAGCCTGCTGTGTTCCCCCCCCCACCACCTAACCTGAAATAAAGAAAACCATCCCTCAGTCCCTCCCACCCCTTCCTCCTTAATTTTCTGATACTGGGGTGCCCAATCCCCAGTGCCAGCTACAACCCCCAACTCCACCTGTTTTCACTGTGCAACATGGGGAGCCCATCCCCAGTGCCAACAAACATAAGAAAAATGTCCCTCAATCCCTCCCACCTCTTCCTTGTTAATTTTCTGACACTGGTGTGCCAGTCCCCATTGCTGGCTACTACATCTCACCCTGCCTGTTTTCATTGTGCAACACCGGGGAACTCACCCCTGGTGCCACCAGAAATAACAATGACACTGGGGTGCCCAGTCCCCAGTGTCAGTACCTGAAATAAAGAAAAACATCCCTTGTAGTCTTTTTTTTCCCCTTTTTATACACCCTGTAAAACAGAAAACTATCCGTCAATGTCTGGTGCTGCTACCTTTACCCTCCCACTCAGCACCCATTAATTTTCCAACACTGGGGTGCCTAATCCCCCCTGCTGGCTACTACCCCCCATGCTGCTCATTTTCATTGTTTGACATCGGGGAGCTCAGTCTTGGTGCCGCCAACCATAACACCAACACTGGGATGCCCAGTCTGTAGTGTCGGTAATAAAGAAAACCATCTCTTGTAGTCTTTATTTTAAAAATGTTACACACCTCGTAAGAAAGAAAACTGTCCATTGATATCTGTTGCTGCTGTCATTACCCTTCCTCCACCCTCCCCTCCCACTCAGCACCCACCACCCTCCCTCCCACCTCTTACTTACCCACTGGGGGTCCAACATAGTAATCCTCTCCGGACTGGAAACAAGTCTTCACTCTTCAATGCTGGACAGAGAACTGAGGAAATCAGTTGTGTGGTTCAATGTATTTCAATGGGTTTTGAAGTTGTCCTCATAGCTCTGTCATTTTTGAGTATTTCTTCCCCAAATTATGAACATGGCCATTTTGGGACCCCACCTCATGAACAATGGCAGTGAAATTATGCAAATCCATCCTGAAAGGTGATTTTGCAGTCACTGTATGAGATCACATTTTGTGTAGGATTTGAAAATCTCTTTGCTTGTTTGTGAGGTGGGGTCATAAGTAGGCTATCTTTAAAGTTTGGGATAAAAATACTAAACTACGAAGTTATGAGTGTATGTTGACTTTTTTCAATGCAGTCTCATAAGTTTGGTAATTTTCAATATTTTGATCCCAAATTTTCAACATATCCATTTTTTCAAACCACCTCATGAATGTGACAGCTGTCATTTTTACAAATCCTGGCCAAAATGTCTTTTTGCACTTGTGGCACAAAATCACCTTTTGGGCAGAATTGGAAACTTTGCACCACCCTTGTTCATGAGGAGGGATCATAATAAGGCTATGTGTGATCATAAGAAGGATATTTTGAATATTTTGGATAAAAATATCACAGAGCAACACAGTTACGAGCGTATGTTGAAATTTCTCAATGCATGCTTGTAACTTTGGTAATTTTCAATATATTGACCCCAAATTTTCAACATACCCATTTTTTCATACCACCTCATAAATGTGACAGCTGTCATTTTTCAAATCCTGGCTAAAATGTGTTTTCACACTTGTGGCACAAAATTACATTTCCAGTAGGATTTGAACATTTTCTCTACCCTTGTTCATAAGGTGGCATCATAGAAGGGCTATTTAAAAAAATGTGGAGTAACAATATTAAAAAACAAAAAAGTTATGAGTGTACTTTGACATTTTTCAACGTACACTCATTACTTTGGTAATTTTCAATATTTGAACCCTAAATTTTCAACATAGCTAAATTTTCACATCACGTCATGAACGTGACAGCTGACATTTTTCAAATCCTGGTCAAACTGTGTTTTCACGCATGTGGCATGAAATGACGTTTTGGACACTATTTTATAAATGACACCTGTCATGTTCAGAAGGAGTGGTCATAAAAACACTGTGTTGAAAATTTGGGGTCAAAATGCAAAAAAAAAAGCAACTAAGTAATGAAGAAACATTGAATTGTTCCACCCTTTATGCACAATTATTTTTGTAGATTTGGGCCCCTAATATTCAACAAATCCCTTGTGTTACCCAATCTCCTGAACATGACAGGTGTCATTTTTCAAATCCTCTCTGAAACTTATTTTTCGCATTTGCACTGTGAAATCTTCTTTCGGATAGGATTTTAAAAAATTCCATCTGTCTTGATCATAATGCCAGGTCATAAAAAAACTGTTGGAAATATGGCGTCAAAATATGCAAGCCCACTGAAAATTAGATATTGCCTCTCAGCTGGCTTATCTTGAGTAATTACATTCTAAAAGTGTATAAAAGCAGGACACCACTGAAAATGAGATAATGCACCCTCTTCTGGTCTATCCAGGATAAATATAATAAACGTGTACAAGCAAGACCTGGTACGACAGCAGTGCAAGCGGCGAACATTCAGCATTGACATATGCTTGTTTTTTTTTCCCCTGCTTCTTTCTGTGAGCTTGACCAGATGGACTCAGGGGAACTGTTTTGTCCACTGAAATCTTCCTTGTTCTTTACAGTGACAGCCTCTCTTGAAAAGAGAGGCACCTACTCCTTTTTCTGTCAGACCTATCCCTTCCAAATAGCCAGAATTCCTCCTTCTTGGTACCCCAATTGTTCCCCCCACCACTACCACCAGGTTTCCAAGTTTTCTGCATCGGGCAGTCTGGCAAGTACATTTTGCTGGGTGTTATTTTCATGTGACCTGAATGAAAGTGAGAATTGTTTTACCGCTATGCTTCCTTGCATTAAATTGAGGTCAAGTCAGCTATTTTGATGCTGCCCAGCTCTACTGTCCTTCCCTTATTGAACTTGTTTATTTAATTCCAGACAGTGGTGCCCCCATGCACTAACTGCCTCTCCTATCCTTTACTTGGAATCCCACAGATTGTCTCGTCCATTGACTTGTCCAGTACCTCCTTCCCCTTGGCAAAACTGCAACTTATCTTCAGTGTTCAGACATTCCTTGCCACTGAATGTCTTGCAGCAGGCCAGAAAAAGAATATCTTTCCTCTTTCAGCAGACTCCTAGCAAGAGTTTGCTTACTTTATAGCCTGCTGTTATTCCTCACAGGCCACAGGGCAGTGAGGACCTTGGAGAAGATCCCTCTGGATATCCTTACTCTAAGGAACATTTTTAATTCAATAAATTATAATAATATAATTTTTTTTATTTATTTATTTAAAAGTTTTACCAGGAAGGTATGCTGAGCAGGCTACTGCTCAATTCCAGTTATGTCCTAGGGGGCAGAGGTATGGGAGAATACATATAGAGTACAGTGTACAATAACAGCTGGCAAAACATTCAAGAGACAATATTATATTCAAGAGACAATACAAGAGCAAAATAACCATCACTTTGTTCCAGTCACATAAAGGAGAAGCTAGGCCCTAGTGACAGGCCATAATTTAGACACCTGAACAGGTGGAGGAGAAATGTGCTTTGAGGAGGGTATATGAGGTGCTGAGTGGGGGGCATGCGAATGTACTTAGGAAGAGTTCCCACAGTTAAGCATGTGATATTTAAAGGCTGCCTGGCCTGTGGTGGTGGACATGTGTGGAACGGCCAAGGAATGGAGTCACAGCTCCTAAGTGAGTATACAGGAAGGGTTGGAGTTGTGAGGACTGAGACGAGGTAGGGAGGGAGGGACTTGGCCCAGAACTTAGTTGTGATCCTAGCACAGTGGGATTGTCTCCAGTCCTGTAGTGATGGGAGGTCAAGGGTCCGGTAGAGGATGCAATGATGGGTGGAGGGAGGATAGTTAAGGACAAAGCGACAGAAGGAGTGGAAGAGGGGGATCCAGTCTGGCTAGGGTGGACTTGGGAGTGGCTATATCTCCATAGTCAAAAATAGAGAGAATAATTTTCTGCACAATAATTGTACGGCGAGCCGCAGTGAGATGCAACCACAGCTGCGGTATAAGGCACCCAGTCTGGGATGTAGCTTTCTGTGGATGGCATTGATATGAACAGAAAAGTCGAGTTGTTGGTCAAGCCAGACCCCTGAGATATCTAAAGGTGGTGCAAGCCTCCAGGATAGTCCCGTCCAGGGTGTGGGAGGAGGGGGTAGAGGGGAATTATACTTGGGAAAATAAGATAACAGAAGGCAAAAGCCCATATAACATATCCCCACTACACAGTGGAAGTAATCGGATTATTAACCTTAATGTACCTATCTAGTCTAGTTTTAAAGAACTGAAAAGTAGATGCATTTACTACCTCCTCTGGTAACATGTTTCATAACCTAATTGATCTGGAGACAAAACTATGTTTCCATGCCTCGGTTCTATATATGCTTTCTTTAATTTGACTTCCATGCCCTCTCATATTATATTTTTGATCTTTTCTCACTAGGCTCAGTTCATTCTTTAACATATCATCCTTCAAAATTCTGTATAATCGTAAGATATAGCTTGGCAGAAGGCACCAGGAGAAAGGACTGCCGTGTGACTGAACTTCTCTACTGGGACTAAAGTAGAAGAACTTTTGTATTTGGACCTTTAATTTAGGGTAAAAAAACTAACATACAAAACAAAAAAAAAGTGTGTGTTTGGGTTAACTGAACTGAAAGGGTAACTGAAAAGTCATCTAGGTGTAAATCTCAGGTGACTGAAAGGACTTAACTGCTGTGAGGTTTAAATTACTTGTAGAAAGATCTGGTAAGTAGGGGGAGTGGCTTAGCTAGAAGGAAGCTACATTTAAAGACTGCCTTAGAAAGATTCTGCTAATAGCTTGGCAGAAGACACCAGGAGAAAGGACTGCTGTGTGACTGAACTTCTCTACTGGGACTAAAGTAGAAGAACTTTTGTATTTGGACCTTTAATTTAGGGTAAAAAAACTAACATACAAAACAAAAAAAAGTGTGTGTTTGGGTTAACTGAACTGAATGGGTAACTGAAAATTCATCTAGGTGTAAATCTCAGGTGACTGAAAGGACTTAACTGATGTGAGGTTTAAATTACTTGTAGAAAGATCTGTGGTAAGTAGGGGTGAGGCAGCTAGAGAGGAAACTACATTTAAAGACTGCCTTAGAAAGTTTCAGCTAATAGCTTGGCAGAAGGCACCAGGAGAAAGGACTGCTGTGTGACTGAACTTCTCTACTGGGACTATATTGCCCTCCTTCCTCCACCCCCACCCAAAGCTAGTTCTATTTTTATAGCACAGGATTTGACTGACAACAGGAACTTCCTGTTTAGGGGCAAGAAGTGAGTAATCACAGAACCACCAAGGACCCATCATCCTAGAAGGGCAAGAGTAGCTCTCCGGCCCCTCTAGCTGCTGGAGGTCTGCCTCTGAACAAGTAAGTGGTCTACTGAGAAATATAGGATATTCTTGTCTCAGAACAGGACAATCAGGACTTAAAAGGGCACACAGGCAGAAAGTAAGGAGAGAGAAAAAACAGAGGAAGAGTAAGGATTGCAAACAGTTAAGGGGCCAGAAATAAGACATGATTAGGTGGTGCAGTGCAGTGGCTGTGGAGCAGCAGTCTTCCGGAGATTTTCTGGAGGATGCGGTGTTGTCCCATCTGCAGGCACCTCTCTGGGCTGAGGGAGGAGGTTGCTCATCTCCAGGCTGAGTTGGCCAGGATTTGTGGGACCTCCTCTTCCATCCAGGACCACCAGTACCACTGCCCGTTGCCTCAGAGGTTGCCAAGAAGAGGGCGGTTGGACCACAGTGGGCTCAGGGAGGGTGAGGGTGGTGGAACAGAGGCCATCCCTCCAGTTGTACCGCTCACAATTCCTATGCCATTCTGGCAGTGTGGTTCTCTGTGGAGTCTGCAGTGGAGACCAAGGAGGATGCTGGAACCTCCACAAAGGAGACCCACAGGAGGGTGGCAGGGGACCCTGCAGGGAAGAAACAACTCCTGGTGGGGACTCCATTGTTAGGAAGGTAGAACTGGGCAAGGAAGGGAGGGAGGTAAGGTGCCTGCCTGGCACCATGGTTTGGAGGGACAGGAGGCGAATCCTCAGGATTGCGGAGCAGCTGCACAGGGAGGGAGCTGGATGTCATTGTCCACCTAGGGACAAATGACCTCAGCTAGAAAGGATGAAGAGAAGTGCAGGAAGAGTTTGTGGAATTGGGGAGGGCCTTAGTCAAGTAGCACTCACGGTAACCTTCTCGGAGGTGCTACCCATCTATGGCATAGGAGGCTAGGGTGTTCCATACCATGGGATTCAATCAGTTGTTGAAAAACTGGTGTGGAGCTCCGGGATTTGGCTTCATTGGGGACTGGGGGTCCACCTGGAGTGATGCAAGTCTATACTGGCATGATGGGCTGCATCTGTCCGGGAGGGGAACCAGGATCCTAGCTGATAGGTTTAAATGCTTCATTGGCAAGCTTTTAAACTAGCCAAGGAGAGCACTGGAAAGGAGCAGGAAAATCCTAGCCCCCAAACAATACGGTAGTAAAGTGTGGCAAACACCAACATGGAGGTGTCGATAGGGAGAAGGGCAGAGGTAAATGGAGAAAGTGACAAAGGCAAGAAGGACAGGGATGGGGCAAAAGGGTAAGGCCATCAGGAAATGGAGGTAATGAGTACCAATGCCCGTAGTCTGGGCAACAAGCTCCTGAGCTGGTGGCCTTAATGGAAGAGGGATGCCTAGATATCGTAGCAGTCACAGAAACATGGTACACAGAGAACCATGACTGGGATGTTAACATACCAGGGTACATAACTTACAGGAGAGACAGGCAGGGGAGAAGAGGGGAGGTAGCTCTCTGTAAGGAAGGGATAAAATCAACTGAACTAAAGAGTAAACAGGGAGGAGAGAGGCACTGTGGGTCACCTTGGAGACTGGAAAGGGCACCACAATCCGCACAGGGTTGTGTACAGACCCCATGTCAGGGAAGGAATGGACAAGGATATGATGGAAGGCATTCTTAGAATGGCAGAGAAAGGGAGATACTGTTGATGGAGACCTGAATATGCCAGATGTCAACTGGAGCACATTTGCGCAGCCACATCCAAAGCAGGGCCATTCTTGACGCCCTACAGGTGGCAGGCATTAGACAGCTAGTTTGGAACCCACTCGTGAGGGAGCAATCTTAGACCTCGTACTCTCAAATGGGGACAGTGAGAGGATCTCAGATCTAAGTGGGTTGCCATCTGGGGACAAGTGACCATCAAACAGTGTGGTTCACGTTAAACTCAGCTACTGAGTCAAGCCATACAAAAGTGAGGGTACTGGACTTTAGGAGGGCTGACTTTGGCAAGATGGGAGAGTGCCTCAGAAAAGCACTAACAAACAGGCTAGAAGGAGGTGTGGAGCAACAATGGGGAATTATCAAAACTGCCATCACAGAGGCAACAAGCCTTTGTGTGAAGCAAATAAACAAATCAAAATGAAAGAAAAAGCCACTATGGTTCTCAAGAGAGGTGGCTGTGAAAGTCAGGAAGAAAAAGATAGCATTCCGGAAGTATAAAGAAACACAGAAGGAGCAGGACAGAGAGCTGTACCAGTTAAGGCAGAAAGAAGCAGGGAGGGAAGTCAGAATAGCAAAGGCCCAAACTGAGGAAAAGATAGCCAACTCAGTTAAGAAGGGGGATAAAACCTTTTATAGGTACATCAGCGAGCGTAGAAAGACAAAGGGAGGGATAGTGAGGCTGAATAGAATGAACGGTGGGTGGGCAGAGGGGACAGTGAAAAAGCAGGAATACTGAGCAGAATATTTCTGCTCAGTATTCCTAAAAGAGGAGGAAGTGCCTAATCCAATTAACAAAGCACTCTTGATAGGGGTCGATCCCAGTCCTTTCACAGAAGAAAGGGTTCTGCAGAACTCCTAAAACTGAAGGTGGACAAAGCAATGGGTCCTGATGGAATTCACCCAGAATTCTAAAAGAATTAAGGAAGGAACTAGTGAAACCACTGGCTACTCTTTTAATAAATCATGGGAGGATGGTGTGTACCGAGGACTGGAGGAAGGCAGATGTGATTCCCTTCACAAAAGTGGGACCAAGACAGAGGCAGGAAACTACAGACCTGTCAGTCTGACCTCTGTGGTAGGGAAAGTGATGGAGTCACTTCTGAAGGAAAGAATAGTTGAGTACCTAGAGGTCAGTGGAGCACAGGATCCAAGGCAGCATGGGTTCTGCGGGAAGGTCATGTCAGGCGAGATCTAATAGATTTCTTTGACTGGGTGACCAAAGTAGTAGACCAGGGAGGGCTGTGGACATGGCCTACCTAGACTTTAGCAAGGCATTTGACACAGTCCCACAAAGATTATTAGTCAAATTAACCAGCCTGGGAGTGGGTCCCAGGGTGGTAGCCTAGGTAAAACATTGGCTGGACAACAGGACACAGAAGGTAATTGTAAATGGAGTCCACTCTGAAGAAAGAGGCGGTTACCAGTGGGGTACGCGGGAGTTCATGTGGGTCCAGTCCTTTTAATGTCTTCATCAGTGACATTGCAGAGGGACTGGAAGGAAAAGTATGCCTTTTGCAGATGACACAAAGATCTGCAACAGGGTTGATATCAGAGGCGTGGAAAGGATGAAAGGGACTTGGCAAGGTTGGAGGAATGGTCAGGCGTATGGCAGCTAGGATTCAATGCAAAAAGTGCAAAATAATGCACCTGGGAAACAAGAACCCAGGGGAAGAATACACAATGGGTGGGAGGTAGTAACAACAACAAAACAGGAAAGGGACCTGGGGGTAATCATATCAGATGACCTTAAGGTTAGCAAGCAATGTGAGAAGGCAGTAGGGAGGGCCGGGGGTATACTGGGATGTATAGGGAGAGGCATCAGCAGCAGAAAACAGGAAGTTGTTATCCCTCTGTACAGACAGTTGGTGAGACCCCATCTGGAATACTGTGTCCAATTCTGGAGACCCCATCTCTGCAAGGACATAGACAGGATAGAGGCAGTCCAGAGGAGGGCAACTAAAATGGTGCAGGGTCTGCAAGAGAAGCCGTATGAGGAGAGACTAAAGGAGCTTAATATGTATACCCTTGAGGAAAGAAGGAGAGGGGACATGTTAGAAACTTTCAAGTACCTCAAGGGAATCAACAAAGTCCAAGAGGGTAGCATCTTTCAGAAAAGAGACTTGCAAGAACAAGGGGACACAATTTAAAAGATAGAAGGAGGGCGGTTCAGGGGCAATGTGAGGAAATATTATTTCAAAGAGAGAGGTAGTGGATGCATGGAACAGCCTTCCTGAGGAAGTTTGGGGTCTAAAACTGTGGGAGAATTCAAGAATGCATGGGACAGACATAAAGCAATTCTTGTGGGGGGCAGGAAGATATAGGCTGTTGGTTAACTAGGATCTGCGGCCTATCCTGTAGGTAGGGAAATGGGCAGACTAGATGGGCCTAGCGGTCCCTATCTGCCGTCAAAGTCTATGTTTCTATGTTTCTGTATCTCCTCTCTTTCTTCTCAACTCCAGTGGCCATAGATTTAAATGTTCCAGTCTTTGACTGTATGATTTCCCTTTACACTCTGTTATTAATTTGTTGAATGACCTCTGAGGCCTTTCAACTAATTTTATATCTTTCCTTAAATGAGGACTCCAGCATGGAGAGCCATAATCCAGGATTGGTCTTATAAAACTATTATATAATGATAGTAAAACACTACTATTCCTTGAAAAGAAAGTCTCTGCCTTCTGCTGAAGGTCATGGAGACAGTCTTTTTTGGCATTGAGGAAGAGCTGATTAGAGCAAAACCAGAGCTGAACATCGTTGAAGTCTTGCTGGATTCTGGTTGCCACATCAGTGGAAGAGGGGCCGGATGTATACAGTACCTTATCGTCCGCATACATGTGAATGAATGTGTGTGGGCAGACCGAGGGCAGGTCATTAAGGAAGATAGAGAACAGGAGCGGGCCAAGGACGAGCCTTGTGGTACACCAGTGGTGACAGGGAGGGAGGCAGAGGTGGTGTTGCCAATTCTGAGAGATTGGGGCCTGCCTACCAGATAGGAGTGGAACCAGTTGGTGGCCTTGCTGGAGAGCCATGCAAGAGCTAGCTTGGACAGGAGGAGTGAGTGTGAGATAGTGCTGAATGCCTTTGCCAGGTTGACTGAAATGGCTGAGGTGATGTGGCCATCGTCCATACCAGCAAGGATACAATAAGTATACTTTATTGAAATTTTAACAAGCAAATATTTTAACAGGTAGAAAAGAGGAAAACAAGACAAAATAGTAACAAACAAATAAAACAGAGTAAGAACAAACCTCAAACTAAAGAGAAGCCCCAAAGAAAGAAAAACATCAAATCCCTTGCCCTCCCCCTCGTATAATAATATTAATAATAAATGAAATTTTTATAGCACCTTTAAGAATTTTTCAAGAAACTGAACAATTCAGAAGCAAAGAATTACATAGTACTAAAAGCTGGCTGATAAAGGTGAGTTTTCAATTTGCTTTTGAATGTCACAAGATCGGTGCAGGCCCAGATTTCCTGAGCTAGTCCACTCCATTGGTGCGGGCCACAGGTTGAGAAGACTTGGTTGCCAAAAGTGGCCGATCTAGTAGTTTGGGCATTGTACAAATGTACTTCAGAAGATCGAAGTTGACGAGTATAACAGTGGTGATAAAGAAGTTCAGGTAAGTAGGTAGGAGCCTGTCCAATGTGGCATTTGAGTAGAAACAGCAGTAATTTGTAATTAACTCTGTATTTGATTGGGAGCCTGTGGAATTTGTTCAGTAGTGGACAGGCATGTTTAAACTTCCTGGAGAAAGTAAGGACTTAGGCTACCGTGTTTTTAAAACTGAAGACAGTGCAGAGAACATGCAGTGAGACCAAAAAGGATGGAGTTGCAATAGTCTAGGCCTGAGAAGACAGAACAATGGACCAATGTAGCTGCAGTCTCAGGACTCAGCTTTGAATGAATCTTGGCAGCGGTGTGTACTGTAGGTTGTAAAAGGCGGGCTTGACATTACGACTGATGTGAGATTCCAGCTGCATTGACTGGTCTAGTAAGATACTAAGGTTATTGACAACTGGTGTTGGATGAATGATAAAAGAACCATAGTGAAGGCAGATGGATGAAGAGATTTTTTTTTTCTCTGGTGCTGCAGACTAGACGCTCTGTATTATTGACATTTAACAATAGCGAATTAGATGTCATTTAGAACTGAACATCAGCGAGGCACAGCGATAGCCGAGTTAAAGAAGGCTGAAGTGAATTGGTAACTGGGGTTTAAATCTCAGTGTCATCAGCATAACTGTGCTAGGACAGACCATGAGCTTTTATAATGTTGGCCAAATGGGACATATATAGCAGAAATAGAGAAAAAAAAAATTGCAGCACATGCCAGCAGACAGTTAAAGCATTTTATTCAGCAGCAGAGCCCAAACTAATGCAGACAATTAAAGCATTTTATTCAGCAGCAGAGCCTAAACTAACATAGTACAAACGCCCTAC
Organism: Neoceratodus forsteri; assembly: GCA_016271365.2. Classification (NCBI taxonomy): domain Eukaryota; kingdom Metazoa; phylum Chordata; order Ceratodontiformes; family Ceratodontidae; genus Neoceratodus; species Neoceratodus forsteri. Next base: position 107,999,206 of record CM028132.1, read on the forward strand.
ATAGCGCCCTACATACGGGGCTTCATCAGGCCCCCTTGAAGCCCCATATGTAGGGCACTATGTAAGATGTTTGTACTGCATTAGTTTGGGCTCTGCTGCTGAATAAAATGCTTTAATTGTCTGCCGACGTATGCTGCTATTTTTTGTTTTTGCCTAGTTATGCTTATCTACAGCACATATTCTCAGGCACCCTCAGAGACAGGAGTGCACTATCTTCAGTTCTATATAATATAGATAGAAGTGGTCCAGGACAGAGCCTTGTGGTACAGCAGCAGTTACAGGTTTAGGTGTTGATAAAGTAGGGTTAAAGCTGAAGGTTTCTGATTGACCAGTGAGGCAGGAATGAAGCCAGCTTATGACCGTCAATCTGGAGCCAAAATAGGTTTCAAGTGGAAAAAATAATTTCACCTGAGAGAAATGGCAGAAGCAGGGTTCAGCTGATTTTATGTGAACTGTACTATGATCATTCCAGAACATAAAAGAAGAAAATGAATGATGGTAATAAAGGCTGAGGAAATGTCTAGCAGTAGCAAGACAGTTGGGAGTGCCTTTGTCAGTTGAGAGTAGGATGTTATTTAATGCAAGAGAGATGTTTCTGTGATATGTGCTGTCCGGAAGCCAGATTGAATTTCTGGAAAGAGGTGATTTGAAATAAGGTAGGTTGTTAATTGCTGACTTGTTACTTTCTCTATGACCTTAGAGATGAAAGGCAGCTGAGTGATAGGTCTGTAGTGGATACGAATGTCAAGATCCAGTGTAGGTTTTCGAAGATGGGCAAAACTAAGGCTGCCTCGAAAGAAGTAGGGAACATGCCATTAGATAGGGAGGAGTTGATGATACAAGTAATAAGTTGAATTAGGATGTGTAGAAAGATTCTGATGAGCCAAGCTGGGGCAGGGTTCAGAGGAGATGACTTTGTACCAGAGTTCATCAGTGTAATAAATGTGTCAGCATCAGTAAGAAAACTGAATGATAAAAAGGATGAGGAGTATGTTTCAGCATCCCCTGGATCCATGTAATTGATCTGAGGCACTGTTTGTCTTTCGGTTGAAAACATCGTGAAGGACCTCTGCAGTGAATGATGAAGTGGGTTTAGGGTTGTTGGACTTATAGTAAGGGAATGTACGGTTAGAAAGAATATCTCCTTTCTGTGTAATGATCAGTTCATCATAGTAGTTCTTTTTAGTTTCTTGCATTATTTTGAATGATCATAGTATACTTGACATAAAAACAGTTGAACCGCGCTTCTGCCATTTTCTCTCCAGTTGTTTATGCTTCCTTTTTTACTGAGAGTAATTAAATTACCTCCTCCTTCTGTCCTCAGAATTTGTTTTCCATATCCCAGTGCAGATAATGGTCAGCTCTTCCCTCTAGCTGCAGTGCTTGCCTATGTATCACACTCGTTTCACCTCTACTGCAGGCAGGTGAATTGGCTTAAATATTACTGTGGTCCTGCAATGCCCCTCCAACTCTGAATGCTACTAGTACTATAGAGACCTCTATGAATGTTCCCTTATTGCCACTGTACCCAGCCTTTTCCTTCCTACTCTGTGGCAGGTGAAGTGTATGGCTGGGCAACAGCTATGGATATGGCTTCCACAAAAATATCACAGCAATCCACAGTTTTCCAAAAACTCATGAATTTATATTTTAAGTACTGATGTTATTTTGCACACATTGACTACCTATATCTTTGCCATCCTTAATGCGAGAGATTAGAAAGTTGACATACGTAGCCTTCAGTTTAGGATCTAGGAATCTATCAATGCTGGTGACATTGTGCTCTCTAATTTTAAAGTTTGACATGGAACCTTTGCAAACGAGTCACTGACTCAAAGGTTGTAATTCCAAAAGTTCAATAAATAAATAAAATAAATGAAGTTACAGAGGCTATAGATTTCTCAATTTACTCTAAGTACTTGTGAAATTTCATTAAACTTTATGAATCTTTGGTTGCTTATAACTCGGCTCCTTTTAAGACAGAGATCTGAAACTTGATACAAAATATCCATTCTGTATTGGACCTCCAACTTACCAAACTTAGTGATATTTGGATAAAGTTTTAACATTAGACAGAACTAACTGAGAATCAAACTTTATGAAATTTCGCAGAAGCAGAATTGTGATTTCACCAGAATTCCACCAGCAGAAGTAAAATTTCACCCAGCCATATTGACTCTGTTTTTTCAGTATTCCTGGTATGGTAGTGCTTTGCAAGATATGATTTTAAAAGCAGTTTTGTGTCAAGGGCTATGGTAATGTTTGTCCTACGGCTGTTTCATTTACCTATGAACCATCAATTCTGACAAGAAGTGGTCTCAATAAATCCATCCCTGTGGAACTCTACCTCGTCAGATTAGGGAGTGCAGGACCGTGGAGAGCTTCAAAATTAGCCTGAAAACGCACCTTTTCCAGCAAGCTTTTAATAATTGATATTTAAAGCTGTGGATGTTTTTAAACCAATGCTGAATGTGTGCTTATTTTAAATTGTCATGATAAATTCTTGTATGTACAGCGCTTTGAAATATGAATTGCGCTATATAAATAAAAATATTATTATTATTATTATTAGCAGGATGTAGTTTGATATAATGCACCACAGAGCTAAATTACTGTATGTTAATGCAGCATTTGACCAGTAAAGAACTGAGAATTGTCCAGACCTGATTTTAGACATTTTTTATAAAGATCTCTTAGCTCAACACACCATGTTAAAGAGATAGTGTGCTGTCTGGAATCAACAGCGACTTTCAGTAGTAGTCAGCTGTCACTTCTTATATCTATTTTTTTCTGTCTTGCTAATTAGAAAACTTTTGACCTGGCAGTACTAGATGTGATGTGTGGAACAGCACTCTACCCGGAAGCTGACATATTGTTCCCTCTACATCATCAACATTGTGACTTCACTGACTGTGACATCACTAGTAACCAAGGAGAACCACTCTCCTGCTGCATGATTGGTAACTTGTGACACCGATGTTACCAGTCAGTTGGCAGGGCTTGTGATGCAACAGTGAGTGAGGTCACATGCTGATGATCTAGTGAGAGGAATAGAACTACGTATGTCTGCTTCCAGGTAAAGCACTGCTTTTCACCTCACACCCAATATTATTAAGTAGAAAACCATCTAATGAGCACATAGCAAAAGCAAAACACTTTAGCAATAAAAAGTAGCAAGGGTCTACATTTAAACATTACTAAAATGTTCTGTGTGCTACTTTTTGGTGCTACTAGCTCTTTAATAATCAAATGAGACTGAAGAGCCTCTTAACTATTGATAGGTCGCCATTGCTGGTAAGATTTTGGAGGACAGACATTTTGGTGTTTTGTCTGCAAAGTGTTGCCTTGTGCACACCTGCTCTGTACCCACCAGTCGTACACAATATTTACCTGCTTGTTCCCAAGTGTCCAGTTCTCACCAGTCCCGTTCCTATCGGCCCCATGTCTACCTGGTTTGTGTCTGCCTGCCCTGTGTTCACCTTGTCTGCACCCACCAGCCCTTGTCCCCCTGACCAGTTATACCTGCCAGCCCAGAGCCCAAAAACTCTGTCCTTTCCTGTCTAGTTCTCCTGTCGCTAAACAGAAGACCTCAGAATCCCTACCATCATCAGAAAAGATTTAAAAAAAGAAGGCTGTGGGTTAGATCAGACTTTGTGTCACTGGCCATGTATGTAATGTAAATGGCTAATGAAGTAACTAGCACTTTTAGTTTTGCAGTAACATTGAACAAAGATCAGCGCCATCTCCTCTAAAACTAGAGGCATTAGATCCTAAAATAATCCTTGTTAATAATTTGTTAGAAGCAGAAGGCATGTATTCATAACTGAGTAGGCAGTGCATGCACATTTACATGCTGACAGACATGCACGCATGCACACAAAATGACAAAATATATATATAGTGCATGTGACTGCATTGGTCATTGCAGTGGTTACTTAAAAACTGCTATGTTTGTTTTGAACATTGGGTAACTGGAAAGCAAAAAAGACCAGAGCTTGCTAGCCCAGGTAATTCTCTGCTTGGCATTGTGCGGTTGGCACACTTTTGTTCTGAACACCTGGCATTCTGTTAGTCATAGTTACCCAGAAGTTGTACATCTTGGGGAATAATGTCATTGCTGCCCCCCCAGCCACTCTAGAGAAATGAAGGGTGAAGTGGTGGATTTTGCAATAGAAAAGACAGGGAATGATGTTTAGTTGGTCTCTATAGAGAACACTGTTGATAATCGAGCCAACAGGCCAGTCCTTAACCTGTTCCTTACCTAAGTATGAAGACTGGATGGCATTCTCTCCAGAAGGTGTGTATGAGGGTTGCAGGAGAGAAAGGTTAATAAAAGTAGGAAAGAGCATATGGGATTATTTTGGAGAACTGGAATTCCATGCTATTCAAAAGTGAAGTAGAATAGTAGGATAAAAGCAGTGGTTGTGGGAGGGAGAAACGTGTTGGTATACCATTGTGAGTGCTGGAAACTTCAGTACTGGTGTCTCGTGGGGAAAGGGGGAGTGGAAAATTGGGACATAGATGGCTCTGATCCCGGGCTAATGGCAGAGCACTTGTGGGTACTCTCAGTTTCACGTCACAGTTTTCTCACTTGAACTTAAGGAGGCACACTTATAAGTTTGAGACACAGTAAGTGTACATTTAAACATACAGTAAAGAGTAAGAGATGAATAAATTGAATTTACAAAGGTTTGGCGTGAGCTGGAGGACTCCTGTTGAAAGAGATGATGGAGGTCACCAGCAAAACCAAAAAAACACCAATGTAAGTTGCAAAATTCCTATTCTTTTGGTGCCCCAGGATAGGATATTATAATCAGGGATACCTAAATCCCTCTACTGCCTGCCTGCTAAGGCATTTAACTCTATTGCTAGCTTTGTGTCTTCAAACAAACTCCCTTCTCTCCCCCTCCCCAACAGAGCTGAGTGGGCATCATTTGACTGTGATCTGGTGCATGCTCAGACAGGCATTAACTGGATCACACAAGCAGATGCAGACAAATGATAAGGCACACTCACACAGTCAAAAAAACGTATCTGTGGCATTGTAAGCAAGTGGCTGCTGAGCACTGACTACTCGATCCTGCCCCTATTGGAGCTGGTGCCAGAATAACAGTGCATGGCAGCTGGAGAAACAATCAGTAGCACTAGCAGCAGTTGTGAATCATCGTGATGTTGCAGCTCTCTTGTTTAAGAAATACATTTTATGATTGCTCACATTCTGTAGAATTTGCTAATGTCACTAGTAGTTAGATTCTGAGTCCTTTTTTCTTTTTAAAAGTGAGAAACAGACTGCCCACCGTACTGGTGTTACCATACTAAAACATGTTTGTTTACAATCCTTAATCAGCTTCCACTGCATCTTTCCTGGACTTAGGAACATCCCAACACATCTAAGCACTCAAGATGCAGTGGGAGGAGAGGAGACTATTGCATCATGAGTGGATGTACTGTATGGGGGGTGTTCTTAATGTTCAGGAAGTATGCAATAAGAGTAGATCAAGGATCTGAAACGAAACAAGGTTGGGTATAATTACACCTTTGTCTTGCATTTTGATTCTACTATGAAAGGAAGCAGACTACACACCCAGCAACATAAATGTATTTATTTCATAGAAGATAAGCAATCAAAAAATGTGGGGTTTCCACTAGAAATAATATGAGGCAAATAGGGTTGACTGTGTCCCTTTAAGGGCTGTTTTGCACAAACAGTAGTACTTTTAAGGATATTGTTGGGAGAGTAGAGCCAAGTAAAAATATGTATACGTTAAAAGCCCTTCTATGGGCTGTGAGGAAATTAAAACTTTGCTAAGGCAGGGCAGGGGCCATAGGCAGTGGCTGAGTGAGGGCACAGAAACAACCCAAAGGACTTGGTGGGGCAGCAGCTAGTGTTTGATCAACTGAAGACAAAATAGAAGGGCTGGATTAAAAAAAAATGAGGCAGCATATAAATCTGTTTTTTGGCAAGTATTTTTTGAACTTAGGTGCCCCACTGAGCAGGTAGTTTTTTGCCAAATTTCACATCTTGCCTCAGTGGCATACACAGCACTCTATTGTAGTATATTTCAAGGAAACATGAATCTCAAGTCCTTCCATTCTTCACTGCTAAGAGTATTCACATGAAAACCGGCGCTTTGCCCCTTATAGTCTCTGTCGTAGGTGTATTCTGGGGCTGAAGTCATAATACTCTACCTGTGATATCACAGTCATTCCCTCCACTACAGACAGTGATGCCACAAGCAGAAGATTTTGACTTTGGCTCCTTGACTCCGTCTGAGCTGCAAGAGGACTGTCATGAGCAAAGACCTAGGTTTAACGTAAAACAGAATCATTTAAAGTTTGGATTTGTTTTTAGAATGGTTGGTAACGGAGTTCTGTTGGTGCTAACTGGGACTTTTGTTCTTGCTCCATTCAGTTTTCAGAATAGGGCAGACAGGGAATAGGAAGCTTCACACTTGTCCCTTTTTTCTGCAGTTAATTGAACCAAGTCAGGTATGTGCACATGTGCTCCAATACATAAAAACATGCATACGCTGAACAACAGTGTATATGTGTGCATTGTATATAATTTTACTAAAGTGTGCATATGCCACAAAAATGATAAAGCCCTTTTTATGATTTAAGTTTAGATTTTATTAATACAGTCTACCAAATAACTTTTTCTGTGAGCTATCAATGCATTTATTTTAAAACAGTAGGTAATGGTATGTATGCGGTTGGGATCCAGAGACAAGAAAAAACACATATGCCCTTTCATGATGTCTCCTTCTATGCTATTTGCTGTTTAGTTCATTTTGTCGACTCAACAACTTACTAGAGTAACGGAATGTTTTGACTGTGAGGGCTCAGTCGTCATCAGCTGCCTGGGCTAGTATTATTTTAGATATTGGAACTTGTGATAGTCTTGATATCCTTTCATCAGGAGTGGAATAATACTGTTATTTCCTGCATTTATGGTCTCTTACCATATGCATTTAATGTACTTTGTGAGTGCTGACTGGCAGCCTTAGAGCTTTTGATACCGTCACGAAAATATTGATGCTTTGGATGGTGCATACCTTGCACTGGATCGGTGCATGCACGTTACTGCACACAAGCTACTGGGGCCACACAAGTTCCTCCTTCAGGTGCATGTGATGAAAGAACCTGTGTGGCCTCAGAAGCCTAAGTACTGAAACATCTATGTGTAACCCCAAGGGGGGGGCGCTATCCTAAGGGCAACTACCCCGCCTGCTCAGTTGATAACAGGTTGAGGGGCCTGGATCCAATGGCGGGTGCTCCACCCAGAGGTCGGGGTTGGAACAGACAAAGGTGACCTGGTCACAGACCTCTGGGTTACTGCAACCCCCTCTTTCTTCCCACTAGTGGCCCACACAAGTCAATCACAGTACCCTTGCAATACCCTCTTACCCCCAGAATTGGTTCAGTCAGCTTGGCCCTGAGGACCCCCTGTAAAGTAAGATGCAGTTAGACAATGACCACCTGTACAGTAGTTCAACATAGACGCACACAGATCAGTCAGTATACCTTTGCAAAACAACCAATCTGATTTATTTCAGGGGGAGATAAGAAGGACTGGGGGAAATCAGGTTAATTAGCTTACCACTCTAAAATATATATATATATATATATATATATATATATATATATATATATATATATATATATATACATCTAGGCACTGTGCACAGGCCTAACCTATAAGTCACTGTCTCTGGGTATCCAGGCAATAGAAGGCTAGCCTCTCGATGCAGCTGGTTGGGGCCCTGACACAGAAAACAAGCATTTGATTCCTAAGAGGATTATGCAGAGCCAACAGGCTCAGTTCTTGTAGCCAGTAACATAGCCAAACAAATCTTGCCCTCACTATGAACATCTGACAGGGAGCTACTCTGATTTAGTACTCACGACTCCAGCAGCAAGACCACTCTCACACCACTCGCAGGACCGAGCCTGGAAATTCAACACTTCTCCACACATTTATATGAAGAGCAGAGGGGTACCATACCAGGCAGCTGCTGTATAATCCCGATTGCTTTCACACAGAACACCGGGCCCAAACGATGCAGCTTTACTTGTCCTGACAGACCAAACGCGATTGAAGCAGATTCTCCAGTCCTCTACAGGGTGATGCCTGGTAGGTAGCTGCACTTTTCCACAGCCTCCTCCGACTACTGCCTAGCGGATTTAGTCCAATACTTGCTGGCGTTCACTCCGACGAAAACTGGCCTTCCACACGCGCTTCCCGTGCGAAAGCTCAACAGCGCAGGAGCCCAGAGCTCCTTCCTTGTTCACCACCACAATGACTCTGCCCCTTGGTAGTTTGGGCAAGGACCTTGAGTTCGGGCGCCACCCGATCCCATTGGTGGGCTGCAGGTGCCAGTCACTTGTTTCGTTCCCCCACTGGTGCAAAAAAGGCACCGAAGTCCTGAACTCCATATCCCAGAATTACTCACTGTATCCCCTATGGCCAGCCAGCTCAAAAATGAGTCCCAATCCTGATTGGCTCCACAGATCTCCATTTTTGTTACCCCTCATTTACCATTGGCCCAGTTCAATAGTCCAGGTCCAAAATGGAGGGGCCAAGCGCACAAAGTCCCAGCTGCAAAGGAAGCAGGTTAGACAAACTGTAATTTCACTAATACTCTAAACGATTATAGCCAAACAGCTACATCTATTCGCCAGGCTCCCTTTTCCACTTGCAGTGACTACAAAATTGTAGATATTTCCCCACAGCTCAGGCGGGATTCGAGTAAGGAAACCCTGGTCCCCCTCGTACAAACCACAGAAACCTGCGAGCAGGCAGCTCTTAAAGGGACAGTACTGGAGGCTTTAAAAACACTCACAGCGGCCGCATTTTGGTGGCATTGTGCCGAACACCAGTTAGACAAGGAGCTCCTAAGCAGCTCCGGGAAGGCTTTTAGGAACTCCCCATTTGTAAGGGGGTTACATATGCACAGAATCTTATACAGGTTTGTGCTAATGGGGACAGCAGGAGGGAGGGGGTCTAGTGGTCAGAAATGCAGAATTCCACTGGTAAAATGTGGGCAGAATGGCAATTACATTTCTGAAATGGCTTTTTGGAATTTTCAGAAGGCATGGAACCATAATCTGTGGTTTATTTAGAAAATGGCCAGGTTAAATACTATATTCTTATTGGCTCTTGCCAGTGCATTGGCATATGTGTATGTACCAATACCCCACTTTAAAGAAAAAGATCTAGCATGCGATCTGGAATTTGGAGAAACCACATACAGAATTCATGAGCCACTTCATTCTTGATTTCCATCAGAAACGTGGCTGCCTCCTTTACTTTCACATAAAAATCTTCAGCTAGACCCTAAAACTAAAACACCCTTAAATTAAAAAAATATATAACCTGAATATCTTTCTACTAATGTTTCCTTTCTTATACGCATACAAATTTTAAAAAGTAAGCAGTATTCAGATTTTTTGTGTCTGGTATTTCTTTGAGGACCATGAAAAATTCCCCTCATAGCTTAACCAGCTTGACAGAGTAATATCTGCTGCTAACCCCGCCGCAGACAAAACTGAGCCTGTGTGTGTCTGTGTGAGTGTAGGTCAGTGAATTTTGCAGAATTATGAACTCGTATATTCCATACCGGGGTGAGCATTCTATCTGAGGAATACTGCAGAATATAACATTCTTATGTTTCATGGTAAACAAACAAACCTTCTATGGCATGTAGAAAGACCAATGCCTTGCAGGTAGAAACTCTCTGTCGAGGGATTATTTGACATTTTGTAAGCAGTATTTTATTGTGTTGTTTATGTCTAAGTTTACATAAGCCCATTTTCTATGTATAATAAGAACCTTCAGTGTGTGGGGTATTAATGTATACCTACAATTTTACAGGCTGTAAGACCCTCCATCTGCAGTATTGGGCCTCATCTCGCCCCTTGGCATGTGGGTATCCAACAATACTCCATACCCTGTCAGGTCTTACTGCTTGCGTAAACCACAGAACACTAATCTGCAGTTTATATAATTGCATTCTGCTGACAGAATTCTGCAGAATTAGTCAGAATTTTCCAAAATTCTGTGGACCCTTTTCTGCCAGACTGTAACATTTCTGCATGGCACTAGTCAGGGCACAGAACTGTGAAACAGGAGACCATAGGCAATTTGGTAACATAGTAAATTAAAGAGCTAATGTATCAAAGTGCTAGCTGTAAAACACTGGCAGGCTATCTCGGTGTTGAATCATCTACTTTTGACTATCACCGCTTTATTTTATCATTATATTTAAGACTATACAATGTTTTCATAAATGTTTCAAAGTACCGTAGGAATCCAGCTGCCCAATGCTATTATGTAGAGCATGTAGATGGGGTGACATTGTGCGAGAAAGCATGTCCATCCTCTCCCTCTTTACACATGTGCATGTATCTGACTTGTGCTACAGACACTGCAGTTAGCTGGTGTCAGATTGTTCATCTTGCCAAAACTGTACAAATCCGATTTTGTAACAGGCACCATTCTGTGTGGCTTCTTGATAGTAATCGCAGCTGTTTTGTTAGTAAACAAAAACTGTGAGGTAGTTATTTTTATTATCTTTTCTTTTTTTTTTTATTGAATGAGGTATATGTGAGCCCCACACTACAGTGTGAATCCTGCCACTTTGTATAAGTGTCTGTGGTACATATGTTGTTTCAATTCATTTAGGCATGCAGTGATTTTATTTTTGGTCTTTCTTTTTTTTTTTGGTCTGAAATTTCTGGTGGCTGGTGACCCCCCCCCCCCACACCCAAACTCTCCACCTGATATGTTTAAAAGTTTTTCCCTGGTGTCCAGAGATCCCCTCACTCCATACACCCCAGATGTGTTTAAAAAGGCTTTCACTAGTCTCTAGTAGTTCCCCTCCCAAACACCCCTGCTGTGTTTAAAATGTTTCCCCCTCTCCATAGGTTCGAATCCAACTGCCTCCATCCAGCTGACTTGTCCCCTGCACCTTTCTTCCTTAGGTCCAGCCCCCCCCGACAAGCGTGTTCTATCCCAGCATGCATGTCTCCCCAACTCAGTGACTGACATAGACCCTCCGCTCACCTCCATTGCTAACCGCCAGCTGACAGACTGTGATTGTACACTTATTGTAATCAGCTAAGTACAGTTTGCGATCGTGACCTGACACTCAGCAGCAGTCCTTGGAGGTGAGCAGGGGGTCTGTGTCTGTCACCAAGTGTGCGTGCTGGGATGGAACGGGCTTATTGGGGGGTGTCAGACCTATGGAGGGGAGGTGCAGGGGATAGGTCACGCAGGAGGAGTAGCAGTGGGATTCAAACCTTTTGTGGGGGTCAGATCAAGGGCCACCAGGAAAAGACTTTTTAAACATATTGTGGATGTGCGGGGGGCATGGGGAACACTGGACACCAGGGACACACTTTTGAAACATATAGGTGGTGTTTGTGGGTGGAGGAATCACTGGACACCAGGGATAATGTTTTTAAACATATTGGGGGTGTTCAGGGGCAAGGGGGACCACTTGCTACTAGGGTAACAGGTTCATACATATATGAGGGGGTGTTCAGAGGGGTGGGGGGACACTAGCTACCATGGAAAGTAATCATAAATGTCACCGGTGTTTCGGTGGTGGTGGGGGTTGCAACGTCTGCCGTTACAATTGCAGTCGCTCACACTGTTTCACGTTCCACTGTTCACAATCTCTCTGTAAACATAAAAAAGGTGATTGGACAGTGAGCATAAGCTGTCAGAGTACATATCATGTTAAACTTCGCAGGTCGCCATCTCGCGGTGGGTATGTTCAGGAGAAGTAGGATAGGTCGATAACCAAGATATTCAAATGTCATATCAGTATTCAGATTAGAAACCAATAGCAGTCTGCTTACCCCCAACATCATCACTTCTATCTTGACTTCATGGAGTGCACACTGAACAGTCTGTACCAGCTTCATTTAAGACGTAACACTGGATCACAATTTATGATCATAACAAACACAGACTAGTCATCACACAGATATGGACTGACCACAAAATTTTAATGAACTTCTGACTTCAGTAATCATGAAGTGGACAAAACAGTGTAGTACACTGACTCTTTAAGGTCAGAAGGCAATGTAGGTGCATCCCATTTGCCCCCCCCCCCGGCTTTATAATCAGGGATGAATAAATATGCTGTGCCAACATGTACTACTTTTCATGGATTCCCTACTCATTGTACAGAAATGTAATGTTCCTTCTTAGGTTCGAACACCTAGTCTCTTGGTAGCTAACCTGCATCACTGAGCTTCACTAGGTGTGACCCCTTTCACACTTATTAGCATGCCTAATGACCTTGAGCAGGTCACCTGACTTCCCTGTGTTTCAGTTCCTCTACCAATCAGATTGGGTTGGAGCAGGACCCTACCCCCACTGAAATCGAGATGTTGCACCACAGCTTGGCTATCCTGTGTAAATCAGTTGCAACAAAAGAAATATACTATCTGCTGAATTTCTAATTTTTTAGTTTCCTGTTTACTGGGCTAGGAGGGCTGGAAAATACTTCATGTTTTTGGGGGGCATGACCTGACTGCCAAGCCACACAGATGCATGGCAGACCAGCTCCGTGTGCTCAGACTGCAGTTTTATTTAAAATATCATTAAAGCATGGACTTGCATTTGATTTTCCACATCCTATGACTGCAGTATCTGTTGGAAACCAAGCGTGGGAGTTTGAGCAAAATCCAAGAAGGTTAAACCGCAAAAACAGCAAGTGGGAGTAGAGACCCCCAAAACGAGGGCCCAAAATCTTAAACTGCCAGCCAGCCTTGCAGGAAATCCAGCACCCTCAGGAGAAGCAACATTTACCTCTCTTCTCACAGCTATCCAGGCTCTAGACCAAAAGATGGAGGACTTTAATGCATGCACCCCTCTTCTTGAAAAAAGGTAGGAGCAGCACAAGCTGATGCCACTGAAGCTGGGCGAGACGGCAAAGTGGATACTAGCAAAGTGCAAAAGTTTGATCAAAATAAATAGTATTCTTTGGCTCACCTACAGCAGCTACAAGATTTCTCACAGGCAGCAAATGTAAGGGTACTGGGACTCCCTGAGACAAGAAGGGTATGATCTGAAGGCATTGCAAACCTGGATCTCTGAGGCTCTTTCACTGTCGACAGAAATACTTTTAAAAACGGCTTCCCACATTACACCACGACGCTTGCCATTGGCAGAGGAAACTAGGTGAATGGTGCTGCTGGTTACCAGGAGCAGTGAAAAACAGGACGACCACCTTTTGGCAGCAAATTAGCAATGGCGATGTGAAGCTGGGTGAATCTACTGTGAAGGCAAAGGCAAATTTATTTAAAAGACGCCCAATCCCAGAGGCTCTGGGCGCCGGACAAATTTGTATAACATTTACACACAAAACAAAACATTCAAAAAATAAAATAATAAATCACAACCTATAAAATAACCTACTCTAAGCACCAAATGCTTGTAAAAATAGGAGTGTCTTCAGGCGGACTTTAAAATTGGCTACAGTGGGGTCCTCCCTGACCAATGTTGGCAATGAGTTCCATAGAGCGGGAGCTGCAACACTAAAGGCTCTGTCGCCCGCTGATTTTAACCTCGCTCTAGGAACGGTCAGGAAGCCACCACTAGAAGATCGGAGAGGGCGAGTAGAGGGAGTAGGTACCAGGAGGACTGACAGGTAACCAGGGCCCTGCCCGTGTGGGGCCTTGTAGGTGAGAAGACCCACCTTAAAGAGGATTCTCCACCTGACTGGCAGCCAGTGCAATTCGTGCAATACAGGTGTAATATGACAGAATTTATTCTGCCCAGTCAATAGCCGGGCAGCAGCGTTTTGCACCAGCTGCAGTCTATGGAGAGAAACCCCGGAGACCCCGAGATAGAGCGCATTACAGTAGTCCAGCCTAGATGTGACTAAGGCATGTATCAAGGTAGGGAGGTCCAGATGCAGAACAAGGGGCTTAATCCTGGCAATGTTTCTGAGATGGAAAAAACAGGTGCGGACCACAGAAGATATTTGAGCCTCCATGGTCAAGTTCCTGTCCAGAGTCACTCCAAGATTTCGCACCCAAGAGGAGGCCTTCAATGACACAGCTCCAAGAACAAGTCCAGTTGCTGAGTCAGAGGCCATCCTATCACAGACTCTGTTTGACTCCACTACCAATACCTCTGTCTTGTCAGGGTTCAGTCGCTACCAGCTGGAGGCCATCCAGTCATTAATCTCGGCCAGACAGATATTTAACACATCCTCTGCATTGGATGTTCCTGGGGCAAAGGACAGATATAGCGGAGTATCATCAACATAGCAATGAAAACTCAGAACATACTTCCTAATGATCCCCACAGGGGCAGCATGTACACTGCGAACAACATTGGGGCCAGTACCGAACCCTGAGGGACTCCGCAAAAAAGGAGACAGAGTGTAGATGAGAAATTTCCCATCACAACCCGTTGCCTCCTGTTGGTAAGAAAGGACTCAAACCAGTTGATGATGGTACCGGTAAGTCCACACAGCTCCCTAAGGCAGACAAGCAACACACAATGGTCCACAGTGTCAAATGCTGAAGAGAGATCGAGGAGAACAAGAATTGTCCTGTCCCCCCGATCTCTAGCCCTGAGGAGATCATTCTGCACCCAAACAAGCGCAGTTTCCATGCTATGTCTAGCCTGAAAGGCCGACTGGAAGGGATCGTACAACTCATGAGTCACGAGGTGCTCTTCCAATTGAAGCGATACCATCTTCTCAACAATCTTCCCCAAAAATGGGAGGTTGGAGATAGGACGGTAATTTGCCTTGATCTCCGGTTCCAAAGATGGTTTCTTTAAAAGGGGTCTCACCAGAGCCTCCTTCAAGGCATCTGGAAAGACTCCCTGAAGCAAGGAACACCGTACAATCGAGGCAAACACCGGGCCAACAGAGTCAACACATCTCATTAAGAAACGCGTTGGCACTGGGTCCAGCTCACAAAAGGTATGCTTCAAATTGACTGCCACCTCGATAACCTCACAAACCTCCACTGGTCTAAACTCCCCCCAACTCGGCAGAGTGCACTCAGAGCACATCTGGCGACCACTGTCAGCTATAGTATTGCTGGCTGAAGAGGCCTCCCGCCGGATCAAGGACACCCTGTCCGAGGAAAAACCGAGCAAACTCCTCACAATCTTTGTTGGAAGAAACCCTCCCAGGCTGCAAACAGACAGGATGGAGAAGTCTATCTACAGTCTGGAAGAGTGAAGCTGGTCGGTTTCTCCCGGCAGCAATCTCCCTAGACAGGAACACTGCCTTCTTATGGTTGATTGCCTCCTGATATGCACAGTAGTGTGCACGCAGGACCAGTTTGTCCACCTCCAGGCGGGACTTCCTCCAGCAGCGCTCTAATCTCTGACCCATCTTCTTCATCTCCCTGAGGTCTCCATCAAACCATGGGGACCTCAGGTACGAAGTTCTGGGTCGTACACGGACAGGTGCGAGGGAGTTGATGGTGTCAGATAACACCCTATTATAGGTGTCAACCCCGGCATCAACACCTCCGACACATGCAGCACCCATGCTAGACAATTCAGCTGCCGCCAAAAAACCCTCAGGGGTAAGATCCCATAAAGGGCGGCAGCGAATCATCTATGCAGGGGAAGGGCTTATGGCGGGAGCCCCAAGCGTGAACTTCACCGTGCAATGATCGGACCAAAATATCCGATCAATCCTGAGATCAGTAATCTCAAGCCCCAGTGAGAACACCAGGTCCAGTATGTGGCCGTCCCAATGGGTTGGTGCAGCAATGACCTGTGTCAGTCCCAACGAGGACATGCTCTGCAAAAAATCATTACTGCATCTTTGATCGCTATCATCAGCCCAAACATTGAAATCCCCCAGAAAAACACATCTGGGGGATCCCAATGTTTCGCCGGTGACAAACTCGGCAGTCTCCTGCAGGAAACTCCCCATCGGGCCAGAAGGGTGATAGATGAGGAGGATCCTGCAGCCGTGCCGAATCCTCCATGAACAGCCATGCACTCAAAAGAACCTGGAGTTTCCACCGAGTGCGCGGTGAAGGTCAGGCTGGATCTGCCACCCCTGCGGTTCACTCTGGGGCAGTGCACCACGATATACCCTGGAGGGACTGCAGCCTCAAAAATGGGGCCAGCATCGTCTCCCACCCAGGTCTCTGTGATGCAAGCCAGATCGACCGATGAAATGAAGGCGGCAATAATTGCCGTCTTGTTTCTGATCGACCTGGCATTGCACAGGACTGCCGTCAGAGGACTGGAGGGTGATGCAGCCCCTCGGGTTGCCTGACCACTCGGTCTGGTGGACTCCCTGGGGATGGGCACTAACCACGTCTGGCCTCTCCCAGATGCCCAACGTAACCCAGGGTGCCTCCTGGACCTAACAACCTCTATCCTACCGTCACCCAAACCCAGGTCACCCCACTGCCAACAAGCAGCACGACCCTCTACAATCCCCACTTCCCGACAGCGTCTAACAATAGTATCAGACACTGGGAGAGGGATAGAGGGATGTAAAGCATGTAGCAGTGAGCTCCCATAGGTGATTCTAGCCCCCGTGAATCCTCCCATATACCCCCTACACATTTCAAGCAATAGGCACAAAGAACTATTATTAGACACACTTAAATACCACCAAAATAAATAGCTATCCTACTTAACCAAGTAAAACTAATACATAACTAAGTCATTTAATACAGGACAGGTTTAAATCATAATAATATACAAATTAAACATACCTATCACAAACTATTATACTTTACACGTATTTAAAACCATACCATGGACCAGCCCGTTTCCCTCCCCCGTTTCCAAATGGAAATTTCCAACACCGAGTGGCGCTCGCACTTGCGAGCGGAACTTTAATTTATACAGCACTGTCCCCGCCCCCTCAGCAGCAGTCGCAGCTCCCCCTACTCACACCTCCAGCCAGGTAAGAAGGCAATCCAGGTGGACTACAGCACGGCCTCTCACGCCGTGCGAGTCAACAACCGGAGGGCAAACGGGCATTCGCCCGCAAGCAGGAGAGCGAGAGTCACAAACAAGCACCAAGCCAGACCAAGCAGCAAAACGAGAGTCCAGGCATCCAGCCACTAACGAGCGGCATTACAGTTCCAGAAATAGAATCCACACATGTAGAATAGCCGCTTGCGAGCTGCGCTTTAATTTATACAGCACTGTCCCCGCCCCCTCAGCAGCAGTCGCAGCTCCCCCTTCTCACACCTCCAGCCAGGTAAGAAGGCAATCCAGGTGGACTACAGCACGGCCTCTCATGCCGTGCGAGTCAACAAGTCAAGTGAAGTTCTCTCCTGACCTTAGCATGAGGCAGAAACAGAAGGGGTCCGATGGAGCTTTCTTCCATGAGTTGGGAATTAATCATTACATGCACCCTCCTCGCTGGTTGAAGGTTCAGTATAGAGGCAACATTTATTTGTTCTCTAATCCAGCTAATGCTGAAAAATTGGCAGAGCAGATTCAGAAAGAGTGCTCTGCAAGAGTGGACAATGCATGATCGGACTTAACCTCACATGTGTAGAAATAGTTAAGATGATATGCTGCTATTACTAATATGGGCACTGTGTGTTTATTGTGTAACCAGAATGCCTGTCAGCTCCTGGGTAGCCTCTTCCCACCATAGCAGATTGCACAGATGCAAATATTGTCTGTTGCAGTATTTTATTTATTTATTGAATTTTGTTGATCCAGTAGGCCCACTGAGACTAGAAGTCCCTTTTTCAGGGGCGACTGGGGAGGGGGAGATACAGATGGGAACCAACTGAAATTGAACCAGATTAAGCTGTTGGTGGTATTTTTAATGAATGGGGGAAATTTGGCCAGGGCACCAGGGAAATTCCCTTAGGCTTTTCGAGAAGTGCCTTGGGATCTTTAACGTCCACCTGATTGACCACCAGAACAGGCAGACGGGACCTCAGTTTAACGTCTCATCTGAAAGACATGCAAGTTTGTGTGTGTACAGATCGGTTTTAAGAAAGTGTGCTAAATTTAAATGCAGTTTGTCAAGCCACTCCAGGTCCACTGTTTTGGACACTGGGATGCGAAGCTATCTGACATATGATTAGTATGATTTTTGTTTAATACATAATGATTGTGGGTGACTGTCTTTGAATTCTACTTTTCTCACAGTTCGTAATGTATGACTTGTGCCATCAACTTCTTCAAGTACTGGGACACTAATGCCAGAAAATATGGCAGGAACTTATTGGAATCCCTTGTGACCCTAGCTCTGGCAGTCACTAGGGTTCTTGTACTGTTTTTGGACACTAAATTTCATAATGTGTTTTGCATCCTCTGAGATGTTGCATCAAAATAGGATGGGTGCTATAGCAATCCTTACTATAACCACCATTCTGTCTCAGTGTCTGTCTCACCCGTATATGTGTGTGTAAATGATTTTGCATTTTGTACTATCTGTTTAAGCTTCCCATTCCCCCGGTCAGCCAGTCCATCAGGCTGCCAGGATCACTGCAGCCTGCCGATCACCCCTGTCGCCATCCTGCCATCCCTTGAGCTGTGGCCCTGGTTTGCCCATCATATCCCTTCGTGTAGTGGGTGGAACCGGGGAGGACAGATTTTGCCCATAAGCATTCTGAATTCACTGGGGCACACACACTCCTCGAGGGCATTGGCACAGACAGCTCCGTGCTGCATGGTGGGCGGGTGACCAGCCATTGTCATCTGACCAGCGGAGTGGACATTTTCTGTTTTTTCCCCTGCAACCTACCCCTCCCTCCCAAGATGGCCACATGCACATGGCATCCTGGCTAGACACACCATGGTGTGTGGTCACCCATGCTACAACCACCCGCCAGGAGCCACTCCAGTGCGATACAGGCTCACACCCCCCTCCTGGGGATGAGAGTTTCCGAGGGATGCTCTAAGCCCTCCCCGCCGACCTCCTTTCCTGTTGTCCCAAGCTCATGTGCGAACCCATGTCATCAGCATGCTGGGCGATCCCCTATCGCCCAGCATCATGGAGCCGGCATGATTTTGTGCTTGATTCATTTAAATGCAATAAATAAAATATACCCACCAAAAAATGCTTCCTGTTTTCAGCCTATCATGGAAAACATTATTTTTTATTACTATCAATTCTGCTTGAATAGTTTTCCAGTTCAGGCTCTAATGTGTGAGCCGTCTTATTTTATTTTTCCTCAAAGACAGAGGGCCCCATTTTCAAAGGTTGACACAGGGCATCAACCCCAATGCAACTGCACCAATCTCCTGTGATGCAACTGCATCCAATTTTAGTGTACAGTTGCAACAGTTTCCACAATTATGGCAGATATTTGACAGATATGTTTGGTGCAAGCTCCACAAAAAGGGTACCCCAAATGGTGCAGTTTAGACCAGAGGGAACAGGTCTAACTTGCAGCATTTGGTGTACCTGACTGGGAATTGCGATTGGCGCTGATAGAATGCTGCAAGCTCCCTGCGCCATATGTTCGGCTCACCAAGGGCTTGCAGCATTCTAAGTGCATTTGATAATCGGTCCCAGAGTTTCTTTGCATACAAATCCTAAGTTTCTATCCAAGATGGTATCTTAATTTACACTGAGTCAAACGATACTCCTTCCCGTTTATTACCCTGAGCATGTATGTCAGGGTGAGGAATTGCTTGATACGTTGGATGTACATAGAATAGTCAGATACTATGCTGCCTGCACCAAAGACTGCAGAAAGTCCTCTCAGCTTTTTGTTATGTTTGCCCCTGAGAAAGATGGTGCACCTGTGTCTAGACAGTTCCTGTCCAAATGGCTGGCACAGTGTTTTATGCTGTGTTACAAGAAGTACAGTAGAAAACTTCCTGGTGTAGTTTGTGGTCACTCCACAAGGGGTATGGCAACTTCTGTTGCCTGCTTTAATTAAAAATGTTTCTGCTACTAACATTTGTTCTGCAGCCACATGGGGCACTGTCCACACTTTAGATAAACATTACAGTCTGGATATCGTCTCTCGTGCACATGCTGGCTTTGGGCTTGCTGTTCTGCAAGGCCTCCTGTCCTGAATAGATATCAGACTGTACCAGCATCCTATTTTTTGTTTGGGACTGCTTGGAAGTCATTCCAAAGGTGTGACCTAATGAAGGAGATATCCTTGAGGAAGATAAAACAGTTGCGTAAGCACTTACCATAACAGTAGATGTTCGAGAGAATCTTCTCCATTAGGCCATCCTGTCCCTCCCTCCTTCCCCCTTCTGCTTCAGTGGGGGATACATCAGATGCTGTGCTCCATGCATCCTATATGCATGCCTGGTGCTGGTCTTATCTCCTGGTCCCCCCAGTTAGAGGTCCACCAAGGCTAATCTCCGGCAGGGAACCGGGGAGTGATGGGGCCACCCACACTTATATAGATGCAGACATGGGTGTCCTCTGGCTAGCAAAAGTTTCCATGTGGTCCTAGCACCTGATGGCTATTCCAAAGGTGTGGCCTAATGGAGGAGGTTTTCTCAAAGATCTACTGTTATGCTCGGTTCTTATGTAACTGTTCTTTGTGTCCCCTGTTGTATAGAGTCACACGTCGTATGAACAGCTTGGAGGAGTTCACCCTGTTGATCCCATGAATAAACTTAAAGGTTTCTGTCATACCCCCCTCCCCTTTTCCCTTCTAGCCTCCAAGATATACATGTTCAGGTTTCACAACCTTTCATCATGTGATTTTCCAACCTGGTCCAGTATCATTTTAGTCACACTCCTTTGGACTGTCTCTAACCTGTCCTGGTCTTGCCTCCAGTGTCCTCTCTAGAGTTGCACACAGTACTACAGGATCGGCCATACCAGGGGTCTGTACGGTGCAATGATCACCTCCTATCTCTTGCTGGTAAACCCCTTACCTATACACCCCACTATTCTTCTGGCTGTTCCTTAAGCCTTACTGCATTGTGTGGTGAACACTGTGGTTTCATTAATGACAACCCTCAAATCCCTTTCTTCTGTAGTTTGTCCCACCCCTCACTACATCCATCCAGTAAGACTGTATTAGGAATCTTTTTTCCCTATATGTAATACCTTGCACTTCTTGGCATTAAACTTCAACTGCAAGGTGCCAGACCATTATATTCAAAAGTATACATCCTCCCTGAGAGTTTAGTATCATCCATGAAGAGACACACCTTCCCCTTTACTCCCTCCCCTATACAGTACCACTGATGTGCATATTGAAAAATGTGAGTCCCTACACTGAGCCCTGAGGGACCCCATTTGTGACCTCCCTGACATCGAGAATATGCCATTTAAGACCTCCCTCAGAGGCCACACATGTAGTCAGTTGCCTGTCTGCCTAGTCAGGTATTCCTACATCCCTGGAGCCCGTCCTTGTTGATTAGTGTTCTGTGCAGCACAGAGGGGAAAGCCTTGCTGAAATCCAGGTAAAGGAAATCAGTCGCATTACCCTATCTACTGGTAGCCTGTGACATAGGCGACCGCGATTGAGCGCTTTCAAAAAGGGCAACTCAATCGTGGTGAATGTCGACAGGGCTACCGACCAGGGAGGGCAACTGGATGGGGGGGTTAGACCATATAGTAACAGGATGTCGCTACATGTACACACCGCACACACACACACACACACACACACACACACACACACACACACAAATACACACACACACACAGACACACATGGGGGAAGTGAGCACATTGAGCGAGGGGTAGAAGGGAAGGGAGGGTTTGTGAAGTGTGGTGCTGTGGTGGGCTGCTGAGTTGGCCCCGTGGCATGGTGGGTGGGTGGCTAGCTGGGGTTCTGAGAGTGCTGGATTCAGGTCTGGGTGCATGTACATTTTGTTGCGCCCAGTCCAAATTTTATTTTAGGGTTTTGCACCCCTCGAGTTGAGAATCCTTTAGTAGCGGGGTGCAGGTAGCTGTGCATTGAGGGTGTACATTGCCGGAACTGATTTTCAGCAATGCACACTTGCCCTAATGGTGATCGCCTTTCCACGGTTGCCATTATGACATGGGACCAATCTAATGATAATGTTATAAAATTTATGTTTTCAAATGATAATATCATGTTTTATTCCTGAAAAAGGAAAATGTATCTATTTTATGTGGGGGAGCTACGCCCTGCCTCACAAAATAAAGATAATCAACTCCATGGGGCGAGATTTAGGGAAAACATAAAATTTAAAAACAAAAATATGTCCTTTCTAGCCACTAAACCCAACTTCAGGTCACTTGCTTCAGGGGTGGTAGCATATACCACCATGCTACAAGGCCAGCTTGGCAGTTTTAGCCCAACCAACATGCTATATCCTGCTCTAGTGAGTGTAGCTCCCTGCTACACTCACTTTACAGGATATAGCGACTTATTTCACCACTCGCTGTACTTCCAGGCACTATTATTGAGTTGCTATTATTGAATCATTCAGTAATAGGCTCTCATATAGGGTGTTACCGGAACCTGCCACCTTTGATGTAGGACCAAACATACCTGACAGGAGTCTGGGGACACATTTCCTCATTATATGTTAAATTTTTACACTTTATTTAGTCAGATTTATGCCTTTAGAGGTCTACTTTGTACACAGGAGCGGTCTTTCCCAGTTTCACTCCTGGAACAGTATCCCTCCCCACCATTGTCACCACTGACCATCACATACCATGAGTGTATAAAAAAATGTACAGACCACTCCCAGTACTTAATTCTGCATTTTACTCTACTTATGGGGGCAGTTTGTATACATCCTGTTTGGGAAGAGTGGTCCAGGCAAGATCTTTGCTGCCTCCATTCTTGACTCACTTTTTACATCTGCAGTGGGCGGAGCTCTGCAGCCATCTTGTGATGAGTTCTAAAAATGACTCACTGGATACTGATGGTAGAACAGATTTGAAGCTGCAGCATAATCCATCTGCAAAAGCACTCCGCTCATTGCGCATGCACACAGAGCTTATGGCAGAACAGTCCACCGTGGCCAAGATGGCTGCCGGAGCTCAGTGTGCATGTGTGACTTCCTCCACTCATCGCACATGTGCACTGAGTTCATGGAGCTCAGTGCACATATACAACTTCACCACAAGAGCAGAAGTGAACTTGCACATACGCAATTGTTCGTGCATGTGTGCTGAGTCCAGCGGCCATCTTGGGCATGGCATGCAGTTCCGCTGTGAGCTCAGCGAGTGCACTGAAAGCACAGCTGCAGCTATGTTGACCCTGGCCGGAGTTTATTTTGAAGTCTGCTGCATAGACATTGAGATCTAGGGTGTACAGCCACTTGGGGGCGATGCACCAAACCTTAATGTGCATGAGTGCTACCAAATCACAGTTTGATAAGGTTTTATTAAAGTGACTGATTACTTCAGTTTTGATGGCAGTTTGCCCAAATTCTACAAAGCGTTCTATTCTAGCTGAAAAAATACTATGGTACTGGTGCTAATGTTCTGCCGGATCCTTTGTACATGGTATGTATTTGTATTAGTACACATAATTTCTTTTTGTGTAATTAGTTAAGGTGAAAAGAAACGTCTAAAAATAGCCAGTATTTTTCAATAGTAGAAATGCTTTCTCAGTGACTTTGCCTCTCATTAATGATTTAATTGCGCTTACTCATAGGATGGATGTTATATTGCACTGTAAATTGTGTTCCCTTTTCATACACACCCTGTGGGCATCTGAGCAAGCTATTCTGAGCATAAGACACAAGTCATTCCACTGGAATTCCATTCCATATCCTGAAAAAAACGATGGCATTTCATCCTGGAAAGCTGCTGTCGTCATTTAGAGTATACTCGTACCTCTTTGAAACTCAGTAAGGTGTCCAGTCATGCTGGAATACATGGATGCATTGGGTGTGTTGCGTAAGTTCAACCACCAAAGAACTAGTCCTTATATTTCTGTGTGACTGGAAACCTGGGGGGTGTTATAAGGCTTATAAAATAATTTTATATTAAAAGCTGAATACATTGAGTGCAGAGCTGATTGGTTGCACTGAAATAACCTTATACTGTACCTTGTCATGTTTTTTGTCATATCAGATTGTTGGATTTTTCCAATCTGTATACAGTATACCTACCTACCTACCTTCCTTCCTTCCTCTCTCCCCTCCTTCCCCCCGGCACAAACATTTACATACTTGATCGGTATACAATACACAATATACAGGACATACCATTTAGCATTGTAAGACCCCTGTAGGGGGCACCTTTCTAATAGCTTTTGGGGTGAGGTATGTCACTACCTTATTATGCCACAGGTCACCCTGGATGTGACAGTGGCTCCTGGGTTCATTGTTACCTACATCAGTGAATGGGGTTTGTAGCTGGCTGGTAGAAATAATGTGGTTACTGCTTCCTGGTAAAGATTTAAGTGGATTTGGTGACAGTTCAGTACAACCACCTGGGATGCTGAACCTACTCATCTCCTCACTGTGGTAACCCCTCCTGTGGATCCCAAACAGTGGGGTGCAGTTACCCCAATTAGCATACACTTATACTCTATGTAGACAGTAACGAGCAATGGCTTAACAACACACAACTTTATTTAGGGATGTACCCTAAGGTGGGGAAATGGGTTAGTGCAATTCTGAAGTAGTTGGTGCAATATGACTGGTCTTCCCAGGCCCTACGTAAGCCATTCAAAACTGCTGAGTGCACTTCAGTTGCCCTGAGCAGGCCTTGCCAAAATAAACACTTTCTGGGCTGTTGCTAAAATCACCCAGCAAGGCACAGCCCAGACACTCTGCCTGCCCCCACACCACTATTAACAGCACAGTGCATGATCTTATTGCCTGTATTGGAGGCACTACCTTCTTCTGCTGGTACCAGGGAGTTTACTTGTCAAAACACTTTGAGAGAGCTCCCAAAAAAGTTATTGGGTACCCATTTGCTGAATCTGTTTAGGCCTGTTGGAGTTGCAGCTGCTCAGCCAGTGGTGGTGCACTTCAAAATAAATAGAAATGCTCAGTAAACCCCAAACCCAAAGGTCATGCAATTACAGAAATGGTGCAGCTGTAATTGCCTTGAGAGGCTCAGCCACAGTCTGTGGAGGCTAGCTGCAGATATGTTTCTTGTTTTAAACCTTTTATTTGCTGATTTTAGCATCTCTCTGGTGAGAGAGGTGGGCAAGTGACCTCATTGAGTTGCACAGGCTTACTGAGTAGCACTGGCCACAAAGGATTGTGGGGACTAGGAGGTCTGAGGGACCCCTCCTGTTCCTGGTACCAGCTAGTGTGCAAAGCACTAGTGCTTTGCTGATCTGACATACTCTTGCACTAACTGGGAGGTAATATTAGGCTACTTGGAGTATAAACTATTAAATTTTGTGCATATTTGCTCGTTTGGGGACTAGCACCGAACCGGAAGTGTCCCTGATGTCACTTCTGGTAGGTGACTATTTCTAGAAATGCTCCTGTGAGCAGAAGGGAACGAGAGCAGGGTGAGCACGTGGAGACGCATGCTGAGACACATGCATCTCAGCGCAAGTCTGCAGTGTCCACAGGGTCGGCAGGGAGGTAGGACACTGCCATATACTACAAACGTGAGACTATATCTTTGTTTATTACAATGGAAACTCCTGATAACTACTGTGAATCCTGCCAAATATATGCTTTAGGGGCCCAAGTTGAAAACTTTGTATGTGACAGGTGTTTATTGATTAAAGTTTTACAGGATGAAATAATGTGTCCATGCAAAACGCACCATAAGTTCAGATTTAACTGCATTAGAGACATACATCGAAGAAATGGCATCTCTTCTTGACCCTAGTAGTAATGTGGACCCATCATCTGATAAAACGAGTATTGATTCCCCTACAGTACTGCCAACTATGCACTCCTTAGAGGAAGAAACATGGTTCCAGTCCCTAAAGTAAAAACAAAGCGAAGAGGTGGCCAAGTGTTTCACAGTGCTCCAGTCTTACAGACTCAGAACAGGTTTGAGGCCTTAATGCCAGATATAGATGTTGAGTAAAAAACCTGCCTGAGAGTCTGGATTCCACTGGCCCTTCTCATATCAGTAAAAATATCCCTGCACATAACAACATGAAACAAAAACAGAAAGAATCAAACACTAATAATTAGGACTTACACTTAGCATTTTCTGAACCAACCACAGTGCACCCTGCAAGAGAAAACAAACTGCAGTCCCTCAACTATGAAGCCCCTGGTATAGCTTCACCTGTAACCAAGCAAATATTTGTACTGGGTGGTCCATCATCAAACATATTGACAGGATTGTTTGTAACCCAGATAAAAGTAACCAGACCTGTTCAAGTTCCAGGAGGGCAGGGATTCCTGATATCATCTCGATGGTGCCAAAATACTGGATAACACTGTTAAAAACTCCTTAGTAATAATACATGCAGGCACCAATAATATTAACAGAAATCATCTAGATCAGTTGAAACAGGATATTGTAGGTCTAAACAATATCTTGGTTGAAGCAGGCTGTGAAGTATGTTTCTCTGAGATTCTGCCAGTACCCAGAGCCACCAGTTATGTCACAAACAAAATAAAAACTTTTAATGAATGGCTGAGAAAATGGTGTTTTTCTCAAAACATAACATGCCTCACACATTGGGAACATTTTGTCGATAGACCATCCCTCTTTTGTTGGGATGGGCTTCACCTAAGCAGGAGGGGCGGAGTACCATCCTGGGCAGGAAAATTCTCTCTCATATTAATGAGTGTTTAAACTTACATACAAGGGGCAGAATGTGGAACACCCAGGTCTTTAGCAAATATGGTATCTCACTTTAAATCCTGCAGAATACTATCCCTGAATGCTAGGTCATTAAATCTACTTAAATTATTGGTACTTGAAGCCAGAGTACATTTATTAAACATAGATATTGTTTCAGTTATAGAAACTTGGTGGGATTCTGATTCCTCCTGGATAAAAGAAATACCAGGCTTCAAACTGTACCATAAAGATAGAGAAAACAGGAGAGGGAGAGGCGTTTGTCTCTATATCAAGGATACCATCCATTCCTTTGAAAAAACTAACAATTCACTTACAGAAAGTATATGGGCAACTATACAATTCCAAGGGCATCCACAAATCCATATAGGCACATGTTACCGCCTACCATCATCCGATATTGAGTTTACTAATGAACTATTACACGATATAACCCACATAGCTAAAAAGGGCAATGTTTTGATTTTACATGATTTTAGCATGCCCACAATAAATTGGTTTTCAAACACAGGGACCTCCAATGCTGAAAAAAACCTTATTGCAACTTGTAATGAGTTAGGACTTGAACAACTCATTAAGGAACCTACCAGAGGGAACAACATATTAGATTTATTAATAACCAATATTGATGATAAAGTTTAAAATCTATCTGTCTCTGATCCTCTGGGAAATAGTGACCATAGGTCTATTGTCTTTAACTTGGACTATGAATTTAGTAAACCTGAAAATAATCTTCAGATATATAATTATGAAAAAGCAAATTTTTAAGAAATAAACAACTATTTGAGAAACACCCCATGGGTCAACTTACTAACTCCCTTAACCCTTGAGGAAGCTTGGAATCTTGTAAAAAACTGGATATTAGACCTGAAGAAAATATAATAACAAAGGTAAAATACCACCATGGTTTAATAACACTATCCAAAAACAGATTAAGAACAAGGAAAATTATTTGCTTGCTTAAAAAAGTGTCCAACAAATAAAAAAGATCTAATATTAGGGCAGTAGAGAACTGCAGTTAAGGAATTAAAAAAAATATATTCATATGGTAAAACGTAATCTTGAATTTTGAATAGCACATTCGAAGGATAACCATAAGTCCTTGTTTTCATATTTAAATAGTAAAAAAGAGATCTCAACCAGGGATATAGCAGACTGGCAGAGGCTCTTGATGACCTTCTTATGGGCAGGGTGTGCACTCAGAATCTCTTGCAAAATGCTGTATCTTGCTGAAAGGGATGGTGGCAGGGCTTGGCCCAACCTGCAAGACTACTGGACAGTCGCACATACGAAGATTGCACTTCTGTAGGCTCGTGGGCAGTATAAGGCCCATTGGCAACAGATAAAATTACAGTACAATAAGGAATATACACCCACACTGCTCATGTTCTCTCAGATAGAAGGCACAAACACAGAGAGCTTCTGACCACTGTATAAACCACCCTACATGCTTGGCAGGTAGGCAACAGAAGGGGCTATACAGCTAGATATAGTTGGAAATACACCCGGTGGTCAAGGGATACAAATTTCCAGCCCGCTATTGAACATACTTGGTTTCAGAGGCAAGCAGATAGAGGGATTACAGCACCTTGGCAGTTGATGCTGGCAAATACATTATTGTCTTTTGAGAGCTTGGCCAGAAAATTTGGGTGGAAACCAGTAGATGTAATCTATTACTATCAAATAAGGGACAGGATCAATATCTCAATTAATAACACAAAACTATTGGAGGACCCTAGGCCTTTCCCAGTGGTTTATGAAACAATCTGAGCCTCTGCCAGTGGTAAGGGAGGCATTATTAAACTATACTGGAACTTGATTGCAGACCGGGCCCATACACTGCAAGCCTGCCAACAGAAATGGGTTCAAGAAATTGGTACCAAATCTCATGATGCCATATGGCAAAAGATTTATTTAAGCAGTTGGAGGGTAACATCGTCCCCGATATGGCGGGAATTTGCCTGGAAAATTAAATTGAGATATTCTTTGACTCCCCTATGGCAAGCCAAAATGGGGATACTGACACAAGGAAAATGCTGGAGAGGATGTGGAGATCTCCAGGCTGACCTAATGCATGTACTGTGGTCCTACCCCTTGCTTAAAGAGTATTGGCAAAAAATAGAACAGCACTTAAAGAGGACCTTCCCCAGTCACTTTGACTTTCATACATTAATTACCCCTTCTTGCATTGATTCTGGAATTGTATTTCATTAATGTCTGCTGCAGTTAGTTTTTGCATGCTGAGCTGCTAAAAACTGTAGGGTGTACCAGAGCTTCTATAGCAAGCCTGGTGTTGCTGTGGGCCCATGCTGACATCATTGTAGGGCAGAGTTAATTTCACACACAAAAAAAAAAACATACAGATGAGGCATTTAGATTTTGACATAATGCATTGCTAACAGGGTGTCTTGGGGAAGGGGAAACACAGTATGTACACTGAGTACTGGTAGGTTTCCCTTGCAACATTGTTGCAACTGCATGGTACTGAATAGTGCGAGTCACTCCTCTAACCTGCAGTGATGTCATCAGGAGCTAGCAGCCCAGAAAGCTGAACAGCAAAGGTAAGTGCAGCAGGGCTCAAAAACAAATCCAAATTATGGAAGGCAGAGTAAACCTTGGCCAGAAATAACACATGCATACACCTTTTCAGGTCTAGTACTGCGTATAATGACTACAAGCTGTAACTTTTTGGACCATCAAGGAAGGCCCTCTTTAAAGTCCTTATTTGGGGTAGAGGTGCAGATAGGCCCCGAATACACTCTGCTGGGCATTATTCCACAGGGGATTCAGGGGAAGGAGGGACAATATTTGTGGGCCATTATGGTTATAGCTGCTCTCAAGGCAATTATAAAGTCTTGGTTGCAATTTGACTTGCCGGCTCTTCTAGAATGGGTTGACCTTATGGGAAACATACAAACTATGGAGAGACTGACATACAAGATAAACCAAAGAATGGAACAGTTCATGAACAGATGGACCCGATGGGAATTATATAAGGAAAATGTACAATAGATCTCTCTCTTTTTACTAAGAAAGTGTTTTTTGATCCCCCCCCCCACCTATTTTAAACACTTTTCTGTTGATCATCCCTCTCCCTTCTTCCTGTTAAGAGGTCATTCTGATCTCTGTATAAATGCTCCCTGTACAATTTTTATGTATTAGGTGTTTATGCTTCTAATAAAATGAAAACCAGCAGTAATTAAATGTATATAATTAAAAGATGAAGCTTGTTAACTCAGTTATTAAGTTTTATTTTTTATTTATGTTTTTTTTTTTTACTTGACAGTCTGGACAAAATAATAATGGTTGTCTGAACCGAATAATATTTTGAATGTTTTTTCTTCTCTTCTCCCTCAACTTTTTATATGAGCAATGAATAACTATCATATTGGTTTAATTGTACTGAACACCAATGTAGTTGTCTGGTTTTTGACTGATGTTTTTTACTTTGATGTATTGTAACCTTCTTATCAATTCAATAAACAAGTATAAAATTAAAAAAATAGTAAAAAAGACAGTAACAGGCAAATTGGCCCACTTACTGAGGGTTCTACAATAATTACTTCAGATAAGGAGATAGCCAACACTTTTAATAGTTATTTTTCATCAGTATTTTAAAAAAAAGGGAATTCCAGCACCAACATGACCACTACTAAATCAGGAACAAATAACTATATTATATCCATCTCCGACACAATTACTGTACCAAAGAATTTAAAACACAATACTAGTAGTGGTCCAGATTTGATTATCTCTAGATTCCTAATAGAAACAGCAGAAGAAACAGCTATTCCACTAACTATTATATTCAACAAATCTCTTCTTGAAAAGTCAGTACCTACTGTACTGACTGGTTGAATGCAATAGTTGTTCCAATATTAAAACAAGGGTAATCGTACAATAGTAAACAACTACCGTCCCATCAGTCTCACATCCATTCCATGTAAATTAATGGAAACAATTATTACGGGTATATTGGAGGATGAAATGCAAAAATTTAATATCACTGACTACTCTCAACATGGGTTCAAAAAAGGATACTCTTGTACCACCAATCTAATTGCTTTTTATAATGTCATCAATCGGGGATAGATAGTAATACACCCATGGACGTCATCCTCCTGGATTACAGTAAAGCCTTTGATAAAGTAACCCACAGCATTCTTATATCCAAAATTATACAACTAAGATTTTCCCCAAATATAGTCAAGTGGATAGATAGCTGGCTGACAGATTTAGAACTCAATGTGTAAAGATCAAGGGAATACTTTCCAGTAAGGTGGGTGTGACTAGTGGTGTGCCGCAGGGATCAGTTTTGGGCCCTGTATTGTTTAACATATTTATCTCAGATATGCAGATTAGTTCTAGCAACGTACTCTCAAAGTTTGCAGATGACACCAAATTAGGTGGAAATGTGGATTTTGATACAAATAGAGCTATACTTGTCAATGGCCTTTCATTACTAGAACAATGGGCCCATGTAAATAGGATGTCATTTAACACGGACAAGTGCTCAGTCCTTCACTTCGGTCTTAACAATCCTAAACAAGTATATAAACTAAATAACAGTACATTAAAATCCTCCCTATGTGAAAAAGACCTGGGGAATATTGATAAACAGTAAACTATCATCTATTAACCACTGCAATCAAATAGCCAAAATTTCAGACTCACTTCTTAAAAGAACTGATCACACGTTTTATATCCAAAACTGAATAATCTATAATCCCCTTGTTTAGAACTCACATCAGACCGTACTCAGATTATGGGTCGCCCGTGTGGAACCCATACCTGTTAAAAGATATACATACAATTGAACAGATCCAGCGAAGGGCTGCCAAAATGTTTCCATACTTAGCACCATTGTCCTATCCTGAAAGATTGCAAAAGACAGGCTTCACTCATTCGACGTTAGGCGATGCAGAGGCGACCTGCTGTTTATGTTTAAAATATTAAAATCACCAACATTAATGAAGCAATGTGGCATTAGCACGGTTTAAAGGAAAACAGTACCTAGGCTTCACAATAGACAACTCCTAGATAGCAGGGTCAAAACCAATAAAAGACTCCACTTCTTTTCTGTGAGAACACCTAGGCTTTGGAACAAACTCCCACAGGAACTGGTTGATAGTAACACCTTTGATTCTTTCAAAAAAGGTATAGATATATGGCTTTTGGCTTTCTGACAACTTTCATGGGGTCTAATATCCCACTTTCGTGGGGGGGGCAATCTCGATGGGTCTTGACCTACTTTTGTCCATTTCTACCTAGTAAACCTAGTAAATGGTAGCTCAACAGTGGTATTTGTAAATCCCTGGCCAGATGGCCCAAGGCAAAGAATATTTCCCAACTATTTTACATTTAGCCACAGGTTACAGGGACAAGCCCTGAGCTTACTCACAGTTCTGTCTCACATAGCACCTCTGTCAATGCAGAACTCTGTAGCACAGTTCTCTGCAATTTCAGACAAGCCATTTGACATGCTCATCATTCTCCCACTCTAAGTGTCTCCTGGATGCCTTCCATGGCAATGCTGGTGGCAGTTCAGCTGTCCTCTGACTAAGTACGCCACTGCAGGTCTGCGATGCCCACACATAAAGGCCACTGAACCCTCATGGCAGTTGAAGACTGGCACTGGGCAATGGTACCTACTAGCTGTCCCAGCAGCAGTCTTGGTGGCAGATAATTCTCCCTGTCCTCTTCTTCATACTGGCAATGCTCACCTTCAAGCAACTTGCTGGCTAGCATGAGAATTACTCCCTTTTCTCACACAGTGGAAACTGCTTTCTGGTCAAAGTTTGTCATTTTGCAGACATTCAGTCTGTCATAGTACTGTTCAGATCTGTCCCAGACAGCAGTGATACTCAGTCGAGATCTATCTCAGATCTGTCTGAAGGTCATCTCAGCCCCTGCTTTTCTTGGGGGTAACAACAATTTAGATTTGTCCACAGGTGTTGTCAGTTGGGGTAGGCCAACCTGGAGGTCTGTCACAGGGCAGGCGACTGGCAATCAAAAGGCATCAGAATTAATTAGGGTCATCTGTAGTTCATGATACCCTGTGGCTCCCAGCATCAGCAGGCACTTCATAATGTTCTCCAACCCCATCACCATAACAAGGCAGGTCAAAGGGTGGCAACATGACTGCCAGTACAGTCCATACAGGCAGTCCCACAAAAGTCCCATTTCACACAAAGTGCACAGTCCAGTCATCTCAATCCAGCCAATAATAAATTACATGTTTCATGGTTGCCCACTTGGGGCAAGGCAAAGTTTGTTATATGTTTATGGGGGGGGGGGGGCATACTAAAACCTGCTCTTTAAATTTACAAACAAACAAACAAAAAAAAAAAGTGTATGGAATATGCAGTGGCCTGATTCGGAATATACCATTTATCTTCATGAGTGAGTTATGAAATTCCCTTCTACTCTCAGTATACGGCTTGTCAGTCAGACTTTTATGTTAAATTACTGTATATGTTAAATTGTAAAGCATTTATATTTGCTGTTTGAACTGTTTCTGCTGTGTTTTGAGTTTAGCACAGGCCATTGTGATAGAAACATAGAAACAGATGGCCCACCCAGTCTACCCATTTTCACTGTGATCACTTTTGTTGCAGTTGTAAGACAGTATGCTAGCTAGCAAGATAAGTAGCTGCAATCCCATTGGTTAAGGAGTTGTTAATTAACTCACCAAAGTGGAAATAAATGCCGATGAACTATTCAAACTTAAAAGAAAATTATCATCATCTTCGAGGCTATCTCCTCCATTAGGCCACACCTTTGGAACCGTAGCCGTCAGCACCAGAACCACACAGATATATTTGCTAGCCAGGGACCACACACTATGATGTGCAGTGTCTATATGTATATAATTATGGGTGGCCCCATCACTCCTCAGTTCTTTTCCCGCTGTAGATTATCCTCATCAGGCCTGCTGAATGAAAGGCCATCAACCTAGCCAGTTATTCTTTTATTTTACTTAGTGTTTATTTTGTCTTCTATGCATGCCGCTGAAGTCGAAAGAGTCTTTATTTGGTATTGCAAGTGCAGAGATAAAATAAAAAGAAAGACACACATGCAATTTGTGTGTACTGTCTGGGCTTTTCTCACAACTTGAGGACTAGTGAGGATTGCCAGAGATTCAGCCAAGCTACAGGGCGACACTGTAAGAAAGATTTAGAAAGCCAGCCTGGTGGCACAGAGGGCGCTTTAAGTGCCCTACCTCTCCTATGTCAGCAACCCAGGTTCAGGAACAAGCTTGGGCCACTGGGGGTCAGCTGGGGGGAGGGCTGAGAGAGGATTGAGTGGCCGATATCCTCGAAGAAGATGAACAGTTACAAAGGAATTTATTGTAACAGTAGATCTTCAAGAGCATTTCCTCCATGCCATCCTTCCCTCTTTCCCTCTTTTGCTTTCAGTAAGAGTTCTATCAAATGCTGTGCCTCAATCTGACTCCATGCTTCCTATATCCAGCTTTATGCCTCTCGTCATATGCCTGGTGCTGGTCTCATCTCTTGGTTCCCCATGGTTGGCAGTCGTCCGAGGCTAATCTCCAGCGGGAAACTGAGGAGCGATGGGGTCACCCATGCTCATATCCACATAGACATGGCACGTCATTGTGGGTGGCCCCCAGCTAGCCAACATTTCCATGTGGTCCTGGCGATGATGGCTATAGTTCCAAAGGTGTGGCCTAATGGAGGAGATTTACTGTTACAGTATGTTCTTACACAACTGTTCTTTTTTTTGGTGCTGTCACAAACAATAACATGTTTATTTTATATGTACATATGCACACACATAGAATAAATGCCAGAAAAGTGTAGTTTCATTTAAAAGGAAATAATGCCATTGAAGGGGGCTTATGAGCTCATAAACCACACGCTTAAAGGATGGCATTATTTCACAAGTACACAATACTTTTCAGTCATTAGTGTTACGGAATACATTTGGTTAGTTGAAAAGGCTTTATTTTAGCTTTTTGTTAAAGATATGAAAAATGTTCAGTTGTGCAGGAGTTAATGACAGACTTAGGAGGGAACATCAAAGCAATCATTTAAATGATTTCAGCTAATTGTAAAATGCTATCCTAGATTCAAAATAGTGGGCCTTTTCTCAGGCTGCTAGTCAGAAAACCCACTAGGAATGGGGCAGTGCTGGATCTGATGTTTACAAACAGGGACAGCATTTCAGACATAACAGTGCACAGTTTCTAGGTACTAGTAATCACTTGACAGTGTAGTTTAATATTAAGATGGGAGTAGAGACAAACCACATGAGGACAAGGATTCTGTATTTTAGGAAAGTGGATCTTAAAGAAATGGGAGACTGCCTGAGAAACTGCTTCATGGGAGGGATTGCCAGGGAGGCATAGAGGAACAATAGGGAAAAAATAGGGGAGGGTATAGTTAAGGCAGCCAGCCTTTGTGTGAAGGAAGTGAGAGCAGAAGAAAAAAATAGACCATTACAGTTATGTAGGGAAGTGGATATGGTGGTGAAGGAAAACATTTGGGAGGTATAAGGAAATGCAGACAGAGGAAGACAGAGAGGTGTATCAAGTAAAGCAGAGGCAAGCAGGTAAAGGAATAGAGAGAGGAAAGGATAGCCAAGGGGTAGCTAATGGGGATAATACTTTCTTCATGTATGTAAGTGAGAAGAGAAAAGGAAGGGGAAGGATAGTGAAGATAAGGAGGGTGGCAGGCAAAGACTGCGCAGAAGAGGACCAAGAAAAGCAGACATCCTGAACAGGTACTTCTGCTCAGTTTTCACAGTTGGGGGGCATGGCTCACCAGGGAGCAGCAGGAACAAAGGGGGAGGTGGACTCAAGTCCATTTTCGAAGGAAAAAGTCCTGAAGGGACTCACAGCTCTGAAAGTGAACAAGACTATGGGACCAGACGAAATATACCCAAGGGTACTAATGGAACTAAGGGAGGTGCTAGCTGCCCCACTGATGGCCTTACTCAAATCAAATCAACCTTTATTTATAAAAGGTGCCTTTCTAAAACCAAGGTGCCTGTACATAACATAATAAATAAATAAATAAATAATTAAAACCATGTAACAATTAAAATTCACGACAGCGACATTTAAAAATCATTATATGCTAGGCTAAAAAGAAATGTTTTTAATGCTACTTTAAAGCTTTGGACGGTCGGGCAATCTCGCACCTGACGAGGTAGAGAAAATCCACAGGGTTGGGGCCATAAAACTAAAGGACCTGGCCCCAGATGTCTTTAAACGAACCCTGGGAATCTCTAGCAATCCCTCGTCAATGGATCAGAGAGGGCAGGAGGGACAGTAGGGATGAAGGAGATATTTCAGATAACCAGGTCCCTGATCATGTAGGGCCTTATAGATCAGCAAACTGACCTTGAAGGTGATCCGCCAGCATATTGGCAGCCAGTGCAGTCCGCGGAGCACAGGCATTATATGACCGGTCCTAGATGAACCAGTCAATAGCCTGGCTGCCGCATTCTGCACTAGCTGCAAGCCACGGATGTCAACTCCCGGTAACCCCAGGTAAAGGGCGTTGCAGTAGTCAAGGCGGGAGGTAACGAAGACGTGGACCAAAGTTGGAAGATCATCGGAAGGAACCAGGTGCTTCACCCAGGCGATATTCCTCAGGTGGTAAAAAGAGGCTTTGACAACTGCCGACACCTGAGATTTCAGTGTCAAACACAACACCCTGGTTCCGCACCTGGTCTGAGGTAGTTAGCTGAACACCCCCAAGCCATAAACCTGAAGGTAATCCAGCCAACAAACCTGCCTCTCAGCAACCTGGGTCCACAACCAACACCTCCGTTTTTTCTGAGTTCAACCGCAGCCAACTCACATTCATCCAATCCTGGATTTTGGCGAGACAGTTGTTAAAGACTGAAACGGCAGCATCTTGGCTGGGGACAAAGGACATGTACAGCTGAGTATCATCTGCATAGCAGTGAAAACTCAAACTGTACCACCTAATAATCGCTTCCAACGGCAGCATATACACTGCGAACAACATAGGTGCCAAAATGGAGCCCTGCAGCACCCCACAGGATAGGGGGAGTGATGCCGAGGAAAAAATCCCAGACACCACTTTCTGAGTCCTACCCTTGAGAAGAGATCGAAACCAATTGAAGACTGTACTAGACAGCCCGCAAATAAACCGCAGGCACTCCAATAGCACACCATGGTCCACAGTGTCAAATGCAGCAGAGAGATCAAGAAGGACCAAGATGGAATGTGTCCTTCGATCTCTCGCTATTAGGAGGTCATTTAGTACCCGGACAAGAGCTGTCTTGTTACTGTGTCTCTTCCTAAATCCAGACTGGAGAGTGTCATAGACATTGTGGCTGGTCAAATGATCATCCAGCTGTGACGCGGCCACCTTCTCAATAACCTTACCCACAAAGGGCAGGTTAGAGACAGGCTTATAGTTAGCCAGACAATCCTGGTCTTAAGAAGGGGCCAAACCACAGCCTCCTTCAGAGGATCAGGAAAGATCCCTCTCCAAAGACCTCCAGACTATCTCGGCAAGGGCCGGTCCAATTTTATCCACACAGCCCACTAAGAGACGTGTGGGGCCCGGGTCCAAACTACAGTTGGTCGGACACGGTGACTGGATGATCATCACAATGTCACTGACTGTGAGAAGACTGAAGTCAAACCACACAAACTGGGTGTCCAACGTCTCCTGCCGACTGCCACAACTCCCATTAGGGAGGGACAAGCGGATACTAGACCTGATTGTGGCAACAGATTCAACAGCTGACTGGAAACAGGCATGGTGCTGGAGGACTGGAGGAGAGCAAACACAGTCCCTCTACATAAGAGTGACAGCAGGGAAGAGGCTAGACAAATCTGATTGATTTCTTTGACTGGGTGACCAGGATCATAGGTCAGGGGAGGGCAGTGGACATGGTCTAGCTGTACTTTAGAAAGGCCTTTGACATTCTGCCTCACAACAAACTGATAAAGAATTTGAGCAACCTAGGGGTGGGACCCAAAGTGGTGAATTAGGTTAGAAGCAGATTAACAGAGGTGACAGAGGGTGGTGGTTAATGGCACTCACTCTAACGAGGGAAGAGTGATCAGGGGGTGCTGCAGGGCTCAGTACTGGAACTGGTCCTCTTCGGTGTTTTTATAAGTCACATTACAGAAGATCTGGAAGGTAAGGAATGCCTTTTTGCAGATGACACCAAAATCTGTAATAGGGTGGATGAGTAGAAGGGGTAGAATGAATGCATATGAGTCTTATAAACTCGAGGGGTGATCAAGAGCATGTCAGTTGGGGTGCAAAATCATGCACCTAGGGCATAAGAACCTAGGCACTATCAGTATAGTGGTGGGAGGTGGGGAGACTGACAGTTACTAATCAGGAAAGGGACTTTGAGGTTATCATAACAGATTATCTCAAAGTGGTAAGGCAGTGTGACAAAGCAGAAGGTAGGACCAGTGGAATGCTGTGATGCATAAGGAGGGGTATCTCCAGCAGGAGCATGTAGGTGTTGTTGACACTGTATCACTCACTGGTAAGACTCCACCTGGAGTACTCTGTCCAGTTCTGGAGGCTTCACCTCAGAAAGGACATAGACAGTGTGGAGGCAGTCCAGAGGATGGCAGCTAAAATGATGCAAGGGTTGCACCAAAAGCTGTACAAAGAGAAAGAGACTGAGGAAACTCAACATGTGCACCCTGGACGAGAGGTCAGCAAGAGGGGGCATGATAGAGACCTACAGGTACCTTACTGGGTGAAGAGGATGCAGGAGGGTAGTCTGTTTCAATGGAGGAAGAGCACCAGGACCAAAGGGCAAGCAGTGAAGCTTGAAGTGGGGAAGGGGGAATTTAGGAGGGATGTGAGAAAGTACTACATCACTGAAAGAGTGGTAAATGCCTGAAACCGACTGCCTGCAGAATCGGTGGAGGTGAAAACTGGAGGGCTTCAAGTACGCATGGGGTAGACATAGGGGAATATTAGTAAATAAACAGGGAGGATGGAGGGTCACTGGAGACCAGTTATGGTCTGTAGAGACAGAGTAGGCAGGGGCCATCTGGGCAGACTGGGTGGGCCAAGCGATCCTTTTCTGCTGACGAATTCTATGAAGAAGTCAGGCAATCCACACATGCTTGTCCTGGGGCTCTGCGTGTCTGCATTTGTAGCTGCACCACAGCCAGATGGACTCTTCCCCTTGGTACAGGGCCCTGAGGGCCCTTCTCGTCTACGTCTGTAGTTGCATGCAGATCCCATGGACAGTCAAGATACACGCTTTTGCAATTTGAAGTTACAAAGTTGTATCGTTTTTCAGTAACATTATTTTTCTTTTCTAATTTTTCAGTACCAAATCTTTCACTTTCCTATGTTTCATTACCGCATCATAAAGTGATTCTCACATTAGTGAAAATGTTCGTTAGTGAAAACATTCAAAAGTGATTTTTGAGTAACAAAAGCAATTTTTGTTCTTTGGGTTTTAACAAATGCAAAAATCCAGCTGTCCTTGGAATGTTTATTTTTTATACTGAGCATGCTCAGAAAACTGGACAGTTTTTAACTGATATTTTAACAACTGTATTTGAAACTTCAGACAAGAGAAAGTGTATACCTTGGGCCAGATTTATCAAATCTGTATGTTTCAGGTTTTAAAAAAAACAACTGTTTTTTAGCTGCATGAGACTTATAAAAAAGTCTTACTTTGGGTGAATTTTAGCATTTTTATTTACCTCTGAAACTTTGCCCCTATGAACTGATTAATGCAAGGGGCTAGATTTTCAAAACGTGGTGCTGGGTCATCTGTTACAGTCCTCCATCAAGCCCTTGTATCGTCGCAGCTGTGGCATTGCTGTCTTGGGCACAGTTGCAGTAGTTTACCCACTTTTTGGCAGCTTGCGTCAAAGTTCGGCCACAAGCTGAATGGTAGGGGTCCCTGAGAATGATGCATGCTAGACCAGAAACAGTTCGTCTAGCGAGCATTGATTTCCCACAAGGGATGCCTTCTCGGCTGGGGGATGAGTGCCGTTGTAGTGACCCCAGAGATTGGGCTTGGGGACAGGGGAATTCATGAGGAAAACTGAGGAAACAATACTCTTGAAAGGTACTGGTATTTAAGCATTAGCATAAGCAACTTTATTTATAAATAGCGCTATTCACCATAAAGGACCATAGCGCTAGTACAATAAATAATAAAATCATAAAATCATAGCTAAAAACTCCATTCATCACTATTAAGTATCAAACTCACACAACATCAGAGAAAGCAAGATGAAACAGTTGAGTTTTCAATGCATATTTATTTTTATTTATTTTTTTGTTGACCAGGTAAGTGCACTAGACAAATCCTGCCTATTTTCAGGCACAACCCGGGGGAGGGGGATACAGATGAATGCCAACTGGCCTTGAACCAGATTAAGCTGTTGGTGGTATTTTTTAGTGAATGAGGGAATTTTGGCCAGGACACCGGGGAAATTCCCCTACTCTTTTCGATAAGTGCCATGGGATATTTAACATCCACCTGAACTACCACCAATGCAGGCAGATGGGACCTTGGTTTAACGTCTCATCCGAAAGATGGCACCTCAGAAGTGCAGCACCCCTCTCATGCTGCACTACAGTGTCAGTACTGGGATATTAACCCAAGTGCCAGATGTGGGAACTGAACCCACAGTCCACTGATCTCCCGGCCTCAGAGGCGAGTGTGCTACCTACTGAGCCACTGACACTGGCAAATTTAAATTGGGTAGTTAAAATTCCCCACCATCAGGCACTCTCTCATCTGACGAGGTAGAGAATTCCACAGGGTAGGGGCCACAAATTCAAATACTCAGGCCCCAGAGGTCTTCAAACTGCGAAGGAAAGGAAAGAAAAGTATGCCTCTTTGCAGGTGATACAAAGATCTGCAGCAGGGTTGATATATGGAGGGGGGGATGTGGAAAGGATGAGAAGGGACTTGGCAAGGTTGGAAGAATAGTCAAAAGTATGGTAGCTTAGAGTCAGTAAAAAAGTTCAAAGTAATGCACCTGGGAAACAGAAACTCAAGGGAAGAGTACACAATGGGGGGTTACTAAAAACAACAAAAATGGAATGGGACCTGGGGGTAGTCATATCACATGACCTAAAGGTAGGCAGGCAATGTGAGAAGGCAGTAAGGAGGGCTGGGGGGATACTGGGATGCATAGGGAGAGGCATCACCAGTAGAAAACAGGAAGTTGTCATCCCTCTGTACAGACAGTTGGTGAGGCCCCATCTGGAGTACTGTGTGCAGTTCTGGAAACCCCATCTCCTCAAGGACATAGACAGGATGGAGGCAGTTCAGAGGAGGGCAACTAAAATGGTGCAGGGTCTGCACCAGAAACCATATGAAGAGAGACTAAAGAAGCTTAATATGTATACCCTCAAGGAAAGGAGGGAGAGGGGGACATGATAGAAGCTTTCAAGTACCTCAAGGGAATCAACAAAGTCCAAGAGGGCAGCATCTTTCAGAAAAAGAGATGTGCCAGAACAAGGGGGCACAGTTTGAAGATAGATGGGGATGGCTCAGGAGCAATGTCAGGAAGTATTTTTTCACAGATAGGGTGTTGGACGCATGGAACGGCCTTCCTGAGGAGGTTGTGGGGTCAAAAACAGTGGGGGAATTCAAGAATCCATGGGATAGATATAAGGCAATTATAGGGGAGAAGGTAGGAGGAAGTAGACTGTTGGTTAACTAGGATCTGCAGCTTATCCAGTAGGTAGAGAAATGGGCAGACTGGGTAGGCCAAGCGATCCTTATCTGCCATCAAAGTCTATGTTTCTATGATGCTCCCAACTGACTATGTGGACATGGTCTGTGGCACTGACCCCTCTACCTCCCTGGCCAGACTGGACACCCTGTGCAACTCCTTTTGCCGCTTTGCTACTAATTGCTCCACCATACTCATCATTGCTTACTTTACTCTTCCTTACCCGTTCTCCTCCTGACCTCACATCACCAGCTCTGCTGTGCCTCCTTGATAACCAAATAATGGTTTGGGTCCTTCCCTCTTATTTTCATCACTCCTCTCCCCCATCCCTTCTGTTTCGTGCTTCCTCCATTCCAGAAATCCTCATACCTTCACCATTCCTCATCCTTGTTCTTCTACTGGGCAGTCAACATTTTCCTATCATCTTCCCACACTTTGGAACCAGCTCCCTGCATCCCTCCACTTCAGTACCTACCATGGTTCCCTCAGGTATCAGCTGAAACTCTTTCCCTTCCCTCCTTACTCCTGTCTTCCCTCTCCCAGTCATTTTAACTTCAAGCTGCGATCCTGCACCAGTGTAGATGTGGCTGAGGCACTTCATTGTTGTTTTTTGCCTAGCTTATTCGTGCTGCACTTATACCTGTACTCATATTATTCTGATTGCACTTTATTGTAACTGTGAACTGTGTTTGTGCTATGTATTTTGTATCCCCGTCCCCAAATTGCACCTGGAAAAAAGCCTCTGCTCAGTGCACCTTTCCCAGTCTTCAATTTTCAAATAAATAACTTTATTGCGCATCTTACTTTGCTGACCCTAGGGTAAACATAAATGGAGTATACCCCAAGCAACATGTTTTCCACAATGAAAGATCCTGTGCAACACATTTATTTATTTATTGAACTTTGGTAACTGGGTAGGCCCACTGGGACAAGAGGTCCCTTTTTCAGGGACGACCTGGAATTATTTACAGGCAGATAAAGAGACAGTAAACAGGTGCAATGTATACAGCAAATTACAAGATGTTGGCTTAATTATAGGCAGATATACAGACAGTAAATGGGTATACTGTGTACAATAAATTACAAGGTATTGGATAAATGAACAGCACTAATATACAGACATTCAACATGCAAGGCAATACATTTTATTAGAGGAACATAATAATATAAGCAGATAGTGCAGCACAGAATAATGCACAGATGACATTATGATATGGTGAGACAGACTGGAGCAGTTATCAGCAACATAACATCTCTAAAGGCAACATAATAACACTGAGATATGGCCGCCATTCAATGGTATTAACTTTCTATAAGGACATAACTAGAGAACTAGAGGGAATCCAGTTGATGTCCTCCATCTGGATTTTAGAAAAGCTTTCGACCTGGCTGAGCATCATACAGAAATGCAGAAATATAGGATTCGATTCATCCATTGTAAATTGGATTGTGGCATGGCTGAGTGGGAGAACACAGAATGTTAAAATAAGTGGGCACCTACCTTCAGAAGGAAAGGTGACTAGTGGAGTGCCTCAGGGCTTGGTCTTGGAGCTGGTCTTGTTTGATATTCTTGTATCACACCTAGACAACAATATTACAAATTGGTGAAGCAGATATGCTGATGACACCAGACTAGGTGGAGTATGTGCCACATGTAACCTCCTTGTTCCCAGGGGTTACTAGAATCCCACTTAAAATCAGTGGCAGACAGGGAGAGGCAGCTTGTGAGATGCCAGTTAAATGGATTTCACACTGTCACACTCTGTTTTCAGTCTCAGCTGAGCTGGAGTGATGATGTCACCTTAGAATTTCGCAGCAGCATAAGCCACAATGGAATGCTAGCTGCAGGGGTTAGCAGTAGAATGTTGGGTTAGAGTGAATAGTTCAAGAGAGAGTCTGTAGAGTGAGGAGGCTGCAGAAGGCAGCTCCTCAGACTTAGCTCTGACAAAGAGCTACCTCTGGAGATTGGGTAGTGTGTTCTCACCCTAGAAGAAGAACACAGAAGACCAGTGAGGGAAATTGTAGAGACCATTCCTAGAGGGTTTTCTGGTGCCCCATCCCCAGAGGGATGGGTGGAATTCAAGGATTCAAGGGCAATCCCCTGGTCCAGCCTGGAGTGTGGTGAAGCTGCCTGAGATTCATTTGTTCTGTGAGTATCTGAGACTTTTGGTGTGGAAAAGCCCTGGGGCACCTGCATTCCTGTGGTGAGTTTTTCTCTGATAAAGGGACCCTGTCACCAAGACTGTTTCTTTTAAACGTGTCTGCCTACTATGGGGTCTGAAGAGAGACTAGCCAAGTACAGAACTTTTAAGACTGTTTTTGTTAAAAGTGTCTGCCTACTATAGGTCCAGAGAGAGACTAGCCAGGTACAGAACTTTTAGCTCGTGTCTGATTTAAAAGCATCTGCTAAAGTGGGGGTCTAGTGTAAAGACATTGCCAATTACAAAACTTTTAATTTCATGACACCTCAGAGGTGTGAGAAGTAAAATGTTAAATGTGAAAGACATTTCAAGAGAGCATCTAAAAGAGTTTTTCTGAGAAAGGTGTTATTAACCAGATGAATGGCCGAGTATAAATTTGGAAGCAAAAGGTGGGAGACCCCCCCCATCTGGAGTAACCATGTTTACCTCTCCGGGTTCAGTTTGGGAACCTTTATTTTCTCTTAGTGCACTTGGCCAGTGCCTGAAGAAAATGCCCAGACGTGGGAGTTTGGATTTTTCTGTGAGCCTGAGTGCACTCAGAGGTGGTCGAGGGAGTCACCAAGAATTCCTCATTTAATATGGGAAAGTCTCCTAATACTGGCTGAGGGTGCCAAGTCAAGGGAAGTGTACCAGTTCGGGCCATGTGTGCCAAGTTCCGTTCAGAACCTGAGGGTTCGCTGTGTGTGTGCTCTGTACCTCAGTAATCTGCATTACCAGTGGGAGTAGCCCTGTGGGGGTCCATCTTCGCTTAGTATTATTCTCTGTGTATGTGAATAAAAGCCACAGTCTAGAACCCCAACCTGGTTTGGACAGTACTGTTATTGCTTCCATTGTGTCTGGATTTACTTGGGTGCCCCGACCAGAAGTGCAAACCTAGCATAATACTGAGCAAACATTTTTTCCCAGGGCCCCAGGTTGATGGCCATGGTAAATGGTCCCCCCAGATGTGAGCCAGGTAGTTGCTACACTTGGTTTGCCTGTCTGAGGATGGCAGGCTTCGAAGTAGAAGTATTGTTAAGTAGAACTGTTTCGTAGTGACAACCCCCATTCCTATTGTTGGTGCCATGTGTGAGAGGAACAGCCCTGCTAGTTGAACAAGGGGGGCCGGTGGGGGGAGGTTACACATGGAAGAACAATCAGATACTACACAGCAAGACCTAAACCATATAAACAGCTGGGCAAAAACCTGGGGCATGAGCTTTCATACAGAAAAGTGTGAGGTGCTACATCTGGGGGAACATCAAT
Organism: Neoceratodus forsteri; assembly: GCA_016271365.2. Classification (NCBI taxonomy): domain Eukaryota; kingdom Metazoa; phylum Chordata; order Ceratodontiformes; family Ceratodontidae; genus Neoceratodus; species Neoceratodus forsteri. The sequence continues at coordinate 108,043,977 of CM028132.1, forward strand.
AAGAGATTTAAGTAGAAGTTGGATGGTAATATATTTAAAACAGCGGACTGTGAAAGAGATCTTGGAATCATAGTGGACAATAAACTAGCTTGGGAATATCAATATAGAGAAGTGATTGCTAAAACAAACAGGGTATCATGGAACATCAAAAGATCTTTTAGAAGCAGAGACAGAAGAGTAATCTGTCCACTTTACAGGTCATATATCCTTCCTCTTATGGATTGTGGGTCATATGGTGGGCACCATGTAAGAAAAAAAAGGCATTAATTCCCTGGAGAGAGTGCAAAAAAGGGTAACAAAGTCCATCAGTGGACCTAGGGGCATGTCATATCAAGGCAGGCTGCAATGCATATAGTTACATCCATAAGAAAATTGCCATATTAGGGAGGATTTATTGTTTATATTTGAAATCATAAACAGTCTGGACATGATGGTGGATTTGGACCTTAACTTTAAAACGAAACACTCAAATCACAAGAGGGCACCCCCTACAGGTCCAGAATAAGCATTTCAGCAGCAAAAGAAGAGAGGATACTTCTTTACACAAAGAGTATTTGGGATCTGGTATAGCCTCCCCTAGGAAGTAGTAATCAGTAAAACTAAAGGTATCTTTAATAAAAGATTAGATTCCCATGTGGAAAAAACAAGTATGGTTTACTACCAGTAAAATTAGTGATGGAGTGGTTAATACAGGTCAGTAGGCCTTTATCTACACCTACCAACCCTAGTATGAACCTTCTTCTAGATGGTCTCTCCAGCCCAATTGCCCACCATCCCTAGAACATACCTTTGAAGTTCTCCCATGACTTAACCCTTGTGGGGGGCCAGAAGGGCTGGTCAAATATCTCAAGAGCAGGATCCAGTTTCTGAGTTACCTGGTTTATAGTGCCAGGACTGCGGGGGAATGTTCCTCATACTGCCACAGCTGAGGATTTATTTCCTGCATTTCCACCCTGGTATGTTTGGCATGCAGTGATGCAGCTATGTCTGCTGGTGTCTCTCCCCTTGCTGGAGCCTCCGAACTGCCACAACACCAAGCTTACTCGAGGTGTCAGGCATTCTGCAGGAGATACATCCCTCCCCACCCAAGTGAGAAGAGTAGTTCACGGGTCTCTTCATTTCTTCATTCTCCCTTCCTTGACCAGCCCCTGACAACTCGAGTTCACTCTCGAACCTGGGCTGGCCCTGCAATTTGTGTATTTTTAATAGTATTTTTTTTTCAGATATTTTGATTTGAATTCAGTAAACATAGAAAAAGTGTTATTTTTATCAGATACTGATTTTTTTTTTCAATTTAATATTTTGCAGCAAACCCGATTAAGTTGGAAATACAGAGTGATGAAGAGCATGACCAGAAACCCTTCAATTCAACTGAGGGGGGAAGACATGTTGAGGAAGAAGGTGGCCCAGAGGACCTAGCGGTAGAGACCAATGGGCTGACCGAAAACAGCCAGGGCCTGGAAGTGGCGATCGACGGAGGGATCCGGCTGCCGAATGGTAAACTGAAGTGTGACATCTGTGGGATGATATGCATTGGGCCCAATGTTCTAATGGTTCATAAAAGGAGCCACACTGGTAAGCAGCTGAGAGAGGAATAGATGACTGCCTAGAGTGTCTGACTCTAATATTACCTGAAAAGATTTGCTTAATTTGGGGAAGGGGGCATTATAGATAAGTAAGGTTGATTCAGTGTGTGCACTAATTCCTGCTGGGCCCTGGGTCCGGCCCTGCTAGCTGCATTTTGCATGCAGGTAAACACGGAGCTCCTCCATTTTACGTTTCACACAGATGTAAATTGGACCTGGTTTACTGATGTTGCAGAGCTGTTTTTAGGGTAGTAGTTAGCTTGGGGCAATTGTTTCCTTCATGACTTGGTCATCAGGAATGCATGTGTGGCATGCAGAGCACCGTTGTTGAGTGATTAGAGTCCACAGCACTGAGGAAAGAAATCCCTGGTCCCATTTGCACCATAGCCACAGACTTGCTGTGGGACCTTGAATGAGCCCCTTGACTTTCCAGTGCTTAAGTCTTTCCAGGACAAAACTGCACATCAGATTAATGCCTTGCGTCATCCCCAACACAACAATGAAATAAGTACCATTTCACATGAGGCCGTCTGTGGGGGCAGTGTCAAGCATGTAGATCTGAATGCCTGGCTGGAACTCACCATAACAGAATTATTGGTGAGTGATGCAATGACTGTACCAACTCGGGACAGTAAGGCCACAGAATATTATAAAATAGGACCTGTAGGCCATGATTAAACATTTTTGAGGTACAAGATGTCTGAGATTCAGTCCAAGTATAAAAATAATGGCAGAAAACCATCATTTTTGGGGGTGTCTATTGCTTTGTATCCTTTTGGGGGATACTCAAGAGGCACAGCTCTTTATCTACTCAGCATTTTCTCCCCTCCTGCCTCACATCAAAGCATAAGGCTGTGACTCGCAACCACCCAGCCTCATAAACCACTAATCCTATGCTGCCCCAAGTACATCATGGCTTCCCCTTTATGACAGGTTGGACGTGTCTGGGGCAGGACTGTCCTTCCACCCAATCAAGATATGTTAACAGGCAGTGGGCAGCATGACATGTGGCCCAGGGCCCCAGGTTTAACGTCAGCCATTCCCCCCAGCAAAGTCTGGGATGTTTCTCTCAACTTTCTCCCTTGGGATCTCCCTTGGGGGCAAACCATATTTAGTGGCCTTGTTCACAAATGGCATGCATTTGGGGGATGCTCCCTGGTCTTCCGCAAGGGTTGCCATGGTACCGAAACCTGGTGTTTACCCTCCCCAGCTAAATGGAACTACCAGAAAAAGCTGCCTTAGCAATGGCCTGCCTCCCGCAGTGATGTCTGGAACCTCTGAAGCCAGGTCTTCAGCACATCAGCACAGTGCAGTACCACTGGGCCACTAAGGCAAAGTTCAGCTCTCTTTATTTTAAGTATCATAGCTGCAGGTGTCAGTGCAGAACTGCACATTTGTACGTATATCAGAATCTCAAAAATCAGAAGGGCATCTTACAGAAAAGGCAGACACTAAAGGCTGACACTATTATAACACTAACATACTGAAATGCCAGCAGAGGAGGCCTAATGGTCTTGCAAGTCTGCTCGACTGTCAGCACCTGCACTGGGGGCCAATTTTGCTGTCCCTTCCCCCCCTTAGGTTACACTGTCCCCAGTCCCAGATGTTCGCCCTGTATAGGACCTCATCAGTTTCATCCTCCCCCTATACCTGTCCCATCCCCTCTTAAACCCCTCCACAGTCTCCATCTCCACCAGCCCCCTGGGCAGTGCATTCCATGGTTCCAACACCCTCTCAGTGAAATAATACATCCTCCTCTCCCCCTGAGTCTGCCCCCTTCCAGCTTACACTCGTGTCCTCTCGTTCCTTTGGAGCACCCCGACTGGGCCCCCATTATTAATCCCTTTTATGTACTTGAAGACCTCTAGCATGCCCCCCATTGTCCCTCTCCTCCAGGGTGTACATGTTGAGCTCTTTGAGCCTCTCCTTGTAGGTCCTCACCCCCGGCCCCAGATCATTTTGGTTGCCCTCCTTTGGACCCGCTCCTGGAGTGCAATGTCCCTCTTTAAGTGTGGTCTCCAAAACTGCACACAATACTCGAGGTGTGGCCTAACCAAGCAGTTATACTGAAGAAGGATCACTTCTGCCTTGCTGGAGGTAATCCCCCTAGCGATGCATCCCAGCATCCTATTTGCTTTTGCCGCTGCCCTCCTACAGGTCTCTGAGTTGTTTATTTTGACATCTACCACCACCTTCAGGTCCCCCTCGCCCTTTGAGACTTGTATTGTGTCTCCCCCCAGGGTATACCCTTGGCCTGGATTTCTGACTCCCAGGTGCAGAATCCTGCATTTCTCTGCATTGAACTTCAGTTTCTATTTTCCCAACCACCTTTCCAGAGCCTCCAGGTTCTCCTGCAGGGCCACTCTCCCCTTCTCCTCATCCACTATCACACCCAGCTTTGAGTCATCTGCAAAAAGACTCATTTCACTTCTGATACCCTTCCTTATGTCTGAGACATAGGCGTTAAACAGGAGTGGCCCCAGCACCAACCCCTGGGGAACCCCACTAGTAACCCTCCTTGGAGATGAGGCTAGCCCCCCAACCACCACCCTCTGAGTATGCTCCAAGAGCCAATTTCCTATCCATCTTATCAACTGCATCCCCACCCCCATTTCCTCCAGCTTAGCCAGCAGGCCATCATGGGGTACCAAATCAAATGCTTTGCTGAAGTCTAGAAAGAGGATGTCCACCGTCCTACCCTGGTCCAGAGCACTCATCACCCAGTCATAGAACTCCACAAGGTTTGTCTGACATGATCTTCCTGGGACAAAGTCATGCTGCCTATCATCCAGATACCCAATTTGCTCCAGTAACTCCCCAGCCTTTCCTTGACAATACCCTCCATCACCTTGCCCACCACCGACGTCAGGCTAACAGGCCTATAATTCTCCACCTCCTCTCTTGATCCCCCCTTGTGGACTGGCAGAACATGGGCCACCCTCCAGTCTTGGGGTACCCACCCCGTCTTCAGAGAGATGTTGAAAAATTCCACCAGGGAGGCTGCCAGGACATCAGCCAGTTCCCTCAGAACCCTGGGATGTATCTCATCCGGGCCTGGTGGTTTCTCCATCCGAAGGGACCTGAGGACTTCCCTCACTCTCTCTACTGGGATTTCACCCTCCACGTCCTCCCCCTTTGCTCCCTGTACTGCTAACCCCTCACCTGTGTGTGGTGGCCACTCCCTTTCCCCAGATCCATCAGGTCCCCCGATCTCTACGGGTCCCCCCCGCGCAAGATGTAGCCCTTCCATCCCCCTGGTAAAAACTGAGGCAAAGTACTCGTTTAGAACCTCGGTCTGCTCCCTGCCTCCTGTGCCCATCCCTCCCCTGTCCTTATCCTGCTGATCTGTCCCCTCACTTTCTTTTTCTCCCCTATGCACCTAAAGAGCCCCTTGTCCCCCCTCCTAATCTCCTTGTTCTTTCCTCGCCTTAGCCGCTGTTACCACCCTGGTGACCCTCCTGGCCATCAGCCCCAATCCCTTTCACTCCTTGAGCACTTGAAGTGCCTATAGGCTGCCTTCTTGTCCCTCACCACCTTCTGAACCTCCCAGGTCCATCAGCAAGGTTTTATGGCCTTACCAAATGTTAACCTTTCTCTTGCGCAGGATCTGGTAACCTCCTGTACTCCCCTCCTAATGATCTCCCACCTGCTGTCAGTATCCATGTCAGCCCTTATCCCATCCAAATGATCCTTAAGGATCCTTCCCATCTCCCTGAAATCTGCACCCCGATGTCAGTTGCTGCCGTCTTTGTGCAGCTTTCCTCACCCCCAGGTCCAGATAGAACCAGACTGTGGCATGATCACTCCCCGCCAATGGGTCCCTCACCTCCAGGCTCTTAATCTGGTCACTGTCCATGGTGTCCTGGCCTCCCTAGTTGGCTCATCCACCTGCTGGGTCAGGAGCGCATCCTGGAAGACATCCAGCAACCTCTGCTCCTTGGCGACTGGGGACATCATAGTCCCCCAGTTTGTTCCTGGCATATTTAGGTCCCCCAGTATCACTACCCTTCCCTTCCCCAATCTACAGTGGCCCTCAACATTTGCCACCAAACTCTCTTCCAGAGCCTCCGCCAGTGTGGGGGGTCTGTATACCACCCCAACCTTTACTCTCTTGGCCCCCCTGTATCAGCAGGGTGACCAAGTGCCTCCATGTTCCCCCACCTAGTCCACCCCTCAAATACCTATGCCATTTTGACCAACAGTGACACACCACCCCCTCTCTCCCCCCCTTTCCTTTCTGAACATAGTGTAACCTTCCAGGTTTAGGTCTCATTCATGCCCTTGTGTGGCGCAGGTCTTGGTGACTGCTGCCACATCTACTGCCCCCTCAACTAGCATTGTCTGGAGCTCAGACATCTTATTTCCTAAGCTCTTGGCATTTATCAGGACCACCCTGCACCACTTTTCCCTCCTCCCTTCCCCCCCCCCGAGCTCCTGTTCAGCAGCTCCTTCACCCTACCTGTTGGCCTATTTCCGTATTCCCCCAGCCCCTTAAGGGACTGGAGACCACGTCCCTCCTTTATCGTGCCCCCAAAACAGCCCCTTCCTCGGTCCCTCCCCCCTTCACAAGTTTAAACCCCACCTTTCACTGATGAACCCAGCAAGTTTCAGCTTTAGGATTTCCCTCCCTTCCCCTCTAAGTTAAGGTGGAGCCTGTCCCTAGCATATAGCCCCTTATCCTCCCAGGCTGCCCCCCAGTCCCCCACAAAGCCATACTCCCTGAGCCACTGATTTATCTCCCTAATCTTCTGCTTGTTCTCCCCACTAGCCCTTGGGACCAGCAGGATTTCCAAGAAGGAGATCAAATAACCTAGAAAGGCATACCCAGGCCAACTTCTCAAACCTCGCCTGCATCTCTAATTCACTATTCCCATTTATGTCATTTGTACCCAGATGCACTAGTATGTCCGGGTTCCCCCCACATTCCTTTGCCAGTGAGTATACCTCATGCTTGGCCTTGTCCACTGTCATGCCTGGTGGCATTTGTTTTTTATTGGACATTTTTTACCCTCCCCCTGTCCCTCCCACTGGATGCCTCTGATCATGGAGTCCCCCAACAGTAGTACTGTAACCTCTCCCTTGCCTCCATGCTCACCCCCACTGGTTCCCCATTCTACCGGTCTCTCCCCCCAACCGGCTCCTCACACCTCCCACAATCTGGGTGTTGAAGGTAGCCCCCTCACTATTGTTGTTGGCCCCCCCCCGCTCCTGTCCTGGGCATCATCTCCCTCACTTGAGTGTCCTTCTCTGTATCCCTGACCCCACCGTTGACTAAGCCATCCACCCTAACCATTTGCCTACTTGGTTTCCTGCTCGCTATCATCCCATTTACGTTCTGCACCTCCCTACCTGCTGTGTCCCCCTGGTCCATACCCACAGCCTCCTCCTCCTTGTTCAGCTGACCCTTCTCCTTTTTCTGCCCCCACCTCCCTTTCCTCAGCCTGTCTGGGTCCCCCCGATGCACCCCTTTTCTGGTCCCTTCCTCTTGCCCTCTCCTCTCTTGCTATCTGTCCCTTCCCTAGCTGCATCCTCCCGCCACCCCCCCCCCCACACACACTTCCCTCCTCTACCACCAGCCGTGGGCTTTATTTAAATTCAGCACAACATTGCCTCATAACAGTTTGCCCATATAAGCTCCACATAAATGCTGTGTCAAAGTAAATAAAAAGTGCAAATACATAGTGTGCTAGTGTGCTTTTTCAGCTCACAGGTGCTGCAGGAGACACTCTGGACTTCCCTGGCACTTTGCTTGATCGTGCCTTGATGAAGCTGTTTTGAGCAAAGTGCAAAGAAGTCCAAGGCTGTCTCCTGCAGCACTTGTGAGTTGAGCAGGCATGCTCTTTTTATTTACTTTGACAAGCTATTTTTGTAGAACTTATATTGCCAATCTGTACAAGGCTATGTTGAGCTGAATTTCGAATAAAGACCATGAAATTTTCAGTCTTTTGTGTGTCTGCTTTTTCTGTAACATGCAGTTCTGATTTTGGAGAATGTCACGTAGCCAGGATTGGCGGCCCTCAGAAGCAGCTCTAACCCAGCACTGCTGTATATAACTCCCATCCTTTCTGAAACACAGATGTCACAAGCTGTTCCATTTGCATATGCTGGAGTGTTTATGGGTGCAACCCCAGTTGTGCCAGCTGACATCTGGACCGCTGATCTGTATTGCACTGGACTAGCAAAAGGGACTCTTCCCTTTTTGATGTGCCCCTAAAGCTATGTATTGTAGTTTTAGGCAGTATTGCAGTGTTGCATGGTTCCCTGACTGCAACTGCAGCTGAAGAGACTGACTGCAAAAAATGTGAATCCTGCCAAGGCCTGACACAACCTGAACTGCCCGACTGATGCAGACTGACTCAGTGAAAGAGTCCCATGCACACAAGAAACAATGTTAAAGCAGACCTCAAATAAATTGTCCTTGAATTCAGTCTGCCGGTTACAGTTAGTAATCAAAACTAAAATGGGTTGGAATTAACTGCGTTCTTAAGTAGACTTAGAAGAATGCCACAGATTACAAACCTGGTTTGGCACTCCTAAGGGAGAGTGATCGTCTCATGTTAACACTCTTCTGCTGTAACTATCATCCAGTATAATTTATCCACTGGCTGGCTATATAAAAAGGAGATTAGACCCTTCTTAAATGCAGTGTTTATGCTGTTTTCCTTTTTGTTTCCTGCACCAGTAATCTGACAGGCAGTGGGCTTTCTTGGTGGTAATGCCCTTAGTGTCCTTAAAGGGCAAGCATTTGCTTAAATAAAATATTTAAAGCAATTATGTTTGTAACAACAGATGTTAACTTTCAGGTATGCTAGATTTTTGGCTTTGTCCAATTTTCCATCATAAAATAGGGTTTAGGAAAGTGATCTAATCTAAAAAGTCCTTGGTGAAACATATCACCTGACTGTTGTTTCATTTGCCAGGAACCCCAAGTTCATAACTACAGTTTGTACCCTCATCTAACTAGCAACAGCGTAACTAAATGAAAATAAACCTTTTTTTCCATTAAAATGAAAACTTTTCTCACTTTTGAAAAATGCAATAACCCACAACAGGGCCTAGCTTTTTAAGAAATAAATACACTTTCCAGATCATTTAAAGGCATTCGGCCATTGTTACCAAACTCCCATATTCTATGTAACAACAGCTCAACTAGAAAAACATAAAACCTTATTAAAAAAAAAATCCTTTTTTGATTTTATAAAACACTAACACACTCCAGGGCATGGGTTTCTTAAGAATTAATGCACTTCTCATGTATGTTGAAAGAGTCTCCGCTGTTACATTGAAACATAGAAGTTGACAGCAGATAAAGACCACAAGGCCCATCCAGTCTGTCTGTTGACGTTGTGCCTTCCAGTTCACCTGGAGCATAAATTCTCTAGAATTCCATGCACTGTTGTAGGTTTTTGCTTACTTAACATGTACCTTTTCCACCACCTTTTTCAAATGTATTTTGACAGTCCCCAGCTGACCTTGCAGTCATCTTGTTCATGACATCACAGTCTGTTATCATGGTAAGCACTATGATGTTCTAATGAATCAACTGAGGCCAGAAAATCCTGAGAAAGCCTTTTCTATAAAATGCATGGATCAGTGTGCAAAAGCATACAATAACGTGGAAAATCAAATGACATTTTTAAAATGTGTTTATTTCCTGGCCAGTTTTAATAGCAGAACCAGGTATGTTTTCTGAAATTACATACTAAAGTGACTGCTCTTCAGCATACTTTAACAATGTCTAAAGGTATTTTTATGCAGCTGAGCCCAGCACACTGCAGAATGTTTATTTATTTATTTATTTGATTTATCAGTAAATTCGGAATTACAACCCTTTGAGTCAAAGACTCATTTCCAAAGGCTGCACATCCACAGCAAGTAATTGATAGCCACAGAAACAGATTATGAATTGCTTAACTGATGAAAAGAATGGGAGTTTAGCAGGGTAGATCATTTCAGCTGCAATACAAACTCGAACTTTGGTGACAGAGAGCTAATATTTAAGGAACAGAAAACATTGTTTCCAAGATTATTGGGTGCTTTCCAAGCTGCTCGATGTGAGCCAGCTGCTGCACTGTGATCTGAACCAGGAGATCTTGGCTCTCTGCCCTTTTGTACCCTGGGGGACTACAGTGCCACCTCAGACCCCCCTGCTTTTTCTTTCTCAGCCTCTTTAGCTTTCCCAAGTAGGTTCTGACATAAACTGAAGTTCAGAAGTATCCAAAGCACCAGAAAAATCCTACAGAAAGCTTTGGAAACTTTAGTGTCCAACATGAGTGAACCACTGAGAAAGTACCTCCTCCAACCAACCTTCATTTGCAGTGCCATTTGGGTATTTAAAGATATTTCCCTCCCATCTCAACCCCCTCTCAGAAAGTCTGTCAGTTTCTTGCTTGTCCATTTGAGTAACGGTAGCCAGTGAGGTCATACTCAGGTGTGCTCTAATCAGGTAATATTGCCATCAGATACTCAAGGCATTCTTTAGGAGAATGAGGAAGGGGAAGGGGGCTGTGTTAATAGCTGGAAACGAAAGGAAGGTGGTGGGCATGCTCCATTTATGGACCCCCTCCTGGCCCCGTGGGTTGCACTAACACTGGATCAGATGTCTGCCTGGACTAGTGTGAACAGCTGTGAGTCCAGTGAGAGAGCGAACATTGGGCTTGTATGTGTGTTCTTATTTTTACAGGAAGTGCAGGATCTACTAATATACTCTGCTGCTTATTAATGACCAGATGTGGATTTTGTTGTGTTCACCCTTTACTTCACAGAGTAGTCCAAAATGGAAAATCTGGGCTTGTCACCAGAGATCTCAGGTCTGTGGATTTACTGACATTTGGTGCACAAACCAAGTGTCATCAAATACCTTATGTGTATCCCATGCTGAGTACACCAGGAGTTTCCATCTGAATCTACATCTTGTTATTTATTATTAATTACAAGATGGGTTAGGAAAATCCTGTGTTGTGACTGGTAGAATCTGATCACATGATCAAGCGTTATTGCTGCACAGGTCAGAAATATCAAACTCCTGAACCTTATTACTCAGCTTAAAAATTAAAATTCAGGGTAACCATTTTATAACTCTAATAAGGCAGTCCAGAGTTTCTATAATTGTGGCGAAATGCCACTTCTCGGATGCATAAGGCTTCACCTTATGCCTCACTTTCCAAGGCATTCCCCTACCCACAATAATACACACCATGTCTTGCCTTACTGATTAGGGATATTGGCATGAAAACTGGGTCCTTGAACTTCAGTGCTCATGAACTTCTTGTCTTTCTTTCTCACTTGAACTCACAGTCCTCTCTTTGTGACTTCACAATCCTCAGCCATGGAAAGGACTGTGATGTAACAAGCAAAGCATTACAACTACAGGGAGGAATAAGGATTACAACTACAGGTGAGGAATAAACAGTCAAAACACATGTAGTCTAAGAGACAAAAACCCTGTTTACATGAAATAGCCTTAGTAAGACAGAACCAAGGATTGGGAAATAGGTTTGATTAGGCATGTTAAAGCAGCAGTGCCATGAAAAATGTGTTTTCCAAAAAACTAGTTTTAGCTACAGTTAATAAAAATATTAGTATAACTGTCAAAATTTGTTTTTTAGGTACCTGCTTTGCTGTGCACCATGTGTCTTTTTTTCCCCTCGATCTTTACCCTTGCAAAGTCTGCAGTGCTGTTTGTAAGCCAAATGTGGCAACTATCTTTTTTCTTGAGAAAAAAAACTAAAACATTTATAAAATACTAAAATTTTGTTGGGACTACAAAATTTTGCCAATGTCCAGACTGGTAATGCAGCAAATAGAGAACATTTAATTTGTTATAAAAATAGAAACTTCCACTCCATGGAGCAGTGAGGCACTAATGACCAGCTTCTGGATCCGATGGTGTTTTCAGAGGTAAGGTAGCAAGCTGTCACATCCGCTACCTGTGTATCTGTTGGCATGATCGCAATTGGGACACTACACCTGTCAGGCAGTAGTGCCCAGGCAGGTGCGTGTTGGGATAGTGAGCCACAGGTTAATATAAGGGTACCTCTGAATTGATGGCAGCAACACAGATGAAATGCAGCTCAAACATTTTCCAGAAACACTGCATATTTCAAATTCCCCAGGCTATGACACATACCAACCCTATGTCTCTCAAGGTGCGCCAGGCTCCAAGCATCCCAGGGCAACTCATACAGGCTCTGGTGATCCCAGAGATGCACTGATGCCAACCCCAAAGAAACCTTCAGGCCCAGTCAGCAATCAGCTCCTGCTGCAGTGCTTCACCAGAAAAGGGGGAAGGCAGGCTTCCACCACCACCATCATCCCTGCAGCATGGGTTCTCACCACTGCACTGCCCCAGTAGCAGGAACCAGGTAAACTGTTCAACCGAACCCATCATCGACTTGCCCAGTGCTGCAGTTCACATGATTGGCCCTCCTTTCACTACGCCAGGCTATGGCTCCCCTAAAGTGGTGGTTGACCCACCCCTTGCAGAATTTACAGGGCGTCCTCTTATACAGTGCCAACTACTGAAGTTGAATACCCGCCAGCCGCTTGAGTTACCACCTGTCTCGCTCAGCCTGCCCACGGCACTGTTGCCTGGATGACTGACTCCACGCTGCCCGCTTAAGGATCCTGGCTGGGCCAGGGACAGTGTGGACTGCCCCAGCCCTGGACTCATGACCTCCTCTACCCACCGGTCCTCTTCCTCTCTCCCCCCCCCAAAAGGGCACCAAAAGCCTCCCTTAAATACCCAGACCGGGAGTTGTAGCCCCACCTGTCCTGCAGGTGGGACACCAACCCCCACAAACAAAAAAGGAGAAAGGGCTGAATTGTAAGCACCCAACTTGCGGGTGCTTACAATAGTGAAAAAAAAGAAGGTATGGTCAAATGTTTGCCCAATTTTGTTGCACTACTGTTTTAATGTTAAATCATGATTTTCAGCCACTTAAGTCATGGCTGTTCCTTGTCAGATTTTCACAACATTTTTGCATGGTGTTTCTTAGGGTTTGAACAGTCGTGTAACACAGCATTGGCAGTGCCTGAATTTCGGCACCATTGTTCCAAGCATTGGTGTGTAAAAATGTTGCTGTGCTTGAAAAGACAAAGACAAAGTTTGAGCACTATCAATCCTGCATTGCATTATTGTTCAAACCCTGAGAAACACCATGCCATGGATTCAACAAGGTTCAGGGGATGAACGTAATGCTTTCAGTTTGCATTTCCTTACTTTTGTGGTATTAAGCTCCCACACTGTCTGATGCTTTAATATAATGTATTTCTTTTTTTGCAATGAATTTGAAATATAAACCAAGTTGTATCTAAATGTTATGTTTTCAAAGACCCCCCCCGCCCCGAGGCATCAGGAGCTGTTATAGTGTTTGAACAAGTCTGTGTAGATACCACTAGTGATTACAAGTGCCTATGATTACCCTGAATGCACCTGATCCTAAACATGTTTTCTGGGGAAACTTTTTTTTTAAATATAATATTCTGACACAGTTCAGGTTACGTTTCATTCATTTTTTCTATTAAGCAACCCTTGATCTTTATAACTGAGAATATTTGCATAAAAAACACATCTTTTTACCTCCAATTTCCTCTTTATCCTCCAGCTTTTTCCCACCGGAGTTAACATCGTCTGTTTGTGAGAGCACTGTCATTTTCACAGTAGCAGTTTGTGTCAGAGAGGATTATAATGTCAGCAGAGGACAAAGCAGGAGGCTGAGGAGAAGTCTAGGACTAGAGTTGGGCAGAAGTTGTGAATTTTTTTTTTTTTTTGCAGAATTTTCATGAAATTTTGTAAATGTTTCAGAATTTTCCAAATTCCTGTCTTTGGTGAAAATCAGAATCTTTTGAATGTGTCTGGTGAATTTTTAACCTGCTATGAGAAATTCTGTGGCTGAATTTCAAAGTAATACAGATGAACTGTGGAATGACAGTTCTAAGGAATATCCAGTTTTTGTGTAAATATCCTCAATAATAAAGAAGGGGGGGCAGATACAATTAATAATATGTACACAGAATTTTGTTACAGTATTACATTTTAAAGGGTATTCTTGGAAAGCCAGTAAAATTACCTTAAATGTTTGGCTTTCAGAGTAATACAGACTCTATATTGATGATGCTTGGCTTTAGGGCTGATTAGTACAACTCTCACCTCTGGACTCGAAATTTATAGGTTCAATCCTACACTAAGAACCATTGAGTTTTACGAGTTTCGAACAGCAGTGTTTTATTGTGAAACCTAGTGCTGTAACCTCCCCCACCCCCCCACCCTCGCTGGACAGGATGCTCCTTAAATGAGAGCACATCTTGGGCCTGTCCTGGATAGATAATGGCATGTGTAGTGGCTGCAGCATGATAATCACATTTATGCAGTGGTGTAAAATAAAAGCCACACATATCAAGGTTATTCTTACGAAATGGCATAGATAAAGGAATCCATCTGTCGAGGCAGTACAGTGTGAGAAGGCAGAATAGCATAGTGGTTAAGAGCACTTAGGTGCAAACCTGGAGAACTGGGCTTGAATCCAACAGTCATCACTTGCATACTACATGACCATGAGCAAGTCACTTAACTTATCTGTGCTCATAGGATGCACCTGGAAACAAGCAGTGGCTTAGTGTGTCTTTCTGGACAAAAATTGTAAAAAAAAAAAGTAAAATAAATAAAATAAATAAAGACTGCCTGAAACATGTCACATGACCTAATAATTAGTTACCAGAATCTCACTGGTGAACTTTTATTTATTTATTTCTTTATTAGATCATCGGTTTACAGACCTTTGAGTCAGAGACTCATTTACAAAGGCACATTGTCAATACAGCAATACATCACAACAAACAAAACAGTACAGTACATAGCGGTTAGATTAAAAAAAGCAACCGGTGTTACAGGCATTCACTGGTGGTACAAGCTTGGTAATAGGTAGATCACAGTAGTCATAACATAGGTACATGAGTACCATGTCCGGTAGCAACCAGAGATATTTTATTACATTAGTCAGCAGATGTTGCCTGAGGCCCCAGGCATATACAACAAAAGCAGACAGGGCAACCCCAGCCTAGGGGTGAGGGTAAGGGGCAGGTGGGGGATTATGTGCAGTTGCAGCAGTGAGTGCTTGTCAGATGGCTTCTGAGGAAGACCTTGAAATGACCAAGCTTAGAGGAGCCAGCTATGTTGGTTGGGAGGGAATTGAACCAGGAGAGAGCCTGATAGCAAAAGGATCTCTGGACCATAGAGGTCCTTGCCCTTTGGACAATAAGGGAGGTTTTGACAGTATTGCGGATGGAGACTGAGGGGGAGGTACACTGCAGGGACGTGGCGACTCTGGGGGGGGGGAACCCTAGCAGGGTCTTTTTTACAAGGAGGCAGGTTTGGAAGTGGAGTCTTTCTTCAAGGTTGAGCAAGTTGCTGGTGGAGCACAGCAGGCACTTATGGGTGCACCTAGGGGCTCCCAGCATTAGCCTGCAGGCCTTGTTTTATAGGTAGCTGGATTCTTGCAAGTGCAGTGTTGTTGGCTGCACCATAGATGGGCAGCCCATAGTCGATTAGCGACAGGACAGAGGAGGTGATTACTAATCTTAAGGGCCTCTCATGGTAAGCAGTCCCTATGGTGGTATAACAGTCCAATCCTGACATTGGTGGCAGCAGAAAGGGCATTGATATGGGAATGGAAGGAGAGTGCCGAATCAAAGATAATGCCCAGATACTTGTAGGAGGAAACCTGCTCAATGGGGTTTAGTGTGCTAGGCAATATCATGAGAGGGGCACAACTGGCTTTGCTTTGGCGATGCAAGAAGAGCATAGCTTTGGTCTTTTTTAGGTTCAGAACTATCCTTTGTGATGTGAACCAATGCTCAGCTCTATCAAAAGCTTGTTGGAGTGTGGCCTGGAGTGTGTTGGGATTTGGGTCAGAGGCGAAGAGCACAGCGTCAACCACATAGAGGAGGATCTTACTTTGGCAGGCTGAAGGGAGGGAGTTGAGGTTGAGACTGAAGAAGAGAGGACCTAAAATGGAGCCCCGGGGAACCCCAGAGTGGACAGGTCGTGTGTCAGATAGGGTGCTGTTGATTTTTACACACTGAGTTCTGGCAGACAGGTAGCTGGTGAACCATGAAAAGGGGCTGGGGGAGAAACCAAGCCATCTGAGGGAATCAAGCAGGAGGGGATGTCAAACCATGTCAAATGCCTTGGAGAGGTCAATGAACATGGCACCAGCAGGACTTCCGGCATCAGTAGCAGAGTGCAAGAAGTTGGAGAATTCAAGTAGCGCGGTTGTGGTGCTGTGACCTGCAGGAAAGCCATGCTGCTCAGGGCACAGGATATTGTACATGGCCAGGTATTCGGCGAGCTGGTTGGCAACTACTTTTTCAAGGGCCTTAGAGAGTGGGGGGAGGATGGAGATAGGTCGATAGTTACCTGGGGTCGCTTGATCGACACTCTTTAGGATGGGAGTGATGATGGCGGTTTTCCATGTGCTGGGGAACTGCCCCGGGGACAGAGAGTGGTTGAGCAGCTCAGTAAGCAGGACCAGGATAGCATCCAATGTCAGACGAAGTAGCCTAGTGTCCAGTAGGTTGGTGCTGGGGTTGTTACTACTAACAGCTTTTTGCAGAAGGGGTCTAGCCTCTAGCGAGAAGATGGTATGTAGATAGAAAGGAGGTCTCTGGAGAGTGGGCAGGGGCGCTACTGGGATGGAGTCAAAGAAGTTATTGGACAGAACTGAACTCAGGTCTGAGAAAGTGTGATTTAGGCAGTCTGCAATGCAGAGGGGGTCAGAGCAGACAGTTCCATTAAAGGAGAGTTGAGAGAGGGTGGGGAGCGGGATTTCCTATTCAGCTCTTTTACATTATCCGAAAAGTTCCTAGCCAACCCCCAGGAGGAGACAAGAGTGGATTGGTAGTACTGGGCTTTGGCCTGTCTAATGGCCCAAGTACATTTATTGCACTAGGCATTGTATGCTTGCCTATCAGCTGGCTTGCCAGATTACACAGCAATGTGCCATAGGTTGTCTCTCATTTTAAGTTTGTGAAGGCAAGATGGGGTAACCCAGGGCGTGCTTTGCTTTTTGGTGTGATTTCTAACGAAGGGGGGCATAGAGGTCACAGGCAGTGTTGAAAGTATGAGTGAAAAAATCCATTGCCTTGTCTATGGATGGTGCAGGCCTGATTGGGGACCAATCCAGTTGTGAGAGGTACAGTTTGAAACAACGCAAGCCACCTGAGAGTAGGCGACGTCGCTGGGTGGTTTGTGGTGCAAGTTTGCTGTTGGTAGCGGACCAAGAGAATATGACCGGGGAGTGGTCACTAAGTGAGTTGGGAAGTACACTGATATCGAGCATCCTCTGGGGGCGGTTGGTAGTGGTGATGTCCAGGAGGGTGCTGGTGCCAGTAGAGGGGGGTTGAATCTAGTTGGGATGGTGACAAGCTGAGACATGTCAAGGGCGGCAAAGATATTTCTGGTTTGGGAGGCCTTGGCAGAGAGCCAGTTGATATTCAGGTCACCAACACTTATCTGGGCCATTTTGGGCAGTAGGCCAGAGAAGTTGTCAGCAAGTACCTGAATTGCGAGGTCTTGCTCTCTGGGGGGAATATAGCCAACAGTGAGAAAGAGAGGGCCCTTACCAGGGTTGGGGAGATTTTTAGTGTGAGGGCTTGTACCCTGTTATCAAGCTTGGGTGTTAGAAGTCCATGTCCAAGGAAGGAGTCATGCATGTAGGCAGCTCGACCACCTCCACGCTTACCTACCCGATCTTCCTTGAAAAGGGTGTGACCAGGGAGGGAGACAAAGGAGTCAGTGTAGAGTTGGATAACCATGTTTCGACGAGTGCAACAATGTCCAGTTGGTGCTGAGTAACCCAGCATTGGAATGCAGCAGCCTTCTTAAGGAGGCTGAAAATATTCATGGAAGCCACGCGGAGTCCTTGAGCCTGGGCAGGCTTGTTCCTAAGCTTGAGCATGGGGCCAGGGTTTGGAAGAACGTTACCTGATAGAAGCAAGAGGAGGGTGATTAGGTGCACCAAAGCGTGGTGGTGATTGTGACATCTCCCCTTGCGATTGGACATGGGGCCAGGTGCTGGGGTGCAAGGAATGGGTAGAGTATGAAGGGTGGGAAAGGCATAGAGGAGAAGAGACCAAAGTATGAGTGGGAAATAAGAGGTAGCAGGGATGCAAGTGTTGGGGGGGTACTGAGGGAGGGAGGTGGTCGAGCATTGGGAGGGTCTGGTATAGGTGTTGTAGATAAGGGGGGGAACTATAGGTAGAGGGTGACAGTCCTAAGTGATGTGGGGCTGGTGTAGAAAGTAGGAGGAGGACCATAGTCAGTGTCAGTGCACTTTATCCCAGATGCATTGAGGATGATAAGTTAAATTTGAGCACATGAGAGGATCACCTCTTTAAGAAGTTAGAGGAAGGAGAGCTCCTTTAAGGAGTTGCTGTAATTGAGTAGTGTGAGGCCTCAGGGGTTGGGGATCACTGAGGAAGTGTATTTAATAAAGGAGGGAGGAGGGGCTGTGGCCGAGCTTTGTTTTGAAAAAGGTGCCTTGGGTGCTTGCTTTCTCAATGCACATCTGCAGCATCCAATTGGGAAGCGGCCACAGTCCCCAGGAGCCAGTCCAGTTATGGGGATTGAAGCCTGAAAGCTCCGAGCTAGGGGCTGACCAATCATACCTGCTTCCTATGGTTGGGGTGGCGGGCTGGATGCAGAGGTCCAGCCGCCAGCAGGTAGCAGCACCAGGGCCACTTGGCTGAAGTGGAGAGCCTGGTTTGGGCTTGTGCCTAAAAAAGAGCATAAAAAAAGGTGGCCCATTAGTTAAAAAGTCAAAGACAAAGCTCAAGTAAATTGGTGGGAGGTCCCTGGGCAATTTAGTGCTCAGGGCAGAAGTAGGTGCAAATAGTGGGAGAGAAATGGTTCCTGCAGAGAGGTCTGGTCAAAGGTGCCAGGTGGGAATTTAGCAAAACAAAAGGCTGGTTCAGGAGGTTGATGGGGGGCCCTTAATTGAGACCAGGGAGAGCTGGAAAGGAGGCGTGTGGTGGAGAGGGCTCAGGGTAGTCTGGAATAGGTAGAGAAGATGGCCAAAAATGCCAGGCAACATTTACAGAATGTGCTGGTTCAAGGGGATGTCAGGAGAGGGAATCAGGGTCCAGTAGATGGCAGAGAAAGAGTGTAGGGAATAGAGAGAAAGAAATGCAAAATGGAAAAAGCAAGAGAAAGATGGAAACAAAGAAGGCAGTCCAAGGAGGAATGAGAGGACCCATGATGGGAAAAGAGTGTGGAAGAAAAACAGCAGGAAGTAGTCAGTTGTTCAAGCTATACAATAATGGGCAAATAGCTCAGCAGAAAAAATTCAGTAGTGCAAGCAGTAAGCTATATAGATGCCAGGCAGTCAGTTAAAGTTCACTACAACTCTGCTATACTCTGGAAGGCAATTCCTACATATATACAGTGCAATAGTTTAAAGGTGAAATGTTTAAGCAGTAGAAATATTCAGAGCTATATAGAAGTCAGGCCTAGCCAGTACAGCAGGCTAAACAGCGGAGAATTCCAAGAAGAGTGAGAAAACCAAAAACATTTTCACATGAGCAGTAAATTCAGCAGAAAAAACTGTCCAGAAAGCAGTACGGCAAGTCAGTGGCCGAGCTGTGTTTTGAAAAAGGTGCCTTGGGTGCTTGCTTTCTCAATGGGCATCTGCATCATCCAATCGGGAAGTGGCCAAAGTCCCCAGGAGCCAGTACAGTTATGTTGATTGAAGCCTGACAGCTCCGAGCTAGAAGCTGACCAATCGTACCTGCTTTCCTTGGTCAGGGGGTGGCGGGCTGCATGCAGAGGTCTAGCCACCGGCAGGTAGCAATGCCAGGGCCACTTGGCTGAAGTGAAGAGCCTGGTTTGGGCTTGTGACTGCTTTTCTTGGTCAGGGGGTGGCAGGCTGGATGCAGAGGTCCGGCCGCCGGCAGATGGCTGCGCCAGGGCCACATGGCTGAAGTGGAGAGCCTGGTTTCGGCATGTGGCTGCATTCCTTGTTCAGAGGTGGCGGTCTGAATGCAGACGTCTGGCCGCCAATAGGTAGCAGTGTCAGGGCCACTCGACTGAAGTGGAGAGCCTGGTTTGGGCTTGTGGCTGCTTTCCTTGGTGAAGGGGTGGCAGGCCGGATGCAGAAGTCCAGCCACCAGCAGGTAGCGCCAGGGCCACTCGGCTAAATACGTGTCTTGCATTCAAAGCTACTTTATAAGCATATCAAGACTTTTTAATGATGTGTAATAAGGGTCAGTAGTAGCATTTTTGGGTGTGTTGAAAGGTACTCAGCTGCACCTTGTGCCTAATAGAACACATATTATTCATCCTGTTGTGTCTTATTGCTTATTTGTTAGGAACTTACAGTGACACTGTTGTTATTTTAGATGGATGACCATGAAAATATTCTCACTGTAGGTTCTTCAGGATAGAGGCCTGACATCATGTTATTCTGCCACTTAATTGTACTTAGAAGGTCCTGGAACTTCATTAAGGCAGCAGCAGCTCTTCCAGCTGTTTCACCACACAAACCTATGCCATTGAATAAAGCATTATGGCACTGGTCAAATAAAAGTTATGCCTGATGCTGTACTTGTGATACACATACCTCTCAACCTCTCACCATTAAAATTCATAGCACTGGCCTTCCGAGCAAATTGCCAGAATGTGTAGCATGTTTCTTAATTTAAAGAATAATGTATCTATGAACAGAGGGCCTCATATTGTGTAGTGTTAAGGCATGTTTCTATCAAGTTAGCTCAATGTTTTAATAATTTGTGTATCCAGAAACAGTGATAACATTATGAGGAACATCAGTAAACATTTGCAAAGCAAGGGTAAATATGA
Organism: Neoceratodus forsteri; assembly: GCA_016271365.2. NCBI lineage: Eukaryota > Metazoa > Chordata > Ceratodontiformes > Ceratodontidae > Neoceratodus > Neoceratodus forsteri. The sequence continues at coordinate 108,064,416 of CM028132.1, forward strand.
GTGTAAAAATCAGCACTAGGCGAAATTTATAGTAGTTGAGAGGTACGATATTACCCCTGTGGGGTCACTTGTGGATTCACAACTCAGGATGTCATGGGGTCAGAAACCTCTCTTAAAATATCAAGTATATTTTACCAAGTCCATGCTATATCCTATAGTCCTATATTTGCCTTAACATGTGAGGCAAAGTCATAAATAGATATCACACTATATAGACACAATTCCACTTATATTTTATATATTTTCTCTAATTTTCCCCATTTTTCTTTACTACTGAGGACATATACATGACAGCATTATCCTAGTTCTGTATATTTTGGTAGTGCTCGCAGTTTATGCCTATGCCTGATGTCATAATCCTCTGCTTGTGACATACTTATTTTTATACCATCAGATTTTTTTTTTTGTTTAGTTATTTAACCAGGTGAGACACACTAAGCTGAAAGCTTTTTTACAGGCGCAACCTGGGAGCACAGGGAAGTTAAGTGACTTGCTCAGGGTCTCACACTATGCAAGTGGAAGCTGTGGGATTCAAACCCAGGTCTGGTCTGCTGGATGTCACCAGATTTGCAGCTCAGAGCCTTAAACCACTCGCTATACTGCCTACGGTTGTAGGTAAGCTGTGGGAATACATGAAGTCAACAAGTCTGAGATCCTTTTCTCCCTGCAAATCTTCTTAGTAACTAAGAAAGAAGGGACATAGCTATATAAAATTAAAATCAGTTATAACTGAATTGTGTGTAAATATTGCATATTCTAAAGTTTTTCCAAAGATGTCTCACCTAGATGTGTGGCTTTGCTTTTTTCAGTGTTGAAATTCATGTACCATTCATCTGCCTACATCCAAGTCCAGGTCCCTCAGCAATTTATTTACTCCATTAGTTCTCAGACTTTGTCACAGTAAGTCTACCACAAGCTAAGGAAAGATCTCGTGTCTCCCCCGAATATGGAAGACATTTTGGACCTCTCCATAGAAAAATTATTATACTTGGCACAGTACACCTGGCATAAAGTGAAATAACAGTTGAGTAACTAGCTCAGCGTATTCTCGTTGTATTCATCTTCCTGTTCTCCCCTCTGTGTAACCCACCACTGTGGATCATCCTACCGCACCACTTTTCTAACTCTTGGACTCTTGTTGCTGTACTTCTCATTGTAATACTTCCTTGGGACTGACTGCTTTCTCCATCTGTTTCCCCACTATCTGGAACAACCTTCCTACCACCTCTCCCCCTTTTACTCTACTCTTAAGCAACTTCCTGCACCCTTTCCTGCTCACATCTGAAAATAAGCCTTGGCTTAGTGTGCCTTTTCAGTTACCAGTTAGTACATAAACACCAAGAAATGAGCCGTGGCCTTGACGAGCCTCACCAGTTTGTACATCGATAAATAAAGTCAAGTGCCATTATCTACTTTCAAAGTTTGCCTCATCCCTTCACACAAAACATACAAAACTGTACATTTTCAGGCTTGACTGCGCTTCCCCTGGAACAGGATGGGGCATTCCTTGGGTGGCTGACCTCACCATTTGAGAACCACGGATATACTCTCCTAACTTTTGGGTTACCGGCAAACACAGCAACCCAGCTACTGTGACCCACCTTCTGATAACTTATCAATTAATTGAACAGTGTTGGGCCCCAGTAAAGAACCTTGCAAGACACCACTGGTCTCTTGTTTCTATGTGGACAGATTACCAGATATTGCAACCCTTTACTTCCTGTCCTGCAACCAGCTTCTAATCCATTACACGTCGCAGCTGGTTATACCAAGGTAACTGTTGAAGGCTTTGCTGAAGTCCAGTTACACAACATTTACAGGTTTGCTCTCATCTACAGTAGCTCCTTTGTGACAATATCCAAAATGCAACGAGATTGAGTTGGCAAGATGTTCCTTTTAATGGAATCCAGACTAGGCTAAAAAGGTTGTGGTTTTTCTGACAGTGTTCAGCAGTTTGCTCTTTATGATCGTTTTTGCCATATGGATGTTAAACAGGTTGGCCTAATGTTCTCAGGCTCAATGGTGGAGCCTTTTTGAAATATTGGAACAAATGGGCCAACCTCCAGTCATCAGGCACATGCACAGAATGTTTTTAATTTGATATTTCATCACCCCATGGACACACAACTTATTTCTCCTCTAGTTACATCTGGCACCATTTATCTTACATGCCCCTCTTGCACACCACTTGTCCCTACTGCATCAAACCAGATCCCAGCAAGTCTTCACTATGGCTTTGTGGCTTTCTTCCACAAGGCTGGGCCTCAGTGGTCAGCGCATGCCCTCAGGCCATTGAAAACTTATAAGATTGTTAAGGCAGTGGGGAGAACCATTGGGATTTTCCGTGGCTCCTGAGATGGTGGGTTATTGGTAACTCCCCCCCCCATGTCTGTATATGATGCCTCCCCTCTGGCCTAAAGTGGGCAATTGGGATTGGGACTGGATCCCTGGTCTCCCATGTGGCAGTACAGTACCAGTGAGCACCACCGGCCCTCACCACATACACAGTACTTAATGATTCATTAAATATTATTGTCGGGGGCTAGATAAGGAACACATAATATATTGCAGCGGAATAACACGAGGTAACCCGTAACTCGTAAGTGACGAAGCCATGAGTTGGTTATGAAGGTCTTCCTCTCATGTAGTTTTATTTCTAGATTCTAAATTAAATGAAATGTACCTTAAGTGGAATAACATTTGTTCTTAATGAAAATAATTATTTAACCTAAAAAAATAAAAACAGGATTTAGTTACCCAATTTACCAAAGGTGTGGTGTCTATATAGTTCTTTACATAATTCTGTCAGGATTTTGGTGTGCAAGCCATCAGACCCCATTTCCTTGTTTATGTTATAGTTCTGCCTCACTCATTAAACTCCTTTAGGTGTCGCCAATATACTAGATGATATAGGGTGACCTTCTGATGCCTTGTGAACAACCTTTCACTATCCCAACTATTCCATGATTTTTTTTTTGTTTGTGAATACTGGTGCAACACACTGATTTAAGCTGTGTGTTCTTCCTTGACTATGTCACCGTTTCCTTATCTGTCAGTGATCCAACAGGTGTCTGTGTTTTCCTCTTAGCATTTACATATCAGAAGAAATTATTATGGGATTTGGCTTCAACTCTTATCTGTTCCTCTGTCATTTGTTTGCCCCACCCCCCAGTTTTGCATTAGCACTTTCATTTTCAGATTTTAATCCCTGTAGTCCTGTCAGATTTTGCTGGTGTTTTGCAAATAATTGATCTTGTATGCCAACTGTTTACCAATTACACTGAGTACCTCCTTTACCAGCCACATAGGTTTATGTCCTCTACTACTGTACTTTCTCAGTTGGAGATATTCCTGTTCTAAGATTTTTAAGTTGTCTAAATGGATTTCAGTTGTGGCCTGTTATTGCTGGACACTTCCGCCCTTCAGTGTACTTTCTCAGGCACTTGTGTCAGTAACTTCTTAGTCTTACAAAGTTCACCTTGTGCAGCAGAATGGTGCATGTTTGATTCTCCTGTTACAACTACCTGGTTTCATTCTCTGTATTTACAGTTGTGCAGTCTTCTGGGTACATGCAAACTCCTTGGAAGGCCCACATAATACAGCTACAGTTCCTCCTCGTCTTCTCACACCTGTGCCCCTGCATGCCACAGCTCTTTCTTATTTCCTGGAAAACTAAGGTTACTATTTTAGTAGCTCATGCCTTTTTGGTGATCTGAGTTTTGTTCTTGATTGTTTTGTTTGACAGTTTGGTTAATTTTTCACTACCTTTCTTGATTAGAGTTTTATGATCCACTATATGGTAATGTCTGCTAAATCCCAGGCATTTCTTGGGACTTTCCAGCTGGACTGTGACACAGTGATGACTCCTAAGCCTGGCTTCAAGTGCTGCACAAAAGTGCACGTGCTGCAGCTCCTAGATGTTGGTGATGGATCCCCGTGACATCTGTTTGTCATACTTGGGTCCCTAGCACTATTTCAAGAACTGTGTGTAATGCCAGGCCATGACGCCAAGGCTCACCCCAACAGAGTTCGAGGGTATTGCAAAAATGCCCTAGTTTACCAGCTTGGTCCACTAACAGTGCAGCTGTTTTACATCTTGAGTTCCTCCACTTCATCAACCCAGCTGGATTGAAAGGCTGACAGGAGTTATCCAGTTGACAAGCCATTGTCCTGGCCAAGGGTGACCCTCCTCTTAAAAACATAAGAATTTGACAGTAGATGGGGACCGACTGGGCCATCTAGTCTGCCCATGAACCTAACCCCCTCCTCTATATTTTGCTGTTTTTGTTTATACCATAGTGCCGGTCCCATGTATGTTTAAATGCATTCACCATCTTTGTTGCAACCACCTCTGGGTGCAGGCTGTTCCATGTGTCTATTACCCTCTTCGTGAAAAAGTACTTCCTGATGATTGCCTCTGAGCCTGCCCCCTTTCTGCTATAGGTTGTGCCCTCTTGTACGGACCTCTCCACTTGCATGGAAGAATTTGTCTACCTGAACAGTGTTTATACCCTTGATAAATTTGAGCATTTCTATCATATTCCCTCTGTCTCTTCTCTGTTCCAGGGAGTACAAGATTAGGTCTTGGAGTCTAGACTCATATGGCTTGTGATGGAGGCCCTGCACCATCTTTGTGGCCCTTCATTGAAATGATTCCAAGCGCTATAGGTCCTTCTTTAGGTGGGGCCTCCAAAACTAGATGCAGTACTCCAGATGTGGCCTCACCAGGGATCTATAGAGTGGAATGATCACTTCTTGTTTCCTGCTAGTTTTTCCCCTGCCTATGCATCTGAGGATGCTGCTTGCTGTTCCTGCCGCTTCTTTGCATTGATTACCTGCTTTAAGATCATTCGATATGATTACGTCTGGTCCCGTTCAGTCCTGGTCTCTTCAAATCAATGCCCATCTAGGAAGTATTGAGTTCTTGGGTTCTGTTTCCCAAGATGCATCACTTTGCATTTTTTAGCATTAAATCCAAATTGCCAGTCGTTTGACCACTGTTCAAGTTTCTTGAGATCTTCCTTCATACTGGAAGCTCCATCCTGATTGTCCACCCTAATACATAGTTTTATATCATCTACGAACAGGCAGACTTTACTCTCAAGACCATCAGCAATGTCGCTGATGAATACGTTGAAGAGGACTGGACCCAGCACTGATCCCTGAGGGACTCCGCTGGTCACAAAATCCTCTTTGGACATGACCCCATGTGCTGTGACCCTCTTGAGTTCTATCCTGCAGTCAGTGCACTACCCAGCTTACTACCTTATGACCGACACCTGTGTGTTCAAGTTTATTGATCAACCTCCTGTGTGGGATTTTGTCAGAGGCCTTGCTGAAGTCCAGGTATACCATGTCCACTGCCCCTCCAGTCCACTGCTTAGGTCGCCCATTCAAAGAATTTGATCAGATTAGTCTGATACGCTCTACCTGCGGTAAATCCATGTTGTTTGGAGTCAAGTTTTCCTGCCTCTTTTAGGAAGTCTACTATCCTTTTTTTAAGGAATGTCTCCATGATTTTACCCACCACTGAGGTCAAGCTGACCAGGTGGTAATTTCCTGCCTCTTCCTCCCTGCTGCCACTTTTATTCAAGGGTACCATGGTAGCTCTCTTCCAGTCAGGTGGCACCTTGCTGCTTTCCAGAGATTCATTGTATAGTTCAGCTAATGGTGCAGCCATTTCTTCTTTAAGCTCTCTCAGTATTCTTGGGTGAATTCCAGCCGATCCTATGGCTTTGTCTGTCCTCAATTTTTCTAGTTCTTTCAGCACCCTTTTCCTTGTGAAGGGGCTTGTGTCTGTGTAAACCCTAGGTGGCACTATCCCAAGGGCTACTACCCCTGCCTGCTTGGCTAGTAGCAGGTTAAGGGGCCTGAGTTCTGAAACTGGTGCCTCCACCCGAAGGTCAGGGTTGGTAGTGGTCAAGCTAACCTGGGCACAGCCCTCCGGGACACTGTAACCCCCCTCTTTCCTTATTAGTGGCTGGAACAATACACAATAATCACTTTCACAATACCCCTGATACACCACACAAGTACCCACACTGTTTGCACTTACCACCAGGGCTTTCCTCTGGCCCGGCCCTGGGAACCCCTGTAAAACAAGGTTATACACAGCAAATAACAGCAGTACAGTACTCTTGCACAAACTAGAACCACAGTCAGGGTAAATGCAAAAAAAGAGTTAGATCTGATTTATTTAAGGGGCTTGAACAAGGGAGGGGTGTAATCAGGTTAATTTACTTGAAGGCTCTATCAAGTCAAACAGTTATGCATACACTTCAGGGTCCATAAACAGTCACACACTCTGGATACCCAGATGGAGAATGGTGGGCTAGCCAGGAACGTTGCAGCTGGTTGGGGCCCTGTGATGGAAGAAAACAACATGCACAACACACATTATTTGTAATCCGGAGCCGGAGGGCTCAGTTTGTGAAAAGAAAACAAGAAGACAATCAGATGACACACTTTTTGATTAGGCTGTTGTTGCAGGGAGCTACCCTGATGATTATTTATGATACCCAAGACTGGACACAGGCTGGACGAAAATCGAGACAGCAGGTGGTTAATTTGGAGTGCCAGGAGAAGCAGGGCCCACACGATTTGCTGAGGCATCATTCCTGTTCAAGCGTGGGGCAGGGGGCTGATCCTCGGCTGGTCTCTTGTTGGTGGCTTTCTCTGTGCAGTGGGGTAGTCTGGCAGGGCCAGCATGGCGTGGCCCAGGCCGAATGGAGATGAATGCGGATTCAGTCCAAATAGGCTAGATAAAGCTTCCATCAGGCAGAACACATTTCACACCATGGGGAACCAAATTACGACCCACTTTCAATACACAGCACATTTACATGTAAAGGATTCTATGGTACCAGCAAGCAGAACACAGTTCACACAGTGGGGAACCAAATCACAACCCACTTTCAATACACAGCACATTTACATGTAAGGAAATTCTACTGTACCAGGCAAACTGCTCTCTGGTCACGATCGCAAAGTCTCTGCACAAACCGGGTATTCAGAAGCTGCTGGAAATCCTGATAGGCTGATTGCATTCAGCAAATCTTCGGTCTTCTTCAGGTTAAAGCCTGGTCACGCTGCAGTGGCTTAAATAGTCCTCACAACTCGGATTCAGTCCGAATAAACTCTATTTTCCCTCTCAGGGACAGCAGGCAGACAGGCAGGCCAAAACTCAGCCCTTTCACAGTTCTCCCATGCAAAACTACACAGAACTGCTGCTCAGAATCACTTGAGTTGTTACTTCTTCACTTCTCAGCTCAAAACTGAAACTAACTGCAGCAGCCTGGGAAATTCCCCAAGATCCAAAAGGTTCGGTTGTCTGATCCTCCTGTCAGTCACAACAAAGTCTCCCCCTTCAGGTGCAAAAAGCCCAAAACTGCAATTCCTACAGATTTTGACTCTAGACAACTCCTGTAGTCCGGCTCCATTTTAGGTCCCACCAGTAATGATTGGTCCAATTCGCAGTCCAGGACCAAGATAGTGGAGATAAACAAAACAGTCCTTGCTGCAAAGAAGGCAGGTTAGACAAACTACATTATCATTATCACTCTAAATGATTTCAAGCAAATAGTTACATCTTTCAACAGAGCTCCCTCTCAGATTACTTATGACTACAATCTAGGCAGATCTTAAAGAGACAGTACACAGAGGCTATACAGGCACTCTCTGGCAATCACATTTAAAATGCTAAAATGCAAGACACCAGCCTGGCAGTGAGCATTTAGGTAAGCTTGAGGAAGACTTTTCGGGAAACCCCATTTGTAAGTGGGTTACATCTGCTTCCTGTGCAGGGTGCTCTGTTCTGTTTGGTGTCAGACTGCCACTGTTCTGCTTATTTGTGAAGACTGAGCAAAAGAATTCACTTAGTGCTTCAGCTTTGTCTTTTTCCACTATCTGACCGTTGCTTGTTGACATTCTGACTATCCCATCTTTGCTCTTCTTTTTTTCGCTGATGTATCTAAAAAAGGTTTTGTCCCCCTTGATTCCCAGTGCTATGTTTTCCTCTCTTTGGGCTTTTGCTAACCTGATAGCCTTTCCAGCTTCCTTGAGCTTCTTCTTGTAGAGTTCCCTATCCCCTTCCCTCTGTGGTTCCTTGAACTGCTTAAAGGCTTGTTTCTTTTCTCTAATCTTTAGTGCTATCGCTCTAATAAACTAGAGGGGGGTTCTCTTCCTTTTAGATTTAGTTACTAGCATTGTGCAGTCTACTATTACCATATTGAGTCTTTTAAGCTTTTCCAGCGAGCTTCTACATCCCCTGCGGATCTGTCTCTCAGTAGTGCTTTAATGCTGGATCTCATTTTCCGCAAGTCAGCTTTTTTGAAGTTGATTACCTTTAGTCTGGTGTGTCCTGAAACCATGTTATTGATTTGTAGCCAGTCAGACTTATGGTCACTGGCTCCCAGATTGATTCCGACATGGGTGTTGGATATTCTGGGGCTATTAGTGAGAACCAGGTCCAGGATTGCTTTATCCCTGGTGGGTGAGTCCACTAGTTGGTTCAACCCAGCTTCCTGAAGAGTGATGAGAAATTCTCTACTTTTTTGTATGGAAGCTATGCATGTTTTAACAGGAAGGTAGAAAGAATGATGTGCATAGAAAGGTACCAATGCTGTCAAAGGGAGGCTCAGGAACACTGCAGATCATGTAAAAAATGGTGCACTCAGCCATTCGGTAATTTCAAAATACAGTGCAGTTTTATCCACCTGTAGCAGCACGAGTCAGGGATGTGCACACAAACAGCCCCAGTGTTTCATGGTGCACCAGCTTGATTGGAAGGCATACCGGAGTTGTCCAGTTGACAAGGGTATTGTCCCGGCCAAGGCTTGAGTCTCCTGTTAAGGTGATTTTCTTGGTGAAATCTCCCATTAGGGAAATATCATAAGTCCAAAACAAACACAAGTCCATTTACAGAGGAAAGAGTCTTGAAAGGACTTGCAAAACTGAAAGTGAGCAATGCCATGGGACTGGATGAGATACATCTAAGGTTGCTAAGGGAAATTAGGGAGGAGCTTTCTGCACCACTGGCATCCTAATTCATCATATCACTGAAAACAGGTAGGTTCCAGGGGACTGGAGGAGAGCTAATGTAATTCGGCTCCATAAAAGCAGCAGCAGAGAGGAGTCTAGCAACTATAGAGGGGTCAGTCTCACATCAGTGGTGGGGAAATAATGGAAAACCTGTTAAAAGAAAGGCTAGTGGAATATCTTGTATCCAGAGAGCTGCAAGACCAAAGACAGCATGGATTCATGAGGGTGCAGTTATGTCAGACAGATTGGATACATTTCTTTGACTGGGTGACCAGGGACATATATTTGGACTTAAACAAAGTCTTCAACACTGTACCACACAGGAGACTAATATAGAACTTGGATAGTCTAGGGGTGGGAGCCAAAGTTGTAAATTGGGTAAAAAACTGGTTAATGAACTGGCAGTAGAGGGTGGTGGTAAATGGCGTTCACTCTGCTGAGGGGAGAGTGACCAATGGGGTGCCACAGGGTTCAGTATTGGGGTTGATCCTGTTCAGCATCTTCATAAGTGACATCTCAGAAGAACTTACAGGGAAAGTATGCCTTTTTGCACATGACACCAAGATCTGCTACATTGTGGATACTCAGGAGGGAGTGGATAAAATGAAAAGGGACCTTAGGAAACTTGAGCAGTGGTCAAGGGTGTGGTAGCTGAGGTTCAGTTGCCACAAAGTGTAAAATCATGCACCCGGGACACAGAAACCCAGGAAATGAGTGATGGGGGGGGGGAATGTACTGTCGGTCACTAAGAAGGAAAAGGACCTAGGGCTTATAATATCTGATGACCTCGGAGTCACACAACAGTGTGACCTCAGAGTCACACCATAGTGTGACAAGGCAGTGGGCAGGGCCATTGGAGTGCTGGGGTACCTAGGGAGAGGTATCAAAAGCAGGAGGAGGGAATATTACCACTGTATAGATCATTGGCGAGACCACACCTGGAATATTGTCTACAGTTCTGGAGGCAGGGACAGAGTAGAGGCAGTCCAGAGGAGGGCAATTAAAATGGTACAGGGGTTGCATGAGGAAACTGTACATACAATGAAAGACTGAGGTAACTTAATATATACACTCTGGAGTAATGAGGGAGAGGGGCGCATGGTAGAAACTTACAAGTACCTCACAGGAGTGAGCCTGTTTCAAGTGAAAATGTGATACAGAAGAGAAGGGCAGCAATGAAGCTAGAAGGGAGGTGAATTTAAGAGGGATGTGATGAAATACTACTTCCTTGAAAAAGTGGTGGATGCCTAGAACAGCCTGTTAGTGGGTGCAAAAACTAGGGAGGGGGACTCAAATATGCATGGGATAGACATAGGGGAATACTTGTAAATATAAAGGGATGGTGGAGGGTTACTGAAGACTACTTAGGGTCTGCTGGTACAGACTGCTAGGAAAACATAAACTGAACTTACAAGCTCAAATGGGCAGACTGGGTGGGCCATAGGCCCTTATCTGCCGACCCTGTCTATGTATCTGTGTATTTTATGTTTCTGTATCCTTGGTCCTCTTTTGGGAGGTCCAGATGCTGCAATAACTCAGTCTGCATTTTGCAATAACTTTGTGGTTCAGTCTTTGAGCTATAGTTGCGAGTCTGACCTGACAGAGAGGAGTTTGTTAGCTGGTTGCCTTTCTCTTGTGACAACCCGCTCTCCCTGTTGTCCCTTCCTGTGGCCTCCACCAGCTTAGCCCAGTAAAAAATGTCCATACTTGCCATCTCAGTCCTTGAAGTTCTGGCGTTTATTACCCAGGTTGTCAAGCAGTAGCTCCTGTAGTTTTGGAGAGGTGGTAATTAGCTGTTAGCGCTGTGCTAATTACTACCTCCTAAAACCAGGTCTTACAGCTTCTGTCCCCTGAACACAGCCTCCAATCACCTGTTGGCAATGTTAGCATAGTAACCTGGTGTCCAGTGGTCCCCCGACCCTCTGCTGTGACAGTCCGTAAACTTCCCTGGTATCCACTGGTTCCCCCAGCCCCCAACTCCCCTGTCATGATTGTCAGTCAATTTACCTGGTATCCAGTGGTCCCACCAATTTCTGTACACAGTTGCACTGGTGGCTAGTGGTCCCTCCCTGTCACCCGATTTCCCTGCAGTGGTGGAAGTGGTGGGACTGACTGAGTGATCGGGTGGGGTGGGTGGATTTGAACATGTGGGGAAGGGTCCACTAGCCACATGAGCATTTTTATACTGATACCGTTGGAAAGATCGGGTGCAGGGGGACCACTATACACCAGGGCATCTCTGTACAGGTACCAGTGGGGAGATCAGGGGGACCACTGCACACAAGGCAAATTAACTTATAGTCGGGGGGGAGCAGTGGAGACCAGTGCATACCAGGAATGATTCATGTTGTACATGGGGGGCAGTCCTGGGTGGTGCCGAGGGGGGGGTGCAGATGGTGTGTGCTCTGGGCCTGTAAAGAGGTGCAGATGAGCCCATTGCTCCTTGCTAGTGCTGTGAAGTCATTTCCATATACAGTATATGGTACATTGCTGTGGAGAAGCAGCCACTATTAGTGGGCCTGAACAACCAGATTGCGCTTGCAATCCCCATAGCACCCTAATGGCCACATACCACCTATAGCCAGTAGGGGGACAGCGTTTGCGATTGCAGTCTGGTTAGTGTCTGGCTGGTGTTTTGGAACTTGCCTTTAGCACACTAATAGTAAAGTGCCCTAGCATGTTCCAGTATACCTATGGATTGCATCAGGCACTAATTTGCTACTGGGGCAAGCATTTAGTGAGCCCTTACCAGGACCTTTGAATATCCTGGCCCTGGTGTCCCCTCGGTCCACTCTGATCAACAAGTCTTAACCTACTCCCAAGTCTCCATCTGATCTCAGTTCTGCTGATGGTGACTAATTTAAAGGTGACTCATCCCTTTCCAGTGATGAAGAGGGTGCAGATGGTATGGGAGCAGGCACCATAGCTCAGCAGAGTACCTGAAATCCTGCTTATACCTCTTCAGGCGTATCTCCCATTCCCTTGATGTTTCCCTCAACCCCATTAAATTGGAGGTGAGTTTGCAACTGTATACACATTTGAGATTTTTGTAAAAGAAATGTTCTTCCTTCTTAGTCTTCCTGATACATGATGTCATGTTGGACCTGTGAAAGGGATGTAGACTTGTTTCTCTTCAACTGGTTAGGGATGGGAGAAATTCAAAATTTCGTTCTGCAAAATATTTTGTGAAACTCGATCATTTACATAGAAATATTTAGAAGTCTGAAATGTAAATTTGCCAGTTGAAATGTAAAAATTTCACCTGCTAAATACAGAATTTCACCACCGAAATACAGAATTTCGCCACTGCAGGTGAAATTTCACCATCTGTGGATGAAATTCGGCATTTGAAGGGGGGATGAAAATCCATGTAGTGTATATTTAAAAATTAAAAAAGTATCCCCCTCTGGCCACTGATCCCTGGTGTCTAGTGGTCCCACCCCTTAGCTGATCCCTGGCCCAATATGAAGCACCCCCTGCCAAGATTCACCCCGTCCCCCATCCAGAATTTAAGTTAAAAATAAAGACTTGGTGGAGTTGCTATACACTATTTTTAAATAAATGAATTTATACTGGTTCATGAACAGTGGTCCTTACTTTGTGGCAGGTGCAGTATTTTTTCTGTTGTTACAATTTGTACATCTGCACTGCCACTTTATTCTGGTGCTCTGTTTTTTCATTGAAGTTTAAAAATAAAGATAAATGTCCCTGTTGTCTAGTGGTCCCCCCCCCCCCGGGCTGATCATGACCCAATCGTGACCCAATATGAAGAATGGCCCTCCCTCCCTCCCTCCCCTCAGAATTACACCCTGTTCTCCCTCATCCATTACAGACCCCAACATTAATCATTTAGTTAACCCTGCCTGGTAGTAACCCCGACCCCGCACCCCCCATCCAGGACCCCAGCAGGCCACCAGCAGAGCCCTCCATTCACCTTCACAGCTGGCAGCCCGACTGAGCACTTTCATGAATGAGCCAGATTGAGCCTGTGCACGCGTATGTTCATTGAAATTCATTCTTCAATATGCTGTTGCTCTCTAGGGCTATAAGGCCTTTACCCAGAAATCCAAAGCTGTGAGGTTTCATGGTTGGATGTGGTGCAGAAAAAAGGAAGATTTGAGGGGTAATGGTGTTTTATGTATGGGAGCGTATCAAGACGATGGTGACACAGAGAATCCAGGGGGTAATGGAGGGGTTGGAGGTACTGTTGGTCACCCTGCAGACAGGAACCAAAGCCATTATTCACACTTGTGTGATCCACAGAGCTCCAGTACAGGGGGTGAAACTAGATAGAGCACTGTTGGAAGCCATTACCACAATGGCAGAAAATGGGGAGGTGCTGCTGGTGGGGCTTTAGACTGTCGGATATAGATTGGAGCCTCCCAGCTGCAGCTTCAACTAGAAGCAGGGACAACCTACGCTCCCTGCAAGGGGCATTTATCAAGCAGCTAGTGAGGAACCCAGTCATCATGGCCCAATACTGGACCTGATGCTCACAAAGAGGGAAAGTATTGCAAACGTCAAGGTGGGAGGCCACCTGGGGACCAGCAATCACCGTACAGTGTAGTTCAGTATAAGGACAGCAATGGAAGTAAACCACACAAGGATGAGGATCCTGGACTTCAAGAGGGCATATATTTTTAAAAATGGTGGAATGCGGTATTGGGCACGTGTTGGCTGCCTGAGCAGACGCTCCTTACACCGCTCCTGCTTCTTCTGTTACAAACTTCACTTTTTTCAAGTACTAACCTCATCCAGATAATAATCCTGGCATGTCAGGGTCTCTGGGAAAAAACACCGTCCCTGTGGAGCAGAAACCAAATTGGAATGGAAGCAGAAATGAAGGATGCATTACCGCAATACACCCCTCCTACGACACTGACATGAGACAAATTGGCAAAGTGTCCTAAAGCCCAAGCTACTGGGGCAAGCCATACTGCAACTCCCCAGGCCGCACTTACGGAGGCTAAATTCCTGGAAGGCCTGACTCCTATAAAAGCTACGTTGGACACACTGGCTCATGACATGCAGAATATTATGATATCGCTGGACTTACTCTTCAGGCGTACTAGAGACAACGAGGTGAGAATCTCCTCACTGGACGACTGGTGAGCTAGAGTAGATCCGGACATGGCCCAATTGAGAAAACATATCAAAGTGATGGAGGGGAAAATGGAAGCTCTTGAGGGAAGGTCCCGGAGGAATAACCTGGTAATTCTCGGTATTCCTGAGGGTGAGGAGGGGTCAATACCAGTGGTATTTGTGCAGAAGTTTTGGAAAAAGATTGCCGGACCCTCCCCCAATGGCCCGGAATACATTATTGAGCGAGTGCACAGATCGTTACGCACGGTCCCTCCTCTGGGATCCTCTCCGCGCCCAGTAATCTTCCGACTGCTAAATTTCTTGGTCAAGTAGTTTATCATCAACAAGGTTAAAGATCTACATGAGCTTCAGTGGGAAGGACGCCGCATTAGAATTGCCCAGGACCTCCCTAAATTGGTGAGGGTGAGGAGGGCTGAAATGCACCCAACAGTAACCAAGTTGATTGCCGCAGGGGTGAAGTTTCGAATGAGGTACCCAGCTATGTTGCAAGTGCTGCACTCCGATACCTGGCACAATTTTGAGTCTGTTGAACATGCCAACACTATGCTGAAGTCACTGTATCCAGATTTATTTAAGTGAAGCAACTATGGGTATGCTAAAGTGTGAAAGTGGACTACCTTAGTTTTCTATATATTGATTGCAAGCTATGTTTGAATTGCAATTCCATACGAGCCCTCAGGATAGTGGCTCCGGCCAAACAACAAAATGGATTGTAGCAGGTGGCGATCGCACTTCTCATTGTTTACCTACTTCACCACTTTTTTGTTGATTATAGATCGCCATCTGGGGCAGGATCGCTCCATCGCGTTGCTTGAAGAAGACTTCCTGACGATCGTGCAGTGTCCTTTAATGCCAGTTAAGTGACTTTGCTTCTTATTTCAACACTTTAAGGTACCCCAGCCTGCTATTTTATTTTCTCATCTGGAGACTCTTTTGACCTTCATACTGCCAGATGGGATTGCTTCAAGTACCGGTTGGTTTTTCGATTCACTTTGTGAAGCAGCACTCTTTGTTCTGGCTACTGATTACACTGATAAGCTCTTAGTTTTAATGCTGCTTCTGTATTCATTACTGCTACCAACTGCCTTTTATTAGCTTCGTGTGAAGTAATGTATCTTAAAATTGTTTATTTATTCACTGGCTTACTTTGCTCCAATATGGACTTAGCGTTGGGACCTTATATCTCTCCATACTGAAATTGATGGCAACCTCCAAGTTGTAGAGGAAAGTTGTTTTGGACGTTTTAATACCATTAATGCCCCTCTGTTTATTTAATTAGTCCCCATCATAATCAAGGGGAACCAAACAATTTAATTTGTAAATATCAGGGTAGGGACAGCCTGATAGAGGGACATGTCTAATTCCAGAGCATGTTTTTTACATAATTGTTTGTTGCAATGTCTGTTGGTTGCATAGCTAGTTCTGCATGCTTTCAAACCTTGTTCATATTCTAGGATTCAGAGGGATTAGTAATATATCAAGGGAGGAGCTGGATTGGGGGGGGGAGTTGTCTCTATAGGGAGGGAAGTATCACAACGCGACCAGGAAGATGAAGGAGGTGCAGTCTTTAGGACTGGGGAAGCAAAGGGTTTTGTTTGGATATTATTTGTTATAGGGAGGGGATAGGTTTTATGGCTATGCTTTGTCATACAATGTTAGTAAACTTCAAACATGTTCTGGGGAGACTAGGAAGGGTAGGGGGATTTTCAAGGGGTTGGGACCCGGAGACGGGGACATTACCAGTACATCACAAGCTAACTGCTGCGTGTCTACCCGCTTACTCACCATTGGTGTACCCACAAATGAATACGCTTTTACCATGAGATACATTTCGTGGAATGTTAAAGGTGCAAGGGGAAGAGGAAAGTGGTACCAAATCATCAAGCACTTAAACTCCCTCCAATGTAGGGTGGCCTTCCTACAGGAAACCCATCTCCTTGCCACTGAAAAGTTGTTATTTCATAGGCAGCAGGTGGGCCACGTCTATGTTGCAGGCAACTCTACTCAACAAAGAGGGGTGGCTATTCTGATTTTCAGAGGGGTTAATTTTAATGTAACGCAAAGCATAGCTGACCCATTAGGTCAATATATTTTACTTCCTGGGGTACTAGAACATTCAGAACTTCTGTTAGGATGCATCTATGGGCCAAACTCCCTCACACTGGAATTCTTTTCCCATCTTATTGCCCTACTTGCCCCTGTATGTACATATTCCAATGCTGCTTGCAGCAGACTGGAATGTCATCCTTACCTCTGATCTAGATAGGTCATACTGTCATTCTGCCAAACTTTCCCCTACCCAAGTAGCCCTACAAGAGTTAATTGCAATGGGGGGATTGTGTGACCCATGGAGGGTGTTACACCCGACCGTGTGAGAGTTTACATTCTACTTCTCAGTCCATAAATCATACTCCTGTATTGATTTTTTCTTAATCAGTATTAACTCCCTGCCTGGAGTTATTGATAGTGGGATCTCGGCCCGGGTTATATCAGATTACTCTCCTGAATGGCTTGAGTTTACCTCTACTCCTAATATTGACAGACACCATATCTGGAAATTAAATACACAACTCTTGAAGGACCCCCAAATATTATCCAGTATTAAAGATTTCATTAACCAATATATGGAGCAGAATGACGGTTCTATTCCTGATTTTGACAAGATCTGGGGCTTCCTCAAATGCTCCCTAAGAGGAGAATTTATCTGCATTGCTGCTACCCATAAAAGGAAACAAGAGGCCAAACTTCAAGAATTGCTGACGCAAATAACTGCCCTGGAGCGTGATCTACTTTTGGACTCCTCTGAGTCTAAGTGAACTGATCTCTTAAAGTTCAGACATCAGTATGCTGAAGCCTTGAGAGAAAAAGCCGAATACGCTATCCTCAAAACCCATTCTACATATGTTTATTAAGGAGGCAAGGTGGGTCATTTACTGACCCTCCATCTTAAACAACAAGAGGCCTCTAGGTTAATTCCAGTTTTGCTTTCCCAGGTAGACGGAACCCTTAAGACATCTCCAGTGGAAATAGTACAGGAATTTAACCAATTTTACGCCGAGTTATACTCCCCTCAACCCAACCCCCCTGCCCAGGACTTGGCCCAAGAGTATTTGAATTTGGCCCAGCTGCCTGCCTTGACCCACGACCAGCGGGTACTTCTGGAATGCCCCATTTCCTGTCAGGAAGTCTTAGGAGCCATTAGGTCTCTTCCCTCTGACAAGGCCCCTGGTCCAGATGGCTTCTCCCAGAACTTTTATAAGTCTTTCGTGGGGGATCTTGCCCCCATTCTTCAGCGGGTATTTACTTTTCTTTGTCAGGAAGATATCACAGATGGTTCCCTATTGGAAGCCCTAATAATAGTTTTACTCAAACCAGATAAACCTACAGATAGAGTCTCCAATTACCATCCCATATCCCTCATGAATTACATGAAAACTTTTGCAAAGATTCTTTCCTCCAGGATTATGGGGGTGTGGGATGGTCTGATCAGACCAGAGCAAGTCGGATTCATGAGGGGTAGGACCTCCTCAGATCACCTTAGGAAGTTGTCGCATGTCTTCTCGGCGGCTGGGAATGCCGGCACCCCTATGGCATTGGTGTCCCTGGACGCGGAGAAGGCATTTGACCGTGTCCGATGGAATTTCTGGTTTCTGGTCCTTGAGAAATTTGGTTTTCAAGAACAATTTATTAAGTGGATTAAGGTACTGTACTCTAACCTCAAAGCAAATGTATATTGCAATGGTTTGTTATCTGTAGGTTTTTCTCTATTCTCAGGTACCCGACAGGGATGCCCCTTATCACCCTTGTTGTTCAACCTCTACATGGAACCTCTGGTTTATTTTTTGAAAACATCCCCATAGGTATTGGGCATCCAAGAGGGAACCTTTGATCTTAGACTCTCGGTGTATGCAGATGATATTCTGCTCCATTTGTCGAACCTACATCTGTCTCTGCAAGAGGTACTCTGCATTATTTTAGAATTCAGAAGGCTTTCAGGCTATGAGCTTAATGTAGGAAAAAACACTGTTATGCCCCTGAACACCTTAACTGTTCCCACCGAATATGCCCACCTGGGGTTAACCTGGGTGAAAAGTATGAAGTACCTTGGCATTCACCTGTCTCAGAGTTTAGCACTAATGAAGAAATTTAACCTTAATAAAATTGCTGAGTCTATCAAACGTGACCTTGAAAGATGGAACCACCTCTTTCCCTATAAGCACGCATTAGTATAATTAAAATGAATGTGCTCCCCCGAGTATTCTATCCTTCGAATATGTTAAATGTTTTTTTCCCCATAGCTGGTTTCAACATCTGCACTCTGCTGTAACCAACTTTATCTGGAAGGGTAAAAAACCCAGGAAAGCTTACATCAAGTTAGGAGCCCTGAAGCACCTAGGAGGACTCAAACTACCCAACTTTTTTCACTATTGCTTAGCTAGTCACCTTTCCAAATATGCAAAATGGGCTGTGGAATCACCCAAATCCTCTTATACTCCAATATGACTACGAGTTGAATTACAGCAGATCCGCTCTTTAAATCTCTACCCTTCAAGCCTTTTTTTTGTATTTCCTAGCAAACTCCCAGTGGCCCTCAAAGGGTCTGTAATACACACTTCTCTACAAGTACATGTTCAGTTGTGCAGAGTTATGAAGTATAACAATGCAAAAGACATTTCCCAGCCGCTTTGTGGGAATTTAAATTTCAAAATTGGGGGCGTGTTGCTATCCCACTTGAGCCACTTGGAGTTAACTGGTAAAAGGTCTCTGACCTTTTGAGGGGGATAGATTCTTAATAGCAGAGATATTGGATCTCTTCCATATTCCCATAAATTGTATTTTCAGGTATTCCAACTGCGGCGCTTGTTGGTCGCTTGGTTTGGGCAGAGTAGCTAGACCATTGTCGAAGGAGACTTCATTTCCCAAACTGTATCACTAGCCTCACAGTCGCATGCTGTTTCCCACCTAGTTCCCCTTTTGTTTGATTGTATTTGCCCAGGGGTCACAGGTGAATCCCAATACTGGGTAGCCAACTTCCCCAATTCCCCTATTAAGTGGGACGTCCTCTGGCTAAATATGTATCATTTTGTCTGTAACAATAAACTATGTCTCATGCAGTTTTACATTTTACACAACATATACCTTACTCCTTGTCACCTGAACAGGATGCACAGGCTCCCCAGTAGCCAATGCACGAGGTGCGGTCTGGCGGAAGGGAACCTTCTTCACATTCTCTGGGAATGTCCCAAGGTTATACCCTTTTGGGAGAGAATTAAGCTAGACCTAGATCCCTTCTTAGGTTTACATGATTATTTCAAGCCTGAAATCTGTATTATGGGAGATATTGCCAATATTCCGATTAAAGAGAGAAGATTCCAGATTTTACTTGTATTGCTATCTGTTAAAAAGTTATTATTACGCCATTGGCTTGACCAACAGGTTGTAACCTTTCCAGAGTGGCTGAATGAAATCTTGTTTAACCTTAGAGTGGAAAAAATGATTGCCAGCATTAGGAATCGGCCTTAGTCTTACACCAAAAAATGGGGCAGGTTGGAAGCTCTTCTTACTGTCCTGCATGCATCACCTAGTGGAGTAAGGAACAGAAACCAAGCCTGAACCTTTCCAAGTCAAATGGCTACATAGGGCTGGGTATCAATTTCAATACCGTACAAATTGATGCATATAATTCTCTCAGCTGGAGTAAGCAGGGATGTAGCACTGCTTTTGCCTATCACAATATCGCCCCTTGTCTCTGGGGGAAGGGAGGGAGGAGTAGGTAGAGGGAGGGGAGGGAGGGATGGTAGGTATGGGGTGTGTGTGGGGAAGGGGGGAAGGTTTTATATTATTTATTAAAATGTGTTATAATTGTATTTACCCATATAGTACAGGAAGTACATGTTGCCTTGTATAATCCTATGTTTACTTAGTTCTGGTCTGGTGTGAAGCTTTATGACTTAATGTTTTCTCTATGTACTCAATTTTTTCCTGCACAATAATGTACATTAAATTAAAAAAAATGGTTGAATGCCTCAAAGATTGCCTAGCTGGTGGTGGTGGTGGGGGGTGACCAAGTGAGGTGGAAAACAATGAGCTATTTTAAGGGAAAGCATAACAAAGGCAACACACCTTTACACAAAGGAAGAAATCAAAATCTGGAGAAAAAAGAGACCGCTATGGTTCTCAAAGGATGTGGCTGAAAAGGAAAACGCTAAAAGGGGAGCATTCAGGGGATAAAAAGAGATGCAGAGGGAAGAGGATAGAGAGGTGTATCTGGAGAAGAAATGGGAAGCAGGGAAAGCAGAGAGGAGTGCAAATGTGCAAACTGAGGAGAGAATAGTCAAAAGGGTAATTAAAGGGGACAAGACCTTTTTAGGTACATAAGTAAAAAGAGGAAGATGAGGGAGGGAGGATTGTGAGGTTAAGAAGGACAGGAGGGACTGCGCGGTGCGGAATTAGGAAAAAGCAGATATCCTGAACAATTACTTTTGTTCAGTCTTCACAGAGGAAGAAGGGGGGGCACATAAAAGCAGCAGGAACACTGGAGAAAGGGAGGTAGACAGAAGTCCATTTAAGGAGGAGAGAGTCCTGAAGGGACTCACAAATCTGAAAGTGAACAAAGCTATGGGGCCAGATCATGTATACTTAAGGGTGTTGAGGGATTTCAAGGAGGTACGGGTGTACCTCTGACAGCCCTGTTTAACAAGTCACTGGAAACAGGAGTGGTTTCGGAGGACTGGAGGAAGTCAGATGTAGTCCCACTTCATGAAAGTGGTAGAATGGAGGAGGGCTGGCAGCTATAGGCCAGTCAGTCTGTCGGTGGTGGGGAAGTTAATGGAGTCGCTGCTAAAGGAAAATATTGTTGAGTATCTTGAATCCTGTGGGTTACAGGACCTGAAGCAACATGGATTCACAGGGGGAGGTCATATCAGAAAAACCTGACAGATTCTTTTGTCTGGGTGACCAGGGAAGTAGATCAGGGTGGGCCAATGGATGTGGCCTACTTAGAATTTAGTGTAGTAAGGCATTCAACACCATACCACATAGGAGACTCAGAAGGAAATTGAGCAACTTAGGGTGGATACTGAGGTAGTAAACAGGGTATGAAACTGTTTAACGGGTAGGCGATAGAGGGTGGTGGTAAACAGTGTTTACTCTGGGAAAGGGAGGGTGACCAACAATGTGCCTCAGAGTCCAGTACTGGGACCAGTCCTCCTTAATGTCCTTATAATTGATACTGCAGATGAACTGGAAGCGAAGGTATGGCTGTTTGCTAACAACACTAACATCTGCATAAAGGTAGACACTCCAGAGGGGGTGAAAAGAATGTGCAGAGACCTGAGAAAACTTGAGGAGTGGTCAAGGGCATGACTGCTGGTTTTCAGTGCGAAAAAGGACAAAATCATGAACCAAGGGCACAGAAACCCAGAGGCGGAATGCAAAATGGGAGAAGAGATATTGACAGTTACCAAACAGGAAAGGGACCTGGGGGTAATCATATCTGATTACCTTAAGGTGGCGAGAGCGTGTGACAAGGCAGTGGATAGGGCCAGTGGGATACTGGGATGCACAGTGAGGGGTATCACCAGCAGAAAGAGAGAGGTGGTGTTGCTGCTGTATAGATCGCTGGTGACACCCCACCTGGAGTATTGTGTCCAGTTCTGAAGACCACATCTCAGGAATGATATAGACAGGGTGAAGGCTGTCCAGAGGAGGGCAAATAAAATTGTGCAGGGACTGCATCAGAAGCCCTATGAGGAGAGACTAAAAGACCTGAATATGTACGCCCTGGAAGACAGAAGGGAGGGAGGACATCATACAGACCTATAAATACCTCACAGGGTTAAATAAGGTACAGGAGGGGAATATTTTTGAGAGGAAAAGAGGCATAAAATCAAGAAGGTACGCAATGAAGCTGGAAGTGGGAAAATTTAGATGAGATGTAAGGAAGCACTTCTTCACTGAAAGAGTGGTGGACAGCTGGAACAGTCTTCCAGTGGAGGTGGTCGGGGTGAAAGCAATGGTGGGCTTCATGTATGCATGGGATAGGCACAAGGGAATGTAAGTTGTGAAGCAAGGGAGGAAGGAGCTGGGGATCAAGTAAAATCTGTGGTGACAGGATAGGATAGGTAGGGAAAAATGGGCAGACTGAGTGGACCAAGTGGTCCTTATCTGCAGTCAAATTCTATTTCTATGATTATTGGGGCTTATCTTTCTCACCCTCCCAGTAAAGAGTCTAAGCACCATGACCTATTTATGTGGTGGGTGCTCTTACTATGTGGTAAGCCATCTACTCAGGGTAACTTGATCATTATTCACATGCCATCTGGAAAGCAGCTATGGAATTAAGGATGTTCTACCTGAGAAGAATTGTTCCACGTTATCATTTGTGGCATGGCCTCAGATAAACACTACCTTCAGTCAGCAATGGGCCAGGTGGATGTTGGCTCTCAGTGTGTAGCAATAAGGTTTCTTTTTAGGAAGTCACGTTGGGTGTGCAACTCCCTCTTTGCCCTGGAGATTTTGCATTATGTGCGTGACCACCAGTTTCAAAAGGTCAACATTGTTCGACTACTACATGGAGAAAATCATGAAGGATATTGAATAGTCTGACAAAACAATGTCCATTCTGTCTGTAAGGTTAGGATGCATAGTGAGGGGTATCAACAGCAGAAGGAGAGAGGTGGTGGTACCAGTGTACAGATCATTGGTGAAACTCCAGTTGGAGTACCATGTCCATTTCTGGAGACCATATCTCAGGATGGATGTAGACAGGGTAGAGGCTGTCCAGAGGAGGGCAACTAAAATGGTGCAAGGGCTGCATTAAAAGCCCTGTGAGGAGAGACTGAGAGATCTCAATATCTACAGCCTGGAAGAGAGGAGGCTGAAAGGAGACATGATAGAGACCTATAAATATTTCACAGGTGTGAATAAAGTACAGGAGGAGAGTATTTTTCAGAGAAGAAGGTGCATGAGATCAAGGAATGCAATGAAGCTGGAAGGGGGGAACATAGGAGGGATGTGAGAAAGTAGATCTTCATTGAAAGTGTGGTGGATGCCCAGAACAGTTTTCCAGCAGAGGTGGTGGAGGTGAAAACAGTGGGCTTCAAGCATGAATGGGATAGGCACAAATGAATCTTGGTAGGAAAGCTGGGGGGGGGGGTAGGTAGCCGGAGATCTGGTAGTGTCTGCAGTGACAGTATAAGCAGGGAAAAATGGGTAGACTGGGGGGGTGCCAAGCGGTCCTTATATGCTGATGATTTCTATGTTTCTATGTAACTGCCTCTATTACCACCACCAGGCCCCCCCATGCAACAGGGGAAGCATTCTTCCTTGCTTTCCTTTCATAATAGAAGTTGTGGAAGACGCCTGAGGAACAAGCTATATGACAGCTGCTTTGACCATTGCAAGGGCAGTTACTTGGGGGGGCTCTAGCGTCAATATAGATGCTGACAAGCCCTTCCCTGCCTCAAAGTGATGCAAAGCAGGGTGCCACCAGCCACTCATTTATGTCCTTCCTTTATCTCCCAGTTGGGGTAGCCTGACTCATTTTCTTTGTCAGTGATTGGAGATCACCATTGGCCATCGGATTCTCAAGATCATAAGTCATGGTCTCTCCATAGACTTTATGTCTCAGCCACCCTGACTGGTTCCACTTTTGACCTAAGTGAATTCATCTGATCACATGCAAGTGCTTCAGGGGAGATTTTCTTGGTCCTTCGACTAAACACTATCAAACATGTTCTAATGGCTGATTGGGGGTCGTGTCCCAGTATTTTCTTGTCAGAGAGAGGACAGGTGACTTTCACTCTATCCTCAACCTGTGCAGTCTGAATTACTTTGTCAGTTGGCAGAAGATTATGATGCTAACTTTGAGTCAGGTCATTCCCTCACTAGAACAAAGGGACTGGTTTTGCACCCAAGACCAAAGGTATGTGTATTTTCACATCCCGATCCGGTGTTCTCCAAGGCAGTTCCTCCATTTTTGGATGGGCAGTGACCTTTATCAGATCAGGGAGAAGCTATTCCTTCTTTTAAAAGTGCCCTATGTTTTCACAAAATACCTGGTGGATTTCGCCATCTTATCTTCGTGGATAAGGGATCAGTGTACTCCCCTTTCTGCCCAAATGTTTGATTAGAGACTGATCCAATGCCGAGACACATTCTACTCTCCAGCTGGACATGAAGACCTCCAGTTAGGTTTTCATTTTGAAATTGGAGTAGATAAAGCTCTCCCCAGCACAGTCTGGAGTTTATCAGGATGGAGAACCTGGCTTCCGCTATAGCAGGCTCTTGATCTGTTTGAGAGTACCCGTTTAATTTTTCTTCAAGACCGATGTCTAGCACAGGACATTAACCATCTTCTTGTCCTGATGGTGTTGATGACATTTGTCATCTCCTAGGCCAACTTAATCTTTAATAGGAACTGAAGATGCAGTGATCTCAGGGGTTGGTGGCCCTGACCCATCTGGTGATGGTCCGCAAGCCATAATTAAGGGAATCTCCTCATGGCTGGTTATGGAGCATCTTGCACAGGGGGTACCCATTGTCCAACCAAAAACAATGCTGGTCCTCAGCACCAGTGCCTGCCTCCTATACTGCCAAGCTTACATGGTGAACCTGCAGACACAAGGGCTGTGGTCATCACAGGAACAAGAGATGCTCAACCCTATGTTCAAAGTGGTGTGTTTTCCTAAATGTTGGCTTGTTACTCAGTCTGTATTAACTCAGACAACACAATCGCCATGTTCTACATGAACAAATGGTGGAGCGCATTCCTCCAGGTAGTGCAAGGAAACTCTGGCGACACGGTCACTAGCAATGAGACTCGATAGTCAACTGTAATAGCACATCTTGCCGGTGCAAAGTAAGAATTGACATATAGCCTCTGCTACTTTGTGAAATGTCCCACTAGTCCCACCAGTGCTACTTGGGGAAATGGCCCCACTAGTGGTCACTTCATCACAATATTGTGTGTGATACTGTTAAATGCTGGAGAAATCCACACACAGACTTAATTGCATCATGGGAGAACTGCAGATTGCCAGCATAAAAAAATGGAGTGCTGTGTCAGCTTCTGTGCTGCAGAGACAACAAAAAGGTAATATTAACACTGAAAATAGTTATATTCACTGTTTCGAGCCAGTTTGGTAGCTTAGTGTTAATGTTACTGCTCGCTATGCCGATGGCCCAGTTTTGCAGTTGAACTCAAGTTATCAGGAGCCATCCAGGGGAGGAAGGATTGGGCATCCTGTGGACTGCCCTTCTCCCTCTGGGTGGGGAGGAATTTATCTCCTGCAGCATGCTTGCCACCTAGCGGAGGCTAATTTTTATGACAGCCTGGAGGCCAAAGCTGAGGTGGGATGCCATTGGACACTGTATATGTCATTGCAGATCAGGGATCCAGGGGAGTAAATGGGGGAAAAATCCTTGACCAATGCCTGATGATGGATATTCTCACACAGGCTTGGTACCCCTGCACTGGGTCCTGCTCCAAGACAGGCCAGGCCAGGCCAGCTGCTCCATCCCCACCATGAGGGATAAATTATGGAAGTATGTCAGGTGGTAAACCTTAGGGATGGATGGTGACTTAGTTGGTGGAGGATTGTCCAGAAGGGGCCATTTGAGAAGTAGAAGCATAAATAGAGGATTGAAAAAAATAGTGTTTTAACCCAGGTTGTTTTCTGGAATTATCTGCAATGAAAAAATGAGCAATATTAGTTGGAAATTGGCACTCTTCTACGTATGATTTAGTGTGAAGCCTTTGCCATGAAATGGATTAGTAAGTTCCCCTTTTTTAAACTTTTATCAGTTTCTATAATAGTAGGTTCAAATTAAAGATCCAATCCGTGTTGTAAAGTCCAAGTAAAGTACAAATATCATATAAGTGTAATATGATGCATGAATTGATCAACACTAAATCCAGATCAATTTCAAAGTCATGTTAGAAGCTAAATCTCAAATTTATTTAATATAATGTTTGTATTATAGCTTAAATAAATCCACTTATAATTTAAGTAGTTTTTTAAAACCTTCAAGCTGTGGCATGTAGTCATCAAAAGTTGATTCTGCCAGAGATGTTTGATTTTCTTTTAAGGATGATTCTGTTTTTTTGTGCTCTTTGTTGCAACAAGAAATCTCTTAATATGATCTGGACCTTACAATATATAGCATTCAGAGTCCATAGTCAGCAAATATTTTGAGAGGAATGCTAAGAAAAAAGAACTACTACAGTCCAGAATCTCTTCTTTAAAGGACAACCATATCTTTCTTCATTCCTGGGTTAGTGTAGCCATGTCTGGACATTTGTGATCATGGAAGAATAAAGCTCCCTTTCTTTTTGTAGTATTGACTAGTATCTCATAGTCTGTTTCAAAGACCACCTGGATGATGTACTGTAGTAGTTTTTAATAAGGTGGTAGGTTTTTTACCTTCTGATTGTAAGTTATTACAGTACTTACAGCTGTCTCAGGGGGCAGAAGAGCAACTTTTATCTCTGTTGATGGAACATTACTTGCAGTTGCAAATTGAAAATAGTTCTTTGGAAGCTTATTTTTGTATACTTATACTTTATTGTTTTCAATAAAAAAACAGCAGTGCAGCACTTACTCCTGCCAGACACTTAGAAACACTGGGTAAGGAGCCATCCAATGGAACAGTTACATAATACAGTCTGAACAGGTATACTTAAAGAGCCCCTGACACCGTTAGAAAAACTTGGAAAAATTTTGAGACTTAGACAGTTCCATTTATATTTCATGTACTTTCTACAATTATTTACCTTTTTTCTTTATTACTGAGGACAGCTTTATGAAAGAGGCCTATTGTCCCTTAGACTTTATCTGCTCTTTCTGTTATCATACATATGACATCACTTTCTGGGTTGCACTTGGAAAACGAGCTTCTGTTCATGGTGCTTTTCCTGGTTACCAACTTTTAAATAAATAAAATAAATAATCCCCCATTTATGGCATTGTAATTACCCCCACAGCAACAGATTGTGATGTCATACACAGAACTATGACATCAGATGTAGGCAAGCAGCCAGAAAAGACAGGGCAATGATCCTGGTTACATGCAAATGTATTTAGTAACAAAGAATGACAAATACAGACACCGTCTTCAAATATAAGCTGACTAGTGCTAAACATTACATTTTCTCAAAGTTGTCATAACTATTGTCAGGGGCTCTTTAAAGGCATGGAGGTATACATCCATATAGTAAATAAAGACATGGGGGAATGGTACAAAGTACAAACAACATATTTTGCAGCTTGCAAGATTATGGGAATCATACCTATTGACATTCTTGTTTCCCAAACATTTTCTAATTGAACCAAACACAGTTGATGTGATCCTATACCCAACATGTTTAACTCTCCCAAACATGGAAAGTACTGCTCCCCCCCCCCACAACAGACTCTTTAGTAAAACCTGCTGATTAAACATTTTATACATAATGCAGGAAGTTATCATGTAGAACCTAGCTTTTATATTCTTCCGTCAAAACAAATGGTTACGCATTTCCAACTCTTAAACTGCTTCAGAGTCTTAAAGGAAAAGTGCATGTTAAAAACAGGAAATATATATATTACTATCAGTTTTGAGTTCTTACTTCATCCCAGTGTTTTGTTTCTGCCTAAGCTGTGAGAGGAGTTTTTTCCAACTTTCCCTGCTTTCCCTGGGTTTTTTATGACCTCTGGGGGCTGCCATTCAGGTTTGTTTTATTGCATCTTGTCCAGGAAAGTCTTCCCAGAGTGCCCTTTGGTTTGATGTCCAATAGCCCCCTACAGCAGGCCAGTGTCTTGTTACAGTGTCTTATAGCCACAGCAGAGAAAGAACACTGCAGCCAGGATTCACATAGCTAGACTCTGGGTAAGTATGATAAGTTTCTTAAATATTGGTACTTTATCCAGCTGTGTTCTGCTTAGGGGTGGGTGTGTGTGTGTGTGTGTGTGTGTGTTTAAACATGTAACTTTCTGTAGTATATTGTGCAGTGGCATTTTACATTGTACAGGATCCAGATGTTATTAGTGGGGACTGGAATGTAATGAGACAGGCTGAGATGTCAGTTTGAGATACCAACCCCCAAAAAACTACAAATTCTACACACACTACCGATGAAACCCCTATGTTCCACCCAGCTAAATAAACTTTACAGCAAAACCATTTTGTTGCATTTGTGTGTCTGAACTACAATGCTTGCATGCACACCACTCAATTTATTATACTGCATACATTTAGATCTGTCAGAAGCTGGGCTAATAGTACTTCGAGATCTTCTGTGACACATACACTCTCTCTCTTCCCTAAGCAGAACACAGCTGGATAAGGTACCAATATTTAGGAAATGTATCATACTTATACAGAGACTAGCAGTGTGAATCCTGGCAGCAGTGTTCTTTCTCTGCTGTAGCTAAGCAAGACATGGCTCCTGTCTTGCAGCCAGTCATCTCACCCTCCTGTCCAGGTCCCTCTGCTAACCCCCACCCTCCTAAGCCTCCTCTGGCCTGGCTATCTAAAAAAGGCCTAAAAATAGCCCACCTAAACATCCACAGTATCCTACATAACCAAGCGGAACTGACTGCCTGGGCAGCCCTGTATGAGCCAGATATCATGGGTATCACGGAAACCTGGCTGAAGCCGTGTATTCCTGACTCCGCATTTGCCATTCTGGGTTACAGCCTCATTAGGCGAGATAGGGGTGGTAGAAAACATGGGGGGGGTGTCCTCCTTTACTTAAGGGGGCACCTAAATGTATCTGCAGTGTCTCTGTCTCCTCCCGACCCCACCAGTTGTGAATTCATTCAATCCCTCCTACTGCTCGGAAACACTAAAAAAGGTGCACCTGGTCTGCGTCTACAGTCCCCCTAATGGAGGATTGCCAGGACTCTCCTTTCTACTTGACCACCTTAAAGGCAAGGTAGGTTCAAATGAGGTGCTTATCCTGGGGGACTTCAACCTCAACTGGCTGGGGCCTAATACCAAACTATATGAACCGCTTCTCTCAGGCCTCGCCCTCTATCAGACCATCACTGAAAAAACTAGGACCTCCTCCCGGGGAGACAAGGGCTCCCTTATTGACTGGTTACTGAGCAACAGATTGCATAAAATCATCCAATCTGGTACACTCCTGGATGCGATCTCTGATCACTCTCCCATATACTGCATCTGGGGATCCACCGCCCCCAAAATTCCTAGTAGAGTGATTCAGATGAGGGACTACTCCAAGTTTATCCTCAATGACTTCTTGGACGACCTCCGCTGTGCCGACTGGTCTAGGGTACTTAGCACTAATGCCCCTGCCAAAGCTCTGGACCACTTCCTGGTGATTCTCATCCCTCTGCAAAACAGACACGCTCCCCTCACGAAAAGGAGGGTGAGGGGCACAGTCACTAAGTGGCTCCATGGAGGTCTGCTAGCTCTCATGAAGCAGAGAGACAAGAGCTGGTTCAATCACAAAATTTCCAGTGACACCCACGACCTCCTTGAATATCGTCTGCTCAGAAACTCCTGCAAGGCCGCCATCCGGGCCACCAAGAGTGAGTTCTGTAAATCTGCCATGCTCAACTCAGCCTACAACCCCAGGCGCTTCTGGCAAACATTAAAATATGGTCAGAGGGTCCGCCTTTAATCCGGTCATCGACTACAGATTGAGGGCCATGCACAACCCCAGACCATAGCCTCAGCATTCAACGGCCTGTTCTCCAATCTGCCTGCCACCCCACCTCCTCCCACTCTCAACTCTCAAACCTCCAGGCAACCCCCCCCCCGGCCTCCATTTTACCTGAAGCAGATCTCTGTTAGAGAGACTCAAGCCCCCTGCTGGTCTCTCACACCACACCGGAGCGGGACACAATAATCTTGAGCCTAAGCTCCTCAGTCTGGGGGCGCCCCTCCTTGCCCTGCTGATTACCCACATTTTCAACTCTTCCCTCACCTCGGGGATCTTACCTGACATGTGGAAGGTGGCCAAGGTTGTCCCGATGCTTAAGCATGGCGACCCTAAGGAGATGAACAACTACCGCCCCATTGCCATACTCTCTGCCACCAGCAAGCTACTTGAAAAGGCCATAGCCACACAAATCTCCTATTACCTTCAGAAGTATGCGGTTCTCTCCCTTGCGCAGCATGGGTTCAGGAAGGGGCACAGTTCGGCCACTGCTGTCGCTGTAGTCACCTCAGAGATCAGATCTGCTACGGACCTTGGAAAACTGACTGGAGCCATCTTTGTCGACCTCTCTAAGGTCTTCGATCGGGTCGACCACAGCCTCCTTCAATCCACTCTGCTGTCGCATGGCTTCTCCCCTGAGCCCTTGCTTGGTCCACCAACTACCTTGGGGGTAGACTACAATACACCTGCTTTAACTGTGCCCTATCGGACCTATCCCCAGTCAGATGCGGCGTTCCCCAAGGGTCCATCCTTGGTCCTATACTGTTCTCCCTTTACATCAACGAACTCCCCTTCGTTGCAACCTTCAGGTCCACCACACTCTATGCGGATGACCTGGTACTACTGTCTAGCTCCCAGGACATCTCAACCATTAACACTCAACTCAACTCAGACTTTGGGCGTGTCCAAAACTGGCTCATGGGACATAAGCTCACCGTTAACCTAAACAAGACCCATGCCATGTTATTCTGGTCGGTGGCCAAAACTGCATCTTGCCCTTCCCCCCTTGCCATCCATGGGGGGAATGGCTCCCTCCTGCCCGTCCTGAAATCCGCTAGGTACCTAGGGGTGACCCTAGATCCTCAGCTTGATCTTGCTGAGCATCTCCGGAACATCTGCAAAGTGTCTAACAGCAAGCTCGGCTTAGCATACAGGGCTAAGGACTGCCTCACTCCGGCTGCCTGGCTCGCCATAGCAAGGGGGATCTTTCTACCCATGCTCTGCTATGGGCTTGTAGCCTTCGCACTGGTCCCAAGCGCCTATCTTGCGAAATGGGATACAGCCTATAACAACATATGTCGCCTCGCCCTCTCTGCGCCTCGCCTTATGCATCGGTGTGACCTTTATGCCCAACTGGGGTGGCTTCCCCCTGAAAAACACCGTGCCTTTGTCCTCGGTAACATGGTTGATAATATTGTCCGAACTGCCTGCCCCACCGCTCTTGCCCTTCCCTTCAAACACTGCTCCCCGGCCTATCAACTTAGGTCCAGCTTGACTCAGGTTTGTTTGGTTCCGAGGACCCACTCCCTTACTGGTGATTGGGCCTTCTCCACCTACGCTCTGAGACTTTGGAACTCCCTTCCCGTCCTAGTCCGGGCCACCCCTCCACTCCAGCTTCAAAACGTCCCTTTGGAAGTTCCTCAAAGCTGCCTCCACCTGTCTTTGTGCCAACTAGTTGCTAGAGTCTCCCTCGCCACCTCTCCCACAAACTGAATTCGACTTGCCTCTCACCTCCTTAGCACTTCCCACCCTCCTCTGAGCGCCCCTTACCCTATTTACCCGTTAGCTCCCTCCTCTGCGTGGCACCCCCCTTACCCAATTACCCATTAGCTCTCTCCCTTGTAGCACTTAGGCAAACCCTCACTTCCCACCCTCCTCTGCAGGCACCCCCTCACCCAATTACCCATTAGTTCCCTCCCTTGTAGCACTTAGATGAACCCTCATCTTTCTTGCCCCGCCTTCTGGGGTCACAACCGTAGGGCTGCCCTCTCCCTGCAGTCCGAACCAGTCTTCGTTGTGGTGGTCCTCTGGCCGTTTCCTCCCCCTCTCTGTATCCACTAGTTCGCTGCTGGCCTACTTCTCTGCCTACTGTCCCCCTTGCCTATTTACCTGACTATCACCCGGACTGTGCTCTGCCTACCCCCCTCCCCTGGTTAC
This sequence comes from Neoceratodus forsteri, assembly GCA_016271365.2. Lineage (NCBI taxonomy): Eukaryota > Metazoa > Chordata > Ceratodontiformes > Ceratodontidae > Neoceratodus > Neoceratodus forsteri. Next base: position 108,096,382 of record CM028132.1, read on the forward strand.
CTGTTAATCTCCTGCCTTCCCTTGCTCCCATGTTACCCTGTGGATTACCGCCTTCCTTTCGTTTAGACTAGATGCAATGTCCTCTCTATTTTTTTTTCAATTCTAGTTGTAGTTGTATACATGTCTCTACCTTGTCTATATTGTCTTTATTTTTGTACTCCATTCCACCTGCATGTGGACTGCATGCTACCTTGACAATGTACCATGTTCTCTGTATTGTAATCTCTCCGGCCCACCTGTATTGTGGGCTTGTATGCTACCATGACTATGTACCATGTTTTCTGTATTGTGCTTGTATATTACCATGACTTTGTACCATGTTTTCTGCATTGTAACCTCCCGGGTCGCACCTGAAAATAGGCATTTGTTGTCTAGTGTACTTACCTGGTTAACAAAAACAAATAAATAAATAAAATAAGACACTGTAACAAGACACTGGCCTGCTAGACATCAAACCAAAGGGCACACTGGGAAGACTAACTTTGAGAAGATGCAATAAAAAAACCTGAATGGCAGCCCCCAGAGATCATAAAACACCCAGGGAAAATTGGAAAAAAACTCTTCTCACAGCCTAGGCAGTAGCAAAACACTGGGATGAAGTGAGAACTCAAAGCTGGTAGTAATACATATACTTTCATGATTTTAACATACAGTTTTCCTTTAAGACAGATTCGAGCCGGGTGGCTCACCCATCAGGGAAGGTATGAGTCCAGAGCAAATGTTCCCAGTACTTAGACTGTGTAACAAAGTCTAGATACCACCATGTGTAGTCTGCCATTTTGAGAAGATGGTTAGGATAATAAGAAAAGTACACATAGTTATAATAATTCGGATGGATCATTTTCCACCTTTGAGTCACGATCTAATGATCTTGTAAAATAAAGTTAGGGATATTCCCCTCTGTAACCAGATATATTATTTATCAGTAACGATCAGGAGAAAACAAACAACAAACTCTCTATCTGTAATGTGGCCCTCCTGCCTGAAGTCATGATCTCTGCTCTCAGATAAAATCAAACCTCTCTCCAAAATTTGTAGTGGCAGTTCCTTCTGCAACCTTGAATTCTCTCTGAATCTGTTCAGTCCATTTTCCCGCTTCCATGGGGTCAGTAAATTGAAACGTATGACCTCCCCCCCCACTGTATTCTGAGCCAGGCTGGCATCAACAGTGAGTGAGCCACTCCTAGGCTTCTCAGACATGCCCTAGCTGTATCAAACTCTTTCTGTCTTGACCGGGTGGCAAAAGAGAGGTCAGGAAAGAGATGCAGGGTGTGAATGCTAACAGTGTTTTTACACAGGGACTGCTGGTGCAGCTTACAACTCCATCAGCTACCACCAGACATTGGAGGCACCCTGGCTCATTCCCATCTCCATTTGGGCAGTGAGATGCATGGCAGGACAAGATGAAGGAGGGGTTGCTTACTTATTTTTCTATGAGGTGTGCTTCTGGGAATAGTCCCATCCCAAATTCATGAAATACCGTACCAAGTAATGTTATTTTTCATGAGAAACTAATTTACCTTGAGTTTAAAAGATTCAACACTCGTCACTTGCACCACTTCCTTTGGGCAATTTTTCCTTAAGTGTGTAACTCTAATGAAAAAACTCTTTCTCCTATTATCCATAACTCCATCCAAATGCCTAATGTATGCCTTCTAGTTTTACTACTCTGAACAAGCTGAAAACGTTTCCATTGACCCACATTATCCAATACTGTACCTTTAAAATTTTAACCATGGAATTCTATCTTCTTTTAGTCATGTTTTTTTCCCCAGAGAAAACATACTCAACCTGCCTTAACAGTCTCCGTAGCTTAACATTGCCATCCTCTTAATCATGTCAGTTGCTGCCATATTCTTTTCGTACTATGCCAACCAGGATTGCTGACTACTCAGACTTCATCCTTACCAGGTACCCCATAAAGGGATAGAATAACATCTTTTTCATGGAATGGTATATCCCCACATTCAATTTGCATTAACTACTGCCACTGCACATTGCTATGACAGCTTTCAGTCAAGTATTCCTGGGCTCCCCCTTGAAATTAGGCACTGTATGTCTAGTATACTAACCTGGTTAACAAACAGTGAATAAATAAACAAGTATGACACCCCCCCCCCAAGTCTTTTATGGTCCTTTACAGCTAGTTGTTTTCTGTTTGAATATTAGAAAATGAGCTTTGAAATCCTGGGCTCTGATTGGCTGATACCCATGGCAAGGTGGGCACGTACCAGACAACAGAGCCCAGGTTAGAAGACGTGCCCATCCCAACTGACCTGATGAGTAAAATCAAGGGGCCAGATTGAATTTTCAGAATTGATCTGTAGTCATTTTTTCCGTTTGCTTAGGGAGCGAGTTGGTGGCCGCACCCCCCCCCCATGCCTCCTATTTCAGTTTAAAAAAGAAGAGCAATTAAATTAAATAAAAGCAGTGAGTCTGATCGAGTGCAGAAACTGCAAAGCTACAGCTACTTCAGCGAGAAAGCAGTGCTGTCACCAATAATGCTGCTGTGTATGAGAGCAGCAGTACTTTCTTTGTTTTCTGTACTGCAGATGGATGTCCATCTGTGGTATGGAAAAGAAATAAAGTACCGCTCCTTTCACACACAGTACCACTACTGAATATAGTGCTCTCTCTGTCTTGCGCCCAAGTCAGTTACTGTTAGCAAGTGAGCTGCAGTTAATGTGATGCCCAAATAAAGATTTAAACTTCACAGTACCTCATGCCAGATGCTCAGAAATGCCCTTAACAGTATGCATCGGGCCTCATTATGCCCTTGGGTGGTCTGGTATAGCACAATACCGCCCACCCTGTCGGGTATTATTGCTTACATATCTCCATCCTAGATTTTGTGGAGCTGTGTGAAGGGCCATACATATATCTTCATTTTTTTTTTTTCGCTTAGGGTTTTGCACTTTCTCTTCTGGTCTCAGCTGCTCTCCCACCCTGTCACCTAACCATCTTGTAGACTTACAGGTTAACCACCACTTACATTGAGCTATATTGGTGGGTGGCATTCCAGATAGGGTCATGCAGTGCCTACTGTGGATGCCAAGTGAGCTGGAGCTTCTTCCTGCCTGTTCTCCCTGGGGCATCTGCATGTAATGCACTCATACGTGTGTGTTTACACACGTGTGTGCTGTGAATGCACACTCCCCCCCCACACGGTGTCCTTGGGATGCTCAGTGTTTCTTCTTCTGACTGGCCCCTGAACAACCCTGATCCATTTCCAAACCTGGATCACTGCTGTGGTAGTAATCAAGGTACCCAATGTCTCAACCCTTAATGCCACCTGGCCGACCACAGTTTTCTTCAATGAATGTAGGTAGCCACTTTTTAGCCCACTCCTCTAGCACTGTTAAGTCTCTTTGTATATTGTCCTCCTGTTTACTGAGATCTACTGCCCTATCTGCATGTTGAATTACTATACCTGAGATCCCTAATTATGGGTCATCAATAAAAATATTGAACAGTAGGGGACCCAATGCAGTCTCCGAGGTGCCCCAGTGCTGACTTCTTTCTAGTCTGATGTTGTCTCATGCACCATTACTTCCTTTGCTATCTTGCTTAACCTGCTGCATCCAGTGTGCTGTATTTCCTGTAATTCTAATTTTCGTCAACATCAGAACAAATGTCCTACATGAGCTGCATCAAATACTTTACCAAAGTCTATTACATCGACAGCCTTTCACCTGTCAACTCATCATGATTATGAAAGTGGGATCCATAATGAGGATGATAAAATGTTTTTCCCTGGTACCAACAGCTTATTTATAAGAAGGACAGAAGAAGTCCTGAAAGCTGATTGACTGAGACAGTGTCCTGTGACGATCCCCCCATATATAATCATGGGTTAGAACCAATTTCCAAGAATAGCCATATACCCCTGCACTTGCGGGCCATTTTATAATCTCATGAATTCATGATATCTATAAATTTAACTGCTTTTTTTTTTTTAACTTTCTTTTATCACCTCGCTCGCGGCGGGGGAAGTATCCCCCAATCCACCCTGTACCAGGACCCTCAACACTCTGCCGACCGGCCTCCACCATGGCTACAGGGACAGGGAGGACCACTGCTTGCCCCCCCCAGGGGGGGCCTCTCCAGGCAGGAATGGAGAGGAGAACACATCACCCTGGAACCCCTGCCCTGCATTACACCAGGCTTTGTTTAGCCGACCAGAGTGGTAGTCCATCGGGGGGACCATATTGCATGCTCGCAAGGGCTTTTGTATGTAGACCCTGAGAAGGAGGATGTGCAACGGTGCCAACACGTCAAGGTGCATGCTCTCATGTGACCTGCATAGGCGCCCGCCTCCTCCTGTAACCCCGGTCCAAGTGGTCCCGGCTGTAGGGGCATCCAGTCACCACTGGGTGCTGCTGAGGTGCTGGGAACCAGGAAACCTTCCCTTGAGAGAGGAGAGCTTGCCAAGTGGCAGTACAGTCTTGCTTACCCCCTTCCCCCCCAGCCAACCCCCAATGACCTGAGCTCACTCTCGAACCTGGGGCACCGGTTTGGTGCAAGGTCTGGCGTCCAGTGCCTCAACCCTCAGCACCACCGGGATGGGTAAATTTAACTACTTTGAGATACCTGACTCCAGTTCATCAGTAAACTAATTAACAAAACTGAACTAACCAGTGGTGAGCTACACATTCAAGAGGACATGAACCCTTGAATAAGGATATTCTTACCAAAATTAAGACTATTAACCTAACCTAAGTAATCACAGACCCAACCTGTCATGACACAGTAACCCAGATCCATTTCCTCCTTGACTGGGTTCTGTACTCCCATCCCCACTTCATCATTCTCCACTCAGGAAATTCCAAGGGGCCTCCAAAATCAGGATTGTAATTTAGGGGACAATTTTCCAGACCTGGGTCAAGTCCTTGCCACTTTACAATGCCTATTCTTCCCTGTCTGCAACAAATTCACTCTGCTCAGAAAGTTCAGTGTTAAGGGTAACCATGTCTCCTGAGTCTCCCAATCCTTAATAAAACTTGCCTGTGAGTGTGATGAAGCCTGCTAAAAACACAGGGCCTCAGGTGAGTCATATACTCTTGATCTTATAACAGACTTCAGAACACTTGTATGAGTCTCACACAATGTGCCAGAGCTGCCTCTTTCCAAAATTTACTTTATATAACTAATCTGATGACCCCTCTAAATCCTGGAAAGTAATTTATAACTGCTTTACACATTCAGAATGAAGGAACTTGTTTATAAAATTAATGGGGAATGTTCATACTCCTGCCCCGATTTGTACATTGTGTGCAAAATAAACATTTTCAGTTACTTATTTTTGTCTGAACTTATCTTGTTGATCCTACCATCCCTGGCCTGACAATACAAGTAGATGCCACTTTGCACGGTATCAGAATCCACAGCAGCTGATGTCAGCAAGGGGGTGAGGTGGGACAGAGGTCAGCCACTTGGGATTTGGGGAAGCTGGGAAATAGATCAGGGGAGGGCAGTGGACGTGGCCTATCTGGACTTTAGCAAGGCCTTCAACACTGCCACACTGGAGACTGATTAAGAAACTGAGCAGCCTAGGGGTGGGATCCAGGGTGGTAAATTGGGTTAGAAACCAGTTACTGGATAGGCGACAGAGGGTGGTGGTTAATGGCAATCACTCTAATGATGGGAAAGTGACCGGTGGGTAGATGCAGGACTCAGTAATGGCACCGATCTTATTCAGTGCCTTCATAAGTGACATTGCAGATCAACTAGAAGGGAAGGCATGCCTTTTTGTAGATGATACCAAAGTCTATAATAAGGAAGGGGAGGAATGAATGCATAGGAATCTTGGGAAACTTGAGGAGTGGTCAGGAGCATGACAGGGAGGCAGTATAGTGCAGTGGTTTAAGTTTCTGAGCTGCAAATCTGGAGACCTGGTTTTGAAACCCACAGCCCCCACTTGCATACTGTGTGACCCTGAGCAAGTCACTTAACTTCCCTGTGCTCCCAGGTTGCACCTGTAAACAAGCTTTCAGCTTAGTGTGCTACTCCTGGTTAAACAATTGGAAAAAAAATGGGGGTTCGATGCCAAAAAGTGCAAAATCATGCAACTAGGGTATAGGAACCCAAGAACTGAGTATTAGATGGGGTACTGTCAGTCACTAAGCAGGAAAGGGACCTTGGGGTTATCGTATCTGATGACCTCAATGTGGCAGGGTAGTGTGACAAAGCAGTGATAAGGCCAGTGGGATGCTGGGATGCATAGGGAGAGGTGTATCTAGCAGGACGAGAGAGGTTGTTTTGCCACTGTAGGCTAGTTTACATGACTGCAGTAACACTGCAACAGCCTGACTGCTGAGACTGCTACAGTGCAAATGTGACCATGTGAACACTTACCTGATCATGTTAAGCTGTTCTCAGTTTCTGTCCTCCAACTGCTGCTCAGTTGAGGTTATGTTCCAGAGTATGTGGTGTAAGCGGCTTTGTGAACAGGCTGCATCATTTGCTCCAGCACACAGTAGATGACCCCCATCATTTTTTTTAAGCAGAGCTAGCATCCTCCTGCCAGCCCCCAGACTCATGGCCCCTCTCCAGCGTGGCTTGCATTGGCGCTGAGAGGAGCCATTTAGATGAGAAGCACGATCAGCATGGGAGATCAGTGCTGCACAGGAGCTGCCCAAGAATCAGCACAGAGCATCTCTGTAAACATGGCTTATATCGCTCACTGGTGAGACCCCACCTGGAGTATTGTATCCAGATGTGGGGACTGCACCTCAGAAGAGACATAGAGTGGAGGCAGTCCAGAGAAGGAGAAGCTTAAATGGTGCAGGGGTTGCTCCAAAAGTCCTATGAGTAGAGACTAAGGGATCTCAACATGTATGCCCTGGAAGACAGGAGAATGAGAGGAGACATGACAGAGACCCACAATCACTTCACTGGGGTGAGATGGGTGCAGGAAGCGAGTCTCTTTCAAATGAAGAAGGGCACCTGAACCTGAGGGTATGCAATGAAGCTTGGGGGGGGTGGTTAGGAGGGATGTGAGGAAGTACTGCTTCTTTGCAAGGGTAATGAACGCCTGGAATAGACTGCCAATGGAAGTAGTGGAGGCAAAAACAGTGGGGGGACTTCAAGCATGCTTGGGATAGACATTGAGAAATATTGGAAAAGGGGCAGGGAGGAGCGAAGGTCGTTGGGAACCATGGAGACAGACTAGACGTGGACCATCTGGGCAGAATGGGTGGACCAAGCGATCCTTTTCTGCTGACAAATTCTGTGTTTCTTTGTTTCTGCCTGGAGTGGTGGCTACTTGAGTTGTCAAAATGCTGCCAACTAAACAAATTCTGTTCCTGCATGGACTTCCTCAGGTTGGATCAGTCTGGGTTCCGAGCTAACCATTCCATGACCACCTCTCTTCTGAGACGTAAAACTCAATTTTCTCCAATATGGATAAAGGTCAACTGACAAGGGGAGTCTTCATTGATCTTGCCAAGGCCACTGAAAGTAAGCACCACATATCCCTGCACAAATTCATCAGGCATGCTTTGACAGTACTGCCCTGGGTGGGTTCTTCTCTTACCTCATGGACCAGCATCAGTCTGTTCAAATAGGTAGTGCTGCTTCCAGCTTCTTAAGTGACTTCCAGAGTTCTTATTTGTCTCTTAATACTTTGCTGACCTGCACCCCGCCCACTCCTTTTTTTCACCTATATGAAAGGTGATAGGAAACAGTGTTTATACCGTCAGATGGCCTCCTGTTTCCTGATGGTGTCTATCCTATATTATTTAGATATGTTAAACTCGTCTGTATAATTAGTACTCACATTTTTAATTGCCTTTGTAACTACTTTAAATTCATGTCTCCTCAGCAGCTACTACTTTCTCTTCTCATAGTACTTGAATATTCAAGGGCATCAGTTATGCTATTCGGGGCAATTCAAATGTACAGCATGGAATGGGGAGAGTGATGTCATGGAATGTCTTGGAAACAGCAAAAGAAAGAGCAGTAGCTGCTGGGGAGAGGGGAGTGCAATGTAAAGTTAAGGGCACTAAAAAGCAAACTGATTTATCAAGACATGCTCAAAGTATGTCAGAATGCATGGCTGCCATGGAACAGAAAACAGGAGGGCTTTTAACACTATAAAAATTATTTCTTGTCACTTTTAATGACCTTCCAAATGGTGTTGGTTCCTCCAATATCTATCTGTATGCACACAACACCATTCTCTTCTCATAACCAAGAGCTGTACTCTCAGTTGATGCAAGAATCCAAAATGACCCATGTGCTGTCCTGGTTAAAGAAGAACTGCTTTCATGTCAGCCACAAAGAGACAGGTTCCATGCTCTTTGGTACAAAACCTAATCTCTCAGTCACATTCATTTAAGCAATGGCCAGCTAATGTGGTGAAATTCTCCTGAGCAGGCTGCACCATCCTGCTCCTCCTCTCTGGCTGCAGACAGGTTCCTTTGGGTAGGTAGGGTGACAGGAGGATGGTAGGTGCTGAATTGGTGTGGGGGTTGTCAGGTTTTGTGGGATGGGGAGCAGAGGAAGGAGGGCACTGTGATGTATGGGCGATGCCGAGCAGCTGCTGGGAGTGAGGCCAGCAGACTACCAGAAATATATTTATATTATATGTCAGCGTGGCTCAGTTGGTAGCACATCCGTCTCTGGACCAGAAGGTCGTGGGTTCTTGTCCCACATCAGGATTGGGCCTGCACCTAAAAATTGCTGGCATCTGAGTGCAGTATTGGGGGTTGCTGTACTGCTGGGGTGTGCCATTCTTCGGATGAGACGTTAAACCGAGATTCCTTCTGCCCATCCTGGTGTTGTCCTGGTGGGTGTCCAGGTGGAAGTAAAAGAACCCAGGGCACTCTCCGCAAAGAGCAGGGAGCATTCTCGGTGTCCTGGACAACATTTCCCTTCCCATAAACCAGTTCATGTAATTATCCAGGCTGTGTGTGGCTGATGATGTGTGATATGGCCGCCACAACACATTCAGTCACTTCACTACCAGTCTAGCATTGCTTGTAAAGTGCTTTGGGATACTATGTATGAAAAGCGCTATATAAATGCTGATTCTTCATCTTCTTCTTCTACTGCATCGGAATTGGGGCAGGAGGAGGGTACTGCTACACTACCAAGGATATTACAGTCATCAGTGGAAAATGGGGCAGTGAGACTGCTAGGTTGCCATTTGATATTTCATTTATCAGTAGGGATTGGGGCAGGAAGGGGTAGCATTAGATTGCCACTGTGCTTGTGAGGGTTATGGAAGCAGTAAATAGCAGTGCCTCAGCAGCATTGTAGAACTTCCATAATCCTTTTAAAATACTATTGCACCCTGTGTGCAAGAGGGTTCCCTGAGTTGCATGAGTGCAGTGTTGTATTTAGCATGATTGCACTCTCCACTGTGAGCTGTGCTGCAACGCCCTTTGTATATGGTGCCCACTTGGATGTACTATGTTCGGTTAGTGCTGCAGTATTCTGGTTGCCTCGCTAACTTTCTGAACATCAGGGCCTTTGGTTTTTGTCTCATCAAGTGTTACAGCTGCAGTTGTTGTCTGGCAGTACTTCTACAGTTCTAGTAGCATGCTCACTTATTGGTTTTGCCGCTTGTAGATCAACTAGGCCACATTTTTTATGGTCTCTCTCAGCTTTGGAGAACCCTCCCCCAAGAGGTCATACAGGTTACCAGTCTAAAAGCCTTCAAAGTCAAACTGGGTAATTTTACTGTATAATACATAGATGTGCTTGCTAAGGACTGCATCACTTTTACAAATCATGGATGTCAGTAACTGTTGTTTTTAGTAGTGGAGACTGGACTGAGCAGCATTTTGGGGTGAGTGGCCAGCACGTTGATTGGCAAAGAAAACCATTAAACTGGTACCATAGTCAACAGCATGGAAGCAGTTTGGTAGGTTTTGCCAACCAGTTTTAAGCTACCCTGTGCCAGTGTAAAACCCAATTATATATTTACAGTATATTATTTATATATTATTAAAACACAACAGTTGAGCACACACAAACCTCTATAAGCAAGGGCACCGGTCTCATATAATTTTTTTTTTATTTAAAGCATCTAAAAATATACAAAATCACACATGCCCCCACAATGCAAAGCATCATGGGCTGCATAAGCAAATTGCCACAGAATATTATGCTGGTTCAACTTTAAGCAGAAATGCATGGTGCCGAAAGGTCTCTCTCACAGTTTGCAAAGGGTGCCAACAGAAGACATAGACACGTGTTTCATCCTACCAGGACTCATCAGTATGCCTCATCTGTTTGACGCCCCATTGGAATGAACCAGCTACCCTAAGATGGTTGATCTGGGTTATATTGTAGTGAACCCAATTAAAACAAAAAACAGTTTAAAAGACAAAGAACCTCTGTGTGCAAGCACTGAGGCAATGGTTACCCCAAAGGGCATTTGGCTGGGAAGCCAAGTTTCAAAGAAATACAAAATCACACATGCCCCCACAATGCAAAGCATCATGGGCTACATGTGCAAATCAGCACAGAATATTATGCTAGTTCAACTTTAAGCAGAAATACATGGTGCCGAAAGGCCTCTCACACAGTTTGCAAAGGGTGCCAACAGAAGACATAGACACGTGTTTCATCCTACCAGGACTCATCAGTATGCCTCATCTGTTTGACACCCCAGTGGAATGAACCAGCTCCCTAAATATATACAGCTTGCCTGACGCATTTCGGATGATGCCACATCCTTGACCAAAGGCTAAATCAGCAAATACCACAGCAGTTAAATAGAGTATTCAAAAAACATCAGAATGATGTCACTCTGAATCTGACAGCTGACTGGTTAAAAGTGAAGACTGAGATTAAAGTAAAAATGCAATCCAATATACATACAAGTATATGTTTTCTTAAGATGAAAATGAAAAAGATACTAAAATCAGGAAAGAAGAGGGGGAAGGGGAGTGGGGGTTAAAAGTACATAGAAAGGGAAACTTAAAAGACAAAAATAATGGAGGGCAAACATAAGGAAGGGGGACAAAAGTAAAAGCATGACAACTGAGGAAAGGGGACAGTAATAACACATATAGGATAGTGCATGGGGAACAGTTGACAACAGGGCTATTCTTTCACCGAGTTGGCACTATGATGACAGATTACCTCGAGAGCGCAGCTCGAGAGGTAATCGTCATAGTGCCAACAAGGTGAAAGATGCCCTGTTGTCAACTGTTCCCCATGCACTTTTCTTTGTAGTGTATGGTGGAACATTGTTTTTTGAGGAAAAAATTACTACAGCATGTTTCTGCTTCAAAACATTTTTACTGGGTTACTAGAAGGAAAAAAGAACTTTACATTTTGAACGTTTTCATGCTTGACATTTTAACTGTTTAAGAACGTTACATTTTGAACTTTTTAATGCTAAACATTAGTACTGCCGCTGACATTGCTGCTTTCCCTATGTGTCCTGTCTATGGAGTGAGCCCTAACTGTCAAATGCTGCTCGAGGACACAGTGTGTAACGTTCGCAGTGCAGTAGAAAAAATTGTTCTGCTGCACTGCGAAGGTCACTAGTGTGTGACTACAAGGTTTCGACAATGATGGATTTTGGTGGAGAACGACGTTCCACCATACACTATAAATAGTAAAATAATTGTCTATCTTCAGAACACTATATACACAACATCAATCATCTTTTATGTTTTAAAAATGGTTTTAGTTCAAAGCCAGAGTTCAGACCCTGGCCTTTGGAAGCATTTAGATTAATGATCCAAAATGCTTCTTTAGTTAGCAGAAGATCATTGTAATTCACTCTCCTGAGCTAGTTACAGACTGAGCTAGTTATTAAAAGAGCCGATAAATGTGGAAGTGTTATGGTCATGAATAAAACTGGCTATATTAATGAAGCTAAGAGACAATTGAAGAATGCTGAATATTATAAAAAACTGGACTCAGATCCCACTTATAATTTTTAGTGTGTTATTGATGAGTGCGTTCATGAGGCCTTTAACAATGTAGATATTGATAAAACGAGATGAATTTTTAGTAACTGAATCTCCTATAAAATCTACATTTTATTTACTGAATAAAATACACAAATTGATGACTAATCCTCCTGGCCTCCCGATTATTAGTGAAATAGGCTCATTAACTGAGAGTCTTTCACAGTTTGTGGACTTTTACCTCAGCCCCTTTGTTTACTCATTACCCTCTTTTTTACAAAATACTACGAATGTTTTAAGGCTTTTGAAAGACTTGGAATTGGATAATAATTGACTTTTAGTTACTATGGATGTAGAGGCTCTTTACTCTAATATTCCTCACGAAGTGGCCCTCGATACGGCTGCTAGGTTTCTTAACACTAGGGGTGAAGCTGCTATGCCTTCTACTACTTTTTCACTTAAACTATTGGAATATATTTTAAAATTTTCTTTTTTTCTTTTGGATAATACGTTTTTTTGCAAATTAAAGGAATTGCCATGGGGGCCACCTGTGCTCCCTGTATTACTAATAGGTATATGGGTGTGTGGGAGAATGAGTATGTTTTAAACAGAGACGAACATGTATTTTTTGATAATATTGTAGTTTGGAAATTATATATTGATGATTTATTTTTAATATAGTGGAGAAATGAAAATGACCTTTTTTAGTTTGTACAGTATCTAGAAGGGACTGATAGAAATCTAAAGTTCACTTATCAAGTGTCTAGTGAAAAAAATTACTTCTTGGACTTGACTATTTCTAAAGAGAATGACAATACCCTGTCCACTGATTTATTTAGGAAAGCCACTGATGGGAATACTTTGCTTAGAGCCAATATTTGTCACTCACAGCACACTATTAGGAACATCCCAAAAGGACAGTTTCTTAGAACATACAGAAACTGTAATAGTGTTGACAAATTTGAAAAGGGAGCTCAAGAATTAAGCTCTAGATTTTTGTAGAGGGGTTACAGCCCTAAGGGCATAGAAGCTGGCCTGGAATTTGCTGCACAACAAGATAGGGATAAATTACTGTTGGAAAGAAATAATTCACAGAATACCCAATGTGATACTAGATTTTAATTTTGTTACCACCTATTCAGCACATGCTAGTGCAGTAGAGAGAATTATAAAAAAAAAATTGGGGTATTTTAACTAGTGACCCAGGCCTGAAAGACATTGCTTCTGTACTACCATGAATGGCATATAGGAAAACGCCAACTTTGAGTGACAAGCTGGTCCACAGCTATTTTATAAATAGAAAAAATGAGAACAGTTGGCTTAATAAATCCATGGTAGGATGCTATCCTTGTAAAAAATGTAACATCTGCTCTTATATCAAGCAAGGAAGGAATTTTGTGAACCAAAATACTGGTTGCACCTATGAAGTGTGCCAATTAATTACCTGTGATACTGAAGGAATAATCTGTAAAGCTACATGTAACTGTGGCTCATTTTATATTGGGAAAACTAAAAGAAATCTAAAAGCACGAGACAGTGAACACTTACATGCTATTACTAAAGGTGATGTTTCCTATGCCACTGCAGCACATGTTGCCAAGTTTGCTAACAAAGATGAGCATGTTTTTACATTTTAAGGGATAGATAAAGTTAATACTAAACAAAGGGAAGGGAATTATAATGATCTTCTGCTAACTAGAGAAGCATTTTGGATCATTAATTTAAATGCTGCCAAAGACCAGGGTCTGAACTCTGGCTTTGAACTAAAACCGTTTTTAAAACATAAAAGATGATTGATGTTATGTATATGGAGTTCTGACTATAGATAATTATTTTACTATTTGTTATTACCATCCTCTTTCCTCAATTTTCATGCTTTCATTTTTGTCCCCCTTCCTTACGTATGTTTGCCCTCCATTATTTTTGTCTTTTAAGTTTCCCTTCCTCTCTACTTTTAACTCCACCCCCTTCCCTCTCCTTTCCTGATTTTAAAATCTTTTTCATTTTCATTTTCATCTTAAGAAAACATATATTTGTATGTATATTGGATTGCATTTTTACTTTAACCAGTCACCTGTCAGATTCAATGTGACATCATTCTGACGTTTTTTGAATACTCTATTTAACTGCTGTGGTATTTTGCTGAATTAGCCTTTGATAAAGGATATGGCATCATCTGAAATGTGTCAGGCGAGTTGTATATATATTTTTAGATGCTTTAAATAAAAAAAAAATTATATGAGACCTGTGTCCTTGCTTATAGAGGTTTGTGTGTGCTCAACTTTTTGTGTTTTAATAAATGTTTTCAGTTTGATGCACCACTTTCCCTACTCCAGTTGTTGTCTATTGGTTATATATTATTTGCTATTTGTGCATTGAATTATTGTTTTTTCTTCTTTTATTTGCTCCCTTTGTTCCTGCATGCACTTCCTTCCCCTCCTCCAGTTGCAACTGAAAACACGATTTATTTATTTTTGTTGCCTTTCCTAGTGTAAATATTTTTAATACAATGGTAACAATGTTACTTCTCATGATAAGGGCATGATAATAGCCCTTACCATATCTTACTAGCTGAGAATATTTTTGACTCCCTACCACCATATCATGACATCCCCTGAAGAAGCTATAATTTTAAGCCACCCCAAGGCTTTGGAGTAAAATGTTAGGAGACTAAAGTCACTATAGGTGACCACAGGCTAAAGTACTTCCCGATGAGCCCAGCACTTTGAGGACATGGCTTTAGTGCCTCAGAACATTTAAGATATCCATCTGCTATTGCATGGTGTTAAGTTCAGCCAGTGTTGTGTGCGCACACATGTACACACAACACCAACTGCTGTATAAACAAATACATCTGTTTATTTATGTAGAAAATTGGTGACCGGGGAGGCAGGCTGAGCTTATCTATTTACAGGTGCGACCCAGTGGGTGGGGGTGGGGGGTGGGAGGGGCTACAGACAGGAGAAGCAAGAGCATTCAATTCAGGTAGAAAATAATTATACACCATGAATAAAGTGGCAGTGATAGTGCAATAAAAATACACAGTAGAGAGAATACAGGGTAAATAACATGTGCCAGTAAATAGCTGCACACACAGCAGGTAACTTTTAGAAGCCCTAGTGATAATGACATTTCTGCCAAGTATACCTCATCTCCTTTGCCTTCTGTCTTGTTTTGGTGCACTACTGTCTTAGTTTAAGTGAATGCAAAGCCACTAAACAAAACCCTGAAACAAATACAATGTCCTAGAAACATTCACCCATGTTCTTTATGGGGAGGGAGATGGTACAAAAAAAAAAGAGGTGATGAAAGCAGCAGTTCATATTAGGGCAAACATTTTTTATGTATACTGTTTATTCCACTTTAGAGTGCCCTTTTTTCATTGTCCTGTAAGATGCCTTTTTCCACCTGTCTTGAGTCTACTTTATTATGTTCCTTAGGTACAGCTCTATTAAAACATGGCTGCTGTGGTTTTCATCAGTATTCTCAGCTGTATGTGATCCGAACATAAGCTGTTTATCACCACCTTTCCTGAGACTAAGAAGTAGTAGTGTGCAACAGAAAGTGTTCCCTGATCTTGTGGGACTTAAGGGATGTGGGAGTTGGGGTGCATTATCACTAACTAGACTAACCTTAGCTCTAACATGGTGAGCATAACATAGAAACATAGAATTTGATGACAGATAAAGACTGCTTGGCCCACTTAGTCTTCCCATTCTCTCTGTGTACTGTAACACCACAGACCCTACCCCCCCTTCCTTACCACTAATGTTCCCTTATGCTTATCCCATGCCTTCTTGAATCTCATTACAGTGTTTGCCACCACCTCATAAAGCATGGCCCCCTGTAAATA
The DNA here is from genome assembly GCA_016271365.2 of Neoceratodus forsteri. Classification (NCBI taxonomy): domain Eukaryota; kingdom Metazoa; phylum Chordata; order Ceratodontiformes; family Ceratodontidae; genus Neoceratodus; species Neoceratodus forsteri. Next base: position 108,112,108 of record CM028132.1, read on the forward strand.
GATTTGGAAGCAAAAATAACCAGCAGGGATCAGCATTAGTTTTTTTTTTCATATACTGTAGGGGTTTCTCCCCAGTCCTTGAATTTGTCACCCTCTCGGACCTGCTGGTGACCTCCCAACCCTGTCACAGCTTGCATAGCTCTTTTGTGAAAGCACAGGGCCAAGAGTACTGGTGGCTGTTGTTCTCATAGCTGTGTCATTTTACCCTTGGTTTTCTTGTCTCTCCCAATATCCACTGCACCACGCCTGTCCATTATCAACTCATCGGGGTACAGCTTCCCCTATGGAGGAGGTGAACCTGGCTGCTGCAGGGATCTCTGCAGCTGCAGAACTGAGAGCAACTCTCCCTGCTTGAAAACATGTTACTGGTGGTAACACACCTAGACCCTGATGGCCCATTCACCAGCATCTTCAGCTCACTTCCAAATCTGGATTGCATGCATCAGAGCTTATAGTACTAACAGCCCTTAAAAAACTTTTTTTTAACATGAACTGCTGCATTACATTTATGTGTTTGAAGTTTGCAGTAAACAGCTGCTAGGATGGCCAATAATATACAGTATCTTGTTTTCACTGGGGTGCCTTGGCACAGCAGGCAGGGTACAAGAAGTGCTTAGTGTATAATACAGTACAAGAGGATATACATGTGCAGGTTTCATTACAAGGAAGGGTATGTGGTGGACAATGATTCATACAAAAGGTAGGGAATGATAGCCATTTGTATTGAGGGCTGTTCACTTGGACAGTCCAGTACTAGAGAGAGTTGAAAGGCAGGAAAGCGCTAGTTTTTAATACCCATTAGCAGATTGTTGGGTCAAGGCCAAGTTCTACAAATCTGCCCTAACCTCTACCTGGGGTTCAGGGCGTAAATTCTGGAACAATATTAAGGACATCTGTGGCAAAGCCCCTAACCCTGCCCCAGCACAAATCTTGGTCGAAGGGGGCCTGACCTCTGATCCCACTCGGATAGCCACCACATTTAACCACACCTTCACCTACCTCAGCCACATCCTCCCTTGCCACTTCTTTGATCCGCCCCCTGTCTCCTACTCCACCACGCCCCCCAGCACACCCTCCATTTCATCTACATTGCATCTCCCCCAGGTCTGCAGAGCCTTACCTCAAAAAAGCCATAAGCTACTCCCAATACAGTAGTGACTCCTTAAACCTGAGACTTCTCTGGCTCACTCTTCATGAGGTGCTAATCCCCCTCACCCACATTATCAACCGATCTTTATGTCTATGGAAATTCCCCTCACGATAGAAATCGGCCTCTATTACCCCCATATTTAAGAGCGGAGCCCATACCTCCACCAACAACTATCATCCCATCTCAATTCTCCTTCCCCTATCTAAGGCACTAGAGCGTATTGTCTCTGATCAGCTCACTGACCACCTCAACAAACACAAAATACTCTGCAGCCAGCAACATGGCTTCCACAAGGGATACAGTGCAACTACGGCCCTTCTAGAGTTCACCAGCCACCTACATACTGCCCTTGACAATGGTCATCTCTCTGGTGTGATCTTCATTGACCTCACTAAGGCATTTGACACTGTAAACCACTCCCTCCTACTAACTACCCTCTCCAAACTTGGTCTCTCACAGGATGCCCTCTGCTGGTTCACTGACTATTTGGCGGATCATTTCCAGCAGGTCAGAATTAGCACCACCTTATCCAGCAAGCTGCCAATCCGCTCTGGTGTCCCACAGGGGTCCATCCTTGAACCTTTATTGCTCAGTTTCTTCCTTGACTCCCTCCCCCAGTCCTGCTCAGGCAACATCCTACTCTATGCGGATGACGCTGTCCTGTACTCCTCCAATCCTGACCCCACTCAGCTCCACCTCTCCCTCCAATCCTCCTTCAGGGATGCCGAAAAGTGGTTCCCCTCACAGTGCCTTATTCTAAACTATAAAAAAACAAAAGTTATGTAGTTCTCTCACCCAAATAACTCCAAAAAGTACCACTGCCCTCAAGTCCTAAGTGCCAACCAGACCCCACTTGAAAAAGTGGACTCCTTTAAATACTTGGACATCACATTTGACCCAGCCCTTAACTTCCACCAACGCATTCATCAACTGTCTATAGCCCTCAGTATCTGGCTTGGCATTCTCTACCAGTTTAAGCATTGTCTTACTCCTGATACCTTTTGTCTAGCAGTCTCCTCCTTGGTCCTCTCGCTTCTAGACTATGGCATCCCTCAACAAAGCCCGTCACCTCATAGCGCTGCCAGCTCCTCGGCCTTAACCAGACAACAGCTCTCCCTCAGCAAAGCCTGTCACCTCATCCTGGGCTGTGATCATCTAACCCACACATGCTCCCTTTATGATGCCACAGACTGGCTCAACCTTGATGACAGAATCAGGTTTCATTCTTGCCTCATGGCCAAAAAGATTACACTTGGTCTCGCCCCCCCAAGTCTCTCCACTCTAATCCAACAAGCCCCATCACATCAGCACACCCGTAGCTCTAGCAGGCAACTCCTCGTGGTTCCCCACTGCCGCACCTCCCAATTCCAAAGGTCCTTTAGTTACCGAGCCCCTTCCTGGGTAAACAACCTGCCTAACACTCTCACAAACGTGAATAGAATTGGCTCCTACAATGCCTACCTTAGGAATCATCTACAGTCCTCTAATCCCTGTGATTGCCACTGAACCCAGCCCAGCCCCCTCTATCCTTTGACTACGTCCTCTGGCCGTCTAACCCCCCTGCAATCTGAAACTCTCTGTATTAGCTCCTTAATGGAGCTTATATATGTATCTGTACATTGAGACTAATACCATGAATCTACTAGTATCTAACTGTTAGCCTATTACTGTATATCTTTAATCATGACTGTTTGCTTATATCCTATTTCTGTATTGCTTTCTACTGTTCTCTTCTTGTATTACCTGTACTGATGTGGAACCTTTGAAAAGGAGTCTTTGACTCAAAGGTGCTTTCTGAATCCTCAATAAATAAAATAAATAAATAAAACTTCAGGTGGGTTTCACCCCATGCATTCTAACTGAATAAGATGGTTAAACTCAGCTTTATTTCCAGGCATCTTCTATAGCTGGGCACAGGTTTAGAATGAATACAGTGGTTAATCTGAGTGTCCCATCAGTGCACTACCATAGAGCTGCAGGGTCCTGAGCTTAAATAGATTTTGCAGTTTGCAGCCAAAAATTTGCAGTTGTAATCTGCAGAACTCCACAACACAGAATTCCCCCAAAATGCAAATTTTGGGACCTCCTGTCTTTGTTATTGAAGATATTTTCACTCAAACAGTATATTTCACCTTAGATTTCATCTGCTTTTCTTTTTCCTGCTGTAAAATCCTGATCCTCTGTTTGTGACTAGAGATGGGTGAAGTTGGCAAAATTTTGCTCCCTGAATTAATCCATGAATTTAGCACAATTTGCAGAGTGCAGATCGATCCATGAAGTGCGAATTTCTGCCCACAGAGTACAGGATTTCACTGTTGATGTGCGAAATTCCACCACGCGTGGGCAAAATTCCACCATTCACAAGTGAAATTCTGCTGTTAGCGGGTGCAATTCTGCCATTTGCAGTGAAATTTCCAGTGAAGTCACACAGGCGAATTTTCAGCCTAATAGAGAATAGATGCACAGATTGCTCCATGGAGGCGAAGTGGGTGACTTAACCAGAACTTCACCAGCGAATTTAAACTTCTCAACATCTCTGTTTGTGACATCATAACCTGTTTCTGCTAACAGTATTCTGTCATCAGAAGTAGAGGATTATTTTGACTTAAAGTGGGGAAAACAGAGAGGACAGAGGAAGTCTAAGAGGTGAAGAACCTGTCTTCATGCAGATGTTAGTAATTGTAAAGAATGGATTGTCCTGAAATTCAGATTTTTGGGTAAATGTTTTGAGATTTTAGTCCTGCCAGTGTCAACAGCACACCTTCAGCAGAAAGCTGGAGAATCACTTTAAAGGGAATGCCCAAGATTTCTAAGTGCACTCAAAGTGGGCTTTTTAATGTCATAGCCCATTACTAGAGCCTGGTGAAAGTCTTCTTAGCTATTACCCACATTTTATAAAGTTTTCTTATTCTGAAGGGAAGGGATAGTAAATTCAGCCAGACAGATGGCCAGCCAATCCCTTGTATGTCCCAGTCTGTCAGCCCTTCCCACGCTCAGATATTTTGAAACGTCTAACCAGGGAGAGCACGAGGACCACACCCCACTGAAATCTGTAGGGCTAATTTTGAAAAGAGCTTTATGTATTTTAAACAAAGTTTGATATAAATGAAAGCAGTGTTTAACTAAGAGGATCCTTATTAGTGAAATGATGACTTTCATTTATATCAAACATTGCTTAAAAATGCATACGCTCTTTTCAAAATTGTCCCCATAGACTTCAGTGATGTGTGCCCCCATGCTTTCCCTAGTTAGATGTCACAAAATGTCTGAGGGCGGAGGTGGGGCCAGCAGACTGGGAAATGGAAGGGATTGGATGGCCATCTGTTTGGTTGAATTTATGATCCCTTCCCTTCAGAATAGGAAAACTTTATACAATTTGTGTAATAGCTAAAAAGACTTTCACCAGGATCTAGCAATGGGCTATGACATTAAAAAAGCCCACTTTGAGTGCAATTAGTAATCTTGAGTATTCCCTTTAATCATTCGATTCATTTTGGAACCCATGTTCAGCCATAGAAGATGCCTGGTGGAGAAAAAGATGAGTTCAACCACCTTATTCAGTTAAACCATTTTATTCAGGTTGAATCCATGGCACAAAAGCCACCAGGAATGACCGAACAATCTACTTTTGTGGATAAGAATTATGCACTTTTCCTCTTGCATCTCTGTCCACAAATCAGTAAATATTGGTTGGCGTTACATAAGATGGGCGTTCAGGAGAGATGTATCATATAGGTCTTTGAGTTGTGCAACCATCAGCCATTGGAATGTGGATCAGATGGACGAGGTAATCAAATGCCTGGGAAAACTTTTTTTTTTCAGTATTTGAGATCTATCAGAATTGAAAGAGACAGCAGCTATGATGCCCCTGCCTGAGAAACAGCAAGCATGTCCCAAATCATCAAGATGTTTTGTCTTGCACAGGACATGGGTCTTATCAGTCTCCCTATGTCTCTCTCTCTTTCTTGTTTGTGTATACTTTATCATTTCTCATAGTACGACGCAACTTAGTTTGCTATTTTCTGCTCTCTGTCCCACAGGCGAACGGCCTTTTCACTGCAACCAGTGTGGTGCCTCATTCACACAGAAAGGGAACCTGCTGAGACACATCAAGCTCCATTCGGGAGAGAAGCCCTTCAAGTGCCCCTTCTGCAGCTATGCCTGCAGGCGGCGGGATGCCCTCACAGGTCACCTCAGAACGCACTCTGGTGAGTCATGGTGCAGGCACCTCATTTTTAAAATCTGTGCCTTTTAGTAAACTGACTGCTAGAGAGATCCACACTTTTTGTGTTCTGTGCAAGTTTTGCTAGCATAAAATGGACAGCTGTAATGTCACAGAGGTCTGCAGTCCAGAACATTTTGTCTGTATACTGTAGGTGTCTGCCTCAGTTCTGAACTACACCTCTGCTGAAAGAACTGGACCATTGAACTGGTGTGTGATAAATTTTTCTAAAGTTGTTCTGGCGTTGCTTCAAGCTGTGTGGCTGTCATTTTATGTTGTTGCTGTACTGCTGCTCACCCGCACCTGGAATACTCTTGTTAAAAGGTGAGTGTACTTCAGCAAGGCTTTTCCCTGGTCAAATAAAATAAACTGAAATAAAAATCTGGAAAGATAAGGAAATACTACAGGTCCAAATTTGCAGTATGTTTATTGTATCTGATTTCAGAACAGCATGCATTCAAGCTGCCTGAAAAGCATATTTTCCTTTTTTTATAATGGTTCCTTCCTCTGCTTCACAAGTGAGGCAGTACTGAGGATTTATTATGTATAAGTAGTATGTGATGAACTGTGACACCTATTTAAAGAGCTAGTAGTGCCCATAATAACAAGCAGAAAATCATATTTATTTTAAAAGCAGCCAGTATTACTACGTATATCTGAAGTGTTTTCCTTTTTGCATTTTCTCATTAGAAGGCTTTCTATCTGAGAGCATTAGGTGTGATGTGAAGACCACCACTATACCTGGAGGCTGACATAGCTAGTTCTTTTCTTCTTAGTACTGCATCAGCATTGTGACGCCATTTAGGGTGACATCAGAAGTGACCAATCGTGCAGCAGGAGATTGGCTGTCCTTGGTCATTTGTGATGTTGCAGACAGTGATATCACGGGGCTGATGATGTATGAGGAGGTATAGAACTAGTTATGTCAGACTCCAGGTACTGTGTTTTTCCACACACCATGCCTAGCACTGTCAAGTAAAAAAGTCTTCTTGTTAGCAAAAGGGAAAAGAAAGATATAATTCATATATAAGAAGCTGTAGTTTACTAATTTTGATATTCTTTTCAGGCTGTACACTAGCTCTTTAAAATGCAGGAATTTATAATCGTTTTATAATTTAATGCATGTTTCCAGAACCCCCTGCCAAAAGCACTATACCATTATAACTACTGGTTAGCCGCAATAATGCACTGAAAACAGAGCCTACAAAACTCCAAAATACACATGTGTGTATTATTGTTTTACTTATTTTCTTTCCATAGAGCTTTCTCTCCCTTCTTTTGTTCACTAGGGATAAATCCTGGTCCCAGGGATCCTGTTGAGGTCTGATGCTCCCCTTCCCCCTGGGATCTGAGACCACCCTGACATTTCCTCTGGCTTACCCTCAATGGCAGGGGCTCCAGAGGGAGGGCCACCTCCCCCACAAGGTAGCTGACAAGTGTGGACCAGAATCTAGTGTTATCAGTTGCTAAAACCCAGGGCAGTTCAGGATTCCTCGGCTGTCACACAGAAGATATATGGGCTATTCTCCTTAGTTTCCTCCTAAGTCCTCCCTCCCTCCTCTGCTGGCATGGGCAGAGTCTGTTTACAGATTTGGCTGCATGCAGCAATGTCCTGCAGAGGGAGCAACCTCCACTGGCCTACTGCAAGGGTCGCTATGGTACCAGGCACCCGATGCCATTCATCCCAACTGTAACACATTGCTAACTGGCAGCCACTGTGGTCTGGCATGCCTCTTTGGCTCAGTGACCCAAACAAACTTTCAGACTTGGGTTGCCTGCATTGCACTGCAACCGGGCCATCAGGGTACCTTGATGAGTGTGTATCATGACCCATGTATTATGGAGCTTTGTTTCATATGCTGCTCTTCCAGTTTCACTCAGCAGGCAGAAGAGTAGTGCATTATGGCTTTTTGAAGGGCAACAACACTTCTCTGGAGAAAGGTATTTAAACCAGTAATTATAAAAAAAATTAATTACAGGCAACATTGCTACTACTTGGGGTTTTTTTGGGGGGGAGGTTGTTATTAATTATATCCTCTATGCATGTTGCCGTCATTAACCACTCAAGCTTTGATTTCAGTTTATGTGGCAGTACACCTCGGGTGTATGAAAACTATTTATCACACCCACGCCCAAACGTGTGTGTGTGTGTGTGTGTGTGTGTGTGTGTGTGTGTGCGGCCGCACGTATGCACGCACGCGTGTGTTTTAGTATAAATTTGGGATATGATATAGACAAGTGGCAAAACCATGAGTGAGGTCAGAAGAGGTCAAGTATGACTGTCCCACTCTCACCTATGTCATATTTGATTTGTACAACAGGGCCTAGATATTCAAAGATGATGTGCAGCTCAAAATGGAGATGCACTGCGCAGCACAGTAAATGAGTGGAACTGCAATATTCAAAGGTAGAGATGAGCCGCGCATCTCTGGATGTGCCATCGTGCATCTATAATGTAGAGGGGACATTCCCATGAATGTGCTGTGCATCCCTCTATTCAGCCAAAATGTGCAGCACATCTACTGCACATCTCAGTGACAAGCTGCTCAAAGTTAAGCATGGAAAAAGCATGCCTAAATGGCAGCCACCCACTGGCAGGCTGCAGAACTGCAGTCAAGCCATCCAAATACAGCCCTTGGAGGTGCACCAGGACATGCTCCAAGCACCCACACACAACAGTCATGTTGGGATGGATGAACCCTAAGCCACAGTTGCCATGTCACAACCGGCAGTGGCCAGGGAGCAACCCCCCACACCCTGGACATAGACACCCAGCAGCCACATGCCAGTGCTATTGGGTAACCCCTGGATACACCAGAGATGTGGACAGCCACAATGCAGCAAATGTACTGTGGGCCATGGCCTGCACCCATGCTTCCTACAGGGTGCAACCTGGCAGTGGCATGCACCCGGGGTGCCGTCTGTGGCAGTCATGCGCAGGTAGTCTGGTGGATGGGTGGCAGCCTGGCACAGGCCAGGGACTGAACTGTGGCACACACCCATGGTGGTACACCATAGGTGCACACAAGTGGGATCCACCCACAAGTGTACCTGGTCAGTCTCTGTACACTGCCATTCCTTGCAGTCATCACCATGTTCAACTCGTGTGGGGGGGCACTGCAGATTACTTTACTCTGCATATGGAGCTCATGAATCACATGCATAGGGTATACCGATCAGATTGTGTTACCCTGTGCCCTCCCCAGTAGCATGTCCAGGTGGGCCCAGGTAGCCACTATCTGAGTAGGTTCCCTGTACCCTTGTCCCACCCCGTACATGTCTATGGGGTGTAGCACTATACCCAGGCCAATGCAGTCCACACACCCACACACAAACATTCCATCACACCTGCCTTCTAGGTTGCAGTTCCTCCTATTCATGTCTGTGAAGTGGTGAGGCAACTCTGCAAAGCTGGAACTGAGCATGCCCAGGGTATGCAAATGGCCTGAATACATTCCAGTAATGTGATGCGAATGTAGGAGATGGGCTTGGAATGTACAGTGAGGACATTTGCATATCCTGGCTGAATACTGCTGTTTTGCACACTGCGCAAGTGGCTTTGCATCGCACATCTCACCATGCTCTGCATATGACTCAGGTCACCTGCTGTGCGCACATCTCCCAGTGCACGATCGTGCATCCTCAGGATAGTCAGCCAGACATGCATGAATGCATCTCATGGTGCACCTTTTGAATATCTCATTCTTTTGGGCCAGTGCATCTCAGATGCGTTGTGCAAGCACTTGTGCGAGTTTGCAGGGAACCTTTGAATATCTTGCCCCAGGTGTTTAGGTGGTTTTGTGATAGAAATAAGAAGTTATAAAGGGAAAAAAGTACAAAATGTAAACTGTGCCCTTCTGATGAATGGCTCAGCACAAGTGAAACAAATCAATACATTGCAAATCAATCCAGTACAAATCAGTGCAATCAATCCAGTACAAGTCAGTACAATCAATCCAGTACAAATCAATGCAGTCAGTATAGTACAAATCAATGCAATCAATACAGTACAAGTCAGTACAATCAATACAGTAAAAGTCAGTACAACCAATCCAGTACAAATCAATGCAATCAATACAGTACAAGTCAGTACAATCAATATAGTACAAGTCAGTACAATCAATCCAGTACAAATCAATGCAATCAATACAGTGCAAGTCGGTATACTCAATACAGTACAAGTCAGTACAGTCAGTACAGTACAAGTCAGTACAGTCAAAATAGATGTAAAGTAGAAAGCAACTAAGTCTACAGAGCATTTCACATATGCTAGCCTTTGTGCTGCACATTGCTATTGTGATGTCATCAGCATTATTAAAGCTGTTCTGAGACAGGTTTAGTATTCCACTGTGATATAACCAGCTTTGCAAGACAGTAGTACTATCTTGCAAGCTGGTCTAAGATAGTAGTTTTATCTTGGCTAGTACAGACCCACACCTGTTGTATAAATAGGGGATATCACATAGGTTGAGTGAAGATATCATATTTATCTTTACTAGAGGTCTTTGTTATCCTTATTCTCACGAGTTGCGAAGCTATGAGGAACGATAAGGATGACAAAGTCCTCAAGTGAAGATAACTATGATATTTTCACTCAACCTGTGTGATGCGTGATTTATACAACAGATTCAGTTTCTCATTTACATGTACTGTGTGAAGTTTGCGGTTCTCTTTTATTTTATTTTTTTTGTTAAGAAAAAAGCCACTTTTCCCCTCATGAGACATTTTTATCAAGGTCAGACAAGTCACATCACCCCAAAACTTGAGAAACACAAGCTTTACATTTTGGCCTATAAATAATGAAAAACTTTTATGTACAATTCTTTTGTTTTTGCTTTTTTCTGGGCATTTGTTTGTCAAAAAAAAAAAAAGGAATTTTCTGATATTTTTTACTTAGAAGACACCACTCATTTTGTAGATATTTTTGTGCTGAACAACGTCCATGCTCACAGTACCATGCTATAATTTTTCATTTTAAAGATATTCACATATATTTGTCGAAAAAGTTTAAAAAAACATACATTTTTGCCATTTTTGGCTGATTATAAAAATATATAAATGGTATCTATAAAGGAAACACCACTCATTTTGCAGATATTTTTGTGCTGAACAGATTTTACGCTCACTGTACCATGCAGTCATTTTTGGTTTTAAAGTTATTTGCATTTGAATATAGTAATTACTGCCTTGGAAGCCGAACATTCTAAAACCTTCATGGAAATGCTTGCTTTGCAGTGGATTTTACCATTCTCATTTTTAAAGCTGAACTCTGATTGGTTCAGTATGCATTGTGTGTGACGTACCCTACTGCGAAGAGATGCATGTGATGACATACAATACTAGCTAGATAAAAAATGTATCTAGCTTCTCAGGGTTTTGTGCACTTAATAGCATTTGTATTTAGGCTTGATGTATGTTGTATAAAGATATATATATTTATTTATACCACGGGGGTAAGAGCTTTCTCAGTAGGATATCCTGTGTTATTTCCACTGCAGTGAGAATAAATCCTGAAGACATTTATCCATACTCTGCTGATGTCACCAGAGTGAGGATAACTTCACTGCAGTTTGCACTCTAAAGGAAACTGCTTCAGGAAACACTGACTTTTACCAGGAGAGAGATACACTAAGCTGAAAGCTTGTTTACAGGTGCAACCTGGGAGCACAAGAACGTTAAGTGACTTGCTTAGGATCACACAGTATGCAAGTGGGGGCTGTGGGATTCAAGCCCAGGACTCCAGCTTAGAGCCTTAAACCACTGTGCTATACTGCCTCCTTAAGTTTTCTGTTATCTCTTTCCCACTGAAGCTGCAACTTACTCAATTAGCTTTGCAAATGATTCTCACCTGTGTCCCATTGTGTTTCTGACTTTCCTAGCCCATTACTGTGCTGATCTCAGTTTCAAAATAACCTGAATTCTAAATGAAACTCTTTTACAAAGCACTTTCTGTTTCTCAGTGCTACCTGCAGCAATTTGTCTTTCTCAGTGAGCCGCTGACTCACTCAGTTAGCTTTGCAAAACACTATCAGCTGTGTTTCTCACTCCCAGTCCATTCAGAACACACACACTGACAGCACACACAGAATGAGCAGGAAACACACAGAATCAGAAAAAATGTTCCTACAGCTCTCACCCATGTGGTATAAATCGCACACATGATGGGCAGATCATGGGATATGGAAAATATTCTCACTCCTGCCTCGTGAGCTGTGTATTTTCACTCCTGCCTTCGGCACGCGTGAGAATACACAGCTCACTCTGCAGGAGTGAGAATATTTTCCATATCCCACTCCTGCCCCATCATGCATCCCCTATTTATGCAATAGGGATGAACATAAATGGAGTGTGATAAATACGTTTATCTGGGCAACTGTATAGATAAATATAGAATCTTACATTTATGTACACAGTTACTACATCAGCATCCATTTTTGTACACGCTTACTACTTCCTTGCCTCCTCTCCCACCAGTTTTACTTCCACACTCTACAGCCCCTTTACTTTCAACAGAGTCAGTCCCTCATACTCTCTCACCCTTTAAACTCTCCCACCCCACTAACAAAAAAAAAGGTTAGCAATCCTAGTGTAAATTAAAACTACCTGTCGGAGCCACATGCCTCCATAGGTGCAAAAACACTAACATCATTTTGAAATAAAAAGCTGACCATTTTGTTCTGTTAAGAAAGACACTAACTTTCCATTTTAATTCCCAGCCCATAGGAACCAGCTCCTTGACTACTACTCATCTGCCACTGTTGACTCTGTCACAGCCGAGTCTCGATTTCTGTTGCCTAGAGCTCTCTTCCACATATTGCAACCCACAAAAAATAGCTTTTTATTACATTTTAATTCCCCCACATAAGCCACCACCTACCACATCATGCTTGCTCTCGCTTCACATTGCACCCGTTCTTGCTCCACACAGCAACCACTCTCACTTCACATCATGCTTGTTAAAAAATGTGTGTTTTTGTTTAGAAGTCCACTAATATTTCATCCAAACTGCACTGAGAGCCGCTGTCAGGCATTATACATGAACTGGCTGTTCTCGCTAAGTGGTACTGCGTCACTGCCATCTTCCCATACAAAAATCAGCTCCCTAAGTCCTACACCTTATCCAGTTGTTTTATTTGCCCTGCAATGTGTATTGTATATTGTGTCTTTCACCTGGGTTGCACCTGGAAATGAGCCTCTGCTCAGTGTGCCTTTCCTGGTTACCAATTTTTAAATAAATAAATACACCTGTCAGCTACTATGTAGCAGCATTGGAGTCAGCATCATGACAGCACCTCCCTAGCAACACCCATAGCAGCAGGGCACAGAAAACATGGACACACACTTGCTCATCAAAAAGTCCCACATGTGGTATTGATAAACAAATAAATAAAAATAAAACATAACAACAAAATAACCCATCACACAAGGTCCTGCCATACTGCATAAATGGAACATGCTAGGAAGAACGCGTGTAATACATGGTTTATGTACACTTATGCTGTTTATCCATGGATAACTTACTCTTGGCTTACGGCTCCCATGCTGTTACCCAAGGTAAAACAGCACTTATGTACATAATCATGTATCACACAGGTCCCCCCAGCATATCCCTTATTTATACAACAGTCATGAGATAAAACTGCTTAAGATATCACTACTATCTCATTGCCTACTGTGAATATAGTAGTGCTGTCTCACAAGTTGAAAGGTCACAATGAAACAGTGGAATACTAAACCAATCAGAGAACAGCTTAAACAGTGTTGATGACATCATAGTAGCCATGTGCAGCACTTAAGCTAGTAGATGTGTGTGACGCTTTTGAGGGGCACAGTCTAAATGTTGCACTTTTTTCCTTTTTTAATTGTTTATCATTTTTATCACTAAACCACCTAAATGTCTGTTGTGCAAATCAAACTGACATGGGTAAGAGTGAGGTGCTTTGAGTGGCGCAGTTTACATTTGTACTTTTTTCCTTTTGTAATTTTGTATAATTTCTATCACAAAACCACCTAAGCACCTATTGTGTAAATAAAATATGACAGGGGGGAGAGTGAGATATTAAAAATAGCTTTACTCACTATACCTGACCTCACTTCAGGAGGTTAAGTATAGCTTGTGAGGATATTCCCTCTCACCCGTGTCATATATATATATATATGTGTGTGTGTATATATATATATATATATATATATATATATTGAAAAACACTTTGTTGGTTAGGGTCAAAGTGGCAAAAGTTGGGAAATGTGGCATTAGGATTTCCAACACAAACAGACACCCCCCCTTCCAGGCAGCACAGCAGGTGTGGGGTGTACCTTTTGATTCTCAAGTCTAACCCTCACCCCAGTCCATCTGTAAATAGGGTCAGATGTGTACATTGTATGAGAATAGTGTGAGCGATAGACCTGAGAACCCCAAGGCACACCCCACACCTACTGTGCTTCCTTGGGGGGGGGGTGTTAGAGTTGAAAACCCTAATGCCACATTTCTGAACCTTTGTCACTTTGACCCTAACTAGTACATTAACAAATTTTTTTGCAATTTATTTCTTTACTGTTTGAGATAGTATAATGGTATCCTTATTTTCCTGTGGGAGCACAGTGCCCTCCAGACCCTGTGCTCTCACCCCTGGAGTATATTACTCTTTTATATGTATCCCTGGTGTCTAGTGGCACCCCTACCCCCCCATTTCCATATATATATAATTTTTATAGATTTTCCCTGGTGTCCAGGGGTACTCCCCAACCTCTGGTGCCTGACCTTGATGTTTTTGTCTCCCTGATATCTAGTGGTAACCCCCCCTCCAATTGTACCCCAGTCCCCATTAATTTGTAGTTAATAGCCCTGGTGTCTAATGGCATCTCAATCTCCGATTTCCATACACTAAAAATAAAATTCAATGGTGTCCAGTGGTACCTTACCACCCTCTTATGGCCCTCTTATCCTAAAAATGAGAAAATAGTCCATTTATATCTTTAATGTTTTTTGTAAATCTGTAAAAAACGAAAGGCTGCCAGTGATCGCACCCGCTTCCCCCGCCCAACCTCCCACTGTGCATCCACCACTCTGCAACCTCCTAGACCCTCCTATATACCCTCACTCACCTGAAGTGCTCCCACTATGAAGATCCACTCCCGATCGAAGACACGTCTTGCTGCTGGAACCAGTGACTGCTGTATGACAAACTAGGTAACTGCAGTTGAAATTGAACCAGTTACCTTATTTGTCATACAGCAGTTGCTGGTTCCAGCAGCAAGACTTGTCTTTGATCAGAGAGAGGATATTCACAGTAGGAGCACTTCAGGTAAGTGAAGGTGTGGAAGGGTCTGGGGGTGCGGGTGGAGGGTGCACAGTGGGAGGTCAGATGGGGGTGGGGGTGCGATCAGCAGTGGACTTTTTTTTTTTTTTTCACAGGTTTACCAAAGAATAAATTAAAGACATTGGGGGACTGCTTTCTTATTTTCATTATGAAAGGGCCATGGGAGGGCAGGGGGTACCACTGGACACTAATGAATTTTATTTTCAATGTATGAAAATCAGATGCTGGTGGTGCCACTAGACACCAGGAATAATAAAAACAATAATGGGAATGGTGATTAGATGGTAGGGGGGTGCCACTAGACATCAGGGAAACAATGAGGCTAGTAATCAGAGGGTGGGGGGGTGACACTAGACACCAGGTAAACTATGGGAATGGCGATCGGAGGGTGGAGGTGCTCCTAGACACCAGGGAAAGGATTTCACATCACGAAAAAGGATCCTTTTACGTGACTCATGATATGAATGACACGAAAAAGAATCTTTTTTCATATTATGAGTCATGAAAAAACATTTATATTCTTAAATAAAAATTCAAGGGCATTTCTTCAACAGATAAGTGCAGAATCCAGCTGAGGGGGTCACGATAAGCAAGCTACATGTGTCTGTTTCTACTCAACATGTAACTGTTTTGAGTTATTTGATTTTGCTTCCCTCGCTAACTGTAAATAAAAATGGTGGCTGCATGAAAAAAGATATCCCATTTGCGACACAGGATGAACCTGTTTGAGAAAAAAGATTACACATTTGCAACAAAGGATCCTTTTTTGAGGCTCACATCTAACTGAAGAGTGAAATTCCTTTTGAAAATAATGGTAAACTTTAAAATGTAATAACTTTGGAACAGATTAATGTTTTTTCACCAAACCTTCAAAAGGCACATCTGTGACCCAATACTTTTCTACCCTAAAAATTCCAGATCAAAATCCCAAGCCATTTTTGCGCTGTGACATAATACTCCATATCTCTGCACTGACGCATCTGATCACAACAAAACTTGCCACATTAAGAGATCCTCACTCCCTGATGGTGCATGCAAACTGTCCTGGAAATTGGTTGAACAGTTGCAAAGTTATTAAAGTTCAAAATGTTGCATTTAACATAGACGTGACCAGTCAACCCTAACAATAGGGGTGCGAGTGCGCCCCCTATAATATGTGCATATATATCCAATTGCAACAGTTTTTCCCTGAAGTGAAACCACCACCCAGTTTGTACAGTTCCATCTCCCTACCTTTTCAGTGCAGTGAAAGTACAAAAAAACACTCTTTCAATAGTCACTTGATTCAGCTGCCATTCACTGTTGCAGTTTGCTAACTATCCTCCCCATTCCCCTTGTACATCACATTTTCATGACAGCTACACAACTTTCAACACAACAACACAACCTTTCCCCAAAAATCATAAATAGAACCTTTGCCTCCTGTTCCTGAAACTGTTGAACAGAACCAAAGTAAGAAATATATTTTTTTAAGTAACAGCTTTAACTGTTGAGCAGAACCAGTCAAAGTAAGAAAATATTGAATTCTTTTAAAAGTAATAGCTCTGTACTTTGGGGTGGGTGGTTGAGCAAGGAAGTGAGAATGTGCACAGACAGACAGGCAGATAAATGAGTGGGCAAGTGGACATGCGTACAGAAAAGCATGCATGGAAGTAGGACAGCATAAAGCTAGAAACAGCAGCATGTCCAGGAAGGGTAACGCAACTGCATACATTTAGAAATAGCTGCAACACCATCACCAGTAATACTCCCATTCCTTAAACAAAAATTGCAGATAAATTAGTGAAAAAAGAACCTTTACTCTGTGTGTGTGTGTGTGTGTGTGTGTGTGTGTGTGTGTGTGTGTATCTGCATGTACTGTATGTATAAGGAGGATCCTAACAAATTTACAGATGACTGTTTTTTCTTTGAAAACATCTTCAAAATAAAACACCATTTGTAACAACATAGATTCAGTCTTCAGTCACTGTCCCCCACTTAGACAGTCTTCCACTGAGCATGCTCAGTCACCAGAACAGTCTTAAATCTTGACCCTCCTACCACGCAGCCATGTGATAATTCAGCTCCTCCCCCACTGCACTCAGATCGTTTCATCTGCTGGATGGAATAGGTCTCCTCCTTCACAGCTCCTGCTAGTGAATTAGGATTCTGCTTAGTTTTCAGGCATTTGTCAGCATTTTTCCAAGGTTTTGCTAAATTTATCAGCTCGTCCCTTTCATCACCAGCTTCTTGCTCTGTCAAAGATTCACAGTGGATCAGAAAGAGAAGCCAGGTTTTTAAAGGTGTGTTATCTGAAGGTACTGTGCACAATGTCTGCTACTGACTAATATGATGCCTGCTTGTACTGTGTGGGCGTTGCCCACAATGTGGAGCATTGCTCCAGGTGTTGGGTCATGCACCTGCAGGTACTTGCTGAACATTGGCTCCAGGTGCTCCAGGCAAGCCAGCTATAAAGGGGAAGGCCCTTGCCATCTGCAGGGTTGGCAGGACTTTTGCAGGCCCAAGAGGCAGAGAAGATTGGCAACGTTGTTTCCATCCAGTACCTTTTGAGGGTGAAGGAGGAGTACTGAATGGATCATCCTACACTTGTGAAGACATATTATTTCATTACATAATTGCTGTACCTCCGTTTTTGTTCAAAGATTGAACACAGCCTTGCCCTAGGTACAAGAAGAAGAGTCCATGCCTGTCATGGGATTGCTATCAGTCAAGGGACTGTAGAAGGCCTCTGAGGAGGTCAAGCCATCCATTGAACCCATGAGTCTGCCCAAAACAACTCCCATCTACACATCCAAAGATGTCCACACCAGTCAGTTGACCAGTAAGACTTGGAAAGGTTGAGTCCATCGAGGGGGAAACAACTCATTCTCTCTGACTCTGGTGCTGATCGGGGCCCACCCCAAACCAGGAGACCCTCAGTCAATTCAGCTGCCACCAGTCATCCTGACCCCCATGCTGCCTCTGTTTGTCCAGAGTCCAGGAATCATTCACAGTGTTACCTTGATCTAGGGGCTTCCATGCCACAGGGACCTTCCAGTAAATATTTGAGATCGCAGTCATGATCCCATTCTCCACATCAACATCACCATTGTTGGTTTATGTGTGCTCTTCCTCGTTGTTGTCTTGTTTCTGCTATCGATGTGGAGACCATCACAGATGGGCATGGTCACAGTGGACATATGGAGTGCTTGCCCAGGGTTGAGGTCAACTGCCAATGCAGATGGACACAACTCGGCATTGGTTGCTACTCCCAGCATCAACTCCAGTCATGTGCCCCATGGTGCCACCTCTGACACTGCCAGCTGGGTTGCAGATAACTTTACAGGTGGCACCTCCACCTCCATTAGTGATGGACGGCACTCCAAAAAAAAGTCTCTTGGCCAGAGTCTGGACATCTTCATTTTCTGTCGGTGGTGGTTACTCAAACAGAAAAATTTAACCATATCCCTTGATGCCAGTCAATGCTACTTTATCCAGACTCAGATGTGGCATGTGTCTTATCAACCCTGCATGGAGGGGACTGCATCCAGCTGACCATCATGCCTCTTTTAACAGGCCAGTACTCATTAGCCACTCTCCAGTACCACAGTGCTGGCCATAAAAATGTTACCTCTAACTGCAGCATGCCTTTAAGGTACCTTGGCTATTTGGATTACATTGTCTTTGAGAACAATGGAGATGCTGCAGTATACAGTACCAGACTTCCTCCAGAATTTCACAGTAATTTTGGGAACCTCTTTCTGGCCACCACTGTACATGTCCATAACTCGGGATACTACACTGGAGGAGGTCCAGAATAAGGAGATCTACCATAGTTGGACATCCTGGAACATGACTTCTCACCAGGGGTGGTCTTCCCCATGACCCTAGTTCTGGTTCTGGTGTTTGCAACTGGCACACCTGGACTCCTGCCAGGTCCCACCATGCTGTATGGACCCCAAGTGTGCGGTCTCCATGAGAAAGTTGTCCAGATTCTTGGAATATTCATTGCCAAAGAGGCCTGCTGCAGACGCCATGTTCTGCAAAGCAAAGTTGCAGGGTGAGTCAGACAAGCCACTAGACAAGGATGCAAGGTCCAAAAATCAGGACAACCTTGAAGGTAAGGTGTATGCTGCTTCATACTTGGGCATCTGCCATAAAAGCTATGTAGGGCTGATGGCTTGTTATAACCATATCAATTAAATAATGGCTTCCAGGGGAAATCTGCTCATAGTTCTTCAATGCTTAGGGTGTGAAGACAGTGCCAATGGTGTGAAAAACTTCAGTAGTACATAGATGCATCAACTCTGGTAAAAAACAAATGCTGAGATCATTTTCTAGTTCATTTCATTTTATTAATATTCATTTTCATCTGTACCCCCAACTTTTTCCGAACCTCTGGCTTCTTCTGGGGAACTATTAAGCAAAAAATAAAAAATATTTTAATTTTATTTTGTTATACTCAGTTCTTCTTTAACCTTTTCATAAAACATTATTATTATTATTTTAATGAACACCATCTTAAATCTTTGCAAGTGAATCTCTTTTCATGTACAAACTTCACTTCAAGCATTATTTTATATGTCTCCTAAAGCTCATAACAGTGCTTACTATCCAGTGCTACCCCAATCTCTAAATTCACTATAATGGCTTAAACCTCTCTTAAACTGGTTGCAACTGCCACCCTGTTGCTGCTATAAGTTAGCATCATGCTTCAAATTAAAAAAAATCACTGTTAGGCTCTTGTAAACATTTCCAAAAGCAATAAACATATTTCCAATATTCAAGTGTTCCCTTTCAAAACATTTTAGAGCATTTCTACAGTTGTTTCCAACTGCTGACATGTAATCACTGTCATGTTCTTGTAAACATTTTCAAAAGCAGTAAGTATATTTCCAATGTTCAAGTATTCCCTTTCAAAACATTTCAGCGCGTATCTAAAACTTCATTCTTCAAACATATCAAATTCAAATACAATTCCTCGAGTTCAAATACAAGTCCCTGTATAGGTGTATCTCAAAAGTTAAATAGTATTCACCTCTTAAAAGTTTTTATAGGGCTCTGCAATGCCACACTTGTTTCTGACTGTTGACTTATAATATCTAAAAGGCATACAAAAAGCCACAGGTTTACTCGTGCTTTCCATAGCGATAAAGCCTTTTCTGAATAAGTAGTAGTCATAAAGTTTACCTACATGACTCTTCTCTGTGCGTCGTTGAAATATAAAGGTTTCACCTTTTCATGCTATTTTCTGCCTTTTCTACCCTTAGGGGGCAAAAATAAACACAGTCAATTTTAAATTCCTTTGAAATCCACTCTCTATTCTTAGTATCATCATTATAACTTACTTTAAGTTGACGCTTCCAAAATTCAATGTAGCAGCAAGAGGCTTGGCGTCGGCCTACCCCTCTTATACCCATGTGGAAGAGCTCTGATGTCACTTGCCAGTGTGAATCTTGCCATTGCCTAGTAACCATAGTTGCTAGGTAAAGCTCTTCCCACGCGGGTATTCTAAGGCACAGGTTATAGTAAGGGACTTCAAACTGATATTTCCAAAGCTCAACCTTTCTATACGAAACTTATATTATTCCACAGGTAAATTTTACTACATTTTACATCTGCAAATGCCATTATGGTTGCACTGATGCATTTAAGGCATCATGATCGAGCCTAATTATTGGGGGGGGGGGAAACGGAAACAATTTAGGGGACAGCGAGAAAATATAGCAATTCAAAGTAAAGTCCTTTTGTTATTAATGCATTACCTCATCATTTTATTAGTTTCTTGTCTCTAGTAACTCCCTAATTTTCTGATTAATTTCACATCCAGGATTTTCTGGTAGTTTCTGAGTTAATTCTCCCCTCACACTTGAAAGCTGCTGGCACATGTCCATCAGGACTGTAGCCCCTCCATTATCTGCTGGCCTTATGACCAATTCTGGGTCATTTTCTAACTCGATTAAGATTTCTTTTTGTCTCCTAGTAAGGTTGTGCTTGGTTATTCTAGGGAGGTTGCCTTTTTCACATAGCTCCTCTATTTCTTTAAATACGGTACTTATACATGTTTCAACTGCATTGCTTATACCTGTTTGTGGCATATATCGAGACTGTGTGCCTATTGCTGCTTTCAGCTTCATTTTCTCTGGGTCACTGACCTCTATGTTTCAAACTGAACTTGCAATCTGATGTTCCTGAAAAATCTGTTCAAATCCACTAATAATTGAAAATTATTATTTTTTTAAGTTATTGAATATGAAAGTCCAAGGCTCAGGGTTCTGCCTTCTTCTCTAGATAAAGTTATTTTACTTAAATTAAAAATCGCATTATCCCTCTGTTTCCCCTGCCATATGTCCTCTGTCCCTACCAGCAGGTAAGGGAGGTGCTGTAGTCCTGATGGACATAGGTAAATACAGAGACATATGCCAGCAGCTTTTAAGTGTGAGGGAGAATGATCAGAAACTACCTGGAAATCCTGTATGTGAAATTAATCAGAAAATTAGGGAGTTACTAGAGGAGTTTCAAGCATTAGGATGGCTTTATCCATGGGAAGCAGAGTTATTGGTATGTGAGAACCCGAGGGTCCTGGTTTTTCTGTGCCTGCCAAAAGTTCATAAAGATGCAATAAACCCATGGGGTAGACCCATTGTGTCAGGTCTGGGGTCTATTTTAGAACTGATTTCAAAGTATGTTGATTTTCATATTCAGGACCTCATTCAAAATACAGATGCCTATGTGAAATATACTACTCATATATTTCAATTACTGCAGGAGGTTGATTTACAAGACAAAATCAACTTGCACACATTTCTAGTGACTATTGATGTCAAGGATTGATATACCTCAATTCCGCATAAAGAAGGAGTGCAAGCACTTTATGAGCTTTTGGAAAAAAGGCCAAGGGACTCGAGGCCTAAGTCCAGGCTACTTATGGAACTAGCATCATTTATTCTCAATAATAATTATTTTAAAGATGAAAAATATTTTTTTGGCCCAAAGAAAGGGTACAGCAATGAAGAGCAGTATGGCTCCAGGTTATGCTAATGCTTACATGCACAGCTTTGACCGTAGACATATCTTGAATGCAGAAAAATCACACTTTGACTATATTATTTTCTAAAAGTGATTTATTGACGATGTGTTATTGTTGTGGAAAGGTGGGAGAGACAATCTGAAAGAGTTTCTTAGCTATTTAGATTTCTGTGACCCTAATTTAAGGTTTACATCAAATTACAGTTTGGAAAGTGTTAACTTTCTAGACATTACGATTTTTAAAAATGGGAATTATCTGGAAACAAAAATTTATAGAAAAAACAACTGATAGAAACATGACTGTTCATAGTAACAGTTTTCACCCAACAAGTCTAAAGGAAAGTATTCCATACTCTCAACTGTTGAGAACAAAACGTAACTGTAGTAGACAGATAGATTATAAAAGAGAAGAAACAAATACTCTGGATAGGTTCAGGACCAGAGGATATTCAGCTCAAATAATTAAACATACAAAACAAAAAATGTTGCAGGTTAATAGAGAGGATTTGATAAGAGAAAAGCTGCAGGAACTTGTATCAGGGGTTGATAGGAAACTTACATTTAGTACTACAAACTGTGAACAGATGTCTAAAATAAAAACGATTATTTTAAGACATTGGGGCATACTTCAGAATGATCCACAAACCAGCCATTTATTTAAACATAAACTGTTCATCACCTCTAAAAAAACACCAAATATTACAAATAAATTAGTTAAAGCTGTTCATCGACAGGAAGATATTAAAAGGGGACAACTGTTACTGGGCCCATTAAAGAATAGGATGCTTCCATGTGGGAGATGTATAGCATGTGGTAACACATCAAAAAAAGAATTATTTAAGCATCCATATACAGCAAAGGTATATGACATAGGACAACATATGGATTGCAACACATCAGGGGTTATTTATGTGTTGCAATGTCCTTGTGACAAATTATACGTTGGACAGACATCTAGGGAGCCGAAGAAGCAGATTTCAGAACACAAGAGTAGGACTGGATCTAAAGATGAGAGTTCCTCAGTGGCTAGGCACTTTAGCGAAAGGGGTCACACTGTGATGCAGGTTAGATTTGGGGGGTTGGAAAAAAATACAGGAGCCAGATAGAGGAGGAGACCATCAGAAACGGTTAGAGAGTAAAGAGACCAAATGGATTTATGAACTAAGCACCTATTATGGAGAGTGGGGCCTGAAAGAAGAAATAAAATGGCAGGCATGCCGATAATGAAATAAAAAGAATGATTCCCTTACCACCTCTAGGAGTCACTGCTGAATCCCCTTTTTTTGCCCATTTCTGCCCACCCCAGTGCTTCTAGACATAGGGTTTCTCTCGGGTCCCTAAGCATTGTTCCTTCCTGGGTTTCAAACCCTGTATCATCCGCATTGCAGTCTGGCACCCTACCACTAAGCCACGGCGACTGCCACAATTTTGACTGTTATAATGCCTCCCTTATAGTCACACCAGGCACCAGCCTCAGTAGTGCTCCTCCTGGTCACCCCCGCTTGCACTTCTAGGCTTCTCCTGTTCGCACTATTCCTGCTCCTTGGTCCCACTAGCCCGCCACTCGAGGACCCCTCCCATGCACCTCACCCCCCCTCACAGTTGCTGATACCACCAGCCCTACCAAGGCTAGTCATCCACCCCACAACCCCTCCCATACATCTCCCCATGCTCGCTAACCTACACCTACCTCCGTGCCAGGTCACATTCCTATCCTATCCCTCACTCATTGCTCTGGCCTTTCCTTGTTCTATCTACACGATAACCAGGCGACAACATTCCAGGACCCTCTGACCGTGATCCTTCACCCTACTAAGAGTCATTGCCTTTCTCTTTTTCATCTCTGGGAATGTCCATCCTAACCCTAAACCCGCCATGCCCATCCCTAGCTTCTCACACAATGGGCTTAGAGTAGCTGCAATAAATATCTGCAGCCTACCCAATAAAACAGCAAGCCTACACTGCTGGCTACTGCAACATCAACCAGATGTACTGGCCCTTACAGAAACTTGGCTCTCCAAACAAATACCCAACTCAATGGTCGCTTTCCCAGGCTTCACCCTCCACCGAACCGATAGAATAGGTAAGTTTGGGGGTGCGGTGTATATCTGTGATTCCATCATATGTCATGTGCTTTCCTTACCCTCGCTAGACCACAATGCTCAAGCCTTATTGCTAAAGCTGACTCCGGATCCCTCTGGGGCCCCCTAACTTTGACTGTAGCATATGTCCCCCCGAGAAACCAAGCTCAGGCAATACAGTCTATTGCTAACTTCATCTGCAGCCTCCCTACGAAAACAGAGCCCATCATAATTGGGGATTTAAATGTGAACTGGCTTACCAGCATGTCCTCGCAGATCAAAGGCACTTTTGCTGCTCTTGATCTCACCCAGCTGGTCAACCAACCCACAAGGGTGAACCCCACTAAGGACTCTAGCACCCTGCTTGACCTCCTACTCACAAACCATCCCAACAAAATCTCTAACCTTGAGGTCCTCCCTGACTCACTAAGTGATCATTCCCCCATTATTTTCACATGGTCATACTTTCAGCAGAGGCCCAAACCATTCAAAATATCCCAGTGCCGCTTCAAACCTGGTGGCCTTGCTAAACTTAGGAAATACCTAACCTGCTGGGACTGATCTGCAAACTCTCGGGCTCCTACCATAGATGAAGGCCTAGACTACTTTACCCACTCATTTAATAAAGCCTGTGATATTTACACCCCTTTTACTAATGTACATACCAAGAAGCACAATGCTGCCTGGGTCTCGACTGAGCTGCTCCATCAGCTCAAACACAGAGATGACCTCTGGAGGAAAGCAGTTTCCTCCAGTTCACAAGCTGATAGGCAGGCCTATAAAGCAGCCCACAACAAATGCACCTAGGCAATAAAGCAGGCAAAGCATGAATACTACAAAGATACCCTAGCTTCCTCCTGGGGGAAGTCGTGGCTGTTTTGGGATAACATAAAGGAAATGAACTGCAAAACCCAGCTCCCCCCATCCCTACTTACCGTAAACAATGTCCCTACCATCATCCACAGGCCATAGTTGACTGCCTTAATGCATCCTTCCCTGACCTTAGTGTTGTGCTCCCACACAACTTCTTTGATCCTACTTCAGCCACCCAGCTTCCTAACCTTCAGTATCCCCCCTTTCACTTCAAAGTAGTGTCCATGAATGAGGCTAGGTCATTTCTCACCAATGCCCTCAGTGGCTGTTGCTACTGTAAGGACTCTTTTGATATGAGAGTCCTTGGGCTTGTATTTGACTCTGTTCTCTCCCCACTGGCTGACCTTCTAAACTGCTCCCGGTGTCTGGAGGCAGTTCCCTTCAACCTGGAAGATGTCCACTATCACCCCAATACTAAAGAGTGGTGACTGTACACTCCCCAATAACTACTGGCCCATCTCCATCCTCCCACCCCCCAAAGCCCTTGAAAAGATCATTGCCACCAACTAACTGATCATCTTCTCACTTACAGTCTGCTGTGCATGGAGCAACATGGCTTCAGGTCAGGGCACAGTACCATAACAGCCCTGACTGAGTTCTCCAATCGCATCAACTCTGCCCTGGATAAGAAACACCTTGCGGGAGCTATCTTCATTGTCCTGTCAAAGGCCTTTGACACCGTGTCCCACCCCTTACTCCTTCGCAGTCTCCAACACCAAGGCCTATCCAGTGGACCCACAGCATGGCTCACCAGCTACCTCACAGCCCAGTCACAATGCATCAAAGTACACACTACCCTGTCCTCCACCTTGCCAGTCTGCTGTGGGGTTCCCCAGGGCTCAATTCTTGGCCCATTGCTGTTCAGCATCTACCTGAACACCCTGCCCAATTCATGCTCCGGTAATCTGTTACTGTATGCGGATGATGCAGTCCTTTTTGCCTCACTCCAAGACCCGAGTTCTCTGCAACCATCCATCCAATATGTATTTAACCAGATCGAAAACTGATTCATAGACCAAAGACTCATAGTCAATGTGAAAAAAACTAAAGCCATGCTCTTTGCCCATCATCAGAATAAGGACAAGAATATGCAACTTACAATCCTCTCCCACTCTCTCCTTCCTCTTGAGCAGGTACACACGTATAAATACCTAGGTGTAACTTTTGACTCCCACCTCTCCTTCCACTCATACATAAATAACCTGTCTTCAGCCATCAATGCCCACATAGGACTACTGTTTAGGCACAAGACCTATCTATCCCCTGAAGCCCTTAGCCTGGCTGTCATCGCCTCAGTCCTCTCTCTTGTCGACTATGGGATTACCATTTACTCAGCTGCCAATCACACAGTGCTGAACAAAATCCATCTGGCCATAATTAAGGCATGCAGACTTCTGTCAGGGGTAGATAGGCATACCCACACCTGCACCCTGTATTCCCTGACAAACCTCCTAGACCTGAATGAGAGAATACATTACCAAACCTCCCTCCTTACAAAACAAATTCACCTAGGGCTCTCTCCATTGGGGGTATCTGCCCCTCCAACCTACCCGCACTCCAATCCTCTCACACCACAGTAAATACCCACACCACCAGTAAACACATATGGTCGCCCCTGAGGGTCAGGACCTCATTAGCCCATAGGTCCTTCTCCTTCAGGGCACCTACTTGGTACAGTGAACTCCCCTTGGATATAACCTCCATCCCCAACTTAGGTCCCTTCAAAGTAGCACTCAAAGAGCACATACTCACCTCTCAGCAATTCCAATGCTCCAACTAGTTTAGCCTACACCTTACTGCTACATCACTGTCAACCTCCTGACAAGGCCTTGTGGCTGCTTCACATATAATTACTTTGCTAGTTCGACCAATTCAAGATCTGGTTATACAGCTGCCGAACTCTGCCTAATGTTTTTCCAAAATGTAACGTGAAACATGACTATATGCAACTGTAATCATGTACTCCTGTTGTTAATATAATTGTCATATGTAACCGGTAATTCCATCATGCTGTTACTAAGTATTTTGTATGTTCTATTTACTGTACTCTGACGTGGAGCCTTTGTAAATGAGTCTCTGACTCAAAGGTTGTAATCCCAAAGTATGTTAAATAAATAAAATAATACATCATTAATAAAAGAGCTTTTATAGAATAGAGCCTGTATGAAGAAATAAAGTGGCAGATATTCTGGTAATAAAATAAAATGATGAGGTAATGCATTAATAACAAAAGGACTTTACTCCAAATTGCTGTATTTTCTCACTCTCTCCTAAACCCCCATGATTAGGATGGATCATGATGCCTTACATGCATCCGTACAACCATAATGGTATTTGCAGATGTAAAGTGTAGTAAAATTCACCTTTGGAATAATTTAGGTTTTGTATAGGAAGGCTGAGCTTTGGAAATGTCAGTTTCAAGTCTCTTACTATAACCTATGCCTTAGAATACCTGTGTGGGAAGAGCTTTACCTAGCAACTATGGTTACTAGGCAACGGCGAGATTCACGTCAAAAAGTGACATCAGAGCTCTTCCACATGGGTATAAGAGGGGTAGTCCAATGCCAAGCCTCTTGCTGCTACATTGAATTTTGGAAGCCTTGTAGGCACCGACTTAATGCAAGTTATAACGATGATACTAAGAATAGAGAGTGGATTTCAAAGGAATTTAAAATTGACTGTGTTTATTTTTGCCCTAAGGGTGGAAGAGGCAGAAAATAGCAAGAAAAGGTGAAACCTTTATAGTTCAACGACGCACAGAATGGCGTCATGTAGGTAAACTTTCTGACCACTACTTATTCAGAAAAGGCTTTATCGCTATGGAAAGCATGAGTAAACCTGTGGCTTTTTGTATGCCTTTTAGATATTACTGTATATATCAACAGTCGGAAACAAGTGTGGCCATTGCAGAGCCCTATAAAAGCTTATAAGAGGTGAATACTATTTAACATTTGAGATACACTTCTACGGGGAACTGTATTTGAACTCGAGGAATTGTATTTGAATTTGATATGTTCAAAGAATTAAGTTTTAGACATGCTCTGAAATGTTTTGAAAGGGAATACTTGAACACTGGAAATATATTTATTGGTTTTGAAAATGTTTACAAGAGCCTGACAGAGATTTTTCAATTTGAAGCATGATGTTAACTTATAGCAGCAACAGGGTGGCAGTTGCGACCAGTTTAAGAGAGGTTTGAGCCATTATGGCAAATTTAGAGATTGGTGTAGCACAGGATAGTAAGCACTGTAATGAGCTTTAGGAGTCATATAAAATAATGCTTGAAGTGAAATTTGTACATGAAAGGAGATTCACTTGGAAAGATTTAAGATGGTGTTCATTAAAATTGTAAAAATGTTTTATGAAAAGGTTTAAGGAAGAATTGAGTGTAACAAAATAAAATTAAAATATTTTTAATTTTTTGCTTAATAGTTCCCCAGAAGAAGCCAGAGGTTGGCAAAACATTGGGGGTTCAGAAGAAAATGATTATTAATAAAGTGAAATGAACTAGAAAATGATCTCAGCATTTGGGTTTTACTAGAGTTGGTGCATCTATGTACTACTGTTGTTATAACAATGATCTGTTTGAGATACTCTTCAGTCTGACAGGATTTCTCCCTGAACAGAGTCAGCAAAAGCTTTACTCAGCTGATGTGTTGGCCTGAGTGGTGGCTTCAACAACATCCAAATGTGTCATGCCTGTTTGCAGATTTCACCCTTCTCTCAGGAAATCCAGCAACAGGTGGTGGATTTTCCCTTTGTTGGGATGGATCTTTGTTGGGCCTGGGGTCCAGGAACATCTCATGTGTACTGAAAACTTCAAAATAACCCTGGTTTCTATTATGTTGGTCACTGATCTGAAGCAGCACCCAGACCAAGGCCACAGGGCTCAGGCTTCTTTTGTGGCCCCAACCAGATCAGCAGCAGCTACAGCTACAGCAGTAGCAGAGGCAGCAGCTCCATCAGCACTGCCCAGCCAAGTCCTTCAATAAATCTGGAGGTCAAGGCCAACATAAAAGCAGAGTGGGTGGTTCCTTCAAATGACTGGCCTCAGGAGCCACATCTAAAGTAAAGAAGTGATGGGATGAGAGGCCCCATCCCCTCTCAGTCTGTGCCTATGCTGTAGCTCCAGGTCAGGGGCTAACTATCTCATTTCTTGCCATAGTGGTCCACTATTGCTTTGAATTAGTGTGTTTTGGATGTGGTGAAATAGGGGTTGTCTCTTGATTTGGATTTTTGAAGACGATATCCCTTTGTTGGGCCTGAGTGCTATTTGAAAATACACTCTCGCTGGAGTCTCTCTCTATGCTACATAGCAAGCTCCATCAGCTCCTCAAACAGCATGTCATTGAGCTTGTCCCAGAAAACTGAGCTCGAGGAGCTCATATCACAGCAAGTTTTGGCACCCAAGTGAATGGGGGATGCCTCTTCTCAACCTCCAAATCCTAAACCATTTCGTTCACAGCTGGAAGTTTTGCTGGGTAACAGTAAATCAGATTATTATGTGTTATGTCCTTCGAGACAGGAGGTTGTTTTTAATCCTTGGACCTCTAGGATGTGTACTTCCTTATCTCCATCTGTCTGTTACACAGATTGTTCCTCTGCTTTGGATGGATGGAGCCTTGTATTATTTCTAAGCCATTCGGTTCAGTCTGTGATTGACACCCAGAGTGTTCACTAAGTGCCTGCCAGTCACAGCAGTCTTCCTCAGGTGTAGAGAGGGGTCATGGTCTTTCCTTACCTTGATGACTGACTCATCACAAGGAACCCAAGGCAGAAAATGGAGCAGCCCAGGGACTTAGCTTTCCATAGGCAAGGCCCTGATTTTTCTGAGATTCCGCAGAGATTGCTGTGGAACCTGACTGAAACCGAGTAATAGTTTTCTGCAGTTTACATGAACTGTGTAATATTATTTTACAGCTTACGTTAGCTACAGAGTAGTTTTTTGTAGTTTACATTGAGGAGTTAGTATAACCTGTGAAAGAGCAAATCTGCAGTTCACATTGATTCTTCAATGTAAACCAAGGAAACTGAGTCCACAAATCACATAAACCATGGAAAACTACTGTATTCTGTGATTTATATCAAATCCCACAGAATGCTTTTCAGAATTTGATAGAATTTAAAAAACTTCAGAAAAGCATATCAGAACAGCCCTTTCCCATTTATCTGCTAGTGCTTTACCTTAAAAACCAAAATATGTTAATCCCATCCCTCACCTAGCTCAGACCCATCACCCTCCCTCCTCCTAGCCCATCCTCAGAGCCTCCCAGAGTCCCCTTATTTGAAGTAGTAATATTTTTATCACGTTCCATGCTGTGCGGTGATCCACCAGCAGCCCTGAATTCCAGTTTCTTGTCCCAGAAGTGTTTTATGCACATCCACACAAAGAACTACAGTAGTGAGATAATAGTAGTCTGGCATGGCGGTGAAATTAAACTAGAAAGATGAAGATCACTGTGCAGCATGGGAGCTGAAAAAGTATTACTGCTTCAAATATGGTAACCTTGTGGGTTCTCAGGGTGGGGTGGGGTGGACAACTTGAGGCATACACACATAGTATCTTTAGTGCAGTTATACATACGAATCAAATATGTTTCTTAAGCAGGGACAGTAAAGGAGATCATGAAAAGAATGAGAGAAACCCGATTGACATCCATGTTATAGGTAGAAATATGGCACAAGTGGGTGAAAAGGGGAAGAGAGATGACAAGGGTGAACTGTGTAATGATGCAGCTAGTCTGGTATCTCCTGATTTTTTACAGGAATGGAAATTGTTGGAAGGGAAAGAAGGGCTAAAAGAGGACAAGTGGCAGAAGCTTATACACTGCCACTTGCAAATGATTTTCTTCCACTAGGATAATTGGAGGAGGCAGAGACTGAGGATATGTGAGGCTGTACCGGCACCAGCTAAGTTAGCTGAAAGTTCAGAATAGAGGTTAGCTGTTAATGGTGGTGATGAGGAGAGTACTGAAAGAATGGAGGTAGGAGGTAGAAACCGTAGAAATGCCATGGCAATAGGAGATGCAATTATAAGGCACACTGACAACATAACATGTAGGGGGGAAAGATAGGACAATTGTATCATGCTTACCTGGAGCTAAAACTAGTCACGTAAGAAATATGATTCATGTCTTGCTGGAAGGATCAGGTGACAGTCCTGTAGTAGTTCTACCTATAGGAACTAATGATATTGGCAACAGACTGGACTGTGACATAAAGGCTGACTTTTCTGAAGTGAGGCACTATCTGAAGAATAGGAATTGTAAGATACTAGTTTCTGAGATCTTTCCAGTGCTGAAGCAGGGGTAGGCAGAACAAGAGCAGCAAGAAAGATAAACTACTGGTTGCAAAACTGAGCAGCAGAGGTGGGTCATGACTTCATTCATAACTGGGAGGTGTTTAACAACAGAAACAATGTGTATAGGAGAGATGGACTCCACCTAACCTGAACAGGAGTGAGAATGCTAGGAGACAGACTAAACAAATAGCTAGATAGGTATTTCAACTAGGTTCCCAGGGGAATGGGGTATGGTATTGAACAATGGATCTACATCTAATATTATACAAGACAGGGAACAGGGTCAAAGTTTTTCTGTGGTTACCAATGATAGGCAAGCAATAATAAGAAATGGAGTTGCCTACTAATAAATGCAAGGAGCTTAAATAACAAATTTGGTAAATTGGAGGCAATAGTCAATTCAGTAGATATAACATTTATTGGAATAACATAAATGTGGTGGTCTAAGAACAATACATGGAACAAAGAATCAGAGTGGTATAACTTATTCAGAAAGGACCAGGTAGACCAAATTGGTGGAGGGGTAACCCTCTACATTATTAATGACCTTTTAGCTGAAGAATTAAATACGAGAAGTAGCCCAGCAAATTAAATCTTGTGGCTTAAAACTGGTGCCAGTAACCATGATTACATAATAATGGGCATCTGCTACAGGCCCCTGACCAGTTGGAGCAAGTGGATGAAGAACGTCTGGGTGAAACTGAGAATGCTGTGGGGAGAAGGAATGTCATACTAATGAAAGATTTTAATATGCCAGGGATTAAGTGGGACAGTGGGTTTGAGATGGGGGGAGTGCCTAGCATAATTGATTGTCAAATAATATCAGGAATCTAAATAAGGAACAGTATGTAATGACACCAACTGGGTAATAACATTTTGGATGTTGTTCTTAGCGACATGGGTGATGATGTTAGAAACTGTCATATTATTGAACTATTGGGAGATAGGGACCATTAGATAGTCACGTTCAGTACTGAGAGGCAAACCAGGATAGGCAGGAGACTACCGAAATTAAATGTGTTTAATAGGGCAAATTTTAAACTCATGCAAGAACAGCTGAGAGGATGGAGGACACTGATGAATATAAAATGTGGGATATCCTGGTCAGCAAGATTAAAGAACTAGAAGAAAAATGTGTACTAGAAAGAAAAATTATGCAAAACATGGGGTTAGGCCTATTTGGCTAAATAAGAGGCTGTTTGAAGCAGTCAGGCACAAGAGAATGTATATAAGCGTGCTGAGGACTTGGGGCTTCACGACTATTGGAAACAGTATACAAAGTAAGAAAAAGAGTGTAAAAGGTTGATAAAGATGACCAAAAGGGAAAAGGAAAACAACATAGCCAGAAATTCCAGTACCAACCTCAAATCTTTGGGGACATATGTTAGGATCAAGAAAGGGGTATGCAGAGCAGTAGGGCCACTTAAGGAAAGGAATGTATCCATAATGAATGATAAGATAGTGGCAGACCACCTCAGCATCTATTTTGCATCATCATTTCAGGAATTCCAGTTGGATTAGGCCAACTTGCAGATCAGGGATAGTACATTTGAATGTTCTCTGGAAATTACAGAATGGGGGGTATATGAGGTACTGTCATCTCTCAATAAAAGGAAGTCACAGGGCCCAGGTGCTTTACATCCAATTTTGTTACATGAAATTACTTCTGAACTGGTTGGTCCCATAACTGAAATATTCAGAAAATCCCTGGAGAAGGCTGAGTTGCCAGATGGTTGGAGGAAAGCTATTGTGGTGCCAATTTTTAAGAAGGGTAGCAGGGCACAGAAAGAAAATTATAGGCTGGTTAGTCTCACGTCTGTGTTGGGGAAAATCATGGAGGCTATACTGAGAAAAGTTTTAAAGGTGATCACCTGAGTCACATGGGATAATGGGAAATTAATCAACAAAGTTCCAGAAGGGGTAGATCATGTCAAACAAATATGATTAACTTTTTTGAGAAGGTGAGCAAGGCACTAGATGAAGGTAAACTTGAGATTTTCTGAAGTCTTTTGACACAGTCCCTTGTGTGGACTGATTAATTGACTAGAAGATTATAGTATTGGCAGCAGAATTATCATATTGATAAGAGAATGGCTGAAGCACAGGACATAAATAGTTAGACTACATGGAGTTGATGCTAGTAGGAGGGAGGTTGCGAGAAAAGTTCCCAAGGGGTCAGTGCTGGGGCACACATTCAGTACTCACTAGTATGAACATTACAGAAGGTGAGTGGATAAGTAAATGTATCTGTTTCATTGTATTAAGGTAATATTGAATTATGGGGGAGCCTTTTTGTGAATATCTTTTCCATGATTAATAGCAACCTTAAGGTCCCGAGAAGTTGAAATTGTGGAATAATTATTCCTTTATTTAGAAAAGGACAAAAAAACACCCACAGTGTTACAGACCAATTACTCTCCTTCCTATTATTTAAAAATTTATTGTAAAATAATTCTATCTAGATCAGAAGAATATGTAGAGGACAATAACTTGATCTCATGTTATCCATGTAGATTTAAGAGAACATATAGTACTCTTGATTTGGTGTTTACTCTAAATTATATTTTAGACACAAATGTTAATACTAGGAGAAGATACATATATGTCTGTTTTATAGACATTAGAGCAGCTTTTTACTCTATTAATAGAAACTTACTGTGGGAAATATTGGAAAGTAAAGGCGTCAATCTTCGATTACTAGCTAACCTACGTATGTTACATAATAATACTGAATCTAGAATTAAGCTAACCAAAGATGGTGTTCTATCAGACACAATTCCTATCACATGAGGGATAAAGCAGGGATGTTTGCTAGCACCCATATTATTTAACATAGAAACATAGACTTTGACAGCAGATAAGGGCTGCTTGGCCCACCTAGTTTGCCCATTTCCCTACCTACAAGATAAGCTGCAGATCCTAGATAACCAACAGCCTATTTCTTCCTACCCCCCACAAGAATTGTCTTATATCTGTCCCATGCATTCTTAATTCTCCCACAGTTTTAGACCTCACAACTTCCTCAGGAAGGCTGTTCCATGCATCCACCACCCTCTCTGTGAAAAAAAACTTCCTCACATTGCCCCTGAGCTGTTCCCCCCTCTATCTGCAAATTGTGTCCCCTTGTTCTTGCACATCTCTTTTTCTTAAAGATGCTACCCTCTTGGACTTTGTTGATTCCACTGAGGTACTTAAAAGTTTCTATCATGTCTCCCCTCTCCCTCCTTTCCTGAAAAGTATACATATTAAGCTCCTTTAGTCTCTCCTCCTGTGGCTTCTCTTGCAGACACTGCACCATTTTAGTTGCCCTCCTCTGGACTGCCTCCATCCTGTCTATGTCCTTGAGTAGATGGGGTCTCCAGAACTGGACACAGTACTCCAGATAGGGTCTCACCAACTGTCTGTACAGAGGGATAACAACTTCCTGTTTTCTGCTGGTGATGCCTCTCCATACACATCCCAGTATCCCCCCAGCCCTTCCTACCACCTTCTCACATTGCTTTCCAACCTTAAGGTCATCTGATATGATTACCTCCAGGTCCCTTTCCATTTTTGTTGTTGTTACTACCTCCCCCCATTGTGTAATCTTCCCCTGAGTTTTTGCTTCCCAGGTGCCTTATTTTGTACTTCTTTGCAATGAATCCGAGCTGCAGTACTTGTGACCATTCCTCCAATCTTGCCAAGTCCCTTCTCATCCTTTCCATGCCTCCTTGAGTATCAACCCTGTTGCAGATCTTTGTGTCATCTGCAAAGAGGCATACTTTTCCTTCCAGTCCCTCTGCAATGTCACTTATGAAGTCATTAAAAAGGACTGGACCCTGTACTGAACCCTGCAGTACCCCACTAGTAACCCCTCTTTCTTCAGAGTGGACTCCATTTACAATTGCCTTCTGTATCCTGTTGTCCAGCCAATGTTTTATCCAGGCTACCACCCTGGGACCCATTCCCAGGCTGGTTAATTTGACTATTAATCTTTTGTGTGGGACTGTGTCAAATGCCTTGCTAAAGTCTAGGTAGGCCATGTCCACAGCCCCTCCCCGGTCTACTGCTTTGGTCACCCAGTCAAAGAAATCTATTAGATTCATCTGACATGACCTTCCCACTGTGAACCCATGCTGCCTTGGGTCCTGTGCCCCAGTGCCTTCTAGGTACTCAACAATTCTTTCCTTCAGAAGTTATTCCATCACTTTCCCTACCACAGAGGTCAAACTGGCAGGTCTGTAGTTTCCTGCCTCTGTCTTGCTCCCACTTTTGTGAAGGGGAATTACCTCTGCCTTACTCCAGTCCTCACGCACCACACCATCCTCCCATGATTTCTTAAAAAGGGTAGTCAGTGATGTCACTAGTTCTCCCCTTAATTCTTTTAGAATTCTGGTGTGAATTCCATCAGGCCCCATTGCTTTGTCCACCTTCAGTTTTAGGAGTTCTTTTAGAACCCTTTCTTCTGTGAAAGGACTGGGATCAACCCCCCTATCCAGAGTGCTTCTGTTAATTGGATTAGGCGCCTCCTTCTCCTCCTCTTTTTTGAATACTGAGCAGAAGTATTCGATCAGTATCCCTGCTTTTTCACTGTCCCTCTGTTCCCACCCATCATCCATTCTATTCAGCCTCACTATCCCTTCCTGTGTCTTTCTACACTCCCTAATATACCTATAAAAGGTTTTATCCCCCTTCTTAACCGAGTTGGCTATCTTTTCCTCAGTTTGGGCCTTTGTTATTCTGACTTCCCTCCCTGCTTCCTTCTGTCTTAACTGGTACAGTTATCTGTCCTGTTCCTTCTGTGTTTCCTTATACTTCCTAAATGCTATCTTTTTCTCCCTAACCTTCCCCGCCACCTCTTTTGAGAACCATAGTGGCTTTTTCTTTCATTTTGATTTGTTTATTTGCTTCACACAAAGGCTTGTTGCCTCTGAGATGGCAGGTTTTATGTTTTCCCATTGTTGCTCCACCCCTCCTTCTAGCCTGTTTGCTATTGCTTTTCTAAGGCACTCTCCCATCTTGCCAAAGCCAGCCCTCCTGAAGTCCAGTACCCTCACTTTTGTATGGCTTGACTCTGGAGCTGAGTTTATCATGACCCACACTGTTTGGTGGTCACTTGTTCTCAGATGGCTACCCACTTCTTGATCTGAGATCCTCTCACTGTCCCCATTTGAGAGTATGAGGTCTAAGATTGCTGCCTCATGAGTGGGTTCCAAAACTAGCTGTCTGAGGCATGCCACCTGTAGGGCATCAAGAATTTATTTAATATATATATATATATATATATATATATATATATATATATATATATATATACCGTAATTAATAAAATAACCAATATTGATATGTTTCCTCCATCAATTAATGGCAATAAAATACCAGTTTTAATGTATGCAGATGATGCAGTCATACTCTCCCAGACTCCTTTGGGTCTTAAAAGAGGGATCAGTACTGTTGTTCAGCAACTTAAACATATAGAATTAGAATTAAATGCAAGTAAATCAAAGATTATGATATTCAGCAAACAAATCATTAAAAGACATACATGGTGTGTAGAAGACTTAAAAATAGAAATGGTGGACAAATATAAATATTTAGGTGTCTATTTTGATGTCAAATTAAATAAAGTAAATCTGCCAAAGACTTGTATAAAGCAATGATTATGGCATTTAACTCAAAAGTTATAGGTCAGTTACTTTATGGTAGTGAAATTTGGGGATTAAGTATTAAGTCAGCTCAATTAGAAGCAGTGCAAAATTCTTTATTGAGATGAACTCTCGGTGCTCCAAGAAGTGCATCTGTATCTTTCTTAAGACTGGAAACTAGTTCACTTGCATTAGAGGCAAGAGTGTTGAGAGGAGCAGTACGGTTATGGAAAAAAAAGAATAAGATGTACTAATAGATTACCAAAGGTACTGTCTGCTGGACTGATATGATGTCAAGATATAGAATAAATAATGATTGTGGTATAAAGTGGTTTGAAATTCTTAAACAAAAAATGAACCAGTTTGGAATGCATGACATGAAATTGGAGATGATAATTGTCAATCCTAATAAACTTTTAGAGGAAGGGCTGTAGAGGATTGAAGATATTTTCACACAGAAAGATATTGATAGAATACATTATATCAATAATAACAGGATCTATAGCAAATTAAAGAATGAATGTACTCTGGAGCAATATTTACTATTCTGTGAAAATAATGTATGCAGGTCTGCTCTGAGTATAGCATGACTGGATACATTATGGGGTTATTTCCCATTAATTGCCAAATTAGGGCACTATGGAAAGGTTATCAAAGAACGCTTGTGCAAAAACAAATCCTTAATAACAATTCAGCACTTACTGTTATATTGTGATCCTTAAAGAACGAAAGGTATAAATGGATAGAACCCCTGTATGATAGAAGAAAGTTTAAAGATTATAATGAAATATTTCTGTATTCGATGAATCTGTCAGATAAACTAATGCTTTTTGGAATGGCAAAGTTTTTTAGTCTAGTTTTATATAAATTCAGAAGCATGTAAAGATGTGTTTTCTATGGTAAATGTGAATAAGGGAATGTGAACCATGGTTGCAGTGTTCTCTTCATCTATTTTAAATTTTAAACCATGTATATATTTTAAATTGTCATTTAATGTATTTGTATGTACTCAAATGTATAATGTAATAATTCTTAAAGAATTGTTATACTGTACATTGAAATAAAAAGAACTTTGAACTTTGAATTTTGATAAGTAAATTTGTAGATGACATCAGAATGGAGCAGTTAGTCCAAATAAATGAGAAAATCAACAAACTCCAGGAAGAAACAAATGAGTTATATGAGTGGACAACAGCTAAAAAATGCAATTTAATTTGGAAAAATGTGTGATTATGTATTTTGAAAAAAAAAAAACATGGTGGCAACTTATAAAACTGGTAATCACATTCTTAGGTCTGCTGACAGTGAAAGGGATCTGGGGTATGTTGGTGTCCAATGATCTCAGACCAGAGACAATGCAATGAGACTATAGCCAAATGCAATAGGATTATGGGATGTGTATGGAAAAATATTACAAGCAGGGATGAAAATGTGGTGTTGCCCATTTATAGGTCTCTGCTGAAACTGCATTTGGAGTATTGTGGGTAGTTCTGGCCTCCTCAGGATGCAGGCAATATTACTAAGCTAGAAAGGGTGTGAAGAAAAGCTACAAAACAGGTTCCTGGTTTGAAGGATATGGACTATACTATAAGACTGGTTAACCTGGGTCTGTTCTCTTTGGAGACGAGGCGAATAAGGGGTGGCTTAATAACAGTCTGCAACTCAATATAAAACTTGATTCTAGGGACATGGATATGTTGTTCATCCACACTCATTGGCAGGTATCCTTGCCGCTTTAAATCTTGCCGGAAGGTCTTCAAGCTTGCTCCTCCCACCCACCCGGGTGGTATAACTCTCGGCTCCGCCCCATGACGCCAGATCTTCCTTACCGCTTGGAAGCTCAGGTTCCCTCCTTAACGCTCTGCGTTTGAGACTGGTTCCTATTTCTCCGTTTGTGGATTTAAAAATAAATTTTCGAAAAGACTTCATCTTCTATCCCTCATGGCTGCGATGGACAAATCGACTCCCGGTTTCGGAGATGCCCATGCGGGCAGAAGATGTCTCGGACGGATCCACACCCGCGTGTGTCTACTCTTAGGCCTTGAGCACGACCGCGAGCTTGCGACCTGTGCTCATCTTTCTCGGCCCTCGTCCTCGAAGACCGTGCTGCCCGGTGCAACTGGGCCGTCCGAAGCGTTTCCCTCGGTGAAGTCCAAGGAGGCCGGTTAGGCGGTGTCCTTGTTAGTTTCGGCGGATCAGCTCGGCGGATGGTAAGCCCTCGAAGAGAGGAGGCGGCGGGCGTATCTTCCTCGCCGCGGCATTTATCCCGCTCTCTCTGGGCTCTTCTTACACGGCTTCTTTTAAGGAGCTTTGTCTGTCCCTCTCCACTAAAGAGAAGGGCCTACGTTGGCGGGACCTTATTCTCGGTCCAAAAAGAGGGACAAGGGTAAGTCCCTCCGTCGACGCTCTTGGGAGCGGGAAAGGTCCCTCTCCCCGGGCCGTCGACCGTCGGCTTCGGTCGACCGCTCGGCTCGGCCACTGGCCTCACGGTGTCCCCGTCAGGTCAGTTGACGAGACTCCACCGATGAAGTCGAGATTTTTCTCGACCCATTGGACGGGCTGTCGCCTTTAGCAGCCGAGATTCCCCTCTCCCCGGTTCCCCCGGGAGGAGTTGAGGATCCCGTGGGCTCGCCTGTGCCTCCAGTTCCGGAGCCCTCGGATGCACCATCCGAGCCGAAGGGAGTGCCGGTTCCGGCCGACACCTCCCCGCACCGACCTCGGAAATTCCGGGACTCTCGGTCTCGGTCTCGGACCTCTTCGCGGTCCAGCCGATCCCACCGTCATAGGCGGTCTCGGTCTCGGCACCGCGGTAAGCGGCGTCGCTGCTCGGCCTCGTCCTCCTCCTCGGATGAGGGGAGGCTTCGGCGTAAATTACGTCGACGGTACGAGGACCTTATGTTGCAACAGCTCCTCCTGGCCGGGAGTAAGCCGACCCGTCGCCTTCCCCGGCCATTAAGTGGCTGTCACGGGCGGCCGACACAACCCCTCGACTTATCCGAGGAGCCTATACCCAGGCCGGTTGTTCGGCCAAAACCAGCTGCTCCACCGATTCCGGTGGAACCTCCGCCTCCACAGCCACCAATTGGGGCTCCGACCAAGGATTCTCGGTCGGCTAAGGGTCTACCCCATCGGCTGTCAGTTACCCTCACTCCCGACCGACCTCGGCAGGTGAAGGGTGGCTCAGGCCAGAGGCAGCTCTTCGAGGACTCTTCCGAGTCCGAAGATGATTCCTCCTTTTTCTCCAAGCGACTGGACTTGGAGTCTTCAGGAGGTCAGTCAATGGACGATAGCCCGTCGTCCTTCCTAGGACTACTTCGGCTCATCTCGGAGTCCACCGGGATGGAGCTCGAACCCGTTTCCAAACGGGCCAGGTATCCCCTCACGGAGATTCTGGACCGAGGGGATTCTCCGACGGAGGCCTTTCCGGTGGCCGAGGCCATAGTGGGTCCGGCACTGGAGCTTTGGCAGCGCCCTGCTTCCTGCCCTGCGCCTTCGGCCAGGATGGCCAGGAAGTATGCGGTCCCTACCGGTTCCTTGTCCGGTTTTTCGGAACACCCCTCTGCTGAGGGGTTGGTTACCGACAGCGTTTTCCGGCGCGCCGGCAACGCCAGGGATGTGGACAAACCTCCTGACAAGGAGTCCAAGAAATTGGACTATGTCGGGCGAAAAGTCTACGCTGCGTCCTCTCTCGGCCTTCGTCAGGCCAGTTCGGCCGTCCTCATGGCACATTTTTCTCATGCCCTGTTGGGCTCCCTGGATGAGGTCATCCCTCATCTTCCCGCCGATCTGCAGACTACGGTTAAGCAGGTGCGGGACCAGGGCAGAGCAGTGGCCAAACAGCAGCTCCAGACTGCTTTGGATATAGGGGACTCATGTGCCAGATCGGTGGCGGCCGCGAGTGGCTCGTCGGCGGGCTTGGCTGAGGATATCCACCTTTACCGGATACCCAGCACAAGTTGGCGGATGTTCCCTTTTGGGGACTGACCTCTTGACCCTGGGTGGAAGGTCACCTGCAGAGGATCGAGAAGTCCAATGCTACCTTGGACTCGGTCTCTTCCGCTCAGAAGGACAAAGGCCGCAAACCACAGCCTAAGCCCTTTCGTCCTTCTGTGCCCCGGCGCCCGGCCCAGCAACGTCAGGGCCAGCAGGCTCGGCCTTGGCATCCCAAACCCAAGCCGCGGCTTCCTCTAACAGGAGGCAGGAGGAAAAGGCCCAGGAGGTCCCTCGGCGGTCCCTCCTCCAAGCCTGCCCAGTGACGGGCTGAGGGGTGTCGCCCATTCCTGGCCACCTTATCCTCGTGTCTCCCCATGGGGGACGGCCCAGCACTCCATTCCGCCTGGTCCGCTGTTTCCACGGACAGGTGGGTCTTGGAGGTGGTGGGAAGAGGCCTGCCTCTGGAATTCGAGCAGGCACCACCCTTCAGAGCCGTCGCCCCTCGGGGGGCTTCGGGATCCCCAGCCTCACTGGCGGCTCGTCGAGCCGACATCACTCTCCTCCTCCTCCAGAAGGAGGTGATAAGAGAGGTGGTGGACCCTCCTTCAGACCCAGGGTTTGTGTCCAGGTACTTCCTGGTTCCGAAGCGGACGGGGGGCTGGCGC
The DNA here is from genome assembly GCA_016271365.2 of Neoceratodus forsteri. NCBI lineage: Eukaryota > Metazoa > Chordata > Ceratodontiformes > Ceratodontidae > Neoceratodus > Neoceratodus forsteri. The sequence goes on from CM028132.1 coordinate 108,153,285, forward strand.
CCCATTCTCGACCTACACGACCTAAACAAGTTCCTAAGGTCTCGAACCTTCAGGATGGTCACTCTGGCTCAGATAATACCATCCTTGGCACGCGGCATGTGGTTCTGCTCTCTGGACTTGCAGGACGCGTTTTCACGTCCCTGTCCGTCCGTCTCACCAGAGATTCCTTCGCTTCCGAGCGGAAGGATCCCTCTTCGAGTTCCAAGCCATGCCCTTCAGCTTGTCTCCAGCTCCCAGGGTCTTCACCAAATGCATGGCAGTGGTGACAGCATTCCTGCGGCGCCGAGGGTCGGGTGTACCCTTACCTGGACGACTGGCTGATAGCAGCTCCCTCCAGGAAGGAGGCAGAGTGGTCCAGAGATCTGGCCCTCCAGGTCTGCTCTCAACTGGGCCTCCTTATCAACGAGGCCAAGTCGGAACTCGAGCCGAAGCAGGTGATTCTATTCATCAGGCGCAGCTCGACTCTCTTGAGCCAGGCGCGGCTCCCGGGACAGGGCCGAGGTTCTTTCCTCCTTTGCCCGATCATTTCTGGTTGGGCAATTGCCCCCTGCCGGGACTTCCTCGCCTCCTGGGTCTCATGGCGGCCTGCACCAGTGTGGTCCGTTGGGCCCGCTGGAACATCGTCCCCTTCAGTGGGGACTGGCCAGCCAGTGGTCTGCCGCTGCGATCCTTTGGACCAAGCTTGTGTCGGTGACACAGGGATGTGGAACGCTCTCAGTGGTGAACCGCTCCAGATCATTTGCAGGAGGGCATCCGTCATCCGCCCGAGCCGACGGTCTCTCTCTCGACCGATGCCTCTCTGATGGGTTGGGGTGCCCATCTGGGGGAACACCGGGCTCATGGCCTCTGGTCCCCGCGGGAGTCCCGATGCCACATCAACCTGCTGGAGCTCCGAGCGGTCCGCCTAGCTCTCACCGCCTTTGCTCCGTTCCTCTGGGGTCAAGTGGTCCGAGTCAGGCGGACAATACCACGACCATGTACTATCTAAACCGCCAGGGCGGGGCGGCTCCATGCTTCTATGCAAGGACTCTCCATTTGGTCACTCGTGCGCAGCCTGAGGTGGATCTCCTAGCCATTCACGTGGCAGGAGCCTCCAACACCCTGGCCGATGCCCTGAGCCGGATAGGGGCTGCATCCCACGAGTGGTCTCTCCTGCCGGAGGTAGTACAGCATCTGTTCTCCCATTGGGGCACACCTCAGGTGGACCTGTTTGCCTCCAGGAGAGCAAGCTGAGTCTGTTCCATGCCGCCCCCTCAGCAGGGGCTCGCTGCAGGGGATGCCTTCTCGAGGCAGTGGACCCGGGCCTCTTTCGCCTTTCCCCATTTCCCTTGATCCACAAGGTGCTTCTCAAGCGAGGAGGGACAAGTGCAGGTGATTCTGATAGCCCCAGACTGGCCTCGCCAGTTCTGGTACCCAGATCTCCTCAGTCTCAGCTCCAGGACTCCGCGGCAGCTTCCAGCTCGCCGGACCTGCTCTCAGTCAATCAGGGAAGGTGTTCCATCCGGACCTTCAATCCTGCACCTGACGGCCTGGTTCCTGGCGCTAGAGTTCCAGGCCTGGGTCTTTCCGACGAGGTCCTCAATGTAGTTAGAGGCGTCCCGTAGAGTCGACCAGAAAATGCTATGCCTTCAAATGGAAAAGGTTTTCCATTTGGTGTCAGAACAAGGGCTTGGACCCTTCCTCCTGTTCCTTGGCAAGCATCTTGGACTATTTATGGTCCCTTTCTAGTCAAGGGCTTAGGTCGACGACCCTAAGGGTGCACCTGGCAGCCATCTCTGCTTACCGGGCGCGGGCCGGGAAGCAGTCGATGGCGCAGGAGAAGGTGGTCTGGCGCTTTTTCAAAGGCCTTGATCACATTTCCCCTCCAGTGCGGGAACCCCCACCTCCGTGGGATCTACTGCTGGTACTGGCAAAGCTCATGGGCAAGCCATTCGAACCTATGCACAGGTGTGCTCTCTCTCACCTGTCGTGGAAGACCGCCTTCTTGGTGGCTATCACGTCAGCCAGAAGGATGGGAGAGCTCCAGGCGCTTTCCATCGAGTCTCCTTACCTGGTCTTCCACAGGGACAAGGTTGTCCTGCGCCCCCACCCGAAATTCCTTCCGAAGGTGGTGTCGGAGTTTCACCTTAACCAGGTGTTGACTCTGCCGGTGTTCTACCCCAATCACACCACGGAGGCCGAATATAGGCTCCATACTCTGGACCCTAGAAGGGCGCTCGCTTATTATAAGGAGCGCACGGCTGAAATTCGGGGAGAGGTTCGCCAGCTGTTTGTCACCTACGCTGAAGCCGCATCTGGCAGACCTGCAGTCAAGCGGACGATAAGCAGGTGGGTAACCTCCTGCATAGATCTCTGCTATAAGTTGGCGGGCATGGAGCCTCCCAGAGGGATAAGAGCTCATTCTACCCGCCATACTGCTGCAAGCAGTGGCTGCTTCCAGGGACGTCCCTATCCAGGAAATCTGCAGGGCTGCTGCCTGGAAGTCAGCAAACACCTTCATTACCCATTACCACATCGACCTTGAGTCACGCGGGATGCTGGTTTTGGGGCCTCAGTTCTCAGTCTCTCTTTCCCAAGTAAGTATTGGAGGTGTCGTCTTGCCTCCCTCCTCCCGGAGAACTGCTAGAGTCTGCCAATGAGTGTGGATGAACAACATATCCATGTCCTAGAAATAAGAGTTACTCACCTGTAACAGGAGTTCTAGGAATGGTATATGTTGTTCATCCACACGACCCACCCGACCTCCCCGGCTTCGACGCACAACCTGAGCTTCCAGCGGGCCAGATCTGGCGTCATGGGGCGGAGCTGAGAGTTATACCACCCAGGTGGGTGGGAGGAGCAAGCTTGAAGACCTTCCGGCAAGATTTAAAGCGGCAAGGATACCTGCCAATGAGTGTGGATGAACAACATATACCATTCCTAGAACTCCTGTTACAGGTGAGTAACCTGTATATCTGAGGGACTGTCTATATATTGAACTTAGGACAAATATTAGAGATACTAGATGCCATAGGTTTAAATTAAAAGGCAGACATTTCAGAACAACTAAGAGGAAGCATTGGTTTATACAGAGAGTGGTGACAAACTGGAATGTGCTACCAGAGGAAGTAGTGAACAGTCCAAATTCTGTTACATTCAAAAGTAAATTGGACACCTGTCTACAGAGAGGGGGATTCACTGGCAGGTTCCATTGATTATATAGTGGACAGGCTAGATGGGCTTTTTGCTCCCTCCTGTCTGTTTATCTTATGTTCTTATGATGGAGCTGAAATTGATGGGGTGGGTTTTCTACATTCTAATACTGCATGTGTAAGAACTCAGGTGTTTCCTTACAACCTGCCTTGGTTCATTGGTCCCAGCCCCTAAATAAATTATTTCCCGTACCTGGGTGTGGGGGGGGCGATCTGCTGCCAAAGCCCACAACTACCACTGCAGAATTTCCACAGGAGGAGTCTAATGCTGCAGAAGTTCTGTGACAACAGGGGTACTTCCTGCATAACTTACACCCAAATTGCCACAGATAAATCAGGGTTTTGTCCATAGGTTCTGGGATCTCAGCATATAGTCAATGTGATCAAATCTGAGCTCACCATGTAGCATGTGATCTTGTTGTTTGGAGTGGAGAGGGACTTCCTCCAAATCAGAGTACATATACTGACAGCCATGGCAGAGGACCTGTCCGTCTTTGCTCAGTTATTTCAGATTAGGCATTTTTGCCCTGGCTTGGAGTTCTTTCAGCTTCTGAGCTTTGTGACTTCTACCACATCTGTGGTACACAGGGCCCTCTGACACATGAGACCTCTCCACTGTGAACTGGGGAACCAGTGGTTCCAGTCATCTGCAGTCCTGAATTAACTGGTCCAAGTGACCCAACTAAAGCTGGACAATATCTGTTGGTTGCTGCCCTCAACAAACCTTTTGGAGTTCATCCCATGCATCTGAGCATGGTCCTCGGTCACACTGACAACAGAATCATCACTAGTAAGGTGGGATGCACAGCTGCTGGATCGCAGAATGAAGGGGTTCTGGTTGCAGGGCAGTACTTAGCTGCATAGCAACCTGCTCCACATGGTTTGCCTTGTGCAAGACCTCCACAGCTGCTTCCACTTCTGCTGGTCTTGCTAACACTGTCTGGGGGGGAGTGGTTATCAAGCACCCAGACCTGGTGATTCCCAGAGTGCTGAGGCATTTTGGAGGGAGTCGACTTGCAAGACTTACACTTGCAAGCAGAAGAAGTTCATGTGCTAGTGCAAGGAAAATGGATTGCTGCCCCTCTCTTGCTCCATGATACAGTTCCTTGACTGCTTTTGGCCCCTGTCTGAGGGAGGGCTGCAAGCCATGTTCCTCCAGATGTACCTGGCTGCCATAGCAACCTGCTCCACATGGTTTGCCTTGTGCAAGACCTCCACAGCTGCTTCCACTTCTGCTGGTCTTGCTAACACTGTCTGGGGGGGAGTGGTTATCAAGCACCCAGACCTGGTGATTCCCAGAGTGCTGAGGCATTTTGGAGGGAGTCGACTTGCAAGACTTACACTTGCAAGCAGAAGAAGTTCATGTGCTAGTGCAAGGAAAATGGATTGCTGCCCCTCTCTTGCTCCATGATACAGTTCCTTGACTGCTTTTGGCCCCTGTCTGAGGGAGGGCTGCAAGCCGTGTTCCTCCAGATGTACCTGGCTGCCATTTCTGCATATCAACAGTGGCACAGGACAAGGTGGCCAGCTGCATCTTCAAAGGGCTGGGCCACCTGCCCCTACAGTGCATGAATGGCCTCCATCTTATTTATTTATTTTATTATTTATTTATTTATTTGTACATCAGTTTACAAACGTTTGAGCCAGAGGCTCATTTTCAAAGGTACCTCATCACAAAGAGGACAAATACAGTACAATAATTTTGTTACATCATTGTGGATTACAACAATTGGTAAAACATGCTGTCATATATTGGCTTCAATTTTAAAGTTACAGGATTAGCAGAGCACAGGTTGGTACAAATGTTTAGTACTTCATAGAAAAACAATGGTATGAGCATACATGCAGAGGGGTGCAGAGACAAGAGGAGGTGATAATTGATAGGGCAATGGGAAGTAGTTGGTAGTAGGTTGGGTGCAGCCACTCAGGGAGCTTTGTCAGAGCATTTGAGCAAGAACAACTTAGTAACAGTCACAGCTACGTGTATGAAGTAGGTGATTTTGAAGGGAGGTTTTGAAACTGGAGATCATGGAGGCATCGGAGATAGAGGTGGGGAGTGTGTTGTACCAGGATGGGGCTCTGTAGCAATAGGCCCTTTGACCATGTGTGGTCCTTGCCCTGGGAACTAATAGTGTGGTTTTGCAGGAGGTTCGTGTTTGTACTAGGGATTTTGCTTGGTGGATGGAGGCTGTCAACCCTGGTGGGGATAGTCCAAGGAGAGTTTTTTTGTTATGAGGCAGGTTTGATATCTGAGACGTTTGTCTAGGTCACACAGCATAGTTGGTGTGGAAACAACCCTCACTGATGCATTAATGACATTTTTGCAAAGAATTTCCTCTCTTTTTTAAAAGTATAATAAAAGTAGTAATATAACTGGGTGGCTTTGCCTTCAGGCCTCACGCTCCCACAAAGCCACCTATTGTGTATAATGTATGTGTGAGTGGGAGCACGGGCCTTCCAGGCCCTGTGCTCCCACTTATATATAAGCATGGAGCCAAACAGCAGCCCTATAAGGCAAGAAGGCCTTGCAACAGTAATTCGCCCATATCTTGGAAACCATAGCAGGTAGGAAAAAAAAATTCAAGTGTCGTTGTAATAATGACAGCATGCAGTTGTCGCAACCATGTACCCAGCGACCAAACCCATATCTCACATCATTTCTGAGATATGTGCACTGAAACGCAATGTGAGTGGTAAATCTGAGGGCATAACAGTGGCCCATGCACATGAAAATCACCAGTTAGAACAGTAATTCACAAATATCTCAGGAACCATACATGCTAGAAAACAAATTCAAATTTCAATAGCTTCAAGACATTCTGACCTAGTTCTGTTTTTAGCCCCCTGCTGGGGGGCTAAGAAATTTTCTGATGAAAAATCTATATCTCGAACCGTTTTTGAAATATGGGCCCTGAAAGGTACCGTGGGAGCCTCAGTGTTATCCTATGGTGACTTAAAAACGTCTTATTATTTTTTTCACAAGACTAGGAAAAGGCACATTTATGAAGTAGTCCCTTTCTGCCCTGAACATTTCAGACCAAAAAACCAAAGCATCTAGGCTGTAGGCAAGTTCAAAGAAAAATCAGAGCAAAGTCAATGAGTGAAAAGATGTTTTATTCGTCTCTCCATAACTCGGAAACCACACATCCGACAGGAATGTGACTTGTGAAATCAAGAGATCTGCCCCGCAGGAAGATGCACACAAAATTTTGTGCAAATCCATTGACCAGTTAAAAAGTTATAAAGTGCAACATTTTGAGTATAACATTGAAGTGCCTACTCAACCCTAACTATAAGGGTGTGAACAAGCCCCTATAATATATGTATTACACCTGCTCGGTAGTGCAGGTATAGTTAGGGTTGAGTAGGCACTTTAATGTTATAACCAACATTTTCCACTTGAATAACTTTGCAACCATTCATCCAATTTGTCTGCAATTCTGTATGCACAGTCTGGTACCACAGATCTCTGGATCTGGCAAGTTTTGCGGTTGCAGAGCTGTGGAGTGTCACAAATTGTGAAAAATCCTCACTTTTTGGCAAATTCTTTGCTCATCTCTACAGCCCGAATGGGTTGTCCATATGGTCTGAAATTTTCAAGGTATATGCATATAGTTGGCAGTATGTGTTAACCTGGGGGCCCCTGTAATTAGCCTACAGGCCTTATTTCGTGTGAGGTGGATTTTGTTGAGGGCGGTCTGGTCTGCAGCACCATAAACTGGTAATCCATAATCCACAAGGGACAGTATAGAGGATGTGACCACGATTCGGAGGGCGTCAGGGGGGAGACAATTTTTGTAGCGGTATAGAACACCCAGCCAAATATTGGAAGCTGAGGCTAGGGCAGCGATGTGGTCATGGAATGTGAGAGCAGGGTCAAAGGAGATCCCAAGGTACTTATACAAGTAGACTTGCTCGAGTGGAAACTTGGTGCTAGAGAGGACATAGAGTAGGAAATTGCTGGCTTTGTTTTGGGGGTGGGCGAAGAGCATGGTTTTGGTTTTTTTGAGATTTATTAGAAGTCTATGCTCTTTGAACCAGGCTTCAGCATCATTATAAGATATTTGCAAGGAGTCCTGGAGGGTGATAGGATTTCGGTCAGAGGCAAAGTTGACGGCATCATCTGCATACAGCAAAATTTTTCCAGTACATGCACTTGGCAGGGTATTGAGGTATAGTGAAAAGAGCAAGGGTCCAAGGATGGAGCCCTGGGGAACACCAGAGCAGATAGGACAAGCGTTGGAGAGTGTCCCATTAATGTTAACACGCTGAGAGTGGGCAGACAGGTAGCTGGAGCACCAGGAGACAGGCCCAGTGGCAAAGCCCAGTGGCTGAGGGCATCCAGCAGGAGGGGATGGGAAACAGTGTCGAAGGCTTTTGATAGATCTACGAACACTGCCCCAGCCAGAGAGCCCAAGTCCAGAGAAGAGTGTAGAAAATTTGAAAACTCTAGGAGGGCAGTGCTGGTACTGTGATCTGTATGGAAACCATGATGTTCGGGGCAGAGGATGTTGTATTTGGTTAGGTAATCCGTAATTTGAGTGGCCACCACTTTTTCTAAGGCTTTGGAGAGGGGTGAGAGAATGGAGATAGGCCGGTAATTCCCAGCTAGGGATCTGTCGCCACCCTTGTGTATGGGTGTGACTGTGGCAATTTTCCAAACTGAGGGAAATTTCCCCAGGCAGAGGGATTTATTGAGGAGACTAGTGATTGGGGCGAGGACCAGATCCAGTACCTGGTGGAGGATACAGGGATCCAAGGAGTCACTGCCAGTACTATTGCTCTTTAGGGCATTGATTAGGTGAGGTCTGACTTCTTGGGTAGTAACCCGGCATAAATGGAAGCAAGGGCATATGAGGACAGGGGTCAAAAAAGTTGCTAGGGAGGACTGGGCTAAGGTCCGTGAAAGAAGTATTAAGGAAGTTGGCTATAAGGGCCGGGTCAGTAGAGATAGTGCCATCAGTGTTGATCTGGGAGGGTGGGGGCGTGTGCTCCCATTTAGTTGTTTGATATTGTCCCAGAAGGTTCTTGCATTCCCCCAAGAGGAGGTGAGCGAGGACTGATAGTGATCAGCCTTAGCCTTTCTGATGGCCCAGGTACATTTGTTTCTTGCAGCAGCATACGCCTGTCTGTCAGTGGGCTGGCCAGTTTCAGTGGCCAGGTGCCATAAATTGTCCCTGTGCTTAAGTGGTTGAAGCAGGGCAGGGGTAACCCAGGGTGCATTCTGCACTTTGGAACGGAGTACTGTTAGAGGTGTGAAAATGTCACAGGCTTTGTTGAATATTTGGATGAAAAAGGTTAGCGCCGTATCAATATCAGGGGCGTACTGTATGGGAGACCAATTAATTTGGGCCAGAAGTTGCTTAAGGCTTTTCAGACCACCTGGTCTTAGGTGCCGCCGTAAGGTGGGCTGTGCTGTGGGTTTGAATATGGAGGTTGTCCAGTGGAAAAGTATAGGGGAGTGGTCACTAAGTGAGCCAGGAAGGACTTGGATATCGCAGATTTGTTTAGGACGATTGGTGAGGACCACATCTAGAAGTGTGCTTGAGCCCCTCTTAGGATTCACTCTTGTAGGTTGAGCAATGAGTTGAGTCAGATCAATTGCTGCAAAGGAGTCATGGGTAGTAGAAGATGAGGAGCTAAGCCAGTTAATGTTTAGTTCGCCCACTATGATTTGGTCAGATGAGTGGTGTAGAGAAGTAAGATACTCCGTTAGCAAGACCAGTGCCAGCGCTTGATTTTTTGGGGGGTATGTAGGCTATAGTTAGATAGAGGGGGCCCCAGAGGGATCCAGGGTCAGTTTTAGGGTTAGAGCCTGTGCCCCGAAATCAAGGGCAGGGGCTGGGAGGGCTAGTCCGGTGAAAGAGTCTCTGGTGTAGATAGCGCAACCCCCACCCTGTCTTCCAGCCCGATCCTCCCGGTAAAGGGAATAACCTGGGAGGGAGACAAAGGAGTCTGGGGTGGATTTTGATAGCCAGGTTTCCACCAGGGTAATAATATCAGATTTATAGAATGTGACCCAACATTGGAGTGAGTCAAATTTTTTCAGAAGGCTACAGATATTCATTGACACAATGTGAAGCCCAGGAGATCCTGCAGTTGAGCTGTTGTGAGCTGGGCCAGGGTTGGGATGTATATTACCTGTCAGGAGTAGTAGAATAACTACCGCCCTGGACAGGGGGTGGTGGAAAGTGTGTTTGCGACGGACATGAGTGGAAGAGAAGGGGAGCTTCAGGGCACAGGGGCTAGGCAGGGTAGCACAGGCTGGGAAGGCTAGAACAATAAACCTCCAGTAGGAGCTGGGTGGAGACTGGAGGGTGTGTATTGTGAGCTGGAGCACATAGTGAGAGTAGGGTGGGAAAGTGCCAACTCTAGGACACAGGAGGTGAGTAGAGCCAGTGCGTATGGGGGAGCATCAGTTAGGTGAGACTGTGGCAACACTGTGACAGATGGGTGGGACAGTGGCCTCAGAATGAGGATGACAGAGAGGCATATCAATAGGAGGTTGGCAGGCATTATGCTAAGGAGCTCAGCAGGCAGGTAGAAAGAAATAGTTGGTTGCCTACCAGTAAGCGTTAGTGCCACTTTGGTTCAGTGGTAGTGACACCACCTCTGGTGTACAAGGTACCAGGTTCAAAACTCTCCCGGGGTATTTGGAGATGGACCTGGGTAGGAGCCATGATCCACGATCCAGGTGCTGGCCACAGGCAGCATTTGGGCCCGGAAAATGGGGTGCTAAATAGCGACTTCTAGTGGTCAGTAGATGTAGGCTTGTAGGGGATTGTGGGGCCAGAGAGAGTGGTAGCTACAGGGTTGGGTGTGAAAGTGGTGGGTGCAGGGTGGCAGAGGCCTGGGGTAGGAGAGGAGAAATGGAGCAGATGGATAGAGGTGATCCAGAAATGGAGAGAAGGGGTTATCTGAGAAGTGGAGTTTGCAGAAGGAACACAGGGTCCCTCTAGTGGCTGGCAGGTATAACCTGCAAATGGGAAAGTGGGGACTTTCGGTAAGCAAGAAGTGACGTTCATAGGGGTGGGCCAATAAATTGAGGGCCGCCCCTGGGTGGGTGGGTGGCTGGGGCGGGCAGGGCAGACAACGCGCAGCATCGTCGGGCTAGCACCCCACACAGGAGTCCAGCAGGTAAAAGAGGTATCCTTTACCTCAGAGGCCTTCCAAAGGGCTGTAGAATGCAGGCAGTCAGCTCCTAGAAGGAGCACTTGGCGTTCTGTTGCTGCCACGATCGGCAGTGTGCTTGGTGGGGGGGATTCAGCCTCAGAGGCCTTCCAAAGGGCTGTAGAATGCAGGCAGTCGGCTCCTGGAGGGAGTGCTTGGTGTTCTGTCGCTGCCTGCTGATGCTGTCATAGCCAGTGGTTAAACCATTCAAATTTATAGGCAAGCGTCATCTTTCATACCTGCAGAAAGCCTCATTTTTGGTTGCCATCACCTCGGCCAGATTGGTGAGTGAGCTCTAGGTGCTTTCTGTAGAGTAACCAAATTTGGTTTTCAACCAGCCTCTCTTAAGCACCAGCTTAAACTCCTTCCACCCCCTCCTGCTTCAGTCAGCACCCTTCCTGACCTGCCTTTCCCTCCTCCTTCCCCAGTTCATTCCTCCTCCCTTGAGGCATTTGTATCCCTCCCATTTCTCTGCACTTAGATTTTTCTGCCAGTTGCTTGATTTTGTTTCAGGATGTAGACAATGTTTCTTGCACCTGACACCCATATCTTGTATATTTTTCACCTTTGCAAAATTGTCCTATAGTTGTTTGCACCTCATTTGTTAATAAATGTTATTCTATTGTATTTCCATGTTGTTTTTCTCTCACATCTCCCCCAGGTCACACCTGGAAGTAAGCCTTGGCTCAGTGCGCCATTCCCCATTACCAATTTTTAAATAAAATAAATAAATAAAAGGTTGTGTTGTTCCCCCATGCAAAATTCCTGCCCAGGGTGGTCTCTGAGTTTCATAGGAATCCGGCACTGATCCTACCTTGCTGCCTTTTTTCCAAAGCCTCACACTACGGATGCTGAGAGAATGTTCCACACATTAGATGTTCACAGGGCTCTGCTGTTCTACTGAAGAGCATGTGGCAGACGTTTGTGATGAGGCTCACCAGCAGTTTCAAACCTACAGTGAAGCTACCATAGCAGACTGGCAGCTAAATAGAAGACTGGCCATTGGATCATCTCTTGCATCGATCTGTGAGACAGGTCGTCTTGGAGGAGCCACCCTTAATGATGAAGGCACACTCCCCCCGATATACTGCTGCCAGCTACATCTCCATTTCTAAAATATTTAGGACTGCTGCCTGGTTGAATATGCACACATTCATATACCATTGCAGCATTAACTTACTCAGCTGCTGAGATGCTGCTTTTGAGTCCATACTCCTCCAGTCTGTATTCACCTCATCTGGGGTCTGCACTTTGCTTCCAGGTAGTTAGGAATAAAGGTTACTTACTTGCAAAAATGGTTCTGCTACTAGTATTCCATTAACATCCATGCAAGCCACACAACCTCTCTTGGTAAGGCTTGCTTCAAATCCCTGTTTCAACATGCAGATCTGAGTGCAGTGGGTCTGGTGCCGGGGGACCACATGTTTATTGATACGAGGAGTCATGCTTGAAGACTGTTCCGGTGACTGAGCATGCTCAGTTAAAGACTACCTAAATGTGGATGTGAACTGAATACTAGTAGTAGAACTATGGTTGCAAGAAGGTGGCCTCTATTTTGCTATGTAAAATACAAGTTTTTCTTTCTTTCTTTCTTTCTTTCTTTCTTTCTTTCTTTCTTTCTTTCTTTCTTTCTTTCTTTCTTTTTACCTTTTTTAGTTAGGATCCATGTTCTAAGCACAATAAGACACTTCAGGGATGTGTACTATTAAAATGATCACTAAGAACATTTTCTTCTTGTGTATTTAAATGCACTTGGTGCAAGAGCCTTGTGTTTGACACACTTGAGGCATGCAATTGTTGACCTATAATTACACACTCTGGCATGTCTTATTGCATACTTACAGTTATAACATCAGAAAAAAAAATTGAATTTATTGTCAATTATTGGAGGTTATTGGAGGAAGGATGGTCTACTGGTCAGAACACCAGTTTGGGAGCTTGGCGCTCACAAGTTCAAAACCCACTAAAAGCCATATACTAACTATGTGACCATGAGCAAGTCACTTAACCTGTCAGTGCTCTGGTTCACCCAGCTATGGAAAATCAGTAGAAGCAGAACTCCACTGGAGAAGAGATGATGCATCTCTGCTGCATAAATAAGTTGTAAAAAAAAAAAAATTTACAGCATCAACATCTGTATGATTTTGATATCAGGGGGATTAATAAGTAAAACATAATGAAGGATTACTGAAGCAGATGGTATTTTGAACATAGTTACCCTTTTGTACAAAAGTTTAAAGTTTTTTTGAATTATGTCAGTTTTACATAATAATGATTCTAGTTAAAATGTTTTCAGTTCTATTTTAATCACTTGGCTCCACATACTGTAAAACAAAATTGGACAGCTGTGAACACAAAAGGTATTAATTCAAGACATTCTATCACGGGAAAGAAGAGTGACCAGTAGAGCTGTCCCAGGGCTTTGGCACCATACTTTTACACATATGTAGCATTTCAGCGATATGAACTAGAAAAGTGTTTTATTGATTCCTAAACAGAACAACCACTAATATCTTCTGACTCATTCCAAAAATCTTGTTTTAGCATAGTCTATAATGCTTATATTTCGAAAGCTATATGTTTTGAACTGTATGGCTCAGAAATGTAATTTTGTTTTATATGAAAGCGTGGAATCCGATCAACATCAGCAGATTATAACATTGCACGTCTCATGTGTTGTCTAAATATGCTGATATAATGTGCTGTTAAAAATAATAAGATTTAAAAATGTTTTGAATTACTTTATGTTTTCAGATATTGGTATAAGGAATTTTTAGCAACATGATATATTAAGGAAGCTGATTCCAGACTTTCGTAAAAAAACATTATGTTTCTAGCCCTAACAATTCCAAAAGTGAGCCATTTGTGTGTGTGTGTGTGTGTGTATATATATATATATATATATTTATTGCAAAAAAACTTCATTAATTCATCAAGTTAGGGTTGTTTCTAAAGCGACAAAAGCAGGGAAATGGGGTGTTAGGGTTTCCAGCCTAAATACCATACCCCCACCCTGCAGACACTGACAGGCATCGGGGGTGTGCCTTGGGGTCATCAGCCCTAATGCTCACCCCATTCCATAAATAAATAAGCTGAGATGGATACAATATAGAAGAATGGGGGCTGGCCACCCCAAGACACACCACCGACATGTCTGCAGGGTGGGGGTTTGGTTTACCCTATTTACCTGCTTTGTTACTTTAGAAACAACCCTAACTGATGCATTAACAAGGTCTTTTGCAATGAATTTCCTTACTTTTTCAGATAGTATAATCATATCCTTATCTGTCTGTGGGAGTGCAGGGCTCTCTGGGCACTGTGCTCCTGTCCCTTTAGAGATGCTTATACTGTATGTACTTAGCCGTGATAAGTTTGTCATTTATTCACATTTTGACTGTAAAGTTTCAACATAGTCTTATCACCCCACCTCATAAACCCCATAGGGTGAAAATGTCTTAATCTGTGGCAAAACGCCATTCTGCACTGCAAGTACAGGGAGGCTGTGAGAAATGGCAGCTGTACTGTTCATGAACTGGTGTGAAAAAATGTCTCTTTTGAAAATTTAGAGTGAAAATATGAAAAGCTGGCAAAGTTATGAGTGTGTGTAGGAAAATGTCAAAGACTGCGCGTATGTCGGGCACTTTTGCTCCAAATTTTCAACATGGGCTTTTGGGACTCCACCTCATGAATGCTGGCACTGTCATGTCGTTACTCAGTCCAAAGGGTGATTTTGTGCAACAACCGCGCCATTCCGCACCACAGGTACAAAAACACATTTTGAGCAGGATGTCAGAAATGACAGCTGTACTGTTCATGAGGCGAGCACTGGTACTGTCATTTCATTACTCAGTCCCAAAAGGTGATTTTTCACAGTGTCTGGAAAATCACCTTACAGGTCCAATTAATGAAACAATAGTGACAGTGTTCATGAGGAGGGGCCTCAAAACCCCCATGTTGAAAATTTGGTGCAAAAATACCTTAAAATGGCTGAGATATCAACATAAGTTGAAAATGCCTTTGACAGCCATTATACAGCACTTATCTTGATTCTTCAGTTCGTGGTTCAGTTTTGAAGAGTGCAGATGTGTCCCAGTCCACAGAAGATGACACCTGATGAAGTATAGGGCAAGGGGGGTGTGGGGTGGTGTGTGCTCAATGGGAGATTCAGGATGGGGGAGGTGTACGGGGGGAGACGACGAGGAACCATTTTCTTCTTTACAGGGTCTTTTTTTTAAAAAAAAGACATTGGGGGACTGTTTTCTTTTTTACAGGGATAACAAATGTTTGAGGACACTGGGGTGGGCTCCCTAGTGTTCCACAGTGGTGGGGGGGAGTAACATGACTGGGGACATTGGGAGTGGGGTCCCCAGTGTCCCACACTACTGGGGAAGGGGGGTGTTGTAGTGCTGACTTGGTCGGGGGGCATCTGACACCGGGGTGGGCATTCCGGTGTCAGATATTCTTTTTTTTTATACTTGCTTTATTGAAAATCTTAAGGCTTATATCAAGACAATTAATAAAAATTCTAACTGGAATAAATATAACATCAATCATATTTAAAAAATACAAAACAATAACACAAATGGGCCAAAACCAGTGCTTAGAATGTCATAAATAAAAACAGTTAATAAGAGAAATCCCTAAGATATTAAAAAAACACAATAGGATATCAATAGGCATAAAAAAAGTATCTATTATAATAGTGTATGCACCAGTGGAAGTGGCAGCATGGCAAAAGGGAACTGTGCAAAAATATGCCAAGCTCCCTGCAATACCTTGTGACCCGATCCCAAAAACAAGATGCCTGT
Source organism: Neoceratodus forsteri (assembly GCA_016271365.2). Lineage (NCBI taxonomy): Eukaryota > Metazoa > Chordata > Ceratodontiformes > Ceratodontidae > Neoceratodus > Neoceratodus forsteri. The sequence continues at coordinate 108,168,454 of CM028132.1, forward strand.
CCACGAAAACAAAAGTGTTTTTGCACGGGACATCTGTTTTTCACATAGGAAATAATGGGAAAATTACAAATTGAATAACCTTTGAAAAGATTAATATTTTTTCACCAAACTTTCAAAAGGCACTCCTGTGAGGCTAAGGCTTTCAGCCCTGAAAATTTGAGACCACAGCCAATAACTGTTTCTGAGAAACGGCTGTCGAAATAAATTGAAAAAGTACATTTTGTGTTTTTCACCACTCTGTAGCTCAAAAACCACAACATGGATTCACACGACATTTGGCACCTCCAGAGACATGACCATAGCCGCAAAGCATGCCAAATTTTGTGCAAATCCGTTGAACAGTTATAAAGTTATTAAAGTGCAAAATTTGTGGTTTAACATTAAACTGCCTGGCACAGCGATGGTATAATATATGCAAGTTGTTTTGCTAAGTTTTTAAAATAATACAAACATAAAGCATTAATTATAATACAAAATACAATTCAGAAAATGTACAATAACTTGTTCAAAAAATCTGACTTTATTCATGGATAAACACATCTTGGTCTGAAAAGTTATAATTTATGGAAAATAATTATATTAAAACATTTAATGGGGAGTTTTCACAGATAAGTAATAGAAACATAGCATTCAATGGCAGACAAGGACCTCTTGGCCCACCCAGTCTGCTCATTTATTGCCCTGCCTATATGTCACTGCAGACCCTATTTGATCTCCACCCCCCTGCCTTGCTTTTCAACTAAGATTCCCTTGTGCCTGTCCCATGCATTCTTGAATTCTACCACTGTTTTCACCCCCACCACCTTCACTGGAAGACGGTTCTAGACATCCACCACTCTTTCAATGAAGAAGTACTTCCTCACATCTCTCTTAAATTTACCCCTTTACAGCTTCATTGCATGTCTCCTTGTTCTCATGCAGCTTTCCCTCTGGAAAATGCTCCCTTCCTGTACCTTATTTAACCCTGTAAGGTATACATAGGTCTCTATCAAGGTCCCCTCTCCTTCCTCTCTTCCAGGGTGTACCTATTCAGGTCCTTCAGCCTCTTCTCATAGGGCTTCTGAGGCAGCTACTACACCATTGATTTGCTCTCCTCTAAACAGCCTCCTTCCTGTCTGTGTCTGTTGTGAGATGTGGTGGCCTCCAGAAATGGACACAGTACTCCAAATGGAGCCTCACCAGTGATCTCTACAGTAGCAGTACCACCACCTCCTTCTGCTGGTGATATCCCTTCCTATGCACCCCAGCATCCCATTGGCCCTACCTGCTGCCTTGTCACATTGTCTCCCCACCTTGAGGTCATCTGATATGATTACTTACAGGCTCCTTTCATGTTTGATGACTGTCAATACCTGTTCTCCCATTTGAAAAAATCTGAAAAAGGGACCTCTGGTCTCAGTGGGCTTTCTCAGTTACCAAAATCTAAATAAATAAATAAATACATTTTGTACTCCACCTCTGGGTTTCTGTGCCCAATGTGCATGATTTTACACTTTTTTGATTTAAGATTCAAAACAGAATAAATTATGCTGATATAGGAACATTAAATGCGATTGGGCAGAGTTATCCTTTTGGAATGACATTATCTTTGAAAGTTCTAACTTTGGAACTGTTAAGGCTTGAAACTTTTTTTTTAAATTGAAAACTAGAACTCGAGTTGTTAAGGATCAGTACTGTCGATAGTCTTTAGCGTCAATACTACTCTGTCTATATCAATACTGTTTAAAAATGCTTTTTTAGTACATTATTAATGCATGTTTTTTTTTTTCTGCGACATAACCCCCCAAAAATATATTTGGTTAATACATTTTTTTTCTATTAACAGACTGCATTGATATTAGTTTTTGTAGTGATACTTAAAATGACATTTAAGGTTAAAACAAGTTATACTTTTTTCACCTTTCTGAATTTTGAAAATACTACACATTATTACTTTTTCTGAATTTTGGTAATACTGCAGATTATTAAATTAGAAACAATGTAGTTTGCAACTTAATTTTCATTAGTCTTATACCCATAATTGCATTGCAAATATTTCATTCTCCCCTCTAGCAACTCTTTCCCTTCCTTGCTTTTGAAAATATAAAAAGATAATTATGGTTAAAAAAAATTGGATAAGCCGGCCTGGTATGCTTGAGGGCTGAGGCGCTACACCTTTACCCTCATCGCCACGCCAGCCACCTGTTCGAATGAGCATGGGCCGCTCAGGGGTTCGCAGGGAAGAAGAAAGATTGAGTGTTCTCCTTCTCCGGGGAGGAGGTTCCGAGTGGTCGATGCTTATTCGCCCCCCAGAAGAGTCTGTGGGACAGGGCACTGCACCACAAGTTGGGGAGGAGTCAGGCCAGATGCCTGGAGGGAACGCGTGCAGATGCATGTGTGCTCCCCTCCGCTGGTGACACTGCATGGCCCTGACTCCTGGGGGAGAAACAGGAGGAGAAAAAGCACTGCTGTGTACAATGGCGGAGGGCGCCTCGCTTGCTCCACTCCTGGCTAGCCACGGTACTGGCCCACTAAATCCAGACTTTGATGGGGGGGATTCTGGACCCCATTGACCCCGCCAGGTGGTGCAAGCCCTGGAGTTCAGGTCAGCGTTGGCTGGTAGACGCCAGGGGGTGAGGCTGGGGGTGCTCTTCTGAGGACAAGCCGGCAGTGCAGGAGAGGAAAAAAAATTGATAACTGAAAAAAAAATTGGTTAGAGAAATATGCTGATGATGTTAAACTGAGGGGCTTAGTTAAGAGCAGATCAAGTAACATCAATACAGTGGGATCTGTGGGCTGCCACATGATGCATGACGATCAATGCTGACAAATGTTTGGTAATGCATATAGGTGTTAGAAACAAAAAACTAAATATTACCTACAAGTAAACTACTAAAAGCAAAAAGAACCTGGGTATAATATGTATAATGACCTAAAACACACAGAGCTGTGTGGAAGAGCTGTCTCAAAAGCAAATAGAGGTCTGGATTGTATCAGAAGGGGAGGGAATCCATAGTAGAAATCACAAAAGCAGTGCACCATCGAATAGAGCCTAGGTAAAACCTCACCTGGATTAGAATCTCAGTTTTGGGCATAGCATACCAAAAGGAATGTGGATGGTCTGGAAAGGGTGGAGAGAAGGGCTACAAAAATGATTATGGGAATGAAGGAGCACCCTTATGAGGAAAACAAACAAAACACTAGCTCGTATTATCCTGCATACGTGGAGATATTCTATTTATGTTTGACATTTTAAATGAAAAGTAATTAAATGCAAAGCTAAATATGGAGATTAAGATGAAAAATGCAGGCCTAAGAAGTCATAACATGCAGAGAAAAAAAGGAACTACTTCAAAACAGAAAAGGAAGTACTTTTTTGTTACATAAATGGTGGTGGGTCTCTGAAAGAAGTTAACCTCTTTTGTTGTGAACATTAAAAATAAAAATGTTTGTGAGCCCAGTGGTGCAGAGCACTGAGTCTCTGGGCATTTCACTTGACAGCATGCTGTTGACCCAGGTTTAGGAACAGATGAGGGTTTCTCTGGGACCGGCTGGAGGAGGGAGGATTGAGTGCCCATGGATGACTGTCCTCCTTTGGGGAGGGAGGACAGCACGAGTCACTACTTAGTCTCCACCTGGCGAAGGTGGAGTGATGCAGCAGCAAAAGCCTTCTGACTGGCCAGGCATAGACACTGAGTATGTGTGATGTCTTTACATCACATGCCCATGCCATTGCAAATGTGCAGGCCTGACTGATGGGGAAGAAACGGAGAAATTAAGGTATGTGCCCCCCTTCATTGTATATGACTGTGAACTGGAGCCCTCGGATCTCTCCCCATGTGGATCCGCGCTGACAAGACAGTAGGGGGAGTGGTGGTTGGGGGCACCAGGATGCCTGAAGGTAACCAAGTCCAAAAAGCTGTATTAAAAAAAGAAAATATTTTAAACATAACTTGGACAAGGTACATTTTGGATAGGGAGAACTGGCATATCACCACAGAATACTGGGAAAGTAGTTAAAAAGGGCACTTTAGCCTTCTTCTGCTCTTGGCACCTCAGTATTAACCTTAATTTAAATAAGGCAGGCTATTCTGTTTTGGCATTCTTTTCATATCATAAGTCAGTCAGCTTTTTTTCCCTATGACATAGGATGCTGCTAGAACCCTTTGATGAATGTATATTATTCTACTTTACAGCATCCTGATCATTATTCTACAACTAAACCATTCTGAAATACATTTTTTAATGGTTTTAAAAATAAAACCCTATCCTCCTATGAGATGGAAAGAGCAGAGGCCAGTTGGAGGGGGGATAGTGATGCATGCTGTGGCCTGACACCCAGCAGTAGCTGGGTGCGAGCACAGGCACACCGCCCAGAAGGAGTTGGTCCTGCATCCAGGGTGTATGGCTGCTTCCATGGAGGTGGGAGCCAGCTGCCCTGCCCATTGCTTGGTTCACAGGCCGAGGAGAAAAAGTAGAAAATGGATCTGGCAGACTCCATGATGGCTGGCTGTACCTGTGCCGACTTCCAGGATCTGGGTGGTGGCTTCCAGGCACGGGAGAAAGTCAACACTCCTCTCCCTGGCCCTGTCATGGAGGGGGCAGCCAATGGGGGATTCCTGAGAGAATCAGGCAAGGGGCGCCAGAATGGAAAGGTGAGCCCCTCTGAGGGAGGGGCTGGAAGGCCTGCCAGCCCCCTCCCCAAAAAATTGTAAATAAAAAAAAAATTGTGGACTAGGTCAACCATCTTGCAGGCTAGTATAATTTTGAGTCACCTTGTCCTGCTTGTTAGTGCAGTAAAAAGTCAAGGTCAACCCCTGAAAAGAGGTATGCTTTGGTTGTACCAAAGATGTGAGTGAGGTTCTTCCAAGCACAAAAAAGGCATGTTGACAAAGTGGTTGGAGTGCAGTGCTGTGAGCCTTGTGACCCAGGTTTGAGTCCCACAATCTCTACTTGCTCACTGTGGGTCACTGAGCAAGTCACTTAACCTTTCTATGCCAGACCTCTCTGTCTCTGTGCTGTTGGGAATCTCCCTGTGTGCCTGAAATGGTGGGAGTACTCTGTCCCTTCTCCTTCCTGGTTTGCAAAGTGCTTTGAGACACCATTTCTAAGAAATTGTCTATATAAAACCAGTCACTTTTCTTCCTTTCCTCATGCAAGCAGATAGTGTGAATGCTACAGGTAATTGCTGGAAACATGGAGGGGATGTATAATATTTATATCAAACTGCCTTTTTGTGCCCCTCCTTCTCTTATTGTTATTTTACATACTGTTTTGACAGCTGATTATGAATACCTACTGCAGATCTGGACTGAAAAATAGTCACTGATATGTGCTGCTCAGACAAGTGGTGTATTTTATCTCTTGTTGCTGACAGTCGTGGGAGAAACGTCTGATAAATTAACATGACTATTTAGACATAATTACTTAGCTTATTATGTGTCATATATTTGCTGCAGTTCTCATCCCATCATTCTTTATATAACTAAAATAATTTGCTTAAAAAACCAGATCTTTGAAAAAGTTGCCCTTCTCATGATATCACAAGGGTCTGAGCTGTGGCTGGTGACAGAGTCACGAGTCATCCTTCTTATGATGACATTATAAGTGGACAGTTTGTCTCAAGATAATGATGTCATTACAGGGAGAGGTGAGAACATAAAGGCTGCCACATGGTGGATAAGAGTAAGCAAACAATTTCCACATACTTAACACAAACTGATAGCTGTTGGAAATGTGTTCATTTGTGGAGCTGAACCTTCCCTTTTAAAGGAGAGGGATTATCCTGTGAAGTATAGCATGATAAGTCAAATGTGTAATTATTTCTGCTGTATATCTGAGGCTGCAGGTTTAGGTTTGTGTTCTGACATTCCTTGTAAAGATGGTGCGGCAAAACAAACCAGAAACTCGGCATTTTTCTTCAAGCAGGGAACAAATGTTTAGTTTCGGTCTTGAAAACCTAGTGCCCTTAGCTCAATACCTACTTTCTAATCTGGGACAACTATTGGGGTGCTGAAGAATGCTTGGCATAGGTGAATACAGAGGCTTGATGTGTGAGAGTAGAATCCAGAGGGTAATGGAAGGTGCTCATTGACCCAGTCGATAAGAACAATCAGAAATGTCTGTAAGCACAGTGAGATGGCAGTCACTGTGCAGGCTTATTCTGTAAGAATCTCAGCACGGGTTGCCCCTGGAAATGGGTCTCAGACACGAGCTGTCTCCTTGCTTCTGTTGTACAGCAACTTAGTGAAGTTGATAGCTTCCTGAAATTATGGTAGTATGTTGCAAGTCTCTGACTTGTCTAGTGGTGCCCCTTTTATATTGTAACCCAGGTGCCACCTCCCAACAGGCTGCTACCCATGCCTGCTGCCCAAAATGCAGATTGAGGGGCCTGGGTTCTGGTTTGGTTATTACAAGGGGCTCAGTACCAACAGTAATGCTATTTGTGTGGTGCCTCCACCCGAATGACTTTTAAGTGGGGTTGATGACCAGCTAGCACAACCCTCTGGGATGTTGTACCTACTCACTGCCTCAACCAGTGGTCCCACACATGGATTGATATAGAACACTTTGCTTGGCATTCAAGGTTACAATTATTGGTGAGTGCTAATAATATGCTCACAGCTACCCCACTTACCAACAGGGCCTGGCCTTTCTGGATCACCCTGCACGCCTGCAAAGAATGCGTTTTAACATTAACCAAGTATCTCTTAGTTCCCACAATGACCCAGCTCTCAGTAATAATATGCTTGTGAGTTGGTGTAACTCTCAAACAATGAAACTGATTTTTTGGGGGATTTGAACAGGAAAGGGGATGCAAATCAAGGTTAGATTGTTGACTACTTAAACCTAGAAATGTACTCTCCGCAATGTAACACTTTGCATACTACAATTGAGGGTCCTCCTCTTAGACCGCTGTCTTTATTGCTGGCTTATGCCAGCCCCTCTAAGCCTATTCTTTGTGGTTAATAAATTTTATTGATTTGACTTATTAAGATGATTCAAACATTAAAACAGTCGGATACATTGCAAAGATCTTACAGACTGTTACATGTGTCTGTAGAAGCAGAGAATGGAACATGCTGGCCAAATAGTAACGAACTGAATACACTAGCCAGGTAAGCAGTAGGATAATCCTCTGTGCCTGGATGTACAACACCTATGCAGCTGGAGATTAACTTTGAAAGGATTAACAGTTGGTGCCTTGCATTATAGCTAACTAATACAAACATATCTTACCTGGCCCCATCCTGCTAGTTTCTGCAGTATTTGACAAAGCATGAGAAATTATGAGAGGTCCAGGGCCACTGTCCTCTACTTTATGCCTACAAAATACACAAGATCACACACACAAAGCAAACAGGTCTTCATTGTCAGAGAAGATACTGTCCTTTACTGATATTATACTATGTCATCCGTAGAGCAGGGTCCCCTATAACTCAGTAACAATCTCTCCAGCACTTGCCCCCTAATTGCACCATGAGAGGAGACCATTATAGTAGCATGGTTGTGCCTATTCTGCCGATTCCCTCCATTGGTTTCAAGAACAAAAGGAAGGTAGTCCAGAGGGTAATCCTATTCTAAATACCCCACTCCACCAGCTCCCTCTCCTGCTTCTACCCCACACTACCCTCCCTCTTACACTAGCTATCCTTTCCTTTCGCACCCCCTCCCCCTATAACTTTCTCCCTCCCTCCTCTCTCTGCACAACCTTCTCTGACAACTCCAATTGTTGCACCATATGTGACAAAGCTGTTTCCCGGCTGCTCCAGATGCACTATATTGACCCAGTCATAACTACACAAATCACTGTGATTGGTTTGTCTGTAATCATGAATTGTTTAACTGTTCATGCTTACTTGATCTGATGGGCTACTCTTACTCTGTACGTTGTCTTCATGTTATGTACATATGTCCAGTGTTCTGTGTTTTGACATGGAACCTTTGTAAATGAGCTTTCAGTTCAAAAGTACTTTCCGAATAAATAATAAATAAAATAAAGATTGGAAACAACTCTTGAATCTTTAGAACACATTCAGAAATAACAGTTACTCCCTGGACAGTTCAGTAGCTGCTATCTGGGTACCCAGGATTAAATTAGTTGCTGGCCTGAAGCTGCAGCTAGTTGGCCAGCATTGCAGCTGGTTGGGGCCGTCAAATAAATAAATGATTAATGTTCCTTTTACACGTAGCCACAGTGACATCAACAACAACTTTAAACCCACAGAAAATTGTAATCCTTAGGCCCAATGGCCTGCAAACAGTCTAACACCAGTTTGAACTTGGGAAGAAAATCAGATGATAAAGACACTTTTGAATTGTATGTTGCAGGGACAGTCCCCATTATTGCTCACTGTACCAAGACCCCAGGAATCTGGAATGGTTGCCAGGCTGGGTCCCCTTGAGGAATGGTTCTTGGCTGCAGGTTGTATCCTTCTTGGAAGGACCAAGATGCAGGGACCAGGGCTAACATGACTCACCCCCGCTTCACAGTGTCTCTCCCAAGGGTGGCCACAGCCACTGATGATCGTCATCACAGGAGCTGACTCCCCAGACTGGTCTTCCAGCAGCTTTTGTCTCACAGGCAGCAACAGTCGCCTCAAAAAAATGGCTTGGCATACAGGCTTAAATCCTGGCACTGTCTTAGACCATGTAGCATAACCATTTGCACTCTGCAGCCTTTGGCATGTAAGCTGGCAAAATTGAAATTCAGATCTCCCTCCTTGGCAGTTGGGCTGGAGACCATTCTGGTAGCCTCAGGCTTCAGTTTCAAGCCAGTTTCTGAGGCACGCAAGTCTCTCACCGAGATACAGCTTAGCAGCTGTCGCACACTTGGACACCCTTCAGGCTGGAATTTCAGTTCAGCTGAAATCTCGCCTTGTCTCTGCTTAGGAGTTTTGGCAATTATCTGCAGCACTTGGCAGTTCAAGACAATCCACACCCGGTCTCAGATGAAGAGAGAAAAGCAAGTCTCTTCCCAAACTCGCCAAGCAGAGCACAGAACCTCCTCACAGACTGAAAGCTCGAGCCAGACGGAACTTTCAGCCATTTCTTTCAATGGACTGAAAAAGAAATTCAGTTGGCTGCCCAGACTCGGTCACTGTTCTAGCGTCCTGATTGGTTGAAACAGGCACCAAGCATACAGTTCACAGTTTCTCCCAGCACCATAGTAAAAGGGCCCATTAGGGCCCCTTGTGTTCTGACTGGCCCAAAACAGGGTCCAAGTATCAACATGGCCACCATCTAAATAAAATGTAAACAGTCCCAACATTAAATTTCATTTTAAACATAACAGTTTAGCTTTAGACATAATTATTTACAGCATTCAATAGAGCTTCATCTGTACTAGTAAGCGACTGTACAGTGGAGTTTGTGGGGGTGTTGCCTGGCCAGTCACAAGCTTCATTCCACGTGGACCCAGCTCTCAGGCTACACACTGTATATACAGGATTGAACCTCTTAAAGGCATAGAATGATGGCATTCATTCACACATTCACACTGAGACCAGGAATGCAGCAATACTTTACATTTGGACTTACATGCTCATCACTAGAATTAGCCAGGTTCAAAAAGGCAGAACACTGGCTGGATCTTTGCCAGGCAGAGGGCAACGCAGTGCCCAGAGAGACAACCCAAAGTAAGCCCACCATTTTTTTGAGGGAGGGTTACATGTTGTTTCAGCAGGGCACAGCAAGTGACACAGATTGTCTAAACATTTAGAGGGGATGGGACAACTCAATGGATTGTAGCAGGTTAGGGAACCTTTCAGCTCTAGGTCACTCATTCAAATCACGCCCAGGTCAGTAGTTCCTAAAAGCTGTTACCATGTAATGGCTGGCTGTTTGATGGCCTGTGTGAAATGAGTTCTTTCTCAGTCCAGTTTCTTATAGACAGGTGTTCATATTGCAAAACTGTCAACATGGTTCTAATTGGCTCCCCTGCTAGCAGGGGCCACCAAGAGGGGCATGGAACTGGCTAAGAGGCTGTAGAAGAAGGCAGTTGAAGTGAGGGCATCAAAGGATAATTAAAAAAAAAAAAGCATAATTGATAGTTGTTCTGGTGGAGGAGTTTGAAATGGATCACATTGGACTAACAAGTATAAAAACATGTGGCGTCACAATAGGAACCATCTGGGTCAAAATTAATTGAAAGAATAAACTTCCACAACGCATAATGGATAATTATTATTTAAAAACAGTAATTATTATTATGGAATGGGTCCATTTCTCTGAACCCACTGAAGTGGTGTGTTTCTGGTACTGCTTTATCTGTCCTGTGGATTAACAGAGGACTGCAGTCTTCAGTGTTGTCAATAGAGACACACAAAGTATGCACGATGGGAGTACTAGGAAGTGCAACCAAGAGCGTTCAAAGCAATGTAGACATCACAGCAAATACAGTGTGCACTCACCACTTGTACAAAGAAGTGAAATTTCTAACAAAGTTGGTGCCATACTGTTTATTATGCCTGCTTATACCAGGTCTGATGAGCTGACAAACGCTGCAATGTTTTGCTGCTAGCTATTGTTTCCTCAGCATGGCTTCTGCTCCATGGACTGTTTGTATGCGCACGCACGCACATGCACCAACTGTTTTGTGGGAATTCCAGTGCTGTCAATTCAAAAGCCTTCATGAGACACTAACTCCCCACCCACAAACATGTACATTTCAAAATCTAGTGGAATGCAGTAGCTCCTGTCACAGCTCTCCCATAGTTAGCAGCTTTTGTGATTACTGGTATCAAGCTCCAGCTCTTATGGTGAAAGACTGTTGTAACTACTGGATTGCTGGCTAATTTGAATCCTCGATTACCAGGTCAACAAAGAGAAAACTGCATGTTTTAAACCAGGAGACTAGATGTAGAGGATAATTCATTAACATTTTTATGTTGGCTCGTGCTTGCGCACCAGCCTACATATCGCATTAGGAGCAGATTTGGACTTGCGGTCACTGTGAGTGAATGCAGGGCACTCATCAGTAGGTGTGTGTCCCTCATTCCCCAGTAAGATAGCATGCAGGCACCAGACCAGCAAGATGTAATGTGGCGACCATATCTAAGAAAACGTCTGCTGCAATGAGAAGCAAGCTTTTCATTGCAGCGGCACAGCCTCCCCATGCAAACATGGCAACGGGGTGCCCCATCCCCCTGTCGCATTCCCTGACCCTCTTCATTTGCCAACAGAGGAGCCCACCCCCGTTGGCATAATGACTCCCTCAAGTGCATGCTAGGGGGTGCCCAATCCCCCCTCGGCATCATGTGCCCCCCAACAGTTTTCCTTTGCCGACGGGGGGTCCAATCCCCATTGGCTATAGTCCCCCCTCCCTGTTTATTTAGCCAATGGGGGAACCCACTCACCATTGGCATAATGTCTCCCCCCCATCTGTTGTGTGCTGAGATGGGTGCCCAGTCCCCCTATGCTCTTGTCCCCCATGTGTGATAGGGGTGACCAATCCCCGTCAGCTACAGCCCCAAAACAATCAAGTGACATGCTGGAGCCCACCCAGCATGCCAAATGCCTGTAAAACAAAAACTGCCTCGTGATGTTCCTTTCTTTTTTTTTACCCTGTAAAAAAACGGTCCTGCGTGTCTCCTGCCCTCCCACAACCCGCACTCCACCACTGCACACCCCTCCCCTCCTGCACACCCCTCACCCCATACTTCCTCTGGAATCTGGCACGACTATCTTCAGTGGACGGGAATACATCTGCACTCTTCAAAGCCGACCATGAACTGAAGAAATGCTGGTAAGCTGTATAATGGCATAAATAGGGTTTTTTCAACTTTGGTGCGTATTTCAGGCATTTTTGGGAATGTTGACACCAAATATTCAACATGGGGTTCTTGGGACCCCTCCTCATGAATTCAGTCACTGTCATGGTGTTATTCGGTCCCGAAAGATGATTTTGCGGTCACTTCGGGGAATCACCTTTTGGGATAGATTTTTTTTTGTGTGATCTATTTTTCCGCCCTGTGCTCACTGGTCCTCCACTCCTTCGGGCTCTTACCAAGTTCCCCTGACCTCTTCTGTCCTTTCCCAGCCCTCCTCTAATTCCCCAGATTGCAGCCAACCCCCGGGATATCCCGGTGTATCCCTTTCACTAGGCGGGTCCCTCTCCTCCGAGGGAGAAGGCACCGGGGGGGGGGCTAGCCCCAGTGCTCACTTTTAGGGCCCGGGGATGCTGCTGGGGAACAGGAGGCACCGGGAAGGCACTGGAGGCCCTCAGCAACTGAGAGCTGTCATCTGGAGGCCAGCGAGCGATTTTCCTGGCTTTCTTGAGGTGCGTGACGTCCTGGACATCAAGGCGAGAGCCAATGTCTGTCACGCACCACCCCCTAATGACCCCAACGTGCTGCTCTACCACCGGCCTCTGCCAGTGGTCACTTCAGCACTGGGTCATGACCCCTACCCTCCCTGGAGACAGCGAGCAGTCATGGAACGCTCAAGCTACCCCCCCCCCGGCCGGCCTTCCAGTGCCCTGAGCTCATTCCCGAACCCGGGTCACTGGCGTCGCAAGCGGAAATCCAACCGCTGCACCGACAGGCCGGTTTGGGATAGATTAACAAAATGACAGTGCGATTGTTCATGAGGGAGGCTCTGAAAAAGCCTATACTGCAAATTTGGTGGAACAAATCAAAAAAAATGGCTGTTTTACAAGCGTGCATTGCATAGTTCCCACGCACGCTCGTAACTTCGTGAATTTGTTATATTTTCACTCCAGATTTTCAAAATTGCCATTTTTCCATACCTCCTCATGTACAGTACAGCTGTCATTTTATATATCCTGGCCAAAATGTGTTTTCGCACATCCGACACAGAATAGCGTGATCGTGTGCAAAATCAGTTTTCAGAACAGTTTGAGGAAATGATGGTGACACTGTTCATGAGCAGAGGTCCTAAAATCCCTCTGTTGAAAATCTGGTGATGAAAGTCCATAAAATTACTGTGTTACAAGCATGCGTTGTGCAATTTTCATGCACCCCTGTAACTTCGCAAATTTGCAATATTTTCATGCCACATTTCCAACACTAGCATTTTTTCACATCTCCTTATGAACAGTACAGCTGTCATTTTTCACATCCTGCCCAAACTGTGTTTTTGCACCTGTGGTGCACAATGGCATGGTCACTGGGGGAAATTAAGTTTTGGGACACATTAACAAATTCACAATGCCTTGTTCATGACAGGAGGCCCCAAAATGCCTATGTTGAAAATGTGGTTAAAAAATTCCAAAAAATAATTGGGTTACGGACTTGTGTTGCACACTTTCTGTGCATGCTCATGACTTCACCAATTTTTAATATTTTCAGTCCAGATTTTCAACATTGCCATTTTTGTCACCTCCTCATGAACAATACAGTTGTTATTTTTCACATACTGCCCAAAATGTGTTTTCGTCTCTGTGTCGCCAAATGGCACAGCTGCTGTGCAAAACGCCTTTCAGCTAACAAACTGATAGTGCCACTCTTCATGAGGTGGGGGTCACAAAAATCCCATGTTGAAAATTTGGAGTGAAAATACCAACACATGCTTACAGCATTAGGGTTTGCAACTCTAACACCCCACCCTGTACAGACTGATAGGCGTCAGGGGTGTGACTTGGGATCATCGGCTGTAATTCTGATGCCATTCCATCTCCATCCCCACACTGCAGCCAGTGACAGGCATTGTGGTATGCCTTGGAGTGTTCAGCCACAAAGTTCACCCCATTCTCCTATACTGCACCCACCTTGGTATATTTTCTTACGGAATGGGGTAAGTATAATGCCCAAAGACCCCAAAGCACACCACAACACTAGTCAGTGTCTACAGGGTAGGGTGAGGTAAAATGGCATGAGCGTTATAGCTGATGACCCAAAGGCACACCCAATGCCTGTCGGGCTCTACAGGGTGGGGTTGGCATCACTTCAATACTTCACTGCCATTCCTATTATGCGTCTCTAACTCCTGCACTATCAATGCCAATGCCAGCGAGACAACATTCGGCATTGACAAATGCTTGTTACATCAGGAACTGAACTTTGATGGCAGGAGTTGATACAAACACCTCTATTTCTAAAGAACCGAACAGCATAAACCACAAAACTCCCACATTAGAAAACAGCAGGAGAGCAGTGTGCCTGCTTTAGGTACTCGACTTCTCACACTGGGACAATTACTATGTATTGTGCAGGAAGCACTGGTGTTTTGTTTTTTCCTTTTTTACCCAACTGATTATTGAATTTACCAAATGAATGACCACACCGCTGAATTTATTTAAAAAGATCATGTTTCAGGGCTGCCCGATTGTCCAGTAGGCAATGTGTCATGCTGCGCTGGCAACCCAGCTTTGCAAGTGAAGTTGGGAGCTGGGTTGGGTGGCTGAGGGGATGGGGATGGCACTGCTGTGTGGCAGCACTCCCAGCCATGGAGGGATGACACTGTGGTTTCACCACCACAGTGACCCCTGTGGTGTAGTGGGGCGGGGAGCTTGCCTCTTCCACCATAAGGATGTCGCTGCATGCATGCATGGCCTGATGGGACACTGCCTAGCATCGGGAATGTGGGAAAGCTTACAGAAAGGGTTGGAGAGAAACTCAGAAAAAAAGACCATGTCTCCCAAGCCACCTGTATGATGGCTGCTAGTACTCCTGGGCCTTGCACCATATAGATCCAAGCTAGCCAAGATGGTGAGCAAAATGGCTGGTGGGGTGGGGAGGTTGCTGGCAGAAGGGACTGACAGTAGGTACAGTGGTGGTCCAGTGGCAAAAAGCTTTATAGCAAAAGGAAAAAAAGATCATATTTCCAGTCAGACACACAAAACCAGATTAAAAAAAGAGCCTCCTAGAACATGTCTGGTTCTGAAATTTCTAACCAAAAAGCACCTGCCCTTAAAAAACAGAGTGGTTCAAAAGACAATTTAATAATTAGTATATAACTATCACATGACTGATATTGAAAGGTAGACAGACTAATGGGTTCATAAACAAGACTCTTTAAGGACTATTTAGGGGTTCTAATTAGAACCAGAGACAGACTCGCCCCTCCCTTAGTTTCCGAGCCTCAGCAGAGCTTAACGGGATTTTTTGACTTTCACCCGGGGCTTTCACAGAGCCTCCTTGTAGTCGATTCCTTAACAAAGGGTTGACGGAAATGTAATGGTTTTAAGAAAAAAAGGAAAAACAACCCATGACATTTAAATACCACATTACAAAATATTAGCTCAGTGGTTTGTAGCAGTAATTTTAATCATTTTTGTCTCTGTCTCTCATAACATTTCCTGTGTGAGTTTGTAGAATATCCTGGCATTTTGCAAGACCTTAAATGGTATTTATCTTCAGGTTTTCAGCTTAATGAAGATGTTTTGTGACAAACCGAGATCAGGAACCTGGCCAATAATAACTGAGATGGTGGTGCATTTCATGATACAGTATTAGACTGTCTTTGTCATTGCCCTGATGAAACATATTTTTAGTGGTGCTGCACTGGCATCTGGCATGGGTGTCAAGATATTTTATCACCCTTCCCCCATTACCAGCTTAGGTCCACTGTAATAGTCAATGAAGACCAGTAGTTGTTGTAGCACAGAGCTTGTGTCCCTGGAGATCCTAGTTTGAACCACATAACAGCCACATTTACTGTGTGACCATGAACAGATCACTGTACCGTTACATATACGTATGTTAACTGCATCTTTGTGTACTTTAACACTCCCTCACTCTCTCTGTGCTTAACCTCCAAGAGCTTTCTGTTACCTCCATCAATACTTCCATGTGTGCCTAATGGCTGTTGCAAGTGTAATGGACTTGTAAACTGGATGGAGGGTGTTTGAAAGTTGATGCATAGAGCAATATTCCTTTCCTGTCTATCTATAGTAGGCAGTTTAGCCTAGTGATTATAGCACACATCTGTGAATCTGGAGACCCATGTTGGGTACGCACCACTACCATATACTCATTGTGTGACACTGAGCAAGTCACTTAATCTCTCTGTGTTTAACATCCTCTCTGTGCCAGCTATTTCAGTCTCACTTGACCTCCCTGTGCTACCTCTCTCTCTCTCTCTCTCTCTCTCTCACTTGACCTTCCTGTGCTAGCTGAGTCTCTATTGATTTCCCTGTGCTACCCCCCTCTCCCTGTCTCTCACTTGATCTTCCTGTGCTATCTCAGTCTCTCTCAACCTTCCTGTGCTACCTCTCTGTCTCCCCCTCTTACTCACTTGACCACCATGCACTACCTCTCTCTCACTTGACCATCCTCTGTTGCCTCGATCTCTTAATTGACCTCCCTGTTCTACTTCCCTCCCACGCTCACTGTGCTAACCCTCTCTCTCTCTCAAGTATCCTCCCTGATATACCAGTGATACCTCTCTCTGTCTCATGTAACCTCCCTGTGCTACCTCTCTCTATCTGTATTGACCTCTCTGTATTACCCCTCTGTGTTTCACTTGGGCTCTCTGTGCTGTCTCTCTCTCTATCACTTACCTCTGTGTGCTACCTCTATCTGAAGTGACTTCCCTGTGATACCCAACTCTGTCTTAAGCTCCTTGTGCTACCCCTTTCAATCTGTCTCAACCTCCCTGTTCTGCCTCTTTCTGTCTCACTTGACTTCCTTGTGCTACCTCTCTCAGTCTTACTTGACTTCCCTATGATACCTGTTTCTTTCATTTGACTTATCTGTGGTAACGGTCTTTCTTTCTCAACCACCCTGTATTACCTGCCTCTCACACTTGATGTCCATGGGGACCCAAAAAACAACTGTTTGTGACCCCACAGTGAGGCCTTCTGAGGTTAGCCAGTCATACTGCTTCTCTGTGTTTTTTTTCCTCTGAAAGTTTTACTCTTGTGGTTGACACAGGTGGGCTTCTAAGCCCTGTCCCCATCTCCCCTGCCAGGCATCTACCTTTCTCACCTTGCCAATGTTTCCTCACAGAATGACCTCCCCCTTGGTGGGGTGAGGAAGGGGAGGGCCATCCTTCCCCCATCTGGTGCCTCTCATCCAGAAGTGTGGTAGGTGATTCAGGTATTGGTGCTGGAATGGGGTAGGCAGGCAGGGCTCCATTTAGCATCTGCTAGCTCTTTTCTTTTCTGTTTTCTTCCCATGCTCCCCAGCCACAGTGGCGCGTAAGCATGTGCACGTGGAGGCACACACATGCTACGGAACCACAGCCCCTCACTTCTATGTCGCTTGAGTTTCTTGCATTACCACTCAGCCTCCAGCAGGTGGCAGCAAATGATCGCAAAAACATGCCTGCCCACCCCAGAAGAGGAGAGCTGTATGGTGGATGCTGGATCCTTTCCCACTCCAGCCAACCCCTTGTTTCAGAACTCAGGTTGCCAGTGTGGTAGGAGGAAAGGCGCAGAATGCCTCAGCATTCCATGCTACTGGGTCCGCTTGGTCATCCTTCATCCAAGCAGACTTTTCAATGATGGATTGTGTCATGCATTCTCTACTGTTATAAGTTAGCCTCACCTGTGCTGCCTGTGGGTGTTCAAGACCATTCAGTCTGACATATAGCTACTTTTGATGCCAGTGTCAGGGACATTTTGATCAGTGAGATTTGCAGGGCTGCCATCTAGTCTTCCATATGCACTTTCATGGGTAAAATCTGGCTTTTAAACCTCTGGTTTTGTGCTGACTTGGCCATTCCTCACTTTTCCTATACTTCAGTTGAAGATCTGAAGCATGGGATGAGAGTGCAAGATGAAAGGGAGACATCAAAATTCAATCCAGTGGGCTTTCTGGGGACTTTGTGCATTGCCATTGGATACTGTAATTAGTGGGACTCTGGAAGGAATACCAGTGGTTAAACTACAGTTAAAAGTAATTAGTGTGATCTTTCCTCCCTCTGTGCTCTGAGCCTCACTTGTAGCCCCCAGCAGTGGGTGTTTCTTGGTCATGTCACTATTGGTCTTCCTCTGTTCTAAGACAGACACACACACACACACACACACACACACACTCTGGAGATTCTGGGACATGTTGTTCCAATTTCTCTCACAGTCTGTCCTTAGCCTCACACACACAACCCTTGGCAGTAGTAGGGATTATACAGTGTCTATTTCTTTCACATCATTTAAAGAAAAAAGGAGTGAGCCTGCAGCAATATCTGCCAAGTTTTGTAGCCAGTGATAAAGTTTAGAACTGGAGTTCCTTCTGTTTTTTTTATTTTAGTCTTTGGTAACCGGGTAAGTCCCACTAGGCACAACCGCCTGTTTTCAGGGGTGACCTGGGAGCACTGGGCAGTTAAGTGACTTGCTCAGAGTCACACAGTATACAAGTGGAGGTTGTGAGTATTAAACCCAGGTGTGGTCTGCTGGATGTTACCAAGCTCATTCACAGCTCATCACTCTAACCTCTAGGCTATACTGCCAGCTCAAATGGGGAATTTCCATCTGCTAGCCCTACTCAGACTGTGTGGATCTTTCCTCAGTGCTTTTAGTCCTAAAAATACGTTTTTGGTCATTTAGTTTTTCAGACAATGTGGCTGACCCTGTTGATGCCCCAGTCCTGAATGTGAACAGAAACTGTGAGGTAGAATCCTACAGTCCCTCTGCAACTGATGTCAGCTAAGGCCAGGGAGCAGCTGCGTGGGATTCAGTAGTCTTTTAATGGAGTTAGAAGCTTTTAATAACTCTAGTTTGGCAGTCATGAGTCCTGTTTCTCTCTTGAGGCTAAATAAATGTTGCATGATGTCACCTTAACCTTGAAAGAGGAATGGAACAGGCAAGCAACAAACCAACAAAGCTCCCAAATCAGTAATTGACTACTGAATCTCCCAAGGCTGCTCCCCAGCCCTGACAACAGTCGCAGGGGTTTGGAGGATACCACTTCGTGCTTTTTATGGCCACATGGGCGGAGCCTTGCAGACGTTTTGCAAGGAGGGGGGAAGGGACTGTGGAAGTCTGTGACCAGTTTCAGGCACTGTGGTCTTCCACAGTGCTGCTGTCAGTGCTATAGTATTGTTTCTCCATCATCCCTCCCCTCCATGGCCACACTAGTCTCTCCTCTTGCGGGCACACTATGTTTTAGACACTCATCAGTTTTGCAAGAACCTGCAGTGCCCAAGATATCCGTCATGAGCTCACTGCCCATGCACAAGTATCAGCAGTAATTGTGCATGCGCACTGTTGTCATGGCGGCTATCTTGGGGATCGTTGGTTCTTTCTCACAAATGCGCAATTATCAGTCACTGTGCATACACACGTACTGCAAGTACGGTGTCAGCCACGACACAGGAACTCTGAGTACTGTTTGACTTGGGCTCACTGCTCAGAAGCAGCTATGTTGGCTCTGACCAGAATTTGTTACATGTGGGATCAGAAGGAATGGCAGCCTCAGCCAGATTATTACAGAAAGTAAGTAGCTACAAAATTATTTTAGCACTAAAATTGGTAATTAGGGGTAGTTTCACACAGTATGTGTGGAGCTATTTGATGGATGGTTCTCTTTAATGCTTTCTATCAATAGGGGTAGAAATCAAAATACTCTGGTGTGGGGGATGGAATACCAAAAACCCACATTTGGTGTTCTAGCTCAAGGTTTGGTATTCTGCTTATCCTAAAGAATAGTGCTACAGTGGCAAGTGGAAGAGTGGTGTTCTAGTTGGAATGACAGCATGATGAAAATGGTATTCTGCCTTGAAAACTGGTATGCAAAAAATGGCTAAACGCCATTCATTTCTAGCCTGTTTCAATAAAAATCTATTTTTATGGGGATTCTTTCTCATATATTTACAACCAAGATACTGTTTGTTATTAGAAGTTATGGTAATCTTCATCGAGATGGGGAGGGGTGGAGATCATTCCTAATCTTTCAGTTCATGCAAGGTTCTGTTTATATTTGACACTTGTAGTGGCCTCATTCCCACATGTTCCATCTCTCCCTTCCTTCCCCATCAGTGAGTAGCTGTAAATTGCAATAAAGAAATCTAGTGCATTCTCTGCAAAGTCAAAGCGTGGATCACTACTTCAGTACTGTATCCTGAAATTGGTTTGCAATTGAAATCTGATAGCGGCTGACTTATCTGTTTTGTTTTGGTCTTTTTTTCTTATGAAGGAAGGAAAGACATCTGTAGTGGATGGTCCAGCTATTTGGCAAAGATGAGTGATTGTTTTTACTAGCCAGAATGTTGATTGATTGGTATGGGCCATAGTAGGGTGCTTAGCAGCACTGCAGACCTCTCCATCCCCATGGAGCAAGAAGTGGTACTGGTCTTGTGTTAAATGTTGGAAATAGTCACTTCTTCAGTTTTGTTTTGTTGGAGCTGACAATGGTAGGATGAGCTTGAGTCTGCCTCATCAATCTATATAATTCAAGCGGTGGAGGTATAGTAATTGCCTTGAAGAGAGGACCCAGAGAGCAATTGCCATGATTGGTAACATTCCTGTAGAATCTGCTCATACTTGAGGAGAGGGAATGGAGTTGAAAATCAATTGATATAGGGTGTTTCAGCAGAAAATTTTAATCTGTATTAGTTTGTAAATCCATGTTTAACATTTTTGTTTTGGGATTATTTTTTTAGACAGGTTCCCTAAGGTTGGAGATTTGTTCCCAGGGTCTGGTGTGTACTCCCTCTCAAATTCAAAAATACCTTTATTGGCATGACAATATACACAGGTACTGCCAACATTTATACTTCCAACTGTTCATCAGACATCAACATACAACAGTGCACTTAAGTACTTCTGTGTTGTATTTTGAAGCTGGTGACAGGAAGCTACATGTAGTTTGCAGCTATTTCTGCTACATTGTTTCTTTCCTTCAGCAGTACACAGAGTTTAACGTCATCATTCATGAGCTGGAAATCCGCTGTTTTTTATGATAGGTCTAAAAAACACTGTTCTCCTATACAGCTGTATTTTGAACAGTAGAAAATGAAATGCATTTCTGATTCAATTTTACTGCCTTCACACTGAGCACAGAGTCGGGCTCCTTTAGGTTTCCAGGTTAATTTGTGCCTGCTGCCTCACTCTGTCCCTTCACCTCCCCCTCTCTCTCTCTGTCTCTCTCAACAGCAGTGCTTGTCCACAGGCACTGAAGGCACAAACCGTGATACTTTTTTACAGAATCAAATTGGAAAAGAGCTTTACAAGAATGCATTACCATGGAAACAGAGCTAAACAATTCTTCAAGAGAAACAACTGCCTTGACAGCTGTTGGGGTACCATTCAAGAAAATGTCAAATTTGAAAGAGTAATTGTTATTTTTTTTATTTGATCTTTTTTTATGATGATCTTCTTCACCCACTTCCCCAGGTGCTCACCTCATCCTCCTACCTGTTTCCACCTAGCCCTGCTGTTTAATCCTTATGGTGGGCTCTCACCCCTTACCACCATGTCGCAGAGTAGGAGAATCCTGAAAAAGAGATCAAATCCATCAATCTGTCAGAAGCTTGGAAGGTAGTTTAGAATATTGCTTAGAGTGCACAGTTATAAATCTAGAGACCCAAGTTTGAATCCTGCAACTGCCATTTACTCATTGTGTGCCCTCAGGCAAGTCACTTAACCTCCTGGTGCTTATATTCTCTACAGTTTCTATCTAATTTATCTCTGTGCCCTTTGACTATCTCTCTACAGTGAAAATAGTAGCAGCACCATCTTCCCTTCCTCTTCTAGTTTTTAAACTGCTTTGTGATGCATTTTGTATGAAAGGCACTGTATCAATGCAGCCTAATACCATATTACATAGAAACATAGACTTTGACAGCAGATAAGGACCGCTTGGCCCACCTAGTCTGCCCATTTCCCTACCTAGAAGATAAGCTACATATCCTATTTAACCAACAACCTATTTCTTCCTACCCCCCACAAAAATTGCCTTATGTCTGTCCCATGCATTCTTGAATTCTCCCACTGTTTTAGACCCCACAACCTCCTCAGGAAGGCTGTTCCATGCGTCCACCACCCTCTCTGTGAAAAAATACTTCCTCACATTGCCCCTGAGCTGTCCCCCTCTATCTTCAAATTGTGTCCCTTGTTCTTGCACATCATTTTTTCTGAAAGATGCTACCCTCTTGGACTTTGTTGATTCCACTGAGGTACTTAAACATTTCTATCATGTTCCCTCTCCCTCCTTTCCTCAAGGGTATACATATTAAGCTCCTTTAGCCTCTCCTCATATGGCTTCTCTTGTAGACCCTGCACCATTTTAGTTGCCCTCCTCTGAACTGCCTCCATCCTGTCTATGTCCTTGTGGGAGATGGGGTTCCAGAACTAGACGTGTACTCCAGATGGGGTCTCACCAACTGTCTGTACAGGGGATAACAACTTCCTGTTTTCTGCTGGTGATACCTCTCCTATACATCCCAGTATCCCCCAGCCCTCCCTACTGCCTTCTCACATTGCTTGCCAACCTTAAGGTCATCTGATATGATTACCTCCAGGTCCCTTTCCATTTTTGTTGTTGTTACTACCTTCCCCCCACCCCCCATTGTGTAATCTTCCCCTGGGTTTTCGTTTCCCAGGTGCATTACTTGCTGCTTTGTATTCAATCCAAGCTGCCATACTTCTGACCATTCCTCCAACCTTGCCAAGTCCCTTCTCATCCTTTCCACGCCTCCTTGTTTATCAACCCTGTTGCAGATCTTTGTGTCATCTGCAAAGAGGCATACTTTTCCTTCCAGTCCCTCTGCAATGTCACTTATAAAGACATTAAAAAGGACTGGACCCAGTACTGAACCCTGCGGTACCCCACTAGTAACCCCTCTTTCTTCAGAGTGGACTCCATTTACAATTACCTTCTGTGTCCTGTTGTTCAGCCAATGTTTTACCCAGGCTACCATCCTGGGACCCACTCCAAGGCTAGTTAATTTGACTGCTAATCTTTTGTGTGGGACTGCGTCAAATGCCTTGCTAAAGTCTAGGTAATCCATGTCCACTGCCCCTCCCTGGTCTACTACTTTGGTCACCCAGTCAAAGAAATCAATTAGATTCGTCTGACATGACCTTCCCGCTGTGAACCCATGCTGCCTTGGGTCCTGTGCCCCACTGGCCCCTAGGTACTCAACAGTTCTTTCCTTCAGAAGTGATTCCGTCACTTTCCCTACCACAGAGGTCAAACTGACAGGTCTGTAGTTTCCTGCATCTGTTTTGCTCCCACTTTTAGGAAGTGGAATCACATAAGCCTTCTTCCAGTCCTCAGGTACCACACCATCCTCCCATGATTTGTTATAAAGGGTAGTCAGTGGTGTCACTAGTTCTCTAGTTAATTCTTTTAGAATTCTGGGGTGAATTCCATCTGGCCCCATTGCTTTGTCCACCTTCAGTTTTAGGAGTTCTTTCAGAACCCTTTCTTCTGTGAAAGTACTGGGATCAACTCCCCTCTCCAGAGTGCTTCTGTTAATTGGATTAGGCACCTCTCCCACTTCCTCTTTTGCGAATACTGAACAGAAGTGTTCATTCAGTATCCCTGCTTTTCACTGTCACCTCTGCCCACCCACCATCCATTCTATTCATCCTCACTATCCCTCCGTTGTCTACACTCCTGATATACCTATAAAAGTTTTATCCCCTTCTTAACCAGTTAGCTATCTTTTCCTCAGTTTGTGCCTTTGCTATTCTGACTACCCTCCCTGCTTCCTTCTGCCTTAACTGGTACAGTTCTCTGTCCTGCTCCTTCTGTGTTTCCTTATACTTCCTAAATGCTATCTTTTTCCCCCTAACCTTCACCGCCACTTCTTTTGAGAACCATAGTGGCTTTTTCTTTCATTTTGATTTGTTTATTTGCTTCACACAAATGCTTGTTGCCTCTGTGATGGCAGTTTTGATATTTCCCCATTGTTGTGCCACCCCTCCTTCTAGCCTATTTCCTAGTGCGTTGCTAAGGCACGCTCCTATCTTGCTGAAGTCAGCCCTCCTGAAGTCCAGAACCCTCACTTTTGTATGGCTTGACTCTGTAGCTGAGTTTATCGTGAACCACACTGTTTGGTGGTCACTTGTTCCCAAATGGCTACCCACTTCTACATCTGAGATCCTCTCACTGTCCCCATTTGAGAGTACAAGGTCTAAGATTGCTCCCTCATGAGTAGGTTCCAAAACTAGATGTCTGAGGCATGCCACCTGAAGGGCATCAAGAATGGCCCTGCTTTTGGATATGGCTGCAGCAAAGGTGCTCCAGTTAACATCTGGCATATTAAGGTCCCCCATCAACAGTATCTCCCCTTTCTCTGCCATCCTTAGTATGCCTTCTGTCATATCCAAATATTCTTTTCTTTTCAGGCTTAGGGCTATTCATGGGAATGGGGGGCGGGGCTGTCAGAGAAGAAATACTGCCTATGCAACTCCCCTCCTCAGAGTCACCAGTGCAGTCACACAGTATAACTACTGCACTCTCTCTGCAGAATTATTGATTGTTCTCTGAAACTGAGCTTCATCCTCCTGCTGGTCTGTTGGGGATTCTGGGCCCCGAGAAACAACCTCCTGTCTAATGTGCAGGAGCTGGCACCTCTGAATCAAACTGCTTTTAGAGAGTGAGTAACCCAGAGGGCACTGCTAATATGTTTTTTCTATTGGTGGCTCTATGCAACAGTGAACTGAGGATTTCATAATGACACCACTGAGTGGGCTTTGATAAAGTGGGATTGAGCCCCACAAAACATTGACTGGTATTGCAACAGATTATACAAAAATAAAGAAGATTAATATGAAATAGGAGTTGAACTGTCTAGTTGCCTTCTTGTCCATACTAGCACCCCAAGTATATATTTTGTATGCTGCTCCTTTTAGGAGCCTGGATGACACCTTGGAACCTCTCCTCCTTTTGAAACAAACAGTGCCCTATGTGGTGAGTGAGTGGACCTAACCTGTAGGCAACTGAGCCAGCATATTTTCTTTCATTTGGTCAAAGCTGATAATACTCAGGCATGAAAGGGCTTTTTTGCCTGTAAATAAGATCCCTCTCCGCTGTGTCTCTGTCTTTTGCATATGCTGTGTCTCAGCTTCTGGTTTATTTATTCTGTCCAGACCTTGGAGAAGTAGAAAAGAGAAGCTTAATTTTGTCATGTTAGATGAGACTTGTATTTGCCAAAGAGCAGAAAGATGCCAATTCCATTTTATTAACCTCTATCCATTGTCTCATTGGCAAATATTTCTGGACATCCTCATCAGTCCTGATATTATGAGAAACTCTACAGGAGGTTGGGTTGTTAAAAACGAAGATTTCTGCTTTGAACAGATAAGACATAAAATAGGAGAAGTGCCCTAAAAAACAGTATGCAAACAACAGAGGTGGGTGCCGAGTGCCAGTTTAAGTGCTGATCCTCTACTGATAATGTTAAGAAGAAGCCTGTCTGTGTACCGAATCTCCTGCTGCTTTGGTTTCCTGACTATCTACTTGGATGTTTTTTCTGGTTCCTGTTGACAATATGCTGATAAACAGCCTTCATGTAATTTCTTCCCCATATTATAATATCTGTTTCCCCTCCCCCCACTGCCATGGAACACTTCAGTAGTGTAAATTGGCATCTCTGGAGCCGAGTGGTCGTGGAGACAGTTTGGCATCTAGCTGTGCTGCACAGTACTCAGTGGGGCTTGGCTGGCTGCCAGGTGCCCCAGCTAGCATGGGGACACTCATTTTGCAGTTAGCTGTGCTACTCAGCCTTCTTGCACAAGCTCAGGCTCTGCAGATGCTAACCGTAATCGAAGGTCATTGCATTGAGAGCCTGGGTGGCACAGGTGGTGTCTGTGTTAGCTGTTTAACATTCCACTCAGCAATCCAATTCAGACCCAAACCAAAGAAAAATTATTCCTGCCTGGCACACTGGGGCAGGGCACATCATGGATTGAGAGACTGTCTGCTCTTAGAGAGGGAGGGAGGAAGGGAGGGTGCCTATACTTCCCCTGCTAACCAAGCAAGGTGTGGCATTGGTATCAGCTGAAATGATGCATGTACAGCTGGAGAAGATGTTGCCCTTCTGATATCAGTGATTGGGGTGAGCGATGTAGGGGTTGTTGGGAAAAGGTCATCTGCCCCTTCCACAAAAAACAAACAAACAGTGGGAGACTGATGTTTTCTTCTTACTTTAGGGAGTGCTGGTCTCATACTCCTGCCATGGAGTAATTGCTGTAGTGGCTTATTGCCGCAGCCTGTTAATACCTGATAGCTCCAAAGTACCTGCCAGTGAATGTAAGTGATTTGTAGTCTTTAACATCCATTTGGTACAGCTTTGACATTAGAATGCCCCCCTCTCCCTCCCTGGCAGTGCTATACCCCACGGCTCTTAGAGAAGGGCTCTGAATCACCATTATCTTCAGCAGATCACAGTTACCCAACATCCCAAACAAAACTGATTTTAATGTTATTCTGTTCTTTAAAAAATAAGTATATGATCCTTGTCCTTTGCAGTTCTTTTCACCCTGTTGCTGTTTGGGAGATGAAGTAAAAACCCTTTGCTTATGACATCACAGTTAATGCCATAGCAACTGGTAGTGATGTCACAAATAGAAGCCTGTGACTTCAGCTTCTAAAATTGCATGAGGACGAACTGAACTGTAAAAGTCAAGAACTGCATTTTCATACCAAAAAATGAAAATAATACCTTGACATTAAATGTTGATTAAGAGTAGGGCTGGGAGTACTTGCAAATGTTTGCATCGGCATGGTTTACAAATGCAATAAATGTGCAATATCTGTGTACTTTTCTCAAGTTGCAGACGTGATTAGAAAAAAACAAGCACTTCTGCAACTTGTGGGAGGGAATTCTGCAAGTCCACAACTTGCTGAACAAATTCCACAGGTATTTAACCTACTGAGGAAGATCCATAACTTATGGGAAAAAATCAGGCAAGTCCACAAAATGCAGCAATTAGCAACTGGCGAAATGTTTTTTAAGAATAAAGTAGGAGTCTATGTGGGAAATCACCATATTTTTGAGAAGTCCACAAAATTCTGCAATTAGCAACTGGTGAAAAATCTTCCAAGAAGAAAGTGGGAGACCTTGTGGGGAATCACCAAATTTTGGGATTCTTTGTGGAGTGCACCCTGGAGGAGTTGCTTCACACCAGAAAGATGAGTGGGTCACTCAGGGCCAAAAAGAGGCCACCACATCAAACATACTTGCAAGATTCAGCTTTTATTCACCAGCTCCAATGTTGTGCCTATAAGGCTTTCTTTATGGACACTACAAAATACACGATAAATATCATAAGTAACATAAATTTAATACAAATTTTAATTTAAACTGCTCCTTAAAAACAGATGAACTGCCTAACTGAACCTGCTTTTATTATGCTTTAAGGAGATGCTGACACCTCCTGTTGTTTGGAACAGGCAACTCATGGCCAGTAGCTGCCCGCCTCAGGACACAAAATAGCCTTACTTTAAATGTTTTTTATCCAATGATTAAGTACTTTTTTACCTCACTGGTAGCATGATCATACTTCCTAGTTTTTCCAAAGCTGCCAAGTGACTGCTACATCCCTGCCCAGAAATCCGCATTTTGATGATACGAAGTATGGAAGAGGTTGCAGGGCTGCAGATTGCATTATAATGCTGTTGGGGGTAGCGGCAGCCTTTGCATATGACTGGAACTTATAACAGGCACTTGTACACATTAATGGGGGTAGTATTATGTATGCTACACCCTTAACTTGTACAAGTGCCTGTTATAAGTTCCAGTATTATGCAAACGCCGCTGCTAGCATTATAATGCTATCTGTAGCCCTGCAGCCCCTTCCCTACTTTGCATCATCAAAATGTGGTTTTTTGGGTGGGGCTCCAGCAGGCACTCAGTGGCTCTGAAACTATAGAAACTATGATCACACTACTAGTAAGGTAAAAAACTACTTAATCCTTGGGCAAGAAAACAAAATCAAACTATGGCTACTTTAGGTCCTAGGCAGCTACTGGACATGAGTTGCTAACCCTAAAGGTGTCAGCTGCTCTTTAAACTTAACTCATAAAGCTTTTGTTTGGCTGCCAGTACCTAAACCCAAATGAAAATGAAATAGTTCATTTTAAGGAGAAAATGTATTTACACTCTGTATGCTCCCATCACTGCTGTACAAAATTAGCTTCAGTGCATTACAAATTACACAATATACATTAGTTCATTGTCTCATAAAACCATGCATATACATAGGGTCTTTCTCTTCTTGTCAGAAGGAACTTGCTGATGTAGATGGTGTAATTTGTAATGTATTGAAACTAAAGTTGTGCAGCTCCATGCTCCATGAGAAGTATGTCTCCTATTTCAAGTGTTATGTAGTTGTACCCTGCTTGTTAGTTCTGGTATGTTTGTGGAGCAGAGCAGTTTGCCCCATCAAGATGGTGACGGCCACATGGAGAGTCCAAATTTGTTTCCCTTCACCCTTCTCTGTTCATGTGCTCTCCATCCAGCCAGGCTGCTGCAGATGAAATGTCTATCTGATAAGCATTTAACATTGACACCAGATCTGGCTCGTGATAATGGGGGGGAGGGAATGTTCTTCAGTCTTCTATATGGAGGGTTAAGTTGGCATTTCTTCCTGCCACTTTAGATCTTACTATATTGGTTTTTACCCCGTGTTTAGTGTTGAAATATAGTCTCTCACTTTACAGTGGGACCCAAAGTGAGACTACCCTCAGGTAGTGCTGACGTGCACCGAGGCAACTGGTAGAATTGATTGGTGAAATATTAGCATGTTCTGTACAAGTTTTGTTCAAGTGCATTTGCATTGCAATATATTTCTGTATCTTTACTATTTAAGTACAGTGTTCTTTGACACATGTTGGTCCTATTAGCTTTAAGGGTGATGGGGGAGGGCAGCAGAGATAGCACAGTTAGATTATGTCTGAAAGTTATAAACCAATGTCTTAACAAAGCAACCTCAAGGCTGGATGTTGAAGCCTGACCCAAAAATAATGTACTGAATAATATACTGGTCCACCCCCACTGTGGCAACCAGCGGGGCTATGTGTAAGATTACACTATATGGTAAATAAGTGCTATTCCCCCCCTTATGATGATGTACCCTGAACTGTATATTCATATTGCCTACTGTATTGTGTCACCCCCCCAGACATAACTGCAGGAATCGCGGGAGAAAAAGCAGCTCCTGTCTCCATGATGTTATGTTGGGGGGCTCCATCCCCTGCACCACCCAGTATTTTTATATAACCATCTCTGGCCAGTACATGTTGAAGGGAAGACAAAAACTAAGTAATGGCAGCAACCCCCCAACATGCTTACAGTAAAAGATGATGAAATATCCCTGATGTTAAAAACATTCACGCACTATTGCCAACACCCATATTCTGACGCCCTCTTTTTGGTGCCCTCTTGACAGGATACTGTTTTTTAGACAATGTATCTCCTACCCCAGCTCTGATGTATCTGTCAGATTACCTACAATTTAATAAACAGATTTTATTAAAAAAAACTTTTATGTCTCTATATTCTACACAGGCACATCTGCCAGCCTCCATAGATGTGTTAATTTCTACTGTACTATGGTTTTGTGCTATTGATCTATATTCCTGAAAAGAAACACCTGGATGACTAGCAGGGCTGCAAGTTTGGTTCTACAAAAAAGAATCAACACCTTGAACTCGTTGTGTTCTATATTTTCAGACCATGGCACACTTTTAGGGGAGAAAGGTGGACTTTTGGTTTGACTGGTTTGCCACAGACCGAATGGGGTGGACCAGTCAAACCGCAGACCACAGTTCACACCCGTCACCATATTTCTGAGCTCATGTTGCAGACTTGCAACCTGAGTGAGGGACTGTCCCAGATGTCTCCTGTCCTCCAGGGAAAGTTGCCCCCCACCTACCATACCATGCGTACTGCCACACAACCTTACCTCCTACCTGCTGTGCCATACACACCGCCCTACAACCCATTTATCTCCTGCTTCTGCCAGGGCTAGGAAACCCTGGTTAATAGAAAAAGGGCAGCAGTTGCTGCAGAAATACCTGATTAGGGCTTTCAGCATTAAAATAACATTTTTAAGTAGAAGTACCTGTTTCAGGTGTATTTTGAAAGACCCGCATTCATGTCGCCCAGCTGCCCACAGCCATCTTGCGTACACTAGGCAGCTTCCAATGCATGGGGGTATGCCAGTGAGGTCTACAAACTAATGACAGAGTTGGTAGCCCTCTGTAGCATATCCTGCTCATTGAAAGCTACCTGGTATACACGAGATGGCAGCAGACAGCTCGACAACTTGACGGCTCAGGTCTTTAGATAACATCTGAAGCAGTACTTTCACTTAAAAATGTTACTTTAATGCTGAAAGCCCTAATTGGGCATTTCTGCAGCAACTGCTGCCCTTTTTCTATTAACCAGGATTTCCCTTACTTCAGCTGGAACAAAACAACTCCAAATCATGATCAAATGAAAATGTTTGGCAAACCAAGGCAAACTAGTTCACTGTTTGATGAACTTTACACAGTTCAACTGCCAAAGTTCACATGGTCAAACTTTGGGAGGTTCACACATCCCTAATGCCTAGTGTACTCACAGTACCTTGAAAACAAAAATAAATATATCCTTTTTACTGCTTATTACTATGTTTATAACACACTACACATTATTTGTTTCATTGTATGTATCTACTCAGGTTGTATCCTTGCACAGTATTTGAATGTTTTTACACCACATTTTTATGGTATCATGTGATCTTGTATACATGGTATGTGTTATATATGCTGTAAAATTAGTTCTAGGGACATGGATATGTTGTTCATCCACACTCATTGGCAGTATCCTTGCCGCTTTAAATCTTGCCGGAAGGTCTTCAAGCTTGCTCCTCCCACCCACCCGGGTGGTATAACTCTCGGCTCCGCCCCATGACGCCAGATCTTCCTTACCGCTTGGAAGCTCAGGTTCCCTCCTTAACGCTCTGCGTTTGTGACTGGTTCCTATTTCTCCGTTTGCGGTTTAAAATAATATTTGCAAAAGACTTCAGTCTTGATCCCTCGCGCTCGCGATGGATAATCGACTCCCAGTTTCGGAGATGCCCATGCGGGCAGAAGATGTCTGACGGATCCACCTCCATGTGTCTACTACTTAGGCCTTGGCCGACCCGCAGAGCTTGCGACCTGCTCATCTTTCCTGCTTCGTCCTCGAACCCGTGCTGCCCGATTGCAACTGGGCCGTCCGAAGCGTTTCCCTCGGTGAAGTCAAGGAGGCCCGGTTGGCGGTGTCCGCGGCGGCGGGCTCGGCGGATCAGCTCGAGCGGATGGTCGCCCTCGAAGAGGAGGCGGCGCGGGCCGTATCTTCCTCGGCCGCGGCATTTATCCCGCTCTCTCTGGGTTCTTCCTACACGGCTTCCTTTAAGGAGCTTTGTCTGTCCCTCTCCACTAAAGGAGAAGAGCCTGCGTCTGCTGGACCTTTTTCTCGGTCCAAAAAGAGGGACAAGGGTAAGTCCCTCCGTCGACGCTCTTGGGAGCGGGAAAGGTCCCTCTCTCCCGGGCCGACAGCCGCTTCGCCCAGATCAAGCCGCGCTTCGCCACTGGCCCACGGTGTCCCCGCCAGGTCAGTTGACCGAGACTCCCACGATGAAGTCGAGATTTTTCTGACCCATTGACGGCTGTCGCCTTTAGCAGCCGAGATTCCCCTCTCCCCGGTTCCCCCGGGAGGAGTTGAGGATCCCGTGGGCTCGCCTGTGCCTCCGGTTCCGGAGCCCTCGGATGGACCTTCCGAGCCGAAGGGAGTGTCGGTTCCGGCCGACACCTCCTGCACCGACCCCGGAAATTCCGGGACTCTCGGTCTCGGTCTCGGACCTCTTCGCGGTCCAGCCGTTCCCACCGTCATAGGCGGTCTCGGTCTCGGCACCGCGGTAAGCGGCGTCGGCGCCCCTCGCTCCTCCTCCTCGGATGAGGGAGGCTTCGCGTAATTACGCCGACGGCACGAGGACCTTATGTTGCTAACAGCTCCTCCTGGCCGGAATAAGCCGACTCCGGCGCCTTCCCGGCCATTAAGTAACTGTCACGGGCGGCCGACACAACCCTCGACTTGCCGAGGCCTATACCCAGGCGGTTGTTCTGGCCAAAACCAGCTGCTCCACCGATTGCGGTGGAACCTCCGTCCACAGCCACAATTGGGGCTCCGACCAAGGATTCTCGGTCGGCTAAGGAGTTCACCCATCGGCTGTCAGTTACCCTCACCCCGACCGACCTCGGCAGGTGAAGGGTGGCTCAGGCCAGAGGCAGCTCTTGAGGACTCTTCCGAGTCCGAGATGATTCCTCCTTCTTCTCCAGCGACTGGACTGGAGTCTTCAGGAGGTCAGCCAATGGAGATAGCCGTCGTCCTTCCTAGGACTGCTTGGCTCATCTGGAGTCTACGGGATGGAGCTCGAACCCGTTCCAAAGCGGGCCAGGTATCCCCTCACGGAGATTCTGGACCGGGAGTTCTCCGGCGGAGGCCTTTCCGTGGCGAGGCCATAGTGGGTCCAGCACTGGAACTTTGGCAGCGCCCTGCTTCCTGCCCTGCGCCCGGCCAGGATGGCCAGGAAGTATGCGGTCCCCGGTTCCTTGTCGGTTTTGGAACACCCTCTGCTGAGGTTGGTTACCGACAGCGTTTTCCAATGCGCCCGGCTGCGCCAGGATGTGGACAAACCTCTTGACAAGGAGTCCAAGAAATTGGACTATGTCGGGCTAAAAGTCTACGCCATGCCCCTCTCTCGGCCCTTCGCCAGGCCAGTTCGCCGCCCTCATGGCACATTTTTTCTCATGCCCTGTTGGGCTCCCTGGATGAGGTCATCCCTCATCTTCCGCCGATCTGCAGACTACGGTTAAGCAGGTGCGGGACCAGGAACAGAGCAGTGGCCAAACAACAGCTCCAGACTGCTTTGGATGTAGGGACTCATGTGCCAGATCGGTCGGCGCCCGCTAGTAGCTGTGTCGGGCGGGCTTAGCTGAGGATATCCACCTTTGCCCGGATACCCAGCACAAGTTGGCGGATGTTCCCTTTGAGGACTGACCTCTTGACCCTGGGTGGAAGGTCACCTGCAGAGGATCGAGAAGTCCAATGCCACCTTGGACTCGGTCTCTTCCGCTCAGAAGGACAAAGGCCAAACCACAGCTCATCCCCTGGGCTTCTGTGCAGCCTTAGCGCCCGGCCCAGCAACGTCAGGGCCAGCAGGCTCGGCCTTGGCATCCCAAACCCAAGCCGCCGGCTTCCTCTAACAGGAGGCAGGGAGGAAGGGCCCAGGAGGTCCCTCGGCGGTCCCTCCTCCAAGCCTGCCTGTGACGGGCTGGGGTGTCGCCCCATCCCGTCCTGCCCCTGGGTCCCCGTGGAGGACGCTCCGCACTCGTTCCGCCTGGTCCGCTGTTACCGCGTTGACAGGTGGGTCTTGGAGGTGGTGGGAAGAGGGCCTGCCTCCTGGAGATTCGAGCAGGCACCACCCTTCAGAGCCGTCGCCCCTCGGGGGCCGGGATCCCCAGCTCACTGGCGGCTCGTCGAGCCGACATCACTCTCCTCCTCCAGAAGGAGGTGGTAAGAGAGGTGGTGGACCTCCTTCAGACCCAGGGTTTGTGTCCAGGTACTTCCTGGTTCCAACGGACGGGGCTGGCCTCATTTCTACCTACACCACTCAAACAAGTTCCTAAGGTCTCAACCTTCAGGATGGTCACTCTGGCTCAGATAATACCATCCTTGAACGCTGCGTGTGGTTCTGCTCTCGGACTTGCAGGACGCGTTTTCACGTCCCTATCCATCCGTCTCACCAGAGATTCCTTCGCCTGAGCGGAAGGATCTCTTCGAGTTCAAGCCATGCCCTTCGGCTTGTCTCCAGCTCCCGGGTCTTCACCAAATGCATGGCAGTGGTGACAGCATTCTCAAGGCGCCGAGGGGTCCGGGTGTACCCTTACCTGGACGACTGGCTGATAGCAGCTCCCTCCAGGAAGGAGGCGGAGTGGTCCAGAGATCTGGCCCTCCAGGTCTGCTCTCAACTGGGCCTCCTTGTCAACGAGGCCAAGTCAGAACTCGAGCCAAGCAGGTGATTTTATTCATCGGCAGCAGCTCGACTCTCTGCGAGCCAGAGCGGCTCCCGGCGGACAGGGCGAGGTTCTTTTCCTCCTTGCCCGATCATTTCTGGTTGGGCAATTCCGCGCCTGCCCGGGACTTCCTCGCCTCCTGGGTCTCATGGCGGCCTGTACCAGGCGTGGTCCGTTGGGCCCGCTGGAACATCCGCCCTTCAGTGGGGACTGGCCAGCCAGTGGTCTGGCAGCTACGATCCCTTGGACCAGCATAGTCCGGTGACACAGGGATGTGGAATGCTCTCCAGTGGTGGACCGTTCCAGATCAATTGCAGGAGGGCATCCCGTTCGTCCGCACCACGAGCCGGCGGTCTCTGCTCTAACCGATGTCCTCTCTGATGGGTTGGGGTGCCCATCTGGGGAACACCGGCTCATGGCCCTGGCCTCAAGGGAGTCCCGATGCCACATCAACCTGCTGGAGCTCACGGTCCGCCTAGCTCTCACCGCCTTTGCTCCGTTCCTCCGAGGGTCAAGTGGTCCGAGTCCAGACGGACAATACCACGACTGTACTATCTAAACCGCCCGAGGCGGGGGCCCGCTCCATGCTTCTATGCAAGGCTCTCCGCATTTGGTCACTCGTGCGCAGCCTGGAGGCGGATCTCCTAGCCATTCACGTGGCAGAGCCTCCAACACCCTGGCCGATGCCCTGAGCCGGATAGGGGCTGCATCCCACGAGTGGTCTCTCCTGCCGGAGGTAGTACAGCATCTGTTCTCCCTTTGGGGCACACCTCAGGTGGACCTGTTTGCCTCCATGGAGAACGCGAAGCTGAGTCTGTTCCATGCCCGCCCCCC
Organism: Neoceratodus forsteri; assembly: GCA_016271365.2. Classification (NCBI taxonomy): domain Eukaryota; kingdom Metazoa; phylum Chordata; order Ceratodontiformes; family Ceratodontidae; genus Neoceratodus; species Neoceratodus forsteri. The sequence goes on from CM028132.1 coordinate 108,203,163, forward strand.
TCAGCAGGGCTCGCTGCAGGGGGATGCCTTCTCGAGGCAATGGACCCCGGGCCTCTTTTACGCCTTTCCCCCATTTCCCTTGATCCACAAGGTGCTTCTCAAGGCGAGGAGGGACAAGGCGCAGGTGATTCTGATAGCCCCAGACTGGCCTCGCCAGTTCTGGTACCCAGATCTCCTCAGTCTCAGCTCCAGGACTCCGCGGCAGCTTCCAGCTCGCCCGGACCTGCTCTCAGTCAATCAGGGGAAGGTGTTCCATCCGGACCTTCAATCCCTGCACCTGACGGCCTGGTTCCTGAGCGGCTAGAGTTCCAGGCTTTGGGTCTTCCGACGAGGTCCTCAATGTAGTTGAGGCGTCCCGTAAGAGTCGACCAGAAAATGCTATGCCTTCAAATGGAAAAGGTTTTCCATTTGGTGTCAGAACAAGGGCTTGGACCTTCCTCCTGTTCCTTGGCAAGCATCTTGGACTATTTATGGTCCTTTCTAGTCAAGGGCTTAGGTCGACACCCTAATGGGTGCACCTGAGCTATCTCTTGCTCACCGGGCGCTGGCCGGGAAGCAGTCGGGTGGCGCAGGGAGAAGGTGGTCTGGCGCTTTTCAAAGGCCTTGATCACATTTCCTCAGTCTGCGGGAACCCCCACCTCCGTGGGATCTACTGCTGGTACTGGCAAAGCTCATGGGCAAGCCATTCGAACCTATGCACAGGTGTGCTCTCTCTCACCTGTCGTGGAAGACCGCCTTCTTGGTGGCTATCACGTCAGCCAGAAGGATGGAGAGCTCCAGGCGCTTCCATCGAGTCTCCTTACCTGGTCTTCCACAGGGACAAGGTTCCTGCCCCCACCGAAATTCCTTCCGAAGGTGGTGTCGGAGTTTCACCTTAACCAGGTGTTGACTCTGCGGTGTTCTACCCCAATCACACCTCGGAGGCGAATATAGGCTCCATACTCTGGATCCTAGAAGGCTCGCTTATTATAAGGGCGCTCGGCTGAAATTCGGGAGAGGTTCGCCAGCTGTTTGTCACCTACGCTGAAGCGCATCTGGCAGACCTGCAGCCAAGCGGACGATAAGCAGGTGGGTCACCTCCTGCATAGATCTCTACTATAAGTTAGCGGGCATGGAGCCTCCCAGAGGGATAAGAGCTCATTCTACCCGCCATACTGCTGCAACGGTGGCTGCTTCCAGGGACGTCCCTATCCAGGAAATCTGCAGGGCTGCTACCTGAAGTCAGCAAACACCTTCATTACCCACTACCACATCGACCTTGAGTCACGCGGGATGCTGGTTTTGGGGCCTCGGTTCTCCAGTCTCTCTTTCCCAGAAGTGAGTATGGAGGTGTCGTCTTGCCTCCCTCCTCCCGGAGAACTGCTAGAGTCTGCCAATGAGTGTGGATGAACAACATATCCATGTCCTAGAAATACAGGTTACTCACCTGTAACAGGAGTTCTAGGAATGGTATATGTTGTTCATCCACACGACTCAATTCACCTCCCCCGGCCGACGCACAAACCTGAGCTTCCAGCGGCCAGATCTAGGCCATGGGGCGGAGCCGAGTTATACCACCCGGTGGTGGAGGAGTAAGCTTGAAGACCTTCCGCAAGATTTAAAGCGCAAGGATACTGCCAATGAGTGTGGATGAACAACATATACCATTCCTAGAACTCCTGTTACAGGTGAGTAACCTGTATTTTCTGCTACTGTCGTCTTTCCTACTGCCGGAAACTTGGAAATGAGTCACCGACTCCGCTCACCTTCCTGGCCAAGACATTTTAATAATAAATACATCAATAAATAAAGTGTGACTGCAGTAGCAAACAAAAAAAGGAAATTTTTGCTTCCCCTAAGTAGGGCCCTTGTCTGTTCAGTGGTCAGGATCCAGTTCATTTTCTACCATGGAGAGTATGAAGAAGGATGGATACACTGTTTTTTTCCCCCTCATTAGTCAGATTGGTTTCAGTGCCCCCACCCTCCAACACTCAAAAAACTTTGATAGCTAAGTTTGGCTAACAACTCTCCTTCAATTAGAGAATGAAACTGACCATTCCACACCTTCTACTCTAAAGCCCAGTATCTATAGAATTATTTCTCCCATGCAGTTTCACTTTGAGGTGACTTCACAGCATTGTTTAGTTCCATCAATTTCAGAGGGGTGTGTGTGTGAGAGCATAAGTGTAGGCAAGTTCACAGGCCATATGGGGACAATTGTGTCCCTATAAGGAAGGAAGGAACTCCTAGCAACAATAGCATATGAGGAGACAGTGTATTGTAGCCATTAGAGCACAGATTAAGGATCTAGGCGAACCAGGTTCAACTCCAGCAGAGCCACATACTCATTGTGTGACTTTGAGTAGGTAACAAGATATTGCCTCTCAGTTGGGCTATCCTGGGTAAAAAAAACTAAAAATAAAGAAAAACATCTGAGCTATTTCTTGTGAACAAGACAAGGGCTAAATGCAGAACATCAGCTTTAGCCCCAGCTTCTATAGTATTTGAGTGGTGATCCATGGCTGCCATAGATTACAGATTTTTAAATCTCACTTAAGTGGTATTCTGAGTTGTAGCCAAATGTTAGGACATAGTCAACCTCTCAGTGGCCCAGCTTGGATTTGGCCTGGATCACCAGGAATTTGATTGGGATGATTAGAGTTAATCTGAGGTGGGGGGAGACTGGTTCTGTAATCACAACCAAGAAGTGTATGAGTGCTTGTATGGTATCATACATGTGTGTACAGGGTGACCCTTAAGAAAAAAAACTTTCTTTCTCCACCCTTTTGAGAGAGCAGTCCTTTTTAAATCTGCTCTTTGGAATCTTGTCCAAGGGGTCATCAAGCCAGTTCCAATAAAATGCTTCTCTTCTCAGTTGTTATGATTTCAAGAGCTCTAACCCAGTGTGCTGGCAATGCCAGTTGGATTTGGAATTCAAAATGATTTAAATAATTTCAGGTCTGAAGCTATAGCCAGTCTTTCTCCTCATTTCCAATTTCTGTGTCACAGTGTGTCAAGAATTTATTTATTTGAATTTGTTGCTGGGAAACGCACAATGAAACATAGACATTTACAGAAAAATGCCCTACAGCCCACTGAGTCTACCAAGCCCTGCCTACCTACTGTTTATTTTTTGTGAGGGCCCTAATGACCTATCACTTCCTTTTCATCCTTCTCCTTTCGACACTGTCTTCGCCAGACCCATATGCTTATCCCAGCCATTTTACCCCCCAGTGATTTTGCACAGACTACCTCTTCTGGTGGCCTTTTCCACCCTTTCGCCACCTGTTCCGTAAAGAAATATTTTCTGATGTCCCTCTTAAATGTCTCCCCCCCCCACCAGCCTTAATGAGCTGCCATGCAGTTTCTGTTCTCACTCAGCATAAACAACTCTCCAATGTCTACTTTGTTAATCCCATAGAGGTAATTGTACATATATACCATGCTCCCCTCTTCCCCTTGTTGTCTACAGTGTATACTGTACATGCTGACATAGAGGATCAAGACATACTGAGCAATTTTTTTTTCTGTTCAGTATATACAGTAAAGGAAAAAGAGTCATTACTGGACTATGTAGTCAAGGCAAGGGGACAGGGGGTGGCATTGAGGATCCAATCACAGAGGAAAGGGTGCTGAAGGGATCAAATGCACTGAAGATAGACAGGACCCTTATCCAGATGGGCTCCATCCCCAGGTACTTAAAGAGATGGAGCTGTTGACAGCTGCACCTCCTGAATGCTAGTAGACTGTGCTTCCGTACTGTAGGATTGGTAGCAGCAGCTGTTAAGTGGCTAGAGTCAGTCTGTCTGTCAGGTTTTTTTTTGTTTTTTTTTAGCCATGGTATAAGCTCTGCAGTGGCATACCACCAAACTGACATTTACTTTTTTTGACCATTGATTTAATGTGGGTCTCAAATCATCGGGTATTGTCAATTTTCCACTCCAGGTATTTGTATTGTTTGGTTTCTTTGATGGTGGAACCATCTAGGAGCTGTATTTTTTTGGTCCCTGTTGCCGCGTTTCTTTTTTAAATCCATTTTTTAAAAGGCCATGGACCGGGTCTTTTTCCCACTCAGGATAATTTTTGAAGCGATGAACCACTTTGGGAAGGGTATCAAAATCTGATTGGAGTTTTTCTTCCACAGGGAGAAATCTGTTGATCTTGCTATGAGGACTGTCCACATAGAGTTTTATCATAAAGTAATGCATGTGGCCAAGGGAGGTCATTTACGTAGGCCAGAAATAACAGGAGACTCGCTGTGGGACCATCCCCCCCGAACAGATATCCCACCTCTGATAGGGTGTTGTCTACTGCTACTGGCTGAATGCCATTGGTTAGGCATGATGTGAACAAGGAATTCACTTCTGCTGCAGCCCCAGTTTCCTTTGTTTTTCTTGGAGCATGCTGTGATCCACCATGTTGAATACCTTCAAGGAGGTCCATATACACTGCTTCAGAGTCACAGAGGACTGTACTTAGCTGTGGGAGAACAGCATGACTGGCAAACATCTGATCTGAGCTTATAAAATCTCTAAAATGCTTTGTTATCTATTGAATCTCCCACTGCTGCAGCCCTGGTCTAAGGTCAGCTGCAGGAGATTCTGGAATTTCGAGTTACAGTAAACGCCAGCTTACAAGTAAGCAGAATCAGTCAATACAATCTGCTATACTGCAGTAAACAGTAATTAAAAAATGTGCGTGTGCCAGCCCTGTGGCGCCGGGTGAAGGGGTTCACCTGGCATGCTGGCAACCCAGGTTTGCTCCAGAGCCCGAGATGACAGGAGCGGATGCCTGCAGGAAAGGCTTCAGAGCATTCCTTGGACACTGTTCGCCCTGGGGAGATGGCCAAGAACACACCACCCTTTGGCGGCTCCTGGCAACCAATATCAGCATCACACTTTGTGGCTTGGGTGACTACACATCACATATGTGATCATGCCAGGACACCGCAGTGTGCGTTCCAGAGGGTGGGAAAAACCAGGACAAGGAAAATGGCTGCCACATCACCTGGATTACAGCGGCCTGCCCTTACGGCACCACACAGCCCGGGATTGCACCATGCTGCACCCTTGCCACCCCCGGCGAGGATTGACGGAAGATGCCAGCATGCACTGGAGAAGTCTCCCCTCCTGGTCCCCACCACAGGAGGGTGGTCCCCCCAGTGAAGGGATGTGCTGGGTCAGCCGGGGGGGGCAAGATGATGGTCAGCAGTTGGGAGGAGCAGTGTGGTACAGCTTGGCCCTCTGAAGGAGTGGGTGGCTGGGCTGGAGAAAAGAGCATAAACAGATAACACACATCCCAAAAAAATTATATGTGTTTGCACACAAAGTGCAAATTGGGACCAGCGGGTGTGGGGCTCTTGCAGCTGACTGTTCCTCTTTATTTTTTTTTTTAAATCAGCCGTATTGCATGATAAAACGTACATAATATAGATTGGAATAAATCATTTATTTTTATTTATTTATTTATTTCACATTTCGGATTAATATAGTTGAGCACAAGGGCTCATTTACAAAGGCTCCAAGTCGAGGAGGTACAAAGACAAATCAGTACAAAACAAGTCAAAATACAAGAAACAGAATAACAGGTAGGATGACACAAACGTAGTTACAGGGGTGCAAGCTTAAAATGTATCATCATCTAGCAAAGTAATAAAGTGCTCATTGTCTGGGAGAGTTGCCAGTTTATTTCAAACTGCAGTCAGCAGATAGAAGTAGCCGCCTGATAAAGGCATTATCAGGAATAATTGAGGGGGGGGGGGAATTATGGAGGACTAGGTAGGTTTGATGTGAGAGACAGTATTTTAATTATGAGAAAAAGAAAGGAACGGTAGAGGGACGGGGCTAGGTGTAAGGAGGAAGTAACCATAGTGCTAGCACCAGAGAGCAACAAGCATGCCAGTGGAGAGAGCAAATGGGGAAAGGTAAAGGTAAATCATATATCAAGACAGGTAGATACACTTTCATCATTAAACTGAAACACTATTAGACAACAGTTTCCGGAATGGTCCTTTATAAATATGCAGATGAGACACAACTGATGAGGGTGATAGACTTCATGAAAGAGGAAGACTGTCTGCAAAGGGACTTAAACGTACTGGGGAGTGGGTCAACAAGTGACAAAAGAAATGCAATAGATAAGTGTTAGTGTGATCACTTAGGCCCTAAATAATTCTGGTTGGGAATACTAGGTAAATAGTGTACAACTAGCAGCAATAGGCAATGAAATAGGCATGCGCCATCATTAACTGAAGCTATCACAGCAGTGTGCAGTGGCACTGGGCATGGCAACTTGAATGATGAGTTGCACTAAAATGGGCATAACATGCCGTGACAGTGATGTGATTCTGCTGCATTGTAGAGCACTAGTAAGGTCATACCTGAGGAATGCTGCATGCAGTTCTGGTCACCACAGTATATAAAGGTTATTGTATGAATTAAGAGGGTACAGGTGACAGCAAAAAAAATTATTACCGGCATATAGAGCTTATGGTATGAAGAACATCTGATCAGTGGCAGGATAGACTGTGAGGAAGGTATCCATGAGAGGAAGGCAGATCTGAAGAAATTGAAATGGTCGAAGGTTTGGCAACTGAGCTTTAAGAGGAAACAGTGTCATACACATAGGCATTAGAAACTCTGGGATTGAATACTGTCTGGAATGAGTGGCTATTACAATGACTAAGCAGGAATGGTATTTTAGGGATGGCGATTGCTAGCAACCTGAAAACAGCCATGGAATGTAACAAAGCAATGGGGAAAGCAAAGAGAATGCTGGGATACTGGGAGAGGGCTCAGTAACTAGAACCCTGGTGTAACTGCATCAGGAATAGTGCATCCAGCTTTGGAACCCACACCTTGGGAAAGAAATTAACAAACTGGAGTCAGTGCAGAAGAAGGCAGCAAGATTGTACATGGCTAGCAGGTGAGGATGTACAATCAGAGTTTGGAGAGCCTTGGCATTTACTCTTTGGAGGCCAGGGGGCTTGACATGACCAACCTGATTAAGTACATGTAGGGAATAAACAAATTGGACATAAGGAAGCTGTTCACAGAGAGTGGCAACAGTATTGGTGGGGGAAGTTTTAAAAGAACATTAGAAAATACTTTTTCAGAGAGCGGGTGGTAGAAGAGGGGAATAGAGTACCCACGGAGGTGGTAAGTAAGGAAACAGTGGAGGGATTCAAGAGATGCTGGGACAGACATAAAGGGCTAATTTAACTGGGGGTGGGCAGGGTTGAGGGGATGATGGTTATAGATGCCTAGAGTGCATGTACCATCTCAAAGGGCAGACTGTATAGTCTGTAAAGCCACCTTTTGCCATCAGTTTTCTGTGTTTTAACCTAGACAAGCTAGGTACCGTATATGCTCGAATAAGAGTCCGATCCTGAATAAGCGCCTGCCTGAATAAGTGCCTGGTCAAATGATGTCCCGAAATTATTAAGCGCCTTGTTCAATTAACCGCCCAGTTCAATTAATCACCTGGTTTCAATAAGCGCCTGGTTTAGTGACTGGTTAGCGAGTGCCAGTAACTTATTGCAGTGCAGAGTAACACACTTTTATGTCAAACAATTAGCTAATTGCAGTGCAGAGCAACTGCAGAGCAACACAATTTATTTTTAATTAATCCACCACATGCTACTTAAGCCTTTGCCTCCTTGTGTTGAACACACCACAGCTATGATCGAATCAGACAATTCAGAGAGAGAAAGAGAGCACTCACCAGATCCTGATTTAGAGCTGAATTGTAAGAAACGACAGCTCCACAGCTACAATATAGATTTAAAACTGCAGGCAGTTGATTATGTCCGAAGTGGTAATAGTAAGGAGAGTGTAAATAACATAAAATAATTTATTTTAATTGCAGATACAATATAGATTTCAAATTGCAGGCAGTTGATTTTGTCCAAAGTGGTAATAGTAAGGAGAGTGTAAATAACATAAAATTAATTTCTTTTAATTGCAGATGCCAACATTGAGTTCTGTTCTTTTTCTTTTTCTTTTTCTTTTAAAAAGTTGTGGCAAATTAATAAGCACCTGTGTCTGAATTAGCGCCTGGTAAATATGCTGCATGAATTAAATAAGCGCCCGGGCTGTTATTCGAGCATTTACGGTATGTTTTCGGAAAAAGAGTAGGCTAAGAGGAGGGAGAGTTTCAGTTTTAAAATTTTATAAGTAATGGATCAGATGAAAAATGTTCAGCTTGTTCATGACTATTTATTTATTTATTTTTATTTATTTATTTAGTTTTTGTTGACCGGGTAAGTGCACTAGACAAATCCTGTCTATTTTTAGGCACGACCCGGGGGAGGGGGGGCATACAGATGAATGCCAACTGACCTTGAACCAGATTAAGCTGTAACACCACAGGGCTAACTGTTACCTTTGGAAAGAATAATTTAAAGGTAGAATACTGCCTATGTGGCTTAGACATCACCAGAAACCAGCAGGAAAATAACTTTGGGGTACTGAATAACTGCATTTTTAAATGGGACCAACAGTGTGGAGTGACAATTAGTATATACTAACATACTATTTGCCAGCAGATTAGGCCTTACGGTCTATCGAGTCTGCTCGAACCTCAGATCCCTAGTTAGGTGCTGAGGACCTCCCCTCCCTTGTTTTCCAGAAACCCCTATCATCCACCCCCCCCCCGGGACAGGCCATCATCTGATACATCCACTTTCTGTGTCTGTCCCACCTCTCTTGAAGCCTTCCACTGTGGATCTCTGAACCAGCTCGCCAGGCAGCGCATTCCAAGGGTCCACCACCCTCTCAGTGAAAAACTTCCTCCTTTTCCCCCTCACCCTTCCACCTTCCAACTTCAAGCCATGCCCTCTGGTGATACCTCCCTGCTTTAGTCTAAGATGCCTCCATGTTTACCCTATTTATTCCCTTGAGGTACTTGAAGACCTCAATCATACCCCCCCCATCTCTCCTCTCCTCCAATGAAAACAGGCAGAGCTCCTCAAGTCTGTCCTCATACGTCAAATCCCCTAGCCCTCGTGTCATCTTAGTTGCCCTCCTCTGTACCCTCTCCAGGAGCTGTATGTCCCTCTTCAAGTGTGGTCTCCAGTACTGTACACAGTACTCAAGGTGTGGTCTCAAGGTAGTAAGGCAAACACAATCGAAATAAACTTCATTAACCTGTCAAGAGATATTATAAGGCCCTCGTACTGATCTATGGTCAGACCCCATCACAAGTAAATGTTCAGTTCTGGTCCCCATATCTGCAAAGGATACGTTGTTAAATAGTCCAGTGGAAAGTGACAAAGATGATTTAGGGTTTCAAGAACATGAGCTAGCATAGTCAACTGACTGAAAGAACACATGCTTTTCTCATTGGAAAAGAGGAGACATGGTGGACACACCATCAAATCAAACACAGCTCTCAAGAATATCTATGAATCATGAATGGAAATACAAGGAGATATGTGAAGTCATTGATGGAAGGAACATTTAGGGAAATAGCAGCAGAAACTACTTCACAGTGTAAGTGCTGAACATGTGGAACAGATTCTCAGAGCAAGTGGTATCAGTTTATATCTGACAAGTACTTTGAAGAAAATGGATTGACAAGGTGTTCCCACTGAGCTCGTAGGGGAAAGGATTTGATGGCCAAGAGGTCTTTCTGTTCTAAAAGTGTGAGTGTATTTGTTCGTAAGCCCCTACAATTAAAATGATTTTCTGATCTTCTTCAGTTAATGTAGGACTTAGTATCTGGTAGCTTATGTTGGCGATGATCCATATCTGGCATTTTTAAAATGTTATTGTCAGATGATATTTAGCTGGAAGGGATCGTAGTTGAGCCCTGATAAGGTGGCCAGATGATCCTTTCCACTTCCTATTGATATATGCTCCCACATGCTCAGGCACATAAAAATGAATGGGAGTCTATTTTAATTACTGTTTTTTTACATTATGATGGCAAGCTTGAATGGTGGCCTTCAGTATTCTGCAGCTCGCCATCATAATATATGAACATATGAAGAAGCCAGCAGAAGAAGACCATTTGGTCTATCAAGTCTGCTCGTATTGCAGGGTCCACAGGTTGAGCTAATGTCCCTGCCCTCCCTATTCCTCCCATTCATTTCAGTGAGGCGCACCCCTACGTTTTCCCTTACTGCACGCCACAGTGTGCCTGAGCGCAGGGGCAGGTACATGAATATGGAAATGGAATGGATCAGTTGGCCACCTTGTTGAAGCCAAACTATGATCCCTTCCAGCTAAATATAGGCTGACAATAACATCTTAAAAATGCCGTAAACAGACTATTGCCAGCATAAGATACTGTATCCTGAAAGTGGTACCTTAATATCTGAAAATCTCTTTAAAGGGGGATGGGGAATAGAAGTAGGGGCAATATGAAAAAGTCTGTTTTTCGCTTTGAATGGTAAACCTATAATAAACATGAGGGGCAATCTCCCTAAGGAAGAGGTGTAAGCAGGAGTGTCCCGTCTTTTAAACTCAAGTCAGATCAGTTTCTCATGGAACTACACTTCTTACCCTGCTCCTCCTCCTCCTATCACATGATTTCAGTTGTGAATCATTCTACTCTTCCTCCTTTTTCCTCTAGGCCTGCTCTCCCCCCCCCTCCATCCCAAAAGGACCACTTGTTATTTGGGGCATTCTTAATTTCCATACTCCTTCTGATGTTGCCTTCCTGCACGATTCTGCTGTTGCTGATGTGGAATTTGTTTGATTTGTATGTAGTGTATAGTGAGACATAGTTCTATGCAGAAATCCATCCCTAGAACAACACTAGTGTACGGTAAAATGCTGCTCCACATGTAAATCGTTTCCTAGAATACAGTTGCTGTGGTGCTGTAGTGACATCAGTATGTTGTGCTTCAGTGGTGATGACACTAATGCAGCACAACAACTTAGAATGTCACTGCACAGTAGTTTTCCTCTAGCCAATCAAGCTGGAAATTTGTTTTTTTAACTTGAACTTAGAAAAACAACTGCAATTGCTAGCCACACATTGAATCAGTAATTTGAGTCTGCCACCTATCCTCAAGTGCTCCCCCAACCACCAGTTCACTGAAAGGAAATGGAGTGTCTTAAATTGGCATGGATGCCCATACACTATAAAAGATAATGTATGGGCATCAATACACAGACACACCTGAGTCATCATCACAAGCTTTCTGTGGCAACCAGGGAACCTCTTGAGCAGTGCTCTTGAGGTTTCTGGTTGCCATAGAAACCTCCTGATTCAGACACAGGCTTATTGTGTATAGCTGCCCATACATTATCCTCTATATTTTGTATATATTGCATATTAAGTACATAATTGTAATTTTACTGCATAGTTTGAACACTGTGTACAACCAATGTTTTTGTTACTTTAATCATGTGGTATCTTGTATTTTTGCAAACCCCCCTCGCATTTTATCTGGATATGAGCCTTGGCTCAGTGTGCCTTCCCTTTCCTCTTTACAGTGTCCAAAATTAACTAGCAGAACTATCTATGTAAAAGTAGCTACAGGTATTTTACATAATATTGAATTCTGTAGCATCCTGGATGGCAGGAGGTAAACACAATGGACCATGTGTGCAGCATTTTCAGTGCGCTCCCATCATGATTCCAATGCACTGCCACGAGTTTCAGTTGAATGTTCAACCAGATGGCCCAACTGTCAGTCACAGTTGCTGCAAGCCATGGCACTTATGGTCCCACTTGCATCAAAAAAAGTGGCGCATGTGTTACTTTTTTGACACAAGCTTCCTTAATGCAGTGAAACTATTGTAAATCAGTAAAAACGTTATGAAACAAAGCATCCATTCATTTTGATGCATTTGGCATGACATAGAACTGTGTAAAAAATGTGGAATCATGCCAGCATCATACCCCTTGATAATTCAGACCTGTGTCTTTTTTTTTTGTCTATAATTCTTATGTTGTTAACATCTCCTGGACTTGAAAACTGTCTATTCAAGTGGGTAAATTAACACAAAAAGCACCAGCTTGCTTTGTGCCTTGCCCTCTACCAAGTCTGAGGATTATATTATAGGCAGCCAACCCCTTTTCCATGTCTTATTGCTGGTAAACAACTGTGGCGGCAGCAATGCTTTCTTTCCTCTTGCTTGCATCTAGTGATGGCATAGCCTGTCCTTGAGATATGTAGTCTGACCATGAGAGATCTGTTGTTTTTCAGTTGTTTGATTCAGAAACTTGTTTTCAAAAAAGCAGGAGTGAACCGTTTACAAAATAAAAGCTATATCGAGAACAGATGTTACTCATGGTCCCAGTTTGGCTCCCTAGCTTGAATTTAGCCAACAGTGTACACTATGTTATTGTAGCGAACAGCTACTATGACAACTAAAAGCTAGCCATCAGTGAATCCTCACTGTTTTCTCTATCACTGTTGTATTGAACCTGTATTAACTTCCCAGTAACACAGTATTTTAAGGTAAGAAGGGACTTTAAGGTCCATCATGCCCACTCCATGCTTCGTAATCAGATATGAATAAGTATGCTGTGTGGTCATGTAACAAATAAAAGGGTTTCCTTCCAACTCTACTACCCACTAGTGGAGTACCTCAGGGCTCAGTACTAGGTCCAGTCCTCTTTAACATCTTTATAGGTGACATAGCAGAGGGTCTGGAGGGAGAGGTATGACTCTTTGCAGATGACACAAAGATCTGTAACAGAGTTGATACACAAGGGGGGTAGAAAGGATGAGAAGGGACTTGGCAAGGTTGGAGGAATGGTCAGACATATGGCAACTTAGATTCAATGCAAAAAAGTGCAAAGTAATGCACCTGGGAAACACAAACCCAGGAGAAGAGTACACAATAGCAGGGGAGGTACTAACAACAACAAAAATGGAAAGGGACCTGGGGGTAGTCATATCAGATGATCTAAAGGTGGGTAAGCAATGTGAGAAGTCAGTAAGGAGAGGCCCAGCTGCAAAAAGGAAAGCCGTGTCTGCAGAAGGCAGCCCCCGGGTCCGCGAGGGTTTAGGACACCCTCCTCCACCCCGCGAAACCGCTCAGCTGCAAAAAGGAAAGCCGTGTCTGCAGAAGGCAGCCCTCGGGTCTGCGAGGGCTTAGGACACTCTCCCGCACCCCCCAAAACCGCTCAGCTGCAAAAAGAAAAGCCGTGTCTGCAGAAGGCAGCCCCGGTCCACAGAGGGCTTAAGACGCCTCCCCACCCCGAAACTCGCTCAGCTGCAAAAGGAAGGCCGTGTCTGCAGAAGGCAGCCCCAGGTCCGGAGGGCTTGGGACACCCTCCGCCACCCGAAACCGCTCAGCTGCAAAAGAAAGCCGTGTCTGCAGAAGTCAGCCCCGGGTCCGCAGAGGCTTAGGACGCCCCCACCCCTGAAACCGCCGCTGCAAAAGGAAAGCTGTGTCTGCAGAAGGCAGCCCCCGGTCCGCCGAGGGCTTAGGACGCCTCCCCACCCCCAAAACTGCTCCGGTACGACGGACTGCGATAGCACTGAGCTCTGCATTCCTGCTCAGTGCTCTGAAGGGACTTTAATTTTGGCGCCTTTTTCAGAAAGACTGCTCCTTTAAAAATACAATTATTGTCCCCACATGAATTTTTAAGCTGTGTTATGCCTATTTAAGCTGTGTTATGCCTGTTTTAAGCTATGTTTTGCCTGTATTGTGTACTGTAAAGTAAGATCAAGTAATATTGTTGGACCATTTCTAAGCCTTGCTAGCTAACCCAGTACACTGCATCACAGCTCTTTTTACCGATAATTAGTCCTGCATTTTACAAGTGAGTTAGCCTTGAAACAAATCTGAGCCCTGTACTACAGCTCTTGTGCGAATCTTGACTTGCGACTTATCAAAAAAAAAAAGTACTGCAGATTTCTCTCCCATCCCCCAACCCCCCAGAAGCCCCTGTACCTGTTTAACCTCGTACTGTTTCTGCTTCCTTCTCCAGCTGCAAAAAGGAAAGCCGTGTCTGCAGAAGGCAGCCCCCTGGTCCGCAAGGGCTTAGGACGCCTCCCACCCCCTGCAGAATCGCCTCAGGTACGACGGACTGCATAGCACTGAGCTCTGCATTCCTCCTCAGTGCTCTGAAGGGACTCGGCCCGCCGTCACTACCTCCGGCTCCCCACCGCCCCACCACCACCCTTGGTTGTCACTCAGTTTTATAGGTAGTGGCACATGACCTTCGATAACCAATCAGCCCACTTTCCCATTAGCTCCTTATAATTTTCTGCCACTAGTGGCCACCACACAGCAGATTCAATTTAATACTGAAAAAAAAAAAATGCAGCTTCTCACGTAACCATTATTATGCTTTGCCTAACCATATCTTACCTTCCACCCTCATCCCATCCTATTCTACCTGGCCCTGTGCCTCTTCTCTCTTTAGATACTAAGCCACCCCTCCACTCCACCTCTGCCCCAGTGGAACACAACCGGCACCATTGGCACAATTGGTCCCTGGGGGCCTCCATCCTCCCTCCCTCTTTCCACGCTGAGCAACCTGCCCCATATATCCCACTCTACTCAGACCCCAAGACAAACTTGCTAACTCCCACCCATCCCACTCGATGGGGGTCATCAGCAAAGACCATGCGCTTGTTAAGGCACACCCTGGCTCTCCTTCTTCTTGTAGCTGGGGACGTTGAACGTAACCCGGGTCCACCGGCCCCCACAGCTGGCCAGCCCCCCCCCCCGCACCAACTACACACCTCCCTAAGGGTTTTAAAATTGTCCACCTAAACATATGCAGCATCCTAAACAAAATAGCAGCCCTACCAACCACGGTCCTTGCCCTTCGCCCTGATATCGTAATCATCACTGAATCTTGGCTGAAGCCCCATAACCGGGATGTAGAATTCTCTATACCCAGCTACTCCTTAATCCGCCAGGACAGACAGGGCAAAAAGAAGAGTGGTAGCACTGCCATGTATATCTCCTCATATCTCCAGTTTTCCATAATCACACCGACAGCACCCATACAAACCATAGACTCCCTGCTAATTAAATCCCCTTGCCACACTATCCCACTATACATAGCAGGGTCATACTGTCTGCTAGACACACCTCTGGGTAGCATTCCTGACCACCTTGGTAACCTGAGGTCCCTTACGGAAGGCGGTGAACTACACGTCCTCGGAGATTTCAATCAGAACTGGCTAGGCAGTGCAGCATCTAAATCACAATGCCAAATAAATGCCCTAAACTAGCACCAGCAAATAAATGAACCCACCCGACTAAACCACAAATCCAATAAACACACGCTACTGGATTGGGCACTTACTTACTACCCACCCTCATCGGATAGTTAAAGCTGGCCTATTACCAGACTCCCTTAGCGACCACCATATGACTTATATGGTGCGTAAAATCTTCCGTCCAATGGCCCCTCCACCCCGCATGCTTTATATCAGAGTTTATAAATCCCTTGACCTGACAGCTCTCCTAAACGACCTCACCAGCATTGACTGGTCCTTGATCCCCAGGGCCACCTCCATGGACGAAGCTCTGAACTATTTCTCTAATAACTTCCTAGCCATCTGGGACCTCCATGCTCCAATCAGGAGATCCCGAGTATCCCACTTTCCATGGGTAACAACTAACCTCATGGCACACCTAAGAGCCAGAGACCATGCCTGGAAATTCTTCAAGGCCACAGGTGCGCAAACGGCTCAGCAACACTACCGGTCGCTAAGAAACGCCTGTACAAGACTCATACGCCAGGCCAAATCAAATTACTTTAAATCTGCGCTCAACAACAACTTCGCTCACCCGGCTCAATTCTGGAAGCAAATAAAATCCCTTCTTTCCCCACCGGCCCAACCCCCCACTCCTACTCTCAACCTCGAAGGAAGAATCATCATGGATCCTTGCTCTGTTGCCACTGAGCTTAATTCGTATTTCTCCACCAATGCTTCTTCTCTACTCCCCCATTCCCATCCCACGCCCTTTGTGCCCCCTAAAATATCCTCCTCTGCCTCCTTCTCGCTCTGCCCAGTTTCACCTGGCCAGGTGCTAAAAATACTGCAGTCACTCAACCCATCTAAAGGCAAATGTCCATCGGGCCTGGATTCCAGAATGCTCCTACTCTCGGCACCGGCCATAGCCCACCCTCTAACCCTGTTCTTTAACCTGTCTTTCAAACTCAGGGCAGTCCCCAGTATATAGAAACAAGCCACAGTCATTCCCCTACCCAAAGGAGGGGACCTCTCCTCCCCATCCAACTACTGGCCCATATCTCTGCCCCCCATCCTAGCCAAAATTCAAGAGTGCCTAGTTCTGGCCCAGCTCCACCACTATCTAGATACCATATCATTTTTCACCCCCTACCAAGCCGGCTTCAGAAAAAATCACTCCACCATCGCCTCCCTCCTTCGCCTGACTAACTCCATCCATACGGGGATGGACAAAGGGGAATTAACAGCAGCCATATTTATCGACCTGGCGAAAGCCTTCGACACGGTATCTCATCCCCTGTTGTTGGCCAAACTTGCCCAAGCTGGACTGTCTGTGAACGCAAATAATTGGTTCCATTCGCACCTGTCAGGCAGGTCCCAATCAGTCCGTATTGGCTTGGCGAGATCCACCTCACTTCCTGTCACCTGTGGAGTCCCCCAAGGGTCTGTACTCAGCCTGCTGCTGTTCTCTGTCTTTCTCAACTATCTGCCTGCTGCCTGCCCACAAACGGTCATCCATATGTACAGACGATACGGTGCTGTTTGCCTCTGGCCCATCCGCAAGCGCCATGACAGCCTGTCTACAGAAGGACTTCGACTCCATCCAACGTTGGTTCCTCTCTAACCAACTATTCTTAAACACAAAAAAAACAGTCTCCCTCACCTTTGGCTCTTGGGCCAAACTAACCCGGCTTAGAGCACCACCCACATTCTACACTCTGGACAGATCCCCACTTGAGGCCTGCACCTCATATCGTTATCTCGGCGTCTGGCTTGATCAGTACCTTGACTTCTCAGTGCATATAGACGCTCTACACAAAAAATTACATCCCATGCTGGGAGCCCTTTCACGGAACAAGAATTGCATTCCTCTACCAACCAGACTAGCTATAGTCCAAAAAATAATCCTCCCGATTATGGATTACGGGGATGTTGTCTACTGTGCCGCCCCCCCAAATGTCATTAGCTAGGCTTGATCCTCTCTACAACTCCTTCTGCCAGTTCTCCTTGAACCATCCTCCCAATACCCATCACTGCAACCTCTACCAGTCCATGGACCTCCCCTCACTTCATAACCGAAGATTGCTTCACTGTACTAGAACCGCTGCCAAGTTCTGGTCGCAGAGGCTCCCCCCATATCTGTCTTCCTCCCTAACCGCCCTCTCCCCACCTGCCTACGCTCTCAGAAACATAGACTCCTGCACATTCCACACAGATCCACCCGGTCTGGCCAAGCTGCTTTCAGCTTCAGGTTGCCCAAATTATGGAACTCCCTGGCAGCTGATATCAGACACACCACAAGTACTCCTCAACGGAATGCTCTTCTTAAAATGCACTTCTCTACCACCTGCTCCTGTTCCCCGTTGAACCCATCTCCTACCCACCAGCTGTTATCACCAGTCTGGCTTTCTATTTTTCGGCCTGCACCTAATGTTTTAAAATGCAAACAAATATGTACCTGCTGTATTTGTATTATGACTGCCTCATCCATTGTTGTACCAAACACTTGTATGCACGTTTTTGTTTCTTCTGTACTACTATACCATTGTAACTCCCTACCCCCAGGGTGCATCTGGAATCGAGTGGTACGCTGCTCAGCATGCCTTCCTGGTTAATCTCTTAAATAAATAAATAAAAAGAGCCAGGGGGATACTGGGATGCATAGGAAGGGGCATCACAAGTAGAAAAAGGGAAGTGGTTATCCCTCTGTACAGACAGTTGGTGAGACCCCATCTGGAGTCCTGTGTGCAGTTTTGGAGACCTCATCTATGCAAGGACATAGACAGGATGGAAGCAGTCCAGAGGAGGGCAACTAAAATGGTGCAGGGTCTGCATCAGAAACCATATGAAGAGAGACTGAGAGAGCTTAATATGTATACCCTTGATGAAAGGAGGGACGGGGGGACATGATAGAAATGTTCAAGTACCTCAAGGGAATCAACAAAGTCCAGGAGGGTAGCATCTTTCAGAAAAAGAGATGTGTAAGAACACGGGGCACAATTTAAAGATAGAGGGGGGACGGTTCTGGGGTAATGTGAGGAAATTTTTTTTCATGGAGAGTGGTGGACAAATGGAACTGCCTTCCTGGAGAGGCTGTGGGGTCTAAAACAGTGGAGGAATTCAGACATGCATGGGACAGACATAAGACAATTATAGTGGGGGGGGTGGCAGGAAGTAGGCTGTTGGTTAACTAAAATCTGCAGCTTATCCAGTAGGTAGGGAAATAGGCAGACTGGGTGGGCCAAGTGGTCCTTATCTGCCATCAAAGTCTATGTTTCTATGTTACCCTTCTGCATGAAGGAAGTGAGTAAAAGCAGGAAAGAGAGACCATTATGGTTCTCTAGGGAAGTGGCCAAAAAGGTGAATGAAAAATGGGAGCATTCAAGAGATATAAGGAAGCGCCAAGGGAGGAGGACATGGGAGGTATACTAGGTAAAACAGGGGGAAGCAAGAAAGGAAGTGAGGGGAGCAACGGTGCAGCCAGAGGAAAGGATAGCCAAAGGGGTAGCTAAAGGTGCTAAGACTTTCTTTAGATACATAAGTGAGAAGAGGAAAGCAAGGGGAGAGTTAGTGAGGATTTGGGGGGGGGGGGCAGGAGGATAGTGTGCAGAAGAGGACAAGAAAAAGCTGTCATCCTGAACCGGTACTTCTGCTTAGTCCTCACAGTGCAGGGAGGGATAGACTGCCAGAGAGTAGCAGGAACAAAGGGGGTGACTTGGACACAAGTCTGTTTTCTTCTTTCCACAAAGGTTTTTGCCCTCCTTGAAAGGCCTGGGCTGGTATTAGCCCTGTCCCCATGCCTGATGGTCATCAGTTTTCTCTCTCCTGATATAGAAGTGTGTGCCTCTGTGGATTCCCAGGGCAGTGTGGCAGAGGGGGATGGCCATCCTCCTCCTCCTCCCCCTGGCAGACAACCCAGCATGGCCTCGAAACTGGAGCAGCAGTGCAGACCACCAGGGCATGGGCAGGGCTTCACAAAGCCCAGGCCCCCATATTTTTTTTTTCTATTTTTTCTTGGCACCCCCTTCCCATGTTGTGGCACCCGTCTGTGTGCTTGGATGCACACACATCTGATGCACACACACATATGATGCCACTGCAGCCCTCTCCTTTCTAGTCATTTGCACCTGCACTACCACCAGACCTCCACTTGGTGGCAATCATGGGGCAAGATGGCTTGGCCACCCTCCCCAAGAGAGGCGAGCTGTCCCCAGGATACTCAATCCTCCCCCAACTCGCTGACCCCAGCAACCTGTGCTTGTTCCTGAACACAGGTTGCCGGCATAGCAGGGGGTAAGACGCACAATGCCTCAGCGTTCCATGCCAGCGGGCCAACCACACATGCCCATTTCCAAAGAAAACAGTACAGAAGGGACTTGCAGCTCTGATGGTGCATAAGGCTATGGAACCAGGCAGGATACAACTAGAGGTGCTAAAGGAACTCAGGGAGGTGCTGGTTGCCCCACTGGCTGCCTTATTCACCAGTTCACTGGAAACAGGGTGTGCTTACAGAGGACTGGAGAAGGGTGTGATCTCTGCACATAGCAGCAGACAGGAGACTAGCAACTATAGGCCAGTTAGTCTCACTTCAGTGGTGGGGAAATTAATGGAAGCCCCACCAAAGGAAAGGCTGGTATCTTGAATCCAGTGGGCTGCAAGACCACAGGCAGCATGGATGGATTCAAAGGGGGGAGTCATGCTAGACAGATCTGATTGATTTCATTGACTGGGTGACTAGGGAAATAGATCAGGGGATGACAGTGGATTTGGCCTTTCTGGACAATAGCAAGGCCTTTGACACTGTGCTACACAGGAGACTGATAAAAAGAAATTGAGCAGCTCAGGGGTGGAATCCAAAGTGGTGAACTTAGTTACAGACTGATTAACAGATAAGTGGCAGAGGGTAGTGGATAATGGTACTCATTCAAATTATGGGTGATTGACCAGTGGGGTACCGCAGGGCTCAGTACTGGAACCGGTCTTCTTCAGTGTCTTCATAAGTGACATAGCAGATTAACTAGAAAGCATGGTATGCCTTTT
The DNA here is from genome assembly GCA_016271365.2 of Neoceratodus forsteri. NCBI lineage: Eukaryota > Metazoa > Chordata > Ceratodontiformes > Ceratodontidae > Neoceratodus > Neoceratodus forsteri. The sequence goes on from CM028132.1 coordinate 108,223,303, forward strand.
TGCAGAGGACTTCAAAGTCTGTACTTGGTTAGACACTCAAGAGGGGGTGGAGAGAATGTGCAGTGATCTTGGGAAACTTGAAGAGTGATCAAGAGCATGGCAGCTGGAGTTCCATGCCAAAAAGTGCAAAATCATGCATCTAGGGCATCCCAGGAGCTAAGTATATGAGTGTGGGGGGGACTGATAGTCGCTAAACAGGAAAGGGACTTTAGGGTTATCATAACTGGCAACCTCAAAGTGGCAGGACAGTGTAACATGCAGTGGTTAGGGCTAGTGGGATGCTGGGGTATATAGGGAGGGGTATCTCCAGCTGGAAGAGGGAGGTGTTGTTGCCGCTGTTTTGGCCACTGATGAAACCCCACGTGCAGTACTGTGTCCAGTTTTGGAGGCTGTACCTGGAGGCAGACCAGAGCAGGACAGTGAAGATGGTGCAGGGGTTGCACAGGAAGCCCTAGAAGGAGAGACTGAGGGATCTCTACGTATATACTCTGGGAGAGAGGAGTGTAAGAGGACATGATAGAGACCTACAGGTACATCAAAGGAGTGAACACGATGCAGGAGGGGAGTCTCTTTCAGATGAGAAAGTGCATGAGGACAAGGGGCATGTGATGAAGCTTGGGGGGGTTGACTTTAAGAAGAATGTGAAGAAGTAGTACTTCACTGAAAGGGTGGCAAGTGTCTGGAACAGACTGGCAGTGGAAGTGATGGAGGCAGAAACAGTCGAGGTAGACATAAGGGAATATTAATGACTAGGCTGAGAGGAGGGTGGGTTATCAGAGACAAGTTAGGGTCTGCAGTGACACATTAGGCAGGGAACTTCTTGACAGACTATGTGGACCAAAGTGTCCTTTTCTGTTGACAAATTCTCTTTTTCTGTGTTGTCCAGGGTATTCAGTGATTCCCTTCGTAACCAGGAACTTGTCCCTGCTTTCCTTAAAGGTTTATACTATCCTCATGTCCATGGTCTTCACTTATAGGTGATTCCATAGGTTCACCACCTTATGAGAGAAGTGCTTCCTTACATTACCCCTGCATTTGCCACCTCTGAGCTTCAAGGTGTGTCCCCATGTTCTGTTGGTGGATGCCAGATCAAACTTCTCTCTCCTTTTGATCTTGTCGCTACCTTTAATTGTGCAGAAACCTGAAAGTATATTCCCTCTCAGCCTCTTTTACGCCAAGTGAACAATACCTTTAAAGAAAGGGTGTATCACTTGTTCGTTGGTTGCACACTGAAAGCTTTCTTCTCCATAGTGCCAAAGTCCACAGAAGTACATTTTTCTCTTTCTGGACGATTGCCAGTAAACAAAACAAATTTAAAATCATCCCAATTGAGGCACTGTAGTCCAGTAGTTACAGCACAGAGCTGTGAACCTGGCGACCCAGATCCGAATCCCTGAGAGCCACTCACTATGTAATCTTACAGTGATTTTCCAGGTTTCTGCTTAATATTATACTAAGCATTGGAAGGACTCAAATTTCATATAACCCCAGAAACATTTGAATTTCTGGGCATTCCATTTTTTACTACTGAAGTCACTGCAAGAAAACAGCCTTGTTACCCCTAAGACTTCATCTGTTGTTCATACTTGCTGCTCTACCTATTTTAAAGTCACACTCCTTCGTTTGTGACAGCAGGATCATGTCCATGGCAACGAGTTGTGATGTCACCAGTGGAGGATTATGACTTCACAGCAGGTATAAGCAACATGAATAGATGATTTCTGAAGGACAGAGATCCTGTACTAATGAAAATGTCTTCAGTAATAAGGAATGGGAGGTCGTGAAATTCTAATTTTGAGGAAATGTTGTATTATGGAATTCTGCTGATGCTAACTGTGAATTTTGTGCTGGAAGCCAGTAACTCTCTAAGTCACATAATATCCTTTAAAACGTGTTTTTATACTCTTTATTATGCATGCTTTTTTCAACCCCTGATGTTGATTGCTGTTGGTCATTTTCATTTCCAAGTTCATTTACAGAGTATTTTTGTGGCTTGGAGTTAGCTGTGCTGTCTTTGGTGCCTGATAAGGTCAGGGAGCTGCATCTGTTGTATGCTGCATCATCTTAGTCACAAATAGAAGGATGTTAATCAATGAGTTGTCAAAAACAGCTCCTAGTAGTGATAAAAACCTGAGGGCAAAATTATTTAATGAAGCTCTGCTTTAATTTCACATGCAAATAATGCTAAATCAGCCACTCCATCAGTGCCACAGAAGGGCTACAATTTGCGACACAAGTGACCTGGGTTTGGGAATCAAGCCTAGATCTTTTGGAGCCAGCCGGGAAGGGGGTGGGATTGAGCATCCTGCAGGAGACCTTCTCCAAGGAGGGATGGTTGCAAGCTCTGCTGCAGCAACCCCTGCTGGGTACCACAGTAGGCAGTGCAGTCAGAGTGGTAGCAGAGCACTACGATGCTGACTGCATCAGAGCGTGAGCATGCATCACATACACGCATGCTCCTAGATGCTTTACATGCTGACTTCCTATGGGAAGCAACCAAGGTGGAAAGTCCCAGAGCACACAGGATGATGCTGACTTCCCTCAGCCTTAATGACCTGACTGGCTACTGAAACCCCCACATGTTAGACGGGCCAGATAGTGACTGTTGTACAACCCCCAGACAGAGCCCACTATGGATGCAGGCATTGCACCATGGATCCACGGAAGTTCAGAGCTACAAGCCAGAAAAGGGGAGGATGAGGCTGGGGAGCAGCTATGCAGAGTAGGGTGCACTGGTGAAGAGGGATAAATAATATTAAAAAAAAAGCAAAATCAGAGTCAAAATAGTGGAAAAAGGGCATCTTACAAGACAGGAGAAAAACGCCCATCCAAATTACTATAGGTACAGTACTGCTGTTTGAATTTTCTCTCTCATTTTACATAACTTCCCTATTTATTTTATTTAGAAACACTTAAGCTATGGATAGCAGAGCTTTTTTTAACCTCCCTTTGTCTCATGTAGCCTGCTGCTCTCCTAATGGTGCTGCAGCTTTTTGTCACTTATTTCTGCAGCATCATTACGTTTTCAGTGCAGCTTCAATTCAAGGTAGCACTGTAAACAGACAGAATACAAGGAGACAAAACTACAGAAGTTAAAATACAACATCACTAAAGTAAAGGCATAATCATTAATATCCAAAAAGATACATGTGAAACAGTCACTAGATCAATTGCAGTTTCTATTAGTAGAAATATTGAGAAACCACATAAAGAAAGAGGGGAAGGGGAGGAAATTGTGAATAATTTATTTATACTATATCAGAAATGGTGCCAAGCTGAATTTATCATTAAGCCCCTTACCTTCTGTAACCTTACGAAAAAAAAAATCCAAAAGGCTTCACATCTTAAAAGGTTGTTTCCAAGATCCCCCCCAGACCCACACATACTGTCTCTGTTGCCATGATCATGAATGAATGCTCAACTAGATTTTCTTTAATGTGTGATGCCGAGGTATTATTCATATCCAGATGATCTTTATACTACCCAGATGTTCACCTACCCATTTCTTGTCTCTTCATTTTTCTTACATAAAATGAACAACAGTTAATGTACATTCAGTCGAATAAACAACTCTCTTCACTACACAGGTAATGAGGCCACGCACCTCATGAGTTCTACCCTCATTTGCACTTGAAAAGAATTGCCAACACCCAATTGTGGGGCATCTGTTCTTGCCTTAAGTTAGTGGGTTTTCTGTTTCTGCTGAAAACTACTAACAACATGGTCTTGTATGTTGTTACCTCTAGAGTATTCCATCCTAAGGAGGGTTTTGACACTCTATTTTAAAGAATCTTCCACCCTGAGTATATCCCAGTGTTTTTTTTTTTCACAATATGTTTAATCATCAGTGACCATACAGAAAAAGTTGTAACAAAATGAACTCATTGGGACTCAATCTGACCAGACATTCTGTGGATTATTCCCCCCTGGAAAAGAATAGCTCTATTTCCAGTCATTTCCTCTTTATCACCTTTGGGTAACACATTGCTCACTATACCCTCTTTCCCTAAAATGGTTTTCCAGAACATCAGCATTGCATTCAAAGTCATTCTGTCTGGTACAGTTGCATTTAATGCATAATAATTAGCTAACTAGTAAGAGTAACAGTAAGAGTTCAAATTTACATAAAATAAATACCTTATTAGTAAATGCTAGGAGTTTAAATAATAAGATAGGGGAGTTAACTTATCGATTAATAAAGAATGAGATTGACATTTGTGCAGTAACTGAGACATGGTTCTCAGATGGAGATTGGGCAACTGATATGCCGGGCTACTCTGTTGTACTGAAAAATCGTCAGTCCAAAAAAGGATGAGGTGTAGCTCTATATAGTAAAAACAATCTTCAATACTGTGAATTATGTAGAAATCAAATTAGTAGTGAATTAATTATTGTACAGATTAATTTCCTGTTAGAACCATTAACAATAAGGGTAGGATATCGAGCACCAGGTATTAAAGCTGACGATAATGATATATTCTTTTCTGAACTAGAAAAAATTAATATTAATACAGATTTTATTCTTTTTGGGATTTCAGTTTACTCAGTATCAATTGGCCAATGCTTAGTGTGCATAACGGAAATGACTACAGGCTAATCCGATTTATTGTGCAAAATGACTTGGAACAATTGATAGATAAACCAACGAGAAATGATAACATTCTGGATCTCATAATTACCAATATTAAGCACTTTGTTTCTTCACCTAGTGTACAAGAACCTTTGGGTGATAGTGATCATTTCGCTATTTGACAGGATTTCTTTAACTCTAAAATAAATATGGAAGGTAATACTAAAGTCCATAATTTTTATAAAGCCAATTATGGGCTAATTAAACAATATGTTAGGCTATGGAACTGGCAGAGAGACCTTAAGGGTCTGAACACTAATGATATGTGGTAGAAAATTAAAAGAGAAATTTGTCTTTTGTATTAAGGCATGGGTACCTGTACGGGTTAAACACAACAGCAAAAATCAGAGAGTGCCTATTTGGTGGAACACTAAAATTAAAATGAGTATTAAAAAAAAGGAAAAAAAGCGTTCAAATACTATAAGAAAAATCAATCACAAGAAGCTTGGTCAAAGTTCAAACTTCTATCTAATAACACAAAACAATTGATATGACAAGCAAAGAGAGATCTAGAAATTAATTTGGTAAGAAGTAGTAAAAATAATAAAAAACAATTCTATAATTATGTAGGTTCCTTGAAAGGTAGTAAGATTGGAGCAGGGCATTTGTTAATTAAGGAAAAGTTAGTTATAGAAGATAATCAAATGGCAAATGAATTTAACAAATACTTTATTAGTATTTTTAAAAATAAAAATAATTTTGATATTGATATTCCTACTTCCTGCTGTTCAATCTCTTTTTCTAAAAAAGATATAATAAAAGCAATTAATAATACCAAGTCTAGCTCTTCTATGGGCATAGATGGTATCCCGTCAATTTTCATAATGAATCTCAGTACAGAGTTAGCTGGTATACTTGCTCTCCTTTTTAATGTATCCTTAAAAGAGGGTGTGGTATTGAATGAATGGAAACAGGCTAATATTACCCCCATTTACAAAAAAGGTTCAAAAAATAACATTTGTAACTGTAGGCCCATAAGTTTGACCTCTAGTATCAGCAAGCTTATGGAAAGATTGTTACAGTATAAAATTACAGAACATCTTTAAAATTCAAGGAATGTGGACACTACCCAACATGGTTTTACTCCAGGAAGATCATGTATGTCTAATTTGATCTGCTTTTCTGAACTTGTGAGTAAGGCTTTAGATGAAGGATTGCCTGTTGATATAATTTTTCTTGATTTTGAAAAGGCGTTTGATACGGTTTCACATAGGATTCTTTTAGATCAATTATATAGACTTGTTATAAATCCCTTAATTATTAAATGGATTAGCTCATGGTTGGGTAATAGGAAACAGAGGGTAGTTTTGAGAGGATGTGAGTCAGATTGGGGAAATGTCAGTAGTGGGGTACCACAGAGGTCTGTGCTGGGACCGATACTGTTTAATGTCATGATCTTGGATATGCAAGCTAAAAATGGAGCATGGTTGCAAAAATATGCTGACGATAGCAAACTTGGTGGGATTGTTAATAATAACTCTTCTATTGAAATACTCCAAGATAATCTAAACAACCTTTATTCTTGGGCTACAGAACATGGCTTAGTTTTTAATATCTTTAAATGTAAGGTGATGCACCTAGGGAGAAATAATTGTTTGGCTAGTTATCATATAAATAACATTAAGCTTGAGGAAAATACCTCAGAACGAGATCTTGGTGTGACTATCACTAACAACTTAAAATTTAATCATCATATTAACATTACCGCTAAAAAATGTCACAGAATACTCAAATGTATTCATATACATATAAAAAATCGAGAAGCAGAGGTTCTCATTCCATTATATACTACCTTGGTTAGAACGCACATGGAATATTGTGCCCCTTTCTGTTCACCCACTTCTGTAAATAACATCAAAACTTATGAATCAGTTCAATGTAAGATGACTAGATCTGTTTCCAATATGGCACATTTGGGATATGGTGACAGACTTAAACATTTAGGATTATACTCTCAAAAATATAGGTTTCCTAGAGGCAAAATGTGTTGAGCCTATAACGCCTGTAAGGATGAATTTGTTTTTGGAAACAAATTGTTTGATTAAACAGTCACCTTTGGAGGGTACCAGGTCACATAAACTTAGATTGCATGTAGAAACATGTATGACTCAAAGGAGGAAAAATTTTATTACTCAAAGAGTCCCACATTTATAGAATTCTCTTCCAACCAGCATCGTATCATGTCAATCTCTAGACCTTTTCAAGAATCCTTTCGACTGCTATATGGGCGGTAAGAAATTTCGTTACCATCATTAATATAATGATGGTGAGTTTAATAAGGGCTTGTCCTTCAAACTCGTATCACCTATGAACCTAACTGGTATACTCGAGATGCTATGTCGGTAATGACAGCTTGTACAGTGTATATATGAGTTTTGATCATTTTTTTTCTTTTATTAGTGTACAAATTGGCATATGCACCTCCCTTTCCATCCTTCATAACAGTGGTATCTAAAAAAGTAACTGTCTCATAATCAGCAGTACATGTAAAATCACTTGAGTTTTCAAGGTATGTCACAAACTCATTTGGTTGTTCCTTACTTTCACTCCATACCATAATCAGATCATCAATGTATCTACAATATAATTTTATGTACTCAGAAAAGGGATTTACAGTACCATCTCTCACCGCATTACTTTCCCATTCCTCGAAGTAAATATTGGCATAATTGGGGGCTATCGATGCCCCCATTGCTATATCTGTAACTTGGAGGCAAATAGAACCCCCAAAAATGAACAAAATATACTGCAAAACTCACTCTGTGAGACTCACTAGAAATTCAGTCTCCTTCTCAGAGTACTGTTCAGATCAATTCAACGCTTGTTGTAAGGCTGTGAGTCCGTCAACGTGAGGGATATTAGTATATAATGCATATACATCCAGTGTGACTAGTAGCCAGTTCTCATGCACATAAAGATTTTCCATAACCCCAGAATGTCCTCAGTATCTTTTGTGTAAGATCAATAACTGATTGCTGTATCTTTTATATGTGTGTCTACATATTTATCAAGCGGGTCCGTTAAGGAGCCTATACTTGATACTATCAGGTGGCCAAGCAGTCTGGTCAAATGGTTCTGTATTTTAGGGAGTAAGTATAATGTAGTTTAAACTGGGTGTGTTACTTTAAAGGGAAACAGTGGAAAAGGCACAGCATCACACAGGTGCTACAAAAATGCTTGATTAGTGCTTTCAGACAGCAACTTTTTTTTTAAATTCCCTCTAATTGCTTTTTTAGTAATTTAAACAGTGGCCTTCAACTTTCACTTTATGTTGCTGGCAGCCACCATTTCATGAGTAGCAGTGATCTTCCTGAGCTCACTTTATGTTAATATGTCCTGCCAACTAATAGCCGAGGTTAAACAGGCATATTAGCATACAGTGAGCTCAGGAAACCTACTGCTGCTCATGAGATGGTGGCTTCCAGCAACAGAAAGTGTAAGTTATGGGTAGCTGTTTTAAATCATTAAAAAGAGTTGATACTGTCTGATATCACTAAGTGAGAGTTTCTGTAGTGTCTGAGGAAAGTGGTATCTTTTCCAGTGTTTTCCTTTAAGAAAGGACATTTTGGCAAGGAATAAAAAATAAAGGCACTGCTCCAATATGCCAGAATTGCAGTTTTGATTATACAAACGAGAGCAATAGTGACTGGTACTTTTGCATCATTGGTGCCTTTCATTTGTTTTTGTTCTTTGTCAAAAGGCTTCATGGAGTGTGAGCTGTTTTGTACAGCTTCTACGTATGAGACTTATTCTGCAGCTGAAGTCATTTTGCATGTCTGTGAATCACAGTCTTAACATAATATGATGTCACAAACTGGAGATAATGGCCCCAGTTCCTGAATAGGCCTCAGCCATGAGTGAGTTATTGGAACCAAACATCCAGTTTTCACATAGATGTTCTTTATGAAGCAGTAAGGCACTCCACACTGTGATTTGTGCTGGGATAATGGCATGCTTCAGGTGGGCTGAAGCACAGGGCCAAAGACCAAGTGCTTCCACAACCAGAGAAGTGTTGTTATCTCAGCTCAAAGCAAACCCTGGAGTGACTTATTCTGATTGTGAAATGGTGAAATTGATCCATTAGGATTAGTAAGGAAATAATTAAAAAAATTAAAATAAGTAAATATGAAAAAAAGTTTAAAGAAAATTAGAAAAAGGAAAAAGTAGTCCTATTGAACTATTGTAATTTTGTTGTTTGGCCAGTAGATGACAGATTTTTTTTGTTTGTATTTTTGTGTGTTGAATACAGGTAAGTGAATTCATATAACTGTGCCTGCTTAATATAAACAAGTCACTGAGATCACAGATATTTTTCCAGTGCTGTTGTGCTGGGATATCAGCACTGGGTTTGAAACTCCACAACTGATCAGGTTTTTGAATTTGTTCTATCAATTTAATAACAATGAACACAGTGGCTTGAAATTCAAATGTGGGGTGAGTGCTACATAATGGAGTTCTGCTGATACTGACAATAATTTTTTTAATTTGCTGGGGATGAAAGCCTCTCTTTTCTATTGAGATGTTTGTGCTGTAGGGCTAGACAGCCCTATCAGGACTAACAGTTCACTTCCAGGTCCCCACAGTCCCACTCACCTTCATCCATATCCCTGGGGATCTGATAGGTGAAGAGAGAGGGAGTACCGATGCCTTCATCCTGGCCCCTGCTGATTTTCCTACAGTGTTTTCTTCCTTTCAGTCCCATCCCTCCCACTGCTCTACTGATGCTGCGCAACCTCTGACGCAGCTTTTTCTTGTGGGAAAACAACTCCATGGCCCCATCATAGGGTCACTGTGGTGGTGAACCATGGCAGTGCCCACACTGGGCTGGGCTGCCATTGGCAGCACTTCCCCAGCTGTGACTGCAAGTACTGGCATATGAGCTTGCTCCAGAGCCCAAATCGCCATCTTGGTAGCATGATGGTGTTGCTGCTGCTGCTGGGGACTGTCTTTAAGGCTATTCAGGGATTGGTTTGTCTTTATTAATCTAGCACTGGGTGAATAAGGCATGTGGCTTCAACTCATACCTCATGATTCCTGGGCAGTTAGATTAATACTCAGTAACCCAACCTCCAGTCTTGCTCTCATGTTTAAGTACCAAAGCACCACATATATATCTAGACATAGAAAATCCACCCACCACACACAACCACACCCACACCAAGACACACACACACACACACACACACACACACACACTGAGCTCAGATTATAAACTTAGATTTCTAACCTTTTCAAATTCTGGGCAGGAGAATCCTGCTGACAAGAAGAACAGGTAAATCCAGAACTGTTTAGAAAATCATGGTTGGGTAATCCTAATAAAACTGGAGTTACTGTACTTTCCTCCTACATTCAGAAACTACTTGTGGTCATACCTCAGTGTTATTGTGCCCGTTTCTTTAATTTATTTCACAAACAGACAACAAAATGCTCACTTCTAGCCAGTGAATATGGTATGCCAATTATTTCAGGTTGGGGAGGGTTGTTGTTGCCAGATTCGATTGATGTTATCACCTGAAAAGTGTAAATCCTAATGTTGTGTTAAGTTAAATAAGGAATAGTAAGACATGGCTGACTGTTGATTGTGTTACTGTATAAGATGGGCTTCAGAAGCCTAGAAACGTCAATGGTCTAAACATATCACCTGATCATTAATTAATCACTGGTACACTACCGGTCAAAAGTTTTAGAACACCCCCATTTTTCCAGTTTTTATTGAAATTTAAGCAATTCAAGTCCAGTGAATAACCTGAAATGGTACAAAGGTAAGCGGTAAACTGCTAGAGGTTAAAAAAAAAAGTTTAGGTTAGCAAAAACTGCTGTAGAGAAATTGCAAAGAAAGCCAAGGTGTCAGTGAGTACAGTTTCCCTACACCATCAAAAGGCACTTGGAAACTGGAGGAAACTCTGACAGGAAGAGGTCTAGCAGACCCAAAGCCACAACAGAATCAGAAGACAAGTTTCTGAGAGTCAGCAGCTTGCGTGATAGGCGGCTCACAGGACAACAGCACAGAGTGACTGGCACCTGAACCAAAAGGCTACCACAGCATTTTGCAGCGCCATGCAATACCCTCTGGTCTACGCCTAGTTGGTCAGGGGTTCATCCTACAGCAAGATAATGACCCAAAACATACCTCCAGGCTATGTCAGAACTACTCGAGGAAAAGAACAAGACGGTAGGCTTCAAATCATGGAATGGCCAGCACAGTCTCCAGACTTAAACCCCATCAAGCTGGTTTGGGATGAACTGGACAGAAGGGTGAAAGCAAAGCAACCTACAAGTGCAACACATTTGTGGGAACTTCTGCAACAGTGTTGGGAAGAACTTCCAACAATATTTGATGTCCATTGTAGGAAGAATGCCACGAGTGTGTTCAAGCGGTTACAGTATATCTGCAAAAGGTGGCTACTTTGATGAGTCAAAAATTTAGATTAAATTTTGTTAAACAAAATGATTCTATGATTTCTTTTTTATCTCCAATTGTTTATTTGTTCTATGCTTTAATTTCAGAGTACATTAAGACATTAACCTGCATAAATTTCAATAAAAACTGGAAAAATGGGGGTGTTCTAAAACTTTTGACCGGTGGTGGATATGCACAGTTCATAACTAGCCTACTCGATTCTAGCTAAGAACAGCCTAACTAAATGAAAGTAAAACCCTTTTCCAACCTTTTCCGCTTTTTAAACACAAGTCACACAACAGGACATAGGTGTCTTCAAAATAAATACACTTCCCAATTGATTCAAAAGCACTCGGCCTTTGTTACCAAACTCACATATTCTACCTAGCAGCAGCCTGACTACAGGAAAATAAAACCTTTTTCTATTAACAAAAAGAAAAACAAAAAACGTTTTAACATTTTGTAAGTACAATAACCCACTCCAGGGCAATGCACATCCAAGGCAACGCACATCCAACTGGCCTCATGCTTTCTAATTCACCCAGGGCATGCATTAATTCTCTAGAAATCCATGCCCTGGCATGGGTTATGCTTACCTGTTTGGGATAAGGGTTTTGTCTTGTAGAATGGAAATTATACAGATCTTAACATAGATTTTCACAACTATGGGTGTTGCTGTTACAGTTCCTCCACAGAGTAGGGACTCTGTTTTTGTGCAGCATCCCACATATACTTTAGGTAGTGCTGCTTTTTGCATTTCGATAGGAAGTTTTGTTTTCCTTTTGATTAGGGATGGGCTAAAGCCTTCCCTTGAAACTCGAGCCACCTCGAATGCAAGTGGCTCATTTTTTGCAAGACCCAAATCCAACACAGCTGGTTTGGCTTGGATATCGCACTTCCCAGCATAACTCTCAAGTGTTCTGATTTTTTCAGGACATCGTGTTTTCAGGCCCCCTGTCCTGATGCCCTGATCACCCTGCCGGAATCTCATATTTCTTCAGGTTCACCCGCATAGGGAAAAAAAATTGCTGGCATATAAAACATCCTCTTTTTACCAGTGTGACTAACTGCCTGCCTGAGTCCTGTTGAGTTGAAGGATGCCACTGCTCAGCATTCAGCTTCCTGGTGAAGACTCGTCAGCATCTGACATCACGTAAGCCAGTCCGATGCACTCTTCTGTAGGGTGGGCTCAGCAGGAAGTTTAAGGCAAGAATGCAGCACTCATCATTATCAGGAAACATAAGTTTGTCATTTGCTGAGAGATCGATCTGATCTCGTAGTCCCCTCACGTAGTTAATCTGTGTGCATGTTGAGGTTTGGGTCAGGTCACTTGGATTTGGATTGGAACAGTGGAGTCCCACAGTAGGAGAAATTGATCTGGAAGAAGCCAAGACCACTAGACTAGCGAGGATGGGAGCGGACAAGACAGAGAGACGCAGTGGCACAGCCTCTCATGTCAGTCTGACCTTCACAGCATGACAGGTCTAGTCGTAGTGAGTACAGTTTGTGCCTGCCAGAGAGCTATTTTTTCAAGCAGCTGCATATTGCTTGGCATGGTTAGGAGTCAGTCCCCCCTCCACGTACAGCAAAAATCAGTTATATGCAGCTATTGCAATGCTGTGTCAAAATATCTGTTGTAACCGTATGAAAAGATCTAGAAGGTATAAATGTGTTACATTTCCTAATCATGCATGCCTGTGTGAGAGTTATGTTTTAGAGAAAGCATTTGGTCTCTCTACCCATTACCCAGTTGTTCAGTTTTAGACAGGAGAGTCACACATTTTAATTTTCAAGAAATAATTTTTCTCTATCGCCCATAACAAAACATATGACTTTTATGTAAGTGGTCTCCCGCTCTTTGTTTTAGAATCTATTTTCTTCTGAGTGTTTGGGGTTTTATATCAAAAAGACCATCCTTATGAATTATAAAATGAGATGCTATCCTCAGAAAAAACTATGTTAAGGCTCTGTCAGGAAAAGTTTCAACTTTGTAGGGAATATTGAAAAAATTATTTTGTCTTTTGTTAGTTTTCAATGCATGAGCACCCCATGGTAGCATGCAAAGTGCATAAGCTACCCTATGGTACCATGCAAAAACATGCAAAAATACAAGTTGACAACGGGAACAACTGAAGCAGGCAATGAGGAGCAGGCAGGCGAAGCATGGCGGATGGGGGGGGGGAGCACATGAACAAGAAAACCAGGGTGGGGGACACAGGCAAGGGAGAGAGAACAAGAACAGAGGGAGGGCAGGATGTAAAACATGGAAGGTCATGCTCACAAATGTCCGCTGTCTGGTAAATAAGGTTCCAGACCTGGAAGCCTTGATGACGAATGCAGACCTTGACATAGTAGCAATAACAGAGACATGGCACTCTGCTAATCATAGCTGGGACTTCTATGTGCGGGCTATCACTGTTCAGAAGGACAGGAAAGGTAAAAAAGGAGGCAGCCACAACTGTACATCAGAAGGCATAAAGGCTACAGAAGTACAGGGAAGACAGGGGGAGGCCGAGGCAATGTGGGGTCACCCTTGAACCAGGGAATGGCACAACAACACGTACTGGGGTGATCTACAGACCTCCAGCCACAGACAGGAGATGTGGACAGGGTACTAATGGAGGAAATTTATGACATGGCAGCTAAAGGTGAAATCCTGCTGATGGGGGATTTCAATATGCCGGATGTAGATTGGACCACCCAGGCAGCTGCTTCAGCCAGAAGCACGGTCATCCTAGAATCCCTGAAGGGGGTCAGACTCAGACAGCTGGTGGATGAGCCACCCAGAGACAAATCAATTCTGGACCTGCTATGGACCAATGGAAACAGGGTCGAAGGAGTCCAGGTGGAGGGTCAGCTGGGATCCAGTGAACACCACATGGTGTGGTTTGGCATGGAGATAGGGACTCAGTTAAGCCACAGAAGGGCAAAGGTATTAGATTTCAGGAGGACGGCTTTCAGTGAAATGGGTAGATGGTTAAGAGTAGCCCTGGAGAAGGGAGAGGTTAATGGAAGCAGTGGAAGAACAGTGGGGGAAACCAAAAGGAACCATAGTGGAGGTAACTAACCAATGTGTTAGGATAGTGGCCAAAGGGAAATGAAGGAAACCACTATGGTTCTCTAAAGTGGTAGCAGACAAAATAAGGGCTAAAAGATCAAATTTCAAGAAGTATAAGGGAACTCAAAGGGAGGAAGACAGGGAGGCGTAGATTGAATGTCTAAGGGAAGCAGGGAAAGCTGTTAGGAGAGCCAAGGCACAGACAGAGAAGGGTTTAGCATGGACTATGAAAAAAGGGTCAAGACATTCTATAGAAACATCAGCGATAGAAGAAAAAATGGGGGAGGGGGAATTGTGAGGCTTAAGGGGGAGGAGGGAGAGTGTAAGGAGGGGGATCTAGACAAAGCAGAAATACTGAACAAATACTTCTGTTCAGTATTCACTAAGGAGGGAGAGGGTCAAGGACCACAGTTGGGGAGAGGAGGCAATGGGCGGGGGTAGACACCAGTCAATTTGCAGTGGAGAGGGTTCTGGAGGAACTCACAAAACTGAAGGTGGATGAAGCCACGGGACCAGACCACATACACCTGAGGATATTAAGAGAGCTTAGAATGGAACTAACTGTGCCTCTGGCCACCCTGTTCACAGAGTCACTCAACACAGGCATGGTTCCAAAGCACTGGAGGAGAGTGCATGTAGTCGCACTGCACAAAAGTGGCAGTAGGGAGGAAGTGGGGAAGTACAAGCCAGTCAGCCTCACTTCAGTGGTGGGAAAGATCATGGAGACACTGCTGAAAGAAAGGATAGTGGCAAACCTGGAATATGGTGATGCCTAGGATCAGAGGCAACACAGATTCACAGCAGGAAGGTCTTGTCAAACAAATCTGATAGATTTTTTTGATTGAGTGACTAGGGAAGTGAATCAGAGAGGAGCGGTAGACGTCGCCTACCTAGAGTTCAGCAAAGCCTTTGATGCCGTCCCACACAGAAGGCTGGCTAACAAGATGAGTGGTCTGGGCATGGGGCATAAGGTGACACATTGGGTTAGAAACTGTCTGATGGACAGAAGACAGAGGGTGGTGTTAAATGGGATCCAATCCAGGGAGAGAGAGGTGACCTTTGGAGTTCCACAGGGATCAGTACTGGGAGCAGTCCTGTTCAATGTCTTCATTAGTGACATTGCAGGGGGGCTGGAAGGAAAGGTCTGTCTATTTGCAGATGATAACCAAGATCTGCAACAGAGTGAATACTCTGGAAGGGGTGCAAAAAATTAAGAGGGAGCTGGAGAAGCTTGAAAGATGATAGGTGGTGTGGCAGCTGAGGTTCAGTTCAAAAAAGTGCAAGATAATGTACCTGGGTAGGGGAACCCTGGGGAAAGCTACAGAATGGTGGGGGGGTACTGACTGTCACCAAAGAGGAAAGGAACCTAGGGGTTATTATATCTGATGACCTTAAGTTATCAAAGCAGTGCGGAAGGGCTGCAGAGAGGGCCAGTGGCATGGTGGGGTGCATAGGCAGAGGCATTACTGGCAGGAGACAGGAAGTGTTGATGCCATTGTATGAAACACTGGTAAGGCCTCACATGGAGTAGTGTGTGCAGTACTGGAGATCTCACATGCATAAGGACATAGACAAAGTGGAGGCTATCCAGAGAAGGGAGAAAAAGATGGTGTATGGCTTGTATCATAAAACATATGAGGAGATACTAAGAGTCCTCAATATGTACCTACTGGAGGAGAGGAGAGAAAGGGGGTCATAATAGAAACTTTCAGGTACCTCAAGGGCATAAACAATGTGCAGGTGAGGGATCTTTTCCAGTGTAGAAAAGATATAAGAATGAGGGGATACAATCTGAAATTGAAGGGGGAAGATTAGTAGGTAACATGAGGAAGTGCTTCTATACAGAGAGAGTGGTGGATGCTTGGAACAGGCTGCTACAAGAGGTGGTGGGGGCAAGCACAGTGGAGGGGTTCAAACATGCCTGGGATAGGCACAAGAGAACGCTGGGTGGGGAGGGAGTGATGAAAAGCCATTGATCACTTAGGGTCAGTGACTGCATACAAGTTTAGGGCTTACAGGCAGACTAGATGGGCCTAGTGGTCCTTATCTGCTGACAATTTCTACGTATCTATAAGAGTAGTCCTGGGTTGAAAGTTTAGAAGACACAATTGTGTAAGTTATGATCCTGGACCAACAGTCATAATTTGGTTTTACAGTACTTGACTAGGTTAACTTAACACTAGTGTTGTATAACGTCATGGTTTCTTAAGAATGTTGACCCCAGATTTTTAACATAGGCTTTTTTGACCCCACCTCATGAACTAGATAGGTGTCATTTTTTAAATCCCACTGGAAATGCCGTTTCGCCATCATTCTACAAAATGATGTTTCTGCTGGGATTTGAACACCACCACGAAAAAAAAGCCCATGTTGAAAATGTGGGGTCAAGACATGCTGTTGTATTGCTATGAAGTAGGAGACAGAAAGGTCTGTGGAAGCAAGTGGCCATATACCTCTCTGGCGTCCTTCCATAGTGCTGTGGTCATGTCCACAGCACTGGTTTTCCTCCACCCTGCCCCTCCGTGGGCTGCACAACTCCCCCAACGGGGGCACTATTTTGTTTCCGCCCATCACTTCGCAGTTGTGGGCAAAACAAAAGAGGCCTCCATGCCCAAGATGGCCACTGTGAGGGCACTGTGCATGCATGAGAACCGTGCATGCACACTTCTCTCACGGTGGCCATATTGGGTATGGTGCAAGTACGGTGTCAGCCGCTCCGAGTGCTTTTCACACGGACTCACTGTTCATAAGCAGCCATGTTGGCTCGGACCAGAATTTGTTAATATTACTGTCACATGATTTACATTTTCTGGTGCTTTTCTCTTGATAACCCACTTTTCCATTCAATTATACATGTAGGCTGAATCTGGCAAATACAAATCCTTTCCAGATCCAAACCCAAACTCAGCCTGGATTTGGCAAATCCAAAACTAAATCTAAATCCATGCTGGCTGTGCCAATCCCTATTTTTGATGTCATTTATTTCACATATAATATGGTTCTGGACACAGGTGTATTATGCAATACCCTTGTTTGTGTTTTAAAAACCAGTAGTGTAAGTTTGGCCCATTGGTGTGGAGGACTTGGGCAGCATTCACGTCACTTCCTGCCACACCGGTGACCTGGGTTTACAAACAGAGTTGGGTTGCTTGGGGGACTGGCTGAGTGAGAGAGGACTCAGTGTCCATAGGACTGCTGTCCTCCCTCGGGGGTGGGAGTGGTTGCTGTGACTCGCTATTGGACTGCCACCCAGCAGCAGCTGTATGGCAGCACATGTGATGCTACCAGAAGCGGGGAAAGGAACCCACGTTCAGGGTGCAGAGGGCGTTTACGGAGAGGCAGAGCTTATATATCACACCCATTGCATGTCCATGGGCCCAGGGAGAAAATTGGCAGAAAAAAACCCTGGCTTCAGAATGACGTCCAACCCCTCGCAGGCCCCTCAGGCCCCGCACCCAATGACTAGGCACCACCCACAGTACTGTGGCAGAGGATGACAGTGGGAATTCATGTCCCGGAGAAGTCAGGCGATGGGGCTGGGGGGGGGTAGGAAGGGGGCAGCTGAGACAGCTCAGGAGGTAAACAAATAATGGAAAACAGTCATGAGTGTCTGCAGGAGTTTTCTTGTCCATGGAAGTACTAATAGTGTTCAGTTTTGCTTATTGATTCAGCTACCACATCTGCTGTCTTCAGGCCTGCAAAACAAAAATAAAGAATTAGAATAAATGAGGGTTAAACCCCCTTCCCCAGTCACTTAATTAGAGGACATGCCTCCTACTTGAACAGAAAAAAAAATTAAAACAACAAAAAAAAAACTTTCATTGGTGAAATTATCAAATGGCCAGCTGTCAGGGTGACCAGAGTGAATGTGTTTTTCTTTTTACCCACTCATTACACACCTATACATGGTTTATATCAACGCAGCAGCATCAGCAACAACAATCTCCCCCAGTAGCAGCTTGGTGTTTTTATACGAACATACAAAAATTGCCAGCAGCAAAAGGCCATCATGGTCTATCTAGGCTGCTCAAGACTGCAGCTAGCTCCCTATTCAGCAGCTGCACCACCACCCTCCCCTTTCCTCCCTTTACCCTGTCCCACCCCTTCGTGAAGCATTCCACTGTGTTACGTGCCACAATCTCAGCTGGTAGGGCGTTCCACCTTGCCACCACCCTCTCTGTAAAGAAATACCTCCTCACCTTCCTCCTGAATCTACCCCCCTCCGATCTCATGTCATTCCCTCTAGTATCTCTCCCCACCCTCCTCCTGAATAGGCTCTCTGTGTCTGTTTTGATTATCCCTTTCATGTATTTGAAGGTTTCAATCATGTCCCCCCATCCCTCCTCTCCTCCAGTGTGTACATGTTTAACTCTCTTAGTCTGACCTCATATGGCAATTCCCCCAGGCCCTGACTCATCCTCATTGCCCTACGCTGCACCCCCTCCAGCAGCCTAATGTCCTTTTGTAGGTACGGGCACCAGTACTGTACTCAGTATTCTGGTGGTGGGGGGGTCTAACCAACAATCTGTTTAAAGGTAGAATAACCTCCCTTCTTCTCGAGGTAATGCCTCTTGCAATGCACACCAGCATTTTGTTAGCCATTGCTGCTGCCTTTCTGTATTGTGCAGAATTGTTCATTGCTCCCATGATGAACACCCCCAGATCCTTCTCCTCTTCTTTTACCTCCAGCTGCACTCCCCCTCCCAAGATGGTTGCTTCACCTTGGAACTTTTATTCCGAAGTGCAGCACCTTGCAATTTTTCGCGTTGAACCCCAGCTGCCATCTGTCAGACCATGTCTCCAGCCTTGCCAGATCCTCCTGTAGCCACCACCCCCCCCCGGTTGTCCACCACTGCTCCCACCTTGGTATAATCCGAAAATAGGCTGATTTTGCTGCTGATGCCATCTGAGATGTCTGCAATAAATATGCCAAACAGCACTGGGCCCAACACCGACCCCTGTGGAATACCACTTGTCACAGGCTTAGGGGGCTGAGTATTCCCCGCCTACCACCACCCTCTGCTGCCTATCTTTTAGCCAGTTCTCCACCCACCCCACCCCACCAGATTTGCTCCCACCCCTGTACCCTGTAGCTTGCTTCCAAGTCTCCCATGCAGTACTGAATCGATGGCCTTACTGAAGTCTAGGTACAGGACATCCACCACATGGTCCCCGTCAATTTGCCTAGTCACCCAGTCATAGTATTCCACCAGGTTGGTCCGGTGTGACCTGCCATTGATGAAGCCATGCTGCCTTCAGTCATGTACCCTTTCACCTCCAGTAGTGCCACTAGCCTCTCCTTTAGGATGGTCTCCATTAGATCCCCCACTATGGACATTAGACGTACTGGCCTATAGTTCCCCGGTTTGTCCTTGGGTCCACTCTTGTGGAGGGGGAACCATGTGAGCCAGTCTCCAGTCCTGTGGTATGCATCCAGTGTCTAGAGATGAATTAAATAAGTCTGCCAAGGGTCCTGCCAGGACCTCTGCCAGCTCCTTCAGCACTCTCGGATGTACACCATCCAGTCCCGGTACCTTGTCTACCCTCAATGCCCTTAACCCCTCCAGCACCCACCTCACTGTGATTTCTCCATCTGTCACCTCTCCCCCATCTGTTTCTATCCTCCCTCCTACAATGGGTAGTGCCCCCTCCTTTTCTTTCTTAAAGACTGAACAGAAGTAGTCATTGAACACTTCTGCCTTTGCACACCCTCTTCCACCCATCCTTCTTAATTCTTACAATTTGTTTTTTACAGCTTCTTTTCTCCCTGATGTACCTAAAAAAAGTCTTTCTCCCCTTTTCTTATGCCCTGCACCAGCCTGAGTTCCCTTGCTGCCTTGACTGCCCCTATACCCTGGTCACTTCCTTTGCTTCTTTCAGATATTCCTCCCTATCCTCCTCCCTCCTCAATTTTCTGTATGTCCTGTAAGCTGCCCTTTTCTTCCTCACCTTGTCTAGCACCCCTTTACTTATCCAGCTGGGTTTCTTTCCCCTAGTGTTCTTAGTCTGGGCCCTACAGCAAGTTTCTGTTGCCTCCACTATCCCATCTTATCAGTTGCCACCTTTGTTGTGTGTTCATACCCAGTTGAATTTTGCACAGAAAGCCCTGTACCACTTCCCTCATCATCTTAAAGTTGTTCCTAAAATCCAGCACCCTTGTGCCAGATGCCCCCCTCTCTTTAGCCATTTGTAACTGGAACCATACTGTCCAGTGGTCACTCCCCTCCCAGTGGTTCCTCCACCCTCACATCCCTCACCCACTTCCCGTACGTCAGTATGAGGTCAAGGGTGTTCCTTTTCTTAGTTGGTTCCTATTTTAAGTCTTCCACACACCATGTATGTCTTGTAATGATTTTTTTGCTGAATACCATAATCTTTGATTTACTTACATTTAATTCTAATTCTAGATGTTTAAGTTGCTGAACAACAGTACTGATCCCTCTATTAAAACCCAAAGGAGTCTGATTGCATCATCTGCATACATTAAAATTGGTATTTTAGTGCCATTAATTGATGGAGGAAACGTATCAATATTGGTTATTTTATCAGTTAAGTTTTCTATATGTAAATTAAACAATATGGGCGCTAGCACACACCCCTGCTTTACCCCTCTTATAAACAGTACATTGCAAAATCAGTAGCGAAAATGTTAAGCTGATCTGTTCCATCTGGTTCCTGTTATTCACCAGCTGTGATCCAGTTCTGATGATGTTTACGTTATGCCACTGATGAAAAGCTGTTTGGGCCAAAGAGCTTTTTCCTTTCTTGGCCCTTCAACATGGAATTCTTTTCCACTTGATATTAGGTTATCAACTACCAAACTGTCTTTCACAAATGCACTTAAAAGAAAATCTGTTAAATTTGTCTGACTGCTCCTGTTGTTAATGTTATTTACTGTATTTGTTGCTACTGTTGTAGTTTGTTCTTATTCTTTATTGGTATACGTCGGGCTGCTCCTGAAAATAGGCCATTGGTCTAGACAGCCTACCTGGTTAAGAGAAGTTTAAATAAATTAGAGAAAAGCCCACAGAAAGAGTTCTTTACAATGCCTCTAGTACTGAGTGCTGAACTGCAGCTTTTGGTTTATTGTAGAGCCTGTCTAGAAGTTCAAGACATATCATATTCCAGCCCTTGTCTCTGTATGTTGAGGTGTGTGTGTGTGGGGGTGTAATGATAAAATAAGAGATAACTGAGTTATGCTTTACTACATCTCAAGCCTGGTTTGACTAACTACTTCCTAGTATCAGTCCTATTCACAGCACATGCTGTCAAAACTGACCTTCTGAATGATTCAGACATTCACACTTCGGCTGCCAAGGCAAGCTGAACTAACACTCACCTTCCTTTATCAGCTTTTGTTTTCCAAAAAGTCACACAAATGTCTAAGTTTGGCAAATGGTAATGGTTTTGAGAGCTAATGCAAAAAAGAGCAAGATTACCTCCACAGATATCTCGGAAGTGCGGTGATGTCCATGATCGTTGTGTGCATATGGCATGTGCATGTGTGTGTTTGTTGCTGTAAATGCAAGCTAGCCGGACCTTTGCGTGTGGGTTGTGGTGCTTGAGGTAAACAGGTGTGAAGTTGATCATTATTGAATTTCTACAAGACTTTCTTGAGATGAGTTGTTGAAGTGCAAGAGCATCTGTTAATGGCGTGACTGCATAGAACTGATTGGGGTCTAGTGTCTGAGTATTTACAGGGAGTTTCTTTTCCAGCGGCCATCTTTTTTATTGTAATTATTCCCCTGTTACTCATTGTAGTGGTTGGAGCAGCCATGCCAGCACCCTTCCTTCAGCCAGTAGAGTGGGTGAGCAGCACCCTTATTAGCTGACACCAGGGCTCATTTGTGGCATTGGCAGATGGCAAAATGGTACAAAAAATTCACTTTTGTTAGTAAAAAACCTGGCTAGTAGTGATGGGCTGCTGTTTGCACTTGCTGTGCTTTTACTGTCAGATGACTGGTATCTATCTAGTTGTCCTGCGCAGTCTGCCCCCCCCCCCCGTTTATCATTTGGAATCAACACGATTAGTGGTTGTGTGCGGTTTTGTGTGTGTGTGTGTGGCTTGTCCCACTTCTGTTTTTGTGCCTCTTAAAGCAGGCCCACCCCACTGTTGCTTACTTGTCTGTATCCAGTCACAGCAATATCATTAAAAAATAAATCTCACAACTGCACTTTGAAGCACCAGAAGTACTTTGGAGCATTGTAATGATATTTCCCCTTTAGTTCTGTAGTGGAGTACAGTTGGAAAGGCAGCGGAGGTGGCATGTGATCAGGGAAGCAGCAGGGATAGCATACAGTCAGGGCAGCAGTGAAAATGGTGAGCAATTTTTGAGGCATCATGCAAAGGGGATTGGAAGGTGAGGGAATGTAAAAAAAAGGGCAAAGAGGCTACAAATAAAAAAATAAAGAGCACAGAAATAAAAAATGACAGAAGCAGCACAAGAACAGAGAGGCAAGAAATAAAAGATTACAAAAGAGAACCTAAAAAGCACAAACAGGGATATAAAAGAAGAGCATAATGGAGAGAGAGTCATAAAAATTCAAAGACAGCTGGCATTCCAGAGAGACCATAAGAGAGACAAGAAGGTGAGAGAAGTAAGGGGTAACATGACAGGGTGTATGCTTATATGCAAATAAGGCACGCCTTTGGTGGTTGTTAGGCATGAGGCATTGTCGATTGCCACAGCCACCAGAGAAGTGCATTATTCCATTATAACCACATATCCTGGAATATGTTATCCCACTTATTAAATGGTCTTTTATTTGTTATGAAAATAAATAGTTCAAGTAACGTTTAAGGTTGTAAGAAAATAATTAATGGTCATGTAACATGTTTAAACCAAACGGGTTACCAGATTTATATGGCCTAGTTTATGAATATAGAAAAAAAGTCCAGAAAGAGAGAGAGAGGCTTGAGTGGATGTCTAGCCAAAAGTGAGACATGAAGTAAGACCACAGAGGTACATAGAAGATGGAGAAAACTTGTCAACTGAAGCAGAAACAGAAACATAGATGATCATAGCAGGAAAAAGACCACAGGTCCATTTAGTCTTCCCAGAGTTCCCTGTCTGCCTCAGGACCTATTGTTTATGCAGGGTTTTAGCCCTCTCAGTCCAACACACTGCTTCCCTCCCTACTGTACCAACCCAAGCAACCACCAGATCCTTCACTCTGTTTCAGCTATGTTTGAAACCATTGATGGTCTTGGTGCCCACCACATCCTCTGGTAGGCTGTTCCACAAATCCACCTTGAATCATCTTGGTCACCCTGCATTTCACCATCCACAGCCAGTCCGTCCTTTCATAGGTGAGGACTCCAGAACTGAGCACATTATGCCAGGTGTGGCATCGCCAGTGACCTATATAGAGGTAATAGTACCTCTTTTTTCCTGCTGTCAGTACCCTTCCAATACACCCTATCATTCTATTAGCCTTACTATAGGTATTGTTACACTGGCTTGTTTGAGCCACTAATGATGAGTCTCAGATTCCTTTCCTCTGCCCTAGTGCTCATTGTAATCCCTCCCATCCAGCACTCTGTCCTGGGTCCCCTTCCCCCAAGTGCATAACATTGCATTTTTTGGCATTGAATTTCAACTGCCAAATCTTAGACAACTCTCTAGCCTTCGTAGATCACTCTTCATCTCTTTGATCCCTTGTCACTATCTGCCCTACTGCAAAGCTTTGTGTAATCTGCAAAAAGACACAGCTTTCCTCGAATGCCTCTTCAATGTTGCTGATGAAAATATTGAAGAGGACAGGACCCAGAGCAGATCCATGTGCCGCCCCACTCTTGACCTCCATCTCTTCTGATTTGACCCCGTTTAAAACCACCCTCTGCTTTCTCTCCTTCAACCAGTTTCCTAGCCTTGCCCAGGTATTCCAGCTTCTTCAGCAATCATCTGTGTGGTACTGAGTTGAAAGCCTTGCTGAAATCAAAGTATAGTAAGTCCACAGCATGGCCCTTCCCTATTATCTTTGTTACCCATTCTAAGAAATCTGTCAGGTTGGTCTGACAAGACTTCCCTGCCGCACACCTATGCTGTTTACTATCCTGTAGACAATTGTTCTCTAGGTAGTCCACAAAATCTTCTTTGATCAATGGCTCCATCAGTTTACCAACTACAGAGGTAAGGCTGACAAATTTGTAATTCCCAGCTGCACCTTGTCCCCCACCTTTTGTAGTGGGACTGTGTCCACTAAACCCCAGTCTTTTGAAACTAGCCCTGTTCGAATTAAGCAATTGAATAGTACTATGAGGGGTTCAGCCAGTTCTGCAGCCAATTTCTTGAGCACCCTAGGGTGCGCCCCATCCAGCCCTGGGGCTTTATTTACCTTTAGGGCTACTAGCCCCTTTTGGACCCTTTCTCTGGTAAATACTGGCTGCCTCATTTAAACATAAACATAGAAACATAGAATTTGTCAACAGATAAGGACCACATGACCCATTTTACCTACATACAAGATCACTGTAGACCCTACTTCATCTCTGGCTCTTTCTCTTTTCCCTTATTTCTTTACATTAAGATTCCCATGCATTCTTGAACTCCATCATGGTTTTTCCCCTACCACCTTGGCTGATCTACCATTCTTCCTGTAAAGAAGGACTTCATCACCTCTCTCCTGAATCTACCCCTTCCAACTTCATAGCATGTCCCCTTGTTCTTGTGCACCTTTTTTTCTGCAAAATACTTTCCTCCTGTACTTTATTTACTGCTGTGAGGTATTAAAAGGTGTCTATCATATCCCCCCTCTCCAGGGTATACATATTGAGGTCCATTAGTCTCTCCTCATAAGGCCTTTGATGCAGATCCCTCACCATTTTAGTGTTCATCTCTGATCTATGTCCATCAGGTGATGTGGCCTTCAGAACTGTATACAGTATTCAAACTGAGGTCTTATAAGCGATCTATACAAAGGCAGCACCACCTCCCCTCCTTGTACTGGTGATACCTCTCCCTGTACACCCCAACACCCCGTTAGCCTTCCCCACTGCCTTGTCGCACTGCCTGGCCACCTTCAGGTCATCAGAGATTATTAATTCCAGATCTTGCTTTCTGCTTGGTGGTCACCAATAGCATTCCCCCATATTGTACTCTGCTGTTGGATTTCTTTGTCCCAAATGCATTATTTTACACTTTTTCTCATTGAAACTTGACCACTTCTCAAGCCTTCTCAGGTCTCTGCTCATCTTTTCCACCCGCTCTGTATTATCCAACCTATTGCAGATTTTGGTGTCATCCACAAAGAGGCAGACCTTCCCCTACAGCTCCCTGCAGTGTCATTTCAGGAATGCCCCTTACAGCTGCCTTGATGCCACTTTCAGGCAGCAGCCCACTGTCTTCCTTTGATGAAGACAGAGCACAAGTAATTGTTAAAAGATGACTGCTTTTTGTTCATCTTCCTCTAGTACTCTCCCTTCTCTTGTAGCCTAACAATACCTCCTCCTGTTTTCTTCCTTTTTCCTTAATATATCTGAAGAATTGTTTTTCCTTACCCTTGACCCTGTCCACAGCACTAAGATCTATACCTGCCTTTGCCTCCCTGACTGTCCTCTTAGTTCAGGTTCCACATCCCCCACAGCAGGGCCAGGAGGGAGGCCATCCCCCAGAGATACGTCTAGATGTGCCCAGGACCCAGAGTGGCAGAGCGGTCTGGCAGCCAAACAGAGAGGGTGTCATTTTAGTCTGTCCTTCCTTGTTTTAACTCCTGGTTTTCTCCCTAACCAGCAACAAACATGCAGCAAGCAAGTTGTGCAAGCTTCACCTCCATGGAGATGCCCCCAGTGCTCTGGATGTGAGGTCACCCACATTATATGACCACACATGCCTCCATTTGGATTCCTCCAGGTGGCAGGAGAGTGGCCGACCATAGATTCTCCCATTCTCCAAGGGAGGAAAGCTGTCTTCTGGACACTTTATCCTCCCTCCCCAGCCCGACCCAGGCAACCCGCGTCCATTCCCAAACATGGGTCGCTGGCATGGTAGCGTGTAGCACCTCAGCCCTCCATGCCACTGGGCTGGCTCATCCTGGTAAATTTTTATCAGACAGCTGAATGGCAAAATCAAAATATTAATAAGAAAAAAGCATATAACAAATATAAAAAAGATATTCAGCAGAGAAATGGCAAAAATTCACCAACTTAGCCAATCAGTATAAAAAGACAAAGCAGCTAAGAAAAATCTGGAACTAAAACTTGCTACTGTGACCAAGGATAATAAAAAACAGTTTTACAATTATGTCGGAATACTAAGAGGAAAGGTACCTTCCATCGGTCCATTAATTAAAGATAATGTGCCACTTACTAATGAGTTGGACATGGCCATAGAATTTAATGACTAATTTCTAAATGTTTTTAAAACTAAAGATGTAGTTTGTCTAAAAAAATTAGAAGCTGATACACCATACCCATTGATTACCCCTGAAGAAGTTAAAACAGCTATATATGCCACTAAAGTTGATTCCTCAGCTGGTCCTGATGAAATCCCAGCAAAATTCATTATAGAACTGGCCACAGAATTAGTGGACCTACTTACGCTACTATTTAATGTATCCCTTCATGAACTTATGCATTAAGGGAATGGACAGTAGCTACTATAGTGCCTATACACAAGAGTGGTAATAAACATCTTGCTACTAATTATAGACCTATTAGCCTCACCTCTTACATTGGTAAAATAATGGAAAGGATTTTAAAGAAAAAATGTTTAGAGCACTTACAGAATATAAACTATCAGGACATTAGCCAATATGGTTTTGTTCAGGGTAGGTCATGCCAACTTAATCTTTTACATTTTTTTGAGCCAGTGAGTATGGCAGTGGACCAGGACCTTCCTCTTTATGTTATTTTTTTGGATTTTGAGAAAGCATTTGATTCCGTTCCTCATGGAATTTTGATCAAGGAACTGATAGGGTATGGTTTCAATGCAAATATTGTTAGATGGATAAATTCCTGGCTTAGTAATAGGAAACAACGGGTCAGCATTAAGGGGCTTCTGTCTGAGTGGGGAGAAGTAAGTAGTGGTGTTCCACAGGGCTCCGTATTGGGCCCTTTGCTGTTTAATTTATTAATCGCTAGCATGCAAATCTCAAATGATGTCTGGATACACAAATATGCTGATGATAACAAGCTTAGTTGCATTGTTAACAATTCCAGTTCAGTTAGATCTTTACAATCTAACCTTGATAACTTAGTTACATGGTCAGTAAGAAATAAAATGTCCTTTAACCCTGCCAAGTGTAAGATGATACACTTGGTTAAAAACATTATGCAAACATCCTATAATATAAATAATAATAAATTACAATCTGTTACAACCGAAAGGGACTTGGGCATTGCAAATAATTTAAAGTTCACAACACATAACAACAATATAATTAAAAAATGTCATGGTATACTTTCTTGTATCTTTAAACATATAAAAAGTAGGGAACCAGACATTTTAATCCCACTATATTTAAGTTTAATCAGATCACAAATTGACTATTGTGCTCCTTTTTGTACTGCTACATCTGTGGGGAGGAAAGGCATCAATAGAAAAGGTTCAAAGACGAACCACAAAAAAGGTCAAAGGTCTGTCTAACCTAGATTACAATACCAGACTTAGAACTCTTGGTTTGTTCTCTCTCGAATATAGAGTATATAGGGGTGATCTATGCTTGGCGTACAGATCATTTCATGATCCTGCCTTATGTGAGGCTCTCTGCCTCAAAAAAAATGAAACAGGTCATAGTACCAGAACACACAGCTTAAAATTTAAAGCCATAAGAAATAACACCTCAAAAAGGAATAATTGTTACACACAGCAACTGCCTCCTATATGGAATTCATTGCCAACCAAAGTTGTTACCAGTAATAGTTTGACCCAGTTCAAATACGAACTGGATAATTATGTGGGTGATAAGAAATTTGATTATTGCCACTAGGCAACAACTTCATGATGGGCATGTCCCCCTGAATTTGTATCATACCTATGAACCTATGAGCTCCGTCATCGGATTGAAATCTGCTCTTCTGAAATATAGGACTTCTGTTTTTGATAGGGGCATTCTGGTCCCAAGGGCAGCCTGAACCAAATGGAGTTATGGCTGCTGGACTCTAGTGGCTCTCCTACCCTTCCTCCACCCACCACCTCTGAGTCGGTGAGCACCAAATCGAGAATGGCTGCCTGTCTAGTGGGCTCATTAACCAGCTCCACCAGCAGGTAGTCCGGCAGTCTATCAAAGAGTTTTTGACTTCTGGTGCACCTGACTGCTGGAATATCCTAGTTGATCTCCATCAAGCCCACTCTTGCAAGCTTTTCCTTGAGCTCCCTGTCTCTTTCTTTCTTTTGTTCTTTCAGTCTATAGATCACCCCATCTGTAGTTTCTTGCCTGAGAGCATTGTGAGCCAAATCCACAGTGACTCTATTTCCCCTTTGCTCCCCCAGATGTGTTCATCTTCTCCGGCCAATATGCCCTTCCTAACATGTAGAGATATGCCCCCCCCTTTTGCTGTCCCTTTATGCTGTCTAAACATTCTGCAAACTGGTATTGACAAGTCCTAGACATTATTCTCTGTGGACCATGTTTCTGTGGTGGCTACACGATCCACCACAGTGTCTGCCACCAATGCCTGGAGCTCACTAATTTTATTAGCCAGACTCCTGGCATAAAGGCAGACCCCCTTCCAACTAGCTCTTGATCCTATTTTGATGTTTTTCTTTTCATTTACCTTACCATCTTATTTTTCTTATTGTCTTCAGACTCTGAGTCTTCTTCCCTTTGCCTCTTCCACTAACCCTTTTGAACCTCAACCTTACTTTCATCCACCTTACTACTACTAGTCCTCAGTATTGGGGGAGCACTAGCTAGGTTCCCCTTCCTTACTCCAGTTACAATTGCACTTCTAGCTTCCATGTCCCCTGCAGTCAGTTTAACTGTTTAATGTAGATGTGAAATATCCGCCTAAGTGCGATGGTCTCCTCTCTTGTCAGCTGAAGGCTTTCACTTTTAAAGAGCCTCCTGTCCCAGAAATCCCCCAGTCCCATACAAAGGGGTACCCTTTCTCCTGACACCACCCCTTTAACGACTCATTTAATTGCTCTAACTCTTCCCTCCTTACTTTATTCCCCCCCAGTCCACACAGGAAGGACAAAAGAAAGACCAGGGAGGCAGAGTGTGCCTGTAATCTGTCCCCCAGCCTCTGAAAGTTCCATTTCACCTGCTTCACAGACTGCTTCACCAGATCATTGGTACCCAAATGTATCAGCACCCCCAGCCCACTTCCTTTCTGCTTTCTCCCCTATTCTATGTACCAGATGGCAGATTAACCAGGAGGCACCTGACTATCCCCACCCTTGCCCCCCACCCACCATCTTCTCTACTCCCTGGTCATAGAATCCTCAGCCACTAAGACTCTTCTAGCTGCCTTCTTCTTACTCTCACCCCAGTGTGCCACTAGGTTTTCAGTCCCACTTCCCCAGCTGACCCAGAGTCCCTTCCTAGTGGAGTCAGGTACCGGCGTCTCCTCCAAGGGTGCAAAGCGATTTGCCGTTGGGTATGATGTGGCATAGGATGACCTCCTTTTGGCTGCCTCTGTCACCCAAATCCTTCTTCCCCTCCCCAGCCCTCCACACACACCCAGACCAGTGGGCCCCAGGGGGACTGGGGATGTGGGTTGAGGGTGACAGCTGAGCAGGTGCCACAGGAGAGATATCTCTTCCCTCACTGCTACCACCTGAGTATGGAGCTCGCAAAGGTCATGCAAAAGAGTCAGTGACCTCCTCCTCCTCCAGAGCATAACCCTGTAGAAGAGCACCTCACAGTCCCTGCAACTGACTTTCTCACCACTAAACCTCATCCCTATATTGATCCTTATGATTACCCTTGACTTCTCATACTAACCAGTTTTCCTCCACCTCTATAGTGCCCTTAATTAAAGTTAAAACGTTAATTCTGCAGACTGGAAGCTGATTTTACACTGCCTATGAAACTGATTTCAGACAGTAAGCAGTAAGTACTACCTTGGCTGAAGCAAATTCTGTGGCTTCACAAACTTCTGGCCAGCTCTAACCCCTCCTGCCTTCTCTCACTAAAGTAAAAACAAACTCTAGCAAGAGCCAATACAGCTGCAAAATAATGGTATTGTGGGGAGTGGGAAATGTGTAAACTAGCAATTTTTGCACTAACCACTGAACCAGCAACTGCACTTTCTAATTGTTGTGATATACACACTGACTAATACATATACATATATATATATGCATATTTAATCCAGCGTAACATAGCAGTGCACTGTCTGCACACATTTCTACAGACCAAAAGAAAAAGACATTGGATCATTTTCTTATTTTTTTCAGGCTACGAGGGACATTGGGGGGTGGAGGGTTGCCACTAGACACATCATTTAAATCAGCAATACATGCATAAGGCTGAACCTGATCTAGATAAGGGGGAATATAGACTAACAGTTTTTGCACTAACCACTGAGCCACCTAACTGCACGTTTTAATTGTTGTGATACATACACACACTGACTAATACATATACATATATGCATATACTGTAGAACTGATTATATTCGCGGGTGCCAGAATTCGTGATCAGCTGTTCACCGACTTAATTGCGGTTGATTGAATTAGTGCATTCCGACCAAGAAAGCGTGCAGGCAATTAACTGATCTAGTACTGTATTTAATCAGTCAGTGAATCAGTGAATCAGTAAGTCATTCTAAGGATAGCATGTTTCTTATCAAGTGGCTGAAGCCCTCCCAGCAGAAACACAAATACCCACTTGAAACTTCAGAAATGGATTCTGAAGCACTAGCTGTAATCTCCGGCGTTGAACTCCATGTAGCAGCCTCTGTTGTGCGAGAGATCACAGCCGCTTCTCCTCCCTCCAAACCTAGCAGACCAGCAAACTATGCCAATTATACACCGGAGGTTCGGTTTCACCTAGGCAGGTATGCGGCTGAACACAGTGTCATGTCCGCACTACGCGCTCATCACTCCTTAACCAGTGATATTGTGAATGAGAGCACAATTAGGGAATTTAAGCTGGACTACAAATCGGCATTGCAGACAAACCCTGATCCCGCAACTCTCTCTCCCATTTTGCCCAGAAATTCAAGAGGTCGTGCCACACATTTGGTATCCGATCTGGAAGACCAGTTAAAGAAAATCGTACAGTCACTCAGGGTAGAGGGTGCGGTAGTGAATGGCCATTTGATCCAGGCAATAGCAATGGGAATTGTTAAGGCAACCAGCCCTCATGTTTTGGTGGAGAATGGTGGGCACCTGCAACTAAGCAGTAAATGGGCGTGGGGTTTCCTACATAGAATGGGCTACAGTAAACTCAAAGGCACAAAAGTGGCACGCAAGGTTCCTTCTGATTTCCTAAATCTAAAGTCTGTCTTTTTACAAAGAATATCCAATTGTTGTGCACAGGAGCTCATACCTTCCCAGCTAGTAATTAACCTAGATGAGACCGGAGTTAAAATTGTGCCGGTATCTGAGTGGACTACGGAGGCCACAGGATCACGTCAAGTCTCACTGACCGGTTTTGGGGATAAAAGGCAGGTCTCCCTGGTTCTTGCATACACACTTGCCGGACAAATGCTTCCCTCCAAGTCATCTACCAGGGTAAGACTACAGCATGCCATCCACAGCACAAATTTCCACCCGAATGGGACATCACACAATCAGTTAATCAGTGGGCTAACGAGGAAACAACCATCCGGTATATTGAAGGGGTTATTGCTACTTACTGTGAGACTGTGAAAGAACAACTCGAACTGCCAAAAGAACAAAAAGCCATTCTAATTTTTGATGTGTATAGAGCTCACTACACCGCGCCCATTCTACAGAAGCTGGAAGAAGTCGGTATTATACCTGTGTATGTCTCAGCATCTTGCACTGATTCTCTACAACTGCTGGACGTCTCGGTAGACAAAGTTTTCAAAGACCTGATGAAAGGTCACTTCACTTCATGGTATGCGGCACTAATTTCTGACAAACTGGTTTCAGGGGTCGGCAGTGCAGAACTAAACATCGATCTAAGACTATTGGTACTAAAAGAACATCATGCAAGGTGGTTGCAGGCAAGCATTGAATCTCTCAAAGTAAAACCTGATGTCATTATTTGTGGATTCAGACAAGCAGGGATACTGGACACACATACCAACTGCCTGAACATGGTAAATTTGTTTCTTATTGTTTATTATTGCTAATACCAGTATATTGTAATTACCATCTTGATTTTAAAATTGAGTTGCATTCTAAGGCTGTTCTGCTTTCTTATGTATTGCAGACACAGCAAAGGGAACTGGATCATGATAAAGTTCAGGAGCCTCTAACATAGACAGAATGTACTATATACGCTGGTGCAGCTGGGATGAAGATACTTTTTTTTCGAATGCCTTGAGTGTATTAAATAAACGGACTTTAAGTTGCTTTAAGTTGCTGTAATTACTGAATTAAACACTTTTTAAAATCTTGCAGTAGCTCCGCCTCCTCATCATTACTGATGGTTCCAATTTCTAAATATAATCGCTTTCCTTTTATTTTCGCTGTAAAGTACAGATAGTGAATATAGCGAAAATAAACTGAGCGCGATTATAATCAGTTCTACAGTAGATTCCCGTATAGAATAGCATTGCACTGTCTACTCACACAGAGCATTGACACACATACACTAACACACATACACTACCTTATATGGCATTTATTTACTTGTACATCTAACCCTAACTTTTACTGTATTTATTATAAGCACTGTGTTTTGCACTAACTCATTGTACTAATCTACGGCATGACTGGGTAACTAAGGTAGATGACCAGGGAGGTGCGGTGGATGTGGCCTATCTGGGCTTTATTAGGGACATTGCAGAGGGACTGGAGGGGTAGGTATGCCTCTTCGCAGATGATGCAAAGGTATGCAATAGGGTGGACATGCCAAGGTGGTTGAAAGAGAGAAGACCTTAAAAAACTGGAGAAATGGTCTGAAGAATGGCAGCTGGGATTCAATGCAAAGAAGTGCAGGATCAGTGCAGATGTGATAAAATAAGTTTTGTATAGACTGTGTCTTGATGGTACTATGAAAGAATTACATGGTAGAGTTGCAGTTATATGGAATTAATGGGAGAGAGAAAACCATATAGATCAGATATTAAGTTTCAGTACAACACAGAGTTATAGGCAGAACATGTTTAAATAGTGCAAGCTTGACTATTCACAAATAATATTGCCAAATGAATACATAGTTACAGAAAGAAACATGTTTACACAGTGCCAGCAGTGAAAGTGCAATTGCAGCGTGGCTTTCAGTTTCTCTAGTCTTCAGTAAGACTTCAACATTGGATGTTTTATGACCTTGCATATCTGCATATTATTCTTTTTGTGGCTTTTGACCTTAATACTGCTGTATCTTAGTTGTAGTGCTGTGCTTCCCAGCTAATTATTTCTCTAAAACTCTGGCATTCATGTATAGAATGAAACTTTTTTTTTTTTTTTTTTGAGAAGGCCCGCTATGAAATCATCTATTTTGTGCATCTCAGTGCAACACAAGCAGGAGGAAAAAGTTAGAAAGAGAGGGAGGTATCAATCTCAATTACAGTTGAAAGGCTGATTAAGCTGACATGTTTATGAGCTATGAAACTTTCTTGAAAGAGAATTCTACCCACACGGAACAAAATAGCGCTTTCTAGGGATGTAGATCTGTTGTTTAATCCACACTATCTGGTAGGTACCTTGCTACTTTAAGATGTGCTGGAAGGTCTTCAAGCTGGCTCCTCCCACCCACCCGGGTGGTATAACCCTCAGCTCCGCCCCATGACACCAGATCTTCATTACCACTTTGAAGCTCAGGTTTCCTCCTTAGCACTCTCGCGTTTTGCAGGCCCTGGATCATAAATCTTCGGATTTTTTCCCAAAATTTACTCTTAAACTCATCCGAGTTCAGTCTTCTCCACCTTCTCTCACAGCTGCGATGGAAGACAAGTCTGTTACTGGGTTCCATCGGTGCCCTTGCGGGCAAATGTCTCGCACTGACCCTCACGCCATGTGCATTTACTACCTTGGTCATGACCACAATACGCAGGCTTGATCTGTGCTCGAAGACCATGCTGCCTGACTCCAGCTGGGGTGACTAGAGAAACGGTACCCACCGGTCAAATTGAAGGAGGCCATTGGGTAGTGTCCATGGCGGCGGGCTCTGTGGAACAACTGGAACAGCTTGAACAGCTTACAGCCCTTGAGGAGGAGGCAGCCCAGGCCATGGCGAGCTCCTCTTCAGCTTCAGCCTTTATTCCACTCCAACTGGGATCTTCTTATACGGCTTCCTTCCGGGAGCTGTGCCAGTCCTTCTCGACAAAAGGGGAGGGTCCTTCTGCGTCTCACACCCCTTGGTCCTGGAAGAAGGATCCGAAAAAAGGTAAGACCCACTATTGACGCTCTTGGGAGTGGGAGGTCTGGATTTCAGACCTTGGCTCGACTTTGGTCGATGTTGCGGCTTGAGCCGCTGGTTTCACGGTGTCTCCGTCAGACCAGTCAGCCAAGACACCTGTCGACACAGCCAAGATTTTTCTCAAGCCCACCAACAACAGGTTGTTGACTGAGGAGGCCGACAGCTCTTTGTCCCAGACCATATACCATTGCTGCAGCGACTCCCAGATCGTGAAGACCACCACAGTGACAGGAATAGGGCAAAATCCACCTGTCACTGTGGTGGTCTGTATGGCAATCGGGACTACCTCACTGGGTGTTTGCTCCCTCGGCTCCAACTCCGATTCAGAGTTAGAATCCTAGAGACTGGGAGTGTGGGGGGGTTTGGAGTGCACAGCCCACCGATGGATGCATGGAGACATCCCAGACACTGCAATGCCGACAGTCGGCACTGCGGCTGTTGCTGTTGGGGATGTCTCCATGAAGACTGTCACTGCGGCATGGGTAAACCATCCCAGACACCGCTACTTCCAGTGTCTTCTCGGTACTCGGCTCAGCCTCCTAAGCCAAAGTCTCCAGCCCAGGACCCTGAACCGGAGGGGCAGCGGGTCTCCCCTGCTCCTTCCTTGGTCCACCGTTGGCATCACCGACGGTTGAGATCTCAGTCTTGGTCTTGGTCCCAACATCGCGGAAAGCGGCACCGCTGCTCTTCTTCCTCTTCCTCTTCAGATGAGGAGAGGCTCTAGCACAAGTTGTGTCACCACTATAAGGATTTAATGTGGCAGCAGTTCATTTTGACTGGATCTAAGCTGACACTGGCTTCTGCATCGGCTATTAAGTGGCTGTCACCCGAATGGCCGACGACGACTCCTGCCACCGTTTCCTTGGTCGAGAATCCGGTTCCGGCGCTGCCGGCTCAGCTGAAACCGGCTCCCCTGCCCATTGTGGTGGAACCACCGCCTCCTCAGCCAGAAAATGGGGTGCCGTCCAAGACTTCTAGGTCGGCTTTGGGTCTGCCCCATCAGCTGTCAGTCACTCTCACCCCCACTCAGCCTCAGCAGGTGGAGAGTGGCTGGGTGGTCGCCAGCTGTATGCAGACCCTTCTGAGTCTGAAGACTCCTTGTTACACTCCTGTCCAGTGGACCTGGAGTCCTTGGGGTCTCCATGGACGAGAGCCCTTCCTCATTCCTTGGTATTCTTTGGCTCATCTCGGAGTCCACCGGGATGCCACTTGAACCCGTGCAAAAACGGGCCAGATATCCATTGAATGAGATTCTGGATAAAGGGGATTCCCCCACGGAGGGCTTCCCTGTTGCCGAGGCCATTATCAGTCCAGCACTAGAGTTATTGCGGCGTTCAGCCTGTTGCCCAGCACCATCAGCCTGGATGGCCAACAAGTATGCAGTCCCCACAGGTTCCCTCTCGGGATTCACAAAGCACCCCTCGGCCAAGGGTTTGGTGGCAGACTCTGTTTTTTGGTGCTCATGCAACACCCGGGATGTGGAAAAACCTGTGGATAAAGAGTTCAAGAAATTGGACCACTCAGACAAAAAAGTTTATGCTGCCTCTTCATTGGACCTTCACCAGGCCAGCTCGGCCGTTATGATGGCACACTTCTCGCACGCCTTGTTGGGTTCCCTGGATGAGGTGCTTCCTCATCTCCCAGCTGACTTCCAAACCATGGTTAAGCAGGTCCGGGATCAGGGTAGGGCGGTTGCTAGGCAGCAGCTCCAGACTGCTCTGGATATCAGTGATTCATGTGCCCGTTCCATAGCGGCCGCAGTGGCCATGCACCGCAGGGCTTGGCTGCGGATCTCGGCCTTCATGGTGGATACCTAGCACAAGCTAGCAGATGTTCCTTTTCTGGGCACCAACTTGTTCAAGCCCGGTGTGGAGGGTCACCTCCATCGCATTGAGGAATCCAATGCCACCTTGGATTTTGTCGCATCTACTCAGAACGACAGGGGCCCCCACTACCAGAAACGTAAGCCTTTTCGTCCCTCCACTCCTGCGGCTAAACCAACCCAGCTGCACCAGCAGCAGGGCCAGCATGCTCAGACTTGGTGCCCTAGAGCCAAGTGCATGGCTTCCTCGGTTAGGAAGTCCAGGGGAAGGTTCCCGGTGGCTCCTCGGCCGGGCCCTCCTCCTCCAAGCCTGCCCAGTGATGGGTTGTGAGGTGCCTCCCCAACCCCGTTGCACCTCCCCTGGGTCCCCCCATGGGGGTCCGGCTGAGCCACTTCCTTTCTGCCTGGTCCGCTATCACCATGGACTGCTGGGTGCTGGAAGTGGTTGGCAGGGGCTTGCCTCTGGAATTCAAGCAGGTCCCTCGCTTTCAAGCACGCACCCCACAGGGGCTACCGGGTCTGCAGCCTATCAGTCGGCTCTCCGAGATGACATCAATCAGCTCTTCTGCAAGGGGGTTATCTGCAAGGTGGTGGATCCTCCTCCCAACCCAGGGTTCATTTCCAGGTACTTCCTGGTCCTGAAATGGACGAGGGACTGGCACCCCATTCTAGATCTGCAAGATCTAAACAAGTTCCTATGGCCACGCTCCTTCTGGATGGTATCTCTGGCACAGATAATACCATCTCTGGAGCAAGGAATGCGGTTCTGCTCCCTGGATCTTCAGGACGCGTTCTTCCAAGTCCTGATCTGTCCGTCCCACTGGCGGTTCCTTCACTTTTGGGCAGAGGGAACCCTTTACGAGTTCTGAGCCATGCCCTACGGCCTTTCATCAGCCCCCAGGGTCTTCACCAAATGCATGGCAGTGTGGTGGTGTTCCTGAGGAGCCGAGGGGTCCAAGTGTACTCTTACCTGGATGACTGGCTGATAGTAGGTCCCTCCAGGCTGGAGGTGGAGCACAAGAGGGATCTGGCCCTCCGGACTTGCTAACCTTGGCCTCCTGATCAACAAAGCCAAGTTGGAACTTGTGCCTGCGCAGGTGATCCAGTTAATTGAGGCAGAGCTTGACTCGTGCCGAGCCAGAGCTCGGCTAGCGGTGAACAGGGTGAAGGTTCTCTCCTTCTTTGCCCAGTCATTTCTGGTTGGGTAATTGCACCTTGCCTGAGACTTCCTGCATCTTCTAGGCTACAAGGCGGCCTGCATCAGCGTGGTCCAATGGACCTGCTGGTATATGCGTTCTTTCCAGTGGGAACTGGCCAGCCAGTGTTCTCAGTGCTCAGGTCATCTGGACCAGCTGGTCCTTGTGGCCCAGAGGATGTGGGATGGCCTCCAGTGGTGGATCGTCCCATCCCACCTGCAGGAAGAGATCCCGTTTGTTTACCCCGAGCCGACAGTCATCCTGACGACCGATGCCTCTCTGATGGGTTGGGGTGCCCATCTGGGGGAGCACAGAGCCCATGGACTCTGGTCCCCTCAGGAGTCCCAATGCCACATTAGCCTGCTGGAGCTCCGAGTGGTCCGGCTGGTCCGGACCGCCTTCACTCCATTTGTTCAGAGTCAAGTGATCCAAGTCCAGAATGACAACACCACAACCATCTACTATCTCAGCAGACAGGGTTGGACACGCTCCTTGCCCCGTGGAAGAAAGCTCTTTGCATTTGGTCCCTCATGATTAGCATGGAGGTGGATCTCCTAACTATTCATGTGGCAGGAGCCTCGAACAGTCTGGCTGATGCCCTCAGCCAGATAGGCGACGTATCTCATGAGTGGTCTCTCCTGCTGGAGGTAGTGCAGGATCTGTTCTCCCACTGGGGCACCCCTCAGGTGGACCTGTTCACTTCCAGGGAGAATGCCAAGCTGAGATTGTACCATGCCCACCCCCCTCAGCAGGGTTCACCGCCTTCTCAAGGATGTGGACCCTAGGCCTCTTTTACACTTTCCCTCCTCTGCCCTTGATCCACAAGGTGCTCCTCAAGATCAGGAAGGACAAGGCACAGGTGATCCTGGTAGCCCCAGACTGGCTCAGCCTCAGCCTCAGCTCCAGGCTCCCAAGGCAGCTTCCAGCCCACTCGGACCTGCTCTCCTTCAATCAGGGGAAGGTACTCCACTCAGACCTTCAGTCCCTGCATGTGATGGCCTGGTTCCTGAGCGGCTAGAGTTCCAGTCCTTGGATCTTTCCGACGAGGTCCTCAACGTTGTTGAGGCTTCTCACAAGGAAATGACCAGAAAATGCTATGCCTTCAAATGAAAGAGATTTTCCATTTGGTGTCAGGGCAGGGGGTTGGACCCCTCATCCTGTCCACTGGCTAGCATTTTGGACTACCTGTGGTCCCTTTTGCAGCAGGGGCTTCGGTCGTTGACCCTCAAGGTGCACCTGGTAGCCATCCGTTCTTACCGGGCGCAGGCCGGTAAGCAGTCGCTGGTGCAGGAGAAAGTGGTCTGGTGCTTTTTCAAGGGCCTAGGTCACATATCCCCTCTGGAGTGTGAACCACCACCTCCATGGGATTTACTGCTGGTATTGGCTAAGCTCATGGGCAAGCCATTTGAACCAATGCACAGGTGTGACATCTCTCACCTGTCACGGAAGACCACCTTCTATGTGGCTGTCACATCAGCCAGAAGGATT
Organism: Neoceratodus forsteri; assembly: GCA_016271365.2. Taxonomy (NCBI): domain Eukaryota; kingdom Metazoa; phylum Chordata; order Ceratodontiformes; family Ceratodontidae; genus Neoceratodus; species Neoceratodus forsteri. Next base: position 108,262,342 of record CM028132.1, read on the forward strand.
GGGAAGCTCCAGGTGCTTTCCATTGAAGCTGCCTACCTGGTCTTCCATAGGGACAAGGTTGTCCTGCGCCACCACCCAAAATGTCTTCTGAATGTGGTGTCAGAGTTTCACCTGAATCAGGTGCTGACTCTGCTAATGTTCTTCCCCAATCACACCTCGGAGGCCAAGTGCAGGCTCCATACCTTGGACCTGAGATGAGCGCTCGCCTACTATAAAGAGCGTATAGCTGAAGTTCAAGGAGAGGTTCGCCAGCTGTTTGTCACATACTCTGAAGCTGGACCTGGCAGACCTTCAGCAAAGAGGACAATTGCAGGTGGATCACTTCCTGCATTGATCTCTGCTATAGGTTGGTGGGTAGGAAGCCTCCCGTAGGGCTTAGAGCTCTTTCCACCTGTCATATCACTGCATTGGTGGCTGCTTCTAGGGACATCCCTATCCAGGAAATCTGCAGGGCTGCTACCCGGAAGTCACCACACACCTTCATTTCCCATTAATGCATCAACCTTGAGTCATGACGGGATGTTGGTTTTGGGTCCTCAGTTCTCCAGTCCCTTTTCCCTAAGTAGGGGGTGTGCGCCTTGCCTTCCTCCTCCTGGAGAACTGCTAGGAGTCTGCCAGATAGTGTGGACTGAACAACATATCCACATCCTTAGAAAAACAAGTTACCCATCTGCAACAGTAGTTCTAGGAGTGGTATATGTTGTTCATCCACATGGACCCACCTGACCTTCCCGGCTTCGACGCACATACCTGGCTTCTAGCAGGCTAATCTGGTGTCATAGGGTGGAGCTGAGGGTTATACTACCCAGGTAGGTGGGAGGAGCCAGCTTGAAGACCTTCTGGCACATCTTAAAGCGGCAAGGTACCTGCCAAATAGTGTGGATGAACAACATATACCACTCCTAGAACTACTGTTACAGGTGAGTAACCTGTTTTTCAAGACTGCTCAGCTCAAATGAACACAATATACTGCTTGCTTCAATTAGTGCTGTGATTCTACAACACCTCTAATTTTATCTAGTTTGTTGGGTATCTGGAATGCTCCTTTTCTCTACTGTCATAGCAAGTTTTCTACATGGCTACACCCACTGCAGCCATAATAATGGGAATTACAGAGGGCCCAGGGGAACTCTAGGCCTAAAAGGCAGGGGTGTGGGGGAAAGACTGGGGAAAAATAACAGGACACAGGATGAGGGAATTTTTTGGGAAAGTGTAGTTTTGATGGTGGGGATAAAGAGGATCTGTAAATTAATCAGAATGTAGCCCCTTAGAAATGCCAAGTTGCCAATTTGGGCTGGGGCAAGTGGCAACCGATTGCACCTTGTATTTTGTTCAGAACTTGAGGCCTGGCTGACACCGGTGTTGCTTAGTGATCGGCCTGCAGGAGACTTGCAAGTGCCAGATGGCCCAAGTCTTTCCCACCACCTTCACATTGCGCTTGGTGTCAATTACCACAGTAAGTGCAGCTCTTATGAAGCAGTGGCTTCCCATACTTCATCAGTACTGTCCTTAGTTCTGATAGAGCTGTCAGGCCAGCTTAAACTTTGGCCTGTTGGTGCCGGTGTTATCCTTTGTGCTGATACGGATGACTTTCCAGACATTGGCACAGAGCACAGGCATCAGTACTGAGTGGGTGTTTTTTCCTGAGCAAGCCCCAGCACCAGTGCCAGAACCATTAGTGTCTATCTCTTTGTTAGATGATGAACAAGAGTATAATCAAGATCTCAAAGATAATGTGAGGCAGAGAACTAGGATGAGTTTCCGTCCAATCAAGACACCACCTACACATTCAGCGAAGGTTGCTCAGGGGGAGAATCACTTTTTTCAAGTCACTGTTAAAAATATGTGCAAAGCTTTTAATTTTGAAACAGTTACTGTAGAATGTCTGTCCTTGTGCTGCTTCTAGATCCACTGGTAGGGTTTGGGGTGCGACAAGCTTAGTTATGATCCATGGGGTATTGCCTTCTGGGCCTGGATACGAGCTTAGGCTGAGAGTCTTTAAGCATTTATTCCTACATGTATTCTCTTGTGAGGGGGAATTGTGTATGCTCTATTCCTATTTTTACCTTCATTAAGTGGCCAGTACTTGTCCACCATCCTGCCTTTTTTTTTTTTGTAACAAGGCACAGCCAAGTGCCCTCAGCCATCTAAAAGGGTAGTTCTTTTCACCTTTACTTTGCTTCATCCTCTTTTTAGGTGATGGAATTTGTATAGCCTGGCACATGCTGATACTTGTTTTGATGTATTCATTTCGGTTTTCTGCTGATCTTCCATGCAGCATAGTCAAGGCTGTAGCAGCAATAGCCAAGCAGTAGTTCATCTGGATAAGTGGCATCTAAAGGTGCCATATTTACTTTTGATATGATCTGCCATTTTTGTGGCATTCAGAGTGAGCAGACATATTTGTTTTATCTTATTGAATCTACTTGTGTAACCTTCATATGGGCAGGGGCCCTGTAAGCTCACTTAATGACTACTAGAAAGCTGTCTCTTAGTTGAAAAAGTTTTTTCCCTCAAGTGGCAGTGGGCTGTAGTTTTTTTTTTATATTTTTTTTTAAACCTGAGCTGTGTGCAACTTTTTTCCCTCTAGCTGTTGTTCTCAGTAAAGCTGTTGCTGTGCATTTTCTACCGGGCTAGGTTATCAAGTTGTTCCCCTGCCAGGCCATCCAGGTGAACCCTTGTGCAGCAGTGTTGTAATGAGTTTCCTTCTACATCTGGGGTTTTCACCTTCCACACATTTCTTCTTGGTATGGCTTGTTACTCGACCAAAGGGTGGTACTCTGTTGAGAAGACTGAATCCAGGAAAGTGGGAAAATTACTTACCATAACGCTTGATCTTCCAGAGTATCTTCTACATAAAGCAACACTCACCTATCCCTCTGACCCCCTATGATATGCCTACATTTCACTCTTAATGCGTATTGTTCCTACCAGATTCAAAACAAGTGTCAGAAAAAGGAGTCACATTTATATCCCCACAAAGGGGATTGGGGTGCCTCCAGTACCATAAAAAACATAAATCTCTACTCAGGGAGTAGCCTGTTCCTCTTCAGATTGCGTAAATACTCCAGACCTGACACAGGAAAGAAAGTGCCATGCACCCAGTAACTTAAATATCAATTGTTCATTTATTTACACCCAGTGTAAAGATCCCCCATTTATGACACCAGTGTTTCACGGAGTATGCTACTCCCTTTCCTCATAGTGAACAAAGCATATGTTGTCATAAGGATGCAGGGAGCCATGCTTCAAACCTAAAAAGATTCACTCCATAAAGGGTAAGATCCCAGCATGGTTTACCTTAAAAATATACAAGCTAATTAAGAGGAAAAACAGGGCATAGAAGCAATATAAGAAGGACAGAAGTGTGAGATATAAAGATAAATACAAAAAGCGACTGCGGGAGTTAAAATAGGCAATAAAAAAAAAGGCAAAAAAGGACTTCGCATTTAACCTGGTAAATAACATCTCTGACAATTATAAGGCTTTGTAAAGCTATGTGGGCTCCCTAAAAAAACCGCAATAATGTGGGGCCACTTTTACTTGGGAGCAAGATAACAACTGACTGTAAGGAAATGGCAGGAGCAATTTAACAATTACTGTGAAAGTGTTTACTATAAAGGGGCAACACTACTAAGTGTCACTACAGAAAATACACATTGTGCTCTAAAAATAACTTCGGAGGTGGTCAGAGAAAAGCTAGTTAGCCTTAAACCAACAAAGTCTGCAGGACCAGACAACCTGCATCCCAAATTGTTAATGGTACTGGCAACAGTTTTATGTGATCCCATTCAGGCTATTTTTCAATCCTCTATAGGTGAGGGAGAGATACCAGAGGCTTGGACAATAGCACATGTTGTTCCAATACATAAAAAAGGTTCTAAACTTGAATGCTCAAATTACCGACCTGTCAGCCTGACCAGCATCTTAAGTAAGGTCTTGGAATCCATTATCAAAGAATATATTGAAAACCACATACAGGATGTTGGGCACTTAGATACAAAACAACATGGGTTCACAAGAGGGAGGTCATGTTTAGGTAAAAATATTCAGGTGGATATACTATATATAGATTTCAAAAAAGCCTTAGATAGTGTGTCACACCAAGAACTGATCAACACTTTAAGAGAAATAGAGAAATAGGGCTGGACAGAGGTATTATTCATTGGATTACAGCTTGGTTGGGAAAAAGAAAGCAACAAGTGTGTGTAAAGGGGTATATGTCTGGTTCGGTCCCTGTGTCTAGTAGGGTGCCACAGGGATCTGTTTTGGGTCCAGTCCTATTGAACATTCTCATAGCTTCTTTAAATTGTAATTCTAAAGCATGGCTAACAAATTTTGGCAACGACATAAAACTAGGAGCAGTGGTTTTAAATGAAAAAAGATGCAAAATCATTTCAAGAAAACATAAGACAAATTGGCAATAATGGCTGAAAAAAAAGAAATTGAAATTTAATATGGGAAAATGTATGATCATGCATCTGGATAAGAAGAATCATAGCTACAGATATAATATAAATGGGCTTGATGTGTTGTCTACAGAAATGGAGAAAGATCTAGGAATCTGGATAATCAGAAACATGGAATTTACCAGTCAATGTACAATAACTACAAAAAGGGTTTATGGTGTCCTGGCTTCCATAAGGAGGAACATAAAGAGTAGAGAGAGAGAGGTGATGAAGAAGGGGCTGTACCCACTGGCTCTCCAAAGAAATGCTGGCACTAATGAAAGCTCAGGATAACAAATGGAAAGCCTATAAGGCATCACCCTCTCCCCTCCTCTGGAATGCGTACAGACAGCTACACAACACCTGCAAACAGACTGCAAAATCACTCAAGCACAAATTCTATATTAATCAACAGAAAGACAACCTTGGCAATCCACGCACTTTCTGGGCCTCTATTGGGACTATCCTTAACCCCAAGTCCAGTAGACAATTACTGCATCCTCCGCCCTGAACCTCCCACCTCCCACCCCCCTTTCTCCTCAGCTACCACCCTGCCCCCACCTTTCCACTTTAAAATCATTGGGCATACAGACACTATTAAGCTCCTGAAATCTCTCCCTGCCAAAGGCAGCCCTGACAGTGATGGATTATACCCGACATTTCTTAAACTCATCAGCCCTGCTTTGATTAAACCCCTCACCTTCCTCTTCAACCTCGCCCTTACATCTTCTATGGTTCCCTACTCCTGGAAACATGCAAATGTCATGCCCATCTTCAAAAGTGGAGACGCTCAATCCCCTGATAATTATAGGCCCATCTCCCTACTCCCTCACCTGAGCAAACTGCTTGAAAAAGTTATGCACCTCCAGTTCTCAGAGCATCTCGAAAAGTATATCTTCTTATGTCCTCTCCAGCATGGTTTCCGCAAGCACCACATTACCTCCTATGCTTTGGCCCTTATCTCTCATCATGTGCTGAGAAATATGGACCAAGACAAAGCCACAGGAGCTGTCTTCATGGACCTATCAAAGACTTTTGAACTTGTTGACCACCACCTCCTCCACTCAACCCTGTCTCTCTTTGGCTGCTCAGGCGGAACTGCAGCCTGGTTCTGCAGCTGTCTATCCAGTTGATCTCAGTCTGTCATCATCAACAGTGCCTCCTCTGCTGCCCTCCCTGTATGCACTGGAGTCCCCCAAGGTTCCATACTTAGACCCCTGCTCTTCTCCGTTTTCATTGATTCACTCCCGAGGGATAGACTCACTGTCAAGCACTCCTTTATGCAGACGACCTGGTTCTCTACCACAGTGATAAATCCATCAAGCTCATCTCCTCCATCCTCACACACAACTATGGCTCTGCTCATAAATGGTTCCTTGCCAACAGGCTGCTAGTCAATAAAAAGAAGACTAAGTCCATGCCTTTTGGTTCCATGCCTTTCCTCGCCAAAGCTGCCAAATCCAACTCCTCCCTCCTTGTACGCACCCCAGCAGGCCCCCCCTCTTGAGAATGTCCCATCTTTTAAATACCTAGGTGTCACTCTTGACCCCTCCCTCTCTTTCACTGAGCATGTTAACTACACTGTGCAGAGAATCCACCAAAAACTTGGCGCTGCCTACAAACTCAAAAACCTTCTATCGGCTGAAGCATGCCTTGCCATTGCCCAGGCCAACCTACTGCCTGTACTTGACTACTGTTCCCCAGTCTACTCCCTCGTATCCCCCACCTTGAAATCAAGACTAAACACTACCTATACCTATAACTCTATCTGTCATTTCGTCCTTCAAGCTCCCCAGCAGACCCACCACTACTCTCTTTACCAGTCACTGGGCCGGCTCCCTGTACAAGGTCTCTTTGACTATGCAATGGACTGTCTAGTGGACAGTGCACTAAGATACCGACACCTATCCCCTTACTCTGTCCTCTTGACAGACAGAGTGGCTCCTAAGACACTTAGGGCATCCTCAGTCCCCCCATTGGAGACACCCCGTGTCTCCACAGCAATGGGAAGTAGAGCTTTCTTCATCTCTGCACCCTCCCTATGGAACTAGCTCCCACAGTTTATCTGTCCCCCTCACACCTTGCCTTCAAACAGGCCATGAAAACCTGGCTCCTAGCAGCTGCTGACTGTCACTGCACCCAGTAAGTAACTCTTAAGGCATCCTAATGCCCATGTCTCCTTTCCTCCCCTGCCCTCCTGTTCATCCCCCCCCTTGTCACTGTAGTTCTCTATAACCCTCCTTCCCTCGCTACCTCAAATCCCTGAACTGATGTGAGACTCTAACTATATGAACTCACACAACTTTACTGATAACTGTACTAAACTGGTCTCATGTCATATTTATAATGCTACATATGTTCTCCTGCAACATGTAATGTGGCTCCTGTATCTCATGTTATATCTATTGCTATGTATGGCCCACTTTTCACACTGTGTGTGCCTGGCCATTGCCTTGTACTATTATGTTATTTGTATTTCTTTTTTCTACACCACCTCATGCCCAAGGTGTGAATTTACAGTATAGATTGAAGTTCCCTGTATGTGTTGCTGTGTTTCTCTCTGTTGCTTGCCATCCTGTGGCCTGGGGTCATGACTGAAAACGGTCCTCTGGATCAGTGCACTTACCTGGTAAACAAAGACATAAATAAATAAATGATTGTCCCACTCTACAGTATATGTCACTGGTTTGCCTACATATGGAATATGCAGGAAGTTTTTGGATGCATAGGTTGAAGGGAGACTTTAAGAAGCTGGAGGGCGTCCAGAGGCGAGCAACTAAAATGGTAAACGGGATGAGAGACCTATCATATGAGGAAAGACTGCGAGACCTAGAGCTCTTCTCATTGCAATATAGGAGATACAGAGGAGATATGTGCTTGGTGTACAGGGCTTGCAGGGAACCAGATCTTTTGGATTGTATAGGACTAGAAAAAAAAACAAATGCAACTACAAATAGGGGTCACTGGTACCAACTAAAGGGTGGGAATTACAGTAAAATCCAAAGAGGTGGCTGGTTTTCCCAACGTGTGGTGGCACAGTGGAACACATTGCCTGAATCTCTGGTATCCTGTGGCACCATGAACCATTTTAAATCAGCACTGGACAAATACAGTAAAGAACATTATCAGTTCAAAGTGTAGGTTGAACAGGTCAAAAATGGCCATAAGGCTAAAGTACCTGACAGTGTCGTATGAGTCTTATAAGAGAGTCACAGAGAATGTTTACTACTGCAAAATCTATACAATGCCTAGAAAGACTATGCTACAGAGTTTATATCCCCCTGTTCACCCTGAGGAAGGAAATAGTATGTTTCTTGAAATGCTGATGACATAAATGGGTGATCTTCACTTTGGGTGTAAATAAGTGAACAGTTTATATTTAAGTTACTTGGTCAGGGTTTTTTTTTTGTTTGTTTTTTGATGAAGAGTACACCTCTGTTTTTATTCACATTGCCATGCCTCAGCAGTCGTATTATTACTCTTGAGTCAGTCCACTTATAAATGAGAAGCCAGCTTCACCTCTAAAGTGCCGGCTGTACGTAACATATGTGACAGTTGCTGAAGGACTGTGTTTCTTTGCATTTTCTGCTAAAGTATTTATTCACATCTCAATTGGTTAATCCTATCATAATTGGGATGTTTAGCATGTCTCTCATTCAGACATGCCTTCTATTTGGGTACAGCAAATCTGTTGCACTCCTCCTTATATGTTGTGAGGCAGTATGGCATAGTGGTTCAGAGCGCTGAGCTGCAAACCTGGAGAATGGGGTTCAAACTGCACAGCCACCACTTGCATATTGTGTGGCCTTGAGCAAGTCACTTAACCTCCCTGTGCTCCCCGGGTGCACCTGGAAACAAGCCTTACCTTAGTGTGCCTTTCCTGGCCAAAAATGGAAAAGAAAAAAATATATACTGTATAAGACATTATTTTTTGTATCACTAGTCACTAATGCCACATGCCTTTACTAACCCTCCCCATAGGTACTACTGCACTAGAGATACTGTTTCAATGTATGTATGAGTTGGACTGGTGGAGTGTCTTGGGTCTGTTAGTCTTTTTCTCAGTTACCAGTATTTTTTTTTGTGTCAGCTTTCTTTTACTCTGGTCACTGGTCATCAGGGGCCCCCTCAGGTGAGACCCACTCGACCGATGCTACCGTTCTGCCTGAATCCCACCCAGTGAGGAATTGGGGACAGAGTCCTCTCCACCAGACCCTAGGAGGAGAGGACCCTAGGGACTCAACTGGGTAAAGACCAGCGGTGGATGTGTGCATCACCCCCTGGGGACCGCTGTCATCCTCCTAGCATCTGGGGTTTTCCACCTTATTTGGTTGCCCCCTGAGGTAGCGGACGTGCAAAGACATCAGTGTGTGGAGTTAATGAGACTGCTTCCAGATGTCTGCCGCTGCCTCCCCCTCTCACATCCCCGCCTGAAGGTAGTGCCCTGATCTCCACCGGGAGCCGCTACAAGGGGGGGAACCCCTGGATCCCACTCCAGGAGAGGAGAGCAGTCCTCCAGATGTTCAGTCCTCTCCTCCCCCTGCCGACCCCCAGCAGCCCGAGTGTGCTCCTGAACCCGGGTCTCCAGCATTGCACGAGGTGTGGCATTCAGTGCCTCAACCCTCAATGCCACCGGGCTGGCAGTCACCAGTATTATTAACTAGTTGCCGCACAACTTACTTCTACTCCTGCCTTGGGTGTATATATATATATATATATATATATATATATGTATCTATATAAATATAGATATAATGTCTTTGTAGTAGTAAACTAACACCCTCACATGTGTTAACTCCCCTAAAAGGGAGCACCCTCTTTTTTTCTCCAGTTTCATTGTATATAGTTGAACTTTTTCTTCCAAACTTAAGCAATGCATGTGCTTTACTTTCGATTTTCACCTTTGGTGGGGAAATCATGGGCATATACATATTTTATTTTTATGACCATGTAATACTGCACTGTCTGAGTTTTCTATTCTCTTTTCACTTTTTTATTCTTTCCTTGCCCTTTCAGAGGCTTGAAGTATAGTATGGCATTAAGACAGTCTGTAATCAAGACTGGGTTTTTACAAATGAGAGTTAAATTTCAGGGGAGGCTTCAAGGCAGAAGTCCCAGATACTGCAATGTACTGCAAAACAAGTGTATTGTAGTATGGGAAATTTTACATGGTATCAGTACCACAGTACTCAGTGAAACATAGATACAGGTATTTGAAAATTTCACACACTGTCAACACCATGGCATCCCTGTGGGCAATACATGGGGAAGCTTTTCACAACACTAAAGGAGTACATCTAAACTGGTACAGGCATCATAATGTGGAACAAGTGTACTGTACACTATACCTGCAGCTGTATGGGATTCCAAAAGATTTGCTTGTAAACTACTGCACGCTTTTCTGCTGAACACAAAAACTTTAATGAAATGAAAATCATTGTTTCCTCACCCATCCCCTGGAAAGAAAAGCTATAAATTGCTGCTCTGACATGAATTGTTTCTTTGAACTGGGCAATGTTGCTCTGATGCATTCTTGCCTGGAAGGGGGTCCCTTGAGGCATTTTTTCACATCTCTGTTACTGTCAGCTTGCAAACTCTTTTCTTACCTAGTTACAAAGAGTTCAGACTTCTACAGCCTTTGTCATAGTCCATGTAGTCTTTGTAGAACAGAACTGGAGTATATAATTACCCCGTACTGTGTATGGGTTTCCATCCTAACTAAAAAGCTGTTGTACCAGTCTAAAGTAATAGAATGTTGTTATACCCTTCTATAGTAAAACAGCTTTTTAAATTAGAATGGAAATTTGTGCCACCTGCCATTTTACTTTACTTTCACTTTATATACACACACAGACACACACATGTGCATACTCCCACACACACAGATAACACAGACCCCTCCTACTACACAGTCTTCCATTATTTCATCACTAAAAGTGTCAGTAGCTCATTAGGTAGCACACTCGCCTCTGAGTCCGGGAGATCCGAGGGCTGTGGGTTCAGTTCCCACATCTGGCACTTGGGTTAATATCCCAGTACTGACATAATGTCCCAGTACTGACACTGTAGTGCAGCATGAGAGGAGTGCTGCACTTCTGAGGTGCCGTCTTTCGGATGAGACGTTAAACCGAGGTTCCCATCTGCCTGGATTGGTGGTAGTTCATTCAGGTGGCTGTTATAGATCCCATGACACTTATCGAAAAGAGCAGGGGAATTTCCCTGGTGTCCTGGACAAATTTCCCTCATTCACTAAAAATACCACCAACAGCTTAATCTGGTTCAAGGTCAGTTGGCATTCATCTGTGTCCCCCTCCCCCCGGGTCGTGCCTGAAAATAGGCAGGGTTTGTCTAATGCACTTACCCAGTCAACAAAGAATAAATAAATAAATAAAATAGAAACCTACCCCTCACCAGGGTGGGTTTTCAGAAGCTGGCTGAGGGTGAGATTTAGGTTTTTTAACAATAACACAAATATAAAGAAGAAAGAAGCAGCATTTATTTATTTTATGTTTCAAACCATATACTGAACAAAATAACACATCTGGCAAGGCACTGCAATACTGAATTGGCAGAGTTACTTACATTGTGAGGCGAATTACGTGCCCATCACATGAAATAGTTGTATCCTCTCAAAAAAAAAAAAAAAAAGCAGACATACACAGGAAGCTTACCTTTGGAGTCATGTTTGCTGAGAATACAGCTGCAAAATTGCCCCTAGATTGTTATTTTGCAGTGGCAAAGTTCCATGGAGGGGAAAATGTCTAAAATAAGTGGGAGATGTGTGGCATTTTTTTTCCTCAGACAAATTGCACAGATTTGGAATTCAGGTATTATTTTTTTCTAATTACAGTGGAATCCACTTAAGTTGGACACTCTTATACCGGATGTCCACTTATTATGGACAAAATGTATTTGCCAAAAGCCAGTTGCATTAGCAGCAGTATGTATTCAGGATACAACAGACATTGCCGTCTGTGTACAATGATACCAAGGACAGGAGGTGTGCTAATTGTTGCCAATTACTGGTCCCTAAGCATAGTTAAGGAGCTGTCTGTAAGCCCCCTTAGCAAGCCGTGCCTAACGAGCTGTCGATCGATGACCGATTACACACCTCTGCCCTTTTATTAGAACCATTGTATACTGTATCTGTAGGTCCTACTGGGAGAGCTGTGCTATTGTAGTAACCTGCTTACCTCCACAGTCCCCAATCGGCTTCCTGAATCAGTGTACAGGTGGCCCTGTTGTGATCAAGGTACTACACTGTACTCAGTGTAAAAAACTACATACAGAGCAGTGTAAAACATGTTTTTTTTTATGCCAAACTGTAAACTGCAGTCTGTTAACAGACTTGCTGATGTTTAGCTTAGGGCAGCTATACATCATCACAGTGGTTAAACAACACTAAATTTGTGTGATTTAGGATACAATGGACAACCGTTATAACGGACTGATTGGGGTCACACCAATGTGTCCATTATAAGTGAGTTCCACTGTATGGGAATTGTTTTTTCCCCATACAATGATCTGTAATAACATACTTAATACTTTTTTCAACAATTTTGTGAAATTTTTTTTTTGCACATTTCTTAAAATATGTGTGAGTTTTGCAAGGTTCCTCCCTTTCTAATCTTGTTTCCTCTTGTGTTTATGTACCATTTACCATTGGTCCATCAGCCCCTGGTCTCCAGTGTTGGTGATGTTGTATTGTTTTTGGACAGTAACTAGGTCCTTCCCCAAGGGTTACCATTTCGTCCAGTTAAGTCCATTTCATTGAAGTCTGATTTGGGAAGGCAGTGTGGCCTCGTGGTCAAAGTACTGCACTGGAACACTGATGATCATAGGTTTGAATCACACTACATCCACTGGTTTCATACCAAGCAAGGACTTCCCTGTCCCTGGCCCTGTGGTGCTGATAGAGTGCATCAGGCTGTCGTATGGGTGACCCAGGTTTGCGGAGCAAGCCTGTAGCACCAACTTTGGGTTAGTGGAGCTGATAGAGCACTGCAGAGGCTCGGGTTGGGTGATGGCTTTGACATCATGGGTGACCACGCAGTGTGAGTCCGTCCTTCATAGGTCAGCACACAGTGGGATTTTAATATATGCATGCATCAGAGGAAGGGAAGGGAAAAACAAAGGGAAAAAGAGTTGGCCTACCACACCACCAGTGACAGTCGTCGTCCACTCATCAGAACCCCCCCACCCCAGCACCAGTCCACAAGTAAATGTAGGTTCCTGGGCCGGAACTCCAGTCTAGCATTGGCCTGGCCTTGATGGAACAAGCTTGGTGGTGCTTCAGGGACCAGATATATGGGTTCTGGCATGGCAGGCTGTAGTGCAGGCATGTGGCCGATGGGCAGCAGTGAGGGCAGGAGCAGACTGCATACCCAAGCACCTATTGTAGTCAGAGAGTGGCAAAAGGTTTGCATTAAAAAAAGGATCTCCATGTGCTTCAGTCACACCGGCTGTGAAGCTGGGAGGCCCCCCACTCTAAAAATAAATAAATAAAAATAAGATTCATCTCCATTGGGCTATCCTGGGTAAATAAAGATTTAATTATTCCAGCAGCCACTTTAGGGCTTTTAGCCCCATGATGAAGCTCTATTCAGAGCAAAGCACATGGGCATGTGGGCACTGTTTTGCTTGTCCTTTTGAATCACCTGTGAATTTGGATTTGTTTTGCATAGCATTATCAAGTCTAATAAAGGAGACTGGAGTACATTTCCAGGGGTGCAGTGTGATTTCTTTACTCACTGAGAGTGTGTTTTCCCCTTGTGTTTCCCTGTATGAGTTGTGGGAGTTTGACCCTCCTGGTCAACATGCCGGTTTACTTCACCAGCTGTGCAACCTCCACTCTGTTTTCATTGCAAGTAGGCTGTTATGCCTACTGTATAAGAGAGAAGTAAAATGGGGAAATTTTAAGTTCAGGCTGGTACGGTACTTTGTTTCCATCCCTGGTCTGGTGTTTTTTTTGGGGGGTACTGCTAGTTTACCTCTAAATACCAATGAATGACTGTACTGGAGGAGAACACTTTCATTGACATGAGGCAGCCAGGGCTCCTTTCAAGTAACTCATATAGTAATAAAAAATATATAATTAGAGGCAAACGTGGAAGCCAGATCTGTAGGGCATGAGTTTAACATTTCCTGGAGTCCATGGCTACCAGATTGTCAATAGAACCGATTGTTAAGGGCTGTCAAAACAATAATGGTAGTAACCTGACTACCTCTCCTCAAGGTGTCTTTATTGCACTGTTTGTATTTCATATTTTGGGGTGGAACAGGCAGTTTGTTTCCTGGGTTGATCGGCAACTTGCACTTGTGTCAACTGCAAGGTTATCAGTTTTCCGTGGTTTGACCATGAGTGTATTTGAAGTGTTGCAGGTTTGGCTTGAAACTCTGTTTTTGATTTTTTTTTTTTTTTATTATTATCATGCGTAGTCTACCTAACAGTTGGCTTTGCTGCTATTACTAAGTAGTGCTGCAGACTCCAGGTTATGAATGCAACGTTTGCTATGTTTGACTAGGGTCCTTGCATAAATCTTTGTGTCACTTCATCTTATTTGTTACATGAGGTATGTAACATGAGCTATAGGAAACATAGGGCCTGATCCACTCTCTCTAGGGACTGCAGCAAACTAGGTTTGCTTTGCACCACTTAGAAACAGTTACAGCTTATTAGCCCCATTATGCACAACAGGGTTCAGCAGTCTTCCCAGCATTGTCCCCAGTACAGTTACTACCTTGTGGGAGATAAGCAGTGGTCACTATGCTGATGACTTGCAGAGTCTTCTAGAAAGCACAGAATCCCTTTTAAGGGCCCCACAGAATTTTGAAGCACCCTTGGCTTTAGAACTACTAAAGGCAAGCAATAAGGATGTCACAGCTATGCTGCATCCCAGTGTGGAGCCAGTAAGGGGCAGAGGCCATCTTGGGAGTGAAGCATAGAACAAATGGCCTGGGTGAAGGGGGCTAAGGAAAGGAGTTCCACTGGTGCCAGGGACCGCAACAGTAGATGGGAGGCCACTAAACCACTATGGATTGTCTGAAGAAGCCAAGATAATAACCAGTGGACATCAGCCCAGGGTGAGTGACCCTAGCCAGTATGCTAAGAAGTGTAATATTATGCCTGTTTCATCACAAATGCCCTTATTCTTTCAGCGTTTGTTTTCAAGGGGAAAACACAGCTTTGTACAATATAGTATATCCCTTCTTGATGTCTGGAATTCACGTTTGTAGCACTAGACCATGTTACCATGTTAGTCCCCACATAGTTTTGTCTCCATGGCATTTAGGAAATTAACAGACCAAGAATTCCCACTATCATGTAGCAGTCGTGCATGCCTGGCCAGTATCCAGGACTGAGCTCAAATAAGTGCAAAGAAATAACTAGAAATCCAGATGCCTTCTCTTTCTGTTTGCTGAGATCTCTTCAGGTCTACATTTGGATGTTCCATTAGCCCAAACAGTAACTTTTCTAGTTTCAGTTTTCCATGTCAGAAGTCTGGCAGATGTTGTTTGTAGAACAAAAATGGGAAATCTTTCTTTAACAGGAACAGTCAGCACTAAAACCCCATACCCAAGTGCGGGGCTGGTCCCAATTTGCAGTTTGTGTGCAAATAATTTTTTTTTTAATTTACTGTTTACTGTAGTGTACTAGATTGTATCTGTCTAATCTTACCGACTCCTAATCCAATAGTTACCGTTACTGGAAATTCCAGCACCCCTGCAGCTGATGTCAGAGATGGGCTACAGCAGTGGGAGAATCAGTAGCCTGTAATGCATGTTAAAGTTTTTAAAAGCTCTGATCTTTTGTTTGCTGGTCCCACTGTCCTCCCAAAGCTAAATATAGGCACAGAGGACTGTACTTCATCCTGGGAGAACAGTGGGCTTAGCAAACATATTATCTGAGCTTTTAAAGGCTCTAATATGCACTGCAGACTATTGAATCTCCCACTGCTGTAGCCCAATTCTAACGTCAGTTGAAGGGGCTTGTGGGATTTCTGGCTATAGCAAATGTCAGTTTGGGAGTCAGCAAGATCAGCCAGATATGGTCTACTATACTGCAGGAAACAGCAAGTAAAAGTTTTGGCTTTTTTTTTTTTGTGCACAAAGTGCAAATTGAGTCCCACTCCTTGGTGCAGCAAAGTATAGAGACTTACAGGCTAAAGGTCCATTGGATATCTTTTTTTCAGGTCACCAATGAAAAAGTTCCACAACATATTAGTTTTCTCACCTTTGCAATTTTTTGTTATTTATTAAATGCCTTAGTTGTTTCTTTCTGAGATGTTTCTACTGGTTAATATGGTACTTGTTAGAAGAGTTCCTTTGCATTGCTCAGCAGGGCTTATATATTTGTGCCATTTGTGTTGACGTAGCGCTTAGTAAGGAACCAACCTTAAATGTGTGGTTGAAGCTTACAATAGGTTTAACTTGTAAAAGTTGGTAAATTGTATTGTCTTTATGATCTAAACATCAGGCATATCTGAAAAGGGTTATTTACACCTAGTCCTCCTGGTAAAAATTAAATAGATGAAAAAAGAGGATTCCACGAATGCCAGACATTTTGTAATAAAAGAAAACAAAGTGAACACACATTTAAATGTTGTAGTTAGGGGTTGGTTATTTTCTGAGGTGAAAGTAAAAAAATAACTTCCATTATTCCAAATTTGCAAGCCAGTCCTGATTTTTTTTGAACATGGAAGCACGTCTCACATTTTAGAAGATGGTAGTCCCAGAATGTAAATATGGAGATGCAGGAGACGTTCCCCTGACTAATGCATGAAACAAAATAAGAATATGTTTTTCTGTACAGAATTGCTGGTAGTGTGATGAGTGAATCTAATCATTTCCTGTTACAATTCCTACTGAGACCATTTTTATAGAATTTAAAATAAAACTTCACTAGTAAAGTACTCTTTTTTTGATTAAAAAAAATCAATTTTTTTACATCCATGCCTGCTAAGTTGAGTGTTGCCTTATTTAATTTTGTTCCCCTTAGTGGATCATATACTTCCTCCCCCTTTATTTTGGAAGGTTTTACCTTAATTGTGGAATTGAAATACTTCCAAAGCTGAAGCCCTTGTTGTCACATGAAGATCAGATCTTCGTAAAGCAATAGTATTTGTTAACCTGCAAAACAAGAGATCCCAGTCCCAGAGAACAGTCTAATATATTATAATGCAACCTACTGTGCTCAAGGATTGCCTAAAACACCAGTCCTTGGGATAAACTAAACCAGTCCCTGGGCTAAGCTAACAGGGTAGCAGAGTTTGCATATGGTCTGGGCATCTTCTAGAGTGGTTTATTTTCATGTGATACTGGACCATATGAGGTTTTTTGGTTTTAGTTTTGTTACACTGCACTTTGATGAAATAAATGTGAATTGCGGTAGTGCTTGGTGTTGTGCAAATGCATGAGTAGCAACCAGGAAAATAGGCTTTTTTTTTTTTTCACTGTCTGTTTATGCCCTCTCCTACACCACACCTGCTCCTCTCATCAGGGATCCCCAACATGACCACTCAGGCTATGCCGGAGGACAGGAGACTATACACTCCCATAGGTGCCCCACTCCCTATGAACCTTCAAGCCCTCAGATTACCTCCCCCCCCAAGTAGGGAAAAGAAGTCTCCCTTTCCCCTCCTTACCTTAAGCTGAGTGGACGCACACTGCGGAGCTTCTCCACTGCTCCGGTCACCAGCGCCAGGGGACCTGTATTCAGGAGCCAACATGGGGCTTTTCACGTTTTCTGGGCCCATCCCCTGAAGATGCTGGCACTCAGGGAGGGACCAAGGAGACAAAGGCATGCTGAGATGTGCCTTCACTCCAGACTTTTGGCTGACATCTGCCCCTCCCTGAGGCTTCTGCTTCCCCAGCTGCAACTCCACCCATGGTCACTCAGGTGGTGGTATAGCAGCAAAGAATGCAGCCCACCCTCCTTGGAGAAGGAGAGCGACCCTCCAGGTGCTCAATCCTTCCCCCCCTTTTGGCCGGCCCATTTCTATGAACCCGGGTCACTGGCGTGGCAAGCGATAGCACTACTGCTGCACTGGCGGGCCAGCGAAAATGTGCTTTTTTTTAAACCTCTTTATAAAATAGCTTGTATCGATGACTGTGACTGTCCTTTCATTTCATATTGCCACACACTATCTTTTTGTTTTTACTTTAAAGACCATTTTATAAGTGCAATATGTCACACTCCATGGAGTGCAGTAATACAATATATCACATGGTTAATCCCTATCACCGAGCAATTTTTGGTGGCAGATAAATGTTGTTATTTGCTGCCTGTATCGAGTAACAGAGTTTGAATAACAGAACGTAAATAATATCTCAAAACATAAAGTAAACAAGTAAATGTAAATAGACTTCAATACCCACTGCTAGCAGCAGATAACAACACTTAACTTACAAAACAACTATACCACTACACACCCCTGCCACTAGGGAGTACCCCATTCACAATCAGTTAACATTACCAAGCATATTTTCACTGGAAAATATACATAAATACAAGCCTAATTCTTTGCTGTGTAATATAACAAATTACACATAGGTGCCTGACAAGAACTCAATGGTAATTTCATCTTGTGAAGCTAGGGACAGTAAAGGCCACTCGTCCTTCAGGTTCATGACTTCCCAGCTTCAATCAATGAAATCAACACCTAGTTCTTCGTGGGCATCTTCAAATAATTCTGTATTTCTTATTTACCCACAATAGCCAATCTGAGATGCAACAACTTGTTTCCAGCAGGGTCCTGCTTCTACCCTTTTTTGCAGCTGGGTTAAATGGAGCACTGAGAGGCTAGGTCTGCTTGCCCACAGTCGCACAGTGAGTATTTGACTCTAGCATTGTTCAGACCTGTGATGCCTCTGTTCCCAAGCCGGTGCTCAAACTACTAGACCACGCTGACTCTAATGAGGTACAGTTAAAGCCACTTAGTGCAGGTGCATTTGTCTTCTTCCATTCTGCCCGCAATACAGAATGGACGGATTAACCAAAAGTCGAATTTGCCCCCAAAAGTCGAAGTTGCAGTATGCCACGCAATCGCATATACAGAGCCAAGAAGCAACGTTTACTATAGTTAGCATTATACTTTATTAGCAACATAGTAAGAAGTCAGAACTTTAAATAAAAAAAACTAGCATTTTTTTGTCGTAAAGTACTACTGTATTAGCTACATAGTGAGATGGTAGAACATTAAATTAAACAAATAGCTAGCACTCTCAGTAGCAAAGTAAATTGAGAACATACAAAGGGTGCTGCAAGGAAAAAACCATTACAGTCCTACTGTGACCCAGCTCCTTTCGCCGAAGAAGTCTGTGATTTTTATTCTGCTCCACTGCTCTCCTCAAAGTTAGTAGAGTAGACCGGACATTCATGTCTCTGTCGGCACCATCTTCAGGTTCCTCTTCTGGTTCCGCAGTACGCATATGAATGAACTAACAAGATGATTAGGAGCTGACAACTTGTAGAACTTATGTGCTTAGGAGGTACACTGATGTCAATTACAGCAGTGAGGAAGTGATTGGTGCAAAATACATGTAAATTACATGCCATTGAAAAACATCTGAAACCAATTACAGTACTGGAACTATGGAGACTAATATGACTGCAAGAGTAGTACTGTACTAAACAGATAAAAAATGGATGAAATACAAGGCAGCTAACGTCTGTTATAAAGCACAATTTTTATAGTGTGTTCAATGGGAACGGCAAATGGTTTCAAGAAAGTGCCTACAGAAACCGACTGCCCGGTGTATCCACGGCTGCTATAAGTGGTATTAACTGTAATGGCAAATGCTTGAAATTACCACACTTTCCAGGTAGTAACCTACCCATACTATGCAGTAATGTAGCATTAGTGCACACTCTGTTGTGATATTGCACCTGTAAGCCATTTATAACCCTTCCCCTTTTCTTCAGCCTCAGCAGGCTAAGTTATTGTGCTTGCACTCTTCTACTGCCTGTAGGACGGACTAGTACAGTGGTAAACAGTTACAAGATGCACTATTTATCTGGATATATCGGGAAATATAACAGAAAATCCATTTGAAATGAATGGGGATGCCATGATATATCTGGATATTCTGAATCATGCCACTGGCTACCACTGTAGATGCCTTTACGGTCCATGACATTATTGGTCCTTGACGGGACAGCAGGGCTTGACAAATTTTAAAATTAGATACTTGCCCACGGACAAGTGGCTTGTCCAAAAGTAGTTGTCCCAGTGCTTGAGTTGGTAGTCCCAGTATAAAATGGCATATTTTTAATGGAAAGTATAAAACTACAGAAAACTCAATGGATTTATTGTAGTATTAGTTATTTAGTGTTGAACTGGACAATAAGGAGAATAATATGATTTTATTTTTGTCAGTAGCATGGCGAGCATAACAATTGTGACAGAATTAGCATCAGCAACGAGGAACTAACAGCAAGTGTGGTTGCAGCAGCAGCACAGAGCGCCAGCAGCACAGTGACAACATCATTACAGCAGAGTAGCAGACAGTACAGCATCAGCATCAGGAAGTTACAGGAAGCCTGAGCTACACATGCAGTGTCATCATCAAGAATAGTGACAGCCTCAGGGACATTTTCTCGTGAATCAGCAGAACTAGTAGTTGAACTAGCATGACCATGATGACCATGAATGTGGCGTGTGCCAGGACCAGGTAATAGCCAGTGGTTGATAGCTTGATCCGGATCAAAGCTGTCTAATGCAGGGCCTTCAACTGCTATATGCAGAAGTGGCTGGAGTGTGTCATCAGCCAAACTTGTTCTTATTTTTGTTTTTATAAGATTCTGAATGGAGAATACTGTCTCTCACGTTTAGCTGTAGACACACACTTAGCCAGTAACATTTCTATTAGGTCAAGGATGTAAGCAAGCTGAGCCAGTTTCTCTCATAGTAGTCGTGAATACACTTGCAGATATGGCTTATCAACTGCAGACTTAAGCATTGCTTGTAATGCAAATACTCCCTTTTTATACTGGTTACGTGATCTTCAGAAGAAAGTTGTGAAAGTAGTCTAATAAATTACTTAAATCAGTTGTGCCAAATTGTGCAAGTTCTTCTTGTGATAGATTGAAATTTTTGAAATCTAAGGAACTGAATCATTTTAGAGGTTCCTCCGAGAAATTCTGAAAATGCTGATCAATGTAAGATACTGCTGCATCTATTAAACTGTGCAGCTGTGTATCAGTCATAAAATTTACTTCTGGACAGTTCCCTTTGAAAGTAAAAGAACAATCTTGTCCTCACTGCCACATTTTGAAATGAGATAGTTCATGCATTTCTCTGCAGGATTATATTGGTTTAGAAATTATGTCATAAACTTTCCTGGTCTTGTTTTTAGCTCAGACAACTGGAGTAAGCATGTCTCGACGAGTTGAGGGACTTCTAATATTAGTAGGTCATCCTTTTGAAATTCAAGTGATAGATTTTTCAATATTTGCAGAAAATCTTGAAGAGTAAACAGTGATTTTACAAACTGTACTGAGTGCGCATCTCTTAGAAGTGCCTTTGCTTTGGCCCCATCATCACCAACAGAGTTTGAGACATGTTCAAGATGTTGAACTACTGTGGGCAGGTTGACTTGAACAGCATGAACTGAACGCGTCTTACTTGTAAACCAACAAACTTGCTTTATTGCACTGAAATGAGCTAACTCAGTGTGTATGACATCTGCTATTTCCTGCAGTTCCCTAAGTTTCTTGGGGCTGTAGTGGTAAAATTTAAAAATTCCTGTCAAGGTGTTTTCTACTTTTTGAAGAAAGGGATTTTTTTTCATGACATCAAGAACTGCTAACTCCAGTTTGTGGGCTACATAATGCATGGGTATAACAGTGGGGACATGTTCTCAGATTTTTGCTATGGTGCCACCTGTATGGCCCATCATCACACTGGCACCATCAAAGTTGACAGATACGAGAACTGGTCCAGGTCTGCTCACATCGTTAAGGTCTGCAAAAGAAAGATCAACAGACTGAAGTGCAGAGCTTTTTGCTTTAAAAACTCCATCTGCGTGAGAATGTTCAAGAAGTACAACTTTAATTAACACAGTTGTAAATTTTTTTTCTGCGCCATCAACAAAATGAGGGAAGACATTTTCCCACTCTACAGTGCTTGCATCTGTACTGCCATCTGCAAGAACGGTAATGAATTTCGTATTTTTGACAGTCTGGATCTGTGTTTTAGACATGACGGCTGATATTGCGTTACAGAAATCTCTGGCCTGTTTACAATTTGCGTAATTGCTGCCGAATTTAACCCCATTTTTTTCTTGCAATGTGCAAAGCCACTCCATATCTAAGGAAGGATGTACATTTTTAGCCAAGAAATATGCAGTGTTAAATAAACACCTCATTTTATTTTTGGTGGCTTCCTCCATCTGAGAAAATGTGTGAAATATTGCTGTTTCAGATATGTTAAAATTGACTGCATGTTGACCAGTTTCGTGACTATGCTGATTTACGCAAACTTTTTGTGGATTTGATTTCTCATGGGCTCTCACTGTCTCAGTTCTGAAATTATTTGAACCAGTGGCAAACATGTTAGGTTTGTTTGAATAAGCAGGAGTCGCAAGAGTGGGCTATTTCTCACAGACACACATTTTTTGTCATCATACCTTAACCAGGTAAAGAGTTTAACCAGTGATGCTGAAATGTTTGAGACCTTTTTTCTACGTCATATTTTTTATCTTTACTTCTTTTTTCTTAGTGTTTGTTGTTTCCTCGTCATCTAAAATGAAAGGTCACTTTAGCTGTACTGAACCAGAAAGTGATGATGGCACTGAACTGCTGCTGCTACTGTTGTGCTCTCTCGTTTCAGAAACTGGTACGATCAAGTTAGATTGATCACCTGTTATGTCTACAAACACAAACACAGACCCAGACCCAGACTGAGAACCTTGGTCATTTTTTTCCTGACTACTAGTAGGGCCGGGGGCTGGTTGGGGCTGGCTTGCAGACTGTGAAGAAAGTTCAGGCTCTTTACTTTTTGTTCCCGATGAAGAAGATAAGGATTTTTTCCCAGTACAAAAGGAAAATAGAGTAGCTTGCTTTGGCTCATTTCTTTGCATTTTTTAACTTCTATGCTGCAATTGGGAAATATTCAAACAAAGATTGTTGTTGTATTGTACACAATAACATTCTATTTTGTGTTATCTTTGTGTGTGTGTGTTGTGTAATTGTTTTACCTTAAGCTGTTGTGCTTATGCAGCACTACAAGAGGGCAGGACAGAGTAGGTGGGAGGGGGCTGGGAGCCGGATGGAGTACTAGCAGTAGTATGACAGGAAAATGCCTTTTCCCTTCTTAGGTCAGGTTTGGTCTTACAGCCGCACACATACAGTACACCACTCCACCAAAGTACTGTACTTGGGTAGCTAGGGTTTATTATTTTTTTATGTGTAGCGTCACACAAAAAATGTTTTTTCCCCTTCTATAGTTTATTTCTAAGAAGTCCACAGTTGTTCCCAAGTTCCTCTACCCTCTCCTCTCAGGTCAGGTTATGTCTCACAGCCACATACACACCTCCACCAAAGTACAGTACTTGGTAGGACAAACAAAGTACTAGCTAAGCTAGGTTTATCTGAATGTAGGTATCTTTATTTTGGGGGGGGTATTAATCTGAGAAAATGACTTTTCACTTTTTATACTGCAACTGTTTAACTTATTTATAATAAGTATTCAGTTGCTCCCTTCCCCAAGTTCCTCTACTCTACCCTCAGGCTCTCAGGGCAGATTCAGTGGTCTCACACTGACGGCCCCTGCCACACACAACATACCTCCTCCATCAATGTATGTAGCAGACTGCAGTAGCAGCTAGGTTAATTCAGTTTTTTTTCTGTAGCTCAGAAAAATGTTTTTTCCCTTTAATTTACCTTTTATTTCTTTCTATAATTTCAGTTGTTCCCCAAGTTCCTCTACCCTACCCAGAGTCTTAGGAGAAGCTTTGCCATCTACAAGGTCTCACTACAGTGAAGACACTCACTCCCCGCCCTGTTCCCTTCCACCACTGGGACAGTCTCAGGGACAGTGGGGCCGTTCTAGGCTAGCTAGGAATAGGTGTGGTGTATATAAGGTTAGGTAAGGAGGGTTGGGTTAAGGAGGTTTACAATTTTCTTAGTTTCTGTATATAAAATAAAAGGTTTTTTTTTCTTAAATCGTAGTTTAGTTGTTGTGTTGTTCACATTACTTTCTGTACTCTGGGCAGGTTCTATCTAATGGTCTTGCACCCACAGGCACACACACACACACACCTGCTTCCTCCTGTTAGTTTTGTGTGTTTTTTTGGGGGGGGGATACATTTTCTTTATATATCCGTTATCAGTCAGGTCCTGATCTCTGCTCTCTCAGCCTCAGGGAGGGCAGCCTTGGTCACTCACTCTCACACACACACACCCTTCACCTTACCACATGATTACTCAGTAGAGTAGATAGATATGTAATTATTGAAGAAATGCTTGAGTTTTCTTTAATGTTCCTAGCTTTACTTGTTCACATTTACAACATTGTCTGGTCTGTCTGCTGCCCTGGCAGGCAAGCATAGTAGTCTCACAAGTTCAACACACAATCACTTCCCCACTTAGAGTCTCAAGTTTTTATTTATTTATTTAAGAGCTGCATCCTTTTCTTTATATTTTTCTTCACTTCATATGAGTCCACACAGAGTCAGACACAACACACACAGCCCCCTGAATTCAGTGTGCAGTGCTTTTGCTTAGTTCTCCCTTCTTTATTTTCTCTAAATAAAACTTTTTTTTGTATATTTTTTATATTTTTTGTAAGAATCAGCAGATTTTTTGATTAGACAGAGACTGCGCTCTCTCCACAACAGGCAAATGCCTTTGGTAATGTGATCTCTCATATACAATCTCTCACATTCCCCCTCCCCCCAGACTTCAGATCCTCTTAATCTCCCACTGACTTGGCGCTCCAATATAGTTCTATATTTGTTTTCTTAAGTTCTCTCTCCAGGTACTACTGTACTGTTTTGCTAGCCAAATAAGAAATTTATTGTGACTATGACCCGTGCCAGCCCCAAATACACAGTGTGACTGTGAACAGGAACCGCCAACAAATGCTGCTGCTCAAAAAGAAATGCTGTGCTCTCTCCAAGTGTCAGTAGTGAAATGGCACCTTTGCCAATGTGCACTGAGCTACTGACACTCTGAGCTGTGCCCCCAAGCTTGATGGCCAATAGCCAGGACTGACAGGCACTGTACCATCAGCTATAGGCTGCCTAGCCTGTCAATCTGGCTGTATTTGGCCAGTTATCACATTTCTTCTTGGCGCTTCCCCCTAGTGTCTGCTGGTGCCCGATCTCTGTGCCCGACTGCACAGTCAAGTCAGGGTATGGGGGTGCGGTGGCACGCAGCTGCGTGCATTCAACAATGCTGGGCCATGTGACCACACAAAGAAACTATCAGGTGACTCTGTCCTCTCCACTCTGCCGATGAGGGATTGCTAGAGATTTCCATGGTCCATCTTCAGACATCTGGTGCTGGGGCTTTCACTTTTGTAGCCCCGACCCTGTGGAACTCTCTACCTCATCGGATTAGAGAGTGCCTGTCCACTGAGATGTTTACATCCTCCTTGAAAACATATTTATTCAGTTTAGCATTTGGGGAGGATCTTTAGTTTGATCCTGCTGCCTTTTAATTCTGTGTGTTTTAACTGTTTATTGGTTATTTAAATATTATATATGCGCTTTGATTTTAGAAAAGCGCTTTAACAATAAAATATGATTTGATTTGATTTGACTCTGGAGTCTAGCTTGGCACCCTCCATTGGGACCTGAGAAGGACATCTAGTGGCCAGCGAGAGAAAAGGTAAAAACCTGCAATTTTTAAACTGGTAGTCCATGGGACAAGCAGAACTCTGGCATCTGCTTGTCCCCACTTAAAAAATGGTTGTCCAGGACGTCGGGCTATTGGATGTGACAAGCCCTGCTGGACAGCAGGGCGGGTGAGCGAGGGGTGGCCTGCACCCTCCCTGTCCACTGAAAGCTGATCCACCCATCCCCATGGGGCAGACAGACCCAGTTTAGGATACCTACACTAACCTTTACTTTTCTTGTGGGCGACCGATTGTTGGGGCAGAGCTGCTGTATTATAAAGTGAAGGTCCACTTTCAGGGTTTTAAATTAGCTGAAAAAAATGATTAGCAGCTTGAAGTGTGAAAGTGCTAATCAGTTGTGAAAATGCACAGCATTTGGCACAGATTGATTGGCAAAATTAAAAAATATATATATAGTTTTATTAATGTTGAGTACTGTCTCACGGACTCGCTCAAAAAAATGGTTAGCAGTCTACTGCTAAGCATTTCTGAAAATGGTTAGCAGTACCCCGTTTTGCTTAGCATTTTGCAATACTATACCAGCTATTTAATACCCTGATATTTACACTGCATGTGTCTCATCAACACCTTGAGAAGAACTGTGGGGTGGGGCAATGCTTTGACACAGCAGCAGGTTACCATGCCGAGCCTGGTGCACAGAAGAGATTGCAGATCAGTTTCCAACAGTAGTACTGGTTCAGATGAGGTCACCATTCACTAGTATGGTAGCAGGGTGTTCTGGGATTCGTACCTGCTGAGGCAGAGGCTCACTTTTTTGTTGTATCTGTGCTAAAGAGAGCTAGACCTGGCTCATTCAGGGGAACAGGTGTCAGCTGTGGCATAGGTTGACAGTGTCAGCACTGGCATAGGTTGACAGTGTCAGCACTGGCATAGGTTGGCAGTGTAAGCAGCCCTGCAGTGATGCTACAGCCTGTCACCATCAGATGAATGCCAGAAGGAGCGCTGACATAAAGAAGTCTGCAAGACAGGAAGGAGGGATGAAGATGGACAGGGGCACCAGGATAGCATGGGGGGGGGGCTTGCTAAGCAAGAGTTTGCTTTTTATCTCATCTTTTCTCTTTGACAATGTGTCTGTTCAGCATATATAGACTAGTATATGGGCAACCATAAACAACATGAATGTATTTTTTTATTGAGGTGTTGAGATGACATCGTATGGACCTTGAGCATGATGATGCTCGAGAGGTTCATGCTGTCGTCTCAACACTGAGATGAAAACACATGCCGAGTTGTGTTTGGTTGCCTGGAACCTATTTTATATAATGTATGTTTTGAAAATACCACTACAGCTGCCACTTAACTATGTTGATAGCTCCTAAGGAAACCACAATTTTGTGGCTTGAATGTGCAGCCTGACAAATGACTCAGCTGTTTTTATGTTATATCACAGCTGTGACGTCACAACTATGATACAATGGAGAGTTTGTCGTATGGATTTCCATATACAATGAACAGTAACCACACACTATATGACAGTACCATTTAGCACTATTATATTTAGTAGTGTACAATCTTATTTACTCAAGATAGCCAATCTGAGATGCAGTAGCATATGTGTGTGTGTGTGTGTGTGTGTGTGTGTGTGTGTGTGTTCATTCCTGTTTTTCCCTAGTTATTATATCTCGGAAGGATTCAAACACAGGAAAGTCAATGGCTTGCTCAGGGTCACAGAGTAGATCAGTGGATTGGGGAAGGGGGTCTGCTAGACGCCGGGGAAAAGGGTACGGATAACAACTTGGGCGATTGGGAGGATGGGGGCCCACAAGATGCCAGAGATATTTGTAGGTTAACACGTGTTCAGTCAGAAAGAGGGAGGGAGGGCCACTGGATGCTAGGAATATAATTTATATGTTAACACATGGGCAATCGGGGGGGGGACCACCGGATGCCAGGGATATCATTTGTAGCTTAACACATGGGTGATCAGGTGGAGGGAGGTTACTCTGCCATCGAGCCTGCTTAAGGACCAGGGTTTTGGCAGCAGTAAACAGCACTCTGCTGGTGGCTGTTTAGCACCATTGAAGCCTATGAATACACCGCTGCATCATGTATGCATGAGGGATCCCTCATTTGCATAGGTGCAGCAGTATAGTTTGCATGATCGAACTGTCAGATTAGTGCCGCACTGTGGGGCCTTAGAATATGGCCCCGCCTAGAGTGTCAGTGCTATTCACGGTTAGCGTGGCACTAACCTGGTTTGTGCCATGTTTACTCTTTTGAATATTAGTGCTGATGTATAAAATGCATTTTGTGAAGAGAAACAAGCCTGTAGCTCTAATATTTGACATTTACACAGTAACAGAAACACACATTTCTAGGAGGGTCAGAGGAAAATTTTGAGGCAAAATCAGGGATGTCCCTGAAAATCAGGTACAGTTGAGAAGCATTGCTGCTTCCACTGCTCAGACTCCTAAAACTCCTAACAAAAGTACCTATGTGGCCTCCAACATGTGTATATTGTAACATCTATTATACTGTATGTTACTTTACAATATTACAGGTATCACAATCTTCAGTAAATCTAGTTTGCCAAATCCTGTTCAGGTTTGAAAGTACAGACTGCTTCCTTGCAGTTGTTTTCTGTTTTTCTGCCTCCCAAACAGGGAAACTATGATTTGACTTCCGTTTGTTTGCCTTGCATTTTATCTGCAGGTGGCTGGGTTTTACCGGAACCATACTCTCACCCTGTCTGCGCTTAGTTTCTAACCTCGAAACCATGGGGTTGGAGCATCTCCTAAAATACCACTTCATATGCACAGCGAGTCTTCCTTTCTCAGGAAATGGAAAAGAATCTATTGAGCTGCAACAGTTGACTTGTCAGCGCTGTGCGCGGGCAGTCTGAATATGATGATGTAGTGCTAGTAGTTGGAGGATTGCTGACTTGAGTCTGGTTTGTTGCTTTGCATTTCTGTTATTTATTTTTTATTTTATTTTAGTTTATTTACTTAGGATAGCCCAGCTGAAATGCAACATGCTGCATTCCACATCACCCATCTTCTGCCCCACTTGTAGTACTCAGGGGAGGGAGAGTTAAGTGGTTTGAACATGGTCATACAGCAAACTGGTGGCTGTGGCAGGATGTGAGCCTATAGTCTCCTGTTTAATGATTCATTGTTAAAACCATTGCACTGCATCTCCTTCATTTGACTCACATATGGTCACACAGCGAGGTGGTAACAGTGGTCAGATTCAAACCTGTGGTCTCCTGGCTCACTGTTCTGTACTCTGACACCTGGGTCACTCTATGTCACTGGCAGTGGTGGGATACATACCTGGGATTTCCTTGTTCACAATTCTCAATTCTGACTCCAGGAATTTATTACAGCACTGCTGTGGCAGGAATTGAATCTGGGTTCTCCTGGTTTACAGTGCAGTGCTCTGACCCCTGGAACACACTGTATTTGGCTGTGGTAACCTGGAATCTCCTGGTTAATAGTTCTGTGCTCTGCCCCTGGGCCAGAATGCATGACCTTTTGTGTGGGGTTGGGGGGATTCAAGCCTGGAATCTTCTGGTTCACAGTTCTGTGCTCTGACCCCTAGGTCACACTGCATCACTGGCTGTGTTGTGATTTGAACCTGTGATATCGAGGTTCATAAGTTTGTTCCATGACCCCTGGATCACAATGCACTGACTGTGGTAGAATTTGAACCTGGGATATCCTGGCTGACAGTTCTGAGCTCTGGCATCTGGGTTAAACTGGTCCTCTAACTGATGGGATTCAGATCTGGCATCTCCTGGTTCACAGTTTTCTACTGTGACCCCTGGGACACACTGCATCACTAACAATGTTAGGAATTGAACCTGGGATCTCCCAAGTCACTGTTCTGTGCTTTGACCCCTGGATCACACTGTATCACTGACTATGGTCGAATCTGAACCTGTGATCTCTTGGTTCACAGTTCTGTGCTCTGACCCCTGGGTCACAATGGAGAATCTCCGGGATGCCCTCTGCCCTCTCAGGGGTATGAAAAGCTCACTCAGATTAGTTGCTACTTTTTGACATTCAAAAAATCCCATGGAAAAACAAAAAAAGAGGCTTCACTCCTGTTTCTGCGGTAGTTGAATTATTTGTTTACTATTCCAAGTATATGGCTTCCAGTGATTTGTAGTGAACTGCTTCATCAGGGATATGTTTTTTAAGTTGTGGGGGCAGTCTGCAATCCCCAGTGAAATGCCAGGATTATTGTGCAAGGAGCTATCCTGCAGAAACCTTGTGAAAGGTGAAGAGGGACTAAGCCGAGCAACTTGAGACTTACTGTAAGGATTGCACTGGGTTACATTTTGTCTCTGAAAATATACAAACATCAGTATTCAGTACCACTGTATCCCTGATGAAGTGGTTCACCGTGAGACGTTGAAAGCCGTAAAGGTGGAATGTTAAATAATTAAGTCAACTACCATAGAATCAGGAGTGGAACATCCTTCTTGTTTGTCCTTGGAATTCACACACTTTAAAACAGCAGAAATCACAAGCAATTATAAAAGAAGCATTCCAACCTGCCTCCTTCACAACACAGCCTGGATTGTCTCAGACATTTTTTGTGATTTCTACTGTTATAAAGTGTGAGACCTGGGGATATGAGAATTTATGAAATAATTTTTGGTTTTATGCTGTTTTACAATCAGAGTGGTGGGTTGCAAAGTTTGTAGTAGGGCCATTTGGGGTGGAGGCAGTTGGCAAGTTCCACAATATGTGTTTTTTTAATCTTCTGCCTTTGGTATTTTATAATATGATATATTTGTTATATGGGTCCTCAGGTGTATCAATAGAGATTGTGTAATTAGGTATCTAGTACTATATTGTTAATTCATAGGATAATCCCTTGCATGTACCCTGTTCTTAACATAGTAACAGAGTAATTTAAGGTCAGAAGGGATTCTAATGCTCCTCATGTCCACTCAGCTTTTCGCAGGGGTGAGTAGCTATGCTGTGCAAAAATGTACTAATTTATAGGTATTTACTATAAATGAAACTGTCTTGCTCAGTGACTCTTAGCCTTAGAAAGGTGAATATTTATGTACACACACACACACACACACTCACACACAGTGCAATATTGCTGTAGTATATCTCAAAAAGCTGTAGTATACTGCAGGGTACAGTGTCATTCAAAGACAATAGAGTCCTTTTGTCATGCAGTGTTTAGTAACATGTCAATTACTGCAAGTTACTGAGTTGCATCCTGGCTAGCTCTGCTGTATATCTACAGTGTCTGTCTGTCTGTCTATCTCTCACTTTCTAATTTATTTTTTAATTAAGTGGATCGGGTTGACCAGCCCCGGTGCCGCTTCTTTCTCTCCTCAGGTTGCATCTATCTATCTATCTATCTATCTCTCACTTTCTAATTTATTTTGTAATTAAGTGGATCAGGGTGCCCACCCCCGGTACCGGTTCTCCCCCCCCAGGTTGCATCTATCTATCTATCTATCTATCTATCTATCTATCTATCTATCTATCTCTCACTTTCTAATTTATTTTTTAATTAAGTGGATTGGAGCACCCACCCCTGTACCACTTATTTCCCCCAGGTTGCATCTATCTATCTATCTATCTATCTATCTATCTATCTATCTATCTATCTATCTATCTATCTCTCACTATCAAATTTATTTTTTAATTAAGTGACCACCCCAGTACTACTTCTTTCTCCCCCCGGTTGCATCCATCTATCTATCTATCTATCTAGCTATCTATCTATCTATCTATCTGTTTATCTATCCATCCATCTGTCCATCTATCTATCTATCTATCTATCTATCTATCTATCTATCTATCTATCTATCTATCTGTGTGTGCATTATAGTAGTGCCATTATAGTCAGGGTTGGGTAAGCTGTTTAATGCTAAGTCACAATTTTCATCTACATCTACCATATTTTGTCTGTTCCTTCATGTATTTTCATGATATTTACAAATGTGCGTGCATTCTGGCACAGGAGCTTTTCATCTGCCGATTTGGGTGACATTTGATTTAATGTTTTGTTTTTTTTTGCTAGAAAGTAGCAAAAAAATGAAAAATACCAACTTTTTCAAAAATAAGGGCAGTTCACACACCACTGCCTCTGACTAGCTCAGAACAGCCAAAAGGTGTGTGACATGCCTTGATCAGGGCTTATTAGAGCTGACAGCGAAGCCACAATTGGTACACTCGAGTTACCTGAGTCCATCCTTGCCTCCAGTAGTTTCACCAGTGCTGTGTCCCCCCCCCCATTCTGATACCACGTGCCAAACCCTGTTATCAGCAAGATAGAATTAAAAATTAAACTGGGGATACTGGAAACCCAACCCCAGTGCCGTCAAAGTCCCCCCATTTTAACACCAAGTGCCTAATGCTAATCTTGGAAACTGTTATAATTAATTTTTTCATACACTGAGAGCCCAACCCTGGTGCTGCCAGAGACACCACTTTCCCTCAAGATTCTAAAATTCAGTGCACCAGTCCCAGTGTCATACAAACAAAGTAAAAAAAAAAGTTTCCCTTCTCTCCTAACCACTAACACTCATTCCTCCCTCTTCCCTCTCCCCACCCATGTTCATGTAACACCTTCCTCCAGCGAGCTAGCATCTGAATCCAGCCATCCTCACCATCCATGTTACCTAGAATAAAAAAGCAGGTGGTGATCTTAACACCTCTTTTCTCACTTCCTTGGCTGACCACCATCTGAATGAAACTGTGGTCAGCTCTTTGATCAGGGTTTCATTCATTCAGCTGACAACATGATGGGGAGGTGAGAGAAGGGCTGCACTAGTGTTGTCCATATTTTTTTTTTTATATTGGTGGCATGGGGAGGAAGATTGGGTTCAGGTTCTAGTAGGCTGAGACAAAGGGGGTTATACAGATAGTGGTAGGGTGGGGGGAAGGGTGGGATGGAGGAATTGGTGCTTGCTGTGGGTGGGAGAGGAGAATCATTTTTTTAGTTAGTTTGTTCATCTGACACTGGGGTTGGGCACCTGGTGTCAGAATCTTGGGTGGAGGGTGTCTTTTCTTTAAATTGTTTTATTTTTTATTAATCTGTTTGTCTAACACTAGTGTTGGGTTTCGGGTGTTGGAACTGGGGAGGGGGACTTGTTGAAGGTAGTGATACCACAAGATGTCAGTGATGTTTAGACATGGGGCAGGGTGTCAGAGGGGGTAAGTGACCCCCCAGGGATACTTAGACATGGGATAGGGTGTGGGGTCATGGATGCTGCTGAACAACAGGGATGTACTTGGTCAAGGGTGTTGTAAGGGAGGGGGTACCAGTGGACACCAGGGAATGCTTGTTACATGGGTGGGGTGATAATGGGCTTATAAGTGTTCTACTGGGACTGTTTGGAGCAGGGTGGGATAAGGACAGGGACTGGTACATGGAATGGCACTATGGCCGAGTACTGCTTGCCATTAAAAGTATTGATGGCCTGTATTGATAGCATACATTTGTGTATATATGGGTATATCTGTTATTAAATTTCCTTTTTAAAAATTAAGGAAATTCATTGCAAAAAAACTCATGTTTAGGAAAACAGGAAGTTGTTGGCCCTCTGTACAGACAGTTGGTAAGGCCACATCTGGAGTACTGTGTACAGTTCTGGAGACCCCATCTCCGCAAAGACATAGGGTGGAGGCTGTCCAGAGGAGTGCAACCAAAATGATGCATGGTCTGCATCAGAAGACATATGAAGAAAGACTAAAGAAATTAAAGATGTATAGCTTCGATGAAGGGGGGACATAATAGAAACTTTCAAGTACCTCAAGGGAATCAGCAAAGTCCAAGAGGGTAGCATCTTTCAGAAAAAGAGATGTGCAAAAACAAGGGGACACAATTTGAAGATAGAGGGGGGACGGCTCAGAGGTAATGTGAAGAAGTATTTCTTCACAGAGAGGGCTGTGGATACATGGAACAGCCTTCCTGAGGAGGTTGTAGAGTCAAAAACAGTGGGGGAATTCAAGAATGCATGGGACAGACATAAGGCAATTCTAGTGGGGGGTAGGAGGAAGTAGGCTGTTGGTTAACTAGGATCTGCAGCTTATCCGTTAGGTAGGAAAATGGACAGACTAGGTGGGCCAAGCGGTCCTTATCTGCCGTCAAATTCTATGTTTCTATGTTTCAGTTATAGATGGCCTGTAATCACAAAAGTAAGAAAATACAATGTTATGGTAAAGAAAATTCACTTAAGTCTTAGTGAATCTGTGGCCTGGTGTTTCTCTGGATTTGATTGATTGTGTGGGACTTTGGCTATGCCCTAACTAGACCTATAGCTTGCTGCAGTGGTGCTGGTGGGCAGGGGGCAGGACCTGTAGCTTCCTTCGCACCAGGCACTTTAGGTCCTTAAGTGAAGTATCAGGTCCTGATCATGGTCACTCACCAGACCTGTAGCAGAATTCACATAAGGCCCTTCAGGCTCTTGCATGAAGCAGCAGTCCCAGCCCAGGATCCAGTGCTGAACTATTAGCAAACTTTTGCACAGGAACATAGAAACATAGAAACATAGAATTTGACGGCAGATAAGGACCGCTTGGCCCACCCAGTCTGCCCATTTCCCTACCTAATGGATAAGCTGCAGATCCTAGTTAACCAGCAGCCTACTTCTTCCTGCCCCCACCCCCTAGAATTGCCTTATGACTGTCCCATGCATGCTTGAATTCCACCACTATTTTTGACTCCACAACCTTCCTCCGAAGGCCGCTCCATGCATCCACAACCTTCTGTGAAAAATACTTTCTTAAATTACCTCTGAGCCACCCCCCATCTTCAAATTGTGCCCCTTGTTCTTGCACACCTCTTTTTTTGAAAGATGCTACCTTCTTGGACTTTGTTGATTCCTTTGAGGTACTTGAAAGTTTCTATCATGTCCCCCTCTCCCTCCTTTCCTCGAGGCTTTACATATTAAGCTCCTTAAGTCTCTCTTCATATGTCTTCCGGTGCAGACCCTGCACCATTTTAGTTGCCCTCCTTTGGACAGCTTCCATCCTGTCTATGTCTTTGCAGAGATTGGGTCTCCAGAACTGCACGCAGTACTTCAGATGGGGTCTGACCAGCTGTCTGTACAGAGGGATAATAACTTCCTGTTTTCTACTGGTGATGCCTCTCCCTATGCATCCCAGTATCCCCCCAGCCCTCCTTGCTGCCCTTTCACATTGCTTGCCCACCTTTAGGTCATCTGATATGACTACCCCCAGGTCCCTTTCCATTTTTGTTGTTGTTAGTATCTCACCCCCATTGTGTACTCTTCCCCTGGGTTTTTGTTTCCCAGGTGCAATTCCTTGCACTTCTTAGCATTGAATCTAAGCTGCCATACATTTGACCATTCCTCTAACCTTGCCAAGTCCCTTCTCATCCTTTCCACCCCACCTTGTGCATCAACTCTGTTGCAGATCTTTGTGTCATCTGCAAAGAGACATACTTTTCCTTCCAGTTCCTCTGCAATGTCGCTTATAAAGACATTGAAGAGGACCGGTCCTAATACTGAACCCTGCGGTACCCCACTAGTAGCCCCCCTTTCTTCAGAGTGGACTCCATTTACTATTACTCTCTGTGTCTTATTCTCCAGCCAATTCTTTACCCAGGCTGTCATCTTGGGACCCACTCCCAGGCTGGCTAACTTGTATGTTAATCTTTTGTGTGGGACTGTGTCAAATGCCTTGCTAAAGTCTAGGTAGGCCATGTTCACAGCCCCTCACTGATCTACTACTTTGGTCACCCAGTCAAAGAAATCTATCAGATTTGTCTGGTATGACCTTCCTGCTGTGAATCCATGCTGCCTTGGGTCCTGTGCCCCTCTGGCCTCTGGATACTCGACAATTCTTTCCTTCAGAAGTGATTCCATCATTTTCCCTACCACTGAGGTTAAACTAACAGGTCTGTAGTTTCCTGCTTCTGCCTTGCTCCCACTTTTGTGAAGGGGAATCACATCTGCCCTCCTCCAGCCCTCGGGTACCACCCCATCCTCCCATGATTTGTTAAAGAGGGTAGTCAGTGGTGTCACTAGTTCTACCCTTAGTTCTTTTAGAATTCTGGGATGAATCCCATCAGGCCCCATTCCTTTGTCCACCTTCAGTTTTAAGAGTTCTTTCAGAACCCTTTCTTCTGTAAATGGGCTGGTATCAACTTCTGTATCCAGAGGGTTTCTACTGTTTGTTTTAGGTACCTCCCCCTCTTCCTTTGTAAATACTGAGCAAAAATATTTGTTTAGTGCCTCTGCCTTTTCACAGTCACCCTCTGTCCACCCTCCCTCCCCTTTATTAAGCCTCACTATCCCTCCCTTGGTCTTCCTTTGCTCCCTGATGTACCTATAAAAGGTTTTATCCCCCTTCTTAACCGAGTTGGCTATCTTTTCCTCGGTTTGGGCCTTTGCTGTTCTGACTGCCTTCCCAGCCTCCTTTTGCTTTAACTGATACAGTTCTTTGTCCTGCTTCTTCTGTGATTCCTTGTACTTCCTGAATGCTTTCTTTTTCTCTAGAACCTTCACTGCCACTTCCTTTGAGAACCATAGTGGTTTCTTACATCGTTTCGTTTTGTTTATTTGCTTCACACAAAGGCTTGTTACCTCTGTGATGGCAGTTTTTATTGTTCTCCATTCACCATCAGACCTTTAAACTAAGCAGCAGGCCTTTCCCCAACCCCAAAAGGAAAACTGTTATTTTCCTTCTATCACCACCCTGTCACCAAAGCCACTCACCTATAAACAGAGTCACAAAAACTCATCTTGCATGTCATGAAAACTGAGTCATGAGACGTACCATTTTACACATTCAGTACCAAAAACCGAGTTATGAAAACTCACTTAATATGTTACAAAAACTAAACTGAGTTGCCAAAGTAAATCATTTGCATATTCAAAAACACTGGACAACTTTTTTCTGTGTTTCTTTTTTGTGACATGTGCTGGCAGTATAGCCTAGAGGTTTGAGGAACGAGGTGTGAACAAGCTTGATACATCCAGCAGACCAGACCTGAGTTTAATTCTCACAACCTCCACTTGCATACTGTGTGACTCTGAGCAAGTCACTTAACCGCCCAGTGCTCCCAGGTCGCTCCTGAAAACAGGCACTTGTGCCTAGTGGGCCTAACCCGGTTACCAAAAGACTAAATAAAAATGTAAAATATTAATGTCATGAAAACTGAAAGCTGTGTCATGAAAATTGACCCATTTTCACAAAAAAGTACATTCAGAAAACAGAAAAAACAAGACTATTCACGCACAAAAAACACAACTTTATTGTATTAATTATTTAAAAACTACAAATTCCTGGCTCATGTAAGTGTATCAAATGAACCCCCTGGGAAACACTCTTAATCCTGAAAGTTACAGATTTTAAGTGTTAGCCATTTTTATGTTACCGGTGAACAAAAGAAAAGGTCTTAAAACGGAGAGAAAGTAGCTTTCACATGTCTGCAGTTTTAGAACCATCCAACCCAATCATTGCCAAATTTTCAGGATCAAAAAGATCCTGGGTCCAAGTACACATGTCTTAAATTTCAGGTTATTTCATGGAGGGATGGTCACATCATTGAGGTGCAGATATCGGGGTTTAACGTTAAACTACTTACTCAGTCCTAATAATAGGGGCCCTACAAGCACAAACAGCAGACCAGGACAGTACATAAGATAGGTAGGGACAAATAAAGATTTCAATCCATCTGCTCTGTGCCACTTTCCTACCATGAGTTACTCACTCCCTTCTACATTCTCAGTACTCATGTAATCTCTTGAGCTCCTAATTATCCCTTTGTCTCTGTCCCATTTGATCTTGAAGTCTGAGATATATCCAGATTTAACCACCTCTATGGGTAGTGAGTGCCGCTGGTTCACCACCCTCTGTAGTAAAGAGATATTTCCTCACATGTCTCCTGAACTTTCCTCCTGTCAATCTGAGATTGTGCCCTCAAGTGTTTGCCTGACCCAGATTAGTCTGAATAACTCTCTGGTGTCTAACCTCTTGTATCCCCCCCCCCACCCCGTGATTTTGAAGGTCTCATCATGTTCCTCCCTCACTCCATCCTCCTCTCCAGAAAGTACATATTAAGGCTTTCTAGCTTCTTCTCGTAATTTCTTTCCATCTTTCAATCCCATTTGTTGCCCTTTGAATCCTCCTTGTTGTAGCCTGTCTACGTCATGCCTTCTCCTGGACAAGGTTTGAAATTGGCGCCCACCCACAAAATGTGGGTAGATTGTGGGTCGGGCAGGTAAACTTAGTGCAACAGAGCACCCACCAGGCACCTTGTCTGGAGGCAGGACCATTTTCTATTTTCAGGTCCTGCTGCAGTTTAGGGCATTGACCACTAGGTGCAGCCAGTGGAAATCACGAAAGGGAGCTCAGGAGCTCCCAAATGCTACTGAAGTCCCTAGGCACACAAGAGAGTGGTGACTGTGACAGCAAGCCTGGAGGGAGAACGCTCAGTTTACAGTGAGCCTGGGATTGCTTCCTGATTTGTTTGTCGTATCGTCATGAGGAGGGAGCCCCTTGCATGATCTTCACACTTGCCGTTGAAGAAGACAGTTTATTTGAGCTGTGCAAGTCATTCTGCACACTAAGCCTGCCTGCTGGTAAGATGGCTTTGCACTTTTTCCTTTCCCAGAAGAAGTCTGTGGGTGACAGAGGATAGCTGATTGTTTTTTTTGTAAAAAGGCTAATTTACTGAGTCATCAGCTGCATGTCAAGCCTTGAAGGTGGAGACAAGCTCATATTTAAATTGCTGATATAAATATTACGTACAGGAGCTGCCTTTCCTGTCCCAGTTATGTCCTGAAATGTGCTCAGAAATGCATGTGACAATCAAACCCGTCAATGAGAAATTACTCCCCCACAAGCTTGTTTGAGTTCAGGTGATGCGGTGATTACAAGTGGATTAGTAATCCATTTGTAATTGCCACCATGATGAACTCAGACAAGCTTACTTAGGGAGAAAATTGTCATTGACATTCACTGTATGTTTGAGCACATTATTTCAGGACTGATCAACAGGACATGAAGTACAGTACTACCCGACCCGTTGAGGACAGCACACAATTTGTATTTAGGCCTTTTATTTTACGTGTTGACATTTTGTGCTGGGCTATTGAAAAGTCTCTCGGGCCAGTGGATTTTTCCAGTTACTAGCCCTGCTGGCCAGTGGCTAAAAAAGTTAGTTTCAAGCCCTGCCAGAACTGTCTTGTTTTATTTACTGGGTCTGTATTACACTTTTATTCATGTTTATTAGGGATGGGTGGATATCCGATCCGATAAAACAATCCGGTCAGATATTGACCGTTTTAGATATATCCAATCCGAACGGATATTTTTCTTTGTAGCAGTCGGATTAGTGCTTTCACATTAAGTACATGTGAAGCGGCTTGATCCCAAGTAATTCACACCTTCTTTTTACTCCCTTTCTATTTTATTTGAACTATACAATTGGTGGGGCTTACCTTAGTTGCCCTCCTGGCCACTCCCACTGCCGGTGCCAGTCCCAAGTGCCTGCCCGATGCTCTTGCCAGCCACCGGATGTAATCCTTTGGTGGGGGGACTGAAGGAGCTTGGTATTCAAATGTTAAACTGCCCAGTAGGTGAAGCAGTGGAGCGCAGTGAAGTACAGCTTGCATCGGGAATGTGCATGCTTAGTTATAGCACTGTGTCGCTCAATGTAAAGCCACTGCAGCAGCTCTGACATAGTCTGCTTCCGTTCTCCTGCCCCAGGGACATAAGAGACAGTAAAGGTGGTCCAGAGGCATTTGGGGGAAGTAAATAAAAGTATTTTAAATGTGCTGTTAGGCACCATTGGTAAAAGGGAGTGCTATGCAGCCTATACAAATGAATAGCAGCACCTGGCGCCTGTGGGATCGTGAATCGGAGGACGCAACAGGCAGGGGGAGTCTCCTCCAGAATCAACTCTCCCACCAGAAGCCAGGGCAGAAGGGCAACTATGGGATCTGGGGGCTGTAAAAATTAAGGCATAAATGCTAGTCTGAATTAAATAAATCTGAGACTGCCATCTGCACATGGAAAAAGCCTGATCCCAGTAACAAACAGCATTGGGAGCGAGCTGTGATCTGAACGGACTGACTGCTTTTTAATTCGTGGTTTGAGTCACATTACTTTTAATTTTTTTTCCATTTTATTTAACCTTTTGACATGGTTAGCGAGGCTTACTATACACTCATGCCTCCTAAGTTAGCCAATCCGGTCGGATAGTGCCTTGTGATTATCTGGATCCGATATCCAACAAATTTTAGCAATCTGCCCACCCCTAATGTTTATGATAATGTATTTAATTAATGCCTTACTGGTTTATTACCTGTATGGCACCCTGAGCCTCAGGGAAAGGGTGCTTAACAAATAAAGTTGCCTTGCCTCTGTCATACTTTACCTGACATCTTGAGTTGGTGCCCTATACTTCCCATCTTACAAGTTACTTGAGGGTTTTGTTTTTTCTACATATGGGGTGTTGATACCTGCTGTTAATATACTATACATAATGTCCAGTGCATTCCTCTGAATGAAATCTAAAGCAGGCCCCATCAGTCAGTCATCAGTTATTGCCACATTAACCAGTCTGGAGTGCAGCAGTAGGGCTATGACTTGCGACGCCGACAACTCGGGTTTGGAAGTGAACTCGGAACATTGGAGGGCCGGCTGGGGAGGAGAAGGATCCAGCATCCATAGGACTGCTCTCCTTCTCTGGGTAGGAAGGTGGGCAGAGTCCGGTGTTGGCCTGGCCCCTAGTGGAAGATGGGGGAAAGACAGCCCAGGGCCAACACAAAGGAGGTGGGGGTGGCAGGCATCGATGCATGATGTGCAGGAGTGCATGGCATGCATCATGATACCATTGCACGCCATACCTCATGGGGGAACAGAAAAGCCAGTGGCAGGATGAATCTGAGTGCCCACAGGCCCTGCATCCAACTAGCTGGGCATGTGCTGAAACCAGATCCATGTAACAGTGGGAGTTGGGGAAACCCACGGAGGGGAAGGGGGGGCAAGCCCTGGCGGAGGATGGCAGCAGTAAATCCCAGTGGATGTTAGAATAATGGGCCTTGGGGCTCCTAGGATGATGGGGGCTAATAGGGAGGAGTAGAGTGGAAAAAACTATTATTCTCACATGAAATTCTAAAAAGTAGTGCATTGAATGATTCTGATGAGTCATTCAAATGGTGACAAAGAGCCTACAGGCTGTTGTGGGGACACTTAAAGCATTTTGCATTCATTACAAAGGTATTTTTATATGAATTGCCAGTAAACATTTATTAAATCAATTGGCACTTGTATTGTGCATACCATGTGCTGGTATTTCTAGTCCATTCACATGTGACACCAGAATTATGAGGACTCTGTATTTACAGATTATTCTGTCTAAAGTCACACTGCAAACATGCAGTATACTGGATGTTGACCCATTTGTGCAGTGACTGGGGAGCTACTTGCTCTGCAAGCAAACCAGCTTCATACCCTGAGCCTGAAACAGCACTGCATGTTGGCCAGTGGCCGACATAGCATCTGCTCAGACCCTCTGTCATCAGGGGTGGGAGGTCGATTAACATGATGCATACATATAGTTTTATGGAGGAAAGATGGACAAAGGCCTATTAAGTTCCTCTCCTGTTTTCTGGCCAGCTCAGTGGAAATTCTCTGACATCCATTTTTCTTCAAAGTACTTACTGGATCCAACCCCCTGCTCTCAAAATCTAATTCAAGTGTCCATCATTCACTGTGTGAAGTAGTTCTTCCTGAAGTTGACCTTGAATTTTTCTCCTTTAAATGCTGTCATGTGTCCCCTTTTTCATTTCATCTGCGTGTGTCTTGAAGAACTGCCGTTAGTCTGATGGTGTTTTCCCTTTCAGTTATCATTACCCTCTTAGTCTTCTTGTTTCCATAGAAACCACTCTGGTTCTGTCAGCTGGCCTTTATAACCCATGTTGCCTCCATGCTTTGCTACCCCATGGTGGCCCAGAATGCAGAGCAGGAGCTAGTAGTGGAAGGGGCACAAGTTTGTACCCTGATGGCACTTCATTGCATGTGAGCACTTGGGGCCATCTGTGCCAGCATTCCTCTGGATGGGCAGGTCCAGAAAACAGCAAAACAATAGCAGGCCTCCGAATGATGGCAGGGCACTCTTGAACCTCATGTCTCACCTCCCGCAGTACTAGAAATTTGACTCCAGTTGGATCCCCACCTGTCCAGAAGGGCCTGCCACTTGGAGCAAACTGTGGGGGTAGCTGACACAGGCGAGGGGTATTGGAGATGGGAGGTCACCTAAAGGTAGAAACCTGGCAGACATGGAGTGAAACAAATGAAAGTAAATAAATATAGCCATATCCCACAGTTGCACCTCATTACCAAAAGTGAAAGTAAATATAAGCCCCTGGCATTCCTGGGGAATTCCAGCAGGCTTCTTGTAAATAATCCATGTGGTTTAATATTACCTTCTATTTTATTCAGATGTAATACTAACGTGTAATATGTATGGTTTTCCAGAGGACTTCATGGAAATAGCATATATAATATATAGCTATATATGACCAGCATTTTTATTGCTAGGATAACCAGGCTGTAATTTTGCATTGCAACCAGGTGGTTGCTGTCTCTCAAATTCACTCCAGTAACAGCGCATGCAGCAGTCCCACAGCTGTCACCTGTTTAAACAAATGAAGTTAAAAGAGAATAATTTTGCTGTTTAGGTCTATGTTCTTGAGCTCAGCTAGTAAAATAAAGTTAAAAGCAAAACATTTTTTGTTTTTGTTTGTTCCAAGCTAAATAACTAAACCATTTATTTATTACCACTCCATAGAAACATAGAATTTGACGGCAGATAAGGACCGCTTGGCCCACCCAGTCTGCCCATTTCCCTACCTAATGGATAAGCTGCAGATCCTAGTTAACCAGCAGCCTACTTCTTCTTACCCCAACCCCCCAGAATTGCCTTATGACTGTCCCATGCATTCTTGAATTCCACCACTGATTTTGACTCCACAACCTCCTCCGGAAGGCTGTTCCATGCATCCACAACCCTCTCTGTGAAAAAATACTTCCTTAAATTACCTCTGAGCCGCCCCCTCTATCTTCAAATTGTGCCTCTTGTTCTTGCACACCTTTTATTTTGAAAGATGCTACCCTCTTGGACTTTGTTGATTCCCTTGAGGTACTTGAAAGTTTCTATCATGTCCCCCCTCCCTCCTTTCCTCGAGGCTATATATATTAAGCTCCTCAAGTCTCTCTTCATATGTCTTCCGGTGCAGACCCTGCACCATTATAGTTGCCCTCCTCTGGACAGCTTCCATCCTGTCTATGTCTTTGCGGAGATTGGGTCTCCAGAACTGCACACAGTACTCCAGGTGGGGTCTCACCAGCTGTCTGTACAGAGAGATAATAACTTCCTGTTTTCTACTGGTGATGCCTCTCCCTATGCATCCCAGTATCCCCCAACCCTCCTTGCTGCCCTCTCACATTGCTTGCCCACCTTTAGGTCATCTGATATGACTACCCCAGGTCCCTTTCCATTTTTGTTGTTGTTAGTATCTCACCCCCATTGTGTACTCTTCCCCTGGGTTTTGTTTCCCAGGTGCATTACCTTGCACTTCTTAGCATTGAATCTAAGCTGCCATACATTTGACCATTCCTCTAACCTTGCCAAGTCCCTTCTCATCCTTTCCACCCCACCCTGTGCATCAACTCTGTTGCAGATCTTAGTGTCATCTGCAAAGAGACATGCCTTTCCTTCCAGTCCTTCCATAATGTAAACATAAAGACATTGAGAGGACAGTCCTAAAACTGAACCCTGCAGTACCCTACTGGTAACCCTCCTTTCTTCTGAGTGGACTCCATTTACTATTACTCTCTGTGTCCTATTCTCCAGCCAATTCTTTACCCAGGCTGTCATCTTGGGACCCACTCCCAGGCTGGCTAACTTGTATATTAATCTTTTGTGTGGGACTGTGTCAAATGCCTTGCTAAAGTCTAGGTAGGCCATGTCCACAGCCCCTCCCTGATCTACTACTTTGGTCACCCAGTCAAAATCCATCAGATTTGTCTGGCATGACCTTCCACTGTGAATCCATGCTGCCTAGGGTCCTGTGCCCCTCTGGCCTCTAGATACTCGACAATTCTTTCCTTCAGAAGTGATTCCATCATTTTCCCTATCACTGAGGTTAAACTAACAGGTCTGTAGTTTCCTGCTTCTGCCTTGCTCCCACTTTTGTGAAGGGGAATCACATCTGCCCTCCTCCAGTCCTCGGGTACCACCCCATCCTCCCATGATTTATTACGCTGCATAGTCGGGTGTTTCTCTGCATGGACCTTAATCTACGTACTGGCAGGGCAACACAAGAGGTCAACTCGGTCCCTGGATCCCTGCAATCTAAAATACACAAAACACAACAAGGCTCGTGCTTTTAAACATCTCCTTGCCAATCTGAGAAGTATCGTGCTCCTCCTACTACTGTGCTCAGGAGATGTCGAGCTCAATCCTGGCCCCACAAAGTTGATTTCATCTCCAACCGAAATTACTACCCTGAAAGGAATCAGTTTTCTGCATGCCAATGTCTGCAGCCTTCTAAAAAGTTGTATTCTGTCCAGGCCTGGATTATCCACACTGCCCCAGACATACTTGTTATCTCGGAATCCTGGCTTCGGGCATCCACACCAGACAGTGAGGTTAATATCCCCA
Source organism: Neoceratodus forsteri (assembly GCA_016271365.2). NCBI lineage: Eukaryota > Metazoa > Chordata > Ceratodontiformes > Ceratodontidae > Neoceratodus > Neoceratodus forsteri. The sequence goes on from CM028132.1 coordinate 108,306,272, forward strand.
ACTACCTCCTTTTCAGAGCAGACAGAAAGACTAGGGGAGGAGTAGCCATTTATGTTAAAAACAAATTTACAGTATCTATATTAGATGCTACTTCCATTGCAGGGGCAATTAGCGAGATCCCTGTCACTCAAGCAATGATACCCTTGGGCTGGCAATTCCTAAGACTTAGTTACATTATATTATTTAGGTGATGTCAGTTGTAATGACATTTATGCTGGCCTGGCTGGGGCTTCCTCAGGGTAGGGCAGCCTAGATATTTCCCTGCTGATCTAGAGGTAAGCTCGATATAGGGATTATACCCTAGAGCCTGTAGGGCCTTCCTTCTTAACAGGAGGAGACCCTCCCCATACTGCGTTTGGCAGTTACTGCCACTGCTGCACAAACATCGGCACAGCCCTTGGAAGTCACTTAAAATTCTGTATTTGGGAGAGGAGCACCCAGCTTATACAATCCGGATGCCCCCCTCACTGTCTTGGAATGCCCAGGCGTGGTTCTGGGTATTGTATATAGTAAATGTGTTATTTGAAATTTTGCGGAATGCAACACAGCTTTTTTCAACGTTTTGAATATCTCCACCTGAATTTGTACAGGGTGAGAGGTACGTCTCCTCTGGACTCCTCCGTTTCTCCGGTACTACTGGGGAACCTAGATGGTTCAGGCTGACTTTGAGGTTCCTTTGGTCCCGGAGTGGTCCTGGGAGGTGGAGGAGCTCCTGGGGTAGTTGGCTGGGACAGACCTAGCCTTGTTTAAAGTTGGCGTAGATAAAATAATACAGTCCAGCCCACGTGTTTATTTTATGGGCATTTGTTGTGATACATTATGGTTAATATATATAACAGAGAAGAATAAGCTCCAAAGGGAAAGAAAGAGGCATGACTTTCTGACAAATACATCAGAGATACTAGTATTTTACCAGGGACATTTACTGTTATGTACAGAGGTAGAGAATGTCTGGAAAGATAAATGGCGCATAAGCACTTAAAAGTATATTCACTGAATGTAAATGGTCGGAGCAGTCCAGTTAAGAGGTCCAGAATGATAACATTAGCTAGGAAGTCAAAGGCTGATATAATTTATTGGCAGGAAACCCACTTAACTGCAGAGGAGCATGGGAAGCTCCAAAGTAGGGGCTATTCACAGGTCTTTGCCTCGGCTATGCCGGAGGGAAGGAAAAGGGGAGTTGCCATATTGGTCTCCTCACTCCTTCCATTTCGGAAAATTAAAGAATGGATCGATCCAGCCGGTAGGCTGGTGATAGTCAGGGTTTTATGTGAGCAGGAAGTGACCTGGCTAACATCTACCCCAGCCTCGAACTGCTTGAGGCGATCCGTCTCCTGTTGGATAAAGTGATGGAGATGGCGGGGATTCTGATCTTGGCGGGATTTTAACATTGCTCCAAATCCAGCTTTGGACACCACCAGGATCAGGCCTGTGCGCAACAGGCTTCACATAAATTTTTAAGCGATTTGTAGAGGGAGTGGGGTGGCTAGATACATGGCGGGTTTTATACCCTAGAGACAGGGGCTACTCTTTTATTCTGCAGTCCACAGGGCGTATACAAGAATTGATCATTGTCATACTCAGAAGGAACAGCTCAACTCTTTGGTGAGGCTACATTGGGTCCTATAGCCCACTCAGATCATCGCCACTTATCACTCATTGGAATCTGGGCTTAGAGAGGCGCAACACTAGGTGGAGATTTAACCCTATACATCTAAAAAGTGAACAGTTTAAAGAGTTCCTCAGTGATAAGATTGCAGAAATTATACAGGATAACTCTAGCCAGGAGATTTCATCAACTATTCAGTGGGACACTTTAAAAGCAGTTCTAAGAGGCCACTTAATAAAGTATTCGGCTGGGCTGGCGAAGAAGGCGGGTATCTCCCCAGCTGGATTCCATTGGGCAGACAGTGTCAGACCTAGGGGTCATAGAGGCAATCTGCATGTCTGGAGTGAGTTTTATCTAGGGGGTAGAAGAGGATGGCGATATAATCTCAAAGCTTCAGCTAACATGTTGTGAACTAGACACATGCTCAACACTTCTCTTAGTGAGATGTGGGGGGCTCCTGAGCCCGGTGTTCCCTGAGATAGTCCAGTGCTCCCTCTCAGGGTGGGGGGGAGAGTCCTGCTGCTCTTAAAGAGGCAGTGGTAAAATCCCCCCTTGAAGAAGTCATCTTTGGATCTCAACTGCCTTGTAAATTATAGACTCGTCTCTAATCTTCCCTTTTTAGGGAAGGTTACTGAGAAAGTTGTGGCCACTCAGCTTGAAGTACATCTCACCACCTTTGACATCTATGAGCCACTCCAGTCTGCTTTCTGATCTAGGCATAGTACGGAGATGCCATTAGTCAAGGTGCTGAATAATTTCCTCAGTGCGAGGGATTGAGGTGAACAGTCAGTTCTCATTCTCCGATATTTCTCTTCAGCGTTTGACACCATGGATCATGGGGTGTTGTTGACTTGCCTGCTGGAGCTCTGTGGACTCGCCAGTACTGTTATCAACTGGTTTGAGTCTTTCCTTACAGGCAGGATGCAAAGGGTGGTGATGGGAACTTATTCCTCTTGCTTGATATTCCTGTCCTGTGGAGTCCCCCAGGGTTCAATCCTCTCCCCAATGTTATTTACAGTATACCTGCTACCACTGGATGATATCATTACATGCTACGGTGTGGGTTTCCACTGCTATGCAGACAATACCCAGCTGTATATGTTGTTTGCACCAGGGACACAGGATGCAGTCTCTGTTCTAAATTCCTGTCTGGATGAGATACAGGACTGGATGTCTGCCAACTATCTGAGGCTCAACCCAGACAAGACTGAAGTATTGGTGATTGAGCCTGGTCACTGGTGAGGAGCTGGGGTTGGGGGGAGACCGGGTTAGTACTTAGTTCCTTGTCTCTTTTTGCCTCAGTAAGGGTAAAAAATCTGGGCATTATTTTGGACAGCAAACTGATGCTGGAGGCTCAGGTGTCATCCGTGGTCCAAAATAATTTCTGTCATCTTAGAAATATCACCCAAATCAAACCTTTTATCCCACCTGGTGACCTGCCCTCACTGATACATGCCTTTGCTATGGCCAGGCATGACTACTGCAGTGCCCTATACCTAGGGCTAAATGGAGAGCCCTACATCACTTGAAGCTGGTGCAGAATGTGGCAGCCAGGTTAATGATGGATCTCCCAAGATCCTGTCGTATAACCCCAGTTCTGCGCAGATTGCACTGGCTACACATGAGGTGGCAGATCTCCTTCAAGGTCATCTTACTGACCTATCAGAGCCCTTCATGGACTGGGTCTAGCTACCTCCAAGACCTTTTTTGTCCAATACCAGACCTTCTCACCCCTCCAATCCTCTGAGGAGGGTCTCCTAGTGATTCCCATGGTATGGTTAAAATCCTCTGGTGAGCGAACTTTTGATGTTGCTGCACCAACCCTGTGGAATTCGCTTCCTAGAACTCTGTAGGAGGCCCCCTTAGCTGATGCCTTTAAAAAGGGCCTGAAGACCCATTTCTTTACAGAGGCTTTTGTCTTATTCTAGCACTTGGAGCATAATATTCACTTTATCAATATCTGATCATTGTATCATTGAGCTGTTTCATTTTAATGACTTTCTATTGATTATTTATTTTAATGGTGTTAATTATTCTATTTTTAACTTTCTAATTGTTTTACATTTTGTACAGCACTCAGAGCCCTATTGTAATTAGCACTCTAGAAATAGAGCTTTACTTGTTTGCTTGCTATTAAAAATGCTCATCATTAATCATTAAAAAACAAGACATGGGTGTGGGTAACTCAGAATTTTATACTCACCCTCAGTGTAGGATGCTTTTATAAACCCTTAAAGCTTCACTGTTGGGGTTTATGTAGTATCCCACAGCACAGACGTATATAAATGTCTGGTTACACACACTCATCCATGTATTATCCTCTCTTTATATATAGATAGATACATATATATATATATATATATATATATATACACACACACACACACATTTATTGCAACTAAGTTCTTACGTACATCAGGGTTATAAAGCCACAAAATGAGGGAAGTTTAGCACTGGGGTTTTTTCAGCCCTAACACCCACCCCCTTCCACTAGTCACTACTTTTGTGACCCATGGCCAAGCTACAGGTCTGGAGCCGTGACCCACAAGTCTGCTGCTTCACACAGGATCAGTCTTAACTTCAGGCCCTATAAGAAGTCATCATTTCCTTCACACAGGAAGCATGAGATCAGTCATAACGTTTTTCACACTGTGCCCCAGACCTCTTGCTTGAAGCAGCAGACCTATGGGCATGGTTCCGATCCTGTAGCTTTGCCTTGGTTAACTGGAGAAAGGGTAGCTGTTAAGGGTGAAAAAAAACCTGGCACCACATTTCCCTACTTTTATAGCTTTGTAAGTTTAACATACAGAATGCATTAACGTAGGTTTTTTGTAATGAAGTTCCTTACTTTTTAAAAAAGTGAGAACATAACTTGCTTAGCGCAGGGCCAAGATGGGAGCCCTAACTTGCTTTGTACAGGGCCCTTTTGGGCCCTGTGCAAAGCAGGACATGACTCCTAACTTTCTTTGAGCAGGGCTCTGCAAAGCAGGAGATATGAGACATAGTTTTCTTAATATTTTGTTTGTGTCTAACCTTAATTCTAGTACAGAATGCATGCAATGTTGTTTTTTCAGTCTTGTTCTCATCTAATTTTCGTGATCAACAGCTTTAAACATTTTGTTCATGTTGGACTTAGTTACTTTTTGGCTAGTCTTTACAATTCCCCAAGTAACTCACAAACCATAAAAAAAACAATATGTTTTCCTGTTTTTTATTTTTGGTAGGGTGCATAAGTATATTTATCTCAGTGGTTTTTCTTGAGTCTTACTAAGGGCATGTGCTGAGTTTGTCAAAGTTTGTCTTGATTTTTTTCTAAATAAAATGCTAACTGTAACTAACTTTTTTGAAAATCAGCTCTGACATCTCACTAGACTATGTTCTGACAGCCCACACTACTGTCACCCTTTAAAGCTGAGTATATTTTAGTTTATTTTTATCAACGTTTTTATTTGAATTTAAATAAAAATTCATACAATAATAAAACATAACAGCCATGATAGTCATTTCCTTACTACTTGAAATAAGAAAGAAAAAGCACACCATCATAAATAGAATAAAATAAAAAAAAATACTAATCATATCAATCCACTTTCCTGGCACCTAATCCCTTTGTAAACTGCATCTTCATCAACAGAGAAAGAATAGAAGAAAATGAAGAGAAAAAGTATAAAGACATCACTGTTCCTTGCAATAATAAGGCTCAAAGCTAATATATCTTCTTTTTACAAACTATTTTAAGGAAGTGTAAGGGGTGAGGCTTTTATTTTGCTTGTTTGTTTATCTATTTCAGCCAGGTCCTGGTCGGCAACCATCTGTCAGCCACCTGTCCAGACCCGTACTCTGACATCAGGCTGCATACCCCTCTACTCGAATGGTTTTTACCCTCCATGGCAGGGGGGGTGAGGAGCCCCCCCCAGATCTACTTATCTCAATCTGGATCCAGTTCAGGGAGCACCATTCGGAGTCGGGGCCTGCAGCGGGTGGCTGCATCATTCCGCGTGACCAGGGACCAGTTTCCACATTTTCTCCCCTTGCGTGGATGGAGCATGCATTGATGCTGGCAGAGGGAGCACGCACACATCTGAATGCACTCCTCCAGGCATCTGCCCTATTTATGCCCCTCAAGCTACAGCATTGACGCGCTGCCCCCAGCCTCCACTAGGGAGCCAGTCAAGAGCCAGTCACTGGTGAACCCCCCAGAGAAGGAGAGTATCTCTTGACACGCAATCCTCCTCTCCCCAGCCGACTCCCTGGCAGCCCATGCTCATTCCCGAACATGGGTTGCCAGCATAGCACAAGGCATCCATCACCTCAGCTTTCAGTGCCACTGGGCTGAGGGGTAAGGCTTTTAAGCAATTATGCCTGATAGGGTGTGTGTCATGCTGGGATAACATCACACTTCAGGTGGTTGGGCACAAGGCCACAGGCCGAGTGCGTCCAACACCTGAAAAGTGATGTTATCCCTACGACACACACCCTGGAGGGCATTATTGCTATTATACAATGGCATGTTGTTATACAGAATAAAAAAATCATTTTAAAGATGTTTTTGTTAGTGTGGAATAATATTTTTGTTTCTTGAGAGAAGATGCAAAAAATCATACAAATTTAAGAAATGCAATGCAGTCAGTCAGGAGATTCCCAGTGCTGAGACTAGACCCGCAATGTTGTACTGGAATAACATCACTATGCCAGGCACACACAGACCAGTCAGAGTCCAGGAAATGTTCTTGCCATTGAATAATAGACTTTGTCCGATGTTGGAATCAGATACTAGATGCAAGTAACAGGGATTGGATGAAAATGTGAGAGTTCCCACATAAGGTTTCTATTTTTCTGTTTAGTAAATTACAGAGTGATGTATTACAAAATTATTCATAATCTTTACTAGTGTCTATACTGTGTATCAAATGGAATTAAAAGCTTACTCAAAATGTGGATTATGGAACACCAACTCATACACGTGATGTGGAGCTGTCCAATAATTAAAAACCTATAGGATGGAGTTAAAAATTATTTTACTGGAGCACCTCAATTAAAATATTAAATAAATCTCAAAACCTGTATTATATGTCAGTTTTACATTTCTATTTAGTCTGGCATACGCTGATTTTTGCTGCTGCAGCCATGAGTTTTAACTTGTTTGTTTATGGTTTTAATTAATTGTTTTTGATTTATTTTAATGAATTATGTATAAGAGCCTTGGTTTTGGAAAGGCACTTTTTATAAATAAAGTTGATTTAATTTGATTTTAAATGATTCCTGTAATATTAGAAAGTGACAGGCCGGCCCAGTAGCATGGAGGGCTGAGGCGCCCAGCACCTTACCTCCTGCCACACTGGTGACCTGAGTTCAGGAATGGACTCAGTTCAATTGGGAGATGGCTGGGGGAGGGAGGTTCAAGCATCAAGAGTAATTTGTTTTATAACTGAACATGCCAAATATTTTAAACAACAGTTTTATTTTAAAACCTGTTTCTTCTTCTTTGTTTTTCTTTATCTTCCTGCACTTGTTTAATTTTTATCTTTTAATGTTTTTGGTTGTGACCAGCTTTAACTCTGAAAAAATCTTTGTGTTTTTTCAGCTATTTTTTTTTTAATAAAGAAAGGTTGATACAGTACATGTGCAAACTTTAATACCTTATAACTTTAAAGTGAAATAACATTTTGTATTAAGAACCCCCTGGATCATGAATGCAGACTCTAATAACCTATAAGTTTCATAATTTAACTCTGTCTAGGTTTTTTTGCTAGCTGTGAGCAAACAAAATGGCTGAATGTGGGGATTTTTACATACTTAAATTCATTAATAAATTTTAATCCGCCATAATGATTTGATATTTAATGCTTGAATGGACCCTCATTCCTGCAGAAAAAGCTATCATTTATTTTTCCACATATAATGGAACATAAGTTTCATATGTTATATGAAATCAGTTAACTATTCTTCTTAAGTATATTCCAAACTATAGGCACTTTCTTACAAGTTGTAATAAGCACAGGAATGACACCTTATTACAGCATGTAATAACCACATGGATAACACCTTATTTAAACTTGTAACAAGCACATGAATAAAATATTATGACTTGTAATAAGCACATTAATAACACTGTACAAAACCTCCCCCATGTACCAACCCAATTAAGTCTCATATGCCTACACAACTACTATATAACCAAGCGATAAACACACATAAACGCAGGCTAAAAACATTTCCTTACCCTAAGCCCTTGTACTGTGGAAACTACTGGGGCAAAAATTTCAAAGGCAAAACCCAGAAATTATTGCAAATGTGATCTATCTTAACTCCTCCACCATCCTAATTTATTATATCAAATGAATGATAGGCAAGTCCTAATGGGGGAATGTACCCATCTCTGAGAGTAACAAGATCATAAAGTCACTTGCCTTTCAGCCTTTGGGCTTGTGATCTTATGATCTGGCTAGCCCTTTTGATGGACATATCCCCCCATACACCACTCTTGCCTATCATTGATTCTTTGTTATATAGTCTTTGCAGAAAAGTGCATTAATGTACCAGTTAGGGTTCGACTTAACACCACAAAAGTATGGAAATTTTGTGTTAGGGTATCCAAACAACACCCCCCCCCAGCAGCAAAAGGTGAAAACATTAGGGTTTGTGTCTCTGGAGTCTTGGCAAATTGGTGGTGTCTTCCTTGGGGTTGCCAACCCTAATGCCTACTCCCTACCCTGAGCAAACAAGGTCAGCTATGATTAATTTCTGCATGAAGAAGACTACAACAGATTCTATTGGCAATGTGTGGTGAGACATACTTCTCTACCTTTGAAGTGTGTATCACTGTGCGGTACTGCTTGGAGCTGTACCTTGTGCTTCGGACAGAAGACTATGGGTTTGGGGAAGGGGTGAACATTAGGGTTGACAACCCCAAGGAAGACCCCACCACTGATTAGCCAAGACTCTGCAGAGCCAAAACCCTAATTTTTTTCCTTTTGCTGCTTGGGGGTGGGTTTGGGGAATGAGGGTTGGAAACCCTAACACCATATTTCCCTACATTTTTGGCACTAAGATGAACCCTAACTGGTGCATTAATGCAGTTTTTTGCAAAGAATTTCCTTTATTTTTGAGATAGTGGAATCGTGTCCTCATTCATGCAGGTTCCTTTGGAATCTGTGTGAAGGAAAGATTCTGTCTGCCTATGGAAGTGCAGGGCAATGTGAGCCCTGCTCTTCCATGCAGCGACAGATGTCAAAAATTCATGGGTCTGTCTGGTGAGCTATGGGGGTGTGCTTCCAAGTGGCCGCAGGTACAGATACACTGGGTAAAGAGTCCATCTCTCAGCCAATGCACATGGCCCTCTGCCATCCACAGATGCAGAGGTGAAACATAGAAGTTGACGGCAGTAGGAGACCACCACTTCCATCTATTCTGCCCATTGTCGTTCAGCCTAGCCTTTTAACTGCCCTTGGGTTTGAGGGCTTCCTTGTATCTGTCCCAAGCTTGCTTGAAACCTACCACTTTGCTCGCTCCCACCACCTCTGCAGGCAGGCTGTTCCAGTATCCACCACTCTTTCTATGTGCAGGGCCCAATGTCAAGAGAAAGATTCTTTTCACCATATACAGATTACACAGGTTTGTGATGGCAGAAAAGGACCACACTGGCCCATCTTGTCTTCCCTTTACACCCTCGAATATGATGCTTGAGTCCATGGCGGTCATGTTGCATAATTATTTAAAAACATTTTTACTCCAAAATTTCAGCATAGTCATTTTATGACTTTCCCTTATAAACATGACATGTGGCATTTCTAGTTTATTGTCTGAAACATCATTTCACACCGCAAGTGCAAAAACACGCCTCGTCCAGGATTTTTAAAAAGTCACCTGTCACGTTTATTGGGTGGTGTGAAAAAAATGGCTATGTTGAAAGTCTGTAGTAAAAATATTGAAAATTAGCCAAGTTATCAGTGAACATTTAAATATTTCAATGTTCACACATATGTTGGTCATTTTACCATATTTTTGCACCACATTTTCAATGTAGCATTCTTATGACCCAGCCTCATGTACCTAGTAAGTGAAATGTTTCAAATCCCATTCAAAAGGTGATTTCACACAGTGATTACAAATCATTTTTTTGAATGGATTTGAATAATTTCACCTCTCTTGTTCATGAGGTTGTGTTCCAAAAAGGCCATTTTGACAATTTAGTGTTAAAATATAAAAAAAATGACAAAGTTATGAGTTAATGTTCTAGCCCCACTGAAATATAGTAAATGAGACTTACCTTATTTCCTCATATCACAGTCACTGGTTCCAGCAGCAATATGTATTTCTGATTGGAGATGGAGCTACTGTACCGACCTCAGCTGTGGCTTCACAATTCAAGAAAGTCCTACTGTTCTCATTTTGAGAATGTGGATGAACGGCTCCTCTATCTAGAATTTGCTGGTGCCCAGAAACAATATTTCCAGGCATATTTTCAAAAAACTAACACCATAATCTAGATAAACGGGTCCTGTTTATTTAGGTTCAGGTGTTTATTTTTATTGCAAATTCATCATTTGTATGTATTTTCAATGTTTTTTAGTTAAAAAAAAAGATGGCTGCTGTCATGATTGGTATTTGTTTCTCAAGAAGAGTAAATCATGAAAAATAAGCCCTCAAAATCAAATGTTTTTATTGTTCATATTAGATGGTTATCCAAGAAAACAAATTCAAATCCTTATAATTCTTGAACTGTTTAATTTTTTTTTCATGAAACCTACAAATGGCATTGTTTTAGCACAGGCTGCTTCTACCCTGAAATTTTTGTGAAAGCAAAAAAACAAAAACAAAAAAAAAATGTTATGTATAGAGAAAATAAAATCTTCACTTTTCCAAAAATCAACATTCCATGTCTTAGAAACCATAAAACATGCCATCAGAAAACTTTTCTTCCTTGAGACAATGCCACCCAGACCGTGCATGCAGATTTGAAGGCTATCCTGTCAAATGTCACCAATGTTATTAAGGTGCAAAAACTGGGTCTAACACTGAGCACTCCACTCAACCCCAACTATACTGATGCAACTGTGCCAGTATAGTATCCATCTACCTGTCTATCTAGATATATATATATATATATATATATATAACATTAATTGTAAACAACTGCATTAATGCAGACATCTGGGTTGAAGAATGCAAAGTGCACAAAGTAGGGAAATGAAAAAAACATTAGGATTTTGGGTCTCCAGAGTGTTGGCAAATCAGTGGTGGGGTCTTCCTTGGAGTTGTCAACCCTGCAGCCCACCCCTCCCCCAGTCTGTAGCTTCCTGTGTGAAGCACAAGGTGCAGCTCCAAGCTAGTGCCTCATAGTGATATACTCCTCAAAGGTAGAGAAGTATGGCTCACCATGTGTTGCCAACAGAATCTGTCATAACTTTGTTCATACAGGGTCCACAGTGTCCTGCGTGAAGAAAAGAGATCATATCTGACCTCATTTGCTCAGGGGGTGGGCATTAGGGTTAACAACCCCAAGGAGGACCCCACCAATGATTCACCAATACTCTGGATACCCAAAACCCTAATGTTTTTTCATTTTCTTACTTTCTGTGCGCTGCATTCTTAAACCCTGATGTTTGCATTAATGCAGTTGGTTACAATTTCCCTTCTTTTTCTGATAGTGGAATTGCATCCTCATTTGTGCTTAGTGCAAAATGAAACTAATACAGTACTGGAGACAGTCCTGACCCAATGCATGGGTCCATCAGGCCACTCGACATGCATGTCAGTACCTTGTGAGGGAATGCTGCCCAGCTCACCACAGGGTGTCATTTCTGTGCCAAAACACTACTCCATTCCTACCCAGGCTGCAGCCGGTGCTACATGCTGCAGCACCTTCCCCACCAGCTTTGGCCCATTAAACTGGCTCCCTGAGTTCACAGCTGAACTCGGGTCATTGGCTCAGCAAGGCAATGTGGCCCCCACTGGGCAAACAGACATCTCTGCAAACAATGTTACTTCCTAAGGTTGTTTTTTTTTGTGACATTTTGACCCCAAAATTTCAAGTCTTTTTATGACCCCTCCTTCCGAACAAGACAGGTGTGATTTAATATCATACTGGACAAAAAAACATAATTTCACACCAGCAGTGCAAAATCACATGTTGGCCAGGATTTGAAAATCAGCTGTCTCATTTATGAGGTGGTATGACAGAATGGCTATGCTGAAAATATGGGGTTTAAATATTGCAAATTACCCGAGTTATGAGCGTGCATAGAAAAATTACAATTTACCTCAATAAACTTTGATGTTTTTTTAATATTTTGACCCTAAACTTTAAACATAGTTTTCTTATGACCCCACCTCATGAACCCGGTAGGTAAAAATGTTCAATTCCCCACCAAAATGTAATTTTGTGCCACAGATATGAAAACATATTTTGGCCAGGATGTGAAAAATGACAACTGTAATGTTTATGAGGTGGTGTGAAAAAATGGCTGTGTCAAAATTTTAGGCTCAAAATATTGAAAATTACCAAAGTCATCAGCGTGCACAGAAAAATGTTAATGTACACTCATAACTTGGTTGTTTTTAAGTATTATTTAACCAGATTTTCAATGTTGCATTTTTGGGACCCCACCTCATGAACACTGGCAGTGAAATTATGTCACTCAGGTTTGAAGGGTGATTTTGCGCAGTGATCACAAAATCACCTTTCAGGCCTGATTATTGTAATTTCACCACCAGTGTTCAGGAGATGGGGCCCCAAAAAGGCCATGTTGAAAATTTAGTGAAAAAACTCCTAGAAATGACCAAGTTATGAAGATATGTTCAAAACATCATTGAAATAATTGGAATACATTATACGACACTTGACTGTTTTCCTCAGTTACCATTTTGGCATTGAAGCTTAGAGATGTGTCTCCAGTCCAGAGAGGATTACGGCAGTGGACGTCGGCTCGGTAAGTATAGGGTAAGGGGGGGTGCTGTGCTGAGTGGGAGGGTTGGGATTGGGGGATGGGGATGGTAGCAGATGACAAAGGATCTTTTTTTTTGTTTCAGGTTTAAAAAAAAACACAGACATCAGGGGACTTTTTTGTTTTGTACAGAAATAGTAGCAGTTTCCAACCCTGGGGAATAGGCACCCCAGTATCAGCATGCTACTTGGGGGCACTAGGGTTGGGCGACTTGCTGTCCCACACTGGTGGGTAGGGAGCCTGTGAAGTCCAACACTGGGAAATGGGTTCCCCCTGTGTCAATGGTTCAGATGATGGGGTTGAGAGGGACATACAAAGAGGTGCAGGGAATGATACCACAATGGGGGAGGGCACCACAGTGTCAGAATATACAAAAATAAACTGGCACCAGGGATTGGGGCCCCCGGTGTCCAACTGTAATGAATAAAGCCAACTATGTGGCTGATGGTGGCAGAGCCACACACAGAGCATGCTCAGTAGGGCCAGAGCAGCACACTGACACGTATCCTTGTCCCTGCTGAATGAAAACAGATGGGATTTTGAAACAACATAGCAGGGACTGAGAAACAACAGAATCTTGTATAAAGGCAGCATGATTTCATGTTGGTGCAACAAATTCAGTTATCTTTAGAATGCTGATTTTTTGTTTAAACTGTGTGTGCTCACAAACGGAACAGTTTTCTTTAAATAATTTAAATAGTACTTAAGTTTGGGATATAAAAATCACAAAAGAACACACCTTGGGCCAAACTCTATGAAACCTACAAGTGTCAGGTTTCACATCCTCCTAGTTTTTTAGTTATGGCTGAATGAAAAAAAAGGCTGAATGTTGGCGATTTTGGCTTTTTTTGCACCTCTGTAACTTTGACCCCAGTCACCTGATTCCCACAGATTTTTAGGATCCAGGGATCCTGAAACCAGCACCGCACTTTCCAAATTTCGTGTAAATTGGTTGAACGGCGGCAAAGTTATTAAGGTGCACAAATTGGATTTTATCATTAAAGTGCTTACTCAACCCTAATATACAGGCACTACTGCACCTATATAATATATAGATATATAGCTATATCTATATAAAGAAAGGATATGCCATGGTCCCAACAGAAATATTGCTGATATTTTTCCGGAGTGCAGTTTGACCCTATGACATCATGAATAGCAAAGCCACAAGTGATGTCAAAGGGGATACACAAGGGGAAAATATCAACAATATTCCTGTTGCTGCTGTGGAATGTTCCCTTTATGCAACAGTCTTTTATACATGCTTTTTTTTTGTTTTGTTTTGTTTTTTTACTTGTAAATTGAAGTCTTGGATGGCTGAGTGACATTTTGAATGACTGAGGATTTGCCAAACGTGATGCTATTATGTGCATTACTGCAACATGGCACAGTGTTGCTGCGTTAGTGGGAGCAGTTCCATTGTTGCATCCAAGTGAGTGTGACCATTTGTTTACAGCAAGTGGTGCGACCTACAGTAAAGACCGGGGAAGAGAGGGAAATAGCTTGTGTGGTGTGTGCAGCAGAGTCAGTGGGAGATGCATCTTTGCAGAATCAGGATGGGAGGGATGGAAGATATAAAAATCAGGGGGAAAAAATATGGCAGGCAAGGGAAATCACTTGTATGAGAAAAATGATTGTTGAGGGCTGAGTTTATGTGTAATAAAGGATTGTTTAGGAGAGATCTGGGGGAGAAAGTGAAGGTGATGTTAGAGAGCCAATACAGTTATGAAACTGTTGAAGAGGTGTTAATGTGCAAGTGAGCTGCTGTATTCTAATTGTGGTGCTCGCACTGCCTGCTGCAACCATTGAGCACCTACAGTGAGGATATTTTTGCCACTTGGGACCTAGTGTGAGAATATTGTGATATTCTTACTCTAGCTCTGGAGGGAGTAAAAGTATCACTGATAAGTGCTATTAAATATCCTCTTAAGTGCTGTGTGTATATGTACATATATATGTATGTATGTATATATATATATATATATGTATGTGTGTATATACATATATATATATATATATATATATACCCATGGCAAAAAACTGTGTTTAATACAGCGGTTAGGGTTAAAGTGACAAAAGTCAGGAAATGAGATGTTAGGGTTGACACCTAACCCCTCCACCCTCCTCCACAGACTGACAGATGCTGGGGTGTGCCATGAGGTCATGCAACCCAACTCTCACCCCATTCCATCTGTAAGCAGGTTGACATGCTACAGTAAATGAGAATGGCATGAGAGTTAGGCTGCATGACCCCATGGCACACCCTGACGGCTGTCAGTCTGTGGAAGAGAGGTATGGGGGGTTAGGTGCTCAACCCTAACATCTCATTTCCCGACTTTTGTCGCTTTAACCCTAACTGATGCATTAAATGCTGTTTTTTACCATGACTTTCCTTACTTTTTGAAAAAGTATAATATAAGTAGTAAAAAAGGGCCCCGCACTCCCACCAAGTTACCCAGTACTGCATAACAGTGTAATATAAGTAGTAAAAAATATGTATTGGGAGGCTCCCACCAAATTGCCCATTACTGTATAACAAAATGCATATGTCGAAGCGCGGACTCATGACACTGCAGGCTTATTCTATAGTTTAAAATCTTGTTGTACTGACATAGATCACCAAAACATGATGTATATCACCAGTAGCGAAAACTCCATATCTCACTTAATTTTCGAGATAACAGTGTCAAAAGGCATGACAGACACTGCAATGTAATCCTATAGGGAAATCATCAACTTCGTCATAAAGTGTAATATAACTAGTAAAAAAATATATATTGGTTCCACCAAGTTGCCCATTACTGCATAACAATATACATCTGTGGGAGCGTGGGCCTGGACGCATAGCTATACAGCATCCCTATACAGCAAGGAACCCTTGGAACACAAATGTAACAAAATGTCATGAATCATGCAACCTATGAAAAAAAATTCCACTACAGGTGTACTGTATGGTTTAAAATTTTGTTCCAGTGGCATAGATCATCTAAAGGTGATCTAAGCCACCAGTAGCTCTGCATCTTGCTTCATTTTTGAGATAACAATGCCAAAAGGTGAAACAGAGAGCACAGTGTAATCCTATGGGAAAAACGTCAAATTTGTCATGGCATATCTATGCAACCACTTAATTCCCCGACACCTAAACAGCATAATTCATGTCTCTAGGGCATCCCCTCAACACCCTGTAAATTTCAAGTAAAAATGTTAATGAGATATGCAATTCTAAAATGTTTACACCTTTAAAAAAATTTCGGCCGTGATATGGGAAATTTTTACGCCGCAAGAGAAATCCTAGACCACGATCTAACAAAATCTTAGTCCACGAGTGGACATCTGGTCATGCCAGTCTGGGTCATCTGGTCATCCCCAGGGACATCTGGTCATGAAAATATGGCTATCTAGTCATCCCCTCATGAAGGAAGCTTACAGCCGAAGATCATCTTGCGGCCAAAGATTTTGCAGGCTTGTGAACTAAGATCATTAGCGAGTCATGAACGAACAATTTTTTATTTTTAAAAACCTATTTTTTGACAGAAATGAAACAAACCAAAGGCATGGCTTTGTAGAGGGGATCACACTGAACAAAACCCATGCCTCATTTGCCCCAAAAGTCACCCATAGAGAAAGCTACAACATTTTGTTTGATGGGAAAACTAAAAACAAGATGGTGGCTCGCGAACAAAGAATTTTTCTCACAGCGGAAGATTATCCTTCATAAGCCTGTGAAATCTTCTACCGTCAGACCATTTTTCTTTCGTAAAATATACATATAAATTTTTGAGTGAACTGAGCATGCTCATAACTCAAAAATTAAAAATTAAATAACTTTGGAAAGGATTCATATTTTTTTACCAAACCAATGCTGGATTGTTCCTTGACCTTCTATGTTCCAAGTTTCAGACCAAAAGACCACACAGTGTGCGCACAGCTCCACAGGCAAACAATGCGTCAAAAGTGGCCCAAAGTGCATTTTTTGGTGTTTTGCTGCACAAAAACTGTATGTCCAACTGAAACACAGCTTGACAAAGCAAGAGATCTACCATACCAGACTATGCATGCCAAATTTCATGCAAATTTGTTGAACAGTTGCAAAGTTATTAACATGCAAAATTTGAGGTTTAACATTAAAGTGCCTACTCAACCCTAACTGTAAGGGCACTGGCGCCCCTATACTATCGTGTATATATATATATATATATATATATATATATATATATATTTATAAAATGGGTAGGAAATTGTTGTTCTTTTATTGGATAATGAGCATCACATGACCGTGCGTATATCAGAGCGCAACCGCACACCTGCACTTTTACCCCCAAAACAATTTTGACATTTTATAAGATAGATAAACCACTCTGAGGTGTTCGGGCACGCTCTGATGCTCATGCGCCTTGGGTGGTTGACACACTCGGCCTGCATCCTTGTGCGTACAATACACACCAAGGCGTGCGTATATCAAAGCGCGACCGCACACCTCAGAGTGGTATATCTATTACATATATATGTGTGTATATTGCAAACAACTTTGTTAATGCAATAGTTAGAATTAAACTGACAAGTAGGGAAATGTGGCATTGGGGTTTCCAACCATAACACCCCACCTCCACCCTGCAGGCAGCAACAGGAAAAATCATTGTGGTATGACCTGCCCTGCGCCTTTGCAATTCAGGTGTGGGGTGTGCTTCGTGGTTGTCAGCCATGACACTTACCCTATTTTCATGTACTCTACACATCTCAGCTTATTTAATGATGGAATGCAGTGAATGTTAGAGTTGACATCACCGAGGCATACCCCACAACTGATTTGCAAAGATGCAAGAGAGGTCAAAGCATAATGGTTTTTCCTGTTCCTACCTGCAGGGTGGGGTGGACTGTTAGGGTTGGAAATCCTAATACCACATTTCCCTACTTTTGTCAGTATAAATTAGTTCATTAATGAAGTTTTTTGCAAAGAATATTTTACTTTTTGAGATAATATAATAGTATCCTTATTTGCCTGTTGGTGCACAGGGCCCTCTGGGCCTTGCTGTCCCATCCCTCCATAAATACATACATTTATGTTGCTGTGGAATCGCAGGGCCCCTGGACCCTGTGCTTCCATTCTGTGCCAAAACTGCAATTTCTTTCCTTCTTTGTATGGCTTGTTAAACTTCCAATGTCATCGTATGGGAAATTTCATTTTTTATTGTTTATGCATTTTTTTATATTGTTCCTAAATAATTGCAGGGATATGTGTTATCCTTGTAGTACTCATTAAAACCTTTGTTTTGATAAATAGATTGTCCATTACATCCAAATATTGAGGGTGTTATGGCTTCTTTAAGTTCCAATGTTATCCTATGGGAATTTGCATTTTTTTTCTGCTTTTTAATATGGCCCCAAGATTTTTTTTGGGGGGGGAGTATGTGTTGTTCTTGCAGTACTCATTAAGACCTTTGGTTTAATATACAGTTTTCTCTTAGTCCAAATTTTCAGGGAGTTATGACTTTTTAAACTTCAAATGTTATCATATGAGAATTTGCATTTTTTAATATTTGTGTTTTTTTTACATGACCCCTAGAATTGGGGAAGGGGGTGTCATGTGTTATTCTTGAAGTACTCATTAAGACCTTTGGTTTGATATGCAGATTGTCCCTTAAGTCCAAATATTGAGGGAGTTATGGCTTGTTGAAGTTCAAATGTGTAAAAACAACTCAGTCCAAAATCCTTTTTCATATGAAGGAATCCTTTCTCATATAAAACAAAAAACCCATACAAAAAAGGATGCATTCATACAAAAAAAGAATAGTGAAAAAAACTAAGTTCAAATTATTTTTTCAAATAAGGGCATCCTGTTTCATATGAATGAAAAAAAGCATACGAAAAAGGATCCCTTCATATGAAAAAAGAATCCAGAAAAAAACAAAATCCAAAATCTTTTTTCATATGAAGGGATCCTTTTTCGTATGAATGAAAAAAGCATATGAAAAAGGATCTCTTCATATGAAAAATGCATTGGGACTTAGTTTTTTCTTTGGATTCTTTTTTCATGTGAAGAAATCCTTTTTCATATTGCCTAATTCTTTTTTCATGTGGCCATACAAAAAAAGCAGAAGTGAGTCATGAAAAAGGATGCAAAAATGTAAAAATAAAAAAACATTGGGGGGGGGGCATTTTTCCAACAGTTAAGTGCAGAATCTGCCTAGCAGGGTCACGATGACCAAAATACATGAGTTGGTGTCTCTGCAGGATGTAATTTTTGTCAGTTTTGAATTTTTTTTTTAATAAAATGGAAAGAAGATAGCGGTCATATGAAAAAGGATTTGTTTCCTAATGAAAAGGGATTGGTTCCATATGAAAAATGATCTTTTTTTTGTATGGACCAAATTCTTTTTTCATTCCAAGCAGCTATCCAAAAGACTGTACTGAACATGATCAGAACTGAAATTTCTAATGTTAATAACTCTGGAATGGATTAATATTTTTTCACGAAACTAGCAAAAGGCACATCTGTCAGCCAAGCCCTTTCTACCTGAAAAATTTCAGACCAAAATTCCAAACTATCTGGGCACAAGGTGATTACAAACAAACAGCAAAAAAACAGTGATTTTTTTTTTAACTTTGACACTATCCGCATCTCAGAATCTGCACAGCTGACTGGAACAAAATTTGGCACGTTAGGAGAACTCAACCACAACACCACATGTACAAAATTTCATGCCAGTATGTTGAATGGTTGCAAAGATATTAAAGTGCACAATTTGAGGTTTAACATTGAAAACCCTGCTCAACACTAACTATAGTGGCACTACCATGCCTCTATCTATCTATCGATCTATGTATCTATCTATCTATATATTCCTTCAGAAAACAGTTTGGGAAAATCTAGCAATTTGATTGCCTTTTTGTTTTTCAAATTGAATAAGCTTTATTTAAGTTTTGAGGCAATTTGACTGAGAAACACCATATGGTGTCCAGTTATTTCAGCAAAACAGAACATCTCTGATCTTGTGGCTGACTTGTCCTTAAATTAATATTTTAAAACTACTTTTAGATGTCAGCCCCTTGGTGCAGCAGCAGAGCTGCCACTTGTGATGCTGGCAACCCGAGTTCGCTCTCCAAGCCACGATCGTCAGAGGGACGGCAGAAGGGAGGGGGAACGAGTGTCCCATACAGTGAGGAAGGGATGTGTGTCTTGCTGCACTACCACCACCTGAGTGACCACAGGTGGCAGTGTAATCTCAGGAGTCTGTGATGAGCACTGGGAGGGGAGAACACATGTCTTGGTGAGTCAGGCTTGCCGGCACCTGATGATGCATGGCATGCTCTTGATATGTAGGAGAAAAAGGATAAAAAAGGCTGCCAGTTGGGCAGATAACACTCCACCCACCTCTTCACATCTGATCAGGCTCCTTCATTTGGAGCCCCCCCCCCACCGATGTCCCCAGGAGGATCTACACTGTGGGTGGTAGGATTTCATAAGAACACTGCCAATCTGGACCTAGCATCTCGGGGCAAATACAGAGGGCAACATAACAGTGTGTAGTGGGTGCTTCTAGGTCCCAGGGGAGAACTGCTAGAAGTGCTTTTTGAAAAAATGAAATTGTGTCATTTTATATAGTGATTTTCATACCAGAGTACCACAGATGCTTAAGAGATGAACAAAATGAAAGGTAAAATTAATTCATTTATTTTTTTTTAATTTAGTTAATTTTATAACACCAAGAATTAACAACCTAAACAACAAACAACTATATACAAAATAGCGAGTGCATGAGTTCAATTACAAAGGATGGAATAATAATCATATAATACAGTACATGGGAAAAAAGAGGCATACTCAGAGGGTGCGATAACATGGCAAGAAGGAATAATTTCAATAAAATACATATAATATTTACAACTTAATAATTATAAGGAGCAAGGAGAGTATGATCTAGGACAAAGTATAAAGAGTATGCAATTTCAGTCATTTTTTTATCATACACATCGAGCATTTGATTTTTAAATTAATATGAATTTTTTAATTTCAATAACTGCCTTCCACCCTCTTCTACTGAACAAGGTGACTAGTGCTGGTCTGGCTTAGTGGGCTATTTCCTGGTTCAGTTCCTACCGACAGTGGTAGCCATCACCACAAGAATCATGATGTGCTACTGGAAACTCCAGTATAAATATTGAAAAGCTGCATTCATTTGAATGTGGCTTTTCTGACTGATATCAGGGTACAGGGCACCAGGTAATGTGTCATAATTCCTATTGGCAATGGCTACCACTGTATCAAACTGATTTCAGTCTAATTCAGGAAGGAGTGTCCACCTCCCCTTGAATAGTTATAGGAGTCCTCAATTGCTAAGTCCTTCATTTCATACTATTCTCTATTTCCTGAGTAACTTGCTCACAATCTTTATTTCCGTCCATATCTGCATACGTGCGAGCAGTGCAGTTCTTTTTGCTAGTGACCCTAACACTATTTCTCTTGCATCCACACTTCAGCCCAGCCTACTGTAGATGCCAGCTTACAATGATTTTGCTCAAACCAACTGATTCTGAATGTGAAGAAAATAGTGGCTATGGCCATAGCTTATGATCCCATACCGAAGTTGACAAACCTCAATTTTCATCTGCTTTCACAGACAGTGACAGTTCACTCCTAGACCACATCACCTCTTTGATGAAGTATATAAATGGGGATGTTAGATACCTCCTTTCTATGCAAATTAAACATGACAATTAGAGGAGTACAAGCAAGACAATGTTGGTTTGAAATCAATATGCAGTCTTGCGTGACTGACAGCCAACGTGATTAATGAATTTTGATTATGAGCTGCAGATGTGAGTAGTTTTTTGTTCTGAGTTTTGAACTATGTTGAAATAATGTTGCATTGTCATGTTAAGTTTGATTATGTATAAAACATTGTTCTCTGTACATAACCAGCATCCCTGAAGAAGTGTGCATGCGTGAAATCCATAGGGGCTTTTCAAGTGTGTGGACTGCTTCCCTACTTTGGGAACACTAGAACTGTGAGTTTGTGTTGAAATAAATTAATGATTATTAATCATTTTGATGTTGGTGCCTGTCCTTTTCACAATCCTGGACAACAGTTCAGCCCTACATGTAGTTGCCCCCCCACCCCCAGCTTAGCCATTGTTCAAATTCTCCCAAGCACTATTATTTGCTTAGTTTAAGAGTCTCTACCCCCCCCAATTCCTACTTAGTCTACCCTGGCCTTTGATAGGCCTTTATGAATTGTGTTGTAGTGTGCTTCTGTTGAACCCCCAAATGGTTTATTTCCCTACAGAGAGTTGATTTACCTTTCTTCTGTACGATCAACAGCTTTGTGTGCCTTTCCTGGTCACAACAAGAAAAATAACTTATAAATGTTGCCATTATACCTTGTAAAGCACAACTTGTACCATACCGATTATTGATATGTCTGAACATTGTGAGCTGATTCTCCCTACTATGTACGCTGCTCTCCAGGACACACCTGGAGTTGCAGTGCTTGCTTGCACTTCAGTATGATTCTCCTGGACAAGTAATGCAAATAAAATAAAAATAAAGAATAATAAAGATACTGAGAAAGTGAATTCATAACACTAACAAATAAAACATCAAGGCAGTACGTTTATTTAAAAAACAACACACACTGAAGTGTTGATAAAGTAAACTAAAACATGTTTAATTATTGGCAACCAAAACAGAATGATGGAGAGGAAGTATAAGCAAGAGAGATGAAGAATGTTTTGAAGTGAGGTGTTGTGTCTGTCTGTGGAAGGTGAAGAGGGAGTTTTTTTTCCAGTGAGTGGAGCAGAGAAACTAAAGAACCCCTTACCCCCTCAAAAAAAAGTGGCAAGGGAGGTTGGGAATGGGGAGACAGAAGTGGAACAAAGAGCAAACAAGAGATGATGCAAGACCGTGGTGAATGTTAAAAACAGTAAGGACAACCTTGTACTTAAGACAGAGACTTTGTTCATAGTTTTCACAGCCCACACATTTCTAGAAATTTCAAAACCCACAAAAAAGTAGTTGTCACTATTCTTCATGCTGTGAATAAATGTGACCAAGAAGGAGGGTGGGGTGATGTGAGGAAGGGGATGGTTGCTTATTGAGCTGTAATGTGTGAATTGAAGGAAATGTGATGCTTCATAAAAGAACCGTGATGTTGTACTACTTTGTTTTCAAGGCCACTGTTGAAGTGGTGGTGTGAGTGAGAACTGTACAACCATGAAGTGGAGCCACATTGGATCAGACTCATTTCACTATACAGCAGCTCCTTTGAAGTGGTTTCGCTCCATAGCATTGTCTGATTTATTTTTATATTAATGAGTCAACTAGTTATGATTTCGGCCATAGACATGACAGCACTTTTCTTGCGGAGTGAACTACTGGACAAGTTCACGTGGCATAGCAGCTTCACACTGTATGCTGTCTTTGAGTAACAACTTAAATACTGGATATGAGGAGGAGACTGAAATAACCCATATGCAATTCCTTTCACAGTGGGCAAGCCACACAAGTGCAACTATTGTGGGCGGAGCTACAAGCAGCGCAGTTCACTGGAGGAGCACAAGGAACGTTGTCACAACTATCTCCAAAATGTGGGCATGGAATCTACAGGGCAGGCCATGACTCATCAAGGTAGGTGGGGAATATCAAGCAGAGGAGTCCTGGCTTCTGATTGATTCCCAGAGATACCTATATTCATCTGTACAGTATATATATTTGTAATATTATTCTAAAAATGACACTAGCATGTAGAGTTTTGATTACATAGGGGAAGCAAGCAACCCTCTGTGCTTTCATAGTAAAAATGTCACTGCGAGGGAGAGAAGGCTATAGATAGATAATTCAATTTATACTGTATGTGGGCCTAGGATTACCTTATGTTTTTTTTCCTGTGACACAGGGTAGCATTACTTATAGCTGCAGAAGAGACGAATGACTGTACCGTGTTTGAAAGTTTCCGTTTGTAGCCTGAGTACTTCCAGACTCCTACAGGGGGGTTTCAAAGAACAAGAGGTTAAGTACAGTAGCCCTCTGACTTAGATATAGCTGATGTAATTACTTTTGTGTATGAAAACTAAAAAAACAGAAAAGCAAAACACAGCATCATTCGGTTGGGCCTGCAAGCTGGAGCTTTGCAGTGTAAAGAAAATTTTCTTTTTTCCTTAGCATAAAAAGAAATTTGACGGTCCTTTTTGAGGAGCTTGTAACTGTGACAAGATAGAGTGTGACAAACACACACACACACACACACACACACACACACACACACACACACACACACACCATGGCATTGCAGTGTTTTTATTTAACTTGGTAGTTACATGATCCATTTTAGGCATGATTTGGTTCATAAATTTAGATTCTTTTTAAATTACTGTAAATCTTGGGAAAATACACCAAGTTAGGGTATTCTGCCTCAATTCTTGTTGCCTGCTCCGTTGAGAAAAGAAAAGAAAGGGATCTGGTTTTACTGTGCATAGTGCCATTTATACCAACTGCATCTCAAATTGCTTTATAATCCAGGAGAGGAACTGGAGAGAATGTTGCTGCAGTTAGTTGTATGGGGGATTCAAGCAGCCTTACATGAGAGAGATTACAGAGCGGTAAAGCATTGGGGGGGCTAAATGACTTAATTCAGGGTCTCGCAGTGAGTGACTGTTGAGGAATGCAAATCTGGGTTTCACAGTTTACAGTCTCTAAAATATGGTAGCTCAAGCCTCACATAGATTGCAGAAACCTCTCAAAGGGGGTGGGTTGGGATTAGCCATCCCTTGTAGTCTGGTAGATTTTTTAACCCAAATGGTAAAGCCAGTGAGCTGCGTGTAAATAGAGGAGGTTGCCAGGTACGGTGATGCTGATGATAACATGTTACGCCTTGAAGGGCACCACAGGCAGAATTTCCCAGTACTGGGAGATTGGTGGGGACACTGGTGAGTACAAGGAAAAAGTCATCTAACTCCCCTGTGCCACAAGGCCTCCAATGCCTTAAACTACCCCCCCCCTTGCCACTGTCTGCTAGATCTAGCTGTTTCCCCCAGTTGCGTCAGGAGGCCCACCATCCTCGGATAAGTACAAGGCCACTGAAAGCAGAGGTGCTAGAGAAATTAAAAGTTTCTGCCACAGGGTGAACACACAGGTGGTGAAGAACTCTAATGAGAAACCAAGGAGTTAAGGTAGGTGCAGCCTCCCCAAAAAAAAAAAAAAAATATAACAACTGAAGAGTTCAGCTCTGTGACATGCTTATGGTCAGGAATCTGTCACTGTTAAAGCTAATCAGGTATTATCCACAGGAATACTTTAAACGCCAGTTAGTGTTCCTTAAAGCATCCAAATGTGTCACATCTGCAGGATGAGCATTCTGGAAACTCAAATAAAAAAACTGCACTTTTTCAGAAGCATTAAAAACATGCAACCATTGCATATCTGTACTCTTTATAGGTTTACATTATAACTGCATCTGTCCTAGACATGAGTGTTTTCTGGGAAGTTATATGGCTGAGAGAACAGCAAAGTGAAACATAGCAGCTTTGTCATCAATAAAACTAACTCTTAAAATCATATTAAATTGTTTTAGAGAAACATTAACAGTTGTCTATGTTACACTTTTATGTGTTACCTATAGTAGCATAGTAAAAGTCTTACAATCAGATGGGACTCTAGGTCTGTGATCTTGCCCCAAAGCTTCATGAGCAGGGCTGAATAAATAAGCTGTGCAAACACATTGTTGATCTATAGGGATTCCCTACTTCACTCTACTACCCAGGGCAGCTAGTGGTTCCCTTGCAAGTAGAAATTTGTCCAGGGTTACCTTAAAAGCCTGTACTATCTTCATGTTCACTGCCTCCACTGGAAAACTGTTCCCTAGGTTCACCACCCTCTGCAAGAAAAAGTGCCTCTTAGCGTTACATTAGAATTTATGACTGCTGCAGCACACCAGATCAAACATCTCCAAACTGTCCAATCTTGTTGAGACCATTGAGTAAGCAGAAGACTATGATCATGTCCCCTCTCAGCCACCTATTCTACTGGGTGAACATGTTAAGGGCCTCCAGCCTCTCCTCATAGCTTTTCCTCCCATACTGCTAGTCATTTTCGTGGCCCTGTGTTGCAGCCTCTCAACTGCCTGAATGCCCTTTTTGTAACAAGGAGATCAAAACTGCACACAGTACTCCAGGTGGGGCCTGACCAGGGCCTTGTAAAGTAGCAGGATTACTTCCTCTGCCCTGCTAGTCACCTACATTTTTAATGCATCCCAGCATTCTGTTGGGCCTATTTTCAGCCACTGTGTACTGCTTGTTGTGTTTCAGCCCCTTTTCTGTCATGAGCCCCAGGTCATTTTCCTCCACAAATGCAGCAAGAAGAGCTCCACACAGAGTGTGCATTCTACCGCTGTTTTTCCCTCCTCACATGTAATGCTTTATATTTGGCTACATTGAATCTAAGGCTCCAGGGGCCAGATATTCAAACGTTTGCCTCAACGTAAAACCCAGTTTGCCCTTGCAAACTGGGTTTGGCACTGAAGTCCCATTTTCAAAAGCCCAGTTAGCGTGGGCGTACTGGGTTTGCATCTGGGCAAACAGTAGAGGGGTGCACAAGGCAAAACTATGCAGATCTGGGGCAGGGATCTGAATATTGGTGCAGTCTGATATTTAGATTATTTGCTCCACACAAGGGCACTTTGCATGGTCCCCTTGCATGGAGAAAGTACTGCTGTCCCAATTCTGGTCTTAATCCAGTGTAACCCTAGCAGTTGCTAGAGGTAGTGCATCAGTGCCCCCCCCCCACCCCAACGCTGTACTCCCTGGTGTCTAGTGGTCCCCCCCTTTGCCAATCGCTGGCCCGATGATAATGACAGTATTCCCTGGTGGACTAGTGGTCCCCTCCTCACCAATTGCCAACCCAATAATAATGATAGTAGTTCCTTGGTGGTCTAGTGGTCCCCCACCTTGCTGATCGCTGGCCCAATAATAATGATAGTAGTTCCTTGTGGTCTAGTGGTCCTCCCTCACTGATCACTGGGCCGATAATAATGATAGTAGTTCCCTGGTAGTCTAGGGGCCCCCCCTCACCAATCACTTTCCTGATAATAACAAAAGCAGTTCCCTGGTAATCGAGTGGTCACTCCCCCTTACCAATCGCTGGCCCAATAATAATGATAGTAGTTCCCAGGTGGCCTTGTGGTCCCCCCCCCTCACTGATCGCTGGCCTGATAATAATGATTATATTCCTGGTGTTCAGTGGTCCCCCACCCCCCCACCACACACACACACACACACACACACACATATCCCGATCCCATGTATGACAAATTAACATCAGTCCTTGGTGGTCTAGCATACCCCCTACCCTATCCCAGTCTGTCCATAAAGTACACAATTTATTTTTCCCTAGTGGTCTAGTGGACCCTCATCCCACCCAACCCCAGTCTTATGATCCAAAATGCATCAGGCGGTTGTCCTGTATTGTGCTTTATGACTGTCCTGTGATAATAAATGACAACATAGTGTGAACCTATATCTGGTGTTCCTTTATTCAGAGGTGGTGAGTGCTCAACGTTTGCTGTTGCAACAGTTCCACTGGAATGATGTTTATTGGCTCAACGTCTTTAAGCTAAGCTCCTCCCACCATCCAGGCATTATATCCCCTGACTCTGTCCTGTAACATCAGATCTTTCTTTCTGCTGGAAGGACAGGTCACATCATTCATGGCTTCTGCTTAGGCTACCTCTGCCATAGGCAAATGTTAATAGTTGAAGTTTCTGGTATTTCTAAGTACTTGTTTTGCAGTTCCCTTGACTCTGTCTCCATAGCAACAATGGACCAATGGAGACCAGGCATCAAATTCTACATTCAGTGCTGGCAGAAGATGTCAGTCACTGATCTGCACGATACGCATGTGTGTACTGCCTGGGCCGGCAACATGACATGGATGGTGCAGTCTTTGCAAAAGTATGCTTTGTGAGTCCCTCAAAGACAGGAAGCTCCGGCTCTAGCTGGGTCAGCTGATTGACTTGTGGCCCTTGAGGTAGAAGCAGTGGCTGCTATGTGCAGCACCTCCCAGGTGTCAGTGCTATTCCCTAGGGCCAGGATCGTAGGGCCTTTCACAGAATTCCGTGAATTGTGTTTGTCCCCTCCAAACCTTTGAGGAGAGCCCTGCCCCTTCCCCAGTCCTAAAAGCAAGCACCACCAGTGACAGTCATGGGACCAGGAGTGATCAATGTCTTCCTGTACTTTGACTCACCCAAGCACTTGATGGCTGTTGAGTGCCCCTCGGCTAGGGGGCAGGCCAGTCAGGTGGAGGGTTTTTTGGTTCCTTCATCAATCCAGTCGACTTCAACTGCGGTCAAGCATGCCTCAGAGATTTTTCTTAAGCTTATCAACCAGCTGCCAAATGAGGTCAAGGAATTGATCTCGCAGATGCTGGTGCTCTCAGTCATCTCCCAGGAGTATGTGGTCCGATCGGTGTCCCCATCTGGTTAACCACAAGATCAGCCTCCACTCAGAGCTGGGTCTTCAGTGCCTGTGTTGTTTAATATGGTGGGCACATGGTCTGCAGCAACCTGCCAGGAGATTCCTGTCACCATCAACTGGCCGGTTGAGGTCAGAGCCGAGACCCACTTGCTCTCAATCCTGTTCGACTGGGATGCTTTGCCATCGATGCTTCTCAACCTCCTCATCCTCGGGTGCAGATAGACACCACTGCCAGATGCGCCAGTGCTATGAGGAACTCCTATGGCAACAGCTGCTTCTCCACATCTTCAGGTGGAACTGCAACCACCGCAGCCAAAGATGGCTGCTCTGACCAAGGAGGCTGGCCACTCGGCTACCGACTTGTCAGGCCGGCTGTCCGTGAGGATCACCCTGGGTGCGTATTCCAGTGAGGTCTATGGGGAGGAGCAGATGAGGGCCATTTTTGAGGAGTCATCAGATGACTCAGATCATGAGTCCATGGTCTTCCTCTGAGACTCCATTCTTCAACCACAGTTTGGTCGAGAACCTTTCCACAGAGCATGGCCTGGTTTCCTTCGTGACTTTTCTTTGACTCATCTTGAAGTCCATGTTGGACCCACTTAAGCCAGTCCAGAAGAGGGCTAATTACCTTCTTGCAGACATTTTGCCTTACCTGTGGCTGAGGCCATTATGGGACCAGCCCTGGAGCTTTGGCAGCACCCAACATCCTGCCCGGCACCCTTGGCCCGTATGGTCCATAAGAATGTGGTCCCCATGGGCTCCCTTTTGGGATTTTTGGACCTCCCCTCTGCTGAGGGTCTGGTCATGGATTCAGCATTCCATAAATCCAGACACCAGGAATTAACAACACCACTAAAAAGATGTATGCTGCGGCATCTCTAGTTCTCCAGCAGACTAGCTATACCATGATGATGGCTAACTTCAGTCATTCTGTAATGGGAGTCTTTGATGTTGTACTCCTTCACCTCCCGGGTGACCAAAAGTTGGCAGTGAAGCTCATCAGAGACTAGGGTCAGTCACAGGCTCAACACCAGCTCTAAACAGCCTTGGACATGGGCGATTCTTGTGCCCGTGCCATGGCAGCAGCTGTCTCAGTGCATAACATGGCCTGGGTGCGTTTGCCCACCATTATGACAGACATCCAGCATAAGCTGGCCAATGTCCTTTTCTGGCCCTGGGATGGAAGAACATCTCACCCAAATCAAAAAGTCCAGCACCACCCTGGATTCTGTGACTTTGTCCTAGAAGGACCAGAAAAAGAAATCTAAGAAACAGGCTTTCCAGCACTGGTCTTTTCAATCACAGACTCTCTGGCAGCAGCCACAGCAGGGTCAGTTCCAGGCCTGGCATCACATGCAGAAGTCCAGGGACCAAGGTCCAAAAGGGGTGGGGAAGGGGTAGTGGTGCCCCTCCAGCAGCAGCCGCCGATGTCCCCCCAAAAACTGCCAAGTGATGGGTCGGGGGGCATCATCCCTCCACCTGTCCTGTCCCTGACTGCTCTCCCTGTGGGAGGCTGAATACATCACTTCTTAACACATTGATCCACTATCACAATGGACAAGTGGTGTTGGATGTAGTAGGCAGAGGATTGTCACTAGACTTCGAGGCTCTCCCACCCTACCACCTCCATGCGCCTTGAGAGTCCGGGGTGTCTCAGGACACGCTGTCCATCCTAAAGGAGGACATCACTCAGCTCCTTGTGAAAGGGGTACTAGTCTGTGTCCAGGGTGTCAGCCAGGTACTTCCTGGTCCTGAAACAGAGGGGGGGCTGGTGCCCCCTACTGGATTTGAATGATCTCAACCAGTTTATGCAGCAACACATGCTCTGGTCCAATCACTAGTGTTAGAACAAAAAGCAAATCTTGCCGCTGGTTTTCAGCTGACCTTAAATCTGCACTGTTGGAAAGAGACAAGCTATGGAAACTGGCAAGGAAGACCAAGAACCCAAATGACTGGATGCTGTTTAGGAAGGCCAGAAATTGTTGCACCAAGAAAGTAAGGGATGCTAAGGCTGCCTTTTACATGGCTGAACTTGACGCCTCTTACCATAATCCTGCTAGATTCTGGGGCACCATCAAGGGGATTCTAGGGCAGGACTCTAGCACCTCTCTGCCATTTCAAGTGCACCATAATAATGGTGCTATCTCTGATAAAAGGGAAGTACTGGATGCTTTCAATAATCATTTCACAACGGCTGGACTTGCTTTTGACACCTCTCCAGCTAATCTACTGCGGGCACAACTAAACTCCCAGTATACTGAGACTCAGAGGGCTGATTCTTCCTTCTCCTTCCAACCGGTATTGCTGAAGCAAGTAGAGGATCTAATGCTGCAATTGGATACTAAAAAATGCGCAGGTGCAGACTCTCTTGACCCCTGTTTTCTAAAAATTGCAATTCATGTGCTTGCAGTCCCCTTAACACATCTTTTTAATCTATCATTAACCTCTGGCTCTATTCCTTCGATGGGGAAAACAGCCCAAGTGTTTCCTCTCCTAATATCAGGGGACCCCATGGACCTCAACAATTACAGGCCCATATCCATTCTTCCAGTGCTATCCAAGATGCTAGAGAAATTAGTGAGCATCCAACTAAGAGATTACCTTGAAATTACTAATCTCTTAAATCCAGCTCAATCTGGATTTGGGGCCAGGCACAGCAGTATCTCTGCACTGGCCAAAGTCACAAATGACTGGCAAACTGAATTAGACAAAAAAAACAGTGTCTGTGCTGTATTCCTTGATCTAAGCAAGGCATTCGACACAGTGGACCATGAGCTGCTACCCTCTTCATTGCACTCCATAGGCTTAGACCCACCCTCTCTTAACTGGTTCAGGTGTTATCTTACTGATAGGTCGCAACAGGTGAAAGCTGAAGGTGACCTATCCTCATTAAAACCACTTCTAAGAGGAGTTCCGCAAGGATCTATCCTGGGCCCTATCCTTTTTGCCATTTACATTAACAATATTGATTCAAATCTCACCAAAGCCAATGTTCACCTCTTTGCAGATGATACTGTTTTGTATGTCAGTAATCCTTCGCCTGCAATGGCCTGTGAAATTTTACAAGCAGAATTCTCCCTTTTGCAACATCAACTACTTGAGAAAAAGCTCCTCTTAAATGCAAAGAAAACAAAAGCAATGTTCTTCTCCAATCATACCTATACTAACACCTCCTCACTAAGCAATCTTCCCCAGCTATCCACCATTCTTGGAGAAAGCCTGGACTGTGTAGATAAATTCAAATACTTAGGGGTGTGGATTGATAGCAGACTTGACTACACATATCATATTGAAGAACTTCTGAAAAAACTTCGCCAGAGGCTCGGCCTATTCTTCAGAATAAAACACTTTCTAACCAGAGACTCAAGGTTGAGGCTAATCCAGGCCTCATTTCTTTCACTTATCGACTATGCAGACTTCCTTTATGGTCACTGTCCTATTTCCTATTTAAGCAAATTGGATACCCTCTGTCACAGAGCACTAAGGTTTATTACAGATCTTCCATTCAACACTCATCATTGCTGTCTCTATGCTGCAGTTGTATGGGCATCCCTACACCTCAGAAGGAACAGAAATGCTGTACTATGGATTTACAGAGCTTTGTCTAATAAACTTCCAATCTATATCTTAGACTGCTTTACACTGGCCACAGCTAGTTCCTATGCCCTAAGAAGCAACAACTTCATCATGTTCAAGATACCCAAAGTCTTCACCCGGCATGGGAGGTCTGCAATCAGCTACTCTCTAGCAATGGCATGGAATTCTCTACAGAAGACCCTTAAGTTGACCAACTTTCTACCTCTAGCATCCTTTAAAAAGCTCTGCATAAGTCTCTTCCCAGAGAAATGCAACTGCTACCACAAGACCTAGTCCAGTCACATTCTCAACTTTCCCCCTTTCAATCAGCAATTATAATTGGCAGCTCCCCCTTAAATTATCCCCTTAGTTTTCCCTCCCACGCAGCCCCCTTATTTGGTACCTCAGCCCCCTATCATACCATTTTTACAGTTTTGCTTCACCTAACTATGATCTTCACATCAACTTCTGGCACTTACCTCAACCTTAATTACTCCCCCATAGCTCCTACTATTATTAGCCATATCCCCTGTCTGAATCCCCCACCAGCCCTTCCATGTCATTTGTCAGAGGCTGTTATCACCACTTTTTTTGCAGTCAGTCACTCATTATATCTGATTGCCTGCTTTAGTTTGCCCTGGAGCCTGTAATTCTGGGTACCTTATGTTGCGTGCTTGCTGTTGCTCCTCTACTGGGATTTGTACATACTGGATTCTTCTAGTGTATTTTGTTGTATCCTACCTTGTCCTGTTAGGTTTAATCAACCTCTATCCTTGGATTATTGTATATATGTTTATATTACTGTATCTGTTTATTTACAAGTGTTTTGTATATATCTGCTAATGTACCAACCATTGAACCTTGACCTTATCAGGTCCATCTTGTAAATGAGCTTTGCGCAGTGATGTCCGCCTGAATAAATAAAGATTTTGATTGATTGATTGA
The DNA here is from genome assembly GCA_016271365.2 of Neoceratodus forsteri. Taxonomy (NCBI): domain Eukaryota; kingdom Metazoa; phylum Chordata; order Ceratodontiformes; family Ceratodontidae; genus Neoceratodus; species Neoceratodus forsteri. The sequence continues at coordinate 108,338,810 of CM028132.1, forward strand.
TTGATTGGTTGGTCACTCTGAACCAGATTACACCATCCCTGGAGCAGAACATGTGGTTCTGCTTCCTGGACCTTCAAGATGCATTTTTCCACATTCCCATCACTTGATCTCACTGCTGGTAGCTCCATTTCTGTGCAGAAAGGATCCTGTACCAGTTCTAGATCATACCTTTCAGCTTCTTCTCAGTGCCCAGGGTTTTAACTAAATGCATGGCAGTGGTGACAGCCCATTTGTGGTGCCTTTGGATCAGAGTGTATCCCTACCTGGACAACGGCTGTCAGCCAGTCCATCCATAGAGGCCATGGAGAAATCCAGAGATCTGGCTCTCCAGACTTGTTGAGAGTTGGGCCTCCTGGTCAACCTGGCCAGTCCAAACTGGTGCCAGAGCAGCTGATCATGTTCTTCAGAGCAAAATTAGACTTCCTGCAGGCCAAGGCCTGCCTCCCTGTGGACCGAGCACTGATTCTTACCTTCTTTCTCTGATCATTTCAGGTTGGGCTCTTGCACCCTGCCTGGGATTTCCTGAGGTTTCTGGGGTACATGGCATCCTGCACCAGCATAGTCCATTGGGCCCATTGACAGATACGCCACCTTCAGTGTAAGCTAGGCCATCAGTGGTCCCAGTGCCTAGGCTACTTGGACAAGCTGGTCATAATGACCCATCCGAAATGGGATGCCATCCAGTGGTAACTAGTCCCAGAACACCTGGAGGAGGGAATTCCATTTGTTCACCCAGAACCAACCACCATGGTTAACATAGTAACATAGTAACTTAGTATTTGACGGCAGATGAGGACCGCTAGGCCCACCCAGTCTGTCCACATTTCCTGCCTGCATCAGTGGTCACTGACAGATGCGTCTCCAGTGGGAAGGTGTGCGCATTGGAAAGCCACAGAGCCCACAGGTTCTGGTCACCCAGGGAATCCCATCATCACATAAACCTACTGGAGCTCCATGCAGTGCGCTTGGCTGTCTGAGGCTATGTGATAAGGCAGTAGGAAAGGCTTGTAGGATGCTGAGGTGCATTGGGAGGGGTATCACCAGCAGAAAAAGGGAGGTAGCGTTACCTCTATATAGATCAATGATGAGGCCACACCTGGAGTACTATGTCCAGTTCTGGATGTCCCATCTCAGGAAGACTATAGACCAGGTGGAGGTGGTACAGAGAAGAGCATCCAAAATGGTGCATGGCCTGCATCAGAAGCCCAATGAGGAAAGACTCAGGGGAATTGAATATGTACTCACTGGAGGAAAGGAGAGAAAGGGGAGACATGATAGAAACATTCAAATACCTCAAGGGTATCAACAAGATACAGGGGGGCAGCATATTCCACAGAAAGAGATGCTCAAGGACAAGGGGGCACGATATGAAGCTGAAAGGGGAGAGACTTAGAGGGGATGTGAGGAAATATTTCTTCATGGAAGAGTGGTGGATGTCTGGAACAGCCTCCCAGCAGAGGTGGTGGGAACCGAAATGGTAACAGGTTTCAAACATGCATGGGATAGACACAGCGGGACCTTAGTAACAGGGCGGGGGGGGGTAAGGCCAGAGATCAGTTAGAGTCTACGGTAGCACAGTAGGTAGGGACTTTAGGGTCAACTAAGTGAGCCAAGAGGTCCTTTTCTGCTGACAGCTTCTATGTTTCTATATCTCTGATGGAATTCGCTCTGCTAGTCATGGGTCAGGTCATGCAGGTCTGTACAGACAACACCACAACTAAGTTGTACCTGAACAGTCAAGGCAGAACTTACTTCCTTCCCTTGTTTCAGGAGGCACTCTGCTCATGGACTGTCATACGCAACTTGGGTGCAGATCTCCTGGTGATCCATGTCCTGGGAGAGAACAGTCAGCTGGTGAATGCTCTTAGCTGGGTAGGAGAGACATTGCACAAGTGGTCCCTGAATCAGGAGGTGGTAAACCACCTGTTCTCCCTGTGGAGCACTCGCTTGGTGGACCTGTTTGCTTACTGGGAGAATGCCAAACTGGTGCTGTTTTGTGCCTGCCTCTCCTCCACAGTCCAGGACACTGTTGGGAGATGCCTTTGCGAGGCCCTGGACCCTATGTCTCGTGTACGCCTTTCCCCTGATGCACAAGGAGGAGGTCAAGGCCTGGAAGGAAAAGGCGCTGATGATCTTTATAGCTTCAGACTGGCCACAGCAGTTCTGGTACCCTAATCTCCTTAGCCTCATTAGCAGGCCTCTGAAGCGACTCCCTCTTTATCCAGATCTGCTGACCAGACATCGGGGGATGTTTCAGCACCCAGACCTTCAGTCCTAGCACCTCATAGTCTGATTGCAGAGCGGCTAGAGTTCTAGGCCTTGGCTCTTTCGGAGGATGTTCTCCACACTGTGGAGGCCTCCAGGAAAGAGTCAACTTGCAGATGCCATGTCTTTAAATGGATGAGATTCTCTGTTTGGTGTCAGGGCAAGGGGTTCTCTTGCTAGCATTCTGGACTAGTTTTGGTTCCTTTCCCAGCTGGGACTGTGGGTGACAACCCTCTATGTACACCTGGCAGTCATCTCTGCTTACTGGCCATGGGTTGGTAAGCCAACGGTGGCCAAGGGGAAGGTGGTTGGACCACTTGTCCCCTCCGCTGCATGTACCACCTCCACCATGGGACTTACTGCTGGGTTTGGCAATGTTCATGGGCAAGCCTTTGGAGCCAATGCACAGGTGTGAGATGTTACACCTATCATGGAAGACAGCTTTCCTAATGGTCATTACGTCAGCCAGAAGCATCAGGGAGCTAGCTCCAGGTGCTCTCAGTGGAATCTCCTTACCTGGTCTTCCACAGGGACAACACTGTCCTTCACCCCAACCAAAAGTACCTCCTGAAGGTGGTGTTGGAGTTTCACCTTAACCAGGTAATTAGCTTACCGGTTTATTTCACCAACCCATCTTTGGAGGCCAGCCGCAGGCTCCATACCTGGACTTATGTTGCACACACAGCTGAAGTTCAGGGACAGGTTCACCAGCTGTTTGTTACCTACACTGAAGCTGCACCTAGCAGACTGGCAGCAAAGGGGATGATTGCAAGGTTGATTACTTCTTGCATCGGCCTCTGGTATACTGTAGCTTGGCTGGTAAGGAGCCTCCTGTATGGCTCAGGGCTCATTCCACCAGACAGACCACTGCCTTTGTAGCTGCTTCCAAGGACATCCCCATACAAGAGATCTGTAGGGCTTCTACCTAAAAGTCAGTACACACCTTCATTTCCCACTACCGTATCGACTTGGAGTAACACCGGGATGCAGGTTTTGGGACCGCAGTTCTCCAGTCTTTGTTCACCAAGTAGGGATGCATGCCTTGCCTCTTCCTCCCAGAGAACTGATAGGAGTCTGCTGAGTGTGGATAAGTGAACCACAACCACGCTCCTAGAAGAATAAGTTACTCACCAATAATCATAGTTCTAGGAGTGGTATATGGTTCACATCCACACAACTCACCCAGCCTCCCTGGCAAGTGGCACACAGATCCTGCTTCAAGCATGTAAGATCTGACATCACAGGGTGGAGTTGGGGGATATACCACCTGGTTGGTGGGAGGAGCTTAGCTTATAGACATCCAACCAATAACACTGTTCCAGTGGAACTGCCAGAGTGTGGCTGTGAACCATATACCACCCCTAGAACTATGGTTACATGTGAGTAACTTGTTCTTGATGAGAATCAGGCAACAGATCACTCTCTTGCATTTTTTGCACAGTGACTAACGATATGTATAAACAGAATGTTTACAGCATGCACTTAAAAAATGAAATTGTCATCAGGTGAAAAAGTATAATGTGTAAACTACTAAAATTATGGAAGTCTCTTGTTATATTTTAATGTGCCCACCTGATCTGGAAGATGTTTGTTTTCAAAAGGAAGAAGAATTTGAAATGACCCCGAAACTGTTTAAGAAAGCTCTCAAAATCCTGTAATCTCTAGAAAGAGCACGGATTATAAAGTGGTTACCAATATCTTCTTTTTTGGTGGAGGGGCTCATGTGGCTGATTGTTATAGAGCTGTACTGTTTACAATTGCCAGCCACTATACAACATATAATGGCACAAGGGGTAAACTTATTCAGTGTGGTTCCAATCTGAAAAAGTGGTGCAGCTGATTTAAAAGTCTTAAATTGCAGCCGTTTTACTACATTTGCTCACTATGCCAAAAATAGACAAAGTTCATCCTCGTGTTTCCTCTTTTAAAATGATGAGGCAGCTATCTTCCAGCAGGGGCATCAGCAGGAGCTATAAAGTGATAGAGGGGAGCACAGCCCCTACTTCAGTGTCATAGAACATAATTGAAGGGATTTATGCAAAATGTTTTTTAGAACACACTGGCTGTGGATAGAGGCCATTGTTGTGAACCTAGATGCTGGGATCTGAATCCCATAAACACAGCTTACTCACAGGGTGATCCTGTGCAAGTCACTTAATCTCCCTATAGTCTCCCTCTAATCTGTCTCTGTGTTATACTGCCGTTTCATTTTCCCAGTGTGTTCAATGGTAGCAACATTCTCTCACTGTCCTCCCCTGCAATATAATCCAGTTTGGGACAGTTTGTATAAAAGTCTATAATCACCAAACTCCTTCTTTGAATTTCCTTCCTTCCTAAACAGACTATTGCTGCCAACCCTGATAGTGTGTCCTTCATAATCTCTCTGTCACTCACCAATGCTGCACTTTCTCCAAGCCTCCCTGGCTTCCTACTGACACTCTTGTGCAGCCTCAACATGCCATCGAACTTGTTGGCTCTCCTGCGCTTTCGTATTAAACTTCCTAGTCCTGCTTTTTTACAGCTGCAGTAGGCGGAGCCTGCAGACATTTTGCATGTACAAAAGGTGTGATGTCATGTTTTCTGTCCGTGAAACTGACTGTAGGTGTAAATAGTCTCCTCTGCCTTACCCTCTTCCAAGAAATGTTTTCTGCCCTCAAATAAATACGCTTTCATGTCAGTCAGTGGTTGCAGTGCACTATTTTCTTTCTTAAGTGGGAGGTACAAGAACTGGAACCCGAGTAGTGGGACACAGCATTAGTTTTTTGGGAGGAGTAAGATCTACCCCCACCTCCTCCCAAGAAGCTCGTAAAGGTCCAAGAAGCTCGTAAAGGTCCATCTCACCTTTTTTTTTTTGTTCATGTGGGAGGGGCATAAGGTGGATCTGTCATGCTGGAACAATTGACTATCAGAGCTGCCTGGGGCATCAGAGCTTAAGCTTCAGAAGGAAAGAAAAAGACTGAAACTACATCCTTATATAGCACTTGTTTAAACAGCCTTGGCTCAGCTTACATTTCTCTCCTGGTCACACATGTTCACAAATACATTCCAAGAGATGGAAAATCCCTCCTGGTGGGTATATGGTGTTATTCAGACCTGTCCTCCAACCCTACGTCCACCACCTTACTCTGTATTTTGCATCAGCTGAAGCATGTCAGTACATCAAGAGGCTGCAGTGTATATTTTTACTGGGCTTGCAGTTTTAAAGCAGTAGTCGACTCAGAATTTGCAAAAACATATGTTTTGCTGAGTGTTTTGATTTGTATGTTATGTCCTAGTGTGTCATTCCCTCTGTCTGCTATTAGGAGTTTTTCCTAGATTAGCCTATTAGCAGATACCTGACAGCTAGCTAACTGGGGTTTCTGTAAGAAAACCGCTACTAAATTAAGCTCTTATTCACTATTGTTGCTTTCTATGTGTGTCAGGTCTAGCTTGCAGGAGTGTTTTAATTTTAAAACTTTAAATTTCATCAAACTATACGCAACCATAAAAGCACAGAAATTGCCCAGATCATTAGCGCTATAATTAGTTAAGACTCTAGCTGTTTTCTTACAGAAAACCCACTCAGATTTCAAGTATTTGCTAAACTATAAATGTAGGTACCAGCATTCTATTAAGTGGAACTAGCATTTAGTGCTGATTTTGCTCAGTGACATGATTTTCATTTTTTTTTTTTACAAATGAAGTGTATGGTATGAAGCTGCAGCCTAGAAACTGCAAAATACTTTAAAGTCACTTTTTCTGCTATGTGTGGTATAGCATGAAAACAACAAGATGACAGTGACTATTTCAGCTACACATTTGATCCCAATTTACAATGGTTCATTGCACTACACATTTAGTATATCCCATTTTTTCAAATAATAAAACAAATATTCGCCAAACTAAATAACTCACATATACATATTTTTATACTTGATTAAAAAGATACTTCACATTTGCAACCAAAAAAAAATAGCAAATCATGTCACAGAGCAAAATCAGCACTAACTGCCAGTTCGACCTCTTAGAATAGAGGAGGCAGTATAGTGCAGTGGTCTAAGGCTCTGAGCTGCAAACCTGGTGTCCTGGGTTTGAATCCCACAGCCTCCACATGCGCACTGTGTGTCCTTGAACAAATCACTTAACTTCCTTGTGCTCCCAGGTCACACGTGTAAACAAGCTTTAGTGTGTCTCTCCTGGTAAAACAAAATGCTGGTACCTACATTTACAGTTTAGCAAATAGTTTAGAGCTAACTGAGTGAGTTTTCTGTAAGAAACTGCTATAGTCTTTGCTAATTATAGCAGTGATGATCTGGGGCAATTTCTGTGCTTTTTAGCGTTGTATGTAGTTTGATGAAATTAAATTTTAAAATGAAAACACATATTATTGCTAGCTAGACATGACACACCCAGAAAACACAAATAGTGAATTAGAGCTATTTAGCAGCTGTTTTCTTACAGAAACCCCACTTAGGTAGCTCTCAGACATCTGCTAAATTGTAACTGTTGCCATTTGTGCTCACTGGATAAGAACAGTTACAAAGCTGTTCTGTTATGAACTGATTTTAAAAAGCACTGCATATGCTAAATCTATGGGCCTGGGTACACCACTGTCACATGAGACAGAGTACATTGTAGGAGGCAGAAGGCAATAAACTTATTTGTGATGGAGATCCCAAGGGGTCATAAAACTACCCTAAAGCTAGCAGCCTAATTTAGGAAAAACTCCTAATAACAGACAGAGGGAAGGACACACTAGGACTTTACATACAAATCAAAACACTCTGCATAACATATGTTTTTGCAAATTCTGGGTGGATTACTCCTTTAATTGAGCCATCCCCCATCTGTATCCTTCCAAGAACCACTTTATGTGGTGTGCATACCAGTGTGGTTATTTCACTCTTATTTACAGCTTTACACCTTTATCAGTTTTTAATTGCAATTGTCTAAATGCTCCACCGTGTAGCCTCCAGTCTCCCACTATACCTGCATGCATTGCAGCACTGTTTCACTGCATGCAGGGAGGTTGGAGGCTACCAGGACATATGCAGATGGCAGTGTAGAGCATGGGTGTAGGCTGCAATACTGGGATGCCTCCACACCACAGTAACCTGACAGCTATATGTGCACCCCCCCCCGAGTGTACCCCCATGTCCCCACCTAACCTACCTTTCAGTCCGCACTTGCATCCCTGAGGGGCACCTCCTGATGGTACCTGTGTATTGCCCATGATAACTCTTCTCACTGTGCCGAGTGTTGGGAGTACCCTACCTGCCCATGTGTGATGTGGCAGCAATACTACCTGCAGAGCAGTGCCAGTAGTGAACACATACATTAGTGGAGCTCCTGAGTGCATCATGGAGCACTGCTGTGGTGGACAATAGATGTGTGGCACTGTGTACAGTGGAGCAGTGGGGAACACTGAAGGGGCAGTAGTAGAGGATCTACCTTCAGCCATACAGCAGCAGTACTTGAACATCTGTTGTGCCCAGGTGCCCTAATACTGGCAGAACTGATGCCATGTCTCCCCCCCCCTCCCCTTCTCTCCCTCTCACTGATGTAGCCCCTGATTCCAACATATGGATCTCTCCCCCCCCGAACCTCTGTCTGTCACCTCCACAACATAAGTGTGTCTCATAACAGAGAAATATGGTTATTTACATAATAAGACAGTGCCATATACACAGTACTCCATAGGACATGTAAGAGGGCATCTCAAAATGCAACTGTCATCACCGAGTGCACCATGGGATATGCACTGCTACTACAGGGTTGAGACCACACACACTATCGCACTCAGTGTGGTCTGGCTGTAATGTTTTCAAACCATTATCCACACTGTTCACTGGCAGTGTAGATGCACTGTAATGTTTCAGTCTGTAACGGTTTGAATCCATTATAGCTTTTTTTGAGTGTAGTGTGGACAGGGCCTGCATGTCCATGTAATTATCTATCTTTCTATCAATTGCATGCATCACTATTTTTACCTATTTCTGAAACAAACCTACACATCTCATTTGCCTGCACTCTGAGCACATACTTATGAAACTGTGCATAATTGTACTCCACTTCTGCATAGATCTCATACTTTCCTAATATTCCCATTATCACAAGCATAACTACCTTACCCTTATCAAAAGCAACCCCCTCTGAAAGTTACTATTACATTTTCTCTGCTAACAGTCCATCATCATTACACCTGACTTCCTCACATCAACACATTGCTTAAATATAATTTACATCATCACCTCATGGACAAAAACCCTGTTTCTCTAAAAAAAAAAAAAAAAATCTTCTGTAAATAATCCCAAGGCTGAACATAAGCCAGCCATTATTTTTTCATGTACTGCCATCTTCTGTACCATCATGGGATTTGCATATGTTTCCCATGATGCTTAGCATTATTGGGATATGTGCAATTGTCTTTTCTTTAAAATTTGGCTGTCGGGCTGATATCATCCGGGATAACACATACATCAGTGGTATTTGCTCTGGGGTTCTTTTGTAACCCTATATCGCTTCCTATTCCTTCCATTAAAATGTACACCTCCATTTATTTTCCTAATAACATGTATGCCTTCCTTAGAACAGAAACTAAAACAAATCTTATTACTTACAAATCATTGTGTTGTTTCTCCATACCTCCTTAACAATTCCACACAACTTCATTAACTTCATTATGCAGCCGTGGTGGATCTGACCAGAGTTTGTTTGTGCTGTGGCCACTTAGTGGGTCTCCTCATGCTCCAGCATAACTCTGCCACTGATCACAGAACTAGAAGGGTTGACCTTTATCCCAGGTTTCCTTCCTTGGAAGTCCCACCCATATCTCTGCTCTTGTTTCCTGATTGGCTGGGCCCAGGAAGAGGTTCTGTCAATCAGCCATGCTCAGCCTGCCTTAAAAACATGGGCTAGTTTAAAGCAGTAACTGGAATTTTGTGGTTTAAGGTCAAAATGCCACTGGCAGCTGAACAGGGGAACACATTTTACTATGGGGCAGTACATTTCTTCCATTTTGACTCTAGCAATAATGTGGTCTTATGTTAACTATTGAAAATGTCACTGGCCAACACAGCATCTGAATTTGGAAAATATGCATGTTAAAGGGCCCTTTTAAACTAAAGAGGCGAGTTCAATAACTTTAACACAGAATTTAATTCTTGGTTTAAGTTCTCTGGATGAGGGTGAGGTTTTTTCAAGCTTAGTGTTAGGCTCTAGCACTTTGCTATGCTACAGTGCACTGTTAACATGCTGGAGGTTCTCCATACAAGTGATTGGAAGTCCTGTGTTTTGTTGTCATCACATCATTATGGCACCCCATGGCACCATCGGAATCACCCACCTAGTTACCCAGTCATTTCTAGGTGTGCCTCCCACTAGTGAACTCCTCCCATTTTTTATCTATTTAATTAATCTGATAGGTTAATATGGCCTCTGAGGGTGTCTCTTACTTTATAAGAGACCCTTCCTTGGTTTAGGCGGGAAAGGACATAAGTGAAGCTAAGCAGTTCTGACTGCCTGAACCTCCACAAGTGGTGTCTGTCATACCACCAGAGACACCCCTCAGAAGCTCTATAAACTTATTATTAATCTCCGAGTTTAGCTTGAGTGATTTATATTAGGCTTAGAGACTTTTTAAATTTACTTTAGCCATCCTCCCCAGCACTGAAGTGGAACAGCCTCCCTAGCAGCTCTTACACAAGAGCACACTGTACACAGGATAAGAGTTACAGTGGCTTTGTGTGCTGATTGACTGATATCAAGTTAGTGATTTCTAATATTATTAAACTGTATTTTCTGATCATTGTAAGTAAATATAAAATGCAAACACAGTGCCAGCATAAGGTGGAATGCCGATATGAGTGTGTCACCCCAGAGTCCCCTCCATTCATTTTCCAGGTGGTCCTTGAATACCAACATTCCAGTTGGGCCTCAGACTGACCCTGCCCTATGGGTTTTTCATTTTTTTCCCCTTGACTTTAGACTATGTCCCTTTAAACACTGGCATTTGAAGTGAAGCAGCAGTGTTTATTGGTGTGTCTGTGTGTGTGTGTGTGTGTGTGTGTGTGTGGCTTGCTTTTCATACCCATGCTTCATACCTTGCAGCACCACCTATGGATGACAATAAGGAGCAGGAATCTATGATGGACAGTATCTCTACGGTGCCTTTTGAGAGACCTGCTGTGATAGAGAGACTGTCAAGTAACCAGGGAAAGCGGAAAAGCTCCACGCAGAAGTTTGTGGGTAAGGTTTGCCATGTTTCCTTATTGGCAGACTCATGTGATGTGACAAACTTTAAAAACTGATGATATTCAGAGATGGATTTTGTTGCCACTGATGTATGCTTCTGATTTCTCTTGTTATTATGGCCAACTTTCCAAGATATTTGTCTGTCTCATCCCACTACTAGGGATTTAGTGAAGTCACAGTCCTGTGTTTTGTGCCATCACAGTTCCTCTAGGTGACCAAATTGTAATGTCACTGTCAGCTCCAGCAGTAGAAGTCAGAGCAGGAGGTGGCATGTTCTACCACATAATAGATTAGGGTTCATGTCCTGGGCCTGACTATTGGCACCACAAACTGGTGAGACCCAGGTTCAAGTCCCAGGTCTCACTTTGGACTGGTGTGGCCCAGATCCTTATTGAGAGCCTGACTGCTGGCCCTAGGCTGGTGAGACCTAGGTTCACATCCTGAGCTTCACTCTTGGCTCCAGACGGGAGACCTGGGTTCACATCTCAAGCCTGATTCCTGAAATCAGACTGGTGAGACCCTGGTTCATGTCCTGAGCCTGACTTCAATGGTGAGACCTGGGTTCATGTCCTGAGCCTGACTCCGGCCCCAGACTAATTAGACCTGGGTTCACCTCCAGAGCCCGACTCCTGAGCTCCAAACTGATGATACCTAGGTTCAAGTCCTGAGCATCTCTCCTGACCCCAGACCAGTGAGACCCAGGTTTCTGTCCTGAGCCTGACTCCTGTTCCCAAAATGGTGATACCTTGGTTTTACATCTTGAGCCTGACTTCTGTACAAGACTCATGAGATCCATGTTTCTGTCCTGAGCCTGACTCCTGGTCACAGACTGGTGAGACCCAGGTTCACCTGCAGAGCCTGACACCTGGCCCCAGACTGGTGAAACACAAGTTCACCTGCAGAGCCCGACTCCTGGCCCTAGACTGGTGAGACCCAAGTTCACCTGCAGAGCCTGACTCTGGGCCCCAGACTGGTGAGACCCAAGTTTACCTGCAGAGCCTGACTCCTGGGCCCCAGACTGGTGAGACCCAAGTTCATCTGCAGAGCCTGACTCCTGGCCCCAGACTGGTGAGACCCAAGTTCATCTGCAGAGCCTGACTCTGGGCCCCAGACTGATGAGACCTGGGTTCACATCCTGAGCCTGACTTCTGACCCCAGACTGGTGAGACCCAAGTTCACCTGCAGAGCCTGACTCCTGGCCCCAGACTGGTTAGACTTGGGTTTACCTGCAAAGCCTGACTCCTGACCCTAGACTAGTGATGCCCAGGTTTGGATCCCGAGTCTGTCTCCTGACCCCAGACTGGTGAGACCTGGTTTCATGTCCTGAGCCTCTCAGCTGACCCCAGACAGGTAAGGCCCAGGTTTACATTCAAACCTCAGTCTTGCCTCAGACTGGTGAGACCCAGGTTCACAATTTAAGCCTGACTCCTGGCCCCAGACTAGTGTAATCTGTATTCATGTCCTCAGCCTGACTCCTGTCGTCAGACTGGTGTAGACTAAGGTGTGATTCAGAGGCAGAGTTCACAAACCATGTGACAGGTATTGTTAAGTGTGTACCTGTGTTTCAACACTTCTTTTGGGGAGGTGGGAGTAAGTGTGACCACACAAACACTGCACTTCTCCCAGAATAAAAGTTTGATGTGGCAGAACACCCCTATATAGTGGTGATAAGGACTTACATAAGGAGAGAGGTACACAGCTAGGTGTGGCAGCATGGTGCCCTGTTGGTCTATTAACATCTTTGTATGGGTGGGGGGTCCTTACTCTGGATCTTATTGGAGATAGAAAGGTGGACCCACTGGTTAAGCGAAATCATATGGGCATCTGATGCTGGAATCTAGAGAGTTCTCCGGAGGCAGTCAAGGGTGTCAGGCAGGAGTCTGATACTAGCTGAGTTATATCAGGGAGAGGGAGGACTCAGCAATCTTCATTCAGTGACATAATTGTGCTGGATGTTGGAAAAAGCAGCTTCACTGATAAGTTGGGTGTCCCCAACCCCCATCATGATTACAGTAGTTCGTAATTAATAAGCGGCACTTGATTACAGTTCAGCTAACACTGGAAGCAAGGGTGTGTGACTGTTTTGTTTTTTTTGCTGCTCCTCTACAGTGGTTTGATGATGTGTATAAAAACAGACTAGCAATGTTCCAATTCTTTGATTTGAGTATCTACTGCGGTAACAAAGCAAATATTCACCACAACGTGAAGAGCTGTTATTCCAGTAACATCCTGCATCATGACTGCTGTCACCAGATAATGGACAGGAGGAGTTCGTTAGCTACCCTTCACTTAACTTTTGATCTCCTAACTTCCTAATTTTCTGCAGTATCTGATGACAGTGCCCATATTGTCTGAAGTTATTGCTTAACTTGCTCATAATAGTTGGGCTCCTCTGATAAGGCAGTTTGCACAATAAACAGGGTCTCCTAATGCTGGGACCTGTCTTTCTAGCCAGACAAATGATAAGCAAGCTGCAATGGTGGATTCACCTGGTCCATTGCATCCTGTAGGACAGGAAGGTCTGTAGACACAGCAGTGCTGCCGAGGTCCACATATTAGTATTCCAACAGAGTGGGGCTCAGTCTCCATACCTTTGCATGGATGTATCCTTTTTGGTTAAGTGTTCACCACCTTTCCACCCAGATTCCAACTGGTGGCCATTTCCACTTAGTGACAGTCTAGCCTCCCACAGAATGCTAGTGTGAGAATGTCAAGAAAGTATAAATAATGTATATTAGCAGCCAGCCCAGTGGTGTGGAAAGACTGAGACACTGGGTGCTTCACTGTCTGCTACTCTAAGCCCCTGGTTCAGGAATGGAGCAGGGTGACTTGGGGACTGGCTGGGGAAGGAGGATTAAACATCCCCAGGACAGCTCTCCTCCCCCGGGGGGGTGACTGTGACCCGTTGCTCATCTGCTGCCTTGAGGACTCTGGGTTGTGGTGTAGAGGGACCACACAGGGGTGGGACGCTCATGCAGGATGCTGGGAGGGGCATCTCCATGGAGATGGAATGTGCACATCACTTCTGTTCACCATGGTGAGCCTGGGGCAGAAAATAGAGCAAAAACCCTGACTGCAGCAGAAACCCAGTCCCCACAGGTCCCTTGCACTGGTGACTTGGCATTTCCAAAGAAGGTCCAGTCTGGAGGAAGAATGGAGCAAGGTGATCCTGGAGAAGCCAGGTGACCAGGCTAGGGGCACCAGTCTGATAGGGTAGTCATGTTGAACAGTACAGCAAAACTGTAAATAAAAAAAAATGTTGATTAGGGTCCAGTTCTTAACTCCTCCCACCCCATGAAATGGCTGGAAATTGGTGTTCATAAATAGCACAACAAGCACAAAGATAACCTCATTTAGCAGAGTTTTGGGAACAGGAAGTGACCACATTGGCCACACCATCTTTCCCACTTGAGGAACATACCTGTATATTGTAGAAACACAAGAAATGCTGCATGCATGCTAGAAAAAGACCAAGAGTCTATTGTGTTAATCTCCTGCCGTTCCAACAGCTGTAGTATTCAATATTATGTGAACTATTGGACGTCTCTGGTAAACAAAGGTCAAGTAATCTGCCTTTTTGTTCCAGGCAGGTCCAGTATGCTGTGTGCTCCCTGTGATCCACCCTTCGCCAATGAATTCATTGCTGTACCCAGTAATGGTATTCACCACAAGGAAGCAATCCCTCTCTAACAGTTTCAACACTGTTCTTGCTGAATCCTTTAGGAATAGGCTTAGCACTCTTGGGGTGACACAATACTTGCCACTATTTGGGACGCTTATGAGTACTTCAAATTCCAGCAAAAATTTCAAAAGAAGATTGAAAACAGGAAAATAGGGCATCTTACAAGGCAGAAGAAAAAGGAATGAAAAGGAAAATTGTCACTGTAACATGAATTGCTCCCCCCCCTTGTGCCACAGCATTTTTTTAACCCCTTATTCCACAGTAGCCCCCTTCTGCTTGGACCACCTTCAAGCCTCATCCTCACCTTATCTGCTGCATACCTTGCTTCCTTCTAACCCAAATGTCCCAATCCAGAGTGGGATGTTTGAGAAACTGAGCACACTGGCCTACCTAATGAAATGACAGAGTTCTAGGAACCAGTTCAGTCAGATCTTGAGGGCTCGAGTACACTGCTTCATCATGTGCACCTGTGGGTTTTTTCCATAGTTTTTCTTCCTTCCCCAGTGTTGCCGATGGTGAGGGCTCAGTGAAGAGTGCACATGTGGACACGTGCCAGCACCTGTTTGGAGCCAGTGGGTATCCAGCCTCCCACTTCCAGCTGCAGCCATCATGGGGGAGGGTGTAAAGCAGTGGAGTCTGCAACCCTTCTTCCCTGAAGGGAGTTTCCCTGTGATTCTCGAGCCTCGTCTTCCAGCCAGCCCTTCAATGCATCAGTCTGGTCTCTAACCCATGTCACTGACATTGCAAGTGCCAACCCTGCCACTGGGCTGATGGGGTGGCCATGAAGAGCTCTTTTAAAATCAGTGTGCTTAAAGGAGATCACCTTTCCACCCAGCAGCTACCCCCAAAACAACTCCCCCTCGGTTAGGCTTTTAAACTCACATAGTAATTGTTTTTATCACTTGTCTGCTGTAATATTTTATCTGGTATAGGGGCCATAATGTGAACACCCCCGGAGCTGGGCATCGCCATTTCACATTCAGAGTATGGCACCTCTCACTGTATCGCTTTGTACAGTGAGCGTGGTGCACTGTGAATGTGAAATGGCACCAAGCAGCTCCAGGAGTGTTTACATTGTTGCCCCCTAACCATATTAAATATTACTGCAGGCAAGTGATACAAAATGATTTGGGGGGCTTTGCTTTGTGGGTGAGGTGCTGGGGGGAGGAGCAGGTATTCTAAAGGTTCTGTCCGATGAGACATTACACTAAAGATCATTATTATAAAACAAACTGCTGGGTTGCATAACCAGCCACCTAACACATCAACATCCTAAAAGCAAAATATGAAGTTAAGGTGAATGATAAAGGGAGGCAGTAGATAAACCATTTGACCGTCTGATCCATTTTTTGAATAGGTCTCTGTGACTTAAATGCTGACTGCCATTCCTGGACCTATAACAAAAACTGCTTCCATTTGCATGCCTCTGCTGTCATTCATTCACTGATCAGTGTTATTTTACATTTGTTTTTCAAAAGTCACTTCATTAGTGGTACTAGCCAGAAAATAAGACTTTGCGAGCAGATGAGCTTCACTTTAATGTGGTGCACAGGTTACCTGTGTCAAACGAGACTATGAAAAGACGCATCTCAAAGCTGCGGTATGACTTCGGGGTGCAAGCCTCTTCCTTACTTTGGCAGATCTATGGTTAAGGGACTTTCCATTAAAGAAAAAAAACTGTTAGCAAAGTTTATACAAATGTCACAAGTGATGGAGCATTGGTGTTTACTTTTCTACTGAATTAAACAAATGCTATAGATTTTTTAATGTACATTTTAATGCACACATTTAATCACAACACTACTAGTCACTCTTATTACTTAAAAACTGATTTGAGTTACAGAGTGAATGAAAAGTGCTATGTAAATATTAAGTTCTTCTCATACCCCCTTCCTTTACTTGCCCCATCTAGCTCTGATATTAAACCTCTATCAACAGTTTGCATTCCTACAGCAGTGCAACAGTAACACAACTGCCCATGACTTCTGTATCATGAAAGCTATCCCGAAAGCTATCTCATCAGTTCTGGGGCACTCATTCTTTGTCACCTCCTGCCTTTTCACTGAGACATCTAGAATCCCCAATTCATGCAAGCACCATTTGCCTACCGATTGTATATGCTCATTCCTAAAGCAATTATATAACTAGTTGGGCACAAATCTGGACAAGCTGGAATCGCATTGCAATCTGGACCAAATCTTTGATGCTTACTAAATTGAGCCATTTGTAGTAGTTTGAAAGAAGGGTAAGTTAAAGTTCATGTTCAATTATTTTTTTGCATGCAATACAGATAGGGCTGACCGTTGACGCCTTGACATCCATCCTGCTTGTGCATGCTTCGAATAACTTTTTATAAGGAGTGTGCACAAGCAAGCTGGCTGTTTTCGGGTCAAAGGTCATTGGCATCTTTATTTTGCATAAAAGGAGGTAATTAAAATGAACTTAGAAGACTCTCTCAGGATGACTCTATTCAATGGTTTTATCTGGTGTTTAAATCTTTTGTTTCTTGAATATATTAATCTATGTATGTTTCCATTTTTCAGGTGAGAAGCTCATGAGGTATGGTTATCCTGACATTCGTTCAGATATGAACCCAAACTTGAGAAGGAGGGAGTTTATACAGTCACACATGATGGACCAAGCCCTCAACAATGCCATTTCATATCTTGGTGCTGGCCCTTGACCCTTGATGCAGCACCGTCCAACACGATTGCAGAGGTGGCTCCGGTTATCAATCCACTCTATTCTCAGGTCTACCATACCAACAGGATGGAGAGGCCAAGTAGTCGAGAAGTAACTGAGACCCATGAAAACCATGTGGATGGCCCCATTTCTCTCATAAGACCAAAGAGTCGACCTCAAGAAAGAGATATATCTCCTAGCAACAGCTGCCTAGATTCTGTGGACTCAGAGAGCAGCCATGAGGACCACCAGTCCTACCAAGGTAACCCTGCCTTAACCCTCAAGAACAAGCAAAGTCCTGCTTACACAAAGGAGGCACAAAAGGCTCTGAATGTTACCAAGGCCTCTGTTGGTTCTTCCAAAGAGGTCTACAAAGTCTTCAATGGAGAGGGAGAGCAGATCAAAGCTTTTAAGTGTGAGCACTGTCGTGTTCTTTTCTTAGACCATGTCATGTACACCATCCACATGGGCTGCCATGGTTACAGAGACCCACTAGAGTGCAACATCTGTGGCTACAGGAGCCAGGATCGTTATGAATTCTCATCACACATTGTTCGAGGGAGCATACATTCCACTAGGCCTTTAAGCCAAAGGGACTCCAATGAAGTAAAAAACAAACCCACAAAACTGCACATGAAGAAGAACTGCACTTAGTATCCCACTTTTCTGTTGGACATTAATGGACATTACCATGTTATAATTTTATTGTTGTTATTATTGTTGTCATCATCAGCTATGGACTCATCTTTTCTACTGTAGGCGAGTGTTGGTCACTCGAGCTCAGTAGTACTGGTTTTTTACCTCACCTAAATGGTATTGTGGGAATAAAGCGTCAATCTGGGTCTGTCGCAGTTAGCTGTATGTTATGTCATACCTGGGGTACCACTCATCTCTGCCCTTCGTTTAGGTGTCCGTGAAACACATTAGTAAGCAATTTATTTATGAAATGTTGAAAACCTATGGGGAGGTGGGAGGGAAGACACTGTTTTAAAGATACTGGGCAGGATTTTCCAAAGATTGTGAATGCTGCAAGCCCGGGGTGCACCATATGTACGGTGCACAGAGCTTGTAGCATTCACCTGCCTGCAATCATGATTTTCTATCCCGTGCGGCAGTTGCCACATGCTAGACCAACTTTTTGTGGTCTAGCTTGCAGCAATCCCAAGGACCTTCTTCATGGAGCTTGTGCCAGATATGTGGCACAGGCTACCATAAATCCTAGAAACTGTTGCAACTGTGACTGAGATTGTAAAATTGGGTGCAGTTGCGGTGAAGGGGCTTGTCACACTGCCAAAACCTAAGTCTGGTATCCCAGGGCTTGGTGCAAGCCCTGTACCCCACCGTTTGAAAACCCAGCCCCCTGTAACTTAATAGCATTTTTATTTGAGGATTAGTTTCTAGGTTGGTTTTAGCCTATATTTGGAATTCAGGGACAGGAGGGTTCATCTGTATATATGGCCATCTAGCTTTAATTATTCTGCTGTAGTCTAGAATAGCTAGCCTGTAGGGTGTGGTTGGTTTATCAGAAGTGCCAGAGGCCATGTGATTCATGGTCATGGTTGCCTCAAGTATGAATTAATTCTGTTGGAAATCTTTCATCATGGATGAGTGCTACAGCAGGTAACCAGTACTAGTTAAACATTTTTATATAGTCACACAATTTGAAGAACAATAAAACCCTGGTTTGCTTCGCCCCTGTTTTTGTTTTGAGTTTGAAACCTGGCTGCAATGAGCTGGGTGGAATGAAGAAGGTGGAACAGTAAGCGAACGTTGCCTCCCAGACCATTAGAACAACCTTTTCCCACATACAGTAACTGCACTTATTCACAATGGAATAATAAATCTGCCCCCCCCACACACACACACAGTTTTAACAAAACAGAAATACATTTAAACCCTAGCCATTTTTCATTGATTTTCTAGCAGTGTTTGTTTTCTATTTCATACCCCTGCGAACAACATGTATCTCCAGACCCTTGAACTGGCTTGTGCTGTCCTCCATGATCAGTCTGAAAGGCCCACTGGCACTGTACAGCATCTACAAATCCAGCTCTGTGCCATGGACATATCTGTCACTTCACCCCCAGTCTTTCTTTATGGAATGGAGAGCAAAAATACATTTGGTAGCCAGCACTCACCACTGTCATTAACTGAGAAGAGGTTTATTGGCTGAATATGGGGGTCTTTCCTGTTGGATATGGACATGAAGGAGGGGTTATGCCAAGTTCTCTGGCCATTATCCTCCAGGAAAGGCTAAAATCTAAGGGCCTTATTACTATTAAAAAACAAAGGTCCAGAAAAGGAGCTCTCTGATTAGCTAACTTCCATTCTTAAAGGTTAGAACACCGGTCAAAACCCTCATCTACAGTAGAGAAATGAAAACTGTAAAAACATTAATTTAAAACAAACAGAAAAGCATTTTACTTTTATAACAGCAATAAGACACTCAATGGTTTGGGTTGCCTTTGTTAATCTAACCCTAGTTGTGCAGGACACTTTGCTCTAGCCTCGCATCTCATGATTCTCCTAGTGTTAGATTAACTGATGGTGATGGTGGGTTGTGCCTTAACACTGAATTATAAAACCATTTTTTAAATGTTTAAACTGTATAAAACTGTTAAATGTAGTTAGGCTCCATGTGGTGACCATGGTAACTGAGGGAATGAGATTTGCTAGAGTATTCTTGCATTTGCTAGCTGATAGCACATATTTACCTGACCAATAAGCTATTGAGAAAAAAAAGCATATTCTTAACCATGAAAGACAAGCACTAGCGTATCTGAACTCGGTAGGTTACTGTAAAAGAAAGTACCCACCCCCCCAAAAAAAAAACCCACAAACTGTAATTTTAAAAAGTAGCCCTTTTAACAGTAGACAATGAGGAGTTTTGCTGATATCGGTCAAGTAAGATGTTGTGTCAGCGATCAGTCAGCAGTCTCTGAATAAAGGGTGAGGGGAGTCCATAGTACATCTATTAGATCTAATAAACATCCGCCAACAGGGAACACAGAGAATCAGACACACTGGTGAGCAGATATAGGAGTTATGACCATAATGTGGTTTCATTGATTAATGTGCAATTTTGTTTGGCAAATTGCAGTCATATCAAATATTTCCTTGTGGTGCTTTCTATATTTGCATAATTGGGGGGGGGGGGCACAATTCTGCTAGTGTATTATCCTCTGAGAGTTGAGTGGTATTTCATGGTTTTCTGGGTACTATGAATCTACCCGACAGCTAAAATGTAGGACCCTGTAGAGGGTGCATGGGCTAAGAGTGGTTAGCTGCTGCCTGGTAAACACAGCCTACATGAACTATTGTGAGGTACGAGCAACAAGCACCCTGCAGATGCCAGGTACCTGAGAGAAACTTTCTAATCCCCAGTTCAAGTCCCTTCCACTGATAATATTTTTTTAAACTTTGTCAGCATGAAAGCCAAAAATATATATATTTTTTAAATTGCTCTTAAAATAGAAGGACAGCTCAGAGTTTTGGTATTCTGATTTTTTCTATACTCAATTGTGGCGTGGAGACTGCTTCCAAGGAGAATTGACCAGTGAAGCACATTGTTTGTTTGTCTGTTTCTATCTAATGGTACAGTATTGCTGTTCAAGTCTTAATATTTATACGGCACATTTAAATGGCTGAGTAGCTAGAGCCAAATGATTCTGTTTTAAACAGTTACCTCCCTGAATTTTAATGGCACTGTACATGCAGCAGTGTAATGTTTGCAACTGTCTAGTCACTGCTTTTACTAGTTTACTAGTCAGCCCGCATAAACGTTTTTAGAGCTGATCTGACATTCATCCTCAGGGCTCCAATTTATTAGTAGCAGATGCTCCACCCACCCTTTGCACACAGGTCGATCAGTCTATTTATATTCAGAGGATCTCCCCCAGGTGTGTGCTCCGCACAGTGGACTCTGCAGGTATCTGGAATCTGGGGAGCGAGCATCTCCATTTCTGACTTACCTCCAGCAACAATGAACAGCTAGTGAAAAGGGGTAGGAGATAATGAAATCCCTTGCTATGCACTTACTGGAAACCTGTTGTTTACTACTGGAAACCTCTTATAATTTCTGAAGACTTAACAAGGGAAGGATTTTTTTTTAAAGAAAAAAATACTCAAACTGTGATCCATTTGACTGATTGTTTATGAAGCCCTCTCTTTACTTCAGCATTCTTTAGCACACTCACTTCCTGTCTCATGTAGCAGTTTTATTTTATTTTTCTTTCTATTTTAAAATACAGGACCACTCCTTCTGTTTAAATCTAATCACCCACCTCTTTTCCCCACTCATTCCTTTTGGCTGTCTCATTGTTGCTAGCGCATTAGCTATACAAACTGTTTACATATTTTTGTACTCCAGTGTAGTTTTATACAAAAGAAATGACTGTTGTTTGCTTGTGAAGATAAAAAAGGTACATAAAGCTTTGTGATGCTTACACATTCAGATTAGGGTCATAAACAACAAAAATTTCTTCCAGAGCTTACTGTATGTAATGGCGATATTGTATACCTGTTTTGTTTTCATTTTTCCAGTTGTAAATTTTTCTTAAAGTATATATAGATATATATAAATATATATATATATCTCTTTTTTAAGAGAGACTGCAAACTTTTAATGCAATTATTTAGGACAATTTAAAATAAAAAAAAAACTCTTATGGTTTATACCATGTTTGGGGAAAACAAATGTGCTTGAAAGGACTACTGGGATATCACAGAGCTGGATGTCGGTGAATATTTTCCTTTCTACAGTGAGCTTAGAGTCTTGTTTTTTTTTTTTGTTGTTGTTGTTTACTTTTTTAATGTGCAGAAATTCCTGCTACGCAGAGGTGCTAGCACTGATCTCGACCTGCGCAGTGGACACCTCAAGCTCAAACTGTTTTCTTTTCTACTCCATTAAAAAAATACAATTTATTTCAAAGTGCAATACCCCACTCCCCCACACACACCTTTTCATTTTTTTATCAAAAGCTGTTTGTCTCTTATCAGTTGATGTTTTGTGAAAAGAAAATTGAAGTATATTTTACTGATTATTTTTAAACCTATTTGAAGTTACTTCTGTTACTGCAAAACTAAAATATGGAGACTTGTGTTTTCAAGCGAGGAAGGCGATTCGAAATCATTGTAATAATGTGTGGAGGATGATATTGTAAAGATTTGTACTATCCAAGTGCAGAGCTACTGGAATAAATTTTAGGGAATCTCAGGAATAAGCATGTGGTTTGTCTGGTGTGCCTTTTATTATGCAAATGCTCAGATGCACTTCTTAATTAGAACAGGATGTGTCTTTATGTTGTGCCTTTCATCACATACTGCCTCCCTTACAGACTAATGGGTTAGATATTGGCAGTGCAAGGACTGTTTGCAGACCAACATGGCAGCCGCTGAGCCTGTAACACCTGCACATGGTTGCAGAGAGATGATGGGGCCAGGATGCCCCATCTCTTTTAAAATGTTCCCTAGGTAACAGGAACAGTGGTGTAGATTGTGCCACAAAGGTTTATGTTTGAAGCCTGAATTCTACTCATTGGGGCTGGAAGGGAGTGGCGAGTTGAATAGAGTGTGGGCTGCATGCCCTTTGTGCTCCCTGATAGATGATCATGGAACAGCATCAGTGACAGCTGTGAAGGAAGCTGCTTGCCCACACCTAAACCAGAGGAAGAATGAAGATGGGCCCAATTGACCTGCTATGGGGGAGGGGATCTATTAAAAAAAAAAAAAAAAAAAAAAGCCCTTGGCATCATTAATTGTAAGCAAGAAGGAATCTTTGTTTTAATGTATCATCTGTTTTAATGTCTCGTCTGTAGGATAGCACCTCCAACAGTGCAGTATCATGGCTAACTTCCCACCCCAAAGTACTGCCTTGGATAGGTATTTTATTAATTGAAGAAGTTTTTTTTTTGGAAAGGCCTACTGAGCTGAGCTGAGAAGAGTTATTTTCAGAGGTGTTCCAGAGGAAGGGTACACAGGATTAAATGTTGTAAAACAATGCAGTAATGCAAAACTGCACAATAAAATTGGAATAGTATGTATTACAAAACAGCAGAAAACTAGGCAGTTACAAACACAAGCAGTACTAAAGAAAAGCAGCAGCAGGTCCAAACAGGTCTGGAGCAAAACTAAATTATTAAAATTACAGTTTACAGATTACAGAGCAAATGGGCAGCCAGCGAAGATCATTCAGATGAGATGTTAAACCAAGGTCCCTTCTGCCCATCTCTTGCTGCTGTCCAGCTGGTATTGGAGGGAGTCACTGTAAAGAACAAGGAGGGCATCATAGAGGCAAACTGTGCCACAGAGCCGATCTGGACCAAGGTTGAGGAAATGGGAGGGGGGTGCAAAACAATCACCCTGAGGGTGTGGTATTGACCTCCAAGTGGCTCAGTGGAGCAGGTTACCCAGTTAGTTGGGGAAGTTATAAGAGCAGCCAAATTGGATGCAGTGGTGAGGTTGTGGGACTTTAATGTCTCAGGCATAGAATGGCATCTAGAAAGGACTAATGGCCAAGCTGTGACAGAGTTCCTCTCCACCTTCAAGGGCTGTTTCCTGCAGCAGCATGTCCAGCAGGACACATGGTCTAAAGCCTCCTTAGACCTTGTTCTTAGCAATGCAAATGGGGTAATTTCCAATCCGAGCATCAAGAAGTCTGTGACAGGCAGTAAGTTTCTCCCTGGTGATAGAGACAAGCCAGACCTTGGCACCCAGTGCACTTACCCAGTCATCAAAATAAATAAAGACCCAGAACTTAAGAAAGGCAGATTTCCCAAGATGAAGGACGTAGTGCCCAAGGGTCTGAAGCAACTGCATAATGCAGAGCACACAGTGGGGTTGTTGAGGAAGGTGCTTGAAGCAGCCACAGAGATCTGCATCCCTGTAAGCAGTAAGGGAAACAGGACAAAAATGTGCCCCCTCCCCCCGCCCAGCTCAACAGTGACATAAGGCAACTGTGCCTGACAAAAATAAGCTGTATGACTACTGGTAAGAGACCCGAGTGTCTCAAGGTCAGAGAAGAGTACAGGGCAGGGCTGAGGGACTGCAAGACTGGAATTAGAAAGCAGAGGAGGTTCTGTAAGGTAGAATAGCAGCATGATCTGCAGACAATGCCAAGGCCTTCTTCCATTACATAAATTGAAGGAGGAAGTGATGGCGAGGATTGGGCCTCTGAAAACAGGTGAGGGGAACCTGAATCCTCAGGATTGTTGGAGCAGCTGCAAGGGGAGTGAGCTGGATGTCATTATCCACCTAGGGACAAATGATCTGGCTGAGAATGGGATCAGAGCAGTGCAACAGGAGTTTGTGGAGTTGGGAAGGGGCCTTAGACAAGTAGCACACACGGTAACTTTCTCCGAAGTGCTAACTGTCTATGGCATGGATGAGGCTAGGGTACTCTGCACCATGGGATTCAATGACTGGTTGAAAAACTGATGCAGAGCTCAGGGATTTGGCTTCATTGGGGACTGGGGCTTCACCTGGAGGGATGCAGGCCTATACAGGCGTGATAGTCTGCATCTGACCAGGAGGGGAACCAGGATCCTAGGTCATAGGTTTAAATACTTCTTTGGCAAGCATTTAAACTAGCTAAGGGGGGAGGCACTGAAAAGGAGAAGGAATCCTAGCGCCCCCCCCCCAAAAAAAAAATCAGGGTAGTTAGTGAGGTAAACACCAAGATAGAGCAGTCGATAGGGATAAGTGCAGGGGTAAATGGAGAAAAAAACAAAGACAGTAAAGACAGGGATGGGGCAAAAAGAAATAAAGCCATAAAAAAATGGAGGGTAATGAGTATCAATGCCCATAGTATAGGTAAAAACTCCCCGAAATGGTGGCCTTGATGGAAGAGGAATGCCTGATATCGTGGTAGTCACAGAGAACCATGACAACATACCAGGGTACACAATCTACAGGAGGGACAGGGAGGGAAGAAGAGGAGGAGGAGTAGCTCTCTATGTAAGGAAAGGGATCAAAGCAACAGAACTAAAGGGTAACAGGGAGGAGAGGAGGCACTGTGGGTAGCCCTGGAGACTGGAAATGGCTCCACACCGCACAGGGTTGTATACAGACCCCCATCTCAGAGGGAGGAAATGGACGAAGAAATGATAGAAGGCATCCTTGGGATGGCAGAGAAAGGGGAGCTATTGCTGATGGGGGACCTGAATATGCCAGATGCTAACTGGAGCACCTTTGCTGCAGCCACATCCAAGAGTAGGGCCATTCTCAATGCCCTACACGGGGCATGCCTCAGACAGCTAGTTTTGGAACTCATTCAGGAGGGAGCAATCTTAGACCTGGTACTCTCAAATGGGGACAGAGAGAAGATCTCTGATCTTGAAGTGGGTAGCCATCTGGGAACAAGCGACCACCAAACAGTGTGGTTCACAATAAACTTAGCTGTAGAGTCAAGCCACACAAAGGTGAAGGTACTAGACTTCAGGATGGCTGATTTTGTCAAAATGGGAGCGTGCCTCAGAAATGCACTAGCAAACAGGCAAGAAGGTGGGGTGGAGCAACAATGGGGAAACATCAAAACTGCCATCACAGAGGCAGCAAGCCTTTGTGTGAAGCAAATAAATCAAAACGAAAGAAAAAAACACTAAGGTTCTCAAAAGAAGTGGCGGAAAGGTAAGGGAGAAAAAGATAGCATTCAGGAAGTATAAGGAAACACAGAAGGAGCAGGACAGAGAACTGTACCAGTTAAAGCAGAAGGAAGCGGGAAGGCAGTCAGAATAGCAAAGGCCCAAACCGAGGGAAAGATAGCCAACTCGGTGAAGAAGGGGGATAAAACCTTTTATAGGTACATTAGGGAGCAAAGAAAGATGAAGACAGGGATACTGAAGCTGAATAAAGAGGAAGGTGGTTGGGCAGAGAGCGACAGTGAAAAGGCAGGGAAACTGAATGGATATTTCTGCTCAGTTTTCACAATGGAAAGCAGGGGAAGATACCTAATCCAGTCAACAGAAGCACTCTGGATAGGGGGGTTGATATTAGTCCTTTCACAGAAGAAAGGGTTCTGAAATAACTCTTAAAACTGAAGGTGGATAAAGCAATGAGGCCTGATGGAATTCACCCCAGAATTCTAAAAGAACTATGGGAAGAACTAATAACACCACTGACTACTCTTTTTAATAAATCATGGGAGGATGGTGTGGTACCTGAGGACTGGAGAAAGGTGGATGTGATTCCCCTTCACAAAAGTGGGAGCAAGACAGAGGCAGGAAACTACAGACCTGTCAGTTTGACCTCAGTGGTAGGGAAAACGATGGAATCACTTCTGAAGGAAAGAATTGTTGAGTACCTAGAGGCCAGTGGGGCACAGGACCCAAGACAGCATGGATTCACAGCAGGAAGGTCATGTCAAACAAATCTAATTGATTTCTTTGACTGGGTGACCAAAGTAGTAGTAGACCAGGGAGGGGCTGTGGACATGGCCTACCTAGACTTTAGCAAGGAATTTGACACAGTCCTGCACAAAAGATTAATAATCAAATTTGCCAGCCTGGGAGTGGGTCACACGGTGGTAGCCTGGGCAAAACACTGGCTGGACAACAGGACACAGCGGGAAGTAGTAAATGGAGTCCACAGTGAACAAAGGAGGGTTACTAGTGGGGTACCACGGGGTTCAGTACTGGGGCCAGTACTTTTTAATGTCTTTATAAGTGACATTGCAGAGGGACTGGAAGGGAAAGTATGTCTCTTTGCAGATGACACAAAGATCAGCAACAGGGTTGATATGCAAGGTGGGGTGGAAAGGATGAGAAGGGACTTGGCAAGGTTGGAGGAATGGTCAAATGTATGGCAGCTTAGATTCAAAGCAAAGAAATGTAAAGTAATGCACCTGGGAAACAAAAACCCAGGGCAAGAGTACACAATGGGGGGTGAGATACTGACAACAACAAAAATGGAAAGGGACCTGGGCTTAGTCAGATCAGATAACCTAAAGGTGGGCCAGCAAAGCAAGAAGGCAGTAAGGAGGGTTGGGAGATACTCGATGCATGGGGAGAGGCATCACCAGTAGAAAACAGGAAGTTGTTGGCCCTCTGTACAGACAGTTGGTAAGACCACATCTGGAGTACTGTGTATAGTTCTGGAGACCCCATCTCCACAAAGACATAGACAGGGTGGAGGCTGTCCAGAGAGGGCAACAAAATGGTGCAGGGTCTGCACAGAAGACATATGAAGAAAGACTAAAGGAGCTTAAAATATATAGCCTTGAGGAAAGGAGGGAGGGGGGGGGACATGATAGAACTTTCAAATACTTCAAGGGAATCAACAAAGTCCAAGAGGGTAGCATCTTTCAGAAAAAGAGATGTGCAAGGACAAGGGGGCACAAACTGAAGATAGAGGAGGGGCGGCTCAGAGGTAATGTGAGGAAGTATTTCTTCACAGAGAGGGTTGTGGATGCATGGAACAGCCTTCCTGAGGAATTCATAGAGTCAAAAACAGTGGGGGAATTCAAGAATGCATGTGACAGACATAAGACAATTCTATTGGGGGGTAGGAGGAAGTAGGCTGTTGATTAACTAGGATCTTCAGCTTATCCATTAGGTAGGGAAATGGGCAGACTGGGTGGGCCAAGCGGTCCTTATCTGACATTAAATTCTATGCTTCTATGTTCATAAGAGAGTCAGAGGTGATGGCTGAGTTGCTGAATGAATACTTAGCTCAGATCTTCAAACAGGTCCCTGGGGAAGGCAGAGTGCTCATTAGGAGGGCCCATAACATCAGGGATAGCCAGACAGTTCAACCTTAGTCCTGTCAGGGGACGCTTTAAGCAGAGCAGCTGCCTCCAGGGTGTGGAGACTAGGAAGGAAGCTAGCTGGAACTCAGCCTGAGTGTGGAAGGTAAGTAGTAAATTGGAATAGATTGACAAGTACCTTGTTCACATGGTGAGAATTTATATTGGCACTGTATAGATTGTTGCCGTGATTTTTCCTGAAATGCTGTGGAGCAGCGTTCAGACAGCATTGCTCTGGAGTGCTGCAGATGCCCGGAGACATGTTCCAGCATTTCAAGGAGGGTTCCAGTGGTGGTGGTGGGGAGGTGGGGTTGGGGTGATGCCATAGAAATGGCACTGCAGCACCAGAAGGCTTGTGGATGGGTCTTCAGACCTAAGTTCAGCCAAAGGATCGATTCTGGTAGTTTAAACACATCTGAACTCAGGCAAGTGGCTCTTTTTGTAAACCTAGAGCTAAAAATGGCAGAAAATACATCTCAGAGTCGAGCCGTGACTCTGGGCATGCACGCATGCATATGTATACACGCATGCCCAATATCATGGACCGACTCTGAGACCACATTTTCTGCTGATTTTAGCCCTCAGTTTATAAAAAGAGGCATTTGCCTGAGTTCAGCTGTGTTTAAACTACCAGAATCAACCTTTAGCTAAACTCAGGTCTGAAGACCCACGACGAGTCATGCAGGCTGGGGAAAAGCCTGCTCAAATATTGTGGTGGTGCTGACTGTTCACACAGTCATGAAGAACAGTGCAAAATGCTGGTAGCACTACTGAATCCCAAAACAAAAAAGAGTTTGTGGTCACAGTGCCACGCAACGAGTGATGCAGAAAACAGTGATGTTCAGATGTGCACAGTGGCACTGATCTGGCCATGTGCACCACCAACAATGATTCAGAACTGGCCTTGAGAATGGGGCAAAAAATGCAAGGTCTACAGGGTAAGTGGAATAAGTTGGCCAGACCAACCTGTAATTAAGGAGCAATATTAAAGAGCTGTAACATTCCCTGAGGTTGGGGGCCAGGTGAAAATTGTTTTGACCTAAGGTCTTGGGCTAGGTAATAATTAGGAGGAGATGCTGAGGGCAGTACCTCGAGTGTACCATGTTCTTCTGCAGTTAAACCTCACTCTTGTGAGGGGGAACTTTCAGCAGAGCAAATTGCAGCCAGTAGTATGGTGGTAGCATGATATTTAAATCCCATAGGGCTAGAGACCCTGGAACAGAGTAGGTGGGCAGCATCTACAAGCCAGCAAGAGACTGTGCAAGGGGTGCTTTGCTAATGGGTGATAAGGCACTTAGCCACGTACCTGCAGAGGTTCCATGCTTCACAGTAACAACTAGTTAGAGGGGAGAGGAACTGACAAGAGAGTTTCGCTGAAGAAAATACAGAGTCTAAAATGAGTGGGACTCTGCTGTGAATAAGCTAAGGGGCTTCACAGTATCTACTGGTGTGGCTAGGGCTATACAAAAAAAACTTATCCGGGGAAGGTCTTTGTTGTGGATATAGGAGTAGTAAGAGGCTTAGCAGGAATTATGGCCTGATGGGGGAAAAAACTAACAGGGAAAGGGTTCTATGGAGGAAATAGTGTGGGGCCTAGCAAGAACTGCTGTTTGCTGCCAGGGCAATAACAAAACCTAATTCTGGGACAGAACTGTGGTACCGTTATTTCTTGGGTAAGACTCAAGAGAGGACAACACAAAGAAAACATCTGAGATAAGACAAGCCAATAATGCACAGTTCTGGAAGGACTGTGGAGGGACATACAGTAGTTAGCTGCAGGACTGTGGGTTGTAGCCTTTTGTGCTTTTGTTATAGAAGCATGGTGTATATCTCCTTTGTAGAAGATTGGCAGCATTCAATACAGACCTTGCTGCAGCATGGGACAAATACATCAAAGCTTCTAGACTGGATCGAGTCTGTAGATGCCTGCTAGCCCCACCCCCACAAAAGGCCAACTCTCCAGGTAGATGGAGGGTAATAGGCAGGGGAAGGGAGACAGACCAGGGTGCAGAGGTGGAAGCAAGAGTCCTGGTTTGTGGTTGCTAACCACTTTGGACCCTAGTAAAGGCAAATCAGCCAGCACTTCCCCAGAAGGACACTATGTCAGCCACCGCAGTCTCCAGAACAGCCCATAAGTAGGGATGGGCGAAAGTTGCAAATTTACTTCATGTGGAACTTCGCGAATTTCGGAACTTTAGGAAATTGACGAAAGTAGGATTTTCTGAGGATTTTCGCCGAGTCCCGCAGACGTTTTTGTGAACTGTGGAAGAATGCATATAAACTGCAGAATATATTCTTTCCACAGTTTAATGAACTGTCGGTGAATGAGTGCCTGCTTGTACAACCATGCAGTTATTCACTGACATCCAGTGGGCCACTGGTAGTGGAGGAGAGAGGAGTGCTGCGCTGGTGGCCTGCTCAGGGGTAGGTTGGGGAGGGGAGTTGGGTGGTGGCAGATGAACTGTCAGGGTGGTGTTTGTGGGGCTCTAACAGACACCAGGGAATTGAGATTATTTTTTTTACAAGGGATCTGGGATGGGGAGGTCCACTAGACACCAGGGAATACTGAGACTAGAGGGGGATGAGTTGATGGACTGATGGCTGTTTATTTGTGGACAAAGGAATCCAGGATTGGGAGGGGGTCTGCTAGACATCAGTGAAATAAAATGTTTTGGGAGCCATGATCGGTGGGGGCACTAGAAACCATGAGGGTCCAAGGAAGGGATTGGAGGTCTTTACTGGGACCCCTGATCAGTGGGAGGTGGATTAATGAATTAAACTGCAGTTAAAAAAGCCTCAGAAATGACCACTGGCAGTGATCCTTTCTGCGGATTTTTTTCCCGCAGTTTAATAAATTATCCCACAGTTTTTTATATTTTTTCCGCAGTTTGAAGGCAGAATTTCCGTGAAAGTTCAAAACTGCCAACCGCCAAACTTCCGCCAGCTGAAATTACATCGCACAGCCCTACCCATAAGGCAGCAGCACCAGGGAAGGGAGAGCAGAGGCCAGTGCAAAAGTAACACTAGTGGTAGGTGACCCATTGTCAGGGGACCAAAAAGTAATGTGTGCAGGTTGCAGGGTGGCAAAGGTGGTACCAGCAGAATTTTTAGATGTCTTCTTAGGGCTTCAACTAGAAGGTACACTAACAGAATAGAGGTATACTCAGGACCATGGGAGGAAAACCAGATATGATTTTCCATTTAGGGACAAATGATCTGGCCAGCCATGAAATTGGAAAGGTTTACGATAACTTTCACAACATAGGATGTAAGTTAAGGGCAGTGTCATCATTGGTGACCTTCTCTGAGGTCCTGCTAGTGTCAGACATGGACAGTAAGTGATAGTGAAATTTCAGTGTATTCAGTTCATGACTGATGGGTTGGTGCATTGATGAAGAGTTCAGATTCATAGGAACTGGGGCCACAGGAGGCTGTTTAAAGGGATGGCCTCCAACTGACAGAAGGAGGGGTGAGTGCCCTAGGGCAGACGTTTGATGCCTACATCGTTAGGCATTTAAAACAGGAAGGGTGGGGCTAAGGCTGAGAGTTCCTCTAGCAGGATGATGTATGTAGGAGGCTAGGCTAGTACTCCCCAAACAAGGGATACAGGTAAGTGCAGGGAGGATGGAGGGTACAAGCAGAGTGGGAGTAGGAAAATGGACAGGTTTGAGCAAGGAGGGGGCAGAAATGAAAAGTGGAATTTATCATGGAGGTAGTCAGCATCAATGCCAGTCTTGGGAACAAGATGAGCAACCTGCAGGCAGTAGCTGCAGAGACCAAGGCAAATGTATTAGCTGTCACTGAGCTGTGGGCTTCACCAAACTACAACTGGTATCTCTCTCCGTCCTAGGATATACCCTCTTTAGAAGGGACAGATAAACTAGAAAGGGGGTGGGCTGTAGCATCATATGTAGAAAAAAAACAAGAGTAATGAAGGAGAAATCAATAGGGGAACAGGGATAGGTGGAAACACTGTGGATACAGCTGGTGGTGGAAGGGGGAGAATATTAGGCTGGGGTTGGCCTATAGCCTCCCAAACCCATCAAAGGCAGGAGACCAGCTTCTTAGGTAGATCAGGAGAGCTGCCATGATGAGGAATGTGATCGTGATGTGAACTAAACAAGCCTGAAGTGGACTGGACCATTCCGGTGGCAAGGAGCACATATAGGCAATGGTAAACACTTTACAGTTTTGCTTTTTAACACAGCATATAAGAGATCACACCATTTGGAGAGCCACATTGGATCTAGTGTTCTGAAATCTGCACATCTTGGATGATGTAAGGGTTGAGGCCCCTCTGGGGACCAATGATCATTACATGGTATGGTTTCCATACCCCCTTCATGTCAAGGTACATTAAGTCCAGGACAAATTTAAGTGGACTTGAGAAAGGGCCTATCTATAAAAGGTGAAGGATGCTTTGAAACAACTGAAATGGGAGCTGGGAAGGAGGCACAATCTTGAACTGGGAACCTGGAGGAAAGCACACGCTTGTTTGAGTTCTGAGGGAGGTGTACCTTTTCATTTTAAACTTGTTTTTGCTTTTTTGAATCAAGAAGGGGTTTGCAGTACTGCATATCTATTTGTAGATTGCTAGTCTAAGTCCAGAGGGATTGAAATACTGCTGATCTTTTTCCTGTGGACTGCTAGTTTGTAGTTTGTTAGTATTTGGGTGACATTTTGCATCAAACTATTGTTAGTATGGTAAAGTATTCACTAGTAGTTGGAGATTTCTTTCATTTAAGTCCTGCTGTTCAGTGGAGTTGTATATTCGACCCAGACAGAATCTGAGGTGGTTCAAACTGGTTTGCTCTGATTGCCTTCAGAACACAGACCAGGTGGATTGCCCTACCCTACCGACCCTAGGCTACACTAGCTTTACAGGGTTAAGCAGGTAGGTGTGACAACTTCCTGCTCAGAGACAAAACAGGGTAGGGTGAGCCACAGAAGGCAGCCAGGCAGTGCTGCATAAGCCAGGAGGATATCTTCTTCAGATTGCGATTGTATTTAAAAAACAAAATTGGGGGCTGGTACATAGTCCCTAGGAAAAGGGTTACAGTACTAAGGGGAAATGAGGTTCCCTAACAGCAACCTGGGCAGAGAGAAGCAGAGCAAGTAGGGATCATGTTGGGAGTGGTGCAGTGCAATGGATGTGGAGCAGCAGTCTTCAGAAAGACGTTCTGGGAACTGCGGTGCTGCACCCTCTGCAGGCACCTATCTGGGCTGTGGGCAGAGATTGTCAGCCTCCTGGCCAAGCTGGCTAGGTTGCAGGGATCCTCCTCCGGGGCCACCAAGTCTACACCCACTACCTCAAAGGAGGACCAGCAAAAGCAGTGTATGGACTACAGTGGGCTCCAGGAGGTAAGGCGGGTGGATCGAGTGCATCCCCACCTAGTGCAACTAAGAAACTTCTACGCAGTTTTGGAGGAGCCGGAGGATCCCTCTGGGACACCCGAAGTTGCGACCATGGTGAATGAGCAGGTTCTACAGAACAGAACTCCACAGGCAGGTGGAAGATGACCACAAAGGAAAAGGAAGCTTCTCCTAGTGGTGGACTCCATATTCTGGAGAGTGAAATTGGGGACAGGAACAGTGGAGGAAAGGGAGGTAAAGTGTCTACCAGGAAGCACAGCTTGGAGGGACGGGGAAAGGATCCTGAGAATTGATAAAGCAGTAGCGGGGCAGTGGAAACTTAATGTCATTCTCCATCTGGGGACAGATGACTTGGCTGGAGACAAGGCAGGGATAGCAAGGGTGCAGGAGGAGGAGTTCAGGAAGTTGGGGAGGGGCCTTGTACAGGGAACAGACTCCATGATGTTCTCGGGGGTGCTTCCTGTCTACAACAAGGGGGAGGCTAGGAACCTCTGCACCAATTACTTCAACACTTGGCTTGAAAGCTGTTGCAGAGAAAAAGGTTTCGGCTTCATTGGGAACTGGGGACCCACCTGGAGGAATGTGACCCTGTACAAGGGGGGGGCCTACACCTGTCCAGTGAGGGGACCACTGTCCTCAGTGAACAGCTTAAATGCTTCATTAGCAAGCATTTAAACTAGTAATTGGGGGTGGCAGAAGGGTACAGGGAGAACCAAACTGCCCACCCCCACAGGATAGTAAAGTCAACATGGAGGACCATAGAGTTATGATATCACCAGAGGAAATGAAACCCACAGAAGAGGGAACAGTGGAGGACAGGAAGAAGGGGATTGAAAACAGGAAGGACAAACAGAAGAGGCAAAAAGACAGCAGGGGAGGATGATAAAAGGACAAATAGCAGAACCTGAAAGGCCATTTATACTAGTGCCCGCAGCCTAGGGAATAAAATTCCAGACCTGGTGGCTTGATAATGGAGGTTGACCTGGATATTGTAGCTATTACTGAGATGTGGTATACTGGAAACCATGACTGGGATGTAGCAGTACCAGGTTATACTCTGTTTAGAAGAGACGGAGGGGTGAGTAAAATGAGAAAGGGGTGGCTCTTTATGTCTGGGAGGGTATTAGGGCAACTGAGATACAGGGAATGCAGGGAGAAGCAGAGGTACCTTTGGTTACCCTTGAGATGGGCAATGGCACTGCTATTCACACAGGTGTGATATACAGACCTCCAGCACAGGGGGAGGAGGTAGACAGGGTTCTAGTGGAATTCATCCACACAATGGCAGCTAAAGGGGAGGTGCTGCTGGTAGGTGATTTCAATCTGCCAGATGTGGATTGAAGCATCCCAGATGCTGCCTCAGCCAGGTGCAATTTTATACCAGTTACTCACTGATGTGGACAGGACTGAGGGAGTCAGGGTGGGCAAACACCTGGTATCCAGTGATCATCACACAGTGTGGTTCAGCATGAGTACAGTGGCAGAGTCAAGCCCCACAAAGGAAAGGGTCCCGGTTTCAGGAGGGTGGACTTTACTAAAATGGGGATATGTCTCAAGCATGCCCTGGCAGGGAGGGACAAAAGGGGGGTGGTGGAGGAGAAGTAGGCCCATCTGAAAGGAGTCATAGTGGGAGGTGACAAACCTTTGCATTAGGCAGGTGTAACCCCCCTACAAATGGAGGTTCCCGAAAAGTCTTCCTTGGGCTTGCCTAAATGCCCACTGCCAGGCTGGTATCCTGTGTCTTAGCATTTTAAAAGTGTTGTATGAGAGTGTCTTAATGCCTCTGTGCTCTGTCTCTTTAAGAGCTGCCTATAACGTGGTGCTTATTTAATCTGGGAGGGGCTGAGTGTTTCTAGGCTCGAGTCCCTTGAGCTGCCAGTTAATCGCTCCATTCTGCCATTTGCTAGTTGCACAGAGGAGCTCTGTTAAAGCTTGCTTATTTGCTGATTATCTATCAGAATAGTAATGATATTGTAGTTTGTCTAACCTGCCTTCTTTGCAGCATGGACAGTTCTGTTTATCACCACCATCTTGGTCCTGGACTGCTAGAATGGGCCAATCGGTACCTTTGGGGACCCTAAAATGGAGTCTGTCCCCAGGGGTCTTGTAGGAGTGAATTTCTGTAAGAATTGTAGTTTTGAGACTTTGGGGCCTAAATGCACCTGTAGGGGGAGCCCTTGCTTTGGCAGACAGATGAATCAACGAATCAAACCTTTTTGGGCTGAAGGGAAATTCCCAAGCTGCCTGCTGCAGTCAGTCAGTCAGTCTGGAGGTAGAGCTTGGAGAGTAAACAGCTCGAGTGATTCAAGCAGCTGCTTCAGCGTAGTTCACACGGGAGATTAGTGGAAAGGCTGAGTTTAGGCCTGTCTGCCGGCTGTCCCTTGAAAGGGAGGGTGAATTTATCGGACTGCATCCGAATTTGAGTGTGTTAAAGCCACTGAAGAGTGACCAGATTTGAACTAGAAGAAGACCGAAGATTTGCTGAACACGATTGGCCTGTCAGGACATCCATTTACCACAGAATTCCCAGTTTTTCTCAGAGACACTGATATTGTGGCTGGACAGCTACCCGCATTGTGGTATGGTGAATGCTTTACTATAAATGTGCTGTTTGTTGTTAGTGGGTCGTAATTTGGTTCCTCACTGTGTAAATGTGCCTCGCTTGCTGGAAGCTGCATCCAGCACTACCAGACTCAAATCTGAACTGTTCGATCCGACCTGGGCCTTGCACACACTGGCCCAGCCACTTCAGGCACAGAAACCATCATCGATGAAAGACTTGCTGGGCATCAACCCCCCTGCTCAATACCTCGAACAGGAACAACACCTCGGTGATTCGTGTGGGCCCTGCTTCTCCTGGCAAAGCAGTCATCAACCTGCAGTCTCCATTTCATCCATCCTGTGTCCTGTACTGGGTAGTGTGAGTAAACATCAGGGTAGCTCCCTGCAACAACAGCTCAATCAAAGTGTGTCATCTGATTTAATTGTTTTGTCAAATCTTTACGAACTGAGCCTCCTGACTCCGGATTACAGCTTGTGTCTGGTTGTGCATGCATTTTCTTTTCATCACAGGGCCCCAACCAGCTGCGATGCTGGCCTACCCTGGGCAATGTTCCAGGCTAGCCCACCTTACTTCCAACTGGGTACTCAGAGCGTGTGACTGTGCAGGGACTAAAAGTGCATGCATAATTGCCTGACTAGATCAGTTTTAGAATC
Source organism: Neoceratodus forsteri (assembly GCA_016271365.2). Lineage (NCBI taxonomy): Eukaryota > Metazoa > Chordata > Ceratodontiformes > Ceratodontidae > Neoceratodus > Neoceratodus forsteri. The sequence goes on from CM028132.1 coordinate 108,374,998, forward strand.
AATCAACCAGATTACGCCCCTCCCTTGTTCAATTCCCCTGAATAAATCAGATCTAACTCTTTTTGCATTTAATCTGACTGTGGTTCCAGTTTGTACCAAAAGCACTGTACTTTTGTTATTTTCTGTGCCTAACCTTGTTTTACAGGGGCTCTCCAGGGTCAAACTGGTGGAACCAGCCCTTGTGGTAAGTGCAAACAGTGTGGGGATTTGTATGCTGAATAGGGGCTACTGTGAAAGTGTTTGATGCATATTGTCTAGGCCACTAGAGGGGAAAGGGGGGGTTACAGTGTCCCTGAGGGCTGTACCCAGGTTAGCCTTGCTACTAACAACCCTGTTCTCCGGGTGAGACACCCGTTTCAGTACCCAGGCCCCTTAACCTGCAACTAGCCAAGCAGGCAGGGGTAGTAGCCCTTGGGATAGTGCCAACTAGGGGTTACACAAGTAAACAAGGGCAAGAGAAAGAGAAAGCAACTATGGTTCTCAAAGGCAATGGCCAGGAAATTAAGGGCGAAAAAGATGGTTTTCAGGAAGTACAAGGAAACGCAGCAGGAGGAGGACAGGGTAGCATATCTGGATAAACAGAGGGAGGCAGGAAAGCAGTCAGAAGCACAAAGGCACAATAGAGGAAAAAATAGCACAGGAGGTACTTTTATTAGGTACATTAGTGAAAGGAGAAAAAATGGGTGGATAGTAAGGCTTAAAGGGAAGAAGGAGAATGTGAAGGGGACCTGGAAAAATCATTAATAGTGAATAAATATTTTGTTCTGTATTCACATAAAAAGGAGAGGGACCACAAGCAACATGAACAAATATGGGAGGGAGATGGACACCAGTCCATTTATGGAAGACAGAGTCCTAAAAGAACTCACAAAACTGAAAATGGACAAGACAATGGGACCGGATGGGATACATCCTAGAATAATGAGGAACTACAGGAGTGCTGGCGGCACCACCAGCAGCCCTGTTCAATGAGTCACTCAATACAGGAGTGGTTCCAGAGGACTGGAGGAGGGCAACCGTAGTTCCTCTTCATTAAAGTGGCAGTAGGGAGGAGGCTGGACACTATAGACCAGTCAATCTCACCTCAATAGTGGGGAAGATTATGGAATCACTATTAAACAAAGGATTGGGAACACCTTGAATCCAGCAGAGCACAGGATCTGAGACAGATTATTCACAGCAAGAAGATCATGTTAAACAAATCTAATTGATTTCTTTAACTGGGTGACTAAGGTCATGGATCGGGGAGCCGTGGATGTAGCCTACCTGGATTTTAGTAAGGCCTTCAATACTGTTCACATAGAAGACTTGTGAACAAGCTGGGCAGCCTGGGAGTGGATCACAAGGTGGTAAACTGGCTTAGGAACTGGTTGAGTGATACAGTAGAAGACAGAGGGCTGTGGTAAATGGTGCTCAATCTGAGGAAAGGAGGTTGACCAGTGGGGTGCCACAGGGATCAGTCCTGGGCCCAGTCCTGTTTAATGTCTTCATAAATGACATTGTGGAGGGGCTGGAGGGGAAGGTGTGCCTTTTTGCAGATGACACTAAGATCTGCAACAGGCTGGACACTCTGGGAGTGGTGGAAAAAATGAGGAGGGACCTAGGTAAACTGGAGGAATGGTCCAAAGTGTGGCAGCTGAGATTTAAGATGAAAAAGTGCAAAATCATGCATTTGGGGTGCAAGAACCAAGGGGAGGATAACGTGATTGGGGTTGGGGGAGAAATTGATGGTCACAAACATGAAAGGGATTTGGGATAATCATATCTGATGACCTAAAGGTGGCCAAACAATGTACCAAGGCTGTGGGGAGAGCCAGTGTGGGATGCTGGGGCACATAGGGAGAGGTATCACCAGCAGAAGGAAGGAGTTGGTGATGCCACTGTAAAAATCATTGGTGAGGCATGATTTGGAATAGGGTGTCCAGTTCTGGAGGCCACATCTCCATAAGGACACAGACAGGGTGGAAGCAGTTCAAAGGAGGCCAACAAAGATGGTGCAGGGCCTGCACCAAAAGTCATATGAGGAGAGCCTGGGAGACCTCAATATGTATACTCTGGAGGGGAGGATAGACAGGGGAGATATGATAGAAAACTACAACTATCTAAAAGGCATAAATAGGGTACCAGCGGGTAGCATCTTTCAGAAAAGGAGAGGTCCAGGAACAAGGGGGCATGACATGAGGTTGGAAGGGGTAGACTAATGGGTAGCATGAGGAAGTATTTCTTCACAGAAAGGGTGGTGGATGTATGGAATAAACTCCCAGCAGAGGTGGTGGGGCAAACTCAGTGGGGGATTCAAGCATGCATGGAACAAGCATAGGGAACCCTAGCACCAAGGCAAGGTGGTAAAGCCGGAGATCAAGGAGGGTCTGCGGCTTTTACAGTAGGCAGGGCCTAGTGGTCCTTATCTGCCATCAATTTCTATGTTTCTATGACTTTGGGAGGATGACTGATCTACGGCAGATACACCTTGAGGAAGTGAGCAGGGTAAAAGGAGTTGAGATAATGTGGGAGGTCTTAAAAGGAACAGTTCTAGAACTTTCCCAAGAGTTGCATGAGAATGATAAACAAGCCTAGGAAATGTAAGTGACCACTTTGGTTCATCAAGGGGTTGAAGGATGCTGTAGGTATAAAATGAACAGCCTTAAGGGCATATGAGAAGGAACAGATAGAGGAGAGCAGGTCAGTCTACCAGCGCAGTCTGAGGGAAGCAGCAGCAGCAAGGTGAGCCAAATCTGAGATAGAGCTCAAAGCTGTACAGGAAGTCAAAGAGAATGGCAAAACCTTATTCATGTGTATTGGGGAAAAGATGAAGACTAAGGAAGGCATTGAAAGACTAAGGAATAGGATATGGGTGATTGATGATGCTGGCAAGGCAGGTTAAATGAATACTTCACCTTGGTATTTATGGTGGAACAGGGGGGGCATTTCCCAGAGTGCTTGGTTGAAGTGTAAAAAGGGGCACAGTGCAGGAACTGGGCATGGACCCAATTCCTGAGGACAGAGTGCTCAAGAACTCAGGGGACTGAAAACAGTTAAGGCACCATGCCCGGATGGGCTCCATCTTCGAGTACTTGGAGAGATGGGGGTGGCAGTGGTGGATCCTCCATTAGACCTGTGTAACAGTTCCTTGGCAGCAGAAGCCCTGATAGACTGGAGGAGGCATGTAATTCCTCTTCATGAGGTAGGGAATGGGAGAATCCAATAAATTGGCCTGTTAGTCTGACCTATATAGTAGGGGAACTGCTTCAGACAATCATCAAGGCGTAGATGGTGGAGTTCCTTTTGAGAAAAAGTCTACAGGATAGGACATAGCATGACTTTGTAAAGGGAGGTCTTGCCAAACCAGTCTTGACTTCTTCAACACAGTGACAAAGGCAGTGGATAAGGGTCAGGCTATGGATATCCTGTACTTGGACTTCAGCACCTCCATGCCACAGATGAGGCTAGTGAAAAAGCTGAAAGACCTGGGAATGGGGCATAAGCTTAGCCAAATGGATAGGAAACTGGCTTGGAAATAGGACACAGAGGATTGTGATGAACGAAAGTCACTAGGACATCAGGAGGGGACTAGCAGGCACCTAAGAGGTCAGTCCTTGGATTGGTATCCTTCAATGTAGTCATCTGCAAAATGGGAGTGAAACACAGGTTAAGACTGGCTTGTTCACTGATGATATGAAACTATGCAGCAGAGTAGGCACAGAGAAGGGAATTGGAATAAAAAGCGACCAAGTAAAACTGGAGAAATGGTGTCTGTCAGCTAATACTCAATGCAAAGAAATGCAGAGTCACATGTATTAGCAATAGCCCCAAAACAGCACATTGAATCGGGGGTGTCAGTGAATACATGACAACAGAGAAAAGGGACTGCTGGGTCATCATTAGTGGCAATCTAAACTTCAGACAAGGGCAAACCAGATGTGATGTATCAGTAGAGGCATCACCAGTAAGAGGTGGGAGGAGATCCTGCCCCTGTATAGGTTCTAGTGAGGCCACCAAAAAGCTCCAAGCTAATAAAGTGCTGGTGCACAGGTAAATATAACTTCATACCACAATCTCAAACCTTGCACTCAGGACCCTGTGTAAAAGGTATCATGAAAAACAGCTACGGTGATAAAAAACATTTTATTAAAGCCCCATGGCTAAAAACTTTAACGTCACACAGCGGAGGTAAATACAAAACTTAACAGCTTCACACCTATACTGGGCACTTTCTTAAGAGTGAATAATTACAGAACTATGCCCATTGTTATAAGGAAGTCCAGAGAAGTTCCACATAAAAGAATTATTGGCTGGCCCAGATGACATCATCATGAAGCTATGAAACTATGAGCTTATGAATGAAATACATGAATGACAGACTATTCTGGGGAGTGCTGCCTTAAAGGACTGAGATTAATGGGGCTGCATAGGAGCAGCTAATTTATAGAGGCAATTGATATGTTTTAACTAGTGTGTGACATTTTTTATGAATGAATTTGCACATGGTTAACAAGTTTTAATGGGTATAAAAAGGGGCACAGTATTGTAATTACTCTTGAGAAAGTGCCCAGCATTGTCTCAAAACTATTGAGTTTTGTATTTATGTCCACTCTGTGATGCTAACGTTTTAGCCATGGGACTTTAATAAAATATTTTTTATCACGGTAGCTGTTTTTGTTGATACTTTTTACACACAGTCTTGAGTGCAAGGTTCTAGTGAGGCCACATCTGGAGTACTGCATAGTTTTGAAGCCCCCATCTCAAAAAAGACTGAGACTGTTTGGAAACAGTGCAAAAGAGAGTCACCAAACTGGTACTGGGACTGCATGGAAAGACGTACGAGAAGCAGGCAGACAGCTTAAATGTACTAGCCTGAAGCTAGAAGAGAAAGGGAGGATATAATAAAACTTGCAAATATTTTAATGGGGTAAACAGAGTGGACTGCTCAGGCACAGCAAGGGGTCATTCTCCAGGGGCCATGAGTACAAACCGGTGATGCTGGGGTAAATTCAGTAGGGACATGAGAAATTATTTCTTCACAGAGAGTGATGGACAACTGGAATTGCCTAGGAGAAGAATTGGTACGATCAGACAGTCCATGGATTAAAAGCGGGATGGGAAAGGTACAAGGGACTTCTAGCTGTGGAAACTGAGAAGGGAGGAGGGGTTAGTGTTGCAGTGCAGCCCAAGCTTCATTAGGGGGTTAAGTCTAAGTCCACATAGTGGTAGGCTGGAGTGGGTCTAGGTAGAACAGAACAGATTCAATGGACTCCTTTTTTTTCTGCCTGTAAAATGTCTCTGTTTCTTTGATGCAGCCTGCAGACAGCACTCATGCTCTGATAGCTGACAACTTGCAAAGAACAAGCCAGGTAATTCCCAATAGGCAGAAGGGTTGGATACACACCAGAATCAGAGTGGATCTAAGGGAACAATTTGTGGAACACTTGCAGTAATCTTTCTTGAGTCTGTTCAGACAGGTGTGGTACTGGAGGTCTGGAAAGATGGCCAGCGTAGTTCCCATCTTCAAGAATGGAGCAGTCAGACTCGGGCAGTTACAAGCCAGTCAGACTGAAAAAGCTGGGCAAAACCCTGGATGCCATTGTCAGGGACAGTGTAATGGAACACTTAGTTGAGTTTAAGGTTCTTGCCCTTTCTCAACATGGCATTGTGAGGGGCAGATCTTGCCAAACCAACCTGATAACCTTTGAGGGTCTGACCAGGGAGCTGAAGAGGAAGAGCACCGTGCAGTAGATATCTATATGGACTTCAGTAAGGCCTTTGGCACTGTGGAACATGACAAGCTTCTGGGCAAAGTACATCAGTGTGGTATACATGAGGAATAAGCAGCTGGATTTCTAACTGGCTTGACGGCAGGAAGCAGAGGGTTGTGGTGGATGAGCACAACAAGTGGAGAGGGGTACTCAGTGGTGTATCTCAGAGATCAGTACTGAGGCCACTGCTGCTCAAAATCTTTACAGTCTGGAGGCTGGGTTCTCCAGCAGAATTCTTAAGTTTGCTGATGGAAGCTTTCCCAGGTGGTGTACTTCATTGTGAAGGTGGGAAAATGCTGGGAGGACCTGAACAAGCTGGGCAATTAGTCTTGACGCTGGGGTACAGATATTCAAAAGCTAGCACATGTAGTAATGTGTTTTTGCCCACGCTAACTAGGTTTGTGCCTATTTTGGGGGTGGGGTGTATATTCAGAAGCCCCTGTAATGCGGGCTACACCCATTAGTGCTGGACACTTGCATAACGCTGCGCCCATACAAACACTCCTGACACTTGCCATGTTTCTACCCTGGCTCTCACTCTTTCCCTATTAACTCTTCTTGCTGCACCCACCCTTCCCTGTCCACTCCAGCCTGGCTAAAGTCCCACCCCATCCATAGTAGTGTCCCAATTATCTACCCCCTCCGTCATTATCATAATAAACAAGTACATAACAGCCATCGTCACTTTCTGTGGTTTGCTCAATTTTCCCCAGTCATGATGGCCTATCCTCCTCTTCTTTACCTCTCTAACCTGCCACCCCTTACACAGTCTCTTTCCCCTATAGGTGTAGTTGCGGCTGCCTCACTCAAAAGATCTCCTTATAACCCCGTATGCCTATGGTTGATTGTACATCTGCTGACTTATTCAATTGTAAAATAATGCTGTTTTTTTTTTTTATTTATTTCAACCTTGTACTGTACTGTATACACTGTACATACTTTTTCTTCCTTGTATATTATTGCTTTTTGTATACCTGCTTCTGTACTGTACTTTGATGTATTCATGACCAGGTCCACCTTGCAAATGAGCCTTGCTCAATGGTGCCCGCCTGGATAAATAAAGATTTTGATTGATTGATTGATTGATTGATTGAGGATCCCATTCTGCATACAGGTGCAGCGGCAATTTCAAAGGTTTGCATCAGGGATAAATGGCACCCAAAGTGGCACTATTTACTGAAAAAAAAGGGTCAGCATTCAATACACCTTTAATAAATAGCAGCATAAAAAGCACAGCAAAATTACAGACAATAAATGGCACCAATCTCACCCATAGAAGCAAGGTCGTGGTGCAGACTGTGATGTCTAAAGTTTCATGCAGAAAAAAATTCTCGTGGGTCTTAGATAAGTGCAGGTGCGCATAGTCCATGTTTCTAGAAACTATATAGTAGTGTGAAGCGTGGAAAATATGTGCTAACTAACCTACATAAAAACGGATGGCTAAATATACTGCTGAACTGATTCTGGTGAAACACATCCAAAAGCGCTACCCGTGGTAAAATCAGAGCCAGGAAAGACCTACTACCGCACAACCACGACCCTCGGCATGCACGCACAACGCTTCGGGTATGCTTACGTATCGACTGTGTGATGTTCTTCTTTAGAGCTATTTATTGCCTTCAAAAACCCCTCAACTGGGTGCAAAGCCCTCCCCCACCCCGTCATTGGCAGGACAGTTGTACTGGAACCACCTGCACCTGGCCACCCATCCCCTGACTGCTAGGTCCCTGGTGGCTAATGGCACCCACCAACCCCGGAGCACTCATCCCATAGATGTCTTGCATTGCCCTGGCATCCAATAATAACTCCCCAAACACCTGACTCAGTTCATTGACAGTTGCCCCTGGTGTCTAGTGGCACCCTCCATCCCCAAACACCTGTACTGGTACAATGTATTCCCTTGTATCTATTGGCACTCCCCCAATCTTCTGTCCCATATATGGATCATTATCCCTGATGTCCAGTGGCCCCCCTTCTTCCAGCCCACGTAACCTAGACTATCACCAGTGTCCCATGGTACCTCCACCCCACCCCCAAAATGGCAGTCGAGAAATGGACCGGCAAACACTGGTGGACCAGCAGCCTCCCACCTGCACTCTCCACACCCAGAACACCACCCAGCCAACACCCCCCCATACCAGTGATGTCAGGGATGTGTGGTGAAGCCCGACACATTGACCAGCACAGACCTCCTCTCACCTCCTTGGTCCGTCACCATATGTGTTGACAGTGAGTGCTCAGTGGTATTCTAGGTGGGTGTGGTGCAGGTGGTGGGGGGGTCACTGAACTGCCAATGTTCACCAGTCTGTTTTCCGACTGGCATTTGGGGCTGGGGACTAGGTACCACTAGATGTCTTGGTTACATGGGCCAGGAGATCAGGGGGCCACTAGACACCAGGAATAATGATCCACATATGGGACAGAAGATCAGGGGAGGTGCCACAAGACACCAGAGAATATATTGTATTACTGTGACAAGTGATTGAATGGTGAGGGTACCATTACACACCTGGGCAACCTGACATTGAACCGGAATGGGGGATTAGAGGGTGTGGGGTGCCACCATACATTAGAGACAACTGTCAATGAACTGGGATGGGTGTTCAGGGTGGTGGGGGTACCACTGGATGCCTGGGCAATGAAGGACATCTGTGGGAAGGGTGTTTGGGGGGTGCCATTAGCCACCAGGGATGAAGTCAGGATGGGCACAACTGGATCACTGTTTCCCATGCAAATGAGCCCATAATGAGCCTGCTAATTGCCCCTTAGTGCCTTGCCTTCCCAATGGGATCATTTGCATTTGCAGTTGAATATTGTGCCATGACTCCTGGCACTATCTAGTCCAGGGGTGCAACTTCCTATGGGCTGGATATAGCACAGGTCCATGTTAGGGCCACTCAGCTGTGCTGGCATAGCCCAATATTCAGGTGGATAGCACCAGTCCACTACCTGACTGAATATAGCAGCCTCTCGGTCTGGAGCAGGCACAGCACAAACCTTTGCACCCCACATTTGCCTGTTTTTGAATATCTGGCCCCAGCATCTCAAATTAATTTTGATCAAATGCAAGTGGCTACATTTGAGGAGGAAAAATTGAGTGGGACCTACACATGTGTGAGACTTCTCTTGCTGTAGTGGAAGAGGAAAGACGCATTGGGGTCATTATAGAAGGGACAAAGCATGACAAACAGTAAGCAGCCTCTGTCAAGAGGGCTGGCAGAATGCTGGGTTCATTATAGTAGGACTGGGGAAACTAATCCTTCTACTTTACAAGGCCCTGATTAGACCTTCCATAGCAAGAAACCAGCACTGACGCCATATCCACTACAAAAGTGTTCCTTTTATTTCTTATACATTACAAGTCCAGCACTTAAAGCCATGGTAGGGGTGACTAACACCACTGGAATCCCCGACCAGTTTTGTGCCTGCGTGCTTCCTCAGGGAGACCTTACCTTGAGTACTGCATGCATTTCTTGGGCCTCAGTACATAAAGAGACATTAATGCTGTTGAAAGGGTGCAAAGCAGCACTACCAAAATGATCAAGAACATGGTGGATAAAAGCTGTGAGGATAGGCTGGTGGCCCTTAATTTGTTCACAGTGGAGAAAAGGCAGCTATGAGGTAACATGATCTCAGATTTCTGCTTATTCAATGGCATTAATAGTATTAAGCAGACAGAGATGTTTGAATTGGTGTCTTCCAGTAGGGTTCAGGGGCTGACCCTGAAACTCAAAGATGGTAAGTACATGGATAACAGGCACCCCTAGAGGTTGGTAAACCTATGGAAAAGCATACCAGCAGAGACACGGAAAATGAAGATGGTGCACACTTTCAAGGGAAGCCTGGACAAATTGTTGCTTACCAAGGGTATTTCAGGGTGCTCTGGTCAATAGAGTAGGTACAGAACCCAATAAATGAGTACATGTTTGCCCTGCATACTTATTTTATCCCTGCATATGAAGCTGAGAGCGGACTAAATGGACTTATAGTCTCTTCAAACTATAAATTTCTGTGTTACTATGGTAAAGACATAGCATTAAAGGCCACCCAATTTCCCAAGTGTGCCAGCAGCCACGTTCAGAAGCCAATTTGGAAGCTGGCTGAGTGGCCCAGGAAAATGCTGCTGTGCAGCAGTGCAACCAGCCAGGGAAGGCTGGTGCCATGTTTCAGCACCGCAGTGAAACCTGAGGAAGGCTGGAGAGCTAACACTCCCCCAGGAAATTGTGCATGTGCAGGTTCTACAGGAATGCTACCAGTCACTGTGGGAGGAGGGACAGAAGGAAGAAATGGGAGAAAACAGCTGGGCTCCTTCTAGAGCCACAGCTGGCACACTTGGATCACACCAAAGGAAGCCCACCACCTGCCCTGGATTCCTAGGTAAGTCTCAGGTGGTGGATCCCCCCAACAAAAATCTCCAACATGGAGGCAAAACTATGGGAGTGGGTGGCAGCGGTTCCAAGGATGATCCAGGGAATTACAGACCAGTCAGTCTGACCTCCATTATGGCTAAGCTCATGGAGACCATACTAAAGAAAAGGTTGGTGGACTATCTAGAGGAGAATAGTCTCCAGGATGAGAGACAGCATGGGTTCATGGGAGGGGGGGAGATTGTGTCAAGCAAATCTGATTGACTTCTTTGACTGTGTCACTAAGGCAGTAGACAGGGGCCAAGTGGTAGACATCCTCTATCTTGATTTCAGCAAGGCCTTTGACTCTGTGTACCACAAAAGGTTGATCAGGACGTTGGTGGATCTTGGAGTTGGGGAAAAGATGGCCAGATGGGTGGAAAACTGGCTGAGCGACAGAATCCCCTTCCCCCAGAGTAAGAGAGCAGTCCATAGAATGATCAGAAATTCTCTCCCTGGCCAGCCCTCCAACTTTCCAGGCTCATTCCCAAACCTGGGTCATCAGCATTGCGAGCAGTACTGCTGTGCCTGTGGGCCGGCTAAATACTGACTCTTCAGTATAAACTGCAGAATAATATTCTGCAGTTCATGTAAACTGCAGAATAGTAATCTGCAGGTCATGTAAAATGTGTAATAATAATCCACAGTTCATGTAAACCACAGAATATTATTCCGCAGTTCATGTAAACCATGGAATAATATTCTGCAGTTCATGTAAACCATGGAATACTATTCTGTAGTTCATGTAAACCATGGAATGATATTTTGCAGTTTATGCAAACCCTGGAATAATATTCTGCAGATTTTCCATGGATTACATTAAATTCTGTGGCAATCTCCATGGCCGAGAAATCGCAGAAAAATCGGGGCCTAGCACATGTCTACCACAGGTCTCCATGACATGTACCTCTGTTTCCTAGGGTGAACCATGACATCGGTGGGTACCTATGTTGCCAGGCCATGTATCCTTCATCATTTGAAAAACAGAAGGTGCTCTTCCTTCAAGGTAGGCCTCAGTAACATTGACAGGCCTTGGCAGTGACCCAGCTTGCTGCCATGGAGGAGAAGGAGGTATTGGCGGGCTCCTCATCGACCTTGGCCATGGTCCCCTTGAGCCCGGCTATGAACATTCCTTTGGGAACTGACTGGGGTTTTTTGACACATACATGGCAATCCCGACCTTTGGAGAGAGCCCACCTTATCAGAAGAAGCATACAAAGTGTCCCTGTTGATCGTGGAAGAGGGAAAGTTACTGTTTTTCCTGGTCTCTCAATTCCCCAGACCAGCTGACCCTGGCTGAGCTAACTCCAGTTGAGGGGACAGTCGATGATACCACAGCACCCCCACCAGAGCGTCAGCGTAAACTCCGGTCAAGATTTTTCTCAAACTGGTTGACCAGGAGTCAGAGGTCAAGGCCAATGAGGTTTCATTGATCTCAAAGACTCTGGTTTTGCCTAGAGCCTCCCCAATTAGGGAAGAGGCTTAGCTGGTGACCCTGTTCAAGCCACACCCAGTGCAGCTTCTACTGGTGGTCCCTACACAGTTGCCTCCTACAAGACCAATCATAGTGACATTGCCTAAGCATGTGTTCTACCCAGTCCAGACAGTGTATACCTGTCAGCCTCAAGGGGTCTACAGTCAAAGTCAAGGTACCCTCCCGATCTCACTCTCAATCTTGTTTGCACTCTTCTCGATGCTGATCTGAACACCCTTCGAGCTCCTTGACTTCCTCCAAAGACTAATGTCGATGTAGCAGGAAATGTAAAGACCTCCTATGGTAGCAGTGGGCACTTTCTAACAATTGGAATCCATCAGTGATGCCTAATACAAATGTGCATTACCGGTGCCAGAGCGTGATGCCCCAGAATTAGAACTTTATGCCAATGATGGAACATAGAATGAAGTTCAAACTCTGTGCTGTGATCCAGCTCCCCCTGCAGGCTTAACACCAGATTTGTTTCTCCACTAGAAGAGTGCAGTCACCCTAAGTACTTCTCCAACCTTCTGGTCTTTTACTGTAACTTTATTTTACTACTGTTTAAATCTTAAGGTTATTTATTTAGTTTCTCGATACTCTGCATTAGTTAGGTATTTATTTTATAAAAATGAAAATATTTAAAGGTTTCTCCAGCTTCTGATTGGTTCCCAGAAACCTGAGAAGGCTGCTTTGAAATGCAGTTCTTGCCTAAGGGAACAAATCACATTTTGTAATGAAAGTTAAACGTTTGTATTTTATTTATAATTTAGTGGTTGCAAGTATTTCTTGTTAAAAATGTATCTATTTTTACCGCTTTTGTGACTGGAAACCAAGTATTTTAAATACTAGGTTGTCTCAGTGTTTTGCATGACTGATTGACCCCAAAAGGATGCATCTGGAAATTAGCTGTTATCAGTTCAGTATGTCTTTCCCATTAAAACTCTTGAAATAAACAAAAGAGAAAACAGCACACAGGTTTAAAAAATTGCATTTCTTGTTTTCAGTTCCTGGCAAAGGCAGATTGCCATGATCTTCATTTAAGGTGCATGGGTGCAAATCACAATCTAAAAAATTGTGAAGTCTGTCAAAGGTTTTGCTCAAAAGCACAAAAGAAAAACTTTGAGAACAAAAGACCTTATGGTCTAAGTCTGCCTCTATGTCACCAAAGCACAAAAAAAGGCTCAAAGGGAACTTCTAATGAAGGGGAAAAGCATGCATCTGAGGGTTCGCCTCATAAGCAGCAGCCTCTGTTAAAGGGACAGACCAAAAAGATAGAGCTGCTCAGCCATCAGAAAGTCATGACAAAGATGGTAAAAATATCAGGGTGTCCAGAAGGGGGAACCCTGACTCCGGTGATGCAGAAATTCAAATAAAAGAGCCTCAGAGCAGGTACTGGAACCAGTTCCTGCCAAAAAAAAAACATGTCTCTGCCACTCCTCCTGCAAAGGATAAGGAGCAGGCAGTGGAGAAGAAACACATGCTGTTGGCAGAGGACATGACAAAGATGTGACAGTGTTCCCAGGCCTTTCAGGCTATGAGAAATGCATTAAATATGCCTGCCCCACCCCAGGCTCTGGTTATAGACCAGCAGCCTGAACAAATCGAGCATCCATCCCCTGATACTTCCTGTCTCTCTCCCCCACCTCAACCTACCATTCCACCCCCTCTCACCTCCCACCTACCATTCCACCCCCTCTCCCTCATCTCTCCTCTCTCCTCTCTCCTCCTGTCTCCCCTCCCTATAACCCTATCTCTTGTTGCTCACCCCAGACCACCTAGCACTTATCTTTCTGTTCTTGCACTTACAACAATGTCAAATCCTTGACTGCCTACCCCTTATCCCACTCCTCCCCTCTTACCCCCCACCCTTGCTCCACTTATGTCAACCCTTGGATGGCTTTCATTTGTATCTGTGTCTTGCTATATATACACCTGTATTGTTGATTGCACATTGTTATTTGCCACTGACTGTTTGCTACTGTGCTAGTCTATACACATGTACTGTCTTTTGCTACTACTGTAAGTTAACCTCCTGACCTGTATTGTATCTTACCACTGCTTTCTTCTATGTTAACCTCCTGACCTTGTATTGTATCTTACCACTGTTTTGCTTGCATATTGCTGATGTGGAACCTTTGTAAAAGAACCCTTGGTTCAAAGGTATTTGTAATCGTAGTAATTAATAAATAAAAAATAAAAATAAATGATGGCTCTTCAAGACTTTGGTTACTGTTAGGGTTAACTGATCTACATCTCTTATTCCTCATTCAGTTAACAAATGGTTGGTATCTTCAACATTCCCTCTCATGAAACTCAGGAGAATGAGGAGGAAGTAAATTCAAGGGCATAATGGGACTAGCCCTTACAAGGAGACTGCTAGTCCCCATACGTGAAATCGTTTAGGAAAGCCACTTCTAAAATCATGTCAGCACTAAATTCAGTAGCTGGCATTGATAAGAAAACTGAGAAAAGTATCAGGTGGACAGGGTAGGTGGAGTACCTGTATGCCCATCCTGATCATGAAGGAGTGATACAGACAGCTGCTTGTGAGAGGGCTAAGGTGCCTCTCTCTGCACAGCCTCCTGAAAAGATTCCAGAAAACTGTATAACATAGCCAGAAAGATGTGCACAACAGCTTCCCTGCAATTACGACAGAAGCTTATTTGGCCTATACAGCTCAGTACTAGAAAGTCCTATGGAATGCAGTGTTGGCACTGGTGACAAGGGAGGATGATGAGGTGGCACAGAACCTGGTTGCAACTACAGAGTCAGCCCTGGATATCATGAAGTAGCAATTCGACATGGTTGTAGATGCCAATGACTCAGCATCAAGAGGCCTGGTACATGAAATGCACCTGAGAAGATTTTCTTGGTGGCTAAGGATCACAGTGCTTACCTAGGACAGCTAGGTGAAAGTCATTGACTTCCCCTTTGAGGGAAATTCATTATTTGGTGACAAAACAAAGTCATACATGAAAAAAAGTGGATGAATACAAATCTACTTACAAGAATTTGACTGAAAAAGAAAAGTTATCCACGTCTTACAGGCATTATAGAAGAGGAGGCAGGGGCAGAGCTGTTACCCAGACTCTACACTGGCTGCATTTAACAGACACAGAAATGGTACTATAAGGGTATGGGCAGAGGGGGCACAAGGTGTGCTATGATACCAGCCTCTATTCCAAAGCCAAATAAAACCCTCTGACAGTTTTGCCCAGGTTGCCAGTCCGCTATTGCCAGTGGGAAGAAGGCTTTTTCACTATTTTCAGGAAAAAAAAATCACCACAGAAATGTGGGTACTGGAAATAGTGGGTCAGGGTTTTTTTCTGCAATTTCCAAGGTTTCTCAGACTACAAAGACCCAAAGACTTTCCAGCTCATTCACCAACATAAAAATTCTGTTAGAACTAGAAGTAAAGAAATTGCTGCAAGCAAAGGCAGCAGAAAGGTCCCTGCATTACAATAGGGCAAGCACCTTTTTAAGATACTTCCTAACCCACAAGAAAAATGAAGAATGGCAACTCATTCTAGATTTACGGTACCTGAACAGACATATCAAGAAAGAAAATTTCAGGATGGTAACACTGGATACAGTAATCCCATCTCTGCATTTAAGAGATCGGTTGGGGTCACTGGATCTAAAGGATGCCCACTTCCACACTCTAGTCAGACCCAGCTATAGAAAATATCTCAGGTTTAGGCCAGGAAACTGTCAGTACTGTACCAATTCACAACCTTACCCTTTGCTTGTACCTCAGCAATAAGAGTGCTCACAAAGTGCATGACTATGGTGGCAGCCCACCTAAGAAGACAAGGTGTAGTAGTTGTCCCCTACCTGGATGACTGGCTAGTCTCAGGTGCTGAAGTCCTGGACAGACCCAGTACTCATCCTTCACTTCATTGGAGCAGAGATGGATACCCTGTAGCGAAGGGAATTCCTCCCACAAGACAGGGTAACAAACCTCATTGCCAGCGCAGATTCATTCATCCCAGGTCAGCTGAGTCTTGCAAGGGATTTTCTGAAGCTATTAGAGTGCCAGCCACTACCACTTAGAAAAATAGCACACAATGGAATGGCGCGGCTAATCCCAATACTGGAAATGCTGCATTCAAATGAATGCGACATTGAACAAAGGTATTGGGCAACACTGCACCATAACCTATGAAGATGATGAAAGTGGCGGTGGCTAGTGCTGTAGGTCACATGACAAGCCTCAGCTGTGGTGCCATGGGCTCATCTCCAGATGAGTGACATGAGAGGCTACTGGTTCCAAAGGTCAGATTCCTTGCCCTACCTAGTGCCAGTCACAAAGAGCTTTGTTCAAGCACTGTAATGGTGGAAGAAGAAAAGCAACTTCTGAGAGGGTATTCTATTTCTCCAGCTATTACCCACCAATGTTCTGCCAACAGATACTTCATTCCCATGGTGATGGTGTCACCTATAGGGCCTCACATAATTGGAATCTGGAGCCCACAGGAGACAGAGGAGCACATATACTCCCTCAAGCTCAGGGCAACACTACTGGCAGCTGTTTGTTTCACCTTGTTCAATGCCTGCATTTCACTATGTTGTAACTGTTCTCATTCTGCTTGTAAACCTACTCTTGTAATCTCCCAGGTCGCACCTGAAAATAGGCATTCCTTGTCTAGCGTGCTTACCCAGTAAACAAAAGCTAATAAATGGATGCAGTGTTTTCCTCCAAGTTGCAGGGTCACTCAGTTCAAATGTGGACAGACAATACCACAACCATGGACTACATAAACAAACAAGGAGGAACAGGATCCTCAAACTGTGCATGAAAGCAATGAGGATCTGTGAGCTACCTTACTTCTTTGACATCAACATTTTTTGCAGTGCATCTGCCAGGCAAAGACAGCGTGTAGGCGGACTCCTTAAGCAGAAGCAAAAGCAGCCAGAGAAGCCACAAACAGGCCTTTGACCAACAAGTGCTGGCTTCAGTTTTTCAGAAGGTGAGGCTCTCCAGAGTTAGATCTATTTGCCTCTTGGGAGAACAGTCATCTCTCAAAGTTTTGTTGCAGGCCCCCAGTTAGGGGCACAATGCCAGAAGATGCTGTAGCCCTGACTTTGACAGGAAGGTTTCTGTCTGCCTTCCCCCATTTCCCCTCAAACAGAAGATACTCATAAAGCTCAGGAGAGAACCAGCAACAATGATTCTGATCATCCCAGACTGGGCCAGACAGGCTTGTTACTCGGTGCTGCCGAACCTGTCAGGCTGGACCATGCAGGACCTCAATCAACTGCCACTGAGGCACAACTTGACAACTCTGAGTGAGGGCAGGATAACCTCAGACGTCAGAACATTATGCCTGAGGACATGGTTCTTGAAGAGCTAGAGATTTCTGGTTCGAACTTGTCACAAGAGGTCTTAAAGGTCTTAAAGGTTTCCAGAAGATCCATGGCACTGGGGGCTCCAGAAACTTACAATCCACACACAGTAAGCTATCCAGAAGTGAACTAGAGTCAAGTAGAAGGTTTTATTCTGACACGAGGACTGACAGAAAACATTTGCCCACTGGGGCTGCAGGTGCAATACAGGTACACAAAGTCCAGAAACTCAACAGTAGTGATTTACTACAGTAACATATTCAGTGCCACCTCTGCTGTAGGGAGTTCCAAGAGCTACATTCCCATCCACCCTCTTCTGCTAAGGACATTAGACAACTTATTCTACTTTGACCCAAAACAACTTCAGGGTTTACATACTCAGGGATGAACAACTCGGGGCTCCCCCTGTTACCACAGACCCGCACTACAGAGTCCCTCCCAGGACAGGCCATGTTCTTGCAAACTGTATTGGGCAGTTCCATTAAATTCATCTCAAGACAACCAGAAAGCTTTCTCCTCCTATGCCAGGTAGAAGCATGCCAGTTGCAACTCTGGATAGAGAGTAGGAATTTATTTTCCAACATTTAAGTACTTCACTGCGAGGCACCATTTATGTGTCCAAAATGGTCCTCCAACAGTTCTGAAGAAAATTCTTTCCCAAACTGGCAGGAATTCCCTGAATGAGGTAGGGCAAAACCTGCCCATGTCCCAAACACTGGGCAGCACTTTATCTTTCAAAGTCTCCCGAGGTGTAGGTTGTCCCCAAATTACTCACAGTTACAGAAACCACATCCATTCCGGATTCTTCGCCCCTCGCAGGGGCATGGCACAGTAGATGGTTGCTGCACTACTCAATGCCATTCTCACTGTGAAAGGACTGAGGGTTGAGAGGGGTCAGGGGAGAGGAGTCACCTCACATCAGAAAGTGGTGGCACTCACAATCAAAACGGCTAAGTTGAAGCAACGTACATTTATTCCAAACAAGCGCTCAGTTGCTTCTCTTGCTAGCAATAATCTAGCATGACTACTCCTCCAGCTGTAACCCCTAATGGGGTTAGAGCTGGCGGAGTAGAGAAATGCTGGATTACTGCAAGAAAAGCAACTGTATGTCGTTGCTAGGAATAAAAGTATGTTGCTTCAACTTACAGCATCTGTGCATTATGTGGTGCCACTACTTTCTGACTGATTTGGTCTATTGTTTGGGCAGGCCCCCAGTCATAGTGAGCACCATCGCTTTCTGTTTGGCATCACAGCTTTCACCTGTTTGACTCTAGGAGCTCCTCCCTGCACTGCCCCTCAGGCAGCACTCCTACTTCCCTGCCCTCAGGCATGAGACTAACTACTGATCACTATAGCAGCATTCCAAAAGGGGCTATGCAGCAAGAGGTCCATCCACTTGGAGCCTCTGCCAGGCTGATTGACAGAAGCTGCCAAGGGAATTCCAGCAGGTTAAAACCTGGCCTGCCCAGCAAATCTACCAAGCAACTCACCAAACTACCAGGTCCTAGAACCAAGGGAACCCAGGTATTACAAAAATGATTCAATCACCTGCAACTTCTGCAGGGAGCCAGTCCCCCCCATCAAATTTGAACATTTCTCTTGCTCAGCTGACGGAGTCTCCCTTTGTGCCTATGGCTACAGAAAACTTAAAATATTTCACCTGGAAAACAGTTTTCCTAGTAACCATAACACCTGCCAGGAGGGCAAGTGAACTGCAGATCCAAACTATATAATATTTATTTTTTATTTTATTTACTTTATTCTAGGATTACATCGCCTTTGAACCACAGGTTCGTTTACAAAGGTTCCACTTCATTAGGGTACAGTCAGTTGACATAATACAGAACAAATAACATGCCAATGTGGGAGAAGAACAGAGATAACCATTCAATAAAAATACAAGTAGGGTAACATGTAAGGTATTGTGCTTCAAAAACATTCATAACTGGTAATAGTGCAGTCAGTAAAGAGACTTTGTCAGCTTAGGTTGTGTGGGAAAGGTCTTGAAGATGGGAAGGTATCAGTAGGGTAGCATGTAAGGAACAAGGATCAAGTAATGACAACAGGTAAGAGTACAGTCAGTGAAGTGACTTTGCAAGCTTAGAGTTGTGTGTGGGAAAGGTTTTGATGATGGGTGATGGGGAAGAAGACAATGGAGATGGGGTAAGGGTTGGGGAGGGGTAAAGGATGTCAATAAGAAGTTCAGAGAGGGAACAGAGTTAGTGGGAGCAGAGATGGAGGGCGAGGCATGAGGAGGGAGTATGAGGTGAATCTGTGAGCAAGGTTGGAGTAAGAGGAGGAGTCTGAGGGAGATGAGGGTAGGTCGAGTGCCTAAATGCGGGGATAAAGGTGATAAGAGCGATAATATTCCACATGGATAAAGCAGTCCATAGAACGAATAGGAAATGCCTACCTAAGGTGGTTTTAGAATTTCACTTAAATCGGTCAGCTACCCTTCCTGTGCTTTTTCCTGAGCATTCCAGTACAGGTGAACAGAAGCTTCACTGCCTTGATGTAATAAGGGCACTGGGCTGCTACATGGACTGGACAAGTGATGTCAGGTCTGATAGCGCAAAAGTTTTTGTCACCTATGGAAAGGTTGGCAAACGTGAACTAGCAGCCAAGAAGGCTATATTTCACTGGCTAGTCTCTTGTATACAATTCTTTTTATGAGAAAGCTGGTAAACAACCTCCAAGAAGCCTATGGACATACTCTACAAAGGGCACCTCTACCTCTGTGGTAGCTACGCAATGCATTCCTTTTTGTCACCTATGGAAAGACTGGCAAAGGTAAAGCAACAACCAGGAAGGCAGTCTTTCACTGACATCTCTGCCTCAGAGGCAGCTACAAGGAGCAATCCCTTTCAAGAAATGTATAAATCAGCTACCTGGAAAACAGCACACACATTCACAAAGCACTTCTGCCTGGACATTCAGTCGAGGAGAGATGCCAGTTTTGGAATTGCTTTCTTGCAGAACCTTTCCCTAAATAGATTCTAGACCCATCATCCCGAGGTACAGTACTTCTAGTGAGTCTGCACTGTATTAGGCATCATTGATGGATTTCAGTTGTTGCAGAAAAAAAACAAAATATATCATGTCTGAACATACAAAATGCCAACAAATACAGGCCAAGCAGTCTATCACATCTGCTTGATTGTGCAGATCACAGCTAGACTGCTGCTGCCCCCACCCCATGACCAACTATCATCGTCATTTCCCCAGGTGCTTCACTCTCCTGCTCAACTTCCTCCATACTAGTATCCTGCCCTGACCGTATCCTATCCCTCTTATAGTTCCTCATTGATTTCAGAGATATTACTTCTTCAGACAGCATGTTCCAGCTTGCAACCACTCTCTTCATGTAATGTCTCCTCATCTCCCTCTTGTGCCTACCCCTCCAACCTCAGACTGTGCCTCATAGTAATCCCCCTTTTAAGCGTAACATGCGCTTGGTACTAACCTTGTGGGTACTCTTTAAGTACTTGAAGGTCTCTATCATATAACCACTTTCCCTTCTCTCTTTCAAGGTGTACATGTTGAGTTCCCTTCTCAAACTATCCTCATAAAGTTTCCACCCATTCCCCTGATCATCTTCGTCACCCTCCGCTGGACCCCCTTCAAAAGCTTGATGTCCTTCCTTAAATAGTGGCTCCAAAACTGGACACAGTACTCCAAATGGGGCCTAACCAGTGATTTGTGCAGTGGCAGAATGACTTCCTCCCTCCTAGAGGTGATTCCTGTGGAAATGCACCCCAGCATTCTATTGGCCTTGGCCACCACTTTCCTACATTGAGATGAGTGATTCATATTCCCTGTGACCACCAACCCCAGATCCTTTTCCTCCTCCAGAGATGGATAACTGCACCCTCCCAAATGGTAGCTGTACCTGGGTTCTGGCTCCAAAGTGCATGTCCTTGCATTTCTTAGCATTGAAACCCAGCTGCCAAGTGTCTGACCATTGCTCGAGTGTTAACAAATCCTCTGAAGTCCCCCACCCACACCATCCACCATCACACCAATCTTGGTGTCATCAGCCAACAGACCGATCTTACTCTTAACCCTTTCCGCTACATCAGCTATGAAGACATTAAGAGCAAAGGCCCCAGCACTGAGCCTGTGGGACCCCACTGGTGACCACTTTGGGAGTTGAGAGCTCCCCACCTAAAACCACCCTCTGATATCTGTCCCTCAGCAATTTCCAACCCATTTAACCAATTTCTCCCCAGCTCCCAGGTTCAACAGTTTACTAGTCAGTCTCCCATGGGGCACCGAGTCAAAGGCCTTGCTGAAGTCAGATACAGTACATCAACTGCCCGACTGCCATCGAGTGCTTTTGTCACCCAGTTAAAAAGTCAACCAGGTTTGTTTGATATGATTTTCCAGAACTTAATGCATGCTGCCTATCATCCAGGAGACCATTTACCTCCAGGAAGATCACCAATCTTTTCTTAGGATAGTCTCCATTAGCTTACCCATAATGGACGTAAGGCTAACGGCCTGTAATTTCCTGGTTCATCCTTAGGGCCGCTGTTATGGAGGGGTACCATGTGGGCTATCCTCCTGTCCTGAGGCACACACCCAGTCTGCTGGGAGGTATTGAACAAATCTGCTAGAGGTGTTGCCAGGACTTCAGCTAGCTCCCTCAGGACTCTTTGATATAGCTCATCCGGCCCAGGCGCCTCGTCAATCCTCAAGGCCCTCAGTCCTTCCAGCATCCTGTTCACTGGGATCTCCCCATCTGTTATTCTCTCCCCCCTTCCTTCCCTTTCCTTTCCCCTGTGGGATGGGCCCATCCCTCTCCCTGGTAAATACCGAACAGAAGTACTAATTGAGTGCCTTTGCTTGCTCAGCCCCCTTCTCTGCCCACTCTCCATCTTTCTTGATTCTGGTGATTTGTTCCTTGTATCTCATCTTCTCCCTGATGTACTTACAGAAGTGTTTTTCACCATCCTTTAACTCCTGTCCAAGCCTTAACACCTTTGTAGGCTTAGCTACTCTAATGATCCTGCTCACCTCCCTGGATTTATTTGCATACTCCTCCCTGTCCACTTCCCTGTTGGACCTGTTCCATCTTCTGAAGACCGACTTTTCTCCTCACACCATTCTGCACTTCTCTGGTCCACCAACTTGGTTTCTCAGTCTTAGCCTTCTTGTTGTGGCTCTTTGTCCAGAGGTTTGTGGCCTCCACCAAGCCTGACCTCAAAATGGTCCATTTGGTATAGTATCCATGTCTGGGCTGATGGTAACTAAGTGCCCTTGGAGGATGACAGCCATCCTGCTGAAGTTAGCCCTTTGAAGTCCACTACCCTGTTTTTGAAGACATCCCTCCCTACCCAGGTTAATGTTCCTTCTCTGGGATCCACCATTGAGCCAGTGCAACCCTTGACCCTGCCTCCCTTCTAGAACCTGAAAATAGGTTCACACAAAAATCAGTTTTACTTTTGTGGTTGCTTGAGCATCACTTTGTTATAATTTCACAAAAAGATTAATTTTGTAATCATCTAATGACACATTTTGTCTGCTAATATTTTATTTGGGTTTTAAAATTTTAAAACTTAGGCCAGCCCGGTGGTGCAGAGGGCAGAGACGCTGTGGGCACCTTACCTCACCCCATGCCAGCCACCTGGGTGTGGGAATGGACTCAGGTCGGCCAAGGGAGGGAGGATTGCTCTCCTCCCTCAGGGTCGGGGGATCCTGTGCCTCACCACTTGACTGCCATCTAGAGGAACCCAGATGGTAGCACATGCTAGGCCCAGTAAGTGGAAGGAGCACACATTCAGAGCACCGTGGGCATCTCCATGGAGGCAGAGCATGCACTCTGTGCTCATTGCATGTCTGCACAGCCCAGGGGAGAAAATCAAGGAGGAAAATGGAGGATGGGCTTCATGAAGCCCTGCCCACTCGAGCAGATGGCCCGCTTAGTCTTTCTAGTTCTGGGGACAATCTGGATTTATGTTCTGGGTGGGGGAGGACAGCCCTTCCTTCCTGGCCCCACTGCAGGGGGCAATCCGTGGGGGATACAAGTCCCCCAAGACCGGAAGAGATACAGGATGGCCGCAGATGACAGGACAGGGCTGAACAAGCTGCCTATACCTGCTGCCAGGAGGATAAAATCCTATACAGAAAAAAAAAAGAAACCTTTTTTGGAAAAAAGTACAGTAGCCATTCGATAGTTTTAGTGATCACTGTTCCCCTGGCTTTAGAAACAAATCTATCTGTGCAAGGCAGTGTTTTATTAACAACAAAAAAAAACAACCTTTGACACAGTCCTGCACTGTCACCTCAGGTATGTTGCCAGAGGAAAGGGTAGAGTTAAAGTGGCCATTTGCAGCATATGACTGTACCCCTGGTGATCCAGTGCAGCAGAGTGGCACAAGTCTATTATAACTACATTGAAGAAATGTGCACGATGGAAGGAGGGTTGATGAATGCAGAAAAACAAAGAGCTGTACAATATTGGATACAGCAAGTGATTGACTGGGGGTGGGTGAGATGCATCTGCAAAGGCTAAAACTCTGTAAAGGTGGTGGTAGGAGGTAACCACCACAAGAGACAAATGGAGATGGAGAAAGGAGGAGTAGGGAGTGGGGTCCAGAGGTTTGGGGACTCTGGACCATCCCCTGAGCCCCAGGAGGAGCAACAGTTTCAAGGTTTTGTTTATCTGTTACTATTTCAAATGTTGTTTATTGTTTGTATGGTATACAACAGTCTGATACTAGGATGGAACACAGGAAATGGTTGGGAGGCTCATGGAAGGGACAGCAAGACTGAATGGACAATAGTTCTGGGTCTGCACCAAGTAAGGAGACCCTCCCCAGAGCCCCACAAGACTTTACAAATTATATGATGAATGAATTATCAGTCTGTACCAGGAACATCCAGGGCATTTCATTCCCCATTAAAAGGAAGAATATCTATACAGTACTGAAGCTGCATGATGTTCAAGTGGCGATGCTCCAGGAGATCCACATGACACCTGAGAAGCATAACAAACTAACTAGGGAATGGGTTGGCTGGTGTTTTGTTGCATCCTTTAATGGACACAAGAGGTGTGGCAATACTCCTACACAAGGACTTACCTTTCATTAAAGAAAGGGTAGTTGCAGACCAATAACTGGCACATATGTATTTGTGCAGGGCAGGATCAATGGAGGGACAGTCACATTTGCAACATATATGCTCCTACAGAGCAGGACCCACTGTTTTATGACCAGATGCTGTCTTTGCTGCAGAAAGAACATTACCCTAATTTGGTCCAAGAAAGGGGACTTCAACTGTGTGTTCGATCCCTGCATGGATAGGTCGGAGAAGGGCACAAATTGGACCCTGCCCTAGAGAGATAGGGGTGGGGTTGGTGGAACTAGATTTAGTAGATGTTTGGAAAGAGGCAAACCAAGAGGGCAAAAGTATTCACTTTTTTCCAATCCCCATCGATCCTGGTTACGCATTGATTATATCATGGTCTCCCACTGACATAAGTCCAGTCACGGTATCAGGCCATGCTAGAATACTAGTAACACTCAACTCAAACAGCATAACAGGTTGGGGAGGTTTCAGTCTTATATGTTGAGCAATGAGAAATTCAGGGATCACCTGATTCATGAGATTCATAAGATGTGAGCAGGTCCAGTAGCGTTAGCCTTTTTGACCTGGGTCAAATTAGGTTCCTACTTGAAAGCAGCAAGTTGTATAATGTTTATCCAGTGCAGATTTAAATTTGTTCATAGTAGTACTTTAGACTACTGTCATAGGCAGTGAGTTCCAAAGTGACACAACTCTCTGAGAGAACCAGCTACCTCTATGATTTTTATTATAGTGTTCACCCTTAAGCTGAAAATGATGGCCCCTGATATTTGTTACAGTCAGTCTTAAGTTCAATCCTATACATTCCTAGAGGTCTTTGTTAGAGAATGTCTTATATACGAGGCACATATCCCCTCTATATCTCCTATACTGGAGTGAATACATCCCCAGAGCCCGGAGTCTCTCCTCATATGTCTTACCCCGGCACTCCGCCACCATTCGGGTAGCCCGTCTCTGGACACCCTCAACTCTCCTCTGATCCTTTCTAAGATACAGTGACCAAAACTGCCCACAATACTCCAGATGAGGGTGAACCAAAAAAGTATAGTGGCATAACCACCTCCCTAGCACTACTCTTGATGTTCCTAATATGCTCCTAATATGTTCCTTAATATGTATACCCTTGAGGAAAGGAGGGAGCGGGGTGACATTATAGAAACTTTCAAGTATCTCAAGGGAATCAACAAAGGCCAAGAGGGTAAAATCTTTCAAAAAAAGAGATGTACAAGAACAAGGGGGCACAATTTGAAGATAGAAGGGGGATGGCTCAGGCACAATGTGAGGAAGTATTTTCTCACAGAGAGGGTGGTGGATGCATGGAACAGTTTTCCTGAGGAGGTCATGGGGTCAAAGACAGTGGGGGAATTCAAGAATGCATGGGACAGACATAAGGCAATTCCGGTTGGAGGTAGAAAGAAGTAGGCTGTTGGTTCACTAGGATCTGCAGCTTATTCAATAGGTAGGGAAATGGGCAGACTAGGTGGGCCAAGCAGTCCTTATCTGCCATCAGAGTCTATGTTTCTATTAATTGCTGCAAGAATTCCATATGCTTTCCTTTAATTCCAGAACAATGGTCTGAAAATCTTAGGTCGCTTCTTATTTGGACTCTCAGGTTCCTTTTCAGAATTTGTACTTGACAAATTTGTTCCATTTATGAGAAATTCAAGGAACGCCTGATTAATAGATGGAATTTATATCTGGATACTAATGTGGCCACTGCCCCTTCAAAAGCAGCCCTTGGGGAAGCTGAGGAGGCATACATGAAGGGGGCAGTGGTGACATACTTGACTGCCCAACATAAGGAGAAGAGAAACAAATTAAAGGGTCTAGAGAACACAGCTAAGGAACTAGAGCTTGCAGACTTTAGGGATCCTAAAGAAACCACCCTAAGGGACCTTGATACAGCCAGAGAAGCTATAAACAGGGAACTGACAGGAGGAGGGGTGCAAACAGAGCCATTATATATGCCAACCAAAGATTTTACGAATGGGGGAACAAACCCAGCCTCCTGTTAGTGCACCTGGATAAGGGCAGGAAATGGTTCAATCTGATAGATTCTGTGAAAGATAAGGCAGGTAACTTGACTAACAATGCCACAAGACTACAGGAAAGCTTTGTGGATTTTTACTTTACCCTTTACAAAAGTGAAATGTGAGAGCCAAGGAGACCCTACTGAGGCATTCCTGTGGTTACTAGATCCCCCCAAACTCACTGAAGAACAGGAGGAAGTTCTTAACCAGCCAATCACAGGAAGACAGATTAGACAGGCAGACTCCAGTTTAACAAAGGGGAAAGCTGACGTTCCAAATGGCCTCCCCATAGAATTTTACAGTTCTGCAGATGAAATGCTATGGAAGAAAAAATTACTCACGTTAGTAATTATGTTTCTTCCATTGGAGTCTTGCTGTATTCTGACAAGTGCAGTTAGCCCCAGCCTTTAAACTGCCCCAGAGAACAAGGGGTTAATCTTTCTATGCAGAGCATAGAATGCTGAGCTTGAGCTCGGTTGATGTCTCTGTCTGTTTCCCTTTGAAAGCTAACAGTCAGATTCTTATGAGCAACACTCTAATAGCTATTCTATGTGGAAATTGTAAAAAAAAACTTTTAATAGCCAACTGGCAACAAAAAGATTTGGATTATCGAAAGAAGACTCAAACCCCAAACCAAACAGGAATATAATAAAATAAACACCCAAACAAAAGAAGAGGGTGTAAAGGGCACCCTGAGGTGCAACACTGCACCTGCCCACCCACTTCCCAAAACCAGGTACTGAGAGGGGATGCAGGGAGGGAGGTCAGAATACAGCAAGACTCCAATAGAAGAAACATAATTACTAAGGTGAGTAATTTTTTCTTCAAACAACTTGAAGTTTGCTGTATTCTGATAAGTGCAGACTACCAAGCAGTACCTCCATGGAGGAGGAACAGAACCTACTTTGGGAATAGGCTCTGAAGTACTGCTGTGCCAAACCAAGCATCACTCCTAGCCTGGATATCCAGAGAGTAATGCTTGGTAAAGGTATGGACTTTTTTCCAGGTGGCTGATTGACAAATTTCTAAGAGAGGGATATCCCTGGCAGCAGCCAGGGAAGCAGCTGCACCTCTTATAGAGTGAGCCCTCAGGCCTGAGGGTGGAATCTTTCCCAGTTTTTTATAGCAGAATTGTATACAAGACACTATCCACCTGGCAATAGTTCTCTTGGTGGCAGGTTTGCCCTTTCCCATTTCTCCATAAGTGAGGAACAACTGGAGGGAGTCAAACCTGTGACCCTTGGTATGCTCTATGTAGTAACTAAGGGCTCTTTTAACATCTAAACTGTGTAGCCTCCTCTCTCCTGAGGAAGAATGATCAGTGAAGAAAACAGGAAGAGACATAGACTGGTTTAAATGGAAGTCTGAAACCACATTGGGCAAGAACCTTCTATTGGTTCTAAGGACCACTTTATCCCTGTGAAAGGAGATAAAATCAGGTTCCACTGACAGGGCTTGCAATTCATTGATACGCCTGGCAGAGGTAATGGCTACCAAGAACACAGTTTTCCAAGTCAAGTACTTAAGCTCTGCTGAAGACATAGGCTCAAAGGAGGTTGCATAAGTTGGGCAATGCAAACATTCAAATCCCAGGCAGGGGCAGCGTCTCTAAAAGGAGGATTGGTGTGAAGCAATCCTTTAAAAAATGTACTGAACATAGGATGAGAAGATAGTGAAGAAGACATCCCCACAGACAGAAACGCAGAAATAGCTGACAAGTGTACCTTGAGAGTAGCTGGTCTGAGGCCTAGGTCATTAAGATGGACCATATAATCCAGAACCATAGGCAATTCAGCAGTATCTGGGGAAATATGCTTTTTAGAACACCAAATGCTGAATTTTTTTATTTTTATTTATGTCAAATTCGGATTAATACCTTTGAGCCGGGGGCTTGTTTACAAAGGCTCCAAGTCAACAAGGAATACAAGATATTTACAGGTGATGAAACATTGCAGAACAGGAAGACATCAACTAACAAGTGGTATTAGTGTGCAGTTACAACATTAAGCAGGGTACAAGAAGTAAGGCGAAACAGGACCACACTTCCAGAGAAACATATTAATGCAGTACTAATTAAGTGCAGTACGGTGTTTAACAATCATGTTACAGTTCAGACAGGGTGCTCCCAGTCTGCAGAAATGCATGTTTTAGCAGCCAAGGTGAGGCTTTGTCAAGGGGAGGTAGTAGATGGTGTTCCATTTGGAGTTATAAGTCTTTCTGGTGGAGGGCTTTCGAGAAGCTTTGAGAATATCCAGAACCCCCTGAGAAAGATGCAGATCTGCAAACTCTAACTCTTCAAGAGCCATGCCTTGAGATTGAGAGACTGAAGATTGGGGTACCAAATCCTCCCCTGAGAGGATGTTAACAGGTTGTAATTCCTGGGAAGAGACAGGGGAAGATGGACTGCTAGGGACAACAACAGGGGGTACCAAGGCTGTCTGGCCCAATCTGGAGCAATCAGAATCACTTTGCAAGGTTGAGACTTTATTTTGACTAAAACTTTGAACAGGAGTAGGAAGGGAGGGAAGGCATACAGAAATTTCCCTTCCCAATTCAGAATCAGAGCATCCAGGGGGACTGAGCCCAAGACTGGGGGTCTGCAGCAAAAGAGAGGAAGTTGGTGATTGTCTTGGGCTGCAAAGAGATCTATCTCTGGAGTGCCCTACCTTGAAAAAATCACTTTTAACACCTGAGGGTCCAGGGACCATTCATGATGGCCCTGAGAGATGCTGCTCAGTGCATCTGCTAGCACATTGTCCTTCCCGAAGGTGCACTGCTACTAGAGAGGTTTTCAGGGAATAAGCCAGGGACCACAATTTCATGGCTTCCATGCACAAGGCCGTGGACCCAGTGCCTCCCTGCTTGTTGATGTACCACATGGTGGTGGTGTTGTCCGTTCTGACCTGAACCACCTTGTTCTGCACTGACGGAGAGAAAGCTTTCAGGGCCAGAAAAACTGCCCTGAGTTCTAGGAGGCTGATATGGAGAAGGATTCCTGGGGACCACAGTCCTGGGCAGTGAGATCCCCAGATGGGCTCCCAGCCCAGAAGAGAAGTGTCCATGGTAGGACCACTGAATAAGGCTGAGTGGCAAAGGACCCCTTGTCTTAAATTGTCCTGATCCTGCCACCATTGAAGGGCTTGGATCAAGGTCAGAGTCACTGGGATCAGTTTGGTAAGGAATCCTTCCTCTGAGACCAAAAGCTCTCGGATGGAACTGAATATCCCTCATCTGGAATCTTGCACCTTGGACCACTGCTGTTGAAGCTGCCATGTGGCCCAAGAGCTGGAGAAATGCCTTGCTGGTCCAAGATACCCGAGGCTGAAGGAAGAGCTAGTTCTATGAGGCCCTTTCCTTCCAGGGAAGAAAGGCCTTGCTCTGACTGTGTCCAGTTCTGCCCCTATAAAGGTAGAAGCTGGACTGGTTCGAGAACTGACTTGGGAAGGTTGAGAAGAAATCCTAGAGAAGTAAGCACTTGCTGGGTCACTTGCAGGTGAGACTTGACTTGGTCTGGAGACTGACCCACTATTAGCCAATCGTCCAACTATGAAAAAATAGAGATCTTTTGCCTTCTTAGAAAGGCAACTACTACTGCCAGGCACTTTGTGAAAACCCTTGGGGCTGAGGTTAGGCCAAAGGGCATTGCTCTGAACTGATAGTGGCCTGAGGGCAATTCGAACCTGAGATACTTTCTGTGGGAGCACCTGATGGGAATGTGAAAGTAGGCAGCTTTGAAGTCCAGGGAGGCTAGCCAGTCCCCTGGCCTTAGAGAGGAAATGATTATTCCCAGAGTTACTATCTTGAACTTTGGTTTTAAAAGATGTTTGTTCAGTTATCTTAGGTCTAAGATGGGTCGCCACTCCCCTGTCTTTTTTGGGGTCAGGAAGTACCTGGAGTACAGCCCTTTGCCCCAGTGTACGGTAGGTAATCTCTCTATGGCTCTTAAGGCCAGAAGAGATGAAACCTCTGCCTCTAGGGCAAGGGATTCCGAGAGATTTGCAGGTGAAAAAGATCTGGCTCTCATCTTTGGAAATTTTATGAAGCTGAGAACCAGTCCCTGGCTTACTACTTCCAGGACCCACTTGTCTGATGTAATAGACATCCAGTCCTGGACAAAGTAAGCCAGCCTGCCCCCTACTGGAATAGGGAGAGTCAACCCGGGCAGGCCCATCAGGGTGTCTGGTTGGCAGGAGCCTTAGGCTGAGGAATGGATGCAGCCCTGCTCACCCCCTTCTGCCCCTCTCTGAAGAACCCTCTGTGAAAAGAAAGAAAGAGGCCTGTGCTTGGTAAAAGGCCTTTGAAAGGGTCTGCCCTGCCCCTAGACTGCTGCCTTTGAGGAGCTGCCTGCCTCTCCTTGGCCTGAGCACTCTTGTAGATGGTCCTGTACTCATCCATTTTCTTCATGTAATTCTCTGTCTGCTCCCCAAACAGAATTACCCACTACAGGAAAATCCATGGCCTTAGCCTGGGTATCCTGTGAGAGGCTAGTACATCTAAGTCAAGCCATTCTCCGAAGAGCCACAGATGTAGCCATGACTCTTGATGACACATCATTAGAGTCCACAGCAGCATGAAACTGAACTTTAGATGCCTCAATCCCATCTGCAGCCACCGCCTCCAGTTCCTTGGCTAGCTGGGGGGAGGCCTGTTTAGCCAGTGCCAGTACAGTGTCCCACTTGGACTTCTGGTACCTAGCTGTATAGGCCATATAATTCGCCTGTCTGGATCCCAAGGAAGATGCCATGTACAGCTTTTTTGCCATGGCATCAATCTTCCTAGAGTCTTTGTCTGGGGGGTGTGAAGCCAATGGAATGCTTGCCTTATCACAGGCAGCAGCCTGCACAACCCCAACATGGCTGCATTGCTGATATAAAAACTCAGTTTCTGAGCCTGAGAGTGCATACCTCTTGTCCATTCTTCTGTCCACAGGAGGTATAGAATTGGGAGACTTCAGAATTTTTTGTGTCTATTTCCCATAAGATTTGTGGAGGGGAATAGACAGTCTCCTGGACTCTGGGATGTCCATCATTTCTACAAAATCAGGCTCCTCCTGATCCTCCATTATCTCTTCCATAGGAAGCTGGAGGGTCTCAGTCACCTTTCTGAAGAACATAAAGTGGGAAGGGGATTCAGAAAGCCTAGGAGGGGATACACCTGAAGGTCTGTCTGGGGAGATGTCCGGTTCCACAGGCACATCTAGACTTTCACCATCACCATCATCATCTTCAAACTCCCCTTCCTCCTCAAACTCCAGTTCATAAAATTCTTCCAAAGTATAGTCGTGAACTGGGAACCGGCTGAGCCGAGCCCTGCCAAAATAAGTTAGATTGGTCGGAAATCCAGGCGAAGGACCCAGAATCCGAATCGCCTTGGCTATTTCTTCAGCGGTCAGAACATGGACTTCTGGATCCGAACCGGATGATTTTTCTTTGCTCTTTCTTTTAGTCGGAACCGACCCTTCGGGATCGGCTCTCCTTTTGCCCAAAGAAGTATCGCCCTGGTCAGAGGGCATTCCTGGTTTGGTCGGAACCGAACCGGGCTGGCCATCCGGGTCAGCGGACTTCTCGGCCTCCTTTTCCCTCGGTCTACCTAATCTCTTTTCAAGAGTAGATTTGGGAAAATTTTTGCAAATTTGGCAGTCTGAATCCGAGGTGTTCAAACCCCAGATAATAAACACAGGTGGTGTGAGGATCGGCCACCCAGCAAAGACCTCCCCACACTCACTGCAAGGAAACCCAGTGGGCCCGGTTTTTTTCTTGGGTTTCTCAGACATGGCCAACCTAACCAAACTTACCCTTTTTTTGGCAATCGCCAGGCAAGACTTCCTTATCGGTTCCTAACCATGTCACGGGTCTTGGAAAAAAAACATTTCAAAACATGTTTTTTTCAGAACCGATAAGGACCGGTAACCACACACTAAAGTTAACACAAGAATTAAGCAAAAATGATCGGTTCAGCCAAACCGATCCACACTTTTTACAAATTCCACACAGAAAACACAGTACAAAACCTATCTAGTACTCACAGTACCACAGACAGAGACTGAACCGACTATGCGGGAAACTTTTGCGGTTGAAACCGACAAAAAACGACACTTCAACCGACTTTCGAACTGGAGCTGCAGGAGAAATCTCCGGCGACTGTTCAGTGAGGCGGAGTAAAGAATCTGATGCTTAGCTTTCAAAGGGAAACAGAGAGTCATCAGCGAGCTCGAGCTCAGCATTCTATGCTCTGTATAGAAAGATTAACCCTTTGTTCTCCAGGGCAGTTTAAAGGCTGGGGCTAACTGCACTTGTTAGAATACAGCAAGACTTCAAGTTGTTTGAAAAACCTACACAGTATGTTCCTGGAAGTGAAGGCGTAGGGGAGCCTCCTGACTACATGTAATTTAGCAACTATTACACTCATTCATAAAGCGAGTAAGGATCCCACAGTGTCAGCCTACAGACCGATATCTCTCTTTAATAGTGATGTGAAGGTCTGGCCAAGACATTACGAGGAGGTGTTGCCAACACTTGTGAAAGATGACCTAACAAGGTTTATTAAGAATAGGCATGCCTATCTTCTGGGGGATGGAATATGCATCTTGGCATCCAGGGTGAGCATGCATGCTCAGGGTGGAATGGGGTACTTGTTGAAAACACTGGAGGGAGGTGGGCTGGGGAATTTTCAAAGATATTGTCAGGCTGTTGTACAAGAACCCCAAGGTAAACATATTGGTTAGCGGGGAGACCACTTGGGAATTTAGATTAGCCATGGCCACCCACCAAGGATGCCCTCTGTCATCACTCCTTTTTGGTGTAGCAATACAACCCTTAGCAGAAGCAATCCAGAAAGCAGAGGGGGTCAGGGAGGTGCAAGGTGTCTGAAACAGACAGCACATAATTTCGTTATATGTGGACATTGTCCTCTTACACCTGTCCAAACCAGAGGCTTCAATCATGCATAATAGAGGAGTTCTCCACTTTTCTGGGTACAAGATTAATTTAAACAAATCTGAGCTTCTATGTCTTGGTAATGTTAGAACTGGGGACCCGAGCAAGATCAAAAGCAAGTGGTCACCTCACACATTAAGTATCTGGGAATTCAAGTAGGGAAATCCCTAGACTTACTATATAAGCATCATTATATCCCAATCTTAACACAATTCAAGGGAATCTGCAAAGATGGCAAGGACTGTCAATTTCATGGCTAGGCAGAATAAATTTTATCAAGATGAATATTCTGTGAGGGTCTTATACCTATCCAGATACTGCTGCTTAGTCTGCATAAAAGGAACATCCAAGCAGTACTGAAGGTATGCTGAGATTTCATCTGGAGGCAAAAGAGGCCCAGAGTTAGTTTGCTTAGGCTCAAAAACTCCACAAACAAAGGTGGCCTCTGATATCTGGACTTTGAATTCTGTCACTTGGTGGTACAAGCGAGACTTTTGACAAAGTGGGTGAGGGGCTTCACAGGAGCACAGTGGATATCTCTGGACCAGGAGGGTCTTGATCACAGGGTTTAATACATACCTGAGCCCAGGGGAGCAGTGAGCATACAGACCAATGGAGCCCAAGAGCAAGCTAGTAGGCAGAATGATTGAGGTCTGGGGCAGACTGCACCATCAGATGGGGGACTCCGTAAGGGGGACACTCTTGGCCCATGTCCACTCCAACCCAAAATTCCTCCCTGGCCTGGAGGATGCAGCATTCCAGATGTGGTAAGAAGGTGGGATACAGTGCCTAGGGAATCTATTCTGTTCCAAGGAATTTAAGTTCTTCCAACATCTAGCAGATGAACTAGAGATACCACATTCACATACATTTTAGGTACTTCCAAATTAGGAACTCAGCCAGGCAGGTGCAGAGACTGGAGGTCCTGAAGTCTCCTCTCCATGAGTTGGACAGCTGTATCCTACAATTTAAAACTAATCCCAAAGGGGCCTTAGTTAAAAACTACCACTGTATGAGGGAAACTATGCCAGATCCGTCCCTAAAGTTAAGACTTGCTGGGATAGAGACATGGGATACCCTATCCCAAAGAAAGCATGGGGAGAACTATGTGACTCTCATATGGGGTTCACCATTTGGGTGTTGTCATCTTACTATGATTCTCTGAATCACTGCTGCTATAACATTAACTGATCTGTGCCATTGTTTTATAATATGTGTATGTGTTGTATAGACTAATGTTTGTTTTAAGTGTTATTGTATTTGTGATGTTTTATGTCAGGCATGACTGAAAAAGGGTTGTGCCCAGTCAATTTACCTGGTTAAAATAAACAAACATTTGTAACCACTACAGAGGCCCAATTCAGCTTTCTCCATAGGTTATATATGCCCCCTGCTACAATGAGCAGTTTAATAAAGGTATCTTCCCAATGTGTGGAAAGTGGGGAGATAAGACGGGTACATATTTACATTACTTCGAACACTGCCAACAGCTTAGAGCCTTCTGGACTGAGATAGCACTATGTATTTCACAAACAATACATCTCAGAATAGAAGACAAACCCTAGGTTATGCTGTTTGGGGTGAATTACAGGGGAGAGAAAGAGTGGGACCTGTTCCCTATGGTAATCAGAATGCTTGTCACAGCCAGGAGGTGTATTCAGAACACCTCAGTTTCCCATCTAAGCCCAACGAAACAATTGTGAAGAGACTTGCTACTTAAAATGCTTCATCTTGAATACTATGAATGGGTGGACAGATACAGTAAGTCTGAGAGGCAGTGAGGGCCTTATCTAGCCTCACTCTCCCAGGTGGAGGAAACTGTAGTTAGATTGGGGGGGTAACCCTGGCAGGATTAATTCTCCATAGTCCCGGACAAATGCTTGTACCCCAGTATTCTTTCTGAGTGCATGGCATTCAAAAGTGCTGTATACAAAACATACCTGATATATCATGAAACTGATGCCTTATCCTGACCATAGTGAGTATGCTCTATTAAACATGTGTGCCGTGTTGTCTATGTTTGTAGAGTGTGTTGGTTTGTTGTACCAGCACATTATGTACGGATAAAGTAATGCATTTAACTATCTACATGATGTATGTACCACCACAATGTAATATGAAAGGCTATGTTTGTCTGGAGGCTGGTACTGTTTCTACCATTGTATGTTGTTAAATCAACAAGTTTTAAAAAAAAAAAAGAATAAAAAACAAAAACAAATCTGTGATTAAGCCAGTAGGGGGAGAATGACCACAGCAAAGAGTTTGCACTTCATTCAGTGTTCCATTATTTTCATAAACATAGAAACATAGAAACAGAGAAAACATAAAGTTCTACTTTCTGGGGTATCACACTCTGGCAAAATGATACACATTTGTATTGACTAATTCATGGATCCCAGAGAAGAAACAACATTACTACGGTGAGTAGTTAATTTATTCTAGCCGGGACAGGTTTGGCCTATGCTTCCCACCCTTTCCATCCACTCATGGATGCCGATGCCTCTAAGCCTCAGCTGCAGGTTCCAAAGCTAGCTAATCCCCAGCTCAACTGATGGTATTTGGAGCCCACACCTTCATGGTGCACCTGGTGACCATCTGTGCATACTGGGTGCTGGCTTATTTGCTGATGGTGGACCTTGGCCACTTGTCCCCTCAGAGTGCAACTAACCACCTCTGGAGACTTACTGCTGGTGTTTGTTTGTGATACTGATGAGTAAACCATTTGAGACAATGCAGAAAGAGTGAGATATCTTACTTGTCATAGAGGCTCCCTTGTTGTTTGTTATGAGCTCAGCCAGACAGGTGAGTGAGCTCTAGGTGCTCTTTATGGAGTCTCCATATCTGGTTCTCCACAAGAACCAGGTTATCCTCTCACCCACATGTGAAGTTCCTGCCCAAGTTGGTTTCAGAGTTGTACCTAACCAGGTGCTATGCCTCCTAATCAACTTTAACAATCCTACCTCGGATGCCGAGTCTAAGCTCCATACCTTGGATCTATGTCCGATGCTCTCTTATTACAAGCAGCATTTGGCAGGAGCTCATAGTGAGGCCTGCCAGCTGTTTGAAACACTGAAACCATCTCTGGCAGACCTGCACCTATACAGATGATTGGCAGGCAGATCACATCCTGCATCAGTCAGTGGTACAGGTTGACTGGTGGGGAGCCGCCCAAGGGGATGAAGGCTCATTCCACCAGACACACCGCTGCCTTTGTGGCTGCTGCCTAGTATATGCCAATTGAGATCTGTAGGGCTACTTCCTGGCAAAAAGCAGACAAGTTTATCATGCACTACAGCATTAATGGGTAGTATTTTGATATACTGAAACTCGGTTCCCCGAATTTCAGTATCCCAACACCATTTGCCTGAAACACGGTTGACCGACAGGCAAAGTTTGCCCACGACGGAGTTTGTTATATAAAGCAGCAAAGTAGGGAGCAAAGCACCCTGAAACATAAAAAAACCCTCTGCCTTGGGAAAACTTTGCATGTTGGGCAACTGTGCTTTGGGCTGCGGGCGTCGGGTTACTGAAACTTAGGGAACAGAGTTTCAGTATCTGGTAATACTGTATATCACATTAATGTGCTTGGTCATTATGATGCTGCATTTGGAGCCACAGTTGTCCAGTCTTTTTTCACTAACTAGAGGAGCACACCTTGCCCCATCCTCCCAGAGGGCTGCTAAATGTCTGCCATAGTGTGGATAACTGAATCCCTGTTGGTAGAAATATGGGTTACTCACCTATAACCAGAGGGGGACAGTGAAAAAGCAGGGATACTGAACGAATATTTCTGCTCAGTATTCACAAAAGAGGAGGGGGAAGTGCCAAATCCAATTAACAGAAGCATTCTTGATAGGGGGGTCGATCCCAGTCCTTTCACAGAAGAAAGGGTTCTGCAAGAACTCCTAAAACTGAAGGTGGACAAAGCAATGGGTCCTGATGGAATTCACCCCAGAATTCTAAAAGAAGTAAGGGAGGAACTAGTGAAACCACTGGCTACTCTGTTTAATAAATCATGGGAGGATGGTGTGGTACCCGAGGACTGGAGGAAGGCGGATGTGATTCCCCTTCACAAAAGTGGGACCAAGACAGAGGCAGGAAACTACAGACCTGTCAGTCTGACCTCTGTGGTAGGGAAAGTGATGGAGTCACTTCTGAAGGAAAGAATAGTTGAGTACCTAGAGGCCAGTGGAGCACAGGACCCAAGGCAGCATGGGTTCACAGCAGGAAGGTCCTGTCAGATGAATCTAATAGATTTCTTTGACTGGGTGACCAAAGTAGTAGACAGGGAGGGCTGTGGACATGGCCTACCTAGACTTTAGCAAGGCATTTGACACAGTCCACACAAAGATTAATAGTCAAATTAACCAGCCTGGAGTGGGTCCCAGGTGGTAACCTAAATAAAACATTGGCTGCACAACAGGACACAGAAGGTAATTGTAAATGGAGTCCACTCTGAAGAAAGAGGGGGCTACTAGTGGGGTACCACAGGGTTCAGTATTGGGTCCAGTCCTTTTAATGTCTTCATCAGTGACATTGCAGAGGGACTGGAAGGAAAAGATGCCTTTTGCAGATGACACAAAGATCTGCAACAGGGTTGATACACAAGGGCGTGGAAAGGATGAAAAGGGACTTGGCAAGGTTGGAAGAATGGTCAGAGTATGGCAGCTAGGATTCAATGCAAAGTGCAAAATAATGCACCTGGGAAACAAGAACCCAGGGACAGAATACACAATGGGTGGGGAGGTAGTAACAACAACAAAAAAGGAAAGGGACCTGGGGGTAATCATATCAGATGATCTTAAGGTTAGCAATCAATGTGAGAAGGCAGTAGGGAGGGCTGGGGGTATACTGGGATGTATAGGGAGAGGCATCAGCAGCAGAAAACAGGAAATTGTTATCCCTCTGTACAGACAGTTGGTGAGACCCCATCTGGAGTACTGTGTCCAGTTCTGGAGACCTCATCTCCGCAATGACATAGACAGGATAGAGGTAGTCCAGAGGAGGGCAACTAAAATGTTGCAGGGTCTGCAAGAGAAGCCGTATGAGGAGAGACTAAAGGAGCTTAATATGTATACCCTTGAGGAAAGAAGGGAGAGGGGGGACATGATAGAAACTTTTAAGTACCTCAGTGGAATCAACAAAGTCCAAGAGGGTAGCATCTTTCAGAAAAAGAGATTTACAAGAACAAGGGGACACAATTTAAAGATAGAAGGAGGGCGGTTCAGGGGCAATATGAGGAAGTATTATTTCACAGAGAGGGTAGTGGATGCATGGAACAGCCTTCCTGAGGAGGTTGTGGGGTCTAAAACTGTGGGAGAATTCAAGAATGCATGGGACAGACATAAGGCAATTCTTGTGTGGGGTAGGAAGAAATAGGCTATTGGTTAACTAGGATCTGCGGCCTATCCTGTAGGTAGGGAAATGTGCAGACTAGATGGGCCTAGCGGTCCTTATCTGCCGTCAAAGTCTATGTTTCTATGTTTCTATAACCATAGTTCTGCTACTGGTATTCAGTTCACATCCACATAATCCACCCAACCTCCCCCAGTAAATGATGCACAGATACCTGCTTCCAACATACAAGATCTAATGTCAGACAGGGTGATGCTGGAGGGTGACATCATAGGTGCTGGGAGGAGTCTAGCTTGAAGATGCCTGGTAACTGAGCTACACCCAGCATAAGTGTCATAGTGTGGATGTTTTTTTTTTTTTAACCAGGAGAGACACTAAGCTGAAAGCTTTTTACAGAGTGCAACCTGGGAGCACAAGGAAGTTAAGTGACTTGCTCAGGGTCACACAGTATGCAAGTGGGGGCTGTGGGATTCAAACCTAGGTCTCCAGGTTTGCAGCTCTTAGCCTTAAACCACTGCACTATACTGCCTCCTCTGTGATGTGAACTAGTCTAGTTTGTTACATTAATACTTCTAAATATGGAGCTAGCTTTATTTGAAAGCAGTTTGGAGTGTGTGTTGGTTTAATTTTCATCATGTTTACTTCACAGCCCTACGAAGTTCAACAACTTGTGAGCATTGTTATGGTGCTTAGGGCTACTGAACAGGCCAGTTGCACTGCAACAGGGTTGTGTCTGGCCACCAGTACTGTCTAAGTGAATGTTCTAGTGCTGAGAAATCCTGCAGCTGGAAGGGAAGGCAGCCTTCAAAGAACCACAAAAAGAATAGGTTTCTGCCCTGCTCATGCTGATTGTAGGGTTCCAGGGACCATTCAACCTCTTCCTTGTTTTTGCATAAGAAACAGAAAGCGAAAATAAAACAGGTTGTGTTCTCATCATTCTGCAGCAAGTTATTCATCTTCATTTTCCCCCTCATCTTCTTCAATGACAACAGTCTTTCCAGAGGTCCATGGAACCATCTCCAGTCTCCGGCTATATGACAATTGACATCAGTCAATCTGGTCCATGACATATCCTCCATCCTGTGAGCTCCAGCATAAACTGCATCCCGAACAAATGGTTCCCTGGCAATTTACCCCAAGCATAAATATAATAGAAAACTCCGGAAGGCATAAAATTGAGAGCAAGTGTTCAGAGATGTAATTGATGCCTGACGCATAGCCAGAAGCAAGTTGTCATGGTACGGAATAACTACCGCAAATTGATGTGTTCCCCCCAGTCTCCAATACTCCTCTTGCCTATTAGGAAGCCATTCGATGAGCTGTTTTCTTAGTCTGCTCTTATAGAGTAGTGGATTCACCCCCAACCTGGTAGTGTTGGTGCTGTTGTCTGCTCTAGCACCACCTTCGGCATCAGTACCATGGTCAATGTTGTCATCAGTGCTGACTCCTCTGTGAGTGATGAGACTGGCTCCAGTGTCACCAGTGTTGCTGTGTGCAGCTGCAGGCCCAGATGCTGGTGTCATTCTTGGTGCTGCCTTCAGTGCTGATGCGGTATTGATACCATCAGTGCTGAGGTTCCTGTTTGAACAGCTGTCTCCATCTCATCCTCCAGATGACATATAGTATAACCAAGGTCTTGTCATTGATGAATCTGATAGAAATGACAAGATCCCCTGGACCTAGAGGAGCCTGCACTATCTCAGTTGGTCAGACAAAGCTCTGCATTTTGAGACAGTAGTTATTGATGAAGCTAAAAGGCTTCAACTGGAATATCTCGATTTACCCTTCATGGCTCTGGAGACCCTCATGGAGGTGGCATGGAATGAGCTAGATTCTATTTCAGCAGTCCTCAGACTACCAGACAAACAGTATTTGGCACCCTGAAAAAGGCCAGCATACTATACTCAGCCTATATTGAATTTGTTTTGTGATTATGGCTAATAATGACAAGTCAGTCATCCCTGAACAGGTCACTGCACAGCCTTTTGAAAAAGAGTCTTGTAAGACTGACATAATAGGGAAATTTATTCTGCTATGCTAGGTCTTAGAACTGTAAGCTACCATGCCCGTACCTTTAGGTATGATTACTCTTTATGAAACAGGCTCCGGGAACTCATTGAGAACCTGCTGGGGTCATAGTCAGAGCAAGACCTCCTGTCATTTTTTACCAAAGGCTGTTAGTCTAATACCCGCCAGCTTAGGACTTCTTTGGATTCTTCTGATACAGAAGCATATGCTGTAGCTGTGGAGGCATTTATGGCTGTGAACCATAGGGTTCATCTTTGATGTTCACCAGAAGATCATGAATGTTCCATTTATTGGAACTTATTTCTTTGCTAAGTATGTTGAGATGGCAGTTAAGGAGTCATATAAAAGAAATGACCCTGTCCATGCTACACATCAAGGAGGTAGAGGCCATGGGTACAGTACTTCCACAGGCAGCAGCAGCCATTTCATGGTAAGCCCATCCAGTGAGGCTTCCAAGAGCTGTACAAGTCAGAGCCTTTCCAGCAGAAGCAACAGAAGAAGCTACCAGCAGAAGGCACAAGTGATGCAAGCTCACCGTGCAACCCTCTGATGGGATGCTGGCTCTGTAGCCACCCCAGCTGCCCAGTGTGGATCACTTCTCTGCAGCTGGGAGTGTGTGACAAGCTTTGTTCTATCAGCGATGACAGACCATCACCACAGACAAGTGGGTCTGAAAATTATTCAAGATGGTTACTCTCTGGAACTGGTAGTAAATGGTGCCAGAATTGGAGAAAAGCAAATGTTTCTACTCCCAGTATCTTCTCGTTCCTGAAAAGACTGGTGGCATGTGCCCAGTCCTCAGCCTCAGACTCCTAAATAGGTACATGATTCATCCCTGGACGTGCAGGATGTTTATGAGCATATCCTTGTTAACTCCAACCATCACAAGTACCTCTGCTTCTGTGTGGCCCTCAAACACTACCAATTCAGAGTTCTGTCACATGGGCTTGCTTCAGCACCATATGTCCTCATAAAGCACTTTGCAGTTCTAGCAGTGCACCTCAGAACACACGGACAACAAGGTTTCCCTTATCTGGATGACTGGCTTATACGAAGCTCGTTCAGACAATAGACTGAGACATCACTATTACGTGCATCTCAGTTCCTGATGTCCAAAGGTCTTCTAAAGAAATCTACAGAAATCACATTGTTTTCCCTCCCAAAAAACACAATTCATAAGAGCTATTGTAGATACGCCTGAAGCTCAATCCTTTCTCCTGTAGAACAGGGCAAACATGATAGTCCACATGGCCTGCTATGTCAGGGAATGATCCCAAGTGACAGCGCACTCCATGCAGTTGATGCTGCATCTCATGGACCGACAGTCTTCACATTACCCTTTGCATCTTTGCATCCATCTCAGTGGATGCTCAGCACAGAGTGGTCACAAGCATCCCACCCTCCAAACCACCCCATATAGGTGACAAAGCCTGTGGCTCCCTTCATGCCATGGTGGTTCTTGAAGGAGAACCTTCTTCAGGACTTCCCCTTCTCCCCACTGAAGCTGCAGATGACCATCACCAGGGACTCCTCCATACTGGGATGGGAAGAACATTGTGAGAATCTCCAAACCAAGGGATTTAATCCGAGTCAGAGAGAACACTGTTCTAGAGATGAGAGCTGTCCTTTATGGCCTTCAAGCCAAAAACTCCAAGAGATAAAGGGACATGTGGAGAGAGTGCAAGATGATTTTTAGAGGTGTTAGAAAGAGTGACCAGCAGATGAGAGTGGGAGTCATAGGAGATATGCCAGTGTGGCAGATGACAGCAGGTAAATAAAGCCAGAAATGCACCAGATGGTGCAGGCTCACCGAGCCAGAACTGTGAATATCCTGCAGGGCCTACAGATCCTGCAACCCTGTTTGTGTTTGCTTGCCAAGGGCTAACAAACATTGTGATTGGTCTGGACTGTGAAAGGGCTTTAGGGGCTTGGCCCTCCTCCACCTATCTCAGTTTCGGAATAACAACCTCCTCCTCAATTCCACCCACCCTCCATCTTTCTGCTGCTTTCCTCTTTGAAGTCCTTGGCCAGTCACAAGGTGAGAAAATGCAAAGCTGGGAAGTGGATTTTCCTAAGTAGCTTGTGGTTCCTACATCCAATTACCTGTATCATGCATGATGCAATGTCTTCTCTACCATTTAATACAAGTTGTATTTGTATCATGTTTCTATTTCTGACTCTGTATCATGTCTTCATATTGTACTCTGGCTCCACCTGTTATGTGGGCCCATATGTTACCATGACAATGTACCTTGTTTGCTGTAATGTACCTTGTTTGCTGTATAATTTGCTGTATCATCATTTTTATTCTGTATTGTAATCTCCCGGTCGCACCTGAAAAGAGGCACTTGTTGTCTAGTGTGCTTACCTGGTTAACAAAACAAATAAATAATTAAATGCTTCCTGTCCAATTTGTTCCACTTCAGTGCTGCTGTGCACTGATTTGTTTCTCTGCCATCCTGGTGATGGCAGAGATGTTGCAAAGTGGCAACAACTTCTTCCTAGCTGTGGCCGCCATGTCTGGTTTGATGCTCGTGGCACACTTTTTGTCTTGCCTCCTCCCATACTAGCATCATCAGTTTTCTTCATTTTGCCACTCAGTGACACTTTGCTCTCTCACCTGCTGAACCCAGCAGACAGAGAGAACAGTTGCTTGCTTTGCTGTGCTGTGCTCTGATGAGTGGAACACAACACTTATGATAGAGTCCCCTCCAAACA
Source organism: Neoceratodus forsteri (assembly GCA_016271365.2). Lineage (NCBI taxonomy): Eukaryota > Metazoa > Chordata > Ceratodontiformes > Ceratodontidae > Neoceratodus > Neoceratodus forsteri. The sequence continues at coordinate 108,418,132 of CM028132.1, forward strand.
GTCCAGCATTGGGGTGCCCAGCTTCTGGTGCCAGAAAATCACTCCCCATACACATAATTTGTGACATCATGGTGCTTAACCCCTGATGCTGAAAAACAGCACCCCTTCAAAAAACTCTGACACTAGGGTGCTCACCACTTGATGCTTATTAGCAGCCCCCTCACCAAACCATGTGGTACCTGGATGCCCAAACCCCAGTGTCACCCAACAACACACCGATACTGGGGTACCCAATTCCCAGTGTCATCGCCCTGAAAAAAGAAAACCATCCATTGTTTTTGTTGTTTTTTACACAAGAAACAAAGAAAACCTTCCATCAATGTCTTGGTGCTCCCTTCCACCCCCACCTCAACTACTCATTCTACATATACTCCCCCACCCCTCACTTATCTCTCTACTGTCCGATGATGTAATCTTGTCTACAACCAGGAAGTTCCTCCCCCATAGCACTCTGCCACAAACTGGCTGAAAACAAGGTAAGTCTGGTCAAAGGCTTCCTAATGCGTTTTGAACTTTTACTTATAATTCTCATTTTTAACATTTTTACCCAGATTTCTAACCTGTTTTTTCAAAATCCTCCTCATGAACAAGTCAGGTGTTATTTTCAAATCCCCAAAATGTGATTTCACAGTCACTCCACAAAATTACCTTTTGGATGGGATTTATTTGGTTAATAAAAAGACTGTATTGAAAATCTGGGGTCAACATCTCAGAAACAACAAAGTTATGAAGAAACAATTACTTTTTTCAATATTTACTCACATCTTTGCTACTTTTGGAGATTTTGGCCTCAGATACACACTGTAGCCCTTCTTCTCCCCACCTCATAAACATGACAGGTGTAATTTTTCAAATCCTACCCAAAACATCTTTTCATGCTTGTGCCACAAAACAATGTTATAGACAGAATTTTATAAATTACACCTGTCATGTTCATAAGGTGGTGTTATAAAAAACTATGTTAGAAATTTGGGGTCAAAATCTTAATGTACAACAAGATTATGAGGAAAGGTTTGTTTTTTGTCTACATTTTGAACCTACATTTTCAACATGGTCATTTGTTTTACATAACGTCATGAACATAGCAAGTGTCATTTTCAAATCCTCCTTCCAAACCCGTTTTTGCAGTCAATACGCAAAATCACATTTTGAGTGGCATTTGTTAAATGACACCTGTCCACGTTCATATGTAGGGGTAATTAAAGTACAGTCTTCAGACTTCGGGGTCACAATCTAAGAAAACAAAATCATTACGTTAGACCCTTTCATTTCCCAATCATGACAATTTCACTATTATAACTTGTGTTATTAATTTGTTAATTATAACTGCTGTGCTATCCATGCCCAAAAACTACACAGAAAATACAAGCAAAGAAAACATGTTGGATGTTAGCTAGTGGTTGTTTCTAGTTAATCAAGGCCATTGCTGGGCTACTGTTATTTGGACTTGGCCATCTGGCAGGGATTTACAAATTGGTTTTGTAATTGTAATTGCTGTTTAAGCGTACCGGTGTCAGCTATCACATGCACGCAACTGTTGATGGGCCTACACTGATCCAGTGACTACGTACCCAATGAAGCACCAAAAGCTCCCTAAAGGCTAGAGGTAATTAAACAGACACTAGTTAAGAGTGAGAGTAGACACCCAACAGCACAGTCAGGAACAGACATAGCGCTGAGAGTGAGTTTGTTGCCAGGTGATGCCTACAGATAGTAAAGACTGCTATTGTTGTATTTTGACTGAATTAACCTTTTCCTTCCCTTCCCCAGAGATTTGGCCCTGATGTGCGATAAAACCCCCTTTTCTCTGTTTCCATTCTTGACTCATGAGCATATTATTTATAAACCATATTATTTATAAAGTGACAAATTACTGAGGTATAGCCAACTGTTGGTTGCATTGTATGGGAGGTTGGTTTGATGTGCCAGTGGGGACTTACAGTAGTGGTCTGGTATTGTTTCCCAGGGGGCAGTGCTATCTTAAAATTTAGCCCACTTAATTTCCCTGGGTGGAGACACCACACATTTAAAGGGGAACAATCAGCACTAAGAGCTCCACAACCAAGAGTGAGATTGGTCCCAATTTGTACTATGTGTGCAAAAATATTTTTTTTATACTGTAGTAGATCATATCAGACTACTTTTGTTTACTTTTAGGCTGACATTTTATGTAAATAGAAATCATAAAATCCGCTGCAGCTGACATCAGAGGAGGGCTGTACCAGTGGCAGATTTAATAGCCTGCAGTGCATGTTAGAATTTATATAAGCTCAGATCTTTTGTTTGCTGGTCCCGCTGTCCTACCAAAACTAAGTACAGTTACAAAGAACTGTACTTAGCCATGGGAGAACAGCAGAACCAGAAAACATCTTATCAGAGCATATAAAAGCTGTAACATACACTGCAGGCTAGGGTCTGCTCTAATGTCAGCTACGGGGGATTCTTGGATTTGTAGTTACAGAAAATATCATCCTGGAAGTAAGCAAAATAAGTATGATACAATCTACTATACTATAGTGAACATTAAGTAAACAAAAATAATTTGTACACAAAGTGCAGATCGAGACTAACCCCACATTTAGGTATGGGGCTCTTGGTGCTGATTGTTCCTCTTCAAACATCTCCCGTCTTCTGGTGTTGGGCTGGAAGATAATTCATGTTGGAGGCGTAAACAGTCCCATAAAGTAACTGAGGTCCACACAAGCATAATGTTAACAGGAGGATCCCATTAAATGAAAAAACTCCATGGCACCATTTAAACAATTTATACTATACTTCAGGACTGTGGGGGTCCTTATGGGGAGGTTTGTGGTTGCATTTTGTGGCCGAAATGGCCTTACTAATCTGAGATGGCTTTCTTGTGGGCTAAGTAGGCCACTACTGAGGTTAGGCAGCACTTTCAAGGTGCTGAATCAGGCCCTTAAATGGCAGCAGGCTATCTCTCTCCTTCTAACATTCCCAGCTCCCAGAAATCTCTCTCTCTCTTTCTCCACACTGGGTCAAACTGTCTACACTTCCCAACCACTGGATCTCTACAAGGCTGGCCCAAGTGGAGTGACTCAACCCTGGCATACAGGCAGATGTCCCAATGACCTGCACCTTCCAGGAGGGCATGTTGGACTCGGGCATTTGCTTTGAGCCTGCGCTCCATGAGACCCCTGGCTGAACTGGCTTTTCCTGCATTGTAACTGGATCTCATCTGGAATGCACTGGCACAGCTATAGCTCACATCCCTCATGATGACCCACTGGCACTACCACAACTGGGTTGGCATATCTACTCCAGGGATAAGACTCTCTTCCCCTCTTGCAGGTTTCAGTCCTCCCCACAGGTCTGTCTCTCTCTCTCTCTCTCTCTCTCCCAGAAATGTGGAGCACATGCAGAAGTCATACTACATTTTGGCTCCGAGCCTCCAAACAGTGATTCCATTGGGGTGGCTTTGCAGTGGGTAAACCAGAAAGCTGAAAACAATGGCCGCCACTTCATCCACCGCTTGACTGGTTTTCAGACTCCCTACACCATAAACTCTGGCCCTGAGAGCAGGCAAATGGCCCTGCTCTCCTATACCACCTCCCCGCACCTTTTTTCTGCTGCTCACCTTCGCCTCCTCCCTCCTTCTCTTCCCGGGTGACAAAACCCTCAAATTTATAACCTTGCGTACCGTCATTGACCTCTGACCCATGGAGCTCCTACTAGTGCAGCACAGGCAAAATTAACCATTTTAATGATGGCCCAAAACTTAATATTTTCCCCAGTTTATGCACAAACCCTGCAGAGGGGTGTTACACCCATAAGGCAGAGGTAGTGTACTGACATCTGTTGTGACCCAGTATGTAAGTCTACCTTGAATTTATATTAACAAACCACCCTGATTGATTAAAATGTTATGATTTGTAAAAAAAATTGAAAAAACAGCATGATTTAGAGTCAGCCATGAATGGGGCACGATCACAACACCACCCCATTAGGCCCAGATGCAACCCCATTCTTTGCACTGCTGATTTAAAAAGAAAATCATTATTAAATAAAAGCCTTTGAACTATTATATTTACAATCATTATTTTAAACTTGTTTTTTTCTAGTTAATTTCTGTTATTGAGCTACTACATATTTCAGATTAGCTGAATGAAACTGGCAAATGCAGCTTTCATTACATTTTCGTGAACTTGGAATTTTACAACATTTCTGGAATTTGTTTATTTGATTCTTATTCAGCCATTCTTTTAGCTGGAGACTTATAGATTAGCATGCTTACTTTTTGTTATAGAATTTAAGGGCCTGCTAAATACCATGATATTCCATTAAGAGTTTCCAATTTACAGGGGATCTAATTCTGGCATTTTATTTCTTTGGGAAAATTTGTGAAAATATCTTGTTACTTATCACTGTGCTGCCTTTGGAGCTAGATTCCTGAAAATAAGCATGCATAACAATTTTTTAAAGGTCATAGAAACTGCTTAACATGGCATGATTTGGCTAAGTAATGTTTAACTTACAGGGGCTTATACAGTAATTTAAAATGTAACTTGCGAAACTTTGTGAAAATTTAGATGCTTATAACTTCACTGTCATTGCATGTCTAGATCTGGCATTTGGCACACATACTCAATGCCAGTTGGTACTCCTGGAACTTAAAAAAGCTGGAGAAATTTGATTTTGTAGTTCTTCTTTGAGGGCATTTCCTTTAGTTGAGCCACACCTATGGAACTGTAAGCCATCGGCATCAGGACCACTTGGAAACTTTTGCCAGCTGGGGCCATCCACATTGATGTCTATCAATGCCACATATATAACATGGGCTGCCCCATAATTCCTCAGTTATTTCTCCCACTGTCAACTGCTAGTAGAATTAGCCAAGAATCATCACTGAAACTGCTGACAATGTTGCTAGTGGTTTTCGTTGTTTATGTTCGGTATATTATGATGTCTCACCATTGAAGCAAAAAGAGCCTTTATTCTGTATCTGCCATTGTGGCAAAGTAAGGCTTTGTAAAGAAGTTGCTTACACACTCTGTGTCTGCTGCATGGACCTCTAGCATGACATAAAAATCTGTGCCATTGCCAGAGCTTCAACCAGGCCATCAGGTGACATTGTTAGAAGGCTTTAGAAGCCTTTCTTCAACAAATGGAGAATGCACAGCATTTCATGCCAGCTTTGTTAACAGTTTCACCAACCCACTCTTCCAGTCTGAATACTTCAATGTCCCATCAGTTGACAAGGTGTTCTATGGCAGAGAAATCTCCACAACGGTTTCAAAATCGATGGAGAAATCCTCCATATCTTCCTCCTTTGACAATGAGAAACATCATCATCAGGGTGAGCACAAAGATACCAGGTGACTGCTTCTCCTGAAAAATCTCTGTCTTCGCTGCAATCTGGAGCCACTGGAAGTAAGCAAAATACTAAGACCTAGGCTACAGCTGTGTCTTTTGATACTTTGTCCTGCTGACTGTCTCGGATACACCAAGGTCAGGGTCCAGCACAAACTGCCACTGACAACGGAACTCAGTCAATTGTGCCATAAGACTATAGTCTGTTGATGGCTTAGTAATTGATCACAAGTACTGGTGTTGTCGACATGCAGGTATGTTACAGACAATGTCAGCTCTATGCATGCAGTTTTGACTAAGGTCCTGTCAAGCTTATGGTGTTTTCATTGCTCCAGGACAGTCCTTTGACATCATCAATGTCTGCACTGGGCACTCCCAGAAGATGAGGAGGAGGAGGAGGAGAACTATCCTGACTTCCAGTATATGAAGGAGGATTACAAGGAGGAAGAGGGTGATCTGCTTTTGCCTGAGGGCAATGGCTCTAGCTCAATCCACTCTTCCTGTAGTGAGCATAGTGTAGTCTACACCCCATGTTCCCCACCCAAGGATGCCTCATTTCAGGCTCTCTACAGGTTGATGCAGAACTTCCTTGACTTTACCAGTGAGGAGGAGGAGGAGGACTCCTCAATATGGAATCTGTATGAGTTCCTGAAGGTTTCTGCAGTACCTACAGTGATCCTTCCTCCCATCCACCATGCTCCAGAGAATGACACTATGGTTGCCTGGTAAAAGAAATAAAAATAGGTCCAGCGCCTTTCTTGATGTGCCATGCAAAGCAGACAAGTAGTATCTGGCTCTGACTACCAAAGCCTTTTACTCGTCTTAGTCTGATACTGACTTGGTGGTCATTACAGCAGCCCATGACCAGTCAAAAATACCACAACATATGAGTTCCTTTTCTCCAAACAAGGAGTCCTGGAGATTGGACATGATGGGTGAGAGGACTTATGCATCGGTGTCTCTCATCATTAGGATTGCTAATTATCAGGCCTGCATGATTAAATATCAGATTGGCTGATGAAATCTACCTGTGCTATGGGTGACAAACTACCTGATGGACCCACAATAACTGAGGTCCAGTAGACTGATGCCATAGCTTGGATGCTGGGAAGCATCTTTTGCATTCAACCTAAGACACTCCTGATGCTTCCAACCATGATGCTGCCTCTGGCATGTGCCTAAGGCTTTACTCATGGCTTAGAGTGGCTGGTTTTGCTACTAATTTTCAACAATCACTGCTTAATGCCCCTCTCTGTGGCCAGAAACTATTTGGCCACTATCTGAAGATGACTTAATGGCAAATAGAGCTAAACACCAAATGTTAAAGTCATGGTAAATACAAGAAACAACCTACGCACTCTGAATGGATATCTGATGCTCTTGCATGCTTAAGGCTCGTGTGTCTTGCTCACAAGCTATGAAATGCCCAGGAAGCATTCCTAAGAATGTTTGGACCTCTGGAAGCTCCTATTACCATTCCAGATGAACATTACCTCCTAAAGACAAGACAGACTCAATTATTAACCCTCATACTTCTCTACACTTGTAATTCCCTTAAAGTCATTACATCCACTAACACTCTATGTGTAAGTACTTGCATTCCATCAGATTAAGGTGGTAATACAATATGAAAATGATCACTAGGTCCTGGACTCAATTATGAGTCCCTTTTGAAGAGTCAGTTTAACATGACTACTCATGAATTAATATTTTTATTTTGTTAGTAATGTTTTGATGTTAGTTTTCTCTTAAAGCCTTTTACTGAATCAACATAAACCTGATAGCCAGCTAGAACATATCTGTTCTAGGCAATTGTCCACCGTAATATTTCTTTTGTCCTTCCATAAGGTTGTGGGTGTACAACCAGGACTTTACCACAAGGGTTGAGCGAGAACTAGTCTCTGCACTAACCCAAAAGGACTCATTAGGCCCAAATACCCTATTAGCATTTCCATACTCTTGGTTTGTGGGTTGTACATCCCTTCAAAGAATAGCTTAGACAGAATATGAAGTTAAAATAAGTTGTAAAACTCAAACTGCTATCAGACAAGGAAGGTGTTTCTGCTTTGTATGTCTGTCATTAGATGTATACATGTTGTATTGTTAAGTCATTAACTATTGTACGTGTCATAAAATTTTCAGTAACATTTAAGTCTAAAATAAGAAGGCTATGCAATCATCTAAAATGACACTGTGTTCTTTTAAAGCTTTCACCTCTCAACCTCATGGTCATGGTAGGTTTTTTTCATAGGCCCAACTCACATCCTGCTCATGGCTACCCCGTACCCTGGAACATGAGTCTCAGCATGACACTACCCCTCCTCTCTTTCCCCCAGGTGCCCATGCCAGGTCCCAAGAGTGCCCTTGGCACACCTGCCACACCCAGAGCCTTCTGACTCCCTTCCGACTTGTCAGGTCCCTTTAAAAGATCCAGGGATTCTGGTGGGATGTCAGATCTCCCTCTTTTTACCAAAGTGGGGGGAGATCACAATGGATGCATGGGTCCTGGATATTATTCAGTGGGAACATGCCTTGGAGTTACTGTCTATGCCTCCAGTACATCCTCCTGATCATGCCACTGCTGATTGCCCAGGCCAGTCTGGTATCATCTAATGCCTTTGTCTTGGCAAAATGCCTTCTTAAGCTCACAGGGTTGATGGCTGTGGCCATAATCATGGTGTTGTTGGCGTGCCTGCACACAGGGTTTCCTCAGTGGTTCTTCTGTGTCCAGTGGGCTGAACATTATGATGACCTGGCGTGTGTAATTCCAGTCATGTCTCCCATTTGTCATGCCTCCTCTGATGGTTTTCTCCATCCCATACCCCTGATGGTCTTGACAATGGATGCCTCTGCTCAGTTTAGGGTAGTCATCTAGGGTCCCTTCTGATACAAGGTCTATGTTCCTCCTTTGCTCACCATCTCACTACAACATTCTGAAGATGAGGGCTGTTCTACATAGCCTACAGGACTTAGCTGTCCATCTCAAGGGTTACCACTGCTGACATAGAAAGACAATGTGCCTGTGATGCAGTATATCAACAAACAAGGAGGTATTCATGCCTGTCTCCTCTGCAGGCAAGCAGTGATGGTCTGTCATTGGGCAGTGGAACACAACATGTTTCTTATGGTTATGTGTTTGCTTGGATCACTAAATATCCTGTTAGATTGTTTTAGTTGGTCATGGGCTCTGTTCCATGAGTGGAACTTCTGGCTTTTGTAGACTCCAACCTCTTTGACAAATGGGGGTCATGAAAAGTTGGACCTTTTTGTGTCCTCACACAATGGAAAACTGCAGTGTTTCTGCTCACTCGCTGCTGGACCTGGAGTTTTCTGGCAAGACATGTTGTCTCCCTTCTGGAAATGGAGGTTCCTTTATGCATGTTCTCCATTCTCTCTGATGCAGAGGGTTCTGGTCAAGCTTCAGGCAGAATCAGCCACACTGATTTTATTGACCCCTTCTGACCTTGACAAATGTGGTTCCCACTGCTATAGCAGTTAGCTGTTGCTCTGCATGTCCTGCTTCCTCTTCATCCAGGACTCCTGTCACAAGAGTAGGGCAATATGGAACACCAGGATCTCTAATCCCTGCACCCCATGCCTGTCTCCTGAAGACGAGAACTCATCCACTTTGGTCTGTCCCCATGATTGTTAATGTTGCTTTCTTGGCTCATAAGCCATCTACTTGGTGAGCCTAATCAGAAAATTGGAAGCATTTGACTATCTGGTGTGCCTCCTGTAGCCTGGACCTTTTTATGTGTCCAGTGAGGCACATTCTGGATTGTCTTTTATTCCTTCAGAATTTCAGAATTGAACCTTTGGTACTCCTCTGTGAAGGTGATTTGGCTGCTGTTTCCACTTTTCATGCCCTCATAAGAGGTAAGTCAATTGCCCAACTTGAGGTTTCCTCATAGGTTGCTAAAGCTTTGCTGCATATTCATCCTCTGATCCTAGACTGGTTTCCAGTGTGGGACCATAACATGGTTCTAGAGACCCTTATGGGTCTCCTTCAAAACAGCTGCTACTGTACATGTGAATGCAATTCCTGTCATGGAAGACACTTTTCCTGGTAGCCATTACCTCAAGAGAGCATCTGATTGCACATTCTCCTTTTCTTATTTTGACAAAGCTTGTGTCATTCTAGGGACCAGTCCTCATTTTTCTCCTGATGTTTGTTACTTCACATTGAATCAGAGGATTCAACCTTCTGTGTATTTTCCTCCCCTTCTCACAGAGGGAAAAGTAGTTGCATTCACTAGATGTCCATAGAACATTACATGTCTATTTGAATCATACCAAGGATTGGAGAAAATTCTCATGACTCTTTTGTGTCTTTCACCCCAGGATGGTGGGCTCCCCTATTTCTAAGCAATGCTTGTCCATATGGTTAGCATCCTGTATTATCTTCTGTTACCAGAAGCATATTAAGGAGTTTTCAGGGCCAGGTCTGTGACCACTCATCCCTTGGCATAGTTACTTCTGTGGCTTGTTTTCACAATGTGTTGGCTGCTAACATCTGCTTTTCAGCAACTTGGACTACTGCCTAGATGTTCACACTCCTGGAAAAAGTGCGCACAGGGAGAAGTGGTGCTCCACGAGTAAACATACTGCTGTAGCAAACTTAAAACTCTCAGGCACTCACAACCCATACATAAAAACCATGAGGCTCAGTAAAGCTTTTAAAGTGTTGATTACACTATGCAGATGATCAAACATAAAACAAAAGCCTTTGATAAAGGACTATTGCCTGAAATGCATCAGGCTAGGCTGGCATTGTTTTATGTTTGATCATCTGCATAGTGTAATAAACACTTTAATAGCTTTACTGATCCTCGTAGATTTTTATGTATGGGTTGCGAATAGCTAAGTATTTTAAGGTTGCTACTATCAAACATTCACTAAACATTATAATCTGGATGTCATCTTTCATAGATGGGCTGGTTTTGGACTTGCTGTTTTGCAGACCTTCTGCCTTAGGGTCAGATTAATCCTTCCTACCTCTCTCCCTTAATGCGTACTGTACTGCTTGGGATTTGTTCACTAGATGTGGCACAATGGAGGGAAATGTCTTCAAAGAAGTTAGTTCAGTTACTTATGATAACAGTACATCTTTGAGAGAATCTCTTCCACTGAGCCACAGTGCAGGCTCCCACCTTACCACTTCTCTGCTTTATGTGGTCTTTAATGTATGTCCTGCCTATACTTGCATGCTCTGTACTCTCCCTCAGCCTCTTAGGGTTACATTATCCCGTTCCATCTCCAATGTGCCTGGTTTTGGTTCTGGTCTTCCCAGTTCCTGCTGGTTTGATGCATCCTCTGATCTTGTCTCTGGTGAGGACTGAGGAACCCACATTATATAGGTAGCATCAACAGACATCAACATGGGCAGCCACAGCTGGAAAAAGTTTCTAAGTGGTCCTGACATCAAGGCTTACAGTTGGATAGATATGGCTCAACAGAGGAGAGTCTCCCTGAAGACCTACTGTTGGGTAAGTAACTGAACTTGTTCAAGTTACACTGAAATACTACAGATTACTAGTTGGCAAAATTTTCTAAAAGTCACAGAAACAACAATCTGGCTCAGTAGTAGGAGGTAGAGCTACTGCCTGCTATGCCTGCAACCTTGCTTAGAGAACAGACTTGAATTTTATTTATTTATTTATTTTATTGAATTTGGGTAACCAGGTAGGCCCTCAGATACAAGACAATCCCTTTTCCGGGGATGACCCGGGAAGTGCAGTACATTGATAGTGCATTCATTGATACAAGAAATTAGATGAGTAGTCATACTGTAAGCGAGTACATCAATTACATTCAGTTATGCAAAATAAGCAATTTAAAGCACAGTCAACAAAACCTTACATACAGACATCATTTACAGTATTTTTTTTGTCTTGGAGAGCAGGAGATAGAGAGAGTGGAAAGTTTTGCTAGGAGAATCATGCAAGGAGTGAATAGGGGTTAGGAGTCAGCAGAAGCAGGAGCAAGGTGGAGTGATTAGGTGAGATACCAGCGAACTCTGAAATTGAGAGAGGGAGGTGCAGGCCAGTATAGAAGGAGGTAAAGAGTTCTAGTAGGACACAGCAAAAAATGCAAATGACCTCCGAGCCATGGAGAGTCTTAAATTTGGCACTGAGGGAAGAGGCAAGGAGGTAGATCGGAGAGTATGTCAAGGGAGATGACATTGAACAATATCAGCAAGGCAAGGAGGAGGAGTGAAGTGACGTACAAGCTTATGTATAAAGTTTAGTGTGGCATAATGTGATTTTAATTCATAGGATAGCCATTCCAGGGCAGACAGGACATTGCAGTGATGGTGCCGAGCATTGGCCCTGAGAGCAAACCTGCCAACTCTATGGTACGCCTGTGATAGGCATGATAGTATGGATATGGTAGCACAGAGTAGTAATGGAGCACCATACATTAGGAGGGGCAGGAGTGTGGCATCCACAATCTTGCGGCAGGAGGTCAATGTAAGGAACAGATGGATGCGGTAGAGGACACTGATTTTTTGGTTTATAGTTTTGGTGATGGCTGTAACATGCACATCCAGGGTAAGTGAGGGATCTAAGGTGACCCCAAGATTTGAAGGACCTGACAATTCGAGTGCATCCCAGTATGTGAGAGGACAGCCAGAGGGGAGGGTTAGTACGGATGACTTGGAGATAACATGCTCTTTGTTTTTTTAGTGTTAAGGACAAGCTGCTTCTGAAGGAACCAGTCCTCAAGGATGTGGAAATCGGAGGCTAGTGTTGAATTGAGCCACCCGACATCAGGAGAAGAACGGTAGATGATAGAATCATCCACATATAGGTGAACAAAGGCCCCACCACAAATATGAATTGCTCAAGTGCTGGCTGGCGGAGGGTGGATTGATCAACCTCAAGACAGATCTCCTTCCTCAGGGATGGAGGAATACATTTCCTGCTGATCATCTGTCACCTGGAGGAATCTAGGTGACAGCACAGTGGAACCACAGCCACATGGAAAGGAACCCCCATGCCTGAAAGTGGAGCATACACATTGTGTCATTGCACATGTGTGAGCACAGGTGTGAAAACAGAGGCATAAACATCCAGCTGTCAGCTAGTGACAGCTCATTCCCCTGCAGACCAAATATCAACAGCTAAACCTCTCTGGTTATAGACTGTGACAAGGACACATAGGAGTCAAATAAGACCCTGGAAATTGCATTATAGGGCTGTTTGTCAGGGAAGAGAAAGGAGGACAAACAAAGGATTCAAGACAAATTAATGGAAGTGGAATTGGTTATGCTACCACAATTCCCCTTTAGGACATTAAATTTTGCAGAGCACCTATCACCACCTCATTCAGTTTGACTGCTGTCCAAATTTCACCTGCAGATCCAGGAAGAGATTTGTACTCAAAAACAAAACACTGGGTCAGTGCTGTTAACCTGTAGGGTGGCATATTACTAAGCGCAGGAACACTTACAAAAGCTTGATTTTCAATACAGGCCTACTACCAGTACATGTAACTAATTAAAGTGGCATTGTGCCATTTCAGTACACTGACCAGAAATTTATAAGTTTCACTTGGGAGAAGGTCCACATGTCACTGTGCTTCACTCAAGTAGAGCTTCCATGAGATGTGCGGGTTTATGGTTACCTGCCACCAGTTAAATAATCAAAGCTGATAACATGCCACCACCCAGAATGCTCTGTAGCTGGCAAAAAGAAGACCCACCCTTTTTCAAAATACTCTTAATAAAAGTTCACTAGCCTCATATTTTACTGTCAATCCTCACAGGGTTCCCTTTAACAATAGAAACATAGAAACATAGAATTTGATAGCAGATAAGGACCACTTGGCCCACCTAGTCTGCCCATTTTCCTACTCAACAGATAAGCTGCAGATCCTAGTTAACCAACAGTCTACTTCCTCCTACCCCCCACTAGGACTGCCTTATGTCTGTCCCACGCATTCTTGAATTCCCCCACTGTTCTTGACTCCACGACCTCCTCAGGAAGTCTGTACCATGCATCTACAACTCTCTCCATGAAAAAATAGTTCCTCACATTACCTCTGAGCCGTCCCCTCTATCTTCAAATTGTGCCCCCTTGTTCTTGCACATCTCTTTTTCTGAAAGATGCTACCCTCTTGGACTTTGTTGATTCCCTTGAGGTACTTGAAAGTTTCTATCATGTCCCCTCTCTCCCTTATTTCCTCAAGGGTATACATATTAAGCTCCTTTAGTCTTTCTTCGTATGTCTTCTGGTGCAGACCCTGCACCATTTTGGTTGCCCTCCTCTGGACAGCCTCCACTCTGTCTATGTCTTTGCGGAGATGGGGTCTCCAGAACTGCACACAGTACTCCAGATGGGGTCTCACCAACTGTCTGTACAGAGGGATAACAACGTCCTGTTTTCTACTATTGATTCCTCTCCCTATGCATCCCAGTATCCCCCAGCCTTCCTTACTGCCATCTCACATTGCTTGCCCACCTTTAGGTCATCAGATATAATTAGCTCAAGCTGTGACCCTGCAATATGAGCAGATGTGATAGACCAAATGGCCTCCTTCTGCTGGCTTCTTCGTCTGTTTGTATGTATATTCATAACACTTTGGGTTTCCTTTACAATCTGAGCAGTACAATGGCTGCAGCCATTGCACCTCCCCCACCAGCAAGTATAGCCCTGATTTGTAGAAAATGTATACAAAATTAAACTAAATTGCATTATCAGACACCTACTTCTGACCTGAAAAGAAGCAATGTACTGTCTAATTACGTTACAGTATGCTACTGGAAATATTCCATCTTAGAGGATCCCTCTCCAAAACCAAGCACAATACTAAACATTATGTGCTCAGTTCTCAAAGCCCCAGCACAGCATAAGAGGCTTGAACTACAAAAAATAACACAAAGTGCTCCATGCACCAAAAGATGCACTAGGAGTGTTTCTTAAAGCCATCGTGCATCAACGGCAGTCTTTCTGCACGAAATGGGGCTTACCATCTATTCACCACAAAATGGGCTGTGGCATGGCACTAGGGGCTTGTGACAGATGCAGATTGCCAACTCCCAGAAGAAGGATTCCCTAAACTGTACCAGGAAGCAGATTTTAATTACCCTTAGACAAGCCAGGGCTGCTGTCAGGGTACATTGAAATCTGTCATCTGGCAGAGTTCAGCAACCTGCAGCAATGTGCCATAGTCTCCTTTCCTCCAGTCCCCTAGTGGACCATGACCATCCCCTGGCAGATAGTGCTCACAACCTTGCTCCCCCACCCATCCTAAGTCCAAAGCTAGTGTCTGGCACAGCCCTGCTCTTGTTGTATCATGAGTAGAGCATTACTCTTTTGGTCACCACCACTGCCAGTCACTGACCGAAATGTCACTGAATGCCCACTGCACAATAAATTACATGCTCAGAGATTGACAGCTCAGCTGTCAATCACTGAGTACGTATTGTACCACACAGCAAATGCTCAGTGAATGTTCAGTTGATGGCCAGCTGTGGTGGTGAGATAAGGGGTGTGCTGTTCATTGGCTTGGGGTTCAGGATGGGGGGTGGATACTCCCTACTGGGGTGGCGGGGTCCACTAGACCACCATGAAACTTTTGCCTTTATTAATTTAATATACAGGTTAAATCAGGAATGGAGAGGGGTCCACTAGACCACCAGGTTATTATATTCAATTCTGTTTATTGAGGACACCAGAGATCTGAGAGGGTGGTCTCGGAAGGGTTTATTCATTACCCTAAAAACTAGCAAAATATGGGGATCGGGAGGTGTGTCCACTAGACCACCAGGGAAGGGTGTTTTATTAATTTAATATGTGGACAAAATTGGGATGCAGGAGGAGGGTCCACTAGACCACCAGGGTATTACATGCAATACTGTTTATTTTGGACACTGGGATTTGGAAGGTGGTCCGCTAGACCACCAGTGACAGGAATTGTATGTTAACAGGGATCAGGGATGTAGGACCAACAACCTTTGCTACAGGGCCTATGGTAAACCTCTCCATGCACCGTGTGTTTGTAGCATGACAGAGCTTCCTGCAATTGTGGGGACTTAGTTTCCAGGAGGTCTTCTGTACCAGAATCAGGTGCAGGGTCTCTGATGCACTAGATTTCAATGCAAGTTGCTGTTTGCTGCAGCTTGTGTTGTTCTAAGCTCTCTTCGAGAATTGAGTCCTATGTATCTGAACAAGTTCTGATATTTTTATTAGAGATGCCCAGATAATTCTCACCTTAGGAGGTAAAGGAAGTAGAAAATGTTCCCTTCCATCATGGACTGGTATGTTCTCAATTGTAAGAGAAACCCATGCAGTCTCTATAGAAGATGTAGAGGCATGTCTTAAAGCAGCAGTATTTGTTTCTTGACAAAAATGTAATCATACAGTTCTTTTTTCCAGTATATTTTCTAGTTTTTTCAGATATTCTAAAACAGCTTTTATAGTTAATTTTGTAATTAATGACTCACATCACTGAAGATGCCAACCACTCACAATTTCTAAAAAATATCTTCTGTTCAGGTAACCTGTTGAACGTGCATGCCAGATTCATAATGTAGATTAAAAGGAGGCAGTATAATGTAGTAGTTAAGAGCACTGAGCTGCAAATGTGGAGAACTGTGTTGAATCCACTACTACCTTCCGTACTATGTGACCATGAGCAAATCACTTAACTTCCCAGGGCTTCCAGGAAATGTCCTGTTTCTGTAAATAATCTATTCATGTCCTCAGTACTTGCCCTCCGTTTATTGGTTGTGTCAGTGTGGACAATAATAGTCAGTCCCTCCCTTGAGCTGCAGTGCTTGGCTATGGACTGAACTCATTGGACAAGTATTGAAAATCTGCTTACCTTCACTGGCTCTATACTGCTCCTCCAACTCAACTGCTACTTAATATGAAGTTCCCTATGAATGCTAACGTATTACCACCCTACCCATCCTTTTCTTTCCTCTGACATTGCAGGTCAGGTATATTGATATAACTTCCATAAATTATTACACAACTCTAAGATTTTCACAAAACCAATTTGACTTTAAGTACATATGTTACTTTGCAATTTTGACAGCTTATAATATGACCATCCTTTAAGCAAGAATTAGAAATTTGACACATACAGCTACCTTTTAGGGTCTATGAAGTTATCAAAACTAGTTATATTACATTGCATAATCTAGTTGTAAAATTACAGGGCTTACAATCTTAGTTTACTTGCACATATGTATGCATATTTTAGGAATATTTGTCTGTTTATAACTTAGTCCCTCTAAAACTAAAGATCTGTAACTTGGTACACATGTCATTTTGGTATGGCACTCATTCTTTTCAAATGTGGTGAATGATGAATGAGTGGTTTTAAAAATGGAAATAACTCAGACATTTTTAATTTTGGTAAAATTTTACAAAGCGTTCACTGAAGCAGAATTTTTATTTTACCCACATTTTTCTGTCAGATTGTTTGCACAACACTGCAACACTTACTGTATGTTCCCTTTCAAAAAGCATCTGACTGCCCCCCACTGACTTCACAGTTGCTGTGTTATGTGATATCACAATGTGTTGTCATGGTGAGCACTATTATATCATTAACATAAGCACTGTGAGGTCAGTTGGGGACAGTCAAATGCTTGATTTCTGGACAGGCTATCAAGATTTAATAAACCAAGGAAAGGAAGGTTTAAATAAAAAAAAGGTATTTCTAGTATATTGCATTAGCTGAAACATGTTTTGTGAATGTCCATACTAAACTGCATAGCTGTTCTTCAACCTCTGTTGAAGAAAATACAAAAACTCATGAATTTTTGATTTTATTTGCTTTCCAGGTAAGTTTAAAGGGAGACTGTCCATTTTCAGAGCAGCCAGATAAGAGGCTGCAGAAAATTTACATTCAAAACTTCACAATTGAAATGCCTTATCATATATATCTCTGTCTGTCTGTCTGTCTATCTATCTAGCATGGGAATAGTCATTGTACTGATGTCAAACAAAACTCATAAAATCTAAGTATGTCAAGAAGACATTTTGGAAACTCTTTTTGAGAATGAAGCCCCAGATGTAGTGCTGATAAGTGTGTACTGCCATTTGTTTTCCTGTTATGCAAGGTTTACTAGGTACTAATAAAAAGACACCATAAACAATGTCTGGAAATCCAAAATCATAGCCACCTGCAAGAGTTGAAAGATGGGCTGCACAGCTTCTGCACTGCAATTATGATGACATAATTTTGTGGCTTGGCAAGAACCATAATCCAGCAGATTACATGTCTCTTCGTCATTTGCCTCAACACTTGCCAAAGTACACTGATTCCACTGTGAAGAAATACAGTTACATGACCAGTTCTGTTACTTGAGGCAAAATTCAAATAGCTACAGAACAGTATGCCACATTACAGAGAACATTATTTTACTTTCTGACAAAGAAATTGCAGTAATATCTTGATTGGTAATACGGTCATTGAAAATTTAGGATTAAAGATTTCTCTAATCTTTATTTATTGAAACTTTATTGTGTGACTCAACAGTAGTATGTAATGTTTTTCAGAATGTAAAATAATAAACACTGCAACTAACTGAAGTTTAATGTTTGGTATATGTGCTGTGCAGGCGTGTCACAGTAGAATTAATGATTCTAACAACTGGAATCCAAAAGTTATGCCAAATACAAATGGTAGTTTACTCACCTGGTAAAGGTGATTGTGGGGGAATGGCTCTCTGAGGCACTCCACTTACCTGACATCATGGGTTGTGTACACCTGATAGGCTGTCTGATGCACATGTGACTAGTTTTGTGGACGTCCCCTTCTGAGTGTCCCTGGTCACTTCTAGTCAGTTAGATGTTTTCCAAAGCTGTGTCTGAAATACAAGTAAAGGTAATTTGGCCCCCCCAACTGTATTCTAACCACAGTTATGTACTGCTCTGTAGACAATGGACGGTTAATGGAAGAGACTAATTTTTAGTGCAATAAGTATCACTACATGTGTTAAGTAGCTTGAATGTTTTGAGAAGACCAAATTGTTTGCAATGTTAATTTTCATGCAATGCTGTAGGGTGAGGCGTGGAGTGCCTCAGAGAGCCATTCCCCACAATCACCTTTACCAGGTGAGTAAACTACCATTGTGGGGATGGTCTCTAGAGGCACTCCACTGTTTATCATGGGTTATTAAAAAGCAGTGAATGAAGTCTAGGGTGGGTTAGGCGTGACAATAGTAGAATGTCTTGTGTTTGCCGCTAGAAGTACAGCGGTAGCAAAGTTTGTCTTGTGCTGTTGGAAGCGTCAAGTCTGTAATGTCTGATGAAAGTGTGTATCATTGACCATGTGGCTGCAGCGCCAAATTTCCTCTGCAGTGGCCATGTTTCTTTCTGCCCATGAGGTGGCGATGGCTCTAGTGGGTGTGCCTTGATTGTCGGAGGTATTTGTAGGCTGTTAGCCTTGTAAGACTCTGCTATTGCTTTTCTGAGGTATCCCGCAATGGCAGCTTTGGATGCTGCCATGCCCTGTCTGCGGCCTTGAGTGATAATGAAAAGTCTGTCCGATTTGCGTATGGCAGCAGTCCTTGATAAGTATGTGGAGAGCAAGTGGGTCATGCCTAGTAGGCAAAGCTGAGGGTCTGCTTGAATGTCCTCTGGTGGAAGTTGAGCAGGGATCTCAATAGTCTGGTTAATGTGGTACTGTGACACAATTTTGGGCCTGAATGACAAAATGGGTCGCATAGAGATTCTGTCCGGGAAGAATTGAAGGAAGGGTTCCTTGTGGGATAGTGTTGTAATTCTCAAAGAGCCATGCTGAAGCGATGGCTGTTAGAATACTGTTTTAAGTTGAAGCCAGTGACTGGGTATGGATTCAATTGGTTTGAATGGAGGTTTTGTCATGGCTGTAAGCACTGAAGGTAGATCCCATGGCGCAACTGTGGGTTTTGTGAGGGAGGGCGAAGGTTGTTGCTGCTTTTAAAGCGGATGGCGTCTTGGTGGGAGCCTGGTGTGGTGCCCTGGATGTGTCCCGGGTGGCTCCTGGCTGCGACCTGTACCCTGAAGATGAGGGAGAGACCTAGCTGTAGACCCTCCTGTAAGAATAGTAGTATATCTTGAATGGTGCATTCATTGGGATCGATTTTGTGATGACGGCACCATGTATTAAAATGCTCCAATGTCAGGAATAGGTGGAAAGTGTGGATGGTTGATGTGAGGAAGCCATAGTCTGAATGACAGAGGGTGGTAACCTGCTTTTAGCAGTCTCTCCTTTCAGGAGCCATGCCATCAGCTGTAATTGGCGTAGAGTTCGGTGTGTAATGGGACCTTGCATGAGGAGATCGGAAGCAGAGGTAGATGCCAAGGATCTGTTAGTGCCATGGAGGCAGTGTCAAAACCATGATCTTCGTGGCCAGTGTGGTGCCACAAGAATGACTCGGGCTCTCGATAGTCGTATCTTGCGTAGGACTTGAGGGATGAGAGGAATGGGTGGAAAAATGTATGACACTTGGAAGTACCAATTTGCCGATAGGGAATCGACTCCTATCGCTGTGTGATCCTTGAAGCGTGACCAATATTTTGGGCATTGGTGATTCTTGTGAGATGCCATGAGGTCTATCTCAATCGGGCCCCATCTGTGGTCTAATTGTTGGAATATCAGTGGGTGTAGTTTCCACTCGCCGGGGTGTATCATCTGGCGACTGAGCCAGTCCGCGGTGACATTGAGCTTGCCAGCCAGGTGGATAGCTGATATCGATTTGAGGTTTGTTTGTGCCCAGTTGAGCAGTTTGGAGCAAAGAGACATCATGATCTTGCTTTTTGTGCCACCTTGTTTGTTTATATGGGCGACCGTGGTTTGGTTGTCTGACCTGATTTGTACGTGTCTGTGTAGGATGATATTCGAGAAGTGCAGTAGTGCTTTGAATACTGCCTTCAGTTCTAGAGCATTGATTGAGAGCTTAGAGTCTTGTGTGGACCATTGTCCCTGGGCAGTGAGAGTTCCGAGTACTGCTCCCCAGCCGGAGAGGCTTGCGTCCATTTCGATGGTGATGTCGTGTGAAACGTCCATAGGAACACCTAGTGTTAGTTTGTGTTTGTCTGTCCACCATTTTAGGCTGGCTTTTATGCGTGGTGGTAGAGTGGCATGTCTGGAAAGGTTGACTTCATCTGGCTGCCCTTGTTTTAGTAGGAATAGCATGAGGGGTCTTGCGTTCCATCGTGCCCATGGGACGGTGTCTATGGTGGATGACATGAGACCTAGCATGCGGGATACATGCCAGAGTGTGGTTTGCTTTGTGGATCGCAGCTGGTGAGTGGTGTATATAATCGTGTTTATTCTGGAGTCGGAAGGAAAAACTTTTCTGTTGTCTGTGTCTATCATTGTTCCTAGGTGTTCCAGTTTGTGTGTGGGGACTAGTTGACTTTTCTTGATGTTGATAATCCATCCGTGTGATTCCAGGCATTGTATCACCTGCTGTGTTTCCCTTAGTGATTGTTGAAGGGTGCGAGCTCTTATGAGCCAGTCATCCAGATATGGAATGACGTGTATACCTTTTTGTCGTAGGTGTGCTGCGAGTACCACTGACACTTTCGTGAACACTCTTGATGCGGATGCTAGACCGAAGGGCAGAACCTTGTAGTGGTAGTGTTGACCTAGAGTGCAGAAGCGTAGGAATTTGTAGTGTCGGGCGCATTGGAATGTGTAGATGCAGCGTCTTTTAAATCTATGGACGTGAGGAAATCTCCTGGCGTGGGCGCGGAGAGTGGATTTTGTAGTTTCCATTTTGAATGGTATGTGGCGAACTGATTTGTTGGCCGTGTTTTAGATCTAAACTGGTGGAAACCTCCGGTCTTTTTGCAACCAAGAAAAAGCGGGAGTATATGCGGTACCTTCTTCGTGTTTTGGGACCGAGCGATGGCATTGTTGTGTAGCAAATCTGCAATAGCTGTAGTAATCTGCGTTGTTGTGTATGATTGTTTGGAAATGTTGGAGTGAAGCATTCTTTGTCTCTTGGAACAGTAGTGAATTGTATTGCGTAGCCCTGCTTATTATTTCTAGAACCCATTTGTCTGAGGTGGTCTGAGTCCATTGTCGGAGGAATAGAGATAGTCTCGCCCCTACGGAAAGGTTTGCCGAAGAGGGGTGGCGCGATCATGGTTTTCCGTTGTTGCGGTGGAGATAGTTGGCCCTGCCCCTTTGAGTGTTGCCCTGCCTCTGTAGCAGTTGTAGTGGTAGGGGTGGTGTAGTTTTGTCGGAAGGAGGTGCCGCTGAAAATGTAGGTGGCGCTCGCTTGTCACGAAGGACGGTTGTCTGCCTCTGGGCGAGAGGGAGGTAGGTTGTTCGTGGCTGTTCTCTGGCCATTAATCTGCCTTCCTCCTTACCCTTGAGATATTTTTCTAGGGACTGGCCAAAATCATGTTCCCTGTGAAAGGTAGCTTATGTAGCGTGCCTTGGACTCCTTATCTCGTCCCAAAGTTTCATCCAGAGGGATCTCGTGATCTATTAGTGATGGCTGCTGATCGTGCATTTTCTTTTAGTGAGTCTACTGCCATGTCCGCATGGTATTTGGTTGACAGTATGGCATTTTCTAATAGTGTGGCTTGTTGAGACTTAGAGAATGGTTTTGTAAGTCCTGGAGCCATGTGAGTTGTGCCAGTCGCGTAAATAGCAGTGACAGCTGCTCTGCTTCCAGGCCTGCCAGCTCGGCCGTCTTCTTAAGGTTTTCCTCTATCTTTCTGTCAATGGGGTCTCTGAGACTGGGCCAGCAGTTTCGATGGGAAGCACCGTTTTCTAGTTGAGTGTGGCTATTTGAGGGTCCATGCCGGGGAGTGCACCAGAGTGCTAGCTTCTCTGCTTGTAATGGATACATTCGGTCCCAGGATTTTCTTTCTGGGATTCTGGCTGGTTCTGAGGCTGACCATTCTCTTTGGACAATCTCGTCTATTGCCTCACATAATGGGAATGCATCGGCTAGTTTTGCCGCAGGTTGCAGTGAGGGAAGCAGTTTTGATGTAGGGGCCGGTGTAACCATCTCAAATCCGACTGTTTCCATAATGTGGCGTACCAGTGTTGGAATTTGGTCTGGAAAACACCATTTTGCTGTAAGTGTTTGAGGGTCCTGCTCGGTGGTGGAGTCCTCGGTATCAGAGGAGTCACTGGAGTCTAACTGTGGTTCTGTCGGGTGTGTTCTGAGTCGTGCATAGTGTGCGTGTTGACTTAGGTGTTGGAGACTGACTCTGTGATAGTTCTGTAAGTTTTTGTAGCATGGCTGTTAGGACTTCTTGTTGTGCCTGCATTAGTTGGTTATTGTGAAGAAGCACTTTAGTGGCGTCCATCTGTTGTGTGTTATGTTGGCTAGTGGATGAAGGCGAGCAATCATCCTCTGAATCTTGTGTCTCAGTGTGCGTGTTGGTGTCCCTCGATGCAAGATGTGCATAGTCTACCTGAGTGTAGGTGTGACAGAGGCACATGACATTGTTTGCAGCTTTTGTTCTGGGCATGGTCACCTGAGAAGTACAGAAAGAAATATCAGAGTGTGCTGTCTCAGGTGACAATTAAATTAAAAATATCAGTTATGTGAAGAATTGTGCTGTCAGATGCCTGAAATATTGAAATGAGCAGCAAACATTAAGGATTGCATTGTGCTGCCAGAAAGTCATTAATTATTGCAGAATGCTGAGAAAATGTAGTGGCATTTTGTTTAGAATAGTGCCACAAGTTTTGTCCCTGTTGTGTGATCTTTCTCTGTCAAGGTGGAATAGGGAGCAGCGCTGTGCCTTTAAGACAGCTGTGGCAGTGTTAAAGAGTGAGGGAGCGCTGGTTGAACATGGAGATCAGTCTGGGCTGCTTTGAAATTGTTTAAGACACTTGTGTGTACTGGGGAGTGCTTGTAGTAGGCAGAGGCACAAATGGGCTTTTTCCCCCTGGTAGCAGTGTGAAGATCGTAAGATTTTTAAGTCGGGAGGTAGAGGAGACATTGCGAGGCTTCTGTGAAGTCCCGCGATCATTTCCAAGGGTTTGTTTACTCGCGCGAGGTATCGCGAGATTTCGAGCGAGATCTCGCGAGTGCGAGCGTGCATATGACGTCGTGTGACTTGCTAGGAGATCTCGCGGGAGGCAGGGAGCCTCGCGACTATAGGAGCCAATCTAAAGCAAGGCAATAGAAGGAGAAACAGGAAGAAGAAGGTTTCCTGTGCGAGGAATGGCATGGGGTGTGGGGGGGTCATAAAATAACAGTTCGGGAACACCATGTTGGGATGAGAGATAGCCAATTCCAGCGTTTTGGATAAGGAGCTGTTATGTAGCAGGTAAAGAGAAGTTCAATGCATAATGTGCATACCATGAAATTAGTGTCTTGAGCCGCTGGAACAGGGGCTGGAAGAGCACTAGAGGAGGATAGATTGTCTTGATTACTGTGTGTTGCTTGATTCTGCTGTGTTGTCTGATACTGCTGTGTAGGAGTAGCAGAGCACAAAATCTTTTAGTAAATAGTGCTGAGAGAATTCCAAGGGCACATTAAGTGTGGCTTAGGAGGTCAGCAATATAATGGATTTTATTGGTAGTGTCTGAGACCGCTATGCAGGGGAACCCAGAGCACTCAATACATAATCATTGGTCATGGAAAAGAGTCTGGGGCCGCTAGGAGGGGAACCCAGAGCAAAATCATAATTATATATGTGACTGATTAGCGGGATGTGCCTGTAATTGTAGTGATAGATAGATAAAACAGCATTGCATTTCATCCTATCTTGCTATGATTTCTTTAAGACTGGAGAAACCCGAAGAGGATAAAAGCGCACACAAGGCTATACTGTCTACAGACTAGGAAGCATGTACATAAGATAGTAAAAGCTTATTGCCTACCTTGTAGTTGTTCTTTAGGGTTCTGAAGCTTTGGAGCTCTGGAAAGTGCGACAACCTATGTTAGATGCACAATTGTAACTGACTAGAAGTGACCAGGGACACTCAGAAGGGGACGTCCACAAAACTAGTCACATGTGCATCAGACAGCCTATCAGGTGTACACAACCCATGATGTCAGGTAAGTGGAGTGCCTCAGAGACCATCCCCCACAATGGCATGATCTTGCCTGTGAGTGGTGCCCCAGAGAATGGAATGTATGCAAATGGAGGAATTTGGAATTATTTTCAAGCTCTGCAGTGTGATCACATCCTTTCTACTGGCTTAGTGCCAGATTTGCTTTTCTGCTTGAAGAGAGAGCAGTCACCCCAAAGATGTCTCCAGCCTTCTGGTCACTTTTACTCATTTATTTGGAAGTGTTTTTATTATTTTACTGTATTGTTAGTTTCCAGTTTAATTTACCTGTATGTCAGTTAGAGTGTTTAATTTTAAAACTGTAAAAACTCACGGTTTCTCCAGTTCGCAACCAGTTCCCAGGAACTGGAGAAAGCTTTGCTAAAATGTGGTTCCTGCCTGAGGGAACTGACCATTTTTCATATTCTAAAATTAAACTGCTTTTTGTCTTTTGACTTTTTATAGTGGTTTTAGCTTTTTTTGTTAATAGAAACTGATCAAGTTTATTAAAGCTGTGTCAGTCAAACTGGGCATGAATGATAGGCCTGAAAAGAAAACCTGGCCTAAAGGATTTAAAGATTATAGATCCTGCTTTAATCTCCTGGCAAAGGCAGACTGCCAAAGCTTTGCTTAAAGTGCCTGAGCCCAGATCATGATTTTAAAAACTGTGACCTCTGCTTAAGATTTTGCTCCAAAATACAAAAGACAAAGGCTGAAAAAGAGAAACACAAAAGCACACAAAAGGCTGTGTGGGAGCTCCCAGTGATGATAGGAAGCACACAGGGTTATTTTTCTCATATGCAGCAGCGGTATCTGTCAAAGGGGACAGAAATAAAAGATAAAGCTGCTCAGCCATCGGAAACGCATAGTAAATATGGTAAAGATAACAGGGTGTCCAAAAGAGGGAACCTTGTTTCCGCTGATGGCAACAAATGTGAATAAGATAGCCTCAGAGCAGGTACTATAGTTAGTGCCAGCAAAGACAAAAAGAAAACAGGTACCTGCCACTCCTCCTGCAAAGGATAGGGTGTAGGCACTGGAAGAGAAACAGATGCCCCTAGCAGAGCACATGACAAAAATGTTACTGTTTTTCCAGGCCTCTCATGCTATCAGAAAACCTCATGAACATGGCTGTGCCCCTTCCCCAGGCTCTGGTTATAACTCAGTAGCTTGTCCTGAAGGAGGAAATTTATTATGAAGAGGAAAAGGAGGATGAACCTACAAAGCATGATGCCTCTTCTGAACAAGAGTTTGGTTCTACACTCAGAGTTAATGAGGCTTATTCCTCTTACTCCTCATTCACGAAACAAATGCAAGAAGAGGAACAGCTCAGACACAAAGGGCAACCATAGGAGGCATACCTCAAGTGCAGTCGAGCCCATAGCCTTACTGTCTGCTGAGCTTCACTGATCTTCACTGACTGGGAGTGAGACCAATCATGGAGGGAAGGCAGACTCCGACAGGTGCAGAAGCAGGGATTCCTTGACAGCAGTTCTACCTGGCTGAATCACCCTTGGACTGCATAGTCCAGACTCCTATCTCCACTGAGGTGACTTCTCTCCTCAATGGCTCTGCTTGCTCTCTCAGCATAGGAGCTGTTGGAACACTTACCCAGAATTCCTGTCTGCTGTATGCAAATCAGCATTTGTACTGCTGTACCACTACTGAAATAGTGATCAACTAATAGAAAGCTCTCAGCTGGAAGTAACAGCTCAGACACAGAGGGCACCCCTAGGAGGCATATGCCAAGAGTCCAGCCCCTAGCCTTACTGTCTGCTGTGCTTCACTGATCTTCACCTACTGGGAGAGAGAGACCTCCTCTCCTCCAGTCTCTAGTTGTGCTACTAAGTGGCAGACCTTAGCAAACTGATTGTTTTTTCAGCAGAAAGGAGAAACAAAGGTTTTCCAAGAAAGTGGATACCACAGTGAAAGAAAAATAGAAGGTGTACAGCATATACCAGGAAACCAAAACTGAGAAAGACTGGGAATTGTACAAGGAAAAAATGAGAGAGTCTAACAAAAAAATTAGAAAGGCAAAAGCCCAGACAGAGGAAAAGATAGCAGAAGGGGCAAAGAGAGGAGACAAATAATTTTTTAGATACATTAGGGAACATAGGAAGGCAAAAGGGTGGATAATAAAGATTGCTACTGAAAAAGTGAAATGCACCAAACATGACCCAGAGAAAGCCGAAATCCTCAACAAACACTTCTGCTTGGTGTTTACCGAAGAGGAACCAGGGGATGGTCCAGCCCTGAAAAAACACAACACCCCAGGACCAGGGGTAGACATGAGTCCCTTTACAGAAACCAAAGTATGGGAGGCGCTAAATAAACTAAAAGCAGACAAAGCCATGGGACCAGACGAGATGCACCCCCAGAATGCTTAAGGACCTGGGGGCAGAATTAGCAGCCTCTCTGGCACTTCTATTCATAAAATCCTTGAAGAGTGGTGTGGTACCCAAAGACTGGAAAAAGGCAATAGTGGTTCCACTTCACAAATCAGGCAGTTGCAAAGAGGCTAGTAATTACAGACCGGTGAGCCTCACATCTATAGTAGGGAAACTAACGGAGACACTACTCAAACAGAGGATCATAGCATTCCTTGAAACAAGTGGCCAAGAAGACCCTAAACAGCATGGTTTCACAGAAGGTAGGTCATGCCAGACCAATGTGCTCGAGTTTTTTGACTACGCTACAAAAATAGTGGACAATGGTGGGGCAGTAGATGTGGTCTACCTAGACATTAGTAAGGCCTTCAACTCCATTCCACACAGAAGGCTGGTAAAGAAGCTTGACCACACAGGGGTTGGTCCAGAAGTAGTCAGATGGGTACAAAACTGTTTACAAGGCAGAATCTAGAGGGTACAGGTGAATGGAATGCAAGTGACGGAAGGCAGGGTGACCAGCGGGTGCCCCAGGGCTCAGTGCTGGGGCATCTGCTCTTCAATGTTTTTATAGCAGACATCACTGATGGACTGGAAGGAAAAGTGTGTCTGTTCGCAGATGACACCAAGATATGTAACACGGTGGACACCTCAGAAGGAGTGAGCAAGATGGAAGCTGGCCTCAAGAAACTAGAAGAATGGTCTGGATTGTGGCAGCAGAGATTTAATGCCAAAAAGTGCAAGGTCAAGCAGATAGGAAGGAAAAATCCACAAAAGGAGTATTACCTAGGAGGCAAAAGACAGGTGGCCTCAAACCAGGAATGAGATCTGGGAATCATAATCTCGGATGACTTGAAGGTTAGTAAACAGTGTGAGAAGGCAACATTGAAGGCCAACAGAATTCTGGGCTACATTGGGAGAGGAATCATGAGCAGGAGGAGAGAGGTGGTACTACCACTGTATAGATTGCTGCTTAGTCCTCACCTGGAATACAGAGTCCAATTCTGGACACATATCCAGAGGCCTCCAAATTGTCCTGTCATGAGGGGGGTCTAGCTGCCACCAGGGATAACGACAGGTTTTTTATCTTGGTTATTGAGGGGCGGTCCCAAGGCATTAGAGGAGTGTGTGTGTGTGTGTGTGTGTGTGTGTGTGGTAGCTGTCATTGGAAACATCCAGGGATGTTTTGTTTCCTCCTTGATGCCCTGCCTACCTTTCCTAATGCTGAAACACCTTCAGTTGCTTTCCTATAGGGGAGGGGTCAGCAAACAGTATGTGGTCATCTACCCTTCAAGGCCCCAATAGCAGCCACTGTAGGTGATGCCATACAAGCAGGCATCTTTGCCCCCTACCTGGAGTCCAAGTGTGGTTTCTCTGCAGCACAAGCCAGACTCCACCAGCCTAAGGTGATGAGTTGGTCCCACAATACAAACCCAGGTCTCCTGCCATAGGCTGGCAGGCCCAGATATTTTGGTCTTTAAGATATCTTTTTCATGTACCAGTCTGTTTTCTCCTGGGACATAGCTGTAAGCAAGGCACTTTGATTAGGCCCCAATTCAATATTTGGACTGGCATATGTGCAGATCTGCATGGTCATGCCACATACAGCTGCATAACCATGCACATTGGCAGCATACACTCTGGTGCACTGCCAGTCTTGACTGGGATATGGCCATACCAGCCTACTCTCTGTTCAGGAGAGACAGAGGAGGTTGGGGGGATTGTACTATATGTGAATATTATACTATATGTGAGAAAGAGAATCAAGGCTATGAAAATAAAGGGACCCCCAGAGGAATAGGAAAGGCTAGAGGTGCTGTGGGTCATCCTGGAGACAGGAGCTGGGGTTGCTATCTTTACAGGGGTTGTATGCAGACCTGCAGCACAGGGTGAGGAGTTGGATAAGGCATCTGGGGAAGACATCATCAGGATGGAAAATAAGGGTGAGATGCTGCTAGTTAAGGGACTTCAATCTGCCATATATGGAGTGGAGCCTTCCAGCTGCAGCTTTGGCAAGGAGCAGGACTGTCCTTGACTACCCACAAGAGGCTTTTCTCAGTCAGCTATTCAATGAAGCATAGAAATATAGACCATGATGGCAGAAAAAGACCAGAGGTCCATCTAGTCTGTTCCTATTCCAATAATCCCTGAAACATTAATATCCACTAGGGATGGGGCAGTGCTGGACCTAGTGCTTACAAACAGGGACGGCATTGCAAACACCATGATGAGCAGTCCCTGGGGTACCAGTGATCACTGTACTGTGTGGTTTAACATTAAGATGCGAGTAGAGGCAAACCACAGGAGGACAAGGGTCCTGGACTTTTGGGGTGGATTTTATACAAATGTGAGACTGCCTTGGAAACTACTTAGAAAGGGGGATTGCCAGGGAGGGATAAAGGAACAATGGTAAAAAATAAGGGGGGCATAATTAGGACAACCAGCCTCTGCATGAAAAAAGTGAGTAAAAGCAAAAGGCTAAGGGAGACTGTTATGCCACTCTAGGGATGTGACCATTGTGGTGAAAGAAAGAATGGTGGCATTTAGGAGGTCTACAGAAACACAGAGGAAGGAGGACAGGGAGGTATACCAGGTAAGGCAGTGAGGAGGGCAAAAGGACAGACAGTGGAAAGGATAGCCAAATGGGTAGCAAATGGGGATAAGACATTATTCAGTTACAAAAGTGAGAAGAGGAAAACAAAGGGAGGGATAGTGAAGGTAAGTAAGACAGCAGGTGGAGGCTGCACAGAAGGGAAGAAAGAAAAAGCAGACATCCTAAACAGATACTTCTGCTCAGTCATTACAATGGATGTAAGAGGGGACAGACCACCAGGGAGCAGCAAGAACAAGGGTGAGGGGGAGGTGGGCTCAAGTCCTTTTTCAGAGGAAAGAGGCCAGAAGGGACTTGCATCTCTGAAAGTGCATAAGGCTATGGGACTAGATGGGATACATCCAAGTGGTACTAAAAGAACTCATGTAGGTGCTGGTTGCCCCACTGATGGCCTTATTAAACAACTCACTGGAATCAGGCATGGTTCCAGAGGACTGTAGCTCAGTGAACATAGTCCCTCTACCTAACAGTGGCAGCAGGGAAGAGACTAGAAACTATAGGCTGGTGAGCCTCACCTCAGTGGTGGGGAAATTAATGTGAATACTGTCAAAGGAAAGGTTGTTAGAGTATCTTCAATTAAATGGACTGAAAGAGCAAAGGTGGCATAAATTCATGGGGGTTGGTCATTCCAGATAAATCTGATTGATTCTTTTGACTGGGTGACCTGGGAAATAAATCAGGGGAGGGCAGTGGCCATGGCCTAACTGGACTTTAGCAATGCCTTCAACACTGTGTTGCACTGGAGACTGATTAAGAAACTGATAAGCCTAGGAGTGAGATTCAGAGTGGTGAACTGTGTTAGAAATTGAGTTAGGGACTGACAACAGAGGGTGGTGGTTAATAGCACTTACTCTAAGGATGGAAGAGTGATCAACTGGGTGTCACAGGGCTCAGTACTGAGACCAGTCCTCTTCACTATCTTCATAATTGACATTGCAGATGAACTGGAAGAGAAGGTATGCCTTTTTGCAGATGGTATTAAAATCTGTAATAGGGTTGACAATCAGAAGGGGGGTGGAAAGAATGCATAGACATCTTCAGAAACTCACGGAGTGGTTACAAATATGGCAGTTGGGGTTCAATGCCAAAAAGTGCTAAATGAGGCACCTAGGTTAAAGGAACCCAGGAACTGAATATAGGATGGATGTATGTACTGTCAGTCACTAAGCAGGAAAGGGACTTTGGGGTTATCATATCTCATTACCTCAAAGTGACAGGACAGTGTGACAAAGCAATGGGCAGAGCTAGTGTGATGCTGGGATGAATTGGGAGAGGTATCTTCAGCATCAGAAGGGAGGTGGTGTTGCCCTGTATTGCTTGCTTGCTGGTGAGACCCCATCTAGAATATTGTGTCCAGTTCTGGAGCCACACCTTAGAAAGGACATAGACAGGGTGGAGGCAGTCCAGCAGAGGGAAACTAAAATGGCACAAGGGTTGCACCAAAAGCCCTACAAAGAGAGACTGAGGCATCTCAACATATACATCTGACAAGAGATGAGAACGAGAGGGGACATGATAGAGACCTACAAGTACCTCATTGGGGACAATGGGGTGCAGGAGGGGAATCTATTTCAAAGGAGAAAAAGCAAAAGGACTAGAGGACATGCAATGAAGCTGAAGGGGGGGAGTTAAACAGGGATGTGAGGAAATACTACTTCACTGAAATAGAAGTTTGGAATAGACTGCCAGCAGAAATGGTGGAGATGAAAACAGTAGGGGGCTTCAAGCGTGCATGCGATAGACATAAGGAAATATTAGGGACTAGGCAAGGAGGACAGAGGTTCACCAGAGACCACTTTGGGTCTGTGAAGGCAGACTAGGCAGGGACCATCGGGAGAGACTGGGTGGGCCAAACAGGCTTTTTCTGCTGACAAATTCTATGTTTCTATGTAGGACACCACATTGGATAGCTCGAAGGAAGGCAGTGTGGACTATACATCTCTTAGAGGGATAACTGATCCACTAGGTACTGTTTCACTAGATTCATTGTCCATTCAAGGTAATGACATTGGGGTAGGGACTGTCACATGGAGACTCTTTAGCCCATGTCTGTAAGTAAAGTAAAGCACATCTGTCTTGGATTCTCATTCAGGAACCCAAATCCAATGGCTCCTAGGTGAAGGGCTCCATAAGGACAGGCATGCTGAGTCAACTGTAGAATCCCCTAAAAGGGCCTCAGGAACTGTCTGAAGCAAGTTGGGAGGTTGTTATGCCCATGGGTGTAACCTGAATGTGCTATGTTGTGTAATTAAACCCCTTACTGCTTGAGAGAGAGAGTTTTTGTGTGGACAATGAGTTATTGAAATACTACATTTTGAACTGTTTAAGAGGCCTCAGCTCCCTTTGTGATTGTGGCCCTATTGGAGATTTCTAGAACTCTGGCTGGCCCTCTCCCAAGGTGGAAGGCTCTGTAGTACCCAACTGTTGGGGTCAGCTATACTTAAAACAGAGACTAGGTGCAGGCCACATCTTTTAAATTGTTAAAAAAATTAGACTTTGACGTAACAAGCAGGCCATGTTAATCCTGTCAACAAGGTATCCAGCATCTTGACATTCTGTTTAATCCATCTTGATGAACTTTTGCTCTTTGTGAACAAAATGGCACACTATTGTGCCTTGCACCATAGAACTTTTAGTCACTTTGGCTCCTTCGATACCATCACTCACTACATCATGTAGAATAACTGACCAGAGATTAGTGTAGCATATAAATGGATTTAAGAAGCCATTTGAGTATTTCTGAAGAAAGTATAAATGGAGAATTATGGTGAGGAAAAGGGAGATGGGGCTATAATGGAACAAAATTGGGAAAGGCCTGTTTGGACCAAGTGGCCTTTTGCTGTTACCCAATTTGTAAGGTTATAGTGTTCCATAGACTGTGGCTAGATCACCACTGCTGATTAACATGGGGATGCTCTCTAGCCCAGAAGCTGCAGATGCTCCCTGGTTTTAATCCAAAGACTAATCCACTATTACCACATCCTGTTTCAGCAATATGAACACCTGCCACTGGCCTCTGCGGAGACACTAGTGCAGGCTACATCTTTTAAACTGTTAAAAAAAATTAGACTTTGACATGACAAGCAGACCATGTTAATCCTGCCAACAAGGTATCCAGCATCTTGACATTTTGTTAAGCTCATCTTGAACTTCTGCTGTTAGTGAACAAAATGGCACACTGTATTGTGCCTTGTACCATAGAACTTTTAGTCACATTGGTTCTTTCTATACCATCATTCACTACATCATGTAGAATAATTGACCAGAGATTAGAACAGCATATATAAATGGATTTATGGAGCAATTCAAGTATTTCTGGAGAAAGTGTGAATGGAGAATTATGGTGAGGAAAAAAGGGAGATGGGGCTATGATGGACCATAATTGGGAAAGGCCTGTTTGGACCAAGTGGCCTTTTGCTGTTACCCAGTTTGTAACTTTATAGTATTCCATAGACTGTGGCTAGATCACCACCGCTGATTAACATGGGGATGTTCTCTAGCCCAGAAGCTGCAGATGCCCCCTAGTTTTAATCCAAAAGCTAATCCACTATTACCACATCCTGTTTCAGCAATATGAGAACCTGCCACTGGCCCCTGCAGACAGTGCTGGACCTTGGGTTAAGAAAATACGGCTTCTCCAACCAACCCTTACTCATTGTGTGATCCTTACCTAACCTGACCGTATTCGTCATCTCTGAAATCTCTCTCCCTCTCTAATCAATTTCTTTGCTCTTTAGAATCTCTCAGTGTGCCTAATGACAGTGCCATTATCTTTCTCCCTCTCCTGTATTGTAAAGTAGTTTGGGATATATGAAAGACACTGTATAAAACCAATTTATTTTCCTCTCCTCTTGATATCTCTCTCTCTCTCTCTCTCTCTCTTTCTCTTTCTCTCTCTCTCGTCTCTCTTCTCTCTTCTCTCTCTCTCTCTCTCTCTCTCTCCCAATCCTCAACATTCTGAATCAGACCAGACTCAAAAAGTAATAACCCCACTGCCCCCACCAACTTTGCATACACAAGGGTATTGACAAGATTTTTCGTATTTTCTTTTAAATCTGTAATTTTTGACCAGAAAAGGAAGCCTTTTCCCAGGTGCATTGGGGGAGGGGGGCTTGTTGCATAGACCTCTTTTATTGACAGTGGGAATCTTGGCCATGATATCAGGGAAACTCCCCTGCTCTTCTTTGACAAAGGGATCTTTTACTTCTACCTGGACAGTGACCAGACATAGGCAGAAGGGACTTTGGTTTTATGTCTCATCCAAAGGATGGCAGCTCACCAGTGCAGCACCCCTGTCATACTGCACCACAGTGTCAGTTATGGGTATTACCCCAAGTACCAAGTGTGGGGCTAGATCCCACAATCGCCCACTCTTCCGGACCCAGAGGTGAGCATGCTACCTAATGAGCCACTGACACTACAGAATGAATTGACAAAGATTTTTGATCTGGAGTCCACCATCAGGATGCTTGGATATATCTTACAGCTCAGAGGTAATTCAGGACTCATGTTATGAGGCACTTCTTCTCCTCGAGGGTGGTGAACCAGTGTTTTAGCCTACCAGTAGAAAAAGTGAACATGAAGACAGTAGAGGCCTTCAAGGTAAGCCTATGCACATTTCTTCTCATCAAAGGAATCACAGGGTACCCTGTGTAGTAGAGTAGGTAGGGAAATCACTATGAATTAGAATGTGTTTCCTAAACATAGTTATTAACTCCTGCTCATGATGCAGGGGGGATAGACATAATGGATCTAGAGTGCTTTATGACCTTAAATTACTATGTGCTTTACTCTGATTGGATGAGGTGCCTGTTGTGCCATGTCACCATTCTTTTATTCCCCCACCTCCTTATCAATGTATTTTTTTTTAATCAGTACTTTATCATTTTTTTTTCCCTTTTTCTCCCCTATTCATGTTATGTTGAAAACTTGGTGCAAAAAAATATTAAAAAACAACCAAGTTATGAGCTTATATAACATTTTGTTAATGCAGGCTCGTAACTGTAAGACTTTTCAATACTTTTACCCCAGATTTACAACATAGTCATATCTTTACAGTACCTCATGAATGTGACAGCTGTCATTTTTCAAATCCTGGCCAATTTTTTTTTACATCCCGAAAGGTGATTTTGCAGTCCCTGAATGAAATCACCTTTCAGCCAGGAGTTGAACATTTTCTCTGCCCTTGTTTGTGAGGTGGGGTCATAAGAAGGTTATGTTGAAAATTTTGTGCAAAAATAATAACAAACAACCAAATTATGAACCTACATAGAATTTTGTGAATGCAGGCTCCTAACTTTGGTACTTTTCCAATATTTTTACCCCAAATTTACAACAAAGCCATATCTTTACAGCTCCTCATGAATGTGACAGCTGACATTTTTCAAATCCTGGCCAATATGTTTTTTTACATCCCAAAAGGTAATTTTACGGTCCCTGTGTGAAATCACCTTTCTGCTAGGAGTTGAAAATTTTCTCTGCTCTTGTTCATGAGGTGGGGCCATAAGAAGGCTATGTTGGAAATTTAGTGTAAAAATATTAAAAAACAACAAAGTTACGAGCCTACGCTGATTTTTGCGAATGCAGGCTCCTAAATTCAATACTATTCAATATTTTTACTCCACACTTTCAGCATAGCCATTTCTTTACAGCACCCCATGAATGTGAATGCTGTCATTTTTCAACTTCTGCTCCAAATGTGTTTTTGCATCCTGAAAGTTGATTTCACAGTCCCTGTGCAAAAACACCTTTAAGCCAGGAGTTGAACATTTTGTCTGTCTGTCTTCATGAGACAAGGTCATAAGAAGGCAATGTTGAAAATTTGTTGTAAAAATATTACAAAACAACACATTTATGAGCCTGTGTTAAGTTTTGAAAATGCAGGCTTGCACCTTTGGCAATTTACAATATTTTTACCCCAAATTCCTCAGCTGCAGCCCTATCGGCTCTGGCCAGAGTTTGTTTAGTTGGGTTTTGATAACTAGGTAAGTCCACTGGAACAGGATGACACTTTCTCAAGGGTGACCCTGAATTAGTTACATAAATATATCAAGATCATCATGCAGTATCAAACACAGCAGTCAAACAAACAAACAAACAAACATAATATACTCTAACTGATGCAGCTTATAAGGGATAAGTATGCCTCTTCTGGTTATGAGATGAGCTCTTCTGGTGAGTGAACTGCCAAACGGAGTAGTTCTGGCACACAAAGGACTTCAGAAGACACTCACTTCTGTAAGTGACACTGTTCCTATACATGCAATATTTTATAAATCATGGTTAAGACTTTTATTTTAAATGTGAGACACGATTTACAGTATAAGAGTCCCTCATGCACAGAGTAATGGAGCATTTTGATTGCTGGAGGGCTCTCTCTCAGTCTAACATGATTATTATTGATTGATGGAGTACTCCCAACCATTTGGAGTGCTACACTTCCCTGGAGGGTGAGGCACTCAGAAATATAGACAATGATGGCAGAAAAAGACCAAAGGCCCATTTAGTCTGCCCAGAGTTTCCTATCTGACCCAGGACTTATTGTCCAGATGGGGTTTTATCCCTCCTTGTCCACCCCCTTGCTACTGACCTGAGTAACAACCAAACCCTTCACTCCATCCCAGCCGTGCTTGAAACTATTTATGGTTTTGGAGCTGAGTTCCTCTGTCCAGTCTCATCTTTTTGATTCTGCAACTTGAACACCATCCCTCTAAACACCCAGTCATTCCTCTTTTCTTCAACAATGTCCTATTAATGCTCAGAAAAATAGGGGTAGACAGCCTGTGGGTACTCCAGATCCTCCACCTTTTCCAGCATTCTGCCTGCACCATTCTGGCAACTTCCTTACACTGGTCCAGCAGGCTTCTCCTGGCTCCAGTCAAACCCTGTTTCTGTAGCAAGCACTCAGGGGGTCAGTACTCAGCCATTCATCCATTTTCACATTCACTGCTTTGCACATCACTGGGAGGCAAAGGATGGTATCAGGAAGAGTTGAATACTGGCCTGTGGTACCGCCGAGGGATGGCACGACAAACATCCTGGTCTGCAAACCCATAGTGCTGGGGGGACT
This sequence comes from Neoceratodus forsteri, assembly GCA_016271365.2. Lineage (NCBI taxonomy): Eukaryota > Metazoa > Chordata > Ceratodontiformes > Ceratodontidae > Neoceratodus > Neoceratodus forsteri. The sequence continues at coordinate 108,454,502 of CM028132.1, forward strand.
GGCCAGGGGACAAATCTAGGAGTTCCAAATATTCTGCCTCACCTTCCTTTACTGGGCCCTCCACTTTCATAGACTTGGCCTTAACAGATACCTCGTCACCAGTGGCCTCACTCTTACTACTGCTGACAGACAAGGAGGCATGAGCTGACCCCCTGGGCCCTGGGGGATCAGCAGGTTTTGAAATTGCTCCTCACTCTCTCCCTCTCCCTCTGCCATGGGGAGGTCCAGCAGACAAAGATAGGGAAGGACTGGGCAGATGTCTTTGCCCTTACCCACCAAAAGATTCTTCTTCCACCAGTTCGACCTCCACATCTGGAACAGGAGCGGAGGGCTTCACTGGGGAAATAGTTGCTTTGGTCTCCTCCCACAAATCCAGGCTTCCCATTGATAATAATGAGGCAGAACCCACAGATGGCAAAGAAGGGCTGGTCCAGAGGGTTGTATAGGGTGGCAGGTTATACAAACCTGATGGGGCCCCCTGCTACAATTTGGACACACCAGCAGGCACATAATACCCACTCCATGGTAACTGCAGCACACACAGCACTCTTCCACAGTTCCTTGGCCAGCAGTCTTCCAGAGCCAGGAAAGTAGTGAGGCAGGGACCAGACCCTGGAGCTCCTCAGCAGGCATTTTCTCCAGCATAGCTTTCTTTTCGCACTTCCACACTCCATACACACAGCTGGACAAAATGGCAGCCACCAGATTCCTCCCAGCATGTTAAACTGCCTCACACCTGACAGCACACCTGCACTATGCCATGTAGGCACAAGTTCATTAATACGTGGCACCAACTTGTCTGAAAAAATACCAACAAGGCGTGGAACTCAGCCTAACATGGCAACCCCCCTGAAATGACACAGTTGGAAATTAAATGTACCCCCAGGGCTGCCAACCCCTAAAACATCATTGCTACCCAGCCTAAAGAGCAACAGAAGGGATCCTGGATGAGCCCCCATATTTGTAACTCACCCTCCGAGTGTCTAGAGGTCCTGATGGTGAAATTGGAGGGGGGAACAAGCCAAGAACCAGACATGGAGTTCCAGATAATAACATAAGATGCTCAGCCTACCTTACACAAAGAGCTTCACCTGGAAAGTACAAGATGTCAGCAGTCTTCACCTTTAGAGAGCAGAACAGGCAGGAAGGCAGGCTTCTAGCTCAATGGCACAGAGCAGGCAGGCTAGGGCTGGCAAAGCTTGGGGGGCAAAGCAGGTTAGCACAGGCAGCCAGGAAAATTTATAAGAGGCACACCAAGTTAAAAGAATAAAAACATTTAATTAATTTAAAACAAATAAAAGGGCTACAGCTCCTACTTCTGTGCACCCCACCTGATACAAGACCATGAATCACTGCAGGGAGCTCTCACATGTAACTGACTTCCACAAACTCTCTCCTTCTCATCCTGCAGCTACGGACCTCCGCCAGCACCCCAACCACTCCCTGATCCAAGCATACCTCAGGGACATGTAGGGCCCAGCACTTCTCACTCCCAGCAAGCCATCAATGTCCTAGGCAGTGTGCCACATGGGTACAACTTCCCCAAGCTGCCACCATGGGGTAGGCCATGCTGCAACTCTGCCACAGTCACAGCACCCCCACAGGAATGGGGGCTCTGGCCCACCCTGGCACTGTGGAGCACAAGGCAGGCCACTCACCCTCCTTCAGGCTGTGATTCCTCTCTCTTTAACAAGCTCCCACCCCACCGGTCACTTCCCTGCAATCCTCCCAAACAAAAAAATGGATGCTGAACCAGCGCCAGGCAGAAAAGCCACAAACTCCTGGGTTGGGGTTCGAACCTCGGCCCACACTCATGTTCTGCATTCCCACCAACCTTCTGCAGCTCCCCATGGTGCCCAAATTTATACTGCACCATTGGACAGCCACACCCAAAAGCCAGACACCACAAAAAATCCTACCCACCTAAAGTGCCAGCCCAGGGGGAGAGACCAAAAGGGTAGCTAATAGTAAGCCACAGAACATGGGGGGCTTACATTTATTTTTACAAAGGTGCCCCAGATTAGAGCAGCAAGTTCAGATCAACCAGAGAATTGAACACCTCAAACTGCAAATGTTTGATTCTCGCAAACCTTTGGGACAAAACTAGAACTTTTAGTTCAGCTTGTTCAAGTGGTGTGGATCAGTTGAACGATTTGAACTAGTGAACCACAAATCATGCACTGTTTGACATCACAGGATTGCCAGAGTCTGGCAGAGAGGCAGTCACATAGTACACAGGCTTTTTTTTGTGTCAGCTCAGCTTCAGCATGAGAGCTCCCTTGCACACCAGACAAGCTGCGAGAAAGCTAGATAGAACCTTTTGTTATTGATAGCTTGTCTGGCTAGTTTTTCAAACTTTTCAATGTAAAAATATGGACTTTAAAATAAATGTTTAAACACAGAAGATTATGCTTTCTCATGCTAAAGCTGGGATGACAATGTACTGGTGTAGTTGCCTGGGGTCAGAGGGTATCATACGGGTCTCTGAATTGGCTTGCCCATTCCCCATCACCAGTTGACATTTTGTTTACATTATAAAAAATTCATTAAGAAAAAAACATTTTACTATAGGAGGATTTGCAGTGTGGGTGGGTCAGTCAGCCTCAGCAGTGCAGGTCACTGCAAAACATAACAATGATGTTGTGCTTTAGTGCAGGGAGCCTAATGCACTCACAAGGGTTGCCAGCCCAGTTAACATCCAAACAACAGCAAAAGTGAATCTGCTCCAGAATAAACAGGCACATTAAGGCAGTACTGTATGTGCATAAAAATAAAATATTTTGTATTAATGAAAACTGCATCAACGTGCAACAAGTGCAAGCTGCCTGTGAGTGGGCTGTTACCGTTAGGTCTTTAAATACAGACAGCTAGCACTTTTTGCACTTTGGTGTACTTTGCATTAATAAAATTATTTGATATTTTTTCAAGTACTGACTTGATATGCCTGTCTCTTCTGAGTTGCATTTACTTTTGTTATTATTTAGCTGAACAACTACCTGACAACTAGTGGTAGATTAGTATAAGGAGGCAAAATGAACCAAAAGGTCAGTCACGCACAGGTGAATACAGGAGGGGTGCTGGTATAAGGCTGCCAACCTTCTTACAAATCAGGTACAAAATATCACACTCCCAAGCAGTTTACAACTTACAGGCTTTTGCGAGTAAAACTGACTTTATTGCAGCAGCTAATGAAGACCCGGATAGGGTTGAAGCACCGGGCACAGGATTCTAGTCAGCTACTCTGGAGTTGCTACAATAAAGTCAATGTTTAACTGCAAAAGCCTATAAGTTGTGAACTGCTTTGGAGTGCGGTATTTTGTACCTAGTCTAGGGTGGCAGCCTGGACAGTTGAGAGCCAGTGGGTTTAGGCTGGCAGCTTTCCAGAGCCTCAACAATCAAATTGTACTTTTTCTTTGTGTTAACAAAACACGAGACTTGTTTTCACTTTAACAACAGCATTTTGTGTGTTACTTGACTCATTCTTAAAAGCTCCTGGGGCAAGGGGTTGAACATATGGAGGGAAACTCAGCAGTGGGCAGCAAGTGGGTGTTGGTTAGAAGCCTGCCAGTTCACAATACTAGCTGACACTTCTTCACATAAACCTAAACAATAAAAACAGTATTCATTCACATTCACAAAAAGTACAGTGTAGCATTTGTGTGTGATGCTTAGCTATGCAGGCCCCGAGTCCTGGTGCTCAATATATGGAGGGAGCCTGCAGAGAGAGTAGTAAGTGGTTGTGAGCTGGCAGCCTGCTGTAGTCAAGGAGCAATGGAGCAACAACTGTAAAACCTCAATCCCAGTGCAAGGCATCATGGGTATGTAAATCCTTGTGCAAGTTAGGCTGGCAAGGCTTCACAAGAACGGACATCACCACAGAGGCTTGTACATTAGATCCAATATAGTCTAAGAATGACAAGTACAAACATGTTTTTCATTTTACTGGGACTTCTCGGCATACTTCCATCATTGTTTTAGCTAGATACAAAGTCACAGTCCTAAGGAAATGGATGATGAGGACACTCAGAGTGAACATCTGAAGAGACCGTTTGCGTAGGATACATACGAGGATGCTGAAGAGAGAAGAAATATCTGCAATGTTTGGTTTTTGTGTATTTCTCAGAACCATACACTCTAAAACTTCAGTCACAGTGCAAAGCATTATGGGTAAGCAAATCCTTGTGTAAGTCAGGCTGATAGGTTGTTGCCAGAACAGACACCACCTTTTAAACAGGCTTGACATCTGGTCTGGTATAGGCTGAGACTGTCAAAGTTAGGTAAGTATGCTTAACACCCAATTCATGTCCCCAACAGTTCTTGATAGCCAGTAATTAATGCCCTGATTAATAGGGCAGGGCAGTTTCTGTTTATTGATCAGCTAGAAGCTGTTACAAAAGCAATCATGTATAATACATACATATTAAGTAACACATAACAAAGAACATCAGATAATAAATAACATGGTTTGTCACCTTAAAATAGACAGCAATACATCAGATACATTTTAAAGTGCATTATCCATATTTTTCCTGAGGTTTATAATTGCATCAAAAAATAAGTACATTTAATTGTTAAAATAGGGTGTTCCCCAGACAGTTAATAGTCCAGTTGTTTAGATCAGGAATCCACTGAACTAGAAAAGAAAACAAAAAAAGCATTTTTTTCCTCAATGCAGTATCTCTTGGATAATACATTATTATGTGATCTCTATCTTCTATAATGAAAGCCTTTATACACAGTTAGATGCACTTTGGATATCAGAAGTACCTTCAAATTGGGCCTTTAAAGCATCTGAATGAAAGGATTGAAATCTAAGCTTCGTAAAAGCTTTCTTATTATATCCAAGTAGGGCTCATATTTGTGAACCTTTTTTGCAATATATCAGGGACGAAATATATGGTCTACTAATAGTTCCCAATCTCCTAGTTGGTCCCCTTTTTTAGTTTCATTCAAAGCACATTCCTATAGGAAAGGTGAGTACTTATTCAATGATCTATGAATTCTGAAAAAAAAAACATAAGCTGGTTTCAGCCAAAATGTTATCTATCTGATTAAACTAACCTTGGTCTAATCCTCAACTTCTAAAATGTTCCATTTCCTTCAGAACATGAGCTGTGAGTCTTTCAGCATTCATGCTTTTAACCAATAGGTGAAGACTGATCTACAAATAGGTGACAAACTAGTTTCTCCTAGTTCAGCCCTAATAGTGCAAGCGGGAATAATATTGGAATAACTAGAGTTTGACATCAACGTTTAGTGCACTTGGATTCGATCAACTTTGGATCAGTATAGCCCAGATTTCAGAGGACTACAATATTTTAAAAGAAAACTTAACATTCACTGCTTTAAGAGCTACAGCAACAGAATAGCCATCATATCTGTAATTAAAACAGTAGGCTCATGAGAACAGAGTCCAACTTTTTGGACTGTGATTTTAAATGTCTAGTACAAGACAATCTTCATGAGAATATCAAACCTAAATAAGCATAGGAATTCACAACTTTGAGTGTAATCCCATCTAACTTCCAGTTGAAAGATTTACGTGATTTATGACCAAACTGTACTATTTTTGTTTTCCCAGATTCACTGGTAATTTGTTCTCCTTGCAGAAAATATTATGTAACCCCCCTGCAAATGGGGGTTCCCAAAAGACTTCCAGGAGCTTGCTTGAATGCTCCAAGCCTGAATGGTGTTTGGCATTTAAGCCATTTATCAGTGAGTGTTTTTAGAGCCTCTGGTACTGTCTCTTTAAGAGCTGTCTGCTTGCAGACATAATTAGTTTGTATGGGGGGACTGTGTGCTTCTCTGAGTACCACTCGAGCTGCTGCCAATTCACTTAATTTTTGCAGTCACTAGGAGTGCAAAGGGAACCTATCTGAAAGATGTAACTGTTTGCCAGAAATTATTTAGAGTAATAATGAAATTACAGTTTGTCTAACCTGCTTTCTTTGCAGTCAGAACTGTGTCTGCTAGTTCCCCATTCTAGTTTTGAACTGCTGAACTGGACCAATCAGTGTGGGTAGCTAGCTCTAAAATGGTGCCTTGGGCGAATCAGAACTTGGACTCATAATCTGAGCCAGCCACAAGAGGATTGTATGGGCAGTGACTCTGGGAGATGTAATTTAGACTTCAGTGCCTTTTGGACCAACAGCAGCAGTCTATTGTGTGACAGCCAATCCAGTCAAGAACTGGGAGGAACTCAAAGGAAGTGCCCGGTTTTGTCGGTTGGAGTTTCAGTTGAGCTTTGGCAGTGAAGAAGGAAGGAGCCCTGTGCTTTTCAGTGTGCAGTTTTAGTAAAAGCGTGGTGTAAGGCCCAGAGTTCCGGTCTGCAGCTTGTTAGGACTGAATCCGTCCTGTGAAAAGAATCAAAGGATCTCTGAAGAGTAGAAACCAGGCTCACCCTGTAGAAGACTGGAAGAATTGCTGAAAATTGCACTCGGTCTGTCAGGAACTGAATCTGCTGTGTGTTCTCCCGGGTATTGTGCAGTAATTGCGATCGGGATACAGATGCAGCCTGCCTGGTATAGTGCTTTCTTTTATATGGATGTGTGAAGAGGTTTGTGTACCTCAAGTGAGCCCTGCTGACATTGAAGGACCCTATCTTATTTGGAGGTCGTGAGTACTAATTCAGGGTCTCTCCTGTTGAATTGCCACATTAAATCCAAATGGAATTACTGTACTGCTGACTGTTTAATTCTCCTTTTCTGTGTGAAAGGGCCCCTACCAGCTGCCACGGTTTGGACTAGCCACTAGGGCTTGGGTACCCAGGGACAATAACTGATAGGGATAGGCCTGTGCACAGAGCCATAGGTAGATTATTAGAGTGATAAGCTAATTAACCTGATTTCCCCGTCCTTGTTATATCCCCTAAATAAATCAGAGCTGCTTGTTTCAGCAAAGTTATACTGCCTGAGTGTTTTGTCTATGTTAAAGTACTGTACTGTGATTGTTGCACTGTATCTCATTTCACAGGAGGTCCCAGTGCGGAACCAGTCCTGGGGGTAAGTGTATACTGTGAAGGTAATTCTGATATATTGTGTGGGCCACTAGTGGGAAGAAAGGGGGGTTGCAGTGTCCCAGAGGGCTGTGACCAAGTTAGTTTAACTATTGCAAACCCTGACCTCTGGGTGGAGGCACCCGCCATTGGATCCAGGCCCCTCAACCTGTTAGTGGCAAATCAGGCAGGGGTAGTAGCCCCTGGGATAGCGCCATCTAGGGGTTACAATTAAATAAGTCTTTAGACTTTTGTAGACCTGAGTTACTAAGACATAACAGTGCAGGAATGGATGAATCTTCTCTTTTGGATAGAGATGCAGCAAAATTATGTTTCGCCGACAAAATTCCAGCGTGGGTGCGAAATGCAAAATTTCACCTGTGAAATGCTGAATTTCACTATCGAAATGTCAAATTTCTCCCTCGAGCAGTTGAATTTCATCTGTGAGTGGTGAAATTTCACATTTCACCGATGAAATTCCACATTTCACCAGTGGAATTTCACACTCGTAAAATATTACACGAAATGTACAAATTTCACGAAATATTTTGTGGAATGACATTCTGCAATTTTGCACAATACTAATTTTGGTGAATTAATAACATTTTGTCCTAAGGAAATAAAAAAAAATCATTAATATAGAGGTTAATGATTACAGAATCATTAATGTAGACATTAAATAACAATGGGGCCATAGGCAGCCATGCTTCGCTCCTCTGTTTTACCTGAATGCCCTAGTTGTATTACTTTCCGTGGAAAACCTAACTTTAATCCTTGTGTTAGTATATAATAAGATTATGTTGTATAATAATGCTGGATTGATTTTTAAATTGGACAATTTCTTTTACAAAATTGTTCTTGACTGGGACTCAAATGCATAGGATAGATCAATAAAGCAAGCATATACTCTTTGACTGTGGATTTTAAATCATTTTTAAAGTATATCATTTAATAAAAAAACAGTGTCCAGTTGTTGAATATCCTACCCTAAGTCTAGCCTGAAAAATTGACAAAATCTTATTGCTATCCATGCAATTCTGTAACCTTGTAAGCAATGGCTTACTAAAAATCTTAGCAAGGATGTCAATTAGACTTATTGGTCTATAACAGGTTGAATCCACCCTGTCACCTTTCTTATTTATTTTATTTATTGAATTATTTCACCAGGAAAGATACAATGAGCAATTTGATGCACATTTCTCGATACGTCCTAGGGAAGGGGTAGTGGGATGACAGTAGTAACAATGACAAATCATACAGCAATACAGAGGTGTGATTAAATGCAGTAATACAGTGGTACGATAGATACAACACAATGCATACATTCAAGTATGGTCAAGGAGTATGTAACATAGTAAAAAGTACAACCATGTGAGAGGCATCATTTACAACACCTGAGGAGCATAGATGACAGGTATACAATGCATAATATATACGAATAGTTAAGAGCAGTGCTGAGCCATGGGCCTAGGTGGAGTGCAACAGTATTATGTGGGTGGTACACTGCAGCAGTCACAGTAGCCTTCCACATAGGTGAGCATGTCTCGCGGTTAAGTGCTAGACCATGGGGTGTAGGGTAAGCGCATGAGGTAAGGGGGCAGGAGAGAAGGTGAGACCGGAGTTAGGTAAGGAGGGGGTCAGAAGCAGGTGCAGGAAGGAGTGAGATAGTTGTGTAGTGCAGAGGTAAGATAAAACAGGGAGGATATATAGGTATTATAATAGTAAATCTCCAAGAATCTGGTATGAAGTTAGTGTTTTAAACAATAATTTAAAAAGTCATGTAGAGAATCCCACCATCACTCACTATTCCATATGAAAAGTTCAGCAGAAATGTTATTATTACCTGGCATCTCACCCAACGTCAGAGAAAGAACAGCTGTGATAGCACCTCATTTTTAGATAATATCATATGTGAACTAGAGTAATCAGTGATATAAGAAGGTATAATGCATTCCGCATGAGAATAAAAAAAACACGTTAGTGTAATGGCTAAGCCAGGCATCTGGTGACATGTAGGATTGCAACCCTTTGCCAGAGTCATTTACCCTTTTAGCCTCCAAATCGGGAGTGCGAGCCAGCACTTGATCAGGATGGTTGCACTTGGGTGAGCGCTGAGGTGACCCTTCCCTTTATATAGTGATTAATGCTCTAATTTTTAAAAATTTTTGAGATTGGACCAGCAAGTAGTTAATCAGAACGCTATTTTTTTTTTTAAACTAACCTGACATTCAAGCAGTGCCGGGAAGTATTATTTTATTTTAAAAGTACAAATGCTTAGCTGTCAGCCACAAAATGCCGAATGGAAGGCCCCGTTTCCCCTCAATCATCTGGGATGCTGCACTTTATGGAAGGAAACTCTGGCATCTCATACAATAACATTGCGAGCAAGGATGATATATCACAGTTAAAACAGATGCTCTCTGGAATACAAATAGATCTGGCTCAGGTTAAATCTGCAGCCTCCACCTTATCCAGACAGACAAGCATATGTGCACACACATTGGAATAAAGTGTAAAAAAATACCGGAACTGACCAGTGTGGTAGGGTATCTTGAACAACTAACAAATAAGCAGTTGCAACAAATTAATTACTTAATTCAGAAAGTTGATGACCTCGAGAATAGAGGTAGATAGAACAATATACAGATACTAGGGGTTCCTGTGGGAGCTGAGGGCCCCAACATGTTAGTGTTTCTACAGGGGTTTCTACCGGATTTGCTGGGACATCAGTGGCCATGGACACTTGAGGTTGAAAGGGCACACAGGTCTTTGGGCTCTAAACTAGCTAGCCAAAGACCCAGGCCCATTATTGCTTACTTCTTAAGGTTCTCAGTGAAAGAAGACATGAGGCTGGCTAGAGAAAGGAAAGTTTTAAATTGGAGAGGCAACCATATTTTAATATTTCAAGATTTCTCTGCAGACATTGGAGCTAGGAGGAAGGAGTTTTATGATGTGAAAAATCAGCTAAGGGACCTTGGTTTGCAATATTTCTTTAAATATCCAGCTACTCTAATGATTCAAGATGGTGGGGGGAAAGCTGTTAAATGCATTTCAGTTAATGATGACTGTTTTTTTTTATACAGAAGTGCAAGGACACACACTTTAGAGGGTCCCCTTCAAAAAATTCCAACTGCCAGATTTCAAATAGTGCATGAGGTCTGTATGATTCTGAAGGACCCAGCTTGAGCTCTCGTGCAGTGCCTATCAAGTTTCTGAACATAGAAACAATGCGAGCTGAAGCTCAAGCCACAAACTCTCCCATACAGCATCTTCAAGCTACAACTCCTCACCTGTATTCAGATGCAGGGCAGAGCAATACAGAACAGTCCTGAGGCACGGAAATACAAAGAAAACCCAGACAGTCAGCTCATCCCTCCAACATCCCACATCTAGCACAAACACTTGGGAACCCCAAAAAGAGGGTGAAGCAGAAAAAGGGCATACAATACCTCAAGCAGAGGCTCACCAGATTCCGAAACGAGGCAGTAAATGGATACGGTGGATCTAGGAGCAACCAACATTAATGTCCCTCAGGAACTTTTATACATTGGAAAAACAGTTCCAGGGGAGTATCAGAAAGTGAAAGAAAAACTTCCTCCTACATGCCCCTCTTGGCAATATAATTCCAGTTTAGTGAAGAACTGGCAAGCAGTGACAAACAAACTTTGAGACTGTCTCAAGATTTACAAAAACAACACACAGGACGACAAAATAATTGCTGCTTGATGGTGGTTACTTGCTGGGTACCTGATACACATGGATTGTCAACCGATCTGCACTGAATTTTTCCATAAATGATGTAGCATGCAAAGATGTGAAATGCAACTGAAGGGACATGATAATTGTCAGTGAATGGTTACAGATGGATAGGGTGCAACAATTTTTATAGCTAGTTTTAAATTAGCAATTGCTGTAATATTAATAACAGTGATGCCGGATCTTTTTTGGAACTTATCTGTGTAAGGCTACTTAAATTATAAACTACTTACTTTGCACTTTAACTGCTGTAGTACTGACAACTTACTTGGAATTCTTTTAAGATCTGGCTTTACCCCCAAGCGGCAATAGCCTTGCTTAGGCTAAATAAGGATCACTGTGACAAATAATCTAACCTAAAAGAGGCTTAAACAAGGTTGCTGCACTTCAGGGGAGAGCACATGCATGGAAGGAGCACAGCATATCATGCTGAGAGGATACTAAGGGCAACCTGATACTTGCTTTGATTTGCTTCTGGGTATTAAGAGCTGCTCCCCAAAGGAAGTGGGTGGCATTTTCCTTTGGGTTGCCTCAAGGTTGAATAACTGGACAGTGCATCTTGAATAATGGGGGGGCAGACCTCACATAGTGATCTCGGCTATAATTTTCTCTGTTTCTTTTTCTTTATCTCTTCCTCCTTGTTCAAACTAAGCTACTGTGCCATCATACTCCTATGGATCTCTCATCTTATTCCCTACTTGATCCAAATACATAGAGTCCTGAGGAACTATGGCATCACCTACTTTTTACTTACATTCACCTTTACATTATTGTTTGTTTATTGTGCAATATTCATTTGGTACTAGGACACTGAGTCATTTTTAATGCTGTGGACAGAGCCTACAGAACTTTTGGAATCAGACTGTAGCTCTAAAATGGCTAATCGTGGAACTCCCTTTTTGGATTTTTGAAAGTATTCCTCCACAGCTGCAAAATAGTGCACTCCCCTTCTGATATTTGCTATTTGATGCTCTATGTTAAAGGCATCTGAAGTGAGGGGGGATGCTACTGTATTTTACCTCAGAACTTCTCAGGATATTAACAAAACAAACCTTTTTAAACTGCTGTTTCTATCATCTGTCCTGCTCAGTCTAATAGAGTTATTCTATTTCTTTCAGCAACCTAGGGGTTAACTCATATGTTGTTGGAATTCACTGAAACTCTGAAAGTCAGATTACAGTGTTGGATTACAGACAGTGCAGCTGCAGCTGTTAGCTATCTTATTCCTATGGGCAGGACAGATTGCATGCTCACATACTCTCTCACACACACACACACAGCAGGAAGTACTCTGACTAAATAAATTCAAGAGGACTGAATTAGCAGCATGCCAGTTTTTGATGATTGTGACTAAAGAGCACTATATGGCACCAACAAGAAAATAACTTTGGTCATTTGGTAGCTCTTCACAGCCCTATCGGCTCTGGCTAGATCTTGTCTAAAGAGCAGTTGTTCACTTGAAAATCAGGGAAGGGCATCAATGCCCCACTGACCCAAGTAACAGCGCTAGAACTCTAAGCCAGAAATACCTTGGACTAGTGTCTGGTAACTAGTTTGGGTTGCACGGTAGACTACAATCGGTCTACCTGTTTTCTGTGCCCTCTGGGCTCTCATAAGTTACAGTAAAATATTTAGTTGATATTCTACTTCCATAACTGCTATCTACATTATTATAGCTTGTTAGGAAGCTGTTTGGATAAATATGTAACAGTGTGTTTTTCTGTTTATCTAAAATATATACATACTGCTGAATAGTATCCTAGGAATTGATTAGATAAAGTGTGTTTGATTAAGAACAAAAAGTTTTGTAGTCATAATTTAGAGTAGTTAGATCTGTTATTAGCCAGTTCTACTGTTATTAGCCAGTTCTACTGTTTGTTCTTTTTAAGTTAGCAACAATACGGGTAGGGGTTATAGCTCTTTCTTAAGATCTATGTGTTTAATATATTAACTAAGTGATAAATATTGTTTATTGACTCAGGGTATTAATCTGCATAATGACACAATATAAAGTTACCTCATGGAACGTCAAGGGACTAGGTTCCCCGATAAAAAAGAAAAGGGTGTTGACTTATTTCAATAAATGGAAGGCAGATATTGAGTTCCTGCAGGAAAGCCACCTGACACAAATGGAGGTGGACAAACTACAAAAAGCATGGGTGGGACAGGCAGAAAGTTGCTGCTATTCTTCTAAACAAAGAGGCATCTCTATTCTTATTCATAAGGGTATTAACTTTTGTAAACACATATATGAACACACGAAGAAGCCAGCAGAAGACCATTTGGTCTATCAAGTCTGCTCATATTGCAGGGTCCACAGCTTGAGCTAATGTCCCTGCCCTCCCTCCCCACTCCTCCCATCCTCTCTTCCCATGATCCTTACCTTCCCCCATGCCTATCCCAGCCTCTCTTAAAGCTTCCCACTGTCTTCAAAGAGATGACTTCTTCCACACACACACCTAACAGATCCAAATGGGAGGTTTCAAATATTAGCAGGAACCATTGATAGACATAAAGTTGCTTTCTGCAATGTTTATGCCCCCAATGAAGGCCTTGAGTCCTTTTCTAACTCTCTTACATCAACGCTGCAGAGGTTCACTAGTTACAAGTTTATTGTTGCGCGGGACTTTAATGACATTTTAGACCAAGTTCCAGACAGGTCATCTACCAGTCTGATAAATTTAATAACTAAAGCAAGGCTGGCTCTCAAGAAACTGATGGAAGATTTAGACCTTACAGATTCATGGAGGATTATACACTCTAGAGATAGGGACCATTCATTTTTCTCAGCCAGACATACCTCATATAGTAGGATAGACTACATCTTGATATCAAAAGGAATAGTTTCCTCCATGATAGAAGCTAAAATCAAACCATCACAATCTCTGACCACTCTCTAATAGGGTTAGACCTAATGTTACATACGCCTGGGGAAAAAAGCCACAGGTGGAGAATGAATTCTAACTTGCTTAAGGAAAAGTCAGTGAAATTCTTTGAAATTAATGATAATGGTGAAGTGTCACAGGCATGTTTATGGGAGACATACAAAGTGTATATATGGGGGAAGATTATACATTTTTGTTTTAAAAGGAAAAGGGATAAGGAGAGAATTCTTAGAGATAAAGAAAAGGAACTGGAGAACCTGGAGAAAAACTAAAAAAGCAACTATCCCCCAATTTAGAGCTCTTGCACAAGATCATAATCAAAAAAGGGGAAATAAATGCCATTCTATTGCAGAGAGCTGACTATTTTTATTTATTTATTTCATTATTGTTGCCCGGGTAAATGCACTAGACAAATTCTGCCTATTTTCAGGCATGACCTGGGAGAGGGGGATACAGATGAATGCTAACTGACCTTGAACCAGATTAAGCTGTTGGTGGTATTTTAGTGAACAGGGGGAAATTTGGCCAGGGCACCAGGGAAATTCCCCTACTCTTTCACCAGGGGCCCTTCTTCCTATGAGCAGGAATGGAGGAGCACAGGAGGACTCTGTACAGACTTCCTCTCACAGCACCACTTTTGAATCTTTCTGTGGAACACAGAATGGCGTAAATGCTTTAGAGACTATATTTACTGATGGGCTAGAGGTAACATCTGGTTTAAGCACAGAAACCAATGTAGAGCGCAAAGCTGGAAATGTTTTGGTTTTTGCATCAAATGGTAATGAGCAAATGATGTTGAAGCAAACAAAAATGGAATTCTTAACTGAAGAAAGAGAAAAGCAATTGAGGAGGCTGCGAGAGCTTGAGGACGCACTCTCCTCCCAGCAGCTCTCCCAGACAGCTACTGAAACTCTGCCTGATGCTATCAGTGAAACAGAGACAGCATCTACTGGCATGACTCATTCCTCAGGTGCACAAGAGAGGTCTGGGGAATCGATATCTGTAACAGAAACAAAGAAAGCAGGATGGGCAGAGGCTGTCAGTTTGAACAGAGAGTCTTCTGTGTGCCTACAGCTTCTCAGTCCTGAGGAGCAAGGGAAACTACAGAAGCCTACAACAGCGCTTAGGGCACAGATCAGCTGTTCGCACACATGCCAGGGCTAGGCAGAAGGTGCCCAAAAGTGCAACATAGCAAGGTACAGAAGAATATACCTTTTCTTTTAAGGACAGGCTCTGTCAGAAAGACTGGGGGGACATTATGGAAACAGAATTGGAGGCAGTAAGTTGGTCTCCCACAGTTGCTTTGGAGTGTGCAGGCTCGGAACAGGACTCTGCAGGAAAATGGTCTCCCAACCCAAATGACTCTTTCTACCAGGAACTATTATTAAATTCTGTGGCCACCAACGAAAGGCAACGTGAGAGCTCCACCATACCCTGGGGTAAAGTATCAAAAGACACTGTGCTTGTTGGGGGGCATGTTGACACTGTTAATATACCCATACAGGATATTAATAAAGCAATAAGTGACACTGTTGATATGAGAGCTGATGTAGAGGAAACTGTAATAGGGGGAATTGGTACTACACAACAGACAGAAGGTGAGAGGCAGGTAGAGACTGAAATACCTGCACCAGTCCTCAAGATGTCTGACCTATTTGCTACCAGGGGAGAGCCGGCCCCCAGGCGCAATGCAGTCAGGCTTCTATATAAGGGAGGACTGGTGGAACCACCTAGTAGAGTGTATATAGCTAGAAACCTATTGAAAACATCCATGAGATATTTCTCATCTGAAAATTTTTCCCTGATAAGTATAGGGAATGGGAACTATGACATCGGTTTTAAGAGTGTGGCAAATTTAGAATGGTTTTGGGCCCAATACCAGACACTTAGAAATACCACTGCTTGGATTCCCTTCCATGCCATAGCATTAACAAAACCACAAATAAAGACAATTACTGTGATGTTTAAGATGAAGGTGTCCACATAGAGGACATTTTGTTTTGGTTACGGCAATGCTATGACATTATGGGGAAACCCACACCCACACTAGACTCAGAGCAAATATGGAATGAGGGATGGCATATAAAGATTAAACTGCATTTATCAGACACAGGTCCCATGCATTTGCCCAGTTCCTTTTTTGGGGGGAAAGACCGGGGGTCAATTTTTTATAATGGTCAGCCTAGGTCATACTTCAAGTGTGGCTTGAGGGCCCATCTTAGCTCAGCCTTCAACTCCCCTTGTTGTAGTCACTGCTTAGGGTTCGGGCATGCCTCCTCTGCATGTTTGAACCTGTTTAAATGCAACATGTGTGAATGGACAGGGCATGCCTATGGGCAATGCCCATGGGCATCTCACAACAGAGAAGATTGTCCATCACAGGAAGGGATAATAAATGGGGACCAACATCAGCAAGCCAAAAGGGTGGCTACTCAAGCCTTACAAAAGAATATAACACTCACAGATCAGACCCAGGAAGGCACAATTCAGGCAGAACAAATGGAGGTGGAAGTAGAGGGGCAAGGCCTAGAGACATCTTAAATAGCAGGAAAAGCCCCAGGGCTCCCTGTAGAAAGGCCTCAAGAAAGTGTGGATGTGGAAAAGAGAGACATGCCACCCCCTCCCTGCCCAGTGGACAAGGAAGGAGCATTCCAAACAGTCTCCTTCAAGAAGAGACCAAGAGCTGGTCGGTTAGGAACCTTGAAAGCCAGACAAAATGTGCCCAAGGTGAGACAGGGAGCAGGGTCTTGAAAAGCAGGAAACAAATATGCCACACTATCTAAAGAGGGTACTGACAGAGATTCAGATGAAGAGGAATCAGATTCCTCCTCTATTGCATCCAATACAGACACAGAAGGGAGTGGGGAGGGGTCCATTGCTAAACAGACCAGGCAGTGTAGGGCCTCTAAGACCCCATAGGATTCACTCAGGGCATAAATAAATTTCCTGATAGACAGACTTTCCATCTGCACTATTAACATTAACAGCATAAAACATGAGCAAAAGCGTTTAGGAGCCATATTATGTTTAAAGATAGTACAGTGTGACATTATTTGTGTACTAGATACCCGGCTGAAGACTAAGCATGAATTACAGAAGGCCTCTAAGGCATGGCCACTAGGTCCCTCCTTCTGGTCATCAGGTACAGAGGCATGTGGTGGGTATTTTATTTTCAAACTATCATTTCAAGGTGTCCCAGCTTGTGGACATTTACCCTGGGAGGGCCTTAATGTTGGACTTTTCCTTTGACTCTTGTAGGGGCAAGATTATATCCATTTATGCCCTGCAAACCAAAGCTCAAAGGGTAGTCTTATTCAGAGAAGTTCAGCCCTTTTTACATACTTCCAGACTGGTGTATTGGCTAGGGGACTTTAATTGTGGCCTCTCCAGGGCAGACAGAGGTGTGCAAACAGAAAAAAATATTTTCTGACTTTAATGCCTTGAATACCATCCTAAATCATGCTGGACTCATTGATGCCTACAGGGAGATACACTCCAAAGGGGGCTTCACCTTTCACAAGTGGGTGTTTAAAACAAGGATCAATTTTATATTTCTTTCATCAGGACAAAAGGTACATGAGGCACAGGTTATAGCATGTGAGTTCTCTGACCACATGATTGTGAAAATAAGTATACAAGCAGGGACATCCCCACAACGCAAAAAGCAATATTGGAAGTTGAATGAGTCAGTGCTAACTGATCCATGGGTAAAGAAAGCATGGGAAATGGAATGGGCGGCAAGGTTGTCAGTAGTTGAGTGCTACTTTGAACTCATAGACTGGTGGCAGGCCTCAAAAAAGACATGGGGTTCCTTTTTCCAGCAAAGGGCATGGGCTAGATCTACATTTGATTACCTAACTTATCTGCAGCTTAGGCAACAGTTGCAAAGGGTTATTTCTTTGATGGACTCAACAGAGAAGGATTTAAAGGAGAAGACTACTGTATATTTCTGATTTGGATATGTCTGATGTTTTTATTATACATCTGTTACTGTACATATCTCAATAAGAGATCAGTCATTTCTGCTGTTGCAACACATATCTAGAGTCTGAGGCTCTGACACAAGGTAGTAAAATGTCAAGCAAGCCTCCATTTACATGCAAATTGGTCACTTGAAATGCAGCCCCTCCCATTTCCTGATGTCACTGCAGCAACAGTGCAGAAGAACACATAAAGGTATCAATGCTGTCTACCCTGATTTTAGTTTAAGTTTGCAATGGCTTAAGACAGTTCTGTCATGCAACTCACACAGGGAGTAGTACTTGTAGCCTTAATACTGCATGTGTAGAGCAAATAATACATCTAATAGTATTTCATTCACGGGAAACAGAATCTGTTCTTCTGTACTGCTCATTTCTCGCTGTGAGACAGTTGCAACATGTTGTAGAGAGCAGCAGAAAGAATGAGTCAATCAATCAATCAAGCAGTCAATCTAGCAGTCAATGAGCCAATCAGTATTGCACCAGGTGAACACCCCTGAGATGATTCATTTACAAGGTAGGCCTGAGCAGTTTCCCAAAGGATCACACAAGACTGAATTCCTCCTTTGCACAAATTATACACCCCCCTTTCAGCAGCCTGAAAGTGGAGAGCTTTGCTCCTTACTTGTGGGTTTCTGACTGGAAATACCAAGACACAGAATGCATAAGACATGGGAGGAATGAGTTAAGCAAATACAGAGCACTACAAACACTGAGACTGATTAATTTCTTTACCTACAACAGCTGAAGTGTAGTATCTGATTTGTGAGGGAATTCCTATTTCAGATGCTGACATTACAAAAGGGGGGGCTGCCACAGCTTGTTTTCAGTACTTTCAAAGTGAAGGGATGTAGCTCTCACATCACTACTAATGATTTATAATGGGAATGGGGGCACTTTTTAAAGTCATGGACCTGAGGGGCCATCACAGTTCCCAAGGAGGTTAGGGGAACTTGTTAAGGGTTAGAGAGTAAGGGACTTTAGTAGGATTTGAACCAGCATTTCCCAGTCCTTGTGCCTGTGCTTTAACCACTAGATCATCCTTCTTCCATATGCTGCAGCTGATGTTGCCCTGGTAACCTATTCCTTGTTATAGCTGAACTCTTTATTGCCTTACATCAGCCATCCGATCACTGACTGCCTAGTTACAAAGGGAAAGGGGCATTTTTGCAAGATTGTGTCTCACTGTTGGTGTCAATCAAAACCGAGAATGCTAACACACACAGAACATGATACAACAGCTATATAATACTACCTAAGACTCTTGTTGTACCCAGAGTCATTTATTGGGTAAACTGTTTTTGCTAACAGAAACATTAACACAAAACATACAGGCACTTCCTTATAGGCATACTGTACATACATGTCAAATCAGTGCTGCATCACACTCATATGGGCCTAGTCCCTATTAGACCTGCACTTCAGGATGTGCACAACACTAAAGGTTCCTCCATTACTGAAGTGGGGGAACCAAACATTGTGGGTTCTGTTTACTGGTGGAACAGCATTTAGTGCAGCACCATTATCTGTTGCTCTGATGACATCATCCTACAGCAGCATTGATGGTAAAATGGAGGACAAACACATTGATAACTTCTGGGGGCTGTATATTTTTATTTATAATCTAGATTTGGACAACAATAGGACTGCTGGCAACTGGAGGAGGCACACAACAGTTACACATAAGGAGTTGGGAAAATATGTGTGTGAAACTATGGGAGACTTCCCCTTTAGCAGGTTAGTAATCTGAAAAGCCAAATGAAAAACCTGCAGTATAATAGGGCGAAGATCTTACAGCAAAAACTAAGATTTGGGACACAGGTGACAAAAGGTGGTCTTGACCTGTATAAAGAGAACAAAATGAGAATTGAGGGCAGGGTGATAACTCATCTAGTCTCCTCCTCAGAAGAACTGGTCACTTCTCCTTTGGACCTGCTAGGATTAGTGGAGGAACAGGTCATCCAAAGCATTGGTACCCCTCCCCCCGAACCTGAGGTTCAAGAAATCTTGGAATCTCTTGGGTGCCAAAAGTTCAAGCTAAGGATGCTCAGGAGTTGATTGTAGAAGTTACAGTAGAGGAAGTTAAGGATGCCATTTCACAGTTGTCAACAAATACAGCTCCAGGATCTGATGGCTTGGGAAAAGGGTTTTATAGAACATTCATAGATAGTCTCGCACCTGCATTATTGACTCTATATACTCCTATGTTGCAGACTTCTACATATTCAGCCTCCATGATGGATGTTGTATTAGTGTTCATTCACAAGAAAGGTGCAAGGGAAGACATTGGGAATTGAAGACCTTTAAGCCTATTAAATTCTGGCTTAAAAATCTTAAATAAAATACTGTTGGCAAGATTGAATGAAGTAGCCCACCTCCTGATAAGCCCTTTTCAAACATATGCTATTCAAAATAGGAAGCAACAAGACAACTTGGTTATGCTACGAGAAACTTTCTTTACAGGGAATTTGGAAGGAGTTGTAGGTTATGTGTTAAGTTTGGATCAGGAAAAAGCCTTCAACAGGCTGTTCCATCATTTTTTTTATTTTCAACTACTAGGGTTTGGAATACCAGGTACCTTTGTTAACTGGGTTAAAGGGATGTATGCTGCCTCCTTTCTCTGGCCTAATGTAAATGGCTTGTTAGGGAGGAAGGTGAAATTTTGCAGGGGTGGCAAGCAAGGGTGTCCCCGAGCCCCCTTCTATACGCTTTTGGGATAGATGTTTTAATTAGATTAATATGGACAAATACTGATCTGGTGGGCATATCTCTTGTTGACTCTCTTCAAGTCAAAATATTGGCCTATGCTGATGATTTGGTGGTGGTACTCTCTGGTACTTCTTTCGAGATGGCATTAACAGCTGTGCTGTTACAATTCTTTTATCTGTCTGGATCTAAAATCAATTATGGGAAAAGCAAGGGAGTAACTTTGGGTAACACCCCATTACCACTGACAGGCAGGTGGGCTGGGATTAATATAACTTCGGACCCCATTTCTATACTAGGGGTTCAGTTTGGTCCAGGGAATATGGCCTTGTTGAATTGGTCAGTTAAAATTGAGCAAGCAAATAGGCTTGTGAACAGTTGGAAAGGGCAACAGTTAACTAAGAAGAGGAGGTTCCTCTTAATAAAAACATTATTGGTCCCTCAGTTTCTGTACATTAGTTGCATATCCCTTCCAGTCCATTTTCACTAGCTTATATGGGGCATTCTTTCAAGCCTTTTGGGGTTCCCGTTTAAATCCCATTAAGAGGGAATTTACATACTTACCAGTGCAGGAGGGCGGTGTAAGAATGATACACCCTGTCACTTTCTTCTACAGTCTGTTTGCGAATTATAATATATGCCCAGCACTATGCCCTGACACGAAGGTGTGGGCCCCCCTTATTTTGAAATGGTTGGACCCTTGTAGGCCTGCATGGGAAGGTAGGAAGATAAGGTCGATTCTCACAAGGATGCCAGAGTATGGGAAAGACTGCATTAAGTAGATGGTGAGGTGGCAGATTACTCCAGTACAGTTATTAACCATGGACAGAAAGGGCATACATAAAGCAATATTAACGAGTGAGAAGACATCAACAGTAGAATTTCCTGGTTGTACAAGTACCAAGCAAGTTTGTGTGTTTAAACAATTGTTTAATCCTAGACTATCATCTTTTGTCTGGGATTGTGTCTGGCTCAGCAATTATGGCAGACTGGGAGTATAGGGGAATAATAGACATAAGCAGCTAGCAGAAAGGTATTGCCCCAGACTGACCTGTCCATTAGTATTGGAAACACAGGAACACCTGTTCTTAGGGTGCTGCTATGCCAGCTCCTTTTGGACTTACCTGGCTCAAGCCTGGTCTGATAATCAATTGGAAACACCTTCATACCTAGAAATTTATGTATGGACCTGATGAAAATAGGTTAAGTAAGTATCATGGTGATACAGTATATATAACTTTTGCACTAGTTAAATTTTATCTCTGGCAGTCAAGATGTATGTTAGTAATGAAACAAAGATTGGTTACCTACCAGGAACTCCTGAATAATATAACATTGGCATTACAAAGTGTGCAGAAAGCTGATGTAAATAGATTTTCGGTAGAACAGGCACAGCATTTATGGTTGAATTGTTCAGTTTGGTTGAATTAAAAAAATAAAGTACAGTAGTAATACTGATACAATAAGTACATGAGATATAGATATTTAAATGCATGGTAAGAACAATGTGTGTATTGTAATTTATTTTGTGTAATGAAGTCCAATTATAATAAAAATTCCCCTACTCTTTTCGAGAAGTGCCATGGGATCTTTAACATCCACCTGAACTACCACCAGAACAGGCAGATGGCACCTTGGTTTAATGTCTCATCTGAAAGACGGCACCTCAGGAGTGTAGCACCCCCACTCATGCTGCACTGCAATGTCAGTATTAGGATATTAACCTAAGTGCCTGGAGTGGGGATAGAACCCACAGCCTTCTGATCTCCTAGCCTCAGAGGTAAGTGTGCTACCTGCTGAGCCACTGACACTGATTAAAAATGCCCTATTTAGGACTAGACAAAAATACTGGGAGGTGGGGGATATGCTGGGTAGATTACTGTCACTAAGGTTAAAAAGGCCCAACAACAGAACCTAATACCCAGATCATTACTAGTAATAGATATCAATACAGTCTTCCATGAGTTTTACAGTAGAATCTATTCTGATAAAGGGACTATGGAGGCAGAACCTGTGGATGATTTCTTTAATAACATTAGCCTTCTGGCATTGACACCCCAGGAGAGGAATAAGCTAGAAAATGATACAACTCTCTTAGAAGTTCAGCAGGCTATTCAGGAGCTACCCCCAGGTAAAACACCAGGCCCAGATGGGTTTCCTAGGGAATTTTTTGCCAAACTTACTACTATGCTATCTCTTCAAATGCATCAAACACTTTTGGATGCTAGGGCCCAAAAATCCTTGCCCATAACTATGAAGCAAGTATTCCTTACATTAATACAGAAAAAGGAGAAGGATCCATTAGATTATATCAATTATAGACCCATCTCCCTAATGAACACTGATTATAAAATATTAAAGATTTTAGCAAAAAGAATACAAAATGTCATTACCAAACTAACTGACCTACAACAGGTTGGTTTCATTAAAAATAGATTCGGGGCTGATTGCATTCGAAGACTGATCAACCTGATATGGTAGGCAAAGTACAAAAAAGAGTCATCAGTAGCATTGTCTTTGGATATATCAAAGGCTTTCAACTCGATCGGTTGGTTCTATATGTTTAAGACCTTCTCTGAATATGGTTTAGGTGAAAACTTCTCTTTATGGCTAACCATGGTGTATGATGAACCCACAACTCGAGTAATAATAAAGGGAGTACTTTCCCCACAGATAGAGTTTGCCTGTGGGACTAGACAAGGTTGCCCCCTCTCACCTTATTTGTTTATTTTAGCTTTTGAGCCCCTTATAAGAACAATAAATGCACATCCAGGTATTAATGGTATAAGAATTGGTAATGATGTACATAAAGCATTCGTGGATGATCTATTGTTAACTGTTAGTTCCCCTGTCCAGTTCTGTCTTAATATTCAGGCAGTTCTTCAAAAGTCTGAAGGAATTTCAGGACTCAAAATCAACTGGAATAAGACTCAGGTCATACACAGCAATTTAGCAGAATCAACTAAGAAACAACTAGACAGTATTCTCTGCTCAGAATGGTTTGCACCTTGTGTTACATAACTTGGCCTCCAAATCACAAGTGATATAAACAAACTTTTAGAGGTTAATTTCAAGCCACTAATGACAGATATAGAAATAGATATAGAAATAGGCTTAGACAGGTGGGGAAAGCTCAACTTATCCTGTGCTGGGAAATAAATACCATTAAAATGAATGTAGCCCCCAGAATATTTTATCTATTTCAAAAATTACCTATTTTACTAATATCTAAGCTTTTTAAACATATAGAGAAGATTATCAGGAAATTTCTCTGGGGATCAAAACAACCAAGACTAAGTATCAGCAAAGTAAGGGCATCCAAGGAAACGGGTGGCTCCAATCTACCCTGGTGGGAAAGATACTAACTGGCATTTATATTTAAGCAAACAATACACCATAGGGACCTATTAGATAATGCTATGCAAATACGTCCACTATGGGTACACATAGACGAGAACCTCCTTGGACCACACTCCCTTACGGACTTTATATTTCTTCATCTTCCTGTACAGATGAGAGATAACCCCTGTATCAGAGGCTCAATCCTCACTTGTAAAAAAATTGATAGAATTACCAATAAGAAAATAATTCCTATGCTGCTCATGTCATTATGGGATAATCCTGAGTTTACTTATGGAGGGAAGAAACTCTCAAATCCAACCTGGCTTAAGGCAAGTATATCTAATGTTAGTCAGCTAGTTGATGAGAGTTCAAGAGTTCTGCTTTCATTTCAAGAAATCAGAAAAATTCAGTATCCCTAAACTACACTTTCCCTTTTATTTATGCCTAAGAAAGGCACTCCAGGAAAAAATTCTGTCGGAGGGTCATGTTTTACCCATAACCAAAGAGTGGGAGGAGATAGTCCAGCTTGGTTGTCTACAAAGATCTGCCAGTATCTCATATATAGTAAGATATTAACTAATACTATTGTGTCTCCTTGCCTGACAAACAAGGCTAAAGAAGACTGGGAAGAGGAGTTGTCAATGGAACTGTCACTGCTGGAGTGGGAATCAGCCTGGGACATGGCCAACAGAACTTTTAAAGAACTTCAAGGTAGGCTCATTCAATTTAAAGTACTACATAGGTATTATTTGAGTCCTAGTAAACTAGAAAGAATGACGTATACACAACGTGAAAAATGCTGGAAATGTGGTGCAAGCAATGCCAAATTGTCCCATATGCTTTGGTTTTGTCCTAAACTAGCTGGGCTATGGACAGAAGTGGGCAAACTGTGTACAGAAGTGTTAGGACAAACAATACCCATGTCCCCAGGAATATTTATTCTAGGGATATTCCCTAAAGGTACAAGCTTAACTCTATCTTCTGATAGGACGTGTAGCCTTAATTACTAAACACTCCATACTAAGAAACTGGAGAGGAACCCAATCACCTACAATAGGAGAGTGGTACAACCAGATGGAGTGTGTTTCTAATAATAAAAGAATATACTATCTTATACAGGATACACTTGATGTGTACATTAACATATGGTCCCTCTTTTTAGAATTTAGAGCTTAGCTGATGTTTCTATACTTGATGTGTACATTAAAATAGGGTCCTTCTTTTTTAGAATTTAGAGCTCAGCTGTTGTTTCTATAAAAGTATAACCTGTAGGTTTGAGAAAAAAATCATGAATTATTTTTGAGATGGGATTCCATTCACAAGATCTCATTATTAAGCTTAATTTCATGGGGAAAAAATTTTTTAAAGGTAGTGCAATGTTCAATAAGCGCATATTAGTTGTCATATAGGAAAGAAATATTCCCATTTTGTTTTATTCTTTGGTATTTTAAGTATGTACTGTATATAGTTTATATCAATATTCATTTACTCATTAAAATGTGTTCAGTTTGGAAAAGGAAGACACAATATAAATCGCTGGTACTGTAGCACATCAAAAGGGTACAGGAATAACGGTGACTGCAATATGGGCAAAGTCAATTCAGCTACTGTTAAAAGGGTGATGGTAAATTACGGCTACTGCAGTAACAGTGACAATGGAATTTCCCCCTTCCCCGAGGTGCTACAATGTCAGAGTTGCTTATATTAGTAAGGGGGGTGTTGGGGGCTTTGCCACCGTAGAATTGCAATTGTTGCCATTACTGCAGTAGTGGTAATTTACTGTCACTGTTTTAACAGTAGCTGAATTGACTTTGCCCTTATTGCAGTCACCGTTATTTCTTCGCTGTTTTGACATGGAGCCAAAATCTTATGATGGAAAAAAAACAGCCCTCTAAATTCCAAAACGTTACTGTATCATTATTTTCTAAAGACATAAACATTTGTTCCCAATTGTTTTCTAAGCATAACTTTTTTATTGGTTCAACCAATTTTTGTAAGATTTCCTAGCTCTATTCAGCCTCATAATGTGAGCTCTTGTAGGATTGAATATAACTAATCTTTTTTCCCCTGCATTTCTTATTAAACCATGAATGTTTATTATTACTGAAAACCTTCATACATACTGTATATATAAATGAGGGATTATCTCCGAAAAAAAATAATACAATATTACATTATATTTGGCTACAGGAGAGATTTATTGAACAAGTAAATAATGAAATTCCTCATTTACGTCCTTATATATAGGACCTAATAAAATCTGTTCTAAATGCCAGTTCCACTTAACCCTTTTGTTAACAATTCTAATATCTTTTTTTTTTCGATATGTAGTTATGGTATTTTTCCATTTTCTCCCCATAACCCAGACCCCTACCTTAGACACGCACTCTCATGTGGAGGCATGTGCATGCCACATCTTGAGGTACCTACCTGCTATGTGTCACCCCCACCACCTACACTGACCACCGGGCCCTCACCCAATGGCAGTAGGACTATTTATTTATTTACGAGTTTTACCAGGAAGGCATACTGAGCAACATTGCTCGATTCCAGATGTGACCTGGGGGCCAGGACCCAATACAAAACAAAACACAGTGTCAGACTGAGACATTACAACAGTGAGAGGTATGGCTAACTGCCTTACAGACAATGGCAGAATAGCTACAAGTAGACAGTTTGGGGAAAGATAGGAAAATACATGATTCAACCTAGAAAAAACATTCTTATAACATAGAACAGTATGGTACATTGGAGTTAGAAGTAGTTAAAAGAGGTGCAGCTAGAAACATGTGCAGCTGGAGGAGAAATGTGTGCTGAGTAGCTGGTTGCAATGACTAGGATTTGATGTGTCTCTTATGGTAGGTGGTAGGGCATTCCAGATCTGGGGAATCCGGTAGGAAAAAATGGCCTGATCTTTAGTTGTGTGCATGAAAGGGACGTGGAGAAGCCTTTGGTCTGTGCATCTTAGGGCGTAGGCCGGGGGAGGTGGTTGGGCTAGGGTGGATGCCAGGTAAGGTGGGAGGGAGAGGGACCAGAATTTTGCAGCGAACCTGGCGCAGTATATTAGTCTGCGATCTTGGAGGGATGGCAGGGCTAGGGAGCTGTACAGTGAGCAGTGGTGGGTGGATTGAGGGCAGTTGAGGATGAAATGACAGAATGAGTGGAATAGGGTGTCAAGGCTGGCCAAAGTAGATGAGGGAGCGATGGAGTACACTATGTCACCGTAATTGAGGACAGGTAGTATCATTTTTTGGACTATGGCCTGCCTTGTAGGATAGGGGAGGCAGCTTTTGTATCGGTATAATGCACCAAGTTTGGGGAGAAGCCTCTTAAGCAGGGAGCCGATATGAATGGCAAAATCAAGGTGCTGGTCAAGCCAGACTCCTAGGTATCTAAAGCTGGAGCAGTTGTCCAGAGGGGTCCCATCCAAGGTTTTGAAAGGGGGGCAGGAGGCTTGACGGGAGAGTCTTTGATGGGAGCCGAAAGTTAATGACACAGTTTTATTGGAGTTTAGAAATAGCTGGTTTGACTGAAACCATTCCTGGATGGCGTTGAAGTCCTCCTGAAGGAGGGTAGCCACGTTGCTTGTAGTTGGGCCAGAAGCATACAGGACAGTGTCGTCTGCATACATCCGGATGGAGGAGTGCCGGCAAGCCGATGGGAGGTCGTTTAAAAATATGGAGAAAAGCAATGGGCCCAGGACTGACCCTTGGGGGATGCCGGTGGATACGGGCAGTGGGTCTGAGATATGTGATGCAATATTTACCGATTGGAGTCTGCCTATTAGGTAGTCATGGAACCAGGCATTTGCTGATAAGGAGTGCCCGGCGTCAGTGAGTTTGTCGAGGAGCAGGGAGTGGGAGACGGTGTCGAAAGCCTTGGCTAGGTCAATAAATATCGCAGTGGTGATGTGTCCATTGTCCATGCTGGACAGAATGTTGCCAATGACTCGTAGAAGGGAGGTGGTTGTAGAATGAGATTTGCAGAAACCAGATTGAAAGGGGGTGAAAAATAAGGCGGTGTCCAGGTGGGGGGTGAGTTGGGAGAGGACAAGGCGTTCCTGAAGTTTGGCCAGAATGGGAGTAGGAAGATAGGGCGGTAATTGGCTGAGAGGATGTGTCACCCCTTTAGAGGGGAAAAGGACGGGCCAATTTCAAGTCAGGGGTAACTTAACGGGTGAATGAGAGGTTGAAAAGTGCGCTAAGAGGGGCTGCAATGGCTGGGGTGGATAGGAAAAGCATCTTGGCATCCAGGGACGTGGGGAATTTGCCTTTGTTGGGATTTAGGGCTCGTAGAGCTCTAAGGACTTTAGCTTGGGTTACAGGTTGGAAGGAGAACTGTGGGATTGGAGGGTGAGTGCTGGAAAACTGGGTAGGGGCAGTATGGGTCGGACTCAGGAGGGATGATAGGAGCACGTTGGCACAGCTGGTGAAGTGCATGTTGAAAGCCTCAGCAACCCTGCAGGGGTCAGTGATGAGGGTGTCATGGAATGATAGAGTCGGGGTGGGGGTTGGGTGGGGAGAGCAAGGATTTTAGCAATTTCCAGAAGTCTGTGGGGTCATTTGTGTTTGCACTAAATGCTGATAAGAAATAATTCTTCTTTGCCTGGCGAATGATGTGTGTACATGAGTTACGAAGGGCTCAATAGTTAAGGAGGGAGGCCAGGAACCCTGTTTCTTATAGGCTTTCCTTGCATGGTCCCTAGAGTGACAGGTCCTAATTATGTCGGGTGATCCAAGGAAGATGCGCCCCTCTGACTCGTTTGGTTCGCAGGGGGGCATGTTTATCCCAGACCCGAAGGAAATTTGTCTTGAAACCATCAAACACGGCATCCATGGTTGAGGCCAGGGGGATGAAAGACCAATTTATGCATCCTAGGTCCGATAAAAGGGATGCTATGTCCATGGAGTTGTATGATCTAGTGCGCAGCATCTTGGGAGGGGGGGCTGTGGGCCTGTGCACCTTTTTGATCAGAAGAATCATGTGGTGGTCGCTTAAGGAGTCGAGGAGCAGGCCTGTGCAGAGAACCCTGTGTGGGTGGGTGGTGAGAGCCCAATCCAGCAATGTATGGTTTTGGGTCTTGTGATTTAGCCTGGTGGGGTCGGCTATGAGTTGAGTGAGGTTTAGGACCTTGATTTTTGTCTTGAGGTGAGCTTTGTCAGTAGCTAGCCAATTTGTGTTGAAATCACCGGTGGCGTGGAGCTCACCTCCTGCAGCTAGGGACTGTAGGGTGACCAGATGGTTTAGGATGTCCATGGGGGGTGTGTTGGGTGGGCAGTAGGTGATTACGGGGGGGGAGCGACCACCCCATGGAGAGGAGAGCTGCCTTCCAGCTGCTCAATCCTACTATGACCCTCCTCCCCATGCCAGCTCCCTGACCATTCCAGTCCATTCCTGAACCCAGGTTGCCAGCATGGCATGAGGTAAGGCATTCAGCGCCTCAGCCCTCAACACTACTGGGATGGCCAATTCTAATATCTTTAGATTTTAGAGTATATAACTGCTCTTCCTGATCATGCCAAGCAGATATTTCCTGACTCATTATCAATTGGGAATGATCACTTTCTGGTTTATATATAATTTCAATATCAGAATACAAAGTGAACTGAAAAATCAGGACAATCATGCAATCAATGGCTGCTGCTACAATATGTGAGTAACACATCCTGGGTCATAGTTAGGCATGAGACCAAAGGTCAGGTGCCTTTTCACTCTCAAGGTGCAGTAAATCTAGTATAACCAGTGTCCTGTAATGTCTTATTGTGCTTAAAAAATGGCTCTTTTTAGAACTATTAATTAAAATTCACAAAACTACTAAAAAAGTGATAAAAAAAAGAAAATTTTTCACTTTGCTAAGAGCTGCCAAAAAATCATCACTAGCTGATCTGTTCCTGGCCAAACCAAACTCAAAAAAGATCAGATGACAGAAACCTCCTCTTGCCAGTTAAAATGAATGTCATAGGTCAGAAAGCCTTTAATTATGTTGCGTCCACATTGTGGAATAGCTTACAAGTTTGCCTGTCCAAAACAGAAGCCACACACTATTCTGCTGTTAAATGATAACTTACCTTGGGTATGATGTGCAATGCACATGTCTAACTGTTGTTACCGTGATCTGTATATAAACTGTAAACTGCACTGCTGACCTTTATCTACTAACCTATCCCTATACCAACCTGTCTGGATCATTCCTGAAAAAGGGCTCTTATGCTCAGTGTACTACTCAACAAATAAACTGAACCAAATTGAATTGAATTGAAAGAGGGCACTAGTATAGTGTTGCTACCAAGGTGCTGGTGCTGCATATCTTTTTGCTGGTTTTACTTTGTGTGTGTGTGTGTGGGGGGGGGTAGCTGGATACAGGAGTCAACTTACAGTCAAACCAAGCAGAACTGAACAGAATTACTGTGTGAGACTGAAAAAACTGACCTCCTGGGTGTCTACTTAGTGTTTGCTAGTAATGTTGACTGTATATTTTTTACCGTAGCAGAGAAAACAAAAGTGACCATTTTCAGTTAAAAATGCAAGTGGCAGTGCAAGGATTTTTTTTGTTGTGCATTCTGGTTGGCAGAGATTTGTTTTTAGCCATTGGTAATAGTCTCTTAGGCCATGGCTAGAACTGGTCTTGGCAAGTCAGCTTGTAAGATTTTCTCTACCCATTTTAGAAATAAGTTTATTTTATTATTGTGTACTTGGGAAGGTATGGTAGGTTGAGGCAAAATTCTGTTTTCAGCTATATCTCAGGCAAGATGGACAATAACAGCAGTAATAAAAGCATGCATTATGTATTACATCATTAATCCCACAAAAGTGGGCATGAAAACAGCAGAGGCCTTCAAGGTAAACCTGGAAACATTTCTACTTACCAAGGGAATTACAGGGTACACTGGGTAGTGGGGTGGTTGGGGAATCCATATAAATTCGTACATGTTTGCACAGCATTCTTGTTGCTCCCTTCTTTTTTTTTCTCTCCCCCTGGTTGGCCCTCCTTCCAAGGAGCGTCCAAGCCCCATCACCCTGATGCCTGTCAGGACTTACCTGCCAGCTGTCTTCCCCCAGGGCTTGTCATGGTGGAGTCGGCAGGGTTCCCCAAGTCCCACTGCAGAACGGATCTGGTTCCAGTTGGTGTGCCCAGTTGGTCAGGTGTGGGGCCTGTGGGCACTTCTCATCATCCTGCCACTGGGCATTTTCCTCTAGTTTCTTGCCCCCTGGAGACATGCAGTGATGTCATGGTGCACACCACATGCTCTCACGTGACATGTATCAATGTCTGCCATGTCTTCTGACCTTCTTGGCCCAAGCTGCTTTTCCCTGAGCTTCTGCCAGGGGCCAGGCAAGTTTCAGGCTCTGCGCACCCTCTCCCTGGAGAAGAAGAACAGTCCTACAGATGCTCGATCCTTCTCCCCCCGGTTGACCCTCTGACAGCTTGGATTCACTTCCAAACCTGGGTTGTCAGCGTAGCAAGTGTTAGTGCTACCGCTGTGCCAGCGGGCCAGCCCTCCTTGTTGCTCCCTTCTTATCAAGCAGGTTGGCAGACTTAATGGACCTTGAGTCCCATCCAGTCTTAAATCACTAAGTTACTGACTCACCTGTAGGTGCAATGGTTGCCGTATCATTCACAATGCTGATGACCCGGGTTTGAGAATGAGCCCAGGTTACTGGGAGCCAGCTGGGGGCGAAGGATCAAGTGTTCCAGAGGAAACAGCAAACAAAAAACAACTCAGGTTGTTTACAAACATGTATTTTATTTAAAGTTTATTTACCCTGGATATGCCAGCTGAGATGCAACATCCTATTTTCAGTGGGGACTTGCTTCTACCTCCTTCTGCTGTTGGATGGACTGGAGCACTGAGAGGTTAAATTACTTACATAAAGTCACACAGTGAGTGCTGTATTTGGCTCTAGTGGGGTTTGAACCTGTGATCTCCTGGTTTCTAAGCTGGTGCTCTAACAACTAGACCACACTGCTTCCTCCTCCTTTTTTTCATTATGAATGTATATGTATGCCCAAAGGTCAATCCCATAGGTTATTAACAGTGGCAAATCTTTTTAAGGTGCCAGTTCAGATGTACTTTGGAGATGAGTATCACAACCTGCTTGACTGTGTTCCAATGTTTATTATTTATGTATTTAGTTATTGATTGATTGATCGATTAATTAATTAATTCATTCATTCATTCATTTTTGTTGACCTGGGGAAGAGGACTATGAACACCTTTCCTATGTTCAGCTACATCCTGGTGGTGTTTACAGAAAGCATGTAAGATAATACAACATGGCTGCAATGCACGCTGCAGTTTCAGCTTGCATACTGACAGCTTATAGTAATGCATGCAGGCACAGCCTGTGGGGCTGAGTAGGCAGAGGGTTGCTTTCAGCAGTGCCTTCTAACCCTTGGGATTTTGAAGGTTATTGAGAAAAAAATCTCAGCCCATGGTCACCTAACTAGAAATATGAAAGGGAATATATTTTTCTGAATAAAGTAGTGAATTCTTTACCTGTTATTCACCCCCAGTAGTGGTTGATTCGTTTATGCATTTGATGCTTTTTTTTTTGCCGTCCTCTATGCCCCCAGGAACCTCACTCTTTCAGGCCCAACATTGTGCCACTACTCTGCTCACTGGACTCACTCTTGCTGTCACCATCCACTGCCAGATCCCAGTTTGCCCCCTCTGGTGCCTAGGTCAGTTCTATCCCACCTTGAGCATCCCCATTTCCCATAGAGGCAAAGATGGGGAGGGAGAAGCGAGTCGCCAAAGCCAGTGTTCAGGCACCAGGGTTTTTGGCAGAGGTCAGCCCTCTAATAAGGCTTTGGTTGCTTGGGGGAGCACACAGAGAAGCCATCACCCAAGGCTTCCTGGGTTGCCATTTTCAAAATGTTTCCTTGACAGACAAAAGCTGTTTTGTTTTATTTTGAGTTTGTCTGTCTGTCTGTCTGTGTGTGCATTTGTGTGCATCTACAGTATGTATGTTTGTGTAGGGGGATTACTGTATTTATAAGCCACATTTGGCAAAGAATCTGGAACAGCCTGTTCTTTCTTGTTAAAGCCTGCCACTTCTTTTTTTTTAATTCAATAAGTTTTATTAGTTTTTTAAACAGGTGACAAGATTCAAAATCTCGTACAAAACAAAAATGTAAATGAGTCAACAACATCGTAGGATTAACAATTTGGAATATATGTAGTACTGTATATCAGGTTTACTTATATCCAAAAAATAACCAAGTTGAATTTCAAAAACATTCTCAAATTAAATCCTAATAACCCCCAAAGACATCAAGCATATAAGAACAGGAGATAAAACAAGGAACACTGACCTCTATGAAGATGAAGTTTGTTAAGGTTTCCAGGCAGTTAATAATGCATCCATGACACCTCATGTATTAAGATAATGTGATAATCTATTGTTCATTCTAGCTATTTGTTTTTCTAACTGTAGAGCTTGTAACATTTCTCTATGCCATTCTAGTATAGTAGGCAAAGCGTCGTCCATCCAGTGCCGCATAATAATGAGTTTAGCCACAGCAGCAATTAGGGCTATAAAGCATTTCCTAACTTTCAGCATTCCTGTGGGATAGTGATTAAGCAAGCAAACTTCTGGTAGAAATAAGGGATCCAATTCCAATAGAGGATCTAATGATTTCTTAATGTTGCACCAAAATATTTGGATTTTAGGACATAACCATAACACATGGTAGAGATCACCATTTACTTCTTGGCATTGGGGACATTAAGATGAGGGAAGCTTCCCAATCTTATGAAGTTTCTGTGGGGTAAAGTAGAGATTGTACATGATGTTAAATTGTACAAGACATAGATGGTCTTGTTTAACAAATCTATATAAATTAAGCCATGTTCGCTGCCAGAAGTCCACCTCAGATGGGAGAAGTAACCTATGAACTCAATAGTAACATATACCTTTGGACAATTGGGGATCAAGGATCTATAATTCCTTATATACCTTGGAAATAGGGTGTGACTGAACAGCAACATTTAAAAGGGAGGAAAGATAAATGTTGGGAAAGTTGGGTGTTCCCATTTTAGCTAAAAAGGAAACTACAGCGTGCCTAATCCACCAATATTTAAAAGGACATTTTCCTATAGTAGGAAAAGTTTGTAAAAACTGGTTATATGAAAGCACTTTGCCATGGGGGGACTATATCTCTAAGTCTCAATTCTATCATAGAGGGCCAAAATACTAATGGAATAGGCCTATGCTGAATTATAAAATGGGTATTATTTAAAAGCGGTTGTTCCCCATCTATGTGCCCGTTTAAATTCAGGTAGTGTTGTATTTGGTGTAGGGCTCTCAATGACCAACCCATTGGGGTTTTCCAGAGTTCTTTAGGAATATATCTCGGGAAAATATATATAAGGGCTGACAGAGCGGAGGGAGTTTTAGATGCCAGGGTTCATTCAATGTCTAGCCAAGAAGGAGAGTAGGAGTCTGTAACTTCCTGATGTGGTGAGGATGTCAATTGTGCTATTTTAGTAATATGAATAGCGCTGTAATAGGTGAAAAAAGACAGTAAAGAGAGGCCGCCCCTAGATTTTGGTGTGGCTAGTTTATTATAAGCCCTTTGAACTGTTCTACCTTTCCAGATGTATCTATTAAGTAAACCTCGAAGAGTGGAAAACCAGGATTTAGGAAAGTATGGAGCTATCATGTGTAAAGGATATAAGATGGGGGGTAGAACATTCATCTTGATTGTGCTAATCCTTCCCCAAAGGGAGATGGGTAAAGCACTCCACCTCTCAAGGTCTAATTTTATTGTCTGGATTAATTTGGTGAAATTCTCTTTAATAAGCATGGGAAGCTCTTTGGAGATGGTAATACCCAAGTAGGTCAGAGTTTTGGGTTCCCAGTTTAAACCAAATTGGTCTACATCTGAGTGGAGTAATTTATTGTTCAAGGGGAAAATACTGGATTTGGCTACATTAAGTTTATAATATGATAGTTTGGAGAAAGATTCAATTTCCTTTAGTAGGACAGGTATGCAATCTACTGGATTTTCTATATGTAATAGTAGGTCATCAGCATAGGCCGATAAAAGGTGTTGATGTGTTCCAATACGAATTCCCTGTAGGTTCTGTGTGGTGAGTAGCCTTCGTATAAGGGGCTCTAAGTAAAGGTTAAAAAAGAGGGGAGAAAGGGGGCAGCCTTGTCTGGTGCCCCAGAGAAGGGGGAATGGGTTGGATAGGAAGCCATTGCACCAAACACGGGCAGTGGAGAATGTGTATAGCAGTTTGATCCAGTCAACAAATGACTGTGGAAAGCCAAAACGAAGTAAGGCGGTAAACAGGAAGTTCCATGAAACACAATCAAACGCCTTTTCCGCGTCTAAGGCAATAAGGGCAGATGGGACAGATGAGTTACTAGTTAAGGGGAGCAGGTGTAACAGTTGATGTATGTGATCTGCCGAGGATCTACCAGACATAAAACAAACCTGTTCCTTAGTGATTAGTGGATCTAAGAGGGGTCCCATGCGGCTGGCCAATACTTTAGCCAGAATTTTGACGTCTACGTTGAGCAGAGAGATGGGGCGATAATTTCCAGTATAGTGAGGGTCTCTGCCCAGTTTGAGGATTATGATAATTAAAGCCTCCAGATATGTGCAATCAGCAATGCCATTGTCATACCAAAAGTTGAAGACTTTTGTCAGAAGAGAGGCAAGCTCCATAATGTATAATTTATATAAGTTAGCTGGGAAGCCATCTGGGCCAGGCGATTTATCAGAGGAGAGTTGTCTAATAACTTATTCCACTTCCCATATTTGAATATATGAACTCAGGGGAGGGATCTGGTGTATGGGTAGAGTCAGGAGAGTCAGTCGGTCGAAGTAGTTTTGAATTTTCTGTTGTCCTGGAATCTCTTCTTTTGCAACATTGTAGTGTTCTCCATAGTATTGTGCAAAGCCTGTGACTCTCTCTCTCAGATTAGTAGTTAGGGGGCAATTTTTTGTGAGATACGAGCCAGGGACATGTCGACTAGACTCAGCTTGTCTAATCCGCATGGCTAGAAGCTTGCCGGCCTGCTCCTCAGATTTTTGGGACGTGAGATCTGAAAATTGAGAATGAAGCGAGTGTAATTTGACCCAGTCAGATTCTGAGGAATGCTGGCTAATGGATAGTTCCAGGGATTTGATGTCCTGCAATAATTTCTCAGTCTGACTTTTGTATTTCTTGACTCTAGTTGAAGCTAACTGAATACATTCCCCCCTCAAGGTGAATTTTAAGGCAGACCAAACTACATCAATGCGGGAAACTGATCCCATGTTATGATCTAGGAAGGAGGCGATGAAGTTTTTAAGATGGAGCTTAATATCGGGAGTTTGTAGTAACTGCATATTAAGTCTCCACAGGGAACCTCTTTTGATCCCTGGTCCTAAAATACATGTAAAGGAGACAGGGGAGTGATCAGATATTACACGTGGGTGAATTGTTGCACCCAATACTCCTGGTAAAATGTAAGAACTAATCAGGAAATAATCTATGTGCGAACATGTACGATGAGGAAACAAAAAAATGTATAATGCTTAACAGCAGGATTCAGCACTCTCCAGATATCAAGTAGGCCTAATCCCTCTATAAGGTCTTTTAGGGCACCTTTGAGCAGGTGAAAGACCAGATCATTTAGTGTCAGATCTATCCAAAATAAGCTGAGGGGTAATATTCCAATCACCGCCTAAAAAGATTGTACGGGGTGAGTTGGAGGAAATCAGTTCTATCAGGTTTGTAAAAAATTTCGGAGAGTCTATATTTGGTCCTTATATAGAACTGAGTGTAATTTGGTAGGAGCCAAGGGTGCCATGAAGTATTAGATAGCGTCCCTGGGGGTCTCAGAGTTCATGTTTGAGCTGAAAAGGAACATTTTTGTGGAATAGGATAGCAATTCCCCTTTGGTTAGTGGACATCCCTGCTCTGAAAACTTGTCCTACCCATCATCTACGTAGGAGGAGGCAGTTTTCCCTTCTGAGGTGGGTTTCCTGCCGGCAAACAATATTAACTCTGAGGTTCCATAGGTGCTTCAGGATGATCTGCCACTTACATCTATCCCTGGCACCTTTAACATTCCAGCTTACTATTGTATATGGGCTGGTCATTCTTTAAAATCTAAATGGTGCTATGGGGCAAGTCAATAACGAGAAAGGTGTCAGCAGTAACCAAAATAAATGCTTGATGTCTTTGCTTATCTCAAGGAAAGAAAATGATCTAAAAACCTGTAAGCCCACCCCCCAAAAACAGCAACAAATCCCCTATTAACTACCCCCAGTTCTAGCAACTGTACCACTAAATTCAATCTGTCAGGCGACGTTATAAAGCCAACCTAGTGGCAAAAATCACCACCGCAGTCCCCCCTTCGCCCTTCATGTACTTCCATACATATTGAAAAGAAAACAGGAAGAGTTGAGTTACCCAGTTATTATACGTTTGGAAGATTAACTTAAATAACGAGAAATACATCTCCTTGACACTAAAAATATCTCTCCTGCTAATACATTAGTATCTCTTATACTATCAGTTAATAAAGAAAAATGAACCTTAAGCAGAAGAATGATGAACTAATACCAAAATCTGCTAACTATGCTTGTTACTTCACAAGCAAGCTGTAACATTAAGCAACGTCACTTTTAAAAATTAACTGGACACAACGTCGGGTATAAAGTACAGGAGGTAAAAGCTATGTTCTAAAAGAAAAAGGCACATATCAAGAAGTTCCATGCACTGGAATATTTGCAGAGGGGGTGATCCATGCTCGGTGACAGAGTGAGATGAAACATGATGTCTAGCTTCCACAAATCGCCGCCATTCAAACACTTCCAAATACAAGAAGAACTGTTTAAATCTCTGGTAGAATAGGCACAGAAAAGCTGCCCCTACCAAGTTTCAGGTGAGCAAACACCTGGTTTCCGATAAGAACTTCACCTGGACAAGTCTGGAAGTGCAGTCTTTAGTCCACTGAGCGCCTGTTTGTGAGACTCGTAAGCCTGCCATTGATCCTCCAGTTTAACTTGAAGAGTTGCAGGGTATTTAACATGGAAAGGCTTGCCAGCCACGATCAACTTGGAAATCAGTGGGTGTAATTCCTGGCGTTTCAGCCTGACCAGTTGAGGCAAATCTCGGGTTACTCTTACTCGTCTGCCTTCCCATAAAACCTCTTGCAGAGCTTTCGCCCGGGCCAAGATGTATTGTTTGTCTAAAAAATTGAGACATTTGAAAATAATAGGCCTGGGCAGCGAGCCCGGTGGTGGGGAGAGGCGAAGTGCCCGATGAGCTTTCTCCACAACGTAGCTAGTGCCGTTTGGCGACGGGCCTGCTACTTTTTCACATAATTTTTTAATAAAAAGAATAGCAGAGGCACCCTCTTCTTGCTCTGGAATGCCGAGTACCAGGAGATTATTCCTACGGCTTCTCCCCTCCAGGTCTTCAAGCTTCTCCTCCAGCTTTTTGATTTTCCACAATGCAAGCATCTGATCTATAGCTGATTTATCATGCTTGGTTTCCAGAGAGATCAGACGAGCTTCTGAATCGCCGACTCAGGTGGCAAGGGTGTCTGTAGTTAGTTTAATTTCATCCAGCTCCTCCGTGATACTAGTTATAGACTCCTGCATGGGGCACATCATTTCTAAAAAGTGCTTTTCCATTAGAGGAGTGGTCCCAGTCACTGGTTTCGGCGTCTGTTCTTTAGGCCACTTCGGGGCCTTGTCTTTTTCGGGAGATGGTGGTGGAGAGTGCCGTGGCAGTGCTTTTACTTATAAACCTCCATTTTTGGAGAATAACTGATAGTCAGGAGAGGTTTAGGCACTGGATAAACCAAAAATCTGTAATAAGATCTTCCTGCAAAGTAGTTTAGCAATGGGATTTTGCAAGTTTAGAACAGAGCGAAGGGAGCTTGCGTCTTGCAGTCTAGGCTGCCATCACGTGACCCTCAGACCTGACACTTCTAACTAATACATAGTTCACGACACTGAAAAATTATTGCATTATGAACTTATAGCCTTTGACACCTGCCTTGCCTGGTGGCCACCCTACCTTGGCATTATCAGGATACTGATCTCTTCAAGCTGCATGTCTGGATTGGGTCTTCCACTTTTCTGTCAACAGGCACACCACTTACTTGTAAAATGGGATCAAGTTTAATTCTATAAACAAAGGTGGAGATGGTTTTTTTTAGATATTCTTTTTTAGTGTTTTTTTAATGAAAACAAATGTAAAGTAAACATCATGTATTGAAGGGGCATGACATTCTTGTTGTTCTCCAAAACTGAGGGTCCAATCCGCAC
The DNA here is from genome assembly GCA_016271365.2 of Neoceratodus forsteri. Classification (NCBI taxonomy): domain Eukaryota; kingdom Metazoa; phylum Chordata; order Ceratodontiformes; family Ceratodontidae; genus Neoceratodus; species Neoceratodus forsteri. The sequence continues at coordinate 108,493,448 of CM028132.1, forward strand.
AGAAAATTTCTACCCTCTGCAGTTGTAGAAGAGGTTTCACTGCAGCAGAATTCCCCCTCCATGGGAACCATAAATGCTGTTGGGTGACCCCTCCACATGCAATCCTGCTGTGCCTGGCCTGCATCTCTTTGTGGGTGGCTGGGTTTGAGGTGGGTATGCAAAGCCACACAATTCAAATATTGTTTTCTGTGCTGAGAATAGTGGCCAGGTTACACAGCCCAAGGGATTACAGTAGTGCTTGCCCTCTCTGCAGAAGTGTCCCCCCATGATCTGATCTTTCTGGAGCCTGAGTTTGTCCAACATCACTTGCCCTGAGCCTTCCAAAGTGACATGGGGGGTTGGAGACCATGTCATGGTTTGATAATATTTTTTAAAAAGCAGTTATATACCTTCAAGGAATAAATCAGCCCTTGGAGGACCGCCGCATTCCAAATTCCCAGACTATTTGCAGAGCAGTGGACTAAGTGCCAGACCAGGTGTCTGCTGACTAATCCCGTTCCACCTTAACACCCCCCTTCCCCTCTATGCTGCTTTCTGTGTGTGAGGCAAGCGTCCAGTGGCTGTGTATGCAGCCCACAGGAAAAGCCAGCTGTGGGCATGGGGCATCTGCAGCCAGATATGTGCCTTTGGCACATATCTGACCCATCTCTGTGAATCAGTCGTTATTTACTATGTTTTTCTTCTGTGTTGGCTGTTTAGTAGCAAAACCTATCTGAGCTCTGGGAGCCTTAGGGTCAACACTTCACTGATATACAGTATGAGTGGGGTCAGTCGTTTTATGCTTCAGAAGCACAGTGTTGCTCATGGAGAAACAGAATTCTATCTGGTACTAAGCTGTTTGTTGTTAAAGCAGCTGAAACCCATTCTAGGATAAGGCCACAAAGGTATTCATACAACTACCAGTAAACACAGACATGCAGGGAGCGAACTGCTGGGGGTTAAGGATAGAGTTCAGGGACTGTGGGACAGAGGGTGCTATGGGAACATGACCAGTGTCTCAACTATAACAAGTTCAATAGAAATCAGGAAACAACCTGTGCACTGCAGTGCAGGATTTGTGGGTGCTACCTCATGGTAAGCAAACCGCAGACTTCGAGAGCATGCCACACAATGAGGTGAACACAAACGAACAGATAAGAGGAAAAATCCAAATTTCTGCAAAAATATAATTATTTCTGGAAAATCCACATAGAGAAACAACACCAGTGACTTCCACTGATGTCATCAGCCCAGTGAGCCATTGGTCACTGTGCTCTGCCAATTGCAGGGCAACAGACTCCTCTAAAAGTGCAGAAACAATGTTCAAACTGTCTGAAATTGCAGCTGAAGATGACCGAGGAGACAGGCTAACCTGCTCCAAGGTAAAACAGGATTCAGTCCAGATGGCAGCACCTGCAGTAGGAGCCCTTCCCCAGCCAGGCAGACGTATGATGGAGAGCTTGCTTGAGCTCGGTTCGAAACACTCTTGGTTGAAATCAAAACTTTAACAAGTGAGAACCAAAAGGAATTTTGATGCCTTTACAACAAATTGCAGGCAGTAGAGAGACATTTGTGGGAAGCAGACGACAGTTAGCCATGTAGAAGATAGCACCCTACAGCTATATATGGCCGTCGAGTTTCTGCCAGAACAAAACACTGAATTAAAAGAAAAGTGCCAGTACCTGGAAGCCCACTCTAGATGAGACAGTCTCAGGTTGTATGACCTTCCTGAGGACTCGGAGACAGATCTTATGACAAAGTCCTTGAGGATTTAATGGAAGGGTTAAAAGCCTGTGGTTCAATGTGGGAGAAATAGCTCCTCCCACATCCCCCACTTCAGCCAGCCACTTCCGTTAGCTGCGCTTGGAGCATTTTGAAATTGACTTTGACTGAGCTGCACCATGTCTTTCTGTTTCATGTTTCCTACTTGGAGGATTTCATTGTCTTGTTGGTTCTGTGCCTCATTCGTGGTTCAGTGGTGAGTTTCTCTGGTGTGATTCAGGCCTGGAATCAATTGCCTTGTTCATTCTTGCCCGCCTGGAGCCTTTGTTTGTGCGGTTCTTCCGTGCACAAGAGCCTGTTTGGGGCAGCCAGAGTTCTGCTCCTTGGCTGGCTGTGTTGGTCTCTCTCCTTCCCCTTTCCATCCCCCCCAGCTCTCCACTCCATCCCATTACCTTCCTTTTGTTTTGTTAATCTATGGTGTCACTCTTCCTCTGCTGCATTTACCCTTTGGGCCTTCCTTCCCCTCCACCATTCCGACTCTGTTTTTTCCTCTATGGTGCATGCAGGACTGCTTTTGGGGCTTTGTGCGGTGAGGCATGAACATGCCTTCTCGCTTTGTCTTCATCATTTATGGCACATCGAGCCATCACCTTGCACCTGCTCACAAATGACCAACAGATGAACAGAGGAGTCAGATTTCTACCCATTGCTCCTTCACCCTTATGAAATTTAACACTATAGTGTATCTCTGTAACTAATCTTACCTAATGTATGACTGACAGTTCTATCCATTGTTTATTGTACTGAGCCTGTTTGTGACTTATCTCTGTAATTAATCCCAGGTCGCCCCTGGAAAAGGGCCTACCAAGGCCCAGTCAACAAAAATCAAATAAATAAATAAATAAACTTAATTGTTTTAAAAAATGCTATACGTGAAAAAGATCATATTTCTACGAAGCACACTCCATCCATCCAGCATACACATATAGACTTAAGGGCTAACAATTGATTTAGCAGATCCAGGTCTTTAGCATTACATAACACTGCCTGCCGCAAGTATTCAACACACAAGATAATAAAAACTGCTATAACCCCCCTGTCGGGTTTACCTGTGAGCCCCTGAAAAAGGCTCGGTTTCTCGGGGTTTTGCTTCCACCCCCCCCATTCTTTTTTGTCCTGGATTCTGGCTTCCTGGCTGCTGCCCTTGTGTTTCTGTTCTCTCCTGCTAGCCCCCATATGGATTTTTAGGAACAGCAGGGCCGGAGGAGTGGGATCATGGAGCTGCTGGTTATAGAAAGGGCAGTGTGGTGCCGGTGAGCTCCGCACATTCACAGAAGCGCATTTTTCTTTCGACCATTCCACGGCCATTTTGGCTGTCCTTTCCAGTGGTCAGAAAAAGCCAAGAGAGGGATTGGGACCATTAGCAAGACCAGAGAGGCAGCCAGAGGGTGGCAGGGACAGATTTTGTGTGCACCAGTCACGCTCTAGAAATCGGGAGCTGCCTTATGACTATTAATGAGGCGGCGTCCCTTTGAATTAGTGGGTCCTGTCTAGTGCTGGGGCAAAATGAAGAGATAGCGCTAAGACAGGGGAAAAGGAAAATTAATAAAATGTTTAAATAAAGCAATGATGTGCAAGGGAAATGGAGAGGCTGACAGTCCGTGGGGTTGTAAGTAAATAAAAAGGATTCCACGGACTACAGCAGAAGGAGACATTGTTGGGGAAGACATGTACTGCACTGGGACTGTGTACAGGCTGCCTAGGGGCAATGAGGAATGGCAGAAGTGATAGCCAGAGGGTTTGACTGATGTGCTAAAAAGTGCAGTCACTTTACAGGGCACAGGGGTGGCTACAACTGTGTGGGGAAATATTTATATTAAATTACATGGTTTGCTTGCAGGGGCACTTACAATCTTGGGACTCTGCGTAAACTGTGGATACTGCTTACTTCAGCCACCACGTTTGGCAGCCATGTGACACCAGCCAGCCAACCACTGAGCCAGGATTCTTGCCAGGGACTCTGGGACTGTGTGAACAGACTTTTGGGGGAAAATACCGGGGAAAGTTTAGAAGCCTTTTTCTGCACCAATGAGGCATCGAGGGAGCCTCATACATAATTAATTTTGGCCTAAGGACAGTGTGTTCAGCCAATGGGGAGTGAGGAAAGGGCTCCCAAAAGCCAAGGACAGTTGGAGATTGAGTCAGTTTAGTGGGAGTTCCTCCAGAGAGAGGGGGGCTCCTGCCCCTGGAGAGAATGGGACTGCAGGATGGGCCTGCCTGGGGGCTGCCAGCAATTTGTCCCCCAGGGCAGGGACTGCCTGCTCCATTGGGAAAGGAGAAGCTGGAAAGAGAAAAGAGATTAAAGAAGCAGCTTGGCAGAGAGAAAGGGAAAGCTGCAGGAAGCTGAATGTTCTGTGTGTTGTGAATTGCACCACAGTGGTGAGGTAAAGAAGAAGAGAGAAGAGGTTATGTCTTGAACCTGGGAAAAGGGAAAAGGCTGTGTCGTGATCCTGAAAAAAGACAAAGATTGTGTTCTGAGCCTGGAAAAAGGATGAAGGTTGTGTCCTGCACCTGGTAAAAGGACAAAGGTTGTGTCTAAGCCTGGGAAAAGTTGAGAATGAAGAGGAATGATGATGAACAAGAGAATGTAAATGTGCTGAGAGAAGAAAAGGAAGAGTGAGCCTCTTCAACTCGGAGAATTGCTATGTACCTGCATGGTGAGAAAAGGGACTTTGAGTGCAGGTGAGATGTGTGAGCCAGAGTGAGAATGTGGCTGTGCTGAAGTTGAGAGACTACGAAAGCAGAAGGATGGACAGGCGCCTTACTGGTTCAGGTGCCTGTTGTCTGCTCCTGAGATACAGCAAGGAAAAGAGAGAAACAGATTGCTGTGGCTACACAGTGTGGCAGGAAAGAGAAAGAAAGAGAAGCAGAAGAGAATGTGCTGAATGTTTCTGCTAACACCCAGGGCCAAGTGGGGAACTTGCTAACCCCCATCAAGTGGGGTCTGCCGTTGCAGGGGATCTCGGGTCTTGTACTCGAGTGCTAGGGCACTCTGATCAGAGGGAGCAAGGTCGAGGGGCCACTCCCAGGTCTGGGTCCTCTGTAATTGGCAGGCCTTGCACACATGCCCTGCACTGGGGCCTGTAATGGGCCAAAGGGGACAAGTTGCAAGATCTGCAAGCAAGAGAAAGAGCTGTATCCTCTGTGCACCCTGAATCAAGCATTGTGCCCAGTTCTGCTGTATTGCCATCCATCCCCAGGACTTCAGTGAACTGTGCCTTCCAAGGACTGATTCTGTAGAACCATGAGTAAAAAGCAGGAATTGTCCTGCACCTTGGGACTGTAAATACTTTAAGCATGCATACCAGGGCTGGGGGTAGAGCTGAGGTTTAAACAAGAGAGAGAAATGTGAAAAAGTGTTTAAATTCCTTAAGCGTACCAATGCCGGCTACCAGCTGCACCTCAAGCCTGCAACTAAAATCTGGGTACCCAGTAAATGGACTTTGGGGTTTGACATGGACTGGGACCTGTGGGTCTGGGTTTGGGCACTTATGCAGCAGTTAGCTAGATTAGATAGACCTGGTGGCTGCAAAGATTAAAATATGGGATTGAATCAGAAAGGGAAATGTGATTCTGGGGAAATGCAATTATTAAAAATGCTTGAACTCTATTCCATTTACTCCATCCTAAACCCTCCCCCCGAAAATAAGCTGGATGTTATTGTTTTGCATCACAGATGAATCCAGAGCCTAATTTTAGTGAGCAAGTTATTTGCTGAAATGGAAAAGTGTAAATGGTGTAACAGACTATGGGGAGGTTTGAATCTTGGTAAGTCCATATTAGGGTAACTGTTAGGGAGGTGGGTTGGTACGACATCCCAGGGGGTTGTACTGCAGTTAATCAGACCCACTAGTATGTTCTCTGGGTGGAGACACCGCCATTGTATTGTTATCTTTTGGCAAAGGACCCCTGTAGGTCAACTTATGGGAACCCAGGCCCCTTACCCTTGGTCCGGCCGGCAAGGCAGGGGTACTGGCCCTCTCCAGGATGGTACAGGAGAGGGGCTACACTGCAGAAATTGGATACTTTATTAATTTTCTTTGAAAGCTCTTAGAGGGGATTGTGGCACTAGGCAGATCACCAAATCCAAAAGAAAGAAAAATTCACTCCGGTTTACCAAGGAAGTTGCAACCAAAATCAAGGGAAAAGAGGAGGGCTTTTGCTAAATATAAACAAACTAAAAGTGAATTAGATAGAGAAGAATACAAAAACAAGCTGAGTAAGGCACAAAAGGCAGTTAGGAGATCAAAAGTGCAGACAGAGGAGAAAATAGCACAGGGGGTCAAGAAAGGAGACAACCTTCTTCAGATATATAAGGGACAAAAGAATGAGTAAGGGGGGAATAGTCATTTTAGCAACAAAGGAAGACAAGATGGCATAGACAGATGAAGACTAAGCAGAGTTACTAAATGATTTATTTTACTCTGTCTTCACCATAGCAGGCAGCGGGAGGGGTTCTGCACTAAGTAGGTCAGTGCACACCACCACAGGAGCAGACACAAGACCCTTCTTCACAAGGGAAAGGGTTGAATAGGCTCAAGGTAGATAAAGCAATGGGGCCAGATGGCATCCACCCTAGAGTACTGAAGGAGCTTTGGGACAAATTCATCACACCACTGGCTGAGCTTTGCAGCAAATCACTGGAAAGCAGGACTGGAAAAGGGCAACAGTAGTACCTTTACACAAGAGCAGAAGCAGGGAGGAAACTACCGACCGGTCAGTTTTACCTCGGTGGTAGGAAAAATTATGGAGTCTTTGCTGAAGGAGAGGATAGTGAAGTACCTGGAGGACAGCAGAAAGACTGACCCCAGGCAACATGGCTTCACAGCAGGATGCTCTTGTCAAACCAATATGATCGACTTTTTTTAATGGGTCACCAGAGCAGTTGACCAGGGAGGAGCAGTGGACATTGTGTACCTGGACTACAGCAAAGCTTTAAACACTATCCCCCACAGAAGGCTAGCTAACAAATTAGAGCATACAGAAGTCGGTCATAAGATAGTGAACTGGATCACCAACTGGCTGCAAGACAGGATGCAGAGAGTGCTTGTCAATGGATCATTATCAAGTGAAGTCAAAGTGACCAGTGGCATTCCACAGAGGTCTGTGCTGGGACCTATCCTCTTTAACATATTTATTGGGGATATTGCAAATGACCTGAGAAGGAAGTTTGCCTGTTTTCAGATGACGCAAAACTCTGCAATAGAGTAGACACGCAGGGGGGAGCGAAAGATATGGAAGCAGACCTGAAAAAACTCGAGGAATGGTCCAGGGATTGGCAGTTGAAGTTTAATGCCAAGAATTGCAAGGTTATGCACATAGAAAAAAGAAACCCAGGGATGAAGTACACACTGAAAGGGCATCAGTTAGAGGAGACAAAGACAGAAAGAGACCATGGAGTAGTCATGCTGGATGACTTAAAGGTTGGAAAACAGTGTGGAAAGGCAGCACAGAGGGCGAGTGGCATTCTTGATGGTAGGGGAATTACAAGTAGAAAGGGAGCGGTTATCTTTCCTCTCTACAGGTCCTTGGTGAGGCCACATTTAAAGTACTGCAGTCAGTTTTGGAGGCCCCACCTCAAAAAAGACATAAACCGCCTGGGGACGGTACAGAGAAGGGCTACAAAGATGGTGCATGGACTGCATCATGAGCCATACGAGGCAAGGCTCAGGGAATTAAATCTGTACACCCTTGAGCAGAGAAGAAACAGAAGGGACATGATTAAAACTTTTAAGTACGTTAAGGAAATCAACACAACACAAGCAGGAAACCTCTTCCAGCAAAACAGGGACGTGCGTACAAGGGGGCACAACTTGCATCTAGTGGGATGCAGGTTCAAAAGCAACTTCAGGAAGTACTTCTTTACAGAAAGGGTCATATACCCATGGAACAGCCTATGTCAGGAGGTGGTGGAATCTAAGACAGGATGCGAGTTCAAACTTGCATGGGACAGACATTGTGGACACATCAGGGTATAGTCTAAATAGGGAGGTGGGCAGAAACACAAGCAAACAAGATGGATCATGCAGTCCCCATCTGCCGACATAATTCTTATGTTCCTATGTATGCCTCTTACCAGCCAATCAATGTTTCCAGCTCTTCTCTCAGCTTCTCCTTGGTGCCCCTACTTGCCATGGTACTGCCTTTCTTTCCATGCTGTGGAATGCATTTTCATCTCATTCTCTACATTTGAACTGCTGACCACTAATCATCCTGGAGTTTTAACTACTGCTGTGCTGTTTTGAAAATGTGTGCAAGGACCTGCTTCTACTTCTAGCCAGCCACTTATGACTCCCTTTCAGACACTCTATTTCCACGCCATCTCCATACTGGCGCTTCTGAGGTGTTACGTCACCTGCCGTGTCCAACATCCAGCTCTACACCACTGCATCAGAGATCTCTGCAGTCTGCCTTGGGCTCCATCTACAATTTATGGTGTCTATCTGCTCTCATGGACTTCTTGTACAGGTTTGGCTCGTTACTTTCAGTCCTACTTCTGTAGCACTCTGCTTGTCCTGGCTACCGTTTCCTGCTACATTGGCACGGACTGTTGGCATCTCATGAACATTCCCATGGAGAGTCCCATTTTTACATCGTTCATCCATGTCACGGTTTGTCTGCCATCAACCAGCAGCTCCATCCCTAGATCTACCTGGTGATATTGAGTGAAGGTAGGCTTGTCCGGTCTACCTGGGCTGGGAGTCCTGCTCCACCATTTTCTGTCCTTATTTCTCATCACGGTATGTCTGCCATCTCCCTTGCTGCTCTGTCCCTAGCTCTGTCTGTCGAGGTATTGAACATAGGTAGACTTGTCTTGTCTGCCAGAGTTGGGAATTCTGCTCCACCATTTTTCCTCATTTCTTCATGTCTCAGTTTGTCCACCATTAACCTGCAGCTCTGTCCCTACCTCTGCCTGTGAAGGTATTAAGCGAAGGTGGGCTCATCCTGTCTGTCAGGGTTGGGAGTTCTGCTCCACCATTTTTTTTTTCATCATTTCTTCACATCCCAGTTTGTCCACCATTAACCTGCAGCTCTGACTCTGGCTTTAGCTGTGTGGCATATGCCTAGGTCAGCTTTCTTTGCCTGCCCATGATGGCTGCCTGTTACACATGTTCAGTTCCTTCCTTCCTCCATCATCTGCCTGCTCCAGATCCCCTCAGTGCTGGTCTCACCCGAACTCCTATTGCTTTGTTGTCTTGGAATTTTGGACTTCCGTTTGCTACCTGGTCTGCTCGGGGCTCCTTGATTTTCCTCCGGCATGGGACTTGGTGGCTTGGTGGCACATCCTGGCTCTGGGTAGCAGGTGCATGCCTTCCGTATGTTATGTAGCTCACCCTGATTTTGCTCCATCTTGCCTCATGGCCAGCTTCTTTGTGTCAAGACTGTGTTTACCACACCTCCTGCTGTCGCTCCTCTTTGCCTCTGTGTCTTCCATGGAATGTGCCTTTAGGAGACACTATAGCGCAGAGGTTTAGAGCTCTGAGCTGCAAACCTGGAGACCTGGGTTTGAATCCCACAGCCCCCACTTGCATACTGTGTGACCCTGAGCAAGTCACTTAACTTACTTGTGCTCCCAGGTCGCACCTGGAAACAAGCTTCGGCTTAGTGTGCCTTTCCTGGTTAAACAATTTCCCCTTCTCTTCCCTACTTTCTCATTCCACAATGTTGTATCAGCTACAGAACGCCTCCTGGACCTCCTGTCTCCTGGTCATTCTGGAACTCTGTGGTCTTCCTACATCCTTCCATTGTTTCATGCTCCTTCCTCCACCATCTACCATGCATCTAGGACTGTCTGTTGTGCTCTGGCGCCATTTCCCATCAGCTGCTTCACTGCCTGGACCATGGCTCCTTCGTTCAGTGTTCTTTTGGGGCTTTCTAAGTACACTACCATCTAATGCTCTCCCACTCCTTCGATTACCTAACTACATCCAACCGGGTAACAGGCTTCCGGCATCCATTCAACCATCGTACTTTGTCTCCTGCATTTAGAGCTTAACTCGTCCATTGGATTACGATTCCAACATCCATCTTTTATTCATATATGATTCCATTCACTGTGTCCAGTGCTCCAGTGTCAAGTCAATGATATTTCAGCATCCGGTACTTGCTTCAAGTCCATATATTTCATGCCTTCGTCACTCCGTCTCCTGGATTCCACTTACTTCATTCCTACCTTATGTCCCCTCACAATTGGCATCATTATTCCTAGCTGAATTTCTACAGTTCATCCATTTCCTGCCTACAAGATTCTCCTGATCTAGCAACATTCTTATCTTCCAACACCTGGATATTCCCCCAACTTAGAATTGTCCGTCGCATTCAAGAATCGACCCTCCTACATCATTGAAGACTCAGAAGACAAGTCCACATCATCCAGTCCATTCAGTTACATCTTTTTGACAGCAGATAATTACCACTTCATTGATCAGAAGATAAGATTCCTCATAGTGCAATTATTGAACTTGAACCCATTGACTATACTCAGACATCCAGAATGTCATCACTTCATCCAGCTTCTCCAGTTTATGTATCCTGAATATCCACCATTATCATCCTTATCCAAATCTCAAAAAGCCTTACCAACTTTACAAACTCCTTGATCCATTTAAAAGTCCTCGCTATTCCTTCCTTCCTCACCATTCTGAAGATTCAGCAAGGAATCCCTTTATATCATTACCCATATTCCAGTACTGAGCTCCAGCATTCCAGCTATAAAGCTCATGCTCCTCTACAGTTTGAATCTATCTCATTACATGCCTTCAAGACCTTAATACTGACTACCACTGAGAAACCTGGACATTGTTCAAACCACCTGTCTTCTTTCCTCTGGATATCATCCAACTTGGATTCTACTTCAGTTTCCAGAATCAACCTTCCTACCCTTACCAGCAAAGATTCGGAGGATACGTCTCGTCAACTTAACCAGAACCAAAACTCAGTCCAACTCATTTATGATTATCTCCTTGCAGATTGCCCAGAGGACAGGCAGGTCAGTAGCTATGGGTCCTCAGAGGTTTCCTACAAAGGGGAGTTTTCTTCTCCTGCATGCTATTGATCATACTCTCCATGAGTTGGAGGAGGTAATCTCAAACCGTTAACAATCTTTCTGGGCCTTCTATTCCCTACACCTACCCAGCATTCCTGCCAAGAGTGGGAATAGAGAAAGGCCAGACTCCAAGTTCATAAACTTCAAGTTCATAAGTATACAAAAGCACCATGCTATGCCCCAAACATTGAATAGGAGAGCTAAAAGCCTGTGGCTCAATGTGAGAGAAATAGCTTCTCCCACATCCCCCACTGAAGCCAGCCACTTCCACTAGGTCCACTTGGAGCATTTCAGAATCACCCACCATCCTCCCCTGCCTCCTCCTCCTCCTCCTTTGGCACTCTTCTCCCTCTTGACACTAGGCCATCTATTCCCTACATCTACCCAGTGTTCCTACTAAGGGTGAGAACAGAGAGAGACCAAGCTCCAAGTTCATAGACTTCAGGTTCATAAGTATACACAAGCACCATGCTATACACCAAACATTGAAGTAAGGATGTACTGCCAGCCATGGAGGTGAGTGGAGGGCTGTGCCGGTGACCTGCTCAGGGTCAGGTTTGGGGGAGTGCAGGGTGGGAACCACTACCTGACAGGGTGGAGGGTCCACTAGATACCAGGGATTAAATTATTTATTTTTTATTATTATGGAGGATACGGCTGGCCGGGTCAGAGTGGGACGGTACCAGACTTGAACACTCATGGCAATTGGGGCGAGGGGTGGGCCTGCAATCAGCAGTGGGGGTACTAGGCACCAGGGTGGGAAGTTGGGATGCCAGCTGGGGCTGGTGGCTTCTTCTGCGGTTTTAAAAGTGCAATTGCAGTTTAGAAATCTAAAGCAAATCTGAACGATGAAGTTTCCACCAGCAAGGCAATTCGCAAAATGATTCAGGGAGGCGGATTTTGCGAATCCACCGAAGCTTCATGCACGAAGTAAAACTTTGCAACATCTCTAGTCTCAACAGCTCTCACTCCCATGGGTCCACCAGTTAACCCCACAGTCCCTCTGTGAGCGCCCAATTACAGTTTGAATGTTCACACAGATGCAAAGTTGTGGGCCTTTGATGCTTGGACCTTGGTGCGGTACTGTGAAAATTCAGTTGCTGGCTGGCAATTTACACAATTGGATGGACAGTAAAACAGTTGCTCCTGGCTGAAAGCTGTAGCTGTTGGCTTGATTCTTAGGTCATACAGGAATGCCTGGAAAGTATTTAGCTAGCTAAACAATAAGAATAATAAGTTGTGTGGGTAAAACCCAGTACTCATGACCTTTAGATGACAGGCTAGTTCTGTTTCCATGGCGACATGTCCCCGCTTAGGCAGATGATGACTAGATGCTCTTTTCTGTAGGCTGGATACAGGTGTAGTGAACCCAACACACTCCTGGTGGTGAAGGGTGTGGGCTGTGATGACTTTGGATGATGGGAGCGCTGTTCTGTAAGCTGTTTACAGGTGCAGTGGACCCAATGTGCTTCTAGGTGGCAAGGGTGTGGGCCGTGATGCTCCAGATGATGATGATCCTATTCACCCCACACAAGGACTTGTCTTTACCCACTTCAACAGGCGGCCAGTCACTTGAGGCCTCAACTGCTTTGATCTGCTTGGTAAGTGAGAGGAAAGAGCGAGTCAGCCCAACTTAAAAAACCAAACAAAAAAAAAACTTGTATCCCTAGCACCATCAATACCCCACAAACTTCCTAAGTGCTTTCTATTCCACAGTCTAACATGCCACAATTGTTTTTTTTTCGTGTAAACAACACAATCCAGGCACCGTGCCAGACATTTCAAACCACCACCCCCCCACCAGCCCAGCTGTGCTCCATTACAGTACAATCTTCATCCCTCCCTAACCATCACAGACAGATCACCCCCACAACAATAACTTTCATATTTTCACAGAAAATCAGAGTACCTCCTTTTTTTCAGTCGACTTCTACAGTATGTTCCCTCTCTGATCGTCTCTGAGATCTGCATCATTCCCCTTTTCCAGGGGTCTCAAGTCTGTTTGGGGAAAAATGTTTTAGTCAGACAGACATAGCAAGTAAGACCTATTCACAAACTCTCTCCTCTCCTCAGAGGTTTCATTTCAGACAACGCTGCTCTATTTGCATGTCTCCCCCTTGGGCAGAAATCCAGGGATTAAATATCAGTGGCTAGCATCTCATGCATTATTCATTTTGCAGAACCCCTGGTTCTCAGTGGCTATCGGTTCCAGGAGAAAAGCATGCATCCAAGTCCTAAGGCACTTTGCAATTCAGAACTGTTTTGTAAAGCTGAGCCCCAAGCTGATGTCAGTTTCCAGGATCAAGATGTACTAATTTAGTTGTTTTGCAGAGCTGAACTAGTCTCTGAATTGATGTCAGTTTCCAGGGACAGGATGTATTTAGTCATTTTGCACTTTGTGCAGCTTTGAGAGTTGCCTGAAACTGAACTACCTCCTTGCTGTGGACTCCCCAATCCTAAAGGCAGTTTAGGGTTGGTTGAGTGCAAACAGGTGGCGGCACACTGAGAAGGGCACTAAATAAGCTCCCAGAACAAATGACAGGCCAGCCTAGGGATCTGCAGCAGCAGCCTGAAACAGGACTGAGGTGAAGGACCAGTGCAGCAGAAGATGGCAGCAGTGCTCCAGAGAGATCCAAAGGCAAGCACAATTTTAGGAGCAGTTACCTCCTCCCTTCCCTGAAATCCTTGGCACCACTGTCAAGGCTTGAAAAACATAAACACACTGCAATACAACACGACACAACATAACACATCACAACACAGGCTATCTAATACACCTAATTCCTGTATAATCATTTCTAACTAATACACCTGCATACTATCTGAATGATATCAATAATGTACTTCACAGCTGGCCCATTGGCGCAGTAGTAGTGCTACTGCTTGTGACGCTGGTGACCTGCATTTGGCAATGAATGCGGGTTGTCGGGGGCTGGCCGGGGGTGAGAGGAGGACTGAGCATCCCAGGGGACAATCTCCTACTCTGGGAGGGGAGGGTTGCCAGCTCTGTTGCTGCACTGCCTCCTGGGTCACCACAGGTGGTAGTGCAGTTGGAGAGGTATAATGGTAGCGGGATGCAAGCTGGTGCTGTGTGTGACACTTGGATAGCTGGTCCTGATTACTGTATGATTTTTGTAATATAAAAATGTGTTATTGAGTGTCTCTCATGAGACCTGCTGAGACAGCCTGTGGGATGCACCCCCCTCCCCCAGGGTTTGAGCTACAAGATGTTAACCTAAAAGCCAGGAAAACATTAAAGGCTAGAAGAAGCATAAATTAAGGATCTCCTGTTTATGTGACTAATTGTAGCTTGCCAGCTGCCAGGATAGATCATAAACTTTTATGACGTTTAGAGGAAACACAGTTAATTTCCCCTGGTGTTACAAAGCATACTGTACCTCAGTGAGACCTGGCAGAGTAAGTCATAAATCTCCTTTGATGTCTGTGAAGGGCAAGAAGACACACTAGATCAAAAGGGTCATGGGGAAATGAGGTTTTGCTGATGTCACCTTAATTAATTACCTTCTGAATGATAAGACATCCTGGTTATATGATTTTTAATAAACAGAGGAGGAGTTGGGTGACATCATGGAGAATGCAGGTTCAAGACAGTTGTTTTAATTATGCTGTGACAGACCTTTAGAGAGATATACATGTTTGGACTCTGAAGAAGAAACATCTATCAGCACTATTAGAAGATATACATTAGATAAACCAGTCTAAGTGAATGGTTGGTAGGAATTTGCACTTTTAAACCTTGTTCTTTTAAGTGATTGTATGATTTTGTGATCTATTGTTCTGAATTTACATTTTACATATTTTTATCTATTTTAAAGTAAACCTCTATTTTAAGAGACTACTTGGTGTGTCTTTGAAATTCTTTATTTGACAAGTGAAGCATATATGGTTAAAGTTGACACTGCGCAAAAGTGTACTGGTTTACCAAACTGGGAAAAGGTAACAGTTTAATCTGAGGTCTTTAATAGAGTTTTTAAGGGTTCATTTTGTACACCTGGTTAGGTGACCGTAGGCAAAAGATATCTGGCATTTCCCCAAAAAAGCAGAATTATCAGAGCCTGTACATTGGGTACGCTAGCAAGAGGTTCACAGTTTGAATCCCTCCAGAATTTGAGACCAAAGGTTGATTCAAACCCACAAAACAGACAGGAGGGTTACCCTGTTTCTGTTCCTGTTCACAATACCGTGCTCGGAGGTTGGCACTGTGGGAGCAGAGGGCCTGACCTGCTGAGTGGGGTTGTGACACTCTGCACAATGCACAGTCATGGGCGTGTGCATGCACACCCTGGCCACTTGCGTCTGGAGGGAAAGGAGGAATCAGAACAAGGAAAAAGACCTGACTAGGCAGGATAAGTACCGGCTTGCCAGAGGCCCCACACCAGTGATGTGGCGCATGTGTCTGGGACTTGGTCTGTGTAGGCAGAGGCTTGGCCTGCCTCTCCCTGGGAAGGGAGACACAAGTGGAGGACAGAGTCAGAAGGTAAGTCCATGAGAAGCCAGGTGACAGGGCTAGGGGAACCAGTGTGAAGGACAGCCTAGTTGGAGAGGGAGGAAAACAGTGTACTTCACAGAACACAGGGTGAACATTAGTACTATCTTAAATGGCTTGAGGGCACATGTGGGGGGAAGTAATAGTGGGCTTGGAAGCAGATTGACCTTTCTATGCACCACATTTACTGGTTGGTCAGAATGGACACCAAGGGCATTGTAAGTGTGCTTTACTGGGTGAGAGTGGACACCAAGGGCATCATAAGTGAGTTTAACTGGGTGTTTGACTTCTCTTCTAGAATGGTGGGGTGCCACAAGTTCCTCAGCAATGTTTTGATCAGGATCATTGATGGTCTCTGTGTCCTTTGCCAGAACAGGTTGAAGTATTTCAAGGTTCCACCAGGTCATAGTGACAAGAAAAACTGCGATCATCAAAGGGCACTAGCACAATGCAGACGGTGAACATCATGGCCAGCAATTGTGCCGCCCGACCCTCATTGTATCCAGTGCTCTGGGGCATGTTCCAGCTGTTTGTGGGGGGCTGTGCTCCACGCACCTCCCACTGCAGCGGGCTTCACCCTCTGCACCCCACGTACTTGAATATAATCACCTCCAGGTCAGAGGTGTATGGGGCATGGGGCACAACACCCAGTTGGCCCGTCCCTGCCGGACATCAACAAATCCAGCTCACCAGCATGTCAGGCAAACTGCAGCACCGTAATTGTGTCGTCCACATAATGGTATTCTGTCTTTCAATGTCCTGAGGTAGTTCTATTACTGGGATCCCAACATTCTCTGTGATGGAAGCAAAGTCTATGACTGTGGGCCCAAATTCAGTTGAAACAAAGGGTGCTGCTGTCAGATTCAGTGGTCTGGAATGACTCGCATTACTTCCTCCAGGTACTGAAGGGTAAAATTCTATGGGGAATGGTGCAGGTAGATATTAACATGGTATTGGACAACTGAAGGGTTTCTCATCCTCAGAGCTAGTATAGGCTACATCATACTGAGTCAGCAAGGGGCAACAGGCAATTCAGGCAGAGGTACATGGTTCCTCCTGACAATCAACTTGTCTACGACAGGAGAAAAGAGATGGATCTCCACACCAGGAGCTTCAAACCACAGCTGAATGTATGATGCAGAGAGGCAGGGTTTGGCTGCATTGGAGCCAGGGGTCCCACCTGGGAGGATAAGGGCCTATACTGGGGTGATGGCCTGCATCCATCTGGGAGGGGACCTGCAGTTTGCAGTAGGTGGTTAAATGTTACTTCAATGAACATTGAAACTGGAATTAGAATGGGGGTGGAAGGAATCAGGAGGTAGAAACTGCCCCCCCAGCTGCTATAGACAGTAAGGAGAATCAAAGAGAGAGATCCTCCAGGGTGCAAATTAATAAAAGTAGAGTGGTATAGATAAAGGGAAGGAACTGGACCATTAAAAAAAAGAGTGAGGAAGGAGGGAGGGCACAAAGGAAAAAAGGGGGGGCAACAAGCAGAGTGGAAACAAAATCTGGAAGGCCATGTGTGTGAATGTTAGAAGTTCTTGACCTAGAGGCCATCATAGCAGAGGGCAGCCTGGATATTGTGGCCATTACCAAGTCATGGTGCACTGAAAACTATGACATGGACATGGCCATAGCAGGCTTTACTCTATTCAAGAAGGACCAGGTGGGAAGGAAGGGAGGGAGGGGGTGTAGTGTTTTGTGTGAGGGATAGTATAAAAGTGACAGACATACAGAGAATACTGGGGGAGGCAGAGGCATTGTAGGTCACTCTAGAGATGGAGAATGGAGCCACTATTTGCACTGAAGTGATCTACAGACCTCCACCACAGGGGCAGGGATTAGATAAGGTACTGGTGGAAGCATTGGCAAGATGCAGAAAAGGAGGAGATGGTGCTGGTGGGGGAATTTAACCTGTCAGATGTAGATTGGAGCCTCCCAGTAGTTGCTTCAGCTAGAAGCAGGGACATCCTGGACTCTCCGTGGGGGGGGGGGGTTCCTCAGGCAGTTAGTCAATGAGCCCAATCATGATGGGGCAATACTAGACCTGGTACTCACTAAAGCTAAAAGGGACCATAGTAAAGGCAACAGACCTCTTCAAACAAGTGAGCAAAAGCAAGAGGAACAAGCATTTATCAATGCTGAACGTTCGCCATGTGTAGAGATAAGGAAGTGTGTGACAGTGTGGTAGTGCAGGAAGGAAGAGTTTTATTGATAATAAGCAATAGAAAGTTGTATGACAACTATACTGTTCATGAGGTGGTGTGATAAAAGGGCTATATTGAAAATTTGGAGTGAAAATATTGAAAATGACCAAAGTTACACGAGTGCGTAGAAAATTGTGAGTGACCGGGTGTAACTTGGACATTTTTTGGAGTTGTGTCACCACATTTTTTACGTGGCCTTTTTGGCACCCCACCTCATGAAGAGTGCCACTGTCATTTTGTTCACTCATGCCGAAAAGTGATTTTGCAGAGCGACCGTGCCATTCTGCGCCACAGGTACAAAAACACATTTCAGGCAGGATGCAAACAATTACAGCTGCACTGTTCGTAAGGAACTATGAAAAAATGGCAATGTTGAAAACCTGGAGTGAAAATATAAAAAATTGGCAAAGATATGAGCGTGCGCAGAAGCTGCATAATCCACGCTCATAACGCAAGCATTTTGCTGAATTTTTTCGCCAAATTTTAAACAAGGCCTTTTTGGGACCTCCCCTCATGAACAGTAGCACTGTGGTTTTATTAATCCATCCGGAAAGTTGATTTTGCACACCGACTGTGCCATTCTGGCCCACAGGTGCAAAAACACATTTTGGGCAGGATGTGAAAAATGACAGCTGTACTGTTTATAAGGAGATGTGAAAAAATGGCAATGTTGAAAATCTGGAGAGAAAATATGAAAAATCAGCGAAGTTACGAGTGTGCATAGAAACTGCACAAAACACACTGGTAACGCAGGCATTTTTTTTGAATTTTTCCACCAAATTTGAAACATGGGCTTTTTGGGACCCCGCCTCATGAGCAGTGACACTGTCGTTTCAGTAATCAGTCCTGAAAGGTGATTCCATGTAGTGACCACAAAATCACCTTTCGGGACTGAGAAACGAAATGACACTGACATGTTCATGAGGTGGGGTCCTAGGAACCCCATGTTGAACATTTGGGGCCACAATTCCTAAAAATGGCTGAGATATCAACTTAAGTTGAAACCTCCCCGTTGAGTCCCATTATACAGGCTTACCCAATTCCTCAGTTCCTAGTTCAGCTTTGAAGAGTGCAGACATATCCCGGGCAAGTGAAGTTTGCGGCTCCAGACCTCTGGAGGGTAAGTATGGGTGAGGGTGGGGTGCGGGGAGGTGGGTGGACAAAGGAGGGTTGGGGTGGGGAGGGGACTGGGGAGATGATGCTGGAAGGTTTTCTTTTTACAGGTAAAATAAAAAAAGACTTCCGATGGATGAGTTTTCTATTTTACAGGGATTTTGTTTTAAACATTTAGGCACACTGGGGTGGGCTCCAGTGTGCCACAATAGTGTGTGTGCGTGTGGGGGGGGGGGCATGCCATTGCCAACACAGGGATTGGGCACCTCATTGTTGACTAACAATATAGATGGGTGTGGGGGAAAGGGGGGTGCATCCGACATCGGGAGTGGGCATCCCGATGTCGGAAAGGGGAAATTGTTTAACCAGGAAAGATACACTAAGGGGCTGTGGGGAATGGGGAAATTGTTTAACCAGGAAAGACACTCTGAGCTGCAGGGATGGTGGAAATTGTTTAACCAGGAAAGACACACTGAGCTGCAGGGAATAGGGAAATTATTTAACCAGGAAAGACACACTAAGCAGCTGCAGGGACCGGAGAAATTGTTTAACCAGGAAAGACACACTGAGCTGCAGCAGTAGGGCTTGCATTTCAAAGGACAGAGCTGCATGCAGCGTCGGCTCAGTCCTTTGAAATGTTTGCCAAGACCAGCCCCCTCAGCAAAACAGTGTCATCGGGACACTGCCTGCTGATTTGTTGGCCACAAACTGGCCCCTGTAGTACCACTGGTGATTGGGCTGACACCCCTCACACCCCTGTTTAGCGACTCTCATATCAACAAGTTCGTTCGCGCTTTCGTGCTCAAACTTAAAAAGGGACTGCTATGGTTCTTGAAAGAGGTGGCTGAAAAGATAATGGTTAAAAGGGCAGCATTCAGAAGGTATAAGGAGACACAGAGAGAGGAAGATAGGGAGGAGTAGCAGGGAAAACAGAAGGAAGCAAGGAAAGGAGTAAGGAGCACAAAGGCACAAACTGAACATAGAACAGTCAAGGGGGTAACAAAAGGGTACAAGACATTTTTAGATAAGTAAGTGAAAAGAAGAAGACTGGGGTGGGACTGTAAGGTTAAAAGGGAAGGGGGACTGTGCAGAGGGAGGCCAGGGAAAAGCAGACATCCTGAACAAATACTTTTGTTCAGTGTTCACAGAGGAAGAAGAAAGGAAGGAAGAAAGGAAGGGGCCACAAAAAAGTAACAGAAGCTTTGAAGGGAGGGAGGTGGACTCTAGTAATTTTTTGGAGGAGAGAGTCCTGAAGGGACTTGCTAATCTGAAGGTGAACAAAGCAAATGGGCCAGATGGGGTGCATATGAGGGTATTGAGGGTGCTCAGGGAAATACTGTCTGCACCTCTGATAGTTCTATTTAACAGCTTACTGGAAACAAGAGTGGCTCTGGAGGACTGGAGGAAGACGGATGTAGTACCACTGCATAAAAGTGGTAGCAGGGAAGAGGCTGGCAATCAGTTACCCCACTGACAGCGACATTTCGCGCCGAGGTCCCCCACAGTGACTACAGCGCCTAGCCGCAGTGGGAGACCTGCTGGAGCCCATCGCTGTCTGTGGAGGTCTACACCCCCCAATCGCTCTGACTGGAGCTGAGAATCCTTATGGGGGGTGGGGGGCACAGCCCCAGAAGGAAACAAGAATAAAAGTGAACCGGGCAGCCGACTGCAGAATGCGGCCAACCTGTCAAAAGTCGCTGATGGGCATTCGACAAAATTTTGTCAGACTTCCATAGTGGATCCGCTGGCAATTATAGGCTAGTCAGCCTAACATTGGTAGTGGGAAAGTTAATGAAATCACTGCTGCAGGAAAGGTGGAATATCTTGAATCCAGTGGGTTACAAGACCTGAGGCAGCAAGGGTTCACAGAGAGGAGGTCATGTCAAATGAATCTGATAGATTTATTTGACTGGGTGACAAAGGATTTAGATCAGGGTGGAGTGGTGAAGATGGCCTACCTAGATTTCAGCAAGGCTTTTGACACCATTCCACACAGGAGACTAGTAAGCAAACTGGGTAGCTTAGGAGTGTGTCCAAAGGTGGTAAACTGAATAAGAAATTGGTTAGGGGATATGCGACAGAGGGTGATGGTAAATGGAGTTCACTCCGAGAAAGGGAGGGTGACCAGTGGGATGCCTTAGGGATCAGTGCTGGGACCGGCCCTCTTTAATGCCTTTATAAGTGACATTGCAGAGGAGCTGGAAGGGAGGGTCTGCCTCTTTATGGATGACACCAAAATCTGCAATAGGGTAGACACTCAGGGTAGGGGATGGAAAGGGTGAGCAGAGACCTGAGAAAATTAGATGAGTGATCATGGGTATGGCAGCTGGGTTTCAATGCAAAAAAGTGCAAAATAATACTCCTAGGTCACAGAATCCAAGGGATGGAGTACAAAATGGGTGGAGTGGTATTGACAACCCCCAAGCAGGAAAGAGACCTGGGGGTAATCATATCAGATAACCTAAAGGTGGCCAGGCAGTGTGACAAGGCATTTGGGAGGGCTAGTAGGATGTTGGAGTACATAGGGGGAGGCATCACCAGCAGAAGGAGGGAGGTGGTGTTACCTCTGTATAGATTGCTGATAAGACTCCACCTAGAGTACTGTGTTCAGTTCTGGAGACCACTTCTCTGGAAGGACATAGAATGGAGGCAGTCCAGAGGAGGGCAACTAAATGGTGCAGAGTCTGCATCAAAAGAATACGATAAAAGACTAAAGATCCTTAATGTGTACACTCTGGAATGGGGGGGATATGACAGAGACCTTTAAATACCTCACAGGGGTAAATAAGGTACAGGAGGGAAGTATTTTTCAGAAGAAAAAGGTGCTCAAGAACAAGAAGACATGCTATGAAACTGGAGTGGGACAGATTCAGGGGTTCTATGCCATAACGGTGACCGTCGAAAGGCGATCATGGTTAGGGTGATGTCACATTGCCGAAAATCAGTTTCAGTGATGTGCCCCCCTGGCATACAGCAAAAGGGTGCTGGGGACATACAATTTTAAATTTTATCCAGGGGGCTTTGCCCCCCGCACCATTCTACTTTAGGATTCTCAACTGGGGTGTGCATGTTGGGGTGGGATTGCAAACCATGAACAAAAAAGATCGGGCCGACACAACAAAACATATCTGCACCTGGACCTGAACTCAGCACCTGTCCATCCAAGCCCTGAACCCACCCACCACACCCGGAACCAGCTTGGCTACTCACCATGGCACCACCCTCAAAACCCTCCCCTTCCTTCTGCCTCTTGCTGGCGTGCTGCCCGTCGTGTGTACATGTTGCGACATCCTGTTGCTATATGTGAACCCATCCCATCTGGTCACCCCCTCATCATGTAGCCCCATGAGATGTACCATGACTGAGTCACCGTTTTTGTTTGTGCTCAATCGCGGTCACCCATGTCACGGGCTACCAATTCAGGAGAGATCCGAGGAAGTACTCCTTCACAAAAAGAGTGGTGGATTCCTGGAACAGCCTTTCAGTAAAGGTGGTAGGGGCAAAAACAGTGGTGGGGCTCAAGAATTCATGCGATAAGCACAAGGGAATCATAGTGAAAAGGAAAGTGGGGGGAGAAGGAGCTGTAGATTGGTTACAGTCTGTGGTAATAGCATAACTAGGGAAGAATGGACAGACTGAATGGGCCAAGTGATCCTTATCTGCTGTCAAATTCTATGTTTCTATATCCGGGTCTCATTCCTGATGGCAGGTCTCCTTGGCAGTGAGAGAGGTACTAAGTTGACTGGTTCAGGCAACAGTTGACCAGCTGCCAAAAGGTTTTTTCGATTCAAAGTTTTAACCACATTTACTCTTTCCATTCTCAGATGATAAACTGGCAAGTTTGGAAACTGTTCCACAATTACTTGTTGATCTGGGTTCCATCGGTCCTCAGTCTTATGTTTGCCTGGGATTCTCAAGTTCCAGAAAAGTACTTGGTCGCCTGGTTGAACAGCTTGCGCACAGACTCTTTTGTCGTATCCGGTCTTGTTGGATTGGTTGGACTTCCTTGCTGCTTCTTGGGCCACCTTGTAGGCCCCTTTCAGTTGAGCACATAATCTCCTGGCGCAGTCCAGGTATGTTTCTTTCAAGGTGCCATCAGCTGAAACCCTGAAATATAAGTCTATTTGAAGTCTGGCTTCCCATTCGAACATTAGGAAGTAGGGTAAGAATCCTGTAGAGTCAATTTTGGTACAGTTGTAGGCATGGACGAAGAAAAGTATCTGCTGACTCCAGTATGGCTTTTTCTAGAGTCCAGTGTCCCCAGCATATTCAGCAGTGTTCTGTTGAATCTTTTTGGCAGATGGTTGCCCTGTGGATGATAAGGAGTGGTACAGGACTTCTTGATGCCCATAATGCTGTTAAGTTATATGATAAAACTATATTCAAAGTTTCTGCCTCGGTCAGAGTGAAGGTGGATGGGAAAGCCATAATGCACAAAGTGGTTTTCACACAAAATGTTAGTCACAATGATTGCCTTCTGGTCTTTTGTAGGGAATGCTTGTACGTAGTGGGTGTTGTGGTCAGTCACCACCAGAAAGTTACTGATCCCCGCCTAGTCAGGTTCAAGAGAAAGGAATTTTATGCAGACCAGGTCCATCGGTCCAGTACTGGTGATGTCTACAAGAGGAGCCTTCCTCTTGGGTACAGTCTTACAAGTGATGCACTGGTGGCAGCTTTTACAATATCTCTCTACTTCAATTAACATGTGTGGCCAGTGGAATCAGTTTTGGATGAGGCCCAAAGTTCTATCAATCCCCAGGTGTCCTATGGCCTTGTGAAGTGATCACAAAACCATTTTTTGATACTTGCTTTGAAGAACTAGTTGCTTTTTGGGGAAAGGCGCTTGCATTTTTATGATTTAATACAGGAGTCCCTTCTTTAGTGAAAGTTTGGCCCATTCCCTCAGGAGAAGCGGCACATCTAAAATATTTGATTTTACATGACTTGAAGCCAAGCCCTTCTCTTTGGCTAGAATGGTATCCCACAGACCGCAATCTGTCCATTGCGCACACTTTACATCTGCAGATCTGAGTTGAGGCAAGAAGCACAGTATTATGCAATGTGGTAAAGTGGGTGTATACCTTCAGTACAGCATCTGGATGCATGCCTAGCAAATCCACAGCCCTGTTGGGGTTGGTGGGAGCAAGCCAGTCATCAGACGCGATTAGCTGGCAGATTGCTTTCGCTCCATCTTTGGATACATAGGTTCATGGCCCCTCCATGGGCAGAGAATGATGTGGTCTTCTGGACAGGGCATCTGCATCGCTGTTGTTCTGTCCCAGACAGTATTGTAAGTGGAAGTTGTAAGCAGATAGTATGGAGATTCATCTATGCCCACTGGCGCCAAGCTTAGCAGTCATTAGCACATAGGTCAGTGGATTATTGTCTGTCAATACAATGAACCTGGCTTCATAAAGATATTCATGGAATTGATCAGTCACCTCCCACGTCAGCACAAGGAACTTCAACTTATGGACTGTATAGTTCTTTTAAGATGGACGTACACTGTGACTGGTGTAGGCAACCACTCTAATACCATTTTCATGCTCCAGGTAAAGTACAGCACCCAACCCTGCCATGGTAGCATCAATGTGAAGGGTGTACAGCTTGGTATAGTCAGCAAAATGCAATACCAGGGCCCCCATCAGGCATCGAATGATCTGTTGAAAGATGTGTTCATAGTCCGCAGTCCATCTGTCCCCAAAATGTTCATTGGTCTTGCAGTATTCTGGTGGTGATTTCTGTTTGGTCCCTGAACCTATGACCTTTCAGGATGTAGGGTACCCCTGAGTCAAGTTGTTCAGTGGCCTCACCATTGAGGAGTAGTCCTTCACAAATCTCCTATAGTATCTGTATAACCCCGAGAAAGACTGATGTATTTTTAAATTGCTGGGTCTCGGCTGTGAAGGCTTTCACTTTTGCTGGTTCAGTGCTGATTCCTTGCTTCTACAGGATGTTTCCGACATATCTGACAGAACTGACACTTGTCCAGGGAAAGGTTTAGATCATACGAATGTACAAACATACGAAATTGCCAGCAGATACAGGCCATTTCGTCTATCTAGTTCGCTGGAGGTGCAGCACTTCAGTCCATTAGACTGCAGCTGCCCCTCCTTATATGCCTCCACCTCGTCCCCCTCCTGGTACTGCACTCCTCCCTTGAATCTGTCCCACCCCATCTTGAAGTCCCTAACACTCTGCAGTGATACAACTTCCTCTGGCAGAGTGTTCCACCCTGACATCACCCTTTCTGCAAAATAGTGCCTCCTCAGTTCTCTCTTGAACCTGCCCCCTTCCAGCTTCATAGAGTGTCCCCTGGTTTCTGTTTGGCTCTTCAGATTGAACATACACCTGGTGTCTACTCTGTTCAAATCCTTCAGGTACTTGAAGGTCTCAATCATATCTCCTCTCTCCCTTCTTTTCTCCAGGGTATACATATTGAGCTCTCTCAGTATCTCCTCATATGGTCTGTCTCCCAACCCTAGGATAATTTTTGTTGCCCTGTGCTGTACCCTCTCCAGTAGTTTGATGACCCTTTTCAAGTAGGGGCACCAGAATTGCACGCAGTACTCTAGGTTCCATCTCACCAGGGATCTGTATGGGGCAAGATGACCTCCCTGCTCCTAGAAGTAATCCCCCTTGCTATGCATCCTAGCATTCTGTTTGCCTTTGCTGCTACCTTCCTGCACTGAGCAGAGTGGTTCATCTCTCCGGTTACCAGCACTCCCAGATCCTTCTCCTCCTTGGATATTGTTAACAGGACACCCCCCAGCCAGTAATTGTGTCCTGGGTTCTTGCCTCCTAAATGCATCACTTTGCACTTTTTGGCATTGAAACCAAGCTGCCAAGTGTGAGACCATTCCTCCAGTTTTGCCAAATCCTCCCGAAGTACTTTTGCTCCTTCCCCCCATCTACCGCGGCACAAATCTTTGTGTCATCTGCGAAGAGACTGATCTTGATCCCTACTACAATGTTGGCAATGAAAATGTTAAACAGAACTGGTCCCAGCACCAAGCCCTGTGGTACACCACTTGTTACTGACCTGTGTTCAGATGCCTCCCCCCCCACTACTACCTTTTGCTGTCTACACTGCAGCGTTCTCAACCCATCTGACCAGTTTCCTCCATGCTCTCAGACTCTTCAACTTGCAGGTCAGCCTACCATGTGGCACTGAGTCAAAGACCTAGCTGAAATCCAGGTAGAGGATGTCCACTGCATGTCCCATGTCCAGTGGCCTCGTAACCCAGTTGTAAAAATCAACCAAGTTCATCTGGCAGGATCTGCCCGAGACAAACCCGTGATGCCTGCTGTCCTGGTGATTGTTATCCTCAAGAAATTGCACCAGTCTTTCCCTGAGGACTGTCTCCATCAGTTTTCCCACAATTGCAGTAAGGCTCACCGGTCTGTAGTTCCCCAGTTTGTCCTTGGGTCCACTCTTGTGGTGAGGTATCACATGTGCTTCCCTCCAGTTCCTGGGCATGCACTCTGAGTTCAGAGAGGTATTGAACAGGTCCACCAATGGCCATGCCAGGACCTCTGCCAACCCTCTCAGCACCCTGGGGTGGACTCCGTCTGGGCCAGGTGTCTTGTCCACCTTCAGGGATTTAAGGCCCTCCCTCACCTTTTCCACCATGATTTCTTCATCCATGGTTGCTTCTGTGCCACCCTCTCCCACCTCGCCGTTCCTCTTAGGTACGGATCCATCCCTCTCCTTGGTGCAAACTGAACAGAAGTATTCATTAAGTACTTTTGCCTGCTCAGCCCCCTTTTCTACCCACCCACTTCCCCTCTTGATCCTAACAACTTGATCCTTGCTCTTCCTCTTCTCTCTAATATATATGAAGAAATCCTTTTCTCCTTCTTTGATCCCCTGCACTAACCTCCGTTCTCTTACCACTGTGCTCACTTCTCTGGATTTCTTCACATATTCTTTTCTGTCTTCTGTCCTGTTGGATATCTTGTAGGTCCAAACTGCATTCCTCTTTTCCCTCACCTTCTCCACTATCTCTCTACTCATCCAGCTTGGTTTCTTGGTCCTGGCTTTCTTGCTCTGGCTCTTGACACAAGTTTTAGTGGCTTCAGCCAGTCCTGCCTTGATGACTGCCCATTTTTGTTCTGCGTCGATTTCTGGGCAGATGCTTGCCATATGACTTTCCAGTATGTATCCCATCCTGCCAAAGTCTGCCCTTTTGAAGTCCAGGGCACTAGTTTTTGTAGTGGCTACTTCTCTACCCAGATTGATTGAGAACCACACTGTGCAGTGGTCACTGCTTGCCAGAGGTTCCTCCATCCTTACATCCCTTACCTGTTCCCCATCTTCCAGTACCAGGTCTAGTATATTCCCTTCCCTCATAGGCTCCATTACCCTCTGGGTAAGGAAACTATCCTGGAATGCTTCCAGGATAATCTGCTCCCTGGTGCAAGTGCTAGCTGGAATGCTCCAATCCACCCCAGTAGATTAAAGTCCCCCACCACCACTGTGCTCCCTTTGCCACTATGCCTCCTTATCTGCTCCCCCAGTTCCCTGTCAATGCTCCATCATCCGATCCAGCACCTTCAGTAGTCAGGCTTCATATTTTTCCAGAGTCCTCCTAAACACTATGAGGTCATCCAGGTAGATTAAGACCTCTTGAAGATTCATATCCCCTACCACTTTCTCCGTTGGGCACTGGAAGGTTGCTGTGGTGCCAGATATCCCTTGCAGCATATACTCAGATTGATTAAAACCAAGAGGACAGATAAACACAGTCATCTTCTTGTCTTTTTCAGCCATCGGTATTTTATTGTATCAACTGCGGAAGTCGAGCACAGAACCATCTACTCCCTGTGAGGCTGCCCAGGGAGTCTTGCACTCAAGGAATGGTGCAATGGTCGGCCACAGTTCTTTGGGCTGACAAAAGATTCAGTGGGTGTCCACGACCAGGTGACAGGGCGTTGACTTCTATATGAGATGCCTGTGCCATCTGTAAGGCCTTCACATACTCTATGAGTTTCAAGTAGCCATATCTGGGATGTCTGCTCATGGTGGCTGTCAATTTGCAGCTGCAGGATTATGGCTTTCCCTGTGGGCACCCTTAGTGAATTGGCAATGTCTTCTTGCACTTCTTCTTACTTTACTTCATCCAGTAGCTGTCAGACAGGATCTGCTCTGTGTTCTTTCGATGTGAGAGATATCAGTGTCCAGCAGGAATACACAGCTCCTCACATAATCTGGTCCAGTCTCATCTGTGCAGTCTGTGTAGGGGTAACTCCTCCAACTTCTATAATTTTTTGAATCACAGTCTCCACTAGGGTCATGTAATGAGACCACTTTTCTCCCTCTTTTTGCATGGTGGCTCCCGGTTGGTAAATTAGGTCTTCTCTATGCCCAACTGCTCCAGTGTACTCTTATGCATGGCAAGGTGGTCACTTGTGGTGCAGTTCGGCTGGCTGGCATGTAGGGCATGGATGATGTTCAAAACCATACCTCTCAGGCTCTCCACAGTTCTTTTGCATTTCTCATCATCTGAACACGTTCAAGCTTTCTCCATCTGTGTTGCTTGGCCCATATGACTTTTAGTAGTCCTCTCCAGAAGCAGTGAGGGTGGCTCAGAGAAAGTGCGCAGTCTCCTGTGCTGTTCATAGGGCATGACCAAATAGGGGGTCCAGTCCTGTCTTTCCCTCAGCTGCCGAAAAGGACTGCAACTTCTGTAAAATTTACTTTGCTCTTTTGGGCCCTCAGGGGACGGTCCAGGCTCGAATGGGTTGTTATGAACCATGAAGTGGGGTCTCCATCAACAGTGATCTGGTCAACCATCCTTGAGGGATCAACATTCTCTTGGCACTCCATCAGAACACAAAACATCTGTTGAGCTGAATTGTGAACTCTTCTAAGAACAGTCACTTTTCCCAAACTTTTTATGCTGCCTATGACTCTTTTGAGATGGTCCCTAAGGGTTTCTTCTGGGATCCCATGCACCAAAATGACTTTTTCTGGATCAAGGTCCACATCCTTGTACCAGTCTAGCAAATGATCCATCATGAAGTTGAAAATTAGGAGGCGGGGAAAAACTCTGTTCCTGCCCCAGGGTAAGGTGTTGCAGAAATGCACAGGGAAATCTTTAAATGTGTAACCACACCCACCCTTACGTGTGGCACCTGGGTTCATGGTTAGAAATGGGCTTGGAAAATGGTGTTGTACCTTCACCTATGGGATCCTTATGACAGAGTGCCGCCAGGGTGTTTCCCCACAGGAAGTAAATACAACCCCCATCCTGTGTGAGAAGGAACACAATAACACAATCCTCTCCACACTTATCACTCTAAGCATGCAAATAAACAGCAAGGCAATAATGGCAGAATATATCAGCAGTTGCAAATAAATAACTAATGGGTTTATTGTGGTAAGAGAAGCAAAGGTAAAAATAAACAGAGACAGCAAATTGCTTTCACCCCCACTGTAAGGCATGTTTCAGCACCTCTCCACCCACTGGTGCACCAGTTAACCCTCAGGAAGCTCCCATTTAAAGTTTTAGTGTGCACCCAGATGCAGAGATGCAGGCCTGCTTGGACCTTAGTGCACTACCATGTCAGTTTGGTTATTGGCTACAGCAGCTGACTGGCAAATTACACAACTGGATGGACAATAAAACAGTTGCTCTTGGCTGTAAGCTGTAGCTGTAGGCTTGATTCTCAGGTTGTGCAGGAATGCCCAGAAAGTATCTAGCAAGTTAGCTAAAGAATAGGAATGATATGTTCTGTGGGTAAAACCCAGTACTCATGACCTTTAGATGACAGACTGGTGCTGTTTCCATAAGGATGTCTCCCCTGCTTAGGCAGATGATGGCTGATCTTTTCTGTAGGCTGGATAGGTGTGGTAGACTCAGCATTGTCGGTGGCGAAGGTAGTGGGCTGTAGATGACTTTGGTTGATGGAATGAGTTCTGTAAGCTGGTTACAGGTGCAGTGGACCCAACACACTTCCGGGTTGTGAGGGGTGTGGCCTTTGATGCTCCGAATGATGATGATCCTGTTCACCCCACATGGGGACTTGCCTTCTCCAACCCTGATAGGTGGCTATTCACT
Source organism: Neoceratodus forsteri (assembly GCA_016271365.2). NCBI lineage: Eukaryota > Metazoa > Chordata > Ceratodontiformes > Ceratodontidae > Neoceratodus > Neoceratodus forsteri. The sequence goes on from CM028132.1 coordinate 108,523,145, forward strand.
CGGCACCTCAGCTGGTTCGATCTCCTGTCAGGATAAAATCCTAACAGTAGTAGAAGGCAGTGGCTCACAACCTACCCAGCTGCAGAGCAGCTTTCAAGGCAACCTCTGGTCTAATTTGGTGCTAGATCCCAGGCTTGGCACTCCATATGCATCATGCCCCTTTTTCAGGGGGTCTCAAGCCTGTTTTGGAAAAACATTTTAATCAAACAAGAATAGCAAGTGAAAGTGATTCACAAACACTCTCTTCTCAGAGGTTTTGCTTCAGACAAATTGACTATTTTGCACGTGTCTCCCCCTTGTGCATGTAACCCCTCCCTTCCTGCCCCGTCTAGGGGCATAACTTTAACTCATCGCAGGTGGTCCAAGCAGGAAGAAAAAGGCCACTCAAGAAGTAGCGTACGTGACATTACGATGCGGAACCATGGATAACTCATAGTCCTTACTTGATGATGTCTTCACCTTTCTCAATTACCTCCTGAAATTCTCAGGAAAAACTGATTTTTTTCCTGAGCCACCCACCGGACCTGGACCTCCCAGTTCTTCCCTGGAGATCCCAAGGAGCCCCTGCTGCCCTCAGGGGCTGGGTTCGCTCCCCTGGAATACAACTTGTAGAAAATTAATCAATCTGCAACAATGGGAGGGGAGACAAGCATTCCATTTCATTAAAACTCCCCTCTCATAGACGAATAAGACACAAACCACTGTTTCTCCCTTACTGGCTTTTATTGTCACCTGCATGGCAAATGATTGAAGCAATACAGGGGTCACCATTCCTCCATAGAAAATATAAATATATAGCTCCATGGGGCTACAAACTCTTTTACATGTGACCTGGACTTAACAGACAGCAGTACAATGGATTTAACAAACACCAGAAGGACACTCGCTTTTCTTCCTTCTTACTCCTAGGTGTTTTACCCAAGAACCTGGATCCCTGCAATCTCTTGGCATATAAGGATCCAGCAAGCCAACCTTTTCTCTTACTTGTTCTCCCATGGGTCCTCTTTCCCCTGTGGCATTGGTCATCCTCCTGTTCTCTGGCACAGTAAAGCAAGTGGCCTTCCCCACCTGGACCCCTGGGTGCTGGCCTAACCCAAACAGTCATCAAGGAATTTTCCTGATGACTCAGGCCCTGACCCCTTTTATCTGACTGGCAAATGGGTGCTCCCACCAGAGGCCTCTACTGCCAGCTTATATCACGGCTATCACCTCAGCACCCCCATGACACACACTTCCTACGGTCTCTGCCAGGCCCACATCCCTTGCAAACATTTCCTGAGCTTTAGCTAAATCCCCAGCAGAGACCACCCTCCAAGGCCTAAACATTTCTGTACTCCATGAACCCACCTGGCCCTCATCTAGACCGGTGCTGCAGAGCCTGTCCCTTCAAATAGGCCCCGACTTCAGGTGGAAGGCTCCTTCGACTACCCCCAGGCTGCTCTTCCACACCTGATACGAGGGGAACCTCTGCCACCGGTTTCCCTCCTTTTTTTCTTTTTAAATTTAATATACTTTATTGAGATTTTCCAAAATAGCATACAAAATAAGATCACACACTAAACAATGAGACATCACAAAACAATAATGGGTGACACCACATACAGTGAACACAGACATAAGCCCCTCCCTGCCCCTCCTCTCATGGCATCTTTATCAGATCTATCCACCAATAAGCATAGACAGTGTCCTCTAGAGGAATACCACATTATAAGCTGTATAATGTGTATATCGATTCCCACCTATCCTTGTATAATGACATACGATTGTGGAGACTTGCCACCATTTTCTCCACCCTTAGGTTTGATAACAATTCCTGAAGCCACTCTGTGTAAGATATGGCATTAGAGTCTTTCCAGTGCCAGAGGATGAGGGCCTTGAGGGAGATAGTGATCATAGACATATGGAATCTGCGTTGTGCTACCCTGACTCCAGTAAATTCCCCCAGTAGGCATATCTCCAGGATAAATAAATCTTCTAACCCCAAAAGGGGGATCTACTTTATGCCTGATGGTCTCCCATAATGAAGCAATAGGCGGGCAGTCCCAAAAGATATGTGACAAAGTGCCTTTGGCTTGGTTATATCTCCCACAATTTAGGGAGGGGAGCATGCCCATCTTATGTAACTTTACTGGTGTCAAATACATGTTCTGGAGGATCGAGAACTGCATAATTCGCAATCGGTCTTGCGTAATGTGCGAGTGGCAAGATCTCCAGACTTTCTCCCAGTTGATAACTTGATGGGGGAATCTATCTGCCCAATGGGTTAATGTCCCATCTATTAAAGGGAAGGCCAGTACATATAGGTTAGCATATATATGGGAAATGGAGTGTGGTTGCTGGGCTAGAGCAATCAAAGGCTGAAAAAGCTTTGTTTTCCCCATCATCCCCTAAGGACAATTTCTTGGCGACCAGCAGGTGACGAACTTAGTATAATTTGAAAAATCCTCCAGGACTTGATGGGAATTTCTGTATCATATCCCTCACTGAGAGATAAGACTCACCAGATACCAGGTCCTTGGGACATGCATATATGAGTGGGGGGAGCCAGGTCACTGGCAAGGGGAGACCCCCCATGTGAAAGTTAAAATGCTGTAGGACTAGCTATTCTGGGTCCCCAAAGGGGTTATATTTTAAAAAGGTGCATAACTGAGAGTGTACCCTCACCGAGGTAACAATTGGGGATCCTAGCCATATTCTGGGAGGTCCTTCACTCAGATGTGAAGCATGGCTTGTCGGGAGTTACCACTACAATCAATTAGTTCTTTTTCTATAGGGAGCCACGATGGTACATATGGGAATGTGTGAGAGTCTTCATCTGGTCACAGCCATCTCAGATATTTACTTACATGACTGGCCCAATAATACAGACCAAAATGCAGGAGTCTCAATCCTCCCTTTTTCTTTGGGGCAGCTAGCTTGTAATATGCACACCTTGGGGGCTTGCTGCGCCAGAGAAAGTTTGCCACCATCCCATGTAACTTCCTAAACCAGGTAAGGGGGAGCCAGAGATTTAACATACTAAAGGGGTAAAATATCTGGGGTAAAACATTCATTTTTACCAGACTGATCCTTCCCCATAGAGACAGAGGCATGCCTTTCCTAGCAGGCTAAGTCTTGTTATACTGTAAGCTGAAGGAAGTCTAGATTGAGTTGTTTCATTTTGATATCGCTTCTTGCCAACATGATGCCTATATACTTGAAACTATTTTGAGACCAATGCAAACTTGCGTGGTTTACTACACTCCTGTGGGTTCTGTTATTTAAAGGGAAGACTTTAGTCTTTTCCTGGTTACTGTTGTAGTTTGAGACATTGCTGTATTCAGAGATAGTTTTCAGGGTGGACTAAATTGAAAGAGCCAGCTGGGTCAGATGCAGTAAGATATCGTCCGCATAGTCTGATACCTTTAACTCGTGAGACCCAATATAGACCCCATGAATGCTGAGATTATCCCTGAGCTTCCATAGGAGAGGTTCTGGGTATAAATTGAATAAAAGGGGCGAAAGAGGGCATCCCTGGTACGTCCTTGATTATAGGTGGTAGCTAGGGGAAAATAACCCATTACAGTATATTTTAGCACACAGGCCTGTGTACATCATGCAGATCCAAAGGATATACTGGGAGGGGAGTCCGAACTTCTTTAATACCCCAAACATGAAGCCCCAGTCAACCCTGTCAAAGGTCTTCTCCACATCCAGGGATGCCAGCACCGCAGGGTGGATGGAGTCCCTGGATGCGGAGAAAATATTGGAGAGTTTACATAAGTGATCTTGAGATGACCTATCATGAACCCTACTTGTTCTGGCCCTATCAGAGCAGGAAGCACTTTACCCAATCTGTTTGTTAGTAATTTAGCTAGTATTTTGATGTTGTTGTTAATCAGCGAAATGGGTCTATAACTTGTTACCCTATCTTCTGGTTTACCTGGCTTGTGAAGGACTACTATTAGGGCTTTCAATAGACGAGGATCAGTAGGATCCTCAGATAAAATAAAAGTGAAGAACCTATATAGCCAAGGGGACAAGCTGATCTAGAAACTTTTTATAAAAATTAGGGAGAAAATCATCTGGGCCTGGGGCTTTATCTGAGGGAAGATCTCAAACTAATGCCCTGATCTCTGCCTCTGAGATGGGGGCTAGTAAAAGGTTTTTCTCCTCCTCACTCAGTGAGGGCAGAGGGATCAGGTCTAAATAGGCCTCAGTTTCTTGGGTTGTAAGTGTGGTTGCCCTCAAACTGTACAAGCCCCTGTAGTATTGTTCAAATTCTGAAACTATCTTCCTGGGAGTTACTTTGCGGGAGCCGTCCACAGCTGACTGGATGGCCTTTACTAATCCTGCAGATTCCTGGCATTTTATAAATGACCAGCCTTCTCACTTTGGTCTATATAGAGAGATCAAGATTTGAGGATGGCATATTCCACCTGTTCCCTAAGCATCTCACTAGAAGACTCACAGAGCTTTAGAAGGGTGACCCTGACACCTTTGCCTCCTCCCATGGGGAGACTGACTTCAAGTTGTTTAATTTGTGATAACAGTTTAGAAGTGTTTTCTTTCCTTCTCCTCTTCCTAGTAGAGGCTAGTCTGATCAATTCCCCCCTGAGGTAGTTTTTCAGTGCCTCCCATTCGATATTCATCGTGCCTGTCATATTTAAAGTTGACCTTTGTGTACTGATCTATTGATAGGACTATTTACTTGACCACTCCGGGATCCTTCAAAAGTTGGTTATTTAACTTCCAAATGATGTCTTTTTGTTGGTGGGGTGCAAGGAAGGCCAGATACCAGGTTGGGGAATGATCTGAGATTACCCCTGATTCTATGCCGAAGTCCCGGACCCCAGACAGTGTCCCTCTACTCACCAGAAAATAATCTATTCTGGATGAGGACTTGTGTACTAGGGAATGGAAGGTGTATTCCCTAGAGGATGGTTTGAGCATCCTCCAGGGATCACACACTCCTAAATGGTCTACCAAGTCCCTTATGGCCCTTTGGGCTGGTGACAATCCCTGGGTTCTGCAATATGTGTTGTCCATATCTGGTGTAAAAGGAAGGTTCCAGTCCCCCACCCAGGAAAATGGGAAGATTGGAAATGGGGGATAGGATCTTAAGAAGTTCGGTGAAGAACTGGGGAGAGTCTACATTGGGACCATAAATACATCCAAGCACCAGTTCCGCCTGGTCAAATGTCCCTTGGAGAACCAGATATCAGCCATTCGGGTCTCAAATGCATTGCAGGCAGGCAAAAGCCATTCACTGAGTTAGGAGTATAGCAATACCCCTGCTCTGCATACTTGACCCTGCTGTGAAAACTTGCCCAATATTCTGTCGCCATAGGAGACCAGATTCAGAGTCCAGTAAATGTGTCTCCTCTAGACAGGTGATGTCCACCTTAAGATGACCCAAATGCTTCAAGACCTGGTATCTCTTTGATTTGTTCCTGGTTCCCCTCACATTCTACGAAAGAACCGTATGTACCCAGCCATTTAACCTTTTGTCTCTTGAAATACTTGTAAGCAGCTGACAAACTTAACACACAAGGGGCTGGATATTCTAACTGCGCCCAAAAAATGCACAATAGCAGGAGCAAGCACAAGTCCATTGCGCCCATGCGCAATAGACGCGATATTCAAAAAAGGAGCAAGCCAAATTACGCCAACAGCTAACATCTGAATATTGCACAACCTGCGCCATAGCACAACTAGGGAGGGGAAGCCGAGCAGATAATATGCGCTATGGCGCAACAAGGGATATCCAGCTGAGCAGCCCAGAGGTGCCATAGCGCAAGCAGGGAGCCCCCATCAGCAGAGCAATGTAACAGCACAACCAGAGAGGTAGGGGTCCACCACTCATGCCACAGATGGGCACAGGAACACACAGCAGAACAGACATTGCCCCCACACCCCAAGCACAGCACAACTGGGGGAGGGCTGGAATATCCACCGGCCCATGGGGACAAGCAAGCAATGCACAGCTGGGCCATGGTGCCCCAGCACACCCACCGGCAAGCTGAGACTGCCACACAAGGAGGGCAGGCCACCCTGTGCCACACCAGCCCCCTCCAGTGCACAGCACACCCTGCACCATGACCCCCAGACACACCCCATGAGCAGTGACCACCACTGCAGGAAACCCCATGCATACCACCACCCCCACTGTCACACTGCAACCTCGTGTACCACAGAACCATACAAGCCAGCCCCACCATGAGCACCCAGCAGTGAGTGGCAGCACACAGCAATGCAACAATGGCAGACACAGTGCCAACACGCACAATCCCCCTCAGGCACAGCTGAGAGACCAACCATGCGTCGGCACATGAGGTACCCCACACGGGAAAGGGCGTGCCCCTGACACTACCACCATTGATACAGCACCCTGCACAGTAGACAAGTGACACATCCCGACCCACCACTAGCCACAACAGCCAGCACAGGCACCCACAGTGGTGCGTGGAAGCATGCATCACACCGGATGTAACACAGTGCAGGGGCAAACACAAACCCTTACCCAAGGGGACAATAACACAGGGACGCAGTAGTGTGGCAACCAAGCCCCCAGTGTGGGCCCATGAAAGCTGAGCACACACAGCCTGCAGTCCTCCATGGCACAGGAGTGACACCCTGTGCAGGCACTGTGGACCCGTGACGCCACCATCATATGCCTGGGGCCAAGTCACAGACAGTGGTGCACAGCCCCTGCAACACACACAAGCCACAGCATGGAGGTGGGACAACAACTGCGTAGGCCACAGTGTCACCCAAGGCAAACATGCACCACACCAGTGACAGGAGGCAACCCAGCATTGTGACAGTTACAGTGGATGACCTGCATAGACAGCCACCACTGACATGGCAGCAGACCTTGCAGGCCACAGACGTGCAAGGGTGTCAGCTGCACAGGCTAAGGATTATTTGACAGGGGCACAATGGACACAGAGCATGCACCATGGACCACTGCACACAGTCATCCAATGCACAGGGAACAACACACACACCACAGACACCGACTGATAGCTACTCCCACACCATAGACACTTCCCCACGCACATACACACATACCATGACTGCACCACCCAGATGCCATGCACACCACTGCAGCTGAGCACCTATAGCCAGCTGCAAATCGAGACCACCACAGTATTCATATCAAAATATTTATATTGCAACATACAAAACAAAACTATATACAGAACTATGTACATATGGGGGAGGAAAGAAACAAGGTGGGGGTGGGTAAGAAGCGGGGGTGAACATATGGGAGAGAGGGAAGGCGGGGTGTGAGGGTGGGTCAAGGGGAAGGTATTAGTCGACGCATGGGGACAACAATGGCCGGCCTGGTCCTCCTTCTCTTGGCGCTGTTATCTGGCCCTCCTCCTCCTCCTGACCCCATGTTGGTGCATGTCCCTCAAGATCTGCAAGGACTTCCTTGCCACCCGCAGCAGCTCTTGAATAGTCTGCTGTATCTGCAGGAGTCACCGGTCACCTAGGATGAGGGATCAGAGTCAATAGGTGTGACTGTCCATCCCCCTGCAGCCCACCCATCATGCATGGCATACAGCCATGTGCCATGCCCCTGTGATGGTGTGCGCCCACCCACAGTGACCGTGTCCACAAGACCTGCCCATCCAGGCAGCAACAGCCATGTGGACCACTGCACACACCCACCGCCCATGTCCTGCACAACACCACCAAGGCCATACAGTAACGTGGCTATGTGGTGTGCAGGCAGTGCCACAGCCATGTGCTCAGTGCATGCATGGACCACCACTGACGCACTCCCAGACATGCAGTGCCACTGGACAGTGCTGACTGTCACAAGTCGCGTGCATGGCAGTGGTGTCCATGGATGGTGGACATGCCCTGCTTCCCACCCTGTTACACAGCATGCAATAGTTATCATGGTGTCATGGCACTCACCCTCATCGGGCCAGTGATGTTGGCGGTGCTGGTCCCCGACTCTCCTGGGAGCTGCGTCCTCCTCCCTCCACTACTGCTCCCCCAGCTGCCACCACTCATCCACGCCTGTGGGGGAAACAAGGAGAGAAAAGCATCAGTACAATCCCAAAGCAAAGTCCCCTGCCCCAATGTGTGTGCCCACCCACCCAGCCAGACCCACCCACCCCATACCCTGTAAACACTCCACAGCCAACCCTAGACTATCCCTCCCTATGTGCAGGACACATCTGACAGTGTTACCCATATGGACAATACAAGTGTGTGGGCGGTATAACCCACCTGGACCGAGGGCACCATGCCCCTCCTGTGCCTCGACCATAGGCGGGCAGACAGTAGCTCTGGCTCCCTCCTCCTGAGGTCCCCATAATGGTGCCTGTACTGCTCTGCAGTCCTCCTCCTTCCAGTGGCATCAACAAGGTCAGTGGCCACCTCCTGCCAGACCTGGGTCCTGGCCCTGTCCAGTGGCTCCTCCCCAAACAGAGCCCCATTGTGTGGCTCCACAAGGGCCACAAGGTTGGCCAACTCAATGGCAGTCCACTGTGGGGCTCTCCTGTGTGCCATCCCAAACAGTATAGTAGGCAATATGGCGCACTGCAGCGCGGTACCTCACGTGGACATACTGCGCGGTACAGTGCTGCCATTCCCTATCACACTGTTACCAAACAGCATGATAGAGGTGCAGCCATGCCGGACACATGGCGCCAAGGAGGCAAAGGTTGGGCACAGGGTCAAGGGTCTCTGGCGCAAGGCCACGCACAGCGCCATCGGACGACTATGCGTCTAGCGCGATTGGTTGCCTGTGTGCCAGCACCACAGTGGACTATCGCGCAGTTGTGCCATTGTGCCTATGTAGGCCGATTGCCACAGCGCCATGTAGTGACCCTTGCTATAGCGCCACTGGCACAATGGTGGCTGTGCCCTGCATTCCCTACCATGCACAGCACATCATCAGCATGGCAGACGCCTGCGTAAGCTACCTGGGCATGCGCAGTGAGGTGTACTACGCATGCCACAGAACTGCGCCATTGGCTCAGCACATTCAACACAATTGTGCAAAGCACAACGGAGCGATATTCAGCCGTCATATGCTAATCATCCGATCAGCCATTCAATGGTGCAGCAACGCGATTTGCATCTAATTAAAGTTGCTCCCCACCTAATTTGCATGGATTGCACTATATAGGTGCAACAATGTTCTGCAGTGGCCATATTCAGTTACTGCTGTTTATTGGTGAGTTGTATGCTGTGTGGGGGTCTGGACTGTGGTATCAGGGACATGCTTTGTACTGCACAGTTACAGGTAACCACTGTCATTCATACAGGCTGCATAATAACAGAGCGAGGTATGGGTGAGGAGGACTACGATGGTGGGCGGAAGAGGAGGCCCAATTTCACAAAGGCCGAGACAGAGGCACTCTTCGAGGCCTACCTTGATCAGGAGCCACTGCTCAGTGGATGGCGGGGCACCCCTCAGGCCCGTGCTGCTGCATGGGAGGAGATGGCACATGCCGTCAACCTGCACGGCAGCCACCAGCGCTCCGTGCAGGAGTGTAAGAAGAAGATGGGTACTGACAGGAGGAGGAGGGTGAAGGAGAAGGTGGCTGCCATCAGGGCGGCACGTGCTGCAACAGGCGGGGGCCAGCCAGAGGTGGTGCAGCTCACACCGGCAGAGGACAGGCTTGCTGCAAGCATGCACCGCAGTGCCATAGAGGGAGTTCCAGGAGGTGGCTTCCAGATGGGTGGTGGCCCATCACTGCATGGTAAGTCATGGCCTGTCTATGGGGGGCAGGGTAGGTCACACTCAGTAACGTGACTTTTCTGTCTGTTACAGATCCTGCGTGTCTGCAGGAGTCAGCGGTGGAGGGCCTGTCCACTGCGGACAGTCATCTGGAGTTGGAGGAGGGACCATCCACCTCCACAGGTATACGTCGAGCATTGCAACAGTGTGGCCACCTGGCTGTCCCCACTGATGTCGTTGAGACAGGCATGGGGAAAGCCCTTCCTGTGTCTCAGCGTTCTGGCGTCCAAGGATGCCAGCACGCTGTGGCTGTGGCTGGGGCGGAGACCTGCACCAATGATGAAGACACGACCGTCATGGGCAGTGACACGTGTGTGCCACAGAATGGACACACAGCAGGTCAGCTCATGCCCATGGACCTGGATGGTGCTGACGTGTGGGCCAGCATGTCAGCACAGTCCCAGGCTGTGCCTGTCAGCACCAGTGGGACAGCACCGGTGGCTGGTCAGGACAGTGGGACTGTTGCGGCCACAGAGGCGGAACAACTGATTCCTTGGGCACAGCAGGTGGAGGGGCAGCAGCAGCAGTCGCCCACCGGGACTGGGGGCTCAGGGTTCAGCAGTGGCATCCGTGCACTGCCTGTGGACTTGCCCATACCTGGTCCTGGTGAGCAGCACCCACCCTCAAGGGGTGCTGAACATCAGGCCCTTGCATACCCTGAGGGACGGGATGCCAAGGTGGCAGATGACCTCTTTGACGAGCACACCTGCCTACTGCAGGCATCGGTCCAGCAGCAGATGTGGCTTGCAACATCCATGGAGCACTGTGTGTGGCTCTGGAGTGGGCCGAGGAGTGACGCAGCAGGGACACTGATAGGATCCTGTCACGGATTGACCATTTGCAGGAGGATGTGACCACTGCCATTGACAGGCATGCACAGGCGTTCTTTGCTGTCATGGCCACAATGGGCACACAGTCAGGTGCCCATACATCGCTCACACCACGCAGTTCGCTATCCACTCCCTGTTCCCGGCGTTGTGCGACACCAACCCTGTCGACACCGGGTTCAGCTGTGGGCATCCCGAGCACTCCTGGTGCAGGAATGTTCGGTGTGCTGCAGACCCCTGTGCAGGCACGGTCACGTTCGCACAGTGGAACCCCTGGTGGACCATCGGTGCCACCCCATGAGGCCCGTGGTCAGCCTGCCAGTGCTGCTGGGTCTTAGCAGGGCCGCCCATACATTCAAGGTGGACATGGCACTGTGCCGTAAGACTGACCTGTCTCCCAGCATGGGGACTGTCTGGTGCTGCCCTGTGTGCATTGTGTGTTTCGGTGGGCAGTGCACGGGTGGGTGCCCGGCCCTGCACGCAGACACATGGTCCACCTGCACACCCTGCCGGCTGCTGTCCACAGGTACGTGTGCATGATGATACCTGCATTGCGCTGTACACCAAAGTGCGATGGTGCCCAGCATCTGACATACACACATGGACAGTCAGTGGACATGGTGGCCTGTGGACATGTGTGTTGCTAGTGTTTGCATTCTGGCTCGCTTTGCACCTGACCCCTGTGCACGTTTTGTGCCTATTGTGTGTGCATGTGTGTGTGTGTCCGTCCATGTGGCATGTTACTGTTCACCCTCCCTGGTTGTGTGTGTGTGCTTCTGTGCCCTGCCACATCCCTTGCCAGCATGCACCCCTGGTGTGTTTCCATTCGTGTCTGTGGGTTGTGCCCTAGCCACTGGTGGTTGCACATGGCACCATGACTTACCTGTGTTGGCTGAAGTGCTCCTCTGTGATGGTGTTCCGCTGCAGCTGTGCCAGCCGGATCAGTCGGGGGTCCCGTCGGCCAAGGGGGGGCTGCCCATCCCCATCGTCATCGGCATCACCGTCATCCCCATCGTTGTCCCCCTCTTTGACCTGTACGGCTATCCCACAGTCATTGGCCATGTTGTGCAGGAAGCAACAGGCCAGGAATATCCCACAGGCCTTTGAGGGGCTATACTGTAGGGCACCGCCAGAGGTGTCCAGGCAACGGAAATGCGCCTTCAGCATCCGAACACCAGCTCAATGACATTGCATGTGGTGGCATGTGCTCATTGTAGCATTATCTGCGATGGGGTTGTGGGCCCACCGGTGGGGTAGTGAGCAGCCAGGGACGGAGTGGGTATCCACTGTCACCTGTGTGAAGATCATGGAGGTTAGTGTCGTGTTCAGCTTCAGACTGCCCCAAGCCCTGTGAGCCACACCCATGTCACCTCTGGCCATACCCCCCATACCCACGATATGTCAATTCTGTTTACATACTCACCCACTAGATGACCTGTGGGGATGTCCCCACTCTCGAATCGGTGGCACAGTGCCGACTGGTGCCAGATGTAAGAATCATGTGCTCCCCCAGGGTGCGTGGCATAGACATTGATGATGCGCCCACTGGCATCGCGCACCACCTGGCAGTTGACACTGGAATATCCCTTGCGGTTCATGTAGGCGGCACCCTTGGGGCCAGGTGGTATGCGTATGGCCACATGGGTGCAGTCTATCGCCCCTAGCATGCCAGGCATACGTGCTACCCTGTGGAACTCCTGTATGTTTGCTGTGCGCTCTGCCGCAGTGCTGGGGAAATGGATGTACTCCGTAGCATGTGGCAGCAGTGCGCTGAGGAATTGGGTGAGGATGCGTGATGTGGCTGACTGTGTTATGCCTGTGGTGTCCCCTGTTGGTCTCTGGAAGGTACCCGTGGCAAGCAGGTACATGCAGGCTGTTACCTTTGTCTCCACTGACAGAGCATGACTGTGTCGTGTGGGTGCCTGCATCACATCACTGCACAGCTCACAGAGCCACCTCAATATTGCCCTGTTCAGGTGGTACCGGCCCACAATCTCGATATCTGTATACAGCTCAAAGCTGGTGCGGGCTTGGTAGTGCCTGTTGGGGGCATATCGCTGACAGGCCCTTCCACGGCCACGTCCCCCTGCCACATGCCTTCACCCCCCTCATTCACGGCATCCATGTGAAAGGTGGCACTGACCATGCCTGGCTTCGCGCCCCCCAGCAGCTGTTGCTTTGTTCCCGCCTGTCCTGACTGCTACCTCCCCTGCACCACCAGGTACACCTACTGGCCTCTGCTTTGTGTGGCACCACACACTTCCCTGCCCTCTTCTGTGGTGTGGTTTCCTGGCCTACCCTCTTTCGTGCTGCTTTCCTGTGCCTGTCTCTCCCCCTGCCTCATGTGGCTTCCCTGTAGCGTTCTTGAGCCTCTTCCTTGCTCCTTTTTATTTTGGCTCATTTCCGCTATAGCGCAACTTCCGCCTGCTCCACTGTTGCGCATTGCACAAGTCTTTGAACATCGCACTGCGCCCTTTATGCATGGTTCCTCCCCCTTCAGTTGCACATGCCTTCATTATCATTGCGCTGTTGCTCAGCATGTTTTCAGTGGCGCAACTGCCTCCTGCTAAATATCGCAGAATGGCGCATTTTCTGACTTGCGCTGGTGCAACCCTATTGCACATGGCGCAACCCTTTTGAATATCCAGCCCAATATGTAACTGTTTTCCATGATAATGATGCCATTACCCCCATCCTTTAAGTACTCCATAAATATGCCCTCCCACTCCCACAGCCCCCTGCCCACATAAACATTCAAATAAACAAACTGCATCCTGAACTTAAACCTTCCCCCATGTTCTCCGCACAACTGATGTTAAAATTATATCGAAAACATTGGAGAGGTAATACCACATCTCTCTTTCCCCCATGACAATCCTTCTGCCTGTGATGTACAGGCTTACTGAGCCATTCCCTTCCCTGTTCCCACCCATTTCTTGCCAAATTTATCTAAACACAATAATAAAACTATCCAGTGGCCCCATAAGGGCTCTAAACACATGGAACTGTATATAACATAATCTAACATGATAGGAACATCTTCTCCCCCACTTTATAGAATACACTTTTGATCTAAATTTGCTAAATTCACTTTCACCCTAAAACAAAACATTTGATTCTGTGCCATTGAAGTACACTGAGGGCCCCCCTCCCCTCCATGCTCTGGGGCAGGCTGGTACCAACCAAGAAATCAAAGTTCAGTGGTGAAGTGTCCCCAGCTAAAAAAAAAAAGACTTCTCACTTGGAGGAAACCTTAGTAGAATGCTGATCCTGCATAGCGCTAATCCACCACATTGAAATGAAAGTTTAGCTGGTCGCATTTACCCATGCAGAGACACACATCAAATAAAAAATACTAGACATTAGCTTGAGAGTCTTTGCAGGGGAATTAGTAGCATGGGCCAGATACTTTCTCTTGTTTCAGTCCAGTTATCTTGCTTTGAGCCCCAGATGAAAAAGAAAGAGAAAGAAAGGACCAGTCCCATCTTGTTTGGCTTCTATGCGCATGGAGGCCCTCTGTCACTTAAACCTCCGTATGATACCAAGCACCTCTAGATAATTATTGAGATCATAGAAAAAGAACTCAGAAATTAACGCTGGTCTGATCTTCTGCAAGCAGGTATCAGAGACCTGATATTCTGATCCAAAAGAATACATCATTTCTGGGTATAGATTCAAGCAGATTTACAGTACCTCACTGATTAGCTGGAATACTGCTCTGCAGCAATGCTCAGTGTGGCTTGAATAGATCAGACAGGGCTGTTCCGAGTTCACTCTCTGCCACCGAGGGATCTTCAAAACTTTTCCACAGGCCCTGTAGGTTAATCTGCAGCTTAGCCAGATACATCATCCGAAATTTTATACCAGTCGGTATCAGGTTTGCACTTTCGGATGGAATGCCATGTGTCTCTGCCTCACCACGGCTGGAAGATCTTGGGCCACTCTTATCTTGTGATCCCCCCCATTTTACTTCTTGCAGCTCCTAGTTTTATTAGGAAATGCTGCCGTTCCTGAAAATTAAGAAATTTAAAAATTAGGGGCGAGGTAACGCTCCGGGCAGGGGCATCAGGCATATACCTCTGTGGGCCCTTTTGATACAGTATGAAGGCCCAAATGGCGAAAGTACCAGCCATTTTTTGCACCAGCTTTTGGATGAAGAGGATCACGTTTGCTCCTTCTTTTTCGGGCAAACCAATTATAACTGCATTATTGCACCAACTTCGTCCTTCGAGGTCCTCTACTTTTGCTTCGAGTTGGGCAATCTTCAGCCTGTTGAGGGCAAACTCGGGAACTACACATTCAGCTTTTTTCTCGAGTAGGTAAAAGTAGGTAAAAATGTCATTCATTATAACTAATGAATCTATAACTCAGCTGAGTCGAAACTCATTTCCAATGAGATCCGTAAAATTTCACATACATTAATTACAGTTCTGCATACATTTTAAGTGTCTGTATATACAAAAAAAAGCATATCAACATACATCAGTAATACAAAAATATACTAACAACTATTCATACGTACAACGTATTAATAATAATATTGCACTATTTCCCTACATCCAAACTAATATAATACCTTGTTTATTATTAGAGTCCCTTTATCTTTTTTGTCCCAACCAACTCTTAATTTGTCCCACTTTTCATTTACCATTCTTTATCCTGATCTATGCTGGTAGTAGATTCCAGAGAGAGGGTCCTTTATGGACAAAATGACCTCTACCCAAATTAGTATTACACTTTGGTGACATATATTTTATTCCTCTTGCTGATCTAAGACTCGGTTTTATAATTTTTTCCTGTAGGCATTCTGTAATATATCTTGGTACTTCATCAGAAAAACATTTTTCTGTATATAATAATACATGAAAGGACTTCCTCTACTCGAATGCATACCAACCTAAATTGTGATATAAATCCTCCCTATGTGTTATTCTTGGTGCCATTGTAATATAATGTGCCCTTTTATTATATACAGTTTCTAATTTCCCCAGTAATGTTAAATTTGCCCCCATATATATAAAATCTCCTTAGTCTAGTAAGGGGAGCATAACAATACTTATCAAATGATTTCTGATTGCATATTTAGTACATTCTCTAATCCAGTATAGAGACCCCATACGTCTATTAATTGTTTTTATCAGTTGTTCAATATGTTTGTCCCACTTCAAAAAACAATCAAAACAAACCCCCAAATATCTGTAGCTATCTACCTGCTCTAAAACTTGACTATCAATAGTTTTGATTTGCAGAACTTTGTTTGTCTGATCCCTACCCATTTTTGTATGAAAGTACATAACTAGAGATTTTTTGAATTCAGAATAAGTTTGGATGAGACTAGAAAGTCCTGCAATTTGTCAAAGGCTAGTTGTAATTCACCCTCTATTTGGATATCCATTAATCCAGATAGGTAAATTATTGTATCAGCGTATAGGTGATATTTTACTTCAGGATTTGAACACTTCATGGAATTGACATGTACATTATACAGCAACGGACCCAATAAAAGCCCTGTGGAACTTCCATTTTTATTTGACAAATTTGTGGTTTCCATTGATCAAGTTAGTCAAACCGGCCTCTATTAAATAAATATGATCTAAACCATTCTATAACTTGGTCTGATATCTCCATATACCAAAGCCTGGACAGGAGAATATTGTGGTTCAAGGTGTCAAACGCCTTCGAAAGAACTACTTATATTGCTCCAACAGAAAGACCCCTATCCAGGCTTTCAGCTAGGGAGTTTGTAACCTGCAGAGTGAAATGATTCTTGCCTTGCTGTCCCCGGTGCGCCTAGAGATGTCTTCCAAAGCTGCAGCCATGGATTTTACTTCTGAAGTAAGTGTTTTCACTTTATCTCTAAAGGGTCTGAACTCTTTGAGAAACTGGTCCACAGTAAGCAGGTTCTGATCTGGAGTAGTGCTGGATGCCCGCCCAGGGACCGAGGTTTGCAGCCTAGACTTCTTGCTTTGTTTCTCCAGTGTGGGAGGGGGAGTATGTTTTGGAGGAGCTGCGTGCATCTCAGCATCCATTTTCCCCCCAGTGCTGGACCAAAAATGATTCTCTATTAGCTATAGAGCAAGAGGTGCCACAGTAGAAGAAGTAAACAGCTAATTTATTCAAAGATTAGGTATTGTATCAGACGGATTAGCAGGAGCTCTACAGGAAGGCTGCTACTCGGACAACCTCATCATGTGACCATCACCGGTTCCCTTCCTGAGAGGGTCCTGCCACTGCCCTCCCAGCGCTAGCAACCTGGGAAAACACCAATGGGCTTCCTAAGGGCTCCTATATCTATACAGATGGGCTTGCTAAAGCCTCTCTAATGCTCTAGCCCCCTCGACACAGAACCTGGCTATCTGTATCCCCAAGGAGCTCCAGTCCCCCCACTCCTCATCATCCACGGTGCATAACCATCCTGACTTCTCTTTACTTTTGGGGGGGTTCCCCACTGGCCCACCCAGACCACCGAGTTCCCTCATGTTGCCCACCTATTCTAATCCTGGCTCTACTCTCCAGCCTCCCCCCTCCAGCCCCGGGTCTACTGCCCGGGGCTGGAAAGGCCAAGATACTTGCTATATACTCCCTTACATACCCTATTTGTTACCCTCTGCTGCCCCCTTAAGGCATGCAGAGCACTAACCCCCAGAACACTAAACCCATTTCCTAGATTGGGGGGGTAGGAGGGGGAAAAGGGGTGCCTAAACATGGGAATATAAGCCCCGCTTTTGCAGGGGGCTTACATGCAGAAATCCAGGGATTAAATATCAGTGGCTATCAGTTCCAGGGGAACATTTGCATACAAGTCCTGAGACAGTTTGCAATTCAGAGCTGTTTTGTAGAGTTGAGCCCCAAATTGATGTCAGCTTCCAGGGACAGGATGCACTAATTTCGTTGATTTGCAGAGCTGAACTAGTCTCCAAATTTATGTCAGTTTCTAGGGACGAGAAGTATTAATTTAGTTGTTTTGCACTTTGTGCAGCTTTGAGAGCTTCTTGAAACTCAACAACCTCCTTGCTGTGGGGTCCCCAACCCTAAAGGCAGTCTGTGGGCTGGTTGAGTGAAGGTGGTGGCACAGTGGCTGTGGTGAGAAGGACACCGAATCAGCTTGGAGAACAAATGGCAGGGTCCATTCCAGCCTGGGTCCCGTAGCTGCAGTCTGGACCAGGAGTGGGTTGAAGGAGCGGTGCAGGGGAAGGTGGCAGCAGTGCTCTGGAGATATCCAAAAGCAAGTCCCTTTTAGGAGTGGGTTACACTTAAAACTAGAGAAACCTGGTTATTCCTAGGTGGTAACCTTCTCATTTCAAAAGGGGAAACACAGAGTCCCCAAACACTTTTGGTCCCCAAATACACATCTTTTCAAGTTGTATACAGCTATTTGGACCCTCAGGTAGGTTGGCAGTTATAACACTACCATCATTCTGGTGAGAGTGTGTACCTCCTTCCAGGTATGAACACAGGAACCCTGTGTACATTGTTTTGAAAAGAGACAGAACTTCAACAGGTAGTCATAGTGCCAGCCCAGTGGAAGAGCGGTTGCGCTTCTGACCCCCATGCCAGTAACCCGGGTTTGGAAATAGACTAGAGTTGCTCCGTGGACTGGCTGTGGGATGGAGGACTGAGTGCCTAATGGCAGCTCTCCTTCTTTGGGAAGACAGGACACCAGGACCCACTGCAGAGATTGCTACCTACTGGAGGCCATGCGGCAGTGCAATGGGAGTGCACGAGGGACAGGACTGTAGCATGACATTCTTTGTGCACACATCCTGACACTGTAGCCCAGAGGGAGAAAATGGAGGAATAAGATGCTGGATTGTTCAAAGCTGGCACCCCCTGCAGGCTGTCACATGACTAAAATGGCAGTTCTGATTAACTGCTGGATAACCGATAAGTCTGTAAGAAGGTCAGTGATGGGGCTAGGGGGTGCCATTGGGCAGACTGGAGGGGAAAAAACTACTGATCTAAAAAAAAAAGCAGGGGATCTTAGTGATGGGAGGAGACTATAGCATGATTTTTGATAGTAAGGATACCACAAATCTGAGACCAACCAGGGAATCGAGGGTGCAAAAGGTGAGGAAGATATACCTTAAGGAATATGGCTGGTTGATGCATGGAGGGTGTTGTACCCACTCACTAGGAATTATTCCCATTGCTCAGCCCCTTACAATATTTACACCCATATTGATCTTTATCATGTTGCTAAAGGGCAGCAGCATTTTACTGTTCGATTGCCAACTTCTGCCAACACTACTTTCAGATCACACACACCCCTTTTACTGAAATTGAGCTGGGGCCCCCTCCAGGGGGAAACACACTGGCACCCGAATAACTCTTTGTTAAAGGGGAACTGTCATATTTCCCCCGGCAGAAACAAGCAACCTATAGGTCCTAATTAGGTAAATCATTCTGGTGGTAATTTTTTTCAAAATATCTTACAAAGCTGTTATTTACTTATCTGGTTGGTCTTGCGATGTTCCGTCCGGCTTTACTATTTCAGAGAACCCCACAGCAAGCCCTTTGATGACATGACTGACTGGCTGAGCTGCAGGGGACTCCTATATGACAGCACAGTGGTTAGGAAATATCAAAAGACATACATTATAAAAGTATAAAAGACATTGCGCCCTGGCCCGGTGGCGCTGAGGGTTGAGGCGCTGGACGCCACACCTCACGCCACGCCGGCGACCCTGGTTTGGGAATGAGCCTGGACCGTGGGGGTCGGCAGGGGGGAGAGAGAAGGATCGAGCATACGTAGGACTGCTCTCCTCTCTCAGGGAGGGATCCAGGGGTAGCCCAGTGCAGCAGCGGCCCCTGGTGGAGACCAGCAGCACTGCTATGCACAGAGGCTTGCTAGCAGCTAGGGGTAGATGTCGGGCAGCTGCCTTCCGGACGTGGGTGGGAGCATCCACGTCGTGGGCTGGGTGGCATTGCACGTCCCACGTCAGGGGTGTAAACATTACAGAAAAACCTCTCTGGCCCAGATAGGCGATGGCCCTCCCAGATCCATGCTGCCACACGCCCAACACTGGAGCCCTTCAACCGTCCCTTCAGTCTCCTTGGGCCCTATGTCCCCCTCCGAGGGCTTGGGGAGAAAGTAATGACCTTGAGGATGGTGGGCTCACAGTGGGCGGTAGAGCAGCATCAGCCAGTAGAGAAGTCTGAGAGAGTTCCTGTGCCAGGGGGCGACAAAGAGAATTGGAAAAAAAAAAAAGACATTGCACTTCTAGCTCCGGTACCAATCAACCGAGGAAATCACTTTCCTCAGTCGATTGGTACCCGAGCCTGAAGTGCAAACATGTGCAGTGCCCCAAAGTATGGGGGCACAACAGAAAATTTAAATAAAGAGCCCTTCTAGTCCCCTGTTTAATGTGGGCAGCATAGGGGAGTAGTGTGTGGGGTCCCCTTCTTTAGTGTGTTACCCCATTTGCAGAGCACCTGTCAAAGAAAGAAAGTTTTTCCTTCATTTTGCTGGCTGCCTGCTCCTTGCAGAACCCCCTACTGAGCAGGCAGCACAAGTCAAGGGCACCCACATGCTTGAACTGCTGCCCTGCTCAGTGCAAGGTATTTGTGTTAAAAAATACCCAGTATCAGTGGCGCAGGCTTGGGGTTCCAGAACTAGAACCCCAAATTAGTTTTTGAAAGAAGGTTCCTGTGGGTGGCAGTTTCGGGCTGGTGTTGAGCAGGAAAGGAGATGGACTGAGAGAGCAATGATGGGAACCCTGGGTTTACCTGTTTGACGACACTGGTTCTATTGGCTCTAAGACTGTAGCCTGTCTGGTGCGTCCAGTGTTTTCTTGTGTGGCAGTTCAAAGGCCGACAGACGTCTGTGATGTGGGCTCATTTTAGCCCTTTTTTATCTTTTCTTTTTTTTTTTATATAATTTATTCTTTCATACTCCTACCTCCTCGGTGGGAGAGGGGGTTGCCTTTGGTTCCTCTTCAGCCCTGCAACCTCCAGTGCTCCACCGGCCAAAGCTCCTGTTCTCTACCTCCTTCCCCCTACAGGCAACCAAGGTCTTGACCTAGTGGGTACATACTCCACACACTGGAGAGTTCCTGGTGAGCCAAGCTGGGTGGGAGAATCCTGGTGTGTCCGGTGTGGCACCAGTAGGCTGAGGCCTCATGAGTGCCAGAGGACTCACTTTCTTCTTTTTCCACTTCTTGTTGACGGGGGTGTGCAATGCATCTAGGACATTGCAGCACGTGCTCCCCCACGCTACACGTCTGATATCCTCCCCACTGCCCCCATGCTTGATCTCCCACGTACCACCTCTCAGCCACCACCAGGAGCCAGTGCAGCAGCAGCTTTTGTCCCCAACCCTCCAAAGGAGAGGAGAGTTGTCCTCCAGATGCTGAATCCTCTCCTTCCCGGCTGATCCCCAGCAACCTGAGCTCACTCCCAACCCCAGGTTGCCAGCGTGGTGCGAGATGTGGCGTCCAACGCCTCAACCCTCTGCACCACTGGGCCAGCTCGTTTTTTTATTTTCTAATTTATTCACAAGTAATTTGCAGTGCCCTTGAGCAGTGTTGGGAGAGCAGGAGAGGAAGAGTGGAAGGGAGGAAAAGCGTCGGGCGTCGTGAGGCCCCCAGTCACCTGATTCCTGCCTGCAGCCCCAGCAAGATCCTGCCTTAAGCCTCTCCCATTGCAGCGACCTTCCACCTCCCGTTTCAGTTTTCTTCACCCTGGCCTGGGGCAGTGAGTCGGCAGCAGCACTAGAGAGAAGTGCTGACCGCCTGAAGTTTTAAGAATTTTAAAATAATTGTTTAAAACTCCTAGGGCATGAGGGTATTTGGCTGAGGGGGTGGGCCGGAGGGCTGAAATTTAAATGATTTAATATTCATAAAATGTCACAATGCCTAGGGGAGGGTCTAAGGCAGAGTGGCCTTATTTGGAATATATAAATATTAATTAGAAAAGCTCCTTAGAAGCAGAGCTCAGGGCAGCAGTCCCACTAAGGAGTGAAATAAATATTTATAAGGGCACCTTCTTAGAGGAATTAAAGGAGCAAGGCAAGCCCCAGTCATAGCCAGGTGGGCTAGTGAATAGATTAAGGGCCAGTAAGCCTACAGCTAGTTTATTTAAATTATGGGAAGCCAAGCTAGCCAGGTGGACTAGTGGGAAAAAAAGCTATTTAGCCCAGAAGCACTTTACTCCCTTTTAAAATTATTAATTGAGCACCAAGTGGATCAGCTGGGACCAGGAGCAAGCTCCATCTGTACCTAGGACAAACTATTTGGTTGACTGTATAAATAACCTGCCCCAGGGTATTGTGCCAGTGACTGATGTTGCATGGGTGGGAAGAGGGGGTGCATAGGTTCTAACCATGGATTGCACATAGAAGCAGCTATGCGCTCGGTAATCCAAACACCCCCCTTTTGAGGGTTAGCATAAAGTACAGAAGGATAATTTGGAGTTGCAATAAGGCTGTATTGTAACTGATCTTGTTAATTGTGCAATTGCCCCGAACTGTGTTCCATTTTCTGCAATTGACCCGGACTGTGTTCTATTGCCTGTAATTGCCCTGAACTGTGTTCCATTGACTCCAATAGCCCCGAACTGTGATCCATTGCCTGCAGTTGCCCCAAACTGTGTTCTATTCCTGCAATTGCCCCAAACTGTGTTATATTGCCTGCAATTGTCCCAAACTGTGTTCCATTGCCTTCAATTGCCCCAAACTGTGTTCCATTGCTTGCAATTGCCTTGAACCATGTTCCATTGCCTGCAATTTCCTGAACCGTGTTCCATTGACTGCAGTTGCCCCGAGCTATGTTCCCTTGACTACGATTGCCCCAAACTTGTTTTCCATTGCCTACAGTTGCCCCAAACTGTGTTTCATTGCCTGCAATTGCCTTGAACCATGTTCCATTGCCCGTAATTTCCCAAACTGTGTTCCATTGACTGCAGTTACCCCAAGCTGTGTTCCATTGATTGCAATAGCCCCAAACTGTGTTCCATTGACTGCAATTGCCCCAGACTGTGTTCTGTTGCCTACAATTGCCCTGTACTGTGTTCCATGGCCTACAATTGCCCTGAACTGTGTTCTATTGCCTGCAATTACCCTGAACTGTTTTAAATTGTCTGCAATTGCCTGAAACTGTATTCTATTACCTGCAATTGCCCCAAACTGTGTTCTGTTGCCTGCAATTGCCCTGAACTGTGTTCTGTTGGCTGCAATTGACCCAAACTGTGTTCTAGTGCCTTCAGTTTCCTGAACCATGTTGTGGCAATCTCCTGTGCATGGTCTCCAGAATCAGTCTCCAGCTGATCAAGAAGGTGTTCAGCTAGTGCATTCCACACGTTCGTATATGGTTTTTACAGTCCTGTGTTCCAACCTGGAATGTGTTATCTTGCAGTGTGGACTTCCTGGAAGCATATCATTCCTGTGTCACTCCTGTTTCAGTGTCCTGTTTGTTGTTTTCTGTTCTCTTCCCAGGTTCTTCAGGATCTCTGCGTCTGTCTACGATTCAATGCCCCATTTGTTATTTTGCTTTCTTCTCAGGCTCATCTGGCGATGATGCCTAGAAGTCAGCAGTCTGTTTGGCTTCAAAAGGCGCTATCGTCCTGATTTTCAGCTTTCTGTGGATTCTTCTCATCTGTTCCTGCATCCATTGTCTTGTTCCAGCAGTCCACTGGAGGACAGTGGCCAAATTGTCTGTTCCTGCATCCATTGTCTTGTCCCAGTAGTCCACTGGAGGGCTGCGGCTGGATCATTTGTTCCTGTATCCATTGTCTCATCCCAGGCAATCCACTGGAGAACTGTGGCTGGATCATCTGTTCTTGCATCCATTGTCTTGTCCCAGCAGTCCACTGGAGGACTGTGGCTGGTTACTCATCTTCTGTCTGCTTTATTGGTGAATTTGTCCAGCAGCCCGTTGGATGGCTCATGCCAAGAAGTCCTAGTTTTAGCCAGCCTGGTGGCACTGAGGGTTGAGGTGCTGGATGCCACACCTTGAGCTATGCTGGTGACCTGGGTTTGGGAACGGACTCAGGTCATCAGGGGTTGGCAGGGGAGGGTGAGGAATGAGTGTCCCATGACAGCTCTCCTCCCTCTTCCCTCTGGGGTGGGTAAGAGGCTTATGTCACCCTGCAGTGGCAACTGGCAGAAGCTAAGGGCACTGCAAGGAGCAGCATACAGCTGGGGGTTGGAGCACGGCGGGCTGTGGCACATAGTGCAGTGATGCCAATGCACGTCTGGCTCCAGGGGGAGAAAATCCAGGTGGAAAATTGTGGGCAGTTGTGGCAGCTGATGGCCATGTGCCACATCCCCGAAGCTAGAGAAGTGCGCCCCCCCCAGGTATTGGATCCGGGTCCCCATGGGGGGATACTGTGTGTACCATCCTGCATGGAGGAAAGCATGTGTCGCTGACCTGACCCGGGACTAGGGGTGTGGGTGCCAGCGACTGGATGACCTGTCAGCCCGCTCTGCAGAGGAAGGAGGTAAAACATGATATTTAAAAAAAAAAAAAAAAGTCCTAGTTTTGTTCCTTTATGTCCAGCAACTCAGAATAGGGGGTGTAACCAATGAACCTATGGCTTGTTTAAAAGAAAACAGTAATCCCACAGAAATCCTCTTAGCAAGCAGGCTTGATAGGCGCTTATCAATTGTTTCTCAAAGTCTTCTTCATCCTGCTCTTCTCAGCAACCAGTTCTACCCAATACATGCAAGGGACTGTACAGACTGTGAATGTCTTGTGAATTATACCGTATAAGAGTTTAAGTATAGAGTATAGCATAGCCAATTACAGTCATCTTGTGTCTGGCGTACTCCACGGGGATCACCCGAATTTGGGTCAAGGTGCACCTCAGGGTTGGGGTAGATTTAATCATTTAGTTATTACATTTAGAGTTGCTTACCTAGATTTTTAGAGTGTCTTAAAGTCCAGTTTATGGAAACCTTAGCGTGCCAAGATCCCCTTGTCCCTTGTGACCATGTCTTCCCTTTCTTTGGTTGTTAATAAA
This sequence comes from Neoceratodus forsteri, assembly GCA_016271365.2. NCBI lineage: Eukaryota > Metazoa > Chordata > Ceratodontiformes > Ceratodontidae > Neoceratodus > Neoceratodus forsteri. The sequence continues at coordinate 108,547,676 of CM028132.1, forward strand.
CTCTTTTCTGCATCTGATCCTTGTTCACGACTCCTGCCTCTCCTTGTCAGGTGATTCCATCCTCCTCCTCAGAACCTAGGGTGTCCTCTCACCATTCCGCCTGCTGAGGGCAACACTGCTGTTGGTAAATTGAGTGTATCTAACTAGGGTCATTGTAACAACAACACTACTGCATGACAGCACATGCACTGTATATCTTTTGATACTTCCTAACCACTGTACTATCACATAGGAGTCCCCCTTGGCTCAGCCCATCAGTCGCATCATCAAACGGCTTGATGCAGGGGAGTCTGAAATAGTAATGACTGGCATAGCATCACAGGATCAACCAGATAAATTACAAATAAAAACTTTGTAACTTATTTGAAACAATTACTGCCAGTGCAATTTAACTAATCAGGATCTATAGATCCTGTGTTTTTTGCCAGGGAAATGCTGACTAGTGTTGCTCGGATAGTAGTCCTATGAATTAGGATACTACCAGATACCTGATGTTCAGACAGATAGTGGATCTGGTCAGATAGTAGTGCTATCCGACCGTGGATCTGACCATCCCAGATCCAGGTCGGATCCCCCAGATTGACGGTTAGATCCCTGGATCCAAAGCTGGATCTGACTGTGGATCCCTGGATCTGACATTGGATAGTGCGAGATCCGACTGCGGATCCCTGAATCTGATGTTGGATAGTGTGGGATCCAATCTAGGATCCAACCTCCGACTTAGTCGGATCCCAGGTCGGATACTGCCACTATCCACGGATCACTATCGGATCCATAAAGGCACTATCTGAGCATCACTAATGCGGACTGTTGCTCTTTAAAACTCCTTGCTTTGAAAGAGGTAGTACAAGAGAGAATATCACAAAGTACAGTGGTCCCTCGTTATAACGTACTGTCCTGGAGCCATAGATTTAGTTTGTTATAAAGAGTGTTCCTTATAACAAAAAATCAAGTCAAACGATAGAAAAAATGATTGAATGATTGAAAATACATGCTGTTTATTTAACACACTACATTAGCAGGGCATTAATAGAGGAGTTGAAGTGCCTTTGGTGTTTTGGCTTTTCTCCTCAGGTACTGTCCATCGCTGGGCACAAAATCCATGTGGAACCAGTTCTGAAAAATGTCCCTGGTCATCCATGCATTATTGCTGTGGCAATATTGGATGGGCATAGCAGCGCGGTTCACATGGTGGAATCATCTCAGGTTATTGAGCTTGCCGAAGCAGAGTGGTTTAATTTTATGGTCACCACTAAAATTGGTACATATGAGAAATGTGACTCAATCTTTTAGCATTTTAAACCCTTTGGTGGCATCTGTTTCTGAACGGGCGGCCAGGGTTCAGTCAGGCAGGCGTTTGTAGAAAAGGCCGGTTTCGTCGGCATTGTACAATTGATCTTTGTCGTACAACCCCCTTTTTACAGTTTATGCAAGTCATGGTAAAAAAGCTGTAACAGCTGCTGAGTCCAAAGATCTCTGTTCACCTGCGATTTTTAGTTGCCTTATGCCATTACGCTTCTGAAAGCGCCACAACCAGCCATGTGATGATCAAAAAGTGCTGTCAGGTCCATAAAGTTGCTGAGCAAAGAAATCTGCTTTTTCTTGAATTATTGCACCAGATAGAGGAACCCTTGCCTCCCATTGTGTCTTGAACCACAAACGAACTGCAGAGTCCACCTCACAATTGGTAGCCAGACGTATCTTTTTGTGTTGAAGTCCTTGTTTTTCGAAACAGTTCGAGGCACAGCTCTCAAGTTTGTCCTCCTGCTTTCTTATGCCAGATATCATCGACTTCGGGAGGCAGTATTCAGCTGTAAGCTTTGCTATTGATTCCCCATTCCATAGACGGCCCAAAATTTTGATTTTTTTGTCAAGGTAGAGAGCCTTTCTTTTGCGGGACTCAGCCATAAGGTAAGACAGACAGCAGACAGACAGCAGCGTGGGGAGGGGGAGGTCAGAATGTGGATTGCTCATGTTGGTGCAGTTTTAAATGAAATAGTGGATTAGTTAATTAAACTCAGGTACAGACAGGTGTAGGTGATCAAGAAACAGCATCAGATCAATAAATCAATCAAGCCTGACTGACTCTATATGTGCTCCTGACTAACTTTTAAAAAGTGATGTCCCAAAAATACTGTGCGCTAGTAAGTGCCGATAGTAGTGGAAGCCAGGCTGGACATACGCTATAACCGAGATTCATTATAGCGAGGGGTGCTATAATGAGGGACCACTGTATTGAAGATAACAGGCAGGTAGGGGTCATGGAGAGTATACTATGGGACAGAGAACTGTTCTCCAGGGTGACATTATAAAATTCTCTTCCTATTACAAGAAAAAAAAATCTCAGTCTGCTTTATTAGATTTCCTTCAGAAACAGTTATAAGATCTACAGGAACAACATACACAGTGAGATCAGGCCATAGCTTCATTATTGATAGTAACCAGACAGAGAATTCAAGAGATATTAATTGCAGAAACAGACATGAGTTCGCATTACCTCAAGCAGAGGTATAATGAGAGGGGATGTCATGCAGCCTGTACACTGGCGTACAGGATAACCATACCAAAAGAACCCCGCACTAACTAACCCAACAGCCCAAAAAGCACAATTACTGCAAATCAAGATATGCCATATAAAAAACTTTAATGATAAAAACTAACATATATACACAAGGTGCAGAAGCTATGGAGATAAACAGACTCCTGGTAATATTGCAAAACACCACCCGACAGTATTTTGCACCTGAACAGGTGCTTTTTCAAAGGTGTTTATCCCTGAAAAAGCAATTTTTCAGGTATAAAACGCCATCGGGTGGTGTTCTGCAATATTACCAGGAGTCTGTTTACCTCCATAGCTTTTGCATCTTGTGTATATATGTAAGTTTTTATCATTAAAGTTTTTAATATTGCGTATCTTGATTTGCCATAATTGTGCATTCTTGGTGTTGGGTTAGCTAGTGCGGGGTTCTTCCGTTATGCTGGTTGAGATTTAACCATATGCACAGCTTTAACATGGGGAGAATCCGTTTTGTTTTTCATACAAGATAAGGCAGACAGTCGGACAGATGACAATCACTCAGATTTAATGCCCCACATCAGGTAAACTACTCTCGAATCCTCAGGATATAGTACTGGCCTTCAGGGCCTATTATCACCAGTTATACACTAATGATTCCACCCTAGAAGTTCAAGATATAAAATGCTGTTTGGACCCCCCTGAAACTTCCCAAGCTCACCCCACAGTGGACCACTTTACTGATGGCACCAGTGCACTCATGAGAAATAGAGGCAGCAATTGAGAACCTTAAAAATGGGAAAAGCCCAAACCCTGATGGGTATACAGGGATACTTTTTTAAACTTTTAGAGACCTATTACTTCTCTCCCTCCTGGGTACATGCAGAGAAGTGATGGAAGGTGAAAAGATACCATCCACTTGGAATCTGGCGTCCATTTCGGTAATTCCCAAGCCTTGAAAGGATAAGATTCGTTGTGCTTTTTTTTTTTATTTATTTGAAGTCTTGCATTAACAGCTTTGAGGACAAGCTTATTACATAGGTTCCACATCAGGGCAAAGAGACAATAAGACCATAGTACTGATAAGGGAGAAGCAAACAGCAACAACCTTGTACAGGAATGGTTATAACTAGTAAAGTCACAGTCGTGGGCTATGCACATACTGTATAGCTGGAGTCAATTACAATAACTTAGACATTGTTACAAAGGCTATATACGAATAGCCAAAGTTAGTTCTGATAATGTAGGCATTATTACAAAGGAATACAGGACACAGAACTGACATTTCAAGGTACCTCACAGACAAACAAGACAGGGACTAGAGGGGGAGGAGGGAAAACAAAAGGAATAAGTCCAGCGGGCTACAACTGACGGAAAGAGACCAGCTCCTCTGGCAGGATGTTTTAAGCTGCTGGGTGAGGCAAAGGGGGGAGTACAGGTTACTGGGCCTGTGAGTGGGAAGGGGGAGGACGAACTAATAAAATAAGATGTGGTGGGATAGGAGGTGGATGGGTAGGAGGGGGAGGAAGGCAAGTAAGGATGGGGTACTATAGGGAAAGTATGAGCAGAAGTGATTCATTACCAGGCAGTGTAGTAGCTGACAGGAGACCGGATAGGTGCAATGTGGGCAAAGTAGGAGTGGACTAGCGATTGGACAGGATCCTCACAGACAAGAGAAGACAGAGACTAGACCAATCTCTGTACTAAACATCTGTAAGCCCCACCTTGTGGGGTTGGCTTACAAGACAGTTTTTTTTTTGGTTCCTCAGCCCTTCCTTCCCCTTTTAGCTTGGTTAGTGTGGGAGGCCCCCCAGCCTTGCCGGATAATGCTGCAACCAGGGGGCAGCCTGGCGAAAAGGTATTAAAGCCCTGGAAAAGGAGAGAGGTGGGGGGACAGAGTGGGAGTCAGTGGTGGTTTAGGTCAATGTTAAAAATGGGGCTCCCCCTTGGCCTAGTCAGGTCGGCCAGCAGCAGAGATGGAATGTTGGGAGGGTGGTACTCCACTGAGAGGACAAGGAAGTGTAGCAGTGGTCATGAGGGTTTCAGTGGGTTTAGGGCCTTGTCTTTGGTGGTTGGACAAATCAGAGGCTTAATAGGAGGAGACAGGCCTAGCCCCAGGTTATCAGTTCCACTGGACTAGAATGTGGGGGACCCTGGAGCTGGCTTAAGGTCGGGGAGCTCAAGTTATGGGGCTGTGTCAGTGGTGGCAGGACTGATGCAGGGTATCCTGGAGGTGGCAGCTCTGGGAGGCCTTTACCGATGTGACACGTTATATGAGGGTAACAGTTAGTTGATGGGAGGCTCAGGCCTGGGATTCACTTTGGGGCCTGCTGTGCCTGTGTCTGGGGCAGACCCTGAGACCTACCATGCCCGTGTCTGGGGTAGGCCCAACAGACCCATTTAAGGGCCTGGGGTTTCCTGTGGGGCTGCAGTAACATTTAAGGGAAGGATAGGTGCCACCATTTGCTACAGTTTTCGTGCTGGAAAATGGGTAGGGGTAGTACCCCTCAATCAATTCATGGCTCAGAAGTTATGTGGAAGGGAAGGGACTGTTTTCGGGAGCAGCCATGGAGGCTTAGGCTGCTGCACTCCAAGGCCTAAATACCTCGGCTGCCATGGGTAGGAATAAATCACTCCCTCAGTAGAGAGCGAAAGAGATTACTGCTTCAGACTAAGCACTGGGAAAGGGTTTCTGTGGAAAAAGCTTATCAGGTCTGAAATAAGCTATGCTGTCTAAATTCCTTAAAGTTAAAAGAATTATCGCTGCTGCACACTGTATGAGAAATTAGAGCCAGTAATGAAATAGAAAAAAAGGAGAACAAATCTGTATCTGAATCTGCTGTTTATTGCCCCTGTTTGTCTCTCAGCCCCATGGAGCTGCTCCAATTTAATTCTTGACTGAATCTCTAGGCCAAATCATTTTGGGGCCCAGAATAAAGTTTCATGGTTTTGGATCTTTTGGAAACACAAAATAATGTATTCTAATGATTTCTATTTTAAATGCTTCAGTTGGCCGTGGGTTCCATTTGAAGTTTCACAGTTTGACCCTTCCCCTCTTTATTCTTAAGGAGTGTAGCATCTGAGGTGTCCAGAGGTGGCGGTCCTTCATGAAGTCCACCCACCAGTCTAAAGCCTGGCCAGTGTACCTCGGGGTGTAGGTGAGCTGTTTTCTTGTGTTTGGAGATGTCACCTGGTAGGCCATATTGTTTTCTTTCTATTTTGATGCTGCTGCAGGAAAGACTTTGGGAAAGAATTGCTGCTCTGTTTATTGTGCCCCTCCCTTCAACATCTGCGATACCCCTAGACATAGCGGGAGGGAGGCTACACATCCACTTTACTTGCTGTCCTATCAAGGCGTCTAGACAAAATTTTACCATATATAATTAACAGAGACCAAATGAGATTCATAACAGAAACATAGAAACATAGACGCTGACGACAGATAAGGACCAAAAGGCCCATCCAGTCTGACCATTTTTTCTACCTTATGAATGTGCCATAGGCCTTTACTCTGTCAATGGCCTATTTATTCATACTCATCTGTATTGCTTCCTTATGCCTATCCCATGCTTGTTTGAAGCCCAGTACTGTATTCATATCCACCACTTCCGGAGGTAGGCCGTTCCATGCATCCACCACCCTTTCTGTGAAAAAGAACTTCCTTACATTACCCCTTAATCAGCCTCCCTCTAATCTCATGCGGTGTCCTCTTGTTCTGCTATTTTTCTTGTACTGAAACATGTTAGACTATTTCACCATGTTAATGCCCTTAAGATGTTTGAATGTTTTGATCATATCACCTCTCTCCCTCCTTTGCTCTAGGGTATACATATTGAGCTCCATTAATCTGTCCTCATATGCTTTCTGATGCAGTCCCAGCACCATTTTGGTTGCCCTTCTCTGGACTGCCTCCATTTTGTTAATGTCCTTGTGCAGGTGTGGCCTCCAGTACTGCATGCAGTACTTCAGATGGGGTCTAATCAGTGTCTTGTAAAGAGGGACTATTACCTCCCTCTTACGACTTGTGATACCCCTACTAATACACCCCAGCATCCCTCTAGCCTTACCTACTGCTTTAGTGGTCTGCTTAAATGATTTCAGGTCATCTGTGATGATGATGCCCAAGTCTCTCTCTTCCCTTGTGATTGCCAGCAACTCCCCTCCAAACCTATAGGTAGCTTCAGAGTTTCTCTTCCCTATGTGCATGATCTTGCACTTATTTGCGTTAAACCCCAGTTGCCACTCTTCAGACCATTTTGACAGTTTTTCCAGATTTCTTCTCATTCTGCCCACCCCATCTGGATCATCTACTCTGTTGCAGATCTTGGTGGCATCTGCAAACAAGCAAACCTTACCCTCCATTCCATCTTCAATATCACTGATGAAGATATTGAAGAGGACTGGCCCCAGGACTGATCCCTGAGGTACCCTACTTGTGACCTGCATCTCTTCTGACTCAATACCATTTACCACCACTCTCTGTTTTCTGCCCGCCAACCAGTTTGTCACCCAGTGGACCAACTTCTGACCCACGCTGAGCCTCCTCAGCTTATTAATCAGTCTTCTATGTGGAACAGTATTGAAAGCTTTGCTGAAGTCAAGGTGGATGACATCAACTGCACCCCCTTGGTCCACCACTCTGGTTACCAAGTCTAAGAAATCTATGAGGTTAGTTTGACAGGACCTTCCTATTGTAAACCCATGCTGTCTTGGATCCTGCGCTCCTATGGATTCCAAGTGCTGCACTATCCTTTCCTTAAGGAGTGCCTCCATAATCTTGCCCACTACTGAGGTAAGACTGACTGGTCTGTAGTTCCCTGCCTCCTCCCTGCTGCCACTCTTGTGGAGCGGGATCACATGAGCCCTTCTCCAGTCTTCTGGGACCTTTCCTGTGCTCAAAGACCCACTGAATAGTTATGTTAATGGTTCTGCTAGTTTTACCCTTAGTTCCTTTAGTACCCTGGGATGTGTGCCATCAGATCACATTGCCTTGTCCACCCTGAGCTTAGCGAGCTCTTGTAGGACCCTTTCTTTTGTGAAGGGACTTGTGCACACCTCCCCCTGCCTGTGTCAATGGTGCTTAGCTGTGTGCCCTGCCCTACCTTCTCCTCAGAAAATATTGAGTAGAAGTATCTATTTAGGATAGATGCTTTTCCTTGGTCCTCCTCCACACACTCTCCTTTGATCTTAGCAATACCCCCTCTGGATTTTCTCCTTTCACTAATGTATCTATAGAAAGTCTTGTCCCCTTCTTTTACTGTTTATGCTAGTGTTTCCTAAGTTTAGGCCTTTGCCTGCCTTACTGCCTTCCCTGGTTCCCTTAGGGAAGTTTGGTATGCCGCCCTATCTTCGTCCCACTGTGTTGCCTTATATTTCCTGAAGGCCAGTCTTTTAACTCTGATCTTTTCTGCTACTGTTTTTGAGAACCAGAGTGGTTTCCTCCTTCTTTTCCTCTTGCTTTTCTCCCTAACACAATGGGATTTTGCTTCAACTATTGTATTCTTAATGTTTGACCACTTTGCCTGTGCCCCTTCACCTGTATTTCTTCTTGCCTGGGCTAGCTTAACTCTGTTGGCCATCTTATCAAAGTCAGCTCCTTTGAAGTCCCATATTTTTGCCTTGGAATGGGATGATTTAGTTCTAGTGGCCAAATTGAACCATATCTTGTGATGGTCACTGGCCCTCAGGTGACCTTCTACCTGGAGATCTGCGATCCTTTCCCCATTAGCCAGTACTTGATCAAGGATAGCCCTGTTTCTTGTGGGTTGTTGTACCAATTGTTTGAGGCCCTCCTCTGCAGGGAATCCACTATGTGTCTAGTTCTGGTGCATGTTTCTGCTGATATTGACCAATCTGTATCTGGCATGTTGAAGTCTCCCATTATCAGAATCTCCCCTTTAGCTGACAGCCAGACAAATACAGGACAACTTTAAAAAGGGTCTCCATATCCTTCACAATGCCACCTGGTTGAACTTTCCATTTCCTTTATTAAGTCTTGATGCAGGGCTCGGCCCGGTGGCACTGAGGGTTGAGGCTCTGGACGCCACACCTTGTGCCATGCCGGTGACCCGGTTCGGGAACAAGCCAGGGCTGCCGGGGGTCGGCAGGGGAGGGATAGAAATTGAGCATCCGCCGACATCTCTCTCTTCCCGGGGGTGGGTCTGGGAAGCGCTTACTCTAGGGCGACCTCTGGCGGTGGCTGGAGGATCGCCAGTGGAGCAGCGTGGTGTAATGCCTGGGGGTGGAGCCATGGCACTACACTACCTTGCTGACCAGGCTCCATGGGGGTGGGGGTATAAACAAGCAGAAATACCTTCCACTCATCGGTGAGATGACGGTGGCCCTGAGGGGCTTCACCCACATCCCATCTGCTGGCTCAACACTTCCTCCAAGCCGACCCGATGACACCAAGGTAGGCACTTCACACTTAGGAGGTTACCACCGTGGAGGGGTGGAATCAGCCCCGGAGATGGTACCAGGGTTGAGCCTGCCTGGGGTCTTCCGGGGGAGGAGATCGAGGTGGAGATGTGAGGGTTCAGGCTGGGAGTAGGGCAGACTCTGTGTGGGCACTCCTGAAGGATGCCCGAGGAGTGCATGCAGAAATAAAGTTTTAAAAAAAAAGTCTTGATGCAGAGAAGGCTTTTAACTGGGTGGCATGGCCATTTCTGGCAGTAACACTGGGGAAGATGGTCTTTTCTGTGCAATTTGTCATACTTATTTAACATATCTACGACAGTCTCAAGGCCTATGTCAAAATAATGGGAGCATTTTGTCACCTTTCCCATTACAAAAAGAACCTGACGGGGTGTCCCCTTTCACACCGTATATTTGCAATTTACCTAGAACTGCTAGCACAGGTACTATGAAACAAAATCTGGTCAGATCCACCACAGCTGCATAATGAAGTTAGCGAGGTTGTTTGGAATTGTTAAGGAGGTATAGAGAAACAACACAATGATTTCTAAGTAGTAAGATTTGTTTTAGTTTCTGTTCTAAGGAAGGCATACACGTTATTAGGAAAATACATGGAGGTGTACATTTTAGTGGAAGGAATATGAAGCAATATAGGTTTACAAAAGAACCCCAGAGCAAATGCCACTGATGTATGTGTTATCCCGGATGATATTGGCTGGACAACCAAATTTTAAAGAAAACACAATTGCACATACCCCAATAATGCAAAGCATCATGGGTAACATGCAAATCCCCATGACGGTACAGAAGGTGGCAGTACATGAAAAAGTAATGGCTGGCATATGTTCAGCCTTGGAATAATTTACACAGATTTTTTTTTTTATTTTTTTTTTAGAGAAACAGGGTTTTTGTCCATGAGGTGATGTAAGTTATATTTAAGCAATGTGTTGATGTCAGGAAGTCAGGTGTAATGATGATGGACTGTTAGCAGAGAAAATGTGAAAGTAACTTTCAGAGGGGGTCGCTTTTGATAAGGGCAAGGTAGTTATGCTTGTGATAATGGGAATATTAGGAAAGTATGAGGTCTATGCAGAAGTGGAGAACAAATATGCACAGTTTCATAAGTATGTGCTCAGAGCGCAGGAAAATGTGATATGCAGGTTTGTTGTAGAAATAGATAAAAATAGCGATACATGCATTTGATAGAAAGATAGATAATTACATAGACATGCAGGCCCTGTCCACACTACACTCGAAAAAGCTGTAATGGATTCAAACCGTTACAGACTGTAAACGTTACAGTGTGTCCGCACTGCAAGTGAACAGTGTGGATAATGGTTTGAAAACATTACAGCCTGTCCACACTGAGTGCGATAGTGTGTGTGGTCTCAACCCTGTAGTAGCAGTGCACATCCCATGGTGCTCTCGGTGATGACAGCTGCATTTTGAGATGCCCTCCTACCTGTCCTATGGAGTACTGTGTATATGGTAGTCATATTATGTAAATAACCATATTTCACTGTTATGAGACACACTTATGTTGTGGAGGTGACAGAGGGAGGGGGAGATCCGTATGTTGGAATTGAGGACTATGTCAGTGAGAGGGAGGGAAGGGGGGGACAGAGAGAGGGCGGGGAGACATGGCATCAGTTCTGTTGGCATTAGGGCACCTGCGCACAACAGATGTTCATGTACTGCTGCTGTATAGCTGATGACAGACCCTCTTCTACTGCCGTCAGTGTTCCCCACTGCTCCACTGTATACAGTGCCACACGTCTATTGTCCACCACAGCAGTACTCCATGATGCACTCAGGTGATCCACTAATGTATGTGTTCACTACTAGCACTGCTCTGCAGGTAGTATTGCTGCCACATCACACATGAGCAGGCAGGGTACTCCCAAAACTCTGCACAGTGAGAAGAGTAATCAAGGATGGTACATGGATACCATCAGGAGGTGGCCCTCGGGGGGGGGCATGTGTGGACATAGAGGTAGGTTAGGTGGGGACATGGGGGTACACCAGGGGGGTGTACATACAGCTGTCCGGTTACTGTGGTATGAAGGCAACCCAGTATTACAGCCTATACCCATGCTCCACACTGCCATCTGCATATGTTCTGGTGGCCTCTGACCTCCATGCATGCAGTGAAACAGTGCTGCAATGCATGCAGGTATAGTGGGAGACTCGAGGCTACACGGTGGAGCATTTAGACACAATTGCAATTAAAAACTGATAAAGGTGTAAGGCTGTAAATAAGAATGAAATAACCACACTGGTATACACACCACATAAAGTGATTCTTGGAAGGTTACAGAATGGGGAAGGCTCAATTAATGGAGTAGTCCACTCATAATTTGCAAAAACATATGTTATGCAGAGTGTTTTGATTTGTATGTAAAGTCCTAGCGTGTCCTTCCCTCTGTTTGCTAGTAGGAGTTTTTCCTAAATTAGGCTGCTAGCTTTACAGTAGTTTTATGACCCCTGGGGATCTCCATCACAAATAGATTTATTGCCTTTTGCCTCCTACAATGCACCCTGTCTCATGTGACAGTGATGTAGCCAGGCCCATAGATGTAGCATATGCAGTGCTTTTTAAAATCAGTTCACAACAGCAGAGCTTTGTAATGGTTCTTATCCAGTGAGCACAAATGGCAACAGTTACAGTTTAGCAGATGCCTGAGAGCTACCTAACTGGGGTTTCTGTAAGAAAACAGCTACTAAATAGCTCTCATTCACTATTTGTTGTTTTTGGGTGTGTCATAACTACTAGCAGTAATATGTGTTTTCATTTTAAAATGTAATTTCATCGAACTATGCACAACAATAAAAATCACAGATATTGCCCCAGATCATCGCTGCTATAATTAGTAAAGATTGTAGCAGTTTTCTTACAGAAAACTCACTCAAGTTAACTCTAAAGTATTTGCTAAACTGTAAATGTAGGTACCAGCATTCTTTTTTTTTTTTTTACCAGGAGAGACACACTAAAGCTTGTTTACAGATGTGACCTGAGAGCACAAGAAAGTTAAGTGATTTGCTTAGGGACACACAGTACGTACATGGAGGCTGTGGGATTCAAACCCAGGACACTAAGTTTGCAGCTTAGAGCCTTAGACCACCACACTGTACTGCCTCCTTTATTCTAATAGATAGAACTGGCAGTTAGTGCTGATTTTGCTCTGTGACATGATTTTAATTTTTTTTTGTTACAAATGTAAAGTATCTTTTTAATAATGTATAAAAATATGTATGTGTGAGTTATTTAGTTTGGTGAATATTTATTTTATTATTTGAAAAAGTTGGATACACTAAATGTTTAGTGCAATGAACCATTGTAAAATGGGATCAAATGTGTAGCTGAAATAGTCACTGTCATCCTATTGTTTCATGCTATACCGCACACAGGAGAAAAAGTGACTTTAAAGTATTTTGCAGTTTCTTGGCTGCAGCTTCATACCATACACTTCATTTGTAAAAAAAAAATGAAAATCATGTCACAGAGCAAAATCAGCACAAAATGCGAGTTCTACCTAATAGAATGCTGGTACCTACATTTATAGTTTAGCAAATACTTGAAATCTAACTGAGGGGGTTTTCTGTAAGAAAACAGCTAAAGTCTTAACTAATTATAGCGCTAATGATCTGGGCAATTTCTGTGCTTCGTTTATAGTTTGATAAAATTAAATGTTTTAAAATTAAAACACTCCTGCAAGCTAGACCTGACACACATACAAAACAACAATAGTGAATTAGAGCTTAATTTAGTAATGGTTTTCTTACAGAAACCCCAGTTAGCTAGCTCTCAGGTATCTGCTAATAGGCTCAGTTAGGAAAAACTCCTAATAGCAGACAGAGGGAAGGACATACTAGGACTTAACATACAAATCAAAACACTCTGCATAATATATGTTTTTGTAAATTTTGAGTGGACAACTCCTTTAAAACTGCAAGCCCAGTAAAAATATACACTGCAGCCTCTTGCTGTACTGACATGCTTCAGTTGACGCAAAATACAGAGTAAGGTGGTGGGGGCAGGGTTGGAGGACAGGTCTGAATAACACCATATACCCACTAGGAGGGACTTTCCATCTCTTGGAATGTATTTGTGAAAATGTGTGACCAGGAGAGGAATGTAAGCTGAGCCAAGGCTGTTTAAACAAGTGCTCTATAAGGATGCAGTTTCAGATTTTATCTTTCCTTCTGAAGCTTAAAGGGACACTAAACATTGCGGGGATTTCTCAAACTGTGAAAGCCCATGAAATGTTATGCTGAACTAGGTATTTGCTTACTTGTAGGTGTCAAATGTCCCAAAATATGACTATTTAAATCATCTGAAAATCAAAACAAGGCAGCAGCCATTTCATACAATCTTTCAACAGAAAGTGATGTCACTGAGGGGCAAGCTGTAATTAACATCATAGAGCTAGCCCCTCAGTGACATCACTTCCTGTTTCCAAGACTGCATGGAATGGTTGTTGCTATGAGTTGATTTATACATTACTTAGCTATTCATATCTCAAGATCCCTGTCCCCTACATGTAAATCCAATACCTCATTTGAAAGATCTTTTCATGGGCTTTCACAGTTTGGGTGACCTATGCAATGTTTAGTGTCCCTTTAAGCTCTGATGCCACAGATAGCTCTGATAGTCAATTGTTCCAGCATGATAGATCCACCTCATGCCCATCCCACATGAACCAAAAAAAAAAAGGTGGGGTGGATCTTTAGGAGTTTGTTGGGTGGAGGTGGGGGTGGATCTTACCCCCAAAAAAACTAATGCTGCCTCTCACTACTCAGGTTTCAGTTCTTGTACCTCCCACTTAAGAAAGAAAATAGTACACTACAACCATTGACTAACATGAAAGCATATTTATTTGAGGGCGGAAAACATTTCTTGGAGGAGGGTAAGGCGGACGAGACTATTTACACCTTCCTTCAGTTCCACGGACAGAAAACATGACGTCATTCCTTTTTTACATGCAAAATGTCTGCAGGCTCCACCTACTGCAGCCATAAAAATGAGACAATTCAGGGCATAGAATGGGAGAGAGACAACAGAAGTTGACCCTGTACAATGACGATTTGTTGATTTATTTAGTTAACCAGGAAACATCACTGCCCCCCTTAAGGAATGCTCTCATGGATTTTGAGAAATTAGCAAGATACAAGCTTAATACTAACAAAACAGAAGTGTTTTGCCCAAATTATACTCCTTCACCTGCTATAAGGTTTGCTTACGCATTTCGTTGGGACCTTCCATCCTTGAAATATTTGGGTGTGCTACTTACCGGGGACTACTCACAGTTGGTAGCGATCAATTATGACCTCTGACCAGTCAAATATTGATGGACATGGCAACCTGGAGCAACCTTCCTCTTTTGTTAATGCAAATAATAGACGTGGTACACATGACTCTTTTACCTAAAACACTTTATTTTGCACAAACTCTGCCAGTGACCCCCCTTACTTTTTTAGCTACCTTAATAAACAAATATCTACCTGCATTTGGAATGGGAAGAAACACTGTATTATATTCGCAGTCCTTCAGCTAACAAATTGGATTGGGAGTCTTGCCCTTACCAACTTGGCACAATAACAAACGGCGGCACAATTACTCACCATCTTTTACTGACTAACACCTATAGGGTGCATTGAAAAATCTTTGAATTATGGGAGGAGGACCTGCAGCATATTAATGAAATTTTACAGACCCATCTTCCCACTCCTCTTTCAAAAATGACAACAAGCCTATTTACTAGTATGGTACACCTGGAGATTGATTTCAGGCAACTCCAGACTGCAGTTGACCAGATATTTATTGTACTCTCTCCCTTATGTGGCTGATTTTCTCCCATAAACTCTTTATCATATGTAAGTAAGTAAGTAAAATTTATTTCTCAAGCACCTTTCAAATACCAAGGCACTGTACAATAAAGTAAACATTCAATATAACAAATAATAACAACAATAACATTCTAAAAACCATCAGAAAAAGCCTGATAAAACAAATAAGTTTTCAGCTCCGATTTAAAACTCTAGATGGTCAGGCAGTCCCTCAACCAATGAGGTAGAGAATTCCACAGGGTAGGGGCAGCATGAGATGAGAAAAAGCATGTGCCCCAGATGTTTTTAACCGAACCCTGGGAATCTCTAACAATCCCTCATCAGCACATCAGAGTGAGCGAGAGGGGCAGTAGGGAGTAAGGAGCTCTTGCAGATAAAGGGGTCCCCTGTTCATGTAGGGCTTTGTAGGTCAGTAAACTGACCTTAAAGGTGATCTGCCACTGTACTGGCAGCCAGTGCAGTTTGCGCAGCACAGGTGTTGTATGACTAGACCTGGATGTACCAGTCAATAGCCTGGCCGCTGCGTTCTGCACTATCTGAAAATGACGGATATCAACCCCCAGAAGCCCTAGGTAGAGGGCATTGCAGTAATCAAGTCAGGTTGCTACGAAGGCATGGACCAATGTAGGAAGGTCAGCTGGAGGAACCAGGTGTTTCACCCAGGTGATATTCCTTAGATGGTAAAAGGAAGATTTGACAATGGCAGCCACTTGTAATTTCAGGGTCAAACCGCTGTCAAAAATAATGTCCAGGTTATGCACCCGGTCTGAAGTAATGAGCTGGGCACCATCAAGCCATAAGCCCAAAGAGTGCCCTGCCCCAAGACCTGCCTCCGGACAACTTGGGTCCACAATCTACACCTTGGTCTTATCAATATTTAACCTCAACTAGCTAGTGCTCATCGAACTCTTGATCTCGGCTGTTAAGCATGGAGATCGCATCATCTTGTCTGGGAATAAAGGACAAATACAGTTGGGTTTCATCTGCATAACAGTGAAAACCCAAACTTTAACACCTAATGATATCTCCTAATGGCAGCATATACACTGCAAACAACATGGGTGCCAATATGGAGCTCTGCATCACCCCACATGACAGGCGGAGGGCATCAGAGGAACAAATTCCAGTGACAACCGTCTGAGACCTGTCCATGAGGAAAGATCAAAACCAACTTAGGACTGTTGCAGACAGTTCGCAGAGAAGCCACAAGCACTCCAAAAGCACACCATGGTCTACAGTGTCAAATGCCGCCGAGAGATCAAGAAGGACTAAGATAGTATGAGCCTTTCGATCTCTCACTATTAGGATGCCATTTAAAACCTGAACAAGGGCGGTCTCGGTGCTATGTCTTTTCCTAAACCCAGATTGGAGAGCATCATAGACATTGTGGATTGTAAGATGGTCATCCAGCTGCAATGCAAGCACCTTCTCAATAACCTTACCCACAAAAGGTAGATTACAGACAGGTCTGTAGTTAGCTAGACAGTCTGGATCCACGGATGTTTTCTTAAGGGGTGATCAGATGACCGCCTCCTTGAGGGGATAAGGAAAGACCCCCTTCTCCAAGCAACTCCAGACAATTTCAGCAAGGATTGGGCAGATAACATCTACACAACCTACCAATAGTGGTGTAGGGCCCAGATCCAAACAACAGCTGGTTGGTCACAAAGTCAGGACAATCCTTACAATGTCTATGAATTCCATCCAGCTAAAGTCAGACCAGGAAGAATGGGCACTCGCCACCTCCCGCTGATCTCCACAATCCCTCATAGAGAGAGCTGGTCCAATACCTGACCTGATGCTGGCAACCTTATCTGCAAAACACTGAACAAGTTCATCACACTTTATTTATGAAAAATCTCTTCCAGACTGAAGACAGACTGGATTGTACAGTCTGTCCACAGTCCAGAAGAGCTGAGTTGGTCGATTCCATGCAGCAGCAGCAATTTACACGGACATGAATTCTGCCTTCTTATGGGTGATTGCTGATTGATAGCACTTATAATGTTCCATCAGTCTAAGCCTGTCAGCATCAAGGACAGATTTCTGCCAAGCTCTCTCTAGCCTTCAACCCACTCTTCTCAGCTCCTTCAAGGACCCATCAAACCAAGGGGTCCTTGGGTGCAGAGTGAGTGGGCGAACACGAACAGGAGCAATTGAGTCCAAGGTGTCTCCCACTGCCTTATTATAGGCCAGTACAAGACCCCCTGGACTCATATATTCACTCGATAAACCTGATAGGTTCAGCACTGCCAATATGCCCTTTGGGGTAACTCCCCTTAATGGAGAGTACTGGACCATCTCCGTAGGGGCAGGCCTATTTGGGGTTCCCCGAAACTGAACCTTATAGTGTGATGATCTGACCAAGCAACTGGTTCCACCCCCAGATCTGTGGTCTCCATCCCCAAGAGGAACACAAGATCCAGAGAGTGACCCCCTATATGGGTAGCAGAGGTAACCACCTGTGTAAGGACCAGCATAGTCCTAAGCAGGAGGAGATTATTTCCAAATTGCGAGAGTTCATCACTGACCCAGGCATTAAAGTCACCCAGAATTAACCATCTGGGTGACTCCAAGGCCATGTCGACAATGAAGTCTGCAAACTCCTTCAGGAATTCTCCCCCATCACTGGGTGGATGGTAGATGAGGAGCATCCTGAACCCTACACCTGCTCCAAGGATACACTCAAAGGATCGAGTGCACCCCACTGGCACATCCTCAAGGCCCATGGGAAAAAGCTAATTCTGCATTTGCTTAGCCAGCTTCTATCAGATGGCACATGTAGTCTATCTGAGGAGTTGCAGGCAAAATACTCTCTTAGGCCTCAAGATAGATTTAACTCCAGGTGGTGGATTACATAAAACCTTTAATAACCCATAGGCCAGAAAAGGACAACATCACAAAAATTCTGACATTTCTATTGTCCACCCTAGAGGGAACTACTCCCTTTACATACATGATTTCATATCAAGCCTTAGCACACCTGATGGCAGATAGTGTAGACTCCATTAACAGAGCATATGAGGGAGACCTGGCAGGAACACTGAAGAGAAAAAATGGGAAAGACACTATATATGCTCAATTACAGCCTCATATATATATATATATATAAAGAATTTTCCTGGAAGGTTTCCATTAGGTATTTTCACACACCTGCAGTTCAGCACAAATATATCAGAGGATGAAGGCCACTTACTGGAGAAACTGTTGGGGCTCACCAGCTACAGATGTTCATATATTTCAGGGATGCCTGGTCATGCAACACTTTATTTGGGAACATTTATTTCCAAGAGATCAGCCGTAGAAAATTCCAATTGGTTAACTGAGGGACAAGTCGAAAAATAAGTGCAGAATAATTTGTCTCACTCTGCACTTACTTTTTCACTTGTCCCGTAATTTAGCTGCATATACAGTATGTAAGTGGATTTAACCAATGGGATTGTTCCATGACTCATCTCTGGGGATATGAAAAGCTTGCTCTCTGATGAAGACCCACCTGGTCGAAGTGCTGGGACACCTTGTCTGTGCTGTGTATCACTGATGCTGTTTCTTATCATGGACCTTCTAGAAATAAACCTGTTTTTACTACAGTTTGGATATTCCTCTGTCTGCTCATTTGTGTGCACCTCATCCTGTGATGTGCAACAGGTTCCATGTCCAAATGACTGAGCTTGAGGCTGTGAAGGCTAAGAAATGCTACTTGATATTCCAAGTTAGTGGTCTGATAGGGCTACTTCAGGCTTCACTACTGCAAAGGTCCCGTCAGGTCAGTAGAGGTGGATGGATAGTAGTGGGGGAAAGGGTGAAGGATATCAGTGGAACATGATGAGTGGCCCTCATGCAAGTATCTACCTCTGTTAGAGGAAAGTCCCAAGGAGTCTTACATAGAAGTGAATGAGACAAGCATGCCAGAAAAGGAGTTACTGTCCACTAGTGATGAGTCAAGAAGTGGACCCTAAAGGGGGACAGAGGAAGGCATTTGTTATTGGGGATGCTTTAGTCAGGTGGACAAGGAGGATGGTGGATCCCACTCCAGGTGGTCTGTAGTCTGTCTACTGTTACCCTGGGGCCACAGTGGATGAACTCAGGGCTAGGGCAATGGAATTCATTAGAAAGGAGTAGGTGAAGTCAGATGTGGTGGTGTATGTACATACAAATGATCTGAACAGCATAGAAGATGTGAAGGAGAGATTCTGGGCCCTAGTTAGGACATGAGGAAAAGAATAGGGCAGTAACCTTATCTGAGATCCTACTGAATCCTTGCTAAAATGAAAGGGTGCAGTTTAGGATATACCAGCTCAATGTGTGACTGTAGGGTTGGTGCAAGAGGGAGGGTGTTTAGTTCCTAGGCGACTAGGGCATTATCTAGAGGGGCTGGTGGTTGTTTAAGTAGGATGGCTTAGAACTAAATGAGGGGGCCCCAGGGTGCCAGGGTGAAGATTTGCAGACCACATCAGGGCACACTTAAACTAGGGAGGGGGAGGCAGTAAAATTGGAGATAGGTACACATACTTAGCAGAAGAAAGCCAAAGAGGCCTCCCCCATCACTAGCACAGATAGGGAGAATGACCAGGTAGAAAATAACCGGGGGAAAGAAAGCAGAAAAAGAAACGGTGAAGTTGGAAACAGGAGTGCAGAAGGCAGATGGGTAGGGTATGGCAGGATCTGGGAAAAGGAAGGGGCAGGGGAAAGGTGGGCAAGCAGAGGGCATGGAGAACAGTGTGTGAAAAAGCCAGGAGAAACATAAAAACATAGAAACGTAGAATTTGATGGCAGATAAGAACCGCTTGGCCCACCTAGTCTGCCCATTTCCCTACCTAATGGATAAGCTGAATATCTTAGTTAACCAACAGCCTACTTCCTCCTACCCCCCCATTAGAATTGCTTTATGTTTGTCCCATGCATTCTTGAATTCCCCCACTGTTTTTGACTCCATGACCTCCTCAGGAAGGCTGTTCCATGCATCCAAAACCCTCTCCATGAAAAAATACTTCCTCACATTACCTTTGAGCCATCCCCCCTCTGTCTTCAAATTTGGCCCCCTTGTTCTTGCACATCTCTTTTTCTGAAAGATGCTACCCTCTTGGACTTTGTTGATTCCCTTGAGGTACTTGAAAGTTTCTATCACGTCCCCCCTCTCCCTCCTTTCTTTGAGGGTATACATAGCAAGCTCCTTTAGTGTCTCTCTTTGTATGTCTTCTGGTGCAGACCCTGCACCATTTTGGTTGCCCTCCTCTACACAGCCTCCACCCTGTCTATGTCTTTATGGAGATGGGGTCTCCAGAACTGCACGCAGTACTCCAGATGGGGTCTCATCAACTGTCTGTACAGAGGGATAACAACTTCCTGTTTTCTATTGTTGATGCCTCTCCCTATGCTTCCCAGTATCCCCCCTGCCCTCCTTACTGCCTTCTCACATTGCTTGCCCACCTTTAGGTCATCTGATATAACTACCCCCAGGTCCCTTTCCATTTTTGTTGTTGTTGTTAGTATCTCATCCCCCACTGTGTACTCTTCCCCTGGGATTTTGTTTCCCAGATGCATTACTTTGCACTTCTTTGCATTGAAGCTAAGCTCCCATACATTTGACCATTCCTCCAACCTTGCCAAGTCCCTTCTCATCCTTTCCACCTCACCTTGTATATCAACCCTGTTGCAGACCTTTGTGTTGTCTGCAAAGAGACATACTTTTCCTTCCAGTCCCTCTGCAATTTCACTTATAAAGACATTACAAAGGATCGGACCCAGTACTGAACCCTGTGGTACCCCACTAGTAACCCCTCCCATCTTCACTGTGGACTCCGTTTACTATTACCCTCTGCAACCTGTTGTCCAGCCAATGTTTTACCCAGGCTACCACCCTGGGACCCACTCCCAGTCTGGCTAATTTGTTTATTAATCTTTTAGTGCGGGACTGTGTCAAATGCCTTGCTAAAGTCTAGGTAGGCCATGTCCACAGCCCCTCCCTGGTCTACTACTTTGGTCACCCAGTCAAAGAAATCTATTAGATTCCCCTGACATGACCTTCCTGCTGTGAATCTATGCCGACTTGAGTCCTGTGCCCCACTGGCTTCTAGGTACTCAACAGCTCTTTCCTTCAGCAGTGATTCCATCATTTTCCCTGCCACTGAGGTCAAACTGACAGGTCTGTAGTTTCCTGTCTCTGTCTTGCTCACACTTTTGTGTAGGGGAATCACATCCACCCTCCTCCAGTCCTCGGGTACCACACCATCCTACCATGATTTGTTAAAAAGGGTAGTCAATGGTGTTACTAGTTCTCCCCTTAGGTCTTTTAGAATTCTGGGGTGAATCCCATCAGGCCCCATTGCTTTGTCTACCTTCAGTTTTAGGAGTTCTTTCAGAACCCTTTCTTTTGTGAAAGGACTGATTTCAACCCCCACTATCCAGAGTACTTCTATTGACTGGATTAGGTACCTCCCCCTCCTCTTCCTTTGTGAATACTGAGCAGAAGTATTCGTTCAGTATCCCTGCTTTTTCACTGTCCCTCTCTGCCCACCCACCCTCCTCTTTATTCAACCTCAGTCTCCCTCCCTTTGTCTTTCTTTGCTCCCTAATGTACCTATAAAAGGTTTTATCCCCCTTCTTAACCAGGTTGGCTATCTTTTCCTCAGTTTGGGCCTTTGCTATTCTGAGTCTGAAGAATAAGACCTCTGACCTGTAGGCAATGGTTGCAGATACCAGTTTGAATTTGTTGGTGGTCATGGAGACACGTTCAGCATAGCACCATGAGTGGGACTTGACCATTCTAGGTTCTGCAATGTTCAGGAGGGATAAAGAACAAGAAAGGGGGGTGAATTTATACATAAGTGAGGGCATCAAAGCCATGGTGGTCAAGGAACAATGGGAGAAAAAAGTACAGAAATAGTGTGAGTGCAGGTAGTTTTTGGATGGGGAAGGAACATCAGGATTGACGTGATATATACAGCAGCATCTCAAAAAGAGGTGACTGATAAGGAACTGGGAGAAGGGATTAAAAGGGCAACAGAGCAGGGGGAGTTGCTGCTAATGGGAGACTTCAACATGCCAGATGTGGACTGTGGCAGTGTGGCAGCAAGTGCATGGAATCAGTTTTTGGTAGAGGCATTTCAGAAGGTATTTCTGATGCAGAGAGTAGAGGAACCAACACAGAAAGGACCATACTTGCTTTTGTCCTCACAAACAAGGACAGTATCAGGGAGGTAACAGTTCAGGACCCACTGGAAACCAACAATCACCAGAGCAGGCAGGCGGCTAATGCCTGGAGAGATGTGGAGAACACTTCCTCTCTTATTTATTTATTTTTATTTATTGAAATGTTTCACCAGGAGGGCACACTGAACAACAAGTTGCTCGTCTCATGGTACGACCTGGGGGGAGGGGTTACATAGGGTTGTGAAGGATGATCAGTTACAATAGTATGTGGGTAGTACAAACAATACAACATTGTAAGATTGTGCAACAGTTAGAACACAAGGTATTGTGCAATAAACAGTTGTAGAACATTGGGTAAATTACAATACATCTTTAAAATCATACAAAAGAACATATAAAAGTACAAAACAGTAATAATGCGATAGAACCATTTATAGTGCATGAGTGTACCAGGAGCAGGCTCGAGGTAGTACGCAAGTGCTGTTGGAGTAAAAAGGATGGGGTTAGGTTGTGCACACTGGTGACCCAGAAGTGCAGGTGGAGAAGAGAGGGAGAGAGGGGGAGAGGCAATAACTGAATATGAGAAGAAGGGGTAACCCAGTGATCAGCCCCTACTTCCCTCAGGTTTCACTCTCTCTCTCTCTCTCTCTCTCTCTCTCTCTCTCTTCTCTTCTCTCTCTTTAAAGGGGTAGTACCTCATTCCTGAGGCTTGTGTATCACAGTGTCAATTAGAACCTCTGGGACCCTATTATGCGTCGTCATTCTCACTCTGTTATTCCCAACAGGACCGCTGTGCATGAGGTTGCCTCCTTCCTCCCATCTAAACCACCAGGAGACAATCCTTAATGTGTATGTCTCAATCACCTCCCCCTGCCAGGGGTCCAAATGCTACACCCGGCATGGGCATCCCAGGACCTGGTCACAGTGCTGTCACCCAAAATATCCCTCCTTGGTACCACTCATCCCTGGATTCATTGCCCACTTTAGCACCACTAAAGTACTTGCGTCCAGCAAAAGACAACGGTCAAGAAATTATAAACTCTTACTGGACCACATTTCTCGCCTGCTGCTACTACTACTCCTACTCTCTGGCAATATACACTCAAACCAAGGCCCACCTCGTAATCAGAACATTCTGCCACAAAAATCAACAGGGCTCACGCTCTCTGCTTTAAAGATCTTCAGCCTACTTCCCAAATTGGACAATCTGAGAGTGTGGGTTACTCGGCAAAACCCCAACATCCTCTCTGTGGTGGAAACATGGCTAACACCCAAGATAATGGACACTGCCATAACACTGCCTGGGTACACCATATTCAGGCAAGACTGATTCTTGAAAAGAGGTGGTGGCTGTGTCGTCTATATCAAGGATTCTCTCCAGGGGCATGTCCTCCCCCTCCCCTGCTGCAGTGTCAACCTGCAAATTCTGCCCATCAAACTTCTGCCGGGAGCTCACAGCAAGGCACTTATGATACTCACAGTCTACATCCCACCCAAAACAACAGTGGCAGGAGCTGGTGACCTGATGGACTTTATCAGTACCCTGAGCCTAAACTCTGAAATTGTGCTACTAGGGGACTTCAGCATCAACTGGCTCTCCCCTGCTGCTGCCACTGTCAAGGACATTTTGACTGCCATCCACTTCTCCAAAATGGTCGCGACACCAACAAGAGTCAATTACAAAATGGGTACTCGCACTCTTTTGGACTGAGTTCTTTCCAACTGAACTGCACATATCTCCAACACCACCATCCTCCCTGATTCCCTAAGTGATAACTACCCGGTTATATGCACCTAGAACAATAACTACTGCAACCCCCCACCAAGAACTGTAGCCAACCATTTGCTTCTTAAAGGGCACCTGCCTCAACTGAAAGCAGACCTGCAATGCCTTGATTGGTCTGATCTCTGTGGAGCCAAGGACATGGATGATGCCCTCAACCTCTTCATTATGAAATTCATTACCACTTGTGATAAACATGCTCCCATGAAAACAAGAAAAATAAATGGACCCTGCAGCTCCTGGATTACTCTGGACCTCCTACTTCAACTTAGTGCTAGAGACCACCTGTGGCAAAAGGCACAAGCACATGGTACATCTGCCAACATCCAACAGTATAAAAAAGCTAGAAATGAGTGTACGAAGGCTATTCAACTCACCAAAAGCGTGTACTATAAAGAAGCCCTTTCCAACTCCTGCAATAGCAGCAAGTCTTTCTGGGCCAACCTCAATGACATCATGGATAAGGACCCCATAACTGCTCCATCTATGCTCATAGTCAAAGACGTACCTTCCTTGGACCCTCTCCACATTGAGAACTCACTGAACAATGCATTCGCGAACCTAAGTGGAGTGCTCCCTGCAGATTACTTCAACCCCCTCACCCCAGAAGATCCTAATGGCAAACTAACTCCAACCAGCAACCTTCTGTTATTTTACTTTAAAGAAATGTCCAAAACAGAGGCCAGAAAATACCTGGAGAAGGTACTGGAGAAATCAAAACACAGTGGGGACACCCTGAGCCTTAAATTTGTTGCCTTGACCCTCGAAAAAGTCCTGAGCCCCTTGACTTCACTAATTAACCTATCCCTCCACCTCTCATAATTCCCCCAGTGATGAAAATCTGCGACCATAACCCCAGTCCACAAAAGTGGGGACTGGGCATTGCACAACAACTACAGGCTGATTTCCATACTCCCGCCATTTTCCAAAGCACTTGAATGGATTGTGGCAGATCAGCTTGTGGAGTACCTGAGCCTGTACCAACTCCTTTGCCTGGAGCAGCATGGGTTCAGGGTGGGGCACAGCACCATCACGGCTTTGCTGGAATTTATGGGCTTCACCCATCAAGCTTTAGATCAAGGCCAGCTGGTGGGGATTGCATTTATTAACCTGTCAAAAGCATTTGATACAGTGCATCATACGCTCCTCCTTGAGCAGCTAACCGACACTGGACTCTCTCCAGATACAGTTCAATGGTTCATCAGCTATCTCTGCAATTGCTCACAGTGGGTCAAGATTGGGGAAGTCATCGCCAGTAGCAGGCTGGTCCACTCAGGGGTCCCACAAGGGTCAATCCTGGGGCCCCTAATGTTCAGCATTTTCCTAAACAAACTCCCAGGCTCCTGACCTAGTCGTATGCTCCTTTACACTGACGATGTGGTCATTTTCACCAGCAATCCTCACCCTGAGCACCTACAAGCAGACCTCCAACTTGGTTTCTCCTCCGCTGCCGAAGCTTGGTTTAAAGAACACAGACTAGTAATCAACTATAAAAAAACAAAGACCATGATCTACTCCAGCTCCCTTAGTAAGCATAAAGCCTTCCCTGTATCTGTCAAGAATGACAGTGGTGATACACTGGATCTCGTACAGCACTTTAAGTACTTGAGTATTACAATTGATTCCACCCTGTCCTACACCCGGCACATAGACAACACCACAGAGGCCCTCAATTCCAGAATTGGAATACTCTACTGTCACAAACACAGCCTAACAAATGAAGCCCTGAACCTGGCCATCAATAGTTCAGTTGTCTCCCTCATTGATAATGGCCTGGCCATATACAGGTCAGCAATGGACACTGCCCTCCAGCATCTCTTTGGCACTAAGTGAGGTCTGCTGCCTCCTCACAGGTGCTGCAAGACTCACGCACACCTGTGAACTCTATGCTCGGCCAGGTTGGCTCCAACTGAAGAAAATAATTAAATAACAAACCTGCCTATTTGCCAAAAAAGCCTCACTAAATCTGCTGCCACCAGGAGTTCAGAACCTGCTCACATGACATGCAAGTGCTAGGCTTACCAGAAGCTCCAACAGTCAAATCTTTAGCAAACCTAGATACCGCACTGCATTGGCACAACGTGTGTTCTCCTACCGTACACCCCACTGGATCAACACTCTACCACTTGCAATCTCCGGAGTAGCAACTATTGGTGCCTTCAGGCATATGCTTCGTCAGCACCTCATTGCCGAGGACAACTGTGACTGTTTTATCTAACTTTTGGTGCATACAAGCAAAGTCTTCTTCAGCATCTCATTGTCAAGGACACCTGTGACTGCATCTCCTTACCCCCTCCATAGTAATGACCTGCTGCACTTAAATGCACCTCTTGACCGAGGGGGCACCTCCCAACCTCAGCACTTCACTGATCCCCACCCTGCCTCTGCCTACCCACCCCCACATCTCATGGCACACCCCTCCCTCCATTCTTCCACTGTGTCACCTTTGTCTGTTACCTTCTCTGTGTCTATCTTCTCCAGGGTATTCGAACTCACGGACGTAGGCATACGTTGTACAATGCCTCGGCAGTGTCTACTTGTGTGAACCTTTCTGTAACTTACTGTACCATCTCTGTAAATGTATAAATTGTTGTTCTCTGCTATTTTCTGTTCAACTGATGTGGAACCTACAGAAGAGCATCTGCTCACAGGTGTTATCCAAGAACTCAATGAATAAAAAAATAAATAAAATAAAATTGGAGGCAGATAGGAAGCAGTCACAGGCAAAGATTCTGAAGGGTGTGTTTTGATAGTATGTGGAAGCGGCTGAAGGAGAAACTGGAGGGTTCTACCTATACAGGGCACGGTGGCAGTGCACCCAGTTATTAGGATGCCATGTCCCCTGTCATCATCTCCTGCTCTTTTTTGCAGGGGCCTGCCCCAGGCCCCCATGCCCCCTTTATAAATATTCTAACTCAGGGACCTCGTGGGAGGGTGGCCGAATTCGACAATGTTGCGCCCTAATGATGGGCGTACTGCTGCCGGTGAACTGATGGTCAGAAAGAAACTGGAGGGGTGGGGGCTGCAGTGGGGGTTGACAAGGGAGACTTAATCAGAAAGGGGTATAACGAAGCCACAAGTATCTGTGAAAGGGTAACAGGAAAGAGCAAGTGAGGAAAGAAAGTATTGTGGTACATAAGAGCAGTGAGAAGTGGCAGTAAGGAGAAAAGATGGCTTTTAAAAAGCACAAAAGCAGCCAGGTGGAGGATGATATGGTGGTGTATTTACTGACTGATTGTGTTCAAAGGACCTTTGAACTCAAGAGCACTTTTTCAAAGGTATTCAAGTCTGTCAAGTTATATACAGCAGCAGAACAAGTTATATTTGACAGCAAACCACTACTGTAAACAACAGACCAATACAATAAAGAAGTATAACAAGAATTATCATAGTGTAAGAAGCAGTGAGTTAACAACAGAGTTCTGCAACTGCAGGAGGCATAAGCAAAAATGCGACTAGCAGATATGGTCCAGGCACACATGTAGTGTAGTTTTTGGAAAAGGGAGGCAGTACTTCAGTCTTAAAGGTGGAGAAACAGAGTCTGTGTGTATTAATTACAGACAGGACTTGAGTTTTTTTGAAACAAGATAAGTAACTTGCTGAACTTATGTTTTTCATGTTCTCTGTAAAGCAAATTGAAAGCACAATAGCCCACATTTTAAGGGCCTTAAACTAGAGCTGTGTGTTTGCACTGTAGTTTTGGGGCTAGATGAGAATTGTTTGGCCTGATTGTTTGGCTTGTGGCCATTGCTAGGTGATAACTTAAAAGGATTAGCGACAATTTAAAAAGAATAGCGTGGTGGTTCCTAAGGCTGTTCTCCCTCTTGGCTAGATGCAGGAGTGCCAGGAGGGCAGAACATGAGGTTTGGGCTCAACTGCTTTATTTTTATATTGTCTTGCGCACATGCACAAGCAACATCTTGTGGTAATAGCACATTTCAGAGGTGTGTCATTGTTGTGGCAAATGCAGGGGATGCTTTAGTGGGTGTGTCCCTCAGCCGCCAATCAGTGAGCATGCTGGCGATGACAGAAAACTTCAAAGAGAGCCAAAAAGTTGAAAGAAACCTGCCGCTGCAATCAGGTGCAGTTTCGTCATTGCAGCAGCAAATGACAAGACTCTGGCTATATGCATTACAGTGCACAGTAATGCGCATGGCCGGATTTACGAGCAACATGTTTGCTCAGTGTGCCTTTCCTGGTGAAACATTTCAATAAATAATGTAGCTGCAGAGTGGCTTCCCACAATGGTGGCTCCTACCGCCCACCACACAGTCCTGCAAAGTCAACATCAGGAGTGTCCAATCCCCATGTCATCATGTATTCCCCCCCAATTAAATGTGGCACACTGGGAGCCCACCCCAGTGTGCTGAAACATGGCAGCTCCTGCCACCCACCACACACTCCCAAAAAGCCAACATCAGGGTGCCCAATCCCTGTATCTGCATGTATCCCTCCCCATTAATGTGGCATACTGGGAGCCCACCCCAGTGTGCTGAAATTTTTTTTATTTTCTTCCGACACTGGGATGCCCACTCCCAGTGTTGGATGGGTTCCCTCTCCTCCAAACCTCTCTACATGATTTGCCAACATCGGGGTGCCCAATCCCCACTTCGGCATGCCCCCCCACTATTGTGGCACACTGGGAACCCACCCCAGTGTGCCCACATTAATAAAAAATAATTTATCTGTGAAAGAAGAAAACTGTCCTTCGCTGTTTTTTTTAACTGTAAAAAACAAAATAGTCCATCGTTGTATCACCGTCTCCCTCCCCCATCCCAACCCTCCCTCTTCGCACCCATCTCCCAGCAACCCCCTTCACCCCATATTTACCTCCAGAGGTCAGGCACTGTCATTTTCTGTGGACCGGGACACGTCAGCACTCTGCAAAGCAGAAAGCGCAAAATGAAGAATCGAAGGTAAGCCGTATAATGAGAGTCAATGGGGGTGGTCAACTTAAGCTGATATCTCAACCATTTTTGGGAATTTTGGCCCCAAATTTTCAACATAAGGTTCTTGGGACTCCACCTCATGAACACTGGCACTGTCATTTCATTTCTCATCCCAAAAGGTGATTTCAAGGTCACTGTACAGAATCACCTTTTGGGACTGATTAATGAAACAACAGTGCCACTGTTCATGAGGGGAGGTCCCAAAAAGTGCATGTTGCAAATTTGTTAAAAAAAATTCCAAACAATGACTACTTTATGAGCATGCATTGTGCAATTTCTATGCACGTCTGTAACTTTGCCAGTTTTTAATATTTTCACTCCAAATTTTCAACATTGCCATTTTTCACACATCCTTATGAACAGTACAGCTGTTATTTTTCACATCCTTTCCAAAATGTGTTTTTATACCTGTGGCAAAAAATGGCACGGATGCTGTGGGAAATCAACTTTTGGTACAGATTAACGCAATCACAGTGTCACTGTTCATGAGGGGAGGTCCCAAAATGCCCATGCTGAATATTTGGTGGAAAAATTCCAAAATATGATTGTGTTATGGGTATGCATTGCGCAGTTCCTATGTACGCTCTTAACTTTGCCAATTTTTCATATTTCCATTCCAGATTTTCAAGACTGTCATTTCCCCCACCTCCTCATGAAAAGTACAGCTGTCATTTTTCACATCCTGCCCAAAATGTGTTTCCATACCTGTGGTGCCAAATGACGCAGTCGCAGTGCAAAATCACCTTTCAGGATTGAGTAATGAAAGGATAGTGACAATGTTCATGAGGTGGGGTCCCACAAAACCCATATTGAAAATTTGGAGTGAAAATACCAACAAACACCCAGGGTGTTAGGGTTTCCAACCGTAATGCCTCATCCAGAAGAGACTGACAGGCATTGGGTGTGTGACTTGGGTTTGTCAGCCATAATGCTCACGGTATTCCACCCCCACTCTACAGCCATTGACAGGCATCAAGGTGTGCCTTAGGGTCTTTGGCTCTAACGTTCACCCCTTTCTCCCATACTGCACCCATCACAGCTTATTTCCTTATGGAATGGGGTGAGCGTAAGGGCCAAAGACCCCAAGGCATACCATGACACCTGTTGCTGTCTGCAAGGTGGGGTGAGGTGGAATGGCATAAGCGTTATGGCCGATGACCCAAAGGCACTCCACCAATGCCTTTAGTCTCTGTGGGGGGTTCAATATTTCACTGTCATTCCTACTATGGATCTCTCTAACTCCTGCACTACCATTGCCAATGTCAGCAAGCCAACATTCAGGACTGACAAATGCTTGTTCTCTGATTGAAATTGTTTTTTGCAGGTTATATTTCCTGTTAAATTATTGTACAGATTGTCTTGCTGAAAGGAAGGAAAGCACTCACTGGGGTGGTGGGTCAGAGCTGTAGCTGATTGTTTCTGGAGGGCACGGGCTTGGTCCTACCCACCCTGTCCCTCACCCCACCCAAGGGGTGTCATTTCCTTTATACCAGGGGTGCTGACATCACTTCCCCAAAAGGTCAAAGAAAGTACACCTGTCATATCCTTAACAGCCCAGTACACTGTGAAGGGGGTAAACACACACACACACACACACACACACACACACACACACACAGTAACAAAAAAACTATTTCAACAGGAAGGTAGAGATACAAGTGGGGAGTGGTGCAATGCATTGGCTGGTGGGTGGCAGTCTTCTGGGAGATGTTCTGGAGGCTGTGATGCTGCCCTATTTGCAGGCACCTCTCTGGTCTGAGGGAGGATGTTACCCATCTCCAGGCTGACCTGGCGAGGACTCAGGAAACCTCCTCCCCCACCCAGGGACAACCAGAGCCACTGCAGCTGCCTCAGGTGTTGCCAGGAAAGAGGAGCAGTTAGACCATGGTGGGCTCAGGGAGGGTGAGGGTGGTGGAATAGAGGCACATCCATCCAGCTGTGCCTCTCCACAATTCATATGCCATTCTGGTGGAGCATGGTTCCTTTATGGAGGCACCCACAGTGGAGACCAAGGAGGATGATGGGAACCTCCACAAAGGAGACCCACAGGAGGGTGGCATGGGACCCCACAGGGGAAGGAAATGACTCCTGGTGGGGGACTCAATCATGAGGGGCTTAGAACTGGGGGAGGGAGGGGAGAGGGAGGTAAGGTGCCTGCACAGCGCCATGGCTTGGAGGGACAGGAAATGAATCCTCCAGATCACGGGAGCAGCAGCATGGGAGAGGGAGCTGGACATCATTGTCCACTGAGGGACAAAATGACCTGGCTGGGAATTGGATCAGAGCAGTGCAGGAGGAGTTTGTGTAGTTGAGGAGGGGTCTTAGACAAGTAGCATGCACAATGACATTCTTGGAGGTGCTGCCTGTCTATGACATGGGTGAGGCAAGGGTACTCCACACCATGGAATTCAACGAATGGTTGAAAAACTGGTGTGGAGTTCAGGGTTTTGGCTTCACTGGGAACTGGGGGCCCACCTGAAGGAATACAAGCACATACTGCCACAATGGTCTGCATCTATCTGGGAGGGGAACCAGGATCTTGGGTAATAGGTTTAAATGCTTCATTGGCAAGCATTTTAAAGTAGCCAAGGGGAGAGGCACTGAAAAGGAGTTGAGAAATCCCAGCCCCCCCACAAAACAGGGTAGTTAGTGAGGTAAACACCAAGGCAGAGAAGTCGATAGGGAGTAGGACGGGGTAAATGGAGAAAAAGACAAAGGCAGTAAGGACATGGATGGGGATAAAAGGGATAAGGCCATCAAAAAATGGAGGACAATGAGTACCAATGCCTGTAGTCTAGGTAACAAGCTCCCTGAACTAGTGGCCTTGATGGAAGAGGGACATGTGGATATCGTGGCAGTCACAGAAACATGGTACACAGAGAACCATAACTGGGATGTCAACATACCAGGGTACACAATCTACAGGAGGGACAGGGAGGGTAAAAGGGGAGGAGGAGTAGCTCTCTATGTAAGGGAAGGGATCAAAACAATGGAACTAAAGGATAAACAGGGAGGAGAGGAGGCACTGTGGGTCACCCTGGAGACAGGAAATGGCACCACAATCTGCACAGGGGTTGTATACAGACCCCCCATCTCAGGGAAGGGATGGACAAGGAAATGATAGAAGGCATCATTAGAATGGCAGAAAAAGGGGAGATAGTGTTGATGGGGGACCTGAATATGCCAGATGTTAACTGGAGCATCTTTGCTACAGCCACATCCAAGAGCAGGGTCATTCTTGATGTCCTACAGGGGGCGTGCCTCAGATAGCTAGTATTGGAACCCAGTCAGGAGGGAGCAATCTTAGACCTGGTACTTCCAAATGGGTACAAAGAGAGGATTTCAGATTTAGAAGTGGATAGCCATCTAGGAACAAGTGATCACCAAAAAGTGTGGTTCACGATAAACACAGCCGTAGAGTCCAGCCATACAAAAGTGAGGGTACTGGACTTTAGGAGGGCTGACTTTGGCAAAATAGAAGAGTGCCTCAGAAAAGCACTAACAAATGGGCAAGAAGGAGGGGTGGAGGAACAATGGGAAAAAATTAAAAGTGCCATCACAGAGGCAACAAGCCTCTGTGTGAAACAAATAAAACAAAACGAAGGAAAAAACACTATGGTTCTCAAAAGAGGTGGTGGGAAAGTTAAGGGAGAAAAAGATAGCATTTGGGAAGTATAAGAAAACACAGAAGGAGCAGGACAAAAAACTGAACCAGTTAAAGCAGAAGGAAGCAGGGAAGGCAGTCAGAATAACACAGGCCCAAACCAAGGAAAAGATAGCTAACTCAGTTAAGAAGGGGGATAAAACCATTTATAGGTACATTAGGGAGTGAAGGAAGACCAAGGGAGGGATTGTGAGGCTTAATAAAGGGGAGAGGGGTGGGCAGAGGGTGACAGTGAAAAAGCAGGAATACTGAACAAATACTTCTGCTCAGTATTCACAAAAGAAGATAAGGGGGAGTTACCAGTCCATTTACAGAAAAAAGGGCCCTGAAAGAACTCGTAAAACTGAAGGTGGACAAAGCAGTGGGGCCTGACGAGATTCACCCCAGAATTCTAAAAGAACTAAGGGGAGAACTAGTGACACCGCTGACTACCCTTTTCCATTTGATATATTTTAAACCAGTATATAATAGCTCTTTATGTGTGGTTCGAGCTCAGTGCTTGTGCTATGTACTGTAATTGGATAATGAAGGTTTGTGCTTGGATACAGAGGCCAGATAGGAAAGTAGGACATGGTTTACTTGGTTAATGGGACAAAAGAAGGCAATTGCCTATAAGTATTGTCCTCCACATAAGTGGATTATTGTAGATGGCCTTGTTCGGTCAACCATTTATCCACTTTAGATTTAAAAATCGAAAATGAGGGAGAGACTACAATGTCCTGGGGAAGAGTATTCCATAGTCTCGGAGTTCTTATTGAAAAAAAATTTTGTCTATTATTAGTTTTACATTTAGCAATATTAAGCTGTCTATTATTAAGTCTAGAACCAGTTTTCCTATTTGCGAAGGAAATACCACCTTGTTTCATTAAAATAGGATTTTGGATAATCTTGAAAAGTTGAAGTAGGTCGCCCAGTGTTCTTCTTAATTTAAGCGAGTGCAGACCTGTTTTATGAAGTCTAGTATTATAATCTTCATGAGCTAAGTGTGGAATAGATTTTGTAACTTTTCTTGAATCTTCTCCAACCTATCCACATCTCCACGAAGATATGGACTCCAAAATGGAGAACCATAGTCCATATAGGGTCTAATGTGTGATTTATAAAGTGGAGAAATACATTGCTCAGTTCTAGAAATGAAAATATTTTTATTCTACGAAAAGTGAATTTGCTTGATTTGCTATTTTATTACAGTGAGACACTTGAGTCAACTTGTTATTTACTAAAATCCCCAAATCTTTTTCAAAACAAGAGGTTTTAATAACAGAATTATTCAACGAATATTCTTGTTGGGGGTTGTTTTTACCAAAGTGCAGAACAGCACATTTGGATGTGTTAAACTCCATTTTATTTGTGCATGCCCACTGCTCAATTTTTGAAAGGTCATTGAGTAATGTTTGTCTGTTTTTCACATTATTTACTGCTCCACCAAGTTTGGTATCATCGGCAAATTTCATCAGTAGATTAGTAGACTGGATTTCCATATTGCTGATAAAAATACCAAACAAAGTTGGACCCAAAACCAAGCCCTGTGGCACCCCACTCGTCACATAGCCACAGTCAGACAAAGAGCCATTACCCAACCCTTCAGTGACTCCTTAGTCAGCCAGTTATTTATCCATAAACACAATATTTGTTGAAAACCTAATTTGAGTAGTTTAGAAATGAGTGTATTATGAGACACTTTGTCAAAAGCCTTGCTGAAGTCTAACAGAATAACATCAGAAGGGATATTTAAATCAAGGTTAAGACTAATAAAGTTGTAAAATGATAATAAATTAGTAGCGCATGAGAAACCTGTTCTAAATCCGTGTTGTGTAACATCTGTAAGATTAAGGGATATTATTTCATTCTCCAATAATGATTTGATTACTCTTTCAAGCAATTTACAGGGAATGGAAGTTAAACTTATAGGACGATAATTGTTAACTAAGGAATAGGAACCTTGTTTATGAATAGGAGTCACTATGGCCTTACGCCAATCAACAAGAACTTCAGATACACATAGAGATTTATTGAAAATAATTGATAAGGGGAGAGTAATTTTATCTATAGTACCTAAGAGGAATTTTGGGTGAATTCATCTGGTCCCGGACTGGTAGTTTTCTTAAGAGATAACAATAGATTATAGGATGTCCTTTGTTGGACAAATTTCTCATTACCAAATAGGGTGAAATGATTGTTGTGGATTTTGAGGGATCTTGGGTAAATACTGAAATGAAATAGTTGTTTAATGTAGAGGCTATAACAGAATCAGAATTTATTATTTTATTTTCTAACATATAGGGGCCAATTTTTTTATGGTTTCCTTTCTTACTATTTAAATAGGCATATAAAGATTTATGCGTATCCTTTGTATGTGCTATACGAAATTCTAAGTTTCTTTTTGCTGTTACTATATGGTTCTTCAGATATGTAGCAGTTTGAGTTGATCTGTGCTTAGGTACTTTGAACATAGTTATAGTGCCAGTGCTTATGGTACAAGTGAACTGGATAGTCTTGTGCAAAGTGCTTACTTGCTTGAGCTGATGAGTAACATTGTTATAACTTAGTTTTGGTTTGGCCTTACTCTGTATCCAATCATAAAGAATGCTTAGTCCAGTATGATGAGACACCCCCTCCCCGGTGGGATAAGAGAGCCGGAGAAGTAGGAGGAGGAGTCAGGGGAGGATGGAGGGTGAATGCGACACACTCTAAGCAGAGCGGATGTAGCCTGCTAGCTAGCTGCTCCCCCACATAACTTCAGGCGATAGCCTTTCATTTACATGTGGTTTGAGCGCAGTGTTTGTGCTACGTACTGTAATTGGATAATGAAGGTTTGTGCTTGGATACAGAAGTCAGATAGGTAAGTAGGACATGGTTCTTCAGATATGTAGCAGTTTGAGTTGATCTGTGCTTAGGTACTTTGAACATAGTTATACAGTCAGTGCTTATAGTACAAGTGAGCTGGATAGTCTTGTGCAAAGTGCTTAGATGCTTGAGCTGATGAGTAGTGTTGTTATAACTTAGTTTTGGTTTGGCCTTACTTTGTATCCCACCATAAAGAATGCTTAGTCCAGTATGATGAGACCCCCACCAAAGTAATGATATCCACAATTGATCATTGTCTGACTGTTGAAGGAATCAAGCAGGATGAGACCCCTAAGAATGAGTAGCAGTATGATCACCTCCTCCAACTCTGGAGAGTGTGACCAGTAGCACGCAGGAGAGGAAAAACCCTCTTGGGGGAACCTCTGAGGACCCATGGCTACTGACCTGCCAGTCCTTCTGGGCATACTAAAGGAGAATAATCTTAAATAATCTAATCGGGTGAGCCGAAATCCAAAGTTGTAGAACCCAATCCAGAGAAACGGAGAACTGAAGACGTATTGAATAGTGACATATCAGGTGAATAGAGCAAGCATCCATCTAGTAAACCCCAAGTTCGAGAATCCATGAGTAGGCCAGAATGAAATAGAATGGCATCCATGGTTGAAATGAATTTGAAGTGAAGAGTCGCAGGAGGTGAAGCACTCCAGCAGGTGAGGATGACTTCGCAGAGGAGATCCAGGAATCAAGGCTCAGCATCCATGTCAAGAAGGAGAACTGTTGAATCAAGTTCTGCATGACAAGGTTAGCAAATGAAGGCCATGGCTATGGAGCACAAGAACTGGCATATGCTACATAATAGGGAGGATGGAGCAGGAGGAATCTCCAATCCAGAGAGGGGAAGCAAGCATTAAGTAGGTAGAGAACGTA
The DNA here is from genome assembly GCA_016271365.2 of Neoceratodus forsteri. Taxonomy (NCBI): domain Eukaryota; kingdom Metazoa; phylum Chordata; order Ceratodontiformes; family Ceratodontidae; genus Neoceratodus; species Neoceratodus forsteri. The sequence goes on from CM028132.1 coordinate 108,583,735, forward strand.
GTGAATATATAGATGTAGGTCAGATGTATTTCCAGCTCACGAGGAGAGCAGTATGTTGCAATTGCAAGTTAGTCAGATGACCTCTCGGTCCAGTAAGGGCAAGCAGGTAGTATGAGTAAGTAGTGTAAATAAGTGGACCTGTACGTAGGTCAGTTGATGTAGTAAGCAAAGCTGCATGAGCAGACGTAGTAGCAGGGAAGTAGTATTGCAAGATTAGGTACATCATAAAGTGAGGGGCATGCAGAATGGTACAAGCAAGGGAATCAGAGAGCTTTGTGGATCCAAATGGTTGTGTAACAATGTTGAAATCTACGTTTCAAGCCAGAATGATACCTTAGCTAGAAATGACTTGTGAAGCATAGCCTGATGAGTCCTGAATAGTCGAGCTTAGGAGTCCTAGATGGTGATTACTGAAGAGGCTGCGTCAAATGAAGTGGCGTTGTCACAGGGTCCGAGAAGCAGTAGAGCATAAATGAGAATAGTGAAGGTCTTCAGGAGAAGCTCAACTAAGTGTCCTGGAAAGAGTGAAGCAGTAGTAATTCCATCCGGCTGAAGCGGCAGGGCAAAGCACCCAAGAAGAGATGAATGAAGAAATATCCAGACGTGAGTCCATAGTAAAGGAGCTCCTGGGCTGGCTGACATGGCAGCAGGTAGGCGAATAGTAGAATGTGAATCTCCAGGCCCCGAGCCAGGCAAGGCAGGTGTAGAGTAGAAGTAGGTAAACCCCGCAGTCCGATGGGCGAAGGCAGGTCGTAGAAGCAGGCGATTACGGTGCAGTAATATATAGGAACAAAGGACCTCCGGGCCCGTAGGGGCACAGGTCTTACTAAATGCGATGGCTAACCTCCAACCCCATGGGGTGAGGCAGATTGCAGAGTGGTGGTAGATAATGCAATGGAACTGTCGAACTGCATGCAATGCAGAGGGTCATGTCCTGGTAGGTTGAGATCGCAGAATATGTAAACATAGGTTAGATGGATGCCAGCTCATGAGGAGCACAGTAGATTGTAATGGCAGGGTAGTCGTGAGGACCTCTAAGCCCTGTAAGGGCGAAGCAGGTAATATGAGCAAGTAAGGTAAAGAAGTGAACCTGTTACTAAGTTGTAGTAGTAAGCAAGCTGCATGATGCAGATGTAGTAGCAGGGAAGCAGGGCAAAAGCACCCAAAGAATAGATGATGAATGTCGAAACATCAAAATGTGAATCCATAGTAAGTAGCTTCTGGGCCAGCTGCCAAGGCAGCAAGTAGGCATATAGTAGAATAAGTGAATCTTTAGGCCCCGAGGTGGCGAGGTGGGTGGAGCAGAAGTAGTGTACCCTTGGTCTGAAGGGCAAAGCAGGTCATAGAAGTAGGCAAATATGGTGCAGCTGGACCTCACAAAAGTCAGCCGGTAATGTTAGCAAGGCGGCAGCTAGACCCACGTAAGCTAGCAAGCACAGTTGTACCCCTCATAGGTCAGTTGGTAAGATAAGTAGAGTAGCAGCTAGCCTCATGTAAGCTAGCATGGGCAGCGGACCCCTCGAAGGTCAGCTGGCAAGGTAAGTAGAGTAGCAGCTAGTCCCATGTAGGCTAGCATGCACAGTTGAACCCCACATAGGTCAGCTGGTAAGATAAGTAGAGTGTGGCAGGTAAGCTCCATGAAGGCAAGCATGAGCAGCCGGACCACACGTAGGTCAGATGGTAAGGGGAGTACAGAGTGATGGCTAACCCCACAAAGGCTAGCTTGCACAGCTGGACCCCACAAAGCTCAGCTGGTAGGTAGATAAAGAGTGTCAGCCTAACTCATAAGGTTAGCACATGCAGCTAGATCCCACATAGATCGGCTGGTGAGAGAAGTGAAGAGGTAGTAAGGCTCTGAAGGTAAGACATCCTGGAGTGTCCAATTGAGATGGAGAACTGTTGTCCGTGAGAAGGATCTGGAGCAGGGCACTGAATGCAATAATGGGCTCATGGCTGAAGCGCAAGTAGTTGAGTTGCAGAGTACATAGCATGTAAAGGAAGTTGGTTGTGCTGCTGAACATTTCCAATGACTTGGAGATATGATTACATAGTGGGCTTTGCACAGTGGGTGAGAAGGAAGGTCCATTATGGTGAAGTCGTGCATTATAGAATGTCCAGAAATAGCCAAGCATGATGAAGAACATCCTGCTGGAAAGAATGTGTTCCAAAATACATGCTGCAAGGTAGCAGAAAGGTCTTGGCAGGTTAAAAGGGGCTGTACAGTAATGGTAGTAGGCAAGGGGTGGTCAGGCCATGCAGTAGACATTCAGATTCAGCGGAAAAGCCAAAGACAGTGATGGAGAAAGCACTGCCTGTAAGCACTCCCAGAGAACTGCTGAAAAGGGAGACAGTAAGGCAGATAAGTTTGGCACTTCATCTGTTTTGCTACGAACAGGAGACTCATGCGAGCCTGCGTGTCATTTAGCTTCCGTAAATCCTGGGTCAGCAAGAGCGAATGACATGGCAGAATAAACAGTCTCTGGCAGGGGAGTGGTAACCACACCAACAAGTGTAGCGAGGTACTGTAAGAGCAAGGGAAAATGATGAGCAGGTTGATCCAGGTCCGGCATGTAGCGGCACCACAATATACACCCTTGAATTTAAAAGAAATGCATTGCCCTGAGCCCAGACGTTGAAGCATGGGGGCCAGTAGATCAATGGGAGCTTGATAGTACAGATGAACTGGTGACCTGGGTGGAATCCATGCCTGCATGTGTATGCTATGTAGAGTGAAGCGTGAGTCCCAAGATGCAGGCAGTTTGCAGAATTAGCAGGTTCGGATGCGTGACAGCAACAGTGGAGTTAGAGAACGTGTCCTGTTCCGCCAGTAAGCAGAACGTAGTTGAGTTACAGTTTGGGCACAGCAAGGAGGAGCAAATTGGTGCAAGTAATGGAGGTCTGGAACTGCATCCAGCGAAGCAGGTATGACTCGGCAATAGCACGGCAATGGCTGCCCGAGAGGCAGAAGCAGGGAGGGGAAGAATACAGAAGCAGGGAGGCAGTCGACGAGAAGGCAGGAAGGGAAGAAAGCAGTCGAGAGACAGAATAGGAAATCCCCAAAAGAAGGGATGAAGAAACACACAGAAAATGATGGTGGAGCGGGGGCAACGAAATGGAAAAACAGACAAACAAGCCAGGAGGCACGGGGAACAAGGGGGGGGCAGAAACAGAGGAAAGGGCAGCCGAGCACAAACAATGCCACCAGCGAGTGCGACTCACTCTAAGCAGAGCGGATGTAGCCTGCTAGCTTATTTAGGATGTGGGGGAGAGCTCTTCCCCCACATAACTTCAGGCGATAGCCTATCATTTCTTGAATTGTATGTTCAAGCGGCATCTGACCTATTTCTGTTCTTAGTAATGCTGATGGGACACCCTGTGGCAAACCCAGCAGTAATCTATAAAATTTGTTCAACAGTACCTCAAACTGGGTCAGTAGCTGTAACCCCTATAATTCTGCTCCATATAAAATTAGTTTTTTTTTATTTAGCATTGACAACTTTCAAACATCCTCTGATTGAATGACCACTATATTTGTATGTAAAACTTCTTATAACTGGTAATGACGTTGTTACTACACCTTCCGTATCCTGGAAATGTTTTTAAAATATATCAAATGGAAAGGTACAGATTACCAAGGCAGTGCCTTGATGAAGCAGTAAGTTATATTAACAAAAGAATATTATTTCCAAGCACACAAATAATAGAAAACTTATAAAACCAACAGGATTGTTACACCTATTGGCTGATATGTTTATATATCCAAAATAACTTATTATTATCCAAATCAAAGAGAGATTAAAAACATTTATATTCAAAAAGAGTTATGCCTATGTGCAAATTATGAAAGGTGTGAATGGCTTTCCAAAAACAAAATAACCCACAAAATGAAACCTTATTTATATATTATAAAAAAAAGAAAGAAAAATGATAACCAGGTTTAGATTTGAATAGCATACACATAATAACCTGATAAATTGTTACAAAAGAAATAAGAAAGGGATGACAATTTGTAATTATAAAAAAGAAGATAGTTTTAAACATTTACTATTAGATTGTCCATTATATGACAAGGAAAGAAAAAGAATAACAGGCGAAATTCTGGAAAACATGGAAGCAGAACCAAAGACTACAGTAAATGAATTACTGGGATTCAATAAAATAACTCTCTTAGAACCATGGGCATCTTTCCTTCAAATTATTGAAACAAAAAATTACATATTAATGTTGAAGGAAATTAAGTACATTTTATATTTTAAGGTTTTCAAGGGGTAATGTGAATCACTAAGTTTGTGCAATATTGTGGTATCTTTCATGAATTATATAGAGAATAAAGTATGGGTCTGGGTGTGTAACAAGAATTTACACACACCCGAGGGGCTTGATGCTACATAAAGAGAGCAAAGCTCGAGGGGTTTATGCATAACATCTAACCCTGAGGGTTTGTGTAAATTCAAGTTTACACACACCCAGACCCATATTTTATTTTATATAATTGTTGGGTTTCTCTTTTTTGCCTCAGCAATCATAAAATAAAAAAAGGCTGCTGTGCCGCTGCAGTCCAAATAAGTCATGGTGCGTGGTGGTCTTTCACTTTTATTTAAAATGTTTTTTTTCCCCAATATTTTGAGGGTGGTTGATCTGGTAGCCATGTGGTACATTTAAGTTTATTTTATGTTACTTACTGCCGAGTGTCCGTGGCAGTTTTTCTCCATGTTGGGTTTGTGGTTCAGGAAGAAGACAGCGATCAAGAATCGAGGAGGTTGAGCAGTTGCATGCGTAGAGTGGGGGAAACCGTGTGCATGTTTGCCGTTATAAACGCTGCTTTATAATGGCAAATTACACCACGGTTTCCCTATGGGAAAAAGAGGAAGCCATTAATTATTGTATGATTGATACTCATTATTGTCCATTATTCTCCAGAAAGATTTAATGTTTTAATATATTGATGCACTATGATGTAACTAATATATATTACAATCTATTATTGTTTAGAAAGATATAATGTTTTTAAAATATTGGGTTTTAAAAATTTGTAATGACTGAAACAGTTAATCAATAAATGTTTTGATGATGTTGTCTACTCTTTTAAACAAATCATGGGAGGATGGTGTGGTACCTGAGGACTGGAGTAGGGTGGATGTGATTCCCCTTCACAAAAGTGGGAGCAAGGCAGAGGCAAGAAACTACATACCTGTTAGTTTGACCTCAGTGGCAGGGAAAATGATGGAATCACTTCTGAAAGAAAGAACTGTTGAGTACCTAGAGGCCAGTGGAGCACAGGACCCAAGGCAGCATGGATTCACAGTGGGACGGTCATGTCAGACGAATCTAATAGATTTCTTTGACTGGGTGACCAAAGTTGTAGACCAGGGAGGGGGTGTGGACATGGCCTGCCTAGACTTTAGCAAGGCATTTGACACAGTCCCACACAAAAAATTAGTTAACAAGTTAGCCAGCCTGGGAGTGGGTCCTAGGGTGGTAGCCTGGGTAAAAAATTGGCTGGACAACAGGATGTAGAGGGTAATAGTAAATAGAGTTCACTCCGAAGAAAGGAGGATTACTAACAGGGTACTGCAGGGTTCAGTACTGTGACTGGTCCTCTTTAATGTCTTTATAGGTGACATTGCGGAGGAACTGGAAGGAAAAGTATGCCTCTTTGCAGATGACACAAATATCTGCAACAGGGTTGATACACAAGGAGGGGTGGAAAGGATGAGAAGGAATCTGGCAAGGTTGGAGGAATGGTCAAAAGTATGGCAGCTTAGATTCAATGCAAAGAAGTGCAAAGTAATGCACCTGGGAAACAAAAACCCAGGGGAAGAGTACACAATGGGGGGTACTAACAACAACAAAAATGGAAAGGGACCCGGGGATAGTCATATCAGATGACCTAAAGGTAGGCAAGCAATGTAAGAAGGAGGTAAGGAGGGCTAGTGGGATACTGGGATGCACAGGGAGAGGCATCACCAGTAGAAAACAGGAAGTTGTTATTCCCTCTATACAGACAATTGCTGAGATCCCATCTGGAGTACTGTGTGCAGTTCTGGAGACCTCATCTCCACAAGGACATAGCCAGGATGGAGGCAGTCCAGAAAGGAGGCAACTAAAATGGTGTAGGGTCTGCACCAGAGGCCATACGAAGAGAGAGAGTAAAGAAGCTTAATATGTATACCCTCTAGGAAAGGAGGGAGAGGGGGCACATGACAGAAAGTTTTAAGTAACTCAAGGGAATCAACAAAGTCCAAGTGAGTAGCATCTTTCAGAAAAAGAGATGTGCAAGAACAAGGGGGCACAATTTGAAGATAGAGGGGGGAAGGCTCAGTGGCAATGTGAGGAAGTATTTGTTTCATGAAAAGGGTGGTGGACACATGGAATGGCCTTCCTGAGGAGGTCGTGGGGTCAAAAATAGTGGGGGAATTCAAGAATGCATGGGACAGACATAAGGTAATTCTAGTGGGGGGAGTAGGAGGAAGTAGGCTGTTGGTTAACTAGGATCTGCAGCTTATTCAATAGGTAGGGTAATGGGCAAACTGGGTGGGCCAAGCGGTCCTTATCTGCTGTCAAAGTTCATGTTTCTATGTTTCTAAATGAGGGAGAATGGCGATGGCTGTGGGCAGGGAGTTCCAGGCTTTGACTGCTCTAGTTGCAAAGGTGCATTGGCCAAGAGTAGTTTTTCTGAAGGGCAGGAGGAGTTTTCGATCCCCTGTAGATCAAGTTCCATATTTGTTCATGATCAGGGAGATGAGGTTGCAGACACCTGGCAGCATTTGACAAAGAAGTGCTCTTTTACATGGAAGGGCTTCATTGAAGTTAACTCGAAAGTGGAAAGGAAGCCACTTGGTGGAGAGGTATAGGTTATAGTGGTGGGAGCCTGGTTTCATATTGGGTGCAAATCAGCAGGCTTGGTTGAACGCTACTGAAAATCTTTCGAGTATGGTGTCATTGGTGGCAGAGTAGATGACCCCACCATAGTAAATCCCTGAGAAAATGAGGCTGGATACTAGGAGTTTTTTACTTTAGGGGTGAGGTTGTGTTTGTTTCTGCATAGTAAGCTAAGGTATTGGTGGATAGGTTTGACCAGGGAGTCAGTGTGAGATGTGAAGGATAGGGTCGTATCAAGTTGCCTGCCCATGTACTTGAAGACCTGGACCTGTTCAATGGAGTCCCCAGCTGGCGTGATGTGCAGCTCAGGGCTGCCCTTCAGGGCATCAGTGCTTCTAAATAGAAGAAATTTGGTTTTCTTGGCATTAATGACCAGCCTGTTAGATGTGAATCGGTCGCAGATGTTGCCAAAGTCAGACTGTAGGTTGCATTTCAGTGTCTCCAGGTTGTAGAGTGAGGTGAAGATTACTGTGTCATTGGTATACAGTAATGCTTTGGAGTGGACAAAAGCTTCTGGGACTTTGTTGATGAACAGACTGAATAGTAGAGGGATGAGGATTGAGCCTTGTGAGTCTCCAAGGGTTAGAGTTTGCAAACTGGAGAACACCTCTCCACAGCTAGCCTTTTGTGATCTGTGGGCTAAGTAGTCCAAGAACCACACTGTGGCCTCATCTGACACACCCAGATTCCGGAGGTTTATAACTAGGAGGTCATGACTAACTAAGTCAAAGGCTCTGGAGCAATCAAGGAAGGCTTTGCTAACATATTCAACTTTGTCTAGGGCCTTGTAGAGTCCTTGTAGTCCACTGGGCTAACTACTGCCATCTGAGGTTCGCCTTCTGCATGCCTGGACACCACTCTGCACCTTTCTTGGTGCCAAGAAGGCTACTGCCACCAGCCTCCTGGACATAAGTATCAGACGTCCTTGTAGCCCACTGGGCTACCTACCGCCATCTGCAGTTCGCCTCCGGCACACCTGGACACCACTCTGCACCTCTCTCGGTGCCAAGAAGCCTGCTGCCACCGATCTCCTGGACACAAGCATAAGGCATCTTTGTAGCACACTGGGCTACCTACCGCCATCTGCGGTTCGCCTTCTGCGTGCTTGGACACCACTCTGCACCTCTCTCAGTGCCAAAAAGCCTGCTGCCACTGGCCTCCTGGACACAAGTATCAGGCATCCTTGTAGCCCACTGGACTACCTACCGCCATCTGTGGTTCACCTCCTGCATGCCTGGACACCACTCTGCACCTCCCTCAGTGTCAAGAAGCCTGCTGCCACTGGCCTCCTGGACACAAGAATCACGCATCCTTGTAGCCCACTGGGCTACCTACTGCAATCTGTGGTTCTCCTTCTGCATGCCTGGACACCACTCTGCACCTCTCTCGGTGCCAAGAAGCCTGCTGCTACCAGCCTGCTAGACACAAGCATCAGGTACAGCCTATACACAGCTCCGGCCTGCACAGCTGCTGCTTCTGCTGCAGACTTTTTTGTCCACCCTTCCCCCTCCCAGGCCACCTTTAAATATACTTATGCTCCTCCCTTCCCCTGTCCTGCCCCCATTGGTTTCCAGTAGTAGAATTCAAGAGCTTAAAGCTATCTAAACACAGAACTCTCAGAAATCCGTCACTCGCTGCTGCTAGCTCTCTCTAAACACAGAACTCTCATCTGCTTATGGATGTCTGTATGATGCTTATCCACTCTGAATTGTTGTATGGGTGGGACTCCTGGGTGGTCAGTCATGTGCCTAATTAACCTGCTGGATATGTATAGCTAGGAGTCACACCTCTGCCCCAGTAAATATACTTCTGCTATTTGACCATATTCACAATCTGATAGATGTTTACTGCAGTTGATATTCTTGTTGGTGCATTCAGTACTGTGTAATCTTTATCCTGAGTTGGTTTCAGGCTTGAGCCTAGCTTATTCTACCTCAAGTGGGCCTGGTTGACTATATGTTTTGCAACCACTTTTGACTAGTTGACTGCAGTTAATCGTGGTGGGAATCTACTGCAATCTACCGAATAATTTCTGCCTATCATGTCTCAGCAACTTTAGTCAGGAAATGTCTCTATTAGCTTGTTAATGTATTGTGCTCACTAGCTATCTCTGCTAGCCTTGCCTCCAGTGAGGATAACTGCCATGGAACCTGGTAATCCTTCCAGTAGCTGGTGGTGTGCTCCTACATAAGGGGGGGATTGTCTACTAGCCCTTGCTGTGGGGGCATCTGTAGGATAGACCTCCACAAACTGGATGCTCCTCTGGGGCCCACATGGACTGCTTAGGGGGGGTCTGGTGGGCAAGCACTGCTTGGTTCTCTCCTCAGGGCCTTCCTAGTGTTTGACAAATTAACTCCTCTGGCTTCTGGTAAGCCTTAACTTGTCTACCTGACCTGTCCACAATATCTTCTCCCTTCAGTGCCCTGGTTAGTCCCATTGACAGGTCCTTCTTGACATGGGGGTTCCTAAGCTCCCCAGGGAGGGTGCTAAGCCCTCCCCATTTATCATGCCCTCATCATTGGCTTTCTCACTGTCTTATGCACTCCCTCTACTTGCTCGCTCCTCCCCTGAGAGCCTCTAATTACTATGAACAGCATGAGGACCATGACTTCACTTTCTCCAGTCTAATAGACTGTGGCAGACAGCTCCTCTGGTCTATCTGCTGTCTTGACCTCAGGTGCTTTTTGTATCCTGCCATAGTGGTCAGGCGTCCTGCTCGCAAGCCTTCAGCAGGAGGTGGTTCTCCCACTATAAGGCATCTCCTCTGGCTCCTCCTGGTGACTCTAGCCCTGGCTGGGGACATTGAGCTTAACCCTGGTCCTACTTATCAAGCCTCATCATTTCCTGTGGGCTGGCTGTCAGGCAAGGGGATGAAAATAGCTCACCTCAACATCCACAGCTTTCTGCCCAATCTGGCTGAACTCTCTGCCTGGGTCATTCACTACAAGCCTGACATTCTTGGTATTACTGAGACTTGGCTGAAACCTTCCACCCCTGTCTCGGCCTGTGTGCTTCCTGACTTTAATCTCATTAGGCAAGATCGGCCTGGGAAAATGCATGGGGGTGGTATCTTGGTCTACTATAAGAGTCACCTAAACCTGTCTGTTGTATCCCACCAACAGCCCTTACTGTCTTCTTGTGAGCTGCTTCACACAGTCCTATTACTCGGGAACACTAAGAAGCTGCACATTATCTGTACATACACTCCCCCTCAAGGGTGGTCTGTCAGGGTTATCCTTCCTTCTTGATACTGTTGATGCTAAGACTGGGGATAATGAGCTAATGATCTTGGAGATCTTAATTTAAACTGGCTTGGAGGAAACACCAAGCTGTATGAACCTCTGCTTGCTGGCCTCTCCTTGTTTCAACTTATTCAGGAGCTCATTAGGTGGTCTACCACTGGCAGTCCTAGCTCCTTCCTGGACTGGGTCCTGTCCAATAGACCTGAGAGGATCAGCTCTGTTGGTACCCTTCCTGACTCTATCTCTGACCATACCCCTGTGTACTGTATATGGAAGATCTTCTCCCAGAAAATTCCTCACAAAATCATCCAAGTAAGGGATTTCTCCAGGTTTGACCTGGGGTCCTTCCATGAAGATCTGAGGCTTACAGACTGGTCTGTGGTGCCAAATGCTCAGGACTCTTCCACTACTTTCAGTCATTTTCTTAGCACCTTCAGGACACTGCAGGACAAGCATGCCCCTATTATCAGGCAGAGGGTAAGGGGGTCTGCCACTAAGTGGCTGGATGGGAGCCTCCTAGCCCTCATGAGGGCTAGAGACAAGTGCTGGGCCAACTTCAAGGTCACAATGGACACGGCCATATTTCAGCAATATTGGAGGCTCTGGAATGAATACAAAAAAGCAGTCAGGGCTGCTAAAAATGAATACTGCAAAACTGCCTTACTAAACTCAGCTAAGGACCCTAGGAATTTCTGGAGGAACATTAAAAATACAGTAAGTTGTTCGTACAATTGTAGGTTTCTGACATGCTCATAGATGGATCTAATTGTAACAATCCATTAACCATCGCTAATGCATTCAACTCCCACTTCTCGGATCTGTTTACCTTCACCTCCCTATTCTCCACTGGTGGGAGTGATAGTTGTGTCCCAGCCTCTGCCCCACAATCTGCCCCTATCTCCTATCCATTACTCTACTTCAGGGCTGTAACAGCACAGGAAATGCAGAGACTTCTCTCTGGTCTCTCCCTTCACTCTAGTGCTGGCCATGATAGCATGGACCCTAAGCTCCTCAATCTTGGTGCCTCTTATATTGCCTCCCCTGTGGCCCATATCTTCAACATGTCCCTAGCCTCTGGGGTTATCCCCAACCTCTGGAAGGTGGCGAGGATTGTCCCTGTTCTCAAACAGGGCAACTCAAAGATCCTTGACAACTACCAACCAACAGCCATCTTGTCGGCTATCAGTAAACTTCTGGAGAAAGTTGTGGCTGGGCAACTCATGGAGTATATTCAGGCCCATGAGCTACTGTCTCCCATGCAGCATGGCTTTCACAAAGGGCACAGTACATCCTCTGCCCTTGTCACTATCTCCTCTGGGATCAGGGCAGCTATGGACCAGGGTAAGCTCTTAGGTGTCATCTTCATTGGCCTATTTAAGGCCTTCAACCTAGTTGACCATGTCTTACTTTGCTCTCAGCTTTGTCCCTTGGTCTGTCCCCACCTGTCCTAAGATGGCTCACTAATTTCCTCCAGGGCAGACAACAACTTACTAAATTCAGTAAGGTCCTCTCGACCACCACTCCTGTGACCTCTGGTGTCCCACAGGGTTCAGTCCTAGGACCCTTTCTCTTCTCTATCTTTGTCAATAATCTGCCCTCTACTTCTTCCAGCTGTAGCTCTATCCTATATGCGGATGACCTGGTTATTTCTGTGACATTGGGGACATCAACCACCAACTGAGTGAAGATTTCAGGAATATCCAGTCCTGGATAATGACCCACAAGCTGGTCCTTAACCTTAAAGAAACTCAGGCCATGCTTTTTGGGTCTCTGGCAAAGATGAAGGCCTCCCCTGCCCCACTGAGTATTATTGGTATTGATGGTACTCCTGTCCTAATCACTGACTCCATCACATACCTTGGGGTGGCACTTGACCCCCAGCTTGACCTTGGGCATCATATCCAAAATGTTTGCAGAGCTGTCAACTGCAAACTGAGTCTGACCTACAGAGCAAAGAACAATCTTACCTCTGCTGCTTGCCTTACACTGGCCAGAGGTGTGTTTCTCCCTTCTTTCTGCTATGGACTCATCCTGTTTGCATGCACCTCCAAAGGTCACCTCTCTAGGTGGAACATAGCCTATAATAACATTTGCCACTTTGCACTTGCTGCCCCTCACCTCACCCACCACTGTGACCTGTATAACAAACTAGGGCTGTGCGAACCTCTAAAAGTTCTACCTCGCGAACTTTCTGAGTAGAACCCAAAAAAGTTCTACCTGGTTCTACCTGGTTCTATCAGGTAGAACCCAGTAGAATCAGTTTCTACCAGGTAGAACTGGGTTCTACCAATTATAACCAAGTTCTACTAAGTAAAAACAGGTTCTACTAAGTAGAACTAGGTTTTACCAAATAAAACTAGGGTCTACTAAGTAAAAAAATAGGTTCTACTAAGTAAAACCAGGTTCTACAAATATCCCTGTACGTTACTACTTAAAGTACTTGACTCGATGCAACCAGCAGTGTTATATTTACCTGCTGGAGAACAAATATCCCTGTGTGTTACTACTTAAAGTACTTGACTAAACACAGCTAGCAGTGCTGTATTTACCTACTAGGGAGAAAATGTCCCTGTATTTTTCTGCTTAAAGCACTTTACTCGACGCACCCATGAGTGGTAAACAAATAGCAAGACTTCTCAGGCAATCCAGGCAACAGTGACAACAGTACAGAAAATTCAGAACATTGCAGGAGTAACCCGTTGTGGTACTCAGAGGATGAGCACAAGAGCCATCATAGTGCGGCAGCCAGTCTTAGTAAGCACAGTGATGTATGATGATGAGGAGGAGAAGACAGATGAAACTGAGGGGGAAATCAGTGTAACAGATCCTGAGTTTGTAGTAGATAAAGTAGCAGTCAGTCTGTCAAGTAGCAGTGGTTCTGTGGAGTGGGATGATGATGATGAGGACTACAGGGCCAGCAAAAGAGCAAAAAAGAGTTCTAGGAAGGATGGTGGTGCTAAGAAAAAAATTAATGGGGCATAATGAGACAACCACACCTACAGTGGAGAAACAGAGACTAGAAAATGGACAGGGTTCTAGAGGAGTTGAGGCAGGAAGAGTTGCTGTGCATCAACATTCGTTGATTGTCATGGAGTTGGAAAGATCTCAAAGATATACTGGCAGCAGCAGTGGCTGTGGTAGTGCCATGGGCAGTGGCAAACATATCCTCCCCGTAAGCAGCAGTGCAACAAAATCTGTGAAATCTGTGGTGTGGGATTTTTTTACACAAGATAAATCATCCTGCAGTCATGTGATTTGCAAATTATGCACACAAAATTAAGTCGCGGTGAAGTGGGTACCAGGATGGGAACATCAACAATGATAAGACATATGAACAAGTCTCACATTTATCAGTATCAAAAAGTACAAAAGGAGCACACACAAGTTGTTACACTGTTGTACTCTGCTGAGGAGGATGAGGATATGGATGTTTACCAAGGTCACGGTGATGCTGTAATTGATGCAGAGTTGGAGGATGATGAAAGTCTGACTTCCAGTCAAAGCACATTTTCAATTTCGCATTTCTTTACCCCTCTGAGCCCATCACCACAGCCTGCCAGGAGCCATACACCATCCATGTCCATGACATGTACCTCTCGTGGTGGTAAAAGTCAAGGGAAGCTACCAAGAAAATCTGCTGATATCAGCAAGTGTAGCAGTCATCAAATTTCACTGAAAGACTGTTTTGAGTGGTCACAGAAATATAAACCCAACAGGCCTGAGGCAAGGCGATTAACAAAGGCAATTGGAGAGATGATAGCCCATGGCTTGCTACCATTCTCCGTTGTGTCTAATCCAGGCTTTAAAGAATTAATGGAAATCACTGTGCCCAAATATCTAGTCCCCATACGGACTTATTTCTCAACTGTTGTCATCCCAGACTTGTATGATGCTGTTCGCAATAGCGTGTCTGAGGCTCTTAAAGGTTCAATGGGCAAAAAGTCCATGTCACAACAGATATGTGGACCAGTGGCCAGACGACTGACTATATGGCTGTGGCTGGCCATTGGGTAAACTTTCCTCCTCCTTATCATCATGTAGTGACACTGGTGGCAGTAGCAGCAAAAAGCAAGAGTCTTTCTCTGTTAAAGCCAGAAAGTTGTTGTGGCAGATTCAAATAGAAAACAGCTTCCTTCTCCACCAGATGATCCAGGAAGTTCCAGCCAGGTGGAATTCCACCTACTATATGATGCAAAGAATGCTTGAGCAGCAGAAAGCCATCCATCAATATGCAGTCCAATATGGCATTGGGAAAGGAGATGTGAATATCAGCCCCAATCAGTGGCTTCTGATGGAGAATCTTAATAGTATTCTTAAACCCTTTGAGGAGGCTACACGAGTGGTGAGCTCTGATGGTGCTGGGCTAAACCAGATATTACTCTTACTCTCACTCATCAGAATGAGACTGGAGCATCTTGAGTCACATTTCCTTGACACTGATAACATCAGTGCTGCACCCCTTGTGGGAAAAATGTTGAACACATTCCTGGCTGACAAGCTCATTGTAAATATATACAATGCAGAACATTATGTTTTGGCCACACTTCTCGATCCTCAGTTTAAGTATACAGTTGAGACATTCTTCAAACCACATGACTTTAAAGATCTGGAATACTATCGCAAACTGTTAATTGAGAAAGTGTCATCACCTATATCTGAGAAAAGTAATACATCATCAGTGCCCTTGTGGCAACATTCAAATTCTGAATGAGATTTGGTGGAGAGGGAGGGAACACAATCTGCCATTGCTGCTGCTACTGGTGCCACCACTACTTATGTTTTTTGTCATCAAACACCAACCAGAACTGCTGTTACACCACAAGAGGACAAACCACTGTGGGACATGCTGTCAGACTTTGGTCTGATAAAGACAGCTAGAAAGGATAAGCCAGCTATTGTGGTACCAGAAGTCCTGCTGCAAAAATGGTAAAAGATTATATGGAGGAGACTGTACATCTCACTGCAGGTGAAAAACCATTGCTGTACTGGCAAGAGAAAAAAAATATGCGGCCTTCTTTAACTGAGATCGCAATTAAGTACCTCAGTTGCCTACCCGTAAGCACATATTCCGAGAGAATTTTCAGTGTTGCTGGAGCAATAGTGACTGACAAAAGAACACATGTCTTTCCAAAAAGAATGTAGAAAGGCTCAGTTTTCTTAAAATGAACCTGCCACAGTTCAAAAACATATACTGCCCAAAATTTAT
Source organism: Neoceratodus forsteri (assembly GCA_016271365.2). Taxonomy (NCBI): domain Eukaryota; kingdom Metazoa; phylum Chordata; order Ceratodontiformes; family Ceratodontidae; genus Neoceratodus; species Neoceratodus forsteri. The sequence goes on from CM028132.1 coordinate 108,599,065, forward strand.
GCAGGCTGACAGCACCCAGATGGCATGCCACACTAATTTATGGCCCATGGCCACAGCCTTTGGGTTCTATTAGTGGTTCAGTAAAGAGTTACTACTTGTGCCAAGCTTCAAGCAGGAGCCGCTCAGCAGCTGTACTGTTGTCACTGTTGCCTGGATTGCCTGAGAAGTCCTGCTGTTTTTTTATACCACTCATAGCTGCGTCAAGTACCTTAAGTAGTATGACACAGGAATATTTGTTTCCTAGCAGGTAAATACAGCACTGCTGGCTGCATCGAGTCAAGTACTTCAAGTAGTAAGACACAGGGATATTTGTTCCCTAGCATGTAAACACTGCTGGCTGCATCGAGTCAAGTACTTTAAGTAGTAAGACACAGGGATATTTTCTCCCTAACAGGAAAATACAGTACTTCTGGATGTGAGTCAAGTACTCTAAGTAGTAAGACACAGGGATATTTCTCCCTAACAGGTAAATAACAGCACTGCTTGCTGCATTAGGTCAAGTACTTTAAGTGATAAGACACAGTGATATTTTCTCCCTAACAGGTAAATACAGCACTGCTTGCTGTGTCTAGTCAAGTACTCTTTAAGTAGTAAGACACAGCAATATTTTCTCCCTAACAGGTAAATACAGCACTGCTTGCTGGGTCGAGTTAAGTACTTTAAGTAGTAAGACACAGGGATATTTTCTCCCAATCAGGTAAATAACAGCACTGCTTGCTGCATTGAGTCAAGTATTTTAAGTGATAAGACAGGGATATTTTCTCCTTAACAGGTAAATACAGCACTGCTTGCTGCGTCGAGTCAAGTACTCTTTAAGTAGTAAGACACAGGGATAATTTCTCCCTATCAGGAAAATACAGCACTGCTGGCTGTGTCAAGTACTTTAAGTAGTAATACGGGGATATTTTCTCCCTAACCAGTAGATAACATCACTGCTGGCTGTGTCGAGTCAAGTACTCTTTAAGTAGTAAGACACAAGGATATTTTCTCCCAAACAGGAAAATACAGCACTGCTGGCAGCGTCAAGTACTTTAAGTAGTAAGACACAGGGATAGTTTCTCCCTAACTAGTAAATAACAGCACTGCTGGCTATGTTGAGTCAAGTCAGGTACTTTAAGCAATAAGACACAGGGATATTTTCTCCCAAATAGGTAAATACAGCACTGCTGGCTGCGTCAAATCAAATACTTAGATAGTAAGACACAGGGATATTTTCTACCTAACTGGTAAATAACTACACTGCTGGCTGCATCAAGTACTTTAAGTAGTAGGACACAGGAAAATTGTTTCCCAAACAGGTAAAGACAGCACTTTAGGCTGTGTTGAGTCAGGTACTTTAAGCAGTAAACACACAAGGAGTATAGTACAGCACTGCTGTCAGTGTCTACATGGAGTCAGGTCAGTAGTAGTACTGAAAAAAATGCAGAGAGCTGGACTTGATTTTATTAATTCCTAAACAGGTCACTGTCACTGGCTAGACTAGACTACTAAACTACTAGCCGCCCAGATCAAAGAAGTGCAAGATAATGCATATGGGGCACAAAAACCCTGGCACAATATATCAAGCAGGAAAGGGATCTTGGGGTTATCATCTCTGATGACCTCAAGGAAGGGGAAACAGTGTGACAAGGCAGCAGGTAAAGCAGATAGGATGCTAGGATGCACAGACAGGGGCATCACCAGCAGGAAAAGGGAAGTCATGATTCCACTATACAAGACACTAGTGAGGCCCCACCTGGAGTACAGTGTACAGTTCTGGAAACCTTACCTATGTAAGGACATAGACAGGGTAGAGAAGGTTCAGAGGAGGGCAAAAAAGATGTTACATGGATTACATCATAAGTCCTATGAGGACAGATTGAAGGAATTGAATATGTACTCCCTGGAGGAGAGGAGGGAGAGAGAGGACATGATAGAGACATACAAGTATCTTACAGGGAAGAACAGGGTGCAAGAATACACTATTTGTAAGTGAAAAAGATGTTCCAGGTCTAGAGGGCATGGGATGAAGTTGGAGGGAGGACGATTCAGAGGAAATGTGAGGAAGAATTTCTTCACAGAACGGGTGGTGAACAAGTGGAACATCCTGCCTGAGGAAGTGGTGGGGGCTGAAACAATCACCGGATTTAAGAATGCTTGGGATAGACATAAAGGAATTCTGGAGGTCAGGGGTAAGGGGCAACAGAGTTCTAGGAAAACATAAACTGAAGTTACAAACTCAAATGGGCAGACTAGGTGGACTATAGGCCCTTATCTGCCGACACTGTCTATTTATCTATGTATCTATGTGTCATGCCATGCACAAACAAAATCAGCAGCAGAGCAAATGAGTTACACAAAAACCCTGTCTCCGACACTGCCTTTCTGTGTACTTTTTTAGTTTACAGCTTTAAATTTCTCCTTCCCTGTGGTTTGTAATTCTTCCATCAAATGAAAAATAAATCACTAGCCCAGATTGGATTTAAAACTACAACTGTGGACTGATTTGATTTTGAACTGATCCCCCAAGTTGAGAGCAGCACAGCAAATTGCTCTCCTTAACTCGTGGCACTGGTTGAGTAAAGGTAATTTTTGAACTCTTTCTTTCCCCCCTGCCTTATATTATATAGTTATGACTCTTGAGTCAGCATGAGGACCAGAAGTACCCTGACCAGTATATCCTCCTATTCCTTTCCTATTCACCCCATGTCACAGTAACAAAAAGAGAGAAAATACAAATTATATGTAACCCCCTGTTACCCGGGGTTTCTAGAATCCCAGTAAGACCTAGTGGTAGGCAGGGAAGGCAGCTTGTGAAACTCCAGTAAAATGGATTTCACACTGTCTCACTCTGTTCTCAGTCTCAGCTGAGACTGAGAGATGACATCACCATAGAACTTTCACAGCTGCATAAGCCACATTGGAATCTGCAGTTGGGAGTTAGGTTAGAATGCTGGGAGTTTTTGAACAGTGAGCTGCAGTAGTTGTGTGTGAGCAGTCTTGAAGAGAGGAACACAACAGTCTGTGCACAGGCTCTTGGAGCCTAAAACTCTGATATAGAGCTACTTTTAGGGAGAGATGTGTGTTTCCACCAAAGAGGAACACAGTGGCTGATGCGTGAAGTGGTGGAGACAGCTGTTACTGGTCTCTGTGCCCTTCCACGAGGGGATGAGGGTAAAGAGTTTACCCTGTTATTCCAGGGGCAACCTCCTGGTTCACTAGGGAAGAAGCTGCCTTATTTTTTCTAGTTGTGCAGGCGCACCAGAAGTCAAGAATCACCTGTGGGGCACCTGCAACCAAAGGGTGAGTTCTGCTCTTACATGGGGCCTATGTTTCACCTGAACTGTTGTAAAGTGGGGATTGGACTGCTTAATCAGTGGGAGGCCTAGAGGAATATGCTAAGCTAAAGTAAAAGTATGTTCAAGTCCAGCACAAGGGGAAAGTCAAGACATGTAGAGGAAATGTGCTATGCATTTACCCTTTACCCTACACTGCCCAGCTTTTCAGAAAGAGATGTTTAAGTATGTTTGAGTCTAGTACAAGGGGAAAATCAAGACATGTAGAGGAAATGTGCTAAGCATTTACCCTTTAATCTACATTGTCAAGCTTTTCAGAAAGAGATGTTTAATGTCCAGAGAAATGGCCGGGTATGAATTGTGGAAGCTAGTGGTGGGAGACCCCCCATGTTTAGTAACCAGGTTCACCTCTACGGATTTGCTCTGTGACCCTTTTACTTTGCCTCAGACACTTGGCCAGTGCTGAGGGAAGTACCCAGACGTGGGATTGAAAGGAAATTTCCCTTAAGGAGTAGAAGGCTCTAAGGTGGTTTAGGGAGCCACCGGAGAATGTGTCCATGTCACATGGATGGGGTTCGAGTGGCTAGCAGGGGAGCCGAGCCAGGGAAAACCCAAATAGTGTACAAGTCGGGCGTGTACCCAAAGCAGCATGCAAGTCCGGGCTGTGTGCCTGGGGTCCAGAGCCTGAGGGCTGAAGTGTTGAGGAATGTTCTGTTTCTCTTATCTGCATTACCAGGAATGTAGCCCGTGGGGTCCGTCTATGCTTTGTTTGTTCAGTTTGGATGTGAATAAAAGCCACACTTTAGAATCCCATTCCTGGTATTGGACATTACAGTTATTGCTTCCTGTGTTCGGATTTACTTGGGTTCCCCTGTGCAGAGTAGCCAAACCTAGCCCTTGTGCTGAGTAATCTAGTCTTCCCTGAACCCAGTCCCCCACCTGGTACTGCTGTCAGCTTCAACAGCATACCACCTGTCATTTGCAACAAGTACAGGGGTGAGGGGCTTACAAAATGGAGGCACCGCTTTGGATTTTAATTTAGGGAGCTAAGGTGCTCGGGCAAGGGGCTAGTGTTTTGGTTATCTGGCAGTGGGTAACCCAAAAAGCTGAAGCAAGTTTAACTAGTGTGCTGCTGTGTGCTGTGCTTCATATGCTGCTGTTAAAATGCCAACTGTTTACCAAGCAGCAGTAAAGCTGAAAGAGTATGCCCTTGTCCTGCATCAAATATTTACAGCATTTTTGCTAGCTTTTTAAAAAAAAAAATGAGTGTGATAAAGAAAAGTGTGGAAAACTAGGGGTAGCAACAGGAAAATTGTGCTCTGGACGTTGGAAATGCTTTCTAAAGAACTGTTGTGATAAAGAAAAGTGTCGAAGACTAGGGGTAGCAACAGGAAAATTGTGCCCTGGATGTTGGAAATGCTTTTTTAGTAAACTGAGAGACTTGCTGTGTTAATGGCCATGATAAATGGTTGAAATGGGCTCCCGCCATGGAGTCAGTTAAGAAAAAAAAGTGGTTTCTGCAGTTTGAATTTGCCTGCTCAACGATCGCCGTGAGGAGAAGTGCACTCACGAGGGAAAGAGACTCATGTGCATGGCGCCGCAGGATTGGCGCAGATTGCACTGTCCCACCCAGCCAGCTTTCACAGTCACTGCCCAGCATTCGAGAGGAGTGTGAGGGAGGCATAAATTGGCTTGGTGGAGGAGCATCGCGTTGATTAAAAAGTGCTCTAAAAGTGTAAAAAACAGACTTTTCTGGCTAAAATCGGGCTCAACCCGCATCTCGATCGACTGGATTGTGAGTGTGGTAATCGGAGAGACGAGCGGCAGAACTACCAAACCGCTTCCTTTCTGAGGCCTCCAAGACTGGCTGCAGGCTGTTTTTCCATCGCAGCAAACAGCTACTGATAACAGTGAGTACCAACAGTAACAAGCATTTGTCAATGCCGAATGTTGCTTGCTTGTATGTGCTGTTTAGGTATTTGGAAATGATAGTTCCATGCCTTCCTCCCAAGTCATCCACTGTGTCTTTCCGCTCAGTATTCACAGAACAGTGGGAGGGGCAAGGGCCACAGCAGTACAGCAGTTGCCAAGGGGGTGAAGAGGTGGACAGTAGTCCATTCAAAGGCAAAAGAGTCCTGCAGGAGCTCACTAAATTGAAGGTGGACAAAGCGATGGAACCAGATGACATACGCCCAAGGATATTAAGAGAACTGCGAGTCATTCAACATGAATGAATTGGAGGAGGGTACATGTGGTCCCTCTACACAATTGCAGCAGCAGGGAGGAGGCAGGGAACAATAGGCCGTTCAGCCTCACCTCAGTAGTGAGGAAGATCATGGAGGCATTGCCTAAAGAAAGGATAGTGGGGCATCTGGAAGCCATCGGAGCCCAGGACCATAGACAACATGGATTCACAGTGGGGACATCATGTCAGACAAATCTGGTTGATTTCTTTGACTGGGTGACAAAGGAAGTGAATCAGGGTGGGGCAGTGGACAACGCTTACCTTGATTTCAGCAAAGCCTTTGACACCATCCCACATAGGAGGCTGATAAACTAGCTGGGTAGGCTGGGTATGGGGGAAAGGGTGGTAAACTGGGTTAGAAACTGGCTAACAGACAGGAGGCAGAGAGTGGTGGTAAATGGAGCGCAGTCTAGGGAGAGGGGGTGACCAGTACGGTGCTGCAGGGTCTTCATTAGTAACATTGCAGAATGGCTGAAGGGAATTTTTTCACCAAATTTTCAACATAGCCATTTTAAGACCTCTGCTCATGAACAGTGTCACTGTGATTTTCTTAATCTGTCCCATATGTTGATTTCACACACTGACTGCACCATTGTGCGCTACATGCACAGAAACACATTTTTGGGCGACATGTGAAAATGAGAGCTGTACTGCTCATAAGGAGGTGTGGTAAATGGCAATGTTGAAAATCTGGAGTGCAAATATTGAAAATTCGCTAACTTACGAAAGCATCGGAACTGCGAACGCAGTCTCGTGAAACAGTCATTTTAGGAATTATTTCACCAAATTTTCAACATAGCCATTTTAAGACCTCGCTCATGAACAGTGTTCACTGTGATTTTCTTATATGTCCCATACATTGATTTTGCACACTGACTGCTCCATAGCGCTTACATGGTGGAAACACTTTTTGGGTGAGATGTGAAATGACAGCTGTACTGCTCTAAAGGAGGTGTGTGTAAAATGGTAATGTTGAAAATCTGGAGAAAATATTAACATTTGTGAACTTACTTAGCTGCATAGAACCATGCGCAATGCATCGACATAAAACAGTCTATTTTTAGGAATTTTGTCACCAAATTTTCAACATAGACTTTTGAGAGCCCACTTTATGAACACTGGGTAGTGTCGTTTGTTAATTGGTCCCGAAAGGTGATTTCACGCAGTGACCGTGAATTCACCCTTCAGGCCCAATTAACGCCATGACAGTGCAACAATTCATGAGGAGGGGTCCTAAAAACCCTATGTTGAAAATTTGGGCCCAAAAATTCTAAAATGCCTGAGATATGCAACAAAGTTGAAAACCCTATTTATTCCATTATACAGCTTACCGCATTTCTCAGTTCGTGGTCGGCTTTGAAGAGTGCAGACGTAGCCTTGGTCCACCGAAGATCGCACGCCGAGCTCCGGAGGTAAGTATGGGGTGAGGGGGGGTGGGAGGCAGGTGCTCAGTGGGTGGGTGCGGGTTGTGGGGGGGCAGGAGGCTATGAGGGACCATTTTTGTTTACAGGTTGTTTTTTTTTTTTATTAAACGACACAGGACGCTTGCCATGTTGGGTGGGCTCCCAGCGTGGTAGCTGGAAAGGCTGTTTTGGGGGCTGGATGACGGGATTGGGCACCCCTGCCATAACAAGCTTTTGCCACGCTGGGGTGTGCTCAGTGTGGCACCTGGAAAGCTTTTGGGGCATGCAGCTGTGGAGCCAGAGGGGATTGGGCACCCACGGCCATAATGCTTTGCCACGCTGGGTGTGCTCCCAGCGTGGCACCTGGAAAGCTTTTGGGGGGGCATGCAGCTGTGGAGCCAGCGGGGGATTGGGCACCCCCGTCGGCTATAACAGTTTTTGCCACGCTGTGGTAGGCTCCCAGCATGGCACCTGGACAGCTATTGTGGGAGGGGGGCATGGAGCCGATGGGGGATTGGGCACCCCCGTCGGCCATACAGTGTGTACATGGGGAGATGGGGAGGGAGCGCATCAGCACGCAGTATGCGTGCTTGTGTGTGGGAGGGAGAGCTCTGGTCACTGAAGCAGAGCTCTCCTTTTCAACTGTATGACCACTGCATTTTCAACCGCTGTCATAGACAGCTGCAGCAGTGATTGGGGAACTGGGGCCACCACCTGCAAACACACTGACTGAATTGGAAGACGGGTGCCACACCTCCAAAAACTCAGATGATGGCACTATGTTTCTTGCACATGCGTGCAAGCAACATAAAAATTGCTCAAAACAGTGATTTTCTGCCAAAAGCCAGCTGAATATGTGTGCAGCGGTGTAGTCGCTTCGCAAATAAAGACTGTGTCAAGTTTTACCAGCTAAAGCAAGTCTGTTAAGCCACTGACTGTAAGCATAGTTATGGGTTCAGCGCCAGTTTAAAGTTTCAAAGCCAGTAGAGAAACTGTGAGTTGTAGCAAGATATGCAGCACTAGTTACAGGCAGTCATGTGCTTGAAATTCTGAGGCTTTAAGGGACTGTGAGCTAAAGAAATGTTTTCAGCAAGTGAAAAGCCCGTGGCAAATCATATAAATGTGCTAGGAAAAGAACAGTGCAAGTTTGTGCAGTTTGAGCAAGGTTATCAGTAGTGTGTGTAAATTGGATGTGCAGTGGCTTGACCCAGTTTCTGAATGTTGATGCGCAGGAGTGCTGCTGCTGCCACCATTACAGGGTGGGGTAGTAATGTAAACACAGCAGCAGAGGAGCCATTTTAAAAGTAAAAGAGAGTGTTCAGTGATGTGGGACTTTCAGTAACAGTGAGCATTTGTTCATTTTTCCCTGCAGTCATGGCCTCAGGACTAGCCCGCTACCCGGATCATGCCCGGGCTATGGTAGCAGCAGAAGTAAATAAGTTAAGAGACATTGAAAGGTGTTACTATAGAGAACAACTGCCTTCTCATGTGGCGATTCCTGGATATCCAGTGCAAGTGTATTTAATATGCTTAAATGCTGGAAGGGACGTCTTCATGGTACCTCACTGTTCGGGGTGCTTAGAGAAATATGGCTTGTTTAAAGCGCCCAAGATTCGTTTGGCTCCCACATGGACAAAAGTTCAAGAATTTGCAGTTGGCAGCACACAGCACCAGGCGGAGCCTGTTGAAGAAGGCCCCTCGGGGAGTGTGGCACAAAGCTAGAGGGTGCAGATTTGCAGACAGAACAATATGCTGATGTTTCGGATGCTGGATCCCAGAAAGATAATTCAGACAGAGCATCAGTAGACCCTTGGAGAGGGGGGCCTAGCCCAAGTCTCATAGGAGAAGATGAGATGAGGGAGGCCTTTGAATGGGAGGTATCGACCTCCGCGCCCAGTGAAGAGTGGATAGTCTCAGGAGTGAGGACGACTGCTCACTCCTGGGCACAGATTCTCAGTGAGGAAGAAGAAGAGGGGGAACCTATGTGGCCTTGTGAAAAAGGAATGGGTACACAGCTTCAAGCTCTTGCCACAGAAGAATGCATGGAAGAGAGTGGTGATGCCACTGCCCTGGCTGTGCAAGAAGAAGTCAGGGATCCATTTTTCATCTCATTGAGACTGCGTAGCTGGCAGAACCAGGACTGGCTGCTCCCAAGCCAGGCCAGTGGTCTCAGGTTGACCAAAGCTAGTAAAGAGGAGAGACTGGTTCATAGGAAGGCAAATGAAATCTATGGGATGTCCTTTCCTACCTTTCCTCGGAGAGTCTGGGAGGAGATTGAGAACAGCAGGAAATCCTGGATTTAGGCCGAAGCAATGAAATGTGTGCATCCTGGTGCAAACAAGCATGTCAGGAACAAAATGTTTCATGAAAAATACAGCCAGTGGAAAAGAGGCAGGACACTGTTTATGGACACTGTTCGAATAGTGGATGGAGAGGGATGTGAATTATGTGCACCCAGATGGGGTAATAATTCAAGCTCCTGACCCCCTGTACTATTGGTCTCAATGCAAAGACCTCCCTGCAAATGTGCCCATGCCTACCAGATGGAAAGCAGAGCAGTGGTAATCAATGCTGCCACTCCAGCCATTGCAGTGCCTTTGCTGTTCCACCAGTATGGACATCCAGGACTCAGGTGCCCCGCATTCATCAGTTCTACAGTGTACTGACTTTCCAGAATCCATCGACTGGCCCACCAGATGACTTCAGATTTAGAGAGGACGCCAGCCCAGCTGTATCCTGCTTCATCGCCTGGTAATCGGATGACGTCAGACCAGCTGTTTTCCTTTTTGTTCCTGTTCCAAGGTTCCATCTCCAGAGATGACATCAACCCAGCAGTTTCCAGATGTGCCCTCCTGTAGTTCCCGGAAGATGTCCGCCCAGCTGTATCGGAAGAGTGCTGCCAGGGGGAGTCTTCAGCAGAGGAGCAGGTCGGTGTGTTTTGTTCATTCTACAAGGGGCTGGTAAGTCCAAACTTTTCTATTCTTATGACATTGCAGTGCACACCCTACACTAGCAGACTCCAGATGTGTGAACTGTCCTCAAAGACTCTCCCCTTCGGGACTTTGGCCTGCTAGAACTGTGCTTCACCAGGCTCCGGCCCAGGAGAGACTCTTTAATGGACTAGCCTTCGGGCACTGTGGTCACTAGATGGGACTTTTAGGGCACTCCATCCCCCAAATGTGTATTGTAAATATTGTCATTGTTTTTCTACTGTTTTCTAGTGTATATACTGTTTTTCTACCTTTTCTAAAAAAAAAAAATATTTTTGGGATTCTCCAGTGTTTTGATGGTAGGGGTTTAGATAGACTGTGTATGCAGATTAGGAGTGTGTGTTGTCTTTCTTTTTCTTGCAGGTGTTCCTGAAGAAGACAAGAAGAGAAGACAAGAAGAGGAGAAGGGGCTCATCGGAGTTCCTCACTAGTACTTTAGTGTGTAGTATTTAAAGTATTGCTGTTGTTGTTGTTGTTACTGCAGTAACCCTTTCCTTCCACAGGTGTGGTTGTGGGGGTATGAGGGAGTAATGTAATAGATGGTATTAGTTTCTTGGTGTGTGGTTGCATGGTGCCCAAGGTTGGGGAGGTCCCCTGTTTGTTTTGTTTTGGGATTTGAGTTAGAGGCGGACAGATTTTCCCTAGAGGGCTAGGGGGGATAGACAGGCTGTGGTCCTGAATGGCTGTAGGGACTGCAGTGCTGAGCTATTAGGGCTATGCTCTGGACAGTTCTACCAGAGCCACTAGGTACCCATAGTTAGTGGGTAGAGTAGAGGCTGAGATGTCAGCCAAAGGCCTCTAGGTTCTTAGTGTTGTCTGCCTGTGCTAGCACATGGTAGGAGGGGGCCTGATCACCCCCCTTCGCAGGTAGCACATAGGGTGGGATGGCCTAAGCCGGGTAAATAATGACCACGGACAGTCATTTTCCTGGCCCAGGATGAGTGTAACCCCCCCGTTACCCAGGGTTACTAGAATCCCAGTAAGACCTAGTGGTAGGCAGGGAAGGCAGCTTGTGAAACTCCAGTTAAATGGATTTCACACTGTCTCACTCTGTTCTCAGTCTCAGCTGAGACTGAGGGATGACATCACCATAGAACTTTCACAGCTGCATAAGCCACATTGGAATCTGCAGTTGGGAGTTAGGTTAGAATGTTGGGAGTTTTTGAACAGTGAGCTGCAGCAGTTGTGTGTGAGCAGTCTTGAAGAGAGGAGCACAGCATTCTGTGCACAGGCTCTTGGAGCCTAAAACTCTGATATAGAGCTACTTTTAGGGAGAGATGTGTGTTTCCACCAAAAGAGGAACACAGTAAGCTGTTCGTGAAGTGGTGGAGACCGCTGTTACTAGTCTCTGTGCCCCATCCCTGAGGGTATGGGGGTAAAAGGTTTGCCTGTTATTCCAGGGGCAACCTCCTGGTTCTGGCTAGAGAAGAAGCTGCCTTATTTTTCTAAGTTGTGCTGCGGCACCAGAAGTGTCAAGAATTGCCTATGGGGCACCTGCAACCAAAGGGTGAGTTCTGCTCTTACATGGGGCCTATGTTTCACCTGAATTGTTGTAAAGTGTGGATTGGACTGCTTAATCAGTGGGAGGCCTAGAGGAATAGGCTAAGCCAGAGTAAAAGTATGTTCGAGTCTAGTACAAGGGGAAAGTCAAGACATGTAGAGGAAATGTGCTAAGGGTTTACCCTTTAATCTACATTGCCAAGCTTTTCAGAAAGAGATGTTTAATGTCCAGAGAAATGGCCGGGTATGAATTGTGGAAGCTAGTGGTGTTAGACCCCCCATGTTTAGTAACCAGGTTCACCTCTACGGATTTGCTCTGTGGCCCTTTTACTTTGCCTCAGGCACTTGACCAGCGCTGAGGGAAGTACCCAGCCGTGGGATTGAAAGGAAATTTCCCTTAAGGAGTCGAAGGCTCTAAGGTGGTTTAGGTAGCCACTGGAGAATGTGTCCATGTCACATGGACGGGGTTCGAGTGGCCAGCAGGGGAGCTGAGCCAGGGAAAACCCAAATAGTGTACAAGTCGGGCTCTGTACCCAAAGCAGCATGCAAGTCTGGGCTGTGTGCCTGGTGGGTCCAGAGCCTGAGGGCTGAAGTGTTGAGGAAATGTTCTGTTTCTCTTATCTGCATTACCAGGAATGTAGCCCCATGGGGGTCCGTCTATGCTTTTTTGTTCAGTTTGGATGTGAATAAAAGCCACACTTTAGAATCCCATTCCTGGTATTGGACATTACAGTTATTGCTTCCTGTGTTCGGATTTACTTGGGTGCCCCTGTGCAGAGTAGTCAAACCTAGCCCTTGTGCCGAGTAACTTAGTCCTCCCTGAACCCAGTCCCCATCTGGTACTGCTGTCAGCTTCAACAGCATACCACCTGTCATTTGCAAAAAGACAGGGGACGGGGGCTTACATATAAAACAAACTTTTTTGGGGGGGGCTACAGCTTGAAGTCAAGGCAAAAACTAAACAGGGAAACAACGTCATCTGTCACGACGATTCAATAAGGAAGATTTTTTTTTTTCACTAAGCAAGCACTCTCTCTCAGTGCTCTCATTGACACCTCTCACTCTCACACACTGAAGAAACTGCATGGTGTAATTAGTTTAACATCCCCACCCATGTGTTTTCTGACTTGCTCCACCAGTTGCCACTGTTGTTGCTCCCAGTTCTGCAAGGGAGAGGCGGAGACCCCGGAGAGGCTGAATATGGGCAAATCATTAAAGTCCTTATTGGCTGACTGACATGCAAGGACTCAGTATCCTTACTCTCTGTATCCTGTACCACATGATATTACTGGGGGCTGCCACAACTGAGCATGTATGACTGAAAGGTATGGGGGAAAAAAAAACTGACTGGGGTGAACTGGTGAACCAAAGTTCGCATTTTTCTATACTATGTTTGCAATGTGCGGACAAGCTCGAACACCAGGGGTTCGATCTTTTTAGTGCATGAGCGAACCAAACTTGCAGCCCTATAACAAACTTGGCTGGCTCTCCCCACCCAACTACATGAATTTTGTCTTGGGCAGCTTCACAGACAAGGTTCTCAGAACTGGCATCCCCCAGGACTGGCTGAGCTCCTCAAACCGGCTGCCTCTTCTTACTGCCTTAGGTCATTGGGCCCCGCTGTTCTCAAAGTTCCTGCCACTCGAATGCAAATGGGGGACAGGGATTTTGCTTCATGTGCCCCCAGAGTATGGAATTCCTTTCCCACACAGGTCCACTCCTCCCCCTCTCACTCATGCGTTCGGAGCTCCCTGTGGAATTACTTGAAGCTCTCCTCTGCATGCGGTTGTTCTAAACCACCATAAGTAACCTTTGTCCCCTGCACTGGACTTGCATGTCCTTCTTTTGGTACCCTTGCACAGGTCCTGCTGATGCATCCTGCCTGCTTGGGTTCTGCTCTGCATATAATGTATTTACTCTCTGTTCCAGGTGATGCTTTGACTGCGGCTCTGCTTTTGGGGCTCTGAGTTGTATAGAATTGTATAATACACTGTTCATAGCCTTAGTGACTCTATGTATATATTCTTTGTTCCTATTCTAACTGTGTTTACTGCATGCTTGTGCTATGTTCATCTGGTTCTCCCTGCTTCTGTGTAAGGCCTAACTTGCATCATGTTGTCCTCTGTATGAACTTATATTTCATTGTACTCTCCCGGGTCGTACCTGAAAATAGGCATATGTCTTGTCTAGTGTACTTATCTGGTCAACAAAGCTAAATAAATATAGCTAAATTAGGGCAGTTGTCATGGTGTTCAGCTTTCTGAAGCCATGTTGCTTAGCAGCGAGGAGGTTGTGTTCCATGATGTAGGACACCAGTTGATGTCCCCATCCAGGGAGCACTAGCGCCACCACCACTACCTCAGAGGTTGCGAAGAAAGCACAGCAGTTGGACCACAGTGGGCTCAGGGAGGGTGAGGATGGTGGAACAGAGGCACACCCAGTCAATTGTTCCACTCCACAATCCATATACCATTCTGGGGGAGCATAGCTCCCCTATGGATGCACCCGCAGAGAAGACTGATGACAACTGTCACAAGGGAGGCCCACAGGAAGGAGGCAGAGGACACCACAGGGAAAGGAAGCAGCTCCTGGTGGGGGACTCAATTATTAGGGGTATAGAACTGGGGGGAGCTGGGAAAACTGAAGTAAGGTGCCTGCCTGGTGCCATGGCTTGGAGGGACAGGAAGCGCATCCTCAGGATCACGAGAACAGCTGCAAGGGATTCTGAGCTGGACATAATTGTCATGAGATTAGAGCAGTGCAGGAGGACATTGCAGAGTTGGGGAGGGGCCTAAGACAAGTAGCACATACAGTATCCTTCTCAGAGGTGCTGCCTGTCAAAGGCATGGGGGAGGCGAGGGTAATTGGCACCATGCAGTTTAATGAATGGTTGAAAAAATGGTGCGGAGCACAAGGGTTTGGCTTCATTGGGGACTGGGGTTCCACCTGGAGGGACACCAGCCTATACTGGCAGGATGGTCTGTCCAGGAAGGGAACAAGTCTTTTGAGCAATCAGTTTAAATGCTTCATTGGCAAGCTTTTAAACTAGTCAAAGGGGGAGGCACTGACAAGCAGCAGGAAAATCCCAGCCTCTCCCTACAAAACAGGGTACTAAATGAGAAAAAGACCGAGGTAGAACGGTCAGTGGGGATGCTGCAACAGAAGGTAAAGCCATCAAAAAATGGAGAGCAATGAGTACCAATGCCCGTAGTCTAGGTAACAAAGCTTCCTGAATTAGTGGCCTTGATGGAGGAGGAACATCTGATATCGTGGCAGTCACAGAAACATGGTACACACAAAACCATGACTGGGACATAAACATACCAGGATACACTATCTACAGGAGGGACAGGGAGGGTAAAGAGAAGGAGGAGTAGTTCTTTACATAAGGGAAGGAATAAAGCAACAGAACAAAAGGGTAAACAGGAGGAGAAGAAGCACTGTGGGTAAATTTGAGACAGGCAATGGCACCACAATCCGCACAGGGTTAGAACAGACTCCTTCTCAGGGGAGGAAATGGACAAGGAAATGATAGAAGTATACTTAGAATGGCAGAAAAAAGGGAGATACTGCTGATGGGGATCTGAATATGCCAGATGTTAACTGAGCGCAGTTGCAGCTGCCATCAAGAGTGCAGTTATTCTAGATGCCCCAGGGGCATGCCTTAGACAACTAGTACTGGAGCCCACTGAGAGGGAGCAATATTAGACTTGATTCTCTCAAATGGAGATGGAGAGAGGATCACAGATGTAAGTGGGTAGCCATCTGGGAAATCCAGCATGACCATCGAACAGTTTGGTTCACAATAAATACAGCAATAGAGTCAAGCCACACAAAGACAAAAGTACTGGACTTAGGAGGGCTGACTTTGCCAAAATGGGTGAGAGCTTAAGGAATGCACTAGCAAATGGGCAGGAAGGAGGGGTGGAGGAACAATGGGGAATAATAAAAACTGCCATCACAGAGGTAACGAGCCTTTGTGTGAAGCAACTAAACAAAACAAGACGATGTAAGAAAGCATTCAGGAAGTACAAGGAATCGCAGAAGGAGCAGGATAGAGAACTGTATCAGTTAAAGCAAAAGGAGGCTGGGAAGGCAGTCAGAACAGCAAAGGCCCAAACCGAGGAAAAGATACCCAACTCAGTTAAGAAGGGGATAAAACCTTTATAGGTACATCAGGGAGCAAAGGAAGACCAAGGAGGGATAGTGAGGCTTAATAAAGGGAGGCAGGGTGGGCAGAGGGAGACTGTGAAAGGCAGAGATACTAAACAAATATTTTGCTCAGTATTTACAAATGAAGAGGGGAGGCATATAAAACAAACAATAGTAACACTCTGGATACAGAAGTTGATACCAGCCCATTTACAGAAGAAAGGGTTCTGAAAGAACTCTAAAACTGAAGGTGGACAAAGCAATGGGGCCTGATGGGATCATCCCAGAATTCTAAAGAGCTAAGGAGGAGAACTAGTGACACCACTGACTACCCTTTTAACAAATCATGGGAGGATGGGGTGGTACCTGAGGACTGGAGGAGGGCAGATGATTCCCCTCACAAAAGTGGGAGCAAGGCAGAAGCAGGAAACTACAGACCTGTTAGTTTAACCTCAGTGATAGGAAAATGATGGAATCACTTGAAGGAAAGAATTGTCGAGTATCTAGAGGCCAGAGGGGCACAGGACCCTAGGCAGCATGGATCCACAGGGAAGGTCATGCCAGACGAATCTGATAGATTTCTTTGACTGGGTGACAAAAGTAGTAGATCAGGGAGGGGCTGTGGACATGGCCTACCCAGACTTTAGCAAGGCATTTGACACAGTCCTACACAAAAGACTAATATACAAGTTAGCCAGCCTGGGAGTGGGTCCCAAGATGACAGCCTGGGTAAAGAATTGGCTGGAGAATAGGACACAGAGAGTAATAGTAAATGGAGTCCACTCAGAAGAAAGGAGGGTTACTAGTGGGTACCGCAGGGTTCAGTATTAGACCGTCCTTCAATGTCTTTTCCGTTTGCATTGCAGAAGGACTGAAGGAAAAGTATGTCTCTTTGCAGATGACACTAAGATCTGCAACAGAGTTGATGCACAGGGTGGGTGGAAAGGATGAGAAGGGACTTGGCAAGGTTAGAGGAATGGTCAAATGTATGGCAGCTTAGATTCAATGCTAAGAAGTGCAAGGTAATGCACCTGGGAAACAAAAACCCAGGGGAAGAGTACACAATGGGGGGTGAGATACTAACAACAACAAAAATGGAAAGGGACCTGGGGGTAGTCACATCAGATGACCTAAAGGTGGGCAAGCAATGTGAGAGGCAGCAAGGAGGGCTGGGGGATACTGGGATGCATAGGGAGAGGCATCACCAGTAGAAAACAGGAAGTTATTATCCCTCTGTACAGACAGCTGGTGAGACCCCATCTGAGTACTGTGTGCAGTTCTGAGACCCAATCTCTGCAAAGACATAGACAGGATGGAAGCTGTCCAGAGGAGGGCATCTCAAAATGGTGCAGGGTCTGCAATGGAAGATATATGAAGAGAGACTTAAAGAGCTTAATATGTATAGCCTTGAGGAAAGGAGGAGAGGGGAACATGATAGAAACTTTCAAGCACCTCAAGGAATCAACAAAGTCCAAGAGGGTAGCATCTTCAAAAAAGAGGTGTGCAAGAACAAGAGGGCACAATCTGAAGATAGAGGGGCGGCTCAGAGGTAATTTAAAAGTATTTTTTCACAGAGAGGGTTGTGGATGCATTGAACGGCCTTCCGGAGGAGGTTGTGGAGTCAAAATCAGTGGTGGAATTCAAGCATGCATGGGATAGTCATAAGGCAATTCTGGGGGGTGGGGGTAGGAAGAAGTAGGCTGCTGGTTAACTAGGATCTGCAGCTTATCCAGTAGGTAGGGAAATGGGCAGACTGGGTGGGCCAAGCGGTCCTTATCTGCTGTCAAATTCTATGTTTCTATGTTTCTATGGTTGCTGATGATCTTTTCTAAGGCCTTAGAGAGCAGAAAGAGGATAGAGATTGGCCTGTAGTTAGAGACTGCCATGCTGTCACCAGATTTAGAGACTGAGATCTTAACAAGATGACAGATGCTAGCAAGACAGCGAAGCAGGCAAAATTGAACACTGAACTGGGGATAGTTAAAGGAATGAAGAAGGGTGACAAACCATTCTTTCCTTACATATGGGAACAGTGCAAATCCAAGGAGGGGATAGTAAGAATGAGGAAAGGGAGGGGTGGGAGGAGGAGGAGGACAAAGGTAAGGTGGACAAAATGAACCAATATTTCTTTTCAGTGTTCTTAGTGGAGGATAAGGGGCTACTGCCTGAATGTGTCATCAAGGCCAGATAAGGAGTGGGTGAGGGCATCAATATAGAAATGATCGTAGAGGGATATGTATTGAAAGGACTAAATACACTAAAGCTGGATAAATCAATTGGCCCAGATAGGCTACATCCATGAGTGCTGAAAGAGAGGGACAGATCCTGGCTGCACCACTGGCAGATCTGTTTAAAAACTCATTGGATAGCTGGCCCAGTGACACGGGGGACTGAGGTGTTGGGTGCCTTGCTTCTTGTCACATCAGTGACCCTTGTTCGGAAATGGACACGGGTCTCTCAGTGATTGGCCAGGTGAGGAAGGATTGAGCATCCATGGGACTGTTCTCCTCCCTCTGGGAGGGGGCTGCTGTGACTCACTGTTGACTGCCACCTGGAAGTATCTGGATGGCAGCACAAGTAAGTCAATCAGTGGGAAGGGATCCCATGTTCAGAGTGTCGTGGCTATCTACACAGAGGTGGAGCTCACACATTGTGCTCGTTGCATGTCCGTAGGCCCAGGGGAAGAAAAAGTAGAAAAATGGAGCCCCTAGGCCACATGAACCCTGTCCAATGGTCTGCTCTGCTGCTTTTGTTCCAGGGTCACACTGGATTTGTCTGTTTGGTGGAGAATGGCCTCCCTTTCCGCCTCCACTGAGGGGGAGAAATCCATGGGGGTACCTGCCTCCAGACTTGAAGAGAGGCTAGAGGATGACCGTTGGGCACGGGAACGGGGCTGATAAGCCACCCAGACTTGCCTAGCAGGATAAAAACCTTTTTAGAAAAAAAAAACTCATTGACTACAGGGGAAATGCTAAGGGATTGGAGCAGAGCAGATGTGGTGCCTCTACACAAGAGCAGACGTTGGGATGAACCAGGAAACTATAGACTCATCAGTCTGACATCTGTATTGGGAAAGTTACTAGAGACCATAGTAAAAAAGAAGCTTGTGAGTACCTATAAGTGAAGGGACATCAGGGCATTAGGCAGCATGGCTTCACAGAAGCAAGGTCATGTCAGACAAACCTGATAGATTTTTTTGATTGGATGACAAAGGCAGTGTACAAGGATCAGGTAGTGGACATACTGTACCTGGACTTCTGTAAAGCTGTTGACTCTGTCCCACATGGACAGTTGGTCAAGAAGTTGAGTGACCTTGGGGTGGGTGATACAGTAGGGTTGCACAGTGGGTAAGAAGTCAGCTAAGTGGGAGAACCTGAAGGGCTGTCTTCAATGGGGAGCATTCAGGGGTCAGGGAGATCCCCAGTGGCTTGCCTCAGGCGTCAGTCTTAGGATTGATCCTGTTTAACAGCTTCATTTGTGACGTTGGAGAAGGGATCCAGGAGAAGATCTGCTTTTTCACAGACAACACAAAGCTCTGAGGAAGAGTGGATAGCAAGGAGGGTGTAAGAACCATGAAAGAATCTGGAATGATTAGATACATGATCAAGGGTATACCAGTTGAAATTTAACACAAAGAGGTGTAAGGTAATGCACATAGAGGCCAGGAGCCCAAAAATAGAATACAGGAGTGGAGGTAGCTGTAGAGAGAATGTCTGAGAAGAGAGACCTGGGTGTGATCATTACAAACAATCTGAAAACACAGTACAGTGCTATAGGGTAGTGGGAAGGGCAAGTGGAGTGCTGGGATGTATAGAAAGGAGAAGAACAAGCAGCAAGAGACAGGTGATCCTGCCCCTGTACAGATCCCTGGATTCCCTCACCTGGAATACTTCATGCATTTATGGAATGCACACTTGAGGAAGAACAGGGACAGGGTAGAGGAGGTGCAGAGGAGGGTAGCCAAAATGATTTTGGGACAGCAAAGGAAGTCCTACATAGAATGTTTGAGGACCTTACCATGTACACACTAGAGGCAAAAATGGAGAGGCAGGATATATGATAGAGACCTATGAATACCTTCATCAGATAAACAAGCTAGATAGCAGTGAATTGCTCAGACTGAGTGGAAACACAGGCACTAGGGGGAACCCACCGATTCTGGTGGGTGGGGGGATTTAGGATAGACGTCAGGAAATATTTTTTCATGGCGTAAGCCACCTCTCTCTGCATCTAGAGGTATGGTGGTAAAAGTCCTGGGGAGGTACTCTGCACATGAGACTGCTAAATGCATTGGGGAGCCTGGGATTGGGTCCTACAGTGATAAAGTGGGTTGGAAACTGGCTAAGGGACAGGACTTAGAGGGTGGTGGTAAATGGCATGAAATCTGAGAAGAGGAAAGTGACCAGCGGAGTGCCACAGGGGTTAGTGCTGGGGACAGTTCTATTCAATGTCTTCATTATCAACACTGTAGTGCATCTAGAGGGAAAGGTGTGCCTCTTCGCAGATGACACCAAGATATGTAACAGAGTTGACACACCAGAGGGGGTGGAAAAAATGAGAAAGGACCTAAGCCTATTAGAAGAGTGGTCCTGCATCTGGCAGCTGAGTTTCAATGCGAAAAAGTGCAAGATCGTGCACCTGGGTCACAGGAATCTAAGGGAGGAGAACAGGATGGTTGGGGAAATTCTGGCCACCACAAGTCAGGAGAGAGACCTGGGGGTTATTATATCTGATGATCTGAAGGTGACCAAACAGTGTGAAAAAGTGATGTGGAGAGCAAACAGAATGTCGGCGTGCTGGCCGACCCGGTGGCGCTGAGGGTTGAGGCACTGGATGCCACACTTGCACCATGCTGGTGACCCATGTTCGAGAACGAGCACGGGCCACAAGGGGTCAGCAGGAGAGGAGAAGAATTGAGCATCCTAGGGACTGCTGACAGCCATCCTGACAGCACAACAGTAGAGCTACCACTCATGACGCCGGCGACCCAGGTTTGGGAACAACCCCGAGGCAAGGAGAGCTAGCTTGGGGGAGGAAGATGATCCCTAGAGAAGAAAAGAACAACCCTGAAGTAAGAAGTTACTTTATGGGCTATGTTACTGTCTTCTGCTGTAGGTTCAACCAGTGTTAGAAATGGAAGAAATTTACCGGGGGAACCCACCACCTTTGATGTTGGATCAAACATCTTCAACAGGGATCTGGGGACATGTTTCCTGACTATACGTTGCATTTTTATACTTTAGTCAGTTTTATGCCTTTAGCAGGCTACATTTTATACAAGAGTAGTCCTTCCCCATTTTGCTTCTGGGACTGAGTCAGGCTTTTAATTTCACACCTGGACCTGGGCCCCTCATTTCCACTACTGGGTGTAACTACTGAGGGTTTGGGGTGGGGAACATTCCGCCACTCACAGACACAACTTCTTTGCCTAAGCCTAAAAGTATTGGAACCTGAGCTCTCAAGTCCTGCAATTTCCTCAGATGCCCTCTGCAACTTTTATAAATGGCTGCATCTCTCCCTTGTACCATGGAATCATGCATTTTCATTTTCCAATTGCCCCAAAGTAATCTACGGCTTCATAGAACCAGTTGGAATGTGCCACATAAGTGAAGAAATATATGAAATATAAGCTGCATTGGGTCCAATACAGTTTTCAAAATGTTCCCACGTAGTCTACAGCTTGTTACTCATATGTTTATTATGGTCCTGCTTTAGGAATCTCCATCTGAGCTGTGGCTGATCTCTTGCAGGCCAGTGAGAAAGTTTGAGAACTGTGCATTAAAACTGCTTTTAAAACAACCAAATAAAAAAAATACAAGAAAGAGAGAGAGAGCGAGTGAGAAACAGAGCAAGAATCCTTATATACCGGGAGCTGTCAGGCTGCAATTTTATTGGTTTGTTTCTTCCAGCTCTCCTGCTGCTATACAGTACCTGCCTTTCACATAACTCCCCTACTGTGGTCACTAAAGACAGCCTGGCCTCCTTCCCACTGAATCAGTCAGGCGCCTGGCACCTGCAGCTCTTCTCCTTTCACACAATCAGCTCTCCGATCCAGGGCTCTTATCAAGATGGAAGTGAGGCCAGGCCTGCCAAGACAGATAAAAAGCCTTCATTTCTAACTGCCTGCTGGCTTATCTCTCCCCTTGCAGCCCTGACCATAACCTCCCCCCCATTCCCAAACTCATCTTCGCTTCTCCTTTTCATCCCACTTGCACCCCAGAATGAGCTCAATTTAAACAGACACAAATAGCAATAGATGACACCCTCTTGTGTGTTTTTGTAAAGCAATATCTTTTTTTTTTTTTGTGAGCGGATGCCTTGCAGAAGAGGCACTGACTGCAATGCCTAGGACATAAAGATAAGGATTCCCCTTCCCCCCACCACACACCTTGTACTTAAACTAGCAGCCCAACAGGATGAACAGCATACCACAAACCCCATAACGTGATCAGATTAACAAAAAAAAAAAAAGAAAGTTGAAATCTGTAACATTTTGGGACCAGCAATATTTGATCAGAGTGTGGTATTCCCTGTCTGCTATCATTCTACATGATCTGCAAAGCTGTTGGTTTCGAAAAGTTTTGGCTGAACAAAAAAAAAGGCTGCAACAGCAGGTGGAACTGTAGCAAACTACAGTATGGCTAGCTAGGTTGCAGTGCACTGACTTGTTTGGTTGCATTACAATGTGGGAGGGTTCCTAGAGGTTTCTAGTATTTTGCATGGTATTTTTTTTGTATAAAAACTTTTTATTAGATTTTCCCTAAAGAATAAACGTGGACATATACAGTTACTTTAATTAATTCCCTTGCCAGGGCTGAAGCACCTTGGAGATACATCACTAAAGAACTTTAATGCAATCATTGCAATATCAGTATGAATCATGTAGAGTCATGCAATCTATATTTCAATGGTGTAACCCCCAGGGGGAGCTATCCCAAGGGCTACTACCCCTGCCTGCTTCTACTGTAACAGGGTGAGGGGCCTAGATCCTTTGGCAGGTGCCTCCACCCAGAGGTCGGGGTTAGAACAGTCGAGGTTGACTTGGTCATAGCCCTCTGGGTTGCTGCAACCCCCCCTTTCTTCCCACTAGTGGCCCACACAGTTCAATTACAGTGTCCTTACCATATACACTTACCCCCCGGCTTGAACCACTCGACTCACTCCAGGGACCCCCTGAGAAGTAAGGTGCAGTTACACAATACTCACTGAGCAGTAATTCACCATTAATACACAAACTAGCCAGTGTACCTTTGCAAAACAAGCAATCTGATTTATTTAAGGGGAGATAACAAGGACCGAGGGAATCAAGTTGATTGGCTTACCACCACAATATATGAGAATCTACCTAGGGCTCTGTGCACAGGCCTAACCTATAAGTTACTGTCTATGGGTACCCAAGCCCTAAATGCTAGTTCCTCGATGCAGCTGGTTGGGGTCCTGACGCAAACGAGCATTTAATTCCTTTGAAGACTAAATAGAGCCATCCGGCTCAGTCAGTGTAGCCAGCAAAGTAACCAGATGGTCTTGCCCTTACTAGGAACATTTGACAGGGAGCTACCCTGATTTAGTACTCATGACTCCAGAAAGAAACACACTCTCGTACCACTTGCAGGACCGAGCCTGTACTCCTAGCACTTCTCCACACATTTATATGCACTGCAGAGAGGTACCATACCAGGCAGCTGCTGTCCTTCTCGATACCGGCCCACCACACACTGGGCCCAACCGATGCAGCTTCACTGTTCCTGACAGACCGAGTGTGATTCAAGCAGATTCTCCAGTCTTCTACAGGGTGAGCCTGGTAGGTAGCCGCGCTCCTGCACGGCCTCCTCTGACCGCTTCCTAGCAGGTTTAGTCCTTCACTGGCCTTTATCAACGCCCGACGCTGGCCTTACACGCGCTTCCCGGGTGTCCGCTCAAATGACACCGGAGCCTCTGAGCTCCTTACTTGCTCACAGTCACAACGCCTCTGATCTGACACAGTATGGGGCAAGCCACTCAGTTCAGGCACCACACGCTCCCATTGGTAGGCTGCCGAAACCAGCCACTAAGTTTGCCCCTCATTGGTGCAAAAAAGGTGCCATGGTCGCCAGTTACTCCATTTTAGGTACTCCCCGACTCTATTGGACCCTTCAGACAATCCTGGTCCAAATGGGGGAACACAGCACACAAAGTCCAGCTGCAAGAAAGGCAGGTTAAACAAATTACATTCCCACAAACACATCTAAGGCAGGAGGCAACAATTACACTGTCTGGAAAGTGCTCACTCTGCCCCTTTGGTGACAGCTGAAACTGGAGCAATTAGTCAGCGGCTCGAGTGGGACTTGAGCAGGAGAACACACAGCCCCCCTCATAAGTAATGAATATGTCTGCAAGCAGACAGCTCTTAAAGAGACCAGCACGGATGCTCTACAAGCACTAACAGGACCATTTAAATGGCTTTAAGCACCAAACGCTGACCACCAGAGGTACTCTTAGACAGCTCCTAGATGGCTGTTAGAAACCCCCAATTGTAGGGGGGTTTCAATGGCCTATGCAGCCAGTATAGTGTTACGCTTGTGCAACTGTGTTAGTTTGGTTTTGGCCATTCGCACTCTCTATTCCAGAGGAATTACCACCCTTTAGTGGTACCAAAGGCAAGGAACCCTTGAAGAGGGTTCCACCCCTAGAGGTGCCATGGGATGATTCCCGTAGCTAAAGGTACCTTAGGAAGGATCCCTAAAGGAATGAAGTACGAAGCATATAAGCAAGCAATAATTGTGACATAGTAGAAGATAGCATCAAACAGTTTGTTAATGTAATGAGATGCTCAGGTTGATAATGTGATGAAAAGCCCAGGTTTGCGTGGCATGGTTGTGATGGCTTGCATTGAGAATAAGGCGATCCTCTAAGGAGAGAGGGAATGGCAGGGACACCATCCACCTCCATCCAACAGAGGAACCTAGGGCACACTACTATGCTAACTAACAGTTATGACCTGAGGCAATGGAGGAGAGAAAAAAAAAACATTTGAGGAGGAAATCTCTGGGGATCCAAGTCCTAAGTCGCCTTCCCTCCAGGCTTGGGATGTTTTAGTTAGTGACGGCTCTGCAGCTGCAATTTAGAAAACCCAATTAAACAGAGATGGAAAATATTCCAATTTAGAGGAAATCTCCCACTCAATCCCTCTAGCGGGAATGCCATGGAAGGTTGTGAGCATTCTCTGCAACACGAATAGACAACCAAGGTGGGAGGAGGAGAGCAACAACTGTTGAAGCACTCACCTGGCCTACTCGCCCTAAAATCAAACCAGGTAAACCAGAGGCAGTCGTAAGGAGAATGCGGTGAAGTTGCTTTGCTAGGAAAAAAACTAAAGCCAATGGATAACCATTATAGTGGAACGCTAGAGCCAAAGGAGGTAACTTTTTCCACCCTTCACAGCTAGTCTAAATTCTACACCGGGGGCTGCTGTCACGTGGCGAACAGTTAAAGCCAAGCCGGGAGCAAGGACATTCCCAGCTATGGGCCAGGTGAGAAGGACCCTGCCCCAAGACAGGCACGCTCAAGATGCGGACTAAATGCAGAGCGAGACTGTCAACTGCAGGGAACCCTGTGTCAGAATGGTATGGCTGGCATGCCCCCAAAAACTGATAGAGAACTGAGAAGCTGGTGATCAGCCAAATGAGCACTGGTGTGCTGAAACGTAATGAGTGGTGAGTGCTGAGACCTTGCAGGTCAAATGCAGATTGAGTGCAGCAGACATCCCAGAGGCTGAAGCTGAGGGAATGCAGTAGGCATGAAGCACAATTGTGTAAGCAAGAGTGGACCTGCATGTAGGTCGGTAAACAGAGTAGTAATGGTGGACCTGCATGTAGGTCTGCAGAACATAGTAGCAATGAAACAGCACTGTGAATAGTGGGGCAAGCCAGCCAGGCATCCAAGAAGCCAATAGAGGTGACATACTCTGAGGATTTGTCGGTGGCGGAGACAAGATTTAGAAAAAGTAGCCACATGGGGCCACAACTCCCCAAACATCTCCAAGTCCCAGCTATAGGAAAAACAAGAAAGTGATGGAAGGGCCGAGACCCACATGAAGATATTGAAACTAAGTAACAGCCTCAGCAATAGCTTTAGCTGACCTCTGAGTATAACAGGGTGCATGAACATAGAGCAACATCTGTATTGAGTATACTGGTTTGTAAAGCTGCAATAAACATAAATAAAAGAGACACAATGCTCTGATAGCAGGTGTAACCAGGTAGTGCAATGAAGCTGCTGCAATGAGGTAAGTAAAATGAGAGAGCATGATTGAGCTGCATAGCTAGATTCAGAGTAAGCCTGAGTCTGGTGAAAACAATTGAGTATGCAACATGGAAGCAGCTATGGTTGAGCTGAAACACACAGATAATGATTGCAGTTGCATTGCAGTAATTTGAGAGTTGTGAGTAACAGAGCAAATAGTAGGAGCTCTGGAGCAATATGCTCCGAGCTTAGAAACAAAGCTCCCCTCAAAAAACAAAACCAAAGACATACAAACACAGAAAACAGGGAAGAAAGACAGAAGAAGCACACATAGCCAAAGGCAAAATACAAACCAGAAGCAGGAAAGAAGCACAGAAATCCAGCAGACAAGCAGGAACAGTGGGGGGGGGGGGTCAGCCAGTTCAGAGGACAGACCAACAGATCCTTCAGCTGTAAAGAAAAAGGTGCTTCAGAAGGAGGTTGAGAGAAACTGCTTATATAGTTCAGAAAGTGGGAGTGGCTGGCTGCTTGTCCATTGAACTCCAGGCAAGCCTTCTAATTACAGGTTCTGTAACAATCACAATCCTAAACACCCATTCAATGAAGGGTGCCATATCAAGTTCTGTTTGTGACATTAACAATATTCTGGCTGGATCTTAAGGTTTACCATAGAAACATAGGGACATAGACCATGATGGCAGAAAAAACCAAAAATCCATCCAGTCTGCCTGAGTTCCCTATTTAACCCTTGGGCCTACTGTTCCTCCAGGTAACCTTTCCCCCATTCAACTCCCAATTCTGACACCCTTAGCAACCACTATACACTTCATTCTGTCCCAGTCATGCTTAAAGCCACTAACTATTTTTTTACCCACCACCTCAGCTGACAGCCAGTTCCACAGCTCCATCACCCTTTCTCTGAAATTGTATTTCCTCACATCTCTCCTAAACCACCCTCCTGTTAGCTTCCAGTCATGACCATGTGACCATGATCTGGTATTTAAGATAAATAGTTTCCCTCAGTTCACCCTGTTAATTTCTTTTAGGAATTTGAAGATCTCGTATCATATCTCCCCCTCCCTTCTGATCTCCAGTGAGTACATATTCAGCGCCTTGAGGATCTCCTCATAGGACATGCTCTGTTGGCCCTGAATCATTTATTTTACCCTACACTGTGCCATCTCATGCGTATTCCTATCCTTCCTGAGGTGAGGACCCCAGAACTGGGCACATTACTCCTGGTGTAGCCCCACCAAGGATCTATACAGAGGAAGTATTACTTCCTTTTTCTGCTATCAATACCCTTCCCGATACATGCAAGCATCCTATTTGTCTTGCTATAAGACTTGTCGCACAGACTCACTTAATATAGGGAGTCACTGATGACAGATAACTCCAAGGTCTCATTCCTCAGCCATGGTACTGAGTCTCATCCCTCCCATCCAGTACTCCATCCTGGGGTTCTTGTTCCCTAGGTTCATCACCTTGCGCTTTCTGACACTGAATTACAACTACCAAACCCTTGACCACCCTTCAAGCTTTTTCAAGTCTCCCTGCATTTCTTTTATTCCCTTGTCACTATCCACCCTCCCACAGAGTTTAGTGTCATTTGTGAAGAGACACAGCCGGCCCTGGATCCCCTCACTAATGTCGCTGATGAACATGTTGAAGAGGGCTGGACGCAGGACAGATCCGTGTAGAACTCTACTCTTGACCTCCCTCTCTTCTGATTTAACCCCACTGATC
This sequence comes from Neoceratodus forsteri, assembly GCA_016271365.2. Taxonomy (NCBI): domain Eukaryota; kingdom Metazoa; phylum Chordata; order Ceratodontiformes; family Ceratodontidae; genus Neoceratodus; species Neoceratodus forsteri. Next base: position 108,626,597 of record CM028132.1, read on the forward strand.
ACTACCTCTACTGCCTCCCCTTCAGCCAGTTATTTATCCAGTTTACTATGACCTTAGCTGCACCCAGATACTGCATTTTCTTCAGCAAGCATCTGTGGAGTACCGAGTAGAAAGCCTTGCTGAAGTCAAAGTAGAGCAAATCCACAGCATGGTCCTTATCCAATTCCTTCATCACCTAGGCAAATAAAACTGTCAGGTTAGTCTAACAAGACCTCCCTGCCATGAATCCATGCTGCTTACAATTCTGGAGACCGTTGCTCTCCAAATAGTCGATAAGATCCTCTTTGACTAGAGACACCATCGGTTTTTCTACAATAGAGATAAGACTTACAGGTCTGTAGTTCCCTGCTTGTTCCGTGTCCACCCCTTATGGAGTGGAACTACATCCACCACCCTCCAATCCTTTGGAAGTACCCCTGTTCTTAGAAAGCTGTTGAACAGACCTACCAGTGGATCAGTCAGTTCTGTTGTCAATTTCCTGAGTATCCTTGGATGCAACCCATCTGGTTCCAGGGCCGTATCAATCTTTATTGCTGGCAACCCTTTCAGAACCCTTTCCCCTAGTAAATACTGACTGCCTCATCTTCAGGACACCTTAAATGACTGCTTTGATGCCACTCTCTGGCAAGGGCCCATTGCCCTCCCTACTAAAAATTGAGCAAAACAAATCATTAAGTAGTGTGGCCTTATGCCCATCTGTCTCAGTCACCCTATCCCCCTCTGTTATTCTCATAAGTCCCCCTCCTCTTTTTTCACTAATATAACTGAATAACTCTTTTTCTACATTCTTGACCACCTCCACAATACTCAACTCTGTGTCTGCTTTTGCCTCCCTAACTACCATCTTTGCTTCCCTGTTTTCTCAGCAAAGAGAAACATGTTTAACATGCCCTTACCAGTCTGTATCCTAACTTAGTTCAGTCTGAACATAAAAACCACCATACACATTCTATTAGTATAATTGTAGTCTAACCTAGGTGTCCAAAACAAAGGTGGTATAACATTACAACAGTGGTTACAGTCTACTTACAAAACCAAAGAAATGTTTAATTTGAGTACAACCATGTGTGTTATCTCCTCATAAACAGAGGCTTGCCTTTGGCTCTCTCCACTGCACTGCTGCTGCCTTCCTCTGTACCACTTCTTCACCCCAGTCCCAGTCCTGGCTGCAGCTGTGGCATCAGGGGCTGGAGTGGACACTGTCAGTGTTCTGTGGGCTTGTTTAGTGCCCTTATCACCATGGCCAACACACTGCCACCTCTCTTCGCTCAACTGGCCCCCAGACTGCCTTCAGGGTCAGGGAGCCCACAGTAAGGAGGTTGCTCAGTTTTAAGCAGCTCTCAGAGCTGCAAAAAGTGCAAAACAACTAAATTACTACATCATGTTCTTGTGAAATTTACATCAATTTAGAGACTCATTCAGGTGCGGAAAACAACTAAATTAGTACATCCTGTCTTTGTGAAACTAACATCTATTTGGAGCTCAGCTCTGCAAAAGAGCTCTGAATTGCAAGCTGGCTCAGGACTTGTATCAATGCTTTTCCCCCAGAACTGACAGTCACTGACAGCCAGGTGTTTAGTATAATGAATAATGGATGAGATGTTAGCCCCTGATATTTAATTCCTGGATTTCTGAACAAGGGAGGGAGAGAGAGAGAGAGAGGGAGAGATGCAAATACAGTAGATTTGTCTGAGAGAAAACTCTGAGGAGAGGAGGATGTTTGTGAATAGCTCCCACTTGTTATTCCTGTCTTGCTAAAAAGTTTGTCTGAAACAGACTTCAGACCACTGGAAAAGGGAACTGATGCAGCTAGAGTGCAAAGCCTGGGCTGTAGCACTGAATTAGAGGAGGGATTACCATGAAAGCTGCTCTGCATCTGGGAAGGTGGTGAGTCACTGCCTTCTGCTGCTGTTAGGAATTTATCCTGACAGGGGATTGAACCAACTGGGGTCTTGAGTGACTGCCACCTCTTGCGGTGGGTGAAGGCAAGTTCCCCTGTGGAATGAATAGTATCATTGTCATCTGGAGCATCATGGCCAGCACCCTTCACTACTGGAAGCACATTGGATCTGCTGCACCTGTAACCAGCTTACAAAAGAGAACTCCCATCAGCCAAAGTCATCACGGCTTGTACCCTTCACCACCAGAAGCTAGAGCTGGGCGAAGGCTGCAAATTCCACTTTCACAGAACTTTTCTAAAATTAAAATTTTACAAAATTTTCTAAATGTCCGCCACTGGTGAGATTGTAAACTTCCGAATGTGTTTGGCAGATATGCACCCTGTTCCGTGGAATTTTTTGGATGAACTGCAGAATAATACACATGAACTGTGGAATGACAGTTCTGAGGAATTTTATTTCACAGTTTAATAGATTATTCCGCAATACATATAATTATTCCACATTTCAGTGATCAGTTCTGTGAAATTTCTTTCTGCAGTATAATTCATTAATCCACAATTCATGTATTCATTCTGCAGTTCAGTGACTCACTGAACTGTGGAATGAAGGTATGAAATGTGGATTAATGTAGGTATGAATTGTGGATTAATGTATCAAACTGTGGAAAAAATTTCAGCAGAACTGATTACTGACAGTGATCAGTCTTGCAGAATTGTTTTCAGCAGTTTGGTACAGTAATCCACAATTCATACATTTATTCCACTCTTTTAAGTCAGAATTTCCACGAAAATTGCCAAAGTGAATTCCAGAATTTCCCAAAAATTAAATTCCAACTTTCATCAGAATTCCACAGACAGAAGTTTAATTTCGCACAACCCTACCAGAAGTGTGTTGGGACCACCAAACCCATATCCAGCCTTCAGAAAACACTGTCCAGCCATCATTTACCTAAGCAGGGGAGACATCCCCACAGAAGCAGCACTAGCCTGTCATCTAAAGGTCATGCATTCTAGGTTTTATCCACAGCTTATCATTCCTATTGTTTAACCAGATAGCTATATGCTTTCTGGCATTCCTGTATGACCTTAGAATCAAGTCCACAGCTACAGCTTACAGCCAGGAGCAACTGCTTTACTTGCCATCCAATTGTGTAATTTGTCAGCCAGCAGCTGGAGCCAGCGACTGAACATACATGGTACCACACTAAGGTCCTAGTGTCACATTCTCGAAACTCTGCACCTGTGTTCACACTTGAACTGCAGTTGGGATCTCCCAAGAGGGACTGTGGAGTTAACTAGTGCACCAGTGAGGAAAGAGACACTGAGACACGCCTTACAGTGGGAATGAATGCAAACTGCTGTCTTTATTTCTATGTTTGCATCTCTTCTCCCCTATCTTGTTCTCCAACCCCAAAATAATACCTGTTGGTTATTTATTTGCAACTGCTGATGCATTTTGCCATTATTGCCTTGCAGTTTATTTGCATGCTTATAATGATAAGTGAGGAGGGGATTTTGTTTTTGTGTTCCCTGTCACAGAGGGTGGAGTTTGTATTGATTTCCTGTGGGGAAACAATGTGGCAGCTCTCTGACATAAAGATCCCCCTAGGTGGGGCACCATGCCACTTTCCAAACCCATTTCTAGCCACAAACCCCAAGCTCCATTCATCCAATGGCATAACAGACTTTGCCCTTTACCATCTCCAGGCTTAGTCAGTACACCTCACAAGTGGGGGTGGTTACATGTGGATATATACCCCTCCCGCTTTTGTCTACATTCTAACTTCCATGCCCTAAGACCTACCCGGCCCATCCTTCATAAAGGTATACTTTATTGACCCCACCTATTGACTAACCGCTGCAGGTGTTATGACAGTTAATTGTAAGGTTGAACCCTGTATTCAAGAAACTGTGTGCTCTATGTTTCATTTTTTGCTGAATGACTCTGTTTCATCTGGTAAAATGCCTTAATGCAATCATGCAATGCCCCACTCTGTTTCCTTTGAAGTCACCACCCACCCCCAATCTTGGCTCTACCCTTACCCTCAATCTGTTTAGACTGCAATAGCTTGGCCTGAAGAAAAAGTTGAGGGGGGTGGGTTGCTTAACACGAGTCTGAGTCATGGACCTAGCTGTCAGGATAGGTGGGAAGCTGGACCCCCACCTCCCACTCTTGGCCCTTTACTGGGGCTTGTGAGATATCCAACCTGCAAAAAAGGGTGCCCATATTATCTGTCGTGTTGTATGAAGGGCACCATGCCTTCTCAAATTTTTGCATGGTGTCCCCTGCTCTATATGTGACTCTCAAGAAGACACTGTTTTTTGCAACCACGGCTTCCTACTTAATTGTAGTTGGACCTTCCAATTGCCTCCACTTCATTAGAAGTTACCTTTTTTGCTTCTAGGGCCAAGGTATATAACATACTTTTGCATTGGCCCATTTGCCCCACAAGTTGTGAAGCATCACAAAGAATCCATAATAGGGGAGACCTACTTACTGGGGTGCCTACCATGAGATAGGCCATGTGCAAAATATGTATCCAGAAACTTTAGATGCAAAGATAGTCCCATAGGATGTGTCCAAGCTCCCCTGTGGGCAGACCACATTTCCAGCATGCATTAGGCACTGCAAGGCCCATGATGATTAGCTGGGAAGTGGTCATATGCCATCCACCCAGAATCTTCTTTTGAATCAGTTGAGTTTTGGGGTCCTGACTGGCTGTGTGTGCTACAGACCAACACCTGTCCTATGTTTCTTTCAAGAGGGTTTCCCCAAGGCCTCTTTGCTATTTACACTGATGTGGTTCCCAGTAAGGCTGATGGAATTCCTGGAGGTGCCTGCATATTAGCCCTCCCTTATGCTTCTGTATTTTCCCCTAGTGTTTCAGAGTTGCTAGTCTGTCTGAGCTTCTTAGTGTGTAGTTTATGCCCGGTCATGGTTTAAGGGAGTGTCTAAGTTGCAGGTACCTCCAGTGGTCTTACTTTAGGTTGGCAAATTCTCCCTGTAGTGGGACAAATGATTTGAAGTGATTTTCAGAGATTAGGGGGTGACTTACATCAAATTGTAACTGGTGCTGATGACAGTCCATTCTGTTAACCTTGAAACATTTTGTGCAGCCATTATTTAACTGGAAGTGATCCTAGTTTGGCCTCAACTAGGTGGCCAGCTGATTCCTTCCACTTCACTATCAATTTCTACACCCCTGCTCTCAGGCAAGTTATGACGTACCATAAGGGAGAGTGTGGGGGCATGCCTCTTTGAAATGAAAGGGAGTATTTTTTTATGACTATTTTATACATTATGATGGGGAGACCACTTGCCTATCATCTTGAAGGCTGTGATTTTACCCAGCAAAGTCAGGCTTAGCTTAAGCCATCTTGCCATGTCCTGCGTGAGAACATCCTGCAAGGGAGCGATGTTGCTGGTGGCCATTTTCTGTACTGGGGGTGTGATGTGCATTCCCAAGTATTTGATCCTCCTGGGAATCATGTTAACAATTGTACTTGGTCGGGTTCATCTGGCGCAGCGGTTGGATTTCCGCTTTATACCGGGCTAATTCAGGTTCAGGAATGACTCGGGTCACTGGAGATCCCACGGGAGTAGGGCTTGAGCGCCCTGCGACTGCTCACCTTCTCCAGGGGAGGAAGGGATGTGGCTCGTTGTTGCCGCTTTCCTGGCGGAGGCCGGGAGAGCAGCAGCTTAAGCGAGCTCCACTGCACAAGGGGCGTGGTGAACGTCGGCTTGGCCTAGACATTGGTGGCACACCATGCCCCCGGGGAGAAAAGTGGAAATCCTGGCCTCCTGGTTGGCCAGATGATGGCTGCTGGCTCCTGCCGACTCGAGATGCCATGACACCCCAGAATCCACCTCAGCAGCACCCGGGGACTGATTGACTAGTGTGCTGGCTTCCCCTTCCTGGCGCCTTCCCCCTCGGAGGAGAGGGACCCATCCGGTGAAGGGATACGCCGGGCCACCCCTGGGTCGGCTACGATCTGAGGTGAGAGGAAGGGGGTCAGGGTGAGAGGGGTCAGAGGAGTCATGAGTAGTCAGAAGGAGAGGCAGGCCAGGGGGCAAGTAAGGCAAAAAAAAAAAAATTGTACTTGAACTTGGATCATAATCTGGGTGCACCCCTGCATTGGGAGCAATTCAGTTTTTGACCAGTTAACCCAGAACACAGACACTGTGCCATACTCTTTGATGGTGGAGTGTGCTTTTGGTCATGAGTTCTCCACCTCCATCAAGATAAACAGCATATCATCTTTGTATAGCAGTACATTATTCTCCAAACTGTCACAGGTAATAGCTCGCACCACAGGGTCCATTCTGAGTCTGGATGTCAGTGTCTCCACAAAGGACATCCTTGGAGAGTGAGAATTATGGAGATTGGATGTCACTGGTGAACACCACAGCCTTTGGTGAAGTGTGCATTGTAGTGATCCATCCAGGGAAGTTAGGGCTCACCCCCCCTTGCCTTGAGGGTTTCCTTCAGGTATACTCACTCCACTGAGTTGAAGGCTTTATCTGCGTCAGTAGAGACAAGCACTTCTGACTTCCGCTGCTGCTTCACCTGGTGGAGTCAAGTTTACTACCATCCTCATATTGTGCTGGCCCTGACTCCTTTTGATGAACCCTGTCTGTGTGTAATGTACCAAGAGTAGTAGGACAAACTCTAATCTCCTGTTCAGGACATTTGCAAGTATCTTAGCATCCACATTAAGTTGGGAAATAGGCCTGTAAGTCATGCAATGTGCTCTGTCCTTATTCAGTTGCACTATAACTGTTCTTGTTACTTCCCTCATAGACTGAAGCATTTCACTGTTAAGGCTGTGTTGTTTGAGCATCCTGTGTAATTGGGGAGTAAGCTGAGAGTGAAATGCCTGCTAAAACTCGGTACTAAGACAGTCTGAACCTGGCGCCTTGCACTTGGCTAGGTTATCGATGGTTCCTGTGATCTAAGCACGGATCAGATCTGCTTCCAATGTCTCTGCTAAGTGAAGTGGCAATTTTGGGAGAGAGCAATGCCCCAATAATTCATGTATTTGTGCTGCAGGCTTCAGCCCTTGTGAGGAGTAAAGTTGTGAATAGGATGCCTGGAAAGCTGCATTTATCTTCTTGGGCTCTGATGTTAGCGAACCATCTCCTGCAAGTACATGGGGGATGAGGAACTCGCTTTTCTGTTGCTGGACTTGAAAGGCAGATAGCTTACTGGCCTACTCTGTCTGTTCTCAGTAACTATGTTTAGTGAAAAGAGAGACCTCTCTGCTTGTTAATGCAGGAGTGTATTTAGCTTATATTTGAGCTAAGATCCCCGAGGTCTAGGACTGATCTTTCTGTTTTAGCATAGTACTGCTTCCATCTGACATGGGGTCATTATGCTGCAGCCGAAACCATGCAAAGCAACAATACCGCATGGAAAATGGCGTGCAGCAAAATTATATCATGAGAAAATGCCAACTGGAACACCGCAGTGCACACCATTGGCAACAATGCCAAAATCTTTATTTATGCAGAGGGCTCTGCCCCAGCACCCCCCACAACCCCAGCTAAAGTAACCAACTCCTAGGGGGTGTGGACTGAGGGGAAAAAGGAAAAATCGGGAGTGGGGAACCAAAACAGCTCAGGAGATGGGGAATCAAACCCCGATCCCCGGGTCTTTACTGTGGCAGGTGCTTGTGCTGTAGTCACTCCACCACAGGAGCAGCTCAACCAGGCACAGCACTTCTGGCATCTTCACTCCTTCCTCCAGTTCCTAGTGTGTGACAGGGGTAGCGGTAGTTTTCTACTACTATTATACCCCTGTGGCTGTACTTCATTCTGTGCTTTAGACTGCGTGGTTGTTCATGTGCTGTTTCGACAGTGCTATATTGTCCCAGTACTTGACTCAGCTGCTGCTCCAGTTCTGAAATCTCTAGTCACTTTTTTTTATTGGCTTGTGCCGAATAGCCAATAATGCAAACTCTGATATAGGCCTCAAAGGGATCGCATAGGGTGTAATCTGAGATGCCTGGCGTTGCATTTGTCTTGAAGTAAAATTTGATTTCCCCTAATAACCAGTCCTTGAACTCTTAGAACAGCAGGAGACAAGGGTTTATCCTCATAGCCGAGTGCCTTGGACAGGTCTGTGACAGAGAGACAGTGTAATAGTGACACCAGTGCATCTCTGGGGAGCCTTATGGGGCTGATGTCTGCCCTTATTACCTTGTGAGAGCAGTGGGCACATAGTAACATAAAGTCCACTCTATTGCAGGTTCTGTGCCTGGGAGACCTGAATGTAAAGTCTGCAGTCACGGGTGGGTGAGCCTTCATATATCTACCAATTGGAACTCATCACATATTCTCTTCAGGGGCACTCTACCATGCTTGTCTGTTGAATACCCTGACATGTGTGTGTGTGTGTGTGCATCCATGTGTGTGTGTGTGTGTGTGTGTGTGTGTGTGTGTGGTGTTCTGTCCAACAGAAGATGTAAATGAAAATATTAAAATCCCCCACCACCACTGAGCCTCGGTCAGGCAGTCTGTCGGTGATAGCTTCTATGAATGTTAGGAAAAAATGGCATCATTTATGTTGAGTGCATAGATATTAACTATTCAGACAGCCCTTGTTGGTATCCTGCCTTTGATAACGATCCACTGCCCTGCATGGTCTATTCTTATCTGTTCAATGACCACCCTTTCTTGATAAGTACTTTACTTGGTATTACTCAGTACAGTTAGGCAGAAGGAGGCACAAAGCCCATTGGGACTGCTTCCCCACACTCCATTGTTTCTAAAGAGGTATTTATCAAGTTTGACCTTGAATCTGATAAAGTCGGTAATATCTACCAAGTTTTGAGGCAATGAGTTCCATAACTTACAAGCCCTTACTGTAAAGAAACATTTTCTTTTATCAGTAAAAGCACGATGGATGTGCAACTGTCTGTTGTGGGACCTCAAATATATGGGTTTATGGGCAGGTAGGATATTGCATTCATTTGCCAGTACTGGATCCTTTAGGATGTTAAATAGTTTTAGGAGATCACCTCTGTCTCTTCTCATTTGAAGGTTGTATAGATTTATTTCTGCTAATCATCAGAGTATGGCCTAACTCGTAGCCTAGGCACAAGCTTAGTTACCCTTCTTTGGATATTGTCAAGTAATTTTTTATATTTTTGTAAATGTGCAGCCCAGAATGAGGCCACATAATTGAGATGTGGTCAAACGTATGTCCTATATAAGGGCATAATACAAGTCTCACTATGAGTAACAAAAGCTTTTCGGATAGACCTAATGATTCAGTTTGCCTTTACAGTGGTCTTATGGTGATGGTTTCCATGAGAGAGGTTATTGTTTCTAGTAATACCAAGATTGGTTTCGGATGGAACAGATTTGATGGTGTGTCCATTCGGGACATAATTCCTAAGTGGGTTCTGTTATGTATGGTGTTGGGGTGCCCTCTAGTGGCTTCAGTGAGTGTCATGTGATATATTCTAGAGGAGGTAGAAGTAGGGAGATGGTGCTGATTGCAAGCTGCTTGTCTGAGCTCCTTTGTGCAAACCGAATAAAAAGTGCTTCTCGCAGCCGCATACACAACAAAACTGGTGACGTGGATGGTAAACATCTGCTGCACCCACTGCTTCAAAGATATCAATGTAAGAGCTATCTTTAATATTTGTTTGGGACTGTTTTATGTAAAAGAGAAAGTGAAAGCAAGCTGCCAGGTAGGCCTAGGTTTGTATGTGTGCAAATTCAGAAGGGGGAGAGCATAGTAACCCTGTGTGCCAGTCAAACTTCTAGAAAAGACTGAGTTATCAGTGGAAATATTGAGTAATCGAATTGAAAGAGCAAAATGGTATGATAACAGGACCTATGGGACCTTTTAATGAAACTGTAGAACAGTGAAACTCTTATGCAGAGCGGTTTGAATATTTTGTAACTGCAAATGATATTACAGAGGATAGGAAGGTAACTACTTTTCTGAGTGTGATGGGTGGAAAAACCTTCAATTTTTTGCACAGTCTGGTGCAGCCTGATAAACCTGGCATGACATTTTATGCAGATAGTGCAAGTACTACAAGCACACTTCTCTCCAAAACCATTAGTGATTGCAGAAAGGTTTCACTTTCATAAACAAAACCAAGAAGAAGGAGAAAGTCTCCCAATTTGTGGCAGTGTTAAAAAAGCAGACTGAGCACTGAGATTTTGGCAATGTGCTAAATGACACGCTGCGAGATAGCCCGGTGTGTGGGTTGTGCAGTGAAGCAATTCAGAAACGTTTGCTGACAGAGGCTAACCTTACACTACAAAAGACTTTATAAAATGCAGTTTTTATGGAATTAGCTACAAAAGACACTCAGGAGTTGACTGCATCTACTAAAGTGCATAAAGTGAATGCTGAGAGTATAAGTAAGGTGACAGGCAGCAAAAATTGCTACCGTTGTGGAAAGACTGGTCATTCTGAATATGAATGTTGGTGCAAAGACCAGATATGCCAGAATTGTAATAAAAGAGGACACATTGCAAGTGCTTGCAAAAATATGAAAGATGCAGTACACAAAAAAGATAAGCCAGATCGGAAAGATAAATTTGATCAAAAGAGACCAACTGAGTGGCAGAAAAAGGAATCCAATCTGCATTAAGTACAACAGGATCAAGATACAGAGAGTGAAAGTCAGTCCGAAGAGGAGGCACCAACATATATTTTTGCTATGACGGGTGCTCCACAGGGCTACTGGGTGACCCTCTTGCTGGAAGGTAAGCCACTGTGGATGGAGGTGGATACAGGAGCTGCTGTATCACTGGTGTCTGATGCTGTATATTGAGAAAAACTGCAACATCTGCCACTGTGGCCAACGAAGGTTGTTCTGAAGACCTACACAGGGGAACCTGTACGGAAGATGGGCATCATTGATGTCCGTGTGGAACTTCATGGACAATCTGTAAAATTGTCATTGTTTGTGGTAAAGGGTGACTACCCAGCTTTGCTGGGTCAGTCATGGCTTGAGAAAATCTGACTAAAATGGCCTGAGATATGTATGATGAGAAACAGTGAGGCAGGTCTGGCTGCCATATTGAAGAAATATGCTTCTGTTTTTAAAGAGGAGTTGGGGCACATGAAAGGCATTACTGTTAAACTGACCATTAAGCCTGACAGTAACCCAAAGTGCTTGAAGGCCAGAACAGTGTCATATGCCCTTAGGCCAAAGGCAGAAGCTGACTTGGAGCATCTAGTGAAGGCGTGAGTCCTAATGCCAGTCATGCATAGTGAGTGAGTGACTCCTATTGTTCCAGTCCTGAAAAAGGATGGCTCAGTAAGAATTTGTGGGGATTTCAAGGTCACCATCAATCCAGCGCTATGTGCAGAGCAAAATATCAGCTTACTCACATCAAAGACCTGTTTTCTCGTCTTGCTGGTGGACAAAAGTTCAGCAAGACTTCAACCAAGCTTATTTACAGATGCTTGTCCATGAAGAGTCACAGGAACTGTTAAATATTGTGACACATAAAGCACTATTCCGCTATCATTGTTTTCCTTTCAAAATAATGTCAGCTGCAGCTTTGTTTCAAAAAGCTGTGGACCAGATCTATGTGGACTTCCAGGAGTACAATGCTACTTGGATGATATTCTGGTAATGGGCAGAAATGAGGAGGAACACCTCAAGAACCTTGATGCCACTTCAAAGAGGCTGGAGGAGTATGGTCTTACAGTTCAAAAGGACAAGTATGCATTCTTTCAGCCCTCTGTTGAATATCTGGGACATGTGATTGATGCAACAGGCCTCCTCACAGCTCCTTCCAAGGTCAAGGTCATCATGGAAGCTCTTACCCCATAGAATGTGAATTAGTTGCGTTCTTTCCTGGAACTGCATAATTATTATGGATGGTTTATTCCTAATCTGGTGACAATTTTAAAAAACTTGCATGTCCTTCTTTGTCAGAACAAGAAGTGGAACTGGACAGCAGACTGTGATTCACCATTTGCTGGAGCTAAAGAATTGTTATTGAATTCCCAGGATCTGACACATTTTGATCCTGCATTGCCATTGCAGCTGGCTTGCGATGTATCTCGCTATGGGGTAGGGGCTGTGGTATCTCACATCATGCCACCGGGAAAAGAGAGACCAATTGCATTTGCCTCCAGAACGTTGAGCAAGGCAGAGAGTAATTATGCCCAAATAGAAAGTTAATCATTGGGAATTATCTTTGGGATCTGCAAGTTTCCCCAGTACTTGTTTGTCCAGAAATTCATACTTCTGACTGATCACCATCCCTTGACTTCCATTTTTGGGCCACATATGGGTATTCCATCATTTGCTGCAAGTAGAATGCAACATTGGGCTCTGCTGCTGTCTGCTCATACCTATGATATCAAGTATAGGAAGTCAGCTGGCCTGGTGGCATGGAAGGTTGAGGCGCTGGTTGCCACACTGGTGACCCGGGTTCAGGAATGGGCTTGGGTTGTTGGAGGTCAGCAGGGGCCGGAGAGGATCAAGCATCCGATGGACTGATCTCCTCTTCTGGGGAGGGATTCAGGGATTTCCTGGAGCTGCAGTTGCCTCTAGTGGAGACCAGTGGTAATGCAAGTGCACGGGACGTAGGAGAGGGCAGGACATCGGCAGGCTCCTGCGGCAGAGGCGTAGAAAGTCGGCTGCGCTGGAGCCATTTTATGTTGTGTCCTGGGGGAAACCAAAGGAGAAAAACCCCACCCCCTGGATAGGCAATGACACCTCCAGTGCCCCGCTACAACATTCCCAATGCCAGGCTTGCCCTTGCTGATTCTCCCAATTCCCTGGTCTGCCTAGTCTCGATGAATGGGGTCCTCGCTGGGGTGGGTAGACAGGGTAGTGTCTGTCCCCTCTCTCCCAGCAGGGTAGCTTCAGGCAGGCGGTATGCAGTGAGAGTGAGAGTGGATGCCTGAGAGAGTTCCAGGTGGGGCGGCGATAAACAGAGTCAACAAAAAGGAAAAAAATGGATAGGAAGTCAGCACTGCATGGTAATGCGGATGGACTTTCCAGATTGTCATTGCCAACTCATTATGTAGACAGTTCTCAAGGAGAAATTTTCTATTTCAGACAGGTGGAAATGCACCCATTATAGCTGCTCAAGTGAAAAGGTATATGCCAGTGGATTTGCTACTGTCCAAGATCATGGACTTGGTGCCGCATGGCAAGTTTCCAGGAAACTTAAAAGAGCCTTCTGAGCTGAAGCCCTGTACTACAAGGAAGACAGAGTTGTCTGTTCAGTCTGGTTGTTTGCTATGGGGAATGTGAGTTATTATTCCACCACTGTTATGACAGCAGATATTGCAACAGCTATATTCAGGTCATTATGGGATTGTGCGTCAGAAGGAAATTGCTAGAAGCTACTTCTGGTGGCCTGGTTTGGACAGTGACATTGAAGAAAAACCAAAGTTTTGTTCTTCATGCCAGAGTGTGTGGAATATGCCCCAGTTAGCAACCTTTGCATCCCAGGGATTAGCCTGAATGTCCTTGGCAATGCATTCATATTGAATTTGCTGGACCCTTTGAGGGACACATGTTCCTGGCTGTGTTCATGCGAAATGGCCTGAAGTCACTATAATGACCTCTACTTCAGCAAAAAGCATAATTCAAAAACTCATAGGAATGTTTGCTCGCTATGGCCTACCTGAACAACTAGCAAGTGACAATAGACTGCAATTTGTGTCCGAGGAGTTTGCCTTGTTTATGCAATTGAATGGCATCCATCATATTAAGTCAGCACCCTATCATCCAGCTACTAATGGGCTAGCTGAAAGACTTATCCAGACCTTGAAATAGGTTTTAAGATCAGCTAGAGCACAAGCTTCTCTACAAAAATGCTTGGACTCCCTGCTATCTTACAGAAACACCGCTCATGCTACTACAAAAGTCTTCCCAGCATTCTTAATGATGGGTCGACAATTGTGCACTGGTTTCGACCTGTTGAAACCACCTGCAGCAGCACAAGTGGTGCACCATCAACAACAAGCACAAGTTATTGATGGCATGAACCAAAGGCCAAGGATAGAACCTTTCAGCCTGGACAATCTGTGCTAGCTCATGATTTTGCAGCTGGGGAAAAATGGATTCCAGCCACAGTGACTGCACAGACTAGACCTGTGTCATACACTGTTAAGACGAAAAATGATCTTGTCTGGAGGAGACATGTGGATCAGCTTTTGTCAAGTGTTACTGTGTCTTCCCGGGCATTTTGAAGGTTTAGACCCAAATACAATACCGGAAAGCATCCCAGTTCCACAGTCAGTCACTCCAGATTCTTCTTCACAAGTTAGTTCTACCAAAGGGACTGCACCCCCAGCTATTGCTGAAGCAATGCTGGAGCCTGTGCAGACCTCACCAGCTCCAACAACAGTTTCTGGGCCACCACCTCGGGGTGACAGCATCAAAGCTAGTGCACCCGAGGTACCACGAATATCTACCAGAATGCAAAGACCAACTCATTGACTGGATTTGTAGTTAGTGGCAAATCCAGAACTACTGGGGCAGAATAATTCCCAGGGTGAGACAGGAATCAAGGCAGTCTACCCTCATTCACTAGTTAGGAATTGATTTTCTAATGAATATTGCATTCTCTTGTTCACTATGGGGATGTTTTCAGTAAGGGGGGAGAGGAAATGTGATGTATGGTGTTGGGGTACTTTCTAGTGACTTCAGTGTGTCATTGTATTACTGTGTCATGTGATATGTTCTAGAGAAAGTGGAAGTAAAGAGATGGTGTTGATTGTAAGCTGCTTATCTGAGCTCCTTTGTGTGAACTGAATAAAAAGTGCTTCTTGCAGCTGCATACACAACAGGTTCCTTTTACCCAAATGGATAATAGAGCACGTGTCTGACCTCACGTTTCTTGGAGGAATAGCAGCTTGAGATTTCCCTGCCTACTCAGTCCCTGACTAGTTTTATAGCCTCCGTTTAAGGTGGCATGTCTCCTGTAAGAAAGCTAAATCACATCTGGTTGGCTTCAGGTAAGTAAGTATCTTTTTCCATTTTATAGGGTGATTGTTACCCTGCACATTCCAGGTCACAGTTTTCACCTCAGCCATGCACCTTGCGTGAATTAACTGTCTTTTCCCTGGGAATGTACAGGACACATGCACCCTTACCTGACCCATCCAACAAATGGCGGTTACCCCCCTTGTTCATGCCATTAGAAAGAAGACTCCAGAGTAAAGCACAGGATGGGGAAGAAAAGACAATAGAGGTAGAGAGGACATGAGAAAGTCTGTAACATGTAAAGAGACATGGTTGGACATGGTTAGAAGACTCATTCAGTTTTCCCTTACCACGGGTCAACACTGTTCCTTTACTGACCCCTTCCCTCGCCTGCACTTTCCCCACACCCTCCCCGATCCCATTTTGTCCCTCTGAAGTTAACTCAAGTATTGTCATGAACAAAATTCTGCCAGACAGAGGATAGCTCCACTGTGGGAGGGTGGGTTCTACCCCACCTGCAATCCTCGCATCCCTGTCTACTGCGCCTGGAACCTCCTGGCTACACTTCTCCTCCTCCTGCTTTAGAGTTGGTCAGTGCAGCTCTGGCCTGATTCTTCTGGTACAGGGCTGGGCAGTGCTGCGAGGTGCAGAGAGATTTGTATGGATTTCACCCGTTGCTAGCCCTATTTGAGTATGGCCTACCAGACGTAGACCTTCTCTCTTAATGGTAGCTCTCAGGATAGCTTGTTGCCTTGGTTCTGTTTTGCATCCCCCACTCAAGCTGATGAGTCCCTCATACTAGGTCAGGAGGGGGTTTGTATTTATGCCAACTCCCATGCTTATCGGTCATCGGGGGGAAGGAGGAGGAGGGAGGAACCATATTTTAGTAATACTGTGCCATGAACCTTATAGTTGTCTATAGGAAGTGACCCAAGAAACAGAGGGAGGGGGTGAGCACTCATGGTCAATGAGTTGTCTTCAATAATGGGAGCGAGGGGGGTGAGGACAACTTTGAGGATCTTCCATTCACTGTATTAAGGATGGTGCTCTGCTGTGCTGTTCAAGAGTAGGCATGTGAGCTGTGGTTCACCCTTTAAGAGTGTTCACTAAGTTGAATGTATGTCTCATTGCTGGGTCTGTGTATGGCCCCCCCCACCAAGACCAGAGTGTCCTGATATACCGACTCCAGCCTGGCAATTTTGCATCAACTCCTTTTTATATTGTTCTCCTCCTGTAGGAGATTCAGGTACTTGGGGGCAGCTTCCCTAACCCCTTTCTCCTGCCACCCTATGAACAATATGCCCCAGGACATGTTGTAATGGCAACCAGATAGTCCACCCTTCAACCCCCTCCTCACACTGGGCCTTGGATGCCATGTCCCCCCTCCCAGCCCAGACCCTTCCACTGACCCTGTGGTTCCTCTTAAGGATGCTACCCTGACCATCCTTGATCCTGTCCAGTATGGGTGCTGTGCCTGCAAGGAAGAAGGCATTCCACCACCTTTGTATGGTCCCTGGTTCTCCATGTTGGATATGGAGCAGTCGGGGAAGTATGTTCTACTGCCCTGGGTCCCTACCAGAACCTTCACTAGAGGTGCTCTACTGCTTAGGAGCTTAGAGCAAGGAGGTATCCTGTGATTTGGGTGACTCAAAAGAGCAAGCCCAAAATAGGCGAACATAAAACAGCACGGTCACAAACGATGAGGGTTACAAGCCAGCGATTGCAGAAATGGTGACCAACGGCTTTCCTCCTTCCCTGAGTTGCTTCCCCCTCAGAGTTGGTTAATTAAGAAAGGGAGGTGCAGGGGGAAAAGCCCCTCACAGAAATTCCCTTTTACATATTTATCGCCATTTTGATGATCGCTGATTTGTACCAATTGCCATTTGTGGCTGTGCTGTTTTGTGTTCACCTATTTTGGACTTGATCTTTTTGAGTTACCCAAATCACATAGAATTGAGAAAGGGTAGTTCAGTGAACTAACTTGCTTGACTAATCATGTTGCTTGCTGCCCCCCTCAGCTACCCATAGTGGTGCCTCAGGCCTATGGCAATGCCGTAAACCAGAGCACTGCTACTTGTTTCCCCTTTAGGCTTATATAGCCAATGTGGATGCGAGGGAGAAATGAGAGGAATGAAGCCTGGCTATTTCCCTGGTTAAACCCAACTTAGTTTCCTGCTGGTCTGTTACTTTGAGATATAACACAAGCAGCCCCCGTGCTGAATTGTGGGGTATAGGTGGGCGTAGGGTAAGGTGTCTGAGGTGGGAGGTGGTATTTTGTCCAGCCCCCCATGGCATGATTCTTCCCCGGCATACATCATGAGCACTGTGAATTGACTTGCCCACGTCTAGTTCTCATCCCCTTCCCTCTCCGCTGCCAAGAAGCATTATATTTGTCATAAGTGAGCCTGCCATTCTGCATTCCAAGAATTCCAAGGTCAGAAGCTCTAATATATGCATATCCCTCCTTTTGGATACTGTGGAAACTGGGAAGAGGCTGGCATATAACCCCTCATTATAGTAATTGTGAAATATCTAGTAGCTGCATATGGATAACTCCCAATACCTTTAGCGGTAAAGCTGTTCTGGTTGCAGCTGGTGATTACTTCAAATATTAAGTCTGCATTTCTGCTCAAACAGAGCTTTTCCTGCTATGTCCCACTCAAGCAGTAATCACCTGGGAGCCAGTGAAAGGGCTCACTTCCACTCCCCCTTGGTTTCTCGACTGCCCACACAGACTGAGCTTAGGACCTGTCAGGAGTTATGCACATGCGCCACTAATTCTGGTTCCCACCATCTTTGCCAGGGCCCACCACACTTTAAGCAGAGCAATCAAGGCAGAGTTGGGATTGTGTTGCCAGTGACAGCATGACTCCTTGGCTGTTGAAAATGTGCTTGTGCCCCACACTTGATGATCACTCACTCCTTCAACCCTGAGCAAAGCATGGTTCACAAGAGAAGGAGGATGCCAAATGCTCCATGCAAGATTACCAGAACACTGCCAATTATAAATATTGATTATAAATATTTACACTACCAACCCAACCCGTCAGTTTAGTTTTACAGTTCAGTAAAAGCAGGATGGGTCTGTGTACCTGTGTTGCTGTCCGTAGTCCCGAGTTGATAACCCAGTTTGGTCAAAAAAAAAGGGGGGGGGTGTTGGGAGGAGAGAAGCCCAGTGAGCACTCTGCTATTTAGCAGTCGAGCTTACTACAGCAAGTGGGAAATGTTTCTAGTTCTAGTTAGTCTGTGGGCATTATGTTTGTGTCACATTTTGGCCCAATTCTCTTTCTGTCCCCTTCCTATCTCATCCTTGTGCCTTGTAGTTGACTTGGGAGCCTTGATGACCGTTGGCCCAGTTGGCAGCAATTGTTAAAGGGGCTAAACAAATAATCATTTTTGGGGAGGTTAAGAATGTGTCTTACATTGGTGGTCCCAAGTTGTCTTGCGACTCCTCCATCTTGAATGTAGGTGGCTCTGGGTACCTTTGAGTCTGGTTCCAATTTCAGCAATTGGGAGCCTGACTCTAGTATGGAGGCCTCATGCCTTGGCTCCTGCTCCTTCTGTGTGTTGGAGATCATGCTGCTTGACCTGCCTTGTCCTTATTCTTGGGGCACTGCCTCTTCAGTGTCACTACTGGCCAAGGCTCATGCCCACTGGTAGCATCTTCCAAGAGAGGGCTGTGGCTGACCGCTGCCCTGGATTAGTGGAGCTAGAGGCTGAGTTCTCTTACCACTCTGTTTGAGGTGGGCTGGCCCTGTCAGAATTCCTCCAGTGTTCCTTCTTATTTTTGCTCTAAAAATTTGTTTTTAATTTTATTTTTGATAACTGGGTAACTCCAAGAGCATAAATGCCCATTTTCAAGGAGGGCCTAGCTAAACATCAGAAAACATTTTACATGAAATTATTCAAGAATACAATAGTACAAATAACAAGTATCAAACATGATTATAACAACTGCATTTGGATCTGTTAATACAATACTGGTTTAAGTTAAATTTGAAACCGGTGCAAAACATAAGTTGATATAAGTCAGATGGGAGAGAATTCTAATTCTTTTCAACTTTGTAAACAAAAGAATGTTGTGTCAAAGAAGATATACATAGTGGTAATTTTAGACAATGAGTAGATATAAGATGGGTTAAATAACCAGGAGCTAGATTCACAAATAGTTGCAAAGCACAGCATAACAGTTTACGTTGCGCTTTGCGATTGCTATGTGTCAAAGATTGTTATTCACAGTCGGATAATGCACCTGTGCTAACCAACTGTGAATAGGGCCAGGACGAGTCAGCACTAACCCTATTACCACTACCACTAACCCCACTAGCACTGCCCTGACATGCAGCCATGAGTATGGCTCCGCAATGAATAGTGCAGATGTGCTATTTGTAATTCACAAAAGCAGCCATGTAAATGAGCCCATTGGGCATACAAGGCACTCTGTGGCCATTTGCATGCCCATTATGGGCACATTTACATAGGCTGTGCTGGAGTTTAGCACGCCACCCCCAGCCCCTGCCCCGTAGGCAGCCCTGTGTTCCTGGTGCTAGTGGTTCCCCCCTCCACAATTACTGGCCCAATTATAAAAGAATAAGTTTCGCTGGTGCCTGTGTTCCCCCTGTCCGCTGATTACTGGCCCAAAAATAAAGAAAGAAGTTTCCCTGGTGCTAGTGATCCCCCCCCGCCGAATACTGGACTGATATTAAAACACACCTTTCCCTGGTGTCCAGTGGTCCCTCCCCCCACCCAATCCCTCACCTTATATCTTAAAACATATTCCCTGGTGTCCAGTGGTCCCTCTTGATCCCATGCCCAACGCAGATGCTGAGGAAACCATTCTAGGCACATGGCATCAGTGATTGGGTGTTTGGAAGTTCTTCGGTGGTTCTGTTCTTGCTAAAGAATGCCATTTGTGACTGTTTTAAGACCTTGAAGTGAAGGAAGTGCTCCATAAAGGTAAAAATACCCCCCCCCCACTGGAGAAAGTGTATGTGAAGGCTATGTTTGAAGAAGTGATTGGGACAGTAGAAACATCTTGTGCTGTCATAGTCTCTAGTGAAAGTCTAGTGTTTGAGAAGTAAGGAATGGAAAATGAGCCAGAGAGGCCTGTGTAAGGATTTACAAAGAAAGAAGGGACTTGGAATAGAAGTGCTGCTAAGTATTTTCTACCTCTAAGTGTGGCCTGCTTCGGACCACAGTATATTTGCAGCCAGGAATGTCACCTTGATGGTTCGAGGGATTACTGCATGAAACAATTCAGTCTGTTGTCAAAAGAGACTGTTGCAGGAAAATGAAGGTGTCCGCCTGTGGATGCCACCGCCATATATGTTTACCCCCTGCTCCATGGAGTGACTGTTCCTGTTTATTCACCTGTTCATTAAATGGGATCCCTGTTTCTGCAGTCTGGGTATTTGCCTCTTTTGTTGGGTTAACCGTTTTTCTGTTAAAAGAAGTTTACCTCCACAGCTAGCCACCAATGTGTTCCTGGTTATGATCCCTGAGAATCATTCACACCATCGAGGAGGATGTGTAGAGGCTTGCCTGGTGAAGACTGTCTAAAAAGGCTGGCAGGTGAAGTTGGCAAGGCCAGGCAGGTGAAGGTTTGCATCATCCCACAAATGTGCCACCCCTGCATCGTTTGGCAGTCTGGGGGCACTCCCAATGGAGTAGATCCATCACCAGCACCACCCGTGGGAATTCAGGTACTATTTTTCCTATTTAATGTCTTCGTCTGTGTTTGCTGGGATTGTACAGTGCCCCACTCTGACCATTTTACCACTTGGATACCTCTAGATGGGAAGGGGAGGGCTTACACATTAAATTACACTTTCTCTAATGACAGGCAAGACAGCATGTTCTTACTGATTGCTCTACTGTTGGTGGAGCAGCTGACTTCCAATTCTGAGCAATGGACCTCTTGGGGACTGCTAAAGTCAAATGCCAAAAGGCTGATTTCCCCCAGAGGTGGGCAGTACCCCATTAAACCTCTCAATAGCCTTTCTACCAATTTCATAGACAAAGAGGCTTTAAGAACACCATCCATTATGTCAAGGATGGTCTCTCCCAAAAGTTATAGGCATAGGACATGAATATACCATAGAAGAAAGGTGCCATCTGACACCAAACATTTAGGACATGTAGAACTAGCACTCAGTTTCATTAAATGTAACCATTAAGTGGTACAGCAGAAGTGATAAAAACAGCTTACTCTGCACTTGGTAAATTCAGTTATTTTCAGAACGCAAACCCAAAAACCTAATAACTTCCTTTCACTCTATCATGGAGAGAAAGCTGTTTTCAATTTATGCTCCCAAGTGTATTTCAACACCACAGACTGCAAGGTTACAGTATCATACACCAGTCTATAAAACAAAAGACAAAGTTTGACCCCCTGTCAACATATAGTATATAATATACCTCCAGTTCTGACACTTCAGAAACCTCCAACAAACCAATAGCTAGGGAAAGAAAACATTTTTGAACTTCCAAAAGTCTACCACGGGAAGAACCTACTGAAAAGTTCTCAGCTGCCCCATCTCAATAAAACAATCACTGCAAGTTATCAACTGGAATGTGGCCCATCTAAACAGAACCCCCCTCACTACCAGAGAACCAGAGGAGTGGTTACGTACCACTTCCAGCAAAGAAGCTTGTGGGAAAACTCAAGGTCCACCCCGCCGTTTCTTCACTCAAGCCAATACCATAGCACAAATAAATCACGAAAGTCTCAATAACTTACTGTGTCTATCATGTTCCATGCTCACCCAAGCAGGATGCTCAGAAGGGGCCAATAGCAATTGTGAGAAATATCAAATTTGATGGCAATTTACATGCCTTAAAATTCAGTAAAGTTAACCCCCCTTTTTCAATGAAGCCTGAGGCTGGTGTTTCCGAACCCTCACTGACTTACACTGCCATCTATCTTTAGACACAACACAGTCTAATGTAGTAAACCATTTCTTAAGGAGTTTAAATCAGAAAAGCCTGCAGAAGATAACACTCTTTAGATAACACACACATCTTAATTATATTTATCCTTCCAATTAATGTAAGAGGAAGCTCATGCCACCTATCACAATCAGGTTTAATGCTTTCTAATAAAAAAGGATTTTTTTCCTAATAACTATGTAAAAATGTGTTTAAAATTGACTCCCAGTTACTGGCAGTTAATCTTAAACAGTTTTACATGGTAAATTTGGAGAACATTTTCCTTCTTTATTATTTCCTGTATTCACTACCGCCCCAAAACAAATTAACCTGGTTCAATATGGATCAGTTAAGCTCAGGTACTAACTACTGGGGTTTTGTCTGCTTTTTTTTCTTTAATACAGGTTCCCAGCAGGAGGCCAACTGTCTTCCACAATTTATGTTTTAACGTAGAAGCCCCTGATGGCAGCTGATAGGGGTAGTTTGGGTATACATAGAATAGCAATGAGAGGAAGCTATAATGTAATTTCCTTGTTTACTGAGAATATTCTTCTTTATTTGAAAATTCCACCAGGTACAGGACTTTATTTTGGATAAGAGCTTTGGCTAGTCCAGTTCAACCTACAATAGCCAAAGCTCCTAACAAAAAAGGCCTGTCCCCAAAGAGGTAAAAGATTGCTTTTCAGCCAGTTCATCTTATGAACTGAAACAGGTCAATATATAATAAAAGAAAATGGCACAAAAGACTGTTATTTTGAATAGTGCTGTAACTAGCTACCCCTCATTAGTGGGTTCTATGTGATATGGATGAAAACAAAACAGCTCCGACCAAAACTGTGAGTACAAAACAGTGAAGAGCAAAACCGCGGGGAGCACTACAGCATACCCCCCAAAACAGTGACCAGCTGCTTACTATATCTATCACCGGAGGGGTGCACGTCAGGGACAGGGACAGTCCAAGGACTGGGGGGGGGGACACTCCCCAGGGTAATAGAGGTCGGGGAGGAGGAGAAAGGACGGCACTCACACCATGGTGGGGGACATAGACAAACGGAGTGGGAGGCAAAGGGGTGGAATGCACAAAGTTGGGCAGGTGGGCGGAACATCAAGAAAAATATAAATTACATGCCATACAGACAGTTTTGAAACCGGGCCGGCCAGTCACACAAGCAGCGAATCTAACCACTATGCTGCGCAGTCAGCCTAGATCTGCTACTGCAATGAGCCATCTGCATACTATACACATAAACTCCTGGAACTCCCAACTCCCAAAATTACATCGCTCACCTTCACATTCACTGTTACTGCACAGTAGCTCATTTCACATAAGCTATTTTGTGCTTGCCCAAATTGACTCACTCAAATGGACTCCCTTTTTTGACGGGATACCCCATTAGTGGTTTTAACCATAATTGAAAATTTTCACTACCTTTTTCATATGTACAGTATTAGTCCATTAATATTAGAGCGCTGTAACTTCCTGTATTCAGGGATGGATGTGGTCATCCCGGGCACACCAGATGGCTTACTGTGCACTCAATATGCTAATGAGTGCTTCAAACTAATGGCATTTATTATTTTCGCACTCGCTTTAAATAAAAGTATTGAAGTAGCGTTTTGTGTGCGCTGCTCTTCTGTTATGTGAGCTGCAAAGAGGGACTGCAAGGCAATAATTAAGAAAGCCAAGAAGAGTAAGAGCTGCAAAGAGAACCAGACTCCTTCAGCAGTTACAGAACACATTAGGATCCTCCCCTTACACATGCAGAAGAAGCTCTCAAACATTAACCCCTGAGGTGAAATTGGGCAACCTCACCAAGTTTTAGGAACACACAAGGTTGCTAGGAGGTACATACTCCCCCACTGAACCCTTGCAGTCCCCGGCAAGGCTAGAATGATAGCAGCCTTCCCAGTCATGTATACAGTGGGAGTGGCACTTCATCCTCCAACCCTGTGCTAACACAAGTAGGACACCTAAAGGGCATCTTATGTACACTTCATACTTCAGTTCTCAGTAGAACTCAGATGGGACAAAAAAGACAAACAACAGCCTCATGAGTGTAAGGATAAATGGAGCCTGCTCTGATGCTTACATCAGACAGTGCAGACATCAGTCACCTGACTAATTATTAGGGACTATTGGCAGCTGCACAGCAGGATATCTGCCTTCAGTGGACACACTATGCACCTTAAACACCTCACCCAGGGCTTACCAGTGCTAATAAGGGACAGAATCCTTACAGTCTAGAGAATGCTGCTTTATTTAACAAACATATGCAACTACACTATCTACCATATAATACTGAAAGACGCCTTATGAAGCCCCAGAATAGGCCATCCCAAGTTGAAACAAACTCTGGTCAGAACTGATATGGCTGTGGAGAACTTTTAGGAGTGGCAAGAGCATTGAAGAGCACTTTCTGGTGCTTTCGCTGCACTGGAGTCAGCCATAACTAGTACTGCAGCAATTACAGTACTGCACATGCGTGATACTCACATATGCGCAGTTTGCCCAGGAGTCAGCCATGTGCAACATTGTGGCATTGACATGACTACTTTTGCACGATACTCATGCATGGGCAGTTTAAGTCTGTGCCACCATGTTGTCCACAGCAGTCGTTACATCTGCAGTTGCAGAAAGGAGAAGTAGTGCACCAGGAAGGGGGGGGGGGTGTTTATGCAGCCCATGTTGGGGAAGGGCTGCATAAACAGAATCACTAAAAATTATGCCAGAGCACTGTGGCAGCACATCAGACTGTGGTCTGGTCACGTGATTCCAAAGTGCTCTTAACACAAATCTGATGATGGCGTAACATCTGTGAAGCTTGGCCCGTGCAGCCGTAAAAATCAGACTCAGGAAGAGACTAGTAACAAACTAGAGATCTGGTCTGGGACTTGCTTGTCATCACAGTCACTTTCTCATTCTTTTCTAAGCAGTAATTTCTGGTAAATGTGCCTTAACCATATTGATCTCAGTGCTGCTATACTACTTCTGGTTTTCCCCTGATTGTAGTAGGTGAGATTAATAGCAGTCTTAAAGTGGTAGCTGCCAGTGGTGGCACTGTCAGAATAAAAGTGGTACCCATGCTTAAATGCACATTTTAGAAATGACCCCTTTCCTTGTTTTTGCTGTAAAAAATCTGACCCCTTTAATACAAAAAGAAGAAGTCAGTTATGGCCTCCACCCCCCCCTTCGCTTCAAGTGAGGAACGTGATTATAGGATTGCATCAGATGTACAGTGGCAGCCATAGATGCATAATATTGTTAAACAGTAATCAACTGTATGTAAAAGCTTGTTTTTTTAATGTATGTTTTCTTAATGTTGTCAATACCACTCCACCCATTTAGTACTCTGCCCCTGGATTTCTGTGCCCCAAGTACATTATTTTACATTTTTGTGTTGAAACCTAGCTGCAATACCCATGACCACTGTTCAAGTCTTCTAAGGTCTCTGCTCATAGTTTTCCATCCTGCTGCAGATCTTGGTGCCATCATGCAGAGTCAAACCTTCACTTCCTGCTTCTTTGCAATTTCACTTATTAAGACATTAAAAAGGACTGAGTCCAGCACTGATCCCTGAAGTAACCCCCCCATCACCCTCCCTTCCATGGAGTAAACTCAATTTACTACCAGCCTCTGTCAGCTATCCCCTAACCAATTTCTTACCAAAGCGACACATTTTTTCTCTCTGAGCCAACACAGTAGGAGTCATGCAGAACAAATGTAACTTTCTCAGAAGGTATTTAAGTTACACATACACAACTAGCATGAAAGTTGTTCAGGACAAAAAAAATATTTCAAATGAGCCTGATCACTAAGCTGCACTAATTATATTTTTTTAAAATATGGCCATCTGATTACCTGAATTTTCATTTTTCTTCACTATTTTCACCTTTTGGATAGCTATATTTAAAAAAAATATATGATACATTCAGTTTAGTGACTACCCTCATTTGAAATGCATTTTTGTCCTGAACAACACACATGCTAGTGGTGTATGTATAACTGGTATACTTTCTGAGATATTTACAATTGTTTGGCATTACTCCTAATGTGTTCGCTCAGAGAAAAAAAATGAGGCAG
Source organism: Neoceratodus forsteri (assembly GCA_016271365.2). Classification (NCBI taxonomy): domain Eukaryota; kingdom Metazoa; phylum Chordata; order Ceratodontiformes; family Ceratodontidae; genus Neoceratodus; species Neoceratodus forsteri. Next base: position 108,652,432 of record CM028132.1, read on the forward strand.
TTTGGAAGTGCAGTAGGAGTCATACTAACATACTAAGAAGCCAGCAGAAGAAGGCAATTTGGTCTATCTAGTCTGCTCGTATTGCAGGGTCCAGAGCTTGAGCTACTGTCCCTGCCCCCCTCCCCATTCCTCCCATCCTCCCTACCCATGGTCCTTACAGTCCTCCTGTGCCTATCCCAGCCTCTCTTGAAGCTGCCCACTATGTTCAATGAGATCACCTCTTCTGGCCATGCATTCCAAGTGTCTACCACCCTTTCTGTGAAGAACTGCATCCTGACCATCCTCTTAAACCTCCTACCCTCTATCTTAAGACTGTGCCTCTTTGTGTTATGATTGCCACTCAATTAAAAGAGACCCTCATTATCCACCTTATTTATACCTTTAAAGTACTTCAAGTCCCAATCATGTCCCCTCTCTCTCTCTCTCCTCTCCTCCATGTAGTACATGCTTAGTGCCCTCAACCTCTCCTCATATACCTTGCTCTGCTGACTTGCTGTCATCTTTGTAGCCCTCCTCTGTACCTTCTCCATCAGGTTTATGTCCTTTTTGAGGTGTGGGCACCAGTACTGAACTCCATACTCTAGATGTGACCTTACCAGTGACCTGTACAAGGGCAGTATAAAATCCTCTTTCCTACTACTGATCCCCCTAGCTATGCATCCCAATATCTTGTTTGCCCTTGCTGCTACTTTCTTGCACTGTGTGGAGTGCTTCATGTCACTAGTGATCATCACTCCTAGGTCCCTCTCCTCCTCTGATGCAGATACCAGAACTTCACCCAAGTAGTACTCTGTCTTGGGATTCTTGGTACCAATATGCATAACTTTGCATTTCTTGGCATTGAAGCCAAGCTGCCAGATCCTGGACCACCTCCCCAGCTTTTCCATGTCATCATGTAGGCCCTGTATCACTTCAGCTGTGTCCAGTCTCCTGCAGAGCTAGGTGTCATCAGCAAATAGGTGCATTTTGCTCTTTATACCATCCCCAATGTCATTGATGAAGACATAGAACGACACCGGCCCCAGCACCGAGCCCTACGATACCCCGCTGGTGACCTTTCTGGTGCCAGATAACTCTCCCCCCCACAACCATTCCATCCCTCAGCCAGTTTTCCACCCATCTGGCCATCTTATCCCCAACCCCACCAAGATCCACCAACCTCCTGATCAACTTTTTGTGGGGCACAGAGCCAAAGGCCTTGCTTAAATCCAGATAGAGGATGTTTACTGCTTGGCCTCTGTCTACTGTCTTAGTAACGCATTCAAAGAAGTCAATCAGATTTGTTTTACACAATCCCCCCCCATGAACCCATATTGCCTTGAATCCTAGAGACATATAGAAACATAGAAACATAGACTTTGATGGCAGATAAGCACTGCCTGGCCCACCTAGTCTTCCCATTTCCCTACCTACAAGATAAGCTGCAGATCCTAGTTAATCAACAGCCTATTTCTTCCTACCCCCCACAAGAATTGCCTTATGTCTGTCCCATGCATTCTTGAATTCTCCCACAGTTTTAGACCCTACAACCTCCTCAGGAAGGCTGTTCCATGCATCCACCACCTTCTCTGTGAAAAAATACTTCCTTACATTGCCCCTGAGCTGTCCCACCTCTATCTTCAAATTGTGTCCCCTGCTCCTCTAGATATTCCACCAACCTTTCCTTTAGTATGGCCTCCATGAGCTTGCCCACAACTGAGGTCAGACTGACTGGTCTGTAATTCCCTGGGACATTCTTGGGACCGCTTATGTGAAGGGGCACCACATGTTCTGTTCTTCAATCCTGCAGTACCATGCCTGACTCTAGTGAACTATTAAATAGGTCTGCCAGTGGCCCTGCCAGCTCCTTGGCCAGTTCCCTTAGTACCCTTGAATGTACTCTGTCTGGGCCTAGTGATTTGTCCACCTTTAATGCTAGCAGCCCATCTCTCATTCTATCCTCCTCCATCACCACATCTATGTTCCCCTTTCCCCTGTTCTTCTTCTCCCTCCTGAATACACTGGTCCATCCTTCTCCCTGGTGAAGACAGAACATAAGTGTTCATGTAGTATCTCTGCTTTTCCACCATTATCCTCCACCCACTCCTCCCCTTTCTTAAACCTAACAATCCCTTCCTTCTTGTCTCTTTTTTCACTTATATAGTGAAAGAAAGGTTTCTCCACCTTCTTAATTCCTTCAGCTGTCTGCTTCTCCTTCTGTGCTTTAACTTGCAGGACTTCATTACTTGCTTCACTAGCCAACCTTAGGTAATTTTCCCTATCCACCTCTGTCTTAGTCTTCCTGATTTTTCCATAGGCCAGCCTCTTTTCCCTTACTGCCTGGGCAACCCCAGAACTGAACCAGCTGGGCACTTTGGCCCTTGTGTTTTTTCCCTTGAGCCTAACACACTCCTCTGTGGCAACCAGTATTCCTTCCTTAATGATGAATCACCTTTGGTCCACCCCTATATCTGCTCTGATGCCCATCAGGAGGCTCCTTAGTACTTCACCCATATTCCTGAAGTCTGACCTTCTAAAATCCAAGATTTTCATCTTAGTCTGGATGCTTTCTCTTCCTATATCTAACTGTAGCCACACTGTGCAATGGTCACTCCCACCCAGTGGTTCCTTGACTGTTTTTTCCTGTACATGCTTCCTGTTTATGAGCAGAAAATCAAGCATTGCCTCTGCTCTTGTTGGTTCTGTGACTCCCAGAGTCAGGAACCCACTCTGCAATCCTTTCAGGGTCACCTGACTCCTAGCACATGTTGTTGATGGCATTCTTCAGTCCACCTTGTCCAGGTTGAAATCTCCCACAATTACCATCTCTCCTTCCCCGCAGCTTCCAATATTTGTGAACTCAGTTCTCTGTCCCTCTCCTTATTCTTGTTGGGTGGTCTATACACCACCATCAACCTCATCTTTCTCCCTCTACTGGACCTTAATTGAATCCATAATGCCTCCATCTCCCCTTCCTCTGACTCCTCCCTCATGCAACTTATTCCCTCCCTGATATAAACTGCCACCCTTCCCCTCTTCCTGACTACCCTGTCCCTTTTGTATAGTTTATACCCAGGGATCACAAGGTCCCAGTCATGGTGTAGTGATGCCCAAGTCTCGGTTACTGGTACTGTGTCTACCCATTATCCTCCACTCACTTCTACCCTTTCTTAAGCCTAACAATCCCTTCCTTCTTGTCTCTTTTTTCACTTATATAGTGAAAGAAAGACTTCTCCCCTTCATAATTCCTTCAGCTATCTGCAGCTCCTTCTGTGCTTTAGCTCACCGGACTACCTTACTTACCTCACTAGTCAACCTTAGGTAATTTTCCCTATCCACCTCTCTCTTGGTCTTCCTGAAGTTTCTTTTTTTTAATTCAGTATGATTTTATTGATTATTGTAATTGTACACAGGTAATAGAACAAAACTTGTGAACAAAGACAGGAAAAGATAACAAATAAAACAAATACAAGAAAAACATACTTACCCCTCCCGCCTCAGTGCCCCCCCCGCTGGAGTGTGACCATTAAAATAGCAAGATTAGAACACAGTGAATAGGAGATAAAAGAGGGGAAAGAAGACCTAAACCACATTCCAATCAATGTAGGATAAGAGGAGGAACCAGAAAGAGCAGAGTTATAATCAGTGCAGATATAGAGCATAAAGTTTGCCCCATTTTTTGTCAAAAAGAGGGAGTTTCCGATGCACACTGGCAATCATATGTTCTGTTCTGAAACAAAAGGATACCTCATGCAACCATTCCCTATGTGAAATACAGGATTGCTCCATCTAATATTTAAGGACCAGCTTCTTGATGGCTAAGGAAATTAGGGCAATATGGTATTTATGCTTTTTGACCCGGATCTGACTATAGTCTCCAATAATGCAAATTCCTTGGGAAAATAGCTCCTCCAGGCCAAGTAATGGGTTGAGCTTGGATTTAATCTCAGCCCAGAGTGGGGCAACCTTTTCGCATTGCCAGAAAATGTGTAAGAGATTGCCTTCCAAATTGCCACAGTGAGTACATGAGGGTGAACTGAGGTGCCCCATTTTAGCCAGTTTTACCAGTGAGTAGTACATATTATGCAAAATATGAAATTGGGTGAGGCTTAATCAGTCTTGGGTAGTGTACTTATATAGGTCCCTCCTGATATGATCCCAATTAAAATTGCTGTTGGGTATCAGAAACTCCCAGATTTTTGAGGCACCCACTGGAGAGGAGAGGGAAGGGGATGAGGCTATCTAAAAGTAAGGAGTAACAGGCAGTTATACTGTGGGGTTTAAATGACTGGTCACTTAGCTTGGAGAGGAAATCAGGATGACCAGAGAGGGTAGAAGAGGGTCCAAACTTTTGAAGGACTAAATGTCTGATTTGAGAGACTTTAAAAATTAGGGAGGTACGACTCTTAGGTTCTGCAAAATCTCAGGGCAAAACAGGAGTGAACCTTGAGAGTACAGGTCCAAAACCCTAAGGTCCACTAATTGTGGCAGTCAAGAGGTCAGGAAAGTGTCACCTCCAATTCTGATATTGTTGTTGAGGAGGATTGGTTGTGAAATTTCTTTAGTGGGGCATAGTTTAAGAAAAGTGTAGATTTGAGAGAGAACATGGATAGAGGTCCCTACTACCAAGTTTCAGAGAGGAAGCGTGCGAGAGCTCAGGGAGGAGAAGAAGACTGAGGGGCCAGTAATGCCAAACTGAGTCATCAAAGAAGTCTCAATCTCTAACCAAGGGGGAAGATAGTCTCTTCCCATGTAAGAAGTTGGGGTAAGTAACCACTTGCTACATTTGTATAGATGGCTTGACCAGCAGTAGAAGAGAAAGTTTGGGAGCCGAAGACCCCCCGATCTCTTAGGAAGACCTAGCTTGTTGTAGGAATGCCTGGGAGCCTTGTCCATCCATATGAACTTGGTAATCATGATGTGTACATGTTTGAAGAAAGAGAGAGGCAGCCAGAAATTCAACATATTCAGAGGATAAAAGAGATGGGGAAGTATATTCACTTTAATGATGTTGATTCTCCTCCATAAAGAAAGTGGGAGGGCCTTCCAGTGTAAGAGATCCTGTTGAAGAACAAGGATTAAGTCATCTAGGTTAAGTTTCTTCATAAGGGAAAATTGAGTAGAAAGGTGAAAACTGAGATATTTAATAGAGTTAGGGGTCCATCTCATGCCAAACTTCTCAAACTCTGATCTGTGAGTGCGAGTGTTGAGGGGGAAGATTTCAGTTTTACCGCAGTTGAGCTTGTAATTAGATAGCGAGCTATAATGTTCTATCACTTTCAAGACCTCGGATAGGGAGTCACAGGGATGTGCTAGGTGGAGGAGAATATCACCCACATAAACAGATAAGGTGTAAGAAGTGCCCCTGATGGGGATTCCGGATGTGTTATGGGAGGATTTAATTTGTCTGAGGAGGGGTTCCAGATAGAGGTTGAAGAGAAAGGGTGACAAGGGGCAACTTTGACAAGTGCCAGAGTGGAGGGAAAATTGGGAAGAAAAGACTCTGTTGCAGTAAATTCTTGCAGTAGGAGAGGAGTAAATGACCTGAATCCAAGTAATAAAGGATGTGGGAAACTCCATCTGTCACATCGTGGCCTGTAAAAATGCCCAGTCTACTCTGTCGAAAGCCTTTTTGGCATCGAGGAAAATCAGGGCCATGGGAGCGGGGTGGTCTCTGGCAATGGAGAAAATATGACTAAGCTTGCGAAGATGGTCGGATGAATTATGACCTGGGACAAATCCCACTTGTTCTGGACTGGATCTTAGTAAGGATCTTGACATCATAATTGGGAAGAGAGATAGGCCGATAGCTAGATAGGTGGGTAGGAAGTTTATCTGGCTTCAAGAGAAGGGTGATGGTGGCTTCTAGCAGACTAGGATCCAAGGATTCAGCAGAAAAGAGGTGCAGTAAAAGGGGTGAAAGCTCTTTGGAAAAAGTTTTATAAAAGTTTGATGGAAAACCATCTGGCCCAGGAGATTTGACTAAGGCAAGATTATCAATGGCCCTAGAGATCTCAGGGATGGATATGGGGGAGGACAGGACTGTCTGCTGAGACTCTGATAATTTAGGGAGAGATACAGAGTCGAGGTATTTTAGGATCTCCTCTTCTAGAGGAGGAGAAGTTCGTTTCCCATAGAAGTTACTATAGAATCTTTCAAAAACCTGAGCAATCCCTCTGGGACATGTTTGAAGGGACCCATCCATGGAAGCAATAGCAACAATTACTCTTGAACTTTCTAGCTTTCACAACCTGAGAGCAAGTAAACATCCCGCCTTTTCCCCTTGGTCAATGTATTTTGATTGAGTCCTCAAAATAGTGAATTCAGCTTTCTCTCTAATTATATCAGCGTATTTGTTTTGCATGTGTAGAAGAGAGGCAAGAAATTAGAAGGTGAAGAGGGGGAGAGAGATTCTTCTATGTCCTGTATTTTCTGCAGTAGAGAAGTGGCTTCCAGTTCCCGTTGTTTTCTCTGCCTAGAGGTAAGATGAACAAACTCACCTCTGAGGAAGCACTTAAGGGCACATAACTCTTGATCTGTTTGAGGGATCAAGTTCAAATTGGTCTCTACAAAGGATTGTATAAGGTCCTTGGTCATGGAGACTATGAACTTGTCCTTAAGGAGTTGGGTATTTAGTTTCCAGAAGGTATCTCTCTGGAGATCAGAAAGGGGAGAGAAAAGAAGTCAGGCCGCCTTATGGTCTGAGAGGAGCAGGGGTTCAAGGCCTGTGTCACAAACAGTTCTCAGGGCAGTAAGTCTGATAAGAATAAAATCCAAATGGGATGAAGTAATATGAACTGAGGCTGAATAGGAGTAACTCTGAACCGTGGGGTTGAGGACTCTCTTGGGATCGCACAGACCGAGTGAGTCCATGAAATCTCCTAAGGCCCACTGGGACAGTGTGGTAGGTCTGTGGGAGGAGTGAGACTGGTCTAGATCCTGTGTAGGTGGGGTGTTCCTGTTCTCCCTGAGGATCAGGGTGGTAGGCAGCAGGGCAGCAAGCTTGTCTGTTAGTTCCATGAAGAACTTAGTGTCCTCACCCACTGGGCCATAGATGCTACCAAGAACCACTTCATTCTGGTCTGAGATACCCTTGACCAGGATGTAACGGCCTTGCAGGTCAGACATAACCAGATTAGCTTGAAATGATACTGGCCTGATAATTAATATTGCCACCCCCCTACTCGAGGTGGAGTCATCAGAGGCAAAAACTTGAGAAACATTTTGTCTGCATAGCCAGTTGTCTTCCTGAGTATTTAGATGAGTTTCTTGCAAGAAAACAATCTGACTTTGTAACAGGGAAACATGCTTCAAAATCTGATATAGTTTGTTCTGCTCCCTAATTCCTCTTATGTTCCAAGTGACAAACTTAGTGGTTGTATTAACTATTATCCAGATGTATAACAATCAAACAGCCATGTGAAAACTGTTCTAAGCACACTCCAGCATCCCCCCATATAGAAACATAATGTTCACACATCAGGAGAAGGTAGGTCCATTGTAAGGGGGAACATAATCAAGAAATCCTGGCAATGAGTGGGATCAAGGCTTCTACCATTGTTCTGGGGTGAACCAAAATAAGAGAAAATGACTTGCAAAAGCACGCGTTCTCCCATTCTGTGTCAATAGTGGAGCCCTCCCCCTTTCTAGATTGATACAGTGAATGTTGTGGGCAATGCTGATAGCACAATGATAAAACCTCCCCCAGCCCCCCGATACATAACAAAACACAGGAGCAGTAGAATTCAGTGCCCCCCCAAGTTATAACTATGTACAAAACCCCAAACAGAATCCCATTTATGCACTCGGGTTATCCCCATGACCTGGTAAGGTTGTTCCAAAGGAAATCCACTGTAAGTGGAATAACCCCATCCCCAGTAACCCTCTGTTACCTTCCCTTGAGTATGAGACCAGCCAGCAGATATCTGTACTGGTTCAACCATGAGAAGGTGGAACTAAGTGAAATTATGAGTAGAAACCAGTAACAAAGCTATCCCTCCAACTCATGAAGACCTCCCAGTGTAAAAGAGCTGATGCGAGAGGAGAATCCAGTTACCCTCCCAATTAACCCATCCATGGTGGCTTCCAGCTCAAGCACTGTACTCCACCTACCACCCCCCACCACTCGACTCCCAATCCAGAGTTTAGAAAAAATAATTAAAATCAGACGCACTGGGAAAGACATCCCTCCCAAGTCTATAAACCATTTGAATTGGGGCCTAACTTAATAAGGAAATGTCAACTCTATCAGAACAAGCGTACCCATATATGCCATGAAGAGAAAAAAAAAAGGGGGGAAGGGAGAAAATTAGTCTTTACTCCTTGTGTAAGATCCCAGCCAAATGACAAAAGAACTTCCTTGTGCTTCTAAGGTTCACCTTCCCAAACTGTAAAATCAGGAAACCCTTTGAAACATTTAAGAATCAAAAAGGCAGTACATAAGAGTCCAACGGGGGCCCTCTCTCAGAAGCATAGTGCTGAAATGATCCAGAAATCCACTCAGGACCAAAAGGAGGGCAAATATTACTACTGGGACCGAGTGTATCCCGAAAAACAATTCCTCCGGGTAAATGAGCCCAACCACCAAGTTACCCAGTTACGTCACTTTCAGCACTACAGTTTGGTGGAAAGACCAGAGAGGGGCCCCTTGCCGATGAAAAATAACCAAACAAACTGTCCCCATGATGAAGATCCAGGAAACACCCAGCCCAATATTCCTCCCAATAGGCCAAACTGGAACACTTCATCTTCTAAAGGTAGGCACCATTAGGAAAAAGAAAACTCCAATATAAGGCAGCATCCATATTCAGGATGTAGAGATGAGAGAACAATCAGATTAAAGTCCCTCAGGTGGCTTTAAACAGTTCAGGTAGGCTAGTAGATAATTCACTCCTGGCTATGTCAGAGGACTCAAAGGAGATCCATGATCCAGAGACCAGAACTTGTAAGCTGGCCAAATAGGCCATCTTGAACTTGATTCCAGCAGCAATTAATTTATTTACAATTGGGTGAAAGACTGCACATTTCTGCCATGTCTCATATGACAGGTCTTGAGTGAGGCGCAGTTTCTTCCCTTCCCAAAGCACTGCTTGCAATTCCCTGACCTTAGCAAGGACATGCTGTTTCTTTAGGTAGCTAAGGAATTTCAGGATGATTGGTCTTGAGGGTGCATTATCTGGTGGTCATGGGCACAAGGAGTGATGTGCCCCCTCATTTAGATAAGCCGGATTGTAAGATGAGGGGCCTACTATTTTGATTAGAAGCTTCTGCAGGAAAGTAATGATGGCCGAGCCCTCTTCCCTTTCTGGTAGCCCAAAAATTAAGTTATTATTTCGCCGGCTATGACCTTCAAGGTCTTCCATTTTTAATTGTAGTTTCACTAGCTGTTGTCTGAATTTTATGAATTCTGGATCCACTTTCTCCCGCCAGTGCTCCAAGGATGTAATGCGGGCTTCCATGTCCCCGACTCTGCAGCACAGGTCAGTCGTATCTGCCTGAATAGATTTGAGCTCAGCAGATATTTCAGTTAAAGTTTCCCGAAAGAAAAGCAGCTCTTGAAAAAAGTGATCCTCTGTGAGAGGGATCTCAGAGGTGGAAGGGCCCATGGACTTAGATGCAGCAGCATTTTGGCCTTTTGTTTTCTTCGGCACCTACTCTGGCAATGTTGGTGGAGTGTGGCTCAGCGGGGCCTGCCTCATATTGCCCTCTATCGTAGCTAATGAGGGCCAATGTCAATTGGAAGAGCTTTAAATATGCACCGCAGACTATCGCAAGATGAAAAGTACTGGTTTTGTTGATAGACTAAAGCTGTTTAGTCAATAAATTAGTTATTTGAGCGGTGGAGAGATGGAGGATCTGCAGATGAGCTTCTTTCAGGCTGTAGGCATCACGTGACAGCTCCCTTCCTGAATTTTCTGTAGGCCAACCTCTTTTCCCTTACTACCTGGGCAACCCCAGAACTGAACTAGCTGGGTGCTTTGGCCTTTGTGTTCTTACCCCTGAACCTAACACACTGTTTTGTGGCAACCAATATTCCTTCCTTAATGATGAACCACCTTTGGTCCATCCCCATATCTGGTCTGATGCCTGCCAGGTGCCTATTTCATATTTCATCCATTTTCCTGAGGTCTGCCCTTCTAAAATCCAAGATTTTAGTCTTAGTCAGGATGCTTTCCCTGCCTGTATCTAACTGGTACCATACTGTGCAGTGGTCACTCCCACCCAATGGCTCCCTGACTGATATTTCCTGTACCTGCTCCCCATTTATGAGCACAAGTGCACTTTGGTAGGCATAATCCACACACAGAATACTTGATAGTAGCAATTAGACTGCCCACTTCTACAGAAGATAGACATATGTGGGCCATAGTCAGTGACTCCCTGCAGCAAACAAGTCAGTGCAATAAAGCATACAAAAAGACACTGGAGATTATGGGTTCTATAGGGAATGGTTTTCACAGTAGGCAAAGCAAGGTGAGTCTGTCACTGCACAGATCCCTAGAGAGGCTTCAGCTGGAGTGCTATGACCAGTTCTAGAGACCTCACCTGAGGAAAGACCTAGACATACTATGGTTCTAAACATCTAGTCACTGAAATCCAGAAAGGAGTGTGGGTACATGATTGAAACATGCAAGTTTATCTGTGATATAAATAAAGTAAACTGTTATGTCCTATTTGTACAAATTTTAGGGACGCAGTCACTAGTAGCATTAGTGGAGGTTGGTAGGATGCAAATTCCCTTCAAGTGTTTAAATGGGACTGGGACAGATCAAGAGGAATCATATTCCCCAAGAGGTGCAGTAAGGGTTCGAAGTGTGGTAGTGGGGGGAAGGGGTACAGTACAACAGCGCAGTAGACCAGTGGAGTGAGTTAGTATAGGTAGGGCAGAGTAGATATATATTCAGTCTCCCTTTAGTCAAGTTCTGTGTTTCTATATTTCCTCTCAGCCATGCACAATAAGACACACCCTTATATAGATACATATCAATGCGCTTCAACAAATCCCTAGACATTGCAGTGTTCTGCACACATACACAAAGTTATACCATGGCCTTTCACCCATGCACAGTCATGAAGCAATAACCCACAGTCATACAAAGATGTGTAACTGTGTTCTGCACTACAATAACCAGACATAAGTGTGCTGTGCCCATACACACATTAGTACCATTGCCTTCCACCCATAGACACACATAACAGTACCCTGCATCAATACAAAGATATGCAACCATGACCTGAACTAAAATTTTATTTAAGTCTCAGATTACATATACCTTTGAGCTAACAGCTCATTTACAAAAGTTCCACGTCAGTAGAAAGGATAACGGATTAAACAGGACAGTAAAGTACGGTCCAATAAAGTGTAAATAGGAGGTACAAAAATCATAATGGACACAGAATCATAATGGACAGTCAATGTAAAACAACAGAGACACATTATGCTAATCAGTTTCAGGCACAGGAAAATGCATACAGTACATTGATATCAGCCGAGGGAGGGCTGGGAAGAGTAAGAGAGGGGGGTGGGAGTGGAGAACATGAGGAGAGGTGGGGCAAGGGGAGAAGGGGGGAGGAAGGGTGGAGAGAGGGTAGGGAGGATGCAGGGGGAAGGGGTAGGAGGCAAGAGTGCTAAGTTACTGTGAAAGAGGTCGAGAGCTAAGGTTGAGGTTTGGGAAAACATGGTTAAGGGAGACAGTCACAGGTGCTAGCTGTACTCAGTAGTAACCAAAGCTTGGATTTGAATGGGCCCATCTTAGTTTTGGAGGTGATATCACTGTTGAAAGCATTCATCTAGAGGTGGGCCCTATAGACAAATGATCTTTGCTCCTGGGTGGTTCTGCAATAAGGGACCTGTAGGAGCTGAGATTCAGAACCTCAGATGTGGCATAAATTATAGGGGGGGGCTTAGAAGATCTTGTATTCCAGGTGGCAAGAGGCCTAAGGTTATTTTCTTGGCCATCAGGCATGTTTAGTATTTGTTGTGATTTTTAAGCTGTAGCCAACTGGTTAGGGCATAAAGGTCACACGTGTGGGTGAGATGGTGGGCTCCTGAGATGAGACAACATGCCTGTTAAGAGCAGTGGAGATACGCCGGAGGGCAGTATCAGTCACAGAGTCACAGATGATCAGTCCATAGTCAATTATAGAAATAATAGAGCTCTGTACAGCTATCCTTAAGGCTACAGGGGTCAGAGATCGCCTGTGTCTGTAGAGTAGACCAATACGAATATTTAGAGCTTTAGCAACGCTATCTATAGTATATGCACCCCATATAATAGGTTGCTGTTTATGGTGACTCCAAGATACGTAAAGAATTGTACCTGTTCGAGGGCAGTACCAAAGCAGTTAGTGATAGTCAGAGGATGTTTCCTTTGCTTGTTATGGGAGCTGCTGAAGAGCATAAGCTTAGTTTTTTTATAGTTTGGTATCAGCTTATGACGACTAAACCATTTCTCTACCAAGGCAAATCTGAATTGTAGCTGGTTCTCAAGGGGTGTAGGCTCTGGGTGAGTTGTGTAAATTATGGCATCATCTGTGTAGAGTAGGATTTGTTCAGGGTAGGAGCTTGGGAGACTATTTAGAAAGAGACTAAATAGGAGTGGGCCCAGGATGGACCCTTGAGGAACCCCAGAGTGAACAGGTCTTGAGTCAGAGAGGACGTCGACAATTTTGACTTGTTGAATGTGGTTGTCCAGATAACTTTTAAATGAGGCAGTGGAGTCAGAGGAGAGCCCTGCATTAAGTAGTTGTTCCAGTAGTAGAGGGTGATGGACTGTGTTGAATGCTTTTGTCAAGTCAATGGAGGCAGCACCAACTAATTGACCATGGTCCAGGGAGCTGTGTATAGAACCGATGACTTCCATAAGGACCTAGGTAGTGCTATGCCCTTTTCTGAACCCATGTTGTTGGGCGCATTGGATATTATGTTTGTCAATATATTCAGTAAGCTGGTCAGCTACAATGCATTCAAGAGCCTTAGAGAGAGGTGATAATATGTAGATAGGCCGGTAGTTCATATGAAGAGTCCTGTTTCCACTTTGTTAGACCGGGGTAACCGTGGCTGATTTCCATTTATTGGGGAACTGTGTGAGTCTGAGTGAGAGGTTAGAGATCCTGGTTAAAGGTGCTAACACTTCCTCAAGGGTGAGGGACAGCAGTTTGAGGTCAAGGGAGTCTTCACTGTGTCTAGATTTACCAGTTGCTTTACAGATGTATTTTCAGGGTTCATGCAGCAAGACTTCTTTGAAACAGAATTTATTTATTTATTTTTATTTAGTTTTTGTTAACCGGGTAGGTGCACTAGCCAACAGGTGACTATTTTCAGGCACGACCCGGGAGACACAATTACAGTACAAAATAGGTCAGTTTAGTTAACATAATACAGGCAAAGGTACAGTGGTACAAGTACAGACATACGATTTTCAAAGGCAGGCATACAGTTTCAAATAGGCAGAGGGTACTGGCGGAGATCACATTTAGGGGAGAGAGAGAGGAAAGGGAAGGGGGGATTTAGGACAACAAGGGAGGGTGTGTGAACTGATGAGAGGTGGAGGGTAATGAATCAAAGGATGGAATATAGTAGCAACGGCCTTGCGGTGCTGGGCAAGGGACGGCAGAGCAGGGGGGAGGGGATGAACGGCAAGTAGGAGGGAAGAGTGTTGCAGAAAGCAAGAGGATGAAACCAGAGGGAACGGGGCAAGGAGGAGTCAAGGGACACAGTTTCTAAGTGCAGCATTTAGTGGGAAGGCACAAAGGGATCCAATAGCAACGGAGCCGGATCAGGAGAGGTGGCTAGGCTGAAGCACGTACGGCAAGGGGCGGTGTAATTACAGCTTTAGCGGGAAAAGGCACTAGGAAGACCCGGGGTTGTGGAACTAAAACCCGGCTGGGCTCAGGGACTCATGCGGCGAAGTATGGCTAGTTGTGGCTTTTGCGAGAAAAGGCGCTAAAAGGACCCGGGGCTATGGAGCTAGAACTCGACTGGGCACAGAGACGCATACGGCAAAGTACGGCTAGATAGCGTCAGGTGGGGGGGATGAGAGTTGCAGAAAGCAAGAGGATGACGTCAGAGGGTAAGGGACAAGGAGGAGCTGAGGGACACAATTTCAAGGTGCAGCATTTAATGGGAAGGCACAAAGAGATCCAATAGCAATGGAGCTGGATCAGGAGAGGCAGCTAGGCTGAAGGCACGTACGGCAAGGGGCGTGATTACGGCTTTAGTGGGAAAAGGTACTAAGAAGACCCGGGGCTGTGGAACTAAAACTCGGCTGGGCTCAGGGACTTGTGCGGCAAAGTACGGCTAATTACGGCTTTTGCGGAAAAGGGCGCTAAAAAGACCCGGGGCTATGGAACTGGAACTCGGCTGGGCGTAGAGACGGATACGGTAAAGTGCGGCTAGATACAGGTTGGCGGGAAAGGCGCAAAAGGGGTTTTGAAACTGAGACCAGGTAGGACTGAGGGGGAGAGGACTGAGAGGGAAGGGGAGAGGGAAAGCAAGAGGGACCAGTACCCATTAACAATAAGATACATCTTATGGTTTAGTACTACACAGCAGAACTGACGAAGGATAAAACAAAAGAAGGATTATGTCATAATTATACACAAAGTCAGAAGAGAATAAACAATGTTGGATATGCAGTAAAAAAGGTCAGAATAATATACATATTACAACGTTAAGGCAATTAGGCAGCAAACATGATTGGAATAGAGTGTCCATATGAGAGGTTTGTAAGCATTACATTGTAAGTGCAGGCAGTCTTATAGACAATTCATTAAAGTGCAATCAGACAAACCAGGTGACGGAGCAATCGAGGGGAGGTAGGCTATTGAGCATATGGCAAGGGAGGATTGATTTAGACAGGTTACAAAGCTTAAGTGGGATCAAAACAAGTGTAATGGTCCTTAGAGTAGAAGTACAAGCGAAGTCTCCACTTGAAGGCTAGGTGTGATGGAGCACTTCTTAGATCCATAGGCAGTAAGTTCCAGGCGAGAGGGGCAGCACACCTGAAGACACCAGCACCCTTGGAGGTACGGCAGTTGGGAACTGATAAAAAAAGACTTGTCTGACGACCTCAGGTCACGCGATGGTACTACAGGTTGGAGTAGTTCAGACAATGTGGCAGGTTTCGACACTCTGATTATGGAGTCTGATAGGTTGCAAAGGTAGTATAGCCTCGTGGAGGAAGGGGATAGCCAACCTAACCCTTTGTATAGTTGGCAATGGTGCGTCAGACGTGGTACTTTAGCTGCATATCTACAGACATTATTGTAGGTGGTGTCCTATTTCTGTAGAACAGTTTTATTTGCCATAGTGAGGATAGGTGCACAATAAGACAGCGTGGGTAATAGGATACCCCTGGCAATAGCAAGTTTGGCAGTGGGTGTGAGCATAAAGTTCGTTCTGTAGGCAGCACCCAGCTTACAGTTGACATTCTTACACGACTTCTGGATATGCTGCTTCAAATCAAGATTTTGGTCAAGCTGTATCCCAAGATAGCGGAAAGAACTTACAATCTCAAGGGTGGATCCATTGATATCAGGAATTGTCAGTGGAGATGTGCAGGCTCTAAGCTTATGCTTTGATCCAAAGAACATGGCCTTAATTTTGCTAGCATTGAGTATAAGGTGATGAGCTTCAAGCCAGTGCTGTGTAAGGTGGAAGGCTGATGCCAGTGTGGAATTCAAGTGAGAGATGTTGTCAGAGTGAGCATATATAACAAGATCATCAGCATAGAGTAGTGAGTTGCCTGACGTTATTATGGTGGGCAGGTTGTTGATAAATAATGAGAAGAGGAGTGGACCAAGAATAGAGCCCTGTGGTATGCCAATATTGATCGTGGTACTGTCAGAGATGGCTAAGTTAAGCTTTACAGCTTGAGACCTGTTGGTGAGGTAGCTACTGAACCAGGACGTTACTGGAGGTGAGAAGCATAGGTTTTGAGGGAAGCAAGTAGTGGATGATCAACAAGGTCAAAGGCCTTTGTAAGGTCGATGAACACAGCACCTGTTAGCTGCCCTTTGTCCATATTTGAGAGAACGTCTGATGTGAATTTAGCCAGAGCAGTTGTAGTACTGTGGTGCTTCCTGAAGCCATGATGCGCTCACAGAGTGCATTAGTGGAGTCAATAAATTCAGTGACCTGGTGGCTACTATCTTTCAGTATTTTACTCAGTACCGAGTATGGCAATGGGTCTGTAGTTTCACAAGTCATTTTGCTCCTTTTTGAAAACTGATGTGATTCTGGCAGCCTTCCAAATCTCGGGACAGCACTCCAGAGAGAGATAAGGTGAAAATCCTGGCAAGTGGGCGATATGAGGTGGGCAGCTATTTTCAGGAGTCGAGGTTCCAGGGTGTCAGAGCCCGGGCTAGTGTTCTCAGATATCCCCACAGTAGTTTGCAGACTTGATTTCCAGTAACCCTTTTAAAGTAAAACAATCTTTTAGAGGCAAGTTGTGGATTGGAGCTTATCATGTTGGAGTATGGTTGAGAGTTATCAGGCAGAGATTTTAAAGAAGGGCGTGATAGCAGATGGGTCTGAGAATTGCTGGTTGAAGGCATTGGCAATGGTGAGGAGTCATTGCAGATGGACCTTGTAGTAGCATGTCCAAGGGGTGAAGGATTGAGGGTTCGAGGAAGGTTTTATATGATTCCAAAACCTTGAGGATCATTAGCAGAGCTGGTTAAAAGGTCTTGCAGTATCTCTCTTTGCAAACCTGATATGTTTCTTACATTCATTTCTATGCTGTTTGTAAGCCTGATGATCACAGGGCAGCCCAGTGGATTTATAATGTTTCCAGAGTTTGTCCCTGAATTTGAGCTTGTGGAGAAGATCTTTGCTCAGCCACCTAGTTTGCTGCCCCCTGACCCTTTTTTTTATCTTAGGTACATGCCTCCTTTGTACCTCCCCAAACCTGCTGAGGAACACATCCAGGGCAGCCTCAGCACTTGTTGCACTGTAGATGTCGGACCAGTCAATAATAGATATGTCACTGAGAAATGCTTGTACATCAAGCGCTGCAAAGTTAGTAATGGTGATGAGGCGGGACCGAGGAGCAGGTGCTGACAGGAACGCCAGTGACAGACCGTGGGAGAGTGGTCTGTCAGAGAGTCCACAAGTACAGTGGTTTTGGATACATGGTCAGGCCTGTTGGTGAGAACCCAATCTAATAGCATTCTGTTGCGTGTGTTAGTCATTCTCGTGCATTCTGTTACAAGTTGGTGAAAGTTATATTTTTGGACCATAGATGCAAGGTTGCCTTGATTCGGGCCTAGCCAGTTTAAGTTGACGTCCCCCAACAGGATACACTCATTTAGTTTCACGGATTGAGACACATGTTGTAGTAAGATCTGGAGACTTTCCAAACCTCCAGTGGGTGGGTTGTACAAACACAGGATGTGCAAGTGTTTGGCTCCTAGGGACAGTGTAGCATGTAGCGATTCACAGTGCATGTGGGGGCCAGGATTTGGAACCACTTTTAATGAGAGGTGATTTTTGTAATAAATGGCAACGTCCCCACCCTTTTTTGAGCCACTTCGATCCTACCGAATGATGGCATACCCAGGCAGGGCGCAGTGGGCATCTAGGATATTGGGTTTGAGCCATGTTTCACTAAGGCACAGGATGTCAGGGTTAATCAGTTTTGCCCAGGCTTCAAGCTCAGCCAGGTGCCCCATAAAACTCCTTATATTCATATGGGCTAGTAATAGGCCTTTATTTGCTTTGGCTGTGGTTGGTGTAGGGATATAATGTGGTGGACCTGGGTTCAACTCGATGTCACCAGCTATCAGGAGCAGCCTTTGGGCTAGGAACTTGAGCAGGTTTCTAGTCAGAGTGTCATGTTTTTTATGTCTAGCCCTATGCTGTAGGTAGTACAGGAGTGACAGTTAGGTACAACCCTTCTTCAGGAGTGCATGATGTAGAGCGGGAAGGGGGTGACGGTAGGAAAGGAGAAGATTAGAGAAGAAAAAGTCCTTTATAGATTCCGCTTTGTGATTAGTGACAAGTGGCACAGATAGGGAGACACTACTTAGACCATACAGGAGAAACAGGCAGAAAAAAGAAGCCAAGCCAGAGTGATAGATTGTGACATAAGGAGTCATTTTAGAATGAGAAGAGAAGGTAGCAGGGGCACAGGAAAGGAGGAGTATCGGATAGAGCAGTGCTAAGTGCGGCAATGCGATATAGAGAGAAAGTACTGGTAGGCCTGGGAAAGTACTTTGGAAGGAAAAGAAAATAGGACGCTGTGATGCAGGCCAGAAGCGGGCTTTAAAAGAAATAACAGAGCCATTGGTTTGAAAGAATAGTGAGCTGCCCCTAGTGGAGGCAGAGTATAAGGAGCCAATGGAAAAGTAGACACTTAGTCATATGACCCCCTGGTGTCTATAAAGATAAAGATAAAGGGTCGACCAGGGTGGGTGAGGTGAGGGGAGGGTGGGTAGCCGGCGCGAAGCACTGGCGGGAAGAGAGCTTCAGGGAGCTGTATTACTTGGCCGCAGTGGCAGCGCTCACAGTCCTTGGGGGTACAAAATAGTGGTCCAAATCCGAAAAATATAGAGTGAGAACAGCCGCTTTCTGTGGAGAGTGGTACTTGGTAAAGTCCCAAACCCAGCAGGATGGAGGTCGAGTTAAACGTACCTTGCGGACTTTTACGCCTTTAGCGGCACAAGGTACCAGGGTGCGGCCAAGCTCCTGGTTCCCTTCCCCGGGTGGCTTGCGGTCGGTGCGGCCCCTGGCAACAGACTTTCTGGAGGGTGCTTTTGTCTTCAGTGGGGGCCACTTGTTAAGCGGGGACCCCAGAGGCGTCTTTTCGGTCCAAGGCTGGTTCCTAGATCCTGGAGGAGGGTGTCCAGAGCCCCGGTGGGCTTGGAGGGATCCTGAGGGGTAGCAAGGAGAAGCAGATTAAGAAGGCAGCAGAAACAATGGTAGGGGGGTGGTGATAGAAAGGAGGAGATTAGCAGGTAGAGGAGTAGGGTTACAGGCTTCAGTTAAGGCAGGTGAGTAGGACAGCACTTGAAATAGCTTTACTAGAACAAAGGCAGTTTAGGAGATTCAAACAGAAAAGGCGGGAAGGCAGTACAAGGCAGCAGAGAAACAGAGAAAATTAGCTATAGCACTATAGGCAGCAGAGAATCAGAAAACTTGGCTACAGCACTACAGAATTAATAAGCTAGGATTACAGGAGATAGTTTGTCTAGGCAGCAAAATTTAGCTTCAGGGAGCTGTATTACTTGGCCGCAGTGGCAGCACTCACAGTCCCTGGGGGTACAAAATAGTGGTCCAAATCCGAAAAATATAGAGTGAGAACAGCCGCTTTCTGTGAAGAGTGGTACTGTGAAGTCCCAAACCCAGCAGGAGAGGGCCAGCAGGATGGAGGTCGAGTTAAACGTACCTTGCGGGCTTTTGACGCCTTTAGC
The DNA here is from genome assembly GCA_016271365.2 of Neoceratodus forsteri. Taxonomy (NCBI): domain Eukaryota; kingdom Metazoa; phylum Chordata; order Ceratodontiformes; family Ceratodontidae; genus Neoceratodus; species Neoceratodus forsteri. The sequence continues at coordinate 108,671,824 of CM028132.1, forward strand.
GGCACAAGGTACCAGGGTGCAGCCCAGTTCCTGGTTCCTCTCGGTGGTTTGTGGTCGGTGCAGCCCTGGCAGACTTTCTGGAGGGGCGCTTTTGTCTCAGTGGGGCCGCTTTGTTAAGGGGGGACCCCAGGAGGCGCTTTTTTCGGTTCAAGGCTGGTTCCTAGATCCTGGAGGAGGGTGTCCAGAGCCCCGGTGGGCTTGGAGGGATCCTGAGGGGTAGCAAGGAGAAGCAGATTAAGAAGGCAGCAGAAACAATGGTAGGAGGCGTAGGTGATAGAAAGGAGGAGATTAGCAGGTAGAGGAGTAGGGTTACAGGCTTCAGTTAGGGCAGGTGAGTAGGACAGCACTTGAAATAGCTTTTACTAGAACAAAGGCAGTTTAGGAGATTCAAACAGAAAAAGGGAGGAAGGCAGTACAAGGCAGCAGAGAAACAGAGAAAATTAGCTACAGCACTATAGGCAGCAGAGAATCAGAAAACTTGGCTACAGCACTACAGAATTAATAAGCTAGGATTACAGGAGATAGTTTGTCTAGGCAGCAAATTAGCTTCAGGAGCTGTATTACTTGGCCACAGTGGCAGCGCCACAGTCCCTGAAGGTACAAAAATAGTGGTCCAAACCCAAAAATATAGAGTGAGAACAGCCGCTTTCTGTGAAGAGTGGTACTTGGTAAAGTCCCAAACCCAGCAGGAGAGGGCCAGCAGGATGGAGGTTGAGTTAAATGTACCTTGCGGGCTTTTACGCCTTTAACGGCACAAGGTACCAGGGTGCGGCCGAGCTCCTGGTTCCCTTCCCCGGGTGGCTTGCGGTCGGTGCGGCCCCTGGCAACCGACTTTCTGGAGGGGCGCTTTTGTCTTCAGTGGGGGCCGCTTGTTAAGCGGGGACCCCAGAGGTGTCTTTTCGGTCCAAGGCTGGTTCCTAGATCCTGGAGGAGGGTGTCCAGAGCCCCGGTGGGCTTGGAGGGATCCTGAGGGGTAGCAAAGAGAAGCAGATTAAGAAGGCAGCAGAAACAATGGTAGGGGGCGTAGGTGATAGAAAGGAGGAGATTAGCAGGTAGAGGAGTAGGGTTACAGGCTTCAGTTAAGGCAGGTGAGTAGGACAGCACTTGAAATAGCTTTTACTAGAACAAAGGCAGTTTAGGAGATTCAAACAGAAAAAGGCAGGAAGGCAGTACAAGGCAGCAGAGAAACAGAGAAAATTTGCTACAGCACTATAGGCAGCAGAGAATCAGAAAACTTGGCTACAGCACTACAGACGAGTGTCTGGTCATTGGGGGAGAGCTTTCAGTATTGGCTGGGGTGACATCTGCATCAAAAAAGTCAGGTGGAAAAATACTGCTAAGTTCCGTGCATGCATTATTAAAGGTATTGACAATAGTTAGGGGGTCCAGAGTTGTAGTCCCATCAACATCAAGTAAAGTGGGTGATGTTTTCGGGTTTTTCCCTGTAACCTCTTTGATATTATTCCAGAAAGCTTTACCATTGCCCCATGTGTCAGTAAGCACTCCCTTGTAGTATTTATTTTTCTCAATGAGGATGGACCTTGTGCAATCATTCCACGCTCTTTTGTATTTTTGAATGTCCGATTGCATGCCAGTGGCTCGAGCCCAATGCCAGAGGTGGTCCCTAGATTTCATATGAGCTAATAAGTCTGCACTGAGCCAGGGGTTGCAAGAGCCTTTGATTTTCCACTTTGTTAGGGGTGCATGGGAGTCACAGGCAGCAATAAAGGTGTTGATGAAATAATCAAGTGCCGTGTTGACATCTTTCACACTGTCAATGGGAGTCCAATCTTGCACTCTAAGGAGGGATTTGAGGCCTTCGAGATGACCCCATGCTAGGACCCTACTGGTGATTGTCTTTGGTAAATAACAGTACATAAGTGCCCTGCACGCATATGCACATTTGTACCATTGCCCTACACCTATACACACCCTTATAATAGTACTGTGCACCCATGCAGACATTCACAAGAATGCTGGGCACAAAAATCAGTGCAGATAACAGTGTTCTGCAACTTTACACACATCTGTACTATTGCCCTTCACCCATGCACTCCTCCATAATAGAGTACTTCATCCGTAAAGATATATTACTGAGCAGTGCACTATAAACCAGGTATAACTGTCATGCATCCTATCACCATATAATTCACTTATACACACCGATGTAAGAGTGTGAGCCACTGACTTTAAAAAGTGATCTAAAAGTACCCTGCAACAACACAGACATGTAAGAGCACCAGTCACAAAAATCCATGCACATAATAATTTGCTGCAGACAGCAATGCACATATTTGTAACACTATTATGAACCCATAAAGACAGACACTACGCTGCCAGTAACAGTAAAATAAATGCCTGTCTCTTTCAGACACTTTTACAGACACATGTTAGCATTCAACAGCAATTCAGATATGACAGTTGTAACATACATCACTTTGGCACTTTGCTTTTCCTGTTTAAATGAAAAAAAATGGTGGAACATGCATCTGGTTTCAGCAACACTGACAGAGTGAAACCAACAGTATCTAAAGGAGTTTGTGAAATTATAAATTGACCTTCTGTAAAGTGATTAGCACATAAAATACTATGATCAGTTTGTTCCTAGCAGGCACATTTAAGACCAAATGCCCACTGCTTGCACCAATGGTTATCCTTAGGAAAGTGATAGAAACTGTGTGCATACCCTTTCCCATTCTTATAACTAGTGGCACATCAGTGCTTCATATCAGCAAAAAATTAAAACAGGAAACAACAAAATTGAACAAAAAAACACACAGACATTAAAGTCAGTTAAAAATAAAATATATTGTAACAACCTTTGTTAACAAGTTGATAGCATTATAAAAGCAGGGAAATAAAATGATTATATTGGTAAATAGGGCAGTAGAACTCACACTGTTTGTTGAAAGTCATTGTCAGCAGTATTGTTTAAACTGTCAGGTCAGAAACGCAGTAAATTTTGAGAGTAGGTCAAGCACTGGCACAGGCCACTCCTGTACTGAGATTACAGACAAACACTGCAATGATAGACTGTTAGACACACAAATCTGACAATTTAAAAGAAATTATGAAGGACTCAGTATAAGGATAATGAGAGTGTGTTAAATAAAACCAAAATGCCCTGACTGCAGCCTGTTGCTGACCAGGAAATTCTAATTTGGGACAGCATCTCTGACAGATGGCAATACTCACAGACCACCCACTGACGTTATGACGCTGCAGACACTGGCAGCCCAGCTTAGCAGAGAATCTGGAACAAATTACAGCAGTCAGAGGAAAATGGAGCAATGTACATGAAAGCAAAATTACAGTATTTATCATGCAGAGGGCCAAAAAACAACTTGGGCACTGCTGTAAAGGCATTTCTTTATTAATACAACCATATGCAGTAAAAAATAAAGTGTTGCCCATGATCTTTAAACAGAAAGAAGGGATTATTTAATTCAAATGCCATAGTGATTTGCATTAGTGGAAGGATACACTGAAAAGTCCAAAACATGTGTTCCACGATAAGTCATTTTCCAGCTAAGCTTCAGCAAGATGGCCGTAGGCTCTGCCCACGGCCATAAAAAGAAAAGAAGTGGTATTAACAAGCAAAAAAAATCACTATAAGGCATTCTATACTCCGATTTTTATTCTTCAAAAAGCACAACATACAGTAATTTATAAGCATTTACATTAAACATAGGAAGGGAGCCCTGCAATGTACTTATTTTTACTTTATGTTTATTCATTTTCCAAAAAACATGCAACTTAATACCAGAAAGGGAGCATCATATTACAAAATTTATGTAAAGGATTACAACTGATCTCAAGAATCTATAATGCATCACCTGAATTAATTTAAATCCATGGGGGTGGGGTGGGGAGATCTTAGTACTGTCCAAAACTAGAGGATTATTTGAGAACCATTGATGCTGTAGAATAGAAGCCCATCACAGCCTTGCAATTAATTGCAGGAAAACACTTAAAGCAGAAGTATTTGTTGGTCACCATATAGTTTTGTCAGCAATAATGTTTTTCTAGCAAAAATATCAAGGTACCTTTTTTCTTTTTGTTGTCTTTCATTCCTGAATAATGATACAGGATTCTGAAGTTTTTAAAGGTTCTCACTCCCGTGCCATGCCCATCATGAAACAATGAAATATCAGGGTACAGTGCTGGGCTGTTTACCATCAGAAACATGATAACTCCATCCAAACACTTCACATTATGAATCTAGCATGTAAATTTAACAGGTAATCTCAACAGAAGAGATTTTTAACAAATGAGAGTGGCAGCCATCTTTAATGACCTGAGCCACTAATTACAAAATTAGCAATAAAAGCTGTTTTAAAAATATCTGAGAAAACCATAAATATACAGAGTATGAATCTAAGTATCTCAAAAATAAATTTTTGAGCCAGCCCCAGGGTGTGGTTTGCTCAAGTTCAGGGTGCCTCTCCTCCTGCCACACCAGTGACCTGCGTTGAGAAATGTATGTGGGTCATTAGGGTGCTGGCTGAGGGGATGGAGTATTATGCATCCCCAGGATAGCTCTTCTCCCTCTGGGAGAGGAGTGACAGCATCCTACTGTTCACCTGCATCCTGGAGGTATTTGGGTGGTAGTACAGTGAGGTCATGCAAGGAGAGGAATAACACACAGAATGTTGGGGGTCTCTCTGCTGAGGCAGAGTGGGCAGTTTGTGTTCATGGCATGCACAACAGTCCCTGCTGAGAAAACTTTTAAAATCTTCTGGCCACAGGATGACACCTGATGCCCAGTAGACTCTGCATCAGCAACCAGGTACCCCCGAGGAGACCCTCTGGCAGAGGGTGAACAGGAGCAAGGTAAGCCCTGGAGAAGCTTGGTGATGAGGCTGGGGGTCAGTCAGATGGAGGAGGCTGTGTGGTACAAAAGTGGATAAACAAAGGATTGGAAAAAAAAGAAACACATTTTTACTTAAAAACGATATGGTAAAATACGTTGCCAACTAACAAACACTGCAGCTCTAAAGTCCTTCAGTGTCTGGTCTCTGTAAAAGATATGGAAGTCATGCATTCACAAAGAAATGCACCCCACAGATTGCTCCATAACCTATCTTTTTTATCCACTGATGCATATTCCCTTTATCTACAAAGTCATTTTTGGGGTGATAAACATCTGTAGGCATTTTTGCTGCCTTTTAGAGAGTCACTTTGTCATCATCAAAGTCTAAGGACACCACAGGCCTGGATATAAGAAACAAAGAACAGTCTCATCCATCAGTGGTATCAGATGTTCCCATGAGTGACACCTGGTGACAAATTTCTCAGTTTTGATCCATAGAGTCAACAAAGTCCCTTCTGGCAACAACTTGAAAAACAGGCATCCAGTCTTCATCGGATGCAATGGGCTGCTCCCTAGACATAGTGACAGGTCAAACAGTTCTCACCCATTAAGGGGTTTAGGAAGGAAACAAACAGGTTTGAAGAATATGAAACATTGGTGGTAGGGGTGGTAAATGCTAGCCAGAAGCCCAACCCTGGTACAGCACAATCATGATCAAGCTCTTTGGAGGCAAATAGGAGGCCTATGATTACAATGATGAAGATAAAGAAAATTACTTTGATAATCAAGATAAACATAGGTGACTTCTTGATCTCCGTGCTATATCCAAGTGCACACAGACAGCAGTCCTTCTTCATGGGGAGGCTTTGGCGATTGCTCCAGTGTTGCAACTTGAATTACAAAAACTGTCCAATTAAAACCTAATTGTAGCCAAAGTGAGAACAGTCATTGCAGCAGTGACTTCCATCTCCAAGGTATGGCTGGTCTGTCAAGCAAAGCTTTCAAGTTCCTTCTCTGTATTGTTGAAATCAACCAACAATTCCTTGAGGCAACAGCATAGGTTGTGTGTCTCTGGTGAGTAAGGCAGTGGCTTGTCCCCAAACCAAGTCCAGGAGCACATATGTAGCTGGCAGTGCTCCGACCCAATCTCCCAAGGCAATGTTAACACAGTGTTACAGATATCCAGTCCAGAACATCCAGCTGCATGGTATTAAATATAGTTGTTGAGATTACTGTCATCTAGCACTGACCGAGGCTTCACCCACTAGGGGTTGGTGGCACCCTAGACACACTAGCACAAGGCATGTAACAGGCAGAGGAAAAGTCTTTTCTGTTGTTATAGCTTGAGATTCAAATGGCAGCAGCATGGGCATAACTCCTCCCACTCCCACTGCATACAGAAAAGATGGTGCCTCCCAGCTAAGCTCTGAGCTGGTGGACAGATGATCCTAAGCTATTGTAGACTCCTGGGCAAAGTCCCAGATTTGACCAAGAAGACAGCCAGTAAACATTGGTGAAGGTGAATTGAGCTGTACTGCTGTGATTCTGTCTGTTGCATTGCTTAAACAACAATCCCACTCACATCTTATCTTGAGACCCTTTGTCATGATCTCTCAACCAGTTGGGTCACTCAGTTGGGTAAGTCTTTGATGCTTGGACTTAAATACATCAGGTAGACTCTTTACTTGCCCTGCAAGTACACAATGTTCCAAGCAAAAGAACATGGTACACGTCTCCCACCAATTGCAACACATGCCTGCATGACTAAGTCTGGGTAGATTTCAGCAAACAGTTCCAAAGCAAGCTGCACAAACTTATCAGCTCTTGCAAACAAAAACAAAACAATTTTTATGGTTTGAGTTTTTCCAAATGAAGCAGTGCAAAGTTCCACAGTTCCAGTTAGTGAATCTTCATGGGCAGTCCTTCAAATGCTGCTGAACGAGTCTTCATGTGTGGTGCTCCCAGTTCTGGTGAATATGTCACCCATGTAAGCCCACCTCCTCAGTCTAGATGATTTTTGAATAGTGACATAAAACTTTTGAGGAAAGGCAGCACACCACAGGTGCATTTGAATTTATATTAGGTGGAAACCTGGGTCGGGGGGGCAGGACCCTGTGATGAACTGATACCATTAGTTGCAATAGCAGTTACAGAAGTTCATGTTCACACCATCTGCACAGTCTAGATGTTCCATTATTCACATGCACATATAGATGTCAACAGGTGTAAGGCATGGTGGACACTCGAATCCAAGTTAGGAGCTTTAGATAGCAAAGTCCCAAACTATTGTAACTAATCATTATTCTTCAGGATATGAGAATGACTAAATAATGTAGTTGGAAGGTGAGTTGCAGCCTCCAAGGGGAAACACCATGGGCAGATATTCAAAAGAGTTGAGCCACGTGCAATAGGGTTGCGCCTGCGCAAGTCTGAATTTGTGCCATTCTGCGATATTCAGCAGGAGGCAGTTGCACCCCCGAAATCATGCTGAGCAACAGCGCAATGATAATGAAGGCATGCGCAACTGAAGGGAGAGGAACCATGCATAAATGGCACAGTGTGATATACAAAGACTTGCGCAATGCGCAACAGTGGAGCTAGCAGAAGTTGTGCCATAGAGGAAATGAGCCAAAATAAAAAGGAGCAAGGAAAAGGTGCAAGAACACTATAGGGAAGCCACATGAGGCAGAGGCAGAGGCACAGACAGAGCAAGTGGCAGGAACAGGGCAGGCCAGGGAAAGGCCACAGCAACAGACAGGCACAGGGAAGGTGTGAGGAGCCACACAGCTCAGAGACCAGCACAGGCAGGTGTACCCAGTGCAGGGGAAGTAGCAGCCAGGACAGCGGGGGGAATAAAGTAACAGCTGCCGGGGGGGGTGAACGCAAGCCAGGGACATGGCCAGTACCACCTTCCACATGGAGGCCGTAATGAGGGGGTTGAGAAGGTGGGCGGCAGGGGGACATGGCCGTGGAAGGGCCTGTCGGCGGTATGCCCCCAACAGGCAGTACCGAGCCTGCACCAGCTTTGAGCTGCACACAGATACTGAGATTGTGGGCCGGTACCGCCTGAACAAGGCAATACTGAGGTAGCTCTGTGAGCTGTGCAGTGAGGTGATGCAGGCACCCACAAGACGGAGCCATGCCGTGTCAGTGGAGACCAAGGTAACAGCCTGCATGTGCTTGCTTGCCACGGGTACCTTCCAGAGACCAGCTGGGGACACCACAGGCATAACCCAGTCAGCCACGTCACACCACCTTACCCAATTCCTCAGCACACTGCTGCCACATGCTGAGGAGTACATCCATTTCCCCAGCACAGCGGTGGAGCGCACAGCAAACATACAGGAGTTCCACAGGGTAGCACTTATGCCTGGTGTGCTGGGGCAATAGACTGCACCCATGTGGCCATACGCACACCACCTGGCCATGAGGGGGCCACATACATGAATCGCAAGTGCTATTCCAGCATCAACTGCCAGGTGGTGTGCAATGCCAGGGGTCGCATCATCAATGTCTGTGCCATGCACCCTGGGGGAGCACACGATTCATTCATCTGGCACCAGTCGGCACTGTGACACAGATTTGAGAGTGGGGACATCCCCACTGGACACCTAGTGGGTGAGTATGCAAAACAAATGGACAAATCTAGGGCCTGGAGGGGCATGGCCAAAGGTGCCATGGGTAGTGGCCTACATGGCTTGGGGCAGGGTGATGCTGATCACCAAACTAACCTCCACCACCTACACACAGGTGACAGTGGATACCCGCTCTGTCCCTGGCTGCTCACACCCTACCAGCAGCCCATGACCCCATCACAGCAAAGCTACAATGAGGCACACGCCACCACATGCAATATCATTGAGCGGGTGTTCAGGATGCTGAAGACACATTTCCATTGCCTGGACACCTCTGGTGGTGCCCTACAGTACAGCCCCTCAAAGGCCTGTGGGATATTCCTGGCCTGCTGCATCCTGCACAACATGACCAACGAATGTGGGATAGCCATACAGGTCAAAGAGGGGGGACAGCGATGGGGATGATGAGGATGCCGGTGATGATGGTGATGGGCAGCCCCTCCTTAGCTGACGGGACCCCCCGACTGATCCGGCTGGCACAGCTGCACTGGGACACCATCATGGAGGAGCGCTTCAGCCAACCCAGGTAAGTCATGGGGCCATGTGCAACCACCAGTGGCTAAGGTACAACCCACAAACACTCATGGACACACACCAGGGGTGCATGCCATCAAGGGAAGTGGCAGGGCACAGAAGCACACACACAACCAGGGATGGGTGAGGATTAACATGCCACGTGGACGGACACACACATACATGCACCAAACATGCGCAGAGGGCAGGAGACACACCGACCCAGAACGCCAACCCTAGCAACACACATGTCCACAGGCCACCACGCCCACTGCCTGTCCATGTGAGTGTGTCAGATGCTGGGCACCATTGCACTTTGGTGTACAGTGCAATACAGGCATCATCATGCACATGTCACTGTGGACAGCAGCCGGGAGGGTGTGCAGGTGGACTGTGTGTCTGCGTGCAGGGCTGGGTACCCAACCATGCACTGCCCACTGAAACACACAATGCACACAGGGCAGCACCAGACAGTAGCTGCACTGGGAGACAGGTCAGTCTCACGACACAGTGCCACAGCTGCCACGGATGTGTGGGTGGCCCCGCCGAGATCCACCAGCACTGGAAGGCTGACCACTGGCCTCATGGGGTGGCACCGATGGTCCCCAAGGGGATCCACTGCATGAACGCGACCGTGCCCGTGCAGGGGTCTGCAGCACACAGAACATGCCTGCACTAGGAGTGCTTGGGATGCCCACAGCTGAACCCGGCGTTGACAGGGTGGGAGTCACACGATGCCAGGAACAGGGGGTGGAGAGTGCACTGCATGGTGTCCATGACGCATGGGCACCTGACTGTGTGCCCATTGTGGCCATGACAGCAATGAACGCCATGCATGCCTGTCAATGGCAGTGGTCACATCCTCCTGCAAATGGTCCATCCGTGCCAGGATCCGTTCGGTGTCCCTGCTGTGACGCTCCTCTGCCTGCTCCAGAGCCACACACAGTGCTTCCACGGATGTTGCAAGCTGCATCTGCTGCTGGACCGATGCTCACAGTAGGCCGGTGTGCTCGTCCAAGAGGTCATCAGCCTCCTCGGCATCCTGTCCCTCAGGGTGTGCAAGGGCCTGATGTTCAGCACCCCTTGAGGGTGGGTGCTGCGCATCAGGGCCAGGTATGGGCATGTCCACAGGTGGTGCATAGATGCCGCCCCTGAACCCTGTACCCCCAGGCCCGGTGGGCAACTGCTGATGCTGCCCCTCCGGCTGCCACACCCCAGGGCTCAGTGGTGCCGCCGTAGTGGCCGCAACAGTCCCACTGTCCTGAACAGACACCAGTGCTGCCCCACTGGTGCTGACAGGCACAGCCTGGGACTGTGCTGACACACAGGCCCCCAAGGCGGCACCAGCCACAGCCATGGGCTCAAATTGCCCTGCTGTGTGTCCATCCTATGGCACACACGTGTCACTGCCTATGATGGCTATGTCATCATCACTGGTGCCGGACTCTGCCTTGGCCACAGCCACAGCTTGCTGGCATCCATGGGAACCAGCACGCTGGGACACAGGCAGGGCTTCCTCCACACCTGTCTCAACGACATCAGTGTGGACAGACAGGCAGCCCCACTGTTGTACAGACCCACACATACCTGTGGAGGTGGATGGTCCCACCTCCGACTCCGTCCATCTGTCCGCAGTGGACAGGCCCACCACTGCTGACCCATGCAGATGCTCAGGATCTGTAAGGGAAAGCAAAGTCGCGTTACTGCATGTGATCTACCTGGCCCCCCCCCCAGACAGACCATGACTTACCATGCAGAGATGGGCCACCACCCATCTGGAAGCCACCTCCCGGAACTCCCTCTATGGCACTTCGGTGCATGCTTGCAGCAAGCCTGTCCTCCGCTGGGGTGAGCTGTACCACCTCCGGCTGTCCCCCAACTGTTGCAGCACGTGCCACTCTGATGGCAGCCACCTACTCCTTTACCCTCCCTAGTTGCGCTATGGCACAGGTTGTGCGATATTCAGATGTTGGATGTAGGTGCAATTTGGCCTGCTCCTTTTTTTGAATATCACATCTGTTGTGCATGGCGCAATAGACTTCCGCTTGCTCCTGCTATTGCGCACTTTTTGGGCGCAGTTTGAATATCTGGGCCCATTTCTGCAAAAAGGCACTTTAGTAATCAGTTCAGATCTTTCTCTTTGCATTCATCAGAATAATTGTAAGACTCTGCCTTTGGTTCAAAGGACAAGCAGCCAGCCACTCGGGGCCTGCCCCACCTCCCCTGCCTTGCTTGCTGCTTCTTTCTGCTGGACTCTGCGTTTTGTTCTTCTGCTTCTGGATTGTATTTTGCCTCCGGCTGTGTGCTTCGTTTTGTTCCTTCCCTGTTTCTTCTATGCTTGTGTCTTAGTTTAGTTTTGTTTTTACTTTCTTTTTTGGGGGGATTTGTTTTCTCAGCTCCTACCATTTGCTTGCTCCTACCATTTCGCTCTTGCAGCTCCAGCTACTTTCTTTTAGTTACTCCCATTGCTATTGTACCAGTACCTGTGTTTTACACAAACCAAAGCTGATTCCCATGCTATCATGCCTAATTGTTTTCACCTAAGTCAAGCTCCCTCTGAACCCAGGCTCCCTCTGAACCCTTGCTATGCAGCTTCATCATGTTTCTCTGCTTAATCTACCTCCCCTGTGGTCATAGCTGTTTTCACAGCATTGCTTTCCTCCTTCCATGCTTATAGAATACTACCACTCATAGCAGATGCTAGTCCCTGTTTTGTTCACTGTTGTTCTACTCTGAGGTCAGCTAAACTACTGCTGAGTTCTGTAAACTAGTTTTAATATCTGCATGTGGTTCTTGACCCTTCCATCACTTTCTTGTTTTTCCTACGGCGGGGACTGGGAAGTATTTGGGGAGTCGTGGCCCCATGTGGCTAATTACTTATGTTCTAAATCCTTCCTCCACTGCAGAAAATCCTCAGAGCATTTGTCACTTTAATTTGGCTTTTGAATGCCTAGCTGGCTTGCCCCACTATAATACTGCTCCACCCACTTACGTTCATGTCCCATCATTGCTATTATGTTTTGAAGACCTATGTGCCAGTCTGACTATTCCTACTGCTTACTGACCTATGTGATAGTCCTACTATTGTTACCCTGCTTCACTGCATTACCCTACCTTACTGAACTACGTCCAGATTCCCCCTTGCTCATGCCACCTTTCTTCATTGCATCCTGCTATTTGCTCTGCAAGTTCTCAGTAATCACACTCATTCAGTCGCTCATCAGTCCCTGGGGCAAGCCAGCCATTCCATTCTGGCGCAGGTTTTCCCTTGTAGCCGACAGTCTCGCTCTGCACCTGAGTCTGCAACTTAAGCATGCAAAGCTTGGGGCAGGGTCCTTCTCACTGGCCCATAGCTGGGAATGTCCTCTCTCTGGGTGGACCTTCAGTCATCAACTATACTGATGGCATCTCAAATTGTAGAAGTTAAGGCTTAGCTCTAAACGGCTGGGGTTGCTTACAGAGGCTGCTTTAGTGCCCAAGTGAGGAGGCACCCTTCAAGCTATTCTCCCCATGACTGACTCTGGTTCACCTGGTTTGGGGGTAGATTGGTAGACCAGGTGAGTGCCTCAGCAGCCATTGCTCTCCTCCTCCCGACCTTGGTTGTCCATTGTTGTAGAGTGGTACTTGCAACCTTCCACGATTTTCCTGTTAGAGGGATTGTTTGTTTGTTTGTTTGTAAAAGTTTATTCCTTATAAGTACAAGGAAAAGGATGTCCCAGTTGAGTGGTTAGACTCATTTACAATTGGGTCCATAACATACAAAGCACATTTATATATAAACATAGTTCTATAAAGTTCACGTCATACAGAATATAACAATGTCACACTCAAATATAACTTGTCTGTTAATAACCATAACACAAGTTGCTGGTGTTAACCATACTTCTTATATAAAATGACTAGAGGGACATCAACATAAATAATAAATAATGAAGAGTGACCATAAAAAGTACAAACTTTTAGTTACAGCCTCAATTGGCTGATTGAATAGGATTTTGACGTAGCCACCTTTTAATCTTATTCCATGGTGCAATTACTTTTGTTCTCAAATTGTCTGGTAGCCCATTCCAAAGCTTGGACCAAATAACTTTTAGTGCAGAGTTCCCTCTTGCTGTTCTAGTTTTTGGAATTTCCAATTCCAGGTTTTGTGCTGATCGCAAACCTACTTTAGATGCACGTATTTTAAACAAGTCATCCAAATAAGTGGGGACTTTTTCTTTAGGCATTGATGAGTTAGGTACAATACATGTGAATTTCTATGCTCCATAAGACAACTCCAGTTTAGAGCACTGTACATAGTGCACCGATGCACCAAACGAGGAGCCTCTAATGCAAACCTTCTGAATCTATTCAAGGCTATATCCAACCTCTCTAATACAGTTTTTGATGCACTGGCATACACTATGTCCCCATAGTCAAACAATGGAATTATTGTAGAGTTGATAATATGTTCCCTAGCTTTATTTGGTATACATCTTTTCAATCTGTACAACACTATGAGTCTACTGTGCAAACTTTTAATCAAGTTGTCCACATGTATGTCCCATTTTAGATGTGTATCCAACCATACTCCCAAATATCTGTATGAGTTTACCTGTGTTAGTGTTTGGTTAATAGATGTTTCAATTAAAAATGAATTTGTTGCGATTATCTGCTTATTTCCGAAAAGCATAACTTGAGATTTTTTTGTTGTTTAATATTACATTTCACAACTTATAATACTGTAAAATATCAAAGTTTCTTTGAAGCACTTTCTGAATTTCCTGAGGGGAAGCACCTTCTACATACAAAATCACATCATCTGCATGTGAGTGGTGCCCCGCCTCCCTTAGGAGGGCACCGGCTCCATTCTTATACAGATTAAACAAGAGCACTGATCCTTGAGGGACCCCAGATTTAACCAGTATAAACCGAGATGTAAACTTTTCTAGTGTAACTTGCTGGATCCTACCAGTCAAATATTCCTTAAACCAGCTTGAGGCCAAGGTCCTTTAATGTGTTCAACAAGACTGTGTGACTAAGTGTATCAAACACTTTAGACAAGTCAATAAATATGTCCCCAACCAGGAGGCCTCTATCCAGTGAAGAAAGAAGTTACCTTTATCAAAGCTGTTGTTGTACTATGGCTGGAACAAAAACCTGAATGATGCAAATTATATATTTTATTTTTCTCTAAGTAACTTTGTAACTGCTACCCCATAAGTTTTTCAAAAAGTTTGGATATTATCAGGAGTAAGGATATTGGTCTGTAATTCTGAATTTCATTTTTTTTATCAGATTTTATATACCGGAATTACTTTTGCCTTTTTCCAGGCGCTTGGAAGAAGAAGAAGAAGCCAGAAGGGCAAGGAAACATATTAAATTCAGTGCTTTACAGTAACTAGTAATTGCTATTTTTCTTTTAAACTTAGATTGTGGGCTTTTTGTGACACTGTACTTTCTTTGTTGTCTTTACTTAGAATTGTTTTTGGGCTGTTGAAAATTTAAAATGTAGTGGTGGTGTATTTCTTTGCGGTCTTTAATTGCTGCAAATTTAGTCTTGGCTGGTCTGACTTGTCCTGTAGTTTGAGTGAGAGGTGTCAGTTGTCTGGCCTCTGACCTCAGCTATGTGATAACTGGAGGTGGGGCTTAGTCAGAGTTGAGGTAGCAAGTGAGTTTTGTTTTGCAAGAAGAAGCCAGAAGGGGAAGGAAATATATTCAATTCAGTGCTTTACAGTAACTGGTAATTGCTATTTTTCTTTTAAACTTAGATTGTGGGCTTTTAGTGACACTGTACTTTCTTTGTTGTCTTTACTTAGAATTGTTTTTGGGCTGTTAAAAATTTAAAACGTAGTGGTGGTGTATTTCTTTGCTGTCTTTAATTGCTGCAAATTTTCACCCCCCCCTTCCCCAACACTTAATTATATGCCCTGTCAAATCTAATTGACAGGAGCTAAACACAGGGGATAGTAAGGGGTGTGGAGTAGGAGGGGCATAAGGGTGAAGAAGCCCACCCTAAGCACGACAAGTGTTTTGATTCATTTATTTATTTATTGGTTTATTTTCTTTTTTTTAAAAGAAAAGTATCTGAGGATCAGTGGCAGGATTTTTAGGGCAGTAAATTAATAAAAAGGGAACTAGGAGAGCTTCAGTAGCAGACAAGTAGTGGAATAGCAGTATAATTGCAGTATAATGTGGGGAGTGGTACAATGCATTGGCTGTGGGGCAGCCATATTCAGGCAGACCTTCTGGACACTGAGGTGCTGCCCTATCTGCATGCATCTCTCTGGACTGCTGGATGAGGTAGCCAGACTCAGAGCAGAAGTAAACTGGGTCATCACTCCTATCCAGAGACCACCCAGTCCAATGCAACTGCCTCAAAGGATAGAAACATAGAAACATAGAAGTTGACGGCAGATAAGGACCGCAAGGCCCATCCAGTCTGCCCATTTCTTTTTCTACCTTATAAATGTGCCATCGGCCTTTGCTCTGTCAGTGGTCTATCTATTCATAGTCATTTGTATTGCTCCCTTATGCCTATCCCATGCCTGTTTGAAGCCCTGCACTGTATTCATAGCCACCACTTCTTGTGGTAAGCCATTCCATGCATCCACCACCCTTTCTGTGAAAAAGAATTTCCTCACATTCCCCCTTAATCGGCCTCCCTCTAATCTCATGCTGTGTCCTCTTGTCCTGCTATTTTTCTTATATTTAAACATGTTAGACTCTTTCACCTTGTTTATTCCTTAAGGTGTTTGAATGCCTCGATCATATCACCTCTCTCCTCCTGCTCAAGGGTATACATATTGAGCTCCGTTAATCTGTCCTCATATGTCTTCTGATGCAGTCCTGCACCATTTTGGTTGCCCTTCTCTGGACTGCCTCAATTTGGTTAATGTCCTTGTGAAGGTGTGGCCTCAAATACTGCACGCAGTACTCCAGATGGGGCCTAACCAGTGTCTTGTACAGGGGGATTATTACCTCCCTCTTACGACTTGTGATACCCCTACTAATACACCCTAACACCCCCTAGCCTTACCTACTGCTTTAGAGGTCTGCTTGGATGATTTTAGGTCATCAGTGATGATGATGCCCAAGTCTCTTTCTTCCTTTGTGACTGCTAGCAACTCCCCTCCCAGCCTATAGGTGGCTTCAGGGTTTCTCTTCCCTATGTGCATGATTTTGCCTTCTTTGCATTAAATCCCAGTTGCCACTCTTCTGACCATTCTGCTAGTTTATCCAGATCTCTTCTCTTCTCCCCACCCCATCTGGATCATCTACTCTGTTGCAGATCTTGGTGTCATCTGCAAACAGACAAGCCTTACCCTCTAGTCCATCTGCAAGGTCACTAATGAAGATGTTGAAGAGGACTGGCCCCAGGACTGATCCCTGAGGTACCACTTGTGACTTGCATCTCTTCTGACTGTATATCATTTACCACCACCTCTGTTTTCTGCCTGTCAACCAGTTTGCCACCCAGTTGACCAACTTCTGACCCACCCTGAGCCTACCCAGCTTATTTATCAATCTTCTATGTGGAACAGTGTCAAAAGCTTTGCTGAAGTCAAGGTAGGCGACATCAACTGCTCCCCCTTGGTCCACCACTCTGGTTACCCAGTCAAAGAAATCTATGAAATTAGTTTGACAGGACCTTCCTTTTGTAAACCCATGCTGTCTTGGATCCTGTGCCCCTATGGATTCCAGGTGTTGCACTATCCTTTCCTTAAGGAGTGCCTCCATAATCTTGCCCACTACTGAGGTAAGACTGACCGGTCTGTAGTTCCCTGCCTCCTCCCTGCTACCACTTTTGTGGAGCGGGATCACATGAGCCCTTCTCCAGTCTTCTGGGACCTCTCCTGTGCTCAGAGACTCACTAAACAATTCTGCTAATGGCTCTGCCAGTTATCTCCTTTAGCTCCTTAAGTACCCTGGATGATGCCATCAGGTCCCATTGCCTTATCCACCCTGAGCTTAGCAAGCTCTTGTAGGACCCTTTCTTTTGTGAAGGGAGTAGTGCTCACCTCCTCCCCTGTGTCCATGATGCTGAGCTGTGGGCCCTGCCCTACCTTCTCTTCAGTAAATACTGAGCAAAAGTATCTATTTAGGATAGATGCCTTTACAGGGTCCTCCTCCTCACATGCTCCCTTTTCTCCATTAAGCTTAGCAATACTCCTGGACTTTCTCCTTTCACTAATGTATCTATAGAAAGTCTTGTCACCTTCTTTTACTGTTCGTGCTAGTGTTTCCTCAGTTTGGGACTTTGCCTGCCTTACTGCCTTACCTGCTTCCTTAGGGCAGTTTGGTATGCCTCCCTATCTTCATCCCGCTGTGTTCCCTTATATTTCCTGAAGGCCAGCCTTTTGGCTCTGACCTTTTCTGCTACTGTATTTGAGAACCAAAGTAGTTTCCTTCTTCTTTTGCACTTCCTTTTCTGTCTAACACAATGGGATGTTGCTTCAAATATTGCATCCTTAATGCTTGCCCACTTTGCCTGTACCCCTCACCTGTATTTCTTTTGCCAGGGCTAGCTTAACTCTGTTGGCCATCTTATCAAAGTCAGCTCCTCTGAAGTCCCATATTTTTGCCTTGGAATGGGATGATTTAGATGTAGTAGCCAAATTGAACCATACCATGTGATGGTCACTGGCCCCCAGGTGACCGTCTACCTGGAGATCTGTGATCCCTTCTTTGTTAGTCAGTACTAGATCTAGGATAGCCCTGTCTCTTGTGGGTTGTTGTACCAGTTGTTTGAGGCCCTCCCCCTGCAGGGAATCCACTATGAGTCTAGTTCTGGCAGATGTTCCTGCTGGTATTGACCAATCTGTATCTGGCATGTTGAAGTCTCCCATTATCAGAACCTCCCTTTAGCTGTCATGTTTTGTATATCTTCTAACAGTAATGTGTCTATGTCCCCCTCTGGTCTGGGGCCTGTAGACAACCCCAGTTCTTATGGCTGTCCCATTTCCTGTTTCCAGGGTGACCCACAGTTCTTCTGGCTCCTATGTGTATTCTGAATTTCTGTAGCTTTGATATTTTCATTAACATACAGGGCCACTCCTCCCCCTTTTCACCTCGGTCTCTTCTGAACAATACATAGCCAGGTACTGAAGTCTCCCAAGTGTGGTTACTGGTAAACCACGTCTCACTAATTGCTACTATGTCCAGTTTAGCCTCTGACATTATTGCCTGCAGGTCTGGGATCTTATTTCCCAGGCTGTGAGCATTGTGTACATGATTTTCCATTGGCCAGATTTTGGTGTGTTAGTTGTTGGGTGAAGTTTGGCATTACCTGTGCGTCGTGTGGGAGACAAACCTTTTTCTTACCTGGTGATGCAAATGAGCAGCAAACATGCTGAATTCCTGTTTGACCACTAGCTGAGGGGAGGGTGTTCTTCCCATTCGGCGTATGGGGTGCTGCACCCCTCTCCCCATTTGCTAGTTTAAATATTCTGCAAAGACGTCAAACTTCTGCCCCAATGCACTGACTCCCTCTTTAGTCAGATGCAGTCCATCAAATTTAAAGAACTTTCGCTCCCAGAACTGTTGCCAGTTCCCTACAAATCTGTGTCCTTTTTCCTGGCACCAGCCCTTGAGCCACGTGCCGAGAACAAGGAGCACTTGGATGACAGTGGGCTCAGGGAGGGTTAGAGCAGTCAGGCAGAGGCCCATCCCAGATCCTATTCCACTCAAGAACTCATATGCCACACTGGCAAACAGGGACAACCAAATAGAGGTACCCAGAGAAGTGGAAGGAAAGGATGTGGAGGTTAGCCAAGGAGGTGACCTCAGCGGGGAGAGCAGTGGACCCCAGAGGAGGAGGAAGCAAATCCTGGTGGGGGACTTCATCGTAAGAGGGATCCAGCTAGGAACACAGGAGGGGGAGGACAGGGAGATGAGGTGCCTAACAGGTGCCACGGCATGGAGGGATGGAAGGAAGATCCTGGGGATCACTGGGAAGGCAAGACGGGAGGGTGAGCTGGATGTAATTATTCACCTAGGTACTAATGACCTGGCAAGTGGGGAGCCAAAGGAAGTTCAGGAAGAGTTTAGGAAATTGGGAAGGGGTCTCAAGCAAGTAGCTACTTCTGTCACTTTCTCAGAAGTACTACCCGCAGAGACAAGGGAGAGCATAGGCATGCACCAGGAACCTTAACTCATGGTTGAAGAACTGGTGCTGTGAGGAAGGGTTTGGATTCATTGGTGACTGGGAACCCACCTGGAGGGATGGAGGTTTGTTCAAGCCTACGCCTGCATCCATCCTGGAGGGAATCCAAGCACTCAATGATAAGTTTAAATGCTACATTGACAAGCATTTAAACTAGCAAAGGAGTGGCAGGCCAGCAAGGAGGGTACTTACTTGCTCAGCCCCCACAGCTAGCAGTGGAACCAGTGAACCGGAGGAGTGGCTACCTCTACAAAGCAGTGTGCAAAAGATGGAGATTAGCACCCAAGAGGTGGATAGGCAGAAAAAGGGCAAAATTCAGCAGAAGGGCAGACAGCAAGGAGAACCAGGGATAAAGGACAACCAAGGAAGGGGCTGGAGTAGAACAGCAAAACAGTCTAGGGATGTCAAATCATGAAAAGCCATGTGTGCCAATGCCAGGAGCCTTAGCAACAAGATGGAAGATCTGGTGGCTGTCATGGTGCAGTCAGACCTGGACATTGAGCATCATTGAAACCTGGTGTAATGATAACCACGACTGAGAGATGGCCATACCTGACTATAACATATTCAGAAGAGACAGGGCAAGTAGGAAGGGAGAAGGAGGCACTGTATGTAAAAATGACATAAGGGCCACAGAGATCCAGGAGGAACAAAATGGGGGAGAGATACTGTGGGTTAAGCTGGAAAGGAAAATGGGCCAGCATCCGCACAAGGTGTGGTCTATAGACCACCAGCCCTGGAGGCAGAAACAGATAGGGAGCTGATGCTAGCCATCCAAAGGATGGCAGACAAGGTGAGTAGTACTGGTTGGAGACTTCAATATTCCAGACGTGGACTGGAACATCCCAGCAGCAGCATCAACTAGGAGCAGATTTATCTTGGACTCCCTTCAGGGTGCTTTCCTCAAGCAATTGGTCATGGAACCAACTTGGCAGAAGGCAATACTGGACCTTGTGCTCACAAACAGGGACAGTGTGATGGGGGTAACAGTGGGGGAGCACCTGGGGAACAGTGACCATCAGTCATTGTGGTTTGAAATCACAGAAAGAGCAGATCCAAACCACACAAAAACACATATCCTGGATTTTAGGGGGGCAGACTTTGGGAAAATGGGGAGATACTTCAAAGTGGCATTAAGGGGAATGGGACAGGAATCAGGGGTTGAGGAACAGTGGGCAGTATTTAAAATGGGGATTACAAGAGCAACAGAATTATGCATTAAGCAGGTTAGCAAGAGGAAAAGGTGGCCAAGCAATGTGAGAGGGCAGCAAGGAGGGCTGGGGGGATACTGGGATGCATAGGGAGAGGCATCACCAGTAGAAAACAGGAAGTTATTATCCCTCTGTTCAGACAGCTGGTGAGACCCCATCTGGAGTACTGTGTGCAGTTCTGGAGACCCAATCTCCGCAAAGACATAGACAGGATGGAAGCTGTCCAGAGGCGGGCAACTAAAATGGTGCAGGGTCTGCACTGGAAGACATATGAAGAGAGACGAAAGGAGCATAATATGTATAGCCTCGAGGAAAGGAGGGAGAGTGGGGACATGATAGAAACGTTCAAGTACCTCAAGGGAATCAACAAAGTCCAAGAGGGTAGCATCTTTCAAAAAAAGAGGTGTGCAAGAACAAGAGGGCACAATTTGAAGATGGGGGGCTCAGAGGTAATTTAAGAAGTATTTTTCACAGAGGGTTGTGGATGCATGGAGCGGCCTTCCGGAGGAGAGTTGTGGAGTCAAAATCAGTGGTGGAATTCAAGCATGCATGGGACAGTCATAAGGCAATTCTGGGGGGTAGGAAGAAGTAGGCTGCTGGTTAACTAGGATCTGCAGCTTATCCAGTAGGTAGGGAAATGGGCAGACTGGGTGGGCCAAGCAGTCCTTATCTGCCGTCAAATTCTATGTTTCTATGTTTCTATGAAAAGGAAGAGGAGACCATTATGGTTTTCAAAAGAGGCAGCAAAAAAAGTGAAAGCCAAAAAGATTGCATTCAGGCACTACAGAAAGACACAGGCAGAAGGGGATAGGGAGAAGTACCACGAGAAGCAAAGGGAGGCAGGGAGGTCAGTAAGGGAAGCCAAAGCTCAGACAGAAGAACACATTGCAAAATCAGTGGGTAGAGGGGACAAAACCTTTTACAGGTACATAAGTGAAAAAAGAAAGGCAAAGGGAGGGACAGTGTGACTGAAGAGGAGGATGGGGGCTGCGTGGAGGATGACAACAGTAAAGCTGACATATTGAACAGGTATTTCTGCTCAGTCTTTACTGAGGAAGAGGAGGGTAATGGGTCTGAAGGGAGTACAAGGGGTGAGAATGGTGCAGAAATGGACACAAGTCCCTTTACACGAGAAAGGGTCCTGCAGGAACTGGAAGTAATAACAGTTGATAAAGCAATGGGGCCAGATGGGGTGCACCCCAGGGTCCTTAAAGAACTAAGAGAGGTGGTGGCTGAACATCTGGCTGTCCTGTTTAGCTGATCACTGGAAACAGGGGAGGTACCCAAAGACTAGAGGACAGCAGATGTAGTCCCCTTATACAAAAGTGGGAACAAAGAGGAAGCGAGGAACTACAGACCAGTCAGCCTCACCTCAGTAGTGGGGAAGATCATGGAAGCACTACTGAAGGAGAGATTGGTGGAACATCTGGTTGTCAATGGACTACAGGACCCAAGGCAGCATGGTTTCACCAGGTGGAGGTCATGTCAGACCAACCTGGTTGAATTTTTGACTGTGTGACTAGGGAGGTGGATCAAGGGAGGGCAGTAGACATGGCCTATCTGGACTTCAGCAAGGCCTTTGACACTGTGCCACATAGAAGACTATTACACAAACTGGGGAATATGGGTGTGGGCCGGACAGTAGTGTCGTGGGTAGGTAACTGGCTGGGCGGCAGGACACAGAGGGTGGTGGTAAATGGCTGTCACTTCACAGAGGGAAGAGTGACCAGTGGGGTACCACAGGGAACAGTGCTAGGACCAGTTCTATTCAACATCTTCATCAGTGACATTGCGCAGGACCTAGATGGCAGAATTTCACTGTTCGCTGATGACACAAAGCTCTGTAACAGAGTAGATACACCAGAGGGTGTAGACAGAATGAGAAGGGACCTGCAGAAACTTGAAGAATGGTCAGGGGTTTGGCAGTTGAAATTCAATGTAAAGAAGTGCAAGATACTGCATATGGGGCACAAAAACCCTGGCACAATATATCAGTTGGGGGTGAGGATATAGCATGGACCAAGCAGGAAAGGGATCTTGGGGTTATCATCTCTGATGACCTCAAGGTAGGGAAACAGTGTGACAAGGCAGCAGGTAAAGCAAATAGGATGCTGGGATGCATAGGCAGGGGCATCACCAGCAGGAAAAGGGAGGTCATAATTCCACTATACAAGACACTAGTGAGGGCCCACCTGGAGTACTGTGTACAGTTCGGGAGATCTTACCTATGTAAGGACATAGACAGAGTAGAGAAGGTTCAGAGGAGGGCAACAAAGATGGTACATGGATTGCATCACAAGTCCTATGAGGACAGGTTGAAGGAACTGAACATGTACTCCCTGGAGGAGAGGAGGGAGAGAGGGGATAAGATAGAGAAGTACAGGTATCTTACAGGGAGGAACAGGGTGCAGGAATGCACTTTTTTTACGTGAAAAAGATGTTCCAGGACTAGAGGGCATGGGATGAAGTTGGAGGGAGGACGATTCAGAGGAAACGTGAGGAAGAATTTCTTCACAGAATGGGTGGTGGACAAGTGGAGCACCCTGCCAAAGGAAGTGGTGGGGGCTGAAACAATCACTGGATTTAAGAATGCATGGGATAGATATAAAGGAATTCTGGAGGTCAGGGGTAAGGGGCAACAGACTTCTAGGAAAACATAAACTGAACTTACAAGCTCAAATGGGCAGACTGGGTGGGCCATAGGCCCTTATCTGCCGACACTGTCTATGTATCTATGTATCCATGGGTATGTACCAGCAGTCATAGATAAATTAAAAATGTAAGACATTTGTTATGCTACTGCAGGAGCTGCAAATTTCAACAATAAAGTAGAAATGCCTTCTAGACCTAAAGCTTTTTTTGTATCTAGTTTCAGCAGTTCATCTTTGACTTCTTCAGTATTAACTAGACAAAAAGTAAAATCTGATCTGTATGATATTTTCCATCTGTTTTTATCTTCCTTTAATGGATCCTGTTCACTGTCAGTTTTATTTGTTCTTAACTCCAATTCTTTCCCTATCTTACTTTTATCAACTTCCTCTGTTAAACTTCCAAAATCTATAAAAAACCTATTAAATGCATCTGCCACTTGATTGGATATAGGAATGTCCTGTCCAGCAATACTGAAAGATCCAGGAAAGTCTTTTGATTTTTCACCTTTTTAATTTTGAATACAATGTCCAAAAGTTACTAAGATTCTTTACATACCGTGTCTCAAATAGATTATTAAAGTAACGCCCTTTAACTTTCTTTACCTCCTTTGAATTGAGATTTCTTAACTGACTGTACTTGTCCCATACACTTTTTGTATTTATCGTTTTAGCCTTTCTCCATAATCTATCCCTATTTCTCCTTATTTCACCCAGGGTCCCACTGTACCATTCTGCACTTTTTAATTTCACTCTTCGTTTTAAAATTGGAGCATGGGAATCATACACTACCTTAAACTCTGTGTAAAAATAGTCCCAAGCACTTTCCACATCAGGAATAAGAAATAAGCAACCCGATCTCCTACCCTCCTAGTCAGTCATAAATGTTAGGTAATCAAAACACTTCATTTGTCATGATTCTCTGACATCATGCTTATTTAGTTTTAACTTTTGTCTCCAGACACAATACGTAACCTGATGGTCACTAAATGCTTCCGGTAGCAAACCATACTGCATGTAATTACCAGGATCAGTGGTTAAAATCAAGTCCAAAATTGATGCTCAATCAGGATTTTTAGGATTCAGTCTAGTTGGAGCCCAGTCACCTGAGTTAACCCTACACCTAGGGTCAACTCCAACAAATTTCCATTTAAGTGGGGGCTGGACCAATCAACATTTAGGTCACCCACCATCAATATTTCATGACTATCCCTATATGAATATAGGAAATCTGAAATCACATCAAAGTTTTCCTCTCTTCCTTTAGGGGGTGAGTAACACCCCAAAATCAGGACAGGTTTGTTTCCAAGTATTCTTAGCTCTAATGCAATATTTTCCATCCCTGGAGTATGGATACTACTCAGTTCTATAGGGGATAGATCAAGTAACATTTGCCCATATATCAGCACCCCCCCCTTCCCCTCTTACTCTGGTCCTGTCTCCAACTCTGATGTCCTTGTACTTGAATTTCTGAGTCCTCTGTTCTGTTATTCAACCGTGTTTCAGTAATAACAATCACTTTTGGGTTGTTCTCCAACATCCAATTTCTAACCTCACTTATTTTGGGGGCTAAGCTATGTACATTAAAGTATATAAAAATGCCCCCCTTATCCTTTAAAACATCTTCTCCTTCTCTTGTTCCTGTGTACAGACCTGTATTTAATTGCACAACCCCAGCCAGTATTCAACATAACATAATTAGCTGTTGTGATATTTTTCAGATGTTCCCTCACTCTCAGCCTTATTATAACATTCCTTCCCTTTACACACATAGTTCTCGACAGGTTTACAGTTCTAATAACATTTATTACTGCCTTCACTAAACTTGAAATTACCATTTGGGGCATCACACCAGGTGCTATCCCACTGTCACTATATATAGGGGAAAACATTATTATTTTTGCTGTGTCTTTACATAACTTAATTTTGAGCTCAGTACATGTGTCTACACTGACACTGCTGTCCTCAGAACATATCACTGTCCAAACGAGTAGTAACACCAGCCCAACTGATCTTCCTAGGTGAAGCTTCATTTTAACACCTTACATAATCTTTCTGTAGTTCTTTAAACCCCTTTATCACAGTGACAGTTAGATACTCACTTTTTCTTTAATATCTATACAACTCTCTTTCAACTAAACTCTCACTGTGGCTTTCTCTCCACTGAGTGGTGCTTGCAACACTTACGCTTGCGCCCCACACTCGCTCTAGGGCACAGCACAGAAACTTAAATGTAGAGCAAACACCTTCTACTGAGTTGTTCCCAATGTTTAATTGGCTCACCACCACCTCCTATACCAGCAGGACGTTTAATTTATATACAGATCCCCTACCACAGTTCATAATACACAATACTGTCAGTCAATAAATGCTCACAGCTCCGTTACATGATTGCACAGTCCCGGTCTGCAAGTCACTGTATCAGAGGGTAAAAGAAGATGCTTTCCAGCTTTCTCAAGGCAGCCTTTAACTTCACTCGCAGGACAATTTCACCCAGTGCAGATGTAACAAACTGTCTCCCACTCAACGATCTGGGTGCTGTAAAGCATGCTAAAAAGTGTCCCAGTGTTAGTTGCCCATAAAAACAGTCCCAGTCTTTTTCACATCAGTTCGGGTGATATAACTCACCACCTCTCACGCAGCTGGCTGTAGATCTTAATTACCACAGGTACGTTCATACAATGTGTATGCTGCTAGGGTGCAGCGCAAAAATTTAAATGTGGAGTAAACCCCTCCTACCGAGTTGTTTCCAATGTTTAATTGGCCCACCACCACCTTCTATACCAGTGGGACATTTAATTTATATACAGATCCCCCACCACAGTGCATAACACACAATACTTTCAGTCAATAAATACTCACATCTCCGTTACACGATTGCACAGTTCTGGTCTGCAAGTCACTGTATCAGAGGGTGAAAAAAGACGCTTTCCAGCTCTCCCAAGGCAGCCTTTAACTTCACTTGCAGGACAATTTCACCCAGTACAGATGTAACAAGCTGTCTCCCACTCAACGCTCTGGGTGCTGTAAAGCCTGCTAAAAAGTGTCCCAGTGTTAGTTGCCCATAAAAACCGTCCCACACTCTTTCACATCGATTCGGATGATATAACCTGCTGCCTCTCATGCAGCTGGCTGTAGATCTTAATTACTACAGGTACGTTCATACAATATTTTGAGTGAGACCTTTCCTCCAAGTTGGAATATTTTCCACCTCCCTTTAATTGGGTTTCCAAATTGCAGCAGCAGAGCTGTCACTAAATAAAATATCCCAAGCCTGGGGGGAAGGCGACCTAGACCTTGGATCCCCAGATTTTCCTCCTCAAAGGGTTTTTTTTCTCTCCTCCATGTCTTAGGTCATAACTGTTAGTTAGTGTAGCATTCCCTAGTTCCAAAGGCAGGATCTGCTGTTGGATGGAGGGGGATGGTGTTCCTGCTGTTCCCTCTCTCCTTAGGAAGTCTCCTCACTCCCTCTTGCAACCCATCAAACTCATGCTATTGCTAAGCTGCGCATCCCATTACATTATCAAGCTGCCTGATGCTTTATCTATTACTACGTCTCACAACTACTGATTGCCTATGCTTCATAATATTACTTTCTCTTTTGGGTATCCTTCCTAAGGTACCTTTAGCCAAGGGAATCATTCTGTGGCACCTCTAGGGGTGGAACCCTCTAGAGGGTTCCTTACCTTTGGTACCCCTACAGGGTGGTAATTCCTCTGGAATAGAGAATGCGAATGGCCAAAAACTAAGTAACACAGTTGCACAAGTATAACACATTACTGACTGCGTAAGTCATTGAACATTTGTTTACTTCTTCTCCTGGCCATGCTGCAGCAGGAATATACCTTGTTCAGGTCTGTTGATCCTTGGTCTCCCATGAGTCCCACACCAGCTGATGTCCCCCATGGCTCCCTATTTGCCCATGACAGGGGAACCAGCAAGAGTGAAATCTTCCCTCCGTGGCAGCACAGTATTCGAGCTTGGATCAAGTGTTGGCAGGCACTGGTACTCAGGCAGTCAGGAACCCAGGCCATTATATAGGCAATACTCAGGTTTTCTCCATGATTTTTCTACCAGTCCTCTCTTTCTTCCCCATGGTCTGTGCATAGCAATATGTCTTAGTTGCCTACAGCAACATCCTGCAGAGGGAGCAAACTCACTTGGCCAACCACAAGGATCACTGCTGCACTGGTGTTGCAGCACCATCCCTTCTCGACCACAATGCACTGCTGAGTGGCAAAAGCTGTGGTCAGGACTGACCCCAACACGGCATCTCATACTTGCTCTCAAAGTTGGGTTGCCATCATGGCAGTGCAATGTGCTGCCACAGGGCCATCAGGGTGGCCTCAAGATAACTGGTTAGATGGAATGCACCATTGGTCTTCAGGCACCTGACAGTTATTGAGCAGTGACCGGTAGTCATAGCTAGTAACTGAGGTAGTTGCATATAGTAAAGCAACAGACATAATGTGGCTCTGTCCAAAAGCACATGAAGGGATTGTTCAGGTCCACCTGGGCATCAGCATTGAACACCTACATCATCTATCTCCACACATGAGGAATGGAACCTGTTGGTGCTACTCCAACTGGAGAACAAACATCAGACCCTACAAGGTGGTGAGGCAACCCGAGTGATGCTATTTATGGCAGTAGAGAAAAATCTCCCCTGGGGTGACCCATACCACATCACAACAACCCACCTAAATACAGTTTAAGTTGCAGGTAACTAGTGTAATGTGCATTATAGCTGTTGGTGAGAATGATGAAATGACAGTTTCAAAGAACAACAACATCAGTAATAGAACTTGGTTCCAGTTCAATTGCAACCCTGTTCGGAAGCACTGACGGCAATTAATGTTCTCCTGTTCTTTTAACATCATTCTTAGGTAGCGCTTTAGCATTACACTAGAGCAGAACTGGTGCTATTGTATATCTCTGGTAATAGATGGTAGAACAGCAAATAAGTTTTATGCTAAAAGGCATTCCATCATAAACCTGGAACTTGGAAGAGACCAACAGACAAAGTTCAAATGGATTGCAACTGCAGCTGTGGTTTGGCCCCACAGGAAAGAGACTTGATAGCTGGATGAAATCCCAATAGCCCTTGCCACTGCAATGAAGCTTCTAGAATTACACAGGCAGCATGAAAGGAATCAAGAAGCGGAACCTTTCCTGCAACTCTGGCACAGGTGTCTCTGCTCTGAAATCCAAGCTGATCTGAACTACAGACTGACTGATGTACACACAGACAGCAGTTATGCAGTGCTGTAGTTCCCCCAGCACATGTACTAGAACACATGACAGAAGGAGTTCTCAAACCATAACCCCTGTGGTGCTAGCGGGGAACCTCACTGATTTTTAGGAATTTCATGGGATTCTGTGGGGATTACATATTGCTTTATCATGGGTAGATCACGTCAAACCAACCTGATCACCTTGAGTGTGTGACCAGGGAGGTGGACAGGAGTAGGACCATAAATGTGAACTATCTGGATTTCAGCAAGGTCTTTGACACTGTGGTGTATGACAAGCATCTGGGGAAAGCACACAAGTTGCTATTTGGCCTTTGGGGCAGGAAGCAGAGGATTGTGGTGGCTGGCCACTACTCTGAATGGAGACAGGTGCTCGGCAGCATCCTTCAGGGACTGACCAGCTATGGCACTTGGGCCACTGCTGTTCCAACAATTTCAGTGATTTGGAAGCAGGGGTCTCCAGCAGGCAGCTTACATATAATGGCCAAAGTGGTGACAGGACTCCATTGAGGATGGGGGCAACGTTCTGTAGGACCTGAACAAGCTGGGTGAATGGTCAGACTCTGAAGTCTCAGATTCAGTGCAACCAAATGCAAGGCACTACACTTGGGGAGGAAAAATGGAGATGGTAATTACACAATGTGTGTGGCTCCTCTTGCTGCAGCAGAGGTGGAAAAAGACTAAGGGGGTCATAATACTCAAGAGGCTGCAGCATGACAGTACACAACCGCTATCCTGGGGGCTGGCAGATTTCTAGAAGGCATAAAAGTGGGGGCCATCACGCACAGGAAGTACTGTAATACTATCACTTTACAAGCTCTGGTCAGGCCCCAGCTGGAATACTGTATGAGTTCTGGGCTTCTCAGCACAAAAACATATATTAAGTCTGTTAAGGGGGAGCAATGAATGGCCACCAAAATGATCAGATGTATGAAAGACAAACTCTATAAGGAGTAGCTACCAGTCCTTAACATGTTCATCCTGGAGAAAAAGAGCACTCTGAGCAATGGAAGGAGGATTAATAAGCAAATAAACTACTGCTACTTCCACATTCTCAAGGATACTGACAAGACCAAACAAGCAAGTTTCATCTGGTGTGCTTCAGAAGGATGCTGGAACATAACCTGAAGCTTAGAGGCAGTATATTCAGAGGTATAGGAAGCACTTCTTTTCAAAGAGGGTGGTGAACCTTTGGAATAGCCTACTAGTGGAGACAGTGGGAAATACAAGCCTTCAAGGTAAATTAGGACAAATTAAAGTTTACCAAGGGAATCACAGGGTACCCTGGCTAGCACAGTGGGCAGGGAATCTTTATAAATCAGTACATTCTGCAACAATATACTTATCCTTCCCTGCTATAAAAATGGGAGGTGGGGGAAGACGTGACTGATCTTGAGTTCCTCTGGACTTTTTTTTTCTGTATAGCTTTTTCTTCCCTTGGGGCTCCAGGCAGGCATGGCTGCATTCCTTTTTCACCTTTAATTGTTATGTTACAATCTTGTAGAAAGTAGCCCCTGGCTTTGGTCAGTGTCAAAAGCTGAACTAGAAGCAGGGAGAGGTACAGGCTGAAAAAGAGGCAGAGCTGATAACATCAGAATTGAATGAGCTATGCCCAAGGGTTTGATGGCACTGCAGGCGACCTTCACCATGTGGCCCTTAAAAGCTCAAGAAAGCCTGCATGCTCCAGTTTCCATTGGAAGCCTGATGTCTTGCTGCAGCCATGTGGCTGCCAGTTCTCCCATGTCGCTGCTTCCCTGCCCATCCTCTCATCTGGTGGCTGCTGCATGGCTACAGTCAAGGGTGTCCATGTATTCACTCCACCTTTCCTCTCTCTATTACCCTAGTTGGTACAGCTTCCTTTACCTTTAGTGCAGCTCCTCTGCAGTGTAACTCCTCCACTTGCTACTTCTCTGGCTGTTGGCTCCATTGCCTCTGCTCTTCCTGCTGCTTTTTTCCAAGTCCTGTGACTTGTTTCTGGCTACCCACAGTCTGACTGGGGCTGCTTCTGTGGCTCCTACTGCCATGTTTAGTGCTATATCCAGTTCCTGTGATCCTTTCTGGTGTAACCTCTCTTGCTATCACTTCCAGCTCCTGGTCTCGCTGCTTTCCATGCAGTCCTACTGCTTGGTTTGTATGCCTGGTTCATCTACTTCACTGTAGAGCTGTGCAGACTGTAAAAATTCCAAATCCGTGGAATTACACTGACATTTTGCAAAATTCTGTGAAATTCCATGGCATTTCATCTGAATTTTGCAGAATTTTTAAAATTTAGTAATTTGGCTAAAACTCAGCCGCAGTTTAATTTAGAGCTCTGACATTTGGAATATGTACTATTTCCATCAGTGGCCATCAATGTGTCAAATATCATGACATTTGGATAGATAGTTTCAAAGTTATAGGTGCTCAAATGTTGTTGTTTTATTGTTTGTGCAAACTTTCATGAACATTTTTATCTGCATATATCGTAACCATCTATTGGGTCAGGGATCTTAAATTTGGAAACATTTCTTTATGATAGATGTTCTAGTAATCTGCCAGATTTCATGACCATATGATGCATCATCTCAAAATTATACATGCTCAAAATCTGTCATTTTATTTTTTCAGGAACTTTTGTGACAAATTTTCATCTGCATATAACTCAGACACCTTTGGAGCTAGACATGTTAAATTAGTATGGATAACCTTTTTGTAATGTTAATAGAATGATCTAAATATGGAGAGAATTAGATAAGAGATTTTTAAGTTACAGGGGCTCAAAACGTTACTATGTAAATATTTGCAAAACCTTATCTAAAACTATCAAAAATGTTGACGTTTGTAACTTCTCTGCTCTTGCATGCATAGAGTTAACATTTTACATGCATATCCATAGTCAGTGTATCCTGGTGTCTAACACAACTAGCTAAATTTGTTAAGCAGTTTTAATTTTGCAGAAGAAAAAAAATTGATTAGTAACATTTTCTCACATATTTATGATAGCATATACTGTAGATGAACCATCCAGAATTTTTTTGTGGAATTTAACATTAACAATGCATATATCACTACTTCATTTGATAAGCTGGGTTGAGCTTTTTGCAGTCCTGCTGTTCTGTTCCTCTCTAGGTGACTATCCCCCCACCCCTTAGGCATAGCCAGATTGACTCAGTAGAACTTCTGCTCCCACTGATATCCTCTTTGTTCTTTACAGTGACAAACTCCCTTAAAAAATGAGTCACCTACCTCTTTTGCTATCAACATACCCTGTTGGAATAGCCAGAATTCTTTCTTCCTGCTACCCAAGACACTGTTTTCCCCCACTACATCTTTTTGAGTACCTCTAAGTCCTAGACTTGCATGTACACCAGGCTCCCAGGATCATAAATTTACTGTATGTGATCCTTAAATATCCTGCATTCAGGTTGTAATTGTTGACACTGTTCTTTCGTACTCCAACCTGGGGGTCTACCACTGTTGTGCTACCCGGCTCAGCTGTCCATTTCTTGGTGAAACTGTGCATCTAACTCCAGAACCTGGTGACCCCCTGCACTACCTGCCTCTTATACCACTATCCTTTAATTAGAATCCCCCAGATAAGGCTGAGTGAAATTAGCAAATTCCAGTTTTATGGAATTTTTCATGAAATTTTACTATTTTCACGAAGACTCATGGTATTTGACTTTAAGTGCAGATGATATTTTGCAATTTCTCACAGCAAGCACTTAATAAAATTGGCACACACAGTCTCTTTGTAAGGCCTAAGAACCTGACAAATTTAATGGCATTGCATTCTCTAGTTTTGAAGTTTATGGGGTTTATAAATGTGTAGTTTACATTCTTGCAAAATTACATTTTTAAATGTTTAAGTTTGACTACTTTTAATTCAATTCCATTTAAAGCTACAAATATGAACTTTTTTTCAGAAATTACTCTGTGATATAGTAGTTTAAATGTTTCAATTCTGGTTAAATTTGGATATGTAGTTTTAAAATTAGCTGGAACTAACCAAAATTTAAATTTTGGCAACATGTTTGGCAGGCTATAACTCACTCCCATTTAAAGCTAGAAATCTGAAGCTACGTGCATATACAAATGTAGTGATAACATGTATACCTGTCAAGTTTTGTAATATTTCAATGAATACTATCAAAATTATACTAAAATTACAGAAATCCAAATTTTGGCAAAATATTTGGCTACTTTTAACTCAGCTCCCATTGAAGCTTGAGACTTAAAACATGGTACGTATACACATTCTAGGCACTTTTCTAAATCCTGATATTGTGGAGGAATTTGAATTAGAAATGTTAAAATGATCTCAAAATAACTGAAAATGTAATTTTGATTAAATGTTTGGTCACTCATAACTCTGCCCCCTTTCAATCTACAAATCTGAAATTTGGTACACTCATGTAATGTATTTGATACTGTTTACATTCCTAATTTGGTAGTATTTAGACCCAAATGTTTAAAATTATAGCCAAATAACTGACATTTAAAGTTTTGTGAAATTCCATGGAATTGAATTCCTCGGATTCAGAATGGTCATTCCGTGGGTGGAATTTTATATTTTACACAGCTCTACTTGCCTGGCTTCTGTGGTGTGCTTCTAATGTCCATCGCACCTGTTTACTCCACTCTGCTCCTTATGACTCCTCCCACAACTCAGCTGCCCACTGCTGCCTGCTTGTTCTGCTTCTGTGGACTCATTGCAGCTCTGCCTACCCTTCTGATCCTGCCAGGTGGTGGTGGTGGTACAAAACTGGACCAAAAGTACCACACTACAAAGCTGGGGTGGGGTGCGGGCAGTGTGCCCTAGTAATATCAACAAAAGATAAACACCACCAAGCACTCCAGAACCAGGAGGACTGCTAACCCTCCAATGAAGGTGGTCAAAGACACCATAGGAGTCTCAAATGCTTCCTGCAAAATTA
Organism: Neoceratodus forsteri; assembly: GCA_016271365.2. Classification (NCBI taxonomy): domain Eukaryota; kingdom Metazoa; phylum Chordata; order Ceratodontiformes; family Ceratodontidae; genus Neoceratodus; species Neoceratodus forsteri. The sequence continues at coordinate 108,704,956 of CM028132.1, forward strand.
CTGGATTTTATTCCAAATGAAGATAAAGGTTAGTAGTGGCACACCAGACTGCATGCAAGGTTCCAGTCACTTCACCAATTAAGGCTTCATCAGGGGATCTTTATTAGGAATAAAATCCAGTAATTTTGCATTAAGCATTTGAGACTCCTATGGTATTTTTGACCACATTCATTAGCGGGTTAGCAGTCTTTCTGGCTCTGTAGTGTGTAGTGGTGTTTGTCTTTGGTGTTGGTGGTGGAGGAGAAAAGCATCCTGCTCCCACTCTGGCTCTTCACTGCACTGCTTTGCCTACCTGCCTGTTTGTGCCCCCCCACCCACTAGCTGCCTTTCACTTAAGGGGTATTGTGTGGGACTGTCCTCCTTCCTGCTTCACTTGTTCAAGTTACTGCAGCCATGCTCTGCTGCATGTTTTTTGGGAGGGGGGCCCTCTCCCCTTCCTATATGTAGCCAACCCCACCCTGATGTCTAGGGGCAATCACAGATGGTAAAACTGAGGAGGGGGGCCCACAGCAAAAATCTCACCAGAAACATCCCTAGGATCAAACTGTAGAAACTAGAAGCATTTGTGCCTACCTGAAGATGTCTTCTTATCTGGGTATCTTCAAGCCAACTGGTCTCAAAATGAAAGAAAAACACCCCATTACTTCAAACCTGTGCTCATCCATTCTTGGATGACTTCTTTCTTCAGCGAGGATCCCCCTCAACAACCCAGGGCTTGAGATGCAGGGTCTTAAATAAAACTCACTGGAAAATAAACTAATTAGAAGATTAAAAACCTGGAATTTATTAAATTCATCATTTCTATTTACAAAGTCGACTCCAATTGATTCCTTTATAAACCAATCACTTTACTTCTCCAGTGTCCAAACGATTTAACTGGGCAACATGGGCTCACTTATGAATCTACTTTAAGCAGCAGCTCCATGGGGCTAAACTTTTATACAGATGTTAAAAGCAGTAAACGCTCAGCAGAGCAAGGTTTTTACAGCTCTCTCTCAGCTGACCAGATCTCTCTCCAGCAACTCAGACAACCTTTCATCCTGGACCATGAAGCTCCAAAGATCCCACTGGCACTGGTAAGTACCTAACTGATCTTCCTACTGGTTTCACAGGAGTGGGGGTACTTTCACTCTCTTTTAACTTCTAGGGAAAGCATATTGCTTCTCCCACACCATTCCCTGACTCACATATTCTGGCCTTGCAGGGACATGGATGTTGCAGTACCTGCCAAAACTCACCATACCATACCATACCTCCCCCATCCTCCAGTCCGGTCACTTTCCTGGTCTGCTTAGCTTCACTGATCACCACAACCTCTCCAAAACAGCATGGTGGCACCTTCCTTCCCAAGTTTACCCCCACTGGAGCAGAACCATGGCCTACCCGGGCCTAAGATGCAGGATCTTAAAGGAAACCCACTAGAAAAGAAACTAATTAGAGGATTAAAAACCTGAGAGTTATTAAATTCATCACTTCTATTTACAAAGTCGACTCCACTTGATTCCTTTATAGCCCAATCACTTTATTTCTCCTGTGCCTAAATGATCTAATTGGACAACATGGGCTCACTTATGAATCTACTTTAAATGTTAGCTCCATAGGGCTAAACTTTTATACAGAGGTTAAAAGCAGTAAACTTTCAGCAGAGCAAGGTTTTATACAGCTCTCTCTCAGCAGACCAGATCTCTCCCCAAGAAATTAGACGACCTTTCATCCTGGACCATGAAGCTCCAAAGATCCCACTGCCACTGGAAAGTACCTAACTGAGCTTCCTTACCGGTATCACAGGGGTGGGGGTCCTTTCGCTTTCTTTTTACTCCTGGGGGAAGTCCTGGGCTGGCAGTATAGCCTAGAGGTTAGAGGAATGAGGTGTGAACAAGCTTGATACATCCGGCAGACCAGACTTGAATTTGATTCTCACAACCTCCACTTGCATACTGTGTAACTCTGAACAAGTCACTTAACTGCCCAGTGCTCCCAGGTCACCCCTGAAAACAAGCACTTGTGCCTAGTGGGCCTTACCCGGTTACCAAAGACTAAAATAAAAATTAAAAAAAATAAAAAGTGTACTGCTTCTCCCACATCATTCTCTGACTCTCATATTATGGCCTTGCAGGGACACAGATGGAGTGGTACTCTCCAAAACCCACCGCACCATACCTCCCCCATCCTCCTGTCCAGTCACTTTCCTGGTCTGCTCAGCCTTTCTGAGCACCACAACCTCTCCAAAACAGCATGGTGGCACCTTCCTTCCCAAGTTACACCTACTGGAACAGAACCATGGCCTACCTAGACCTGAAGACCTGCTCATAAAATGGGTGCCTCAGGGCCTACCCCAGACTTGGGGAAGGAAGACCCACAGTGCACCCAGGCTATGATACACTCCCCTGGCTGCTAACCAATTGAGCCACCCTACCACATAGAGAAACAGGAGCTTTGCCACAACTCCTGGATCCCCAACAGCTCAAACATTTCTCCATCCATCATGCTGCTCTTTTAAAGGGCCACACATGATGGAACTGCTGCCCAACCGTCTCCTCTTCAACATCCTCCTGCTGCCCGATAAGTGCAAACCAGTTCCAGGGAATACCTCCAGGGCACTCAGTGGCCCATTCAACTAAAGACCTGCAGTGCCCAGACCTGCCCCTCTAAATAGGCCCTAACGGGGTTAGAGGCTCCCCCAGGCCCCCTCTCCAGTTGGACCCTATGCCACCTTGCCACACCAGGATGCAGAGGCCCTGCCACAGCCTACTGCAACCCTGATGACCCTTGCCCACTAACAGCCCTCCAGGGCCACCCAAACTCTGGAGCCTACCTATCCTGCATCTTCCATTTCCACTACCACCCCCAGATCTCGGGACCCCACTAATGTGGTCCGGTTAGCCCTGATCGGGTTTGTGACTGCTTGCACCTCCAACCATCTGCCAGCTGTCCCTCACAGAAAGAAAGGGGTCCATTTAGCCCTGATCGAGCTTGTGACCATCTCCTCCTCCAACCGTCTGCCGGCTCCTTCCCCACAGAAAGAAAGAAAGGGGTCCACTGAGGAACTACTGCTGGTCGGCGCTCGCTCCCACAATATCTTTTTAGCACAGCTGGCTGCTCTCAATTTAATTGTGTGCCGCACTAAATTAATTTTAATTTAGGCATCACACAAAGTAATGCAGCTCAGCCAGCTTCTAAGTATTTACAAGGGGCAAATAGTGTAGTTAATCTCTGCATATTTGTGTACCCCGCTTTGCACTGGCTCCCCACCCACTCACCCTATCTGGTGATCTAGCTTTATTGGGCAATCTGACCACATGAGGGCAATCTGACCACATGATTGATATTAACTAAGTGCCCATTTTTTCATCTGCTCCTTATACGATTTAACTACTAGAGGCAGGGCTACTGACTTTCAGCTCCCAGTCAGCTTTTCTCTACCTTGCCTCAAAGTTCCCTGTCTCTCTCTCTCTCTCTCTCTCTCTCTCCCCTGTGTCTTCATCAGTTTATCTGTGCAGCTTACTAACCTCTGCACATTAATCTTCTCTCTCTGTCCCACTGCTCTTTTCTGATCAAATCAGATCTGCTTAAAACCAGTTGCTAAGTGTCACTCTTCTCTCTCCCTTTAGCATCCTCATCTGCAAATTAAGTGCAGTTTATATATGGCAGCACTATAATTATTTTGATCTTCTCTTCTTCTTTCTCTCTCTCTCTCTCTCTCTCTCTCTCTCTCTCTCTCTGTTAACCAAGGTCCTAGCCTCTCCAGTTTCACCCCTCACTCTCCTAGGCCATCATACCCACTTTTCACAATGACTTTTCAGGTTAAAATACTTATGGTCACCTGTTTCACACTTTACCTCCTGTCATGGATCTCACTAATCTCTTACTCCCTATCTCCTGAGGCCACCTGCTCTGATCACTGTGACTTCACCTTCTCCAGTTTAATCACACTGTCAAACAGATACCTTGATCTTACTCATCTGCTAATTCCTAAATACTATATTCTTGCGGCTGCCTTCATACATAACAAGCTTTTCTGTTCCCACGGAATCCTGACTACTTCTTTTTTCCATCGCTTGCTCTGGTACCTGCTCCTCCTGGCACTCATCCTTGCTGGTGATGTTGAACTAAACTCTGGCCCATCTATGCAACACTCTTGCACAGCTGTGGAATTTAATAGCTTTAAGGGGATTTGGGTTGCTCACATAAGTGTTAGGAGCCTTATATATAATCTCACTGAATTGGAGGCATGGGTCAAAATTCATCACCCTGATATCCTCTGCCTATCTGGAACGTGGCTCAAAACTTCAATACCTGATTCAGTCTGCTCTATACCTAACTATAATCTCATTAGATATGATAGGCTAACCTCAAAACGTGGGGGTGGTGTTGCCATCTTCTACAAATTTCACCTCAGTTTCTCCGCCCTCCCCAACCCTGCGCTCTCCCTCTATGAAGTCATTGATGCCATTCTGCTCCTAGTTACAAAGAAATTGCATGTCGTATGTGCCTACAATCCACCTCTTAGTGGGCTCTATGGCCTTGAGGCACTTCTTGAGTACATCACTATGTCTGTAGGACATAATGAAGTTCTCATACTTGGGGACCTAGACCTTAATTGGCTTGGGAAAACTAATAAGTCAATACTATCCACTGTGCAAAAACATAACTTTCACCAACTCATTACTGACCTTACCAGGGTGGTCTCCTCCTCCAAATCTGGTATCCTAATTGACTGGGTACTAACAAATCATGTCGATAGAATTGCAACAGCCAGAACCTTGACTGATGCCATAAGCGACCACTCCCTAGTGTACTGGATCTGGCGCTCCAAGTTACTCCCCCCCAGTACATTACCTTCCAAAACTTTGCCAACCTTGATCAGGCTAACTTCCTACATGACAACTCTTTAGTTGACTGGTCCTTCATCTCTACAGCCTGTGATGCCCAGTCTGCACTAGACTTCTTTTTGGACCAATTTGGTGCACTTCAGGATAGGCACACTCCTCTACTTACATGTAGAATTTGGGGCACATCCACTAGGTGGCTCCATAAAGACCTCCTGACTAAGCTCTGAGTTAGAGATGAAAGCTGGAAGCATTTCAAAGTCTCGAGTCTTCCTTCCGATCTCAATGATTGCAGAATGTGCAGAAATGCTTACAAAAGAAATATTCATCTTGCTAAAAGCTCCTTCTGTAAAGGGTTATCGATAGACTCTGCAGGAGACCCCAGGAAATTCTGGGCACATATAAAAACCTTCCTGGTTACAAATTGCCCCCAGGCTGTGAATTATATGGTTATAAATGACACCCACTGCAACAATTCTACCACAATTGCAAACTCCTTCAATCTTCATTTCTTGGATTTGTCGAATTACACCTCTTCCTTTCCAACTGGTCATGACACCACTCCTCACATGCACACCAAATCAGCTCCGGCCTACGCACCTTTCCATTTCAAAGCCATAACAAGGTTAGATGTTCTCAAACTGTTAAACACCATTTCTGACTGCACTAGTATTGGCTCTGATGGCCTTGAGCCCAAGTTACTAACTCTTGCCTCCCCCTTCATTGCATCCCCCTTGGCAAAAATCTTTACTCTATCTCTCTGCCATAGTTCTGTCCCTAGTATTTGGATAATCTCTAGAATTACCCCAGTCTTCAAAAAAGGTGATCCTAAAGAGATTTCTAATTACTGACCTATAGCCATACTCTCTGTCCTGAGTAGAATCTTAGAGAAACTGGTTGCCATACAAATTATATCCTTTCTCCTTGATAATAATCTCCTGTTAGACAGCCAGCATGGGTTTCCCAAAGGGCATAGTACTGCCACTGCTCTATTAAAGTTCACCAATAACATCTTCACCTCCATAGACAATGGCTTTCTCACAGGCACTGTTTTCATAGATTTAACAAAAGCATTTGATCTGGTTAACCACCCCCTTCTTCTTCCCAGCCTCCTGTCCTGGGGTTTCTTGCCCCAAGTTGTGGACTGGTTTAATAGCTACCTGTGTGACAGGAAACATGTTGTAAAATTTAACTCTGCCACAGCCAATCCTACTACCATAAATATAGGAGTGCCTCAGGGGTCTATTCTTCGTCCGCTCTTAATCCCCATTTTCGTCGACAATATCACTCAAAACACCCTCTCATACTCCTCTCTGCTTTATGCGGACAACCTGGTTCTGTATACTAGCTCTAGAAATATATGCGTTAGCAATCTCTCCCTCTCATCTGACTTCCTGAATATCCAGCATTGGCTCTCTAAAAATAAGCTTGTCCAAAATGTTGGCAAAACACAAGCTATGCTCTTTTGATCTGCTGCCAAGATTAGGCTTAATCAAAACCAACTACTTATCTATGGTGACGGTGGCTCCCTGTTGTAAACAGTAGGCTTGTTCAAATACCTAGGCATTCTACTTGATGGATCCCTAGATTCTGACCAACATATCTCTACCACTTGCAAATCGATCAATTCCAAATTAGGGATCTCTTATAAAACTAGCTACGCCCTTACACCCTTAGCTAGATTGGCCTTTGCTACAGGCATTTTACTCCCAGCCCTTACCTATTGTGCTTCACCTATACATGTGCATTCAAAGTCTCTCTTCACCGATGGGACACAACATACAATAATATCTGCCAGTTTGCCTCTGCCTCTCCCCATCATAAGCATCACTGCCATCTCTCAATGGAACTAAAATGACCCTCCCCAACCATCCATCGTCTTCTCTCCTCTGGCTAAATGATCGACATCATCAGGTCTCAAACTCCTGCATCCCTAGCCTCCATGCTGTACCAGCGAACCTTCTCGCATGGTCTCAGATCTGTGGATCAAACTCCGCTTCATGCCCCCAGGTGAAAAACAACTAAGGATACCCATGCTTTCTCCCATGTTGCCCCTCAGTACTGGAACTCACTTCCCTTAGCTATCCAACAAGCACCTAGCCACTACCTCTTCAAAAAGGCTCACCTTGACTATTTTACTAAGATAGCCCCCCTGCACATGTTTCAATCCACCTTAAGCCATCCCTTGTCCTCGCCATCATCCATAACTGCTGCCATTATCTCTCCTTTTCCCTACCCTATCTGGCCCTACCCTCTCCTCTGCCCAGTACCACCCTCTCCTCTATACTACCACCCTTATACGAGTACCTGCTACCATGCTGACTACTGGGTTTTAAATTATCTTACTGTCATAAACCAATTGCCCTGATGGCACTTGTTTTAATTACTCTTTCATGTTTGCTTGTCCTAGCTTTGTTTAGTTCCTGAACTTATTTATAATTCTGTTACGCTTAACCAAGCTTGTACTGACTGATTTGCCTGCATTGCCCATATCCTACCACCTGAGTATGGTTTTGTTATACCTCTTTTTGTCCTGTATTGTTGTGTTATCACTATTCTTGTCTTGTCATTGTACTTGCCCTATTGTAACCTCCCAGGTTGTGCCTAAAAATAGGCATTTCCTATGTCTAGTGCACCTACCCGGTTACCAAAAACAAATAAACAAATAAATAAATAAATAATGACAGTCACAGCTACCTGTCTCTATGCCCCCCTTAAATGCTCATCCTGGGAACCCGCTGCATCGCCGCTGTAGAAGCCGGCCTCCCTAAAGCGGGGAGGTGGATCCCCCCCAACATACTGTCCTGCAGTGCCATCAGTCTCCTTCTCCAGTCTCTGTCCCAAAAGACCCAGAAACTTCTGTTCCTGCCTATTGATAACCGTGGAATACCTGCTCTCTGCTGCCACCTCATGGCTACCAGTAGAATTGCTCCACAGAGCGTTAATAGCTCCCTAAGCTCTGGAGGCATTATGCAGGAGGGGGTCCCTAAAGGGAGCATAAGCTTCTCTCAGAAGAGAGGAGGCTTACACTCTCCCCCCAGCCAGGAAATCATTCTCTCCTATATATGATTGCAGAGGGCCCATGATGACCCCCCCCCAAAAAAAAACTGGGTATGTGCATCTCCCCAGCCTGCAGGGAAGAGAAACATCATATATTTTGGCCCAAAGAGGGCACCCTCCCTCACTGCCTACTATAAGCTATCCTACTTTTTAAAAGTCCTAAATTAGCTTACCTGTGCCAGGAGGTCCAAACACTTATGAAGGAATAAAACATTACTTCTAAAAAAGACATGCTACAGATAAATTCAAACAGCACTTTGTAACCTGAGTAAACAAAGTGAGGTAGACATAACAGTGCCATTTCCCCTTACCCCTGATTATACTTCCCATCTAATAAACAAGTTCATTTATATACAGTTTAGAGGCATTCTACCATTCTTACACCATACGCTCGCACAGTCACACCAATCACACATTTTAAGTGCAATGAAAATTGCTAACTATCATTAAACTCTAAATCAACAGTTGGCAATGATAAGTCTTCATTATTCAATTAAATTATTATACAGTCACCATAGCCTGCTTCAGTGAGCAGTCTTCCTGGCACAGTCCAAAGAGTCTTTTACAGGGGGCTTAAGTAGCAGGTCCTCCACCAGGCGGGAAATAGAAATCTGGGTCTGGGTTGGTGGTTAGATCTCCAAATGAATCTCGGTCGATGCCACAGTACTTGGTGTGTGTCCCTGCCACATCCTGGACCAAGGCAAAGTTCTTGAATAGGGTATGTCCAGACCATGATGCAGTGTGACACATTGCCCATGCCTTCTGGTAAAGCTGCTGAGAGGAGGCACCTCCTCCTTCAGGTCGACGCTTCAGTCTCTCAAGTTGTTTCTTGTAAATCCACTCCTCTTGCATCTCTTCTGTAATATTACAAATCCTCTCTGACATGTATGGATAATTCAGAAATGGGCATTCAACTCGCAGTCATCTTCTGATCCACCTCTCTGCCTGACTCCACTCTGGAAGGTCTTGGTCTCTGGTCCTCCGAGCTTGCCCTGAGGTAACCATACTCCCCTATTATACTTGACGTTTAGGGGTCACTTCTGTTCAACCCATCCATCTAGGTCCAGAGTGTCCCGACATGAACTAGCAAATGTAGGCTGTGGTCATCCATGGTGACCACTGGGTGGCGGTGGAAAGGTCAGGGGATTGCACGGTATACTCGGTAGTCAGCAAACTGAAATTTCTTTCCCAGAAACTTCTCTTCATCCACTTCCTCCAATTCCTCAAGAGCTTGGGCAATCTCCTTAATCTCTCTAGGCACATCAGGTTTTGGACTGGCAAGCCCACTGGGTTTTAATATTTTGAACTTGGCTCCAGCTGAGGATTCCAATTTTATGGACAATACCGGAGGCTACTGCTAGACAGGGATCAAGGTGGGGACCCCCTGGGCCCTTGGGGGTCTCCCATGGGTTTTCTTAGATCCCTGCCCCTCCTTCTGCCATGGGGATAGTTGGTAGCTGGCTCCAGGGAGCAGGGCAAGCATCTGTGCTCCCCGTCACCCCCTGACTTCACTTCCACAGCAGCACCCCCTTCCTCCTCTGCCTTGATGACCACATCTGGAGTAACGCTCCTGAATTTAGCTGCTTCTTCCAGGACATTCTGCCCCAGGGAAAGTTTTCCAAAGGCTTCAGAATCCCCACTGCCCAGTGACCACAAGGTAAGGGAGCCCTCTGAGGTACTTGAAGGAGATCCCAGAGGAAAACTGGTGGGGCACAGTCAAAGATGCCTCCTGGAGTTGAACTGGAACACATACTACACACTGGCAGTCACACAATTCTTTCCCCTGATAGCCACACCTCACACACTGCTCATCTGCTTGTCCCTTCTCTCTTGTTTGCCAAAGCCAGGTCAGCAAAGAGGCAGGAACTATCATCAACAGCCCCACTCAGGGGGAAACTTCTTCTGATTTAAAAGAACAGCCTGCCATTTTTCATCACCAGTCCATGAATTCACCCCACAATCTCCTCTACTTTGCAATTTTCCCCACAGTGCTCAGGTAATAAATGAAATGTTCCTACTTAGTTTTGCTCCTAGATGCTGTTTCCACACTTTCTTTTTCTCCCATCTTGCTCTTAACACCTTCTCCCCCTTTTCTATGCAACTGAAAAATGGCACTGGCTCATAGGCTGTTTTCCTCTCCCTACCGCCATCCACTAGTCAGAGGCGTCAAAGGCATCACATGACCAGCCAGTCATGTATGCACACCACACCAGGAGAGCAGAGGCCTACTTTTACTCCAGGTTTAAATCCCACACCACCAAGAAGATTTTAATGTACGCCAAATGGCCTACACGAGGCGGGAGGCCTTCCAGCACCTCGGATCTGGGGAACCCAGGGTCTGGTGGGGTCTTGGGGTACAGGGAACATCCCAGATGAACCCCCACATGTAGCCACCCCCTCCCTGATGTCTAGGGGCAATTGCAGATGGTAAAACTGAGGAGGGGTCCCCACAGCAAAAATCTCACCAGAAACATCCCTAGGCTCAAGCTGTAGAAACTAGAAGAATTTGAGCCTACCTGAAGATGTTTTCTTATCTAGGTATCTTCAAAGTAACTGGTCTCAGAATGGAAGAAAAACACCCGTCATTTCAGACCAGCACTTCTCTGTTCTCGGATGACTTTTTCTTCAGCGAGAGCACCCACCACCACCACCTGGGCCTGCGAGGCAGGATCTTAAATAAAACCCGCTGGAAAAGAAACTCATTAAAGGATTAAAAACTTGAGAGTTATTAAATTCATCATTTCTGTTTACAAACAAATTCAACTCCAATTGATTCCTTTATAAACCAATCACTTTATTTCTGCTGTGCCCAAATGATTTAATTGGGCAACATGGGATCACTTATGAATCTACTTTAAACAGCAGCTCTATGGGGCTAAACTTTTATACAGATATTAAAAGCAGTAAATGTTCAGCAGAGCAATGTTTTTTACAGCTCTCTCTCAGCAGACCAGATCTCTTCCCAGGAACTTAGACAACCTTTCATCCTGGACCGTGAAGCTCCAAAGATCACACGGGCACTGGTAAGTTCCTAACCAAGCTTCCTATTGGTTTTACAGGGGTAGTGGTACTTCCACTCTCTTTTAACTCCCAGGAGAAGCATACAGCTTCTCCCACACTGTTCTCTGACTCTCAAATCCCGGCCCTGCAGGGACACGGATGGTGCGGTACCTACCAAAACCCACTGCACCATACCTTCCCCATCCTCCTGTCCGGTCACTTTCCTGGTCTGCTCGGCCTCCCTGATCACCACAACCTCTCCAGAACAGCATGGTGGCACCTTCCTTCTCAAGTTACCCCCACCAGAGCAGAACCACAGCCTACCAGGGCCTAAAGACCTACTCATAAAATGGAGGCCCCGGGGCCTGCCCCAGACACAGGTATGGCAGATCCGCAGTGCACCCAGGCCGTGCTCCACTCCCCTGGCTACTAACCATTTAAGCTGCCCTGCAGAGAAACAGGAGCCCTGCCACAACTCCTGGATCCCCAACAGCCCAAACACCTCTCCATCCAGTATGCTGCTCTTTTAAAAGGCCATACATGATGGAACTGCTGCCCAACCATCTCCGCTTCACCATTCCTCCTGCTGCATAGTAAGTGCATAACAGCTCCAGGGAATACCTCCAGGGCACTCAGCGGCCCACTCAACCAAAGACTGGCAGCCCCCAGACCTGTCTCTCCAAACAGTCCCTAATGGGGATAGAGGCTACCCCAGGCCCCCTCTCCAGTTGTACCTTTGACCACCTTGTCACACCAAGATACAGAGGCCCTGCCACAGCCTACTGCAACCTCGGTGACCCCAGCCCACTAACAGCCTACCAGGGCCACCCAAACCCTGGGACCTATCTATCCTGCCACCTACCAACCCCAGAGCCCAGGACTCCACTAATGACAATCGCAGCTATCTACCTCCATGCCCTCCCTTGAATTCTCACCCAGGAAACCCAATGCATCGCCGTTGTAGAAGCCAGCCTGCCTAAAGTGGGGGGGGTTCCCACCCACACTGCCCTGCAAAGCCCGTCGGTTTCCTTCTTCAGTCTCTGATCCAAAAGACCCAGAAACTTCCTGTTCCTGCATATTTATAACCCTGGAAAACCTGCTCTTTACTGCCACCTTATGGCGACCAGCAGGAATTGCACCTCCAGAGAACTAGTAGCTCCTTAAGCTCTGGAGGCATTATTTATTTATTTTATTTTATTTAATTCATAGATCAGATTTACAAACCTGTGAGTCAGAGACTCATTTACAAAGGTACCTCATCACAGGGAGGGGGGACAAAAGGGAGCATAAACCTCTCTCAAAAGAGAGGAGGCTTACCTATATATTCAGCCTGACTCAACCAGTAACTACTAGGCTGATGGTCCAACCTCTGCTGGGCAGTCACTCATCATCTAACCCAGGGCCCTATGTTCTATCAGGCATACCCAATGCCTCCTATTTTCTATGGCACTGTAATCCTAACTTCTGCATCAGGGACTCTGAACTTCGACTGGACAGCTAAGCCACGTTCTATGGCAATGAATAAAGTGTTGCAGCACATCAAAAAAGAGACATGCACAGCTAAATCTATTGATGCTCATCACCTCCAGTGAAGTGGCAGCTTAAGAGGTGAACTTCTTTTTAAAATGCTCTTTTTTGGGGGGTGGGGGTGGAGGACCACTGTATCAGTAGAAATAAATTCCCACTACTGTACAGGCTCAATAGGTTTGGAGAGGGGTGCAGAATTCTTCATGGAATATGAAATAAACACTGTCCTGGGCTTACAAACTGCTGATAGTGCTCTGCTTCTGGGACGAAGACTAACAAAACGCTAGCTTGCACAGCCCATGTACATAGGCTGAATGACACTTGTAGATAATTCAAATGAGAAGCAAGCTTCTTGCCAGATTAAGGTTATCCTGAATCAACTAAATAGTAAAACTCTAAAACAGAAAAGCAATCTTATCAATTCCGCAGGAAACTTGGAAATCCAAATACTGCTTCCCCCTCCCTCACTCAAGTGTTAGAGAGGACAATATGTGCACGTAGTGATTAACCATGGGAGTGTGTACCCAAAGCATGCACACTTTGCTCCTGTCCACCACCTGATTGGGGGGGAGCATTATTCAGATTACTAAATGTCCTGAAGAGGGCTGCTTCCTGTTTGAATTAATTCTTGATGCTGTTTCATCTGCTAACAGGCTGCTTTAGCTAGCTTGTGGTTTTTCATTGTATAGTCTGTGTAGTGATGTAAGCATGTGTGGGGGAATGAGTGGAGGTTCTGTGCAATGCAACTGATTCTTCCGAGTGTCACTAGAAAGTCCCCTTTCCACGGTACTGCTACTTGCCACAGGACAGTACCACTTGTGGATGCCACTGTATGCCATCAATGTGGTCGTATGATAAAAGAACATAAAGCCATGGATGCCATCCTGAACTGGCAGAGAAACTAGTGATTTTATACAGTAAATTGGCTGCCTGCTGTAGGACAGCACCATGTGTTTGCGCCACTTTATGAATTTAACAGTGCACTCACTGCAAGGCATAAAACCTTGTGTGCCATCCTGAACCAATATCCAGCAACTGATTTTTTTTTTTAAAGAGCTGCTTGTCATTCTAAGAATTTGCTTAAGTGTCACAAGACACATAACTGCAGGCATCCTCATGAACCAGACTGGCCACTTATTTTCAAACAGTGGCTGCATGCCGCAAGACAGCGCCATTGGTGAGCACCAGTGAACAGATTCTGCTCTACTCTACAGATCATAGAACTGTGGGAGTTATCCAGAATTCTGTGGCATTTTCCAGCAGTCCCTGCGGCCATAGAACCACAGAAAACCGGGGACCTTGGCCAAACCCCTACATTCTAAGTCAGTGTACTACACTTCCTGGGTTCAAGCCCTCCACTGTCCAACACAACCATCACAGGAATTTACCATTACATGTCCTGCATACGTCCTCATTAATGGAACTCTAAGACACTCCTTCCTTATGAACTGTATTTGTTCTCCATTTGCCTAAACAGGCCTTCCACTCATCCCCTTAATGCTCAACTACTATCCTGTTCATGACCTACAGGGGGGTATTCAGTGGCCTGAAAGCATTCGGGTCATACTGTTGCATGTGTATACGACTACAAATGGACCATGCTGTAGGCTACGGGCTCTCACCTCAATGACCTTGCATGAAATGCCCCTTTTTCTTTCCACAGCAAAGTGCTTCCTCCTTTCACAGTGCAACCACCATTCTTCCTAGGTTTATATTAGGGCCTAAATTTATTAAGCATACAGTGAGGTCCTAGATTAATAGTAGTAGTAGTATTGAGTTTAATTGTTCAGCACCCATTCCTGGGGGCTCAGGGCACTGTACATCATTAAAATCAAAAAGCACAATAGAATAATAAAACAAAACAGACTAAAATAAATGAAACAAATTAAGACAGAGTAAGTAGATATAAAGACAACTAGTGGGGAGGTAATAAATAACTAAAACCAAAATAGGGCCCAGTGGTAGTAAGAGTTCTCATGGAGCTGTAGTCCTTAGGTTCTTCTGTAGTGATTAGCCTTTTAGGAGTGGAACCCTGCGGAGGGGTTTCTTTAATCATATGACTGCAACTCTGTGACACCCTCATACCCTTTTCCCAGGAGGCATTTGTCAGTTTGCTTATTTCTTGACACTGACTTCTACACCAAACCTGTCTATAACTATGCCTAGTATCTACCCATTCCACATCCTTTAGCTGGACTGAATCAGACAACCATAAAGATGGGGTGCAGCCTTCACGCACAGGGGCTACTTTAGTTATATGACTACAACTTTTTGACACCCACCTAGAATTAGTCCTGTATGGGGTCAGGGGTCAGGCACTGCATTATATCAGCATCTCTCTCTCCTCACCTGAGGCTCAATGTATTCTCCAGTTTAGGAGCCAGGCCTCTTGTCCTCCAAGGGTGGGGCCTTTAAACACATGTCCTCCTGGTATTATGAATGCAGCTCTTATACACCCTTGAGGACTCTAGAAATATATTATTTTTTTGGCAGAAAAGGACTGCATGGCCCACCCAGTCTGCCCAGATGTTTTCTGCTGAATCTGCCTCTGCAGGCCCTAACTGGTCTTTGGAGAACTTCCCTGCCTATTTACTAATTTTCCCTTATGTCTATCGCATACATGCTTGAAGCCCTGTACTGCTTTCATCCCCATCACTTCCACTAGCAGTCTGTTCCAGGCAACTACCACCCCTTCAGTGAAGTACTACTTCAGTACATCCCTCTTAAACTCCCCCCTTCAGCTTTATTGCTTGACCCCTGGTCCTCGTGCTATTTCTCATTTGAAAGAGTCCCCTCCTACACCTTGTTTACCCCTATGAGGTACTTGGAGAAGGATAGAGTGATTAGTTAGTAGAGTCCACTAAATTTTGCCACTCTCATTTCCATTCCCTATAATTCTACCAAAATCAGATACTATTTAGGCTGCCAGTTTTCTTCTCACTTTTCCTCATTTCTACTACACAACTACAATATGTGACCAAGGTCTCCTATCTACTTAAATATAATTGATAAGTACTGTAGGTGCCTGGAGGAATGGTGATCTAAGGCCGTAGTTCACCAGAGTTTTCATCCACCAGGGTTTTACTTTTTTGTTTGCCTCCATGAAAAGGTAATAAGACTAGTATTAATTTAACTTAGTATATTCCACCATTAGTTCAGGTCTGGATGGTGGTCTACACGTATCATATCTCTTGCTGACTGGTTGCTTCATTTGATTCTACGATGCTGGTTTGACAACACTTTCGAAGACTGGCATCACATCAATGGGATTTATGTTGACTGCAAGTTGCAGTTCACATAAATCCTGAATGTCTCCTGGTCCGAGTCAGAGTTGATTTGGGGAGGAGGGTGCAGAACTGGGAGACAGTGTGTCTCTGTCTCAGGTGCTCCAACACAGTGACCTGTCAGCAAACTCTCGATTTCGTCTACAGCGAGGTAGGTCATTGTGTTGGCGTAGCCATCAGGGAGGCATACCGTTTCATTCCCATACTGTTCCTTCTCCATTAGCAAGTTGATTGATTCATTTCAATGCATCCCTTTAGGGTTTCCTAGGGTACCAATAGCTAATGGAGCTTTGTTCTTGCAGCATCTTTAGGGGTGGAACCCTCCATAAGAGAGTTCCTGTGCCTTCATGGTACCCTGAAAGGTAGTAGTCCGCAAAAAGGTACACAGAGCATGAGTGGCCATATATCTTAATGCCATGCACTCTAACACAGCTCTCTTAGTTTCAAGATTCATTCACAAGCCCACAGCTTCCCAGTTTCTGCAAGCAACCTATGCTGCAAGGCTGCATTGCATACAGACTCTCAGCCTTGTTGCAGACATCGCAGCCAATCACAATGTTGCACAAGCACTACACTAAGTTGCCTGCAGACCCCAAGAATTAGTAGATAAGTATCTAGAGGCTGTGAATCCAGAAATCACAGGTTTCCAATGCACTCAAGGGTAACAAGGGAAGTATCCATCCTAGGATAATAATGGAATTATAAATCATGACATTATTCTTAATCAATCAGGACTGTTTATTTCTAAACATTCCATGTACTCTTATAACCATAAGAGTGTATCTCGTGCACATAGTTCTAAAATTCTGAAGTTCTTAAGTTCAGCTGGCATAATCCATTTCCACTTACACTGGGTTTCTTGATTTTGAACTCATGTTCCATTTAAAAAAAAACAGGAATCTTCAGCAAGATTTAATAATATGTTTATATGCACAGTTACTGCATCTGTTATGGTTATAAGAGTTTCTTCTCAAGCCCTTTGTGTGCCAGAACTGCTCCTCTTCACTGTACTCTCACTCAAAGAACTGAAGTAACTATTCAGTATATATGTATGTATATGTATATATATATATAGAGAGAGAGAGAGAGGATACATGATGGGCAGGAGTGTGATATGCAAAATATTCTTACTCCTGCAGAGTGAGCTCTGGATACTCATGAGTGCCGAAGGCACAAGTGAGAGTATCAAGAGCTCACTCTGCAGGAGTGAGAATATTTTTCATAGCACATGATCTGCACATCATGTGTGCTATTTATACAATAGAGGTGGGAGCTTTAGAAATATTTTTTCTGTGTCCTTTTTCTGTTTCTGTGTGCTTTCTGCTCTTTGTGTGTGTGTGTGTGTGTGTGTGTGTGTGTGTGTGTGTGTGTGTAGTTTTCTGAATGGGTTGGGAGTCTTAGAAACTCCATGGCACACAGGTGAGTTTCTTTTGCAATGGTAATTGAGTAACTTGCAGGCCTCAGTGAGAAAGAGAGACTGTTTTGTGAAGCAGTTTAATTTAGAATATAGGCTGTAGTGAAGCTGATATCAGCACATTAATGGTCTGGGAGTCTCAGAAACACTATAGCACACAGGTGAGTGTACTTTGCAATGCTAACTGAGTAACTTGCAGGCCTCAGTGAGAAAGAGAAACTGTTTTGAAAAGCAGTTTCACATAGAATGCAGGTTGTAGTGAGTGAGTGGTGACATCAGATCAGCACAGTATGGGTAAATGGCATTTAGCATCACTGTGGTGATGTCATCCTCATTTATCACACTCCAGTGACCATATCTCCATTTATCACACTATAGAAGCTCCCACCCTATGGTATAACTCCCTCTCTCTCTCTCTCTCCCCCACCTCTCTCTATATATATATAATATGAAAGAGGATCTAGCAACAGTTTGTTTCCATTTTGTGTCACAGTCCTTTGCAATTGAGAATGGAGCTCCCTGTCAGAAGTGTAATGGTTATTTATTGAACACATTAAAGTACATTATAGTTATTTATGTTTTAGAAATTACTCCAATCAGGATAATTCCATGTAATGCATCATCTTGTTTGCACGACCAGAAAAGATAGCAGTAATCTATGGATTAATATAGTCCAGCAGGAATAGTTGCATACAAGCCAAAATATACACAGGAGATAAAAAAAAGACATTTATTCATACTTACTGTAATTTCCTCTTCTGTTAGCTCCAACTTTGTCAATGGGCAGGGTCATACTGACCCACCAGGATACCCGGAACTTTCCAGGTGGGCTCCCTCTGGTGGGTACTTGGCCACCTTCTAAACTCTAAGCATATTTGTTTTTTATCATCTATTTTATAATTAAATTGGGCCCTGTAAGTAAATGAAAGATGTAAACACAGAGCCAGTGTATCATACTGAAGTGAATACTGACATGAGGGTGTCACCCTGGACCCTTTCCTATTGATTTTCCAGGTGTGCCCCATATCAACTTTGCAGGTGGGACCCTGGACCCTAGTGTGACCCTGTAAATGAGTATTCAGAACAAATGGGTAATGTGCACCCCTACTATGGAAAATGGCACAGCCCAATGCTGTTAACAGAATGGAATATTGGGCACATGAACATTCTGGACAGCAGCAATTCTCCAGTCACTTATGTCCTAGGAGTGCCCATAAGTATATGAAAATAGATCCATCTAGATTATACTGTACTGTAAATCCTGTCATGAGCTAACATATATAAGTTGTCAACATAGACAAAGCGCTAACCAAAATAAGGTACAGAAAAACAGTTCCCTAACTTGTCAGGTGAGAGGAAGGATGGACAAGGCTCGTCGCCTACTTCTCTGAGGTTGTGGAAATTCTTTGCAGAGCTGAGCCAATTAGAAGACACTTGCCAAAGGAATTAATAAAAAACAGGTAACATTGGAAATTAACTGCAAACAGAGTAAGCACTCACCTGTAACAAAGGAGACACCTTCTTTATCAGAAAAGTCAAACCTGTTAATTCTGCATGCCAGAAACCAATATTAAAATGTGAAACTATTTTTTTGTTTGATCTATCTATCTATCTAATCTGTCTCTGTCTGTCTGTCTGTCTGTCTATCTATCTACTTTGCAAAAAACTGTGTTAAAGCAACATTTAGGGTCCAGGTTAAAGCGACAAAAGTTGGAAAATGTGGGTTTAGGGTTTACAACCCTAAAACCCTACCCCCACACCTACAACAAATCAGGGGTGTGGTCTTCCTTGGCATTGTCAAACCTAAAGATCACCCCATTAGATGCATATGCTTCTGGAGTGTGAGGTGCCACCTCTTCACTCGGGGCAGGGCTCCTCTACTACTATTGCTCTTGAATCCAGAATAGGATCTTTTACTCTTCTGGTGCCTGAAGTTTTGACAGGGATGAAACCCCCCTCGATACTGCCTCTGTCAGCTGCCTTCTTGACTTTTCAAAGTTGATCCGGCCTTTTGCTGTTGTTTGGACACCAGAAGGTGGCCCTTTTTGTCTAGATATCCTTCAACATGTCATCCAGGCCTGAACCAAACAGTAAACCTCACTCAAAGGCTAAGTTAAACAACTTGGACTTCAACGCCTGGTCAATGACCCAGTGCTACAGCCACACCACTCGCATGATGGACACAATATGATAAGTGGATTGAGCTGACATGCACAAGTTCTCCACCATGACATCCCCCAGAAAGGTGGAGGCCATGGAGACCAACTGTGAAATGCTTGCCCCTTCAGAATCTGGGGGAACACAGCTACCCAGCATGTAACACACAAGTTTAAAGCTCTGTCAACAATAAAGGAGGCATAGGAGCTGCAGAGGTTTGTGCTGTTGGAGACAAAGGCTCTTCTGCATGAAGCATCCATGTGCTTGTCATGCATATCTACTAAGACTAAAGACTGGGATAGTCATGCACCTCATGGAATTATGTACAGCTGTATCAGACAAGGGAGGGGTTTCCCACTTGCGGATATTTTCTGTCACAAAGGGGAAACACCATACCTTGGGTTTTGGCAGATATGTTCATAATTTCACAATTGCCCATTCTTATTCTATAATCTGGTTATAGTGAATAAAGTTTGGAAAATACTTTGGAGCAGAGGAGGACATGGACTAGATAGGGTTCACATCTAAGGTCTCCATAGATTATACCTTCTTCAGCTGTAATGTCCCACAAGCCTCAGTTATCAGACAGAACAAAGATTTTGTATCAAACAGGATAGAGATAGGAATCCTCCTTTTAAGCTCCATCCCCTCCACTTCCTCTTCCTCTTCCTCCTCAAAGGGTTCATACTCCTCCTGCTCATCATCAAGTAACTGCTTTAGGTCAGGATTTTCCCCAAGATCCCCAGCATTCTCAATTCAGTTTATTAATTATACTGGAATGGCATGTGAGCAAAAATTTCCCGTTTTCACAAGCACTCAGTTCTGGAAAAATACATCTGGGGGTTACATAAAGTAAGGCAAAACAGCAAAAAGGGTCACACATTGGGGAATCAAGGAGACAAGAATTAGAATAATTGAGTACAGAAATGTCATTAACAATACTGTAGAAACATTAAGAAGTGCAAAGTAGAAGTGCCGGCCTGTTGGCACTGAGGGCTGATGCACTGGGCACATCATCTTGTGCTATGCCCATGTTCGGGAATGAGCATGGGCCACTGGGGGTCAGCAGGGGAGGAAAAGGATTGAGCATCTGATGGACTGCTCTCCTTCTCTGGCAAGGGGGGTCCTCAGTGGTTGGTGCCTGCCTGCTCCTTAGCAGAGGCTAGGAGACATAGTGCCATGCTGCAGAAGGGGGAGGAGTTGGGGCAGATGCTTGGAGGGAGTGCATGCAGACATGTACATGCTTCTATCCATGGGCATCATTGCACACCTCGACTACTGGTGAGAAAACCAGGAAAAACCACAAGATGCTGCAGCACAATGGTGTAGGGTGCCTAGCAGGCTCCACTTCCGGCCAGCCATGGCGCTGGCCACACTGAATCTGGTCTCTGGTGAGGGTTGGGGAACCCCACTGGCCCCACTGGAGGGGGCAAACCCTGGGAGTATGGGCTAGTGCTGGAGGGTAGACACTGGGGGATGGGGCTGAGGGCTCCCTCCAGATGACAGCCAGCAGCAGAAAGAAAGAAATAAAAGGAAAAAAAAGAGGTGCAACATACAAAAAGTGTGTTGCGTTCTTAGACCAGTGATCCTGCCTTTGTTAAATAAGAGTGAGATTTAGTTATTAAGGTGGAGGAGAGACTAGCTCCTGAGGGGCTATTCCATAGAGGGACACAAGGAAGTTGTGGCCTTGGAGATGTGAGACTTTAGGTTAAATTTAAAGGAAGCCATACTAGGGTATCACTCAATGATAGCAGGGGGAAGACTGTTAAACAGCTTAGCGCCCTTGTAGGAGAGGGTGTTTTGGCCTTGTGTGGTGCAATAGAAAGAGATGGAAAAGGAGAGGGTGGAGGACTTTCTGGTGGTCCGAGAGAGGGCCGACTTTGAGAAAATGGACATAATTCTGTCTGGGAGGAGGTCCAGAGGTGTGTTATGAAAGAAAGTGATTGTTTTGCTGTTTAGTCTGTCCTCAAGGGAGGTTCAGTCAGAGATTCTGTACAGGTCACAGTGGTGGGTATGTCTGGGGAGACTGGAGACAAATCGAATGGTGCTGTGATAGGTGGAACAGAGTTTTTGAAGGTTACCTTTAGTAAGCGGTGGAAAATAGACTAAGGCACCATAGTTGAAAAGCGGGAGCAGGAAACTGGTGGTGAGAAGGGTTTTGGATTCATTGGGTAAGAAAGGCCTTCCCCTGTAGAGCATGCCTAGCCGTTGGTGTGCTTTTTTAATTAGTTGATTTACGTAAGTGTCAAAGTTGAGGTGGCTGTCAAGTAGGAATCCAAGTTATTTAAATTCGCTGACTGTTTCAATTGTATTGCCATTATTGTCTAGTAATGTGAAATCAAAAGAGAGTGTTTTCCACAGGCTGGAGAGAACCATTGATTTGTTTTTATTCCACATTCAGTACTAGCCCCTTGGACAGGAAACAGGACTGGAGGATACTGAAATCAAACTGCAACTTGTTAAGTAAGGAGGAGGGGTCTTTGTCTTTGCAGAAAAGGTTGGCATCATTGGCATACAGGATGAGCTCTGTGTTTGTGCAGATTTTGGGAAGAGAATTGACAACCAGGGAGAAGAGGAGGGGACCCAGGATGGACCTTTGAGGTTCTCCAAACTTTATTGGGCAGGGGTCAAACAGAACCCCATTTATAATGGTTTGGTGGGACCTTAGGCTGAGGTAGCTTCGGAACAGTTGGTGACATCTGGAGAAAAGTGCAGATCAGATAGGATTGAAAGTAGGACGTTGTGGTCTATATGGTCAAATGCTTTTGTGAGGCCCACAAAGACCAACCTGGTGTAAAGCCCTTCATCAATAGCTCTTCTGATAAAGCTGGTGAGATTGATCAGGGTAGTCTCAGTGTTGTGGCCGGACCTGAACCCATGCTGGGCTTCTGTCTGAAGTTCATACATTTTGAGAAAATCAGAGATTGCTTATGTATGATTTTTTTCCAGAATTTTGGATAGGGGTCCAGAAGGGAGATGGATCTAAAATTAGAGACGTTATCCTTGGGCCCAGATTTGTGGAGGGGTTTGACTGTGGTGCATTTCCATTTGAGAGGATAGGATCCAGTGCAGAGGGAGTAGTTGAGAATATTTGTGAGGGAAATGGCAATGGAGTTGCAGACCAATCTGAGGACCCTGTAATCAATGCTGCCTAAGGAGGGCTTGGGGTCATGGGCCTTGATAAGTTTTATAACTTCAGTGGGGATGAGGCAGCAAAAAGAGAAACTGGGGTAGGGATTAGGGAGTGTTGGGGAGGGGGGTCTGGGCTTGCGTGGGCTTGTATTTATCAAGATCACTGGAATAGTTGTTTAAAAGGGAGGCAACTTCAAAGGAATCAGTGGCAGTATGCCCAATGGAGGAAATGCTAAATTGCTCATTGGATTGCCCTCTACTGGTGATGTCATTTAGGATGTTCCAAGTGTGCTTCAGGTTACCCCTGGAGGTGCATTGCTTCTTAGTGAGGTAGGAGATTTTGGCAGACTGGACAGCAGTTTTGCATTTGTTACATAGAGTTTTATAGAGTTGGAGAAGGTAGAGGAACTTCTGTTTCCTGTAATTAGACCAGGCACTATCTCTGTCCCCCATGAGTTTGTGAATAACAGGGGATATCCATTCATGGCTGTTACTTTTGACCCTGATTTTTTTAAGGGGAATAAGGTGGTCACAGATGGCAGTAAAATTTGTTGCTAAATTCCTCAAGGGTGGTGTCAATATCCTCAGTGGTTTCAGAGAAAGACTAGTCTGTGGACAGGGCCACCTGGTAGAACTGTGCTGGATCGATTTTATTTAACTGTCTGGCTTGGATGTATTTGTGCCCCCGGGAGGGGGTTTTAGCAGGCCAGTAGCAGTAAATCTCACAATAGTCACTAATGGAATCAGGAAGAACCCTGAAAGAGGTATTGTGGGATGGATGAGAAACAAGGATCCAATCTAACAGAGTTGGTGCCTGTTCTGTAGTTAGTACGTGTGGGTGAGGTAATGAGTTGGTGGAGACTTACGCTGATGATGGATTCTTTAGTAAAGAGGGACTGAGGGGATTGCCAGTTTTGGTTAAAATCTCAAAGGATTATCCATTTTCTATTGAGGGGAAGCAAATCTTTGAGGTTAAGGAAATCAGCAAGTTCTTTTGAGGGGGTGCTAGGGGGAAGATAGGCAACACTGATGGTAATTGTTTTGTTTTTCTCAAGTAGTAGATTAATAGACCTCATTAATCTACTACTCCTCATCATGACTCTCCATATGATCAAAGGCAGGGCCTGCCTGCAGATCCATATTAGCCAATTTGTTC
This sequence comes from Neoceratodus forsteri, assembly GCA_016271365.2. Lineage (NCBI taxonomy): Eukaryota > Metazoa > Chordata > Ceratodontiformes > Ceratodontidae > Neoceratodus > Neoceratodus forsteri. The sequence continues at coordinate 108,728,515 of CM028132.1, forward strand.
TGCTCTTGTGCACCAGGACATGCCTTTGAGGGACCCTCCCCCAACCTGAAGAGCCCAACTTGGAGTCGGATGTGTCCAAAGAGATGTCCTGCAGAGCATCGGACCTCAAAAGCTTTTCTAAGAGCAACCACAAAGATTTTCACAATTCTGCTTTGTCATTGCCAGCCGGTACACCAGTTGCACCCCCTAGTTCAGGGTTTCAACTTGGGGGAACTGTAAGAGACATATTAGCTTGAGGAATGCAATTAGGGCAGTAGAAACTCAGCAGAGAGGGTCATATTACCCTTTTGAAGGCCTTACATTGTTGGAAGACTAGCAGTCTCTGATAAGCCATGGTGCCAAAATACTAGTGCAACAGAAGCTCAAAAAACAGGATAAAACTAAAGACACTGTTCCCTGAATTACATGTGGAAAAGAAAGAACATTACCAGACATCACCTTCCTCTGTGGTTAAAAGCACCAGTAGAAAATGTCTGTACCAGCCTGCAAAGTTTAAGGCTGTAGTAGGAAATATCATTTTGAATAACAGTGCTGGAGCAGTCAGAGAAACAGCATCACCACATCTAGTACTTGGAAAAGTGCTGGCACATGTGCACTCACGTGAGTGTGCGCATGTGTGATGTCACAACAGTGCGCATGACATCAGTACATTGGGGCGTGTGCACCCAAGCACAGACATACGAAAGGACATGCTGAGGCTCTGAGAAACCTCTAGCTAAGCAGCACAGTCTGAGCCCAACTGCCAGGGCTCAGAAAAAATTGTGGGAAGCTGTGCAGCTCAGGAGAGCCATTAAGAAACGTCACAAAGGCTGTGGAAAAAGAGCCCTCACCAAAAAGAAAACTGCCTGAAAAGTCTTTGATTCCCACTCTTCTTTCCATTTCTTCTCCCCTTTTCCTTAATAAACCCCCCCCCAAAAAACAATAAACCAAGCTTTACCAGAGAGAAGGAAAAAAAAAACCAGATCCCCCAACTGTGAGCTCTCTAAAGAACCAGAGAAAAAATTTACTAGACCCTAACAATAAGACCAAAGACATGTACTTACTTGAGGCACCATGACATGAGGGAAAACAGAGATCTACTAAAAATAAACTCTAGAGTAATAGCAGACGTGACCCCCAATCCAAGCACAACCAGGCAGTAGAAATGGGGAAAAAAGGCAGGTTAGCCAATTTGAAAGCTGCAGCTTAACAGGCAAGCTTTTAAATTTATGGGTGCTCCCTGTCATTAGGTAGCCCCAACCTCTATGCAAAATCATAACCCCAAAGAATAAACACTGAAAGGAAAAGTTTCTTCTTAAGATAAATTTCTGTGTTGTTTCCCTTTCAGTGTCACAGCAAAGATGGAGAGTTGCTGCTGTCTGGAATGTTCATGTGCCCTAGATTCTATTCTGTTTACTGCCTTGCGCTGTTGCATTTCCCCTAGTAGGGATGCACATATCCATTTGTTGTGAATACTCATTGACAATGTGGAGTGCTACAGAAACAGAAAAGGCAAGTGCATCCAAACAGTAATCAAAACAAGCTAACAAAGCGGGGTCACTGCAAACACAGAGCATGAGCACTGTTATACAAAATGCTCATGGTCTGGTAGACAAATTAGATGATATGGCCACAAACTGGCACTAAAATGCATAATATCTCCACAAAATGTCCCTTTTTTAGTATTTTGCAGCAAGTTTGGATTTTGAAGCACTTAGTGATATTTTGAGGAGCATTTTAATGTGCATGCTGCATGATACTAGAGCTGAATTTGGGATGGTCCTTTTGTGATCGGACTTTTGCCTGATCCCATTCTGCTGCTAAGCAGTATGACCGAATTTGCTGCAAAATACTAAATGTTTTTAGATAACAGTTCTCAGCAAGGTTTGTCTTAGGCTGCAGAGAACACAGCTGCACATTTGTTTCACTTTTCTATGCTAGAGAATATATGGAGTCACATGGTCTAGCTTCAGTGTCTTTCAAAAATGGCCATTTCCGATTGGTCAGAAAGTTTCCATGACATTTTGAAACCTCAGCAAGTATTGTTTTAGGAATGACTTCAAATACTATGTGGTATTCGTTATTTGGATTTGAATACAGTATACACTACTTAATTGGGATGTGGTTAAATGAGACATTCTAGTTAAGCAGGGTATTTTTTGAATATATTGTGTCTCCATTTACCCCAATTGTGTCCACCTTGTTCTAAGCAGGGCATTTACTACTGGTTATTAAGGACTCCTGGGGACCAGAGAATTCAAATTTACCTAAAGGCAGGAGTAGCTGATTGGATCAAATGCATTTGATAAGCAAATAAAGACAGCACCAGAGCCCTGCCTGTAATCCATATTTGTAGCAATGAAATCTGTGAAACAAGGGAAGCAGTGATGGAGTGGTTGGCAAGACCAGATTCAAGGGGGTGAACAAGTTTGACTTGTAGCGCATAGTCAGTTGATCATTGATTAATCTTTCAACTACTTCAGAAAACACTGGCAGTAAGAAGCCTAGACAATAATCATTGATTATTATAGGCACCTCCCTTATGATGAAGGTGTATAACTAGTGCTTGTTTCCAAATACCAGGGAAGGAACCTGTAACTAGACAACAGTTAAGTACTATATATGTGTAAGCTGCTATGTCAGGTGCACTAAGTAATAAACATTTAGGCAATAGTCCGTTTACACCAAAGCAAGTGTTAGGGTCAATTCAATACAGTTCTCTAAGTACATTGGTTTTCTTCAACAATGAGAAAACCATCTGGTCATTAGGGGATTGTTTAAAGTCTGTGATAGTAGGGCAATTCAGGGACCAGATGATAGAATGGTGGTCAAGAATTTAGGGCTGTCAGTGAAGTTCTGATTTAGGCCATTAGCAAGAACACCTTTATGAGAATACTGATTAGGATCAGTAAGGGAAGAAGGGAAGGTGGACGAATGGCCAGATGGGTTTAACAAATTATAGACCACATTCCAAACTATTTTTAGGATCAGTAGTAGATTGAAGGAATCTGTTCTGGAAATAAATCATTTGGGATTTTCTAGCAGTACTGGTACGTAGGTTTCCTAGCTTATCATAGTGCTGTCTGTCAGCAGTTGCACTGGATATTTATGACTGGACTAGTTTGCATCTCCGAGGCAAAACAAATCAATAGTATTATTGGTTATCCATGGAAGGTGGCCTCTTCGTACTCTGGAACTCCTGACAGGGTATGTTTATCACAGAATGAGTTGAAAATGTTTTGAAATTTCTCTAAGGCTAGTGAATGTAAATCTAATACAGGATATATAGCATGGATAAGGTATATAATTTATGCAGAAATATAATACATTGAACAAGGCATTAGTTAAAGAGTTTAGTCTTTTATCATCACATCACTAGCAAAGGGCTTACATTACTACTTATATAGTCATACATGAATTTTATTTTTTATTTATTGTTTCTTTCATTGTACTTTTTGACAAGGAAAGGAACACTAAGTTGTGACAGCTTGTTTCTAGGTTTGTCCTGGCGGGTGGGTTACTTGGAACAGTTTTTTACTGATGGAGGGATGTTGGTCATGACAATGAGACAACTCCCATACACTTCTTCTTTCACTAATAAAAGCTTAGTATTGGGAGGAGAGTTTAATTGTGTCCTGTCTAAAGAGGATAGAGGGATGAAAACAGGCAAAATGTTCTGTGATTACAATTTTCTAACTAGAATGACATTTCACACTGGCTTGCAGGATTCATACAGAGTATTGCATAAATCAAAAGACTTAATGTATTACAAAAATAAATTGGCTGCAAGCACTGACTCCCCCCCCCCATTTCCTAGCATGTTCTAGTACAATCAGCATCATTGATCTTGGTTGAAAATTCTGACCATGTGATCTTTTCCTGTCCATGGGGTAATCCCCCTATGGTAAAAGCATGTGGTGTCTAAATATTTCATTACTTGCTAATCCTACAGTCAAAATCTTATAAAGGAGCAGTTTTCTGCAAGCTAGAGAATCTGTTGAGTGTATTTATGATATTATGGCCACCTGGTGGGAGGTTGCAAAGCATGATCTAAAAGATTTTTTTCTTCATGTATCAAAAGAAGAGTAGAAATACATACCACAAATATTTAGATTTGCAACAACTGTCACATCTACTGTATTATCCCAGACCATGACTGGCTGGCATAAGCTAGCATACCAAATTCAATGGACCAGAAATGCAGTGCAGTCATTACAGTATGACAGTACGACAGGGCTATATCACTTTTAACTGAGCATAAATATGGTACTCAGGGCTGTACAGGTGCGGGGAACATATACAAGAGCTGAAAGGACAGAGTATGAAAATCTGTTTTTCTGGATTACTGAATGACACAGGGGAGTTAATAATTGATAACAAGAGAATGTTACAGGGTGGTAGAAATCTATTTGTACAATACATTTGGTACCCAGGCCTCTGAATCAGGGCTATTTCTTTATTTCTACAACAATGTAGAATGGAAAGCCTGCCTGAAGAGAAAAAAAATATAAATTTAATCCTAGCTCATCAGATAAAGTTAAAGGGGTCATTGCCAAATTAAATATTAAAGCAGCACCGGGGATAGATGGCCTTACATCTGAGATGTATAAATCCCAAATCTTATTTTTCTCACAACAATACCTATGGTGTATAAAATATTCTGCAGGATGGTGTAGTTACTGGGGATTTATGTGGAGCTCTACAAATTTTTGTTTCTTACAAGGGGATATACACAACCTAAGGAATTGGTGGCCCCTCTGTTTACTAAATACTGATTTGAAAATATTGATAATTTTCTGCAGAAGGCTTTCAAAACCGGCAGAAACCTTAATTTCAATCTACTAGACATGTTGTATTCTGAATAGATGTATGCAGGAAAACTTGATTTATTGAGAGAATTGGTGTCCCAAGGAGAACAGAATAATCTAGATGGCTATTTAGTATTTACTCACTATTGACCAAGCGAAGGCCTTCAATAGAGCTGGCGATGCATATGTTTTCTATGTTAAGGTGGTATGGCATTCTAGATTCCTTGATTACATGGATATTGATGTTATATGATAATGCTATGATTGTCCCCTTTATAAATAACCTTTATGGTGCAGACATTAATAGAGGTGTGTGTGGAAAAGCTGCCATCTTAGCCCACTTTTATATATCTTTGGTCTGGAGCCAGTTTTAAGAACTATCTCACAAAACCAAGAAATGGGGGTTTACAGGTACCCATCATCTCCTAGGCTGTTCAGGTAGCTGCATATGCTGCTATTAGGTGTCTAATGGTGGATAATATGACTTCAGGGGAACAATCCCTAAGTTTGTTGGCAGAATATTCTAAAGTCCCGGGATCCAGTGTAAATTGTATTAAAAGTAGGCATTTTTCTATGAACCCAGGCCCACTATCTATAACAGAGATAACTGGAATAACCATTTCCAGTGACTCCATCCAGGTTTTGGGATCAAGTTTGGACAGGGTGACATAGCCACACTCAACTGGTCAGAAAAAAACTAGATGAGTGTAGCTTCAAAGTGGGAGACTGGAAATCTTGGAACAGTCCAAAAGGGAAAAGTGCTTCTTATGAAAACTTTCCTACTCCCTATTCTCACTCTACTGAGCACAGTTTTCCACCTTTACTTCATTTTGACACAAGAATCTATAATCTTTTATTTCAAAATGATCTGGGGTAGCTGGCTTATCCTAATAAAGAGGAAAATGTTATATTTGCCAATAAAATCTGCAGGACTGGGTTTACAGCTGTCCCAGAAAGGACAGGATAGGTAAGAGGGGTGGTAGTGTACTCCTATATTTTAGGTCTAATCTAGATGTCACCGAGCTCCCCGATCCCAGTGGGGAGGCACCCCTGACTGAATCTCTCTTTGCCTCCCTAACCCTCGGAAACATTAAAAAACTAATAATCAGGTGTGTATACATGCCCCCTAGTCAAACTTCATCTGGCCTATCCTCACTCCTAGCTTCCCTAACTAATCTCCCCAGACATGACCTCATTCTTTGTGGGGACTTTAACCAAGATTGGCTTCACCCAAATGCTGTAAAAATGCAAGCCATGATAGCTGACTCCTGCCTAACTCAACTTATCCAGCACCCTACACGTATCAACACCAAGTCTGGTAAACACACGTTACTTGACTGGATGGTCACTAACTGCCCACTGAGGATCAGAACTGTGGGTGTACTCCCTGACTGCATAAGCGATCATTCCCCCACTTTTTATGTTTGGAGAAACAACTGTCCTAACCCCCCCTCCCAGGATATCCCTAATCCATGACATGGGCAGCTTTATCACCTCCATCAATAATACTGACTGTAGACCCATTAACTCACTCCCACATGTTAACCTTGCCCTGGACTTCTTTATCTCAACCTTCACTCAATTAGTTAACCAACATACGCCTCTGAAAAAGTGCAGGTCCAAGGGCATCAAAGCTTCATGGCTCTCCAAGGAGATTCAGGTGCTCATGTCGTACCGTGATAAAGCTTGGAGGGCCTACAAAAAAGTGTACTCCCCTTGGACTGGCAAGTCTATAGACACCTCAAGAATAAATGCAAACATTCGCTGCACAAAGCCAAACACTTCCACTTTAAATCCCTTCAAACGGAACACCTCTGCAACCCAAAGAAATTCTGGCAGCAAGTAAACTCCTTATTAAAAGGGAAAGCTGTTAATACCCCAAGCTCAGTCCATGCCAACGGCTCCAACCTTACTGACTCTACTTCCATTGCCTCCAGCTTCAATGAATTTTTTACAGATCTGCACAAATATACTTCTTTCTTCCATGACCCCTCCTCTCCTAACTCTGCCCTGCTTCCCTCAACTACCCTTGTGGACCGCTGCAAGTTCTACCTAAAACATGCCACTCTCAAAGAGGTCCAGAAGCTTCTCTTATGCTTAAATCCAGAGAGCGCATCCAGACATGACTCCCTTGAAGCAAAATTTCTTAAATTGGGTGCCTCTGCCCTTGCTCGCCCGGTTAGGGACCTATTCAACTGGTCTTTCATCTCCAACTTGGTACCTGATAAATGGAAGGTGGCAGTGGCAGTCCCAGTGCATAAGCGGGGGGGGGGGTCCAATACTGTTGTCGACAACTATAGACCTATATCTATTCTCTGCCATCTAGCAAAGATACAGGAGTGCATTCTTTATAACCACCTTCAGGACTACCTGGAAGCTCACAGCCTGCTATCCCCCCATCAACACAGTTTCAGAAGGAATCATAGCAATCTAAAGGCCCTTATAAAGGTGGCAATGGATATATTTCATGCTGTGGACAAGGGTTCTGCCACAGGTGCCATCTTCATCAACCTCACTAAAGCAAAGCATTTGACCTGGCAAACCATGATCTCCTGCTCCACCAACCATACGTCATAAGTCTGGATAAAAATGCCCTAAAATGGGTAAGAAGTTACCTATCTTGCCTCTCTCATAGAGTTAAATGGGATAGCTCCCTTTCAGAACTTAGGCCGATAACCCACAGTGTGCTACAGAGATCCATTTTAGGACCATTATTATTCTCATTCCTCATTAACGACCTTCCTCAATTTTGTGGTGGTGCCAAGGTACATCGTTATGCAGATGATACAATTGTTTATCGGTCATCACCAGACTTTAACCAAATCAATCGAGAACTTGCCACTGACTTTGCCTCCCTAGAGGACTGGTTCATCTGTAAGAAGCTCATTCTCAATACCAGAAAAACTAAATGCCTGCTTTTCTCCCCCTGTTCTACCTCCTAGCTTGCTCCTCCCACCCTTAACATAACATCGATCATGGAAGATATCTTGGAGACAGTCCCATCCTTCAAATACCTGGGCTTCTTCCTGGACCCATCACTCTCTTTCAACATTCATATCTCCAATATTGTTAAACATATGCATCAGAAGCTTGGTCTGCTTTATCGAATATGCCCATATCTCACCTCTGCATCCTGCCTAAGAATTGCCTCTTCTTCTCTTACTCCTCTCCTAACTTATGGAGCCCATCTGCTAACACCTCATCTCTCTCCCTCCTCTCCCAGGCTCACCATAGGATTGGTAGGTTTGCCTTGGGGGCTAACTCACGATCACACCACTGTGACATCCTCTCCTCTCTAGGCTGGTTGCCCTATGAAGCTAAATTGAAATACTTCTCCACGTCTCTTATGTTTAAACTTGTCCACTTCTTTACTCCACCCTGCCTTAGAGGTTTGATATGCCTCCGGCAGGCACCTCGCAGCCTCTACTCCTCCTCCCTCCCCCTGCTAGTCCTCCCCAATCTATGTTTAGCCCTCACCAGGAGGTCCTTTGCTTTTGCTGCTGTCTCTGACTGAAACTCCCTCCCTCCACACATCCTGACTAGTCCCCTCTGTTCCTCTATTCAAGTCCAATCTGCATGCCAGTCTCGCAGCCTCTCCCTCCTGCTCCTGCTTCCGCTGAAGCTAATAACTTTCCCAACCTCGCATGACCACCAACCCCCACCCCTCTCCCCTTCCCTCTCCCCCCTCCCTAATCCATCTCAAATAATTGATAGCCTTCCTCTTCCCTTTTTCTTTGTGCTGAAATGTTACATCAGTTGCCTATGTATACTTTAGTCCTGATGTATATAGAATTTATAGATATGTAGATATTGTATTCATGATTAGCCCTACACTATTGTATCCACTGTACAATGTATGTCAAGTTTGATACTGCACTGCACTGACTCTGTACAATTGTTTTGCTTTACTGTTCCATTTCAGACCCCAGGTCAACCCTGAAAAAGGGATTATAATTGTCTCAGTCATCCTACCTGGTCACCAAAACTCATATAAATAAATAAATAAATCCTCTGCCCTTCATTTTCAGCATATATATATATATATATATATATATATATATATTTTTAATATAGTTCCTTTTTATGTTGGCTTGAGTGCATGTGCAAACAACATATTGCGGTAGTAGCGGGGTAGTAGCACTTTCAAAGGTGTATCAGTGTTGTGATGAATCCAGGGGATGCTTTCATTGGTGTGTCCCTCAGCTGCCAACCAGTGAACATGCTGCCAATTACAGCAGTTTCAGAGTGTGCCACCAACTTGAAACAAATCTGCCATCGCAATGAGAGACAGGCTCATTATTGCAGTGGCAGACCTGACATGCCTCCATTACATGCCATTCCTGGTGAAAAATTGAAATACATATGGCAGCTCCTACCCTCTGCTACACAATCCTGACATCAGGGAGCCCAATCCCCATGTCAGCATCCCCCCCCCTTAGTGTGTTTTTCCTTGTTAAACAATATCCCCTTTCCGACACCAGGATGCCCACTCCCAGTGTTGGATGCAGCCTCCCACAACCTGTCTATTCGGCTTGCTGACATTGGGGTGCTCAATCCCCATTGCAGCATCTTTCCTCCCTGAATTGTGGCACACTAGGAGCCCACCCCAGTGTGCCATTTTATTTTATTTTTGTAGCCTGTTTAAAAAAAGAAAATCTTCCCTTGCGGTCTGTTTTTTTAACTGCAAAGAAGAAAACAGTCCACTGTTGTCTCCCTCATTCCCCTCCCCATCCCCACCCTCCCTCTGTGCACCCACCTCCCTGCACCCCTTCACCCTTACTTACCCTCCAGAGGTTGGGAGCCATGATCTTCTCTGAAGTGGAACACGTCTGCACTCTTCAAAGCCAAACTGCAAACTGAAGAAATGATGGTAAGCTTTAGAATGGAGGGTTTCAACTTAGGTTGATATTTCAGCCATTTTTAGGACTTTTGGCCCCAAATTTTCAACATGGGGTTCTTGGGACCCCACCTGGTGAACTTGTAACTGTCCCTTCATTACTTGGCCCCGAAAGGTGATTTTGCTGTCACTGAGCAGACTCACCTTTCAGGACTCATTAATGAAACGACAGTGCCAGTGTTCATGAGGAGAGGTCCCAAAAAGCCCATGTTGCAAATTTAGTGATACAATTCCAAAAAATGACTGCGTTACTAGCATGCATTGTGTAATTTCTATGCACGCTCGTAACTTCACCAGTCTTCAATATTTTCACTCCATATTTTCAACATTTTCATTATTGCACATCTCCTTATGAACAGTACAGCTGTCATTTTTCACATCCTGCCTGAAACATGTTTTTGCACCTGTGGTGCACAATGAGCGCGGTCGCTGTGCAAAATCAACTTTCAGGACAGAGTAACAAAATCACAGTGCCACTGTTTATTAAGAGAGGTCCCAAAATGCCCATGGTGAAAATCTGGTGAAAAAATTCCAAAAAATGACTGCATTACGGGTGTGCATTTCGCAGTATCTACGCACTCTCGTAAATTTGCAACTTTTTCATATTTTCTCTCCAGATTTTCAACATTGCCATTTTTTACACCTCCTCATGAACAGTACAGCTGTCATTTTTTACATCCTGCCTGAAATGTGTTTCCGCACCTGTGGCTCCCAATGGCACAGTTGCTGTGTGAAATCACCTTTTCAGGATTGAGTAACAAAATGATAGTGCCACTGATCATGAGGTGGGGGTCCCAAAAACCCAATGTTGAAAACTTGGAGTGAAAATACTAACAAACACCTGGGATGTTGAGTTTTCAACCCATACACCCACTCTGTAGAGACTGACAGGCGTCAGGGACGTAACTTGGGTTCGTCGGCCATAATGTTCACTGCATTCTACCCCCACCCTACAGCCACTGACAGGCATTGAGGTGTGCCTTGAGTTCTGTCACCCTAACATTCACCCCATTCTCCTACAATGCACCCATCTCACTCAGCTTATTTCCTCATGGAATGGGGTGAGCATAAGGGCCAAAGACCTCAGTGCACACCGCGACACCTACTGTATGCAGGGTGGGGTGAGGTGGAATGATTTAAGCATTATGGCCGACCCAAAGCCACACTCCCAATGCTTTTCAGTCTCTGTGGGTGGGGGGTGTTGACGTTAGGTCAATACTTCACTGCCATTCCTATTTTGCATTTCTAACTCCTGCACTACCAATGCCAATGCCAGCAAGCCAACATTCAGCATTGATAAATGCTTGTTTGAATACCGTAATAAGAATGTAACATGGCAACAGTGGACTGATCTATGGCTGCAAGCATTTTGTGTTACTTGGAATGGGGGGTTGCCTAAACTAAAAAAGTCTATGGCCCAGATATTCAAACTGTGCCCAAAAAGTGCGCAATAACAGGAGCAATCGCATGTCTATTGCACCCATGCACAAGAGACATGATATTCAAAAATGGAGCAAGCCAGATTGTGCCTACAGCTGACGACTGAATATCGCACCGCCTGCACCATAGTGCAACTAGGGAAGGGAAGCTGAGAGGATCTGATGCGCCATAGTGCAACAAGGGATGTTCAGCTGAGCAGTACAGAGGTGCCATAGCGCAACCAGGGAGCCCCCCAGCAGCAGAGCAATGTAACTGCACAACCAGGGAGGAAGGGGCCCACCACCCATGCCACAGATGGGCACAGGAACACACAACAGAACAGACATTGTCCTCCCACACCCCAAGCACAGCACAACTGGGGGAGGGCTGGAATAACCACTGGCCCATGGAGACAAGCAAACAACCCACAGCCGGGCCATGGTGCCCCATCACACCTACTGACAAGCTGTGACTGGCACACAAGGAGGGCAGACCACCCCATGCCACACCATCCCCCCAGTGCAGAGCACGCCCTGCACCGTGACCCCCAGACACCACCACATGAGCAGTGACCACCACTGCAGGAAACCCCATGCATACCACCACCCCCACGGTGTCAATGCAACCCTGTGCACCACAGAACCATGCAAGCCAGCCCCACCACGAGCACCGATCAGTGGGTGGCAGCACACGGCAATGCAACAATGGCAGACATGTTGCCACCACGCACAGTCCCCCCGAGGTACTGCTGAGAGACCGACCATCCGTGGGCACAAGAGGTACCCCGCACGGGACAGGGCATGCCCTTGACACCACCACCAGTGGTAAAGCACCCTGCACATTATTCCAGTGACACACCCCGAACCACCACTGGCCGCAACAGCCAGCACAGACACCCACAGTGGTGCGTGGAAGCATGCACCACACCGGATGCCACACAGTGTATGGACAGACACCCACCCATACCCAAGGGCACACCAACACAGGGACGCAGTGGTGGGGCAACCAAGCCCCCATTGTGGGCCCATGTAAGCTGTGTACACACAACCTGCAGTCCTCCATGGCACTGGAGTGCCAGCCACCCTGCGCAAGCACTGTGAACCCGTACACCACCAGCAGTCGCCCGGAGCACAAGTCACAGACAGTGGGACACATCCCCTGCAACACACCCAAGGCAGATCATGGAGGTGGGACAATGACTGTGGTGCCCACAGTGCCACCCGAGCCAGGCATGCACCACACCAGTGACAGGGGCAACCCAGCAAAGTGACGGGTACAGTGGCCGCCCTGCAGGGACTGCCACCACTGACATGCCAGCGGACTGTGCAGGTCACAGACATGCATGTGTGTCATCTGTACAGGCCATGGACTGGCCGATGGGTGCGCCATGGACACAGAGCATGCGCCATGGACCACTACACACAGTCATCCACTGCACAGGGCACAACACACACACCACAGACACTGACTGATAGCTACCCCCACACCATAGTCACCTCCACACGGACACACAACATACCCATGACTGCACCACCCCTGACTCCATGCACACCACTGCAGCTGAGCACCTATAGCCCTCTGCAAATCAGAGATCACCACAGTATTCACATCTAAATCAATTGTATTGCAAAAATATAATATTCAACTATTTACAAGAATACAAAACTATATACAAGTTTGGGGGGCCACAAACAAGGTGGGGGTGGGTAGGGGGCAGGGGTGGACAAATGGGATGGGATAGGAGGGGTGTGAAGGTGGGTCCAGGGGGTAGGGGAATTCAGGGACTGAGGGATCCCTAGCGGGAGCACCGTTGTGTGCTGTGCGACCTCCGACCTCTGTGCCTCCTCAGTACCCCAGTTGTATCCAATCTCCGGGGGATTTCCAGGGATTCCCAGGCCAGCAGTAGAAGTTCCCGCTCAGCCTCCCTGATGTGCCATAGATGGCAGGTACCTAGGACAAGGGAGCACAGTCAATAGGTGTGAATCCACAACCCCATACAGCCCGCCCACTGTGCATGGCATACGGCCATGGGCATACCACTGTAATGGTGTGTGACCACCCGCAGTGATCACGTCCACAGGACCTGCCCACCCAGGCACATACAGCCATGCGGGACGCTGCATACACCCACCGGCCAAGTCATGCACAGCACCACCATGGCCATTTAGTGACATGGCTAAGTGGTGTAAAGGCAGTGGCACAACCATGCACCTGGTGCACGCATGGACCACCATTGACACACTCCCAGACATGCATTGCCACTGGACAGTGTTGACTGTAACAAGTTGTGTGCATGACAGTGGTGTCAATGAATGGTGGCCATGCCCCGCTGCCCACCCTGTCATACTGCATGCAATAGTAATCATGGATATATGGCACTCACCCTCATCGGGCTGGTCACGTGGGCGTTGAAGGCCGTCGTCCTGCCTGGCTGCACCGTCCTCCTCCCTCTGCCGCTCCTCCCTCAACCTGCGGCGTTCGTCTGGGCCTGTGGGGAAAACAAGGAGAGAAGAACATCAGTACAATCCCGAAGCAAAGTCCTCCTGCCTCAAGGTGTGTGCCTCCCACCCAGCCAGACCCACCCACCCCACACCCTGTGAACACCACCACAGCCAACTCCAGATGGTCCTCCCCATGTGCTGGACACATACAACACTGTGACCCATATGAACGATAAAAGTGTGCTGACAGAACCCCTACCTGGACGGGGCACCGTGCCCCTCCTGGCACGTGCCCACAGTCATGCCAGTAGCTCCGGCTCCCTCCTCCGCAGGTCCCCATAGCGGTGCCTGCACCGCTCCGCACTCCTCCCTCATCCGGTGGCCTCCTCCAGGGCAGTGGCCACCTCCTGCCACACCTGGGTTCTGGCACTGTCCAGAGGCACCTCCGCGAAGAGAGGCCCATGGTGTGGCTCAACAATTGCCACCAGATTGGCTAGCTCAATGGCTGTCCACTGCGCTGCTCGTCTGCATGCCATCCTTACAGCTATAGTGGGCGATATGGCACTCTGCAGCGTGGCTTCCCACGTGCAGATGCTGCGTGGTACAGTGCTGCCATTCCCTATCACGCTGTTACTGAACAGCGCGATAGAGGTGCACCCATGCCTGACACATGGCGCCTAGGTGGCAAAGGTCACGCACAGGGTCAAGGGTCTCTGGCGCATGGCCACACACAGCGCCATTGGAAGACAATGCATGTAGTGTGATTGGCTGCCTGTGTGCCAGCACCATAGTGGACTTCCAAGCAGTTGGGCCATTGCACCTATGATGGCCCAGTGCCACAGCGCCATGTAGTGACCATCACTATAGCACCACTGGCACAGTGGTGGCCGTGTCCTGCATTGCCTACTGTGTACAGCACTTCATCAGCGCAGCAGATGCCTGCATCAGCAACCTGGGCATGTGCAGTGAGATGTACTACGCATGTCACAGAATTACGCCATTGGCTCAGCACATTCAACACAATTGCGCAAAGCGCAACAGCGCGATATTCAGCCATCATATGCAAATCATCTAATCAGCCATTCAATGATGCAGCACTGCAATTTGCATCTACTTAAAGTTGCTCCTCGTCTCATTTGCATGGATTGCGCTATAAAAGTGCGACAATGTGCTGCAGTGGCCATAGTCGGTTACTGCAGTCTATTGGTGAGTTGCATGCTGTTTGGGAGTGTGGACTGTGGATTCAGGGACATGCATGGGACTGCACAGTCACAGGTAACAACTGCCATTCTTACAGACTACATAATGACCAAGCAGGTTCTTGAAGAGGAGGAACACAATGGTGGGAGGAGGAGGAGGAGGCCTAACTTTACAAAGGCCGAAACCAAGGCCCTGTTTGAGGCCTACCTGGATCAGGAACCACTTCTCAGTGGACGGCGGGGAACACCTCAAGCCCGTGCTGCTGCATGGGAGGAGGTGGCACATGCTGTGAACCTGCATGGCAGCCACCAGCGCTCCGTGCAGGTGTGTAAGAAAAAGATGGGCACGGACAGGAGGAGGGTAAAGGAGAAGGTGGCTGCCATCAGGGCAGCACGTGCTGCAACAGGTAGGAGACAGCCGGAGGTGGTACAGCTGACCTCACAGGAGGAAAGGCTTGCTGGAAGCATGCAGCACAGTGCCATTGAGGGTGTTCCGGGTGGTGGCTTCCAGATGAGTGGTGGCCCATCACTGCATGTTAAGTCATGGTCTGTCTATGGGGGGGCAGGGTAGGTCACACACACTAACGTGACTTTGCTTTCCCTTACAGATCCTGAACGTCTGCATGGGTCAGCGGTGGTGGGCCTGTCCACTGTGGACAGTCAGCTGGAGTTGGAGGAGGACCATCCACCTCCACAGGTATACGTGGAGCACTGTGACAGTGGGGCCGCCTGGCTGTCCACACTGATGTCGTTGTACCAGGTGTTGAGGAAGCCCTGCCTGTGCCCCAGCATGCTGGCATCCACGGATGCCAGCATGCTGTGACTGTGGCCGGTGCAGAGTCCACCACCAGTGTGATGATGACATGACCGTCATGGGCAGTGACACGTGTGTGCCACAGGATGGCCACAAAGCAGGGCAATTCGCACCCATGGCTGTGGGTGGTGCCACCGTGGAGGCCTGTGTGTCAGCACAGTCTCAGGCTGTGCCTGTCAGCACAAGTGGGGCAGCACTGGTGTCTGTTCAGGACAGTGGGACTGTTGCGGCCACTGCGGCGGCACCACTGAACCCTGGGAGCAGCAGCTGAAGGGGCAGCATCAGCAGTCGCCCAATGGGCTTGGGGGTACAGGGTTCAGCGGCAGTGCCTGTGCACCACCTGTGGACATGCCCAGACCTGGTCCTGGTGTGCAGCACCCACCCTCAAGGGGTGCTGATCATTGGGGCCGTGCACACCCTGAGGGACAGGATGCCGAGGAGGCTGATGACCTCTTGGACGAGCACACCCACCTACTGCAAGCATCTGTCTAGGAGCAGATGCGGCTTGCAATGTCCATGGATGCACTGCATGTGGCTCTGGAGTGGGCAGAGGAGCATCGCAGCAGGGACACCGCACTGATCCTGGCAGGGATGGACCGTTTGCGGGAGGATGTGACCGCTGCCATTGACAGGCATGCACAGGCATTCATTGCTGTCATGGCCACAATGGGCACACAGTCAGGTGCCCATGCATCGCGGACACCACGCAGTGCACTATCCACTCCCTGTTCCCGGCGTCATGCGACTCCCACCCTGTTGACGCCAGGTTCAGCTGTGGGCATCCCGAGCACTCCTGGTGCAAACATGTTCATAGAAACATAGACTTTGACGGCAGATAAGGACCACTTGGCCCACCCAGTCTGCCCATTTCCCTACCTACTGGATAAGCTGCAGATTCTAGTTAACCAACAGCCTATTTCCTGCAACCCCCCACTATAATTGCCTTATGTCTGTCCCATGCATGTTTGAATTACTCCACTGTTTTAGACCCCACAACCTCTCCAGGAAGGCGGTTCCATGCATCCACCACTCTCTCCGTGAAAAAGAATTTCCTCACATTACCCCTGAGCCGTCCCCCCTCTAACTTTAAATTGTGCCCCCTTGTTCTTACACATCTCTTTTTCTGAAAGATGCTACCCTCCTGGACTTTGTTGATTCCCTTGAGGTACTTGAAAGTTTCTATCATGTCCCCCCTGTCCCTCCTTTCATCAAGGGTATACATATTAAGCTGTCTCAGTCTCTCTTCATATGGTTTCTGATGTAGACCCTGCACCATTTTAGTTGCCCTCCTCTGGACTGCTTCCATCCTGTCTATGTCCTTGCGTAGATGAGGTCTCCAAACTGCATGCAGTATTCAGATGGGGTCTCACCAACTGTCTGTATAGAGGATAACCACTTCCTTGTTCTACTTGTGATGCCCTCCTATGCATCCCAGTATCCCCTGGCTTTCCCTACTGACTTCTCACATTGCATACCCACCTTTAGGTCATCTGATATGACTACACCCAGATCCCTTTCCATTACTGTTGTTGTTAGTACCTCCTGCTATTGTGTACTCTTCTCCTGGATTTTTATTTCCCAGGTGCATTACTTTGCACTTCTTTGCATTGAACCTAAGTTGCCATATGTCTGACCATTCTTCCAACCTTGCCAAGTCCCTTCTCATCCTTTCTACCCCCTTGTGTATCAACTCTGTTACAGATCTTTGTGTCATCCAGAAGAGGCATACCTTTCCTTCCAGACCCTCTGCAATGTCACCTATAAAGATGTTAAAGAGGACTGACCCAGTACTGAGCCCTGAGGTACTCCACTACTAACCCTTTCTTCAGAATGTGTTCCATTCACTATTACCTTCTGTGTCCTGTTGTGCAGCCAGTTTGCTACTCAGGCTACCACCCTGGGACCCACTCCCAGGCTGGCTAACTTGATTATTAATCTTTGTGCAAGACTGTGTCAAATGCCTTGCTAAAGTCTAGGTAGGCCATATCCACAGCCCCTCCCTGGTCTATTACTTTGGTCACCCAGTCAAAGAAATCGATTAGATTTGTCTGACATGACCTTCCTGTTGTGAATCCATGCTGCTTTGGGTCCAGTGCCCCGGTGGCCTCTAGGTACTGAACAATTCTTTCTTTCAGAAGTGATTCCGTCATTTTCCCCACCACTGAGGTCAAACTAACAGGTCTGTAGTTTCCTGCTTCTGCCTTGCTCCCACTTTTGTGAAGTGGAATCACATCTGCCCTCCTCCAGTCCTCAGGTACCACCCCATCTTCCCATGATTTGTTAAAAAGTGTGGTTAGTGGTGTCACTAGGTCCTCCCTTAGCTCTTTTAGGATTCTAGGGTGAATCCATCAGGCCCCATTGCTTTGTCCACCTTGAGTTTTAGAAGTTCTTTCAGTACTCTTTCTTCTTTAAATGGACTGGTATCAACCCCACTATCTAGAGTGCTTCTACTGTTTGGTTTAGGTAACTCCTCCTCTTCTTCTTTTGTGAATACTGAGCAAAAGTATTCATTCATTATCTCTGCCTTTTCACTGTCTCCCTCTGCCCACCTCCCCTCTCCTTTATTAATCTTCCCTATCCCTCCCTTAACCTTTCTATGTTCCCTAATGTACCTATAAAAGGTTTTATCCCTTCAACTGAGTTGGCTATCCTTTCCTCGGTTTGGGCCTTTGCTTTTCTGACTGCCTTCCCACTTCCTTCTACTTTAATTGATACAGTCTCTGTCGTGTTTCGGCTGTGATTCCTTATACTTTTGAATGCAGCCTTTTCTCCTTAACCTTCCCTGACACTTCTTTTGAGAGCCATAGTGGTTTTTTATTCCGCTTGTTTTCTTTATTTGTTTCACACAAAGGCTTGTTGCTCCATGATGGCAGTTTTGATTTTCTCCATTGTTCTTCCACCCTCCTTTCTGGCCATTTGCTAATGCATTCCTCAGGTATTCACCCATTATGCCAAAGTCAGCCCTTCTAAAGTCCAGTATCCTTGTATTTGTATGGCTTGTCTCCATGGTTGTGTTTATTGAAGTACACTGCAGTGGTCACTTGTTCCCAGGTGTCTACTGACTCTAAGTTTGTGATCCTCTCTCCATTTGAGAGTACCAGGTCTAATATTGCTCCCTCCCGAGTGGGTTCCACCACTAGCTGTCTAAGGCATGCTCCCTGTAGGGCATCGAGAATGACCCTGCTCTTGGATGTGGCTGCCGTCCATGTTGCCCAGTTAACATCTGGCATATTCAGGTCCCCATCAACAGTATCTCCCCTTTTCAGCCATTTTGAGAATGCCTCTATCATTTTCTTGTCCATTTCTCCCTTGAGACGGGGTCTGTATACAACCCTGTGCAGATTGTGGTGCCATTCCTGTCTCCAATGTGACCCAGAGTTCCTCTTGTCCTCCCCTTTACTTTTAGTTCTGTTACTTTAATCCCTTCCCTTATGTAGAGAGCTACTCCACCTCCTTTTACCCTCCTGTCCCTTCTGTAGATTGTGTACCCTGGTATGTTGACATCCCAGTCATGGTTCTCCGTGTACCATGTTTCTGTGACTGCCACAATATCCAAGTGTTCCACTTCCATCAGGGCTACTAACTCTGGAAGCTTGTTTCCTAGACTACGGGCATTGGTACTCATTGCCCTCCATTTAATGTTGGCTTTATTCTTTTTTACCCCTTTTTTATGTTCGGTGTGCTGCAGACCCCTGTGTGAGCATGGTCGCGTTTACACAGTGGAACCCCTGAGGGACCATCGGTGCCACCCCATGAGGCCAGTGGTCAGCCTGTCAGTGCTGGCGGGTCTCGGCGGGGCTGCCCACGCATCCGTGGTGGCCGTGACACTGTGTCATGTGACTGACCTGTCTCCCAGTGTGGCTACTGTCTGGTGCTGCCCTGTTTGCATTGTGTGTTTCAGTGGGCAGTGCACGGTTGGGTACCCGGCCCTGCACGCAGACACACAGTCCACCTGCACATCCTCCTGGCTGCTGTCCGCAGTTGCGTGTACATGATGATGCCTGCATTGCACTGTACACCAATGTGCAATGGTGCTCAGCATCTGACACATGCACATGGACAGGCACTGGGCGTGGTGGCCTGTGGACATGTGTGTAGCTAGGGTGTGTGTTCTGGGTTGGTGTGCCTCCTGCCATCTGTGCATGTTTGTTGCATTGTGTGTGAGCATGTGTGTGTGTCCATCTGCATGCCATGTTATTCCTCACCCATCCCTGGTTGTGTGCGTGCTTCTGTGCCCTGCCACTTCCCTTGATGGCATGCACCCCTGGTGAGTGTCCATGCATGTTTGTGGGTTGTGCCTTAGCCACTGGTGGTTGCGCATGGCCCCATGACTTACCTGGGTTGGCTGAAGTGCTCCTCCGTGATGGTGTCCCAGTGCAGCTGTGCCAGCCGGAGCAGTCGGGGGTCCCATCGGCCAAGGAGGGGGCTGCCCATCACCATCATCACAGGCATCCCCATCTTCCCTATTGCTGTCCCCCTCTTCAACCTGTATGGCTATCCCACATTCGTTGGCCATGTTGTGCAGGATGCAACAGGCCAGGAATATCCCACAGGCCTTTGAGGGGCAGTACTGTAGGGCACCGCCAGAGGTGTCCAAGCAACAGAAATGTGCCTTCAGCATCCCGAACACCCGCTCGATGACATTACGTGTGGTGGTGTGTGCCTCATTGTAGCATTGCTGTGATGGGGTTGAGGGCTGCTGGTAGGGTGTGAGCAGACAGGGACGGAGTGGGTATCCACTGTCACCTGTGTGTAGAGGGTGGAGGTTAGTTTTGTGATCAGCACCGCCCTGCCCCAGGCCATGTAGGCCTCTACCCATGCCACCTCTGGCCTTGCCCCCCCAGGCCCTATGATTGTCCATGTGGTTTGCATACTCACCCACTAGGTGGCCAGTGGGGATGTCCCCACTCTCGAATCTGTGGCACAGTGCTGACTGGTGCCAGATGAAAGAATCATGTGCTCCCCCAGGGTGCATGGCACAGACATTGATTATGTGCCCCCTGGCATCGCACACCACCTGGCAGTTGATGCTGGCATAGACCTTGTGATTTATGTATGTGGCCCCCTCGGGGCCAGGTGGTGTCGCGTATTGCCACATGGGTGCAGTCTATTGCCTTCATTTCGAGCATCGTGCTACCTGTGGTACTCCTGTATGTTTGTTTTGCGCCTGCCGCTGTGCTGGGGAAATGGACGACTCGCAGCATGTGGCAGAGTGTGCTGAGGAATTGGGTGAGGTAGCATGATGTGGCCGACTGGGTTATGCCTGTGGTGTCCCCAGTTGGTCTCTGGAAGGTACCTGTGGTGAGCAAGCACATGCAGGCTGTTACCTTAGTCTCCACTGATAGAGCATGGCTCCGTCGTGTGGGTGCCTGCATCACATCACTGCACAGTTCACAGAGCCGCCTCCGAATTGCCCTATTCAGGTGGTACCAGCCCACAATCTCAGTATTAGTGTACAGCTCAAAGCTGGTGCAGGCTTGGTACTGCCTGTTGGGGGCATACCACTGACAGGCCCTTCCACAGCCACACCCCCCCTGCTGCCCACCTTCTCACCTCCCTCATAATGGCCTCCATTTGGAAGGTGGCACTGGCCATGTCCCTGGCTTGTGTTCACCCCCCCGGCAACTGTTTCTGTATTTCCCCCGCTGTCCTGGCTACAACTTCCCCTGCACCGGGTACACCTGCCTGTGCTGGCCTCTGTGCTGTGTGGCTCTCCACACCTTCCCTGTGCCTGGCTGTTCAGACTGCCCTTTCCCTGGCCTGTCCTGTTTGTGCCTCCTGCCCTGTCTGTCTGGCTAGAGTTCTGCCTCATGTGGCTTCCCTGTAGCATTCTTGCTCCTTTTTATTTTGGCTCATTTCCGCTATGGCGCAACTTCCACTTGCTCCCCTATTGCACATGGCGCAAGTCGTTGAATATTGCACTGCGCCATTTATGCATGGTTCCTCCCCCTTCAGTTACACATGCCTTCATTATCATTGCGCTGTTGCTCAGCATGATTTCGGGGGAGCAACTGTCTCTTGCTGAATATCACAGAATGGCGCAATTTCGGACTTGCGCAGGCGCAACCCTATTGTACATGGCTCAACTCTTTTGAATATCTGGACCTATATGTTTTCCTCCTTATGCTGTTGAAAAAATCAGAAAGTGGAAACTACTGCCTAACAATTTCCTGGACTGCACCAGTCTGCAATCGTACAGTATGATATAGAATCAAGGATTCAAGGTGCAAGTGGATTTTGGAGGTATTCCCATGCAACACCCCCAAAAGAATATTCCTGCAATTGACAGATCCAAGAGTTCCACCTCAAAAATGGTCTGTCATGTGACTTTCCAGTCATGGAAAACTGGGGGTGGAAGACAATTTGAAACACAAAAGTCTGGATAAGAGATTTTGTCCTAGGATCTGTTGCATAGCTTATTTTGAGACTCTTAAGTATCGTTTCTATGAATGCAGATACATTAAGAACCTTCAGAGTACTGTGACTGTCTTTTGGAAGGACCCTGTGTGGGCTAAGGTCTTGTATGTGCACATTATCACAGGATGTTTCTTGTCATCCCACAGATATCATGAGATATGAGATCATGCGATATTTGTTTACATAAAGTGCCATATCTGGCAAGTAAGGTGCAAACTGCT
The DNA here is from genome assembly GCA_016271365.2 of Neoceratodus forsteri. NCBI lineage: Eukaryota > Metazoa > Chordata > Ceratodontiformes > Ceratodontidae > Neoceratodus > Neoceratodus forsteri. Next base: position 108,750,710 of record CM028132.1, read on the forward strand.
TTTTCAACAGAAGAGAATTTGAATGCAGGCTTTCATTGACTTGATTGAATGTGATTTAAAGGAGATAGAAAATTATTTTTACATAGTTAACTGCCCTTTCATCTTCTGTTCCATGCTAGTTATGTGTCCTGATGTGCTTTAATCAATTTTTTGATAAATAATCTACCGTTGGGGTGCCCTGAGATCTACATAGAGTTCCACTCTCATCACCAGCTACTAATATTTATTTTTATATTTCTAAGGCATTCTATCTGATCAAGTAACTCCCATTCTATGCTATTTATCTGAATGGCCTGGAGTGGTATAAATGATGTCACAGAATGCTCAGGCAGTATGAAAAGAGAGAGCAGCAACTGCTGAGGAAGGATTCATGGTAATTGCAAAGGCAAGAAAATTATTCATTTAACAAAGCCCCTAGCTGGCCAGCCAGTGGGTTGGTTCAGTTAGGGTGTCTAGGTGGTGAGGTAGATATTTCTGGTGGTGGCCCTCATAGGTAGGGTGTTGATTGTCTGACATGGTTTTAGGTCATACCTGGATTGATACTGGACGTTCGTGACTCCAAGAAGATTTGGATTATATTGGGAGGTTCTTGCTACAAGGAGATCAGCTCTGGAATGGAATTTCAATCTATGGTCAGTACTCAAACTTTTTTCTTTTGACTCTGTTCCAGGCAGTAAGAGTACCCAGTTTATTTTAGTCTAGGTAGTGAGAGGGCCTGGGGTTGAAACTGTGTTTTATTTAGACTTGCATTCTATGACCTGAATTTAAATTTTCTTTTTAATTTTCTGCTGGGCAGTGAGAGTGCTCAGTTTATTTTAGACCTCCAGGTAGTGAGAGAGCCTGGGGTCGAAACTGCATTTTATACTGTTTATTTCATTTCTGTACTTCCGTGAAAGGAAGTTTAACTTTTATTTAGTTATTTTGCTTAAGTTTCAATTATGTTGTTCTTTATTCTGTTATTTGGGCTTCCTGAAAGTGGACTCCTTGTGGTAATATATCATCCTTTTTTTCTTGGACTACCATCTATATTATTTATTTAGTGATTTTGGAGTCTGGACTGTTTTACACTTTAAATCTATTTCAATTTTATTGTAGTATAGATTTGTTTTGGGTTGGGGAGGGTAGTTACTTTTATTTAATTTTTTGAGTTCCTCCTTTTGGCGAGAGCAAGTGAGGTATCTCAAGAAAATTATTGGGGTTTGTTTTAATTTTGGAGTTTAGCTAGTTATTTAATTGGGGTATTCAGGGGTGCGTTAGTGTTACTGGGTCTTAGTATGTGTAGGAGACCTTCCCCCACGGTCGTGTGCTATTCGTTCTCCAGCCTGTATGCCCTCCGTCCTTTCTCCTCCCCACTACAGTTATCGACATACCAGTGCTGTAGAGTGCTGGATATTGTTCGTAGGGGGAGGAGGGGAGTTGGGGGGTGCAAACATTGGAGGGCGAATGAGCGGGGCCATCATATTGGGGTAGTGAGATCCAGAAGATGCCCTGGGGTGAAATGGAATCTGGAACGTGGTCCTTCCTGTCTGGTTTCCATACCCATGGGTACCACCAATATTGGTGGGCAAGTAGCCCGAGCAGCTCCAGAGGCACGTCCTACCTGAGCAGTGTTGTGCAATGCCAGATCAATCAGGAATATGACTGCAGTTATTGCAGACCTTTTTGGGTCAGTGGATCTGGTGTGCATTACCGAGACCTAGCTGGATGAGAATGCAGGCCCCATATTAGAGGCTGCTATTGCGGCTGGGTACTCGCTGTTACACCGCCCGAGGTTGGACCTCAGGGGGGTGGGGTTGTGGTCTGTTTCAAGACTGAACTGGGCCTCATGAGGCTACCAGTTGAGGAGGCTGAGTCATTTGAGTGTATTGTAATGGCAGGTGAGGGTTGTAGGATTGCCCTCATCTACCATCCACCAGGTGATGAGTAGCAGTTTCTGCAGGAAGCAGTGGACTTCATGATCGACATGGTGTTCGAATCGCCCTGGCTGATGGTCCTGAGCGACTTCACTGCCTGGGTCGATGTCGAACTCTCGCAATTTGGACAACACTTCCTCCAATTGTTGACATCATTGGGCCTTACACAAGTTGTTACTTCTGCCACTCATAAAGATGGTCACTCCTTGGACTTAGTCTTCCTCCTGGGGATTGATGCCTTCGATTTGGGGGTGGAACCTGTGGGATGGTCCAATCATTACACTGTGGGGTTCAGTTTTTGCACCCCCTTTGTAGGCCTACCCCTGTAGAGATGGTCAGGTACTGCCATTTGCAAGATGTAAGCTCTGAGGGCCTGGCGGCGGTGCTTGACCTATCGGAGCTTTCTGGAGTGAGCAGTGACCCAGATGCCTTGGTCTTGGCCTATAATAAAGCCATCTCCTCTGCTCTGGATCTCATTGCTCCTGTCTGTGTTCATCCCCTCCCCTCCCCTTTCACCCTCGGTCCCCATGATTTGATGGGACTTTGAGGGAGATGCGGCGACAAGGACAAAGATTAGAACGCTGCTGGCGGAGATCCACCCTTGATGTTGACCATCTTAGATTGATGGAACATTATCAAGTCTATCATTCCGCAATCTCCTGTAAGAAGGCAGAGTTCCTGTCTGGGGAGATTGCGGCTGCTCAAAACTGACCAGCTCAGCTCTTTCAGACTATAGACAGACTGTGCAGTCCAGCCTACCTTCAGGTTTGAAGAGCCTTTTCACAAGTAAAGTATGAAGAGTTTGCTCGCTTCTTTGTGGCTAAGGTGGCTGACATCACAAACCGCCCCCACAGAATAACCAACACCTTCGTTCTCCCTGGCGCACTAAGTGACCACTCCCCGGTACTCTTTACCTGGTCCTGCATTGCCCCCAAATCCCCCCTAAAATTACCTCTCAATACTAACTTGGGCCTGGTAAACTAGCCCAACTCAAGGCCTACCTCAGGAACTGGGACTGGACACCCCTAGCAAACACCCTTAACCCAGATCATGCGCTTGATCTATTTATCACCACATTCAATACTACCTGTGATAAGTTTGCCCCCCTAACCAAGAGTATGTCCAAAGGCAACCATGCCCCCTGGTTCTCAGACCACTCCTTGGGCCTTCTGCATCACTGTGATGCCCTCTGGCATCTAGCTAATGAGACCCAATAGCCTACGGACAGGCAACGGTATAGGGAGGTCCATAACAAGTGCACAAGGGCCATTCGCACTGCCAAAGCAGATTACTACAAAGCTTCCTTAACTTCCACCTGGGGCTCCGGATGCAAATTTTGGAATAATATTAAGGAACTCTGTGGCAAAGTTACTAATCTGTCCCCAGACCAAATGTTAATAGATGGAAATCTCTCCTCTGATCCCCTCAGTATAGCCTCGGCCCTTAACTCTGCCTTCACTGATATCAACCATGTCCTCCCCCCTAACTTCTTCGACCTGCCACCTGCCCGGCCCACCCCCCTCCACCCCATGCTCCACCCTTCTATCTACACATCCTTACTCCAGAGACAGCCAAACTCTACCTTGCCAAAGCCCTTAACCACTCTCTCTTTAATAGTGATTCCCTCGACCTGAGACTTCTCCACCTCACCCTCCTGGAAATCCTAACCCCGCTCACCCATATTCTCAACTACTCCCTCTGCCAGGTGAAATTTCCCTCACGCTGGAAATAGGCTTCCTTCACCTCCATCCATAAGAGTGGGAACTGCACCTCCACTAACAATTACCGCCCCATCTCCATTCTACCCCCCCACATCTAAAGCATTAGAGCACATTATCGCCGATCAACTCATTGACCACCTTACTAAATATAACCTTCTATGCGACCAGCAACACAGCTTCCGAAAGGGACATAGTATCACCACCGCCCTCCTTGAACTTATCTCTCATGTCCACTCCACCTTGGATCATGGCCACATCACAGGAGCCATCTTTGTGAACCTCTCTAAGGCATTTGATAACATCAACCATGCTCTCTTACTGAACACACTCATCTACAGTGACTTTTCTAATGATGCCTTAAACTGGTTCACCAGCTATCTCTCTGACAGAACACAGCTGGTCAAGGTAGGCACTGTCCTGTCCCGTAGCCTCCCAATCTGCTCCAGTGTCCACAGGGCTCCATTGTTGGCCCTCTGCTATTCTGTCTTTACCTAAACTCCCTCCCATCGGCCTGCCCCAGCAGCTTGCTCCTATACACAGATGATGCCATCCTGTTCGCCTCTGATCTGGACCCCCCTTAAACTCCACCAAACACTCCTATACTCTCTCCTTGAAACTGAACATTGGCTCACCACCCAATGCCTAATAATTAACTACAATAAGACAAAAGTCATGATCTTCTCCCATCCTCAGAACCCACTTAAGAGCCTCTGCCCCCCTAATTTCTAACTGTAAATCAAACCCCACTCGAACAAGTGGACACTATTAAACACCTAGGGATCACACAAGACCTGGCCTTCAGCTTTAATTAACATATTCTGCACCTATCCACTGCCCTTAACTCTAGATTAGGTGTACTTTATTGGTACACACACTGCCTCACTCCTGAGGCTCTACGACTTACCATAAACTCCTCTGTCCTCTCTCTGCTGGACTACAGCATTCTCATCTACAGTGCCGCTCTCCCCCCCTGCCCTAAATAGACTCCAGCTTGTACTAAACAAGGCCTGCTGTCTCATCCTTGGTTGTGATCACTTCACACACACCTGGTCCCTCTACAGTACCACAAAATGGCTAAACTTAGACAACAGAATCAAGTACCACACCTGCCTAATGACCAAAAAGATAACTCTAGGCCTCACTCTCCCTGCCCTCAACAAAATTATTCTCCCAGCATCTCCTGTCAGAACCACTTGTAACTCGAACAAACCGTTACTATGGGTACCCTGATGCCGGACTTCCTAGTTCCAAAGATCCTTCAGCTACAAAGCCCCCTCCTGGACAAACTCACTCCCAAGACTAATAACCAACAAAATAAGACTGGGTCCTTTTAAATCCAGGCTAAGGAAACACCTTCAGGCTTCCAACCTATGTGACTTCCCATGACCTCTTCCCCCGATGACCTAGACCTGCTATTTGCTGGTCTCTATACCTAATTTCACTGAACTGATTACTTGACAAACAGTATCTCTGCTACTTTTTGGCTGTGCTAAAATGCTGTAATCCATGTTATCCTTGACTAATAGTCACTTACTGTATCAAGTGTGTATCCAGTACTGTGATGTAATGTAATACACCGCAATCTGTAAATAATGTTGTCCTTGTACCTTTCTATGTATGATGTGGAACCTTTGTAAATGAATCTTTGACTGAAAGGTCTTTCTGAATATCTCAATAAATAAAAAAAAAATAAAAACATCAGTGCAGCACTCCAGCCTGAATCCTTTATGGGAGAAGCTGTGGACTGGTACCCAGTCATGGTCCCTAAGCTCTCCTGGAGTTCCTTTGACTGGCCGGAGTTCATTGATGTCATGCAGATTGTCCAGGGTATGCACCCTACATGCTGTGGTTTGGATCCGGGCCCAACTTCCCTCATAAAGGGTTGTTGTGATATTATCAGCCTGGTCCTAGCATGGATAGTCTGGTGCTCCCTGGATATGGGTGAGTTTCCTAGCTCTGTGAAGGAGGCGGTGGTAACACCCCTCCTGAAGAAAGCTTCTTTGGACCCAGACTGCCATGCCAACTACAGACCAATCTCTAACCTTCCCTTTGCGGAGAAGGTGATTGAGAAAGTAGTGGCTATACAACTGGAGAACCATTTGACCATCCTTGACATTTATGAACCATTCCAGTCTGGTTTCCGAAAGAGGCATAGTACCGAGACTGCGCTGGTTCGGGTGCTCAATGATCTCTTGATGGCAAGAGATCGAAAGAGCCTTTCCATCCTGGTTCTTCTCGCTCTCTCTTCAGCATTTGACACTGTGGACCATGGGGTACTTCTTAACGCCTGAGGTTCATCTGCCACCTGTCTTGTACAGTCCTCAGGTGGGTCAGATCTTTCCTCATGGGCAGAACTCAGAGGGTAGTGTTGGGGATTAATTGCTCCTGTCCAGTCTCTCTCTGTCATGTGGGGTCCTTCAGGGTTTGGTGTTGTCCCCCATCTTGTTCGCAGTGTACATGCTGCCCCTTGGAGTCTTTGTAAGAAGGTATGGGCTGAGGTTTCACTGCTATGCTGATGATACCCAGCTCTACCTATCTTTTGCAACCGACCAGGATAGAGCTCTCTTGGTATTTAACAACTGCCTCACTGAAATACAGAGCTGGATGAATTCAAGCTGGCTGAGGTTGAACTCGGAGAAAATGGAGGTGATGGTTGTGGACCTGGTTCACTGGATAGAGGGGATGGGAGCTGGTTTACCCTCAGGAATTTTTCTGGGTGGCTCCCAGCTCCCTACCTCTGAATGGGTATGGAGCCTGGGGGTGATTTTTGATGACAGGCTGACACTGCAATCGCAAGTGTCGGCAGTCATCAAATCATCTTTTTACCATCTGAGGAACATCTCCAGGATTAAGCACCTAGTTCCATCTGGTGATCTGCCTGCATTGGTCCACTCCTTTGTGACCTCGCGCCTTGTTTACTGCAACTCCCTATACAGTATCTAGGGCTACCAAGGATTGATATCCACTGCTTGCAGCTCGTGCAGAATGCTGCAGCCCAGTTATTGATGGGTACTCCTCGTACCTGTCATATTTCTCCGGTGCTGCATGAACTGCACTGGCTGCCAATACAATGATGGATCACCTTTAAAGTCAGTCTTCTGACTTGTAAAGCCCTACACGGACTGGGCCCAGACTACCTGAAAGAGCTTCTGATACCTTATTGCCCTAAGCGATCGCTCCCATCGGTGGACGAGGGGTTACTAAAGATTCTGAGGGTTTCTTTAAAATCTTCAGGGGCCTGTGCTTTCATCTACGTGGCCCCAGCCCTTTGGAATTCTCTACCCTGTCCACTTCGGCAGTGCATGTCCCTGGAAGAATTTAAATGTGCCTTAAAGACCCATTTGTGGCTGATGGTGTACCCCTGAGAATGATATTTTATTGTATTTTATGAATTTAGCATTTATTGGATCTGTGTCTATTTTATTGTTTTTATGTGAAGTTGCTGTTAAGGCACCTTGGTTTTAAGAAAGATGCAGTAAAAATAAAGAATTATTATAATTATAATTTAAAATGGTCAAAATCATATCAAAATACTGGGTAGCCAATAAAAGAAGAAATGGAGAGCACCTAGAGGTGTAAAAACTGTTTCCTATCACCTTTAAGACCTTGATATCTGCACGGACTTGACTCTTTCACTGTACAGACAGAACAAGCCAAATGGAAAAATGTTATTTGTCTCTGAATGACCTGTTCTGTTTTCTGGCCTCTTTCTGATATCCTATAACCCCTCCCTTTTTTTTCTTGTTTACTTTGCATTGGTTTTCTTTTCTCTGGTTGGCATATTTTATTTTTTCACTATGTTACATTTTGTTTTCTGATGTTTCATTTCCACAATGTATGATTTCAGTTTAAGTAACAGGATGTATTATTTTGGTTATTGTTGTCATGATTGTTTTGATTTTTTTCTATTAATAAAAACTTTCCCTGTTCTTATTTGATAAGTGACATAGAATTTTTAACTTCCACCTGGACAGTGACAAGAGGTGGCAGAAGGGACCTTAGTTTAAGGTCTCATCTGGAGGATGGCATAGCACCTCAACAGTGCAGCACCCCTTCATACTGAGTTTTCTATGAAATGGTGAGACAGGTATATTGCTTCAGGTATGAAATACTCCTGCCGTAAAGGGCTAGTGTTCTGCCTGAAATTAATTGTGATCTTTCAGAAGTATTCAGTTAACACTTCTTGTAGCTGAAGTATTTTTTTCTTTTCTGCTTTGCTAATTAGAAGATTTACTGCCTGACAGCACAAGGTTCGATATGCGGAACAGCATTCTATGTGGAGGTAGACATAGTCATTTTTCCTCTTCCCTATACATCACCAGTATTGTGACATCACTGGCTGTGACATAATTAGTGACCAAGAAGACCCAGTCTCCTGCTGCTTGATTGGTGAGTTGAGACATAGGCTACCAATCAGGCAGAAGGGCTTGTGACATAACAATGTGTGAGGTCACATGCTGATGATGTACTGGGAGGGACAGAAATATATTTGTTTTCAGGTGAGGCACTGTTTTTCATATCAGGTCTGGTACTATAATGAAGTACTGAGACCTTTGGGATTAACTATCATGCTAGCCCTCCCAGGCAATATTAACTATCACACTGATGTGAGTATAGGCGGGTCGTTTTCTTCACTGTCACCACTCAGTAAGTGCAATGAACATTCTTTACTTTATTTGCACTGATTATTTGAATTGTTCACTGCTTTTAGTATTTGCGCACTGTTGCCAGCACATTACAGTGCACCTGCACTTTAATAAAACTGCGCTTTACCCTAATGACTGGTGCCGGTGTTTTTTTTTCCTTTTTTGCAGTTCCAGTTTTGCACACTGCCTCTTTGCCAGGGGGGCATGGCTAGTTGACCACAACTCAATGAACCATTTTAAATGCACTTCTATGAATATGCATTTCTAAAACTATGACTATGCATAGTTTTTCTTCAGTGGATCCACTCTCATGGTGATCAACTTTAAAACATCTTGCTTTACAAGCTTCATATTGTGCTAGCACCTCCACCAGAAATCATTAGATCAATGCATATCACCACATTAAAAGCGCTTTCAAATATATATCAAAAATTCTGAACACATTGTGGACAGTAGTGTCACCTGACTGAAGCAATTCTTCTAACTAAGTAGGCATGCATCTTTTTTATAACTTACAAAACTGGTTACAACTTCATCTACTTCATGTATTCTACAAATTCCTCACACTCAGTATTGCACAAAGTCCAATAGGAGCCTAATGTCTGGCTAAATTTGGTCCCAGTTCATCAAGTTCTGAACATGGATGAAAGTTCCTATATTTGTTACTTGTTCAAATTCCAAAGTCTGGAATTTACAGTTCATAATTTAGTAATATCCTGAAATAGTGAAGTCTACTTTGTGGCTGGAAAAAGGGGGAAAATAACATAAATGTATTTAATAATAGACATAAACTACTTTTTCTATGAGGATAATTAGCTGTATCTAATGGGGGGGGAGGCTGGGAGAGTTCTGGGGGTAGAGGTTTGGGGAAGGTTCAGCATAAGTACAGCAGTGGAAATTAACCACACAAGGGCAAGGATTATGAACTTCAGGAAGGCAGACTTTAAAAAAAAAAATGAATGCCTCATAGACGACCAAGTGGGGGGTGACCTGGGTGTGATGGAGGAACAGTGGGAAAATCTAAGGGAGGACATAGTGAAGACAACAAACCTCTGCACAAAGGAAGTGAGCAAAAACAAGAGGAAAAAGAGACTGCTATGGATCACAAAAGAAATGGCTGAAAAGATAAAGGTTAAAAGGGTAGCATTCGGGAGGTAAAGTGACGCAGAGGGGAGAGGACTTGGAGGTGTACCAGGAGAAAGAGAGGGAGGTAGAAAAAGCAGTAAGGAGCACTAAGGCACAAACTGAGGAAAGAATAGCCCTGGGGGTAATGAAACGGGACATGACATTTTTTAGGTACATATGTGAAAAGAAGAAGACCAGGGGAGGGACTGTGAAGTTAAGAAGGGCAGGGAGTACTGTGCAGAGGAGGAACAGGACAAGGCATATATCCTGAACAAATACTTAAGTTCAGTCCTCTGTGAAGGCCGAACAAATCATTTTGTTTGGTCTTCATAGAGGAAGGGGAAGGGGATGGGCCACATCAAAGCAACAGGAGCACTGGAGAAAGAGAGGTAGACATTAGTCCTTTTACAGAGGAGAGAATCCCGATGGGACTCCCATATCTGAAAGTAGACAAAGCTATGGGGCCCAATGGGGGTACATCCTAGGGTACTGAGGGAGCTCAGGGAGGTACTGACTTCACTTCTGACAGTCCTTTTTAACAACTCACTGGAAAAGAGTGGTTAGGTAGAAGAGCAGAAGTGGTAGCAGGGAGTCTGGCAGCTATAGGCCAGTCAGCCTGACATTGGTGGTGGGGAAGTTAATGGAGTCACTGCTAAAGGAAAGGATTTTGGAGTATCTGTAATCCAGCAGGTTACAAGACTTGAGGCCACATGCATCCACAGGGGGGCAGGGTCGTAGGAACCAGCAAGGCTGGTAAGGCCATGGCTGTACCACTTTTTGTCCCCTAGTTCCAAGAATAAAAGATTGCAGACTGCGGAGTGATTCCTAGCGACCACCCAGCCAGCAAGTAATGAGTTTGAACTTTTATCACTCTGCTGCAGTCAGCTGTACAGAGCCATGCAGCAGGGTGGCAGCAGAGAGCAGCTCAGCAATTCTTACTTTGTTTTGTCTGTGGGGCACTGAGTCTCCTGTGATGCAGCAGACTGCAAACAGGCAAGAAAAGACATCCTGTTGGGATTCTTCACGAAGGATGGAGGTTGCTCAGCAGATCAGAGCACATGACATCGGATCTGATTGGTGATTCATGTCTTTGTCTGTGCTCTGTCTGCTAGAGCTTGTTTGGTTGTGTGGCAGGTGGCAGACTGATGAGTGTGGGCAGCTGCAGCAGGAGTAGAAGCAGCTCCGGGACCGAGTTGCCATTTCCTTGTGTTGCACATCATGGCCATTTTGGGCTGGTTGATTTCTAATTCTGTCAGTTGATAAAAACTGACTGACTCTCACTCTTGTGTGTGATTGATGAAAACTAAACAACCCAGTTCCACACAGATACTTTTTACACATCTGACCAGACATTGGGAGGGGGGACTTGGATGCTGGCGGCATGAACAGCAAGGACAGGAGAGGACTTGGAGGAATTTCCTTTGTGAGAAAGAAGGCATCAGTGGCAGTGGCAAGGTGTCCACTTGTGGTGCTGACATAATGGTTTCGGAGATGGACTCGGGAGTCAGAGGGTTGGCTGGGGGAGAAGGATTGAGCATCCCAGAGACTGCCCTCCTTCACCGGGAGGTGGGGGGAAGAGTGTATGGTGCATTGTGGACCTCTGGCGGAGGCGGGAGGTACTGCTGCTGCCAGTGCTGTAACACAAGTGGGGAGGATTCTGGCCATCATTGCACATCCCTGCCCCTAGATTGCTGCAAGTCTACAAAAAATTCTAGTCCCCCAAGCATGACGCTGTGTTCTACTACCATCCCCCACTGCCACCAGTGTCTGCCAGGTGGGTCCCCACTCCCATGGCCCCACCCTGAGAGGTAAGCCAGTGCAAGCTATCAATGACTGTGGGAAGGGGGCGCCCACTGAAGGGTGTAAGCCAGGGCATGGGGGGGGGTCTGTGTGATGGCATGGGCTGAGCTCCCTTTGGGGATGGGGGGGCAGACCAAAAATACTAAAAAATATAATAAAGGCAGAAGTGGTGGTGGGTGACTGAAACTATCCTGGGGAGGGGGATCCCACAATTAATCTCAGTGGCAGGTTGGCAGCCTCAGGCAAACTCTGTACTGACTAAGTTTTGAAGGGGGCCAGAAGAGCAGCCAGAAAAGGACAGGAGCAAATGGAGGAAAGAAAACACTGGTGGTGGAAGTGTACTGCAATGAAAACAAAATAAGATCTCAAGCCAAGGGAGAAGGGATAATATCTGAGCTTGACTCAGAGGTGGTGCTGAGAGAGAAAAGACTGAAGGAGCAAAGTGGGGGAAGCCCAGAAAACACTAACTAGAATGCAGCAGCTGGTGGGGTACTTCTGAATGAACCCCAGCCTATTCTAGAGTCCTTGTATCTTAAATAAACAAACTCTAGCCAGATCCGATAGCGCTGCAGGAGTGGAATCTGGGTTAAAAATATTAACATTTTTTTTTAATATTTTTACACCACATTTGCAACACAACCTTGTGATGACCCTGCCTCATAAAGAAGGACTGACAAAACATTCAACTCCTGGCCTAAAGGTGATGTCAAGCAGGGACTGCAAAATCAACTTTTGGGCTGCAAACACACATTTTGGGTAGGAGTTGAAAAATGACAGGTGTCATATTCATGAGTTGCTGTACCAAAATGGTTATGTTGAACATTTGTGTAAAAATATTGAATATTAGCAAAGTTATGAGACGGCATTTGCAAAATCAAACATAGCCTCATAACTTAATAGGTGAACATATTAGGATCATAGAACACAAGAATGTGCAAAGTATAATACTAGCTCATATTAAATTTATTCAGTGCCAGGGAATGCATTGCTAGTCTCTTTTTTGGCGTTGAAAATGTTTCACTTCCCAAACCAGCAAATGGTTTTGCAAACCATCTGCCCAAACTCCTCTATGGGTTAGTATGGAAGCCTCTTTATGTCCTGGTAATGTCCCCACCTCCCACATTTATAATAAACTACCCCACAATCTAAAATCTCACCCTACAATTGCACTTTCAGTGTTTTACTGGAAATTGATACATAAACACCTGAAATCCAATCCAACCCCCATTGCATATGCCCCTATTTAGGGTAACAACAATATTTACCTAGAATATCACCCAATTTTCTTTTGGACTTGGAAAAACAAAGGTATACTCTTTCTGGCTGAAATAATCAATTCAAAGGACCTAAAACTTAAAACCTCCTCTAATCTTTGTAACCAATGGAATCTCTCAAAAACCGAGTTCTGGAAATATCTTCAACTTCGAACTGCATGCAACATATACTTTCAACATTTACCTACACAACTTTTATTAGACCACCATTATCCCACTGGATTAAAACACCATCTCATTTAAGCAGTATTATCTACAAAAATATTAGAGATTTTCTTCCGGACCAATCAATCAAGGCTAGAAATAAATGGAGTACACAATTTAATTACAATATAACAGATAACCAATGGCAGAAATGCTCACAATCATGTCACAAAATATTTAAGGACACACGCAGTGCACTTATACAAGCAAAAATCCTACATTTATGGTACAGGACCCCAGTGGTATTACAACAAATGAGACTAATCAGTAACAATAATTGCTGGAGTTGTAACTCTCCCAACAGAGACCTGCTCCATATTTTATGGTATTGTCCTCCTATTAAAAACCTCTGGCAAACTGTTCATCACTTCACAATTAAAGTGGTCGGTCAATCTTTTGCAACAGACCCTAAATATTCACTACTAGGCATTCCCGATTTTCATAATAATAAAATAATTTCTCATGCACAAAACAGATGGCTGAACATATTGTTCCTCCAAGTTAAACGGCATATTCTCATGCTCTGGAAATCTGTTACCATTCCCAAATTCTCAGATATACTTAAAAACCTAACTCAGTATGCCTCTTTAGATCGTATGACACATATTTCATCTGACTGTCTCAATGTATACAATCAATGCTGGCAGGATTACTTTAAATACTTAGAATCCTAAAATAATCCCTAAAAATGTAATGTATGGTAATAACACTTAGACGGTGTCTCTCTTAATTTATTACTACCTCTTTCTTCCTTTTTTTTACTCTTTTTCTTTCCCTTCTACATACATCCTCCACAAGCTGCATAAACCCCCTTACACTCAGCATCTTTTTTCTCTCTATAAGACATTCAGCACTGTAATATCTATATACAAACAAAATAGCTGTTTTAAACTATTCTCTCTTTCCCACCTTTCTGTTTAATCTAACTTACAGGGCACTTACTGACTGTGTAATTATTAAGCTTGCTTAATACAGTTACATTATATTCCTGAACACAATTTGTATAGACTTTACTTCATTTTTTTTCAACATGGTGCTGTTGTTTGTACTGCACGATCATGTCAATTTATATATATTGCTGCATGTGGAAGATGTTTCTTTTGTATTTTATACCAATAAAAAGACTAACTGCAAAAGAAAAAGTTTCACTTGGTCCACGGAGAGGAAATTTGGATACAGTTTTACTGAATCAAGCCCTAAATATCATGATATCAGGGCAGAAAGAGGATTAGGGTGCACTCAGATGGAAGTGAGGATAAGGTCAAGAAAATTTATTGTGGTACTGTACTCTATAAAGACCCTGCCAAAAGAATGCAACACACATGTCAAGCAGAGAAACACCAGCTTGGCATAGATGCTGAATTCTTTTGTGCAGTCTTATACTGCAGCAAGTTAAATTGTGTCGGTATTCCTTTTTGAGTGGGGGAGTGTGAAAAATGTCAGATCGTTGTCAATTCTGACCCATCTTTTTTCTTCCTTGATGACAGAACTGTTGCTGTAAGAAAATGGACTATGTAGGTCATTATGATGCATCATATTTTCAATAATCCAAATTTTGTACACCCTGTGGGTCACTGTCCCACATAGGAAAACTGACCTTCTCACTCCTCTCTGAGTGCAGACGAAGCTCCCTTTTTGTGTTGACAACCCCCCATCTGCCACTTGCTTAGTGGTAGTGAATTTATGTAGCATATTTCAATTCTGCGTAAAATGTCTACTGACATCCTTTAAGCGTCCCTCTATCAGTTTCTTCATATTTCTTCCAGTGTTTACATTTACTGCAGCAGTGAAGAGAATGTGTTCAGTACTAAAAATACAAAGAAATTTGCTGGTGGGCTTTCTGTTTAGATACCACTGTTAAGGGGAAGCTGCATTTTCAAAACAGGAATTCCTTGAAGGATCTAACAGATAATATCCACATTTATGTTTACTAGTAGTTGTTACTGTCTTCTCCCTGTGGAACAAAGCAAAATGGATTCGGAGTGGTAGGACAAGTAATATGGTGCTCAGCAATGAAAAAACTGAAAAGGTAAAAGGATGAGGAGCACCCACTTATGCAGAAAGTACCAGGACTACAAAAATATTATTCAGCGTTTTTTATTTAACTAAAGTGCATCGTGAACCCACACATAATAGACATAAAAAAATGGCGACTGAGCCACACTGAAACTAACATTTATTCTGGCCCCTGCCAGGCATCAGAGTGAATCACTTTGATGATTCTTGGCAGGGGCAGGAGAAATGTTAGTTTCAGAGCAGCTCAGCTGCCACTTTTTTATGCTCACTATGTGTGGGTACATGATGCACTTTAGTTAAATAAAGGACTTTGAACAATATTTTTGAGGCCCTGGTGCTTTCTGCATAGCATATGTGGGTGCTCCTCATCCTTTTGCTTGTCCCGGTGGAACAGCAGACTGAGATGGGAGATGATCTCAGTCTTCCCATTCTCAGGGTCATTGACAGGATTTAACATATGAATATGTTCTCCAGCAGGACACAGGGACATGCTCTGAAGATCACAGATGGCAAGTTTAGGGGTAACATTAGGAAGCATATTTTGTCCCAGAAGGTGCAGGTCTTCTAAACTAACCTGTCAATAGAGACTATGGACATGAAGACAGTAGAGTGGTCCCCAGTGTTGCCCATCCCTTAGCTTTTGCCAGCACTGAAACCATCAGTGTGAGATCCCTGTACTGTCCCTGCCCACGCTGTACCTAACCATGTGGATAAACAAAGGGCTTCACCTCTAATGCTGTCAGTCTGCCACCTTTCATCAGCACTATATCTATCACAGTGCAGAAACCCTGGTCTGTCTGTTCTACACTGCATCTGCCCCTGTGTATTTATAGAGGGCTTCAGTCTCCAGTGGTGCCGGTCCCTTACTGTTTGCCAGTCACACACTGTACCTGTCACTGTAGACAAACAAAAGGCTTTAGTCCCCAGTTCTGGCAGTCCCTCACTATTCACCAGGACTAGATATAGACAGTGCAAAAACCAAGCACTGTCCCATCCCTGAAGATTCAGAAACTTCAACTGGAAAGCAGGAAACCACGCTTATTGGAAAACAGAATGGTCTAACACATGTATCTGTCACTGTGTGTGACCATTTAGTTTCATGTGGGTCACTAGCAACATTTGCAGTTTGCACTTCTGTGGAGTTTCTGTTACTGTTCCCTTTCGAGACCACATGCTTACTTTGTTTTGCAGTTAGTATGAGCCTGGCATTTTTGCTTCTTATTTTGCCTTGAGCGGTTGACATTGGTTTTTTTTTCCCAGATTTTCCTGATTTGTGACATGTGGTTGTGTTTCTTCAATTTTCTCAAGATGACCACTTGCCCTAGTATAATTTCCATTTTGTCTGTATGTAATTACATTACTGTTACACTACGATGTAGACACAGACAGCAAATGTGTTTTTGTGGGGGAGGGCATATTTCTATTATCACTCCTTGTATGTGTCACATCAGGAACACATATTCTTTTATCCACTGCTGACTCAAATCACAGTTTGTTCAAAGATTTCCCTCCTTGATATTTACATTTCTTTACTTACTGATACTTGCCTCAATTTATACTTTTCATTTTTACTGTGTAATTCTGCAGTGACTTTATTTGACTCACCAGTGGATATGGAGTTTGGAATAATGTCAGGTTCATCATTTTTGCTACTCATACTTTGTGTCTAGCACTTACGTTTTTTGTGCTATTAGCATTTGTGTGGGGCATGTTGATTATGGCTTGATTTTGCTTAGGAAGGCCCAGAATTCACTGTTAACAGTACAGGAGACAAGTGCTGCAACTTCAGAGAGCTCCTGCAGAGGCAATGAGTTAAGATACTGTCTGATAAGCACTGTCTCAGACGTGGTTTACTATTGCAGAAGACATCTGTAAAGAACTGTTACCTTTTTTTAATAATTTTACTATGCTTTTTGGGAAAAAATATTTATATTGAGCTACAGTAAACACACACACACACACACACACATATACTGTACACACCATCCTCATGGCCACAACTCTTGAAATAAATACTGCAATCTAATATGTTATAAAACAATAAAGCAACTATTTGTTTACGTCAGTCTTGGACAGTTGCATGGAACACAGTGAAGTTATTTATTTATTTATTTATTTAGTAATTGGAATTATAACCTTTGAGCTAAAAGCTCATTTAAAAAGGATCCTTGTCATAAAGGGAGGGGAGAACACATGAGTTTGGGAGTAAATAGCAGCTGAATAGGCATTGTCAGAAACATCATAATGTGATCAGTAGCAATCAATAATGTTGTTGATAATAGCAACGCAGCATAGTAACAAAGGTAAAAGCAAGACATAACCAGAGTGTGGGTACAGGGTACATGGGGATACAGTACACACAGCAGGGCAGACAATAAAATGCATAAGGCAAGTTGGGTACTAGTTGGAGAAAATCAGAGGTTGAAGCTGTACAGGAGCTTGTTGGAAGGAACAGGAGATGTGTCTGAACATCATTCCTGATACCTAAATTGGTTACTAGGCTAAATCCAGGGGAGTAAACATAGCTGTGGTAAACAGTCAGGTAGTGGGAATTAATCAGGAATAGGTAGCAGAAGAGGAATCAGAGGAGGGGAATGGAGGTTAGGCTCATGGGTAGGGAGAGTATGGAATAGGGAGGTGAGGGCAAACGGAGTAGGTGAGGAGAGTAGGGGGGTGCATGGTAGGTAGGCCAGTAGTGCAGGTGGAGAGCAGGGAGCTTAAGGCCAATTTGTAGCGTGCAAGATTAACCTTGGCAGGCCATGGGTTCAGGGGTCAGGTAACAGCCAGGTTAAGAGTGGCAGTAGCAATGAACAGGTTGGGAGATAGTCTTTATTGCTTATGCTTGTGAGCACAGTGGTGTGCAGGGCTTGTATGTTAAGATTGGCAGTAGCAGTGTACGGGGGGAGATAGACTTTCCTAGCTCAGACTTGAAAGGACCAAGGCATGTAAGGCTTGTGGCAGTGGCTGGTAGCTCATTTAACCAGACAGGAGTCCTAAATGTGAAGGCCCGTCTCCCCAGTGCAGTCCTTGCGAATGGAACAACTAATGCTTGCTTAGTAACACTTCTAGTGGCATGTTCAGCTGGAGCAGGATGGAATAAGGCTTGCAGGAAGGGAGGTGCAAGTCTGAGTTGGGCCTTCTTTCCCAGAAGACAGGCATGATGCTTAGTGCGGTTTGCAAGTGGGAGCCATTCAGTCCTTGTGTAAAGGTCGCATGTATGCGTTAGGTGATTGGCATCTAACACAAGCCTACAGGCTTTATTTAGCGAGGTGTGCACTTTGAGCAGGCTTGTATCAGTGGCAGCCCCATAGACAACATTCCCGTAGTCGAGGATAGGTAGGATTGAACCCTGACTGCCTGTTCCCTGGCCTCAGGAGTAAGGCAGAACTGAAGCCAGTATAGGGCCCCTAGTTCCCTAATGGCTGCAGTCATAATATTGCATATATGTTCATCAAATGACAAGGACTCATCTTGTAAGTCCAAGATATCAGAACAAGGACACCTGCTCCAAGGTGGTGTTCAGTTTACGGTAGATTTCCTTTAAATATTTTATATCTTATATTTTGCATCTTGGATGGCACGGGACAATGCTACATCTCATTCTCACAGAGATCTTCATTTTGCACAGTTTTGCACTGTATTTACTCAGGACATCCCAGATTAGATGTAATATCTTGTTTTCAGTGTGGTCATGATTTTACTATTTTTGTAATGTATTTACAGTATTCAAGGTAGCCTAGTCCTGATGTAAAATATTGTTTTCAGCATCTTCTGATTTTACACAATGCAGCATCATTTTGTGTAGATGTAGAGCCTGACTGAAAATAAGATGCCACATCTTCTGTGAACTATCCAGGCTAAATATATAACAATCAGCAGGCATATTCTAGGAAAACACATTGTAAAAATGTGTAAAAGGAAGATCACATTGAAACTGCCTCTCATCAGATCTGCATTGTGCAAATTCATTAGAAATAATGAGTAAAGGCATGACAACACTGTAAGTGACATTTTACAGGATATGCCAGAAGAGATTCTATATATCATATATTGAATCTCAACTGGCATGTCCTGTAAATATTAAATATTTAAAATGGTTTAAATGCTTTACCTGTAACATAGACAGCCAGTTCTGAGTGCTGTATCATTTTTTTAATATAAAATGTATTACTGACTGTCTCTGCTGAAAAATCTAATGTTCTAGGAGTGACCTCACCACCACCCCATTTTCAGCTGAAAGATGAAAGCCATGAGAAATGCTGACAGCATGTGAGTTCACACACACTCAGTTTTTAGAAACAATGTGTTACATGGAAGGCCTTAATCAAGGATCATGTTTTTCTAAGTTAATTACAGCTGTAGTTGCTAAGATGGAAGATCATATCCCTTTTATGACGTTGGAGAGGAACCTAGGTTGTCACACAGGGGTGCAAGGTTGTAAATGCTCCTGTGAAGCCTGTGTGAGGGAGGATGCAGCATGGATCAAAAAGATGTTATTTGAAACATGAGTCATGCTGAAGGATTGCAAAATTGATACTTTGAAAATGCATACTTTTTTTTTATTAGATATATTTTTATATATATTTGACAGAGGAGGAGCTAGCTGACCTCACACAAAAATTAGTTGGCAATACAGTTGTTTCAGGAATACTCTGTTTTATTTACACACACTTTTACCTAGACACTGACAAGGAAAGATCGTGAGCACTTTTAAGCAAGCATTTAGAGGCTAAGTACTGAAGTAAGAATTTGCACGGTTTAAACCATGTTCTTTTAAAAGATTTGTATGTCTTGTGATATAACAGTTCTGTATTGTTGTGTTTTACATATTCTTATCTATTGTAGTAAAATTCTTTATTAGAATATACTTGGTCTGTCTTTGGCTTCTTTTTATTTGTAAGAAAATTACATGGTTATAGCAGACAATAGATACAAGCTTGAATGGTGGTACCAAACTGGAAAGAGAAGCGTTTTAAATCTGAGGTCTTTATTAAAGTTTTAAGGGTTCATCTCTGTATACCTGGTTAGGTGCCCAAAGACAGACATATCTGAGCCTGTGCATTGGGTACACTAGCAAGAGGTTCACAGTTTGAATCCCTCCAAGACTTGAGACCAAAGGTTGATCTGAACTCACACAACAGACAAGAGGGTTACCTTGTTCTGTTAAACTGTTCACAGGACTGTGCTCAGAGGTTGGCACTTTGGGAGTAGAGGGCCTGACCTGCTGAGTGGGTTTGTGACATTACCCAAATGAAATAAATATTTCAAATATCGACTTGGCTGGTCTTTCCTCATAGGTCTTATTCCATATGCCCTGTGCCATTGTAACTGCCCTCCACTGCACTGCCTCTACCTTGTCTATGTTTTTGCTTAGATGGGGCCTCCAGAACTGGATGCAGAATTCCAGATGAGATCTCATGAGTGTCTTATACAGGGGCAAGATGACCTTCCTCTTTATACACCTGATACCACTCATTGTGCATCCAAGCATCTGGCTAGCCTTCCCAGCCACCTTTTCACACTGCCTAGTTTCTCTTAGGTCCTGTGAGATGGTAACTCCCAAGTATCTTTCCTGCTTTGTGACTGTCAGTACCTCCCCACATAGTTTGCATTTTGTCCCTGGGTTCTTGTGCCCTATCTACATGTATGCGTTAGGTGATTGGCATCTAACACAACCCTACAGGCTTTATTTAGCGAGGTGTGCACTTTGAGCAGGCTTGTATCAGTGGCAGCCCCATAGACAACATTCCCGTAGTCGAGAATAGGTAGGATTGAACCCTGACCACCTGTTCCCTGGCCTCAGGAGTAAGGCAGAACTGAAGCCTGTATAGGGCCCCTAGTTTCCTATTGGCTGCAGTCATAATATTGCATATATGTTCATCAAATGACAAGGACTCATCTATTGTAAGTCCAAGATATCAGAACAAGGACACCTGCTCCAAGGTGGTGTTCAGTTTATGGTAGATTTCCTTTAAATATTTTGTATCTTATATTTTGTATCTTGGATGGCACGGGGCAATGCTACATCTCATTCTCACAGAGATCTTCATTTTACACAGTTTTGCACTGTATTTACTCAGGACATCCCAGATTAGATGTAATATCTTGTTTTCAGGGCACTTCTTTGCATTGAATCCCAGCTGCCATTCTTCAGACCATTTCTTCAGATTTTTTATTGCGTTTATGCCCCCATTTGTCCCCCATTTTCACACAACTCCTTGTGCCATAGCCATGCAGTCACAAATAGAGGCACATACATGCTGTGGTTCTGCAGCATCTTCCTTCTGCTTGCCACCTGTCTGTCTGTGCTACCCTCAGGTCTCCACCTGGGGGCAGTTGGACCGCAGGGGGTGACAGAGTCCCTCCCCTGGCAGGAGAGCTGCCTTGTGGCTACTCAGTCATGCTCCCTCCCTCCCCCTTGCCAGATTTTGATGACCTAGGCTTGCTCCTGAACCTAAGTCACAGGCGTAGCATGAGGTGTGGCATCCAACAGCTCAACCCTCAGAGCCACTGGGCTGGCTCTCCAGATTTTTAAGTTCTTCCATCATTGTTTCAACAGTCCCTGGAATGTCCATCCTATTGCATACCATTGTATCCTCTGTGAAGATAAATGCCATCCCCACCAGTCCTACTACAATGTCCCCAACAAAGACATTGAAGAAGCCCAGCCCCAACACCAGCCCCTGTGGCACCCTGCTCATCACCTCTCCCTCTCCAGAGTACTCTTTGTTTACCACAACCCTCTGATTCCTGCAATTCAGCCAGTTCTCCACCCACAGAACTATTTTAGGATCCACCCGTAGGCTCTGTACTTTGCTAATCAGCCTGCTATGGGGTTGGTGTAAAAGGCCTTTCTGAAATTCAGATAGACCACATCCACCGCTCCTCCCTGGTCCTACTTTAGTTACCCAGTCATGCAGTAGATTTGTACAATGAGTTTGTGCAAATCACAGCGCTTATCCAAAATACAGTAAAAGTTAGGCTTAGATGTATAAAAATATAAATGCCATATAATGACTCCACCAAGACACAGTGACGGAAATTTCACTGCAATCCTTCACATCAATGCAATCCCGCTAACATCACCGACACATACCAACAATGACTGACAACACAGCGACATCAACTGCCACACTTAACTATCAACTGTGTGTATGTGTGGGTGGGGGGGCAATGCTCTATGTGTGCAGACAGTACACTGCTATGTTATACTGTAATATATATGCATATATGTGTATTTGTATTAGTCAGCATGTGTGATCACAACAATTAGAAAGTGCAGTTAGGGTGCTCTTTGGTTAGTGCAAAACATGCTAGTCTACATTTCCCCACTATCTAGATCAGTTTCAGCCTTCTGTATGTCATTGCTTATTTAACTGAGATGTCTAGTGGCAACTCCCCACACTCTGATGTCCCTCAGAGCCTGAAAAGAAGAAAAAGGCCCCTTGATGTCTCTTCTTTTAATCTGCAAACATGTGTGTAGATGATGCTCTGCTCTGTTATACTCACTGGAATATATATGCATATATGTGTATATGTATTAGTCAATGTCTGTGTATCACAACAATTAAAAAGTAAAGTTAAGTGGCTCATTGGTTAGTGCAAAAATTGCCAGTCTACATTCCCCTGCTATCTAGATCAGTTTCAGCCTTATGCATGTCATTTCAGATTTAAATGAGAGTCTGTTGCTGACCCCCATAACTGCCCCCCCATGCCCATCCCTTCCCAAACCCAGGTCATATAAGTATTCTGGCACAGGGCTCTGCTCCTAGACCTAGTACAACATCAATATCAGCGGTGAACATCTGGCATTGACAAATGCTTGTTATAAAGGGTTATTACTGTTACCAATTAACAAAGTAATAAATGTAAGCCTGTTTGTCATACCACCCCCCAGTCTGTGGAAATAAATGTGGTTTCAGTTTGCATTTGGGTTGCAATTTCATTACCTTGATTGCTTGCAGAGGCAGTTGATTCTACTTTTACTTCAAAACTGACAGATGCCTGCACGTGTGTAAAAAAAAAAAAAAAGGTTTGTAATATTTATGAGGCAATTTGAACCTCAGATACAGCTTCTCTTGCCCTTTAGGTTTTACCCATGCTTATGTTGTGTTTCACTTGATTGATTAGATGCATACTATTTTATGATGCAGTGTGGGCTACTGCTGTAGGTCCTTTGCATGGCAATGTTTGAAAATCAGGTTACGTAATGTTTTATTTTCATGAAATTATTATTCTTTATATTCAGACATTATTTTTCCACTTGTGCTGCACTGTCAGGCTGGTTCAATCCATGTGGTGATTTGCACCTGGTTAGCACAGCTTATCATGGCTTTCACACAATTGTGTCGCTTTACTTTTGGGAGCCTGCTTACAGTCAACTTACAGGTATAGACTAGTACCTTATTAATAAAACCTGTTGATTCTGGATACATATAAAAATACACAGTTTAGTTTTACTATGTTGGGTATTACCAACTGTGGATTGAGTTCAGTAGGTCTGGTATGCAGTGCCATATGAGAACTTGGTCAGAAGAAGCCAGAAGGTGAAGGAAGGAAACATATTCAATTCAGTGCTTTAGAGTAACTGGTAATTGGTATTTTTCTTTTAAACTTAGATTGTAGGCTTGTAGTGACACTATACTTTCTTTCTGTGTTGTCTTTACTTATAATTGTTTTTGGGCTGTTGAAAATTTAAAACATAGTGGTGGTGTAATTCTGTGCTGTCTTTAATTGCTGCAAATTTTATCTTGACTTGTCTGACTGTGCTGTAGCTGGGTGAAGGGTGTTAATTGTCTGGCCTCTGACCTCAGCTACGTGATAACTGGAGGTGGGGCTTAGTCACAGTTAAAGCAGCAAACAGAAGTTCATCTTCTCAGAAGAAGCCAGAAGGTGAAGGAAGGAAACATATTCAATTCAGTGCTTTAGAGTAACTGGTAATTGGTATTTTTCTTTTAAACTTAGATTGTAGGCTTGTAGTGACACTATACTTTCTTTCTGTGTTGTCTTTACTTATAATTGTTTTTGGGCTGTTGAAAATTTAAAACATAGTGGTGGTGTAATTCTGTGCTGTCTTTAATTGCTGCAAATTTTATCTTGGCTTGTCTGACTGTCCTGTAGCTGGGTGAAGGGTGTTAATTGTCTGGCCTCTGACCTCAGCTACGTGATAACTGGAGGTGGGGCTTAGTCACAGTTAAAGCAGCAAACAGAGGTTCATCTTCTCAGAAGAAGCCAGAAGGTGAAGGAAGGAAACATATTCAATTCAGTGCTTTAGAGTAACTGGTAATTGGTATTTTTCTTTTAAACTTAGATTGTAGGCTTGTAGTGACACTATACTTTCTTTCTGTGTTGTCTTTACTTATAATTGTTTTTGGGCTGTTGAAAATTTAAAACATAGTGGTGGTGTAATTCTGTGCTGTCTTTAATTGTTGCAATTTCGCCCCCACCCCTTCCCCAACTCTTAATTATATGCTCTGATAAATCTGATTGACAGAAGCTAAACACAGGGTATAGTAAGAGTTGTGAAGTAGGAGGGCATAAGGGGAAGAAGACCACCCTCAGCACGACAAGTGTTTTGACTCATTTATTTATTTATTGGTTTCTTTTCCTTAAAAAAAAATATATATCTGACGATCAGTTACAGGATTTTAGTACTGTAAATAAATAAAAAGAGAACTAAGAGAGCTTCAGTAGCAGAGAAGTAGTGGAATGCAGTATAATGTGGGGTGGTGACAATGCAGTGGCTGTGGGGCAGCCATATTCAGGCAGACCTTCAGGACACTGAGGTGCTTCCCTATCTGCATGCATCTCTGGACTGTGGGATGAGGTAGCCAGACTCAGAGCGGAAGTAAACTGGGTCAGGAGTACCATCACCCCTATCCAGGGACCACCCAGTCCAATGCAGCTGCCTCAAAGGATGCCGAGAACGAGGGAGCACTTGGATGACAGTGGGCTCAGGGAGGGCTAGAGCAGTCAGGCAGAGGCACATCCCAGATCCTATTCCTCTCAAGAACTCCATATGCCACACTGGCAAATGAGGACAACCAAATAGAGGTACCCAGGAAGTGGAAGGAAAGGATGTGGAGGTTAGGCAAGGAGGTGACCTCAGTGGGAAAGCAGTGGACCCCAGAGGAGGAGGAAGTGAATCCTGGTGGGGACTCCATCGTAAGAGGGATCCAGCTAGGAACACAGGAGGGAGGACAGGAGGTGAGGTGCTACCAGGTGCCACGGCATGGAGGGATGGAAGGAAGATACTGGGGATCACTGGGAAGGCAAGACAGGAGGGTGAGCTGGATGTCATTATCCACCTAGGTACTAATGACTTGGCAAATGGGGAGCCAAAGGAAGTTCAGGAAGAGTTTAGGAAACTGGGGAGGGGTCTCAAGCAAGTAGCTACTTCTGTCACTTTCTCAGAAGTATTACCTGTGAGAGGCAAGGGAGAGCATAGGAGTGCATGCACCAGGAACTTTAACTCATGGTTGAAGAACTGGTGCTGTGAGGAAGGGTTTGGATTCATTGGTGACTGGGGACCCACCTGGAGGGATGGAGGTTTGTTCAAGCCTGACGGCCTGCATCCATCCTGGAGGGGAATCCAAGCACTCAATGATAAGTTTAAATGCTACATTGACAAGCATTTAAACTAGCAAAGGGGGGTAGCAGGCCAGCAAGGACGGTACCTACTTGCTCACCCCCCACAGCTAGTAGTGGAACCAGTGAACCAGAGGAGTGGCTATCTCTGCAAAGCAGGTGCAAAAGATGGAGATTAGTGTCCAAAAGGTGGATAAGCAGAAAGGGGCAAAATTCAGCAGAAGGGCAAACAGCAAGGAGAATCAGGGATAAATGACAACCAAGGAAGGGCTGGAGTAGAACAGTGAAGCAGTCTAGGGAGGTCAAATCATGGAAAGCCATTGTGCAAATGCCAGGAGCCTTAGCAACAAGATGGAAGATCTGGAGGCTGTCATGGTACAGTCAGACCTGGACATTGTGGCCATCACTGAAACCTGGTGTAATGATAACCATGACTGGATGGCCATACCTGGCTACAACATATTCAGAAGAGACAGAGCAGGCAGGAAGGAGGAGGAGTGGCACTGTATGTGAAAAATGACATAAGGCCACACAGATCCAGGAGGAACAAATGGGGAGAGATACTGTGGGTTAAGCTGGAAAGGAAAATGGGGCCAGCCATCCACACAGGTGTGGTCTATAGACCACCAGCCCAGGAGGAAGAAACAGATAGGGAGCTGAGGCTAGCCATCCAAAGGATGGCAGACAAGGGTGAGGTAGTACTGGTTGGAGACTTCAATATATCAGATGTGGACTGGATCATCCCAGCAGCAGCATCAACTAGGAGCAGATTTATCCTGGACTCCCTTCAGGGTGCCTTCCTCAAGCAACTGGTCATGGAACCAACTCAGCAGAAGGCAATACTGGACCTTGTGCTCACAAACAGGGACAGTGTGATGGGGGTAACAGTGGGGAGCACCTGGGTAACAGTGACCACCAGTCATTGTGGTTTGAAATCACAGAAAGAGCAGAACCAAACCACACAAAACACGTATCCTGGATTTTAGGGGGCAGACTTTGGGAAAATGGGAGATACTTGAAAGAGGCATTAAGGAATGGGACAGGAATCAGGGGTTGAGGAACAGTGAGCAGTATTTAAAATGGGGATTATAAGAACAACAGAATTATGCATTAAGCAGGTTAGCAAGAGGAAAAGGAAGAGGAGACCATTATGGTTTTCCAAAGAGGTAGCAAAGAAAGTGAAAGCCAAAAAGATTGCATTCAGGCAATACAAAAAGACACAGGCAGAAGGGGATAGGGAGAAGTACCAGGAGAAACAAAGGGAGGCAGGGAAGTCAGTAAGGAAAGCCAAAGCTCAGACAGAAGAACACATTGCAAAATCAGTGGGTAAAGGGGACAAAACCTTTTACAGGTACATAAGTGAAAAAAGAAAGACAAAGGGAGGGATAGTGAGACTGAAGGGGGAGGATGGGAGCCGCGTGGAGGATGACAACAATAAAGCTGACATATTGAACAGGTATTTCTGCTCAGTCTTTACTAAGGAAGAGGGGGGTAATGGGTCTGAAGGGAGTACAAGGGGTGAGAATGGTGCATAAATGGACACAAGTCCCTTTACACGAAAGGGTCCTGAAGGAACTGGAAGTAATAAGAGCTGATAAAGCAATGGGGCCAGATGGGGTGCACCCAGGGTCCTTAAAGAACTAAGAGAGGTGGTGGCTGAACCTCTGGCTATCCTGCTCAGCCAATCACTGGAAACAGGGAGGTACCCAAAGACTGGAGGACAGCAGATGTAGTCCCTTATACAAAAGTGGGAACAAAGAGGAAGCAGGGAACTACAGACCAGTCAGCCTCACCTCGGTAGTGGGAAAGATCATGGAAGCACTACTGAAGGAGAGATTGGTGGAACATATGGTTGTCAATGGACTACAGGACCCAAGGCAGCATGGTTTCACCAGGGGGAGGTCATGTCAGACCAACCTCATTGAATTTTTTTGACTGGGTGACTAGGGAGGTGGATCAGGGAGGGCAGTGGACATGGTCTATCTGGACTTCCAGCAAGGCCTTTGACACTGTGCCACATAGAAGACTATTACACAAACTGGGAATATGGGTGTGGGCAGGACAGTAGTGTGGTGGGTAGGTAACTGGCTGGGTGGCAGGACACAGAGGGTGGTGGTAATGGCTGTCACTCCACAGAGGGTAGAGTAACCAGTGGGGTACCACAGGGATCAGTGCTGGGACCGGTCCTATTCAACATCTTCATCAGTGACATTGCACAGGATCTAGAAGGCAGAATTTCACTGTTCGCTGATGACACAAAGCTCTGTAACAGAGTAGACACACACAGGGTGTAGACAGAATGAGAAGGACCTGCAGAAACTTGAAGAATGGTCAAGGGTTTGGCAGTTGAAATTCAATGCAAAGAAGTGCAAGATAATGCATATGGGGCACAAAACCCTGGCACAATATATCAGTTGGGGGTGAGGATATAGCATGCACCAAACAGGAAAGGGATCTTGGGGTTGTCATCTCTGATACCTCAAGGTAGAAACAGTGTGACAAGGCATCAGGTAAAGCAAACAGGATGCTGGGATGTATAGGCAGGGCATCACCAGCAGGAAAAGGGAGGTCATAATCCGCTATACAAGACACTAGTGAGGCCCCCCACCTGGAGTACAGTGTACAGTTCTGGAGACCATACCTACGTAGAGACATAGACAGGGTAGAGAAGGTTCAGAGGAGGGCAACAAAGATGGTGCATGGGTTGCATCACAAGTCCTATGAAGACAGGTTGAAGGAACTGAACATGTACTCCCTGGAGGAGAGGAGGGAGAGGGATATGATAGAGACATACAAGTATCTTACAGGGAGGAACAGGGTGCAGGAAAACACTATTTTAGCGAAAAAGATGTTTCAGGACTAGAGGGCATGGGATGAAGTTGGAGGAGGACGATTCAGAGGAAACATGAGAAAGAATTTCTTCACAGAACGGGTGGTGGACAAAGGAACACCCTGCCAGAGGAAGTGGTGGGGGCTGAAACAATCACGGGATTTAAGAATGCATGGGATAGACATAAAGGAATTCTAGAGGGCAGGGGTAAGGGGAAACAGACTTCTAGGAAAACAAACTGAACTTACAAGCTCAAATGGGCAGACTAGGTGGGCCATAGGCCCTTATCTGCCAACACTGTCTATGTATCTATGTATCTATGTAACTTAAGCTGGCAATGCTTATGAGAAAGGGGGCTTACAATGATGATTTGCTTGCTGAAGAAAAACTCCATTTGTTTCTAAAAAGGTACCATTTGCACACATAACCAATGCAGATCCAATAGGAGGCAGTATAATGCAGTGATTTAATGCTCTGAGCTACAAATCTGGAGACCTGGGTTTGAATCCCACAGCCCCCACTTGCATACTGTATGATCCTGAGCAAGTCACTTAACTTCCTTGTGCTTCCAGGTTGCACCTATAAACAAGCTTCAGCTTAGTATGTCTCTCCTAGTAAAAAGAAAAAAGAAAATCTGCATTAAAAGCTTGTCTCTTATAACTGCCAGCCCCTGTTCTCATATAGCAATGCACTCGGGACATGCAGAAGTCAGTCCTCAGTACCTAAAAAGTAAAACACTGAACTAAACTGAGCTCCACATTCACATCTCTCGCATGTTATTTCTGAAACTATGGGGCATTTTAGAAATAGTCAGCAACAGAACAGAGAAGCTTCAAAATATAGAGTTGTTGCTTCAGAGCTCCATGCATTTGAATCTTTGGTGTTGTTACAGCTCATTTCTGTTATATTACAGACTTCATCTATTTGTAAAAACTCATTTTACACAGATGTCAATAAAAGCTCATTTGCACAGTATGGAATTCTCAAGCTATGCAAACTAGCTGTGACACAGCAAAGCAGATTTAAATGGCATAGAGCTATTCAGCAGCAGTCTGGTACTGTGACACCTTTCATGTTGTGTCGTTCTGTTGCAATTTACTGCTGTTTACTGAAATGCCTCAGAGTAAGTGTAAATGCTGTTTATCAAGTTGGATTTGAACGAAAACATGAGTTTCTTGTACTCACTAAAGCACTACAAGGTGGGAGAGGCGTGCTGATTGTCCAGAGCATTTGCTTTTTGATACCAAGGCTGCGGAAAGAATTAGAATGAATCTATTTGATTGAGCTCTGGATAGATGTTCAGTCTGCAGCCCTGCAAGGGTTAAATTGAAGGGCTGCAAAGATGTGGAAGGATCATTCGAAAACTCCAAAGGAAGTGTTCCATAGTCTGAGTCCGGTAGCTCATTTTTAGAGCTAATGCAAGAGGGCTGCAGGCTGCGCCTACCTGCAGCCCTAAAAAGGAGACTTGTTTGGCTCAGTGGTGGTGCTGGGGGAGAACAGAAGGAGCAAGGTGAGGGAGGGAGACACTAGAAGGCAGCTGGTTTGGCTGGCCTTGGGGTCTGCAGCTGCAGCTGGGTGGGAGGGCAACTGGCTGACCAACTATGCCGTCATCCACCACCCACCACCCCATGATTAGCAGCGTTATTACAATGTCCTCTGTGAAATATTTTTATATAAAGGCTGGAGGCAGGAGGTGCTAGGCCCCCAGAAGCTTTGGGGGTCTAGTTGCTGTGTGGTGGGTTTTGGGGCTTTTATTGAATTATTAAATATACTTTTGTTACATCTTTCCTACGCCTGACTCCTGGGGAACATTACTGTTTCCCCTGGAGTCAGGGGTGTGGGAGACTCTGGCTGTTAGTCTCTCACACCCCTGGGGAACAAATAATTTCTTCCCAGGAGTCAGGAGTGGGAAACACATAACAAAAGTGTGTTTAATCTTCAATAAAAGCCCCAAAACTCACCACAGAGCAGCTAGACCCACACAGCTTCTGGGGACCTAGTGGCTCCCAGGTCCCCAGTCTTTATACAAAAATGTTTCACAGGACAATGTAATAATGATAATCATTGAGTGGGTGATTGAATGAGTATCTCTGACCTCTAAACCCAGGGAGAATACATTTTCCCCCAGGAGTCAGGGTAGGAAAGTCACAACAAAAGTGTGCTTTATCTTCAATAAAAGCCCAAAACTCAAAACAGAGCATCTAGGCTCCCAGAACTTCTGTGGACCTAGCCCCCACCGGGCCCCTAGACTTTATATGACTGCACAGAACATTGTAATAATGATAAAGGGGTGGGTGGCCAGTTGATGGCATTGTTGCTCAGCCAGTTGCACCCCTCCCCCAAGTTGTAGCTGTAGTCTCTAAGGCCAGCCAGAGTCTCCCACACCCATAACTCCAGGGGAAAACAACATTTCCCAAGAGTCATGGGTAGGAAAGACACAACAAAAATGCATTTTGTTTTCAATAAAAGCCCCAAAACTCACCACAGAGCATTTAGGCCCACAGAGCACCTGTGGGCTAACAGGTCCCAGACCCCCAGCCTCCCAGCCTTAATGTGTGAGATTTCAAGGCTATGACCTTACCACTTTTAAAATGTTTCCTACGGGCCTGTAGGAGGGGAAGGCCATGTCTGACAAATCTGCTAGATTTCTTTGACTGGGTGACCAGAGAAATAGATCAGGGTGGAGCAGTGAACATGGTCTACCTAGATTTCAGTAAGGCTTTCGACACCATTCCACATAGGAGACACGTAAGGAAACTAGGCAACTCAGTGATGCCTCCTAAGGTGGTAAATGGACGAAAAAATTGGTTAAGACATTGATGGCAATTGCAAATCCATAACATACAAGCATCCAAGTGCAACTCTGCATACTGATTTTTGCAGTGTATAGCATCAGTAGTGGTGCTATCCTCTCAACCTCCCCATTTCTAAACCCCAACACCTCCACCAAAGTTTAGGTTACAAATTAGAGGAATTAAGGTTATGATGTGTTCAAACTCTGCCTGTACCTAGTTGTTTCAGATAAATATTTCTGTCTTTAACAGAAACAGAAGAGGATTTGGAAAGCACAGGAAATCCTATTTAAATTTCCTGGCCACATAAGGTTCCTATGGAGGGCCACGTGAACCTACAGGGTGAGCTTTTGACTCCTAGTGTCCATTCTTTTTGTCACTTTCCCCTTTTTCTATGGCTGGCATTATAACTACTACATCTATGGTGGCAGTTATTAGTATCATGAATTAACATCACTTGTATGTTATGGATTTGCAATTTTGCTAACGTTAATATTACATCTGATGTAAAATAGCATATGATCTTAGTTCTATATCTCCTGTTACTTTAAGAACCTTGTTATTCTTAGTGCGAATTTGGCTTTTTGTATAAACAGCTGTTTTTGTTGTCCTTTTATGTAAGCTGACAGTGATTAGTGCTGTGTGAAATGTGGAATTCTGCCAGTGGAATTAGTGCAGAATTACCATTCCACCGGAGGAATTTCCACCAGAATTTTGCTGGTTCTTCTGCAGAATTCCGCCTGCTGTGATCCACAAAATAATATTCCTCAGAACACCATTTTTCCATGGAAAATCATTCTGCAAACATTTCTGTGGAAAATATTGAAATCCATGTAATAAAATTCAGCAGAAATGTTGCAGAAACCTCATTCTGCATTTTTCTGCCACAGAATTCCATCATTTCATTTCTGGGGAAATTTGGTGGAATTTCAGCAGAATTTCAAAAATTCTGTGAAATTCCATTCTGCTGGAATATGAAAGTTCCGCAGAGCGTTGACAGTAATGTAGAATTTGTATATGTGTTTTTATGCAGTTTCACTGTTCGAGTCCCATCATATACTCTGGTACCAGAACACTAGTTGTGACAAAACAAATATGTGTTTGGACAAGTCATCTGATACTACTTGGTCAGCTGTGATGTCACGATGTTACCAATATTTAAGGGATGTTATTCCACCCAGGTACCTGCCCCCTGATGAAGCTCCCCTGAGCAAAGTGCCGAGTACTTGACTTGTGGCTGGATTTGTTATACAGCACCAGCAGTAGCAGTCTGTGGATCACTTTATCATTTTCCTTTGTTTACTTTGTTATTCTGACAAATAAAATCAGCACCTTGCAATATCTAAATTATTTAGTGGACTTTTTATTCCTGGATATTCCATGAGGCATCAACACTTATGGTTACACCATGGGAGTGCAGTGCCTTTTTGGTTTGGTTCAAGTCGCATTTGGGTGTTAGCTGTCTCTGGGACTGCATCCACCTTGCACCAGTGAGTGCAGAGCCAACCCTTGTCCACTGTCTTGTGGCACTGCTGCCTTCACGTATCACTGAGAGTAAGAAATTTCTTTTCTCCTTTCTGTGGCTCTGCTGCAGGTTGTTACAGTGATAACTGGGGGTATCTTGCTGTGAGATGAGAGTCTGTCGGCCAATATGATCTGATGGATCTGTTTTATCTGTACCTCATTGTTTACTTCATGCGCACAAGGCCATGACACATGTGACTGCTCCATGTGCAGGTGTTGGTACACAGGGCTGAGGTTTTACCTGATAGCCAATCACCCAGTATTGCAAACTCTGTGGGGTGTTAGAGAGGCTGAGCAGAGCTGCTTCCCTTAGCTTAGGCACCCTGCAGGAATCAAAGGCAAGATTGCAGTGGGAGGACCCACCAGAAAGTCAGACAAATGCAGATGAAAAACAGAGGAGGCATCACTCAGGCAGATGGCTATGCTTTCTGCACAGGTACAAGATTGCATTACTGAGGTCCCGGCTAGGAACCTGGGGACCCAGGGGTTGGTGGGGACCCAGTGGGGGGGGAGTCTGATGGAAAGATCAGGCTAGGAAGGAAGGCAAGAGACCCAGGAATTGCACTTGGGTTGACTGGGCTGTAAATATGGTATTCAAGAGACTTTCGGGTCAGTTTTCTGTTGCTGGTCTGCGGGGTCTTGCTTCTGTTGTAGGTTTGAGATTATCTGTTGTAGGGTAGTCACTCCATGTTGCTTATGTTGCTCTTTCTGCTTGGACCATACACACTGTGCTAACTTGGAGGAGACAGACAAGAGAGACTTGGCAGAGGGTTCTGTCTGTGGGAGGGAGGCTTCAAGGTTTCTCTTTTTTAGTTCCTGATGGGTTGATTCTACCATGGAAAATACTTGTGTTCCACTGGGAAATATATGATTAACTTTGATGGGTAGAGTGTCCAGAATTTAAGCTGGTGCTGACAAAGTGTTTTCATTATGGAAACGTAGGCTTTTGTGGGCCAACATTGCCAGAGGGTAATCATTCTCAAAGTATAATCCAGAGTCTTTAAATTGTACTGTTTTCTGTTTCCAGACCATGTGAATCACCAGTTCCTTTTCCTGAAAGCACAGAAACTTGAGTACAATTGATCACAGCCAAGCCTCTGGGGTAGTGGTTCTGGGGCCCAGTATGTCATATGCATGCTCACTTTCAAGGGTGCTGGAGTCTGAGATAGTGAAAACAATTCAAAGGAGTCTCTGTAGGAACTGGATTAGGTTGCTGCCCTCAGGACCCTACAGTACACTGTAAATCCAGAGATTATTCCAGCAATTGTGGCTCTCTGCATCTTCTGCTCTCTCCAGCAGTGCCTGTACCTCCTGGTGTATCGAGAGGATGGCTTATCTTGCTGTATTCAAATAGGTGGCCTTATTTGAATGGAAGCTTCAGAAGTGTGTTTTTGAATTTGCCTGCATTTGTCTGACTTTCTGGTGTTCTCTGATGTCCATGAATCTTCCGTTCTCGAACTTCTTGCCGTGGAATTTGGATTGGTGTCCATCACTTGTGGTACAAGCAGCCTCTCCCTCCTCTCCCATACGTCGTGAGATTAAGCACTTGTGCAACTGCGGCCTCCATGTTGAGGGGTGCACTTGCATGAGAGGAGTGTTCATTCTTCCCTTTTGCCCTAAAGGTACTGAACAGGGAACCTATAGTGCAGTCTTACAACCAAACAAGCACAGCGCACCTCACCTGTTCTAATGGTGCCACCAATCTCTGCCTGACACATTGGGGGTGTCTGCTGTATCAAGGACATAGTATTCTCACAAGACTCTACAATAGGTCTCGCAAGAACTGCGGCCATTTTCTCGGTAATCCTACTATAGGCAGTGTCGTGGAATGATGTCCATACTGGTACAGTTCCAGCAAGGGCACTGAATTCTCACAAGACACCACAGCAGGTCTCGCGAGAATGGCAGCCATCTTGTTTGTACTCCTGCCACAGTCAGTCTTGCGGAAATGGTGACCATAGTGGTGCTGTACCTACATGGAGGGAAAGAACGGTCATCTTGAGAAGGTCCCTCCAGACCTTTAACAGAGTGTCCACTCAGCATCCATCTTGACTGTCCTGTTCTCAATCTGTGACCTAACATAACCTCTGGATTCCTGGATTCCTGTTTTATTAGCCCTCTGGCTAGTTGCTGCTTGTCAGGTTGGTGTACAGGACCCCACTGACAAAGATGCCAGATCAGGGGGTATACAATTAGTGGAAGTTCATTGTATCCCAGAGTTTGCACCCTTTCCATCATGGGCCTTTTTATCAGGCTGATTAGGGGGAGCGGGACGGACAACATTCAGTGCTATCCCCAATCTGCCACCGGAGACACTGGTGTAGCAAGAAGGCAGCTGTCTTCCCCTTGGAGTCTCCTCTGGCCCAGAGCAGGGAGCTGAATTTGTGACAGGAACCCAGGTGTTCTGAATGGTAGTGCAGCGAGCCTTTGCTGGTGCTACCTGACTGGGACATCACATATTTTCCTATAGTTCATTATACAGTAGTATCAAGCATGTCACAGTTACCAATATCCAAGAAGATAACACTATCAGACCAGCATGCAACTTTTCCTGATAAACAAGGAAGTAAAGGCAAGGGGACACACAACACCACTGAAAGGAAGAAGATTCAAGGGGAAACATGAGGAAAAACTGCTTTGCAGAATGAATGGTGAACACTTGGACTAGACTTCATTAGCATGTGGCATACGCTGATACCATAACAACAGTTAATCTCAGACTCGACAAACACCTTTGAAGACAAGGGGTAATAGTATTCCTACTCAGCTGGTGGAAGGAAGGGACTTGATGTAAAAATG
Organism: Neoceratodus forsteri; assembly: GCA_016271365.2. NCBI lineage: Eukaryota > Metazoa > Chordata > Ceratodontiformes > Ceratodontidae > Neoceratodus > Neoceratodus forsteri. The sequence goes on from CM028132.1 coordinate 108,785,941, forward strand.
GTTTTCATGAATATAAGTACGGTATGTGACTCCAAAAAGAATGAAATTCAAAGTAAACTTTTAAAATTAAAATACAAAAAAATTAAAGCAGTGTTCTTCTTTCAAAATAAAAGCAACTTTCATTCCTTTGATTAAAATAATGCACACAAATCAAAACAAACAATGACACTATGAGAAAAATACTTTTTTCAAAATGTGTGCATCATTGCTCCTGTCTGAGACTGTTAAATATTCAGAATCCAAACCTTCTGTAAAATGTTTATACAGGATGCACAGAACCATCAGAACACACAACATTCAGAGTCAGACATGGCTTTCTTATTTAGCCACTTCAGTGTTTTTTAATCATTAACATTTTCTTAGAATTACTTCTACTTTATGCCTTCAGGCAGGATATTGCGGTTGCAGAGTGCTACATTGTTACTTAATGAGGACAGTTTATCCTTAATGTATGAAAATGACTCATTCTCCACCAGTATGCATTGTTCCACCGGCTTATTTTGGGTTCATCCCTATCTCCTGTCTTTGTGACTTGGATCTCCTTCTGTACCACCATACCATGCCTGCTTGAGGATCCACCTGGACTCCCCTGCTTTCAAGTGTACTTCTGCCAGATTATGCTCAGACCAAGCCTCCAACTTGTTCACATTCTTTGGAGGAATAGGACCTATGTGTGGCAGTGGCCAGCACCGGGCCCTGTAGTGGTCCTTACTAAGTGTGGTGGCAGGTAGTATGCCATCTGCTCAATCCCAGGCCATTTTATGGGTTTCCCACTCTTGGCAGTGTCAGCAGGATGGACTCTTGTAGAAACAGTGCGGAGCCCGACAGAGATGCACTCCAGCCTCCTTATCCAGACTGAAGTACCTAGAAGCAATAGTGTGCACATAAACAGTAGTGGGGAAGGCAACCTCTTAGGGGATGTAGAGCATACTCTGGTGTCCTACTGTAAAGCTCTTTGCTTAGGACGTGAACCCAGGTTGCCCACATGGCAAGCAGCACCCAAGCCACTGTGCTACAGGCACGAACCTCACTACAGTGTTATTTTTAAGCAATAAGGTGTGGCAGGGTGTGCGTCGCTGCAGGTTAATGGCACACCTCTAGAAGTACTCAAGAAGTGCTTTTATCCCACAGTTATGCACATCCTGGAGTGAGTTATTGTGATTACAAAATGGGTCACTGATTAAAAAAAAAAAGGTGAGAAATGAGGTTCAGAACACAAGCTATTTTGATCTGTGCTGTTGTGCTGAAATAACACACAGATTATATTTGACCAATCACAAGTATCGGTTTCTCTTACCCATTTTATAATTTATTGTTTTCTGTGTCTGCATATTCTCTGAGTTATGAGCTATCTGAGTGCTGAGCAGGATTGCGCTGTACAAATGGTTTTGTCATCCATTCATGATATTTATTTTTAATCATTGCTTTTCATCCCCTGTTTATCACTCTGTTCTCCCTCCCCAACCCTGGGACTGTCATGCCTGCCCCCTTTCTCCTTCCAGGAGGGTGGCTGAGAGGCTGCCTTCCTAGTTGATGCCAGTGCTGCTGTAAGGTTGTCCAGTAGGGGGTCCACAAATGCTGGGCAGCCTACCCTCACCACCCCCAGAGCCAAGCACCACACCTCTGTGATGCCTGTGGTTCCAGCATGGGATTCAAGTACTGATCTCTCAGGTGTCAGTACAACACACTGATGCCACACCAGTGGGTTAGCCTTAAATAGGGTGTTTTTTGATTCATAGTTCCTTTCAACATGTATTGTCATACAGAATCCCAAATTTCAAGATCCCTTCATAAGTCAAAATATCACCAAAGCAAAATACTTGCTGGCCATTAGCAGGGCTGGGTGAGTGAGCCTTTTCAAGTTTTAATAAGAAAAGGTTCCAACTAGAACCCAAAAGAGTTCTACAAAGTTTTTGGTTTCAGCCCTTATTTCAAACCTGATAGTTTGCATATTAATTAAATACTAATTAATTATTTGAATGTTGAACTATTAGAATTTTTTTGTGATAGTTTTTTTATTCTAAATTTTAGAATTGACCTGGCTCTGGAGTTTTTTTTTTTAGTGTGTTCTGCTATTTCTAGTCATTTGCCCAGTTCTCTTGTCCTATAAATTAGCACTTCATGATTTTGCTAGAAAGCACTAAATAAATTTGCTTTTTTGTGTCAATGAAAGAATGACTGAATTAATTATTATTTTTTTTTTACCAGGAATGAACAATTAGGACAAGCCTATCCTCAATGCCAACCTGAAGTCCAAAGTTTCTAATATATATACATGCCAAATATAGAAATATACAAGAGGAAGCTAGAGCGCAAAACGGAGGACAATAAACTGCAAACTATGAACAGTTTACATATAGCAATTACGTACAAGATTAAATTGCTGAGGTAATTTATCTTTTATTTAGGTTGAAGTTTATTCCAAGCGCCTCATCTGTTTGAAAAAGTCAGTCTTTCAGTATCCAGTAAATGGGTCAAGTATGCGGTTTACTGACTCTTGGTTACAAAAAACAAAACAAAAGTTGACTTGGGCCAACAATGAAGTAGCAAAAGGATAGCACACAAAATATTCCTGGGAACTTTAAGATATGTACCAAAAAAGAATGCTTTATTGGAAAAGCACACAAAACATCACTGGGCTCCTAATTTGCCAGACACTCCAACAAAAGCCAGTCTTGTGATACCAATGTTGTTATATATGGCCATAATTAGATTTGCTAATTAAACATACCTGCTCTGGAGAGGGAGTCATGATTAAGGGTTCTGAACCAGTCAAGACCATGATATAAATAACATTGCCCACATCATTTGTAAGGGTAAATAAATTAGGTTTAAATTTTTAAATACAATTTTTAAATCAATACATATTATCTAACATTTTAAGTGTAGGTATATACCTACTAAAAAAGGATGCAAACTGTTATATTTCCAATATCATTTATGTTTAATTTGAATGTTTTCCAAGTTTTGTTATTTTCTTTTGCTATTGGTGTAACCAGGGTCTCATCCCTCTCCTGGTTCAAGTCTGGGTTACTAATAGTTTACTGGTGAGAGAGAGAGAGAGAGAGAGATAGGTCTGAGCCTTTAACCCCTCCAGGCTCCCCCAGAGGAAGTAGCTCAGACTGCTGACTCACTGGATATGCTTGCACATGTCCCAATAGTGCTGGATTGCTGCCTGTCTCTCCCACAGCCTATAAAAGGCAAAGGCAATGCACGTGATTCATTCTGATCCCTTCCCTCAGAGGTATGCAGAGTTCGGGTAAAAATAAAGAGACAAAGAGAGAAGGAAGCTATGCTCCTGTTCAGAGGCAGCAAGCCCTAAATCTGAGGTACAGATGGTAGGAGAGATCTAGAAAGACAGATTAACCAAAAGAGAGGGAAAGAGTTACTGAGAAGAGATGTAGCGTTGAAAGATACTGTGAGTATGAGACTAGTTCATAACAGTCTTAAATGTCAAAGACAAGAATAATGCAGAGGAGAAGTGGGTTCTCCCCTCAAGGGATTCGCTGGGAGTCCATGAGGACCTACAGTACTCAAGGTTTCATGGTGGTAGAGTTAGCATCCTAGGCCATAAAGAGGAGTTACAGGGGAGTCAAGGAGAAATCCTCCAGTTGCAGCTGTTGAGTCACTTCGACTGTGGAGGTCACACATATGGGCAGACCTGTCAGGTACAGTAGCTATCTGTACACCAAGAGACTCAAGAGAGTTTGCCCTTTGTGAGCTAGAGCTGAAGGTGAAATGTGAGGAAGCCTGGTGAGTTGTATCCATTTACATTAGACCCAGAGTGTATCCTGGGGTGTTACAACCTTTTACCAGTATGCCCACCCTCTGATCTGATATTAGACTGGGTAAAAAGAAAATGTAGCCCAAGAGATACATGAGTGTGCAAGAAAAAATCATATGGAGGGCTCCCTGCTATTCAGGCTCCTTGGGGAACAAAGCCAAATGACGTGCTGTTGTGTCCATAGATGTCTAGCGTTCCCCTTGGAGAATTAAGTCTGGTTTGTGAAGAATTTAATAAAATTTATTGTGCTTGACAACTTCTCTAAGTGGATAATGGTATTTGTTGATAAAATCTATGTGAAACTCAAAGGTGTGGGGGCTTATCTTTGGCTCCATGGAGCTCCAGCATAACTGCTGCCACACTGCTTCATTCTTGTCTGCCTCAGAGGACTTCGGCTTTGTGGTGGGGGACTGGAGGAGCACTGCTGCCAGAGCAAGGAGATATTAATTTCTTCAGCATTTCCTGCACCTGTGTGGAAGTGGCTTCATGCCACACATGAAAGGCAGATGCTGGCCACTGACCAAGCAGCTGCAGTGGTACTCATGACTGGACTGGAGACTTCCCATTCAAGCCCCAACAGAACCAGACGCCAAGTGCAGAATGGATAAGCACTTCAAGGGGGCAGCAGATGTTTGTTCAAGGACAGGGGCTGTGTTAAAATGGGCCTTTGGGGTTAATGCCACACAGCAAGGCTGGATGCCACCATATTTGTGAACCCAGACACCTTCTCCATAGCAACAGAGATTAGAAGTTGCACCGACAGCCAATCAGGCTGCAGAGCCTTAAGGGGTGCCACAAGGAACTTCTGGGACACTGGAGGACAACACGATTTCAGGCTCAAATTTGTGGATCAATCATCTTTTGAGTGATAGATCTTCAGCCTGTGCTCAGAGTGAGTGGCAGCTCCATGGACCAATGCTGAACTGCAACTTCCCAGTGAACAATAGGGGTTGTTCCAAGTGCAGTCTGCTGGTGACTGCAGTGGGAAACAGACTGCTCAATTGCCTGAAGAGATGAAGTTAGAAGTGAGAATTAAAAATCATGTACAAAAAGGAGGTAATCACACACTACAGCAGCATGAAAGGAAAAGCTGGTAACCAGCAGCTTGAGTGAGAGGCTTTGCTGTGCTTCAGTCCAAGCATTGGTTATTGTCACACACGAGGGACTGGATGCTGGAACATGGTACAGTATGTTGGACGTACAGCCCTTGGGTTTCTAGATTGGCCTGCATTGCAAAAAGAGGAGTTTGTCAACTGACTGCTGAAGCCAGGAGAGTCCCTGTACAGCATCAGAGGGACAACTGAGACCTGTACCACTGAAGGTGAGAGTGAAACCAGTCAGAGAGGGCCTCACTGAAACTGCACCATCACCATTCTTCATTGAGGGAGAGTCCCTGATTTGGTTAACCATGAGTAATCTCAAGGTTTGCCCTGCAGCCACTAACCTTGTGTATCATAGTTTGGGAAATCATTTCTTAAACTTAGCCATCAAGCCAAGTTTTACAAATACACCTTTTGAAGGTACAGTATAAGTCATTTTGGTTTGGGGTTTCTGTTTCATAAAGAGACTGCTAATTAAATATCTTAAAGTGACCATGTGCAACCCCAGTGGGCCTACACTGATTTCATGACTGGTCACCCAGTGAAGCACCAGGAGCTCCCTATTAGTTTTAATAGGTGAATCACTGGTACCAGTGGAGAAAGGCTAGTGCCTTCAGCCCTGGAAAATGAGTTCATAATACTGTACTGGCTGACTGCATTTGAGGGCTATGTCTAGGGCAACATTTTTAATGACAGTCTAGGAAATTATTTATTTTGGCTGCACCAGCTCAGGTCATGAGAAGAGGGACCACACATGTTATCAGGCTGGGCTTTTATAGAGCACTGGAAGACCACCAGCCATATTCTACTGGCTACTTCACTTTGCTGCTAACTCCCACACACTTCCCCATTTAGAGCCCTGGACATTAAATTAAGTTGCTGGTTCTTTTCTTGTTTAAATCCTTATTTAGCAATTATGTGTTTTCATGCTCATTTTGCTGTTACTGCACTGTTCATGGTTGGGTTGATCTTGCAGGGAGGTCGGAAGGTATCGCATCCCAGGGGGTCATTCCACACTTACACCAGGCTCACTTAAATCTTTTTTTGTGTGGAGGCACCATGCAATTTATTTAAACCTTTGATGTGAACCCCTTCAATCAAGAGTTTATCAATTTAGGCCCCTTAACTTTGTTTGTTACCAATAGGCTTATATTAGCACCTCCTAGCGACCCTGCCATTGCCCCAGTGCCCAGACAAAAAATAAAATCCTTTCCAATTTCCTGCCCTCACAGGTGTGTCATATAGTACCTGGCATCTGGGGAACTGGTGTTCTAAATGTTTCAGATAATGCAGCCTTTATTTCACAGTGTCTTTGAACAAGCATTTATCAATGCCAAATGTTTGCTTCCATGCTGTTGTATTGGGTCCTTCTTCTACACATTTATGCTATATATTGCTCCTTATATCAGACCCTAGGCTGCCCCCCCAGGCCAGAAACAGCTATTTCATCTGCTGCACCATGGATTATGCCATCAGAGGTGGTGGCCTGTCCCCCTTTTCTTCCCTGATTAAATTAAATAACTATCCCCATAACCTTTGGACAGCTAGAATCCCTCCTTTAGAAGTTCCACGGATATCTACTAGCATGAGGAGTAAAGACTTCTCCTTTGTGGCCACCACACTGTGGAACAACCTGCCTGCCCCCTCTGCTCTCTTGACTTGCAACCAGCTTCCAAAATGCACTATAAAACTGCTCCCCTCTGCAAATGGATGGCAGTCCCCACCTACCACTGTACACAGGCCCTGGACACTCTCATCACTCTCTCACGTGCCATCACTCTGGGATCATTGCCACCAACCTAATGTAAGTTCCTACAAAAAACGAGCATGTAGATTCATGCTCAGGGACTTACACTGGTGCACTTTGAAGCTTGTGCTCCTCCTCCCCCTGCTGTTGGGAAACATCCATCCTAACCCTGGCCCAATCACCTCCAGCTCTATCTACCAGGAAAAACCCTCAGGAGCACTCTCCATAGCATCTCTCAACATCTGTAGTCTACTCCCCAAGCTGGATGCTCTACAAAGCTTTATCAATCAGCACAGCCCAGATATCCTGGCAGTTGCAGAGACCTGACTTACACCCAAAATCCCTGACATGGCTATCACTCTTCCAGGTTACAATGTTTTCAGGCTGGACCGGAAGTCCAGAAGAGGTGGTGGATGTGCAATTTACCTTAAAGATTCACTACTGAGACACCCCATCACTACCCCCTCCCAGTCACTGCTGTGCAGAATCTTATTAGGTGCCCATAACAAATCCCTCACAGTTGCCTCAGTGTATATCTCCCTGAAAGAACAAGGGAATGGCCTTAACGCTGCCTTGGAATTCCCCAGATCCCAACCTACTGACTCTGAAATGATTCTGCTTGGAGACTTTAATATAAACTGGCTCACATCTGATGCAGGGGTCCATATGGATGCCGTGTCATCGGCCAATCTCACCCAGATGGTCGTCTCTCTGACCAGGAAAAACTACAAATCCAGCACCAGCACCTTCCTGGATTGGATTCTTACCAGCCACCCAACTCATATCACAAATACCTCAGTCCTCCCTGACTCGCTTAGCGATCATTCCCCTGTCATCTGTGAATGGTAAAACAAATTCCGCAAGCCCCCTCCTAATATCATCACTAGTCCTACCACGTGGGAAGTTGTCACACCTCAAAACATGTCTCAACGGGGCATGGCTTGGCTAAGCTGAAGATGGCTGCTTAACTCTGTTGCTCCTGGGATCACCAATTATCATCATCCATCCATCACTACCCAGACAATCACCCTTTGCCAATAACTGGGACCTTACTCTACCTACATAATAGTTCAGCTCTGGTATAGTATTTTTGCTATCTCAGCAGTTATATAACTTTATATCTGCAATCACACAGCTTCTTTACTTTTGGCCTGCAACAATGGCTGACCAACCTTTGCAAAGCAGCTCTCTCAACAGAATTGAATCAATGTTTCAGCAACTAATTAACTAATTAAATGACTTAAAAATAACCTCACAGCAAAATGTTACTAATGTACAATTGCTTGACCAAAAAATCACTGCCACAGAAGCTAAAACAATTCAAAATGAAGGCTCTAGTATGGATCTGAAAGCTTCAATCAGGGAACAGGATAGAGTTATTAAAAATCTTCAGGATAAAATTGATGACATCGAAAACAGAAACAGATGTAACAACCTTATATTTCTGGGATTTCCTGAAGGTGCAGAGCTCGGAGACACCAGTGCACTTCTGAAACATGCACTTCCAATGTTGCTTAAACTTCCACCCGGCCAAGACCTCATTATTGAGAGATCTCACCATACTCTAAATCCAAGGCCTGGTCCATCTCAGAAACCAAGGCCCATCACCGCTAGATTTCTGAACTATGCACACACAGAATTAATCATTCAAAAGGCAAGGCAAGTGGGTACGCTTACTTGGCAGGATCATAAAATATCAATCTTCAGAGATTTCTCAAGAGAACTATCTAATAAGCACAGAGTCTACAATACCATCAAAACTGTTTTGCACCGGTGGGGCATTAAGTTTCTCTACGCTATCTAGCCATAATGCGTCTATTTCAGGGTGATTCATTCAAGGACTTTTGCACACCTGAAGCTCTATCAGCATTTCTCGATATACCTCAAACTACACTTACCACACCCGTTAATTATGCTGCAACTGATCTAAACATTAACCTGAATTCCTCTCAAGAAGTCCGATAGTCTCCAGCGATCGCCTTCAAAACTAATCAAAAAATTATAGAGAAGCCTGCACAGACCGCAACTAACTCTTCAGCTCCTGCCCGAGTTTCAACGCGCTTACAAGAAAAAAAGTCTGCCAACTCTCTACATACCAAACACTTGTGCTGCTTGAATGATACTCCCTCAACGTCCGACTCGCAATCTGAAAGGCATGTTGGTTTTTCCTCTACTCCTCTTGCATTGTCTAACAAATACACTCCACTCTGTGAAAACTCACTTTCATCTGGTGAAGAACTTCGGGAAGATGACTTGCATCCACTTGCTGATGCCCATGCGAATGTCCTGCCTAATATCAATTCCCCTGACTCCTCCTTGGCAGAGTTGGTATCTAGCTCCCCATCTAAAGCAGCAGGACCCCCCAAAAAGAAAAGAAAGGGGAAACTGAATAACAGAGTACATAATACTGCTTCCCAAGTGCAAAACCGTAACAAGCATTGACATATACGCAGTTCTGATCCTGTGTGAATATTTACATTAAGCCCCTTTATTCTAGTAACATATTTGGTTATTCCTTTTATTTTCTCTTTCTATTTTTTTCAAACGTGAAGCCTTATCCTAATATATATAATAGTATCATACCCAGTCGGTTTGGACTTAGTAAGGCTGTAAACCGTGTTTGAAACTTAGGGGCTGTATTCAAAGTTTTTTGCTCACCTGAAGCGCTGTCATCATTTCTTGATATGCCTCGAACTGCACCCGTCACACCCGTTAATTGTGCTGCAGTAGATCTACTTATTGCCCCAAGTCCCTCTTTGGAGGACCGGCGGTCCCCAGCTATCACCAACGAAAGTGGTCAGGAATTACAGAGAAGCCTGCACGGACTGCAACTAACACTTTTGCCCCTGCCTGAGTTTCTGCGCGTATGCTGGAGAAAGAAATCTGCCAGCTCTCTGCATACCAGACACTTGCATCGCTTGAATAATATCCCCTCAACATCCTACTCGCAGTCTGAAAAGCATGTTGGCTTCTCTACTCCTCTTGCGCTGTCTAGCAGGAGCACTCCACTCCATGAAGACTCACTTTCATCTTCGTGAAGCGCTTTGGGAGGATGACTTGGAACCACTCGCTGATGCCCACGCAAATGTACTGCCTATAGTTAATTTCCCTGTCTCCTCCTGGGCAGAGCTGGTGGCTGGCTCCCCATCTAAATCAGCAGAACCCCTTAAAAAGAAAAGAAAGGGGAGGCTGAAGAACAGCGTAAGAACACTGCTTCCAGGGTGCAGAACTGTAAGGGGCATTGACTGTCACAGGATTCTGATTTTATGTGTGAATATTTACGTTCCAATAACACATCTGGTCATTCCTTTTTTCCCTTCTCTTTTCAAACACGATGCCTATCCTAATATATTAGTGCTATCACATCCAGTCGGTTTGGATTTAGCAAGGCTGTAAATCATGTTTGAAACTTAGGAGCTGTATTCTTTCAATGAATTGAGTCCGCAAGCATATTTTTGCTGAACTTATCTATATGCGTAAACCTACTTACACAGAAATATATAACTCATTTTTTTTGTAGGTCTCTCCCATGTCCATATGTGTTCTACTAGCTACTAGCTCATTAATAAAATATAAAAGAGGGCAAAAGATTAGCATAATGCTATGCATGTTCAGCACATTTAAAGATTCACTTTCACCTTATGGCAAGTGCTGTATATATATATTTGCATAGTGGTTATCTATATCACTTTCAGTGTACCTACTGTCATGCTAATAGTACACATATACCACATAACAATTCTTTAATAAGGTCATGTGGACGACTACATAACTTATAAACCTTTGTTTTTTTTGGCTTATGCTATTTAATGACATGTGATGTTATATTGGCATACTACCATTTTTATTGAACTAATATGATATAGTTCAACCTGATCACCGTGTTTGGTTTTATTACCAACTTAAAAATGTTTTTATATTGTTTGGTATGATGTTTATTGGTCCTTCCTAGGGTTCTAGCTTAACTACCTGAGTTCTAGTCATAATAATTACTTATAAGATATTGTTATACATAGTTAATATCTTAGGAATATAGTGTGTTGCTTTTTCTTAAGTGTTATCTACGTCTTTACACGCCTAGTAGTGTGGCGAGAGAGTCTCTGGTATGTACGCCAACTCTTATATTTCCACACTTCACAAATGTTCTCACTGTAATATACAAGTTTTTGTTGTTTCTATGTATAAACTCTTTACTATTCTGTCCCTATATTTCTCTTTAGCGAGGCTCAATAGATATATTTATCAAATTATTTTGAATCCATACATCCTAATGATCCTGCTCACATTTGTACAACCTATTCACCTGCCTTTTGAACCTTTGACATCCTCTAATTTAGTTTTTTATGACTCCCTCATTCCTATTTGTAACTGCATATTTTACCTTTTGCATTTATGAGTGATTTGATATTACATTCATGGAATGTTAAGGGACTCAATTCACCTTGTAAGCACAAACAAATACTTACCTACCTTAAGAAGCATAAGACACATATTGCTTTCTTACAAGAAACTAAACTTACATCAGAGAATGTTGACAGGTTAAAAAAAGATTGGGTCGGTCAAGTATTTGCATCCTCCTCCTCCTCCTCTAAAAAATCGGGTGTCGCTATGCTATTACATAAATCCCTTAATTTGACCCCAAAGAAAATCATCACGGATTCGGAGGGTAGATGGGTTATAACTCAATTAACTTCCACTGCAGGTACTTTTATGTTAGTTAACGTTTATGCCCCTAACTCTGACTCTCCTGAATTGTTTCACAACTTGGCTCAACAAATTATGGTTAATAATAACAATAACTCACCTATTCTTTTGGGTGGAGATTTTAATTTAACCTTAGAGGCACACCTAGATAGAAGTAATACATCATATGATGCTCATCCATGAAGTATTAATGCCTTGACATTGCTAATGAAAGATCTGGGTCTTTCTGACATTTGGAGACTTTCCCACCCTAGACAGCGTGACTATACCTTTTACTCCTCATTACATAAATCTCACAGTCGTATTGATTACTGGCTCTCATCCACTCTTATTACAGAAAAAAACTATTGATACAGATATCCTCCCAATTACCATATCAGACCATTCTCCTATAAGTCTACATTTACTTTTGGGTCCAACCCCTTCTAAATCTCCTTCTTGGCATTTAGATCTACTCTTACTGAGAGACCCAGAATTTATACCTTGGATTACAGCCCAGATTCAAGACTTTCTCTCATTTAATGATACCCCTGAGGTATCTCAAGGCACTGTTTGGGAAACATTAAAAGCAACAATTAGAGACAAAACTATTAGTTTTGCAGCTCACAGGAAAAAGCTAAGAGAGCAACTAGCAAATTTAGAGAAATCCCTTAAAGAGAAAGAAACTCAGTACTATAAAACAAAAAAAACCCAATCATAACTCACAACTACATCCTGAAATTCTTCAGTTAAGAATTAAAATAAACAAATTAATATCCAGGAAAGATGAACTTACCCTCTTAAGACTTAAACACCGCTATTGGGAACAAGGAGATAGATGTGGGAAGTTGCTTTCATATCAGCTTAAGACTCAACAGATGGAGAGATATATTGCTGGTTTGAAAGACCCATCAGGCCAAATCTATACAGATATCTCTACAATAAATCACATTATGCATTCTTTCTACCAGCAACTATATTCTCATCCAAATTCCATTTCTTCCAATCAAATAAATGAATTTCTTGATAAACTGCAGCTTCCTCACCTCTCTCATCAAGACATGGCCATACTGGATGAACCCTTTACCCTACAAGTGATCCAAACAGCGTTATCATCCTTAAAAAATGGTAAATCCCTTGGGAGTGATGGTTTCCCTGTTGATTTCTATAAATCCTTATCCAGTACTCTCTGCCCCTTACTTCTTAAGGTCTATCTGGAAGCATTCTCTAATGGTAAGCTACCCCACACTATGACTGAGGCCATTATTTACTGTTTTACCAAAAAAGGATAAAGACCCCTCTCTTCTCTCAAGTTATAGACCAATATCACTGCTTAATACAGATGGTAAAATCTTTGCTAAATTATTAACCCTTCGCTTAGATTCACTAATTTCAAAACTCATCCATACTTCTCAGGCCGGATTTATCAAACAAAGAACTGGTTCTGATCATCTTCGTTACTTGTTTAACTTAATTTACAAAGCAAAAACTCTTAAATCACCAGCTGCGGCCATCGCCATTGATTTTGAGAAAGCATTTGACTCCTTTAATTGGAAATATTTATACCAAGTTTTATCACATTTGGTTTCACTAATAATTTCTGTGCTTGTATCAAATTACTGTATACTCTCCCTTCTGCTCGAATTCTTACTAACACAACTCTATCCACCTCCTTTCATCTTGCAAGAGACACTAGACAAGGATGCCTCCTATCACCATATTTGTTTATACTTGCCATGGAGCCTCTCTCTGCAGCTCTCCATCAATCCTGCATATTTAAAGGCATCCCTATCGGTAACTCTTGCTATACTACACTCTCTTATGCAGATGATTCTGCTAGAAAATCTCCAGTCTTCAGGGCAACCTCTAGTTAAACTCCCTAATGAATTAATTTTAACCGCGGGACTTGCTCTAAATCTCAATAAATCTGAGACGCTACCATTAAATAACCTCTGTAAATCTTATATGAATGATCCTTTGGGCTTCCGCTGGGCTCCCCAAGGTATCTCATATTTAGGTATCCGGATCATCCCAGCACTGGATAAAGTATGGCATGCTAATTTCTCTCCTCTACTAACTAACATTAAAAATATACTTGACAGATGGAAATTGCTTAATCTTACCTTTAATGGGAAAATTTCTGCTATTAAAATGACAATATCTCCTAAAATATTGTATCTTTTTTCTAATATCCCTTTAAAACTTCCCTCTTGTTTCCTCATCAAAATAGACAAATTAATAGGTAATTTTATTTGGGATGGCAAAATCCCCCAATTTAGCTATAACAAACTTAGATCCTATTGGTCAAGAGGTGGATTTGACCTCCCTTGGTTTTAGGCCTACTTTTGGGTTTTCACGCAGCCCAGACTATCAGATGGTTTATTCAACCCAACACCAATTCACCATTATGGGTTAATATGGAAGTCTCCCTTTGTGCAAACAACATTGTTACCTCCTTTATTTATAACCCCATCCCCTCTAAATTAAAATCTCACCCCACTATCATACCATCCATGCTCTATAGGAAAACAATTCATAAACACCTCAAATCAAACCCAACCCCTCTTGCTTATGCTCCTATCTGGGAAAATTGCCAAATATCTCTTGAAAATCATCCAATCTTCTACCGAATCTGGAAAAATAGAGGCATATTCTTCTTAAGAGACATACTCAAACCCCATATGTTAAGAATAAAATCTTATTCTGATCTATGTACTCAATGTAATCTTCCCCGCCAGGATTTTTGGAAATACCTACAGCTTTGTACAGCATGCACTTATTGTTTCCCACTTATTATGAATCAATCCTTATATGATCAGCACATCTCCAAATGAATAAAAACAACATTTAAACTGAACAGTGTTATCTATAAAGATATTAGAGACTCGCTAACAGACCAGTCCATTAGTGCAAAAAATAAATGGAGCAATCTGTTACATTATAACATTACCAATAAACAATGGCATAGGTGTTGGCTTTCTTGCCACAAATGTTTTCAGGATAAACGTAGCTCGCTTGTTCAGACTAAAATCCTTCACTTGTGGTATAGAACCCCAACTGTATTGCATAAAATGGGATTAATGGACAATGATAACTGCTGGCACTGTAACTCTCCCAATGGTGATTTACTTCATAATTTTATGGGATTGTCCCCCCCCCCCCATACAAAAGCTTTGGCATCATATTCATATACTTGCAATGAAAGTGACTGGTCAGTCCTTTGTATTGGATCCCAAACACTGTATACTTGGTATTTTTGACTCTCATCCCTATAATATCCCCCAATCTCTGAACAGATGGTTAACCATACTTTTCCTTCTAGTTAAACATAGTATACTTATGCATTGGAGATCTAATATAATCCCCACTCTCCCTGACATTCTTAATCATTTATCTCAATATGCCTCTGTGGATCGTATGACACATATTTATTTTGACCAACTCAGTATGTATAATAAATGTTGGCAGGACTATTTTAAATATTTGGATTCATCTAGCCCTTCTGGCACTTAATGTATGGATTGAAATACTTTACATATTATCTTTCTCTCTCCTCCTATTGATATTCTTTTTTTCCCAAGCCTCAGGTTGTGGTCTCACTTTTTCTTTCCTCACTTTATACTTTCTCTCCCTTCTCTATTTCTTCCCTTTCTTTTTCCTTCTCTTTTGATTTTTGCTTCAGATTACGTTTCTTCTCTTTGTTATTCTATAATCCCTTCTATATAGGCTTTAGCAGCATTCTAATGATATATATATCACAGTAATGTACAACTATGACTATTCATACCTTCTCTCTCACTTTCTACCTCTCCTACTTTCACTTTGTATTATGTAGTGTTAAGCCTTCCTTTACTATAATATTGTAACTGTTTAGCTTAGGTCTGTAACCAAAAAATTATTATACTACTATTGAATAGTCTTTTTTTTTTCTTTGTTAGATATTAAGCTGCTTGGTTCATTATTTATATAATCTTATATAGTATAGTTATAGAGTATACTTGTTGTTCGTTTATCTTATAAATACTTAAATAAAAAGATTAACTACAAAACATGCCTCAACCTCCAAGACTGGTCCCCTATCTACAAAGCAACAGATGTAAATACTGCGCTGGATTACTTCATCAACACTTTCAATGCAGCCTGTGACTCCTATGCTCCTTTTAAAAGGCACAAAGTCAAAGCCCTTTGCAATCCCTGGCTCTCGGCCGATGTCTTACATCAACTAAAATCTAGAGATCACCTCTGGGATCTGGCCAGAACCACTGGTAAAGAAACTGACATCCAGAGCTATAAATGTACATGGAATGACTGTACCAAATTTATCCAGCAAAAGAAATCTACCTACTTCAAGAATGCTCTCATGGATACCTGGGATAACGGGAGGGCATTTTGGAACAATATTAAAGAGGTCACTGGGAAGCAGCTAAAAACCTCCTCTACCTTGCTCAACATAAATGGGTCCACTATGCTTGACCCTAAAATCATAGCAAATACCTTCAACACTGCATTCACCTATCTCTGCAGTGTTCTCCCTTCTGACTTTTTCAAGGATTATGACTCTCCCTCTCCTTCCCCCAATGCCTCATCCTCCTCCTCCTCCTCTAGCCACCCGCCTTTTTATTTCAAAGCAGTCAAGATGCATAATGCCTGCAAATACATTACCAAAACCATCACCAAATCCAGATCCATCAGTGATACACTTGATATTAAACTGCTGTCCCTCACACTTGATGAGGTGTTACAGACACTGACATATATTTTCAACCTCTCACTTAGGCTCAGCCAGTTCCCTGACAAATGGAAATCTGCCACAGTTACCTCTGTTCATAAAAGTGGTGACAGGGCCACTCATGGAAACTACTGTCCGATCTCTATATTGACACCCTTCTCCAAGGCCCTTGAATGTATTGCAGCAGATCAGCTCACAGATTTCCTGGACAAATACAATATCCAGTGCTCGCAACAACATGGCTTCAGGAAAGGACATAGCACCTTATCTGCCCTACTGGAATTCTCTGGCATTCTTCACAGCTCACTGGACAATGGTCAGTTAATTGGGTCTGTCTTTATCGATCTGACTAAGGCGTTCAACACTGTCCTTCACTGCCTACTACTTGTGCAAATTCTGATAGTTGGGCTGTATCCCGACTCCACTGCCTGGTTCAAAAACTACTTGGAGAACCTGTCTCAAAGAGTAAACATTGCAGATGTCCTCTATAATACCAGGTCTGCTTGCTCAGGTGTCCCCCAGGGATCCATTCTGGGCCCCCCTACTTTTCAGCTTGTTCCTGAACTCCCTTCCAAATTCTTGCTCTGAAACAATCATCCTCTATGCAGATGATGCTGTAATTTTTGCCTCCCACAAGGATCCTAAGCCTCTACAAGATAACCTTTAGCTTGGCTTCACATCTGTTGGAAATTGGTTCTCAAATCACAATCTGATCCTCAGTAATAAGAAAGCAAAGTCTATGATGTTCAGCAGCTCTCATAACAAGCATAAACTGCACCCCTTAGCCATCAAAACCAGTCAAGGAGTCACCCTGGAACAGATTCAAGCCTTTAAGTACCTTGGGATCACTCTAGACCCTCATCTAACTTACAGTGCCCACACTGACTCTGTAGCCAAAGCAGCAAATACTCGCCTTGGCTTTCTCTTCCAGCATAGGCAACATTTTACCCCAGAAGCCCTGGCTGTCACCATTCAGAGCTCTGTTGTCTCCATTATTGACTATGGGTTTATCATCTATGTCTCTGCCCCCTGCTACCACTCTTAGATGCATATCCACATCCCTCAATAAGGCCTGCTGACTTTTCACTGGATCCCACCACCTCACACATACATGCAACCTCTATGCACAAACTGGATGGCTGCAACTCACCAATTGGATAAAGTACCTAACCTGCACCATGACAAAGAAAATAACTATGGGCCTTGTGCCCCCTGGGGTGTGTGTACTCCTGCACCCTAGCAATAACCCCCACTCAACCAGGGGGTCTGAATCACAGCTCCTGCAGGTTCCACATTGTCGTACCTCTCAAGTTCAAAGATCTTTTGCCTACAGGGTGCCCAGCTGGCTAAATGGTCTTAACAGTTACATCTCCTCCACTCCTACCCCTTGATGCATTTAAATCAAGAATACACCTCTCTCTCACTGCCTCTAGCTCTTGTAACTGCCTCCACTAGCTGACCCCATGAATATTTCCCTAACCTTATGCAGTTCTCTCTCCTATTAGCACTTGGTTACCCCTTAGCATGCACTTTCCCATGTTATGTCTACAACAATGCCTCTGGATGCACTCCTCCTCTATAGCTCTCTGCTCCCCCACTCTTCCTCTCTTTTGTCCCTATCCTTTCTGCACCTCATCCACTATCTCCTTGTAACCTAGCCTCCAAAACTTGTTTTGTTTCTCAGATGCTTTGTAATTCTGTTTAGCTTACACTTTTGTAACCTTGTCCTATGTATTGAATTTGTAACTGACTTACATGTCTTATGTTTTGAATTGTAACCTGACGTGGAACCTTTGTAAAAGAGCCCTGGCTCAAAGGTATTGTAATCCTAGACCTATCTCTATGGCCTGGGTCATGCCTGAAAACGGTCCCTAGGATCAGTGCACTTACCCAGTAAACAAATACATAAATAAATAAATAAATAAAATATATTTACCTAAGATAGACCAGATGAGATGTAATGTGTCATTTGCAGTGGGGCCCTTGATTTTACACAGCTTTATATTGCATTTACCAGGATAGTGGAAGTGAGCCGCGAGATCTCCTTCTTACTGTGGTCCTGCTTTGATAATGTATATTTCTAGAACAGATCATCTTAAATGCAACATCTCCTTTTCAGTTGTATTCTGCTGCAGGGTCCTGTTTTGACAGTTTTACAATATATTTACCCAGGATAACCCAGCTGAGATGCAGTATCTCATTTTCAATGCGGTTCTGCATTGACACATTTTGTATCTTATTTACCCAGAATAGCACAGTTCAGATGCTATCTTCTTTACAGTAGGATTCTGCTTTCCCAGTTTTCACACTGCATTTATGCAGGATAGCACAGCCAAGGTGTGATATCTTGTTTATGATGGGACCCTGCTTTTACCCATTTTTTATCGTTTATTTTCCCAGGATAGCCTAGATAAAAGGCAAGTTACATTTTCAGTGTGGTCCAGCATTTACAGTTTATTTTTCCTAGGACAGAACAGCATAGTTGCACAGTTTTGTAGGGGCTCTGTTGTACTGGGGTCCTGCTTTTACACATTTTACTATATACTTACCCAAGATGGACCAGACGAGATGCAATATCTGTGGTGTCCTTCTTTCACACATTTTTAGATTGTATTTATGTAGGATAGGCCAGCTGAGAAGCAATATTTCATTTTCAGTGGGTTCCCACATTTAACCCCAAATTTCCAGCATAGTCTTTTTAGGACCTGTTGTTATAATCAAGACAGGTGGAATTTTTTAAAAATCCCAACTGAAAGGTGATTTTGCAATGCGACTGCGAAAATATGTCTTGGAGGGGATTTGAAAAATGACACCTGACATGTTCAGGAGGTGGGGTAACACAAAGGATATGTTAAACATTAGGGGCAAAAATCTGCAAAAATAAAGTTATGAGTAAATGCTGGAAGAATTCAATGTTTCTTCATAACTTAGTTCTTTTTTTACATTTTGACCCCAAATTTTCAATAGTCTATGATCCCATGTTATGATCAAGGCAGGTGTTTTTTTTTTCATTCCTGTCCAAAAGAAAGGTGGTTTCACAGAGGGACATGTTTCAAAAGAGAGTAGAAAAATGACACCTGTCAGGTTCATCCGGTATGGTAACAAAAGGACGACTATGTGCACATTTAGGGCTACAATCTGCAAAAATCACCAAGTTATGGGCAAATGTTGAAAAAATTCTGTGTTGCCCATAACTTTGTTGCTTTTTTGACATTTTGACTCCAGATTCTCAACACTCTTTTTTATGACCCCACCTTATGGTCATGGCTGTTGGAATTTGTTGAAATCTTGTTTGAAAAGTGACTTCATGGAGCAGATACATGTAGCCCCCTCCTTTGAAGGAGTGCTTACCTGGACTCTGCCTGTGCCATCCTTAAACCTGGTCCCATCTCTCCTGCTTCCTCTGGCCCAAGGATTGCAGCTGGGAAGGGGACTGGAGGAGCTGCTGCAAAAGATCACTGCACATTCGTGCAGGGAATGTCTGCACGTTTGAGCAGACACCTGCTCAAATGTGTGAGCTGTCTTAGCAACTCGAATATTTTTGGCACTGGAAGCACCCACCTGCAGGAGTCTTGAGAGCTGCTTCAGTGACCAGCCAGAACCTCTCCTGGTGTACTTTGGCCCCAGGGACACCAGTGGGCATCAGGGGGCTTGGAAGCATGGGGGGGAGGAGAAGGACTTGGACATTTGGTGTGCTGCACCTTTAAGAGAGAGAGCATCTCCCTGCCACCTGCAGACTGCCAGCATCAAAGGGGGGAGAAGAGAACAGAGTTCCTGGAGGGGAGCATGGGGGTTGGACCCACTCCACACCACCACCGGATAACAGACCAGAGGGGCTACAACCAAAAAACAGGGACAGTACACTTGGGGGGGGAGAATATAATGAAACAAAAGAAAGATTTTGGAGCACAGGGCTCCATTCAAGCCAGGGGGTAGCTATCTTTGTGACCCCTTACTCGGACAGCCACCAGTCAGCACCCAGCAAGCCAAAGCAATGGACTGTGAGAGGATGATGTAGCAGGACTCTTCCAATTGGACTGGCAGGGTTTTTGAGCCAATCAGAGGGCAAGACAGGGCAGAAGGACTAATGGACAACCCTGTCTGCCCAGTGAGAGACTAACTGGATGAAAATAGTTGGTTGGGCTTTGGAGGAACCAGGGGCCGGCTGAGAGAGAGTGAGAAGGGTGCAGACCTGTTGCTGGGGAGAAAAAGCCAGAGGCCTAGCTTGTGCAATAAATCCAGTGAGCCCTCTCCATGGTTCAATCAGAACACTACTTGTGAACTTTTTCCTAGGTTCAGCAAATGTAGAGACTGCTCCAGAGAGCCTGGTGTGGGAGAAATTGCAGAAAGTATGAACCAGAGGAACATTGCTGTATCCAAAAGTTCTGAGCTGCTCTGAGTGGATAAAGATACCTGCACTCTTTCCTAGCCAGCTTTGGAATCAGGTAAAGGGCCTGCTAGCCTTTACTCAGTAGGGTGAATTGTGGAACAGGGAGTCATGGATGCATACCTGAGTACAGGTGTACTGTCTACCCATTGAGGAGTCAAACCTTGGGGTCAGTCCTGGGGTCGGGGCTGCTTGGGAACTGGGAAGCCACTGTGTAGTGCTACTGCATCATGTGTAGTGAGCCAGAAGGGCTGTAGCCAAAGAAGTTTGGGTCAGAAGGCTATGTCCAGAGAAGCTGTGCCATGCCAGAAGGGCTGTAGTCAGAGAAGTGAGACAGAAGGGCCTAGCTGTTGTCACCTGTTTGAAAGTGTCCAAAGCTCCTGTACTGCTATCCTGTTCCTGTGTGTTACTCCCTGCTTCTTCTGAACTGCTGTACTGCTCCTGGGTGTGGTGCTGCTTCTAGTCTGCTGTATCAGAGGGTCATGTGAGTGCTGTTATTGCTGGGTGGAATTTTTATCTCTCCCTGTCTAGATTACAATTAGGTTTTCAAGCTTTTGGAAAGTTCAAGCAAGTCTGTTGAAATTTAACTTTCTTATCAAATTTGTGCTAGCAGACTATGTCCAGTTGGGGGGTTAAAATGCAAGCTTGCTAAGTTTCCTCATGTGCACCAAAAGATTCCAGGCAATGTAATGACCAGGCCTGCATCAAGACTCTAATATAACTCTTGGGTACTCAGAGTCTATTTGGTAGTAGTGTTATACTTAAATCTATAGTTCTATTACTGGCACCAGTTGAAGAGCATTCTGTGTTCTGTGTCACATAATTAATCTCTGTGGGCCCCTTGTTTGGGCAAGTGTGCTTGTTGTGTGGTGGGAAAATATATGGAGGAAGTGTCTAATGGTGAATTGCACGTGCTTAACCCATCTTCCCTTCTCCAGCTATCCAAGCCTGTATTAGTAAATAAAACACTGTTAGTTGCTTGGATTTCTGTGTGTGCCCTCAGTTTGTATGATCAGACTGAATTATTGTTGGATAAAGGTTGCAGCTGTTGGTGGTCCTCAGGGGATGGCCTTGTCCAATATAGGGAGGTGGGTAGGTACTGCATCGCAAAGGGCAGTACTACACATAGCATCTGGCCCACATATTCTCTCTGGGTGGAGGGACCATGCTATTTATTAATTTTGGATGAACCCCCCTACTATAGGAGAATGAATGAACCCAACCCCCTCAACCAAGTGTGTCCATTAGTCACCAGGTAGGGATGTTAACCTGGCCACTGCGGAAACCGGGGAAGGGGGTCACATATGAAAACATGTTTTGGAGATTTGAAAAATGACACCTGTCATGTTCACGAGGTGGGGTAACAAGAGGGCTATGTTGAAAACTGGAGCCAAATCTGCACATCACAATGTTATGAGAAAATGTTGAAAAAATTAAATGTTTCTTCATGATTTCATTGTTTTGTGACATTTTGACACCAAATTTTCAGCATAGTTTTTTATGATCCCTCCTTCTGAACATTATCTGTCATTTATACAATACTGATCACAGTGTCATTTTGCACCACAGGTGCAAAAACAAATTTTTTTACCAGGATTTAAAGAATGGCTTCTGTCACATTCATGAGGTCATGTTAAAAATGACTATGTTGA
Source organism: Neoceratodus forsteri (assembly GCA_016271365.2). NCBI lineage: Eukaryota > Metazoa > Chordata > Ceratodontiformes > Ceratodontidae > Neoceratodus > Neoceratodus forsteri. Next base: position 108,808,023 of record CM028132.1, read on the forward strand.
AAATTTGGGGTCAAAATATTGAAAATTATCAACGTTATGAGTGAGCATTAAAAAATGTCAATGTACCTTCACTACTTTGTTGTTTTTAAATTTTTTGACCCCACATTTTCAACATTCATTTTATGGCGCCACCTCATGAACCTGGTAGGTGAAACTTTTAAAATCCTGCCGGAAAGGTGATTTCACAGAGTGACTGTGAAATCACCTATCGGGCCAGACTTGAAACATTTCACCTTCCTTGCTCATGAGGTAGGGTCCCAAAATGGCCATTTTGAAAATTTTAGGGAAAAATATAAAAAAATTGCCAAGTTATGAGTGCAAGTTTAAAACACATTGAAATACGTTGACTGCAGCCTACCTGATTTCCTCAGTTCCCAGTCCAGCACTAAAGAGTGAAGATGTGTCTCCACTCCAGAGAAGATTATGGCATTGGATCCTCCATAGGTAAGTAAGGGGTGAGGGGTTGGTGCTGAGTGGGGGGGGTCAGGTAATGGTGGCGGCAACAGACATCGATGGACCATTTTCTTTTTTACAGGGTGTAAAAAATAAAAAAAGACATAGAGAGATGTTTTTCTTTATTTCAGGCATCAACACTGGAGATGAGCACCCCAGTATCAGATTCATATTTATGGGAAACGGGAAGCGATGGGGAGATGGGAGGGATACTTAGCAGAGGGTGGGATCTTTTTTAAAGGGGCATGGCATGGACACAGGAAACAAACGGGGAGGTGGGAGATATATTTGGCAGAGGGTGAGATTGTTTAAAAGGGACATGGGAAGTGACGGGGCGGTGGGATGGCTACTTGGCAGAGGGTAAGAGTGTTAAAAAGGGTGCAGACTGCTGTGTTGCTAGGGGAGGGCGAGGTGCAGGCTGATCATGACGCAAATCAACTGCTTGCTGGGCAGTACCACGCAGATCAAAGCAAAGAGCTGCCTTGTGATATGGGTGGCTCTTTTCTTTGAGGTTCGCAAAGTTTCTGCCAGCAAGCACTGAAGAGTGTCATGATTAGCCTGGCTGATGAACAGCCTGACACTGTCGAGCCCACTGCAGACTGTTATGCAATGGACCAGCAGTAACAAACCTCATCATAGCAACACATTCACTTTGAGCAAGCATGAACATAAAACACATCTGAGACTAGGGTGCTGCGGAGCTTGCCAAGATGGTGGATGCCTGATTTGTAGTTCCTTCACCTGGCTGACAAATTCACCTCCATCTGACTCATTTGCCTTTTAACATTTGTCTCTTAGCAAGCAGTTTGTTTCAAGAATCCTGTCTACTGGAAGCAGACATCAGAAAAAGTTGAACTTTTCAGCAGGAGTGGCAGAGCAAGCAGAAGGAAGTACTACTAGTACAAGATTCCATGCCTACCCACCATCTGATCCTCAGGGGGCAGCAGCAAGTATCAGGAGCTCATCTTTCCCTGAAGGGTACCCTGGCATCAACCTTTAAAGGTCTACCAGCTGAAATACAGTCTGGATTAACAAACACTGTATGTAGGTGCAGCTCACCCATATTCAGACTTTATTGAATTCCTTAGCAAAGAAATTTGCCGAACATGCCATGCAACTCATAGAGGCCGAGGAATGTGTCAGTGACCTTTTAATGATCTTTTCCATGACTTTAATATTCAGCTAATTATAAAAAAAACTGTGGTCCTGGATTGCTTTCAATGAAATCAAATATTCACATATGGTCTACCTGAGGAGAAGATGGGAATCCAGTTAGTTTTATGAGACACTGGCTGTCTAACTTCCTAAACATGGGGTTAAAGGGAAAGGTGTGTAAACTGAGAGGACACACTGCTTTCTGGACCTCAGACAATCAGATGGTGATATGCTGAGGCATTTTATGGTACAGTTCCTGAGATCTGGAGACTGAGAAAGAGTATCACAAGCATGTACAGTAATTGAACCAAGGTGTGAAGACTGAAAGGCTCCTTGGTTCTGAGCTTCCCAACCTCAAACCAAAGCTATAGCAATGCCCCTGAGAGTTTGTGGCAGTGAAGAAATGACTGCATGCCCATAAATGGCCCTTCACACATCTTCTTCCCAGTACTCTGTGGATCCGGCATCTGGGCTGCAAGACACAATATTTTATCTACCCAACAGATATGAAGGCATATCTCAATGAAGAGGAGGCAGTATTGGGGGATAGAGCAGGGAAGAGGCACACTCTGTTGGTTCCTTGAGCACTCTGCCATGTTAACTTATATAATTCTTTCACTGCCATGGGACATCTCCTTCTACATTCTGCCAGTAGGTTGTCTATGTCAGGCTATACCCACTGAAGTGCCTAATAGTTTGTGAACATTCCATCATTATGGTCCACCTTTATTCTGGTACTGTAGTTGCCACTGTTGGCCTGTATTCTTTCTGACCAGGGCAGAGGTCATGTTGGGGGTATTTCCCCAAAGATCAGGGGGCTGCAGGAACTGTACCATGAGTTTTGGGAGGGGGAAGGAGCCAAGGGAGGAGTATGGTAGTGCAGTTTCTGTCATGTGGGATCATAGTTGATAAAGATGTTCTAAGATTTTTGGAAGAGAGGTGAGGTTCTTCATTATGTTTTAGGTCCAGATTATCTTTTTAGTGTTACATTTTCTATGCAATCCATAGTACTTCAAGTTGCCCACTGTAAGTTGTTCTGCCTTTAGGGATGTAAGAAAAAATTACTCAGATTGGTAATGATGGTACTTCTAAGGGGTTTACTGGGGAATCATTCAAGTCTGCATCATCTCGAGCCTGAGCTGTTGCCCCAGAAACCAAATTGGAAAGAATATGCAAATTCAAACTCTGCACAGTGGTCATGCTCCCTCTAGTGTACCAATGGCAGATTTATTACTGAAGACCAAAAGAGAGCACTGACCACCTATCTAAGCTATCCTAGTATTCATAACTAGTCAAATTGTAAGAATGCTTAAGCCACATATTTAAAAATTGTGAAAATTGTAGTTTGTAGCAATGAAATGCTGAAGCTGTGTAAACAGAAATTGTTAACTGATTATTTTGCAGAACCCTATTTTACTATGATTCTAGAAAGGGAAGTAGGGTAGGGATTGTATGAATCACTTGTAAACCCCTTAGAAGAAATATCATTACTATAGTGAGATATGTTTTATTCTTACAACAGGAGTTTCTAGTGATGTCATACATGTCTGCAGACTCCAACCAGTACATTGGGAGGAAGGGTCTGGAACCTATTTAGGAAAATAGGTGTTGTTTAACTGTTTAAGCTACCTATGTAACCGCATACTGGTGTTTGTTGTAATTGTTCTCCCCCAGGTCGCACCTATAAATGAGCCTTGGCACAGTGGTCTTTTCCTGATGACTAAATTTTAAATAAATAAATACATACATTCAAGGTTCTGTAGTACCACATTCCCAAACCTTGTATCTCTTTTGGATATGGTGTTCAAGCAGTAATGCTTCATAAATGTATGTACTGTAGACCAGGTAGCTGCTTTTCAAATCTTCTGAAGGAATGCCCCTCATAGCTACCACACTGGTAGACTCAGATCTGATTGTGTCAGTTGGCCTTTTGGTGCCAGCTTGCCAGCTCTTTCATATCAAAACTGAATGCAAGTTACCATATACCAGATGCAGTCTTCTTGGCTTGCCTTTGCCTAACTCACTTAAATGATGAACAGCTGTGTGCTGTCAGTGCTGGACCCTTTTTTATGTTCATTGTGTGTGCACACTCAAGTGAACATGTTGGTATGAGAGTTACTAGTGAGGGGTGTGAGGGGTTGAGTCCAATGGAGAGTGGCACTCTAGGGGCTGGTCTGTGGCAGGCGAATCAGCAGACAGTGTCCTGGTGACACTGGTTTTCTGAGGGGGCTGGTCTAGTCATGCACGTCAAAGGACAGAGCTGATGCACTAGCAGTGCAGCTTGGTCCTTTAAAGTGCAAGTCAGGATGACAAGCACTGTCATTCCCCCCACTGAATCCTTCCTCTAAGCACTCACCACCCTACAACCCCACCCCAATCATACCATAGTGACACTGGGGGTGCCTAATCCCCCAGTGTCCTCAAAATATTCTGAAAACTCTCCCTGAAAGAAAGAAAACTGTCCCTCATCATTTGTTTTTATCCTGAAAAAAAGAAAACTGTCCATCGTTGTCTGCTGTGTAACCCCCCCCCCCAAAACAGTATACAGACACTGGGGATGAGCAATCCCCAGTGTCCTCACGTGTTCAAGCAACCTGTTCCTGAAAAAAGAAAACTGTCCCTCATCAGTTTTTTTTCCTGTAAATAAGAAAAACGCCCATAGTTGTCCGTTGCACCATTATCTAACCCCCCACCCTCCCACTCAGGACCCACCACCCCACACACCCCTACCCTATACTTACCTACTGGAGATCCGTCACTGTAATCTTAGAAACAGAGAAACATAGAATTTGATGGCAGATAAGAACCACTTGGCCCACCTAGTCTGCCCATTTTTCTCCCTAACAGATAAGCTGCAGATCCTAGTTAACCAACAGCTTACTTCCTCCTACCCTCCACTAGAACTGCCTTATGTCTGTCCCATGCATTCTTGAATTCCCCCACTGTTCTTGACTCCATGACCTCCTCAGGGAGGCTGTTCCATGCATCCACAACCCTCTCCATGAAAAAATTCTTCCTCACATTACCTCTGAGCCGTCCCCCCTCTATCTTCAAATTGTGCCCCTTTGTTCTTGCACATCTCTTTTTCTGAAAGATGCTACCCTCTTGGACGTTGCTGATTCCATTGAGATACTTGAAAGTTTCTATCATGTTCCCTCTCTCCCTTCTTTCCTCAAGGGTTTACATATTAAGCTTCTTTAGTCTTTCTTCGTATGTCTTCTGGTGCAGACCCTGCACCATTTTGAGTGCCCTCCCTGGGCAGCCTCCACTCTGTCTATGTCTTTGTGGAGATGGGGTCTCCAGAACTGCACATAGTACTCCAGATAGGGTCTCACCAACTGTCTGTACAGAGGGATAACAACTTCCTGTTTTCTACTATTGATGTCTCTCCCTATGCATCCCAGTATCCCCCCCAGCCTTCCTTACTACCTTCTTACATTGCTTGCCCACCTTTAGGTCATCTGATATATTTACCCCAGGTCCCTTTCCATTTTTACTGTGTTCAGTATCTCATCTCCCATTGTGTGCTCTTCCCCTGGGTTTTTGTTTCCCAGGTGCATTACCTTGCACTTCTTTACACTGAATCTGAGCTGCCATACATTTGACCATTCCTCCAACCTTGCCAAGTCCTTTCTCATCCTTTCCACTCCATCTTGTGTATCAACCCTGTTGCAGATCTTTGTGCTGTCTGCAAAGAGACATATTTTTCCTTCCAGTTCCTCTGCAATGTCACTTATAAGGACATTAAAAAGGACCAGTCCCAGTACTGAACCCTGCGGTACCCTGCTAGTAACCCTCCTTTCTTCACTGTGGACTACATTTACTATTACCCTTTGCACCCTATTGTCTAGCCAATTTTTTATCCAGGCTACCACATTGGGACCCACTCCAAGACTGGCTAACTTGTGTATTAATCTTTTGTATGGGACTGTATCAAATGCCTTGCTAAAATCTAGGTAGGCCATGTCCACAGCCCCTCCCTGGTCTACTACTTTGGTCACCCAGTCAAAGAAATCTATTAGATTCATCTGACATGACCTTCCCATCATGAATCCATGCTGCCTTGGGTCCTGTGCCCCACTGGCCTCTAGGTACTCAACAGTTCTTTCCTTCAGAAGTGATTCCATCATTTTCCCTACCACTGAGGTCAAACTAACTGGTCTGTAGTTTCCTGCCTCTATCCTGCTCCCACTTTTGTGAAGAGGAATCACATCTGCCCTCTTCCAGTCCACAGATACCATCCCATCCTCCCATGACTTGTTAAAAAGAGTAGTCAGCGGTGTCACTAGTCCTACCCTTAGTTCTTTTAGAATTCTTGGGTGAATCCCATCAGGCCCCATTGCTTTGTCCACCTTCAATTTTATTAGTTCTTTCAGAACCCTTTCTTCTGTAAATGGACTGGTATTGACCCCTGTCTTCAGAGTGTTTCTCTTGTTTGGTTTAGGTACCTCCCCTCCTCTTCCTTTGTGAATACTGAGCAGAAATATTCGTTCAGTACCCCTGCTTTTTCACTGTCACCCTCTACCTACATTCTCTCCCCTTTATTAAGCCTCAGTATCCCTCTTTCAGTCTTTCTTCACTCCCTAATGTACCTATAAAATGTCTTATCCCCCTTCTTAACACAGCTGGCTATCCTTTCCTCAGTTTGGGTCTTTGCTATTCTGACTGCCTTCCCAGCCTCTTTCTGCTTTAACTGATAAAGTTCTCTGTCCTGCTCCTTCTGTGTTTCCTTATATTTCCTGAATGCTGTCCTTTTCTCCTTAGCCTTCCCTGCCACCTCTTTTGAGAACCATAGTGTTTTTTCCTTCATTGTGTTTTGTTGATTTGCTTTACACAAAGGCTTGTTGCCTCTGTGATGGCTGTTTTGATTACTGCCCATAGTTCCTCCACCCCTCCTTCTTGCCTGTTTGCTAGTACTTTTCTGAGGCACTCTCTCATTTTCCCAAAGTCAGCCCTCCTAAAGTCCAATACTCTTGCTTTTGTATGGCTTGATTGTATGGCTGTGTTTATCGTGAACCACACTGTTTGGTGGTCACTTGTTCCCAGATGGCTACCCACTTCTAAATCTGAGATTCTTTCTCCGTCCCCGTTTGAGAGTACCAGATCTAAGATTGCTCCCTCCTGAATGGGTTCCAATACTAGCTGTCTGAGGCATGCCCCTTGTAGGGCATCAAGAATGACCCTGCTCTTGGATGTGCCTGCAGCAAAGGTGCTCCAGTTAACATCTGGCTTATTCAGGTCCCCCATCAATAATATCTCCATTTTTTCTGCCATTCTAAGGATGCCTTCTATCATTTCCTTGTCCATTCCCTACCCCTTAGATGGGAGCCTGTATACAACCCCCATGCAGATTGTGGTGCCATTTCCTGTCTCCAGGGTGACCCAGAGTGCATCATCTGCTCCCTGTTTACTCTTTAGTTCTGTTCCTTTGATCCCTTCCTTTACATAGAGAGCTACTCCTCCTCTTCTTTTACCCTCCCTGTCCCTCCTGTAGATTGTGTGTTCTGGTATGTTGACATCCCAGTCATGGTTCTCTGTGTACCATGTTTCTGTGACTGCCACAATATCCAGGCAACCCTCTTCCATCAAGGCCACTAGTTCGGGGAGCTTGTTACATAGACTACGGGCACTGGTACTCATCACCCTCCACTTTTTGATGGCCTTACCCCTTTTAGCCCCATTCCATTCCTTACTGCCTTTGCCTTTTTTTACATTTACCTCTGTCTTGCTCCCTAATGGCTTCTCTACCTTGGTGTTTACCTCACTAATTACCGTGTTTTGTGGGGGGAGGCTGGGATTTCCCCGCACCTTTTCAGTTCCTCCCAACTTGGCTAGTTTAAATGCTTGCCAATGAAGTATTTAAACCTCTCACCTAAGATCCTGGCTCCCTCCCAGGACAGATGCAGATCATCACACCACTATAGGTCTGCATCCCTCCAGGTGGCTCCCCAGTCCCCAATGAAGCCAAAACCCAGAGCTCCACACCAGTTTTTCAACCATTCATTGAATTCCCTGTTGAGGAGTACTCTAACATCACCCTTGCCATAGACAGGCAGCACCTCCGAGAAGGTTACTGTATGTGCTACTTGTCTAAGACCCCTCCCCAACTCTACAAACTCCCCTTGCACTACTCTGATCCCATTCCTAGCCAGGTCATTTGTCCCTAGGTGGACAATGACATCAAGCTCCCTCCCTCGTGCAGCTGCTCCCATGATTCTGAGGATTTGCTTCCTGTCCCTCCAAGCCATGGCACCAGGCAGGCACCTTACCTCCCTCTCCCCTTCCTCCCCCATTTCTACCCCCATAATGATCGAGTCCCACACCAGGAGTTGTTTCCTTCCCCTGTGGGTTCCCATACCACCCTCCTGTGGGTCTCTCGTGAAGATTCCCAGCATCCTCCTTGGTCTCCACTGCAGGTGCCTCTAGAGGAACCACTATCCACCAGAAGAGCAAATGAATTGTGGACAGGTACAGCTGGAGGGATGCAACTCTGTTCCACCACCCTCTCCCTCCCTGAGTCCACCCTGATCCAGCCTCTCCTCTTTCTTGGCAACCTCTGAGGTAGTGGCATTGGCCCTGGTGGTCCCTGGGTGGGGGAGGAGGTTTCACAAATCCTAACCAGGTCAGCCTGGAGATGGGCAAACTCCTTCCTCAGACCAGAGAGGTGTCTGCAAATACGGCAGCATCACAGCCTCCAGAATGTCTTCCGGAACACTGCCGACCCACAGCCATTGCACTGCACCACTCCTATCATGTCTTATTTTGTGCCTACACTCCTGTTTCTCTGTATGCTTACTCTCTCTTCTCCTTACAACTCTCACCTTTCCTGTTCTAGGACAACAACTTCCTATATTCTTCAGTAGCCTACTTCTTCCTTGCTCAGTGTCAGACCACCAGCAGCTGAGGGGGGGAGCGAGCTACTTTTTTCCTTTAGGGTTGACAAAACCAATGTTTCTCTATGATCCTTCCCTTCCTACTGCCAAACAGGAAGTTTCCGACTGTCAGTCAAATCTAGTGGCTGTAAAAGTAGTACTGGCTTAGGGTGGGTGGGTGGACTGCAGGCACATCTTCACTCTTCAAAGTGAACTGAGGTAAGCGCTTCAATGTATTTTAATGTTTTTTTTGTGTCAATGTATTTCAACAGGGTTTTCAACTTAGTGGCACAACGTGGCAATTTTTAAATATTTTTGCCCCAAATTTTCAACATATGTTTTGTGTGACCCTACCTCTTGAACAATGCAAGTGATTTTAGGTAAATCTGTCCTGAAAGGTGACTTTGTGCTCACTGCACGACATCACCTTTCAGGCAGGAGTTGAAAGTTTTCTCCACCATTGTTCATGGGGTGGGATCATAAGAAGGTTATGTTGAAAATTTGGTGTGAACATATTAAAAAAACAACAAAGTTATGAGCCTGCATTGAAATTTGTGAATGCAGGCTCAATACTTTAACAATTTGCAATCTTACCATTTCTTCACAGTAACTCATGAACATGACAGCTGTCATTTTTCAGATCCTGGCAAAAATTTGTTTTTTTTTATCCCAACAGGTGATTTCATAATTGCTGGGCAAAATTACCTTTTGGACAGGAGTTGAACATTTTTTCCATCTTTGTTCATGAGGTGGGGTCATAAGAATGCTACATTGAAAATTTGGCTTGAAAATATTAAAAAAACAACACATTTCTGAGAGTGTGCTGAAATTTGCAAATGCAGTCTCATAACTTTGGTCATTTAAAATATTTTGATCCCAAAATTTTCAACATAGCCATTTCTTCAGAGCACCTCATGAATGTGACAGCTATCATTTTTCAGATCCTGGCAAAAAAGATTTTTTTTTCCATCCCAAAAGGTGATTTTTGCAGCCACTGCATGAAATCACCTTTCAGGCAGGAGTTGAAATTGTAATCTGCCTTTGTTCATAAGGTAGGCTATTTTGAAAATTTGGTGTAAAAATATTAAAAAACAATGAAGTTATGAAACCGTGTTGAAATTTGCGAATGCAGGCTCATAACTTTGGCAATTTCTAATATTTTGACCACAAATTTTTGGTATAGCCATTTCTTTACAGCACCTCATGAACATGACAGCTGTCTTTTTTTAGATCCTGGCAAAAATTTGTTTTTTGCATCCCGAAAAGTGATTTCACAGTTGCTGTGCAAAATCACCTTTTCAACAGGAGTTGAACATTTTCTCCACATTTGTTCATGGGGTAGGGTCATAAGAATGCTACGTTGAAAATCTGGTGTAAAAATGTTAAAAAATACGGAAGTTATGAGCGTGCGCTGAAATTTGCAAATGCAGGCTCGTAGCTTTGGTAATTTTCAATATTTTGACACCAACTTTTCAATATAGCTCTTTCTTCATAGCACCTCATGAATGCGACAGCTGCCTTTTTTCAGATCCTGGCCAATATGTTTTTTTGCATCCTGAAAGGTGATTTTGCAGTAGCTGTGCAAAATCACCTTTCGGGCAGGAGTTGACATTTTTCTCTGCCTTTGTTCATGAGGTGGGGTCATGAGAAGACTATGTTGAAAATTTGGTGTAAAAACATTAAAAAACAACAAAGGTATGAACCTGCATTGAAATTTTCGAATGCAGGCTCGTAAATTTGCTAATGTTTAAGATTTTGACCCCAAATTTTCAACATTGCCATTTCTCCACAGCACCAAATGAATGTGACAGCTATCATTTTTCAGATCCTGGCCAAAATGTACTTTTACATCCTGAAAGGTGATTCTGCAGTCACTTTGTGAAATCATCTTTTGGCCAGGAGTTGAAAATTTTCTCTGCACTTGTTCCTGAGGTGGGGGTCATAAAAAGGGTATGTTGAAAATTTGAGACGCATATTACCACACTAGACACTTACACTGCCCAACATCATGACTTCTACTTTGTATTCTTGAATGTTAATACACTGATTCCTTCACTGAAGCAATTTTCACCCCCCCCATGACACCAGTGCACACGACGAACATTCGGCATTGACAAATGCTTGTTTCTATCCAGATACAAGCTCAGAGCCCTTTTCACATGCAGGCTGTAAAGCTTCTCCTCATTTGCATTTGTATGAGGTTTTTGGAAATACACAGGCAGGTTTACTGACTGATTCAAATGACATTCTGACACCAAATTTGGAATAAATGCCCTGTGTGTTCTTCTCGGCACTACTTTATCTCCATAGTAGATAGTGAAATGTGATTCTGTATAGAGAGCTTGTGGTTTACTGACCCTCCTGACAGAGGCAATTAGAAACACTGATTTCCAAGTTAAATGTAGTACATGAGACCTGCTTGTACCATTAGCTTGAAAGGAGGGTCCACCAAATATGCTAGGCATATAGTAGGTTCAAATCCCATGGGGGTACTGTTCTCTTATAGGGAGATACAAGTTATTTAAACATTTGAAAAACATTTTACCACTTGCTATTTTTCTTTCCCAGCTGACTTACTGTATAAGCTGATACAACAACTAAGTGCATTTTCAAAGAGAAGGACCTCAGTCTGAGAAACTGCATGTGTACTAGGCAAACCAGTGCAAAAGATAAGTCCAGAGGAGAGACTTTATTTGAATTTCACCAAATGGTAAATGTTTTCCATTTTGAGGAGTAAGTTTTCCTTAGTGGGTTTCCTGGTCACTGTTAAAACTTTAAGTACTAGACAGGACAGATTTAACCTAGAATATTCTAACTCTCGAAGAACCAAGCTTCCAGGCAAGTGTTCTGAGGTTTGAATGAGTCACCCTGCCCTGTGTCAATATCAGCCAATTGTGTCTCAGAGGCAGTGATTGGTGCCTTGTGTGAAGCTGTAGCAGGTCTGTCTAGCCCAGTCAGGATCACTGTTGCTGACTCCATGCTCAGTTTCTGCAGTACTCTCTGAATCAGAAGGAATGGATGAACAGCATGGCGGAACTTTCCCTTCCAAGATAGGGCCTGTGTATCCTCTGGACTGTCTTTTGGGAGGGCGGTCTTCAACAAAACATGGGACGCTTTCTGTTCTCCCCTGAAGTGAACAGATCCCTTTCTGGAATCTACCATTGACTGAAAACAGCATTCAGCACCTACTATTCATGTGACCATTCTGCTGAGGGGGTTTGACAGCAAATTATCTTTGACAGCATGTTGTGTTTACCTGCAGGATGAACTGTAGTTATTTTGCTTCCATGGTGTACTCTATGCTAGGTTGTCCAATTTGCCTCTGTACAGAGTTTTGTGGCTCTAGTGCCATGCTGTTTATGTAATACATTGTTGATGTATTGCTTGTCTTTATCTGGACTGTTTGTCCTTGCAACAGGGAGGAAAAAGACTGCAATGACAAGAGCACTGCTTGGAGCTCTAACAGGTACCTGCACTCCATGCATTCTTGTGAGTCCCAGACACCACTGACTGTCATGTCTGCCAGATGCCCTTTACACTCCAGTAGTGAGGCATCTGTTGTAAAGATCCTTGTGGGAGACTTTTTTTTGTATATAAACATTCTATTTTCCAAAATAGTAGAACAAACAAGAACAATAACAACTGTAATGTCCAAATTATAACAATAAACATTATCATTATAAACAAAGCATATAGAAATCTAAAAATGTATACATACAGGTATCGACGTGGGCATAACTTTATCCAAATAGGATCCTGTACACCAAATATAACAAGAAGAAATAAAGAACAAGTAGATTGCAGTATCGTAATAAACTACAACTATAACACCATCTGCCCTAAAGCAAGATAAAATTCACAAGGAAACATATTGACTTTCTCCTGAAATAAATTTGTGGGAGACATTTTCAGGATGGGACTACCTTCTTTGAGATTATGTTTTTCCACCATGAAAACACTTGTATCAGCTTGTCAGTGACTGGTGCTAGCAGTTCCCTAGGTACATTTATCTGATGCCAGTGCTTTATTAATTGGTATTGGACATTTATCATTTGCAACCAAGCTAATGGTACAACTATTGTAGTTGAAGCCATGTGGCCTAGTAATTGAAGAAATTCCAGTGCAGATTTTTTCTGACCTGCCAGGATTGTGTCTGCAGACTGTATGAGGGATTCTGTTCTGTGCATAGGTAATAATGCCCTCCCTTGCACTGTGGGTAGCTTTGCTGCTATAAACTCCAGTACATGACCATTTGCTGGGTGTGATTTTTCTAAGTTTTGAAGAAACCCTAACTTTTCCAGCATGCTCTTTACCAAGTATGCTGAGTGGGCTGTTTGCTGACACGTTTTGCCACTTATAAACCAGTCCTCCAGGTAGGAAATCACTATTACAGATGCAGCAACTGGCATAGTCAGCTGTTTCCTGAAATTTCTATGAACTCTCTAGATAAATTCCTTACCTACCTGCAGTGCTACCATAAGGCCACCAGAGAGATTGCAAAATGTCTGGATAAATCTGACCATGCCTATTGCTGCAACTGTATACCTTTTTTTGCCAATGTACTGACACTATAGCTAAGCACTTTGTGAATGCCATTGGTGATGGGGTCATATTAGAGGCATTGATGAGAACTGGTACAGGACAGTGCCTAACTAGCATCTTTGGTACTTACTGTGACTAGATTTTATAGGAATATGAAAGTAATCATCTTTCAGATCCAGAGACCCCAGCTATTCTCCTTTCTGTAAGGATAGGAGCACTGTCTCCACTGCTACCATCCTGAACTTTTTTATTTTTAAGTGCCTGTTAAGGAACCCTAGGTGCAGGATGGATCACCATTCCTTTTTTTTTTTCTGGATAAGAAAGTAGTTGGACAAGAGACTCTTTCCCACCTCTGGAACAGGGGTATTTTCCATTGCTTCAACTGCATCAAATGTGTTACCTCCAGAAGAACTTTTTGATACTGACTGAGCTGGAAAGATATTTGGTCCACTTAACCTTGAAAATGTTATGATATGAAGGGTTAAGTCCTGGCTCACTATTTCTAGGATCCATGGTGCCCTCCATCTGACAATGAGTTTATGGTAACCTGGACAAAAATTTCAGGGATTTGACTTAGCTTGTGGTTGAGATGCTGAGCAGGTGTTTGTCTCGGTCCTCTCCTTCTCTGCCTCTCCCAGCACCTCTCTGTACTGAGTGTTTGCAATGAACATAGGGCCTGCTGTACAAAGCCTAAGTCCTGCCTTCCTTTTCATTCCATAAGGACTATAAGAAGTAAAGGTGTTTTCTTTCTTTGTCAAGTTTCAAAAGTGAACTTTTATTCATCCATTTTTTTCATGTATGCTTCGGTTTTGACTGTGTAACCCATCCTCCGGAGAAGGGTTATCTGGATTGTTGCTTTCACCCTCCTGAGGTCCTGCATTGCTGCAGGTTTTCTCTTACTTAGCATGGAGGGAGAGTAGGGCAGCACCACGAATCTTTGGCTCCTCCTGCACCCTTCTACTTTTGCAGCTGCAGCAACAGTCCTTTGACCAGGTCCCCGATTCTGTCAGTGGGGACTGGGAAAGACCAGAAGCCACTGTTTTTCAGCTGTCCATGTGCCTGGTTGAAGACTGGTACCGATGACAGCAACACTGAAAGAGAGAGACTGCATGCTGTACGGGGCTTCTCCCTAGTACTGTCTCTTTTCCCAAGCCCAACCTAAACTCACAAGCCTGACTATCCTACCAATGTAGCTGGATGTCAGCCAAGAAGGGGCTGCAACTACCTGGGGGTCAGTTTACAAATTGGGGTCAAAACTTATATAAAATAAAAGATGTTGGAGCACTTGGCTCCATTAAAACATGGGGGCAGACATCTTTATGCTCTTCAAACCCCACCAGCCAACCAATCAAAGGGATTGAGAGCCCAGCAAGCATAACAAGGGATTGTTGGAGAATGATGCAATCGGGGACCCTCCCACATCGACTGGTGGGTTAAGACAGCCAATTATAGGGCAGGACAGGACAGAAGGACTGATGGTGAGCCTTGTCTAACCAGTGAGACATTGAATTAAGAGAAATAAGTTTCCTGTGCTCTCAAGGAGCTTGTGAGATCCTGAGAGATACACTGAGGTATTCAGACCTGCTGTTGGTGAGACCAAGCTAGAGGCCTAGCCAGGCCATTAATCATGTGAGCCTTCATAAGGGTTCATTCAGAAAACTCACTGTGAGCCTTATCCTGGGCTTACATTGTTCAGAGACTGTGTACAATGAGCGCCTGTGATAAGAAATTGCTGAGAGCATAAGCCTGTTGACCACTGCTACATACTGAAGCTGCTGAGTGGTACTGAGTGGAGACAGAGACCTGCATCCTATCCAAGTTGCTCTTGAGCCTGATAAGAAGTCTGCTAGCCCTTATCTATGGGGGTGGATTGGAGAACAGGGAGCCACAGGGCACTTGCACTGAGTACCTGGGTACTCTTGAACTGGAGAGGAGTTGGGCAGTAGGGGTCACTCCTGGGATCTGGGCTTCTTGGAAAATGAGAAGCTGCTGTATAGTGCTTCTGTGACTGAGAGTTGAGTCAGAAAAGCTGTATCCTGAGAGGTGTGAGTCAAAAGGGCTGTGCTACTGCAGAACATCTGAGGGAATTGGAAGTTCTTCATAACCAGGTCACATGATCCTGTACCTGGCTGCTACTCACCCTGTTGCTGTAGGCTGTCGGCTGCCTCAACGAACAGTTGCATTTGTGGGTCATGTGAGTGTTGGCTTTGCTGTCTGGGGCCTTTATACTTGTCCAGTTTCGGATTACCACAACGGCATTTGGATTACAGTTGTCCTTCAAGCATTTTCCCATTGTATTTCATGCTCTTTAAATTGTACTAGAACATGGTCTATGGGGGGGGGATTGCAAGCTTGCTAATTTTCATCAAGTGCACCACCAAAACAACACAGGTAACACTGCTACCAGGCTTGCAATTGGACTGTGATGTAATTCCTGGCTATCATGAGTCATTGGTTCTTGTGACATACTTGATTTTTTTTTTCTACTGTTACCAGTTGAAGAGTGTACCAGACCCTGTGTAATACAGATCATCTTTTTGTGTCCCTTGATTGGGTAGAAGTTTCCTAAACTGTGTGGAATCTGACAGTGTGGTAGTGAGCCACAGTACAGTGGCTCACTGGGGGCATTTCTATAGGGAGGGAGTGCAAAAAGTGGCTCATAACTGTCTAACTGCTTGCTGCCTTCCAGCTACCAGGTCTGTGTTCTTCTATAAAAACACTGTTAATTTGTTTAATTGTACTTCTGTGTGTGCCCCCAGTTTATATAACCCAATTGAAGTGTTTGTTGGTGAATGTAACAACTGTCTTATTGGCACCAGGGAGTGGTCTAGTCCAGTGTAGGGAGGTGGATGGGTCCTGCATCCCAGGGGTGGTACTGCACACAACATTTAGCCCACTTATTCTCTCTGGGGGGAGACACCATACTATTAATTATTTGTTCTGGGATGATCCTCCCTACCATAGGAGAAAGAACAAACCCAACCCCATCAATCAGGTGAGCCCTGTGTAGTCACCAGGTAAGGATGTGGAGACAAACATGGTGACATGGCTCACACATTGGAGGCACTGCTGGGATCTTCTATTGAACATCTGAACATCTGGACATACCTGAGGGCTTTTTGAGACTTTTGCCTTATCCCAAAAAATGTCTGCAAAAGTGTACACATTTTTTCGAGAGGTACAGGCAGAGGACTAGTGTGTGTTCAAGGGTCTGAACTCTTGGTAAAAAATGCATCTAAGGAGTGGAACAAGAGTTCAGTCTTGGGAGAGCTAGAGGATGCCTTAAAAGACTATGTAGAAATGAAAATTCAGAGATTGACTTGAGAACCATGTACCCAGTTCAGAAACCTAACCAATCAATTTCAGACTGATTTTGACCTGCTCAGTTTTTTTAGAAAACTAAAGTATGACCCCAATATGGGATTATGACTGAAGAAATGGACTTTAATGTGATGCACTCTCAAGAGTTAGAGGCAGCTGAAGGATCCCAGGTACCATATGTGAATCTTATTGATTGAATTAGTGATGCTATGTTACAAGAATATTTGTATCTGAAGGGTGTTTGGAGCAACAAGAAGCAATCAACACTAGGCTGCATTTTTGAGCCAAGTCCACCTTTTGTCCTGGCTTCCTTGCCAGCTCTGCTTTCACTACTTACCAAAATGTAGTGCTGTGAGAAGTTGAAGCCCTTTTGACAGCAAAGAATAATCCCTTACACCATTATGGGAATCTAACACATGAATAAAGAGCAGCTTTAAAGGGATTGATAAACACTAAAAGACTTAAAGGACTTGTTATCAGAGTGCCTGATAAAGGTGGTACCATTATTATAAGTGTAACCCCCCTGTTACCCGTGGTTACTAGAATCCCAGTAAGACCTAGTGGTAGGCAGGGAAGGCAGCTTGTGAAATTCCAGTTAAATGGATTTCACACTGTCTCACTCTGTTCTCAGTCTCAGCTGAGACTGAGAGATGACATCACCATAGAACTATCTCAGTAGCATGAGCCACATTGGAATCTGCAGTTGGGAGTTAGGTTAGAATGTTGGGAGTTTTTGAACAGTAAGCAGCAGCAGTTGTATGTGAGCAGTCTTGAAGAGAGGAGCACAGCAGTCTGTGCACAGGATCTTGGAGAATAAAACTCTGATTTAGATCTACTTTTAAGGGAAAGGTGTGTGTTTCCACCAAAAGAGGAACACAGTAAGCTGTTCGTGAAGTGGTGGAGACAGCTGTTACTGGTCTCTGTGCCCCATCCCTGAGGAGATGGGGTGGAAAGGTTTGCCTGTTATTTCAGGGGCAACCCTCCTGGTTCCAGCTAAGAAAGAAGCTGCCTTATTTTTCTAAGCTGTGCTGCAGCACCAGAAGCTGTCAAGAATCGCCTGTGAGGCACCTGCAACCAAAGGGTGAGTTTTGCTCTTAGATGGGGCCTATGTTTCACCTGAACTATTTTGAAGTGGGGATTGGACTGCTTAATCAGTGGGAGGCCTAGAGGAATAGGCTAAGCCAAAGTAAAAGTATGTTCAAGTCCAGCACAAGGGGAAAGCCAAGACATGCAGAGGAAATGTGCTAAGCATTTACCCTTTAATCTACATTGCCAAGCTTTTCAGAAATTTATGTTTAATGTCCAGAGAAATGGCCGGGTATGGACTGTGGAAGCTAGAGGTGGGAAACCCCCCATCTTTAGTAACCAGGTTCACCTCTACGGGTTTGCTCTGTGGCCCTTTTACTTTGCCTCAGGCACTTGGCCAGTGCTGAGGGAAGTACCCAGATGTGGGATTGAAAGGAAATTTCCCTTATGGAGTCGAAGGCTCTAAGGTAGTTTAGGGAGCCACCAGGAAAATGTGTCCATGTCACATGGAAGGTGTTCAAGAGGCCAGCAGGGGAGCTGAGCCAGGGAAACCCCAAATAGTGTACAAGTCAGGCTGTGTACTCAAAGCAGCGTGCACATCCGGGCTTCGTGCCTGATGGGTCCAGAGTCTGAGGGCTGAAGTGTTGAAGAAGTGTTTCTGTTTCTCTTATTCTGCATTACCAGGAATTTAGCCCCGTGGAGGTCCGTCTATGCTTTGTTTGTTCAGTTTGGATATGAATAAAAGCCACACTTTAGAATCCCATTCCTGGTATTGGACATTACAGTTATTGCTTCCTGTGTTCGGATTTACTTGGGTGCCCCTGTGCAGAGTAACCAAACCTAGCCTTTGTGCCGTGTAACTTAGTCCTCCCCGAACCCAGCCTCCCACCTGGTACTGCTGTCAGCTTCAACAGCATACCACCTGTCATTTGCAAAAAGACAGGGGTGTAGGGGTTACAAAATGGAGGCACCGCTTTGGATTGTAAATTAGGGAGGAAAGGTGCTCTGGCAAGGCGCTAGCGTTTTGGTTATCTGGCAGTGGGTAGCCCAAAAAGCTGAAGCAAGGTTAACTAGTGTGTCACTGTGTGCTGTTGTCCATATGCTGCTGTTAAAATGCCAACTGTTTACCAAGGAGCAGTAAAGCTGAAAGAGTATACCCTTGTCCTGCATCAAATATTTACAGTGTTTTTGCCAGCTTTTAAAAAAAACTGTGTGTGATAAAGAAAAGTGTGGAAAACTAGGGATAACAACAGGAAAATTGTGCCTTGGACATTAGAAATGCTTTCTAAAGAATTGTTGTGATAAAGAAAAGTGTGGAAGACTAGGGGTACCAACAGGAAAATTGTGCCCTGGATGTTGGAAATGCTTTTTAGTAAACTGAGACACTTGCTGTGTTAATGGCCATGCCAAATGGTTGAAATGGGCTCCCGCAGTGGAGTCAGAAAAAAAAAAGTGGTTTTTGCAGTTTAAATTTGCCTGCTCGACAATCGCTGTGAGGAGAAGAGCACTCGCGAGGGAAAGAGACTCATTTGCATGGTGTCGTGTGATTGGTGAGGCTGCAATCAGTCCCGCCCTCTAGCCAGATCTACAGTGACTGCCCAGCATTCGAGAGGGACTGTGAATGGAGTGCGTGTACTGGCTTGGTGGAGGAGCATTGTGGTGATTAAAAAGTGCTGTAAAAGTGTTAAAAATAGACTTTTCTGTTTAAAATCAGGCTCAACCCACATCTCAATCGACTGGATTGTGAGTGTGGTGATCGGAGGGACGATCGGCAGGACTGCCAACCCACTTCCTTCCTGAGGCCTCCAAGACTGGCTGCAGGCTGTTTTTCCATTGCAGCAAACAGCTACTGGTAACAGTGAGAACAAACTGTAATAATTGCTCAAAACAGTGATTTTCTGCCAAAAGCCAGCTGAATCTGTGTGCAGCAGTGTAGTCACTTTGCAAATGAAGACTGTCAAGTTTTACAAGCAAAAGCAAGTCTGTTAAGCCATTGACTGTGAGCATAGTTATGGGTTCAGCATCAGTTTAAAGTTTCAAAGCCAGTAGAGAGACTGTGAGTTGTAGCAAAATATGCAGCACTAGTTACAGACAATCCTGTGCTTGAAATCCTGAGGCTTTAAGGGACTGTGAGCTAAAGCAATGTTTTCAGCAAGTGAAAAGTCAGTGGCAAATCATATAAATGTACTAGGAAAAGAACAGTGCAAGTTTGTGTAGTTTTGAGTAAAGTTTTCAGTAGTGTGTGTAAATCGGATGCGCAGTGGCTTGACCCAGTTTCTGAATGTTGATGCACAGGAGTGCTGCCGCCGCCATTACAGGGTGGGGTAGTAATGTAAACACAGCAGCAGAGGAGCCATTTTAAAAGTAAAAGAAAGTGTTCAGTGATGTGGGACTTTCAGTAACAGTGAGCATTTGTTTGTTTTTCCCTGCAGTCATGGCCTCAGGACCAGCCCGCTACCCGGATCATGCCCAGGCTATGGTATGACAGTTGCAGTGTTCATGAGGCGGGGTCCCTAAAAGGCCATGTTGAAAATTTGGTGAAAAAAATCAAAAAAATTGCAAAGTTATGAAGATAAGCTCAAAATGCCATTGAAATACATTATATGGCACTTACCTTGATTCCTCATAGAGCAGGAGCCAGGTGCATTTATCTAAATGTCTCGGTCTGAAAGGTTTGATGACTGTTTCTCATGTAAAAACATGTAGAATTCAGATTTACAACTCTTATTATAAAGGGCATAGGTACAAAATGTGAATACAGTCATTTGAGGGACAGTCGCCAGGTTGCCTTTTCCAGACTTGCAAAGTATGTGCAGTGCATAACTGTTAATGGAGTGCAAGAAGAATCATTGCTATATGTATACAAAAGGTACATGGACATTCTTATAGAGTGTAATGGGCATGAAACAAATTACAACCCACAGAGCTTGCAGTCATAACTGGTGGATCACTTCAAAGATGGTATCATATTTGATACCAAAAGTAGAAAAGTGGGCACAATCATCAGGCTGAAAGGAAGCACAAGCAGCATAAGCAGCTCAACACGTAAGAGAACAGTTGTTGGAATTCCTAAAAATACAGCCTCATAATAAGACCAAAGTTAAAGTTGAAGACTTAATAGAAAAAAAATGTAAAACTGCCACCCGTTCTTCAGACATTCCTACGTACTGTAAACACTGGTTCATCAGAAGTGGGCAGTGAATGACAGGAAAGGGTAGTTCAATCTACTGCAGATGACATAGCGTTTGTTGTGCCAAGGGGAATAATCAAACCACAAAAACACCTCTTGTTGGGCATGAGTATTAAATCCATGAAAGGTAATAATAACATTTTAACTATTTTGAACAGGTTTGGTCACTGTGTCAGCTACCATGTTGTGGAGGAACTCGAAACTGCAGTCGCAACCAATATAACAGAGAAGAATATGGCTACACCAGATGGATTGCTCATACAGCAAGGTTTAGCCACTGCTTTGGCTTTCGACAATTATGATGAGATTACAGAGACACTTGAAGGTCATGACACTTTGCATGACACTGTGGGTATAGCATACCAAAACATACCATCCAGTATTGAGGAGACAGCTGTACCCAAAGAAAGGTCTGAAGAAGCTATGACAAGAACACACACGGATGACCAAGTGCCAGTAAGAAATGAAACACACACAACAGAAACAAATACAGATAAGCAAAGATCAGAAGTTGATGCCCATGACCAAGCATTACCAAAGGCAGTAGGTTTGAGGAACCCATCAAAAGATACAAGTTGAAGAACTTTGCACATGATGCAATGAAGGTGAAAATTAAGAACGAGGACAAGAAAATTATCGAGTTGAAATGAACTCGAGACCTCTTTGGACACTTGCTCTATCTATGGGTGACTTCAGCAGTTGAACTTATGATGGTGTTTGCCTACCCGCTAACCCCAGTACCCCTCTCCTTAGAAAACATTGGTGGATCAATGAACACAACAATGAAGTCAACACTGTTGAAGAAACTTGAGACCAGAGTCCAAAGTAGCCACCCCGATGCTGTAAATGGCACTGTGGCCGATGACATGTTCTTAATCAGAAGTCTTACAAACCTGCCACCAACATTCCATGGTGTGGCAAAAACCATCCTGTCTCCTGTTTGCCGTTCTTCTGCAAATGAAGTCTACCTTGTCAGTGATTGTTACAAGTCACCATCGATCAAAGGTCTTGAACAAGAGATGACAGGAAAGCATAACATTGCTCCACTCTCCTATCTCATAACTGATCCTGACCAAAGCCGACCAAGAGACTTTGCTGGATCCCTGTCTTCTTCTACAGTCAAGATGGCACTCTTAGGTTTTCTAGCTACAGCATGAAATTCTAATGTGTACTGT
The DNA here is from genome assembly GCA_016271365.2 of Neoceratodus forsteri. Classification (NCBI taxonomy): domain Eukaryota; kingdom Metazoa; phylum Chordata; order Ceratodontiformes; family Ceratodontidae; genus Neoceratodus; species Neoceratodus forsteri. The sequence goes on from CM028132.1 coordinate 108,829,757, forward strand.
GAAGTTCTAGGTGATAAAAAGCTCATGTATGCTGTAGGAGAAACTTGTTACTCATTCAAAGTGGAAGCTAGACATATGCTCAGACTAGAGTGCAAGGCCCTAAAAAGCAAACACATAGAAGCAGACACAACAGTCATGCAACTCATACACTACATTTGCAGTCAAAATGAGGGTGAAGATGTGCATGTAGTGGTCAAGGCAGATGATACTGATATTCTGGTCATTCTGCTGTATCATGCAAGTCTAAACAATAATCTCAAACTGCACATCTACATTGGCCATTCAGGGAATAACACAAGAAGATTCATAGATGTATCTCACTTGTCAGCAGAGTTAGGCAGACCTGTGTGTGCAGCTCTACCAGGTCTCCATGCACTGACAGGGTGCAACTATTCACCAGCATTCAAAGGCAAGAGAAAGGTGCAACCTCTAACAATTATGGAAAAGAATACAGAGTACATACAAGCATTTGGAAAACTCTGATGTTCACACTTGTCTTAAGAAACTGAGGATACAATTGAGAGCTTTGTGTGTAACTTGTATGGACAGAAAGTAAATAGTGTCAACACAACCCACTACAGTAGGTTCATCGACATGGAGTTTGAGTCACCCAGACTGATGGTTCTGGGCAACTTCAGTGCCTGGGTTGATGATGAACTCTCGCCATTTGGACAACACTTACTTCAGTTAATGTCATCTCTGGGCCTTACACAGGCAGTTATCACTGCTACCCATAAATATGGTCACTCTCCTCGGGTTCGAGGCCTCTGATGGGGTGGAACCAGTCGGATGGTCCAACCACTACACCGTGGGGTTTAGTTTTAGCACCCCCTTTCATAGGCCTACTCCTGTGGAGATGGTCAGGTATCACCCTTTATGGGATATCAGCTCTGAAGGCCTGGTGGTGATGTTTGATGCGTCATCCCTTCCAGTAGCAAACAGTGACCCAGAGGCCCTCATGGTAGCTTATAATACAGCTATATCGGTGGCCCTGGATGTCGTTGCTCCAGTCAGTGTTCATCCTCTCTCCCTTCACCCTCGGTCTCCTTGGTTTGATGGGGCCTTGAGGGAAATGCAGGAAATAGGACAAATATTAGAGCTTTGCTAGTGGAGATCCTCCCTTGATGCTGACCACCTTGAATTGATAAAGCATTATTAAGCCTATCAATCTGCAATCTCCTATAAGAAGGCAGAATTCCTGTCCAGGGAGATTGCTGTTACTCAGAATCAAACAGCTCAGCTTTTTCACACTGTGCAACCCAGCCTGCCTACAAGTGCAAAAAGCATTTTCGCAAGCTGAGTGCAATGATCTTGCTCGATTCTTTGCTAATAAGGTGGTCAACATCAGGGCGGCACTCCATCCAGCACACTATGGGTATTGTTCTGGACCAGCGTGTGGCTGCTGCTCCTCAGCTATCCTGGAGTACCTTCGACCAACCGGAGTTCATGGATGTCATGCAGATTGTCCAGAGTATGTGCCCTACATGCTGTAGTTTGGATCCTGGACCGACTTCCCTGATTTTGGGTTGTACTGATATCATTAGTCCAGTCCTTGCACGGATAGTCGGGTGCTCCTTGGAAACAGGTGAGTTTCCTAGCTCCCTGAAGGAGGAGGTGGTAACATCTCTCTTGAAAAAAGCTTCTTTGGACCCTGACTGTCATGCCAACTACAGAATGATCTCAAACCTTCCCTTTCTAGGGAAGATGATTGAGAAAGTAGCTGCCATACAGCTGGAGAACCATTTGACCATCCATTACATCTATGAACCCCTCCAGTTTGGTTTTCAAAAGAGGCATATTACTGAGACAGCACTGGTTCGGGTGCTCAATGATCCCCTGATGGCTAGAGATCAGAAGAGCCATTCCATCTTGGTTCTCCTGGATCTCTCATCAGCGTTTGACACTGTGGACCATGGGGTACTGCTCAACCGTCTGAGGTTCATCTGCAGATTATCTGGTGTAGTACTCAGGTGGTTTGCATCTTACCTCACTGGGAGAACACAGAGAGTGGTGTCTGGGGTTTATTCCTCAGACCCAGTTCCTCTGTCTTGTGAGGTCTCTCAGGGTTCAGTATTGTCCCCCATGTTGTTTGCAGTGTATATGCTTCCCCTCGGAGACATTGTAAGAAGGTATGGGCTGATGTTTCACTGCTATGCAGATGATACCCAGCTCTACCTTTCTTTTGCACCTGACCAGGATGGAACTCTCTTGGCCTTTAACAGCTGCCTCACAGAAATCCAGGAGTGGATGGACTCGAGTTGGCTGACGTTGAACTTGGATAAGACTGAGGTGCTGGTTGTGGATCTGGCACACTGGGTAGGGGGTCTGGGGGTTGGATTGCCCTCAGAGTTATACCTTGGGGGCATATCATTCCTGACCTTTGAACAGGTATGGAACCTGGGGGTAATTTTTGACGCAGGGTTTACTCTGCATTCACAGGTGTCTGCCGTCATCAAATCCTCCTTTTATCATCTGAGGAATATCTCTGGGATTAAGCACCTTGTTCCGTCTGGTGATCCTCCTACACTGGTCCATGCCTTTGTGTCCTTATGCTTGAACTATTGCAATTCACTTTACATAGGGCTACCTGGGGTGGAAATCCATCTCCTGCAGGTGGTGTAGAACTCTGTGGCCTGGCTTTTGACAGGAACCTCACAGTCCAGTCATGTATCACCGGTGATGCGTGGACTGCACTGGCTGCCTGTGAAGTGGCAGATCACCTTTAATGTCGATCTTCTGACTTTCAAAGCCCTACATGGTCTGGGCCTGGATTACTTGAAAGAGCTCCTGGTTCCCTACTGCCCTGGGCGATCACTCCACTCAGCCGATGAGGGGTTGCTAGAGATCCTGAGGGTATGTTTAAAATCTTCAGGGGCTCGGGCATTTATGTTTGTGGCCCCTACCCTCTGGAATTCTCACCACATCGGTTACGGAAGTGTGCGACCATAGAGGGATTTAAACAGGATTTGTAAACTTATCTGTGGATGCAAGCTTTTGGCAGTTAGGTTTTCATTTGATTACATTATTTGTTTTGTTGATGTTTTATATTGTTAAGACACTGAGCTGTATGATCTATTTTAAAAGTTGTGCGGCACCTTGGTATTTGAAAGGTGCTATAAAAATAAAGCTTTATTATTATTATTAATGACAAGTATCGACCGAGTGACAAAGACGCACCCTTAGAAAAGATCAAAGGAGTAGATGCAAGCTCACTGCCACCATACAGATCAACTCTGACAAAACGCATCTGCCATGCAAATAACTTTTCATTGTTATGGAAAAAACAGACAAGCCAGAAGTGACACTACTGAAGCCAGAGGACAATGGCTGGGCCTATGAAGATGGCAACTACAAGCCAACGTGGTTCACATGTGCAGTTGTACCACCAGTCTTAAGAAGATGACGACAGTGACTGTGATGTCGATATTGATGAAACAGATTTGCTTAACATGTCAGATAATGAAGACAGTGAACAAGAATACTGATTGTTGTACTTAGGTCCATAAAATGTCCTATAAAGTTGATTGTTTCAAGTTAAATATAGAATAAAATAAAGATAACTTTAATATTAAGCCTTTGATACATATGTTGCTGTTTGTTACAACGTCTGTAGTATTTCAGTAAAAGCTTATAGAACTGAAATTAAAGAAGGAACCATTAATTAAAATTTATACAATTTTCACTAAAAGTTCATTTTTCCATTGAAGAAGTGCATTTTAGAAGAAAACATTCAACTTTGAGTGAATAAGAGTTGTAAATTTGGATTCTACAAACTTTTTTATGTAAGAAACAGTCATCAAATCTTTCGGACAAAGACACATAAATAAATGCACCTGGCTCCTTGACTTATCAGTTCATGGCTTGGCTTTGAAGAGTGCAGACGTATCTCAGTCCACAGAAGATGACAGCCTATGACTCCGGAGGTAAGTATAGGGTAAGGGGTGGGGTGGTGGGTGCTCAGTGGGAGGGTCGGAATGGGGGATTAGTCGGCGGGGATGACGAGGGACTGTTTTCCTTTTTTCAGGTTTAAAAAAAAAAGATTTCAGGGGACTGTTTTCTTTTTACAGGCTTGCAATATTTTGGGACACTGGGGATGGGTTGCAATGTCCACCACTGCTTGGTGGGGCTAACAACATAAGAATAAGGGGGATGGTGATCGAGAGGGGGGTGCCACTAGACACCAGAGAGTATAAATGAAAATTAGAGGACAGTGATTGGAGGGTGGGGGGGTGCCTCTAGATAGCAGGGAGTGTTATTAAAATTAGGGGATGGTGATCAGAGGGTGGGGGGTGCCACTAGACACCAGAAAATAATGTTTGTTTTTTATGTGAACAGCGATTGGTTGTTGGGTGGTGCCACTAGACACCAGGTAAAAGAGGGGCTCATGGTTAGCACTGCAGCCAGCAGCACGACTTCAGCTGCCGAAATCAAGAAATTCTCGATGTTCTCATACAGAGAATGCTGGGGAAGCACTACTCTCGCTAAGCTGGGCACCTGGGATTTTGGGTGTCCAGAAAAGGTATTTATCAGCAGCATATTCAAAAACAAACATCAGAATCTATGTCAGCCCAGTGACACCGAGTGTTGAGGTGCTGGGCACCTTATCTCTTGCCACGCCGGTGACCCATGTTTGGGAATGATCACAGGCTGTTGGGGTTGACTGGGGTTGGGGGGAGGGCTAGGAGAGGATAGAGTGGCAGCCAAGTAGCTCTTCTCACCTAGATCAGGGAGGTCAGCTCTCCCAGCCTAAGACCACCAGCATGTGGTGGTGTGATGGTGGTGCAGGCATGAGTGGGAGTTGAATGCTAAGCCAGGGGTGGGCAGAGCAGAGTTGGCCAGGACAAGGCATGCGTGCGCACCTCCATGTGCGTGCCTGACCTTGTCTGGGGCTCTGGGGATTAAAGGAAGAAAACATGGTAAAATGTGGGGGTTGTGGCTGGTTAATGCCCTCAGGCCAGCTCCAGTGGTTCTGCCAAGGTGAAGTAAGATGACCTCGAACTACCCCAGATGCCCAATACTGACAGCTGACACAAGCCACCAGCCCACTGGGGAGAGATAAACACCTATATGGAAAGGAAGAAAAATCAGAATCTAGCTAAACAGGTCCTGTTTATATAGGTTCTGATGTTGGTTTTTTAAAATTGGGTCAGTTTTATGTATTTTCCATGCTTGTTAGTTCATGGAAATATTAAGCTAGATGGTGGTTGGCATGGCACAAAAAATGTTGGGTGCCATGCCAATTCAGTGGTGCAAAAGCAAATGTTATCTCAAAACTCTTACTGCACATGTACAAGTCAGAAAACACTAAAATTTAAAGCTCTGTGTAACCCCCCCAATTTCGGGGGGCTTATCTTACGTATCTTCTTGGGCTCCACTGATGCCCCCTGCCTGGCAGACATCCTGAAAGCAGAGCTAACTCCATGGCTGTTGATGTTCTGCTGTGATACTGCATGTGTGCACATCTCCATGCCACCACACCATCACTTTAAGGGATTCAGCCTGTGTATGGTGTAAACAGCCTTGGCTGGGTCTGAGTAAATCAAGGCTCATGACCAGCCAGGCTTCCCTCCCATCCACTCTACTCTGCAGTTGCCAGCAGTGCAGAGAGAGCCCTAAAAGAATCTGTAACTGTTCATCACTAAAACTTTACTGTTGGTAAAATAAATAAAATTGTTTATAATGCCTGTACTGGACTTCCTGATGGGAGCCACCATTTTTGGTCTTGGACTCCTGCTTTGGACCAATCAGAACCAAGGAGTCCTTGAGGGGTCCTAATTATGGTGTCTTATGGGAGAAACTCTGAACTTCCAGTTTGGCACCTACAAAGACCAATGGGAGCACTGGAACTGTGATTGACAGCTCCCCAGACAATTATAATCCAGAAAAAAACAGACTTAGTCCAGAACCTCTTTCAAACTGGGTGCATTTCAACTCGAGACTCCGAGGAAAGAGGAGCCTTTGGGGATCTGTGTGTTTTCACAGAAGAGGCCTGTCTTGCCTCCTTTGAGCCATCTTTTGGTCCCAAAAAGGGATCGAGATCCAGGAACTGCCTTTAGCAGACCAAGAAGTTTCTTCAGCAGAGCGGCTGAGATAGAAAACAGCCAGAAGCAGAAACAAGGAAAGTTTGCTGTTCTTCAACCACTGCAATTGTGGCCTACCACATATGTGGAGGAGTTGTTCCAAGGACTCCTGTGTAAAGAAAAAGGAGCCAGCACTACGCAGCAACAAACTTTGCCAAATTCCAGCTGGAAGGTTCACCATCACGCAGACCAGATTGTTCAAAAGACACTTCCAGCCTGAGCATATGCCATTCCTGGCCCAGCCAGATTGTTCCTGTACCACCAGCAGCACTATCCTGGTGAGAGACCAGTTTTGGGGAGTCAGCCACTGTGAAGCAGCTATGCAGAGGCTGCAGTCACCTACAGGGAAAGGCTGTGATGTGAGGGTGAGTCGTGTCAGCCCTGTTCCCTGCTATCTGCTTCAGGCAGTAGCAAGTATTTATGTTGCCATTACCATGTTCCATCTTCTGGGTACAGTGAGTAAAACCATAGTAGTTCCCTGCCACTAGCCACTAATTATCTATGGTACCATCTGATTGTGTTTGCCAATTAAACTGTTTAAATAGACTGGGCCATCCATTTTTTTTCCAAGTATGTTGCATATGTTCAAACACCTTATTCCATCAAGGGCCCCAATGCAGCTGCAACGCCGGCCAACCCACAGCACTGCTCAGGCATGCCTGTTTCCACTCTGGGTACTGAGTAATTGATATAACTGTGTGAATAAAAGAAAATCCACAGCTCCACACACGCGCGTGCCACATGAACAATAAATACTGCCAACAGAAAAAACAAAGTTACTGCAGGTATTCACCAATAATTTATTCTCTTAAAATATATTCCAGTCACCCATTAGCTCAGCAGCTCAAGACAAAAAATCTCTACCGGTTTCGTACCACTTGTGCGTTATCAGGAGGATGACGCACAAATGGCGTGGAACTGGTTGAGGTTGTTTGTCCTGAGTTGCTGAGCTAATGGGTGACTGGACTCTATTTTAAGAGAATAAATTATTGGTGAATATCTGCATTGCCTTTGTTTTTTCCTTTGGTATAACTGTGTGAATGCAGGGACTGATTAAGTCAACACAGTATAAATCTGCTTATTGCAAGTGCATTAATGCTCATTTTGATTCTCACCCCTTCCTTGTTACTTCCCCTAAATAAACCTGTTTTACTGTTTCAAGTTTAATCCGAGCAATGAACATACTATTACTTGGTTTACAGTGATAAGATATAAGCTAAGTATTCCTAAAGTGCATGGTTGTGTTGAAACTGTCTTTTATAGGGGATTGTAGGGTGCTAGACAGAGATCCAGACCCTGTTAGTTAGTGGGTTGAGTGTGAGCATACCATTAATGTTGAAACTGATTTGTATCCCAACTGTTAAGCACTGCAATTTCACAGCAAGTGTATAAGGTCACTATGTGGGATTGTGGGTGGTAGCTCCCAAGGGGGCTGTACCTATTGTAATAGCTACCCACATAAGCATTACTCTAGGTGGAGGCACCATAATTGTAGTTCAACTACTGGTAGGGATACCCCAGTATCAGTTAGTCATGATCCCAGGCCCCTGAACCTGCATTCAAGCATGCAGGCAGGGGTGGTAGCCCTTGGTGTAACTGTATCAGGGTTACAAATGTGGAGGCACCACTGGGATTAGTGCCTACCACTGGCCAGAATACAAAAACTGAAAATTTTCCTCCTATGAGTGCTGGTATTAAAATGGAGGACGGGGCTGGACTTAGACTTGGGATTTCTGCCCATAAAATGACTGTGTATCACCTGATAGGGTGGTGTGAAGCTGAGGAGGTCAATCCTCACAAGGCTATAATGCTATTAGACATCCCTTTGGGTACCAGTAACGTTGCTACAGAGGAGTTGTTAAATAAATTCACATTTTTAGGTAAAGCCACTGTACAAGAATGACATTCTGATCTGTTTAGTCAGTGTCCGGTAGCATTAATTGCTTGCAGCATTATAGTGGACCCTGAACAGGTACCCCCTGTTATAATTCCTGATGAGGCCAAGGTGAGTTGGAGAGTAATCACTGCATTGTGGGGAATCCATGCCTAGGGGGTCTCCTAAGTTAGAGAAATTTAAAGACAAGTTGGGGAAACCATTAGCCACTGAGGGACAGATGTGGAAAGATCTAAGAAAGGCCTTAGCTACCTCGAGGGGTGGTACATCTACAAACCCTTCCCTGTTCCTTCACTGGCACCTTCGCACATGCCTTCGCCAGTGCTCATAACCCCAGTGAACCTGGACTCATATCACAGGCTGAAAGTGTTCTCTGGCACTGTTCCCATATCAAATGGGGAGGATGAACTAGAGAGCTGGATGGACTATGCATCCCCCCTGGTCCAAGATTGGCAATGTGCAGAAGCAGAGAAAAGTAAATGACTTATGGAAAGTTTGGGGGGCCCTGCGCTTGAAGCAATTAGATTTCTAAGGTCCACCAACCCTGATGCATCAGCCAATGAATACCTGTCTGCACTGGAAGCAGTTTTTACAGTACTGAGTCTGGAGAAAATTTAATGTGGAAATTCAAGTCCACCAAACAGTGGAAAAATGAGCACTTGTCCGCATATGTGACCTGGCTATAAAGGGCCCTTCAGAGAGCACACCTCAGGGGTTTAGTACTAGTCGGTGACTTGAATAGGGTGAGGTTAGAGCATATCCTCAAGTCTGCCAGGTTCACCAGTGTGCTAATGCTTAAACTAAAGTTTCAGGACTGCAAAGATGATCCACTGGTGTACTGTTGGCTGATAAAAGAAATTAGAGAAGCTGAGAATGAAGAAGACTTCTAGGACCCTTATGCCACTGTGGTCTGAATGGCCTCTGTTTCTGAGAAGCCCATTGACAAAGAACCTGCTCTTGATGCCCAGCAGATCAAAGACTTATTAAAAGAGCTGCAAGAGGTAAAGGCCAGTGCCCAGAGTGCTGTGAAATTGGTCCAAGTTCAGACTGCTCATCTTCCTGCTACTGAGGTCATCAGTGAGACACTACCTTCTTCCACCAGTGTGAGTGTTGAAGTCTCTGGCGGGGAAACAAATGATGATACACTAGAGGAAATGAGGGAGCTGAGGGCCTTAGTGCATGATCTAGCTCGAACATCTCACCAGCTATCGTACTGGAATAGGCCCAGTGGAACTGACCCTGGGCCCAGGCCTAAAGATGACTACAAATCTGGTCCTTCCACTAGCCCCAAACAGAGTAAAGAACCTACCCAACTGCATAACCCCAGACCAAATGTCTTCTGCTACCGCTGTGGAGAAGATGGGTACACAAAAAGAGTATGTAACTCTTCTGAAGACTTGTGGATGATACCTGCTAAGCTACTTAATCAAGTGATCAAAGTGGTCTAAAGCCTCACTCCAAACCTCTCTACAAGCTTTATGTAGGACGGTCTGCTGTCAAGCATCCTAATAACAATGCCCCTCCTGACTGGTCAGAAATGGTGGGTCCTTCGGTGGAGACTACGGTACAAATAGATGGCATCCCAGCCAGAGCCGTATTAGACAGCAGATCTCAGGTTATGATAATATTTAAAGATTGGCACAATCAGCATCTATCTGACCACACTCTACAACCCCTTAATGGACTGCTGCGTGTGGGGTTAAGTGACAAGTCATATCCTTATCTCAGTTTTCTTTGAGCGTGGCTTTCTTTCCCCTCATCAGTGGCAGGCGTTGGAGATCCAGTGGAAACATTAGCTCTTGTGTATCCCCCATCTGGCCTGTATGATGGAATTCTAGTATTGATCGACATTAATGCACATATGTTTAGCCGGCTAACAAATTTGTCAAGAAAGACAAGCACAAAAGATGGGGAGAGCTCTTCACATTCACTCTATGGTACAAAAAGTGTATGAAATACAGATGCATCCAGATGAAGGTGATCAGGATGAACCTGTGGGATTTGTATGGAAGAAGGATTCTTCACCACTCGTTCTTCACCCTAATGCTCAATGTAGTGTCAATGGAGTGGTCCGCTTGCGCAATGATGTAACTAATAAGATACTAACGCTGGATGCTCCTGAAGAAGAAAGACTGCCTGCAGGACTTCTGGTTAAACCCAGTGTACTGCCTAGTCACACTCATGCATATTCTTGGAGACTGGCAGACCAAATTCAGAATGTTTCGGACAGTGACAGTAAGATTAACTGAGGTTGCACCCTGGCCAAACTCTACTGTGCTGATACTGCTGTACTACCATCCAAGTGCCAAAATGGAACAGAGTGTGACATCTCACCTGACATGTTCGACTTTGGAGAATCTCAGGTACCAGATAACTTTTATTTATCTATTGAATTCTCGGATTACAACCTTTGAGCTACAAGCTCATTAACAAAGGTTCCTTGTCAGGAAAAATGGCAGACATACAATAGTTGTCACAGAAAAGCAAAGAATAATACTTTCAACAATGGCAAAACACAGTAAAGATCATTGAGAAGGGGTAAAGACTTAGTAGACAGACAAGAAGAGATCTGTAGGAGTAGTAGCCGGGGAGACTAGCGGGAGGGAGGAGGGTGGGAAGGATTAAAGTGTGAGGAGGTGTAGGAGGTGGTAGATGACAAGGAGTATCCCCAGGATAGGGGGACACCACATCTGGGAGAGGGGTAGAGGTAGGGGGAGGGCTGCAGGCGTGGAGAGGAGTGGAGCCCGGGGGACAGGAGGCAAGATCTGGGAAGAGCAGGGTTCTGATGACCAGGTGGAGGGAGGGAGAGGAGAAGCAAGTTAGGATCTCATGAAGTGCGAGTAGTTGGGGTAAGATAACTGGAGGGAAAGGATCAGTTGGAAACTGGCTCGGCAGACCAAAGTGTTCTCCCTTAAGGAATGAGACGTTGGGTGTGTCACCTGTGCTGAATGTCATATTCACCTGCATGATGAAAGACCCTTCAGAGAAAGATAGTGATGTTTAGCTCCTGCTGACATTGATGACGTAAGGTGCCATCTACAGGAAATGCTTGCAGCTGGAATTATACAGGAATCATGTAGTCCTTATGATTCTCTAACTGTAGTCCAGAAAAAGAATGGTTCTGTCCATATGTACAGTATGTGGACTACAGGAATCTTAATAAAAGAACTGTGCCAGACCAATATACTACACCTCGCATACAAGATGCATTGGACTGTCTCAATGTTAGTAAGTGGTTTTCAGTCCTTGCTCTCCGAAGTGGATACTATCAAATCCCGATGGCATCTGAGGACAGGGAAAAAACTGCATTAATTTGCCCATTAGGTTTCTGTGAATTCCTCTGCATGCCTCAAAGCATATCAAGTGCCCCAGCAACTTTTCAAAGACAAATAGAACATGCTGTCAGAGATATGAACCTTCTAAAATGTTTAGTTTACCTTGATGACGTCACTGTTTTTGGCAAAACCCTCAAGGAACATGAGGCCTGCATATTCAATGTGTTGGACAGATTGGAAGAGTTTGGTTTGAAGTTATCAAATTGACAAATGCCTGTTTTTCCAGAGTTCTGTGAAATATGTAGGTCACATTGCATCATCGGAAGGCATCCAGACTGATCCTAGCAAGGTAGAGGTGCTAACTGATTGGGCAAAGCTGACTAACTTGAAAGAGCTACAACAGTTTCTGGGCTTTTGCAGCTATCACTGTTTTGTCAACGACTACACCAAAGTAGTGCGTCCATTGTTGAATTTAATACAAGGGTACCCTTCCACTTAGAAAAAGTTCAAGTAAAGCGCTGAGAATGAAATAGCAAAGTACTGTTTCAGACCTCATGAACCTATTGGTTCGAGATGGTGGTTAGAATGTGACACATCTTTTTACTAAATTATTTATCAACTAACTCACACTTCTGTTCTTGCGTATGAGGACCCATCCAAACCTTACGTGCTGCACACTGATGCTAGCCTAAGTGGCCTTGGGGTTGTGCTTTTTCAAGAGTACACAGAGGAGTTGCCCCCAGTGGTGAAATCTGATTCCTTCCAAAAAGAACTACCCCTGCATAAATTAGAATTTCTTGCTCTCAAGTGGGCCATTGTGGAGCAATTCCATGAATACCTGTATGGTGTCAATATATTGGTTAAAATAGATGATAATCTTTTAACCTATGTCCAAACATCTGCAAAACTTGATGCGACTGGACACCGATGGCTCTCAGCGTTGTCTACATATGATTATGCAGTGGAATACTGACCATACCTCAACCATATCAATGCCGATGCCTTATCTTGAAGACCTGTTTCAAACCAAGAGTGGGTATGAATGTAGGAGAATTCCATGAAAGCAGTGTGCCATAAATTTGCCAGGGATGAAACTCCATCAGCTGAAACTGTGACTTGCCTAGCAGATTGCCTGGGATCACCTGATACTTGCATGTCAGTGGCCTATTGTAATTTTGCTGCTCTAGATCTGAGTGCCCTATGACAGCTTACACCAGCTGATCTGCAAAGAGAACAGTATTATGACCCTATGATCTGACCAGTATTGAATGCCCTCACAAAGGGAGAAGATGTCTCAAGGTTGCGGTCCCCTGCCCCCCAAACTGCTCTGTTATTTCGAGGAAGGGTCTAAACTTAGGCTAAAAGACAGACTGCTGTACAAAGAGTTGATGGGTGAGAAAGGGGAAGTTGCAAAAACACAGCTGGTGCTGCCTACAAAGTTTAAACACGTTGGGTTAAAAGCTCTACATGACCACAAGGGACATCTTGGTAGTGAGAGAACTCTGAATTTGGCCCATGCATGTTTCTACCAGCCTAAAATAGGCAGAGATGTTGATCAGTATGTGAAGACTTATAGTAGATGCCACCAACGAAAAGCACAGCTACAACGAGCAGCCCCTTGGTTAATATAACAACCACTGCACCAATGGAGCTTGTAAGTATAGACTTTCTGAGTCAGGAGCCAGATTCAAAGAACATTGATAACGTGCTTGTAGTGACAGATCATTTTACAAGATATGCTCAGACATAACCAACCAAAGACCAAAAAGCAGCCACAGTAGCCAAAATCCTTGTGGATAAGTTTTTTGTTTACTACTGTGCCCTACAAAAGATACATTCAGATCATGGCCGGGACTTTGAATGCAAATTGATATGGGAGCTTTTGTCCATCTAGGGTGTGAAAAAGTCCAGGACCACTCCCTACCATCTGCAAAGTGATCCACAGCTCAAAAGGTTTAACAGGACCTTACTTGATATGCTTGGCACTCTGCATCCCAAAGATAAACCCAGGTGTAGCCAATAGATCAGTTCACTTGTGCATGCCTATAATTGCACTAAAAATGATGCCACAGGATTTTCACCTTATCATCTCATGTTCGGCAGAGAAGCACAGCACACCTTCCAGTTGATGTCTGTTTTGGAGTGTCACCGGATGGGGTTCAGTCTGACAACTATTTGTAGTATGTTAAGAAATTAAAAACTCAACTAAACCATGCTTATTAACTGACTAACAAAGTGGCTACAAATAAAAATTTAGCTAATGAGGCATGTCACAACAAGTGAGTGAAGGCTCATGAACTAAAAGCTGGAGTTCGTGTTCTGATGTGAAATCTTGGTTTCAAGGGGAAACACAAAATAGCTGACCATTACAGTCACACATCCTACATAGTAGTCAGTAAACTGGATGACCTACCAGTATATAAAGTGTGACCTGAAGGTGATCCTTGAGCTGTAAAAACAATACATCAAAATCGTCTTCTGCCAATCAGTCAAACTGCACCTTCATATGATGCCCCCACAGGGCCTGTTACCCATTCTGCTGCTTGTAAGAAATAGTCAGATTTACCTCCTGCTATTCAACAGAGTGATCCCATAGCTCAAAGTACTACAGTTGATAATGATGCTTATTCCGAAGATGATAACAATGAATGTGGTGCTGCATATTACCCTTCTCTCGAATTAAATCAATTGTTTCAAGGAGCCTACTGTCCTACTTCTGGTCTCCCTTCTAATGTCCTGGAGACCCCTGACAACTCTGCTTTATCATTGGTACCTGAACTGCAAGACAGTGACACACAAAGTGTGACTTCTGACATGGCAGACTCCCTTTGCCTAGTAGAACTGTCTGATATTGCAGCATTTGATTCTGATCAAGAGAATGGTAACCAAACCAATGAATATCAAGATGCTAGTGAACCTGACCAAACCAATGAATCTCAAGATGTTAGTGAACCAAGTGAAAAACCTGACTGTGAATCGATGAGTGATAGCGTATTAAATGTGCTCAGTGAACTATTTAATGACCAAGAATATATGGCTATTCCTGAAACTGCTAGCAGTATGTTAAATGACTCAAACTTTGTTAAAATACCACGTTCAAATGAAAATGAGCCTCAAGAACCAGAAAATCAAAGTAATGAGCAAAGTGAAGAACCTATAACCAGTTCTGGTCCTCAAGAGAGAGCAGTGGTGCCCCCTTCTTCAGAAGCTGTCTTGTAGCTGGACAATGAGCCGGGAGTAGCTAATCCAAATGCTAATGTTTAAGTGTCAGTACCAATGCCCCCTACACCAAGAAGATCAAGCAGGATTGTAAAACCAGTGGTTTGGCTCACTTATGACATACCAGGAAAGCCTGTAAACTTGCCCATGAATGTAGTTCATAAAGGGTGTATGTCACAGCCAATTCCCTACCTAAGCTAGTATTCACCACATCTTCTAAGATATTAATGAGGTCATCCCTCCAGTATCCCAGGGGTTCCCCTTATAGGGTTCCAAGAGTTAGCTAAGAAGTGCAGGTATACTGTACACAAGGGGTCACTTCCTAAAAGTTCTTAGGAAAGAAACAGTGTAATCCATATGATCAACTGGTTACAACAATGGAAGGCTGGGAAGGAAGTTAGTAGGCACAGGGGTGGGTGCAAAGCTGGTGAGATGGGTAGGAAACTGGCTGCAGGGAAGGCAACAGAGGGTGGTGGTGGGTGGGGAGCTCTCACACCCAAGGGCAGTGACGAGCGGTGTTCCACAGGGCTCAGTGTTGGGACCAGTGTTGTTTGGGATATTCATTGCAGACATATCATGGGACATCAAGAGCAAAATCAGTCTGTTTGCTGATGATACCAAGGTAGGCGCAGTGGTGGATTATCTAGGGGGATGGCAGGGGTTGCAGGATGATCTGGCAAAGCTTGAAACCTGGTCAGACACCTGGCAACTGGGCTTTAATGCCAAAAAGTGCAAGGTGCTGCATTTTGGGATGAAGAACCCAAGCAGGAGTTACCAGCTAGGGGAGTGCAGCTAGCCCAGACAGAGGAGGAGAAGTATCTGGGTGTGCTCATTACAGGGTCAATGAACAATTCAGGCACAATGTAGGAAGGCAGCTGCAAGGCCAACAAAATGCTGGGTTGTATTGCAAGGGTATATCCTCGAGAGGGAGGAGGTGATTCTGCCACTGTACAGGTCATTGAGTTAGACCACACCTGGAGTACTGCGTGCAGTACTGGCGTCCGTATCTGAAGAGGGACATTAAGTTACTGGAGGGGGTGCAGCGCAGAGCGACAAAGATGATCAAGGGGCTGGGGGACTTATCATATGAGAGGAGTTTGAAGGAGTTGAACATGTACTCACTGGAGGAGAGGAGAGACAGGGGTGACATGATTGAAACCTTTAAATACATGAAAGGAATAAACAAGATGGGTACAGAGGGGCTGTTCAAAGTAAGGGAGGGGAGGGCCACCAGGGGCCATGATATGAGACTGGAGCGAGGAAGGTTCAGGAGGGAGATGAGGAGACACTTTTTTACAGAGAGGGTGGTGGCTGGGTGGAATGCGTTACCTGCTGAAGTGGTATGCAGTAGAACAGTGGACTGCTTCAAACGAGGATGGGACAGGACAAGGGGGAGGGTTAATGAAGGGGTGGGTGGAAGGGAGGGGCAGCTGCAGAATAAGGGGTGCTATCTGCACATTCGAGCAGACTTGATAGACCTCTAGGCCTTCATCTGCTGGCAAATTTCGATATATTAGTATGTAACAAAGGTATCTAAAGAAATGTAAAGAGTCATGACAATATGTAAATTGCTAAACTATGCAATTGCTTAAGGGAAGGTCTCATTAAAAGTATAGCATGCTATAGTGTACATAGCTCTCCTATATTTTGATAGTATTTAATGTTTGTGTTGGAGACTTGGTGCAGACGCTAAGTTTCCAGGGTAGGGGAGAGTGTAACTCCCCCAATTTCAGGGGTCTTACCTTACCTATCTCCTTGGGATCCACTGATGCCCCCTGCCTGGCAGGCATCTTGCAAGCAGAGCTAACTCTATGGCTGTTGATGTTCTGCTGTTGTTCTGCATGTGTGTATACCTCCATGCCATCACGCCATCACTTTAAGGGATTCAGCCTGTTTGTAGTGTAAACAGCCTGGGCTGGGTCTGAGTGAATCAAGGCTCATGATGAGCCAGGCATAGCTCCCATTTGCTCTACTCTACAGTCGCTAGCAGAGCAGAGACAGCCCTAAAAGAATCTGTAACTATTTATCACTAAAACGTTACTGTTGGTAAAATAAATGGTTTATGATGCCAGTACTGGACTTCATGATGGGAACCGCCATTTTTCAGTCTTGGACTCCTGATTTGGACCAATTGGAACTGAGATGTCCTTAACTCATTCTATCCTATTGTCACTTAGAATGTTCAGGTACTCTCTGCCTGCTACTAGAAGACCTGTGCGCCTGAAGGGGTTTTAGATCTGCAGCATTCATGCAAACACACTGTGCTTAAACCTACATATCTTAAAAACCATACATCCAATTTTAAAACTGTAAAAAGAAAAGTTTTTCAGGACAAAAAGTTTTTGAAAATGAGTGAGGTTTGGTAATGTTTATTTAACTGGATTTAATGTTGTGGGAGGTTGTTTTCATATTTTAATAAATTCTGATGATTTTATCTAACTATAATTATGTTCTGTTTACTTAGTCATGCAAAAATATTAAATTTCTGTAAAATTGTTGATTAAAATTGTTAAAAATATACAGTAAACATCTGTCATTGTCTAAATATAAATTTTGCTAGTTTTTTACCATTTTTTTTAGTCAGAAATCAATATCTGAATCTCCTGTTATTACAGTTTGAGTTTTTTGTTCCACTCCACTGGTTGGAATTTTGCAGTGTATGATTCTTCCTATCCACTGATTTTAGTTTATGAATCTGATTATCATTTGTTTTGTATTTCCCCTAGTTTAGTAAGAATATATTCACACATTACCTTAGAAGGACATATCAGGAAGTAATGCAGGAAGGAAGTGCTTTGTGAGGTCAAGTGATGTAAATAGGAAGAGCACTTCCAGTGTAGGTCAGTGAGCTGACATAGGAAATGGATACATTTGTTAGTGCTGGAGGTCTCTCTATGATCAATTGCATATTTGCTGTAGTTAAAATGTGTAATTTCATTGAAATAAACTATTTTATTTTATTTTTGTAATAAAATCCCATAATAAGTATAGGAAACTGTATTTTATTTGTGCTGTTTGCTTTATCATACTGTAAATGAAGCATGATGTTGTTCATGTAAAGGTTCCCATCGTTCAGTAAACATCATGTTACATAAATCTGTGTATTATTTAATTTCTTGGCATAGTTTATTTTTTGGGGGTTGTATTATGGGATGGTTTAAGGTGAGGGAATGATTGTATGATGAAGCACTGTGTGTTAGTGGTGGTGGTGGGGGGGTCCTGCATTCATAATACAGGCTCAGATGCACTTCATGTGTTCTGGAGAAATGAGAGGGGCTGTATGCATCTAATAATGGTGCTAACAGACACTGTAGATACATTATGGGTATACGTATAGGATGATAAAATTGCTGAAAAGGCACTGGTAATTTGGGGTATACTGTGTCATGGGGAAGGGGTGGGTGTGCCTGTACCAAGGAATGATGCTCATAGGCACTGCAGTCATTTTGTGTCATGAATTGGCACCCGTCCAGCAGGGTATACTCAGTTGTAGGGAAGCAGGTGGGGCTGCCTGCACCTGGTAATAGTCATTCATATACCATGCAGAAATGTTGTGAGTACACATACAGGGTGATGACATAGGCACCTGTAAAGGTTGTGTACTATGTGCTGTGTCACATGGTTTGCCTGCATACAACGTGATATGTTGCAACATTCAGTATGGTGCACTGTGTGAGTGGGAAGGTGTGGGTATGTCTGCACCATGAGTGATGCTCATTGGTGCACGTGTGTACTAATGCAGTGTTTCATTTGAATGGACTGTATAAGTCATACACTGGCACTGATCACATCACAGTGCATCAGAGGTAAGGATGGTCTGAAGCATTATGAGCACAAGGGACTAAAGTGGTTGTGGAGTGATTGAACGTGAATAGAACATTACAGTGCATCTGAGGGTAGTGTTGAATGAATCTTGATGTGCACAATGGACTACACCATGGTGACTGAGGAGGATCCATATCAGTAATGCACATCACAGAGTGTCAGAGATAAAGGTTGGACTGAAGACTGATGAACAGATGGACTAAATTGGTGACTCTGGTGGGATTTGAACCTGAACAGCACTTTACAGTGCAGTAGAGGTTAGAGCTGGACTGACACCAGATCAGTCAATGGACAACATCATTGGCTGTGGAGGGATCTGAACCTGAAATGCACTTCACTGTTCACTACAGTTTGGAGTGCAATGGATGCATGATAAGGAGATAGATTTTACAAGTGTCTATGGAGGGATTTGAGCCTGAGATTTTACAAGTGGCTGTGGAGGGATTTGAGCCTGAAGAATACTTTACAGTGTATCAGAGATTGGGGCTGAACTGATGTCATATAGTTGATGGACTACACCAGTGGAAGTGGGGTTTTGAACATCAAATGCACTTCCCAGTGCATTATGGGATTGGTCTGGACTGATACATGGTAAGTCAATGGACAACACCATCAGCTGTGGAGGATCTGAACCTGAAATGCACTTCACTTTCACTACAGTTTGGGGCTTGACTGACACATGATAAGGAGACAGATCTTACAAGTGGCTGTGGAGGGATTTGAACCTGAATAATACTTTACAGTGCATCACAGATTGGGCCTGAACTGATGTCATACAAATTGATGGACTACACCAGTGGATGTGGAGGGTTTTGAACATGAAATGCACTTCATAGTGCATTATGGGATTGGTCAGGACTGATGCATGGTAAGTCGATGGACAACACCATCAGTTGAGGAGGGATCTGAACCTGAAACGCACTTCACTATTCACTATTCACTACAGTTTGGGGCTCGACTGATGCATGGTAAGGAGCTAGATCTTACAAGTGGCTGTGGAGGGATTTTAACCTGAAGAACACTTTCCAGTGCATCAGAGGTTGAGTCTGGACTGACGTCATATGAATCGATGGACAACACCAGTGACTGTGGAGGGATTCAAAACCTATTTGGCCTTTACCATGCATCAGGGATTGGGGCTGGACTGATGCCAGATAAGTTGAAGGCAACACCATTATTTTTTCATTTTAAACAATCAGCAACTGTGTATTGGGAGAAAACTCAAGTGCAGAGCATGAGACAAACCTGCTACTGACCCTAACCCACTTATCATCCATAGCATGAGGGAGCAACATGCCACATGAGATTTTAACATAGCCATAATTCGAACATAAGCTCTTTAAAAAGTAACAAAAGGTGCTGAATTCACGTGACCACATCTAGTACATGCACAAGAAACTCTCTCTCCCATCAGGAATGCCAGCCGGATCCATAAGATGTGATCACACAGGATGACCAGAAATTATCCCAAAATGAACAAAGTGACAACTATGAAAACTTTTATCATAAATAAAAATAAAAACAAATAAAGTAAATACAGATTACAAATCGAGGTTTTGGCACTGCAATGAAGTGAGTATTTTAGGATAAGAGCAGCACCTCCATCTTGAATCTAAGTTTCCAGTCACCATGCTCTTCCTGCACCAGTGTGCACTCTGACTGGTTAATGGAAATAGTGATGTGTACAATAAGCATAGAGCAAGCATGGCAACCAATCAATATGACCAAATGGTGACGTGCTACAGAGCTAGGGCAGGTACAGGTGAGGGCTGTGACCCCTAACTGAAACATCAAAAAAAAAAATCACTGTACACTCCAGAGCCCAGAGAGCCAGTTTCCCTCCAGTGACAGTTGTAAAAAAATACGAGTCCTTGCTTGAATGCTAAATAAGGATTTAGTCTAACATTTGAGGCACACACATTGAATAGAATAGTGGAAGGCACAACAAAGATCTGTGCAGGTTCCTGGTGCTTTGACAACTAAGGCTTCATAAGGGGATGGTGCCTGCATCTAAGACAATCCTTTATACCAATTAAATTCAGAACTGATGATGTCAGAAAATCCGACCAATCAAGAGCTCGATTTTTAAATACAGAAATATTCAGTTCACTTAGTGGTATAAATGGACTAATAGTTATAACAATCATGATATCAGTGACAACATGTTATTGTGAAAAAATACCCCAAAGACAAATAAATACACCAAAGTGGTGACGGCCAATCAGATGGCTCAATAAAAAAAAATGTAAATTATGAAATTAATTATAGTGTAAACCTGATCAGCTTAACATGTTACACTAAAACAAGATGATTTGTTGTTACGATACAAACCAATGGCAGAATGAACATAATACATTTTCACAGCACATGCAAAAATATTAAATTTATTTATTTATGTATTAAGACTTGTTTTCTCAAAATAGCCAATGGGAACACATATTATATTAGGTAAAATCAGTAAAGTACAATGTCCCTATTAGCTGGTAAAACTCAATTCATCAAATGTAAACAAATGCTTAAGCTGCACCAAGAGAAAGATATGGACGCCAATTGGCGTCATCACGCACTACAGCAAATGATTTAGGACGCCATATGGCGGCGTCAGGAAAAAGAGGTATTTTTTTTATGACGCCATATGGCGTCATCAGGAAGGAATGAGTTAAGGGGTCCTAATTATGGTGCCTTACAAGAGAACTGTGAACTTTCAGGTCGGTGCCTAAAAAGACCAATGAGAGCTATGGAACTGTGATTGACAGCTCCCCCAGCTAACTGGAATCTAGAAAAATTGAACTTAGTCCAGAACTTCTTTCAAACTGGGTGCACTTCAGCTCGACACTCCAAGGAAAGTTTACTGTTCTTCAGCCACTGTAATTGCGGCCTTCCACATGTGTGGAGGAATTGTTTCAGGGACTCCTGTGCAAAGAAAAAGGAGCCAGCACTACACAGCAACAAACTTTGCCAAATACCAGCTGGAGGGTTCACCAGCACGCAGACCAGATTGTTCAAAAGACAATTTCAGCCTGGGCCTATGCCATTCCTGGCCTGGCCAGATTGTTCTTGTAACACTAGCAGCACCATCCTAGTGAGAGACCAGTTTTGGGGAGTCAGCCACTGCGAAGCAGCCATGCGCAGGTTACGGGCGCCTACAGGGAAAGGACGTAAAGGGAAGATGAGTTATGTCATCCCTGTTCCCAACCATCAGCTTCAGCCAGTAGCAGATATTCATGTCACCATTGCCATGTTCCATCTTTTTGATGCAGTGAATAAAACCAGGGTAGCTCCCTGCCATTTGCCACTAATTATCTATGGTACCATCTGATTGTGTTTGCCAGTTTAAAGTGTTTAAATAGACTGTGCCATCCAACCATGGATACAATTGATTCTGAGTTTTTTCCAAGTGTGTTGCATATGTTTAATCACCTTATTCCATCAAGGGTCCCAATCCAGCTGCAATGCCGTCCAACCCACGGCACCACTCAGGCATGCCTGTTTCCACTCTGGGTACCCAGTAATTGCTATAACTGTGTGAATGCAGGGACTGATTAAGTCAAAGCAATATAAATCTGCTTATTGCAAGTACCATAATGCTCATTTTGATTCTCACCACTTCCTTGTTACTTCTCCTAAATAAACCTGTTTTACTGTTTCAAGTTTAATCTGAGCAATGAGCATATTATTGCTTGGTTTACAGTGATAAGGTATATGCTAAGTATTCCTAAAGAGCATGGTAGTATTGAAACTGTCTTTTACAGGGGAATGCAGGGTGCTAGCCAGAGATCCAGACCCTGTTGGTAAGTGGGTTGAGTGTGAGCATATCATTAATGTTGAAACTGATTTGTATCC
Source organism: Neoceratodus forsteri (assembly GCA_016271365.2). NCBI lineage: Eukaryota > Metazoa > Chordata > Ceratodontiformes > Ceratodontidae > Neoceratodus > Neoceratodus forsteri. The sequence goes on from CM028132.1 coordinate 108,851,893, forward strand.
TAACTGTTAAGCACTGCAATCACCCAGCTAAGCATATAAGGTCACTAGGCGGGATTGTGGGTGGTATTAGCTTCCCAGAGGGCTGTATCTATTGTAATAGTTACCCACTTAAGCACTACTCCAGGGGGAGGCACCTTTTGTATTATTATTGTAGTTCAACTACTGGTAGGGGATACCCCAGTACCAGTTAGTCACGAACCCAGGCCCCTTAACCTGCATTCAGGCATGCAGTCAAGGGTAGTGGCCCTTGGTATAATGACACCAGGGTTATATTTATAACTCTGGAACCCTTTTATATTTCTTCAACAGACCTGTCAAAGGCAATACATTGGGACATGACATGTCCCCTGCAAGTTTGGGGCAACAATTCCTTTCCATGTAGGCTGTAGGCGAGAGCAAAAAAAAAAAAACAATGTTAAGTACAGGAAAAAATGTAATTTCTTTTCTTGAAATGACACATGTGTATCTCAGAAACCACACAAGCCACCACCACAAAAATTCCCACACATCAAGACCTTGCCTCCTAGGCAACAGATACAAAATTTCAGCTCATTTCGTCGAAGGCAGTCAAAGATATTAAAGTTCAGAATTTGAGGTTTTATTTTTTTTGCAATTCATTTTTTATTGGTTTACCAAGTTTTCAAGTGTGCAACACTAGGACAAACAAGTACAATGTATAGAGCTTTCCTCACATGACAACTGATAAGTCAAAAAGAATATTGCATATTTTTTGTTTAAACATTGCATACACACAAGATACAATTTATTAAAACAGTAGGTATGTGTTTACTTCTAAGCTTGAACAGGGAGCTACTCTTAGCTGTATTCAAGAAGGCAGTACACAGGTTACTGTTCTAGAGCGGATAGTTACATCTGAAGCAGGGTGTTGAAATGGGGATTTTAGGCCAGGGGGAAACAAGATCTCTGATATCAGGCTTCAGGGAGCCTTAAAGATCTTTGCTCACAGCCAGCCTGGTGGTGCTGAGGGTTGAGGTACTGGATGCCACACCTCATGCCACGCCGGTGACCCAGGTTCAGGAATGAGCCTGGGCCACTGGGGGTCAGAAGGGGGGAGAGTGGATTGAGCATTAGGAGGACTGCTCTCCTCTCTCTGGGGAAGGGTTCTAGTCATTCTGCCTGCTGACTGCCCTCCAGTGGTGGATGGAGGGCAGTATGGGTCAGGAGGCTCGGAGCCGATGTGATTTCTTTGCAGATGAGGGAATTCAGAAAACAGAAGAAATGGCAGGGGCTCCATGGACCAGTGATGGCCCGACCGCTCCGGTGAAGTCTGCCCCCCGCCACCAGATATGATGTATCGGGTGGTGGGGGAACGCCAACACCCCACACCTGGTCCTGCTATGGAGGGGGAATCTGTGGGGAAACCTCAGGGGGTGGACAAGCTGGGGGTTGGGCCTGAGGATGTACCCTCTCTGAGGAGGGTGGGGTCATAGCCCCCTGGAGCCTGTGGCAAGGAGGTAAATAGTAATAATAATAAAAAACAGATCTTTGCTCTGTGGTGAAGTGGTAGGGCATCCTTTTAAGGATATGTAGGAGCAAAAGGGGGCCCATCTATCTAGAAACATGGTAGTGGTACCAACAGCAAAGTGGGATATTTTAGTGAATTTATCCAATTTCTCCATGGACATTAACCAGCCCTGGAAAGAGGGAATTTCGGTAGACTGCCATTTTCTCAATGATGCTCTTTTGATCTCTACAGAGGCCTGCATCAGCCATAATTTATGTTGGTATGGCAGCTTTAGATCTTTAGGGAGGAGTCCCAGTATCCACCGGGAAGGGGAGTGTGATAAAGTGCTGTTTAAAATTCTGGAGCAACATGTTTTGATCTTCCCCCAGTTGGGGTAGATTGGAGGGCAGTGTCAAAGAATATGGAGAAGGTCTGCACCCCACACTCCACATTTCCAGCAATTGTCCTCTGGAATCAGCCCCATTGCTTTTAAATGAGTTGGGGTGTGGTACCATAAGTGTTGTACTTTATTCTGTATCAGGAGACTTTGTGGGTTAGCACAGACCTTTTTGGCAGAAGCCCAGCTAGCATCCCAGTCTTCATCCGATAAGGGAGTGTGGAGCATTTCTTGCCATTTACTCTGAGCTCTAGTGGTGGGGTCTGGGGCTGTGTCCCTAAGTTTTTGTATATTATGCCAGCTAGACCTTTCGACTTGTGTTGCTAGCTACCCAGAGGGAGAGGAGGGAATTGCTTTTTCTTCTGTTAGTCGCATGTTTTGCATGAGCAGGTCTTATGCAACCAAGTGTTGTAAGCATGCCTCAGTTGAAGGTATTTCCAAAAATCTCATTGGGATAGTAGGGACCTATCTTTTAAAGAAGAAAATGAATCAAGTAAAAACATTGTCAGAGGTGAGGATGTCTCTTATCCTAATAATCTGATTGTCCTTCCACTGAGGTCAATTTATCGATTTACCTTCAATTAACCAGTTGGAGTTATTCCAGAAGCATATTAATGATTCAGGGCTCATACATGATTTAGTGATTTGACAGACTTTATGCCAGGCTCTGTGAGCATTTTGAATAACCCTCCGCTTTTTTCAGGAAGCTGGGCAGTGGGCCTCCTAGATAGGCTGACAAATCAGTGCCCCCCCCCCGATATCTTCGGCTCTTGGTCGCACCATGCAGGTTTGTTTGGGCCTAGATCTTGCAATATCTGGCAAGCTCTAGCTACCAGAAAAGCATAGGCATAGAGATGGAAACTGGGGAGCCCCCATCCTCCTTTGTTCCATAGAACTCTTACACCATGTTGAGCAGGGGAATCGAGGTAGTGTCTTGAACCAGTTTGTACATATCTACAGGGAAACCATCTTCCCCCCGAGGCCTTGTGTGGGGCCATATTTCTGATTGCTTCTCTGATTTCAGGTTCTGTCAATGGAGAGTCCAGAAGTTCCCTTTGAGAATCAGAGACACGGGGCATATTTAGGTTAGAGACGAAAGCTGCATATTTTTGTGCATCTCATTTAATGTGAGTGCTCTAGGGTGTCTTGTAAAACTCCAGCATAGCCTGATTTACCCCCACTTCAGTGACCTGAGGCTGTCCACTTTTGTTTTGTAACTGTGCTATGTGTCTTTCAGCCTGGTGTTTTTTCAGCCTGAAGGCTGAGAGTTTTCCTTATTTTTCCTCTTTGAGCCCAATATTTGTATTGCATCCTTTGGATCTATAATTCAGCTTTTCTAGTGACAAGACTTTAACTGTAGCCTGAGGTTTACAGTCTCATAGATTAGGGAATGGACCATAAGCTTCCCTGGGTTTGCTTTGTATAAAGATTCTTTGGCCACCAATGGCTGCTCTAGTTCAGCTGCTTCCTCCTCTTTTTTTGTTTCTGCAGTGTAAGGCATAGCTAATTATTTTACCCGTTAGAGTGGCTTTAAAGGCCTCACAGATGGCTGCACAGGATGCTGTCCCCGGAAGGTTATCTGCAAAGTAGTTTTGAGTTTCCCTTGACACCCAGGTTTTGAAGTCTGCATCCTGCAGTAATAGGGGGTCAAGGTGCCATGTGAGGGATTTTTTTGTGATAGAGCTGTCCATTAGGGCCATTGTTAATGGGGCATGATCAGAGAGGTATAAAGGGGTAATTTTCATATCCACTTTTTGTGATATCTGAGGGGAGGTGAACCAGTAGTCTAGCCTACTGGCCATCTGTCTGGGAGCAGAGAAATAAGTGTAATCTCTGTCGGTCAGGTGTTGGAGCCTCCAGATGTCCTGTAGGGAGTGTAGGTTGACTAAATCTTTGAAAGCAAGAAGTGATTTGGGGTGTGGCTCTGGCTTTGAGTTGGATTTGTCAGCAAAATAGTTGACTGTGAGGTTCATGTCTCCCCCCACTATGATCTCGGTGTTACTGCCCGTAAAGTCTGAGAGTACTTGGGAGAGCTCATGAAAAATGTCAGGAAGGTCAACATTCAGGGCATAAACATTTACAAGGACCAGTTTACCTGTGGGTCAGAGACTTTTGCCATCACCCAGAGCTCTTTCATATATTTTTTGTGGTCCAGTAGTGACCATTTTAATTTTTTTATGACATAGACTTGAAACCCCACATTTGGCAGACTGTGCCGAAATATGTACTGTACCTCCCATCCCACCCATTCCCATACTAGTTTGGCAGCTTCAAGATGTAACAGTTTGGTCTCCTGTATGAAGGCAATCTGTGAGTTAAGCTATTTCAGTTCAGATTTTTTTCCTTTTTACAGGAGAGTTTAGGCCCCTCATATTCCAGGAGATGGCCATAGTCACTCCAGTGTTAGTCATTGGTAGATAGTATAAATACAAAGAGGGACCCTATATATAAGAAACTAAGCCTACCAGCTCTGGTTGCTTTTGTGTCTTTCAAACTAGTACCAACTCTTACCAAAATGGTCAACTGATCCCTGCCCATCCCTTGTCACCCATGTTCCCTAGTTACTGTACTAATGCTTGCTTGAGAAGGAAGTACTATATTGGTGTACATGTGAAATACGTTCTTTCTAGTCATCAACAGTATAAGCTGTATGTGCAACATCCTTGCAGTAAATACAAAGCGAAGCTGTATTTGCAGCTTAAGTTCGGAAGGTGCTACCCAGATCTGCCAGATGAGTCTTATTAGACAGCACCAATGACATGAGCAGCATTCTGAGGCAGCATGAATAGTAAACAAATAAACCAACAATACAAACAATAACATTTTAACTTTATCTATAACAGTTACGTGAAGTGATTTGAGTCCCTTGGCCTCTGCATGGTATTGTAACCTGGGAGGGGGGTGAAGTGGTCCTCACCTTCTTCTGCAAGAGATGTGGATGTGCTTCTTCCTTAGTTGGGTTCAGAGGATGTAGCAGGAGTGATTTGAGGGAAGGTGATTACCCTGAAATGCTGCTGGGGAAGGGGGAATGAGGATCACCTTTTTGGTTTTCGGTTTTCCTTTATGTTTTATAGTTACAAGGTAATGAAACAGCTGCCTAATCAGCTGGGTGCTCTGTGTTAAATGAGCGAGTGAACAATTATGCCCTGGTAACCACTAACAGGGTCTCCTTTTACAGGTCTCTCTGCTGGTTGGGCAAAGTGTGGGCATAGGGAACCTCATGGCATTAAAATGCATGCACTGCAGGGTGTCATATCATCACTCAGGTCCCACTGCTGTAAGGTAGGTTGGTGTGGAGCAATGTTAGGATTATTTGGGGGCAAAGAGTGAAAAACTACAACCTAAAATATGCCCTGCTTCACACACCTGTTAAAATACCACGTTATCCACAGCCTGCATCACCAATGTCCCAGTCCACAGATAACTACAACAGCAGGCATGGCATATCCATCGACAACAGTGCCTCATATATTGTCACGGCAGCAGTCTGTTCGGGTGTGGCGCATTAGAGGCAGGGGCTTCTCCATTGATGCATCAGATAAGCAAAAGGTTGTGGTTAGGGCTGAGGAGTAATGTCCTTGCCACAATTAGTTAATCGCAATGCTTCAAAAGACAATTTGTGCAATGTACCGTGCTACGTATGTCTGTTAAGGCAGCAGGGGTGCTTCAAGAGACACTGCAATATGTCTCAGCCTTGTGGCTTGTGAGCAAGTTCTCCGAGGTGGCAGAGACAAGTGCAGGAGCTTTCTCCCACAGTACAAATAAAGTTTTAAATCCCCAAGGAGGTTAATTCCCTTAGGAGGCTCACTGGTATATAGGTGCAGTGTACATTTCCCTGAACTGGACAAAAGTTCACCTTACCACAGAAGCTGACTCCCCACCCACGTTGCCAGGATCACTAGGCTCTTGTTGGTCCTCGATGCAGTTCACCCACTATTGGACTAGTGGAATCCAGTCGGAAGGAGGGTCATCAGCAGTTGCAGGATTTAGGGCTGGATGTGCCAGTTCTGTAGTGAGTTGTACGGCCAAAAGAGACAGCTCTCATTAGGGAGTAAACCGGTTGCTCATTTTGACCGGAGTGTCTCCAGGTGAGATGCTGCTATCATCAGAGGGCAGTTGGAGCTGCTGGCAGCTTCTGGATCTGTTCCTGCGGGGTAAAGGTTTTATACCTGAAGCCTGCTTTGTTGGTTTCTTGGGTCTGCCGTGCTGCACTTTCTGCCATGGCTCCTCTGGGAGGGAATTGTTCTGCATCGGCGATCTGTGTGGGTCTGGTACCTCAGACGTTACTTCCATGGGTTGCCAGGAGGGGCTCTGTGGTTCTCTGCACGGCTGTCCTGGGGCATTTGCATTTCTTTGAATATCTATGAGGAACATGTCCACTTCGCTACAGGAGTTGAAAGTGATATATTCCCCATTATATGTCACATGAAGCATTGCAGGGTAGGGGAGGGCAGCTGAGATGTTGAGCTGATACAGTTGTTTTTTGACAGCTGCATATGCCCTCCACTTCTTAGATAGTTCGTAGGAGAAATCTTGGTAGATTTGAATTGAATGATCTTGCCATTCAATGTTTTTTAGCTCCCTGGCAGTTTGCAAGACCAGTTCATTAACAGGGTACCTTTAGAACTTCACCAAAATGGGCCTCAGTCTGTCCCCAGAAGAAGGTCTGGGGGCTAAGCTCCAATGTGCCCTCTCCAGCTCCAGTGCGGCCATGTTGTTGAGATGCAGCATATCTGGCAAAGTAGTGTGGAGGAACATTACCATGTCTCACCCCTCCATACCCTCCAGAATGCTCACAATCCTAATGTTGTTTCTTCTCGAGCGAGTCTCAATATCATCCACTTTATTCAGGAGGTAGTTTAATTGATGCTGTTGTTCTTGCCATATGGCTGGGGGTTGGTGCAGCTGCTGATCGTGTTGTTGGACTGTTGTCTACATTTTGGACACCCGCTGAGCTACCAGCTGTAGATCTGTATTGGTTTTAGTGATAGTCAGTTTCAGCTCAGCGGTGTCCTGAAGAACCTGTGTCAACATTTGGGCTAGATTAGCAAACTCTGAGGCAGAGTCTAGTGGGAGCTCAGAGCTTGCCATGCTGCACCACAGATACCCCTCTACTCAGGTAGTGAATGGAGCTTTTCGTCAGGTGATGAGTGGGCTGAAGAGTCAGCACTGTGCCTGGCCTACATATTGGCACCACGAGGCATTCTACAGCCTTATATAACAATGTCACTATTAACCTTTCTCGGTCAACCAAAGTCCTATTTGCTTGGTGTTAGTAACGAATTGTAGCCCAGCTGTTCCAGTTACCGATCCCTCTTCATACTCTGTTTTCAGAGTCAGTGAATCTGTCGGATATTTAAAATTAGCTGCCAGGGGTCCTCTTCACTCAAAATTAGAGTGCTTCCATATTGAATGCTAGGCTCCGCTCCCCAAATTTCAGGTTTAACATTAAATAGGTTACTCAACCCTAACTGTAGTGGTGCTGTTGCACCCCTATAATATATACATAAATATTTATTTACTCCTTATTCTCTCTGCCCCTCTCCCCCCCTCATTTCTAGGGCACTGTCCCTCTAAATGTTCACTTTTCATTACAGACCTTTTTGGCTCAGCCACACACTCTGAAGAAGAAATGTGGAGTTTCAAAGTACTGTGGTTATGCTAGTACTTTGGACAACAATGCTTTTAAATTTACATCACTGATGGGTCAATTTGCCTGTTTGTTAGTAGCACATATAATGTTTTATTATCTACCTCAGTACAGCCTTGCCACCCAACCTAAACTGTGTTGCCTGGTGCTGGGAAGGCACAACAAGCACTGTTGGTTGTCTGTACAAGCAATCTTTTTGCTTGTATTTCAGGCTGTAAGTATAGAGACGAGAGGAAGTCTGCTCCTGTTCATCTCTTGATGCTCCTTCCAGCATTTCACTTGCAGCTCTTCACCTGGACATTCCCTGGGTATTTGGTAGTTCCCCATAACTTGTTTGGCTCCTTCTCCACATTACACAGTGGGTATGTAAACATTTTTACTAAATCCTGCAGCTGGAGGTTATGCCATGGATGTTCCCTGGGTGAAAATGACCCACACTCTCTCACACAGCTGCATATAATCTGAATCCTTACCTAGAGGCAAGCTTTTTGTGGGTTCCAGAAAGGGCTATTGCCCAAGTGCAGCCCTTCCATCCACCCTTTGCCTGAAGCCAACGTACAATTAGTTCCTCATGTGTGCACATGGTTGAGATATTCCTTTTTTGTGCATAGGTCCAAAATTGCAGACAATTGAAATTGTATCGAAATAAATTAAACCACTCAGTAAAACACACTTTCTCACATACTACATACTTTTACCTTTACTGAATAGTTCACCAAATGTTGCACACTCTGAGCTATTTAATCTGTTTCTTCATGGCTGCCTGCTCTGACAAACATATACTGTACAGAATTCTAGGTGAGCAAATAAGGGTAGGCTAGTAGGTAGCTTAACGAAATCTACACAACCACAAAATGATACACCGTAACCTCATTTATTTCATAATACATAGATTCTTGGGTTACATATAAGTGCTTTTGCTGGAATAAAGTGCTTTTAAATAAAGTGCTCAAACTATTTAGAACCAGCTACCATATGTTTTGCTGTTAAATGACATCAGAATACATTTAGAAAAAGCAAAACAACCTACCCAGTCTGATGTGCCAACCACCACTAACCCTTGCGCTTTGCCTCACTGGCTTCCTATGGGGGTGTAGAGTCAAAACCTCAGCGGTCGTAAATACCCAAAGTGCACATGCAATACAAAATTCAATTAAACAATCAATGATAACAGACAAAAAGTACCTATTTTAAAGAATACAAAAACTTTCTATCTCTTCACAATACAGCATCATATTAATTCTTATTTTCATGCTTCTTATCTATAAACAATCTTAAATCCCCATTTTGTTTTTATACTTTTATATTAATGTTATAAATTACATTTCTGTCATTTAAGTCCAAATCTTTGCTAACATTATGCTTTTCTCTTGTTAACGCTTTAGAATATAATCCCCAAATAGATATATAAAACATAACAAGTCACAAATAAACTTTATCAAAGACGTACATTCATTTTATGGATTTTCTGAATCTTCACTTGGGGTTCCTTTTTTTCCTTAATATTCTTATGTTTCAAATCCATTTGAAGCATGAATATAGGCAGTTAGAGCATTCAGCAACACTTCATTTCTTCTTCTGCACAAAAATATATTGAACTAGGGAGCAACAAGGAACACAGACTACCAATCAAAATCAACATTTTTCTCTTATATAATCCACACAACTTTTTATACATATTTTCACTCAATTAATTTAACAAGAAGAAAGTTCAAAGGGGGGGATGAGGGTGTGGCTACCACCTGAGCCGAATGGACGCTTGAGCTCTGAGCTCCTGCCTAACCCCCAAAAAATCCACCTGTTATCCGCAGTTCTTCTACCTAAAACGGAGCGACTAATTTGTATTTACGCCCGGGTAGCCTATGCATGGTGAGAACTGGTGTTTTTCGCCCTCAGCCAATTTGTTTGTGGTTACTACCCTTCATAGTGCGGTGTTTGGGTAGCAGGGCCTACTGTTCGACAGGATGAAGTCGGCCTCGGATCTCAACCAGCAGCAAGGCGATATGCCCGAAATTCGGAAAATGTTTTCAGAGATCTTACAGCGTATGGACAAACATGATGTGGCAGCTAAACAAAACTCTGCGGACATTATTGATTTGGCCCAATGGGCGTGCCTTACCGAGCATAGATTGGCGGAGGTGGAGGATGGATGGCACAAAGCGAGCACCCGGCTCCAAGAACAAGAGTGCCTCATCCATGTACTATGGGGCAGGGTGGAGGACTTGGAGAAACGGAGCCGCCGGAACATTTTGTGGCTAGTGGGCTTCCCAGAGGGGTGTGAGGGTACTGACAGAATTAGCTTCTTGCAAAAAGAATTGCCCGGCTTGCTGGACTGGCCAGGTAAGACCCCAATTGAAATCGACAGGGCCCACAGAACTCTCATGCCTCGCCCCAAAGCTGGGGCTCCCCCATGCACAATTCTGACATGCTTCCTCCGATTTCAAGACCGGGAGATAATTACTAGGCTGGCACGTACTAAAAAGGACTTGCAATGGAAAGGGCACAAAATACAGATATTTGCAGACTATTCTCAAGAGGTCACTAACAGGCGTCGGGCCTTCACAGCTGCCCGTAGAGCCTGTGCAGATTTGGGATTAGAGTATTCCTTGAGATACCCAGCTTCACTCAGGATTATCTATAATGGGGCTCCCAGAATTTTTGATAACCCCACCGCTGCGGAGAATTTCCTTTCAGAGCAAGCCCCTCCAGGGATACTGGGTCTAAAGGTGCCAGAAATACTACAAGGTCAGAGGTTCAAGACTCCTCCGGGGATGCCTCACACAATTTAAGTAACCGGCATGAGTTAAAACTGACAGAGGATTCGGTCCCAGTCAAGGTGGCCGAGGGCTGACGCCCCCCCAGTATACCTTGCTGCTGCCCTCTATTTGGGCTGGTATATGCTCCCCATGATGCCCCTTCTGTATAAGGGTCACTACCAAGGTGTTTCCCCTTGTCCCCCTTCCCCCCCATGGGGGCTAACTGAGTTTGGATAAAGGACAAAAGGGGAATATACTCAGTAACTACTAAAATATCGGTCACTTCTGATCAAAGACTCGAGGGGTTTCACTAGGACCGCTTGAGCACACTCCTCCATATCTGGATTATATGGATTTATGTGTGGACTAAAGGATGCAAATACTGACTATCTTGCTGCCTAGCCCTATGTGTGGGACACTGGGGTCATCTGTGGTGTTTTTTTTCTCTCTCTCCTGCAGTGACAATGTGGGTAGAAGGACTCACTTGATGATTGGGGGTTGGAAGTGGGTGATATCGGAGTTGGAGAGTCCTCCCTATCTAGTGTAGTCTGTGACTACACTACCCCCTGCGACCTCCACTGGTATCTGGGCCTCTGGTTGGTCGGTATGTTCAGCGGTTGCTGTTCTGGAATGGAATTGTTTTGGGGTTTGGGTAGCGGGTGGGGGTGGGTTCAGGGTATAGTTGTTCTTTGGGTACTTAGAAGTAGTTTGTATTTCTACTTGTTAGGGGCAATTTTTGCCCTTGGATATACTGTTGTACAATGTTGTTCTGTATTCTATTATGGCAATCTGAAATCTAGAGTCATACATGATATTATGGGATTAGATAGGGAGTCTGGGTTTATTGGGCACAGTGCACCTGGGTGGGGCTTCCTCATATATCTCCTTTCAGCCATGGTAACTTACTGGTCATATGGGGACTAGACTTGTCTCTTGGAACGTGAGGGGGCTCAACTCACCAATTAAGCGTAAAAAAGTATTGCTCCACTTAAAAAAGCTGCAGCCCATGGTGGTGTTTCTCCAGGAGACAAAGCTGTCCCCATGTGAGGCCAAGAATCTCAAGCAGGAATGGGTTGCCATGGAGCTTCATAGTGCAGCAAAGGCCCATAAAAAGGGAGTTTCTATTTTAATTCACAAGAACTTGGTGTGGAAAGTGAAGCGACACAAACAGGACAAGGAGGGTAGATGGATCTTGGCAGAGTTAGAGACCCCAGAGGGTTCCTTGATTCTAACTAATCTTTACACCCCTAATCAGGATTGCCCTCAGTTCTTCTTTACTTTCAACCACACCCTTACTGATTTTAATGTAGCCAACGCTCCGGTAGTTGTGGGTGGAGACTTAAATTTAGTTCTAGATTTCTCTATGGATAGAAGCAACAAAACCCCTGAACCCCATAGACAATCACTCAAAGCGGTCCAGACATTAATGTCAGAGCATACTTTGCTGGATGCCTGGAGAACTATGCACCCAGGTGTCTATGATTACTCCTGCTATTCTCAGGCTCATGGCTCATCCAGCAGAATTGATTTCTGGCTTCTCTCATCTTGCCTTTATGAGAATGTAACCAGCATTGATATGCACTCCATTTATGTCTCGGACCATGATCCTATAGAGCTAGGGATCAAATTGGGCTCTGACTCCACCCCTACTCCCACATGGTGGTTGGATCCCCTGTTACTTGAGGATTTTGTTTTTTCTCGCTGTCTGGGGCCTGTGGTGCAAGAGTATTGGGAAATCAATGATAATGGGGAAGTGAATGATTCAACGCTTTGGGAGGCCTTTAAGGCCACCATTCATGGTAAAATTATTGCATATGCCTCTGCTAGACAGAGGCGGCGCCAAGCTGACCAAAGGACTCTAGAAAAGCAGTTAGCCTTTCTGGAAGCCCAGTATAAGTCTTCAGTCCCATCTCAGTCCTTATTAGCTCAGTTGACGAGTACCAGGATTTCTTTAAATTGCACCTGACCCGACAAGCGGAGTTAAATCTCAGACGGCTGCATCATTCTTACTGGGAAGGGGGGAAGCTAGTAAACTTCTGGCTTATTGACTTAAGCAACAACAGGCATTCCGTACCATCCATGCACTGAAAGATATGCATGGGGTCTCAACCCACTCTCATAAAGGGATAAATAAGATCATGGCCCAGTTCTATGAGGCATTGTACTCAGCTCCTCACCCTCCCAACCCCTTAAGTATTCAAAAATTTGAGGGGGAACTTCCTATTCCCCGTCTAACGGTTTCTGATGCAAAACTATTGGAGGCGCCTATCACTGTGGTGGAGGTGGATAAGGTCATTGCATCCCTAAATTCTCAAAAAGGCCCAGGAAAGGATGGCCTCCCCATTGATTTTTATAAAATAAATGGAACTAATCTGTCCCTATACTTGATTAGGATGTTCCGACACTCACTACAGGTTGGTCTTCTCCCCCCATCCCTGAGTGAGGCTACTATTACAGTGCTGCCGAAAAAGGGGAAGGATCCTCTTCTGTCAGGTATCTACCATCCCATTTCCCTCATTAATGCAGATGCTAAAATTCAGGCCAGGCTTCTTGCTAGTAGGCTAGAATGCCTCATGGCTGATCTGACCCACCCTGCCCAAACGGGCTTTATTCAAGGGCGACTAGGGTCAGATCATCATAGAATGCTGCTGTCACTTTTGCACCATACCACACTATCTAGCAAGCCCTCTGTAGCCTTAGTAATTGATTTTGAAAAGGCATTTGACTCTGTTCAGTGGCCCTTTTTATTCCTCACTCTCTCTAAAATGGGTTTCGGGCCTGGTTTTATCACCTGGGTAAAACTGTTATATTCCTACCCTATGGCCTCTGTCTTAACAAATGGGGTAATGTCTCCATCCTTCCCCTTACAAAAAGGAACCGGGCAGGGGTGCCACCTTTCCCCTCTCTTTTTGTCCTGGCCATAGAGCCACTGGCCATTGCTCTTAGAGAATCATCTAATATCCCGGGGCTAAGAGTGGGCAATAAACCTTCAAAACATTTTTATATGCAGATGATTTGCTTATCACCATGGAGTCCTCTTCTGAGGTGATTGACAGTATCCTTGAGATTTTGGCTACCTTTGCCGAGGTATCAGGGCTTAAGATCAATCACTTCAAAACTGAGGTGCTTCCACTGAACTCTAAGACCCCTGGGAATGACTTCATAAACAGAGGCCTTCACTGGTCCCCTAATGGCATAAAATATATGGGTATTATCCTTCATTCCAATATAGGGAAAATGCTCTCTGCTAATTTTGTGGCTTTACTAGATTCCCTTAAACAGGACATGGGTAGGTGGAAGGCTTTAAGACTGTGCTGGTGGGTAAGATCGACTCCATCAAAATGATGGCTGCCCCCAGGATATTATATTTATTAGTTCACCTACCCATGGCTATCCCCCAAAGATGGTTTCAGAAACTTGACGCATTAGTGGGTAACTTCCTGTGGGAAGGGGCCCTGCCCCGGTTCAGTAAACTCAAACTCCACCAACACTGGAGTAAAGTTGGATGGGTCCTTCCCTGGTTTCAGAGATACCATATGGCCTTCATTACCTCTCAAGCTATCAGATGGTTTGCTAGGATTGGTCTGACCTCTCCAACTTGTCTCCCCTTAGAGGCATCATTGGCCCAGGCCCCTTCACCGGCGGTGGTGCTCTATAGTAAGAAGAAGCTATCCCATGTTCTCTCCCCTCTCATGCAGGTCTCTATTCTATATTGGAAACAAGCTTTCTCAGTTTTAGGGCAGGACTCAACCCCGTGGAGACATATGCCTCTGTGGAATAATCCAGCTCTACAGATAGGGAGGTCCCCAATACACTGGAAATACTAGGAGGCCAAAGGCATTTCTAAGATCCAGGAACTGTTGCTCCCCAATACTGTCACATTAGATATATTTGAATCACTGAAAGAGAGATTTGGCCTCCCCCAGTCTCACTTCTGGAGATATCTGCAGATTAGGGATGCTATTCTTCATTTGCCTAATGCTCCACGAGATGGAGGGGGGCAGCACCTACCTCACTCGTTAGCTGTCTGGGGGAAGAAAAGTAAGGGCAGGGTCAGTCTGATCTATTCAGCACTTAGGGATGCCACTGTAGACTCTACTCAGTGGGCCAAAGCGCAATGGGAAAGGGACCTCCAGGTCTCAATCTCTAACCGGCAGTGGCAGCACAGCTGGATCAGAGCACATAAGGCCTGTCGGGACGGGCGCACCCGTCTTATTATGAATAAGACCAGTCACAGGTACTATAGGGATCCAACTAAACTCCAGAAGATGGGTCTCCTGTCAGAGGATATATGTTGGAGATGTGGCAAGGATTGGGCGCATTTGTTTCTTGTTCACTGGGACAGCACTAACCTGCATCCCTTTTGGACATTGGTTAGGAGCATGTGTCAGCAAATTTTCCCAGACATTAATCCACACCTACCCCTTTTGCTTCTTGGATGTGCACAGCCGAATGTACCCAAATGCAACCCTGGGGCCCAATGGGTCACTGCAGTAGGGGCGGTGGCCAAACGGCTCATCTTACTAAAATGGAAACCCTCAGCGACACCATTCTTTCAAGACCTTTTACTGGCATTAGCCCAGGGGGCTATATTTGAAAGGATCTCCAGCTTAACAGCTGGCTCTATAGCCCAATTTGAGAAATGCTGGCAACCCTTCCTGCAATCTAAATTTTGTCACAATGTCCCCATTTGAACAGTCCCAAAACTTGCTAGTACTCCTAGTTTAGGTTGCTAACTTTTTGTGGCGGTGGTACCCCCTTCCTCTCTTGATCCCAGGCTGTCCCCTTATATTGCCCTCTATCTAGTGAAGATTGCCTATTTGTATATAGTTGATATGGTCGCATGATCCTACTTAGGCACACACATGCTCAATACTTGCTATGGATTTGGACCGGCAAGATTATTTACCTTACCCTGGCTATGCTTGCTATTAATTGTATCAAGTACTGTAAGCCCTTGAAGTGCAGAGGACTCAGGCTGATCCTTCATTAAGTATGTCTTATCATGTGACTGTTATGTCCTGTTATGTATTCCTATGGTCATTATCAATGGACATCTGTGTGTAATGTATTGTAAGGTTTTGTCTATCTATGTTATCCTGGCCTCCCTAATGGATGCAGTCTGGCTTGGTTCTGACACATCATCCTGAGATGTGTGTGTGCCTTATCAAATAATAAAAATTGTTAAGCAAACAAACGGGGGGGGGGAATCAAAAAAGATATATATACTATCCTAATTTAAGAGAGTATAAATGAATGTTATAGCCTACATCTTTTTTAATTTAATTCAACTCTATATTCTTGAACAATCATTCGTATCCTGGAATACACAGTGGCCCAGATATTCAAAAGAGTTGAGCCATGTGCAATAGGGATGCACCTGTGCAAGTCCAAAAATGTGCCATTCTGCGATATTCAGCAGGAGGCAGTTGCACCCCCCAAATCACGCTGAGCAACAATGCAATGATAATGAATGCATGCACAACTGAAGGTGGAGAAACCATGCATAAATGGCACAGTGCGATATTTAACAACATGCACCATGCGCAATGGGGAGCCAGCGGAAGTTGCGCCATAGCGGAAATGAGCCAAAATAAAAGGGAGCAAGGGAGAGGCACAAGAACACTACAGGGAAGCCACATGAGGGCAAAATCCAGCAGGAAACACTGGGTAGCAGGGACACACAGGGCAGGCCAGGAAAGGGCACCTGGAAGCAACAGGCACAGGGGAAGATGTGGGGAGCCACAGAGCAGAAGGGGGAAGTACACCACACAGCAGTGAGGCCAGCACAGACAGGTGTTCCAGGTGCAGGGGAAGTAGCAGCCAGGACAGCGGGGGAATACAGAAACAGCTGCCGGGGGGGTGAACACAAGCCAGGGACATGGCTAGTGCCACCATCCAGATGGAGGCCGTAATGAGGGGGGTGAGGAGGCAGGCAGCAGGGGGGCATGGCCATGAAAGGGCCCATCAACTGTATGTCCCCAACAGGTAGTACCAAGCCTGCACCAGCTTCGAGCTTTACAGTGATACTGAGATTGTGGGCCGGTACCGCCTGAATCGGGCAATTCTGAGGCAGCTCTGTGAGCTGTGCAGTGATCTGCTGCAGGCACCCACACGACGGAGCCATGCCCTGTCAGTGGGGACGAAAGTGACAACTTGTATGTGCTTGCTCGCCACGGGTACCTTCCAGAGACCAACTGGAGATCATACTGGCATAACCCAGTCGGCCACGTCACGCCACCTCACCCAATTCCTCAGCGCACTGCTGCCACATGCTGCGGAGTACATCCATTTCCCCAGAACACCGGCGGAACGCACACCAAATATACAGGATTTCCACAGGCTAGCACATATGCCTGGTGTACTAGGGGCAATAGACTGCACACATGTGGCCATCCGCACACCACCTGGCCCTGAGGGGACTGTATATATGATGATGATGATGATGAAAACTTTATTTTTATACAGGAAATTCTAATCATTAGGATTATGCAATCCTATTCTCAAGATAAATTGCAAGGGCTATGCCAGCATCAGCTGCCAGGAGATGTGCGATGCCAGGGGGCGCACAATCAATGTCTGTGCCACGCACCCTCGGGGAGCACATGATGCCTTCATCTGGCACCAGTTGGCACTGTGCCACAGATTCAAGAGTGGGGATATCCCCACCGGCCACCTAGTGGGTGAGTATGCAAACCACACGGACAATCATAGGGCCTGGGGGGCATGGTCAGAGGTGACATGAGTAGTGGCCTACATTGCCCGGGGCAGGGTGATGTTGAGCACCAAGCTAACCTCCACCCTCTACACACAGGTAACTGTGGATACCCACTCCATCCCTGGCTGCTCACACCCTACCGGTGGCCCACTACCCCATCGCAGCAATGCTACAATGAGGCTCACGCTACCACACGTAATGTCATCGAGTGGGCATTTGGGATGCTGAAGGCACATTTCTGTTGCCTGGACACCTCCGGCAGTGGCCTACAGTACAGCCCCTCAAAGGTCTGCAGGCTATTCCTGGCCTGTTGCATCCTGCACAACATGGCCAACGAATGTGGGATAGCCGTACAGGTCGAAGAGGGGGGCAGCGATGGGGATGATGTGGACGCCAGTGACAATGGTGATGGACAGCCCCTCTTGGCCGACAGGACCCCCGACTGCTCCGACTGGCACAGCTGCACTGGGACACCATCACGGAGGAGCACTTCAGCCAACCCAGGTAAGTCATGGGGCCATGTGCAACCACCAGTGGCTAAGGCACAACCCACAAACACACATGGACACACACGGGGTGCATTCCATCAAGGAAGTGGCGGGCATGGAATCACACACACAACCAGGGATGGGTGAGGTCTAACATGCCACGGACAGACACACACACACACACACACACACACACACACACATGCACACAGACATGCACAAAGGGTAGGAGGCCCACCGACCCAGAACACCACCCCTAGCCACACACATGTCCACAGACCACCACGCCCACTGCCTGTCCTTGTGCGTGTGTCAGATGCTGAGCACCATTGCACATTGGTGTACAGTGCAATGCAGGCATCATCATGCACACGCAACTGTGGACAGCAGTCAGGAGGGTGTGCAGATGGACTGTGTGTCTGCATGCAGGGCCGGGTACCCACCCGTGCAATGCCTGCTGAATGACACAATGCACACAAGGCAGCACCAGACAGTAGCCATGTTGGGAGACAGGTCAGTCACATGCCACAGTGCCACGGCCACCACGGATGCATGGGCAGCCCTGCTGAGAGCCACCAGCACTGACAGGCTGACCACTGGCCTCATGAGGTGGCACCAATGGTCCCCAAGGGGTTCCACTGCGTGAACGCGACCGTGCTTGTGCAGGGGTCTGCAGTACACCAAACATGCCTGCACCAGGCATGCTCGGGATGCCCACAGCTGAATCCGGTGTTGACAAGGAGGGTGTTGCATGAC
The DNA here is from genome assembly GCA_016271365.2 of Neoceratodus forsteri. Classification (NCBI taxonomy): domain Eukaryota; kingdom Metazoa; phylum Chordata; order Ceratodontiformes; family Ceratodontidae; genus Neoceratodus; species Neoceratodus forsteri. The sequence goes on from CM028132.1 coordinate 108,870,123, forward strand.
GCTGGGAATGGGGGATGGACAGTGCACTGCGTGGTGTCTGTGACACATGGGCACATGACTGTGTGCCCATTGTGGCCATGACAGCAGTGAACACCTGTGTCTGCCTGTCAATGGCAGCGGTCACATCCTCCCACAACCAGTCCATCCCTGTCAGGATCAGAGTGGTATCTCTGCTGCGATGCTCCTCTGCCCGCTCCAGAGCCGCACATAGTGCATCCACCGACATCGCAAGCTGCATGTGCTGGTGAACTGATGCTTGCAGTATGCGGGTGTGCTCATCCAAGAGGTCATCTGCCTCCTCGGCTTCCTGTCCCTCAGGGTGTGCATGGCCCTGATGCCCAGCACCCCTTGAGTGTGGGCACTGCACACCAGGACCAGGTCTGGGCATGTCCACAGGCGGTGCACTGATGCCACCCCCTGACCCTGTACCCCCAAGCCCATTGGCCGACTGCTGATGCTGCCCCTCCAGCTGCCGCTCACCAGGGCTCACTGGTGCTGCTGCAGTGGCATAACAGTCCCACTGTCCTGTACTCACACCAGTGCTGCCCCACTGGTGCTGACAGGCACAGGCTGGGACTGTGATGACATGCAGGCCTCCATGGCGGCACCACCCACAGCCATGGCTGTGATGTTACCTGCTGTGTGGCCATCCCGTGGCACACATGTCACTGCCCATGCCGTTAGCTATTTCATCATCGGTGACGGACCCGGCACCAGCCCGAGTCACAGCATGCTGGCATCCGTGGACACTGGCATGCTGGGACATGGGCAGGGCCTCCTCCGCACCTGTTCCAACAACATCAGTCTGGACAGCCAGGCAGGCCCACTGTCGCACTGAGCCACATATACCTGTTGAGGTGGATGGGCCCTCCTCCATTTAAGAAAAGCTGGTGCTAGAGATTTAATAATACCAAAGTTAAAAAAACGATTTAGTGAAATGACCCTTCAATATCAAGTAGCTAAAAGTTGGAATTGTCTTCCTCCTTTTTTACGTGAACTAACAACTACTGACCATGTTTTTAAAAATGGCCTGAATCACAAACTTAGTTTTCGTTGTTGTTGTAATAGGTGAAATTAATGTAAATCTAAAAATGCTAATATGACTGTTATTGATGAGTTTGTAAAACTTTGATGTATTGTTTTGTATTTTCTGTAACTTGTATTGTTATAAATGTATAGTTGTAATAATTTTGCATAATGTAAAAGGTAAGCCTTGTGAACAGGGATTTTCAGAACCCTAATGGCTGTATCACTGCATAAATAAAATTTTACCATACCATACCATACCACCTCTATCTGACTGTCCTCAGTGGACAGGCCCACCACTGCTGACCCATGCAGATGCTCAGGATCTGTAAGGGAAAACAAAGTCGCGTTACTGCATGTGACCTACCCTGCCCCCCCAATAGACAGACCATGACCTACCATGCAGTGATGGGCTACCACCCGTCTGGAAGCCACTACCCGGAACACCCTCAATGGCACAACGCTGCATGCTTCCAGCAACCCTCTCCTCCTGTGGGGTCAGGTGTACCACCTCCAGCTGTCCCCCACCTGTCACAGCTCATGCTTCCCTGATGGCAGCCACCTTCTCCTTTATCCTCCTCCTGTCTGAGCCCATCTTATTCTTGCACTCCTGCACGGAGCGCTGGTGGCTGCCATGCAGGTTCACTGCACACACCACCTCCTCCCATGCAGCAGCACGGGCCTGTGGTGTTCCCTGCCATCCGCTGAGAAGTGGCTTCTGATCCAGGTAGGCCTCAAACAGGGCATCGGTCTCTGCCTTGGTGGAATTAGGCCTCCTCCTCCTCCAACCACTGTGTTTCTCCTTTCCCACAACTCGCTCAGTCATTATTTAGCCTGTGAGAATGAAAGTTGTTACCTGTGACTGTGCAGTCCCATGCATGTCCCAGAATCCACAGTCCACACTCCCAAACATCATGCAACTCACCAATAGACTGCAGTAACCGACTATGGCCAGTGCAGCCCAATGTCACACTTTTATAGCGCAACCCATGCAAATGAGGTGAGGAGCAACTTTAAGTGGATGCAAATTGCAGTGCTGCGCCATTGAATGGCTGATTAGCTGATTTGCATATGACGACTGAATATCACGCTGTTGCGCTTTGCACAATTGTGTTGAACATGCTGAGCCAAGGGCGCAGTTCTGTGACATGCGCTGTACACACCTCACTGCGCATGCCTGGGTTGCTGACGCAGGCGTCTGCCACGCTGCTGACGTGCTGTGCACGGGAGGCAATGCAGGGCATGGCCACCATTGTGCCATTGGTGTTACAGCGATGTTCACCTATATGGCTCTGTGGCACTGGGCCATCATAGGCGCACTGGGGCAACAGTGCGGTAGGCCGCTACTGGAGGTAGCTGTCAGGCACCCAATCGCACTACACACATTAGGTTCCAATAGCGCTGTGTCTGTCCATGCGCCACAGACCCTTGACCCTGTGCCCAACCTTTGCCCCCTAGGCACCATGCGTCAGGCATGGGTGCACCACTATTGCGCTGTTCGGTGACAACGTGATAGGGAATGGCAGCACTGTACCGTGCAGCATCTGCACGTGGTGGAGCCGCGCTGCAGAGCGCCATTTTGAGCTAACTGAGCAAGTGAGATGGCACAGAGGAGGGCTGCCCAGTGGACCCAAATTGAACTTGCCAATCTGATGGCCATTGTTGAGCCACTTTATGGCCCACTGTTTGGGGAGGCACCCCTGGGCAGGTCCAGGAGCCAGGTGTGGGAGGAGGTGGTCAATGCCCTGGAGGAGGCCACAGGAAGGGGGCAGATGGCGGAGCAGTGCCACCACAGGTATGGCGACCTGAGGAGGAGGGAACTAGATCTGCTTGCCCGCCTGTGGGCACATGCCAGGAGGAGCACGGTGCCATGGCCAGGTAGGTGTTACGTCCACACAGTTTTATCTTACATATGGGTATCATGGTTGTATGTGTCTGGAACATGGGGGAGGTGCCGTCCAGTGTTGGCTGTGGTGGTATTATCAGGGTGTGGGGTGGGTGGGTCTGGCTGGGTGGGAGTGCACACACATGGGGGCAGGGGGACTTTGCTACAGGATTGTACTGATGTTCCTGTCTCCATGTTTGCACCACAGGGCCGGAAGAGAGGCATCTGACCAGGGAGATGTAGTGCCAGCAGGACGACAAGGCTGGTAGGAGGGGCGATGGTCCACAGTGCCTGAGGGACCGGCCTGATGATGGTGAGTGCCATACCTCCATGATTACTTTTGCATGCTGTGTAACAGGATGGGCAGCAGGGCATGGCCACCATCCATTGACACCACTGCCATGCACGCAACTTGTTACAGTCAGCACTGTCCAGTGGCACTGCATGTCTGGGACTGCGTCGATGGTGGTCCATGTGTGCACCGGGTACATGGCTGTGCCACTACCTTTGCACCACATAGCCATGTCACTAAACGGCCATGGTGCTGCTGTGCATGACTTGGCCGGTGTGTGTGTGCAGTGGTCTGCATGGCTGTATGCACCTGTGTGGGCAGGTCTTGTGGACGTGATCACTGTGGGTGGTCACACACCATCACAGAGGCATGTCCCACGGCTGTATGCCATGCACAGTGGGTGGGCTGTATGGGGCTGTGCATTCACACCTATTGACTGTGCTCCCTTGTTCTAGGTGTCCACCAGCTGCAGGAGATATGGGAGGCACTGCAGGAGATCCTCAATGTGGCCCAGGCATAATTTGCAATCCTGTAAAGGACTGACCAGCTTGGGGTCCGGAAGACACAGGAGGCAGAGCAGCTGGAGGAGAGCAGGGGCTCCCGTAGGTCATCCCTCTGCCCCTGATATCCCTACCCCACTGGACTCACCTCACACCCTCCTTTCCTGTCTTATTTGTTCACCCTGCCCTTACCCACCCCACCTTGTTTGTGCCCCCACATTTGTACATAGTATTGTAAATAGTTATTTTTGATATGTTTGAATACAAATCTTTTGATATGAATACTGTGGTGGTCTATAGGTGCTCAGCTGCAGTGGTGTGCATGGCGTCAAGGGTGGTGCAGTCATGGGTATGTGTGTGTGCCCGTGGGGAGGTGACTATGGTGTGGGAGTAGCTATCAGTCAGTGTCTGTGGTGTGTGTGTGTTGTGCCCTGTGTATTGGATGACTGTGTGCAGTGGTCCATGGTGCATGCTCTGTGTCCAAGGCGCCCCTGTCAGCCCGTCCATGGCCTGCGCAGCTGACACCCTTTCATGTCTGTGACTTTCACGGTCTGTTGGCATGTCAGTGGTGGCTGTCCATGCAGGGCAGCCACTGTATCCGTCACAATGCTGAGTTACCTCCCGTCACTGGTGTGGTGCATGTCTGCCTCGGGTGACACTGTGGCCTCTGCAGTTGTTGTCCCACCTCCATGCTGTGGCTTGTGTGTCTTGCAGGGGATGTGCATCACTGTCTGTGACTTGTGCTCCGGGCAAATGATGGTGGCGTACAGGTCCACAGTGCTTGCACAGGGTAGATGGCACTCCTCTGCCATGGAGGACTGCAGGCTGTGTGTACATGGTTTCCATGGGCCCACGCTGGGGGCTTGGTTGCCCCACTACTGTGTCTCTGTGTTGTTGTGCCCTTGGGTATGGGTGGGTATTTGTTCATGCACTGTGTTGCATCCGGTGTGGTGCATGCTTCCACGCATCACTGTGGGTGTCTGCGCTAGCTGTTGTGGACAGTGCTGGGTCAGGGTGTGTCCTTAGGAGGGTGCGCAGGGTGTTGTACCACTGGTGGTGGTGTCCGGGGCATCCCTGTCACATGTGGGGTACCTCGTGTGCCGACACATGGTCGGTCTCTCAGCTGTACCTTGGGGGGGGGCTGTGCATGGTAGCACTGTGTATGCCGTTGTTGCATCGCTGTGTGTTTCCACCTGCTGATGGGTGCTCGTGGTGGGGCTGCCTTGCATGGTTCTGTGCTGCACAGGGTTGCATTGTCACAGTGGGGGTGGTGGCATGCATGGGGTTTCCTGCAGTGGTGGACACTGCTCCTAGGCAGGGTGTCTGAGGGTCATGGTGCAGGGTGTGCTCTGCATTGGTGGGATGGTGTGCCACGGGGTGGTTGGCCCTCCTTGTGTGCCGTCACAGCTTGCCAGGGAGTGTGATGGGGCACCATGGCCCAGCTGTGGGTTGGTTGCTTGTCTCCATGGGCCAGTGGTTATTCCAGCCGTCCCCCAGTTGTGCAGTGCATGGGGTGTAGGGGGACGATGTCTGTTCTGCTGTGTGTTCCTCTGCCCATCTGTGGCATGGGTGGTGGGCCCCTACATCCCTGGTTGTGCAGTTGCATTGCTGCATTGCTGCTGGGGGGCGTCCCTGGTTGCATTATGGCACCTCTGGACTGCTCAGCTGAACATCCCTTGTTGCACTATGGCGCATCAGATCTGCTCAGCTTCCACTCCCTAGTTGCGCTATGGCGCAGGTGGTGCGATATTCAGTCGTCGGCTGTAGTCACATCTTGGCCAGCTCAGTTTTTTAATATCACGCCTCTTGCACATGGGCGCAATGGACTTGTGCTTGCTCCTGCTATTGCACACTTTTATGGCGCAGTTTGAATATCTGGGCCAGTGAATACAACCACAGTTGAATATAAATGGACTGACCAAGATAAAGAGAGAGAGAGGGAGGGAACACAAAGGGAAAGGAAGGAAAAAATAATGTTTACACAATCTCTTCAATAAAAATAAGTCATGACCATTATTATAATTTAATATTCTTTAACACTAATTATTTGAGATATTATTTTAAATCCAATACATTTAACCCACTGGCTTCAAGCTTCTAAGTTTCCAAATCCAGAAACTTTCCCTTTGTTGTGAACAAGTTTTTATTGACATTCCAGATCTACCTTTATTTTTCCTTTTAACACATTCTAATCCTATGAACTGCACACCATCAGGACTACTGTTATGTGCCAGTTCAAAATGTACTGCTATTGGACAATTCAGATTTTTGTTGATGATGTTTCTAATATGTTCTTGAACCCTCTTTTTAACTGGTCTTTCAGTCATCCCAACATATAATTTGTCACAAGGACATACAATACAGTAAACTACACCTTCAGTGCTACAAGTAATGCATTCATTTCTCCTATATTTCCCTGTATGTACTGGATGGATAAATTCTGTTGCTTCAATAGCTTAAACACAAACATTACACTTTCTGCACTTTTTAAAGCCATGTGGTGACAGTGGCAGCCAATGAGTAACTGTTTCTTTTTCATATTTACTGTGTACTATGAGATCTTTAATATTTTTAGCTCTTCTAAATGCTACCCTTGGTTTGTTTCCAATTTCTCTTGCCATACTCTTGTCATTTAACTAAATGGGCCAATATTTGTGTATCACATTTTCTATTCTCCCTGCAATAGCATTGCACTCGATACTAAAAGTTATCGGTTCATTCTTGTATTTAGTTTTTGTTCGTACTTGTAACAATTCCTTTCTATTTAAACTTTTCACTTTAGATTGTACACTCTGAGCTATTTAATCTGTTTCTCTATGGTTGCTTGCTCTGACAAACAGACTGGTGGAAACTGACTAAAACGTTCACGTACTTAACTACTGGCAGCATGATTAGCACCTGTTTAACAGGTGTGGTTAACAGAATTAACATCTGTGGAGCCCCTGTCTGGAGGAAAAAGTATGCATACAACTGAAATTTGGCGTGCATACAGCAATTTTTTTTATCATTGAGTACATAGGATTGGAAATGGGACATGCCCTTTTTGTGCATATAACTGAAATGTCAATACATTCAGTGTGCATACAAGTGGAATGCACTGTATGTTGTTTACCACTGTTGTGCGTAAATATGCTCCCCGGAGCCATTTATTGAAGAATAACAATGGTCTCAAGTGTGTTTGTCATGTGTGAGAAAAGCAAAGCAGAGCTCATCTGACAAATGAAAAATGCAAGTGAAACCATTATTAGTCTGAAATGAGTGGTAACAGGAAACATCACTACATTATGCACTGAGCTTTTGTTGTTTAAAAAAATAGCTTTTAAAAAAAATCAACCCATTTGTCTATTGGGCAATTGTCCGCTGCCATGGCACTACATGAGACACTCCTACCATAGTAAGAGTGTATCATGCACAAACAAAAGGAGCCCTGTGATTTTATTCATTTATTTATTGAAAGAGTTATACCAAGAAAGTCCTACTGAGTCAAAATAGATTGTTATCAAAGGTATCCTGGAGATGGTGTCCTCATTGGTGGAGAGCATTAAATGACACCACCTCAATCTATAATACAGACAAGAGAACCAACAAATGAGGAGGCAGGCTGGTCCATTGGCACAGAGGGTAGAGGCACTGGACTCCTCACCTGCTACCATGTCAGTGACCTGGGTTCAGGAGTGCTTCTGGGCACTGGGGGTTGGCCAGGGAGTGAGAGGCTAGAGCTTCCTGGAGGACTGCTCTTCTCTGCTTAGAGGGGTGGGATGGTGCCCAGTGCTAGCTTGGCCCTTAGTGTTGGCCAGGGACATGACAACCAGGGACTGTTATGTCATACATGTGGAGCGTTGGCCATTGACATCCCTTGAATGGAAACATGAGAGGGACCATCTTGGGTGGCATTATACACCCATTCCTCCCTGGGGAAGGAAAAAAAAACAGGAAAAGGGTCTGTGTGGCTAGATAATAATAATGGTTTCACTTGAGTTTTTTCTTTGTCTGATAGTCTGCTGGAGGGGGGTGGTGGGAGGAAGAACAGTGGAGGAATTCAAGTGGGCAGGGGACAGGCATTGCAGAATTCTCAAGCGGGCAGCTAAGCAGGGGAAGGGGGTAGGTAACAAAGGGCAGACTTGATGGATCATATGGTCCCCATCTGCTGATAACTTCTATATGTCTATGACTTCTAGCCACCTGCAGGTCCCACATCCCGACACCCAGGACATGCTGCCCTGTACGAAAGGTAAAATCTGGGGGAAAGTTGGGATAATGGGGCCGGGGTGACTGGCACAAAAGGAGGACCAGCTGGACCAGAGGATAATATACCAGGAAAACACAAGCAAACAAACAAACAAACAAATGCAGAGGCACAGCTCTCAATCATTTTGGGCCATAAAGCTGTCTGTACTGTGACTGATCTCCCAGTCCATGATGCATTCTCTATAGCAAAAGTCCACCACCTACTTCTCCATGGGATAACAGGAACTGCTTAACTATGCTAACCAGCCCTTAAAATGAACCATTTAGAAGTCTCAGGTTACTTAGTCTTGCTGCTGAAAAGACCACATGAGAAATCCAATCTCCCTTCTCACATTCCAGAAATAAAGTTTATACGCAAAAATCTAAATCAAAACTGGCAACCTTAGCCAGTGGCACTTGAAATACTATAATATGTTGTATGTAAAAACAAAGGTTGCTTCCTCCCCCAAAGAAATTTGTGGACTCTTTAAGAAACATAGAAACATAGAATTTGATATAGAAACATAGAAACATAGAATCTGACAGCAGATAAGGACTGTTTGACCCACCCAGTCTGCAAATGTGGCAGTATAGCGCAGTGGTCTAAGGCTCTGAGCTGCAAATTTGGTGACATCCAGCAGACCAGACCTGGGTTTGAATCCCACAGCTTCCACTTGCATACTGTATAACCCTGAGCAAGTCACTTAACCTCCTTGTGCTCCCAGGTTGCTCCTGTAAAAAAGCTTTCAGCTTAGTGTGCTATACCTGGTTAAACAACTAAATAAAAAAAAAATGTTCTTTACCTACTGTAATACCTTAGACCCTACATGATCTCTAGCTTAGCCCTCCCTTCCCTAATGACTAAGGTTACCTTATGCCTATCCCATGTGTTCTTAAATCCTGCCACAGCCCTGGCCCCCCCACCTCCGCTGGAAGGCTGTTCCAGGCATACACTACTCTCACCCTCACTACACTCTGGGGCCTGATCTTGCATTCCACATCTGGAACCCACTATTCTGGCCACATGCTTGATCTGGTGTTCTCCCTGGGGCTTGAAATTGACACCTTCAAGACTGATTGGTTTGCTTGGTCCAATCATTGCACTGTTGGGTTCAGCTTTAAAGCCCCCCTGAATATCCCACCCCCTGTGGAAATGATCGAGTTCCACCTTTTGAAGGGTGTTCAACCACTGGGACAGATGGCAGAGCTGGATGTTTTGTCTGTGTTGGAGGCTTGCGTCAGCAACTTGGGAGATGCAGTGGCAGCCTATAATAGTGCTGTTGTTGGGGCCTGGACCATTTGGCGCTGATCCATGTACGTCCCCTTGTCTTGCACCTTGGATCCCCTTGGTTTGATGGGGAGCTAAGGAGACTGAAGACAAGGGGCGGAGGTTGGAGAGGTGTTGGAGGAAGACTGGGTCTCTTGAGGACAAGCTGGTTCTGATAATTCATTATGATAAGTATCAGAATGCAATAATCCAGAAAAAGGCTGCTTTAATGTCTAGGATGACTGCAGCTGGGAGAAATCGACCAGCTCAGCTCTTCCGGGTTATAGACAGGTTATTACATCCAGCCTATCTGGAACCCATTAGATCCTTTTCAACTCACAAGTGTGAGCAGTTCACTAGATTCTTCTCAGACAGAGTGTCCTCTGTGAGATCCAGGATTGCTCCAAGTAGAATTCAATCCTCCAGAAGTGCTGTGTCCCATGTGGGCTATCGCACTCAGCTGCCCTGGGGTGAATTCTAGCTGGTGATGGCGTAGGAGGTTTGTGGGACAGTCCTGAGACTGAAACCAACATTCTGTGATCTGAATCTAGGCCCGATGTGGCTACTAGTTGGCTCTGTCAAGGCCCTGGGCCAGGTCTTTGCTGGGATAGTCAGGAGTTCCTTGTCAGCTGGGGTTTTCCCAGAGTCTCTTAAACATGCTCTGTTTAAGCCTCTGCTGAAGAAACCATCATTGGACCCTGATGTCCTGGCAAATTACCTGCTTATCCTGAACCTTCCCTTTTTAGGGAAGGTTCTTGAGAAAGTGGTAACAGAACAGCTAGAGGATCATCTCATAGGCTTCCAAATTTCTGAACATTTCCAGTCTGAATTTAGGGCCTTGCATAGCACAGAGACAGTGCTGGTCAGGGTACTGAATGACCTGCTCAGGGTGAGGTATCGAGGAGAGCATACAATTCTTGTCCTCCTCAATCTCTCCTCAGTGTTTGACACTGTGGACCATGGGATGTTGTTGGACAGGCTGAGGAAGTATGTGGGACTCATCAGCAAGGTCATCAGCTGGGTGGTGTCCTTTCTCCAGGGCAGGTCCCAGAGGGTAGTGTTGGGGAATTGTTCCTCGAATCTGAGAGACCTGCCCTGTGCAGTTCCCCAAGGCTCTGTCCCCTCCCCCAAGTTTGCAGTGTACATGCTGCCCCTGGGCAAGGTCATAAGATGGTATGAGCTAAGTTTTCGTTGTTCCGCTGATGATACCTGGCTGTACCTGTCTTTCACTCTCGGGAGACCTGACGCTGTTGATGTGCTGAATAAATGCTTGACTGAGATGCAGGCTTGGACGGTGTCAAACTGGTTGGGACTAAACCCTAGGAAGACTGCGGTGCTGGTGGTAGAGCCAGTTCGGAGGGTTGGGCTTGGAGCCTCCCTTGATATTATGGGCCTTTTTATACTGTAGGTCTGACTGATCTGGAGCTTTCATCAAGGGTGAAGAATCTGGGTGTTACATTTGACAGCAAGCTGACATTTGAAGTTCAGGTGTCAGCAGTTGTCTGGACCAAATTTTACCATCTCCGGAACATCACCTGGATCAAGCCCTTTGTCCCACTTGAGGACCTGACCACACTGGTCCATGCTTTAGTGACATCGAGACTCGACTACTGTAACACCCTCTACCTCATGGTCAGAGGTGGTGTCCTGCAGTGCCTGCAGCTGCTGCAGAACGCAGCGGCAATGGTGTTGACTGGTCATTCTAGATTCAGTCACATCACCCCAGTGCTGTGTGAGCTGTACTGGCTGCCGGTGCACATCACCTTTAAGGTAGGTCTTTTGACCTACAAGACCACACATGGATTGGGTCTGGGCTACCTGAAGGATCTCCTGCACCCCTACATCACATCTCGCACCCTCAGATCAGCTATGGGTGTTCTTCTGGAGATCCCCAGAGTGAGGCTGAAGAGCTCTGGGGACCTGGCATTCGAGGTAGTTGCCCAGTTTTATGGAACTCATTGCTGGGGTATTTCCGGGAGGCACCGTTCACTGAGATATTTAACTGTCAGTCAAAATCCCTCTTGTTTATACAAACTTTGGGATCTGATGGGGCCGTTAAAGATCTAGAATGGGCTCAGTTGTTTTAATTATGATGGTTATGTTTTTATCTACTGTTCCTATTCTGTTATTTATGTATTTGTAATGTTACAGTAAGGGTGCCCAAAACCTTTGGGAAAGGACACCCAAACAAATAAAATCTACTACTACTACTCTTTGTGAAGAGGTACTTCATTACATTTCCCCTGAGTCTAACCCCTTCCAGCTTCATAGCATGTCCCCTTGTTCTTGAGCATCTTTTTTCTGAAAAATGCTTCCCTCTTGTATCTTATTTATATCTGTGAGGTATTTGAACGTCTCTGTCATATCCCTCCTTTCCCTCCTTGTCTCCAGGGTATACATATTGAGGTCCTTTAGTCTCTCCCCATATGGTTTCTGGTGCAGACCTTGCACCATTTTTGATGTCCTTCTCTGGACTGCCTATTCTCTGTCTATGTCATTTTGGAGATGTGGTCTCCAGAACTGGACACAGTACTCCAGGTGAGGTCTCACCAATGATTTATACAGTGGTTCCACCACCTCCCTCTTTCTGCTAGTGATACCCCTGCCTATGCACCCTAGCATCCCGCTGACTCCCTCCACAGCCTTGTCACACTGTTTGGCCACCTTTGGGTCATCAGATATGATTACCCCCAGGTCTCTTTCCTGTTTGGTGGTCGTCAGTACCACTCCCCACATTTTGCACTCTGTCCCTGGGTTTCTATGCCATAAGTGCTTCACACTGAAACATAGTCATCACATTCTTGACCACTCTTCAAGCTTTCCTAGATCCCTATTCATTTTTTCCACCATCCCCAGAGTGTCTTCCGTATTGAAGATTTTAGTGTCATCTGCAAAAAAGGCACACCTTCTCTTCTAGTCCTTCTGCAATGCTACTAATAAATACATTAAAGAGGACCAGTCCCAGTATTGATCTTTGTGGCACCCGGCTGGTCACCCTCCCTTCCTCGGCGTGAACTCCATTTACTACCACCCTCTGATGCCTATCCACCAACCAATTCTTTAGCCAGTTTACCACTTTTGGTCCAACTCCCAGGCTGCCCAGCTTGTTTACTAGTCTCCTATGTGGAATGATGTCAAAGGCCTTACTGAAATCTAGATAGGCCACATCCACCGCTCCACCCTGATCTACTTCCCTGGTCACCCAGTCAAAGAAATCTATCAGCTTTGTTTGACACGGTCTGCCCTGGTAAATCCATACTGCCTCAGATCCTGTAAGTTGCTTGTATCAAGATATTCAGCAATCCTTTCCTTCAGCAGGGATTCCATTAATTTCCCCACCACTGAGGTCAGGCTGACTGGCCTGTAATTTCTATCTTCCTCCCTGCTACCACTTTTGTGAAGTGGGACTGCATCTGCTCTCCTGCAGTCCTCTGGGACCACTCCCATCTCCAGTGAATGGATGAACAGGACTGTCAGAGGTGCAGCCAGCACTGATGACATGAAATCATCCAAGCAGACCTCTAAAGCAGTAGGTAAGGCTAGGGGGGTGTTAGGGTGTATTAGTAGGGGTATCACAAGTCATAAGAGGGAGGTAATAATCCCTCTTTACAAGACACTGGTAAGGCCCCATCTGGAGTACTGCATGCAGTATTGGAGACCACACCTTCACAAGGACATTAACCAAATTGAGGCAGTCCAGAGAAGGACAACCAAAATGGTGCAGGGACTGCATCAGAAGACATATGAGGACAGATTAATGGAGCTCAATATGTATACCCTTGAGCAAAGGAGGGAGAGAGGTGATATGATTGAAACATTCAAACACCTTAAGGGCATTAACAAGGTGTAGGGAGTCTAACATGTTTCAATATAAGAAGAATAGCAGGAGAAGAGGACACAGCATGAGATTAGAGGGAGGCCGATTAAGGGGTAATGTGATGAAATTATTTTTCACAGAAAGGGTGGTGGATGCATGGAATGGCTTACCTCAAGAAGTGGTGGCTATGAATACAATGCAGGGCTTCAAACAGGCATGGGATAGGCATAAGGGAGCAATACAAATGAGTATGAATAGATAGGCCACTGACAGAGCAAAGGCCGATGGCACATTTATAAGGTAGAAAAAGAAATGGGCAGACTGGATGGGCCTTGCAGTCCTTATCTGCCGTCAACTTCTATGTTTCTATGTTGCTATGTAAGCACCTCTCTGAGCTCCTTATGTATCCTTGGATGGATCCCATCTGGCCCCATTGCCTTGCCCACTTTCAGATTTGTGAGTTGCTTCAGGGCTCGATCCTCTATAAATGGGCTAGTGTCCATCTCCCTTCCTTCAATGCTCCTGTCACTTAACTGTGGTCACTCACCTTCCCCTTCCTCTGTGAACACTGAACAAAAATATTTACTCAGGTTGCCTGCTTTTTCCTGGTCCCCCTCCACACACTCCTCCCCTTCCCTCCTTAGCCTTACAATCCCTTCCTTGGCTTTTCTCCTTTTGCTTTCATACATAAAAAATGTCTTATCCCCTTTCTTTACTGCCTGTGCTGTTTTCTCCTCTGTGTGCCTTTGCACACGTCTGAATGCTTTCTTTGCCTCCCTCTGCATCTCATGATACTCCTCCCTATCCTCTTCCCTCTGTGTCTTTTTATACTTTCCGAATGCTAACTTTTTTGCCCTTACCTTGCCAGTCACCTCTTTTGAGAACCATAGTGGTCTCTTTTTCCTCTTGCTTTTGCTTACATGCCTGACAGATAACTTTGTTGCCTCCCCTATGACCTCTTTTAGCGTTGGCCACTGTTCCTCCACTCCACCCATGTTTCTCCCCCCTGCCATGGCATCCCTGAGGCATTCCCCCATCTCTGTAAAGTCATCCCTCCTGAAGTCCAAGACCCTTGCCTTAGTGCAGTTTGATTCTGGCTCAGTAGTTATATTGAACCACATTGTATGGTGATCACTGGACCCCCAGGTTGTCACCCACCTTGACATCTTCAATGCTGTCCCCATTGGTGAGTACCAGGTCCCACACTGCTCCCACATGAATGGGCTCCCTTACTAGTTGCCTGAGGAATGCTCCTTGCATGGAGTCCAGGATGCCCCTGCTCCTAGCTGAAGCTGCAGCTGGGATGCTCCAATCCACATCCGGCAGATTGAAGTCCTCCACCAGCAGTACCTTATCCGTGTCCCCACCCCCCATGCTGGAGGTCTGTAGATTATGAGAGTGTGAATAGCGGTTCCATTTCCTGTCTCTAGGGAAACCCACAGTGCCTCCGCCCCTCCCTGTATTCCTTGTGTCTCTGTAACTTTTATGCTATCCCTTACATAAAGAGCCACTTCCCCCCCTTACTTACCTTCCCTGTCCTTCCTGAACAGACATAGCTTGATATGGTCATATCCCAGTAATGGTTCTTATTGCACCATGACTTGGTGAAGGCAACAATGACCAGGTCAACTTCTGCCATAATGGCCACAAGGTCCAGGATTTTATTTCCCAGACTTCGAGCATTTGTGTACATGGCCTTCTAAACCCTTCTATCACCCTTCTTGTCAGTCCCTCCTTTTCCCATTTGCCTACTCTCCTTATCCCTTCTGCCTTCATTCCCACTCTTCCTCCTCATTTCTACCATTTTGCTTGTCCTGCTATTTGAAATCCTTGTGGATTTTCCTCCCTTAGAGTTTCCCCTATTGACTAGTTCAGCTTGTGGGGGTGGACAGTTCATGTCTCCCTGATTCCTTCTGCCACCCCCCTTGGCTAGTTTACATGCTTGCCAGTGTAGCATTTAAACCATCCACTGAGGACTGTGACTCCCCTCCTGGATGGATGTAGGCCATCTCCCCAGTATAGGCCTTTATCCCTCTAGGTGGGATCCCAGTCCCCAATGTAGTCTAAACCCTCCTCTCTGCGCCAATCCTTCAACCACTGGTTGAAGTTCTCGGTATGGAATAACCTATCCTCCCCTCTGTCATAGACAGGCAATATCTCAGAAAATGACACAGCGCATGCTACCTGCCTTAAGACCCTTCCCCAGTTCCCTGAACTTCTCCATCACTCTCCTAACCTCATCCATAGCCAGGTCATTTGTCCCTAGGTAGACAGTGACATCCAGTTCTCCCTCTAGTCCTGCTGCCCTAGCGATCTCCAGGATCTGCTTCCTATCCCTCCGAGCTGTGGTGCTGGGTAGGCACCTAACCTCCCTCCCCCCCCCTCCCTGTCTGCAAATCTGTCCCCCTTACAAATGAGTCCCCCACCACAAGTTGCTTCTGCCGCCTCTGGAGTCCTCTACCACCCACCTTGGGGCATCCCATATGGTGGATCCCTTCATCCTCTCTGGCCACTACTGCAGGTGCCTCCATGGGGCAGTCCTGCCCTGCCAGAGCAGCATATCAGTTGTGTAGTGAAACCATCTGGGCGATGTGCCTCTGACTCACCACCCTCACCCTTTTTGAGCCCACCATAGCCCAGCCGCCCCTCCTCTCTAGCAACCTTTGAGGCAGTGGTGGCAGATTTGGTGGTCCCTGGGTGGGGGAGGAGGCCTCCCGATTCCAAGCCAACTTGGCCTGGGGACAAGCAACCTCCACCCTCAGCCCAGAGAAGTGCACACACATTGGGTAACACTGCAGTCTCTAGAAAGTCTCCCTGAAAACTGCCGCCCCACATCCACTGCACTACACCACTCACAGCATAGCTATTGTTAACCTTGCCTGTTTTTGTTTTGTTTACTCTAGTCCCCTTTGTTACCCCCACCATAGATGAGATGTTTCACCTATTCCCACATTTTTGATTACTTTACCCTTTTTTTAACCTTACACTAGATATGGTGTTTCACCTCTTCCCACCTTTTTGCTTTTCTTAACCCTTTTTTACCCATACACTAGATAGTACATTGATACATAGATACATAGACAGTGTTGGCAGATAAGAGCCTATGGCCCACCCAGTCTGCCCATTTGAGCTTGTAAGTTCAGTTTATGTTTTCCTAGAAGTCTGTTGCCCCATACCCCTGACTTCCAGAATTCCTTTATGTCTATCCCATGCATTCTTAAATCCCATGATTGTTTCAGTCCCCACCACTTTCTCTGGCAGGGTGTTCCACTTGTCCACCACCTGTTCTGTGAAGAAATTCTTCCTCCGTTTCCTCTGAATCGTCCTCCCTCCAACTTCATCCCATGCCCTCTAGTCCTGGAACATCTTTTCACTTAAAAATAGTGTATTCCTGCACCCTGTTCCTCCCTGTAAGATACTTGTATGTCTCTATCATATCCCCTCTCTCCCTCCTCTCCTCCAGGGAGTACATGTTCAGTTCCTTCAACCTGTCCTCATAGGACTTGTGATGCAATCCATGTACCATCTTTGTTGCCCTCCTCTGAACCTTCTCTACCCTGTCTATGTCCTTACGTAGTGTGTTACACATATATTCCCACCTGTTCTGTCATGCTTCCCAACAGTGACTGACACACAGAAGTGAATAGGTTCCTTGCCTTAGTTGACCTGCAGAGTCCTCCGCATCTCTACTCCCTTCTGCTGATACTTGCCAATGCCTGCTGTCCCCTTCAATGCCATTCACCTGTTCCACTCCTTTGCTGTTCCATTCACTCAGACACAAATGTGCTGGACACTTTGGAGTGAAAGTACTTTTATAGTACTCTTGTAAGAAGGCACTAAGCCACTGTTAGCTCCACTCCCCAATTATACACATGATTCACAGGACTTCCTGAATCTACTCACCCCAAGATTAAGTTCCTGAGCTAGTTTTCCCACACCACCTGTTACAATTTAAAACCCAAGTTTCAAGGTACCCCAGTCACTCCCTACCAAGTTTCAAAGTGCTCCGACTACTGAAACATAGAAACATAGACTTTGATGGCAGATAAGGACCACTTGGCCCACCTAGTCTGCCCATTTCCCTACCTACAGGATAAGCTGCAGATCCTCGTTAACCAACAGCCTATTTATTCCTACCCCCCACAAAAATTGCCTTTTGTCTATCTTATGCATTCTTGAATTCTCCCACAGTTTTAGACCCCACATCCTCCTCAGGAAGGATGTTCCACGCATCCACCACCCTCTCTGTGAAAAAATACTTCCTCACATTGCCCCTGAAATGCCCCCTCTCTATCTTCAAATTGTGTCCCTTTGTTCTTGCACATCTCTCTTTCTTAAAGATGCTACCCTCTTGGACTTTGTTGATTCCACTGAGGTACTTAAATATTTCTGTCATGTCCCCCCTCTCCCTCCTTTCCTCAGGGGTATACATATTAAACTCCTTTAGTCTGTCTTTGTATGACTTCTCTTGCAGACCCTGCCCCATTTTAGTTGCCCTCCTCTGGACTGTCCCTATCCTGTCTATGTCCTTGCGGAGATAGGGTCTCCAGAACTGGACGCAGTACTCCAGATGGGGTCTCACCAACTGTCTGTACAGAGGGATTACAACTTCCTGTTTTCTGCTGGTGAAGCCTCTCCTTATACATTCCAGTATCCCCACAGCCCTCCCTACTGCCTTCCCACATTGCTTGCTAACCTTAAGGTCATCTGCTATGATTACACCCAGGTCCCTTTCCATTTTTGTTGTTGTCACTACCCCCCCAATTGTGTAATCTTTCCCTGGGTTTTTGTTTCTCATGTGCATTATTTTTCACTTCTTTGCACTGAATCCAAGCTGCCATACTTCTGACCATTCCTCCAACCTTGCCAAGTCCTTCTCATCCTTTCCACACCTCCTTGTGTATCAACCCTGTTGCAGATCTTTGTGTCATCTCCAAAGAGGCATACTTTTCCTTCCAGTCCCTCTGCAATGTCACTTATAAAGACATTAAAAAGGACTGGACCCAGTACTGAACCCTGCGGTACCCCATTAGTGACCCCTCTTTCTTCAGAGTGGACTCCATTTACAATTACCTTCTGTGTCCTGTTGTCCAGCCGGTATTTTACCCAGGCTACCACCCTGGGACCCACTCCCAGGCTGGTTAATTTGACTATTAATCTTTTGTGTGGGACTGTATCAAATGCCCTGCTAAAGTCTTGGTAGGCCATGTTCACAGCCCCTCTCTGGTCTACTACTTTTGTCACCCAGTCAAAGAAATCAATTAGATTCGTCTGACATGACCTTCCTGCTGTGAATCCATGCTGTCTTGGGTCTTGTGCCCCACTGGCCTCTAGGTACTCAACAATTCTTTCCTTCAGATGTGATTCCATCACTTTCCCTACCACAGAGGGCAAACTGACAGGTCTGTAGTTTCCTGCCTCTGTCCTGCTCCCACTTTTGTGAAGGGGAATCACATCCGCCTTCCTCCAGACCTCAGGTACCACACTATCCTCCCATGATTTGTTAAAAAGGGTAGTCAGCGGTGTCACTAGTTCTTCCCTTAATTCTTTTAGAATTCTGGGGTGAATTCCATCAGGCTCCATTGCTTTGTCCACCTTCAGTTTTAGGAGTTCTTTCAGAACCCTTTCTTCTGTGAAAGGACTGGATCGACCCCCCTATCCAGAGTGCTTCTGTTAGTTGGATTAGGCACCTCCCCCTCCTCCTATTTTGTGAATTCTGAGCAGAAATATTGCTTGCAGATGTTTTCATCCCACTTACCATGCTACTTTCAAAAGGAAGAGAAGTATACATAAATATACATTTAAGGTAAAGCTAGGTTCTTTCACTCCACTCTGTCAGCAAACTTTGGTCTTCCACCTCCAAACACCAACTAACATGACCTTTTAAATCTTCCTTTTGTTAGAAGGCACTAAGCCTCTTGGCTCCCAGTTACACACAGATGCACAGGGCTCTACCCACAATTACACATCTGATTCACAGGTTTCCCATCTTCTACTGCTTCAGCACCCTCTAGAAGTATAGTTTTTGCCTGATGCCACTGTGAGCTGCACCCACAATGACTCAGCTTCCTCCATTCCACAGTAGACCTTGTTGCCATCATCAAAACCCAGGCCTTGGACAACAAAGATTGGGACCTCACAATACCAGGGTACTCACTATTCAGGAGCAACATAAGGGAACATCAAGAGTGGAATGGAGGAAGCCGAGTCATTATGGATGCAGCCCACAGTGGCATCAGGCATAAAAAATACACCTGGGAGTGTTGTACAGACCTCCAGGACAAGGAGGAGGGAGGAATGAAGACACCAGAATAAAATGATATGGCAGGAATCAGACCAAGGCTAGAGTAGGGCAAGTAATAACAGGAATGGGGTACAAAAAGGATGCTGCAGGCATCACAGAATGGAAGGGGCCAGAGACGGGCAAGGGAGAACTCCCAACATGTAGCACAAAATGCTTAGAAGGCACCTGAAAGGGGATTTGCCTCAATGCCAAGAGCCTGGGCAACAAAATCAGTGAGCTACAGGCATTGGTAATAGATAATAAGATGGAGCTTGTTGCTATCATTGAAATTTGGGCCATGGACAACAAAGTTTGGTGACCTCACAATACCAGGGTACTCACAATTCATGAGGGATAGAAGGGAATGTGGGGGGTGAGGTCCTTTATGTCAAGGATGGTATCGAAGTAGTGGAAGATGGGAACATCAAGTGTGCTATGGAGGAAGCTGAGTCATTGTGGGTGCAGCTCACAGTGGCATCGGGCAAAAAGATACACCTGGGATTGTTGTACAGACCTCTAGGACAAAGAGAAGGAAGGGGAGGGATAAAAAGCTAGGGAAGGAAATAAAAAGAGGGCCAAGAAAGGAGGGGGTGGTGGTGGTCAGGGATTTAAACCTGCCAGGTGTCGATTGAGATGTTCCAGTAGGAAAGACTTCTAGAAGTCAAGCTACATTGGATGCTTTTCAGGACTGCCTGTTGGTCCAGCTGATAAAGCAACCTACCAGACAGGGATCCATTTTTGATGTGGCTCTCATAAATTTGAAAGCAGTAATGGCAGTAAGAGTAGGGGAACTATTAGTAAACAGTGACCATAATTCCGTCTGGTTTGAGTTGACCCTAGGGGTAGAAAAAACACACTCAATTACATAGGTCATGGACTTCAAGGGGCTGGAGTTTGAAAAATGAGAATGCTAGTGCAGAACAAACTAATCAAGGTGGGAGAAATAATAGGTATAGAAGAAATGTGGGGGCTTATAAATGGGGTCATCCTCGAAGCAACAAAATGATGTATGACGACAGTAGTAAAAATAAATAAGTTCAAGAGATCCTTATGGTTCTCAGCAAAGTTTGGGAAGCAGTCAGTACCAAAAGAAAAGCCTTCTATAGGTTTAAAAATAGATGGGGAGGAAGAATGGGAGGAATACATTCAGAAAAATAGGGAGGCATAGAGGCAGTAAGGGAGGCAAAAGCAGTCACAGAGCTGCAGATTGCCAAGGGAATCAAATCTGGAGAAAAACATGTGTTCCACTACATCAGTGAAAAAGAAAAAGGGGTGAGGGAATCATTAGGTTGTCAGACAGGGTAGGGTAATTGAGGATGATGGACAGAAGGCTGCTGTCCTTAATGACTAATCTGCTGTTTTCACCAAGGAGGATGCTGGCTCCCTTCCTGAAAGTGGCATCCAAGCAGCCACTAAGGGGATCCCGGAGATGGAAACAATGATAGTCACTAGATACAATGTTAGAAAAGGGCTAGCAGCCCTCAAGATACACAAGGCCCAAGGTCCAGATGGGATGCATCATAGAATGCTAAGGGAATTGGCAGAATAACTGTCTGACCCTCTGGCAAGTCTATTTAACAGCTCACTGTAGATGGAGGTGGTTTCTAGAGACTGGAGATTGGCCAACATGGTTCCACTACATAAAGAGGGGGGGATAAGTAACAGGCAATAAACTACAGGTTGATTAGTTTCACATCTATTGTAGAAAAGCTGATGGAGACTCAAATCAAGCAGGATCTCATTGACTACTTGGAAGAAAACAATCTTCAGGATAGTGAACAGCATGCGTTCATGGCAGGGAGGTCCTGTCAGACCAGCCTTATTGTCTTCTTTGACTGGGTAGCAACGGAGCTGAATGGGGCCATGCAGTGGATCTACTACACTTCAATTTCAACAAGGCGTTCGACTCAGTGCCTCATAGACATCTGCTGAAGAAGATAGAGGATCTTTGAGGCAGCACGGAATATAGTTGGATGGGTGGAAAACTGGCTCAAAGGTAAGCAGCAGAGGGTCATTGTCAATGGGATTACATTGGCAGAGGGGGAGATCACAAGTAGGATACCACAGGAATTGGCCCTGAGCCCAGTCCTTTTTAATGTGTTCATTAGTGACATTGGTGAAGGAATCCAGGGTAAGATTGCCCTCTTCACAGATGACACTAAACTCTGTGGAAGGGTGGATAGCATTGAGAGAGTCAGGGTATTACAACATGACCTCCACAGGCTGGAGAGACACTGAAATGTGTGGCAACAGAAGTTCAGTGCCAAGAAGTACAAGATAATGCACCTGGGGAAAAGGAATTCCAGGGCAGAGCACTGGCTGAAAGGTGTTAAACTTAGTACAATAATAGAAGAGTGGGATCTGGCAGTCATTATCAGTGACACCCTAAAGCAGTCTAGCCAGCGTAAAAAAGTCTACAGCAAGGCAAACAGAATGTTGGGGTGTATATGGAGGGGTATAGATAGGACAAGAAAAAAAGTAATACTCCTCATCCTTTATAGATCCTTGGTAAAACCACACCAAGAATACAGTGTCCTGTACTGGAACCCTCACCTCTAAAAGATAAAGACAGGCTAGAGGCTGTGCAACATAGGGTTACTAAGCTGATTTATAGCCTGCAGGGGGACTCCTATTAGAAGTGTCTGGGAGCACTGAACATGTACTCGCTGGAGGCCAGGAGGAAGAAGGTGGATATAACAGAAACCTTCAAGTTTCTGAAAGGCATTAAGAAAGTGAACCACATGGAATTATTTAATAGGAGCACCAGCTCAGTGACATGTGGGCATGAATGGAAACTTAAAGGAGGGGAGCTTCAGGTGGGACTTGAGGTTGTATTATTTTACCAGAAGGGTGGTGGAGCCATGGGACCATTTGCCTGCCATGGTGATGGGTGCCAAAACTGTGGAGGGCTTCAAGCATGAGTGGTACAGAGTAAGGGCACAAATAACAAGTTCTGCTCCAAGTGCGGAGGGGGGGAAGGATGAGTTGATGGGGGATAGGTCCCCAGAAAGACACTAGGTCTGGGGCAGCTTTGGGCAGACAGAATGGACCTCTGGTCTTTTTCTGTCATCACTGTCTATAATTTCTATTTGGCTTCTTAACATGTTCTTAGATAGTTAGTGATCACAGGCTCTACCTGTATGGCAGTACATCCTAGTGGCATGAACTTGGGAACCATAAAATCACTGGTTGAAACACTATTGGATTCCAGTGCTCACTATGTGACCCTGGGAAGGTCAGCTAACCTCCCATTGCTCTGGTCAACCCAGCTGCAAAAATTAGTAGAAGCAAAATCACACTGGAAACAAGATGTTGCATCAAAGCAGGGCTATTCCAGGACAAATAAAAAAAATGGCATTAGCTACATGTGCTTATTTCCTTACTACTACAGAAGAGTGTTCAAAACCCAGTACTGAATTATAGTGAAGGAAGCCATTACTGTAAGGGGATTGTATCTGTTGCAGTCACTTGCTGGTAAATTTCATACTGGAATTGTTAAGACGGAAAGCAAGCCATAAGCATATTTTATGAGCCCCCTCACTGCTCCATGGCAGTAGTTCATAGAATTCACATGGTTCATATGCAGATCGGGTACATTTTTTTAAAATGTCAGTATTTATACACAATCAAATTATCAGGTAGAGTTCCATAACTTTCTGATTCTTTACGTAAAGTAAAAATTCCTGGTGTTTGTTTTGAAATTTTTAGTTGTAAGTTGTTTACTGTGCACAAGTGACCATCTTTTTTATTAAAGCAAAGGAAAACGATAATTTGTCATCATTTTTTTTATTCCTTTGGTAACCAGGTAAGGCCTACTAGGTACATGTGCCTGTTTTCAGGGGCAACCCGGGAGTACTGGGCAGGCTAACTGAATTGCTCAGAGTAACACAGTATGCAAGTGGAGGTTGTGGGAATCAAACACAGATCACCAAGATGTACCAAACCTATTCACAGCCCATTACTCTAACTACTAGGCTATATAACCAGCCCAAATTGATGGTTTTATGCATTAACAAGAGATCACCTGTAAGCTTCCATCTTTGAAGAGTATGCAGCCTCTTATTTGATAATCTATCCTCATAAGTGTAATCCTTTATACATTACTTAGTAATTTAGTAGCCTTTCTCTGAATTCTATTTTATTGGTATTTATAGCTGTTGTTGGTCCCCAAAACTGGTTACTGTAACAGTGTTAGAAACATCGAAACAGACTTTGACAGCAGATAAGGACTGCTTGGCCCACCTAGTTTGCCCATTTCCCTACCTACTGGATAAGCTGCAGATCCTAGTTAACCAACAGCCTATTTCTTCCTATCCCCCCACAAGAATTGCCTTGTATCTGTCCCATGTATTCTTGAATTCCCCTACTGTTTTTGACCTCACAACCTCCTCAGGAAGGCTGTTCCATGTGTCCACCACCCTATCTGTGAAAAAATACTTCCTCACATTGCCCCTGAGCCATCCACTCTCTATCTTCAAATTGTGTCCCTTTGTTCTTGCACATCTCTCTTTCTAAAAGATGCTACCCACTTGGACTGTGTTGATTCCCTTGAGGTACTTAAACATTTCTGTCATGTCCCCCGTCTCCCTCCTTTCCTTGTGGGTATACATATTAAGCTCCTTTAGTCTCTCCTTGTCTGGCTTCTGTTGCAGACCCTGCTCCATTTTAGTTGCCCTCCTCTGGACTGCTTCCATTCTGCCTATGTCCTTCTGGAGATGGGGTCTCCAGAACTGGATGCAGTACTCCAGATGGGGTCTCACCAACTGTCTGTACAGAAGAATAACAACTTCCTGTTTTCTACTGTTGATGCCTTACCCTATGCATCCCAGTATCCCCCAACCATCCCTACTGCCTTCTCACATTGCTTGCTAACCTTTAAGTCATCTGATATGATTACCCCCAAGTCTGTTTTCATTTTTGTTGTTGTTACTAACCCCCCTCTGCATTGTGTACTTTTCCCATGGGTTTTTGTTTCCCAAGTGCATTACTTTGCACTTCTTTACATTGAATCCAATCTGCCATACTTCTGACCATTCCTCCAACCTTGCCTTTTCTCATCCTTTCCATCCCCCCACATGTATCGACCCTGTTGTAGATCTTTGTATCGTCTGCAAAGAGGCATACTTTTCCTTCCAGTCCCTCTGCAGTGTCACTTATAAAGATATTAAAAAGGACCGGACCCAGTACTGAACCCTGGGGTTCGGCACTAGTAACCCCCCTTTCTTCAGAGTGGACTCTGTTTACTATTAACTTCTGTGTCCTGTTGTCCAGCCAATATTTTACCCAGGCTACCACCCTGGGACCCACTCCCAGGCTAGCTAATTTGTTTATTAATCTTCTGTGTAGGACTGTGTCAGATGCTTTGCTAAAGTCTAGGTAGGCCATGTCCACAACCCCTCCCTGGTCTACTACTTTTGTCACCTAGTCAAAGAAATCGATTAGATTCCTCTGACATGATCTCCCCACTGTGAATCGTGCTGCCTTGGGTCCTGTGCCCCACTGGCCTCTAGGTACTCAACAATTCTTTCTTTCAGAAGTGATTCCATCATTTTCCCTACCACTGAGGTCAAACTGACAGGTCTGTAGTTTCCTGCCTCTGCTTTGCTCCCACTTTTGTGAAGGGGAATCACATCCACCCTCCTCCAGTCCTCAGGCACCATCCCATCCTCCCATGATTTGTTAAAAAGGGTAGTTAGTGGTGTCACTAGTTCTCCCCTTAATTCTTTTAGAATTCTGGGGTGAATCCTGTCAGGTCCCATTGCTTTGCCCACCTTCAGTTTTAGGAGTTCTTTCTGAACCCTTTCATCTGTGAAAGGTCTGAGATCGCCCCCATCAAGAGTGCTTCTATTGATTGGATTAGGTATCTCCCCCTCCTCTTCTTTTGTGAATACTGAGCAGAAGTATTCGTTCAGTATCCCTGCTTTTTCACTGTCCCTCTCTGCCCATCCACCGGCCACTTTATTGAGCCTTACTATCCCTCTCTTTGTCTTTCTTTGCTTTCTAATGTACCTATAAATGGTTTTATCCTCCTTCTTAACTGAGTTGACTATCTTTTCCTCAGTTTGGGCCTTTGTTTTTCTGACTGCCTACCCCGCTTCCTTCTGCTTTAACTGGTACAGTTCTCTGTTCTGCTCCTTCTGTGTTTCCTTATACTTCCTAAATCCTATCTTTTACTCCATAACCTTCCCCGCCACCGTTTTTGAGAATCATAGTGTTTTTTTCTTTCTTTTTGATTTATTTGCTTCATACAAAGGCTTCTTGCCTCTGTGATGGCAGTTTTTATGTTTCCCCATTGTTGCTCTACCCCTCCTTCTTGTCTGTTTGCTAGTGCTTTTCTGAGACACTCTCCCATTTTGACAAAGTCAGCCCTCCTGAAGTCCAGTACCCTCACTTTTGTATGGCTTGACTCTGCAGCTGAGTTTGATCTGACTTAAGTTCAATACAATAGCATGATAACTGCCTCACTTTGACTAATAAATGATTTTTTGGTATAGTCTATTATTTGGTTCGCTTTTCTAAACACTTTGTCAGTTTGTTTTGTATTTTTGAAATAATTTGTTACAGGCACCCCTTGGTCCTGTTCCTCAGTTGAATCTCTTTATATGTTTCCCTTCTATTGTGTAAGTAAGCAATAACCCACGACTGGGTGTGCTCTTATTGGGGAGTAACACACACCTGGGTGCTGTGAGGGCACTCAGCCATATTTGTTGTTGGTCCCCCAAAATGATTACAGTAATCAATGCTAGATCTCACTTAAATTCAATACACTGGCATGATAACTGCCTCATTTTGACTAACAAATGATTGTTTGGTATGGTTTATTATTTGGTTGGATTTTCTAAACACTTTGTCAGTTTGTTTTGTATTTTTGAAATAATTTGTTATAGGTACCCCTAGGTCCTGTTCCTTAGTTGAATCCCTTTATCTGTTGCCCTCCTGTTGTGTAAATAAGCAATAATCCACTCCCAGGTGTGCTGCTATTGAGGATTAATGCACACCCAGGTGCGTCCTGTATTTTGATTGGTTAGTAGCATTGCGTTACAAGTGTCTAATACACAGCTAAAAACAAGTGCCGGGAACTTGGAGGCAAGACCACTTTAAATTAATGTGCAGATAAGAATGTTGATTTTTATTTAGAAAGTTAAGGGTTCCAATTTTTTGTGCCTGTAAAAAAAAAAAAAGCAGATATGCCTAATCTCTGTCCTGCCACATAACCTCTTACTCCCTCCTCCACAGCGACCACTGCCACCGCTACTCTCTCATTCATGTCCTTATTTCAAATGGTGTCTGCTTGTAGTCAGTCAATAATCTTTCAACTATATGTGTTCCATGCTACACATTACTGCTTAAATCCATCTGACTCTCATTATATGCTACAACTGTCTAAACCCTCTTGTTTATGCCAAAACCATAGCGGCCATTACATTCTGTGCTCAGTGTCCTCTCATCTCTCCATGCTCCACTCACATACTCTGGTACCTCCTCAGTTAAATTAATGAATCACATGCAAAATGCCATGTTACAGTAGCCCCTCACTATAACGAATGCTGTGGCAGCCACGTCCAGGGTTCAATAGACAGCTAGTGTTGGAACCCACTCGGGAGGGAGCAATACTAGACCTGGTACTCTCAAATGGAGAGATGATGACAAATTTAGAAGTCAGTAGACATCTGGGAACAAGTAACCACTACACAGTGTGCTTCACAATAAGCACAACCATGGAGACAAGCCATACAAAAACAAGGATACTGGACTTTAGAAGGGCCAACTTTGGCAAAATGGGTGAATACCTGAGGAATGCACTAGCAAATGGCCAAAAAGGAAGGGTGGAAGAACAATGGAGAAAAATCAAAACTGCTATCACAGAGGCAACAAGCCTTTGTGTGATAGAGAAAACAAAGCGGAGTAAAAAAACACTATGGTTCTCAAAGGAGGTGGCAGGGAAGGTTAAGGAGAAAAAGGCTGCATTCAGAAAGTATAAGAAATCACAGAAGGAGCACGACAGGGAACTGTATCAATGAAAGCAGAAAGAAGTGGGGAAGGCAGTCAGAATAGCAAAGGCCCGAACCAGGAAAAATAGCCAACTAGGTTAAGAAGGAGAATAAAACCTTTTATAGGTACATTAGGGAGCATAGAAAGGTTAAGGGAGGAATAGTGAAGATTAATAAAGGAGAGGGGAGGTGGACCGAGGGAGACAGTGACAAGGCAGAGATACTGAATGAATACTTTTGCTCAGTATTCACAAAAGAAGATGAGGAGGAGTTAACTAAACCAGACAATAGAAGCACTCTGGATAGGGGGGGTTGACACCAGTCCATTTACAGAAGAAAGAGTCCTGAAAGAACTCCTAAAACTCAAGGTGGACAAAGCAATGGGACCTGACGGGATTCACCCTAGAATCCTAAACAAACTAAGGGAGGACCTAGTGACACCACTGACCACACTTTTTAACAAATCATGGGAGGATGGGGTGGTACCTGAGGACTGGAGGAGAGCAGATGTGATTCCCCTTCACAAAAGTGGGAGCAAGGCAGAAGCAGGAAACTACAGACCTGTAAGTTTGACCTCAGTGGTAGGGAAAATTATGGAATCACTTCTGAAAGAAAGAATTGTTGAGTACCTGGAGGCCAGTGGGGCACAGGACCCAAAGCAGCATGGATTTACAGCAGGAAGGTCATGTCAGATGAATCTAATTGATTTCTTTGACTGGATGACCAAAGTAATAGACCAGGGAGGGGCTGTGGATATGGCCTACCTAGACTTTAGCAAGGCATTTGACACAGTCCCACACAAGAGACTAATAATCATGTTAGCCAGCCTGGGAGTGGGTTCCAGGGTGGTAGCCTGGGTAGCAAACTGGCTGCACAACAGGACACAGAAGGCAATAGTGAATGGAACACATTCTGAAGAAAGGGGGGTCACTAGTGGAGTACCACAAGGCTCAGTACTGGGTCCAGTCCTCTTTAACATCTTTATAGGTGACATTGCAGAGGGTCTGGAGGGAAATGTATGCCTCTTTGCAGATGACACAAAGATCTGTAACAGAGTTGATACACAAGGGGAGGTAGAAAGGATGAGAAGGGACTTGGCAAGGTTGGAGGAATGGTCAGACATATGGCAACTTAGATCCAATGCAAAGAAATGCAGAGTAATGCACCTGGGAAACAAAAACCCAGGAGAAGAGTACACAATAGCAGGGGAGGTACTAACAACAACAAAAATGGAAAGGGACTTGGGGTAGTCATATCAGATGACCTAAAGGTGGGTAAGTAATGTGAGAAGTCAGTAAGGAGAGCCAGGGGGATACTGGGATGCATAGGAAGGGGCATTACAAGTAGAAAAAGGGAAGTGGTTATCCCTCTGTACAGACAGTTGGTGAGACCCCATCTGGAATACTATGTGCAGTTTTGGAGACCCCATCTACGCAAGGACACAGACAGAATGGAAGCAGTCCAGAGGAGGGCAACTAAAATGGTGCAGGGTCTGCATCAGAAACCATATGAAGAGAGACTGAGAAAGCTTAATATGTATACCCTTGATGAAAGAAGGGACAGGGGGGACATGATAGAAACTTTTAAGTACCTCAAGGGAATCAACAAAGTCCAGGAGGGTAGCATCTTTCATACGAACATCAGAACATGCGAATTTGCCAGCAGATAAAGGCCTAGAGGTCTATCAAGTCTGCTCGAATGTGCAGCTAGCACCCCTTATTCTGCAGCTGCCCTCCCTTCACCCTTCCTTCATTAACCCTCCCTTGTCCTGTCCCATCCTCGTTTGAAGCAGTCCACTGTTCTACTGCATACCACTTCTGCAGGTAATGCATTCCACCCAGCCACCACCCTCTCTGTAAAAAGTGTCCCTCATCTCCCTCCTGAACCTTCCTCGCCTCCAGTCTCATATCATGGCCCTGGTGGCCCTCCCTCCTTACTTTGAACAGCCCTGTGTACCTGTCTTGTTTATTCCTTTCATGTATTTAAAGGTTTCAATCATGTCCCCCCTGTCTCTCCTCTCCTCCAGTGAGTACATGTTCAACTCCTTCAACCTCCTCTCATATGATAAGTCCCCCAGACCCTTGATCATCTTTGTCGCCCTGCGCTGCACTCCCTCCAGTAACTTAATGTCCCTTTTCAGATCCGGACGCCAGAACTGCACGCAGTACTCCAGGTGTGGTCTAACTAATGACCTATACAGTGGCAGAATCACCCTCCTCCTCCTTGAGGATATACCCTTGCAATACAACCCAGCATTTTGTTTGGCCTTTGCAGCTGCCTTCCTACACTGTGCCGAGTTGTTCATTGACCCTGTGATGAGCACACCCAGATCCTTCTCCTCCTCTGTCTGGGCTAGCTGCACTCCCCTAGCTGGTAAGTCCTCCTTGGGTTCTTCATCCCAAAATGCATCACCTTGCACTTTTGGCATTAAAGCCCAGTTGCCAGGTGTCTGACCAGGTTTCAAACTTTGCCAGATCATCCTGCAACCCCTGCCATCCCCCTAGGTCATCCACCACCGTGCCAACCTTGGTATCATCAGCAAACAGACCGATCTTGCTCTTGATGTCCCATGATATGTCTGCAATGAATATCCCAAACAACACTGGTCCCAACACCGAGCCCTGTGGGACACCACTCGTCACTGCCCTTGGGTGTGAGAGCTCCCCACCCACCACCACCCTCTGTTGCCTTCCCTGCAGCCAGTTTCCTACCCATCTCACCAGCTTTGCACCCGCCCCTGTGCCTACTAACTTCCTTCCCAAGCCTTCCATGTGGCACTGAGTCGAATGCCTTACTGAAGTCCAGATACAGGACATCCACTGCATGGCCCCTGTCCAGTTGCCTAGTTACCCAGTCATAGAACCCGACCAGGTTGGTTTGGCAGGATCGCCATGTATGAAGCCATGCTGTCTGCTGTCCTGTAGTCCTTTGGCCTCTAAGAGGCCACCAGCCTCTCCTTCAGGATAGTCTCCATAAGCACCCACGATGGATGTGAGGCTCACTGGTCTGTAGTTTCCGGTTCATCCTTGGGGCCACTCTTGTGGAGGGGCACCACATGAGCCATCCTCCAGTCCTGAGGTACACACCCCGAATGTAGTGAGGCATTAAATAGGTCTGCCAAAGGTCCTGCAAGGACCTCTGCCAGCTCCTTCAGTACCCTGGGGTGGATGCCATCTGGGCCTGGTGCCTTGTCCACCCTCAGTGCCTTCAAACCCTCTCGAACTCTGTCCTCCATGATTTCCCCATCTGTCCCCACTTCCCCCCCTGCGTCTGCCATTTCACCCATCTTGGGTGTCACCCCCCTCTTCTCTTTAGTAAATACTGAGCAGAAGTACTCATTTAGTGCTTCCGCCTTATCATACCCTGCTTCCACCCAACCCCCTCCTTCCTAATCCTACTATGTGGTCCTTACAGCTCCTTTTCTCCCTGATGTACTTAAAGAGTCCTTTCCCCCTTCTTAATGCCTTGTGCCAGCCTGAGTTCCGTAGATGCTTTGGCTCCCTTACTGCCCTTGTCACCTCCTTGATTCTGTCAAGTACTCTCTCTGTCCTCCCCCTCCCTGTTTTCTTGTATTTCCTAAAGGCAGCTCTTTTCCTCCTTACCTTTTCCATGACCTCCTTGCTCAACCAGCTCGGTTTCTTAGCTCTAGCCTTCTTGCTCTGGGCTTTGCAGCAGGTTTTGGTTGCCTCCACTATCCCCAACTTTATGAGCTCCCATCTCTGGTTAGTATCCATACTAGATTGAATTCTGGCCAGGTACCCTTTTACCACTTCCCCCATCCTCCCAAAGTCAGCCCTCCTGAAGTCCAGCACTCTTGTGCCAGATTCCACTCCTTCCTTGCCCATATCCAATGTGAGCCATACTGAGTGGTGGTCACTCCCTTTTCAGAAAAAGAGATGTGTAAGAACAAGGGGGCATCATTTAAAAATAGAGGGGGGGCGGCTCAGGGGTAATGTGAGGAAATGTTTTTCATGGAGAGAGTGGTGGATGCATGGAACCGACTTTCTGGGGAGGTTGTTGGGTCTAAAACAGTGGGGGAATTCAAACATGCATGGGACAGACATAAGGCAATTGTAGTGGGGGGTTGCAGCAAGTAGGCTGTTGGTTAACTAGAATCTGCAGCTTATCCAATAGGAAGGGAAATGGGCAGACTGGGTGGGCCAAGTGGTCCTTATCTGCCATCAAAGTCTGTGTTTCTCTGTTTCTATGTTAATATAGCTCCTCGTTCATTACAACGAGGGACGCTAATAGGGACATGCAGCTCAGTTCAGTGTGCATGCTAATGTGAGATGCAGGGGAGAGAGATAGTTTAAGCATAAAGAGCTTTCCATAAACTGCTCTGTGTGCTGAAATTTGAAGTTGATCATTATACAGATCTGTTGTAGTCTCTGCCCCATACATGCTGATACCGCTGAACTGCTGGCTTTAAATCGGTGACACACTGACTGGATCACACATACAGACCTGTCCCGATTGGTGGCTATTAGCTGATAAACCCATCAGCATCCCCCTCCCCCAACTTGGGGCTCTACATTTGACTCACCACTCTGATTTTTAAACAATCCCCCCTTTTCAGGAGAGAGAGATCCTTTATGAGGGAGATTACAGCGTTGCCAGCAAACAGAGAGAGAGAGAGAGAGAGATAACTGAGTACACAGAGGTAGTGAACAAGTGCAGGTTCCAAGGATCTGAATGAATAGGTGAAAGTGAGCGAGAGTTAAATGGGGTGAGAGGTGAGCCAGAGTTAAATGGAAGTGCTGCTCAGGCTCTTTTATCAATAGGCTTGTCACTGCTGCTTTCTGATGACTGCCAACTCCCACAATGGCCACTGGTCTGCTCCGCTCCCCATTCATCTTTGCGAAACTTACTTACTGTCCTCTCAATACTTTAAACACAGTAATAACATTTTTCAAGTCTGTGGAGAAAATGGAGGTGAGGACATGCTACAAACTGATTTCTGATTGAAGTCCATGTTGAAAACAGGAGCCATGATGTGCGTTCGTAATAGTCAAGCGTTCATAATACTGGAGTTCATAATAGCGAGGGGTTACTGTATTTTTAAAAAGAAATAAAATCAAATTAAAACTAAGTGCATCTCATGAGTTTACTTTTCAGAGACCAGTACAGTATTTCAAACTGTAGAAGCTGTACCCACGTGCCCCATCTAACCCATTGGTGAGGAGCCAGTGCTTTTGGATTCTCAGCTTTTCCATGTCAACTGATAAAAATGAAAATTAAGAAGAAACACAATCGGAAAGTGTGTGTGTATATGTTTCATTAGTATATTTAATATATTTGCTGGTGCAGCCAGGAGCAGTGGGAAGGCACTTTGAAGCAGAGGACACAACAGTAAAACTACAACTATGGAACCTTGCATAAGACAAACCTTCTCAAGTTAAAAAGAAACGCATGAAGTCCATAAAGGCGGAGGAACTATTTCAATGTAAACATTCATCAAAAAAGTCACTTTTTTGTATTTAAACCTCAGAATTTTGCTTTTAACATTAATGTAAAATAGAGTCCCATTTTATAAGCACAATGAGACACTCTGGGGGTGTGCATTAGACATTTCTAATGTATGGAAGGGGGCTGACGGCACTTGGCCTGCAGCATCGTGCCTTACTACACCCCTGGTCATGCGTTAGAAATGTCTAATGCTCACCCCCCTCATGTCTTATTGCTTACTTATGGTTGTTTTTGTCCAGGTGCATAGCGTAGCATTTATTGATGTTAAACCTCATGTCCCCTGTGTTTGCCCATAGTTCTATTTTGTCCACATCTTCTTGTAATAATGTTCTGATCTGATTCACCTGCCAATTTAAGTCTCAACTATGAATTTTGAGCACCAATTCAATATACTAGAATGATGGTCACCTATAAATAAAATCACCTTTGCTGGAGTAAGAGCGGTTAATCACCACCATTTGACTTCTATCAGTAAACCAATGTTGTATTCATATTACTAGGTTTTTATTTAGCTCTATAGATACTAATTTATATATTAGTTTATCATGATTTACAGTAGTGAATGCTTTACTAAAGTTGAGCTATATCAACTGGACAGGCATTATCCAATGATTCAGTAACAGGCTCATTAAAGGAGATTAAATTAGTGGCACATTACTTTCCAGATTTGAAACCATGTTGAGTTGTATCCTCAGCACCAGTATTATTAATATGTACACTGATATAATCTTTAATGTGATGCTCCAATATTTTACATACTAGACAGGTCAGGCTAATGGGTCTATACCCATATTTGATTTACTTCCTTTTTTGAAAATGGGGACTGCATTAGCATTTTTCTAGTCGTTAGGCACAACACCCTTAGATATTGAATTATTATATAAGAAGATCAAGGTCATAGTGAATTTTTCCTAGTTCTTTGAGGGGTCTTGTTAATGTATTGTCAGGCCCCATAGATTTGTGTATATCAATTTTTTGTAAGTTTGGAGAGGACAAAGCTACTTTTTACAAAGAAACCATCAATGCTATGTGATGTCACTTACTGACTATATTTGGTACAGCAGTCAGTACATAACATGTGCATGTCCCTTATATCTCAACTGAGGAAAATTGAGCAAAAATAAGAATTTAGACACTCAGAAATGCCCATAGGTGGTATTAGTTTGACTCCATCCATTAGGAATGGTCCAACACTGTGGTTTGAACACGGTTGTTTTACTGTTTTATAATTGTAAAAGGATTTGATGCTCCTTCTGTCAGTTGCCAAATATAATTCATAGCTTTTTTGGACCATTTTGATTTTATGTTTAACACTCTAGTCTTAACCAAAATGCATTTCCAGGAATGCCATTCTGTTTTGCTTATTTGTGTGCTTTTGATTTATCCTTATTCATTTCCTAATTTCATTAAAAAACTGTTACACGAGGTCCCTGCACCCTAATTGGTACCCTCAGAGGTACACCGTAGACAGCTAGCACTTAAGTATATGTTATACTAACATATAGGGCTAAGGGCATGTACCGTTCAAGAGCAGATGTCAGGATATGAATGCATGTTGTTGTAATACACTTTGCTTGCTAATACATATATTCTTCTATCTATTTTCTGTGTATTTCTACATGCTATTGCTTCCACTGACATTCTGGCTCAATGTGTGCTTTTGAATAAGTCACTTGCCCTCCCTGCATTTCAGTCCACTAGCCCACAACTGAAAGGAGGCAGATGTTACAAATCATCTGGGCTACCCCAGATAAATTACTGTCAATTAAATAAAAGCTTCTTAAAATTAATTTATAACATTCCCCTGAAGAGCTAAGCACCCCACCACCTGTAGAAGTGCCTGACATCTTTGCTTAAGCTTTATGAACTGCTGTTTGAGGTATAGTAAAAGCTATTTGGTGTTTCTGGGGATTGTTTTCCTCCCCAGCATATTTGGCAGCTGTTGTGGCTTATTTCCAAAAATGCAAAACCACTGCATAGTTTTGCACTAGAGCCTTCAGTGGGAAGTGTGGCTAACTCACACATAAGATTTATGAAAAGGAAAACCAGGAAGGCTATTCAAGATTTGGACCCTTCCCCCACCCCCACCCAGTGTCCCCCAGCTTCTTTTTTGTCTTCTTGCACTCTGTGAAAACAAAGCTGTAGTTTTTTGATTACTTTGAAAGTCTCGGACTGCCACCTTCCAAGTGATTTAGAAGAGGTCACTTGTGCAGTATTGTAATATGGGCTCAGTGAATGCCCTTTATCACAGAACAGGATTTTGAAATAAGGCTATTACAATGCTGTCCCAACATCATGATGAATAACATTTGAGAATGTAATATAGAGTAAAATGGGTTATTTTTGTATTAGTTAAATGTAGTGCCACCATAGTTAGGGTTTGCAGGCCACTTCAATGTTAAACCCTAAGGTTTGCAGTTTAATAACTTTGCAACCGTTTGTCTGATTTGCCCCAAATTTTGCATGCGCTATGTCCAGCCATAGATCTCTGGATTTGAAAGTTCTGTTGTGGTTGGATGTAAGGCTGTGAAACTGCAGAGTGTCAAAAATGTGAAAAGTCCTAAACTTTTGTGCATTTTTTTTGTAGGCTTAACAGACCGAATGATGAATCTGTTTGGATTCAAATGTGAATGTGTATATGTAGTCTGGGTCAGGGTGGTACCTTTTGAAAATTTATGTGAAAAAATATTAATCCATTTAAAAGTTATGGAAGTTTTTCATGTCCCATTTTAGCCTATGGGAAAATTTATAAGTGCACTGCGAAAACTTTTGTGAAAACATTTTTTGTTTTCGTGCTCTGGATTTTTGATTCAATGCTGCCACCATCTTGTTTTCAGTTAGCAAGAGACAAAAAAGTTGTAAATCGAAAAATACTGACCCTTGGTAAACACCAAAACTTGTGTTTACCTAATCGGGCCCCGAGGAACATGACCCTGGCATCAGTTTTTGTGCAGGCAGGCTGGAAATATGTTTTTAAAACTTTTTCCACCATTTTGCAATTTTGTTTTCATGAAAACACATTTTGTGTGCATGAAAATAGCCAAGCACAAAATAAAAGGTGGCTCAACAACATATTTTTTGTGCATGGAAATATTTCATTATAAGGTGTAGGGGTGCCGCAAAAACATTTTTATTTTCGCAAAAACAATGTCCGAAAACACTTCCCATGTGTTGTTTTCTTTGCCACTTCATTGTGCCAAGGTAGTAGTAGTAGTAAGTAGTAAAAAATGTTATTCATTATAAATAATGAATTGGTTACTCAACTGAGTCGAAACTCATTTCCAGTGAGATCCATTAAGAAATTTCATACATAGCAGTTACAGTTCTAACATATATTTAAATAATGAAAAAAACAACATAATACAATTCCACATACAGTATTAAATAAATACAAAATTCACA
Source organism: Neoceratodus forsteri (assembly GCA_016271365.2). Taxonomy (NCBI): domain Eukaryota; kingdom Metazoa; phylum Chordata; order Ceratodontiformes; family Ceratodontidae; genus Neoceratodus; species Neoceratodus forsteri. Next base: position 108,906,279 of record CM028132.1, read on the forward strand.
ATACAACAATCCATATCAATCAGACTAAACTTCAATAAAACATATATGGGATACTAATGATATTGCACTATCTCATACTTAACCACACACCAAGTATCCTTCATATGTCTTTTTTAATTAACTTAATTAGTCCAAACCAGTTCTTAATATGTCTTGTCCTTTATTTACCATCATAGATTCTAATTTCAGCTGGTAATAAATTCTATAAGGACGGACCTTGATGAAAAAAATTACCTCTTCCCAACTTCGTACTGTATTTTGGTGGCAAATATTCTATTCCTCTTGCTGCTCTAAGGCTAGATTTTATTATTCTTTTTTGCATACAATCTTTTATGTATCCTGGTACTTTATCAGAGAAACAGTTTTCCATACGTACATGCAGAGACCTTCTATCCTCCAATTTATATCATCCTAACTCTTTATATAGGTCATCCCTGTGTGTCTTTCTTGGGGCCATTGTAATATATCATGCCATTTTATTATAGGCAATATCTAATTTTCCTAATAATGATGAATTAGCCCCCATATATACCAAGTCTCCATAATCTAGTAATGGAATTACTGTAGCATCTATTAAATTATGTCTAATTGCATTTGTTGTGCAATGTCTGATCCTATATAATGCCCCCATATGTCTATTAATTATTTTTATCAAATGTTCTATATGGTTGTCCCATTTTAGGGAACAATCAAACTAAACACCCAAATATCTATAACAGTCTACTTGTTCTAAATTTTGGCTATCCATAATTTTAATCCACATAAGCCTCTCAGACTGATCACTGCCAATTCTTCTCTGGAAATACATTATTTGAGACTTCTTTGGGTTCAGAATATGTTTCAATGAGGCTAGGAAGATCTGTAGTTCATTAAAGCTATTTGTAATTTATTCTCATTTTGATCCTGTCTATGACCAGATAGATAGATTATTGTATCGTCGGCATATAAATGGGATTTTATTTCAGAATTGAAGAACTTCATAGGGTTAACATATACATTATACAATAACAGTCCCAATAAGGAACCTTTCGGAACACCCATTTTTATTATGTGAATTTGTGATTCCTATTGGTCGATTACCACAAACTGTCCTCTATTATATAGATATGATCTAAACCACTCCACAACCTGTTCAGATAGTCCAATAAACCGAAGCCTGAACAGGAGTATATCATGGTTTAGAGTATCAAATGACTTAGAAAGGTCCACATAAATGGCACCCACAGATAAACCCCTGTCCAGGCTTTCAGATAAGGAACTAGTAACCTGCAAAAGTACAGAGGTAGTACCATGAACAGCTCTGAAGCCCAATTGATATTTATTTAGAATTTTATTTTCTCAATGTCATTTGAAACCTGTTTTGCAACCAATCCCTCAAAAATCTTTCCAATAAAAGGTAAAAGAGAAATAGGTCTGTAATTACCCACTAGCTCCCTTTCTCCTGATTTGTAAATTGGGACTACCTTGTCAATTTTCCACATACTTGGGAATTTAGACTGAGATAATGACATATTATATAATTCGGTTAAGGGGTAGGCTTTTAGGCTGACATTTGCAGGGTGGCAAGCCTTGGTCCCACAGATATGCCCTTTGGTGATTTGGTCCCAAAACATTCAATGGGCCCATACTTACAGTTCTGAAGTTGAGAAATTTCCCATAGGATAACATTGTGGCACCCGTGGCACCTTTCAGCACTTACTTCTCAAAAACTATTCAAGATATGGATTTTTCGCTGCCCACAGCTTAGTCCATGCATGAAGGTTTTGAAGTCATGATTACAACTGCAGTGGAATTTTTTCCATAGTTGCTATGGTTACTGAGATATTGCCAAATAAATGTTACAAGGGTTCCTTTTCAGTACTATGGGGCTGCTGTATGGCTCCGTATTTATGTGCAAGTGGGATCAGCTCCTACATATGCATACCATTACACAAAAAATGGGCAACGTGAAGGGAGCACAGGGCCCAGAGGGCCAGTGCTCCCACAAACACATGGCAGTTACCTGTTACATCATGCTTTCTCAAAAAGAAGGGGAATTCATTGCAAAAAACTTTGTTAATGCATCAGTTAGGGTTGATAGCACAGCATCAAAAGTATGGAAATGTGATGTTAGGGTTACCACCTACCACCCCACCCCCCCTTCCACCCTCCTCAAAACAACAGATGTCAGGGTGTGCCATGGGGTCATCAGGCCTAACTCTTACTCAATTCTCTCCTATAATGTAGCATGTCAGCTTGTTTACCACATGGAATGAGGCGAGAGTTGGGTCTGATGACCCCATGGTACATCCCGATGTCTGTTGTTGTGTGGAGGGTGGGTGGGAGGGTGGTAGGGTGGTAACCCTACCATCACATTTCCATATTTTTGTTGCTGTGCTATCAACCCTAATGGATGAATATATACATGTACATATATATATATATATATATATATATATATATATATATATATATATATATATATATATATATATATATATATATATATATATATATATATATATATATATATACACATATACATGTGTGTATGTCTGCTATACAGGCAGAGTAGTGCCTGTATATTAGGGTTGCTTTGGGGTTTCTTTAAAAAGGCCATTTTCAGACACTTATAACTCATCCCCCTCTTAGACCATAGGACTGTCAGACTTGGCATGTATCATCTCAGTCCTAGTGTCTACTAATATGGCAAGTTTTACAGACATCTGTTTGATCTTTTTGGATTATAAGGTGTTGAATTTATGTATTTTTCCCCATTTTTGAATCAAAATGTTTGCTCAAGGACAGAGAAAAAATTAAAAGTAGTTAAGTTATGAAACTTAGAGGTCTGTTACATGTTATAGAGGAATAAGTCCTTTTTGTGGTTTGGTGAGAAAATTTTAATTCATTTTGTAGTTCTTAATGATATTTGTTGCACATACTCAGTTTGTCAAAAAAATTGTGAAAACAAATCTACAAAACATACATTTTAAAACTTACAGGTTTGTTAGATGTTATGCAGCTATTGTTCCTTTCCATGGTTTGGTGAACAGATTTTAATTAATTTTGAAGTTATTAATGATTCATTGTTCACACATGCTCGGTTTGCTAGGAAAAAAAAGCTAAACACCATTTTTCAACAAATAGAAGCTGCCCTTGAATAAAAGCCACCTTCAAAAGCAAGCTGCAGGTTAAAATTAATACTTTTAATAAAAGCTTCCCTCAAATACAATCTGTGACTTCTAGTCAGGGTTGAGGTCATGTCATGTTAAACACTATGGCCTGGATATTCAAAAGAATTGCACATGATGCAATGGGGTTGTGCCATGTGCAACCCACCAATGCGTCCCGGCGCGATATTCAAAGGGGCAAGTTGCGCTGCGCAACTCCTGATGCACTGGCGTGCATCAGTAATGTTTGCGGCGCAAGTGGGGGGGGCATGCCCATGCATATGTGGCACATCCCAATATTCAGCCCGGGATGTGCGGTGCATATTCTGGCACAAACCTGCCTTACGCCGCTCGGGAAGGGTGCAGTGATGTGCCTGGTAAAGCCAGAAGCAAGTCCTGGCCACCCACAGGTGAGCTGCCATATTGCAGGGTGCAACATGGCAGCCGCCAGCCATGGGTGGCCACCCACCCACCCAGAACACTGTCCACAAGCTCCCTGCTCTGGGAGTGCTGTGCCCCCCCGCCCCGTTGCCTGATCATGGGCATCTGTAAATTAAAACCCTGGTGGTCCAGTGGACCACTCCCCATCACCCAATCATGGGCATCTGCACATTATATCCCTGCTGGTCCAGTAGACTGCTCCCCATCGCCCAAAAGCAGGCATCTGTAAAATCTATCCCTGGTGGCCCAGTGGACCGCTCCTCATCCCCTGAACATGGGCATCTGTAAAGTCTATCCCTGGTGGTCCAGTGGAAACCACCCCCCCACCACCCGATTGTGGGCATCAGTAAAGATAGGTCCCCGGTAGTCCAGTGGAAACCCCCATCCCACCCACCCACTGCAGTCCCCAGCACCCAGAACCCCCAGTCAGCAGCATGCGGCAACACCCCACCCACATGCCGCCCTGCTGCCCACCGACTGACTGCATACAGTACGGTCTTTATGCCTATTGGTCCACTGCATGAACCAATGGGCTTGCAGACCATACTGTACTACACAGGACCGATATGTGAATGAATGTGTTGCAGTGCGTGTGCCCACAGTGCCATATTTAATGGCGCTGAGTCATGGCACAGCACCATTGAATATCGCCAGGTTCATGCCCTGGCGCAGCCCAGTTGCGCTGCACCTGGGCTTGCGCCCCTGCCTGGCGCAGTTTGAATATCCAGGCCTATGGGTGGGACTCTGTGATTTTTATCTATGTAAATAGAATCATTACTGAAGTTTTTTTAACTGATTATCTTAGCTGATGTTTATTTTGATTATAAGAAGTAGACTGATAAAAATAAACTTGGCCAAATACAGGATGTATAATATTTTATTTTTAGCACTTAAAAATGTGATTTTGCTTAATAAGCTGCCCTTAAATACAAGTCGTCCTTGAATACAAGCTACAAATAACGTAGAAACATAGACTTTGATGGCAGATAAGGATCTCTTGGCCCACCTAGTCTACCCATTTCCCAACCTACTGGATAAGCTGCAGATCCTAGCTTTACCAATAGCCTACTTCCACCTACCTCCCCCTAGAATTGCCTTATGTCTGTCCCATGCATTCTTAAATTCCCCCACTGTTTTTGACCCCACAACCTTATCAGAAAGGCCATTCCATGCATCCACCACCCTGTCCATGAACAAATACTTCCTCATGTTGCCCCCAAGTTGCCCCATCTCTATCTTCAAATTGTGCATCTCTTTTTCTGAAAGATGCTACCCTCTTGGACTTTGTTGATTCCCTTGAGGTACTTGAAAGTTTCTATCATGTTCCCCCTCTCTCTCTTTTCCCTGAGGGTGTACATATTAAGCTCTTTTAGTATCTTCTCACATGACTTCTGGTGCAGATCCTGCACCATTTTAGTTGCCCTCCTCTAGACAGTCTCCACCCTGTCTATGCCCTTGTGGAGATGGGGTCTCTAGAACTGTACGCAGTACTCCAGATGGGGTCTCACCAACTGTCTGTACAGAGGGATAACAACTTCCTCTTTCCTACTGGTGATGCCTCTCCCTATGCATCCCAGTATCTCCCTAGACCTCCTTACTGCCTTCTCACATTGCTTGCCTAGCTTTAGGTCATCTGATATGACTACTCCCAGGTCTCTTTCCATTTTTGTTGTCTTTAATACCCTTCCCCCATTGTGTACCCTTTCCTTGGGTTTTTGTTTCCCAGGTGCATTACTTTGCACTTCATTGCATTTAATCTAAGCTGCCATACTTTTGACCATTCTTCCAACCTTGCCAAGTCCCTTCTCACCCTCTCCCTCCTTGTGTATCAACCCTGTTGCAGATCTTTATGTCATCTGCAAAGAGGCATACTTTTCCTTCCAGTCCCTCCATAATGTCACCTATAAAGACATTAAAGAGGACCAGTCCTAGTAATGAACCCTGCGGTACCCCACTAGTAAACCCCCTGTCTTCAGAGTGGACTCCATTTACTATTACCCTCTGCGTCCTGTTGTCCAGCCAATTTTTTACTCAGGTTACCACCCTGGGACCCACTCACAGGCTGGCTAACTTGTTTATTAATCTTTTTAGTGGGACTGTGTCAAGTGCCTTGCTAAAGTCTAGATGGGCCACATTCACAGCCCCTCCCTGGTCTAAAATACTACATTTTAATAAAAGCTACACAAAGCAGTATTTAGCTATATTGTTTTTCATAAAGGTGTTTATCCTTCTTGGCTGTGACAGGCTGGCTCCCTTTGAATCTGTCACCACAGCCCCCCATTGACAACCACCTCCTCAGGACTCCCCTGTCAGCCACGCTCCCCCATGGATTGTCTCCCATGGCAGGGCCAGAAGGAAGAGAGCCATCTTCCCCCCAGGGGACTGTCATCCAGTTGCTGCTGACAGGAGTCCTGATGGTGGCATGGTACACAGAGCATCATGTATACCTGTCCTGCTGTCCATTTTCCTCCACTTTTTTCTCTCTTCCCCATAGCTGGTGCATAAATGTCAGTGCATATGTGTGTGGAGGCACGTGCACACTTCCGAGTCCCACAGCTCCCTCCCTTAATGCCACTGCAAACCCAACTACCCCAGGCCTCCAACTGGTAGCAGTCTTGCAGCACAGCCAAGAAGCCCTTCCTCTCCGGGAGTACAGTCCATCTGATGCTTGATCCTCTCCCACCTGGCCAACCCCCAGCAATCTGAGACAGCTTCTGATCTAGGGTCACTGGCATGGTGGGCAGTAGCTCTACTGATGCACCACTGGGGTGGCCTGTATTTAGATATATTTATTTATACTGTGGTTAATACTGCGGTTTTTAAGATGGAGATGGACAATTTTTTTGTCCATGTGATTCCACCTTGGAATTCATGTTAAATATGGTTTGTGTTTATCCCCCAATAACCAGTCATCAATTTTCCTTTTAAAGATGATGATGTCAGCACTATTCACTATTTCATATGGTAAATTGTTTCATAGATTAATCACCCTTTATGTAAAAAACATTTTCCTAGTATTAAAGTGTTTTGATTTCCATTATTTGTTATGCTTCCTTAGTGCGTATGTTTTTTGTCCCTTGCTAAATCTAGTGCATCCTTCAGTTCTTGATCACTGAACATCCTATATAAAGGTAGAAGATCCCTGTGAATCCTTCTTTGCTCCAGTGAATACAGACCCAAATGCTTTAACCTATTTTCATATGATACAGTATGTACTCTAGTCCCCTTATCACTTTTGTTGTCTTGTCTTGGATCCATTCCAGTTTAATTGTTTCACTAATATTTAATCCAACCCAAAACTGAGAACCATAATCTGTTATTGGTGTAATGTACAATCTATATAAGAGGAGTAAGACCTGTTTAGACCTATGTGTGAAATGTCTCTTAAGCAAGTTGTAATTCCTGACAGTGTACGTGGTATTTGGCTATATCTGCCCGTCCAGGGGTGCACTGAGGCCTGAGGCGGGTATGACTCATATTACCCACCCTGGAGGTTATTGTTGCACTTAGAAAACTGGTTATTGCCTACATTTTATATAAAACATTTAAAAAATTAAGAAAAAGAAAGAAGGAAGGAAAGAAAGACTATAAAACTGATTTTTTATATAAAGTAGTCCTTCCATGACCATAACTGTCACTAGATGGTGCTGGTGCTTTTCTGTATCATTTTTGGGGTGACTACAAACAGCACAGTAGATGGTGTCAGATGTGAGAATGGGAGTGAGGTCACGCTGCAACTGACAGTCTGTAAGCCACAACATTTTGGTGTGTTTTTTTTAGAACACTCTCTTTCTTTCTTTCTTTCTTTCTTGAAATGCCATGTGCAGGCTTGGTCAGTCAGCAGCAAAGGATATGGAAGTGGCACTGGTGAGCGGCATGTCACTGGTAGCTGAGAAGCGATGCCAAATTGTGTGCAGACATCAGGAGGAGAATTGCTTGCCAACAAACGTATGTTTTTGTTTTCAATACATATATTGCTGTGGAAACTGCTACAGCATGGAGTGGAGGCCACCACCAGGACAGAAACTCACTTTATAAGTGAGAGAAAAATGGTGGCTTTCAAGTTGACATTTCGAATGTGGCACAGGGATTTCACTGGGTAATGGAGCAGTTGACAGAAGGGACTTACTTTCCACCTACACAAGTCTCTCAGCCAGTCTGAAGCCTCCAACTGTTTTATACATTTTAATAATACTTAGCAGATAGCTTGTTTTGGCATATATCATATAGACTTGTTTCTTTGGTTTTCAATATTCTGTGATATACAGTACAATCCGAGGTCTTTCACATGTTGATGTTTTTAATTTAGTTCCTTCCACATAGTTTTTTTTTGCTCCTTTCCAAGTACATCACAGTACATTTTGAACTATTACATTTCATATTCCACTTATGAGCCAATTTTATGATATCACTGAGGTCATTCTGAATTTTACCTTCCACTTCATCAGTGCTCATTACCCCTCTAATTTTAGTGTCATCTGCAAATTTGGTACAGGTGTTATAAACGTCTCCTTCTAGGTATATGTATATATATATATATATATATATATATATATATATATGTAATAGATAACCTCACTCTTAGGTGTGTGAGTCATGTTCTGATATCACATCGCCTTGTGTGTGTGCCGAAAGGCCAACCACCTACATGCATGATATCAGAGCGCCACCGCACACCGTATAGTATGTTATCTATCTTATAAAATGGCAAAATTGTTTTTAGGGTTGTAAAGTGCAGGTGTGTGGTCACGCCTGATATACGCATGCGGTCATGTGATGTGAATCAACAAATCAGCAGACATAATTTTTCCTACCCATTTTATATATATATATATATATATACACACATACACACACCAAATAATGCTGTTCCCAATACCTCTTCCAACAAGTTACCCTTACTCCAAACTCTCTGGGTCTGATCCTTTAACAAGTTTTCTAGTCATCTAATGATATTGATATTGGTACCCAATTTGGGGTTGTTTTCTCTAGTAATTTTGAATGGGACACTTTCGGTTAATCTTTTTATTAAGGTTTTAGTTCCAACCTTACGTACAAGACAGGTGACCAATACACAGGTTCAATAGGTTCAACAATTTTGAAACATATACTGTTCTAAATTACAGAATTATAATCAAAAAGGGTAGATAATCCTTAACAACAACAGTTTTACAAGTACATGTAGATTTTTGCAGGTGATACTAATTAGCTTGGATTAGTTTTTACAAAAGAGGGGAAAAAAAGTATTATACTTGAACTAATAGATTAAAGAGGCCTGGTATGGCTAGCTTATGGTGGACATAATAGATTTTTGCTATAGTCGTCCCAGTGAAAGCAACACTGGTAGCAATAATGAGCCCCATATATTTTCATAGTTTTTTATGGTGTTTAGAGAAAAATGTGACATTCTTGAATAGGTGGCAAGAGTTTCTATGGCGGTAAGCCATTCCAGTATTGCCGGTACAGCTGTGGAGCTCCATCTTCAGAGGAGCAAACATTTTGCTTCAATGGTTGCTACCATGAGCGATCGTCTTGCAAAGTGTTGAAGCTGTGTTCCAGCTGCAGGGATACCCACCAAAATCAATTTTGGAGAGAAAGGAATGGGAATGCCTAGGATACTAGTGCAATACTGGATCACTTGGTGCCAACAAGGTTGTATGGGCATACAGCTCCACAATATGTGGAGATCTGCTCCAGGGGAGTTGTACAGTATCTCCAACACTTGTCATGTGATAGGAGATTAATTTTTTATGGTGCTCCTCTGGTTCAGTACCATTGCTGTAAAATCTTGTTTTATATCAGAAAGTTACATTTGTCTATGCATGCCTTGTGGGTAAGTGACCAACAGTGGGACCAGGCCTGATCTGAAATAGGGATATGGAGCAAACACTGCCATTTTTGTTTGGGCGAGATGGAGGGGTCAGGGGCAGAATCTCTTAAGCTTTTCTATATAGCCCCAGCCAGGCCCGTTGTTGTCTTGAACCAAGTTTGAATAGGAACTCTAGTATGCTAAAGAGAAGGTGATGTGCTCCAGGTGGAGCATGTACAATTTACCATTTGCCACTAGGTGTACAGGCTTCTAATCTGGAGATACTTCCAGAAATCAGATTTTGGTAAGGCATATCTGCGTTGTAGTGATTGGAAAGAGTCCATGGTGTTGAAGTCTATAGTTAGTATATCCCTAATGGTATGAATTTGCTGAGATTTCCAGTCCTTCTAGTTAAAAGGGCCATGTCATGCAGAAGAAAGGGTTGTTCCATAAGAGTGTGGTAGACCTGAGCCCATAGCAGCACTTCGCAATTGTTCCAATCTTGTTCCAAGCAGTATGGACCACAGTAATCATAAGCCATTTTTATTATTTTTTCAGAAGTGGGTGACCTAAATACACTGTAGGGAGCAAACTATTCAAAAGTGCTGTTTCTATGCCTGTCCATGCTGGGGAGTCAAGCAGAGGATGATGAAACAACTAACATGTTTTGGCTGTTATGAAAGTGTAAGAGTAATGGAGGAAGTGGGGAAGGCCCCACCCACCGCTGGACCAGTGAGCTCTTAATTTTGCTGTGCTATACCTTGGAGGGGTTCTATCCCAGAGAAAGTTCCCTATGATAGAATTTAGTTTTTGAAATAATTTGGGGTGTATAGATATTGGAAGATAAGCAATTATGCAAAATACTTTTTTTTTTTGTATTTAAATTTTACAGATTTTTCCCCTTTTTTCTCTCTACTGTCCTGGGACCCCAACACATGGCAGTGTGTGCATGTGGAGGCACACACTCACTTCATGGCACTGGTTCTGGCCCCTTCTGTCCCTCCCCTGGCAATCGCCGGGCTCTCTGTAGCCTGACACTACCATCCATCTTGGGTGGCAGCCACGGGCCAGGGGAAACCCCTCATTCCTCCCTGGGAGAGGGGAGTCACCTCGCGGCAGTTCAGTCCTGCTCCTCACCCTCCCCCACGCTGACCCCCAACAACCTGGGCTCATCTTGAATCCAGGTCGATGGTGTGGCGTGAGCTGTGGCATCCAGGGCCTTAACCCTCAGAACCAACGGGATGGCCTATTACGTGAAATACTTTTGGGTCAGCCATTATTTTTATTGTGGTAATTTTCCCTAATAGCGATAGATATAAATGATGCCATCTAATCATATCTTCCTGGATTTTTTTTATTAAGGGGAAGTAGGTTATCAGAGACCAAGTGGTTTAGGTCAGGGGTAGTTTTGATTCCTAAATACTTAATTGCCTTAGGTGCCCATGCAAGTTCAAAGGTCTTTACAAGGCCTGGGGGAGGTGGTAGTGATTATAGGGAGAATTTCTGACTTACTTAAGTTATTATGTAGTCCTGATAGCTTTACAAAGGAGTCTAGTAGTGACAATAAGTGAGGAGTACCTTGTGTAACATCACTAGTAAGCATTAAACAATCATCCGCATATAATTTAGCACAATATTCATTTTGTCCGATTCTAATACCTTTTATGTTTCGATGGTTTCAAATCGCAGCTGCCATTGATTTGATTGCCATTATGAATAGCAGGGGAGAGAGGGGGCATCCTTGTCTTGTCCCTCTATAAAGTGAGAAGTGTCATGATTACATACTATTAGTGAGGAGTTGGGTGGTGGGATTGTTGTATAGAGTTTTTATCCACAAGCTGAAATCTGGGCCAAAGTTCAGATGTTTTAGGAAGACGTATAGGTACTCCCACTCCACCAAATCAAAAGCCTTCTCAAAGGCAATGGTAATTGCTGCCGCTGGAGTGGAGAGATCTGCAGCTGCCTGTATTAAAAAGATGAGGCCCTTAGGTGGTCTGAGTTTATACTGCATTTTTATAAATCCTACTTGTGACGAGTGCGTGATAGCTGGGACAATATGTTTGAGATGTAGAACCCCCCCACACTCCCCCCATGCACCCTCCTCTTCATTGACAAGGCTCTTATGCTCCTATCCACCTTCCTGTCTCACCTACTGGTTGTCACGAATCTACTCCTGGTGGCTGGGTCCACTGGGCTCACAGTGTCCTCCCCTAAGTGCAACCCATGACAGGGGGTCAGGAAATATCCTCCTTGCATCCTTTTAGAGTGCTCGCTGATTTCACAACTGAACACTCACCACAAGGGCCCAGGGCTTCCTCTCTCTCTGGGTAAGGGTAAAATACAGTCTCAAGTCTGTAGCCAGGTAAGAACCCGTTTTGGTTGCTGCACTGGAGGGAGAACCCAGTTGTTATGAGATCTTCAGAGCTGCCCTCGTAGCCCTTATTGTGGCTTCTCCCACAGGTGGTGCAAGAACCTGATTCAAACCCCACAGACCCCCTCCAGAGATCTTGTGTACTTTTACCCTACTTTAGGGCCCCAGATTCCCTTACAGGATTCTAGGTTCAGTAGAGTGTGGCACTTTAGCGCTAAATAGGCATTTCACAGATTGAATAAACCTTTCTCAAAGCCTTTACACACAACAAATCACTCCCAGGCAATAGTACTTTAAAATAAAAGCAAGCGCTTTTACTGATTACCATACAAACATAGAGACAAATGATTTAGATATTTGGTTACAGGATAACTACAAAGTAAGTTGGCAAATACATACAAAATGAACTAGTGAATTAACTGGATAATTTCTACCTTTTCTGTAGAGAATCAAAGTCCCAAAAACAAGTGAGTTTTGCAAAGTCATTCTTTCTCTCTGCTGTGTCTCAGAGTCCCAGTTTTTCTTACAGTGGTCTTTAGTGTGTCTGGCAGTTTTCACTATGTCAGGAAATTTGGTTTGCCCAGAGTCTCTGTTGAAGAGAATGTATATAGCCCTTTTCTGCAGTCGGCAAAACTGGCCAGTGATTGGCTAGTGGCCTTAATATTTCCAGGTTCAACTGTTCATCTCTAGGCCAACAGAGGTCTCTCTTTCTCCTTTCCCAAAATTTTAAATGAACCAAAATTAAGAGTATTTTGTTTTTCCACAGCCCCACCTCCCTGGCTGGCTTTTGATCTACACTACCTTCCTGACATTATTAAAATGGAAATAGACTGTGGCAGATGGTAGAGAATTTAACAATAGCTCCCTAGACTGGATGTCTGCAGGACCCTGCTCTCAAGCTATTTCTCTTTGAAATTCAAAGTGTTATAAACAGAGGAGATAGCCCTTCCATCTCTTGTCATTTATGGAATCTTACCCTTTGATCAGCTACCAGGAAATTCCAATCCTCTATTGGAATTTAACTCCTGTTTACCTCTAAGCAAGACTTTGTCCCAGGCAAAGTGAGATGTGAGACACTGAAATATACATCAGCTCTTCCTAGGTACCCTCGCAGAAAAGTGGACATCTTTTCTGACAGACCTGATGTCCTAGCCTTCTTAGAAATTAAACAAAAAAAAAAATTGCAGAAAAGTATGACCGCAATGGCCAAATTGCAACATCCTTCCCTCCTAAGACTGAATCTGTGGGAACATGCCCTTCTTGTATGGCAGGGTTTCCACAGTTCAGTTACTGTTCCAACTGGTGAGACAGGTCATCTGCATCTGTGTTGGCAGACCCTGCCTGTGTGTAATGGTCATGTCATAGACCTGTAGGGCAATACTCCATCTGAGGAGCAGTCCATTTGTTTTGCCCATCTGATTTAACCACACCAGAGGGTTGTGATCGGTCTGTACCTTGAAGCACCTCCCATAGAGGTACGACTCTAATTTCTTCAGGGCCCATACCAGCATAAGGCATTTCTTCTGTACCATGGAGTATGCCTATGCCCGGGGAAGTAGCTTCTTGCTAAAGTACTCTATCGGGTGGTCTCTTCCCTGATTGGATGTCTGGCTGAGGACTGCTCAAATCCCCACATCCGAGGAATCCGTCTGTACCACAAACTGCTTAGTGTAATCTGGACTGACCAGCACAGGGACAATGCGCAGTGCCACTTTTAGCTGTGTGAAGGCCCTTTCACAGGCTGAATCCCAGTTTAGATTTTTGGGCTGTCGTTTATTTAGCAAGCCAGACAGGGGAGCCACCAGGGTACTGTAATTGGTCTCAAACTTTCGGTAGTACCCTGAAGTCCCTAAGAAGCTCCTAACTTGCTTTTGGGTTTCAGGCATGGGCCATGCTTCTATAGCCTCAATCTTTGCTTGGTTGGGATGGAGCTTCCCCTACCCCACTACATGGTGTAGGTATGCTGCCTCCGCCATAGCCACCTGGCACTTTTCAGCCTTTACAGTGAGCCCTACCACCTGTATCTTTCTCAACACTTCTTTCAGATGGGACAGATGTTCTTTCTAGTGGGTACTGAAGATGGCAATATCATCCAGATAAGTTACTGCGTACTCTTCAGTACCCTGTAACACCTGATTGACCAACCTTTGGAATGTGGCAGGGGTATTCTTCATTCCAAAAGGCATTACTCGGAATTCAGATAGTCCTGTTGGAGTGATGAAGGCTGACCATTCTCTGTTTGTGGCAGTTAACTCCACCTGCCAGTATCCTTGTGATGTCAATTGTAGTAAGGTATTCCTATCTGGGTCAAGTCTTCCCTTCCTCAAACCCTAAACCACCCTCGCAGGTTCTCGCCGTTAAAGTTCTACTCAGGGCGCACAGCAAGAGGCTCATCATTTCCTCCATGTACCTACCCCCTAAAGATCATCCCAATGGATTTATGAGCATATTGGAAAGCCTACAGGGATTACACCATAACTCTGAACTCATAGTACTAGGCGACTTCAACATAAATTGGCTGTCGCTGGAGGCCAGAAACTACAAGGATGCTGTCACGACACAGAACCTCACCCAGCTTGTTACCACCCCTACCAGATGCAACTATTGGACAGGGTCACACACACTTCTGGACTGGATCCTTACTAATCACCCTGAATGAATCTCAAAGGTCTCAGTGCTCCCTGATGGGATCAGTGACCACTCACCAGTCACATGTACCTGGACAAACAAATTCATTAAGCCTTCCTTCTAAAATAATCCACACCAGAGTGTTAAAGCTGGGGTACCTTGAGCTACTAAAGACACATCTAAGCTGCCTGGACTGGACACCAATCGACTCCACCATTGATGTAAACCAAGCCTTAGACCTTTTCATCAGCCACTTCACTGCAGCCTGCAATATCTTTGCACCTCTCAAAAAGCTGAAGGTCAGGGGCAGAGCTAACCCTTGGATAACCCCCAATCTAATCATTTTACTCAAACATAGGGACCATCTCTGGCACTGTGCCCGTGCAACATCCAAACCTGGGGATATTCATAAATATAAAGCTGCCAGAAATGAGTGCACATGGGCAGTTAGGAGCAAAAGAAAATACTTCAAGAAAGCTCTCTCCAACTCCTGGAGTGATGGAAAAAAATTTTGGAGTAACTTGAAAGACCTTACAGGCAAGGACCCTAAGTCACCACCCACCATGCTCAACATAAATGGAACACCAACATCTGACCTGTACACAATCACCAACACCTTTAACAATGTGTTCTCCAATTTGGATAGTGTCCCCCCTTCTAATTTCTTCGATGCCCCCTCTGGTAGTAACCATCCTGCCACTCTGCTTTTCCTATACTCTGCCCCACATTTCTACTTCAAGGAGATCCCAGTGCATGAAGCCAGAACCCATATTCGGAAGGCCATTCACAATGCAGGCTACAGTGGTGACTCCCTTGACCTGAAGTTGTTAGCGCTTATCCTTGAAGAAGTCCTTGAACCCCTGACAAAGATCCTCAACCTTTCACTAAGGATGTCCCAGTTCCCATCTCACTGGAAACAGGTGACCATCACACCGGTACACAAAAGTGGAGACAAATCACTGTACTCCAGCTACAGACCTATCTCCATCCTCCCTCCATTGTCTAAGGTCCTGCAGCGTATTGACTCAGACCAACTAGTCAAGTACTTGGAAAAATACGACATCCAATGTCCTGAGCAACATGGTTTCTGAAAAGGGCACAGTACCACCATTGCACTATTAGAATTCACGAGCTTCATCCATACCACGCTTGATCAAGGAAACTGTGTAGGGACAGTATTCATCAACATTACGAAAGCCTTTGATATTATGAACCACACACTCCTACTCAAGCAATTATCAAGCATTGGGCTCTCCAATGAAGCGCTGCTCTGGTTTTCACACTACCTTGGAGAGAGGGCCCAGCGGGTTAGGATTGCAGGTGTCACCTCAGAAGAAAAGCCAGTACTTTCAGGTGTCCCACAGGGGTCCATCCTGGGGCCACTACTCTTCAGCCTCTTCTTCAATGACCTTCCCAATGTCTGCCACCAGAAATTACTGCTCTATGCTGATGCAGCAGTCCTGTTTACCAACCACCAAAATGCAGAGCTCCCTGAGAAACAACTACAGTTTGAATTCATGCTCATCGAAGAATGGTTCAAGTCACACAAACTGATCATGAACTACAGCAAAACAAAGGTTATGACCTTCTACAATGTCAGGAGTAAGTACAAATCCCGTGACCTCACTATTCTAAACCAAACAGGGACCTTACTTGAGCACGTTCCAGGTTTTAAATACCTAGGTGTCACATTGGACAGCTCACTCTCCTACCATTGGCACATAGATTCTGTCACCAAAGCCACCAACATCCGTATAAGCCTGCTCTACAGGCACAAACACTGCATGACTCCTGACACTCTCCAGTTGGCAATCAATAGCTCTGTCACCTCCATCATCGATTACGGGCCTGCAATCTATGGCTCTGCCTCTGCCTCTGCCCTCCGCAGAATTACAGTTGCACTCAACAAAGCATGCAGGCTGCTAACTGGGGCTGACTGATCTACACACACTTGTGACCTGTACACTCAGGCAGGATGGCTTCCTCTCATCAGCTGGATACAGTATCAAATCTGTCTCTTAGCCAAAAAAAGTCCTCCTCGAGGTCATGCCCCCAGGCATTGAAAAGCTCCTCATTGACCACCACAGCACCCAGTGAACTAGAAGTTCACAACAACTAACCTTCCTTGTCCCCAGATGCTGGACTACCATGGGCCAGAGGGCCTTTGCCCACAGAGCACCACAGTGGTACAATACTCTCAACTAAGAAACTCTTACTGCTGCTGCTCTTGGCCCTTTTAAGAGACAACTATGACTTCATCTTATTTCAAATAGTCATTGTGACTGCCTCGCCTAATCAGGGGCCCACCACTCACTGCCCTCCACTTCAGTCTTGACAGCTACCTCTCCCTGCTGTGCCCCCCTTCTACCTGCCTCACCTGCCCACCCCCTTGCCCCTCTCCCTTTCCTCTGCCCCAGGCATTTCCTGACTTTTATCCTTCCCCTCCCTTCCCTTTAGAGCTCTTACCCTCACCTCTACCCTCTGACAACGGCCTTCCTGCCTACATACACCCCTCACACCATGCTTATTTCTAAGATTGTCCTTGGCTGGTATGTCATGCTACCTAACATCTGGCACATTTTGAATTACTGGAATTTCCTAAGCCTCAGTCTCTTGCTTCTTTTTATTGTGTAACTATGTATTATTATGTCGACCTTTGTATGTATGTATACCCCCCATTCCTTCGACATGAAACCTTTGTAAATGAGCAATTCCTGCTCAAAGGTATTTGTAATCCTAGATTTCAATAAAAAAATGAAAAATTAAAAATGTTGCCTCTCCTAGCTTGTTTAGTAGTTCATCTATCATACTAAGATTCATACTAGGAGAGTTAGGTGTATAGCAGGCCAAAGCCCATGTAAGCACACCTCCAGCAAAGCTGGGCAATATTTGCTCATAGGTTTAGTAGATACTTATCTATTTATTTTTTAAAGATATCTATGTTTTTTGCATCTACTATATTATCAATGGCATTGGGTGGGCATCAGATTTCATGTCTGCTTTGAGTCCACAATAGTCTACACAAAAGCAAATAGACCCATCCAGCTTGGTGATGAGGACTGCTGGCAAGGCCCAGGGACTGTGGGTTTTCTGGATTACTCCTAAGACCAGTATTTCCTCCACCTCCTTCCTAATGTCCTTTAGGATGGCCCCAGACACCAGGAAGGCTGTCCATTATATGGGTGCTTGCATCCCCCTGTGTACATCATGGGTCGCTAAGGGTGTTCATCCAGGCTTGGCTGTAAATAAATGGGCAAAGTCCTCTAAAACCTCCGTCACTTCCTGGATCTGTTCTGGGGTCAACTGGGGTGAAAGCTTGATTGTCTCCACAGATGACTTCTGCTTGCTTTCCTGTAGCAAGTCCAGAAGAGGAGTCTTCCTCATCCATCCCCTTCCCAGGACTACACACTGCAAACACCATGTTGTCCCTATTTACTAATGACTTCATAATATTGACATGGTACATCCTATGGGTATGTCTCCTGTCCGGCAGTTCCACAACATAGTTCATGCCATTGACCTGTCAGACTACCTTGTATGGTCCCACTGACTCAGTATGCAGCTTGTCCTTCTGGACTGGAATTAGGACCATTACTTCCTGGCCTGCGCTGTACAAGCAAGCTCTGACTCCGCAATCATACCAGACATTTTGCTTCTGCTGGGCAGCTGACAGGTTGCTTTGGGCCATCTCCATAAGCTCCTTTAGCTTCTCCCTAAACTTATTGACATACTTCACTATGGGAGTCCCCTGGGTGGCATGCTTGCTTTCCCAGTCTTCTTGGATCAAGTATAGGGGCCCAAGCACCCTACATCCATATATGAGTTTGAAGGTGGAGAACCCTGTCGACTCTTGGGACACCTCCCTGTATGAGAACAACAGGTGGGGAAGGTATTTCTCCCAGTCCCTCCCATGCTGTTCAGTAAACACTTGGAGCATTGTTCTTAGGGTACCATTAAATCATTTTAAGAGCCCACTGGCTTGTGGGTGATAGGGTGTCTTGCATCTCTGCTCCACCCCACACTTCTCCCACAAACACTTCATCAGGTCTGATATGAAGTTACCCCCATGATAAGAGATAACCTCCTGCAGAAACCCGACACAGGAGAAAATCCTTAGCAAGGCATTTGCCACTTTGTCTGCCTTAACTGAGGAGAGGGCAACCGCCTCTGGGTATTGTGTGGTGAAATCGACCACAGACAGGACATACCTTTACCTGGAAGAGTTTGGGGTACTCATGGTTCCCACAATATCCATTCCTACCTTCTGGAATAACTCATCCACAATGAGCAAGGGAGTTAGGGCAGCTTTTATTTTAATACCTGCCTTCCCTATCTGCTGGCACTGGTGACAAGCCCTGCAATATTCTTTCACCTGGGCCAGTTGAAAATATGGGCTAATTGCTGCATGGTGCGAGTGATGCCCTGAAGTCCGGACATGGGGATATCATGAGTGATCTTGAGCAACCTCTCATGATATCTCTGGGGAACGACAAGCTGCCTGCCCATCACCCCTCCCTCTGTCCTCATGTCCTGTGTATACAACAGTCCATTGTCCCAAAATAACTTACGTCTCATGCCACCTCCCTGTATCCCATCAGAGTCTGCACAAACCCTCAGGCTCTCCAAGCTAGGGTCAGTCCTCTGAACTGTGGCAAAATCTTCACATTTTTCCAAAGTGTGGGACATGTTACCCTCAGTTCCTAACCTGGAGTTCCTAGCACTAACTTCAGGACATTCAGAGTCACTGCCATCCCTAACTTTCTGACCAATTTTGCCCTTACCTCCTCAGAGTAACCTTCTGTAGCTGTTTGGTGAACAGCTACTTGGAGAAGTCCTACCTCCCTTTCACTACTCCCCCTTTCAGGAGACACAGGCTGGGGATCCAGCCTCCTATTCTTTTCCACAGGGGCTTCTGTGGGGTTCAGGGAATTACAAGCGGCCTTAACTGTCTGACTGCAGGTAATCACACACACCACCCACTGCTGGATGTTGTTCACTATAATCACATCCAAGGCGAGGTTGTCTGCCACTGCCATTTTTTGCACCCTCTCTCCTGTCTCACCCCAATCCAAGAGAATACTAGCTAGCGGCAGAGCTTTCTCCTCTCCAGTGAATACCCTTACAGTTACAAACTGATTAGGTATAAGTTATTGAGGCCCAAATAAATCCCCTTTTACCAAGGTAAGAGATGCCCCAGTGTCCCTTAACCCATGGGTCTGCACCCCATTTATGGTAACTGGGTGTATGTGCTCCCTCATGTTCACAGGCATACTCTCAGTGATACACAGTGCACCCACCTCCTTTTGAGGGACACTGTTTCCACTCTGTGCCTTGTTAGGACGCTGTCTAACAAGATGCTCTGGCTGATTACAAAACAGACATTCATCACTCTTTTTATCCAAGACATCCCTTTTTGGTAACTTTGGGCATCCCCCTTTCTGCAGAGGCAGTGAGGGTTTTAGCTGCCCTGAAGGCACGCGTTTCCATTTTGCCCCTGCAGCACCTGCTCCCCCCCCACAGTTCCTTTCAGAGCAGGCCTGCTCCTGGTATAGCTATCTGGGAGCTCAGCAGCTTGCTATGCTGTTTTAGGATCCTGGTCCTCTAGCCAGGTTTTCAGCTCCGCTGGGCAAGCCCAAAAGAACTGTTCCAATAACACAACCTCCTCAATTTTCTCCACAGTTTGCTTCACCCCCTCCTACCAATGTTTCAAAAACTGATGTTGCTTTGTGGCAAGTTTCTCAAAGCTCATTTCGGAACTCTTTCGGAGGTTCAGAATTTGACTCTAGAGGCCTTAAGAGTTCATACTTTTTCAGTAAAGCAGTTTTAAGTTTTTCATAGTACTGTCCTCATTGTCCATTTGGCCTAGCATCTCATGCCTCTTGCCAGTAAGCAGCGGGGATAGCTGAACGCTCCAGGCCTCCTTGAATATCTTGGTCTGGATACTGGCCTTTTCAAACAAATTCAAAAATATATCCATATCCTCCGTCTCTTTAAGTTCTGCTATTAATTTGGAATTTAATTTGTACCCCAACCCTGGAGTTTCATATTCACCCCTGCCACTTACCTGTTCTAGTGCTGGTGGTTGAAGCTTCAGCCTCTCCAGTTCAAACTCTCTTTGACCCTGTTTGTCCTCCATCTCCATTTTGAGTCTTTTCTGCTTAAGTTCCCTCTGCTGCTGGGCTTCAGACTTTCTCTGCGCCATTTCTTGCTGGGATTCCCTCTGCTGCTGGGCTTGTAGGGCAGTCTGTCTGTCCAGTATGGTAAGTTGCATTCTCTACAGTTCCAACTTCTCCAGCTCCTCATCTGTGGTGGACATCACCTGGGGCTGTGGTTCTGGGTTCCCTCTGATCTCACTGTCCTCTTTCCTGGGAATGGACACTGCGATGTCCCCTGTCAATACCAATGCCCAAGCTCTAGTCCTTTCCAGCTGCTGGACGTGACTCGAGGTTCTGGGCAGCCTCTTGTTCATCAGCTGCCACAAGAGCCTCCATGAGGTTATTTTTGCTTCGCCTCTCATACTGGACCCCTTTTTCCTGACACAACTGACTTAGCTGGTCTGTAGTGCAGTCACTGTACTTGGAAGCCATCTTCTTCCCTAACTAGTGCTACATTAGCTTACACTGTAACAAACAAACAAAACCAAAACAGGGTAGGGAACTTTATACTGTAACCAAATGTTCTTTTTTTCCAGTCTCTGCCATGTTTGTGTGTGGTTTGTTTACAGTTTACCAATCTGATACACTGGCCTTGAATCTGACTGCTATGCCACCAATATCTGCTATGACCCCACTCCTGGGGGCCTGTTCCACTGGGCTCACAGTGTCCTCCCCTAAGGGCAACCTGTGACAGGGATTCAGGAAATACTCTGCTCATGTCCTTTTACAGTGCTCGCTGATTTCACAACTGAACACTTGCAATGAGGGCCCAGGGCTTCCTCTCTCTCTCTGGGTAACAGTAAAATACAGTCTTGAGTCTGTAGCCAGCTAAGAACCCTCTTTGGTTGCTGCATTGGGAGGAGAACCCATGCATTACAAGATCTTCAGGGCTGTCCTTGTAACCCTGATTGTGGCTTCTCATACAGGTGGTGCAGGAACCTGATTTAAACCCCACAGACCCCCTCCGGAAACCTTGTGTACTTTTACCCTACTTTAGGGCCCAAGATTTCCTTTCAGAATCCTAGTTTCAGTAGCATGTAGCACCTTAGCACTAAACAGGCATGTCACAGATTGAATAAACCTTCCCAAAGCCTTCACACACAATAAATTAGTCCCATGCAGTAGTACTTTAAAATAAAAGCAAGAGCTTTCACTGATTACTTAAATAATTACCATACAAACATACAGACAAATGATTTAGATATTTGGTTACAGGATAACTATGGAAGAAAAAGTTAGAAATTATATACAAAATGAACTTGTGAATTAACAGGATAATTTTTACCTTTCTGTAGAGAATCAGAGTCCTAAAAATAAGTGAGTTTTGCAAAGTATCTCTTTCTCTCTGCTGTGTCTCAGAGTCCTAGTTTTTCTTGCAGTTGTCTTCAGTGTGTCTGGCAGTTTTGACTGTGTCAGGAATTGTAGCTTCTGTCCAGAGTCTCTGTTGAAGAAAGCTTATTACTCGGTTACTCGGTTTGAAGTAGACATAAGCAGGCAATTGGCCATCTAGAATGTCTCCCACACAATGTGGGTGAATTATCCCTTATTTGAGATCCAGTTGAGGTGTTTGTTCAATCTCAGTTTAAAAGTGTAAAAATTACTGGCGTCTACAACATATTGGGGGAAGTTTGTTCCATGCTTTTGCGACTCTAACAGTAAAATAACTGTCTCTCCTTCTGGTAGTTGCTTTAGGTACCAGTAACTGCTTGTTATGCATTCTTAGGCAAGGAGTATGATGGTTGAATGTGAATGAGCATTGTGCACTAAGCTCTGGTTTTTCCAGCATTTCATAAAGGAGCAAAAGATCACCCCTGCTTCTTCTTTCCTCAAGGCTAACCAACCCCATTGCATTTAATCTCTCCTGGTAGCTGAGATTTTTTAAGTTTGGTATAATTTTGGTGACTCTGTGCTGTACCCTTTCCACCAAATTAATGTCTCGTCTCAAATATGGACTCCAACAAGGGGAGCATGTGTCCAGATGGGGTCTAATATATGATCTGTACAGGGGAAGAATACAGGAAGCGCTTCTCTATTTACAAAAGATCACTTGACATAAGTTAAGATTCTATTGGCAGTGTGGGTGATTTTTGTGCAATGCTTGACAGAACACAATTTGTTATTTAGTATGATGCCCATGTCTCTTTCTCTATCAACTGATTTAAGGATAATGTTGTCAAGTGAATAAGAGAAAATTGAATTATTACTACCAAAATGTAATACCACACATTTGTCATGGTTAAAAATAATTTTATTTGCCTTTGCCCAAAGTTCAGTTGATTTTAGATCAGAGGCCAAGGAGAGGTACTTGCTGTGGGTGTTCACCTCACTCCCCAGCTTGGTGTTCTCAGAAAATATGAAGAGAAGATTAGTAACATTGGTGTTAAGGTCAGATATAAATAGATTGAATAATACAGGGCCCAGGACCGAGTCCTGAGGTACTCCGCTACTGACGGTGCCCAGCTTGGACTGGACTCCATTGATACGCATGTATTGTATCCTATCTTTTAGCCAGTTACTAATCCATCTGATCAGATGGTGGTTTAGACCCATTTTATACAATTTCTGAATGAATTCATAGTGCAGGACTTTGTCAAAAGCCTTTGCAAAGTCTAGCTTGATGACATCAAATGAAGTGTTGGTATTGAGACTAATGTTAACTGCATTATAGAAGCTAAATTGGTAGTGCAAGATAACCCACTAGTGAACCCATGTTGGTAAATATCATGTAGACCCAAAGTTTTAATTTTTTGTTCGATCCTTTCTTTTAAAAGGCATTTTATGATTTTACAACACAGAGATATTAGACTAACAGGATGGGAATTGCCCACTGTTCCCCATTGCCTTTTTTGTGAATTGAAACGATTGCTGTTCTCCAGTCAATAGGTATGTCACCAGTTTCAATAGATTTATTAAACAGAATGAGAAGAGGGGTTGATATGGCTGACAACATTTCAAATAGAAACCGTGCATGAATATTGTCTGGTCCGGCTGAGGTATTAACCTTTAGTTTGTTAATGGCATTTTCAGTACTAGAATTTGTGTTGACTGATGGTAAAATGGGGTTATTTCCCTTGTCATTGTAAACAGAGCAGAAGTATTCATTAAAGATGTTGGCTATTGTTTCGTCATCCACGATTGTGGTATGGTTTACTACTAAAGGGCCAACATACTTAGATTAATTTTTATGTTTGCTTGCGCACATGGGCAAGAAACATTATGTGGCAGCTTAGGAGAGAAGTGGGTTGTGGAGGCGCGGCACTGTGGCAGCCAACAGAGGCACTGCATTTGGGGGCTTGGCACTGGTGCATCAATGGAGGCACAGTGTGCTGATGACACTGGTCTCCAAAAGTGCCTCCAAGTTGAAACGTTTGCGCTGCAGCAATCAGGGCTTCCTCGTCATTGCAGCATCATCCATTCCACTTCAATGAGGGAGCGACCAATCATTGCTGGGCGAATGTTGCCTATTGTAATATTGTTTGTGAATGTGGTGGCAAGCTACCATCATGTTCACAAACAATATTACCCTCCTGTGCTGAGGGGATGTCCAATCCCCCTTGGCATCATGTGCCCCCATAAACAGTTTTTCTTTTGCCGACGGGGGCCCAATCCCTGTCGACTTCATCCCCCCCCAGTGTAATTTGCCAATGGGGGAGCCCACTCCCAGTTGGCATAAGTTCCCCCTCCCAAATGTTGGGTTTCTGCCAAGGTGGTGCCCAATCCCCCTTGGTTCTTGCCCCCCATGTGCCAATGGGAGTGCCCAATCCCTCGTTGGCTACAGCCCCCCAAAAAACACTCAGGTGGCACACTGGGAGCCCACCCCAGTGTGCCAAATGCCCCTGTGAAAATAAAAATGTCCCACAATGTTCCCCCCCCCGGAAAACAGAAAACAGTCCCTCGCGGTCTGTCCTGCTCCCCCCAAACCCACACCCACCCTGTGCGCACCCTGCCTCCTCACACCCCATACTTACCTCCGGAGCCTAGTGCGATGATCTTCAGTGGACCAGGAACACATCTGCACTCTTCAAAGCTGACCGCGAACTGAGGAAATACCGGTAATCTGTATAATGGCATAAATAGGGTTTTTTCAATTTTGGTGCATATCGCAGCCATTTTTGGGAAATTAGGTACCACATTTTCAACATGGAGCTATTGGGTCCCCTCCTCATGAATTCAGCTGCTGTCATAGTGTTGTTTGGTCCTGAAAGATGATTTCACAGTCACTGCGTGGAATCACCTTTTGGGACTGATTAACGAAACGACAGTGCCACTGTTCATGAGATGGACTCTCAAAAAGTCTATGTTGCAAATTTGGTGGGAAAAAATCCAAAATATTATTGTTTTATGAGCGTGTGTTGCGCAGTTGCTATACACCCTCATCACTTTGTGAATTTACAATATTTTCACTCCAGATTTCCAACATTGCCATTTTTCCACACCTCCTTATGAACAGTACAGCTGTCATTTTTCACATCCTGGCCAAAATGTGTTTTCACATTTCCAGCACAGAATAGTGTGGTTCCTGTGGGAAATTAGTGTTTGGGACACATTAAGAAAATCACAGTGACACTGTTCATGAGCAGAGGTCCTAAAATGCCTATGTTGAAAATTTTGTGATGAAAGTCCATAAAATTAGTATGTTATGAGCGTGCGTAGCACAGTTTCCATGCACGTCATAACTTCGCAGATTTGTTATATTTTCACTCCATATTTTCAACATTGCCATTTTTGCACACCTCCTTATGAACAGTACAGCTGTCATTTTTCACATCCTGGCCAAAATGTGTTTTTGTACTTCCAGCGCAGAATAGCGTGCTCGTTGTGGGAAATCAGTGTTTGGGACACATTAAGAAAATCACAGTGATACTGTTCATGAGCAGAGGTCCTAAAATGCCTATGTTGAAAATTTGGTGATGGAAGTCCATAAAACGACTGTGTTATGCACATGCTTTGTGCAGTTTCCACGTATGCTCAGAAGTGCGAGTATTTTTACTATTCCCACTACAGATTTTCAACATTGCCATCTCTTCACACCTCCATATGGATGGTACAGCTGCCATTCTTCATATCCTGCCCAATCTGTGTTTTCATACATGTGGTGCAGAATGGCACGGTCGCTGTTGGTACTCAAAGTTCGGGATACATTGACAAAATCACACTGCCACTCTTCATGAGAAGAGGTCCCAAATGCTTTCATGAGGTGGGTTCACAAAAAGGCCACGTTGAAAATCTGTAGTGCAAATACTAACAAATGCCTGGGGTGTTAGGGTTTCTAACCAAATTGTCACACCCTGTACAGGCTGACAGGCATCGGGGTGTGCCTTTGCACTGCCACCTTTACTGCTCATACCATCCCACCCCCACCCAGTGACAGGCATCAAGGTGTACCTTGGACTCTTTGGTCCCAGAGTTCACCCCATTCTCTTATGCTGCACCCATTTCAGCTTATATCCTTATGGAATGCGGTGACTGTAAAGCCAAACACTCCAAGACACACCTCAACACGTGTCAGTGTCTGCAGAATAGGGTGAGGTGACATAGCATGAACGCCATGGGGGATGACCCAAACACTTACCCCAATGCCTGTCCATCTCTACAGGATGGAGGTAGGGTTGGCATGAAGTTCAATACTTCACTGCCATTTCTGTTCTGCATTTGTCTAACTCCTGCATTTCCAATGCTAATACCAGCAAGCAAACATTCAGCATTGACAAATGCTTGTTTAAACTATTTACATAAGAGAAGAGAGCTCTGTTGTTCCCCTTTGTGTGGGCAATTTTGAATTCTATCTTAGATTTTTCCCTTTTTATCATTTGTTTGTTTTTTTAATTCAGTTTTGTAATGAATTCTAGCCGAAGTGGAATTTTCTTCCTTGAGTTTTTTAAAAGCTTTCTCTTTTCTCCTGATTTGTTGTTTAACTGAAGAAGTTAACCAAATAGGCACCCTCCCCTTTTTATTATATTTAATTATTTTAGGAACAAAGGCACTTTCTAAATTAGTGACAGTGTCTTTTATTAAGAGCCCGGTACTTTCGACTGAAAGGTTGTGTGTTAAGAGCTCCCAATTAATTAATTTTAGGGCATCGTTCATTCCTTTGAAGTCGGCCTTGTTGTAATTACTAAATGTAAGACTATTAGTCCTTCTGCTCTTCTCAGTATTAATGGAAAACTGAATTGAATTATGGTCACTGCCACCTAATGGGCAGGCTACTGTGATGTCTGTATAGTCAAGCTCTACATTAGTAATTACTAGGTCGAGTATATTTTTGCCTCTGGTGGGGTATTTAACTAATTGATTCAGATCAAGGCTGGTGATGGTGTTAATAAAATTAAATTCTAGATAATCAGTGCCAGAAAGGTTTCCCCAGTTTATTCCTGGGAAATTAAAATCCCCCACTAAGATGGAGCAGTTTGCATCACACATTAGTTCAATTTCCTTATTAAGTGCTGAACAATATTCAGGCCCAGAATTAGGAGGTCTGTAAAATTGCCAATCAATATCTTGGGTTTACTACTTATTAGTAACTGTATCCAGATACTTTCTATTTCAGTGTTATTATTTTATGGTGGTATAATCTGATGACAGTCAAGAGTGTCCTTAACATATATACAGACCCCTCCACTATGTTTGTTGCCTTTATTATTGTTAAACAGCCTATACTCGCCTATCTCTTTGTTCCACTCGCTAGCTTCATCCCACCAAGTTTCAGACACAGCAACCAAATCAATTTGGTCCCACAACATAATTGACTTGAGTTCAAGCTTCTTGAGTAAATTTAGGCTCCTAGCATTAACCAGCATTATTTTACAGCTTTCAGTATTTATGATTGCAGCTTTGTGAAGTGTACTGAACATCATACTCTTGTCCCCATCCTAGGGAGTTTAAAGACTTGTTAACATGTTCTAGCATTTTATTCCCTAGACCATGACTACCTCTTCTGCTCAAGTGAAGGCCATCCCAGCTAAATAAGCTGGGATTGTTAATGAAAGTCTCCCAGTGAGTCAGGCATGAGTAACCATTATGTAAAGACCATTTCCTTAATCACTCATTAACCTGTTTGATTTTATTATTTTTTGTTTGGCTTGCCCCTTGTACAGGTACAATTTTGGAGAAACATATCATACACCCTTTGACTTTTAATTTGTTTGCTAAATGTATGAATTCTAGTTTTATTTCCTCTATGCTGTATCTGCTCACATTATTTGTGCCAGCATGGATTACCTCAAGGGGGTTGTGGCCTACATCTTTCAATATATTATCTATCATTCTTGTGATGTCTGTAATTTGTGCCCCCCCCCAAAAGTATTGTAAATTCAGTTTGTCTTGTCTGGACCATACATGTTATGGTCAACGTATTTTACAATTGTTTAGCACTTTTCTGCAGTCTGCAAAACTGGCCTGTGATTGGCTAGTGGCCTAAATATTTCCAGGTCCAACTGTTCATTTCTAGGCCAGCAGAGGTTTCTCTTTCTCTTTTCCCAAAATTTTAAGTGAACCAAAATTAACAGTATTTTGCTTTTCCACAGCCCCACCTCCCTGGCTGGCTTTTGAGCTACACTACCTTCCTGACACTGTTAAAATGGAAATAGACTGTGGCAGTTGGTAGAGAATTTAACAATCGCTCCCTAGACTGGGTGTCTGCAGAGACCCTGCTCTCAAACTATTTCTCTTTGAAATTAAAAGTGTTATAAACAGAGGAGATGGCCCTTCCATCTCTTGTCATTTATGGAATCTTACCCTTTGATCAGCTACCAGGAAATTCCAATCCCCCATTGGAATTTAACTCCTGTTTACCTCTAAGCAAGACTTTGTCCCAGGCAAAGGGAGATGTCAGACACTGAAATACACATCACTTTGTCCCAGGCAAAGAGAAATGTCAGACACTGAAATACACTTCAGCTCTTCCCATGTACCCTTGCAAAAAAGTCGGCAGCTTTTCTGACAAACCTGATGTCCTGGCCTTCTTAAAATTAAACAAATAAAAACTTACAGAGAACTATGACAGCAATATGACTGCGGTGGCCAAATCACCACGCTGGTTATCTCACCTATTAGTAAGAGCACTGAATACTGAGCTTACCCTACCAATATGCAGCCTTCTGGTTAACAATTAAAGCAGTGGCCTTGTGCAATACAAGACCAGAATGAAATGGCTTGCCAGTAGTGTAAATACTGTGTATAACTCTGTTCTGATCCTTTTTTAGGCATTGACAAAGCACTGTCATGCGGCTATGACTTGCAATTGATGTAAATTCTGTGCACATTTCCTTGTTTCTCCTATTTGATAGTTTGTAATGTTTCCAGTTTCCCGTGCTATACTTTGATGACTGTACAGTTTCAATTGATGTGGAACCTTTGCAAACAAGCTTGTAGCTTAAATGCATACTTTGAAATAATAAATAAAATAAAAAAAATGTGGCTGCGATTTTTGCGTCTGTGTTTATTAATGAACTGGATCTAATAACTGGATGATATTAACATCTCTATCCTTCCTTGGGTAACACTGTAGTGATGGCTTCCCTAAGCGTTCCAGATAGAATGCTCTGGGTATGTGATTCCAAAATCATGTGAAGCATTGGTTGTTAAATAACATAATTTATGATGTGATAAAAGTCCACTGGGAAGTCATCACTGCCAGGGGATTTATGTGAAGTCATAGCTTTGATAGTTTGAGAAACTTCTTTCAATGTAAATGGGCTCCAAGAGATGCTTTTTGGCATTCCATTAACTTAGGAAGGTAGATTGGGTTCTGCAGTCAGAGTAAGAAGTCAGAGTGCAAAATCAATTGTGTCTCTGTGGCTTTGAATTTAGCAGGGTATCGCTACTGCTGCTAAAAGCATTTGCTTGTGGACACTTCATTTTGCTGTGGCAGAGGTAAATTTCTGCTTGGCTGTGGATCATGGAGTTTCGTGGATTTGAGCTGGGCTACTGTGTGGTTGTTATCTAGGAACTGAACTGTGCAGTGCTCTGAGTTTAGGTGTGAAATTTGTCTGTGGCAGAAGATTGCTGCTGTGATAACAAGGAACTGACTTCAATTTGTGCTAAGTGATTGTTCCTGTAACAAGGGCTAATTTTCAGTTCCAAGGAGTTAAATTTAATTTTAGATAGTAGTCCTAGCAACCTGGAAGTTCTAAAATTTTAAAGCAGCCTCTGAGAAGCTCTGTGGTGACAAGATTGGATTTTACTGTCACAGTGAGAAGTCAGACTGCAGAATCAAGTGTGCCTCTGTGGCTTTGGATTTAGTATGGGATTGTTACTGCTGCTAAAGGCACTTGCTTGTGGACACTTCATTTTGTTGTGGCAGAGGATCATTTCTGCTTGGCTGTGGATCATGGAGTTTGGTGGATTTGAGCTGGGCTGCTGTGTGGATTTTATCTGGGAACTGAATTGTGCAGTGCTTTGATTTTTTTTTTCCTCCCACTCACTCCCACCATCTATTAAATGCTTGATACACAGGAAGTCCCTCAACCTGAATAGAACTCTTTGATAATTAGACAGTTTGAGGAGTGGGGGTAGTATGGTGTTAGGTATCATAGGTGTCATAGGTCATAGGTAAGTCAGAGCCAAGAAGACCGTAGTCCATATTGCTCGCCAATTTAATTTAATCATAACCCTTAATTGATTTGTCGCTTAGAAAAGTATCCAATCGAGTTTTAAATAAATTCATACTTTCATTGGTCACCACAGAGAGAGGTAGACCATTCCAAATTTTAGATACTCTGACGGAGAACCAAGAACTTCTCTGTTTAGTTCTACATCGTTCAACTAATAATTGTAGTGGGTGAGCCCTAGTTTCATAAGTAACATCTCTAAAACCAGTCCTAAGGAATCCATAAGGTAGTATCGCATAGGGCTCTATACACTAGCTATAAGTCACCTCTCAGTCTGCGATATTCTAGACTGTATAGTCCAAGTTTTATAAGTCTATTTTCGTAATCTAGACCCTGAACTTCGCCGATTTTTTGGCTGCCTTTCTGGATATGTTCAAGGGCATTTATGGAACCCCTGTCTCCAGGAGCCCAAAACTGGGCATAGTACTCAACATGAGGCCTAACCAGCGAGGAGTACAGTGGAAGTAGGACCTTGCTACTTGTACTTTTGATATGCTTATTTATACAGTGGAGAATACCCTCAGCTTTTTTGATTATTTGTTGGCAATGTAGACCAAATTTTAAATCATTTTTTACTCTAATTCCCAGATCTTGCTCATCTTCAACAACCTTAAGAATTTTGTTGCCCATTTGATAATTGGCTAATGGGTTTCTTTTTCCAAAGTGCATTACAATACATTTCTCAGTGTTGAAAATGAGTTTTTTTGTTAATGCCCAATTTTCAAGTTCATTTAATGCGTATTGTAAAGTAATTACATCTTCAGGTTTATTAATTATGTGGCCTATACGAGTGTCGTCAGCAAATTTGGTCAACCAGACGTTAGATGAAGAAGTCAGGGAGGAGATATAGATATTAAAAAGACAGGATTCCAGAACAGATCCCTGAGGAACCCCACTAGTCGCTGGTTCATATTCTGAGTAGTAGCCTTTTATACAAACTCGTTGGATCCTCTCAGACAACCATGCCTCTATCCATCTAGTAATGTTCCCGTCCAGTCCCATTTTTATTGTGGTATCTATTAGTTCACCGTGTGGCACCTTGTCAAAGGCTTTTGAAAAGTCCAATAGAATTACATCCACAGCTTCACCCCTATCCAAAGCTAAGCTGACACCACCATAAAATTCAAGCAGGTTTGTCATGCAGGACCTGGATTTTACAAAACCATGCTGTGTTGTGTCCGGTTGCATAATGGTCTCTATATAATTTTTTACTATACCCTCCATGATTTTACTCAGGACAGATGTTAAGCTAATGGGCCTATAATTTGCAACATTATGTTTCGATCCTTTATTTTTAAAAATGGGGATAACAGTAGCCTGTCTCCATACTTCCAAGACCTCACCTTCTGTGAGAGATTTTGTGAATATGGCAGCTAATGGACCAGATAGGGGAAATGCCAGTTCTTTCAAAATACGGGGGTGAATTCTATCAGGTCCAGCAGATTTGTTGGGATCAAGTCCCAATACTAGTTTCTCAATTTCCTTTTTCTCAATCTTATATTGTTTGATTGTGGAATAGATATTGTGATTCATAGTGGGGGTAGTTTTGCTATTAAAGATTGAAGAAAAATAGTTATTACAAACTGTAGCCATTACTGTTTTATCAGTTTGTAGTTCTCCATTTTGATTTTCTAATGGGCCTACAACAGGCGCACCTCCCCTTTTATTATTTATGTAAGTATAAAAGGTTTTATAGTTGTCTTTAACATTCGCAGCTAGCCTATATTCGTAATCACACTTTGCTTTTCTAATACTTTTTTTAGATATTTTTAAATACTGTTTATAGTCAAGCCAGTTTTTTTGAGAATTACTTAATTTAGCTTTAATAAATGCCCTATTTTTATTTTTAATAAGCTTCCTGTTTCATTCATCCACGGTGTTTTAGGTTTGTTGTTTTCTATTTTCTTAATTTGGGGGATATACTTTTTTGTAGTAATGGTCAATTTGGTATTTAAAGACTGCCATATTTCTATAAGCGTTTTGTGGTTAAATTCTGATTTCCAATCCCATTGGGCCATTTCGTTGCGAAAATCTCCAAAATTAGCCTTATTAAAATTATATATTGAAATAGTACTAGGATCAAATTCATGGTTTACTTTATAAGTAAAGTATACCATTGAGTGGTCGCTAGACCCAAGTGGTGGAATAACCTTAAAATTTGTTATACTGGAACCCAGGTTATTTAAGACTAAATCCAGTATATTTTGGCCCCGAGTGTTCTCCTTTACTAATTGTTCCATATTATGCTCCAAAAAAGTTTCCAAATAATTATTTTCAGTAATAGTATTAGGCCCAGATATTCAAAGGGTTTAGCCATGCTTGACAGGGTTCTTGGCGTCGCAACTCAAAAAATCATCGATCTGCGATATTGAGGAAGGGCCAGTTCAAAACACGCTGAGCCACAGCGTAATGGAAATGAAGGCATGCGAACCCAAGGGGCGGTCCATGCATAAAGTGCTAATGCGATATTTGAACACTTGCGAATGAGCAAGAGTGGCTCAGCCGGAAGTTGGCTAAGAACCGGATTTGAGCCAAAATAAATGGCTCAAGGGGCGAGCGCAAGAACTCGAG
The DNA here is from genome assembly GCA_016271365.2 of Neoceratodus forsteri. Lineage (NCBI taxonomy): Eukaryota > Metazoa > Chordata > Ceratodontiformes > Ceratodontidae > Neoceratodus > Neoceratodus forsteri. Next base: position 108,939,011 of record CM028132.1, read on the forward strand.
CAGGCCGCAAACCGGGGAGAGAGACAGAGAGAGAGAGAGAGACAGAGACAGAGACAGGAGCAGGAAGGACAGAGAGGGACAGTGGGTCCTGGAGGACAGAGAGGCCAGTGGGGTGCCGGTGCAGTGGAAGTAGCAGGGGGCAGTGGGGTAACACAGGAACAGCAGCTGGGGCAGAAGCCAGGGAGATGGACAGTGTCAGCTTCCACATGGAAGCTGTAATGAGGGGGTGAGACAGCATGCTGCAGGGGGACGTGGCCGTGGAAGGGCCCGTCGGCGGTATGCCCCCGACAGGCGGTATCGTGCCCGCATCAGCTACGAGCTGTACAGTGATGTTGAGATCGTGGCCCAGTACCGCCTGAACAGGGCAATACTGAGATGGCTCAGTGAGCTGTGCAGTGATGTGATGCAGGCACCCTCACGACGGAGTCACGCTCTGTCCGTGGAGACCAAGGTGACAGCCTGCATGTGCCTGCTCGCCACGGGCACCTTCCAGAGGCCGACAGGGGACACCACAGGCATCACGCAGTCAGCCACGTCACGCATCCTCACCCAATTCCTCAGCACACTGCTGCCTCATGCTGCGGAGTACATCCATTTCCCCAGCACCGCGGCAGAGTGTACAGCAAACATGCAGGAGTTCCACAGGGTAGCACAAATGCCTGGCATGCTAGGTGCCATAGACTGCACCCATGTGGCCATTCGCACGCCACCTGACCCCGACGGGCAAGCATATCGGAACCGAAAGGGCTACTCGAGTGTCAACTGCCAGGTGGTGTGTGATGCCACTGGGCGCATCATCAATGTCTGTGCCACACACCCTGGCGGAGCACATGATGCCTTCATATGGCACCAATCTGCACTGTGCCATCGATTCGAGAGTGGGAACATCCCCACGGGTCATCTAGTGGGTGAGTACACATGTATGGAATGCAAACTCTGTGCAAGGGTGGAATGACACAGGTGCCATGGTAGTGGCACACAAGGATATGGGCAATATGGACCTGACCTAACACTGATCTCCACTATCTCCACACAGGTGACTGTGGATACCCACTCCGTCCCTGGCTGCTCACACCATACCGGCGCCCCACGACCCCAGCGCAGCACGGTTTCAATGAGGCACACGCCGCAACACGGAACATCATAGAGCGGGTGTTCGGGATACTCAAGGCATGCTTCCGATGCCTGGACACCTCCGGCGGAGCCCTACAGTACAGCCCCCAAAAGGCCTGTGGGATATTCCTGGCCTGTTGCATCCTGCACAACATGGCCAAAGACCATGGGATAGCCGTACAGGTCCAAGAGGGGGACAGCGATGGGGACGCCAGTGGCGCCGGTGATATGGGTGATGAGCCGCCCCCCCTAGGACGGAGGGACCCCCGACTGACCCGGCAGGCCCAGCTGCACCGGGACACCATTGCAGAAGAGCACTACGCACAACACAGGTAAGTCAAGGGGACATGTGCAGGCAACACTGTCTATGCGCAAACCACAGGCACACAGGGGAACACACCGTGCATGAAGGTCAGGGGAGTTGAAGGGTCTACGCATACCAACGCATTAGCAGAGAGGATGAGCACTCAAATAAACACACACACACACCAGGCAGCATACAGGGCAGCAGCACAGCAATGCGGAAATTACACGCTATCACACAGCACCACCAACCACCACCACCTGGACTGTCCACGACGTGTGTCAGGACCTGGGCAACCTTGCACCTTGGTGTACAGTGCAATGCAGGCATCATCATCCACACGCACCTGTGGACAGCAGTTGGGAGTGTGCAGGTGGTCCGTGTCAGTATGGTGAGCAGAGCACCCAGCAGTGCACTGCCCACCATGACACACATTGCACACAGGGCAGCACCAGACAGGGCCTGCATTGGGAGACAGCCTGTCAGGGAGCACTGTCCCACGGCCACCACGGATGCGGCATGGCCTACCGTGGCCTAGCAGCACTGGCAGGCTGTGCAGGGGCTACATCGGGTGGCACTACTGCACCACCAGGGGTCCCAGTGCGTGACCGCCGACCTTGCTCGGGCACAGGGTCTGCATCCCGGTGAAAGAAACTTGCACCAGGGGTGCTCGGGATGCCCATTAGCAGAACCCGCGCCGGACAGGCCTGGTGTCGCACGACGCTGAATGGGGAGGGAGTGCGATCGTGTGTGCGTGTACAGGGTCACCAGACAGTGTGGTCAATGCGTCGCCACAGAGACCACTGCCTGGGTCAGCCTGTCGATGGCAGCGGTCACATCCGTCCACATATGGACCATCTCGGCCCGGTCCCGAGCACACTCCCTGCTATGCCGCTCCACGGACACAGTCAGTGCCTCCACGGACCTTGCAACCCGGCCCTACAGCTGTACCGACTCCTGCAGCAGGGGGTGTGCACGTCCAAAGGGTACTGTGCCCCAATGGCATCGTGACCCCCAGGGTGTGGATGGTCCTGGTGCACAGCACCCCTTGAGGGTGGCCGCTGTTCACCAGGACCAGGTATGGGCTGATCCGCGGGCGGTGGACAAGTGCCACTGCCTGATGCTGTCCCCCAGGCCTGGTGTGCAACTGCTGCTGCTGCCCCTCCAACTGCTGAGCCCCAGGTCCACCTGTTCCACCCCTGTGCTGTCAACAGTGCCAGACACCTGCTCAGCCACCGTGCTGCCCCACGGTGCTGACAGGCCCAGCCTGTGACTGTGCCAGCATGCTGGTACACAGGTGTGGAGCTGGACGGCCCGGGGCACGTGGTTGGCCTGCCGTGTGTCCCTCGTGGGACACACACCTCTCACTCGGCCATCTGCAGGCGGTGCACTGCTATGCACAGCATGCTGGCACACCTGCATGCCAGACTGCTGTGACACAGGCTGTGCACCCCTGCACCCGTATCACTGCCGGGCGGAGTTGTCAGCCCAGCCGGCCTGCTGCTGCAGTGCGTGCAGGCTGCTGGTGGAGGTGGAAGGTCCCTCCTCCTGGTCCAGCAGGTCTGCCTCACTGTCAGCACCCACCACCACCATCTCCTGCAGACGAACAGGATCTGAAACAGAAAGAGAGTACATGTGAGTGCATGTGAACAACAGCCGCCCCCCACAACATCACCATGACATACCGTGCAGTGATGGGCTTCCACCTGTCTGGAATCCTCGCCAGGAACACCCGCAATGGCACTCAGCTGCATGGCCGCGACCAGTGTCTCCTCGGTCGGGGTCAGCTGCAACACCACTGGTGGTCCCCCACCAGTGGCAGCACGTGCCACCCTGAAGGCTGCCACCTTCTCCTTCAGCCTCCTGCGGTCAGTCCCCATCTTCTTGCGGCACTCCTGCACGGAGCGCTGGTGGCTTCCGTGCAGGTTGACGGCCAGAGCTACCCCCTCCCATGCAGCTGCAGCTGCTGAGGGGTGCCCTCCACCCACTCAAAGTGGCTCATCCTCCAGGTAGGCCTGGAAGAGGGCCCGGTCTCTGCTATGGTGAAGTTCGCCTCCTCCACGCCCGCCGTCCACACCTCGGCCTGGTTCTCGCCAGTCATGCTGATCTGTATGGGTGGAAGTGGACACCTGTCACTCTGCAGTCCACAGCATTTCCCCATGAGCATAGCTGCAGGGGAGAAGCCCCCTTCCTCGCTGCCTGGCAGATACTGATGGAAAGGGTGCCTCTGCCCCTTCTAGTGCCCTCATCATGCTCAGCCCCTCATCCCGTGACACCCTCCAGCACCCCTGCCCATGTGCATTGTCCTGAGCATCACACAGCATGTAACTCACCCTCAGCTGCAACAACCAAATCTGCGCCACAACCCAGTGTCGATTTTTATAGCGCAACACATGCAAATGAGGTGTGGGCGCACTTTAATGACATGCTAATCGCGCCACTGCGCTTTTGAATGGCTGATCGCCTGCTTTGCTATGTCGGCTGAATATCGCAGAAATGCGCCTAGCGCAATAGGGAAGGTCCGCTGAGCCGATGGCGCATGTTTGTGGTTGTGTGTTACACTGCAGTACGCGCAAGCCCAGATGGGTTACGATAGCGCCGATCGCGCAGCAGAACTGCTGAGCGATAGGCTATTCTGACATGGCCACCATTGTGCCAGTGGCGCTGCAGCACTGGGCACTATATGGCGCCTGTGGCACCTCTGCGCAATAGTCCCCTGTGGCACTGGTGCTGTGCCATGATCGCGCAGGATGCCTATGCATCCTATGGCGCTGTGCGTACTGTGCGTCATTACCTGTGACCTTGGGTATGCCCTCTGACCCTTGGCGCTGAGTGCATGCCATGTGTACGTCCCTATTGCGCTGTCTGGCTACAGCACCATGTAAAGTGACAGCGCTGTGCGAACAGCGCGATAGGTGCCTGTGCTGGTCTATTGCGCAACAACTCCACGTGGGGTCACAGCGCAGCGGGGCGCCATATTGCCTGCTGTAAAGTCGGTGCCATGGCTAGGAGGAGGGCGGTGCCGTGGAGCCAAGTTGAGGTGGCTAACCTGGTGGCCCTAGTGGAGCCCCACTATGACCAACTGTATGGTGAGGCCCCCCTCACCGGACCGAGGACCCATGTGGCAGCAGGTGGCCACTGACCTGGTGGGGTCACTGGCCGGGGCGGTCTGCGGAGCAGTGCGGCACCGGTCAGTGATCCTCCGCCGGAGGGACCCGAGCTGTTAGCTGCTGCGTTCCCATGCCAGGCGGGGCCTGGTGCCTAGGCCACGTGAGTGTACCATCTATTCGCCTATATTCTCTGTAGGGGTGTGTGTGTGCCTGGGTGGCTGTGCATCGGTGTGTCAGTGTGTGCAGCTGTGCGATGGATGGTTATGGCTGTGTGGGCAGGCAGTCTTACTGGGGCAGGGGGCACTCTGCTTTTGAGTCACACTGATGTTTGTCTCACCATATGTCTCCCACAGGCTGGATGGTGACGGCGCCGGACGCGGCTGATGTGGGCCATGCCAGGGCCCCAGTCCCACAGGCCGTCGGCCCGCAGCGGCAGCAGCAGCATCAACAGCAGCAGCAGCAGCGCAGACTGAGCTGCTGGAGGAGTGTGAGTATCATTACGTCATGGATGCTATTGCATGCTGGGGGGGCAGGACCACCAACCATGATGGACACAACCAGATGGGTGGTAGTAGTTCCACTATACGTAACACTAGTGAGTCCCCACACTGGAGTACAGTGTACAGTTCGGAACACATAGCTGCGTATGGACAGGGACTGGGTGGAAGCGTTCACAGGAGGCGACATGGATGGTGCATGGATTGCATCACATGTCCTATGCAGACAGGTTGACGGAACTGAACATGTACCCCTGAGGGAGGAGGGTGTGGGGATATGATGGGGTCATACGAGTATTGTACAGGGGGAACAGTGTGCAGGAACCAATATTTGTCAGCGAGAGGATGTTCCAGGTGTAGAGGGCATGGGATGCAGTTGGAGGGGGCTCGTTTAAGGGAAACATGCGAATGTGTTTCCTCACATCATGGGTGGTGGACGAGTGGAACACCCTGCCAGAGGATGTGGTGGGGGCTGACTTGGTCACGGGAGATCTGTATGTGTGGGCTCGCCATGAGGGACTTCTGGAGGTCAGGGGTGAGGGGGAATGGACTTATAGGACATGAGAGTGATCGTACAAGGCCAAATGGCCAGACTAGGTGTCCCATAGGCCCTATCTGCCGACACTGTCTATGTATCCATGTATGTAGGCGTGACAGGTGACCTGCATCACAGTGCAGCATCACGACACGCCTGTGTATGCATCACAGGTGGTCCAGGCATGCACTGGGCACATAGCTGTGTGACTGGCATCGCACCACGCTGCAACATCACATGACAGCCTAGTTTGTACTGTGATTGACGTGGGCAGTGTGTGTGGGTGGTGGTGGCATGGCTGGTGCCGCCTGTTTGTGATGGCCATGTGCATGTTCACTGTGGGTGGGTGCATGCCATCACATGTGCAGCACATTGGGTTAGCTGGGTTGCAGGTTGGGTGGTGTTCAGGGTTGTGGTCAGTCTCAGCCATTGACTGTGTTCCCATTTTCCTGAGCCTCGGTGTGCTTCAGGCGCATGGCGCCGCGATGTCCGCGCCTGACACAGCTGGCCCGCGACAACAGAAAGCTCCTGCAAGCCCTACAGCAACAGGGGAACGGGCACAGACACAGGAGGGGAAGACGGCAAGGGAGGAGCAGGAGCCTGCTGGGCCATAGCCCACCTTTTATTTGCCCTTCCCCATCCCTTTCACCCTGACTTCCTCTCCAAGTTGTTTTCTCCACCTGCACACCCCTGCCTTTTACCCGTCCCCCCAACTTGTACATAGTTTTAGCTGTTTTGTTACCTCTTTTGTTTGAATATAAAATTCTATTTTGGTACAACTGCTGTGTTGAGAGTCTGCTTGCAACTGGCTCTGGGTGCTCCGCTGCAGGGTGTACATGCCATCTGGGCTACTATGGTCCTGGATATATGAGTGTGTGTGTGTGTGTGTGTCCATGGGGAGGTATCACCAGCATAGCATTGCCTTTCTGTTGCTCGCTATCTGCTGCCACCCACTGCTGGGTGCACAGGGTGGGTCTGGGTGGTCTGCTTCTCTGCAGCATGGGGTTGACGTGTGGCACGGGGTGCATGGTGTTTCCTGCAGTGCCTGTCACTGCACATGAGCGGTGTCTTGGGGCACAGTGCACTGTGCTGTGCGTGACAGGGGACTGATGTGCACTGTGGTTGTCAACCCCTGGGTGTGGCACTCTCTGCCTGCCAGTGGTTGTGCTGGGGCCATGGCTCTGCTATGCTTTAGTTGGCTTGTCCCCATGGGCACGTGATCAGCCGTCCCACCCCAGTGATGCTGTGCTTGGGGTGTGCCAGTGTGGTGTGGGTTCTGCAGTGAGTTCCTGTGCCCATGTGTGGCATGGCTGGCGGTGGGCCCCAGCCTGCCTCCCTGGATGTGCAGTTCCATTGCTCTGGGGGCTGTGCTTGCGCTATGGCAGCTCTGCACTGCTCAGCTGAGCTTCCATGGTTGCGCCATAGCGCCAGCATTTTGGCTCAACTTCTCCTTCCTGGTTTAGCGATGGCGCGGTATGTGCGATATTCAGGCGTTGGTTGCTTGCGCCAATTTGCTCTGCTCCATGTTTGAATATCGCACCTGTTGCGCATTTGCGCAACTGGTTTGTGCTTGCTCCTGCTGTTGCGCCAGTTTTGAGCGCAGTTTGAATATCTGGGCCTTAGTGTATAATGTGTTCCAGTTTATACCTGGTAAATTAAAATCCCCCATCAAAATAGCATTTGTTGAAGATGAAAACTCATTTACAAATTTGAGTAATTGGACATCGTCTCTTAGGGAAATAGACGGGGACCTATAGACTACACCTAAATGTATATGCTCGCCGATTTTAGGGAGGACTTTAATCCACAAAGCTTCAATGTCAGGCCAGTGATTCATTTCAATATTCCCAGTTGTGATGTTGTTAGAAATATAAAAGGCTACCCCCCCACCCTTAGCACAGGTTCTGTCCTTATGGAACAAGGTGTAGCCAGTAATATCCTTTTCCCATGTGTCTGTGTCTTGCCTATATGTCTTAGTTATTGCACATATATGGATATTTAATTGCACCAGGGTAAGTATTAGTTCATCAAACTTGTTATTTAAACTTCTTGCATTGATAAGTAAAAAATTCCAATCAGGTGCACTTTGACCAACCATACTGCTCTTAGACTTGAGTTTAATAGATGGTCCCCCCCAGTTACTAGTTTAAACTGTTAAAGTGACTGCTAAAGAAGTAAAAGATTACACAGTTCTAAAGTGACAGCTAATGTTTAAGTCTGATTGTATTTGTTTAGAAAATAGCTAGTTTTTATAATATTGCTAATGATTATGTCTGATTGTATTAGTTTAGAAAATTGCTAGCTTTTATAATATTTTAATTCTTTTATTTTTTAATGATATCACCTCGAATTGGGCTAGTACTGTTACAGGTCATAAAGGGTTTAGTACTGATAATGTTCAATATAGTATAACAATATTCATAATGCTTAAACTTTACTAACCATAAAGCTAACTAGAAGCATGATGTACATTTAGGGATGGGTTATCATGGCAGTAGGGGAGGGTATGGGGGGGTAAGGCAGGGACAGAGTGCTCTCGGGGAGAGGAAAGGACCATGGAGAATAGTGGGGTGCAACGGATGTGGAGCAGAGGTATTCATGGACATGCTGTGGAGAATTGGGGGCTGCCCAGTATGCAAAAGAATGGTGCACTTGGAAACAGAAATAAATAGGCTGAAGAGGGAGGTGGCGAGGCAGGGCATTGTGGGAGTTGGGGGTGGGATAATGGCACTGGAGATTTAAATAGCTGGGGCAGGGAAGGCATGTAGAGTATGAGAAATGCAGAGGGGAGTATAAGGGCGGGAGACAGACTGGGCTGCTGGGGGAGCAGAGGGTGGCAGGTGGTGAGTAGGAGGAGGGGGGAGCATGGTGAAACAGCACAAGGAACAAAGAGAAGCAGAATTGACATGAAACATGTGGGAAACAAGGTTTTCACTGGAGGTGGGGTTATCGTGTCATATATTATACACCATTAGAAACTATACAGGACACGGGAAATTAAGAGGGGGCAGGGGCCATGGTGTGCAAGTACTGTGGTGGGGAGGAGTGGGAGATGGATGACAGTAACAGGGATGAGCAGGGTGGGTATGAGGGGGAAGGAGAAATCAAGTGGCGATAAAGTAGGTACTAGAAATGTGGAAAAGGGCTCCACTGGGGGGAATATTAGAGATGGTTGTCAGGAGGAGAGGGGGAAGAAGTTGGGGAAGGAGTGGGATGTGGATGGTGATAAAATGGAAGGGCAGGGGGGTACCGGGGGAGGACGGAAATGGGATCAATTGAGGGAAACATTGGAAATGGCAGTCAGGGGTGATGCAAAATATATCTGCAAAGAGGAGAGATGACGCCCCAGTGGGGAGAGCAAGGCATGAGGAATCAGATGAGGAGAGGGGCAAAGCCATGGGGATGGAGTTGGGTGAGTGTGACAAGGGGCGGATGGGGGGAGGACTCAAAGAGGGCCATCATGGGGATGGTAGCAGAGTTATCATACTGGGGATTTCCATACTTAAGGGTATCAGTTGGGAGGGACAGGGGATGGGAGGAGGAGTTCCATCTGGATGGAATGCACTCTAGGAATGACAGTGCATAGAGCAAAACACATAGTAAACTAAACAGTGAGGGGCCAGGGAGAGAACCCCCACATAGTGATGCACCTCGGCATGAATGATTTGGAAGGAAATAGTGTGCAGGAGGTACAGGCTAGATTTATGGAATTGGGCATGATATGTAAAATAAAAGGGAATACAGTTGCTTTTTACAAAGTTCTACCATTACTGAATGCAAGCACAGAAAGAAAACAGAGGATAAGGAATTTTAATGAATGGTTGGGGGAATGGTGTAAAACCATGAGGCTTGGACTGGTGGGAGATAGGGAGCGACATGGGAAAACAAAGATCTGTATGCCAAGGATAGACTTAATCTGAACAGGGAGGGTTCAGGAGTCTTAAAGAGGAAACCAGGAGAGTTTATTGCTACATAGATACATAGATACATAGACAGTGTCGGCAGATAAGGGCCTATGGCCCACCCAGTCTGCCCATTTGAGCTTGTAAGTTCAGTTTATGTTTTCCTAGAAGTCTGTTGCCCCTTAACCCTGACCTCCAGAATTCCTTTATGTGTATCCCATGCATTCTTAAATCCTGTGATTGTTTCAGCCCCCACCACTTCCTCTGGCAGGGTGTTCCACTTGTCCACCACCCATTCTGTGAAGAAATTCTTCCTCATGTTTCCTCTGAAACGTCCTCCCTCCAACTTGATGTCATGCCCTCTAGTCCTGGAACATCTTTTTCACTTAAAAATAGTGTATTCCTGCACCCTGTTCCTCCCTGTGAGATACTTGTATGTCTCTATCATATCCCCTCTCTCCTTCCTCTCCTCCAGGGCGTACATGTTCAGTTCCTTCAACCTGTCTTCATAGGACTTGTGATGCAATCCATGCACCATCTTTGTTGTCCTCCTCTGAACCTTCTCTACCCTGTCTATGTCCTTATGTAGGTATGGTCTCCAGAACTGTACACTGTACTCCAGGTGGGGCCTCACTAGTGTCTTGTATAGCGGAATTATAACCTCCCTTTTCCTGCTGGTGATGCCCCTGCCTGTACATCCCAGCATCCTATTTGCTTTACCTGCTGCCTTGTCACACTGTTTCCCTACCTTGAGGTCATCAGAGATGATAACCCCAATAACCCTTTCCTGCTTGGTGCATACTATATCCTCACCCCCCAACTGATATATTGTGCCAGGGTTTTTGTGCCCCATATGCATTATCTTGCACTTCTTTGCATTGAATTTCAACTGCCAAACCCCTGACCATTCTTCAAGTTTCTTCGGGTCCCTTCTCATTCTGTCTACACCCTCTGGTGTGTCTACTCTGTTACAGAGCTTTGTGTCATCAGTGAACAGTGAAATTCTGCCTTCTAGGTCCTGTGTAATGTCACTGATGAAGATGTTGAATAGGACCGGTCCCAGCACTGATCCCTGTGGTACCCCACTGGTCACGCTTCCCTCTGTGGAGTGACAGCCATTTACCACCACCCTCTGTGTCCTGCCACCCAGCCAGTTACCTACCCACCACACTACTGTCCTGCCCACACCCATATTCCCAGTTTGTGTAATAGTCTTCTATGTGGCACAGTGTCAAAGGCCTTGCTGAAGTACAGATAGGCCATGTCCACTGCCCTCCTCTGATCCACCTCCCTAGTCACCCAGTCAAAAATTCAGCGAGGTTGGTCTGACATGACCTCCCCCTGGTGAAACCATGCTGCCTTGGGTCCTGTAGTCCATTGACAACCAGATGTTCCACCAATCTCTCCTTCAGTAGTGCTTCCATGATCTTCCCCACTACCGAGGTGAGGCTGACTGGTCTGTAGTTCCCCTGCTTCCTCTTTGTTCCCACTTTTGTATAAGGGGACTACATCTGCTGTCCTCCAGTCTTTGGGTACCTCCCCTGTTTCCAGTGATCGGCTAAACAGGATAGCCAGAGGTTCAGCCGCCATCTCTCTTAGTTCTTTAAGGCCCCTGGGGTGCACCCCATCTGGCCCCATTGCTTTATCAACTCTTATTACTTCCAGTTCCTTCAGAACCCTTTCTCATGTAAAGGGACTTGTGTCCATTCTGCACCATTCTCACCCTTGTACTCCCTTCAGACCCATTACCCTCCTCTTCCTCAGTAAAGACTGAGCAGAAATACCTGTTCAATATGTCAGCTTTACTGTTGTCATCCTCCACGCGGCCCCCATCCTCCCCCTTCAGTCTCACTATCCCTCCCTTTGTCTTTCTTTTTTCACTTATGTACCTGTAAAAGGTTTTGTCCCCTCTCACCACTGATTTTGCAATGTGTTCTTCTGTCTGAGCTTTGGCTTCCCTTACTGACCTCCCTGCCTCCCTTTGCTTTTCCTGGTACTTCTCCCTATCCCCTTCTGCCTGTGTCTTTTTGTATTGCCTGAATGCAATCTTTTTGGCTTTCACTTTCTTTGCTACCTCTTTGGAAAACCATAATGGTCTCCTCTTCCTTTTCCTTTGCTAACCTGCTTAATGCATAATTCTGTTGTTCTTGTAATCCCCATTTTAAATACTGCCCACTGTTCCTCAACCCCTGATTCCTGTCCCATTCCCCTTAATGCCTCTTTCAAGTATCTCCCTATTTTCCCAAAGTCTGCCCCCTAAAATCCAGGATACGTGTTTTTGTGTGGTTTGGTTCTGCTCTTTCTGTGATTTCAAACCACAATGAGTGGTGGTCACTGTTCCCCAGGTGCTCCCCCACTGTTACCCCCATCACACTGTCCCTGTTTGTGAGCACAAGGTCCAGTATTGCCTTCAGCCGAGTTGGTTCCATGACCAGTTGCTTGAGGAAGGCACCCTGAAGGAATCCAGGATAAATCTGCTCCTAGTTGATGCTGCTGCTGGGATGCTCCAGTCCACGTCTGGAATATTGAAGTCTCCAACCAGTACTACCTCACCCTTGTCTGCCATCCTTTGGATGGCTCACATCAGCTCCCTATCTGTTTCTTTCTCCTGGGCTGGTGGTCTATAGACCACACCTGTGCGGATGGCTGTTCCCATTTTCCTTTCCAGCTTAACCCACAGTATCTCTCCCCCATTTTGTTCCTCCTGGATCTCTGTGGCCCTTATGTCATTTTTCACATACAGTGCCACTCCTCCTCCCTTCCTGCCTGCTCTGTCTCTTCTGAATATGTTGTAGCCAGGTATGGCCATCTCCCAGTCATGGTTATCATTACACCAGGTTTCATTGATGGCCACAGTGTCCAGGTCTGACTGCACCATGACAGCCTCCAGATCTTCCATCTTGTTGCTAAGGCTCCTGGCATTTGCACACATGGCTTTCCATGATTTGACCTCCCTAGACTGTTTCACTGTTCTTCTCCAGCCCCTTCCTTGGTTGTCCTTTATCCCTGATTCTCCTTGCTGTCTGCCCTTCTGCTGAATTTTGCCCCTTTTCTGCCTATCCACCTCTTGGGCACTAATCTCCATCTTTTGCACACTGCTTTGCAGAGATAGCCACTCCTCTGGTTCACTAGTTCCACTGCTAGCTGTGGGGGTGAGCAAGTAGGTACCCTTCTTGCTGGCCTGCCACCCCCTTTTCTAGTTTAAATGCTTGTCAATGTAGCATTTAAACTTATCATTGAGTGCTTGGATTCCCCTCCAGGATGGATGCAGGCCATCAGGCTTGAACAAACCTCCATCCCTCCAGGTGGGTCCCCAGTCACCAATGAATCCAAACCCTTTCTCACAGCACCAGTTCTTTAACCATGAGTTAAAGTTCCTGGTGCATGCACGCCTATGTTTCCTCCTTGCCTCTCGTAGGTAGTACTTCTGAGAAAGTGACAGAAGTAGCTACTTGCTTGAGACCCCTCCCCAATTTCCTAAACTCTTCCTGAACTTCCTTTGGCTCCCCGTTTGCCAGGTCATTAGTAACTAGGTGGATAATGACATCCAGCTCACCCTCCTGTCTTGCCTTCCCAGTGATCTCCAGGATCTTCCTTCCATCCCTCCATGCCGTGGCACCTGGTAGGCACCTCACCTCCCTGTCCTCACCCTCCTGTGTTCCTAGCTGGATCCCTCTTATGATGGAGTCCCCCACCAGGATTTGCTTCCTCCTCCTCTGGGGTCCACTGCTTTCACCGCTGAGGTCACCTCCTTGGCTAACCTCCACATCCTTTCCTTCCACTTCTCTGGGTACCTCTATTTGGTTGTCCTCATTTGCCAGTGTGGCATATGAGTTCTTGAGTGGAATAGGACAAGCATGATTTAAACTAGGAGGGGGGCTTAGACTTGTACAGCCAGCAGAGATGCAAAGTTTTGGAGGCCTTGTGCCTCTCCCCCCAACTGGTAATTTGGAGGAAGTAAGAAAATCACAGAGGGATAAAAGGGGGGGCTAGGAATGGACAAGAGTGATTGGGGGGCTGGTTGGAAGATGATCTTCACAAATACGAGGAGCCTAGGTAACAAGTTACTCGAGCTTCAGGTATTGATGACAGAAGGAGGGTGGACGTAGCTACCATCATGGAAGCATGGACCACCCAGTATCATGACAAGGACTTAATAATCCCAGGGTACAGACTGTGTAGGAGGGATAGAAAAACTGGAAAGGCAGGAGGGGTGTCCTTATTCATTAGGGAGGGGATAGAGTGTAGTAGGCAGGAAGGAGAAGAGGGGAAATGTGGAGACATTGTGGGTTACCATACAGGATGCAAAGGGCAGGAGGGTTAGTCTGGGAGTGGTTTATAGACCACCATCTCAGCCTGAGGAACTTGACAGGGAACTTGTGGTTAACCTAATGAATCACTGTGGCAGGGGCAGGACGGTGGTGATAGGTGACTTCAACCTGACTGGAGTTGACTGGAGAATAATAACTTCCACTTGTGCTAGGGAACAATGGATACTGGACACATTCCAGGATGTATTCCTGAGACAGCAGGTGGTAGAGCCGACCACAGAGGGGAATATTTTGGACCTAGTATTGGCAGATGGTGACCAGGTAAGGGATGTGGAGGCAGAGGACCCACTGTTGGGGAGTGACCACTGTATGGTGTGGCTCTCCTTTGGTCTGGGGAGGGAGAAAAATCTTACCAACATGAGGGTAGTTGACCTTAGGGGTGCAGACTTTGGAAGGGTGGTAGCCATACTTGAGAGGCACATCTTGAAGTTGGGCCTGAAGAGTCCACAAAGTCAGCACAAAGACCTGTAGTAAGAAAGCAAGGTCCAGAAAACCCAGCTGGTGGATCAGTGAGATGCAGGAGAGGGTAAGGGAGAAAAGGTTAGCCTTCAGAAAACACAACAAAACCCACAAAGGGGAAGACAGGGAGGAGTACCTTAAGAGATTGAGGGAGGTGAGCAAGGTGGTAAGGGCAGCCAAGTCTTCAAAGGAGCTAAGGTTGGTGCAAGGGATTAGGGATGGTGATCAGGAAATTTTTAAGTACATCATAGAGCGGAGAAATTGTAGGAGCCAGATCACCAGGATAAAGAGAGATGATGGATGGGTAGAGTAGGGAGCCGAACAGGCAGAAGTACTAAATGAGTACTTCTGTTCAGTTTTCACAAGGGAAAAGAAAGGGCCAATTACACAGGGGAACAGTAGGGTGGGGGGTTGATGGGGAGGAAATAATGGATGGTGAGATCCCAGTGAAGAGTGTGGGAAGACCTTAAGTCCTTGTGGACAGACAAGGTACTGGGACTGGATGAAATCTACCCCAGAGTCCTGAAGGAATTGGCAGAGATCCTGGCAGCACCTTTGTCGGAGTTGCTCAACACTTCCCTTCAATCAGGATATGTACAGTACCACTGGACTGGAGGACAGCGCATGTGGTGCCCCTCCATAACAGCGGACCTAGGGATGAGCAGGGAAATTACAGACCTGTCAGCCTAACATCCATGGTGGGGAAATTAATGGAGACCATCTTAAAGGAGAGGTTGGTGGCATTCCTGGAAGAAAACAGCCTTCAGGAGGTCCGGCAACATGGATTCGTCCAGGGGAGATTATGTCAAACTAACCTGGTCAAATTGTTTGACTGGGTGACAAAAGCTCTAGATGTAGGTTGGCCGGTTGATGTCCTGTATCTGAACTTCAGCAAGACATTTGACTGTGCCACACAGGAGACTGGTGGGCAAACTGAGGAATCTGGGGGTAGGGGTGAAGCTGGTACAGTGGATAGGGAACTGGCTGAGCAACAGACAGCAGAGGGTGATGGTGGGGGGGGGAATTCTCATCACCCAGAAAGGTCACTAGTGGATTGGTTTTGGTTCTACTGCTATTTAATGCTTTCATAGCAGACATAGTGGAGGGAGTTAAGAGCAAGATGAGTCTGTTCACCAATGACTCCAAATTAGATGCGGTGGTGGACAGTGAGGAAGGGAGGAGGGTACTTCAGGAGGATCTGGAAAGACTTGGACAGTGGTTAAACACATGGCATCTGGGGTTCAATACTGGGAAGTGCAGCGTTGTGCATTTTAGGGCCAGAACCCCAGGATACAGTTACCACTTGGGGGGGGCAGATATCCATATCTGAGGAGGAAAAGGATCTGGATGTGGTGATCATAGGGAATATGAATCACTCAGTACAGTGTAGAAAAGCAGTGGCAAAGGCAAACAGAATGCTGGGGTGCACTGCTAGGGAATCACTTCAAGGAGGGAGGAGAAGGTTATTTTGCCACTATACAGATCATTGGTGATGCCGCACTTGGAGTACTGTGTGCAGTTCTGGTGCCCATACTTAAAGAGGGACATCAGGCTCCTAGAGGAAGTCCAGATGAGGGCGTCCAAGATGATTCAGGGAATGTGGGAAAAATCTTATGGGGAGAGACTAAGAGAGTGCAACATGTACTCCCTGGAGGATAGAAGGAACAGAGGAGATATGATCAAAATCTTTAAGTACTTGAAGGGCATAAACAAAGTTAGTACTGAGGGTATGTTTAGACTGAAGGGGGAAGGGACCACGAGGGGACATAGACTGAAACTGGTGGAGGTTCAGGAGGGAGCTGAGGAAGCATTACTTCACAGAAAGGGCGGTGGCAGCTTGGAACACACTGCCTGAGGAGGTGATCTCACTGGATTCAGTGGAGAGTTTTAAGAAGGGATGAGACAGGTTCATGAGCAAGGTACAAGTACGAAGAGAATTGACCAGGGTGGTGAACTCAGGGACGGAAAATTTGGTGGGAGAGATGAAAAGGGGAGGGGGCAGCAGCAGTTGTCTGAACTGTGAGCTGCATTTTCAAGTGGACGAGTTAGACCTTGAAGTCTAGTTTTGCTGGGATTGTCGTATGTTCATATGTTTGAGGTTACAGATAAAGGAAGTGAGTTTATGATGGTCAAAGGAGTTCGGAGATTGATATAGGGTGCAGTAAATGTCTGTTATTATGCCATTGATGACTGCTGGGGTCTTATGTATCTGTCCACTGGTGTTTTTCAGTTTAGATATGTACCATTCAGATTTCTGTCTATGTAGACAATAAGAAAGGAGTTTACTCACCTTTTCTCCATTGACCCAGTATTTATGTTTTGTTCTGTGTATCTGCAGTTCCACCTTCCTAGTTGCCAGTACGCTAAACTGTATTCTCAGAGCAGTAATGTCTGCAATCAGATTTTTATTTCTCAAATTTTGGGGGTCTATTTTGTACAGTTCTTCCTTTTTCTTAAGTTGTAACTCTAGCTTTGCATATTCTTTATCATGTTGGAGTCATCTGTGGGTAACTTATAATTTTGCCATGTATTGTGGCTTTGAATGTTTTCCAGATCATTGCTGTGGGGGCAGTGCCTGGGGGATTATCAGAGTATGCTGTTGCTTCCTGTTTGAGCCATTTACAAAAGTCATTATCATTTAGGAGCAGAGGGTCCAGATGCCACGTAGGAGATTTGTGCATACGTGGATCCATGGACGTAGACAGGACTACAGGTGCATGGTCAGATAAATAAAGGGGTGCAAAAATCACATTTGAGACCAAATGTGTGACCATCAGGGATGTTAACCAAAGGTCCAATCTGCTTGCCATGGTTTGAGTTGCTGAAAAGTATGTGTAGTCCTTGTCTGAGGGGTGCATAAGGCTCCAGATATCACACAGTTGATGCAGGGACATTAGTTCATGTAGCATATGATGGGCTTTAGTATGTTCTGGTTTAGCATTGGATCTATCCATATAATGTTCTAACACTAAGTTAAAATTCCCCCTAAGATTATGTCTGGGTTGGCAAAGACCATATTCATTAGCACTTGTGAGACGTTATTAAAAAAATCAGGCTGATCCTCATTTGCCTAGAATTACAGGGCCTCTAGAAGTTGAAAATTTGGTTATGGTCCAGCTACCATCCTTATCCCTTTTTTTGGGTAATAGGGATCCATTTTAAGCTTTTATGGATAAGAATAGAGACTCCATGCTTAAATTTCCCTGACTTGCTGTGGGCTTCCCATTCCACTTATTTCCCTGACTAGTTTTTGAGCCTCGGCCTAGCTGAGTCTAGTCTCGTGAAGGAATATGATGTGTGTATTAAATTTCTTCAGGTGAGCAAGAATTTATTTTCTTCTTTATAGGAGAATTCACCCCCCCCCCAACATTCCATAAATTCATTTTATTGGGGTAGTTGTAACCATGATAATTATTTATGAGGGTTTTTCTGTAAAATGGGACCTAGCAGTGACCTGAGCAAAGGGGGTTGTACAGTTCCACCTGTAAAGTACCATACTACATTTGTACGTAGAACATCATTGTTCTATACTACAAAAACCTTGCATTGTGGAACAATTAACTATCTAGAACTATCCTTTTTCTTTTCAAGCAACATGTTTTGATATCAATCACTTGAAACAAGAGTACATAATGCCTCAATGTAAAATTAAACATGACAGAAAATAAGATAAAACAATAATTGCAATGAAGCAAACTGAGTTATTATGAGTATCCAAGAGAAGGATACGTATTGGTCCCTATGTTCCAAGAGTTGGTATATTCTGGAGTGGGCTTTCCTTAGTGGTCCAGGAAGGAGACTATATTGTGTCTTCCAAGGGCCTGAGAATTCCCCTCAGGATGGAGACTAGGAAACAGTCAAAAGCTTCCCTGAGCGCAATGTAAATGTAAGACTTCCGTGTATTACTTACTGTGTTCCTATGTTGGAACCACCGAGGGATAGGGTAGTGGACTTTCCAGCAGGATGAGTGTGTTCTGTTTGGGTGCACAGATGCAATGGCAGAGCCAGGTTTGGAAGTGTTTGGGAGCTGGGGGGGGTGGTATTCAGTCAATCAGGGACTCCACAATGGGCACTAAACAGTGAATACACTACTCACACTGGGGCAGCCAGGAGGGGTGACTGTCCCCCAACCCCCTCTTTGGCTCCGCCACTGCACAGATGGTATTTATTTGTGAGTGCACAAAGAAAGATGTTAAGGAATAATAACTAAAGGGACCCAGTCTGTAGGTGAATTACCACCAGCCCTCTGAATAATAGGAGGAAAGGTACTGTATAGCAGATTATATTCATGGTCAGAATATTTTAGCTATATTAGCTTACTTCTAAAATCCGCGAAAATAACCTGAGTGTGAATATAACTGTATAACTAGGGTACGCTATTTGTAAGCTGTAAGTATGGCTCTGACAACTTTTCATTGCATTTAAAAAGCAAATACTTAATTTTAATTATTTAAGTTTTGGGAGGGGGGTTCAAACAAACAAACAAAGAAAAATAGATCAGGTCAATCATTGCTGAATCAAGCATCAGCATCTGCATTCGACTACTGCTGTGTTACGTCTGCCACCAAACCCTAAAAAAGAAAGATGAACATTTTACTGACTGCCCTAAGCCCATATGTAGTAGAAGAAAAGCATACTATCACAGGCTTACTGTCACAGGCTTACCTGAGTGAGGTAGTTCATATGCGCTTCCTGAATTCCTGACTGCTGAAATCCATGGACAATGTCACCCTGTCTAGCAGCAAGTTGTTCATAGCTGTTGTGGAGCCAGAAAGTGTGGTGCTCTTTTAGGTTTTTTAGCCTGAGATCTCCACCCATATTGTCCCCATTGCCTCCTACCAGTCAGTCTGAAACGATTCCCGCATACCATGTGGTGAACTGTTTCTTAAGGCAGTCCTTGAAGATTTTGTTAACAGAAACATCAAGGGGTTGGAGTGCATTGGTGCAAGATGCCAGTATGAATATTGGTATGATGCCATTAGCTTCCAACTGTTTAAGGACTACCTCTGTGGTATGGGCTCTATACAGATCCAGGATCAGGAGAGCCTTTTGTTTGTCAGGCAGGGAAAGTGTTTTTTTCTGTATTTTTATGTGTGGTACTAAACTTCATCAATAAATTCGAATGTTGTTTCTACATTTGCCCAGTGGTTCTCATTGTGAGTTACGTTCCATTCACTGGGGAATTGGCGCCGAGGGTGAGATGCAGGGCTTCGGCCTTTATAAATCAGTTGCGGGGGGAGCATTTTGCCTTCTAAAAGTGCAGGCAAGCACCACTGTGATTTGTCTTTTGTCCCCCAGTCCAGTGACAGGGACTTGCCTAGCATCAGTTACCTCCATCGTCCACTCTGACACAGGGATCAAATTGACCCCTGTCTCATCCATGTTGATCACCAGTTGTGGGTGGATCAGTTCCTGTGCACAGGCATTCGAGATTCTGGACAAAAAAGCAGTCTTTAGATTGGGAAAATCACTTAGCGTTTTACACCTTGCTTTTGTCCCTTTTCTTTCACTGAATCTGATTCTGTGAAGGTAACCCCACACCCATTCATTTGACAATTCTAGGTGTCCCCCATTCTCAGTTAGCAACTGAGGAGAGTTGGCTTTGACAATGCCGACTTCTAATGCTTGTATGACACCGGCATTAATGACTGCTCCCTCGACATGGCGATATTTTACAATTGTTTTCAACTGCTCTTCCAGATGTTCCTCTAAATGCGTTGGTTGTCCACGTGGTTTGTGAGGGAGGAGGTGAGACATGGTAGTGGTGTCCGGTGTCTTTTGGAGCTCTGACATGTAATGGCTCTTGAAACTATGAACTGTACTTTCATTGATCCGGTTGCTTGTGGTACTCATGTAGTAGTGAACAGCAGCCATCACCCCTTTCTCAGCCACATACTTCCTCACTCGAAATCTAATATCGGGTGTGTAATTAACATAAGAAGAGTGTCTGCTCCTCTTTGTCGGTGGTGGGGATGCTGCTGCAAGCTCCCTTGCAACAGCTGCTGCTACTCCTAGTTCAACCCCTGAACTCTCTGCCAGATCAGAACCCTAAACCATGCTTACATTGACTGGGTACTTGTGTTTTGCGGGCTGTAAGGAGTTTATCTATCTTAGTAAGGACATACTGCACAACAACAGAGACTCTGGACACTGAACGAACACTGAGCGGCAACTGAACGACAGCCAAGAAAGTAAGCAATACAGGGTATGTCAGGGGAGTGTTTTAAGAATGCAGTGATCAATTAAGGGATCAATTAGGGGAACTGCAGCATGATTACCTGCTATGTACCTGCTATGCAGTTATTACAGTATTTGCCTGTGACTGAAGCGCTAATACTAGCGGGAGTGAATAGGTGCAGCAACAGAACGTCCTCTAAATATAGCAGGCGTGAATTCCAACTGCTATACAGTATGTCCAAGTTATGGGTGGGAATACCAAAGGGGGTAATAGCTAATGATGGCCCGGACTGAGTACCTATCCCATGACCATTTTCAGTCTTGATAAAAGCCACAATACATTTATTTATTTAGTTTTTGTTGACCAGGTAGGTGCACTAGCCATAAAGATGACTATTTTCAGGCATGACCCGGGAGGTTACAAGGAAGACATTACAGGTAAAACAGACAGCAGGTGACGACAGGATGCAAAAACAAAAATTATGGTACATAGGATGGGCAGTAATATGCTACAACAATTCAGGTCCAGATGTAGAACAGTAAACAAGTCAAATCAAAGCATCAGTGCAGTCAGATAGACTAAAGGAAGCAGTTGGAACTGAGGGAAAAACTAGGAGAGATTCTAAGCCAAATTGAGCAATTAGGGGAAATAAAAGTAAAATAAAGTGAGGTATAATCTAGAAGGGAGCACACTAGACAGGACTAGAGAAAAAGACAGATAACTAGTAAGTGCAAAGGGATGAGGAGCAGGGGCTGGGGAGCTGGGGCTCCTATTAGTTGGAAGAATGGGTTATGGTAGACTGAAGAGAGCAGTAGGATGAATAGGTAGAGAACTAGAGGAGAAGGAAACTAGGTGAGCATGCATGGTTCTGGGAATCTTGCAGGGTTCAGAGGACAGGAAGTTTAGAGTGGGTTAAAACAAGTGCAGATGGCAAGATCATCAAGTAGGTTTCAATGTCTTTTTTTGAAGATGTGATGGCTTGGCGCCTCACGCATTTCAAGTGGCAAGGAGTTCCAATATTTAGGAGATGCATGGGAAAATGCACAAGTGCCTTTAACAGATTTGCTTCTAGGGACTTGTACCAGGGATAAGTTCGAGGAGCATAGTCCATACAGGGAGAACTGAGGGGTGAGCAGGGAGGCAAGTGACCACAGAGTATTTGATCTTATAATACTATCCAGTAGTATGTGCTATTACCCAAAATGTGAAATATTTACCATGATTGAAGCACCGGCGGGGGTGAGGAGGGAGTGTTGAATGAGAAGGGATAGAAGTAAACATTATTAGGGTATGTTTGCACTTTCCTCAACATAACACCTAAATCAACAAACTAGCTGTACTTCCCCTTTACTGTCAGAGATATGCTGTGGTTGTCAGCAGAAAAAAACTAATTAGCATAATATGCCACTGATGATTACAAAAGATTTTTTATAAAACACATTAACTCGTTGAACAGGATCCCCTAACAGTGGGGCTAACATCTTTAACTTAAGCTACAGCAATTGCTTAACTTGAGTGATGCAACCTGAAGTAGGTTCCACTGCAGTGCAAGTTGCTATTATAAGATGATGCAATTTCTATATGCTATTGCTGAGTGCAATATAATATAAAGAATTCTGGCAACCTTATCATAGCTAAAACGAAATAACCACTTTCACTATAAGCTGGTACCCGAAGCATCTCATTTTAACAAGAGTTTCCCTATATTTAGGCAAACATCTGAATGACAGAGACACTGCCAAATATACTGGGCTTGGTACTTTAAGTTGAGGGTATCCATCTGAGTCCCGTGGAAAAATACCAAGCTCCAACTAAGAACTGCAGACCCCTTACAGATATGCCTCTGTGCAGCACCTGGTTCCTTTTAATGCGTGAAGTTGGTTGACTTTACCAAACTGAAATGGGGAAAGTAATAGGAAGTCTCCCCCCCATTACTTTTACATTAAACAGGGGTTGCCAGCTGAAATGGATCTTACCTTATATACTGAGATCCCTTCTTTTTACATTGAGAATTTCCATCCCTGTTGCATCCAAATAAGGGAATCGGCTGCAGAAATGTCAGTTGACAGCAAGACCTGAGGTGTTGGCAGCAGAACAAAGTCCTCCGTAGATTCCAAAATGCAGTCCACCCACGCAATGCAGAAAGGAGCCCAATCTGTTGGACTTAATTCCGAAGATTCATTTGGGTGTAGAGGATGTTTTGGTTCCTTTGGTAGCTCCAGGGATGTTAGAGTCAATTCTCTGAGGGCCTCAAACCTGCTGCAGGTTTTCACTGGGGTGTCATATGGGGATCCACTGCTAGCATCCGAAGACATGTAGGTATGCTGTCTGATCCATGGTGGGAGCATTTTTTTTGATGGTATGGTCCTGGTTTGGTTCACTTCTTCAGTCTTCCCTGTGATACCTACTGCCTCTTTCTGGGGTCAAGAGAACTATTATTAGGTGTTTCTTTTGGTAACTCAGATCTATGTACATAAGCTGGGCTAATGCAAAATGTGGTTTCGATGGAAGCTGACCTGAAAAATTGAATTCATGTACGATTTGGATTAAGTATTGTTCAGCCTCTGAAGAAGTATTAAATGTCAGATATTCCCCATTTACTTGAATACATTACATGGCTGGGTATATGAGGGAGGTGGGAATGTTCAGTTTAAAGTATATTTGTCTGACTGCAGCATAAGCTCTTTGTCATTTTGTCAGTTCAGGAGAAAAGTCTTGATATATTTGTACACTGTGGCCAACCCACTTCAAAGGTCCGTGCTTCCTTGCTAGTTTCAGAGTGAATTTCTTTAGTGGGTATCTAAGGAATTTCCAAAGTATTGGACAAGGTCTTTCCCGGCATTTGGACTTTGGTGCCAGGGGGCGATGTGCTTTTTCTGTGTCTTGGGGTGGGCAGTTATTAAGTTGGAAAATGCTTGGGATTGTAGCCTTTAGAAATGCCACCATGCATCAGCCTTCGACTCCCTCTGGGATGCCAATGATGTGCATGTTGTTTCTCCTGACATGATTCTTAGGAGGCAGTATAGCACAGTGGGTTAAGGCTCTGAGCGTTTGAATCCCACAGCTGCCTAGGTGCATACTATGTAATCCGGAACAAGCCACAGCCTCCTAGGTGCATACTGTGTGATCCTGAGCAAGTCACTTAACTTCCTTGTGCTCCCAGGTTACATCTGGAAACAAGCTTCAGCTTAGTGTGCTACTCCTGGTTAAACAATGTTCCCTTTCCCTTTTCTCCAAATCCAGTGCTGCTGGGGGTGCAGAAGTCACACATCATTGTACTGAAGCCCATCCCTGACAGCAGTCTAGTGTTATTCCCTTGATGAAATGCTGTGAAAGCCCCCCTGGCTCACTCACTGAGCACCCACCACCCACACCCCCTGTTGGCTCTCTACTCACCCACTTGTCCATAGGTAAGCTGCCACCTAGTCCTCAAATGACAACTGGCACAGACCCTCCTCTCACCATCTTGGAAGGCTGCTGTCTGACTGATAAGGAGTGAATGCATGCATGCATTCTGTAGAAATAACTGTTTCTACAGTATGTGCACACTCACTGCTAATAAATCACATGGCAGATGGCCGAGGTGGTGAACAGGGGATCATAGCTGGTCAATGTTTGAAAACTTGATGGCAGCTCACCTATGGATGGATAGTGAGTTAGGGACTGACAGGAGGTGGAGCTGGTGGTTGCTTAGCAGGTGGGCTGAGGGGGAGGCTTTGACAGTGATTGGTGATTGGGTAACACTAAAGTGCCAGAGATGTGCATCAGTACATTTCCTCAACACAAGATTGGGTGATGGAGGGGGTCCACTAGACTACTAGGTGAGGGATTTAATATAGTTCCACAATAGCAACAGGGATTGGATAAGGTGGGGAGTCTACTAGATGGCCAGTGAAGGGCTTTAGTACAGTTTCACTCATGTTGACTGGCACTGGGTGAGGGAGGGGGGTTCTGCTAGACTGCCAGGGATGGCATAGGTGGGCAGGGCTCCCATGTGGGGTGCGGCCAAGCCTCTGTACAATGCTTCTCACATTTGTGCATGGATACATTGTGCCGAGCTGCTAATAGCCACATAATGACATGCAGGTTGCCCCTTAGCACAGTGCATGCCATATGTATGTGGTCTTTAGCATGCCATCTACAGAATATGGTTCTCAGAAGTGGTGGCACTATTCCATTTCACACAGGCTATCTCACTTTGCCCCTGGGAGCCTTTTGCCAACAGAGACTGTAGTAATGATGCACATATGAATAATACATGGCTGTTGTAGCAGTTGTGCCTGACTATGCAAAAAAAACACACTCCTGCCCCCATATACTCCTGTTTGGCTGCTCCACTCAACAGGGGAGAGTCTGCTGGTGGTTTTGTTTGTCTTTTGGAATTGTCATGGAATTGTCTGTTGGTGAAGGTAGCAACCATCTCATTTGTCCCAAGGGGGTGGTCCAGTCCAGTGTAGGGTGGTGGTAGGTTCTGCATCCCAGGGGATAGTGTTGCACACAATATCTGGCCCATTTATTCTCTCTTGGTGGAGGTACTGTGCTATTTATTTGTTCTGGGGTGACCTCCCCTACTGCAGGAAAAAAAACCCCAAAAAACAACCACTCAGCCAGCTGCACCCTGTACAGTCATGTGGCCAGGATGTGAATATGGATACAGCGACCTTGAGGTCACAGACGCTTTTTCTGGATTGCCATGATTCCTAGCAGTTGTCAAGCTTTATAGTTGTTTGTGGGCATAGGCACAACCAATGGGGGAGACACCCCCAAATCTTTATTCAATGTTACACTGCTGTTTGTGGGAAATGTTTTTCTGCTTGCCTCCAAAACATGTGCAGATGGCAAATGTATTGGATTTTTGCCTATTGGTACCAGGCAAGAAAAATGTCACTAGTCTACTGCACTTTGGGTTGGGCTTTAGAAAATCAGGTTCTTAGAGTTGTGGGAGGAAGGCAGTCAAATGTGCTGTATTTATCTATTTGTCAATTGACATGTTGAGACCATACTTCTCACTGTTGCACATCGCATTACTCACGTTACCTGACTGGACCATCACCTCGATTTCTCTGTTCATATGGACGCAATCCACAAGAAGCTCCATCCCAAATGTGTGTGCTATACAGGAATAAGAATAACATACCGCTTTCTGCACACAGAGAGAGAAACTCTTCAGTTGTTCTTTCAGAGCTTTTTTCAATGATATATGCCAGACACTCCTTGTTATTCTGATAAACTCTCTTACAGCCAGCAGGAGCATTGCCTGCTATCAATTGTTTGAAGCATGCATCTCTTTTTCTCTGCATCCCTTTAAGTCCATTGATGAATTTCCATATGGTGGGGTACAACCATGCAGAGCACACACTGCATTCCCTGGTGGAAGGCCTCTACAATGTTATTTGTTTTTGTCCTTTGAGTCAGTACTGTTTCATGGTGCTTACACAACTGAACAGCATACGGTGGTGCTCGATGACCATTTCCTCTCTGATTTCATACTAGCAAACTAATTGCCAGCAGATTAGGCCTTATGGTCTATCGAGTCTGCTCGAACCTCAGATCCCTAGTTGGGTGCTGAGACCTTCCCCCCCTTGTGTTCCAGAAACCCCTATCATCCATCCCCACCCCCCCGGGCCAGGCCATCATCTGATACATCCACTTTCTGTGTCTGTCCCACCCT
The DNA here is from genome assembly GCA_016271365.2 of Neoceratodus forsteri. Classification (NCBI taxonomy): domain Eukaryota; kingdom Metazoa; phylum Chordata; order Ceratodontiformes; family Ceratodontidae; genus Neoceratodus; species Neoceratodus forsteri. The sequence continues at coordinate 108,965,111 of CM028132.1, forward strand.
CTCTTGAAGCTCTCCACTGTGGATCTCTGAACCAGCTCACCAGGCAGTGCATTCCAAGGGTCCACCACCCTCTCAGTGAAAAACCTCCTCCTCTTTTCCCCCCTCACCCTTCCACCTTCCAAATTCAAACCATGCCCTCTGGTGATACCTCCCTGCTTTAGTCTAAAGATCCCCTCCATGTTTACCCTATTTATTCCCTTGAGGTACTTGAAGACCTCAATCATGTCCCCCTCTCTCCTCTCCTCCAATGAAAACAGGCAGAGCTTCTCAAGTCTGTCCTCATACGTCAAATCCTCTAGTCCTCGTATCATCTTAGTTGCCCTCCTCTGTACCCTCTCCAGGAGCTGTATGTCCCTCTTCAAGTGTGGTCTCCAGTACTGTACACAGTACTCAAGGTGTGGTCAAACCAGTCCATTGTACAGCGGCAGAATCACTTCCCTGCTCCTAGAGGTGATCCCCCTTACGATGCATCCCAGCATCCTGTTTGCCTTGCTAGCCGCTCTCCTGCACTGCTCAGAGTTATCCATACATGCATCCACCATGACCCCTAGGTCATTTTCCCTATTGAGGCCTCCAGCACCTCCCCTCCCAGGGTGTACCTGTGTTTTGGGTTTCCCACCCAAGATGTAACACCTTGCACTTGGTGATATTGAAATTTAATTTCCATGTGTGAGCCAGCTTCCAGGGTGTCCAGGTCCCTTGCAGAGCCAACCTCCCTCTTCCCCTCAACTACTGCTCCCATCTTGGAGTCATCAGCGAAGAGACTCATTTCACCCTATACCCTCCCTGATGTCCGATATGTATGCATTAAACAGGATCGGACCCAGGACAAGCCCTGTGGTACCCCTACTGACCTCTCTAGGGTTGAGAGCTCCCCACTGACCACTACTCTCTGGGTGCGTCCAGCTAGCCAGTTTTCAACCCATCTGACCATCAAAGGGCCTACCTCAACCCCATCAGTTTCTCCACCAGACCACTGTGGGGGACAGAGTCAAACGCCTTGCTGAAATCCAAGAATAATACATTCACAGGCTTTCCCCTGTCCAGTTCTGATGTTACCCATTCGTAGAACTCCACAAGATTGGTTTGACATGATCTACCTGGCACAAACCCATGTTGCTGACTATCCAGACCTCCCACCTCCTCCAAGTACACCCCCAATTGTTCCTTTAGTATACTCTCTGTTAATTTTCCCACCACCGAGGTCAAACTGATGGGTCTATAGTTACCTGGTACTTCCCTCGACCCCCCTTTATGGATTGGCACCACATGTGCCTCTGGCCAATCCCTAGGCACCCTCCCTGTCTAAAGCGACCTGTTGAAGAGCTCCACCGGGGTGTGCAGCCAGTATGTCCACCAATTCCCATAGTACTCTCGGATGAATGCCATCCAGCCCAGGAGATTTGTCTTTCTTTAGGGCCTTGAGGGCTAACCACACCCTTCGGTGGAGATAGCATCATCTGTCCCCTCCACCTTACTGGCCTTTTTATCCTTATCCTGATGTGACACCCCTGGGGTACCTCTCCCTCCCTCTTGCTCCATTTCTGTTGCTCCCCTGATCCCACTCACTGCCGCTTCTATCCCCATCATGCCTTGCTTTGTAGATATCCCATCCCCCTCCCTAGTGAACACAGAGGCAAAGTACTCATTTAATACCTCTGCCTGGTCCCTCGCCTCTTCCACCCACCCTCCTTCTGATCTCAATCTGCTGAGATGGCCCTTAGTTTTTCTCTGCTCCCCAATGTACCAGAAGAACCCCTTTTCCCCTCCATGTATCCCCTGTGCCAGCCGCTGCTCTTTACTGGACTTTGCCCCTTCACCATCCGGTGACTTTTCTAGATGCAAGATGGTACATTTCCTTATCCCTATCCCTCTTGTTGTTTTATATTTTTTGTAGGCCGCCTTCTTTTCTCTGACCGCTACCTGAACCTCACTGGACCACCAGCATGGTTTATGTGACCTTGCTCCCTTACGTTTCACCTTAGCGCAGGTCCTGACTGCCTCATGAAGTCCCGGTTTTATGACCTTCGTCTCCCAATCCATACGACCTCAATGTAGTCAATTAGAGGCTCAATTTCAGGGGGGAAGATTTCAAGTGCCTCGTCTGTGATTTCTTCAGATTTGGCTATTACCTTCTCTGGTGGGAAAAAAGGCAACAGCAGGAAGGTATTTGCATTTGAGGGCAAACTCGGGGTCTTGGGAGTACCTGACTGCTAACCACTCAGTCTGAATTTTACAATACATGCACTGGCTAAAATGGAAGAAACAACATGCTTGTTTGACTTGTGGAAAAACAGTTTAGAAGGCAGTGATAGTCACCAGTTCGAAGTCTGTCAAAACAACCTCTGGTGCCAAATTGGGAATGAGGGTTTTAAGTGCTGTTAGCATCCACTCATACGTAACTTTACTTTTCCCTGGGAGCAGTGCATAAGCAGCAGGCTGTACATTTTCAAATCTCTTAATATGTATCACATACATCTGTTGGAACAGTGGGGGAGATACACTAAATGTATCATCAGCGTACCAATTCTTGGCACATTCTAGAAATTTTAAGTTATTTTGTGTTCTAAAAATTAAAATATGCTCTGGGCCAGGGCCACTGTCAAACAAAAGAAAATTCACTGCTGTTTCTCCTCATTCAGCACTGTCATTTTATGATGAGCTCATTCATATCCTTTGGATTGGGTTGTGCACCATGAACTCTGACACGCTGTATTGTTCTTTTGATATTTCTAGCAATTGGTTTGCCCTGTGTGGCTAGTGAAACTTTGTCCTTGGCATGTATCAATATTTGGGCTGTGGTGTCCTGAGATGAGGAAGCCCTTAGCTTTGACTCATTTAAAGCCTCTGCCTTTTCCACTGCACTTGAATCAGGAGCATGTGCATGCTCTGAGAATCTGTGAATTATGGTCGTGTCATCTTCACTTTTTATGTGAACAAGGTTGTTGCACCCCTTTGGCTTTCTTACAGCCCATTCACATTGCCATATTGCTTTCCCTTCATGACCCCTCTTATGCAGAGTGCAAATGTAATTAAACTCATCCACAATTTTTCTCCAATTGTGAACCGACTGAATGAAATGGTAGGCCACTGTGGATGAAAGGCAGCACAGAATCCAGTATACAGCAAGAAAGCACATAGCAAGTAAATTAGTAACAGCAATGAATGCTGGGTGCACTTACAGAAGCTTTATACTCTACTGTTTGCTGTACTGATTGCTTCAGGATGCTGAATTGCTTCACTTAATTGCACTTTGCAGTACCAGACAGAAACAGCAATTAGAATATTGTCACTATTTATACATTAGGTGGGTGGGAGTGAAATGAGAGGGCGTGAATGTGAATGGGGGTGACTTTGTTCGGGACTGAAATGATGGGAATGAAAGTGGTAGGAGTGAAATGTCATAGACCCATGGTTTTCAACCCAGTGCCCACAAAGTTTGGAAATGTGTTATTAGGGTAGTCAGACCTAACACCCATACTCCTCCCCTCATGTTCCCTTTTTACCCAATACCAAGCTACAGGTATGGGGCCATGCATCAATTGCATGGTACCTCATACAGGGCCAACATATTCAAAATGTGTAAATCTCAACCCTAATCCACACCCCATCCTCTACCCTTGTGACCCAAGGCCAAGCTACAGGTCTGCTACATGCTACAAGGTTGTGCTGGTTCATGTGAGCCTCTTATGGTACAATGCTAAGTTTCAGTTACTACACAATTGAATAATGTCTGTGTATGGCCTTGTGAATCATGTGTATTGTATACCATACATATAACAGCAGCATTTTGTTTCACATATTGGGTTCCATTTCCAGCAATAGAAACATAGAAACATAGATTTTGACGGCAGATAAGGACCGCTTGGCCCACCCAGTCTGCCCATTTCCCTACCTATTGGATAAGCTGCAGATCCTAGTTAACCAGCAGCCTACTTCTTCCTACCCCACCCCCTAGAATTGCCTTATGACTGTCCCATGCATGCTTGAATTCCACCACTGTTTTAGACTCCACAACCTCCTCCGGAAGGCCATTCCATGCATCCACAACCTTCTCTGTGAAAAATACTTCCTTAAATTACCTCTGAGCCGCCCCTTCTATCTTCAAATTGTGCCTCTTGTTCTTGCACCCTCTTTTTGAAAGATGCTACCCTCTTGGACTTTGTTGATTCCCTTGAGATACTTGAAAGTTTCTATCATGTCCCCCCTCTCTCCTTTCCTCGAGGCTATACATATTCAGCTCCTTAAGTCTCTCTTCATATGTCATCCGGTGCAGACCCTGCACCATTTTAGTTGCCCTCCTCTGGACAGCCTCCATCCTGTCTATGTCCTTGCGGAGATTGGGTCTCCAGAACTGCACGCAGTACTCCAAATGGGGTCTCACCAACTGTCTGTACAGAGGGATAATAACTTCCTGTTTTCTGCTGGTGATGCCTCTCCCTATGCATCCCAGTATCCCCCCAGCCCTCCTTGCTGCCCTCTCACATTGCTTGCCAACCATTAGGTCATCTGATATGACTACCCCCAGGTCCCTTTCCATTTTTGTTGTTGTTAGTATCTCACCCCCCATTGTGTACTCTTCCCCTGGGTTTTTGTTTCCCAGGTGCATTACCTTGCACTTCTTAGCATTGAATCTAAGCTGCCATACATTTGACCATTCCTCTAACCTTACCAAGTCCCTTCTCATCCTTTCCACCCCACCTTGTGCATCAACTCTGTTGCAGATCTTTGTGTCATCTGCAAAGAGACATACTTTTCCTTCCAGTCCCTCTGCAATATCGCTTATAAAGACATTGAAGAGGACCGGTCCTAATACTGAACCCTGCGGTACCCCACTAATAACCCCCCCTTTCTTCAGAGTGGACTCCATTTACTGTTACTATCTGTGTCCTATTCTCCAGCCAATTCTTTACCCAGGCTGTCATCTTGGGACCCACTCCAAGGCTGGCTAACTTGTATATTAATCTTTTGTGTGGGACTGTGTCAAATGCCTTGCTAAAGTCTAGGTAGGCTGTGTCCACAGCCCCTTCTTGATCTACTACTTTGGTCACCCAGTCAAAGAAATCTATCAGATTTGTCTGGCATGACCTTCCCGCTGTGAATTCATGCTGCCTTGGGTCCTGAGCCCCTCTGGCCTCTAGATACTCAACAATTTTTCCTTCAGAAGTGATTCCATCATTTTCCTACCACTGAGGTTAAACTAACAGGTCTGTAGTTTTCTGCTTCTGCCTTGCTCCCACTTTTGTGAAGGGGAATCACATCTGCCCTTCTCCAGTCCTCGGGTACCACCCTATCCTCCCATGATTTGTTAAAGAAGGTAGTCAGTGGTGTCACTAGTTCTACCCTTAGTTCTTTTAGAATTCTGGGATGAATCCCATCAGACCCCATTGCTTTGTCCACCTTCAGTTTTAAGAGTTCTTTCAGAACCCTTTCTTCTGTAAATGGGTTGGTATCAACTTCTGTATCCAGAGTGTTTCTACTGTTTGTTTTAGGTACCTCCCCCACTTCCTTTGTAAATACTGAGCAAAAATATTTGTTTAGTATCTCTGCCTTTTCACAGTCTCCCTCTGCCCACCCTCCCTCCTCTTCATTAAGCTTCACTAGCCCTCCCTTAGTCTTCCTTCGCTCCCTGATGTACCTATAAAATGTTTTATCCCCCTTCTTAACAGAGTTGGCTATCTTTTCCTCGGTTTGGGCCTTTGCTGTTCTGACTGCCTTCCCAGCTTCCTTTTGCTTTAACTGATACAGTTCCCTCTCCTGCTCCTTCTGTGATTCCTTGTACTTCCTGAATGCTTTCTTTTTCTCTTGAACCTTCACTGCCACTTCCTTTGAGAACCATAGTGGCCCTTCAGTCCCACAGTTTTTTTTTGGGGGTGGGGTTAACACTTACGAAATGAGCCTTATCAACCGATATTAGAAGAGTATGTACTGTGAGGTGTGACGAAGGTTTGGGCAAAAACTTGAATTAACTCAGTACTGAATTTTGCTCAGAATTATAGCAGATAGATTCTGTTTTTTTCCTTTGTTAGCTGAAGACCCAGTTGCTGCATTTTGTGTGATTCTGGGTACATTCTGGGTCCAGAACTCCTGCTCTAAATTCATTCCTGTTCGGGAACTCCAGTTCCAGATCCATTTATCTTTCAAAAACACATCCACTGCCGAGAAGTGTAACCAGTCATTTTCTTCTCCCAAGCTTGAAGTCAGGTTGCTAGGAAGTGCTAGAAGAGTTAAGCTGGACCCTGACTGTTGCCCTCTAGTGGGCCTCAGATAGGAGAAAGGATGTCTGGAGTTAGTGTCCTGTGCTTCCTGGTTTAGCCACCTGAAGCTTGGGCATGAATGTTTATGACCCTCCCTTTTTTCTATAAAAGAGGGGAGGCTAGCTGAGAGCTCAGAAACTCAGATATTCAGAACAAGAGAGGACTGGACACCTGGTAAATCAGAGTTAGGAGACAAGAAGAGCTAGAAGAGAGGAGCCCTGTCTCCTCTTGCCCCTCCTCAGGTAGGAAGAGGCCCTCTGGGGGCCATCAAAGAGCAAACAATGGCACCACAAAGCAAAGTGGAAAAAGACTTTATTTAGTGCATACATATTGCAACTGCCCACAGCTCAGGTAGCTTCCTCAACCAGTTTTGCACCCACTGTGTGTCATCAAGAGGATGCTGTCCCTAGTGTCTACTACAATAAAAAGGCATTGTTAAAGTAACAGTGCTTTTAAAATACAATTAATAACACAATACAGAAACTACTATATAACAACATTACATAAATAACCGTACTAAACAACTTTGCTTAAAAAAATGTGTTGAAATACTCATTAATTATTAAAATATCTAGAGTTCCAAAAAGTTTGATAATCATTTGGAGATTAATGATGCATAATTAATTTCCAAAGCAAAAATGTTATTTTGTATTATGGACCTTTTGGAATTCTCCTAATACAAAATAGCATTTTTGCTGTGGAAAATAATTATGTCTCACAAATCTCCAAATGATTATCACACTTTATGAAAATGATACATATTTTAATAATTAAGAAAGGTTGTTTAGCAATGCACAGTGGGTATGAAACTGACAGAAGAAGCTACCTGAGCTGTGGGCAGTTGCAATATTTATGCACTAAATAAAGCCCTTTTCCACTTTGCTTTGTGGTGCCATTGTTTGCTCTTTGTTGAATTTTACTGCTACTGGCACACAGCGCTGTATTAGAGCTGGATTTGACTTTGGCCTCTGGAGACCAGCAGAGGAGGGAGACCTGAGTAGTCCTGCCCTGAGAGGAGAATGACCACCCAACCTGACCAGCACCAGATGTACAAGTGGTGAGCTTCCTCTTCTACTTCTCTTGGAAGGTTGCCAGGATATTTGTGTGTCCGCTCTCACCAAGAAGTACATAAGGAGGGAGTAAGGTGCAAGGTAACCATCATGAAAGTACTCCAGAGGAGAAGAGGTACCTTAAAGAGTAATGAGTAATCTAATGGCTTGTCAGGATAAAGGGTTTGGCAAGAGTCAGTTAAGTCCCATGAAGTTGGGTTGACAGGGGATCCCATTACTTTGGGTCACTAGGACCATCAGTGTGTTTTCAAAATGAGACACACACATGGGTGAGTAGACTATTGGAAAATTTTGTAGTAAACCATAGTCTGGTAGCCAATTCATCAAGTCACCAAGTATGGGCATAATTGACCCCAGGATTGTGTATTATCCTTCCTGGGGAGGGTGCTACTACACATTTGGTCTTTTGGGGAACCATGCCAAAGGGACTCAGTAAGGGAGATAGGGTTTTCAAAAAAGTGTAATTATTTATTCAGCAGTATCCAATCAACTCAAAGGGCAATAGTGATAGTAATAATCATGCTAGTAGTGATGAAGTCATTTATGAACATAAAGTGACTGCTGAGGGTGATGCCCTTTTAAGCAGTATACTACCAGATACAGTAATAAAGAAACAATCTGCTTGACCCCAGTTCTTAAGTATGGACAACCATTTTGTGAGTGGTCTTATGTTATTGATATCTCTATATACGTACTTGGTGCCCCAGGTCCCCATCTGCCCAGACCCATGGTGGCATGATGAGTTGAGTTTCTGAGCACATCTGGCTGTGAGCCACCCCCTCCCTTGGTTGAGGTGTTACTATGTACCACTAGACACAGCCAGGATGGTAAGATTTCAAAAGGATCCCTGAAATCAAGTTGTTCTGGTTCATTGTCTATTCCGGTTCTGTGCCGATTTCAGTTTTTACCAAGTCCTGGTGCACTCCTGTGATGTTGATACTGTAAGAGGGATATCAATCAATCAATCAATCAATTTTATTGTGTAGCAAAAAAAAAGCTATTATAATCATATTCATCCTGACAAATTAGACACTAAATACCAATCTAATAAATATTATAAAAGAAAATATCTCAGACAGCTTCCATTTATATATAGTAAAATGGCTCACAGTATTACCTTATTGCACATTGAATTCACTAACTATCTAAGTGCAGTCTATTCAAAATACAGTGATACCGTACTAATCTAAACCATAAAAATCTAGTATAAAACTTTCTAGAGCACAGATCACATATTAAGAAAATTATTAATCAGGTTAAATAGCAAACATAGTCTTAAATCTTAATTAACACACTTCTATGACATTTAAAAGGTGCGCAAAGAGATAAATATTATTTCTGTTGACTAGACTGAGTGGGATCTTTAAGACATATCATAGCTTGTATAAAGTGTAAATATCACAATAACCAACCAAGTTCATAATACCAAAATTCTATTTCTTATTTGGTTAATAGCATTAAAATATTTAGCAAACCTTTCAACTGACCATACGTTCATAGTGTGAAAACGAATTGTTGTGAGAGTTGTATTATCAATCTGATAAAGGTAACCTTTAAACGGACTCAACCAGTAATCCCATATATTATTATACCATGAGCATTCCCAGTTCATATGCATTAAATTCTCTTCACCTCCTGTACTACAGTCACATTCACCTGAAGTTAAACCTTTTTTCTTATATCAATAGGCTAGCATGTTGCTAGGGCACTGTTCAGAGTTATAGTTTGAAACTAAGGATCTTAATTTGGTATCTGTCAGAATTTCAAGATGTGGCTTAAAGCCAAAACAGTAATTACTTTGGGCAAACCTTTTTGAGTAGCGGGAGTTCTTAATTAATTCCAAGTCCTTACAATTCCAGCTAGAAGTTATTATTTTAGCTATATACTTCCTACATTTTCCACTGATTATAATACCTCTATCTACAGCTCTTTTAAGGGTCATCATCTTATATTTCTTTAAAATGTTAATGTTGTATACCAGAGACCAGTTTTATAACCCAAGTTAAACCAAACTTCTTTCTCTTTAAGTGCCTTCTTTGCTAAATTAGGACCACCTTGTCTGGTTAATCTTGTCCAATAATTGACTTTCCTAGTACATATTTTTGCCCCTATATTTTCGATACCCAGTTTTGATCTTAGGTACGAAGCTGGGCAAGAATGCCCTACCTTAAAAACTGAACGTAAATACTTATAAAGTGGTGACATTAATCTATTTAAATTCTGACACTCCCATATATCAGATCTGTATTATTATTTGTTTTTGTTAACCGGGTAAGGCACACTAGACAACCAAGTGCCTATTTTCAGGTGCGACCCGGGAGGGTTACATAGGTAGTAGCAGACAGGAGACAATTACATACAGTTGAGCAACAACAGGATTAATAGTTTACATACAGTTTGAGCAAAAACAGGATTGATACGTAATGAATAGGTAGTTAGCAGCATTAGGTACACATTAATGAGCTAAGTTAGTGCTATCAGAGTAAGTGCATGGGAGGTGAAGAAGGTGGTGGGGGAGGAGGGGCTGGGTGGAGAAAACGGAGAGGCCAAGTGGGGGGAGGAGGGGAGAGGATGAAGAGGGGTGAAGGGACCGAGAGGCCAGGGTGAAGGGTCAGTGAGGCCAAAAACATTGTGGGGGAGGAGTGAGGGAGAGGATGGAGAAGGATGAGGGGTCTGAACTGAGTTCAGAGGGGGTAGGGAGCAGTGGGACCCTGGGAGCTCAAGGTGCATGAGAAGGTAGGGTGAAACTAGGAGGAACAGGAACAAGTGGAGGAGGGGTACAGGAAGTGCCAGAGCGAGGATTTGAAGTGGGGATGTGAGGGGGCTGGCCGGGTAAGGACTGGGAATGAGTTCCAGAGTTTTGGGGCGAAGGAGGAGAAGGCTTGGTCCCCCATGAGGGAGCGAGTTCTTGGGACAGTCCGATCGAGGGCCTCTCTAGATCTCAGATGATAGGATGGGGGGCCAGGATTGAGGGGGGGCAAGGGCGGAGGGAGTGGCCAATCTAATAATGTTGTCAATGAAATTACCAAGAATGAAGGTACGATGCTTTTCTGGAGGGAGCCACTCCAGTCGGGAGTAGAGGTCACAACGGTGAGTGAGAGGCGGAGCTGAAAGGGCGAAGCGGCAGATGTTATTGTAGGTGGTGTCCCATTTCTGAAGGCTGGATGGGGGTACAGGGGCAAAGGTAACCAGTCCGTAGCAGAGAGTAGGGAGGAGGACCCCTCTGGCAAGCGCCAAACGAGCTGCCGGGATTAGGCAGTTTTTAGCTTTGTAGGCAAGGCTGAGCTTATAATTTGTAGCTCTGCAGACGTTACAAATTTGCAGGGTGAGATCAAGCTGCGGGTCCAGAGTGACGCCCAGGTACTTGATTGAGGCCGTAGTCTGCAGGGGAGAGCCGTCGGCATCAAGAATGCGGAGGGGGGAGGAGCAGGACTTAATCTTATGCCGTGAGCCGAACAGCATAGCCTGGGTTTTTTTGAGGTTAATGGAGAGTCTGTGATCCACTAGCCAGGACTGAATGCTATGGAAGTCCGCGTTCAGCTGGGAGTTTATGATGGCAATATCATGGGCACTGGTCAGAATGACCAGGTCATCTGCATATAGAGTGGTGTGCCCGTGGATGGTGGTGGACGGGAGTTCATTGATAAAGAGGGAGAAGAGGGTCGGACTGAGGACAGACCCTTGGGGGACCCCACAGTGGACCAAAGAGGGGGAGGAGTGGGTACGATTGAAGTTGGTGTATTGCTGTCTGCCAGAGAGATAGTTGAGGAACCACGCGAGGGCAGGGGGGGAGAAACCTAAGGATCGGAGGGTGGAGCAGAGAAGAGAGTGATCAACTTTGTCGAATGCTTTGGAGAGATCCACGAAGATGGCCCCAGTGAGGTTCCCCTGGTCTGCAGCAGTCCTGATGGTCAAGGTGACAACAGCGAGGGCAGTGGACATGCTGTGCCCTTTTCTGAAACCGTGTTGAGCTGGCGAGAGGAGATTATGGTTCTGGATGTAGAGGGATAGCTGGGAGGCCACGATCTTCTCAAGGATCTTTGAGGCAGCAGACAGTATCGCAATAGGACGATAGTTCTGGGGGTCCTTGGGGTTGCCTTGTTTTAGGACTGGGACCACCTTGGCCACCTTCCAGATATCCGGGATTATCCCAGACCTGAGGGAGGAATTGAAGATGTGTGTGAGAGGCCTAGCAAGGAGATGGGCCCCTAGCCTGAGCAGTTTAGGCTCGAGGCAGTCGTGACCAGCCCCACTGTGAGGGGATAGGCTGGCAAGGAGCTTCTGGGTCTCATGAGCAGACACCTGTTGAAGGATGAGTGGAGGACGGGGAGTTAGAACCGGGAGATAGGGGGTCAGGGGGCTTACGGGCAGTGCACCGGGGAGGGGAGGCCAGCGGTCCAGAGAATAGGGAGTTAAAGGTATTAGAGATAGTGAGGGGGTTGTTACAGCTGACCCCATCAATAAGTAGGTCTGAGACTTGCACTCTGGCAGACCCACCAACAGTGCTTCTGATATTTTGCCAGAAACTCCTCGGGTTAGTGGCTGAGGAGAGCAAGGCGGACTGGCAGTATTCGCTTTTAGCAGAGCGGATGGCTCTTTTGCAGATGTTTCTTGAGGTTCTGTAGGCCAGGAGATCAGAGCTGCTTTGGGTGGCCTTGTAGGATGCCCAGCATTTGTCCCTAGCTTTCATCAGGGAGAAGAGGCCACCGTGATGCCATTTGGTGACGGTGCCTTTTACTCGCCTCCTGGTGAGGGGGCGTGTTTCTTCTGCACGGGGATGAATTTGGTAAGGGAATTCATCTAGGGCCTGCGCTGGGTCATCTAGTGAGGTGACCCCTGACCAGTCAACAAGTGAGAGGTCTGAGAGGAAGTGATGAGTATTTAGTTTGGAGTAGTCCCTCATCGTGATCACTTTGCTGGGAGTTTTAGTCCATGAGAAGCCCCACGTGCAGAAAGTTGGTGAGTGGTCAGAGATGGCATCCGGGAGGACCCCAGAGAAAGTGAGCCTGTCAGGTCTGTTAGTCAGGATCCAATTGATTAGAGACCCTTTATTCCCCCGGGTAGAGGGCCTGGTAGGCTCAGTGATGACCTGGCTCATGGCATGGCCCGAGAGCAGAGGTTCATACAACTTGCTGTTAGGCCCCAGCCAGTCAAGATTGAAGTCGCCTATGACTAGGATGTCGTTTGACCCAACTGAGCCACTGTTACTGTGGAGAAGGGAGGAGAGCCCTTGCAGACCACCCTTGGTGGGGTTGTAGGTACATATCAAGTGCAATTTCTTCGTATGCCCAAGTAGGAGGAGGGCATGTAGGTACTCACTTGGAGGGGGGTTAGGAGGGAGATCAAGGGAGGACACATCAAGGTGCGCTTTGTAGTAGAGTAGCCACCATCCCGTTTATGCACTCTTAGCCGTGTCATGCTTTTATGTGGCTGTACTCGGGAGGGAGATCACGGCATCCGGGATCTGGGGTTTCAGCCAGGTTTCTGATATACCTAAGATGTCAGGGTTGTAGTGGGCTACCCATGCAGTCAGTTCAGCCAGGTTGGCTAATAGACTGCGAACATTTAAGTGGGCAATTTATAACAACTGTGTCTCAAACTTTGACCTAATATCTTGTATTAATGGTTTAATAGTCATACCCCCATATTTTATATTAAAACGAACTAGTCCAGTTACTGTTTTCTTTAATTTGTTGAGAAGCAGATCTACATGCAGTGTCCATTTACCATTCCCTTGAAATAATATACCCAAATAAAGGTAGCTAGTTACTCTCTCTAGCCTATCTTTTCCCACCAGCCAGAAAGTTGAGTCTTTTTTTCTTCCCTTATCAAATATGACAATCTTTGTCTTATTCATGTTCATTTTTAATTTTAATTCCGAGGATTTGTCATATATGTAATCGAGCTTCTTTTGTAATCCAGATTTTGTAAAAGATAGAACAATGTCATCTGCACAGGCAAGAAGGGGGCATGGCATTGTATCTATTTTTGGTGAGTCAGACATATGAATATCAGACTGGGATATCATATTATTAATATAGAGGGAAAATAGCAGTGGGGCCAACACACAGCCTTGTCTGACTCCCCTATTAATATTGAAAGAGGCCAATAGTCCCCCCTGTTTACCAAGTCTAAATTTTTGCCCAGTTATTCTTATAAAGCCGTGAAATTAGGGCTACTAGGTTCCTATTAATCCCCTTTTTTTCTCGGATCGACCACAGAATATTTCTAGAGATGTAATCAAATGCAGATGAGCACTCAATGAACACTACATGTAGTTTCTGCTGTCTGATTGTGACATATTTTTCAATTAAGTGCTTCTGTACAAAAATATTGTCTAATGTGGAATAATTGGCTCTAAAACCCGCCTGGTAGTCTGCTAAACCTCCCATTCTTATTACTTCATTCTCTAATCTTCCTAACAGAATTTTAGTCAGTATTTTCAAATCCGCATCTAGGAGGCTGATAGGCCTATACATACATGGATCAGAAAGGTTGCCTTCCTTATGTATAGGAATAATATTCACTCCCTTCCAGGAGTCAGGGAAAATATTTAAATTTATACATCTGTTGAAGTAGATAACTAAAAATTTAGCCCACCTCAATGGTAGGCATTGAAACACTTCTGAAGGGATCCCATTTGGGCCAGCAGCTTTATGCTTTTTTAATCCTGCAATTGCTTGCAGAAGCTTTATAGTGGTGATTATTATGGAGCCATTTTGTACAGTCCTTTTGTCCAGGATCACCTTTATTTCTGGATCATAGAAAATAGTTGTAAAATAGCTGGTCCACTCCTCTTCAGATATACAAGTATCAATTTCATATTTAGAATTCAAACAACCCTTAGCAACCAGATTCCAGAAAGACTTAGAGTCTCTTTGTTCAACTGCATTTAGCATGTTTTGCCATAATTTATTATGATATATAATCTTTTTTGTTTTATCATTTGCTTATAATTCTTTTTTTCTTGATTTAATTATGTCAGTGCCTGTTTAGTTCTGGCATTCCTATAATTTCTGTTTAGCCTTCTAATAAGAGCTTTTATCTTTTTACATTCATAATCGAACCAGTTACTGGGAACAGCAGGATAATTTTTTTGGCTGCATTCAAGGTGATTACGTATATCTGCAAAGAGCTGACTTTGCATCATTATTAAAGTCTGTACATCCTTTTTCCAGAGGTTTACAGAATTATCAGAAATACAGGAATCAAGCAGCAGGGGCACTATAGTCGCATTTGAGTCATGTTGCCAAATAATTATTTTATCCCCTCTAATCTGGTTGGAGGAATGGTCAGAAGTATGGCAGCTTGGATTCAATGCAAAGAAGTGCAAAATAATGCACCTGGGAAACAAAAATCAAGGGGAAGATTACACAATGGGGTGGAAGGTAGTAACAACAACAAAAATGGAAAGGGACCTGGGGGTAATCATATCAGATTACTTTAAGGTTAGCAAACAATGTGAGAAGGCAGTAGGGAGGTATGGGTGATACTGGGATATATAGGGAGAGGCATCACCAGCAGAAAAAAATAAGTTGTTGTCCCTCTGTACAGACAGTTGGTGAGACCCCATCTGGAGTACTGCATCCAGTTCTGGAGACCTCATTTCTGCAAGGACATAGACAGGATGGAGGCAGTCCAGAGGAGGGCAACCAAAATGGTGCAGGGTCTGCAAGAGAAGCCATACGAGGAGAGACTAAAGGAGCTTAATATGTATACCCTTGAGGAAAGGAGGGAGAGGGGGGACATGATGGAAACTTTTAAGTACCTCAGTGGAATCAACAACATCCAACAGGGTAGCATCTTTCAGAAAAAGAGATGTGCAAGAACAAGGGGACACAGTTTAAAGGTAGAGGGGGGATGGCTCAGGGGCAATGTGAGGAAGTATTTTTTTCACAAAGAGGGTGGTGGATGCATGGAATAGCCTTCCTGAGGAGGTTGTGGGGTCTAAAACTGTGGGAGAATTCAAGAATGCATGGAACAGACATAAGGCAATTTTTGTGGGGGATAGGAAGAAATAGGTTGTTGGTTAAATAGGATCTGCAGTTTATCCTGTAGGTAGGGAAATGGGCAGACTAGTTGGGCCAAGCAATCCTTATCTGCCATCAAAGTCTATGTTTCTATGTTTAATTTCAATATAGAGAAAAGTAGTTATATGTTGATTTGAGAATTGTCCTGAAACATTAAAATCCAAGAGAAGGGGAAAATGATCACTCTCTGCTGGCACAGGTATAGTTAAGGAATTCCAACAATCTGGATTATCTGACCAAATGGCATAATCTACCACTGAAGCTCCTCTTGCAGACAAGAATGTAATATCTCCTGCTGTATCTCTTTTTAGCCTACCATTAAGTGGATAAAGCATTTTATCTGTCATGAGCTCTATTAATTTTTTCCCATTATTATTTGACTTACTATCACTTGAACTCCTAATAGGCAATATTATATCAGGTAACATATATGTAAACATCAAATTGCCTATCAGACCATCAAACATAGCAATCCTTGTGGTAACATCACCTAATCTAATAAAAGAATAGTTGTTGTAGGTGAATCCTGATAAGCATTTAAGACTATATTCACTATGTCATTCCACAGATCTTCACAGTAAAACCCAAAGTTCCCCGAGGGGACATAACAGTTCAGCACACAGATATCCATATTCCCAACCTTAATATCCACTACAATTATATTATTATAAATTTTTATTCTCACTTGTCTAAACTTGCCTACTTTTACAAAAAAAAATGAAATCACCTGAATTTCTGCCGAACTTAGAATGCTTGACACCAGGAACCTGAAACACTCATAGCCATTTAACATAATATCATCACTGTTTGTGTGCCAAGTTGCTTGCAGACAAATAAAATCTGAGTCCATAAGGGCATTTTTATGTTTGCTTACGCATGCACAAGAAACATTATGTGACAGCTTAGGAGAGAAGGGGTTGTGGAGGCACAGCACTGTTACAGCCAAGGGAGGCACTGCATTTGGGGGCTTGGCATTGGTGGACCAATGGAGGCACAGTGTGCCGATGACACTGGTCTTCCAAAAGTGCACCAAGTTGTAATGTTTTCACTGCTTCAATCAGGGGCTGCCTTGTCATTGCAGCGTGAGTCATTCTGCTGCAATGAAGGAGTGACCCGTCATTGCAGGGCGGAACGTTAGCTAGCCTAATACTGTTTGTGAACATGGCGGGCGGCTTGCCGCTGAATTCACAAACAGTCTTAGGCAGCCAGCCCCCTTGTCCAGGGGGTGCCCAATCCCCCTCAGCAGTGTGTGCCCCCAAACAGTCTTTGTTTGCTGGTGGGGGCCCCAATCCCTGCTGGCTGCAGTGACCCAGGTATTTTGCCGACAGGGGAGCCCACTCCCCGTTGGCATGATGTTACCCCCCCACCCACTTTCCTTGTCTGCCAATGGGGTGCCCAATCCCCATCAGCATAAGTCCCCCCTTTTGCTGTGTGCTGACGGGGGTGCCCAATCCCCGTCGGCATAACAGCCCCTGCTTTAGTTGTGTGCCGACGGGGGTGCCCAATCCCCATTGGCATGATGTCGCCCCCCCTTTTTGTTGTGTGCTGACGGGGGGGGTGCCCAATCCCCCATTGGCTACAGTTGGTCCCCCAACAAAAGACTCCTTTGGCATGCTGGGAGCCTACCCCAGCGTGCCAAATGCCCCTGTGAAGTTAAAAACCATCCCCCGATGTCTGTTTTTTTTCCCCTGTAAACAAGAAAATGGTCCCTCGTGGTCTCCGTGGCCCCCTGCGCAACCGCCCCACCCTACGTGCACTTCCTCTCCACACCCCCCTCACCCCATACTTACCTCCGGAGTCCAGCGCGATGATCTTCGGTGGACCGGGACCACGAACTGAGGAAATGCCGGTAAGCTATATAATGGGATAGATAGGGTTTTTTCAACTTTGGTGCATATCTCGGGCATTTTTTGGAATTTTAGAACCAAATTTTCAACGTGGGGTTTTTGGGACCCCTCCTCATGAATTCTGTCACTGTCATGGTGTTAGTCGGGCCGGAAGGGTGATTTTGCGGTCACTGCGTGGAATCACCTTTCAGGACTGATTAACGAAATGACAGTGCCAGTGTTCATGAGGTGGGCTCTCCAAAAGCCTATGTTGCAAATTTTGAAAAAATTCTTAAAAATGACTGTTTTATGAGCTTGCGTTGCGCAGTTCCTACGCACGCTCGTAAGTTTGCAAATTTGTAATATTTGCACTCCAGACTTTCAACATTGGCATTTTATCACACATACTTATGAGCAGTACAGCTGTCATTTTTCACATCTTGCCCAAAATGTGTTTCTGTGCATGTAGCGCACAATGGCGCAGTTGGTGTGCGAAATCAATGTTTGGGACATATTAAGAAAATCAGTGATACTGTTTATGAGCAGAGGTCTTAAAATGGCTATGTTGAAAATTTGGTGAAAAAATTTCTAAAAATGACTGTGTTACGAGTGTGCGTTGCATAGTTCCTACACACGCTTGTAAGTTTGCAAATTTTTAATATTTGCACTCCAGATTTTAAACAATGCCATTTTACCACACCTCCTTATGAGCAGTGCAGCTGTCATTTTTCACATCTCACCCAAAATGTGTTTCTGTGCATGTAGCGCACAATGGCGCAGTCGGTGTGCGAAATCAATGTTTGGGACAGATTAAGAAAAGCGCAGTGGCACTGTTCATTAGCAGAGGTCCTAAAATGCCTATGTTGAAAAGGTGGTGAGAAAAGTCCTTAAAATGACTATGTTACGAGCGTGCATTGCGCAGTTTCCCCACATGCTCGAACCTTCGCACATTTGCAATACTTTCACTCCAGATTGTCAACACTGCCATTTGTCCGCACCTCCTTATGAACAGTGCAGCTGTCATTTTTGACATCCCGGCCGAAATGTGATTTTGCACTTCTGTCGCAGAATGTCGCTGTGGGAAATCCATGTTTGGGACACATTACGAAAATTACACTGACACTGTTCAGTAGCAGAGGTCCTAAAATGCCTATGTTGACAATTTGGTGAGAAAAGTCCATGAAATGACTGTGTTATGAGTGTGCATTGCGCAGGTTCCACCCACGCTCGTGCCTTCACATATTAGCAATATTTACACACCAAGTTGTCAGCACTGCCATTTGTCCCCACCTCCTTATGAACAGTACAGCTGTCATTTTTCACATCCCAGCCCAAATGTGTTTTTGAACTTCAGGAGCAGAATAGCGCTTTCGTTGTGGAAAATCCATGTTCGGGACACATTACGAAAATCATATTGACACTGTTCATTAGCAGAGGTCCTAAAATGGCTATGTTGAAAATTTTGTAACAAAAGTCCATAAAATGACTGTGTTATGAACGTGCATTGCGCACTTTCCACGCACACTCGTAACTTCGCACATTTGCAATATATTCACGCCATATTTTCAACATTGCCACTTTTCTTCACCTCCTTATGAACAGTACAGCTGTCATTTTTCATATCCTTGCCAAAATGTGTTTTTGCACTTCCAAGGCAGAATAGCACGGTCACTGTGGGAAATCACTGTTCGGGACAAATTAATGACAGTGACACTGTTCATTAGCAGAGGTGCTAAAATGCCTGTGTTGAAAATTTGGTGATGAAAGTCCATGAAATGACTGTGTTATGAGCATGCGTTGAGCAGTTTCCAAGCATGCTTAGAACTTTGCACATTTATAATATTTTCACTCCAGATTTTAAACATAGGCATTTTCCGTATCTCCTTATAAACAGTGCAGCTGTCATTTTTCACATCCTGGTCGAAATGTGTTTTTGTCTTTCTGGTGCAGACTACCGTGGTTGCTGTGGGAAATCAGTGTTCAGGACACATTAACAAAATCACAGTGACACTGTTCATGAGCACAGGTCGTATAATGCCTATGTTGAAAATCTGGTGATTAAACTCCATAAAATGACTGTGTTATGTGCATGCGTTGCGCAGTTTTCACGTATGCTCGGAACTGCAAGCATTTTTAATATTCCCACTACGCATTTTCAACATTGCCATCTCTTCATACCTCCTCATGGATGGTACAGCTGTCATTCTTCACATCCTGCCCGATCTGTCTTTTCGTACATGTGGTGCAGAATGGCACTCTCACTGTTGGAAGTCAGTTTCCGGGACACATTGTCAAAATCACACTGCCACTGTTCATGACAAGAGGTCCCAAATGGTTTCATGAGGTGGGGTCACAAAAAGGCCATGTTCAAAATTTGTACTGTAAATACCAACAAACGCCCAAGGCATTATGGTTTCTAACCATAACGTACTACCCTGTACAGACAGTCATCGGGGTGTGCCTTTGGATTGCCGCCTGTACTGCTCATGCCATCCCACCCCCCACCCACTGACAGGCATCGAGCTGTACCTTGGACTCTTCGGCCCAAGACTTCACCCCATTCTCCTGTGCTGCACCCATTTCACCATATGTCCTTATGGAATGGGGTGACTGTAAAGCCAAACACCCTAACGCACAGCTCAACACGTGTCAGTGTCTGCAGAATAGGGTGAGGTGACACAGCTTGACTGTCATGGGTGATGACCCAAACACTTACCTCAAATCCTGTCCATCTCTACAGGATGGAGGTGGACTTCATGTGAACTTCAATACTTCACTGATATTCCTATTCTGTATCTGTCTAACTCCTGCATTTCTAATGCTCATATCAGCAAGAAAACATTCGGCATTGACAAATGCTTGTTAAAATCTACATCTGCTATATGTGTTGTCCAACCCTCAATGTTTCATGTCATAAAAGTTAATCCAGACTTCTCAGCATTGTTCTCTGGAGAAAATGGACAGTTTACCGGTAGTCAGTTCACCCCATAACCGACCATCTGCAAAAAACTATTTTTTAATGGCACTCCAGAGATTCTAATATTACTAGAATTTCCATTCATTATATTCCCTGTTGTATTAAGGCATTCTGAATTCACCAAGTTAAAAAAAAAAAAAAAACTTTATTTCTATTACGCCTTCCTCAAACTCAAGGCGCCTTACAATAATTACAGATTAAACAAATAAAACATCAATCAGAGCTCATAACATCCCAATAATCAATTAAGATAAATCTTAGACCATAAATAGGTCTTTAAGGCCTTTTTAAATTCCTCTATAGATGCACACTGACGAAGCGAATGGGGAAGAGAAATCCAGAGGGCAGGGGCAGCATACATAAAAGCATGAGCCCCTGAAGATTTTAAAGAAACCCTCAGAATCTCTAGCAACCCCTCATCTGCTGAGCGGAGAGATCGCTTAGGGCAGTAGGGGATCAGAAGCTCTTTCAAGTAGTCCGGGCCCTGTCCATGTAGGACTTTGTAAGTCAAAAGACCAATTTTAAAGGTGATCCACCACTGTATTGGCAGCCAGTGCAGATCGTGCAGAACTGGAGAAATATGACAGGCACAAGACGTACCCGTCAATAACTGGGCCGCAGCATTCTGCACCAGCTGCAGGTGATGAACATCAACCCCAGGAAGCCCTAGATAAAGAGAGTTGCAATAATTAAGATGTGAGATCACAAAAGCGTGGATCAATGTAGGCAGATTGCTGGGTGGAACAAGGTGCTTAATCCTGGCGATGTTCCTAAGATGATAAAAGGATAATTTGACAAATGCCGACACCTGCGAATGCAGTGTCAGCTCATTGTCAAAAATCACCCCCACATTCCGCACATGTTCAGAGGTAGGGAGCTGGACACCCCCCAGAAATAAACCTGAGGGTAAACCAGCTCCTGTCCCCTCTACCCTGTAACCCAGGTCCAGAACCATTACCTCTGTCTTCTCCAAATTCAACTTCAGCCAACTTGAATTCATCCAGCACTGGATTTCAATGAGGCAGCTATTAAATACTGAGACAGCTCTATCCTGGTCAGGTGCAAAAGATAGGTAGAGCTGGGTATCATCTGCATAGCAATGAAACCTCAGCCCATACTTTCTTACAATGTCTCCGAGGGGAAGCATATACACTGCGAACAACATGGGGGACAACACCGAGCCCTGGGGAACCCCACATGACAGAGAGACTGGGCGGGAAGAATTAAGCCCTGACACCACCCTCTGAGTTCTGCCTGTGAGGAAAGATCTAAACCAACTGAGAACTGTACCTGACAGGCCACAGATAAACTCCAGGTGCTCGAGAAGTACCCGATGGTCCACAGTGTCAAAAGCTGAGGAGAGATCAAGAAGAATCAAGATGGAGCAGATCTTCTGATCTCTAGCCATCAGCAGATTATTGAGCACCCAAAACAGTGCTGTCTCGGTAATATGCCTTTTTTGAAATCCAGACTGGAGTGGTTCATAGATGTTATGGATGGTTAAATGTTTTTCCAACTGCAAGGCCACTACTTTCTCAATAACCTTCCCTACAAAGGGAAGGTTGGAGATCGTCCTGTAGTTAGCATGGCAATCAGAGTCCAAGGAAGCTTTCTTCAGGAGGGATGTCACCACCACCTCCTTCAGGAAGCTAGGAAACTCACCCATATCCAAGAAGCACCAGACTATCCATGCCAGGACTGGGCTGATAACATCATGACGACCCTTAATAAGGGAAGTCGGGCTCGGGTC
This sequence comes from Neoceratodus forsteri, assembly GCA_016271365.2. Classification (NCBI taxonomy): domain Eukaryota; kingdom Metazoa; phylum Chordata; order Ceratodontiformes; family Ceratodontidae; genus Neoceratodus; species Neoceratodus forsteri. The sequence continues at coordinate 108,987,021 of CM028132.1, forward strand.
CAAGCTACAGCATGTAGAGCGCATACTCTGGACAATCCTCATGACATCAATGAACTCAGGCTGGTCAAAGAAATTCCAAGAGAGACTAGAGGCTGCGGCCAGACACCGATCTACAGCTTCTCCCTTAGAGTGTGTAGGCTGCAGTACTGCCCTGATGCTGGCCACCTTAGCCACAAAGAAGAGAGCAAGCTCATCACACTCCACTTGTGAAAAAGCTTTCTGAACCTGCAGACAGACTGGGTTGCACAGTCTGTTGACAGTTTGAAAAAGCTGAGGTGGTTGATTCTGAGCAGCCGTATTCTCCCCAGATATGAACTCTGCCTTCTTACGGGAGATTGTGGAATGATAGAGTTGATAATGTTCCATTAATCTAAGATGGTCAGCATCAAGGGCAGATCTCCGTCAACAACGCTCTAATCTTCGTCCTTGTCATCACACCTCCCTCAAGGTCCCATCAAGCCATGGAGACAGAGGGTGAAGGTGGAAAGGACGAACACAGACAGGAGCAATTAGATCCAGAGCCAAGGAAATGGCCCTGTTATAGGCCAGCACCAAGGCATCGGGATCATTGCTCACTCCAGAAAACTCTGATAGGTCAAGCACTGCTATCAGGCCTGCAGAGCTAACATCTCGCAAAGAGCAGTACCTGACCATCTCCACAGGGGTAGGCCTACAAGGGGGGGGTGCAAAAAGTGAACCCCACAGTGTAATGATCAAACCAACCGGCAGGTTTCACCTCCAAGTCGAAGGCCTCAATCCCTAGGAGGAAGACTAAGTCCAAGGAGTGACTATCCTTATGAGTGGCAAAAGTAACCACTTGCGTGAGGCCCAAAGATGTCATTAATTGAAGGAAGTGTTGTCCAAACTGTGAGGGTTCGTCATCGACCCAGGCATTAAAGTCACCCAGGACCATCAGCCTGGGTGACTCAAATGCCATGTTGATGACGAAGTCTGCTACTTCCTGCAGAAAACACTTCTCATCACCTGGTGGATGATAGATGAGAGCAATTCTGCAACCCACACCTGCCACTACAGTACACTCAAAGGACTCACCCCCTCAACTGGTACACTTGTGAGGCCCAGTTCAGTCTTGAAACAGACCGCAACCCCCTCTGAGGTCCAACCTCAGGTGGTGTAACACTGAGTACCCAGCTGGAACTGCTGCTTCCAAAATCGGACCAGCATTTTCATCCAGCCAGGTCTTGGTAATGCATGCCAGATCCACATACCCAACAAGATCTGCAATAACTGCAGTCTTGTTCTCTATCGATCTGGCATTGCACAACACCGCCTGGGTTGGACGGGCCTCTGGAGCTGCATGGACCACTTGCCCATCATCATTGGTGGTGCCCTTGGGTATGGAGACCAGACAAGTATGACCTCGCTCCATAGTCCATTTTGTCCCAGGGTGTCTTCGGTTCTCACTACCCCAATACGATGTCCCACATTCATTTAAGCCTCTGTTCACCCCCAAAACTCCTCCCTCTCCTTCGCACAATACCCAATGCTCTACAGCGTTGGTATGTTGACAACTGTAATGGTAAGGGGGAGAAAGGGCGGAGGGCACGATGAGCGGAGGACGAATAGCGTACGACCATGGGGGCAGGCCTTCTACACATGTTAAAATCAACCACTTTAAAACCCCTATAGTTTCCCTGAGAATCCCTTCACACTCACACCAGGGGGAACTCAAGGAAACAAAATATAAGCCACCCCAAACTAAATCTATAATACAATCAAATACAGAAAAAAATACAAAAATAAAACATTTTCAATCAAAAAGAAAAATAATAAAATATCCAAATACAGAAAAATTCAAAAATTCGGTAAGTATTTTGGGTAAGTGAGGCTCTCACCCTCTTTCAGTTCTAAAAAGCAAAATCAAATATTACAGATCCCAGGACAATAACAGTAGGTCAGCATCCAAATATATGGAATATCCTAAAAGTTCAGGTGAAATATTTCTTCAAGCGGAGAGGCTCTCACCATCTCCCAATCCAGTCCGGCACCAAATAATTCCTCCAAACAGTCAAACCAGTTCTACTTTCCTTCTTCTCTAATAATCTCCTCAATGAAAACACTCAGAAAACTCAGGCCAAGACACCAAACCCAGGGCCAAACTGGAAGGTTGCGACCAGAGAATACAGGCCCCTGAGGAGTAAGCAATAGCTCCCCCACAGAAAGTCTTAAGAACCCCCAGAGGGACTCACCATCCAGTTAAGCACCATACTATCTAGAATCAGAGTTTTCCCCAGGATAATTTCTTCCAATTTGGGGTTTGACTTTTATATCTACTTGACTCTCCATACCCACTCTGTTTGCTGATATATCTCCCAAGTCTTCCAGTGGTATTCTTAGGAAATTTATCAGCAGATATTTTATGGCATTGGTTAATCTTGCTTCATTTTCTTGTTTAAGTATAGACATTCCAAACATGCTGAGGTTGACCTGCTTAACCTGACACCCTGTCACTTTGTTGAATAATGTTCGATTAGGAAATGTAATAATTAGATCTCTATCTTGGAACAGCCAATTGTTCACCCAGATGTAGGTTGCTACTCTGGGGGATAGAAATAAATTATATATCATAGTCACTTCTGCAGTTGGTATGTTCTTAATTTCTAAAATGTCATTTTCTGTAAAATTGGTATCAAAATTTTTATTTAAATACTGTAGGACCTCAGTTTGTAACTGGGTCGGATTAAAGTTCCTCCGGTTAACTGGCCCATATAATCTTATTAAAATATAAGATTCTGCCCAATTAGTTCGTCTAGAATTAGCCTTCTTCTCCAAAGTGGTCTCAGGATTAGGTATAATCTGCTTCTGTCCCTTTTCAGTAATTTGTAACCATTAAGCTTTTTTCTCTTCTTGTTGTATATAGTCTCTGACTTCAGTAGGACCATTTTTAATCACCTCCATTTGAATAATTAAAGACCCACATTGCTTGTTAAATTTTGAGATTTCTTTTTCTAAAATTTCCAGTTCAGCCAACAGGTCAGGATTGGCTAATGTATCTTGCAGGGACAGTAAGTTACCCTCCAAATGTCTGTCATACTGAACTTTTGTAGATTCTTCTTCTTGATTGTTATAACTATCCTGGGTCACGAGTATCTGGTGCAGTTTCTCTTTTTCCTTATTTTTCTCCATAGATTCCCCTTTTTCCTTTTTTTCTTTTTTAGTCTTTTGCAGCAGTTTTCCTTACTGGCATTTCGGGGATTTCAATTAGGCTACAGTCTGGTCTCTGTTTGTTAACATTAGTGTCCTGTTTTAACTCCATCTGTGGTGTACCTCCCCTTGCACTTACAGTATCGTTTGAATCCATCTTTTTATCCTCTAAACTAATAATAGTATCTATTTTAGCTCTATTAACTGCTACGTCTGCTCTTAAGCTTTAAAGTATAGACCTGTTAACAACGAGTTGCTCCATTAATAATAAATATACATTCTGAGGATTTTTTAAAGTCCCTATTAGGGATTCATTTAAGCAAGGAGGTTTGTAATGATTGTCCTTTCCCAACTCTTTCTGCAAGACTCTCCCACACCCTTTACAAAATGGAGTTACCACTGATGTATCGTTCAGCTGTTTTAGACCAAAAATGGTCTTCTGTAACTCCATAATTACCTCCCCCAAGAGTTTAACCTTTCTATAATTACTGGTGACTCCCTTTAATAACTGGATTTCAGGCACAGTAAAAATGCCGTAACAACCAGAAATCGAGTTATTTCGGCGTTCACTACACTTTTTTTCCACCGCTAGCTTCCATTGTCTGTCACTCTAGCATACCGAGCCACTTCATTGGCTTGCACTCTGCTTGTGAGCGGGCTGAGCAGTATTTCAAAAAATGGCGGCTCAGTTTTCCATTTACTGAGGAGCTGCTTTTGTTGATTTCACCATTCACTTCTCTATACATTTGTTTATCTTTATCTGGTTGATCCTGCCGTGCCCCTGAATCGGTAGACGCGCCGACTCCTACTGAAATCCATGACAGACCCTACATAGCACAAGCCGTGGATGACACCTAAAAAAAATAAAGTAAGTCAAAGCAGAGCAGGGAAAGGGAAAGAGTGTGTGTGTGTGAGTGTGAGAGACAGTGTCTGTGTGAGTGTGAGAGACAGAGTCTGTGTGAGTGTGAGAGACAGTGTCTGTGAGAGAGTGTGTGTGTGTTTGTAAATGGCAGATATACTGAGACACAGAGCAAACTCTGCACCAGTAATTATAAAAAATAAAAAATAAGCAACTGCATGTATATGGATTTTTACACACCCTCAGGGTGTGATGACCTCATAAACCTCTCGAGCTTCGCTCTCGAGGTTTATGGGTCATCACACACTTCGGGTGTGTAAAAAAAAATCCATAACACACAGTTGCCTATCTATTATTCTCTATTTATCAGGCTCCTCAGATGTATTTAATGACTTGCAATAATTGGGCTGCCATAATTTTGGTGATTTTTCTATGCTGGAGTTTATTACAGACTGCTCCCTCTGTGTTATATCCTCATTAACAGTGTCAATCTCTTTATTCTCTGATTCAGTAGTTAAAATTGCTGACTTGTCTATCAGGGAAATATCATGTACCTCATAATTAGAATCAGCAGTTGATGAAGTACACCTAGTACTAAATAACTCATTGTTAGTGCAATGCAGTAATTCAAGTTCACTGCTTGATATCTGGGACACGTGGTCAATCCTTAAAACTATCCTCCTTCTGTATAGGGGGTGTAATTATACCATTTCTGGGAGTTGAGGTCTTAGTATTATTATGTAATAAAACCATATGCTCTGTTATTTTAGATTGTCTGCTGTTGGATTTTCTCACCAGCACCTGCAAAGGTGACCTATTATTACTCCTCTGCATTCTTTGCAACCTAGTAGGCACCATTCTTTCTACATTCCCGATTAGATGTAAGCCTGTTAATGGTACTAATAGTTTTTCCACCACCTAATTAGTGCAGCAGAATTCAATACTTATACTATCAAAAAGAAATAAAGAAAATATTTTAAATAGTCCAAATGATTCTATATTTCTACTATAGACAAGTACTATCTAGGATTCTCCCTTCTTCTTCTTCTTCTTCTTCTTCTTCTTCTTCTTCTTCTCCTCTACAGTCCATGAAATTTGAAACAAATCAAAAGAAATTCAAGATGCCAAGTGCAGGGTCAGATCAGATACCAGATACCGGACAGTCATGAGTAGAGGAAAATGGGTCTCTCAATTTGAACAATATCCAGGAGGTTCTTAGACCAGATCTTGTTCCTAGCAAATACTTAGAGATTAAATATATAGAAATCTGGGTTGAGGTGAGCCTAAGGTAAACCAGAGAAGCACTCCAAATGCAATATTCCAATGTCTGTGTCCCAATGGTTTATAAATAAATGCAATTTCCAACAGGTTCCCAGCTGCAACACTAAAAAAAAAAAAAAGAATTATCTTGAATAAATGGGCACAGAGGGGAATCGAACAAAAAGGGCTAGGAGGAGAGAAAGCACTTGAACACTTAAATAATTTTAAAATGGAGTTTGTATATTTTAACTTCTTTAAACCTTAAATGCTGTATGCACAGAACAGTGTGATAAAAGTAATAGGAAAAAATGTTCTCGTGTATTCAGAAAGGCGAGCAAAAGGTTCAGAGAACAGCAGTCTAGCTGGCTCATAATACAACACAGCATGGCATGGCTAGACAGACGTGAATGTTAATTATCATTTTACAAAACTGGAAAAGTCGCCCAAAGCCGTCAAGCTACCAGGGGCCAACTTCAACAGAGCCTGGATAAAGCATACCAGCCAGGACACTAGATATTGCTTTGATAGTTCCAGTGCCTGAAGAAAAGGCTAGATAACACTAGAGATAAACCTATCACTGCACTAGCTGTGCAGTGCGATGCTTAGTTGAAATGGCGCTGGGTGGACGTAGAATGCCAAGTCAGCACCTGCGCATTTATGAGAGTTAAGATCAGGTGATCAATCTGATTGTTTGGTGTGAAAAATTCTAATTTAAAATATAAGAAAGATATAAATATGAATAAAAAAGTACAACAATACAAACAAGAAATTTAAGGTAAAATGATTAAGTATCTAGCTTACTGACTAACCAGTAGCCAGACAACCAAGTATTACTATATTTACTGTATTTAATACTGGACCCTCTGGAGAAAAAAAAGACAAAATACAAACAATAGTCACTCAATTAGTGGTCTGAATAGTTCAAAGGATGTCTGGTGACTAAACCGAAGGCTCTGTCATTCTGCCGTATTCCCTCACTAGTTTTTGTAGCTATTATAGTGAGAAGAATAGCTTCTTTCCTTTTTCTCAGCAGTCTTTAACCCCTGTTTCTTCTGTCAATCCACGTGTCCTGTCCTTTTTTTGTCCAGTAAACTCTCCTTCAACCCTCCGACCGGTCTTCTGCAAAGAATATTCCAACTGGGGCTGGGGCTTTCTGTTCCTCACTGCACCGTAGCTCAAGCTTGTGAAACCAGGCTCCGGATGGCCGCAGGAGCCTGCAACCACCTGCGGAAAGCAGAACAGAGGGAGAACAGGAGTCATGAGATCAAAAGATCGTGGTTGCAGTAAGATATACTGGAAAGGTTACACACTTACAAGCAGGCACTAGATATCACACCTTTTCTAAATTTAAAATACGCTGTGTAGCCCTGCTTCCTGTGCCTAGCTCCACAAACAGAGGAGCGCGTAGCGACTAACGTCCCTCAGCAGAATTCACTCGAGATTCCAGATCGATACTAATATCCTCCTATAGCCGAATAGTGACCACTTCAGAGTCCTGATCAGAGGGATATGTAACCCTGCTTTAGGAGGGGGCTTACCTGACTGCTACTACCCTCCTAACTGCTGCTGAACTGCAGTGCAGCTCCCTTGCTCAACCACCTGTGTGCACAGCTAGAGACAGCTGTGCTGAAAAGAAAATGTTTGGCACCTCCTGCACCCTCTTTTTGGTAGCTGTGGCCATATCCTTCACTCCTAGTCCCTCAATCCTGGCAGAGAGGACTGGGAGCAACAAAACAGGGACACCACACCTTCTTTATGGTGCATACTGCACAATAATGATGCCACCACCATAGAGTGGGAGTGCGTGCTGCAAAGGTTCTCTTCCCCAGCGCTTCCCACTTTTGATGCTGCTAGCACACATGACATGGTCAGGCCACATCCACAGCTGCCACCAGACAAACCAGATAATAGCCCAGAGGGCTGTAACAGATACTGTACCTGGGGCTCATCACACTATGGAGGTGATAAATAATTAAAAGTAAAGACATTGGAGCCAAGGCTTCTACATAAACATGGCAGCAGCCATGTTGATGAAGCCTGATCCCCGCAATTGACCAGTCAGAGGGCTCGAAAGCCCTTTGCAGTGAAGGAACAGACTAAGAGTCTTGTGGGACAGCATGATGTTAGACACCCTCCTCCATCTACACTGGTGGGCTTAAAGGGCAAATCAGAGTGCAGGACAGAGCAGAAGGACTGATGTACTGCAATGCCTGACAAACCAAACACTGAATGAGAGAACTAAGTTGCTGGGCTTATGAGGATCTCATGGTAGTTGGAGAGAGACATTGAAGTGATCAGACCTGCCACTGTGTGAGCAAGCTGGAGGCCTACCCAGGCCTAAATTTGGTGAGCCTTTTTGAGGGTTCATTGCTCCGTGTTCCTGTATCCTTAGCCTGGGCTTATACTGTTGAGAGACTGTTCCAGGGAAGGCACCTGCTAAGGGAAGCTGAAGAATTGTACCATCAGGGCACCTGCCAAGGAAAGTCATCAAGAGTCTGTACCTGTGGGGGTATTTTCTGCAGAACAAAATTACTATGAGAAAAGCTGAAAGATGCAATCCTGAAAGAGCTGCTGAGCTGAGAAACTGGAGACAGAGACCTGCACCTCCACTGAGCTGCTGTGGAGTTAGGTAGGGGGCCTGTTAGCACTTATCAAATGGAATAACTCAGGGAACAGGGAGTCATGGGGCAAATGCCCAGAGTACATGGGTACTGTTGATCCAGAAGGGAGCTGGTGTGTTGGGGTCAGTCCTGGATTATGGACTCCTTGGGAACTGTGAAGCCACTGTATAGTGCTAATATGAATGCTGTGAGAAGCTGAGTCAGAAGGGCTGTGCTGTGAGAGTTGAGCCAGAAGGGCTCTTTTGTGAGAGTTGAGGCAGAAGAGTTGTGCTGTGATAGTTGAGTCAGAAGGGCTGTGCTGCTATGAGGCATTTAGGAGCGAGTCAAAGCACTTCAACTCCATGCTGCTGGAGCCTAATCCTGAATGCTACTGGCCTGCTGCTGTGTACTGATCCCCCCCAACTGAACTGCTACATCTGTGGGTCAAGTGAGTGTTGTCATTGCTGGCTGGGATCTTTGTACTTTCTCATTTGGATTACAATAATCTCATTGGTATTACAAAGTTAGTTTTCCCGCAATTCCCATTTAGGACCTCAAGTTCTCTTTAATTGTGCTAGCACATCCTAGCCTGTTGGTGGATTAAAATCCAATCTTGCTAATTGTTCACCAAGTGCACTACCAAAAGATCCCAAGTAACATAGCTACCATGCCTGCTCCAGGATATAATGTAATTCTTGGGACCCAGAGTCATTAGTTGCTGTTTCATACTTGAGATTATAGCTTTAGTACTGTTAACAGCTAAACATATACTGCACCCTTTGTAGAGTAAGTCATCCTATTGTGCCCTTTGTTTGGACAGATGCATCAGTGATTGTGTGGAATCTGAGAGGATGTTTGTTAACCCACAGTACAGTGACTCACTGAGGGTATGGTTAACGTTAACTTGTAACTGTTTACCCCTTATTTATCTCCAGCTTCTAGGCTTGCGGCACACAACAAAAACAATGTTCATTTGTTGAATTTTACTTCTGTGTGTGAACTCATTTTGTGTAGCATCATGGAATTGTCTGTTGGTAAAGGTAGCAACCATCTCATTTGTTCCCAGGGGGTGGTCCAGTATAGGGTGGTGGGTGGGGATTACATCCCAGGGGATGGTACTGCACACAGCATCTGGCCCATTTATTCTCTCTGGGTGGAGGTACTGTGCTATTTATTTGTTTTGGGATGACATCCCCTACCGCAGGAAAAAAAAAAAAACAACCACTCAACCAGTCATAAGGCCAGGATGTTTGTATGGACACCAGTACCCTGGGGTCACAGACGCTTTTCCTGAATTGCCATGATTCATATCAGTTGCCATGCTTTATAGCTGTTCATAGGCATAGGCACAACCAATGGGGGAGGGATAGGGGATCCACCCCCACATTTTTATTCAATGTTACACTGCAGTTTGTGGGAAATGTTTTTCTGCTTGCCTCCAAAACATGCACAGATGGCAAATGTATTGGATTTTTGTCTACTGGTACCAGGCAAGAAAAATGTCACTGGTCTACTGCACTTTGGGTTGAGCTTTAGAAAATCAGGTTCTTAGAGCTGTGGGAGGAAGGCAGTCAAATGTGCGGTATTTATCTGTTTGTCAATTGACATGTTGAGACCATTCTTCTCACTGTTGCACATCGCATTACTCATGTTACCTGACTGGACCATCACCTTGATTTCTCTGTTCATGTGGATGCAATCCACAAGAAGCTGCACCCCAAATGTGTGTGCTATACAGCAATAAGAGTAACATACTGCTTTCTGCCTACAGAGAGGTCTTCTCAAAGATGATTCTCCCCATTTCCAACTATGGTGACATTGTTCACAGTGCTGCTCCCAAATCCTCCCTAGCCTGACTGGACCCTGTCTTTCACTCCCTCTGTCAATTTGCCCTCAACAAACCCCTGCATACTCACCACTGTTCTTTGTACACCTCCCTCTCCCTCCTCTCCCTTAATGCCAGGTGCCTTGCCCATTGTTCCTCCTTTATCTCCAAATTTTGGTTTGACTCCCTCGCCTCTTATCTTGCCCCTCTCCTTTCTCCCTCCTACTGTCTCCTACTACTTTCGCAACTCATTATCTCACTCTCTTGTTCTCTCTCCAAATGAAATCCTTTGCTGGTTAAGTTCTTTCTGCTTTCCTAAACCTTGTGGCTCTCACCCCTTGCATTCCATCTACTCCTTCCCCTCACACTCTGAAATCTCTCCTCTATGATTTCACTATTCCCTCCTGCAGGTGCTCCTGACACTGTGTCTTTAACATTTGTCCTTTACCTTCCACTCTACCCTGTCACTACTGCAGCCTCTCTCCCTCAGTTTCAGCCACTACTCCCTCCTCCCATGTTATTGCACTGCTGCTTACTGCATATTGTTCTTCTTGTTCAATACTGCTCAGATGCATTGCCTGTAATTGCTCATTCTGTTATACTTATTTCCATATTACTGCATTTTTTGAACATTGTTTTTTGTATTTGTACTATTCCTCATCTTCCCTTCCCCCAGGACACATTTGGAAATGAGCTAATACCAGCTCAGTATGTCTTTCCCAGTAACATTTTGAAATAAATAAGTGAATTAGATAAATAAATAAATAAAATAAATAAATACTATTTTTCCAACAGTACCCTTTGCTCTCCTCCCTTTCTTTATCTAAATTTATGTACGCTTTACATTTATTTTCCCTGTGGAATTCATTACTTGTACTATGTGTATTCAGATGGTAGCATCAGGATGGCAGCATGGGTGCTGAAACATGGGGAAATGTGTGTGTGGGGGGCTGAAGTTCAAAAGGGAGCATGAGCAAAAAGCCAGTTTTTACAAATCATTGTTTTTGTCTGCTCAGAAATACTGTATTAACATGTTTTAGTACAATGCACAAGAAAAATACTGTATCACACTTACCCACAAAATAAAATTTCAAGATCATTTCAGGAGTCTTCAGTCCCTTAAAGTCAAAGGAAAGAAATGGTCAAGTTTAGCACCTCATTAAGACAGTTCCAGCAGTTGTCTAGACATGGATTTACAGCAGGAAGGTCATGTCAGACGAATCTAATAGATTTATTTGCCTAGGTGACCAAAGTAATAGACCAGCAAGGCATTTGACACAGTCCCGCACAAAAGATTGATAATCAAGATAGCCAGCCTGGGAGTGGGTCCCAGGGTGGTATCCTGGGTAGCAAACTGGCTGTACAACAGGACACAGAAGGTAACAGTGAATGGAACACATTCTGAAAAAAGGGTGGGTCACTAGTGGAGTACCTCAGGGCTCAGTACTAGGTCCAGTCCTCTTTAACATCTTTATAGGTGACATTGCAGAGGGTCTGGAGGAAAAGGTATGCCTCTTTGCAGATGACACAAAGATCTGTAACAGAGTTGATACACAAGGGGGGTAGAAAGGATGAGAAGGGACTTGGCAAGGTTGGAGGAATGGTCAGACATATGGCAACTTAGATTCAATGCAAAGAAGTGCAAAGTAATGCACCTGGGAAACAAAAACCTGGGAGAAGAGTACACAATAGCAGGGGAGGTACTAACAACAACAAAAATGGAAAGGGATCTGGGGGTAGTCATATCAGATGATCTAAAGGTGGGCAAGCAATGTGAGAAGTCAGTAAGGAGAGCCAGGGGGATGCTGGGATGCATAGGAAGGGGCATCACAAGTAGAAAAAGGGAGTGGTTATCCCTCTGTACAGACAGTTGGTGAGACCAGCATCTGGAGTACTGTGTGCAGTTTTGGAGACCTCATCTACGCAAGGACATAGACAGGATGGAAGCAGTCCAGAGGAGGGCAACTAAAATGGTGCAGGGTCTGCATCAGAAACCATATGAAGAGAGACTGAGAGAGCTTAATATGTATACCCTTGATGAAAGGAGGGACAGGGGGGACATGATAGAAATGTTCAAGTACCTCAAGGAATCAACAAAGTCCAGGAGGGTAGCATCTTTCAGAAAAAGAGATGTGTAAGAACAAGGGGGCACAATTTAAAGATAGAGGGGGGATTGTTCAAGGGAAATGTGAGGAAATTGTTTTTCATGGAGAGAGTGGTGGACACATGGAACTGCCTTCCTGGAGAGGCTGTGGGGTCTAAAACAGTGGAGGAATTCAAACATGCATGGGACAGACATAAGGCAATTATAGTGGGGGGTGGCAGGAAGTAGGCTGTTGGTTAGCTAAAATCTGCAGCTTATCCAGTAGGTAGGGAAATGGGCAGACTGGGTGGGCGAGGTGGTCCTTATCTGCCGTCAAAGTCTATGTTTCTATAGTGGTGAGCTTGACTATTAATATTGAATCTACATGACCAAAGACTCCTGAAATGACTTGCAGCATTGCATGCTTTTAGTAAAAGATGCATACAGGTTGCGTTTCAATTATGCATTTGTATTTCCAAATGATTGGTATATATTTCTACTTTGACAAGGAACAAAAAAGCAATCCCCTAAATCATTCTGTAAACTTAATTACAGAAATATACAATGGGGCTCTACAAACAAGGCATCGATTCTCCAGATTCTATAAGTTGGTCAGAGTTATTCAGACTGAAAGGGACAGCTATCCAGTAGATATTGCAAAGAGAATATAATACAGTGCATCCTGGTAAACAGTGGAAACAGATTTGAACTAATGTTATTCATCACACAGACTAAGGAGTATTTGAGTGGTTGCTTGAAAAGTTGCTAGTATTTTATTTTTTTAATATTCAATATAGTAAGAGTGTGATACAATATATTTCTGGGAAATGCTTAAGAGATTCTAGTGTTCTAAAACTGACCTTACACTCCAATGTGGGTATGCCGTAGCAAGCTGGGAACATATTGGGATTACTGGGTAAGAGGAGGAAATGAGGGAGATTTTAGGAATAGAAATAAACAATTAACTGTTGTACTACCAACATTTTTACTAACATACACAATTCCTATGCCATTCTGGCAAAGTGTGGTTCCTCTATGAAGGCACCCTCAGTGGAGACCAAGGAGGATGCTGGGAACCTCCACAAAGGAGACCCACAGGAGGGTGGCAGGGGACCCTATAGGGGAAAGAAACAACTCCTGGTGGGGGACTCCATTGTTAGGAAGGTAGAACTGGGGAGGAAGGGGAGAGGGCGTGGCAGCCTGCCTGGCACCATGGCTTGAGGGACAGGGAGCGAACTCAGGATTGCCGGAGCAGCTGCACTGGGGAGGGAGCTGGATGTCATTGTCCACCTAGGGACAAATGACCTGGCTAAGAAAGGGATTAGAGAAGTGCAGGAAGAGTTTATGGAATTGGGGAGGGGCCTTAGACAAGTAGCACGCACGGTAACCTTCTCGGAGGTGCTGCCCATCTATGGCATAGGAGAGGCTAGGGTGTTCTGCACCATGAAATTCAATCAGTGGTTGAAAAACTGGTGTGGAGCTCAGGGATTTGGCTTCATTGGGGACTGGGGGTCCACCTGGAGTGATGCAAGCCTATACTGGCATGATGGGCTGCATCTGTCCAGGAGGGGAACCAGGATCCTAGGTGATAGGTTTAAATGCTTCACTGGCAATCATTTAAACTAGCCAAGGGGGGGAGGCACTGGAAAGGAGCAGGGAAATCCTAGCCCCCAAAAAATCACGGTAGTAAGTGCGGCAAACACCAACATAGAGGTGTCGATAGGGAGAAGGGCAGGGATAAATGGAGAAAGTGACAAAGGCAAGAAGGACAGGGATGGGGCAAAAAAGGAGTAAGGCCATCAGGAAATGGAGGGTAATGAGCACCAATGCCCGTAGTCTGGGCAACAAACTCCCTGAGCTGGTGGCCTTGATGGAAGAGGGATGCCTGGATATCATAGCAGTCACAGAAACATGGTACACAGAGAACCATGACTCGGATGTTAACATACCAGGGTACATAACCTACAGGAGAGACAGGCAGGGGAGAAGAGGGGGAGGAGTAGCTCTCTATGTAAAGGAAGGGATAAAAGCAACTGAACAAAAGAGTAAACAGGGAGGAGAGGAGGCACTGTAGGTCATCTTGGAGACTGGAAAGTGCACCACAATCCGCACAGGGGTTGTGCACAAACCCCCCATGTCAGGGGGAGGGAATGGACAAGGATATGATAGAAGGCATTCTTAGAATGGCAGAGAAAGGGAAGATACTGTTGATGGGAGACCTGAATATGCCAGATGTTAACTGGAGGACATTTGCTGCAGCCACATCCAAGAGCAGGGCCATTCTTGATGCCCTACAGGTGGCAGGCCTCAGACAGCTAGTTTCGGAACCCACTCATGAGGGAGCAATCTTAGACCTCATACTCTCAAACGGGGGCAGTGAGAGGATCTCAGATCTAGAAGTGGGTTGCCATCTGGGAACAAGTGACCATCAAACAGTGTGGTTCACGTTAAACTCAGCTACAGAGTCAAGCCATACAAAAGTGAGGGTACTGGACTTTAGGAGGGCTGACTTTGGCAAGATGGGAGAGCGCCTCAGAAAGCACTAACAAACAGGCTAGAAGGAGGTGTGGAGCAACAATGGGGAATCATCAACACTGCCATCACAGAGGCAACAAGCCTTGTGTGAAGCAAATAAACAAACCAAAATGAAAGAAAAGCCACTATGGTTCTCAAAAGAGGTGGCTGTGAAAGTCAGGAAGAAAAGATAGCATTCCGGAAGTATAAGGAAACACAGAAGGAGCAGGACAGAGAGCTGTACCAGTTAAGGCAGAAGGAAGAAGGGAGGGAAGTCAGAAGAGCAAAGGCCCAAACTGAGGAAAAAATAGCCAACTCAGTTAAGAAGGGGGATAAAACCTTTTATAGGTACATCAGCGAGCGTAGAAAGACAAAGGGAGGGATAGTGAGGCTGAATAGAATGAACTGTGGGTGGGTGGGCAGATTGGGACAGTGAAAAAGCAGAGATACTGAACGAATATTTCTGCTCTGTATTCACAAAAGAGGAGGGGGAAGTGCCTAATCCAATTAACAGAAGCACTCTTGATAGGGGGATCGATCCCAGTCCTTTCACAGAAGAAAGGGTTCTGCAAGAACTCCTAAAACTGAAGGTGGACAAAGCAATGGATCCTGATGGAATTCACCCCAGAATTCTAAAAGAATTAAGGGAGGAACTAGTGAAACTGCTGGCTACTCTTTTTAATAAATCATGGGAGGATGGTGTGGTACCCGAGGACTGGAGGAAGGCGGATGTGATTCCCCTTCACAAAAGTGGGACCAAGACAGAGGCAGGAAACTACAGACCTGCCAGTCTGACCTCTGTGGTAGGGAAAGTGATGGAGTCACTTCTGAAGGAAAGAATAGTTGAGTACCTAGAGGCCAGTGGGGCACAGGACCCAAGGCAGCATGGGTTCACAGCGGGAAAGTCATGTCAGACGAATCTAATAGATTTCTTTGACTGGGTGACCAAAGAAGTAGACCACGGAGGGGCTGTGGACATGGCCTACCTAGACTTTAGCAAGGCATTTGACACAGTCCCACACAAAAGATTAATAGTCAAATTAACCAGCCTGGGAGTGGGTCCCAGGGCAGTAGCCTGGGTAAAACATTGGCTGCACAACAGGACACAGAAGGTAATTGTAAATGGAGTCCAGTCTGAAGAAAGAGGGGTTACTAATGGGGTACCGCAGGGTTCAGTATTGGGTCCAGTCCTTTTTAATGTCTTCATCAGTGACATTGCAGAGGGACTGGAAGGAAAAGTATGCCTTTTTGCAGATAACACAAAGATCTGCAACACAGTTGATACACAAGGAGGCGTGGAAAGGATGAGAAGGGACTTGGCAAGGTTGGAGGAATGGTCAGAACTATGGCAGATAGGATTCAATGCAAAGAAGTGCAAAATAATGCACCTGGGAAACAAGAACCCAGGGGAAGAATACACAATGGGGGGGAGGTAGTAACAACAACAAAAAAGGAAAGGGACCTGGGGGCAATCATATCAGATGACCTTAAGGTTAGCAAGCAATGTGAGAAGGCAGTAGGGAGGGCTGGGAGTATACTGGGATGCATAGGGAGAGGCATCAGCAGCAGAAAACAGGAAGTTGTTATCCCTCTGTACAGACAGCTGGTGAGACCCCATCTGGAGTACTGCGTCCAGTTCTGGAGACCCCATCTCTGCAAGGACATAGACAGGATAGAGGCAGTCCAGAGAAGGGCAACTAAAATGGTACAGGGTCTGCAAGAGAAGCTGTATGAGGAGACACTAAAGGAGCTTAATATGTATACCCTTGAGGAAAGAAGGGAGAGGGGGGACATGTTAGAAACTTTTAAGTACCTCAGTGGAATCAACAAAGTCCAAGAGGGTAGCATCTTTCAGAAAAGAGACGTGCAAGAACAAGGGCACACAATTTAAAGATAGAAGGGGGCAGTTCAGGGGCAATGTGAGGAAGTATTATTTCACAGAGAGGGTAGTGGATGCATGGAACAGCCTTCCTGAGGAGGTTGTGGGGTCTAAAACTGTGGAAGAATTCAAGAATGCATGGGACAGACATAAGGCAATTCTTGTGGGGGGTAGAAAGAAATAGGCTGTTGGTTAACTAGGATCTGCGGCCTATCCTGTAGGTAGGGAAATGGGCAGAGTAGATGGGCCAAGTGGTCCTTATCTGCCGTCAAAGTCTATGTTTCTATGTTTCTAAATAAATTAACAATTTGCAAGATAATCTTTTGCCAGTTGGCTTCAACAAGATTAACTGACAAATATGTAAAGAAATATCAATGTTCTATTTTAGTTATTGAAGCAAAGAAGTTTTATCACTAGTAGGTGGCCAAACATTCATCCTAAAAAGGAGGAATAGTGGTGCATGTTGAATAAGGTGTATCAGAAAAAGAAGCAAACATGCACTGTGAGACTCCAAAAGAAAGCTTTTGACAATAAATAGGTGCCATGGGCTGTATATATTACCTCAGGAATGGGTACCTTGCTTCTATGCCCTTGTTGTAATCTAATGGCCCCGGACCCTAATATTGAGTCATGAGGCATGTGGGAGGTGATTGCTGCTTAGGACAGCCAATCCTACATTGATTGCTTGGGGTGCATTGCCACTTTGGTAGCCTTCTGAATGGCAGAGTCTGTGCAGCTGGAGCTGCAAAATTAAGCTTGCCAATTAAAGGGAAAGCCAGGTTGTCCCAGGCCCCTCCCAGAATTCAAGTTAGGAAGCCTGGGGCTAGAGGGGAGAAAGGGGGAGGAGACAATGACAACACAAGGTAGGGGTGGGGACAAGGGTGGGCATCATGTGACAAACAGCCCATAGGCCTGGGGGATTGGCCAGGGGAGGAGCCATCAGGGGTCTGGATTGGGGTCCTAATGGGCTATTTAAGGACAGCTCACAGGCAGCAAGCCTTCTTTTGCTGGAATTTTTTTTTAGAGTTTCAGCACATTCATTGGTGAACAAGGTAAGGCACAATCTTTTTAACTAGGCCACTACAGGCCATGTGGTGGTAGCGTGGCTAGGCCCAGTGGAAATTGTGTGGTTTTTAAAAGGGCCAGCCATGCAGATATAAGATTGGTTTTAAGAAATATGTTAGCAACTGCTGTGTTTGCTGTATGATGCCACTACAGGCCATGTGGGGTAGCATGGCTAGGTCCAGTGGAAATTGCATGGTCTTAATGAAGGTCCTGCCATGCAGATACAGTATTTGTTTAAGAAAATGTAGCAACTGCAGTTGTTTGTTTTTGGGTGTTTTTTGTCAAGAAGAAGAATATAGCATCTGCAGTGTTTGGGGGTGTTTTTGTTCAAGAAGAAAGTAACAACTGCTGTGTGATTATGAGCTAGGCCAGGGGAAATGATGTGTTTTTTGAAAGGGCCAGCCATGCGGATACAGTTGTTCATAGTTGTAGTGCAAATAGGTAGCAGCTGCTTTATTGCTTGTTTTTCTCATGTGCAAGAGAGAGGGATGGAGGAGGCCTTGCTGCAGGTGTTGGGGGCATCGAGTTTTGTTCAGCTAGGCTGTGAGCGGACCATGAAGCAACAGGCAGCAGCTTGGCTGCAAAGAGTTTTTAAAATTGGTTTTGTTGCAAGTTCACATTGCTGTGGTACTAAAGTTTTTTGTAGGCCATGGGTGGGCCACGCAGCTGCAATCAGCAGCATGGTTTGATAGGTTTTAAATGCATCGGTAAGAGCCCATGGGTTTAACTTGCAGCATTTTTGTTTGGATTCATTTGGTTTCTGGCTATGGACACAGAATGCTGGGGGGGCCCAGCTACTTGAGGTAGGCACAAACCATGGGCTGGGCCGCAGAGACCACGTGGCTGGTGGGCAGCAACTGGTGGGAGCTGAGCAAGTAGCATGAAGAGGGCCAGCCAGGGGAATGGGGCAGGGGGCCTTTGGATTGTGGGCGGCTGGGTAGAAGGAGAAAGGCATCTTCTCTGGGCCACGTGATGCGGCCTTGTGATGACATAGAAGGCCCAGGCATAGGTTTTCGGTGGTTATGGCAGAGGGGGGAAGACATGAAGAAGCTCAGTGCATCTCATCCTGATGGTGGGTCAATGGTGTGAAAACAGAATCTAGGGACACTGTTGCTCAGGACAGCACATGGAATGTGCTGAGCAGCACTAAGGCAGCTACTCAAGGGGGGGGATCCACCAGGGTGTGTGGGGTGCAGAGATGTGTGGCCCAGAAGCAGGTGCCAGAAAGGGAGAGGGAGGGGAGCCCTTTGAATGCTCACAGGGGGGCAGGGAGCACATCGGGTCTGCCTGGGGGCCAAAGCATGTAGAAGGGGATGTCTGGGGGGAACTGCAGCACCGTGGGGGGAGGCCCGGGCAGTAAGAGCCAGGCCTGGAAGGGGCCATGCCCCCACAAGGCAAGGACCATGGCCTACAAAAAGCAAAACTGTATCCCGGGCACAGACCGTGTGGCAGATGGGATTGGGCCTAGCACAGCCGCATTCACGGGGGGGCGCCAGCAGCAAGCGGGAAGAGGCGAAATAGACGCGGAGGCATGGGGCCTTGGGGGAGGAAACAATGGGAAGTACAGGCCTAAGGGTGATGGGGTGCTTTCGGGCATTTTCTCTGGTGGTGCACTCCAGCTCTAGATGGAGAGTTGGGGGGTCACTGGTGGCCTGGGAAGAGGGCCTGTGAGGAACCAGGCAGGGCATAGGCCCAACGGAAAAGCCACACTATGGGGACAACAGCAATTGGAATGCCTAACATCTAGCTGGGAGACCTTTCCTTGGAGTCACAAGAGCCTGGAGCTGGGAAGGGGGTCAGAGAGGGGCTCCCGGGGTGATGAGATGAGCAAGAAGGAACAGGGCCCCAAAGGGGGGGAACTTCAGGCCACGGGACCACATGGCCAGGGGTGCAGAGCTGCGGGAGGTCTGAACACTGGGAATGCAGGGGTGGGGTGGGCAATCATCATTGGTCTCAGGCAACCCCCAGCGAGAGACAAGCCCTGCTATGACCGGAGGCATAGCGCCGGGGTGAGCCAGCAGAGGAGGGACGAAAGGTGTATGGTGACATGTGTTTTCTTATTCCACCCATAGTACTTTTACAGAGATGGCACCCAAGAATACTCAAATGACCAGCAAGAGGATGACGGAGGAGGCTGCGAAGTTGATGGGGGAGATGTTGGAACTCATGGCGGCAGCTAAATGGAAAGAGGAAAAGGAGGAGATGCAACGGAAATGGAAGGAGCAGGATGAATGGGCAGGGAAAGGGAAACCAATGAAGAAACCCCAAGGTGCGAGGGCCAACCCTGAGCCCACAGTGGTTCCACGGCTGGAGCCAGAACCGGATAACGGAAGCCCAGATGGGGGTAAGGACATGGTGGATATCACTAGGGATGGTAAACTCAATGAGTATGTGGAGGGTCTCCTGGGGGAGATGGGGGGCACAACAGGGGAGGCCGCAGGGCCATCCATGGGTTTTAGGCAGGAAAGGATTGAAGAGAGGTGGGGGTACCCACTGGCCTGCACCCCCATTGTACAGTAGGTGGTGGTGGAAGCATGGATCCAGGAGTACCCTGACAGGGAGGTGGGAGAGAGCCTCTGGGTGGGTTTCAGGGAAGGTTTCCCGCTGGGTTTCTATGGACTGTGGAAAGGGATGAGGACCAAGAACCTGGCATTGGTGAGAGGGAAAGAGGGGGTGGTCAAAGAAAAGATAGCGAAAAGGATAAGGGCGGGATGGATGGAGGGGCCGCTAATGGCGCCACCATGTCCTGAATTCCGGGTATCCCCCTTGGAGGTGGTACCTAAGAAACAAGCTGGCAAATTTAGACTGATCCACTATCTGTCATACCCAGAAGGGCAATCGGTGAATGACGTAATTCTGGATCACCTCAGAACAGTATCCTACGCCTCGTTAGGTCAAGTGGTGGAGATGTTCAGGGTAATAAAGGGGGCTTGGTTGGTGAAAACAGACATAGAGTTCAAGTTTCGGTTGCTGCCTGTCAACCCAGCCAACTGGGACCTGCTGGGTTTCTAGTTCTAGAGGAAGTTATACGTTGACAAGGCTATGCCCAAGGGCTGCTTGGAGGCTTGCTCAGCCTTTGAGGCTTTCAGTTCATGGGTCCAGTGGGTGTTCTGGGAGATATGTGGCCACAAGAGGGTCATGCACTACCTGGATGATTTCCTGATCATTGGGGAGAGCCGCAAGGAGACTCATGGCATGGTGGGGGATTTCACAGTGATGTGCAAGTGGATTGGTATCCCGCTGGCACAGGGGAAGATGGAGGGCCTGGCATGTAAGCTAGAATTCCTGTGGATCGAGGTGGACATGGAACAAGGGCGTTTCCAGCTGCCTGGGGATAAGGCAGCCAGGTTGCGGGGCCTACTGTCACAGGTAATAGGGAGGCAGAGGGTGCTGCTGGTACAGGTACAGCAGTTGCTGGGGCACCTTAATTTTGCATGCAAGGCGATCAGCCCGGGGAGGGCATTTACGAGGAGGCTCGGGAGGGTGACCGGGAAGGCAAAGGAGCCACTCCTCTGGGTGGACATTTCAAAGGGTGTATGAGAGGACCTCAAGGTCAATGGGGTAATGTTCTGGCAGGCAGAATGGGAGCACAACATGGAACTAGAACTCTACACCGATGCCTCAGGGGCGCTCGGGATGGAAGCATTTTTTAAAGGTGAATGGATGGCGGAGGCCTGGCCGAGCCAATGGGGAGGCTTAAGACCTTTTAAGAGACATCACTTTTTTGGAAATATTCCCAATTTGGGTGGCCATGGAGGTGTGGGGAGAGCAGATAAGGGGTAAGCGCATCATGCTGTGGTGCAACAATAAAGGGGTGGTGGAAGTCATCTACAGGCAGGGCAGGAACACAGAGACAGTGGGCTGAGTCATGAGGAGGTTGGTACTGTTGGGACTGAAGCTGAATGTGTTGTTCAAAGCACAGCATATCCCTGGGATCAAGAATTAATAGGCTGACAGTCCTTCCCGCTTATAGCATGACAGGTTCTGGAGTCTGGCACCACAGGCAGTGACACACAGGACCAGGATCCCAGACCGGGTGTAGCAGACTGGGGGTCCACTGCAAGGGTGCTGTACTGGGGCTCCTGGGTAACCAGGATCCTGAGGGTGTACGAAGGGGTTTGGACCAGCTTCTATGAGTTTAGAGCTAGACAGGGTTGGGACAGGGCAAAACCGGTCCAGGGCGAACAGGTCAAGAGGTCTGTGGTAGAAAAAAGGGCGTCGGGATGGTGCATGCCATGATAGTGGTTCAGTTAGCAGGAGTGAGCTGGGTAAGTCTGGACAGAGGGTGGCCAGATGCCATGGCGGGCAGGACAGTCAAGAGGATGCCCGCTGGATGGCGGAGGGAACAGGAGAGCAGGAAGGATGGCAGAGTGCCTGATTGGGGGCCAACTTCTAGACAAGGTGTTGGGGGCCACATGGAGTGTGTGCAGCTCAGCCCAGGAGGCCCGCCTCTTCAGGACAGTCTTCGTGGTAATGGCAGCTGGGGCATTCAGGGTGGGGGAGGTGGTGGCCCCCCAAAAAGAGTCACCCGAACTCTCATTACAACATGAAAGGGTATGGGTTGAGGGGGACACGATCTCCTTCAGTTTGGCCAGGTCAAAAACAGACCAGAAAGGGTGGGGGACCACGGTGGCCCTGAACAGGAAGCCTGGGGTGCTGAGTGGTGCTGCGGCTGCATGGGAAGAGTATGAGAACCACAGGGGCAGTGCTGGAAGGATGGTGAGTAATGAGGAAGGAGCTAGCCTTTATAGGGAAGAGCTGGGCGAGTTTATCCCACATTCTTTCAGGATTGTTGCGGCCTTGGAGGCAGCAAAAAGGGGGACACAGTGGAGGAACTGAAGGGAATCAGCTGCTGGAGGTCAAACAGTTACAAGTGGTATGTCAAGTGCTTACAAATGATGACTCACGCTATTTTCTTTTGTTCCCATGGCAGGTACCAGATGGAAGGTGTGGATCTTGGGGCATTCGTTTGTGTACTGGGCAGAATGGTTTGCAGCCACCATGGGCAGAGGGACCCAACTATACCCAGAGTCAAATTGCACCAGAGTACAATGGAAAGGCATCATGGGAATGAAGTGGGCCCAACTGTTGCCTCTCCTGCAGGAATTGAAGGGGCAGTGGGGCAAACCAGATTGCATAGTGGTGTATTTAGGTGGCAATGATCTGGGAGGGATACCCTGGGGGGAGTTAGGGCAGAAAATGTTGGGGGATTTCGAAATCATTCAAGGGTGGTGGCTGGGAGTGACTATTGGCTGGTCTGAGATCATGTCCAGGAGGGTATGGAGGGGAGCCAAGGACGTCAAACTTATAGAAAAGGTCAGGAAGCAGCTCAAGAGAAGGGTGGCAAGAGCGATCATAGAGGTTGGAGGGGTGCACATCCAGAACAGGGACATAACGTTCGAACAGGCGGCGATAGACAGATCAGGTGGGGTACAACTGACCGAGTTCGGGATGTGTCTCTTCTTAAGATCGATTAGTGAGATAGTGGGGAGGATAGCCCAAAGAGGACTGGGGTTCTAACCTGCAAGGGGGGAGTCCTGCCATCCAAGCGCAAGTGGGAGGTGGGGAAGTGGAAGAAATAAAAAGGGAGAGGGGCTAGAGGTGGGGAGTGGGGGTAGGACCAAAGGCTGGGGAAAGGAGCCAAGGTGTGGATTAAAAGGGGGAGGGGGAATAGGTCTGGGTACCAGATACAGTGTGTCCGGGCCTGGAAGGGGAGGCCCGGGTTCAACAGGGAACCGGCTTGTTCTGGTGACATTGAAGGGGGCCGGATTTAGTGTCTGGACCTGGAAGAATGGAAGAAAGGTAACAACCAGGAGGAAGATGAGGCCAGAAGGAGAAGAATGTTGAAGACTAAATTATGTTATGATAAATGTA
The DNA here is from genome assembly GCA_016271365.2 of Neoceratodus forsteri. Lineage (NCBI taxonomy): Eukaryota > Metazoa > Chordata > Ceratodontiformes > Ceratodontidae > Neoceratodus > Neoceratodus forsteri. Next base: position 109,010,145 of record CM028132.1, read on the forward strand.
TATGATTGGACATGACAATTGAACTGTAAATGGATGGATTGTGCCAATAGAAATTAATAAATATGTTTGCCAATGAGCATCCAAAGATCATAAAAGTGGTGTGGTGTGGTTCTTTTCTGGGGGGGGGGGTTCAAGGGACAATGGGGCCTTGGCATATTTCAGAATTCTATGCAGTTGTGAATCCCACTTCCCACCTCTTACACTCAGGCCATTGAGTTTGCCTATACTGGACTGGGTGCAGATGGAGCAGAACACTTATTCATAACAGCTGCAGAGACCCCCACATGGGCACGGGGAGCGGGGGTTGCTTGATAAGTGTGAGCCCACACACTCATATGGGCGTGCATATGTGGCTTCATGGATTTGCCCCTTACTTAGAGTAACTTTATCTTTATGGAGTTGTTTTGGGCTGCCTGTGAAAGTGTACATTTGTCTTGCAAATCACTTAGGCAGAGACTGCAAATTTGGTTTATTTCTGCCTGCATAGCAGGAATAAATAAAATATATAAAAAAACCACACATTCTGATTTGGCCCCTTTAATTAAATGAAAGAACAGCATACTACGAGTATCATTGCAACCATGGCATCTTTTACTACAACTGTATCTATAAAAAAACTTAATTGCCCTTTGGGTTATGATCTGTGAATTATGTCTTTGGGACACCACATTTATGGTCTTGCTTTTTCAAGTGTATTCTTTTGCACCATATGCTCACTTTACGCTATAGCATCTGATAAAAGCAAAAAAGTAAAGATTTGCCTTTTGCAACACTAGCTCACTGTATGTGGTCTCCTAATGTGGTATTATTTGATCTTACATAAATTTATCCTGTTGCAATTGTATCACAGCATCTGTCAATCAATCACTCAATCAATTAATCAATCATGCAAAATCTATTTAACTAGGTGAAACTCCATTGCGTGAGACTCATTTACCAGGTGGGCCTGGTCAGCATCGCTACGCTGAGATATGAAAACTAAGATATTACAAGACAAGGTAAAAAAGTAATAGCAGTAATAACAATAGTGCAAATATACAACTATTTACCGTATTTACAGAATATATATTTCGTATTTGCCCATGGCAACTGTACCCTAAAAGTAGTAAAGGGAGAGAGCAGTTAGGTATGGTGAGGGATAACAACACACCAACATATGGTAATAGAGGATTAGGGAAGGGATGGGAGGAGAAAGGAAGCAGTGGGGCAGATATGATAGTAGTAATACTGGGACGTTGGTTGTGTTAACAGTAGTGTAGATGGGAGGGGGAGTAGGCATCATATCAGCTGAGGACTAAACGTAATCACCTGGAAAGCTAAGTGGGGAGTTATGAGTAACAGTTGCGGGAATCTCTGATATATTGTCTTATCAAAGATTTAAAGATTGCCAGTTTAACAAGATTGGACAGCCTTAGTACTTTCTGGAGGTTGTTCCATAGGGCAGGCAAGGCATAGCTTAAGGATGAAAGCCCGAATTGAGATCTACATCTAAGGATGTCAAGTGAAAAGTAGGAATGTTTTCTAATCAAATAACATCCTGGGGTACTAATTAATAGGTTTGCAATGTACTGAGGTCATGGAGTCAAGAACAGTGGGGGAATTCAAGAATGCATGGGATAGACATAAAGCAGTCCTAGTGGGGGTTAGGAGGAAGTAAGCTGTTGGTTAACTAGGATCTGCAGCTTATCTGTTAGGTAGGAAAATGGGCAGACTAGGTGGGCCAAGCGGTCCTTATCTGCTGTTAAAGTCTATGTTTCTATGGGAAATTTCCAATTAAGGCTCGATAGATCCACGTGACCACATTAATAGTTCTCCTACTTTTTAGAGAGTGCTAACCTATCATCGCATGAAAAGAGCAGTGGTGTGTCCTGAGCGGGGCACTGGTAATGACTCTTAACACCCTATTATATAGAGTATTGAGCTTGGCCAGTGCCGTACTTGGACTGTGGCTATATAGAAAGTTGGCATAGTCCAGAAGGGGGAGAAATGTGGACTATACTAGTCTCTGTTTGGCTTCTAGGGTAAGGAGGTGTTTAATCCTGAAGAACAATCTTAATCATTGCTTTAGTTTTTTTGCCAGTTCCTCTATATGCACCTCATAGGACAGTTTCTGATTGATCCAGAACCCTAAATATTTGAACTTGTCCACTGCTTCAATAGGATCCCCCAGGAGGGACGTGATTTGATAAGGCGTGCTTATAGGTGAAGTGTCTGTATCTGGAGTGCACTGCTGCTTTGCTTTGGGTTAAATGATATAAAGATGATATATTTGCTCAGGCAGCATCCTACCAGGTCAGATACCATCAGCTACCATCATTTTGGTTGATATTGGATAGCATTGGATGACATAGACATCCAATCAAGGATCTGACCTGCTATGATGCATAGTATGTATCCAAAGTATCCATGGATCTGACCTGGATTCAATGGATCTGACTATGAGATCCAGGTATCCAACCATCAGACCCAACTATTCAAAGTCGAGTCCAATGGATTGACCTCAGATCCAGAACTACCTGACTATAGATCCGGAATCTGACTTTGGTTGGATCGTGATTCAGACACCAGTACTAGTAACAACAAAGATGCTGCACTCCTTGGTTCTCCAAACAAGAGCTGTTTAATAAACAAAATTTAAAAATACTGCCACAGCATGTGGAAAAAAAAGAAGAACCCCGACCGGTTTGATCAAAAGATGTCATCAAGGGGATGGGTCAACCTCCTATCATACACCATTTTTAAATGGAGGATTTAAAGTGACAGTGTATACATGTCACTCTGTGCAATAAGTGCAACAGTGCTCAACATATTAAATATGTGTGTGTGTGTGTGTGTGTGTGTGTGTGTGTATATATATATATATATATATATATATATATATATATACACACATAACAAACATCACCTTCTACACCCTTAATTGCACATGTAACCACTAAGTGTATATTTAATGTGTATGTGACAGTAATAAATAACATTTATAATGTATCTATCTGATGAAGGGTAGTCCACAAAAGCATTGTCTGAGCACCACTAAAAGATTGCGTTCATAGGTTAAGTATTTCTTCAGACATCTGCCTGCAAAATTGTGCCCTGAATTAAAAAAATAATGCGATTTACTTAGAAGTTTTGCTTAGTTTACTTAATACCCAGGTAAGGAGACCAGTTCTTCTTCTTCTCTTCCAAAAATCGTAAACAAAACACAGTTGATTTGGGTTAGCTGACTGCTGAGCTATATCACATACTAATGAAAAAATAATTTGGTGGCTGAGCAGAACATAGATATTAACAATTATGCAATCTTGCAGAATACAGAAGAAAGAATTCCGAGAGTGAACCATGTTCCTTATTCTGGAAATTATTTTCATAGAGGATGGATAAGTGGCTAATGGGGAAATGAGTTATTAATTGAGGGTGGTGTAAAGCACTGTCAGATACTAGCCTGCTGGGTGGTTCTATTTCAGTTTAAACTGGGTCAAACACAATTACAAAGGAGACCATAATTGCTTCCATCCTGACCCTGCATGCATTACATAGATACATAGATACTGTCAGCAGATAAGGGTCTATGGCCCATCCAGTCTGTCCATTTGAGGTTGTAAGATCACGTTACATTTTTCTATAATTCTATTGCCCCTACCCGTGACCTCCAGGATTCCCTTATGTCTATCCCATGCATTCTTAAATCCTGTGATTATTTCAGCCCCCACCACTTCCTCAGGCAGGGTATTCCACTTGTCCACCATCCTTTCTGTGAAGAAATTCTTCCTCACATTTCCTCTGAATCGTCCTCATTCCAACTTCATCCCATACCCTCTAGTCCTGGGACATCTTTTTTGCTGGAAAATAATGTTTTCCTGTACCCTGTCCCTCCCCGTAAGGTACGTGTATGTCTCTATCATATCCCCCCTTTCCCTTCTCTCCTACAAGGAGTACATATTTAATTCCTTCAGCCTGTTCTCATAGGACTTGTGATGCAATCCTTGTACCATCTTTGTTGCCTTCCTCTGAACCTTCTCCATTCTGTCTGTCCTTACAGAGGTAAGGTCTCCAGAACTGGATACTGTACTCCAGGTGGGGTCTCACTAGTGTCTTGTATAGTGGAATTGTGACCTCCCTTTTCTTGCTGGTGATGCCCTGCCTATGCATCCCAGCATCCTAGTTGCTTTACCTGCTGCCTTGTCGCATTTTTTCCCTACCTTGAGGTCATCAGAGATGATAACCCCAAGGTCCCTTTCCTGCTTGGTGCATGCTATATCCCCACCCCAAACTGATATGTTGTTCCAGGGTTTTTGTGCCCCATATGCATTATGTTGCACTTTTTTGCATTAAATTTCAACTGCCAAACCCTTGACCATTCTTCAAGCTTCTGCAGGCCCCTCCTCATTCTGTGTACACCCTCTGGTGTGTCCACTCTGTTACAGAGCTTCATGTCATCAGTGAACAGGGAAATTCTGCCTTCTAGGTCCTGCGCAATATCACTGATGAAGATGTTGAATAGGACCGGTCCCAGCACTGATTCCTGTGACACCCCACTGGTCACTCTTCCCTCTGTGGAGTGACAGCCATTTACCACCACCCTCTGTGTCCTGCCACCCAACCAATTACCCACCCACTGCACTACTGTCCCACATACTCCCATATTCCTCAGTTTTTTTAACAGCCTTCTATGCAGCACAGTGTCAAAGGGCTTGCTGAAGTCCAGATAGGCCACATCCACTGCCATCCCCTGATCCATCTCCCTTGTCACCCAGTTAAAAAATTCAGTGATGTTGGTTTGTCATGACCTCCCCCTGGTGAAACCATGCTGCCTTGGGTCCTGTAGTCCATTGGCAACCAGATGTTCCACCAATCTTTCCTTCAGTAGTGCTTCCATGATCTTCCCCACTACTGGACACTGAATGCTCATGGGCAAAAGTGTGTGTGTGTGTGGGGTGGCTACAGCCCCCCCATCCATTTGTTCCAGCATCTATGAATGGCAGGTGGAGGTGCTGATAGTTGGAGATGTCAAGCCACAGGATGTGGAGTGGAACCTACCTGCTGCAGATTCGGCAAGGAGCAGGGCCATTGTAGACTCCCTACAGGGAACTTTTCTCAGGCAACTTGTAAAAGAACCTACTAGAGAAGTGGTGTTGGACTTGGTATTCACAAACAGGGACAACACTGCACATGTTACAGTGGGAAATCACTTGTGAGGCAATAATCATCATATGGTGTGGTTCAATGTATGGAAAGGAGCTGAGGTGAGCAATGAGAAGATGAGGATCCTGGATTTGAGGAGGGCAGATTTAAAAGAAATGTGTGACTGACTCAGAAAATGCCTTGACGGAAGGGATAGGCAGGGTGGGGTAGAGACACAGTGGAAGGGAATAACAGAGAGTATCATTAGGACAATGAGCCTCTGCATGGAAGAGGTAAGGATAGGCAGGAGAAATGAGACCATTATGGTTCTCCAAGGAGGTGGCAAAGGCAGTGAAAGAAAAAAGGCCACTTTCAAAAGGTACAAGGAAACTCATAGGAAAGTGGACAGGGAATTATACCAAACCAGGCAGAAGGAAGCAGGAACAGTGATTAGAAGAGGCAAGGCACAGGCAGAGGAAAGGACTACAAGTGAAGTGAGGAAAGGGGCTAAGACTTTTTTCCCAATATGTCAGAGAGAAGAGAAAAGCTAAGAGTAGGATAATGAGGATAAGAAGGGTGGAAGGGAGAGGCTATGTGGAAGGAACACAAGAAAAAAAGCTAACAATTTGAAAAGGTACTTTAGCTTGATCTTTACAGTAGCAGGAAGGGGAGATGGGCCACCAGATAAAAGTAAGAACAGAGGTGGCGAAGGGGTCAACACAAGACTATTTTCAGAGGAAAGAGTACTGAAAAGACTTGCAGCACTGAAAGTGGAATCAGGCCATGGAACTGGATGGGCTACATCCCAAAGTACTGAGGGCACTCAGGGAAATGCTAGCTGCTCCACTGGCAGCCTTACTCAACATCTCACTGGAAACAGGAGTTGTTTTAAAGGACTGGAGAAGGGCTGACATGGTCCCTCTGCATAAGAGCAGAAGTAGGGAGGAATCTAGTAACTACAGACCAGTCAGACTAACTTCAGTGTCAGGAAACCAATAGGAACACACATCCTAGATGAGTCAGCATGGCCCATTTTCCCCATATAGAGAAGAAGACACAGAGAGTAGTGTGAACTAGACTAAACAAGCCCTCATAAACATAATCCGACTAGTCTGGTTACATAAAAAGGATCCACTGACTGACAGCTTGCTTTTCAAATAATTTTTATTTCTCACCTTCACCCAAAGTGTCCCTTTTCTCCATAAGGTTTAAAATGGAAAGACTTTTCAAGTCTATTCACTTGCTCCTTCAGAACTACTTTGCAGAAACTGCAAAAATATATGTTTAGAATTATTTATTATTTCATTGACCACTCTCAAATGAACCCCATTTGTACATTCACTTTTTTAGAAACACTTACTGCTTCTTCCGATAAACCCCACAGACATAATATTAATTACTGGAAAGATAAAAAAAGTTAAAATAAATATGTGCATATATGTTAGCCTGTTATTATCAAAATAAATATATTGTATGCATACCTTTCACATATTTAGCTTTCATCTGAGCACTCTGTAAACTTGCTTTCCCTGAAGTCTCCAGTAAATGATCTTTATGTATCTACAGTATGAATGAAAACCTCATGTAGCATTGTTGAATATATCTATGAACCTAAAAGAATAAAAAATAGAGAAACTTTAAATTATACCTACTGTTTTCATTTTTATTTTACTGTTCTTTCTGTTTCTAGATTTACCTTCTTTCATTTTTTATGTTGGTGCGCTTGCGCAGCCAACACCTTGTGGTAGTGCAGATTTGGAGGCGTGGTCACTGTTGGGTGAATGCAGGGCACACACCAGTAGGTGTGTCCTGCATTCCCCAATCAGCCAGCAGCAGGAGCAGACACCCTGCCTAGCTAATGAGATGAGGAGATCCGAGAAAAGGTCAGCTGCAATGAGAGCGAAGCTGTCATGCAGCGTGACCACAACATGCCTCCCCCTACGTGCAGGCAACATGGTGGCAGTGACTGCCGCTGTTGCCTGTCAACACCCCTGTTTATTGTGTGCCAATGGGGGCACCCAATCCCCATCAGCATCATGTAACCCCCTTTTTGCTTGCCAAGGGTGCCCAATTCCCTGGCCCCTGTGGCCCCCGCTTCTTGTTTGCCTACAGGGTGCCCAACCCCATCAGCAAGCACCCACCCACCCACCCACCCACACACACACACACCAGGTGGCATGCTGGAAGCCCACCCCAGCGTGTGAAAGCACCTATTAAAATGAAAACGGCCCCCTGATGTCTTTTATTTATTTTTTTAACCTGTAAAGCAAAAACGGTCCCTCATACTCTTCCAACCCCCCTACCACAACTCACACCCACCCACCCACTGCGCACCCTGCCTCCCCACCCCCACCCCATACTTTCACCTCTGGAGTCCAGCTATGATCTTCGGTGGACCAGAAACATGTCTGCACTCTTCAAAGCCGACAGTGAACTGAGGAAATGCAGGTAAGCTGTATAATGGAATAAATAGAGTTTTTTCAACTTTAATGCATATCTCGGGAATTTTTGGGAATTTTTACACCAAATTTTCAACATGGGGTTTTTGGGATCCCTCCTCATGAATTCTGGCACTGTCATATCGTTAATCAGTCCCGTAAGGTGATTTTGCAGTCACTGCACGGAATCACCTTTCGGGACTGATAAACAAGATGACAGTGCTACTGTTCATGAGGTGGGCTCTTAAAAACCTATGTTGCAAATTTGGTGGAAAAAAAACCCAAAATGGCTGTTTTACAAGCATACCTTGTGCAGCTGCTATGCAGGCTCGTAACTTCGTGAATTCACAATATTTTTATGCCAGATTTTCAGCATTGTCATTTTTGCACACCTCCTTGTGAACAGTACAGCTGTCATTTTTCACATCCTCGCTGAAATGTGTTTCCGCACTTCCAGTGCAAAATAGCGTGGTTGCTCTGGGAAATCAGTGTTTGAGACAGATTATGAAAATGACAATGACACTGTTCATGAGCAGAGGTCTTAAAATGCCTATGTTGAAAATTTGGTGACGATACTCCATAAAGCCACTGTGTTATGAGCGTGCGTTGGCAGATTGCATGCACGCTCATAACGTCGTGCATTTGTAATATTTTCACTCTGGATTTTCACCATTGGCATTTTTCCACACCTCTTGATGAACAGTACAGCTGTCATATCACATATCCTGCCCAAAATGTGTTTTCTCATGTCTAGAGCAGAACAGTGCAGTCGCCATGCAAAATCACTTTTTGGGACAGTTTGAGGAAATGACAGTGACACTGTACATGAGCAGAGGTGCTAAAATGCCTATGTTGAAAATTTGGTACCAAACGTCCATAAAATGACTGCGTTACAAGCATGTGTTGCGCATTTCCCACGCACCCTTGTAACTTGGCAAATTTGCAATATTTACATGCCACATTTTCAACACTGGCATTTTTTTACACCTCGTTGTGAACTGTACAGCTGTCATTTTTCACATTCTGCCCAAAATGTTTTTCCACACTGCACTACCAAAGCCTAATGCCAGCGCGACAACATTCGGCACTGACAAATGCTTGTTTCTTTTTTCTTAATCTCAGCTGGGTGGGGGGCATTCTGAAAAAATGGGTAAGCCACAAGTTTCAACCCTTTATATAATTATTTATAATTTTTATTTAGACAAACTTTTTATCAGTTTCTTTATGCCTTCATTCAATACTTGTACCCCTAGGCTTTTTTTTTTTTAATTTCAGCACTGCTATCTTCCCACAGGTTCTCTTACTTCAGAAAAACCCAATGCAGGCTGCTAGAAGCAAACATTTACTTAAATTACTCTGCCTTTCCTAAATTCATTCCATGTAAAATGCGGTTTGACTCATCATGTGAGTAGACTCTCCACTGCTTAAATTTTGTTCAGGTCAGTTCAGGGAGTAAACTGTAGAGTGCCATGTGCCACACACTTCAATATCTTTATAAAGCCATTATCAGCTTTGTCTTCCTGAGCTGAATCTGGCATGACATGATCATCGTGATGTTGCCATGCTCCCAAATCATACCATATGTGTTTGACTTGGTTGCCATGGCAAACATTCATGCTTGGCTGTGTAAATTTGTGTGATTTCTATGCCAAACCATTATCATGGATTTTTTCTTAGTAGGTAATGACATCTCAGAGAAACACAGTTACAGCATAATCATTTTGTAATTACCAGGTAGCATTTTTTTCCAATAGGGAAACCTGGTTATAATTTGCCATTATAACCAAGTGGTTATAATTTGCCATTATAACCAAGTGGTTATAATGGCAAACATGCGGCGGGTTTCCCTCACTCCATGCATGCATCAGCCAATTTTCTTCCCATTGTCACCCTGAACACTGCACCACCACTTGCTCTTGGCAGCAAGTAAATCTTTAAAAAAAAAAATAAACTGGACTGTCATATTTAAACTTTTTGAGCCCTGTCCACTATTTAAACCTTTTTGTTTCACTTAAACAACATCAATGAAAACATGAAAGATTTCTGCAGTCTTGGACCATGCTTAAATCAGACTGGAATGCGGCCAAACAGGAATGTGTTTTTATTTTATATAATTGCTGTGGTGAAAAAACATTCCCCAGCAAGTACTTAGAATAAAGGCTAGGTAGGTGTGTAAAATTTGAATTTTACTCACACCCTCAGTGTGGGTTGCCTTTAAAAAACCCTTGAGCTTCGCTCTCGGGGTTTATGTGGCATCCCATATCTTGTGTGTGTGTAAAATTCCTGTTATAATCACCTACCCAGTGATTATTCTATATATTATCAACTATGCCAAAATAAAGGAAAACTATACATACCATCCTCAGGATGCCAGAAGGAAGCAACTCCATCTGAAGTCTATGGACTCTGACTTCAAACAAGACTCTAAACTGATTCTGTATTTATACAATGTTTCATGACTAGAGCTATTGTCCCAGTTTTCCTTACTGACATACAAAGTAAGCACATTCTTAGTATAGAACATCACCAGCTACTGTCCATTGCTGTTATTTAACCTTGAGAAGTCTCAGCATTCTGCAAGTGTATATTTCCTGACAATACTTTTCCACATTCAGCATGGTCAGTAAAATTCCATTACTAAGTCTCACTAAAACTAACATCATAACAGCATATACATAAATCACCACTCAGCAATTCTAAAAGGCAATTGGCACTAGTAAACTAATAACTAGGGCCAGTGTTTTCCAGATATGGAATGATCCCAATTTATGTGGTTAAAAATTGCTAGTTTTGGACAGTTCCAGATACTATTCAGAGTATACTGTAGAACTGTAAATTTGCACTATAGAAATATTTTGGTATTACAGTGAAAATGTTCATAATTTTATTAATTTGATTTCCTGCCTTTGTATGTCCAGAACGGAACTCCTACATGCTGAAATTCTGAGCCCTGCTGTTTGTGGTCTGAATGAAATGTTCTACTTGCTGCTCTCCATGGTTCTCTGTGAAAAAAAAAACTGACTGGATTCGTTGGCTTTTTCAACCTGCTAATTTTCTAAATCCTAATTCCAAGACTTGCTGAGTTAGCACTAGCAGCATTATTTTAGTTTATTTATTTATTTAATTTAAACATTTGATAATCTGGAAAAGCACACTGAGACAAGGCTCGTTTTCAGGTGCAACCTGGAGGTGAGGGGGAGAGAGTTACAACAGTACACATACATAGGCTAGATACATGTGAATATTACATACACTCACATCACTTTGTACAAAGGAGTTATTTACATTAAGTTGCATGTATGTACAGTTATTTACAATCAGTTGCATGAATACAATAGTATACAGTACAGAGGTTTTGAAGTTGAAACTGTGTTCATTTGACTAAAGGCAGACTAGATGCAGTTACAGGTGGGGAAGAGGAGTTGATGAAGTTGAGATTTAATGGAGTTGTGTGAGGGTGAGTTTCTGAGGGGCTGGTTCCATAGGTAGAGGAGACGGTAGGAGAAGGCAGATTTGCCAGCTGATGGGGATGGTTTGGAGAGGGAGAACAAGTGTCCCTAGAGTGCGGCGAGTAAGGAAAAAAGACTGCAGGGGTTAGTTTCGCAGTCAGGTAGGGGGTCAGTAGGTAAAACCAAAATTTGGAAATAATAAAAACAGAGTGGCAAAAATGGTGATGGGAGAGGGGTACTAACCCAAGGGAGGAAATGAGCATGCAGTGGTGTGTCCTGAAAGGGAAATTTGTTGCAAAATGGCAAAAAACATGAAGTAAGAAGTCCAGCCTGGATAGCGAGGTGGAGGTGGTGGTGTTTTACACAATGTCTGCATAATCAAAGATGGGAGTGATCATTTTTGTTAGCAGTGTGCATCTACCAGGTAGTGGTAGTGAGTCGTGGTTTCTGTAAAGAAGACCAAGCTTTGGGGGGAGTTTTGAAGTGATGGCATCTAAGTGGATTGAGTAGATTAGCAGGAAATCTAGCCATACTCCTAGGTTTTTATTGGAAGAGATGGTGTTTAGTGTGTTTCCATCCATGGTGGTGATTACTGTGGGGCAGTGTGTTCTTGCCAGTTTTTGGGCTGATCCAAAGGACATGGAAACAGTTTTGGAGGTATTCATTTTGAGACTGTTTGCATGAAGCCAAGACTGCATGTTGTTGTAGTCATGTTGTAGTAGAGAGTGGACGTCACTTAGAACAAGGCTGGATGTGAAAAGTATAGTGCTGTCTGCATACAAATGTATATAGGACCTTGTACAGACTTCAGGGAGATCGTTGGTGAAAAGGGAGAATCAAATTGGGCTAGGATCGACCCTTGGGGAACATCAGCAAGAATAGAGAGGGGGGAGACTTGGAGTTCGTGATCCTGACTGACTGTTGCCTATTTTTAAGGTAGGATTCAAACCACTGTACTGTGGGGGGGGGGCAAGTCCGGCTCTCATGTGTTTTTCAAGAAGCAGGGGTTGGGAGACAGAGTCAAAGGCCTTAGCCAAATTGACAAAAATAGTGGCAGTTAGTTGGCCTTGATCAGAGGCAGATTGGGTATGTCCAGTGATGCGGAGGAGGGAATTAGCAACTTTTAACCTGCTGGCTACTGCTGCACTGAGCTGAACTCTGTCACCTCCACCACCAACACCACCACAAAGAAAAAGGAAAACCTATATGGACTGATTTAGCTTTTAGGACACCAGTCCACCATGTGGTCCCTTACTGCTGAATGATGTGCTCCTGATTTCCAGATCTCAGTGTCTCTGACTGTCATACTCACACATCCCAACCCATGCTCACCAGCACACATACATAAAAAATTACTGCCAAACTATCACCAATACATAAATGTGCTCCTCTGGATTTCTTTGATTTATATTTCTTTGTTTCTGTTTTATCACACTCTTTGGAATCAAGGGGAAGTCTGCTTTCATACAGGAGGTCCTTCTCTTTGGTTCAGTGCAGGACACTCTAAGAGCACAGAAAACCACAGGTTGAAGGTTCCCAATTTTCTACAGCTCCCTTATTATGTAAAATAAATATTTATGCTCTCCTAATGGCTGTTGTGTGGATTTTTATGAATGGCAACTCTGCAGTGAAGCATGGTACAGCATTTTCAGAAGACAGTGAAAGAAATTGGCAATTTTGGATCCAGATTGTAATTTTGGCAAAAACTGTGGCAATATTGGTGATCACCAGAATTCACAGGCCCTACTAATAACTCTAACAATGGATTTCACTAAAACCCAACCTATAGCAGCAAAATACATTTCTATCATTAGTAATACACATATATGGAATGTAAGTATGACAATGTATATATGACAGATTACAAGCCGCATGACATGTGATCAGCATGACCCCTACCAGCAAAGTGCTGGTATCTGGCCAAACTGCTAAAGTGGGGTCAGCCCTTCTATACCTGGCAAAAATAACATGTATTGGAGACTGTCCCAGCAGCGCAGTGGATTGAGGTGCTTGAGCCTCATCTGACACCATACAGCTAACCTGGGCTCAGGAATGAATCTGGGACACCAAGGGTCAGCTGGGGTAAGAGAGGATACAGCATCCAAGAGACTGCTCTCCTCTCCCAGGGAGGGAAGGTTACAGTGCACAGTATTAGCCTGGCCCCAGGCATTGGCTGTAGTATGGCAGCCAGGGATTGTCAGGATGGGGGAGTGGAGACACGGCTGCCGATGTCCCATGTGTGGTAGTGTGAATGGGGACATCTGGGTGGCATGGCACATCCACTGCTACATGGGGTAGAGAGAGAAAACTAAAAAAAATAGATTCCTGGGTGGCCATTGAGTTCCAGCCACCAGGAATACTCAGGCTGCATTGGATACTCAGGCTGCATTGCCTTCATGCAATGGTAAGTCCTGGCAGAAGAATCAGGGAGACAGGGATGAGGTGGCTGGTGTCCAGAGGGCTGCTCGGGACCAGGAGAAAAGCAGCATTAAGTACAAAAAAAATAAAAAAAATGTATGTTTTCTGCAAATAAATTCTAAAGGTTCAACTCGAAGCAGTTGTAACCACCCAATCCTCTGGGGTTACTAGAATCCAGTTAGAACTAGTCTTAGGCAGGTGAAAAGGCAGCTGGTAAGGAGTTCATTAAGGGTCTTTTTACATAATGACATAATTGTTTACTCAGCCTGAGTGGGAATGATTATGTAATTTAGAACTCTCGCAGCAGCATAAAGATTTCTGAGTCAGCTGCTCAGGGGAAGTTTAGAATGTTCAGTTAGTTTGAGTTGGAAGTCAGAGTGGCAGGAGGTCTTCCAGTTGAGGTTCTGTCACAAGGGGCCCTATGTTTCCCACCTTAGTTTGGATTAAATCTACAGTTGCAAGTGAAGTGATGGAGACCTTTTGCAGCAGGATTTCTTGATTTCACTCCAAGGGGAGTGAGAGGGACTGCCATTTCAGAGGGTCCAATGGGCAGTCCCCTGAAGGTCCTAGAGTGTGTACAGCTACCTTTGAGAAAGACATTATGTGATAATTTCTGACAAAGCTATCATAGAAAGAATGTTTTGTGGGTTGTTTCCATGCCTAAATGAAGGAGCAACAGATATATGAGTACAGATGCAGAAACTATTCTCACTAAGGAGTTGGCTGAGGCATGTGTGCCCAAGATAAGGCTAGATCACACCTTTCAGGACCTCTCATACACTTCAGTGTCAAATTTAAAGTTTAGAGTTCAGAGTCTTTAGCAATTCAGTGGGGATGGAAGGCTTCCTTTAGTGTAACCCTGAAGAAATGGCAGAGACTGTTGGTTGGGGAAAAGGGTGGGAGGAATGCCATCTGAACTCTACAAGGCAGGGCTAACTGGTTTGGCGATGGGTGCCAATGCCCAGGATGAAGCTTAAATATGTGGCTCAGGTCATGAGTTTACACTGTGAAATGTGTTTTAGAAATGGTTCAAGAATATGGTTCAGTCCACGAGCATCCAATTTGGGAAATGGAAATGTGTTTGAAAGTAGCTCAGGTAAGTGATTCAGGCCACAAGCACTTTGAAAAAAAATGAATAGATAAATTTCTGTGGAAAACTGTACTACCTAGGAAAGAGTGTCTGGAGAAAGAGTGAACCTGTTTTGCCATGACCAACCATTGGGGGTCCACTGTAGTAGTAAACATTTTATTCAATTGACAAGCAAAAGGATAGGAGACTTGACTGAGACAAGTTCATTTCCAGCAAGGTCCTTATTGTAATTATTCCTAGTTACAATATCTAAAAAGTCCTACTACATATGTTACATATGTATAATATATATATATATATATATATATACAGAATAGACTCACATACATACCTAGAATAATGTCATATCATTATTAGAAAATCACAAATACATCATTACAATTAAACTACTTGAAGGACTATAAAGGGTAGATCTACATAAGCAGACACAAGTCACATTCATTACCAAACATGTACAAACTTGTGCTTTAGTAACATCTGTGAATAAAGCCATGCTGCACAATCCCAGCTGCTGCACTGCACATTCTGATCATTGTTTTCTGTGTAGAGTTATTGGGGCCCCCTCAGCAGTTAGATCTAGCATATGTCTAGCATCCTCTCTCCTGGACCTGGTTGTATTTACAAAGGTTCATTTTAGTAATTGTTCCCCAACCCCCTTCCTTTAGATAATGAGCCTGGTATACACTCTAAAACTAGGGGTGGTACCAATCTGAGTATTTCTGCTAAATGTAAATGGTATGCCATATGTGGGTACTAGTTCTTTTAATGGGGATGCCAACTTGCCAAAAGTGGTGTGGAGGTTACAAAAATGTGGGGGCTCATCTATAGGAGATGTTTTTTGGGTGAGAGGTAAAATGCTGATGGTATGTCTAGGATCTTCCTGTCTGGTGGCAATGCATCCAAACAGAAGATCATTGCAGGAAAAGCAAATTCTGTGCCAAGGAAATGCCATCGGAGAATATTTTGCTGCCTTTGGTTCTGTGAAAAAATATGCTGCTTGTGTGTTTAAACTGGAAAAATGAACTGTTGAGCTGAGCAATGATTGCCCCTGTCTTGCCATTTTAAGTGCTTGAGAAACTGTTAAAATTTGCAAATTCCAAGGAAAAAGTATTTGTGGACTTTAATAACTGCCATTTCTAAGTGCCCAGAAAGTTTCAAGTATGTACAGTAATAATCGGGGGAGTCGCTAAGGAAAATGCACCAAGAATGTTGTCAAAATGCCTTGCTCCACTGAAATTGCCAGCCGAGAAAAAAAGTGACAGTTTGCTTTTTTAAATTTGCCTGCTCAACGATCACTGTGCAGGAGTGTAGCTGAGAGAGAGTGAGAGCTCATTAGCATGGTATCTTGTGATTGGTCCAGCAATACAAAGTCCCGCCCTTTGCCTGGAGATCAGTGTTATGGAGTATTTGAGGAGGACAGAGAGCAGCATGCTAGCCAGAGCAGCAGAAGGAGGAATCAATAAGAGCAGAGAAGTGTTCCAAAAACAGCATTTTTTTGAAATTTCACAGTAAAATCTGGGCTCAACCTGTTTTCCGACTGCAAGTAGAAGCAATCACAGTGTTATTTTGCAACCAATCCATGTGTCTGCCAGCCCAATCATCAGAAAGGCCCTACAAAACTGGAAACAGTCCATTTACCATCAGCGGAGGGAATCAGCTACTGCCTGAATAAGTACCAAGTGCAAAGTAAAACGAACTGTGGTGCAAAAAGTCAGAGAACTGTAAAGCAATGCAGCAAAATAATAGAGAAAGAGTTTGTGAACATTTAAAAGTAGACTGTGTGAGTAGTGACTGTTTCAAGAGAGAGCTCCAGTGCAGTACTGATGCAACAAGTCCAGAGAAAAGTAGAGACAGTATGAATGTGTTGAATTGTGCTAAAAGTAAAACTGAAGTCGTGCCTTAAGTAAAACAGTTAACTGCAAGATCGGACAAACATGCTAGCAATTTTGAACTGTGTATGGGATGGAAAAAAGTTACAGCTGCCATTTCGGGGTGTTGTCAGCAAATATAAACAAAGTAGCAGCACCATCTTGGACTAGTGTCTCAAATGTAGAAAAATTTCAAGTGGTTGTGCTTAAGATGTATAGCAAAATGCAAAAGTAGCAGCCTGTTAAAAAAGTGTTGCAGTCTGTTTAAAGCCAAATCTCAGTCAAATTACAAAATAGTAACTTGGGACTTGTGTGTTTATTTACAGAAAATGGCATCATAGTTCCCCCACTACCCACTCTATGCCAGGGCATGGATTGCACAACAAGAAAGAGAGTTATCTCACTTCGAATAACTGTACAATTATGAATCAACGCCATCTGATGTGGCTTTACTGAACTTTCCGGTTAATATATGCATTAAAGAAAACACAAATTGCACATACCCCAATAATGCAAAGCACCATGGTAAGCATATGCAAATGCTCACAAATTAATTTGTACTGACTCAACTTTAAGCAGAATTGCATGATGCCAATAGGCCTCACAATACAATCAGCAAAGGCTGAGAACAGCAGACACAGACTCGTGTTTTGTCCTTATTTGGACTCATCAGTGTTCCACATCTGTACCTTGGCCCAGGGAAAGATAGCCAGCCACCCTATAGGGGATCTTATTGGTTTGTGTTATGGGCAGCCCAAAGTAGAGTGAGAAGAGAACAACAACAGAACCCCACAGCAAATGCACTGGGGTAAGGGTTATCTCAGAGGATATTGGCCATACAGCCAATATATAATATATGTATTGCAATATAATTATTTGTTTGAAGCCAGAGAGTTATGTTCTTCTAATCCTCCATTTCACAGACCATTGCAAGCAATTTGGGATGTGTGAAGCAGGTGGCACAGCAGTAGCAAAAGCAAAAAAGTCCGCTTAGCCCCAACATGGACACTGGCAGGGGATCCTACCTGATCAGAACAGCAGCAGGCTGGTTGCAGTCAGAGGGACCCCACTGAGTCGGTCAGGGAATTCCTGGAGAATATTTGTGAAAATACTTTGAAAAGCAGGAAGAAATGGTGTTTTCCACACCACAGAGGGTAGATTTGGATGCTGCAGGTGCAGGTACTGTGGATCCGTGGGTCGAAGACCTGAGCACAAAACTAGTGGGCGACGATGGGGTGAATGAAGCTCTGGGTTGGGAGGCCAATGCTTCCATGTGCAGTGAGAAATGGACAATTTCAGGAACTGGTGCAATTGCCAGTTCCTGGGCAGATCTTGTAAAACAGGAAGAAGTTGCAATAGCTATGGTGGGGCAATGAGAGTCGCCATTAGCATTAGCTTCAGTGGAGCCTCCTGAGACAGAAATGGAGGAGGGCTCTAGAAACATGCCATCGAGTGCAGAGGTGGACTGCTTTTACTCTGAACTGAGTGTTCGAAGCTGGTTGTACCAGGATTGGCCACCCCAAGCTATGCCTCTGGGTTACTCCCAATTAAACGCAGCAAGGAAGAATGAATAATTCGAAGATAGGCTATGGCTGAATATGGACAGACATACCCTTTCTTCCCTGGAAAAATTTGGGAGGAAATAGAGGAGAACAGGAATGCCTGGTTGTTGGAGGAAGCTAGTGCCAACCTGCACCCAAATGTGAGCAAATTTGTGAGAATAAAAGTATGCACTGAGAGACTTCAGTTTTGGAAAAATGGCTAAACTTTGCTAATTGATTCAGTGTGAATTGTCGACAAGGCTGGCCAAGAGACATTTTACAATGTTCCTGTGGTTCATCCTGATGGAGAGGCAGTCTTTGTTCCACACCCCAAGTGGTACTACCCACAAATGGTGATACTCATCAGTAAATATGCCTGCACATCAAGTTGAATGTAGCAAGGCCAGAGCAGCAATCTGTCACTGAAGTGGCAGCAACCGAGGAGGAGGTGCCTTTCTTCTGGTGTTCCAGGTTCATCTGCAGCAGCTTCCAGGGTTGTCTGCAGCAGCTTCCATGTTTGTTTGTAGCAGCATTCAGGCTCATCAGCCCAGCAGGAGGAAAAGATTTCCTGTCCAGGTCCTGCAGGAGGTAGTGAGAGAATCTGATCCAAAGATTTTGTCTCTCCAGCAACAGAAGATCATCAGGACGCAGGTCCAGAGAGGTGATGTTGACATCCATCTATTGCCTTGAATGTATTAAGATGCATTTTACATTTTAATTTGACTGTTTTGCCTACAATTGGGGATGTCCCAGGAACTTCGGTTCACCAATAGACACTCCTGAACTGTACTGCAGTGCTAGCAGGCCTCATGCCTGTCCAAGAACTGTGTTTCAGCAGTTTCTGACCTAGGAGAGACTTTATGTGTAGTGCCTTGGCACTCTGGACATTTCTTCTTAGAACATCAAACATTGTGTGGCTTCTCTTCTCCAAAAATGTTTTTGTAAATGCTTTTATGTTTTCTATTTTTGCACTTTTATAGAAAACCCCCTTTTAAAAAATAGCTTTTTGGGATTGTGTAGTATCTACAGTGGGAGGTTTGATCACTGGGTGGTTTACAGGTTGTGTTTGTTTGCAGAATGTGTTTTGCAATGTATACTTTTGCAGGTATTCCTGAAAGAAGACAGGAAGAGGATTTTTAGGACTCGTCGGAGTCCTCCTTTTTTAAAGTAGCTAGGCTTTGTGTAACTGTGTAGTATAATGTTAAGCATTTTTTCTGCTTTGCAGGTGTGAAGTTCTTGTAGTTCTTAGATTTAGGAAATGTGCTGCCAAATGCATGTTTCTAAGGTGGGCTACAGTGCTAATGGTGTAAAATGTTTTTTGGGTATGGGCACCCAGTAGGTAGCAAAGGTCAGAAAGCTTTTCCCTAGAGGGCTGGGGGGAAGGCAGTTTGGTGGTCCTGATTCATGAAAGAGGTTACCAATTCTATTAGGACATGCTTCAGGCAGTTACTTGGAGCCACTGAAAATCCATAGATAGTACAGTAGTAGGGTAGGAGCTGAAGTTTCTTCAGTGGGCCTCTATCCTTTAGTGTCACCTGCCTGTGCCTAGCACGTGGTAGGGGAGGACCTGATCAACCCTCTCTGTAGAGAACACAGAGGTAGGACGGCCTAGTACTGGACCATAATCTGGCTGTGGACAGCCAGTGGTCTGGTTGCAGTGAGTGTAACCACCCAGTCTCCTGGGGTTACTAGATTCCAATTAGTACTAGTCTTAGGCAGGTGGAAAGGCAGCTGGTAAGGAGCTCATTAAGGGACTTTTTACATAATGACATCATTGTTTAGTCAGTTAGCCTGAGTGGGAATGATTATGTAATTTAGAACTCTTGCAGCAGCATAACGATTTTTGAGTCAGCTGCTCAGGGGAAGTTTAGAATGTTCAGTTAGTCTGAGTTGGAAGTCAGAATGGCAGGAGGTCTGCCAGTTGGGACTCTATCACAGGGAGCCCTGTGTTTCTCAACCTAGTTTGGATTAAATCTACAGTTGCCAGTGAAGTAGTGGAGACCTTTTGCAGCAGGATTCCTTGATTTCACTCCTGTGGGAGTGAGAGGGACTGCCAGTTCAGCGGATCCAATGGGCAATCCCCTGAAGGTCCTAGAGTGTGTACAGCTGCCTTTGAGAAGGATATTGTGTGAGCATTTCTGACAAAGCTACTGTGGAAAAAGGGTGTTTTATGGGTTGTTTCCATGCCTAAATGAAGGAGCAACAGATATATGTGTACAGATGCAGAAACTGTTCTCATTAGGGAGTTGGCTGAGCTGTGTGTGCTCAAGATAAGGCTAGATCACACCTGTTGGGACCCCTCATACACTTCGGTGTAAAATTTAAAGTTTAGAGTTCAGAGTTTTTAGCAGTTCAGTGGGTATTGAAGGCTTCTTTTGGTGTAACCCTGAAGGAATGGCAGGTACTGTCAGTGGGGGAAAAGGGTGGGAGGAACACCATCTGGAGTCTACAAGGCAGGGCTAATTGGTTCGCTGATGTGTGCCAAGGTCCCCTCTGTAGAGGCCAATGCCTAGGATGAAACTTAAATATGTGGCTCGGGTCAGGAGTTTACACTGTAAAATGTGTTCTGGAAAAGGCTCAAGTATGTGGTTCACTCCATGAGCATCTAATTTGGGAAATGGAAATGTGTTTGAAAGTAGTTCAAGTATGTGCTTCATGCCAGGAGCACTTTGAGAAAAAATGGATAGAGAAGTTTCTGTGGAAAACTGTACTGTCTAGCAAAGAGTGTCTGGAAAAAGGGTGTACCTGTTTTGCCATGACCAACCATTGGGGGTGCACTTTGCTTTAGTAACATCTGTGAATACAGCCATACTGCACAATCCCAGCTGCTGCACTGGATATTCTGATCATTACTTTCTGTGTGGAGTTATTGGGGTCCCCTCAGCAGTTAGGTCTAGCATATACCTAGCATCCTCTCTTCTGGAACTGGTTGTATTTACAAAGTTTCATTTTGGTAATTGTACCCGCACCCCCTTCCTTTAGGTAATGAGCCTGGTATACACTCTAATGCTAGGGGTGGTACCAATCTGAGTATTTCTGCTAAAAGTAAATGGTATGCCATTTTTGGGTACTCGTCCTTTTGAGGGGGGTGCCAACTTTCCAAAAGTGGTGTGGGGGTTACACAGTGTTTTAGGAACAATAGCAGACAGTCCTACTACTAATCTACAGTTGCATTCAATTCTCTTTTTTTCTAATTTATAATGTTTATTTGTTCTGTGGTGCATTATTTATGTATTCTCTTATATAGTTGTAATAGCACTTCCAATATATAATGGGTATTTTGAGTTATTACTTAGATTGGGGTGGGTAGAACTGGTAGATGTGGGGGTGTTGTGGGTGTTTGGGGGCACAGGAGTTGAGGCAAAAAAGTGTGGTGGTGGTGGTCTTGGAGGACCCCATAACATGGTGTCTTTTGTGAGAAATAGAAGTATATAAAATTAATAACAAATAAATATTTGTCAATGCCGGATGTTTGCCACTGGTACAAAATCCCCGGAGTACTAGATGTTGTGTGACTGTGTGGTGTGAATGGTGGTAAAGCATATGCTGACAAAGGGTTAAAATAAGTCTTCTTGTGTTTTTTAAAAAAAGGTATGTAACCTGCCTTTTTTAACTTAGTAGTATTTAGATATCTGTAAAGAAAACTGCAGACTGTAGAGACAAGAGACTGAGTGTGTTACATTGTTGTAGTGTAGCATAACTGAGCAGTGTTAATGGTAGTAAAGGACGTGCTGCCAGAGGTTTAAAATAAGTAATCTTCTGTTAAAAAGTATATAAACTCCTTTTTTTAAATTAAGATTAGTTAGATATCTGTAACAGAAGCTATCGACTATAGACCAGCGTTTCTGTAGCCATGGATACACATGCAAACTTGCATACCACCTGGGAACTGCAGTAAGAAATTCCCATAGGATCAGATTGTAAATTGTAAGTCGGTATAAAGGTAGTGGCTGAGTAAGTAAGAAAGAAAGTAAGGAAAAGGAAAAGAGCCTTCAGAAGATACAAGGAAACACAAAATGATGAGGACAGAGAACAATATCTGGAGAAGCAGAGGGAATCTGGGAAAATATTTAGAAAGGCTAAAGTACAGACAGAGGAAGGTATATTTATTTATTTAGTTATTTATTTATTTGATTCTAGGATTACAAGTACCTTTGAGCTGAGGCTCTTTTACAAAGGTTCCACATCAATTCCGGGACAGTACAACAGAGCAGATGAGTTTTAGGCATGCTATACAGATTAACACTCAGTTACATGTACATTGACTTATCTCAATGGCATCCACTGCAACAATCCTGTCACCATTGCAAACTTCTTCAATAGGCAATCTGCTGACCTCACTCCTTATACTGCCTCCTTCTCCACTTCCTCTGTCCCAATCTTCACTGCAAAGGCCACAGAACCCACTCTCCATTTCAAGTCTATACAAAAGAGTGAAGTTCTTCGACTCCTAAGAAACATCTCCGGGCACGCAGCAGTTGGGTCTGATAACTTGGAACCTAGACTCCTAAGATTGGCAGCCCCCTACATAGCCACTCCCCTGGCTAGGTTCTTCACCTTCTCACTGTGTAGTGGCACTGTCCCAAAGATCTGGAAAACAGCGAAAATCACCCCGGTACATAAAAAGGGTGATCTGCTTGACTCATTTAATTACAGACCCATTGCTATACTATCTGCTATCAGTAAAATTCTTGAGAAGCTTGTGGCCACCCAAACTACTTCTTTTCTTCAGCAAAATTACCTTCTGACTGATGCTCAACATGGTTTCCACAAGGGACATAGTACTACAACTGCCCTCCTCAAATTTTCGTCTGACACCCTAGTGGCTATGGACTCCAGCAAGCTCACTGAGGCTGTTTTTATTGATATAACCAAAGCTTTTGATCTAGTTGACCATCTCACTCTATGCACCACCCTGAACTCCCTAGGTTTCTCACCACATGTTGTAAAATGGTTTGACAGCTACCTGTCAGATAGGTCTCAATATGTGAAATTTAATTCTACCCTCTCAGACAAGGTCTCCATAAACACTGGAGTACCTCAAGGGTCCATCTCAGGTCCTCTGCTTTTCTCCATCTTTATCAATAGCATTACTGCAAATCTCCTTAGTACTTCCTCCTTACTTTATGCAGATGACATTGTTCTATACTCTAGCTCTAATAATATTGAGGAAATAAATGCTAATCTCTCCCATGATTATCAACTTATCCAACTGTGGCTTACAAAGCACAAACTCGTTCTAGATAAAACAAAGACCCAAGCCATGCTATTTGGATCTAGTGTCAAGCTCAAACATGTCCAAACTCAATTAACTGTCTCCTCCCTTGATGGCTCATCGGTTGGGGTGGTTACGTCATTTAAATATCTAGGTGTCACCCTAGACCCATACCTAAGTTTTGACCCTCATATTCAATCTACCTACAAGCAGGTCAACTCCAAGCTTGGGATTGCCTACCGGACCAGTTATGCTTTCACTCCCTCTGCTAGACTTGCAATTGCCCATGGTATATTACTTCCCTCTCTCACTTACGGGGTCTCTATATATGCATCAGCCAGTAACTCATGTCTTCGTAAGTGGGATGTAACATATAACAACATCTGTTGTTTTGCCTCCAGCTCCCCTAGGCTGAAACATCACTGCCTTCTCTACTCGGATGTTGGCTGGCTCCCGCCTAAAGAACTAAGGTCCTTTGCACTTGGATCCATCACTGATAACATTATTAGGTCT
This sequence comes from Neoceratodus forsteri, assembly GCA_016271365.2. Classification (NCBI taxonomy): domain Eukaryota; kingdom Metazoa; phylum Chordata; order Ceratodontiformes; family Ceratodontidae; genus Neoceratodus; species Neoceratodus forsteri. Next base: position 109,033,798 of record CM028132.1, read on the forward strand.
CATACACCTAAACATCTGGCCTGTCTCTTTCCCTACCAGAAAACTAACTATGCATTACACTCTACAGAAAATGCTCCTGTCCTTATCCCTAGACATTGTACAAGAAAAGGTAGTAGTGCCTGTGCCCACCATGCGCCCCACTTCTGGAACTCACTCCCTCTAACACTTCATCAATCGACTTCCCATTACTCCTTTAAGAGAGAATTTAGACACCATCTCATCTCATCCCACATATGCTCCTGTTTCAAACTGCCATAGTCGCTATTCCACAAACCCACCCCCCTCTCTGTTGTCATAGGTCGGTGGTCTACCTCTCCTGATGCACTTCCTCTCAGTCTCTCCTCCTATCAATTACTCCCTCATCCTCTATCTCTCCCCTTCCCTCTCCAGTATCATCTTAATTCTCTCCCCTCTCCTCATACCCCTTATCTCACACGGCCCATAATATTGGCGAAGCCACCTCCCTACTTCTCTTACCTCTCTCTCTAGCCCCTCTTCATCTATTTCACTCCTTAGCACTTTATATTATCTCTTAACAATGTCTGTACTGCCTTAAATCACCTGATTTATTGCCTTTTGTAACCATATTGATGTATTCATTTTTGTCTGCTCCGTTATGCCTCATTATAAACCCTTTGTCAAAATTTCCATTGTTATGCTCATATATCCTCATGTAAAAAGTTTAGTATTCATGTTTGTTCTTTTTGAAGTTTTGTGTTATTGTTTCTGTACTCTCCCAGGTCGTGCCTGAAAATAGTCTTTCTGGCTAGTGTACTTACCCAGTTAACAAAAACCAAATAAATAAGCAAATAAATGCATACCTTTCGGATAAGACATGCAGGGCAGCAGAGGGAATACAATAGGGTTACAAGGATGGGTAAGACACTGGTAGTAGCATGCCAGAGGCAATTGTCACAACACCTAGAGAAGTGCATGTGGTGGGGCTGGGTGGAGGGGGGATGAGGGGAGGAGGAGGGAAGAGGAAGGATAAGGGGGAGAGAAAGTGCAACGTGAAGACCTTAGGCAGGAACTGTGGAGTAGTAAGAAGGGCTGGTTAGGTGAGGCAGTCACAAGTGCTGATGGCAGAGAGTTTGAGTTGGAGTCTTCTTTTGAATAGGCCTAGCCTTGGAAACGGAGGTGATCTCAACATTGAGACTATTCAACCAGCTAGGGGCCCTGTAGGCAAATGACCATTGTCCCAGAGAGGTTCTGCAGTGTGGGACCATCAGGAGTTGTGTTTCAGAGCTTCTAGTATGGCAGGAGGTACTACTTGGACAGAGGAGGGCTTGGATCCCCGGGGGGGGGCAAGGCCCATGGTTATCTTTTTTGCCATAATGCAGGTTTGGTATTTTAGGTGGCTGGATACTTGTAACCAGTCAGTTTGGGCATAGAGGTCACACATATGAGTAAGTCGATGAGATCCAGTGATAAGTCGACAGGCTTTGTTGAGTGATGTAGAAATGCGTCTGAGGGCTGTTGAAGTGCCCGAGTCATATAAGATGAGGCCATAGTCGATAGTGGAGACAACTGAACTTTGAACAGTGACACTTAAGGCTGATTGGGTTAAGCATGACTTGTGCCTGTAGAGGAGACCAAGTCACATATTGGCAGCCTTGGAGATGTTGTCAATGTGGGCCCCATTGCCCAGGCTATTAAGAAAGGTGACAAGACCTTCCTCAGATACATTAGTGAGAGGAAAAAGACTAGAAATGGGATTGTTAGGCAGAAGAAGAAAAGAGGAGAAAGGGTGGAGGATGACCTAGAAAAGGCTGAGACATTGAACAAGTACTTTTGCTCAGTATTCACCAGGGAAGGGGAAGGGAAGGGAGAGGGCCGAGACTCAGTAAGAGAGGTATTCAGGGGAGGGAGGTAGACACCAGCACATTCACGGTGGAAAGAGTCCTAGAAGAACTCTGGAAAATAAAAGCAGATAAGGTAATGGGGCCAGATGGGATCCACCCCAGAGTACTAAAGGAACTCATGCACTGCCTGGCGAGCTGGTTCAGAGATCCACAGTAGAGGGCTTCAAGAGAGGGTGGGACAGACACAGAAAGTGGATGTATCAGATGATGGCCTGTCCCAGGGGGGTGGGGATGGATGATAGGGGTTTCTGGAACACAAGGGGGGGAGGGCCTCGGCACCCAACTAGGGATCTGAGGTTCTAGCAGACTCGATAGACCGTAAGGCCTAATCTGCTGGCAATTAGTATGTTAGTATGTAAGTGCTGGCAGAAACACTGGCTGCCCTTTTCAATGCATTACTAGTGACAGGAGAGATACCTGAGGACTGGAGTAGGGCAGATGTGGTCCTTCTCCACAAGAGTGGCAGCAGAGAGGAGGCAAGCAATTAAAGGCATGTAAGCCTGACCTTAATAGTGGGGAAACTAATGGAGTCCTTACTTAAGGAGAGGACTATGAAGTTTCTGGAGGATAATGGGGCACAGGATCCAAGGCAGCATGAATTCTCAGTGGGAGGGTCCTGTCAGCTGAATCTTATAAATTTATTTGACTGGGTAACCAGGGTGGTAGATCAGGGAGGGGCGGTGGATGTAGCCTACATGGATTTTAGCAAGTCCTTCTACACCTTCACGCACAGGAGATTGCCAAATAAATTGGAGAGCCTGGGAGTGGGTCCTACGGTAGCAGGGTTTTAAATAATTGATTAGCAGTTTTTTCCTTGGGACAATACTAACTGTTCAGAAAGTATTTATATAGGTTTTCTAGAAGTGTTATGTTTGTTAAACACAGTGAGGCAGTTGCTAGCATTTTCACAATGTTTTAGCACTTTTATGAGCAAAACGCTAATCAATTTTTAGAGTTAAATAAAACATTGCGGTAGTAAAATGGGTTGGGAACTGACTAAGGGGCATGACTTAGAGAGTGGTGGTAAATGGCATGAAATCTGAAGAGGGGAGGTGACCAACAGGGTGCCACAGGGGTTGGAGCTTGGACCAGTCCTATTTAATGTCTTTATTAGCGACATTGCAGAGCATCTGGAAGGAAAGGTGTGCCTCTTCGCAGATGACACCAAAATCTGAAACAGAGTGGACACATCAGAGTGGGTGGAAAAATTTAGAAATGGCCTAAGCCTGTTAGAGGAGTGGTCAGTTGTCTGGCAGTTGAGTTTCAATACTAAAAATTGCTAAATCATGCACCTGGGTCACAGGAATCCAAGGGAGGAGTTTAGGATGGGTGGAAAATTTCTGGCCACCACAAGTCAGGAGAGAGAACTGGGGGTTACCATATCTGATGACCTGAAGGTGATCAAACAGTGTGAAAAAGTGGTGGGGAGAGCAAACAGAATGTTGGGGTACACATGGAGGGGCATAACAAGCAGGAGGAAAGAGGTAGTGATGCCACTGTACATTTCACTGGTGAGGCCTCAGCTGGAGTACTGTGTCCAGTTCTGGAGACCACAGCTCTGGAAGGACATTGACAAAATAGAGGCAGTCCAGAGAAGGGCAACAAAGATGGTAAATGGACTGTACCAGAAGCCCTATGAGGAAGACTTAAGGACCTTAATATTGATTCACTGGAGGAAAGAAGGGAGAGGGGAGATATGATAGAGACTTTCAAGTACTTTAGGGGAATAAACAGGGTACATACATTAAAACATATTCACTTCTGTTGCTGAACCCCTAAATATTCACAGGGTTCCTTTATGTGAGTTGAGGGTATTTATAGAGATAGGCAGCATCTCTTTTATCTCTTTATGCATGCAATATTTATTTATCTTATCTCTGCCCTCTATTTTATTTATTTCTTAACTGAGGGCAGTAGTAATTTTCCTTCATGTGTTAGGGACATTTCTGTCCCCCTATTTCCCAGTCTACAGGGTTTGTTTTATTGCAGTTTCTGGAATGGCAAGGGGAATGGAAGAATGAAGGCATGTTCCTCTTCTCTCTTCTCCTGCCAATCCAGGAATCAGCCAAATAATGCAAAAAGCATATCTCAGAGAAAACTGCACAAGAACAAGGGGGCATGATATGAGGTCGAAGGGTGGAAGGCTTAGGGGTAATGTTAGGAAGTACTTTTTCTCTAAGGGGGTGGTGGGCCATAGAACAGCCTTCCAGCAGAAGTGGTGGGTACAAATACAATACGGGGGTTCAAGAGTGCATGGGATAGACATAAGGGTACCCTGGAGATTTGCAGAGCAGGACAGCCACAGATCAAATAGGATCTGGGGCTGCAGCAGTGGGTAGAGAAATGAGCAGACTAGGTAGACCATATGGTCCTTAGTTGACAACAGATTCTATGTTTCTACATGTTTCTAAGTAGGGAATAACACATGAAAGAGTGTGCAGCAATGTTAAATTACCACACATCCCAGTTGAGTTGTGAGGCATAAGGCACAACTGGGTGCCTTCAACCACCTGGGAGATGCGATATATGATTCCCATAGGATCACACTGTAAATTGTAAGTAAGCAATACCATACAGCAGGATGTGTGGCAATGCTAAATTGCTGCATGCCGTAGGTGGGTTGTGAGGCACAAGACACAGCCAAGTGCTTTCAGTCCCTGTGAAGTGCAATATAAAATTCCCACGGGATCACATTATTGACTGTAAGTAAGCAAAACCACATTACAGGGTGTGTGGTAATGCTAAATTATCGCACACCCCAGGTTGGTGTTGAGGTTGGTTGTGAGGCATGATGTGCAGCTGAGTGCCTTCAGCCTCCTGGGAAGTTTACTCAGGTTCTGAAGGCACCTATGCTGCCATGGAAGCACATGCTAATGATGTGAGAGAGTCAGCAGATGGCTGCTCTGAGGAGTACCAGACCCCTGGCTTATTTGCCTGTAAACAGAGGTAACATTCCAACTTAACTGGTACACAGCTGAAAGACACAAAATGAAACTGAAAAAAGGGATATGTAGGTCTGGGGAGTATGGAGAAAGCAGTTTTCATGTGCTCTTACTAAATGCAAGGAAGGGAGAAAAGGAAGTATCTGTGGGTGGCTGAGGTAGAAATGCAGCTTGCCCCAAATCAGTTTGCCTGATGTGGGAATATGAGAATCTGTGAGTCACACTACCATGGCGAGACAGTATTGAGAGAGCAGGGGAAAATAAAAAATGGAAACATTAAGCATGCAACAGTTTTGTGCCCCTCTCCCCCCGTTCGGAAGGCAGGAGGTGGGAGCCATTTTAAAAGCAAATTACAGTTTGGTTAATTAGAGGAGAGGGATCCTCAGATTGTTTCTGACACCTGTGCATGACAAACTAGGAACAGGGAGTGGATAGTATATGCACATGAGCAAGTACCGTAGCTACATTACACTTACAAAATAGGAATCACTGAGACAAGGCAGGGTTATTATGCGTCTCAGCAGGAAGCCACATGGAAACATCAGTTAGACTGAGGCAGCCTGTAAACAAGGTTGGGACATGGTCATGGAACTCTGGGGAAATGGCTAATGCTGTGGTAGGGGCACAGTCCCATAACAAGACAGGCTTGGTCAGATTAGATAGGGCTTGGGGGGAGGCTGTGGGTGCATCAAAATCTGCTTGCCAGTTCCATCCAGTGGTAGGTATGACCTGTACAGGGGCATGAGTATCAGAAACAATCTGAGGATCCCTCTCCTCCAATTAACCAAACTGCAATTTGCTTTTCAAATAGCTCCCACCTCCTGCTTTCCAAGTGGGGGGGAGGGGGGAGTGGGGTGTAAAACTGTTGTATACTTAATGTTTCCATTTCTATTTTACCCTGCTCTGTCAATGCTGCCTTGTCATCACAGTGTGAGGGAAAGGAACCTTGTCCAAAACACGTCAAGGTGCGTTTTTTTAAAGCACCTGGAATAAAGCTTTGGCCCCTTGTTAAACCTGAGAGCAGCTATTTTATATGGCTGGTGGGTGATGGATTTTCTCTGTAACACTACATGGTTTGCATTTAATCCTGAGCACCCCTCCCTTGTGCGTTTATCATGTTGTGTGGCTACATTGTGATGCAGCAGATCCTGTACTTTTTAAGGGAAATGAGTTACACAATTGTAAAGGGAATACCCTTAGTGATGTGTAACATCCAAGGCAGTTAGTAAATGTGGACTGGAATCTTGTTTTTGTCAGTTAGTAAATATACCCTGCTTGATCCCAGCTCCAGGACTGGATATTTTGCTTTTGTGTGGTCTCACAGTTTTGCTGTCCCAGTATATTGGCAATGGTGCCCCTACTCCAGCATCCCAGGCCAATGGTGATAAAGTTAATTGGAAGAAGTACAGGTTCTATTATGTAAGGTGAGTGCTCCTCTAATGAGAATACCACCATATATCCTTAATGCATGGGGGTGCCCGGCCCCTACACTTGTGTATCAGAACCAATTATCCAGATCTTCTAATTATCCTAATTCTGAGTTGACATTGTCCCTCAACTCTGTTTTGCCTAAAGCAATGGATCCCTGGTTATACAAACCCTCAACTATTCCAAAAAAATCTGATGTCTCCCAGAGTGTTCACTAATTCCCACCATCTTATGAGTTGCATTCTGAGTGATCTTATTCTGTGTACAGACTGGGCAGTTCTGTCCCACGCTTTGAGACCCAGGGCTCACCTTTTAAGAGATTAGATATTGCTGCTGCGGCCTCTGCTGACTTTTTTTAAAAGTAAAAGAAATCAACCAAGAAAATACATACGGTGTCTCATTCTGAAGTCAATCTCACAGTGGAAATCAGTTAAGAAAAGTACACTCGTAGTTACCTTGCTTAAATTTACTTGACAAAAAAATGGGCTAAAAGAACATTAGTAGCAACAGCAATAAGCGTGCTCTTTAAATCTTGAAAATCTCAGGTTGCATAATGCCAGACACAAAGCAACATGATTGTGCCATCTCGAACAATATACATTTACATAGATGAAATCATGTCAGAGGATGTGTTATCTTAAGCCCTGATCATTTCTGCTATGACATCTGCTGCAGATATTAAAGATAGCACACCAAAGCAGGTTAATCACAAAGAATTCATGCACTATGTACACGTCTATGAAGAGCTGCACAATGTCCGTAGGTGGGCAAGTGCACTGTGGAAATTGTATAATATTTAGCAATATTTGCATAAAGACCCTGTCCTTTGTATGTCTTGCAAATCATCTGTTTTCATTAAACATTATTTTTGCACCACGGGGTCTGTAACTAATGAAGGCCTCCCAATTTGCAAAGCTCTGTATTGTATGAGAGTATGGTCTGTATGTGTAGCTGCCCTCAGAAATGTAGCCATTTAATAGGGTTCGTCTGTTTTCTGCAAAACAATTACGGTGAGATTTTTAAAGGGCCAGATGCAGCACTTGCATCTGTATTTTGGGCACATGCTGCATCCACAGAGATGTGTTCAGATGTCTTCATCCTATTCACAGATATCAGGATGCATCTTAGACATTTTGTACAGTTTACAGTAACTTCTGCCTCAACTGCAGGACTCACGTCTGTTTTTCTGACGCATGTGCCGAATTCCATCTGGAAAGTTAGACCAACCTTTTGTGGTCTAACTTCCAAGGAAGATTTCTGCACTTGTGTCAGAAAAATACATACAGGGTGCTGAAATTATCACCCTAACTTTTGACATCAGCAGAACTCCAGTCTCATAACATTACCCCAAATCAGAATTTCCAGATAGTCTAGTCTTTATTAGTACAGTATGCAATAAAATCTGACAGGGTGTGGGGTACTGGTGTATACCTGGACATCAGGGCATGATGAGGCCCAATGCCGCATGCCTTACAGCCCCTAGAATTGCTGATATCCACCAATACCCCACACCCTGAGGGGTCTTATCACACTTAGAAATTGGTTTGGGGAAAATAGGGAAAATTAAAAGAAAAAAAATAACCTCTAAAGTATAAAAAAGACACAAAAAATACAATAAAATATTGCTTAAGAAATATAAATAGTCCCTCCACAGATTGTTTCTAACTTTCAGTCATTTGTCTTTCTACACATTCAGTAGAAGGTTTGTTTGTTTACCTATGGTACATAAGAATGCAATATTCTGCAGTATTCTAATAGAATGTTTACCCCCCCCCCATCAGAAGCATGGAGTATTAATATGGAATGCATGAATTCGAAATTCTGCAAAATTCCACTGGCATACACTCACACAGACATACAAAGGCCTCATACAGAGCCAGAGGCTCAATTTTATCTGAGGCAGGGTTAACAGCAAAGATTGATCCATCAAACGGGTAAGGCTATAAGGGTGATTTTTATGGTCATCAAAGAAACCCCAGAAATAAAAAAAATCTGAATAGTATTTGATTTGTCTAAATTTGTTTATATGTATAAGAAAGGATCTCGAGTAGAAAGAACATTCAATATGTATGTATTTTTTTAATATAAGGGAGTTTTATTTTAGGATCTAGTTGAAGGTTCTTATATAACCGGAGAGTGAACCGGTAGGAAAGGTAAAGGTTTCAGCCATGTTTGTGATGGAAATAAAAAATGAGTGAAGTAGTTCATGAATTTTACACATGATTTGTCCAAATCACATGTTGTACCTTTTTACAGATGAATACTGACACATCTTTCCAGCAGTGTCAGTGGCTCAGCAGGTTGCACACTTGCCTCTGAAGCTGGAAGATCAGAAGGCTGTGGGTTCTAGCTCTACACCTGGCACTTGGGTTAAATTCCAATACTGACACTATAGTGCAGCAAGAGGGGGTGCTGCACTCCTGAGGTGCCGTCTTTAGGATAAGACGTTAAACTGAGGTCCCGTCTGATTGTTCTGGTGGTTGTTCAGGTGGATGTTAAAGATCCCATGGCAGTTCTTGAAAAGAGAAGGAGAATTTCCCCTGTGTCCTGGCCAAATTTACCCCATTCACTAAGAATATCACCAACAGCTTAATCTGATTCAATTTCAGCTAGTTACCATCTGTATCCTGGTCACCTCTGAAAAAGGGACTTCTAGTCTCAGTGGGCCTACCTGGTCAACAAAAATAAATAAAATAAATATTTCTGAAAGCCCTTGATCAGGCTGGAAATCCTCAGGATCTTCTGGCGAACTGCTGCTCTGGCGGTTCGGCCAAGCCACACAGCCCACCTGCCTGCCCAGGAAAGCTCACCAGGCTTCCTCTTTCGGAAAGTCCTTGATTGGGCTGAAAATCCCTGCACAGCCCCCTGCGGCTCAGCATCTTCTGGCAAACCATTGCTCTGGCATTTTGGCCAAGCTGCACAGCCTGCCTGTTTGCCCAGGAAAGCTCACCAGGTACAGAGTTGGCCAGCAGCCTTCTGTACCTCAGATTATCAACATATTCTGTGCCCCCTGGACTTTAAAATTATGGAGCCTTTTCTAACTGCTCTTCTAACTGGCCCTACCAGTTTTTCGAACTCGGTCTCCTGCAGTCCCTTGTTTCTATTTTAGAACATTGGTTGTTGCTAAGATTGTTTGATTTCTGCTAAGGTTGTTTATTAATTTAGATTGTTTTAGAAATGTTTTAGAAATGTCTCATTTTTCAACATTAATTTAGAGTGTTTAAGTTAAGAAGCCCTGTCTCTCTTTCCTCTATCCTGACTCTCCCTCTGGTTCTTAGCTTCCCTCCCCTCTCACTTCTATTCAATCCCAACCCTCCCCCTCACTTTAGCAGTAACAATGGTTTGAAGTGCTGTAATTCCTGTTCCCTCTCCCCCCCCGGCTGTCTCTTTTTGGAAGCCCTTGATCGGGCTGCAAATCTCTGCAGAGCCCCCTGTGGCTCAGGATCTTCTGGCAAATTGCTGCTTTGGCTGTTAGGCCAAGAACGCACAGCCTGCCCGCCTGCCCAGGAAAGCTCACTAGGGATCCCGCCCACCCTATCTGGACACTTACTTATATAGCTAAGCAGGGTCATATGACCGATGGTGAAATAGACTAAGTGCTCAGTCTTCCATTAGCTCCTTGTCAAACCAGACACTAGAGGCAGTACTGAGCAATCTCCCTCACTCAAATCTCCCTACATTAATCAACTGAAGTTGTACTGAGCATTTCTTTTTTCTCCCCTCCTCAAATCACAGTGGGGAATTCTGCTTCTCATTTGGCAATACACCTACCCTCTCCTTCCTGCCCTTATCCCACTGGCAGCTCAAATCATTTTATTGACAAGCCATTTTATTAAAAAAATGAACATCCTATTTCTATTATATTATTCCTGTCCCCTTTTATCATCACTACTGTTGAACATATTAATCCACATAAACCTTTAACCCCCCTCAAACTCTAATCCCTTTGCCTCAATCAATCCCCACCCATTGTGGTATAAGACCACTACCACCTTAGCACTCTCCTTGGTCTCCAGCTTCTCTCTCACTTATAGAGGCAATTATTACTCTATGTGCTTATTCTTATCCCCAGCTCATCCCCCATGTGAAATGGGCCATAACCGTGTGTCATAAGCAGGCACAACAAAGTTGCACACTATCTCAACCAGAATATGGATGCTCCAAATAATCTTCCTGCTTCTTCTTTGCTCTGGTAATATTGAGCTTAATCTTGGTCCCGCAGCATACTAACATCGCCAGTGGATCATGTATCTGCTAAGGGGTTAAAATTGATGTTCATTAATGTATGCAGCCTTTAGAAGAGTTTACTGAAATGCAAGCATGGGTCTCATATACTCTACCAGGTATATTAGTATTGACAGAAACATGGCTAAAATGTTCATATACTCTACCAGATATATTAGTATTGATGGAAACATGGCTAAAAAGTTCAGTCTCAAATCATACACTAGCATTACCTTCCTATTCTCTTTTTAGGGTAGATAGAGCTACCAGAGGGGGTGGGTGTCTATTTACATAAATGAGAATTTTATCTACCAGGGTGATTGATGCCACCTCAAAATCAAAGGAATTCAAATGTTTATCACTAAAAATATCTATCTTGGCAGCAGAAACTATAAATGTAGTTGGTTGTTACAGACCGCCCTCTGCTGGTTTGGATATTTTGACCCACCTACATCATTTCCTTGATGTCAACACTAATGAGACAATAATCTTAGGCAATCTGAATCTGGACTGGGACACTTCTAAATCAGTTCCCCTCAAAAACCTATGTGACGAATTGGGTCTGGCTCAGATAATTACAGGAATTATTAGGCCGTGTCACAAAAAACAACTGTCAGGCTCTTTATTAGATGTAGTCATGACTAACAGACCCCACAAAATTGTGCATGAGGCAGTTTGGCATAATGACGTCAGTGACCATAATATTGTGGCTTGTGTTAGGAACCTAGCTAAACCTATGAACATCAGTAAGGTAATAATAAAAGATCATTCAGGAAATTCAATGCAGCCAATTTTCTAAGGGATTTAAGAGAAGTAAATTGCCAACAATTCTACTTAGCTCCTACAATAAATGAGGCATGACAGCATATAATTCTACCCTTACTGGTATTATAGACATCCATGCACCCTTAACTAGCTGCAGAGTGAAAAAAGCTTCTTGCCCCTGGTTCAATGGAGAAATCAAAAAAATTATGTTAAAAAGGGACCATCTATGGGCTACTGCTAAACATACAAAAGCCCCAAAGGACTGGACAGCTTTTAGGGCCATCCAAAACACCCGTACCAAACTGGTTAGAAACACCAAAGAGACCTATTACTTAAATATTCTTGAATCAGTCAACGGTAACCCTGCTAAAATTTGGCGCACCTTCAAATTAGTGGAAGGGAGTAAAGCTCCCCCAACCTTGTTCAATATGATAACCCACCATGGTATTTCCATAACCAACAAAGATGCTATACTCGATAAACTCAACGAGCATTTTGCAACAGCAGGCCTTGCCTTTGACTCTTCTCAGTCAGCTACCTTATGACCCTCTATTCTCCAATCATCTACTTCACCAAACATTCCTACTCATGCTTCCTTCACCTTCTTGGCCATTACCTATAAACAAATAGAAGATCTACTACTCAAACTGGATACAGAAAAGAGTGCAGGTGCAGACAACATTGACACCTTCTTTCTAAAGCTAGGTTACCACTCCCCCCCCCCCCCCCCAATCACCCATTTATTTAATCTATCTTTGTTAGAAGGCACAGTCCTCCAGGATTGGAAGGTAGCTCATCTATTACCACTCTTTAAATCAGGTGATCCTAGCGACCTAAATAACTATAGGCCAATTTCTAGTCCACCAACCCTCTCAAAGCTACTTGAAAAACTGATCAGTATGCAAGTTAGAGCATTCCTTGAAAATCATCAGTTGGTGAGCCGACAGCAGTCCAATTTTAGACCACATCATAATACTTTGTTGGCTCTATCCAAAGTTACTAATGATTGGCTAGAGGCTATAGAGAACAAGCAGATCACTGGTGCAGTCTTTTTTGGACCTTAGTAAGGCCTTCGACACAGTGGACCACTTCTCCTGCTAGGTAGTCTCAAAGAACTGAGGTTTGATAATTCTGCAGTAAGCTGGTTTACCAGTTATCTGGATAATAGACAACATATTAAAATAAATAGAATCCTTTCCTCATTACTCCCCCTTCAAAGAGGGGTTCCACAGGGCTCCATTCTGGGCCTCCTGCTGTTCCTGATATATGTAAATAATCTGAGCAAAGGGATTGTCTATTATAATATCCATTTGTTTGCAGATTATAAAGTCCTCTATATATCCAAACCATCCATTGGACAAGTCTGCTCTACTCTTCTCTTCAGTCCGACTTATCTGTAAGCTCCAACATAATCTAATATGCTCTAAATTATTGCTGAATGCAAAAAAAAACAAGATCATGTATTTTTACCCACCAAACTCTCAAATCGCTCATCACACTACCTGCTTGCCTACTCCTATCACTACACTCCTAGGGGACACACTTGAGGCGGTAGTTAATTTCAAATACAGTACTTAGGAATCACACTTGACTCTCATTTATCCTTTTCCTCCCACATTGATGCTTTGACCAAAAAACTAAAAATGAGGCTATGGTTCTTCTTTAGACATAAATCTTTGTTTTCCCGGGACTCTAGAACTAGGCTAGTACAGGCTGCTTTTTTGCCCCTGTTGGACTATGCTGATATTATTTACAAAAACTGTGCAATCACAAACCTTTTTAAATTGAACAGTCTTTTCCACCACACCATCTGCTTCATAACCAATGCTCCAGCCAGAACTTGCCACTGCACCTTATACAAGGAGATGTGCTGGACCTCACTGGCAACTAGAAGATTTATACACATTTACACCTGGTCATACTGTACAAAGCACTTCTAAATAATCTTTCACACTACATCTCCTCTACCCTTCACCCATTTACATAGTTCATATGTACTTAGGAATTGTGTTTATATTTCCTTGGTAGTACCCAATTTTTGTACCCAATCTGGCAGGGCAGCCATGAGCTACGACCTCCCCCTCCACCTGGAATGAGCTCCAATCCACACTAAAACTTCAGTCTTTAATCCCACTAAGTGCTTTCAAAAGAATTATTGGTGAAATTACTCCTGAACCCTGCAGATGTTTTTAATCCCTTCCCTAACCACCTGCATTCCCTCTCTTTGTATTTCTTACCCGTAGCCAGCACTGACTAATTGACATTAGTGCACGTATTTCTCTATTCTTGTATTTGTATTCTTCTTGTGCTGGAATTACAGTACCTTACCATATGTTAACTTCTGTTATTACGGCACTTCAGGTGTAATTTGTTATTAATTGTACAAAGTATTTTTTTCCTCTTCTTGTATGAGCTATTATGTAGTTGTCTAGTTGCTGTTATATATTTTCTTTGTTTCATGTATCATGTTGAGTATGTTGTACAAGGGACCTCCTTGCAGATGAACTTGCTTAATGGATTTTATCCCTTCAATAAACTGAACTGAGTTTCTTGCCTAGCCAGGACAACCATCTTTTGAGCCCTCACCAGGGTTTCTTTAGTAAACTCCAAGTCCATGGGGGTGGAGCTAGCAGCCCAGCCAGAAGCAGCAACTTTCTGGAGCTCCTGAGAAAAGCTCTTTTATTTGGCAAAAAACTGCTTAATCCAACATTAAAATCGATAGAAGATACATTCCATCATCTTGGGCACAGAGTCCTTCATATTTCTATATAAAAATCAAGCAAGTATGGGAAAGACAAAGCCTGCTAGTCAAGACATCTTTCAGCCTCATACTCCAGCAGTAAAACAACCTGACCCAACAGATGGAGCAGCAGCTGCAGGCAGTATTGACCCACTATCAGCCACACTAAACTGCCTCCAAATGGCTGTTACTGCTGTTATAAAAACTGTGCAATGGATCGACTCTAAACTGGACTCTTTCTCCCAGAGATTTCTTGCTGTAGATTTGAGATCAGATGCCATGGGGGAAATAACTAAGAATGCTGAGGCTACTGCGGGTAAGGCCCTGGCAGCAACCACAACCTCCATAAAAGAATAAGCAGCCCTAAAGAGCCTCATGGAGCAGCTTGATAACGCAGTTCGAGCTGCAAATAACTGGATTCTGGGCCTTCCCGAAGGGGCCAAGGGAGAAAACCTCTCAGCATTTTTGGGACCATGGCTCTCTAAAACTACTGGACTGAGTGACATTAATCTCCAGCGCACATACAGGATTACCCCTTGCAGGCCCATTGCTGACTCAGAAAATCTGTGCACCATCTTACTCACTCTTAACTCGGCAGCAGAGTGGGACTTGATATTAGGCACCATCAGAAATAAAAGCCCTATCTATTATGAAGAAAACCGAGTTCTCTTCTTCTCAGATATTGCATATGCCACTAGAATGCAATGCAAAGCCTTTAATGGGGTAAAGTACAAGCTCCGAGACTTAGGCATTCCATATTCAATGGCCTTCCCAGTCAGGCTTTGCCGATGGTTGCAAGCAATATCGATTTACTGATCCGAAGGAGGCAGGAAGCTGTGTTGAAAAGATCGCTGCACGGAGAGCTCATGAAGAACGGTCCTCGGGAGATGAGTGAGATGAAGACTGAATATAAGAGCTGCTGCTACATTTAATTCAGGACTGTCAATACGGTTTGCATTAATCTAATTTTTGCTGTGTTACTAAAGCTGTACTGCTGTATATTTCTTTAATTGTTCAGTGAAAAGGGGAGGTCGCTAATGTACTGCAGATTATTTAAGATACCACACTTAGTGGCATTTCATTTCTATGTTGCAGCAAATACCTCTAGCTGGCCCTTATTCATATCTCTGCAGTATACAGTATATCTTTTATTGGATACTGTGGGTCATCGACAGTCTCCTTTCTGAGCTTAACTTAATTCAGGGAAATTTAGGCCCAGAGAGTTAATTAAGCTTATGTAATAGCGACTTTGTTATTTCTGTGTCTGTTGTTTAATACTGACTGGTGGAATAACAGTTAACAGATTCTAACAGTTACCTTTGATTTTAAAGGTTTAGATTCCTGGGAGAGCTGGTCTTAATGAACATGGCCCTCACTTCATATCCAGTATGATAGTGCAGGGGTTAGGAGCTGGTCTCTAGCTCACTATGATATCCCCTTATTTCTCTATAAAGAGAGAGGTGCAGATGGAAAATGTTCTATTGATTCTAATTAAATTTCCTGGGGTCTAGTTATTAGAGAAGTACTTGTTAACTGTTATCTAAATGGGAGCTTTAAGGGAGCTCTGGCATGAGGAAAATTGTACCTAATTTTGTTATTTAACCCAAATGACCCACAAGGGTCAGTTACAATATGCTGGTTTTCATTTTCAAGTAGGATATGATAAATTTGGGCATTGGCTGCATATATAACTCATAAATGCTGACTTATTTTTATGATATGAACCTGAATATCACCCTCTAATGCTGTACCATCTGTAGTATGTAATCTTGCTCCTTAGTAATGTACAATGTTAGGCCTTTGTGATTATACATGCTCTGGAAATGTGTTTTATGCATATGCATAAAATACTAAATAGAAAGTAAAAAAAAGAAAATAAACTGAACTGATAAACTTATGCCAACGGAATGGCAACAGCTAATCAGCTAACAATCTACAACAGCTTGGGTGTTGCATTGGAACAGGTGTACCTGTTAAAATATCTGGGAGTGACCCTCAACTACACCTTATCATATACCAAGCATATTGACAACGTCTCAAAAGCGGTAAATACACGTATAGGGCTGTTATATAAGCACAAACATTGTCAAATGTCCAAAACCCTATCACTCGCATTCAGAGCTCTGTAATCTCAATTATAGATTATGGGTTTGTGATCTATGGATCGGCCACCGACACCGCACTCCATCGCATTGCCTTAGCCCTTAATAAGGCCTGCCATCTCTCTACCTCAGCCGTGCATTTCTCTCACACCTGTGATATTTATGAGCAGCCCAACTAGCTTCAGCTAACTAGCAGAGTAAAATATCAGACCTACATTTTAGCAAAAAAGACCATGTTAGGTCTCCTGCCCCCAGGGTTTCGATCAATACTCTCTCCTTATTGTGTTCCCTGCCTCACCAGATGTTCCGAAAATCTAACATTTTCTGTTCCACACTGCTGGACTACATAAGGACAGTGCCCCTTTAAAGTTAGGGCCTCTAACTGGTTCAACTCTCTTCCAGGGGAAGTCTCGAACACTGCCACGCTTGACACCTTTAAGCGCAAACTGCGGCAGCACCTTGTTGCCTGTGCATCCTGTGATTGTTTCACTTAACTGTTTTCTGTCTCTCCCCACACTGTTCCCATCTCCCAACCCCACCCTCTTGCTGTCCAGCTGGTCTACTCCCTAGTTTCAATAACCTCCCGGTCAGCGATCCCTCTCCTACTGTGTGCCTACTCTAGGACACTCCCACTCTCTCCCCCTTTCCCCTGTGACACTTAGACTTGAAAATCCACCCCCTTCCCCTCACTCAGTCCTCACCATCCCCTTCCTCCCCCACCCTCCTACCTCTATTCCCTTACACCTTTCAACCTCTCTTTCCCCTTCCCTTCTAGTCCAACTCTTCCCCCTATTTCCCACCTTCTACTCCTGCCTTGTTTTTGAGTTGCTATCCCTCTCCTCCCTGTTCCTCTGAATCCTTTGTTGCTTCAATCCCCGTAACCCCATTCGGTAAATTCTTAGGGCCTACACTGGACAATGCCTGTGGTGCTATTTTGACCGAATATACTTGAACCTGACAACACCAGTTTGGCTGTTCAATTGTATAGGTCTGCCTGTAAGGTCTTATTGTAATTATAATTCTACTTGTCTTGTTTTGTTTTGATGTGGAATCTTTGTAAAAGAGCCCCAGCTCAAAGGTGTATCTCCCATATCTTAATAAATAAATAAAAAAAAATAAATGAATAACTCAGAATACAGTATTTAACATGCCCATTTTCTAATTCATATTCATGAAGCCAGGCTTTTCATCCCTTAAACTCCATCTGTCCTTTCTGCATTTCCCAGTTTGAAATCATAATCCTCTACTTATAACATCAGAATCATTTCCATGGCCTCAAGTAGTGATGTCATAAGTAGATGACTATGGATTCTTGACAGAGCAAAGTGACTGGAACAGCTGAATTCTAAGGGAGAAAATCCCCTTTAAATAAAAACGTAGTTAGTAATAAAAATAGAAGGTCCAGAAATTCAAATTTGTAAAGAATTTTGTGTATCAGAGTTCTTCTGTTGATGACTGTAAATGTTCCTGAAAAACACAAAATCTATTTTACATTAAAGATCCTCTGATACCATTGGGACAACTTTGAAAAAAAATGCAATATTAAGACATAAAGAATTCCACTTACATTAAATTTTTTTGCTGTAATTCTTACCCATCTTTTTTTCCCATTTAGGTCATTTGTAGGACAACTCGATTTCTTCCCTATCTGTTCTGGCTAGTTGTTTTAACCTGAAATCACAATTCTGATTATGAAATCACAATCTCTTGCTGTGGAGATAATTGTGATTTTATAAACATAGGATTATGATGTCAGGTGTAGACAATCTTCCAGAGCAGATGAAACCTATGGGACAGTGATCTTGTTTTCATGCAACTATTCAGGTCCACCTCTGTAAATTTCCAATCCTGTAACCGGAACCTCATTCCACTGCACCTCCCCCTATATAATATGTCCACCTCCTTTTATCCTCGGCCCATATCCTTCACCCTTACACTTTCTGCTCCCTTCATATATGTTGCTCAGAGCGCTCTCCATAGCTTCTCTTCACTGCCATCCTAGCATTACGTTGCACTCATCATCACCTTGCGGAAGGTCACAAAGGAAAAAAGTGCTCCTATCCTGCAAAAACTGGATGAAGAAACTGGTTCTCTTGCTTCTTCTCTGTTCAGGTAACGTGGAGCTAAACCATGGACCCCCATTACCACTTGCATCTCCCGCAGAATTTGCATCTGCACCTGGACTTAAGTTAATGTTAGTCAACATATTGAGCCTCCCAAAAAAGTTTGATCAGCTCCAAGTATGGTCTGCCCATACTGAGCCGGACCTCATTATTATAACCGAATCTTGGCTCAAAAAGTCAAACAGTGATCAACAAGTCTCCCTTCCTGGCTACAATCTGCACAGGGCAGATAGAGAAGCCAGAGGGAGCGGTGTGGCCATCTACATTAAATCTAAGTTTACAGTCAATGATATTCACTGTAAATCTAAACCTAAGGAGTACGAAATCATATCACTCAAATTACACCTTTCATCCACTGAATGTCTCACTATTATTGGTGGTTATCGCCCCCAATCTGGTGGCACTGACATCCTCACCATACTTAAATCCTTAATCGCCTCTGCCAGCACTGAAACTTTAATACTTGGGGATTTTAATATGGACTTGCTTACCCCCAAGTAGCACATCCTTAAATCCTTTTGTGACAAAGCTGGCTTAGCCCAGTTAGTCGGTGAACCCACTAGAACCAATACATCCAATCCCGACAACAGTTCTATCCTTGATGTCATACTTTCTATGCATCCCCACAAAATTCTTCATTCTGCAGTCTTCCACAATGACATGAGTGATTATAGGGTGGTTGTTTGTACAGGATCACAAATTACAACCTGACAGCAACCAACACTCATAACTAAGCAGTTGTTTTGCAAGTTTAATGCATCGGATTACTTATCCAACTTGAGCAAAATTAGATGGCAAGACCTCTACCTTGCCAAAATGATTGATGAGGCAGTCATTGTCCTTGATGACAACCTCACCACGCTGGCCAACACGCATGCCCCCTTTGATCGAAGTCAGGGTGCGTAAAACATCTAACCCATGGTTTACATCAGATTTCAAGGCTACACTCCAACGCTGTGATAAACTCTGGGCTAAGGCTAGAAAATCCAAAAGCCCAGCTGACTGGCAAGCATTCAGAACAGCTAGAAACACCTGCATTAAACAAATCTGCGTAAGCAAAGCCAACTATTATGTCTCCACCCTTGAACAGGCAAAAGGGAATTCTCAAAAAATCTAGAAGACACTCAAGTCCATCGAAGGTTGACTTGTAGTCCCCCTCCATCCCTCTGAAGATCCTCAGCAGTGGTAGGGCAGTGGAAAACAGCTGCCTAATCCTCAAGGAAATCAACAATCACTTTGTAACTGCTGGCCTAGCTTTTGACTCTTCACCTTATGCAGTCTGTGGTAGCAACCAAGACTGTAATAACATTGACTCGCAAACTTCAACCCACCCACTTAGCTATAAAGAAGTCAAAGATGCACTTCTTAACATATACATTCAAAAAAATGCAGGGGATGATGGTCTAGAACATTTTTTTTAAACTAGGCTATCTCGCCCTCACCACCCCATCCTCCACATACTCAATCTTTCTATTTCCACTGCCACTGTTCCCTCCTGCTGGAAATCGGCCCACATCCTCCCATTATTCAAGTCAGGGGACCCATGCAACCTAAACAACAATAGGCCCATCTCAATCTTGCCTGTCCTCTCCAAAGTCCTCGAAAAGCTAGTTTACTCCCAAATGAAACTCCATATCGAATCATCTTCAATCCTCAACCCTGCGCAATCTTGCTTCCGGCTAGAGATGCAGCAAATTTAAATTCCACCGTCGAAGTGAATGCGAAGTGGGCACTTCCCATTGCCACTCCGCTATGCGGAGTGGGCAATGCAAAGTGCTCACTCTGCCTTGTCATTACCACTTTGCATTAAGGTGGAATGGCAACGCAAAGTAAGGCAAAGACATTGTTTTTAATGGACTTCATGTTCCTCATTATGATTCTAAGTGATCCACTTGGTGTTTCTGATTTGGCAGCCCCCCCCAACATATCACATGGCTTACAGTACTGTAAGTCACATGCTCTTTAGCCAGACAGGAAGGAAGTGAGTCATACAAGCAGACACTTTCACTTTCTCCTGTGCAGATAGAGAGAGAGGAGTGTGTTTTGTGACTGCTGATACTTTGAGATCAGATCGAGGAGGAGAGTTAAACTTTGATTCTAACCCAACAGCTTTTTTAAAAGCTACATTTTTTTGTCTTTTCTGTACTCTTTTTTTTACTTAATTTGTTCTTTCCATAAATTTTATTTTTCTTACCTTTATAAGTAGTTAGTTGTTTTTCTGTGTCTGTGTGACTGTGTGTATGTTGTGCGACAGTGTGAATAGTGATTGCTCATACTGAGGGAATGCAGTAGGAGAGATGGACCTGGATGAGGGAATGTCTGGGGTGGAGGCAGCTCTGGGAGAGCATGGTAGTAAGCGTTGTACTGTTCACATGCATGGGGGGCATGGGTGCCCATTCCTGTTAGACCACTCGAAACCTGTGAGTGTCGTCCCCACGGAAGCAGGACCAACACCGCCTCCTGACTCTGAGGCAGTTGAACCACCACCACCACCACAAAGTCCAGCACCAGGTCCTCTGGAGCAGGATGTGTCTGTTCCCCTGGGCCGAGGTGTGGATTCTATCCCTGTTCAGCACCGTGACCAGACAGCTGACAGAAGGAAACCACTTTGGTTCTCAAATACAGTAGCAGAAAAGGTCAGAGCCAAAAGGCTGGCCTTCAGGAAATATAAGGGAACACAGCGGGATGAAGATAGGGAGGCATACCAAACTGCCCTAAGGGAAGCAGGGAAGGCAGTAAGGCAGGCAAAGTCCCAAACTGAGGAAACACTAGCACGAACAGTAAAAGAAGGTGACAAGACTTTCTATAGATACATTAGTGAAAGGAGAAAGTCCAGAGGGGTATTACTAAGCTTAATGGAGAAAAGGGAGCATGTGAGGAGGAGGACCATGTAAAGTGTCTATCCTAAATAGATACTTTGTTCTCAGTATTACTGAAGAGAAGGTAGGGCAGGGCCCACAGCTCAGCACCATGGACACAGGGAGGGAGGTGAGCACTGCTCCCTTCAAAAAGAAAGGGTCCTACAAGAGCTTGCTAAGCTCCAGGGTGGACAAGGCAATGGGACCTGATGGCATACATCCCAGGGTATAGGAGCTAAAGGTGGAACTAGCAGAGCCATTAGCAGAACTGTTTAGTGAGTCTCTGAGCACAGGAGAGGTCCCAGAAGACTGAGAGGGCTCATGTGATCCCGCTCCACAAGAGTGGTAGCAGGAGGAGGCAGGAACTACAGACCAGTCAGTCTTACCTCAGTAGTGGGCAAGATTATGGAGGCACTCCTTAAGGAAAGGATAGTGCAACACCTGGAATCCATAGGGCACAGGATCCAAGACAGCATGGGTTTACAAAGGAAGGTCCTGTCAAACTAATCTCATAGATTTCTTTGACCGGGTAACCAGAGTGGTGGACCAAGGGAGCAATTGATGTGCCTACCTTGACTTCAGCAAAGCTTTTGACACTATTCCACATAGAAGATTGATAAATAAGCTGGAAGTAGGCTTAGGGTTGCAGGTCAGAGTTGGTCAATTGGGTGGCAAACTGGTTGAGGGCAGAAAACAGAAGTGGTGGTAAATGGTATACAGTCAGAAGAGATGCAAGTCACAAGTGGGTACCTCAGGATCAGTTCTGGGGCCAGTCCTCTTCAACATCTTCATTAGTGACCTTGCAGATGGACTAGAGGGTAAGGCTTGTCTGTTTGCAGATGACACCAAGATCTGCAACAGAGTAGATGATCCAGATGGGGTGGGCAGAATGAGAAGAGATCTGGATAAACTAGCAAAATGGTCAGAAGAGTGGCAACTGGGATTTAATGCAAAGTGCAAGATCATGCACATAGGGAAGAGAAACCCTGAAGCCACCTATAGGCTGGGAGGGGAGTTGCTAGCAGTCACAAAGGAAGAAAGAGACTTGGGCATCATCATCACTAATGACCTGGAATCATCCAAGCAGACCTCTAAAGCAGTAAGTAAGGCTAGGGGGGTGTTAGGGTGTATTAGTAGGGGTATCAAAAGTCTAAGAGGGAGGTAATAATCCCTCTTTACAAGACACTTGTTAGGCCCCATCTGGAGTACTGCATGCAGTATTGAGGCCACACCTTCACAAGGACATTAACAAATTGAGGCAGTCCAGAGAAGGGCAATCAAATGGTGCAAGGACTGCATCAGAAGACATATAAGGACAGATTAACAGAGCTCAATATGTATACCCTTGAGCAAAGGAGGAGAGAGGTGATATGATCGAGGCATTCAAACACCTTAAGGGCATTAACAAGGTGAAAGAGTCTAACATGTTTAAATATAAGAAAAATAACAGGACAAGAGGACACAGCATGAGATTAGAGGGGCCGATTAAGGGGAATGTGAGGAAATTATTTTCACAGAAAGGGTGGTGGATGCATGGAATGGCCTACCTCAAGAAGTGGTGGCTATGAATACAGTGCAGGGCTTCAAACAGGCATGGGATAGGCATAAGGGAGCAATACAAATGAGTATGAATAGATAGGCCACTGACAGAGCAAAAGGCTGACGACATTATAAGGTAGAAAAGAAATGGCAGACTGGATGGGCCTTGCGGTCCTTATCTGCCATCAACTTCTATGTTTCTATGTAGTTCATCCGCCCCTACCCTGCCTGTGCCTGGTCCTCCCCACACCTCTGTTGTTTGGCAGTTTTTTGACTGTGTTGGGGGGCAGCAGTGTGGTCAAGTGCCACCTATGTGAGGTGGAGGTGGCCGTGGCCCCTGGAGTTATCACTTGGGTACTGGGGGCCAGAGCACCCATATGCACAATCACCACCAGTTGGAATGACAGGCTGCCACAGAACGGACCATGCCTGCACCTGCTGGCCGTTCTGTGGCAGAGGGTGCAGCTGTGCATGGCGGCATCCTTAAGAAGAGGAGGGCCACAACAGCACCTGCTGCTCCACCAGCACCCCCTCCACCACCACCTCCAGCAGGTCAGCCTGTAGAACGTGTGGACCCCAGAGAACTGTGTGCAACACAGGCTGACTTGGCAGTTCTCTGGAGTGCTGTTGAGGTGAACAACGAGAGAGTGAGTGCTGTGGAGCAGTGGCTGGATCACATAGAGGGACATCAGCTGCAAATTATGTCCATGATGGAACTGCTGCTGGATCACCATGGGATCCCATAATAGTTTTGTTTCCTTACACCATGTGCAACCCCACACCTTCCTTGCTGTGTCATAAAATGTATTCCTCCACCATTCCCGACCCTTGTATGTAATTATGCCCTTTTTTTGTTGTCTTCTGTATGCGTGACACTTTGTATTCTGGCCCCCCTTCCTTCTGTTAAGTGTCTGTGTGTGTGTGTCTGCTGTTTTGGTGCCTCATTTCTCTGCATGCCCAAAATGCATCTGTCCTGTGTCTAGAAAATTGACAAGTAGTAACAAAGTGAAATGTGAGTGTTAAAGCACATACAAAGTTCCCCAGAATTAATGGCACACACAGTCATGCACTCAGTGGTCACACAGAGTCCCCAGACTTTTTCTGCATGCCCAAATGCATCTGTCTTGTGTCCAGAAAATTGACAAGTGGTAACTAAGTGAAATGTGAGCATTACAGCACATACAAAGTTCCCCAGAATTAATGGCACACACAGTCATGCACTCAGTGGTCACACAGAGTCCCCAGATATTTTCTGCATGCCCAAAATGCATCTGTCTTGTGTCCAGAAAATTGACAAGTGGTAACAAAGTGAAATGTGTGCATTACAGCACTTACAAAGTCCCACAGAATAAAATTATGGCTGTGAGCAAACTGTTGCTGGTCCAATGTGTGCTGCAATTCCAGCAAATGCAATGTGATCATCTCAACCAGATGGAAGGGTGCTCTTTGTCTGTACACTAATAGTAGCTTTTGTGAGTTGATATATAAATTATTATTTATTTATTTAAAATATTGGAGTTTCAAACCTTTGAGTCATAGACTCATTTCTTAAGGCTCCACGTCAGTTACAAAGACAATAAACATGAAAGCAGTTACAGAGTGAATATATAGACAGAAAATAAGT
This sequence comes from Neoceratodus forsteri, assembly GCA_016271365.2. Classification (NCBI taxonomy): domain Eukaryota; kingdom Metazoa; phylum Chordata; order Ceratodontiformes; family Ceratodontidae; genus Neoceratodus; species Neoceratodus forsteri. Next base: position 109,058,005 of record CM028132.1, read on the forward strand.
GGGTGATGTAGCCTATACAATATGTTAGCTAAGTGGGGTAGGGGAAGAGACATCGTTACATATTTACAAATATATTAGCAGCCCAGTGGACTGTGGTCTATACAAGAGGTTAGCTAAGCATGGTCCCAGAGAGAAAAGGCCTAGTCGTAGGCAACAGTTCCAGTGCAGTCAGTCGAGGAAAGACTTTGACATAGCGGAGTATAGAGGTAGTGTGGTTGGGTATGGGCTCAGGCTATCAGATGGTAGGTAGTACGGCTATGGGCAGGTGCATGAGCGGATAGTGAGTATGTGGCTTCTGAGTGCTGCCTTGAAGGGACCAAGTTTGGTGAAGCTAGTGACAGATATACGGAGGGCATTAAAGAAGGTGGGGGACCTGACCGTAAATGACCTCTGTTCCAGGGTTGTCTTGAACCTGGGGATTAGCAGGGAGGCAGTGATAGTACTGCAAGTGTTTACTGGTTGCTCTTTAGCAGTGAGGGATGCTGCCAATCCCAGCGGTGTTAACCCAAGGAGATTTCTTGATCGTGAGGCAGGCCTGATACCTGAGCCTCTCGTCAAGAGTGAGTATCTGCGTACTGGAGTAGAGGGTGCAGGTGTGTATTATCCTTGCTGCACCAGACAGGAGCCTGCATGCTTTGTTAAGGACTACTTTGATTTTGTTGAGAGCCGTTGTGTCAGCCACGCTATAGATCAGGAGCCCGTAGTCTATCTGGGACATGACAGATGAGGGGATGGCTAGTTTTAATGCTTCAGGAGGTAATCAGTCCTTGTGGTGGCAGAGGAGGCCGATATGGGTGTTCACTGCAGAGGTTAGCACGTGAATGTGGGTATGGAAGGTGAGAGCAGGGTCAAAGGTAACCCCTAGGTATTTATAGGAGTGGACCTGTTCTAGGGGGTGCAGTGAGCTGGAGATGATGTGGAGGGGTGAGCTCTTTAGCTTGTTTTGATGGTGCACAAATAGTAGGGTCTTAGTTTTCTTCAGGTTCATGACCAGCCTGCTTTTGCTGAACCACTGTTCAGCAAGGCTAAAGGAGTGCTGGAGTGCAGCCTGCAGGTTGTTAGGGTTTGCATGGGTGGTGCAAAGGACGGTGTCGTCTGCATAAAGTAGTATTTTTCCTGGGCAAAGAGAGAGGAGGGCATTGAGAAAGAGGCTAAAGAGTAGAGGCCCCAGGATGGAGCCCTGGGATGACTCCAGAGTGTAGTGGGTGGGAGATGGATAGCGTGGTATTGATCTTGACACACTGTGTTCGTGATGTCAGGTAGCTGGAGAGCCAGCTGAGGGGTCCTTGAGAGAAACCTAATTTGAGGAGGGTGTCCAGCAGGAGGGGGTGGTTTACTGTGTTGAAGGCCTTGGAGAAGTCAATGAACACAGCTCCTGATAGTTGTCCCTTATCAAGTGCAGCATGGATATAGGATGAGAATTCCAGGAGGGCTGTGGTTGTGCTATGCCCAGCACAGAAACCGTGCTTTTGGCTGCAAAGCAGGTTTTGTGTGTCAAGGTAGGCTGTTAGATGATCAGCCACTATCGTTTCTAGGGCTTTGGGGGATTGAGATTAGCCCATAGTTCCCCATGGATAGGTGATCCCCACCTTTGTGGATGGCGTCACTACTGCACTTTTCCAGTTTTTGGGAAACTGACCAAGACAGAGGGAGAGATTCAGGAGGTCCGTTAGGGGAAGGAGCAGAACATTCAGCACTAAGTAGAGTAGTCTAGCGTCAAGTGGGTCATTTAGGGGGCTAGTGCCTTTCAGAGCCTTGGTCAGGTATGGCTCAGCTTCCTGAGGGGTGATTGCCCTTAGGTTGAAAGGTGGATGAGTGAGCTGGGGGGTGTCAGAGGTGGGAATGGGGCTGAAGAAATTTTGGGGGAGGAATGAACTCAGATCAGTGAAACTGGTGTTGAGGGCATCGGCTATATCCTTAGGGTCAGTGCTAATGGATCCATTTATTGAGATCTGTGAGGGGTGGGGACAGAGATTTGTCATTGAGTGTTTTGATATTGTCCCAGAATTTGTGGGAGGATCCCCAAGAGGAGGTAAGCTGGGCCCTGCAATGTTCAGTCTTTGCTTGGCGGATGGCCCAGGTACATTTATTCCGCTCTGCTCAATAAGCCTGCCTGTCGGCAGCTTTAGCTGTGTTTCTGGCCTTGTGCCACAGGTTATCTCTGTACTTTAGTTGTTGGATGAGTGCAGGGGTTATCCAGGGTGCATTATTCTGCTTGCGGTGTGTTTTCTTTATGGGGCATAGATGTCACAGGCAGAAATAAATGAGTCATGGAAGTAGTCTAGAGCAGTGTCCACGTTGGAGGCCTAATAAACTGGGGTCCAATCCCAGTGGGCAAGGTGTTCTTTGAATTTGGTCAAGCAACCCGGGTGGAGGATACGCTGTGGTGGTAGGTACAGGGGTGTGCTGTTTGCCTGACCAAGTAGAGCACACTGGTGAGTGGTCATTCAGGGAGTCTGGGAGGACAGTTATATCCTTAATTCTAAGGGGCCGGTTAGTGAGTATGACATCCAGAAGGGTGTCCTTGCCTGTGGTGGGGTTATGCCTGGTGGGATGAGTCACCAGCTGATGGAGGTCTAGGGCTGCGAGAGCTTCCCTGGAGGCAGCGGTTGTGTCAGAGAGTCAATTTAGGTTGAGGTCCCCCAGGATGATATGTTCAGCTTTGTGCGGGAAGCTGGTGATATATTCTGTAAGGGAATGGAGAGCCTGGGACTGCTTACGTGGAGGGATGTAGGCCACTGTGACTTTGAGGGAGGACCTTGGATGGGTCGGGGGTGATCTTGATGGATATGGCCTGTGTTCCATGGTCCAAGACTGGTGGTGGTATGGCTTGGGCAAGCAGGGAGTGTTGCAGGTAAAGCGCACATCCACCTCCCCGCTTTCCGATTCTGTCGAGGCGATGTAGGGCGTAGCCTGGAATATAGATATATATTTGTGTATTTTGTAGGTGAGGGGTTGATATGGACATGTACTCATTGTATTGTTTTGTATCACAGGTCACAGATACTGTTGCTGTACACTTTCCAGTTCTCTATGAGAACTTTTTGCATAGAGATTTGAAATGGATAACTCTCAAGCACATGAAGGTAAATATTTTTTTTTTGGGGTGGGGGAGCATATTTGCCGGTTTGTCTCTAATCATTTCTTATTTGGTTACTTCTTCACAGATTTCATCTGCATCCTTCTTGAGTCTGGTTGTTAATGATGGTCATGGTCATTGAATGAAATGACTTCTGCGTGTTGCATGTCTGCCCCAGCCTGGGGGGGGGGGCTTGATGTTGAAGAACTTCCTTGGATAAGGCCACTTTGGCACAACAACAAAGCATCTGGAAGTTTCCTAAAAAAGAAATGAATGACTTCTTACAACTTGATTGTAATTTGTCCCTGGTTCTCAATCTCAAGTCAAGTTACATTTCAAAACCACATCTTGTCAAGTAACACAACCTGTGTGCAACTTTTTCAACACTGTCATGGCCATGGCTGCTCAGCTGCAAGTTCAGAATACAGTGCATGATATCTTACAGAAATAGTTTTGGTGATGTGCACATGTCACCTAGTTTATGAATCGCACTCTGTTGCATTTGCTGCAGTCTTTCAAAAAAAATTGAACAAATGAAATAAAATCTTGATACTTACCAGTATGGATTTCAAATGGATATTCCATAGGTTCCTGTGTACGGTACAACTGCAGTACCATTCATACCGACTTTCAGCGAAAGAGAGTTTTTATGTTAATCTGTAAAAAGCAAAATAAGTTAACCGTATGCGTTTGACCATTGCGGCTCAGAAAAGCTACAGGAGACAAAACATACAGCTAAAGGAAGTTAAATAGCATAAAAAACATTAGTACAAATACTCACTTTATAGTTTAAATATTAAGAAGCTTTGTGCCTGTGGCTGATGGATTTAGTCTCCTGTTCTAGTCTCTCTGCCTTGGCATGGTAAATCTAAGTGTAATGGGTACATATTGTCTGAATGACATTGGTGGTGGGTGCTGGTCTGCTGGACTGGTGGTGATAGCTGTGGCACATGATGACATTTTCTGTTATATCTTCCTGCATCAGGTGATGGTGGCAGTGGCTAACATCAGTCGCGGTGGTGGTCCGGGGGGGGGCAGACAAACTCATGCTCAGTGGTGGCAGTGGCTAACATCAGTCCTGGTGGTGGTAGTCCGGGGAGCGGACAAACTCATCTTTAGTGGTGGCAGTGGCTAACATCAGTCCCAGTGTTGGTGGTCAGGAGGCGGACAAACTCATGCTCAGTGGTGGCAGTGGCTAACAACAGTCCCAGTGGTGGTGGTCCAGGGGAGCGGACAAACTCATGCTCAGTGGTGGTAATGGCTAACATCAGTCCCAGTGGTGGTGGTCTGAATCCAGGGGGACACACCGCATTTTAACAACTTGTTAAAACCTGCCAACATTAACCACATCATCATCCTCATAAAGAAAGCTCCCCTCACAGTCATCTATGTCTGAAGTCTGACCACTGGGAAATTCTTTTTCCACTGTGTCATCATATACATCAGTGGTGGGCTGTTTCATGCTGCCACTGCCAGTGCCACCAGGATGGTCCATTTCCACATCACCAAAACCACCATGACTAGGCCAGGGTATGAATACCGAGGTTGCTGTCTGGCTGGTATGTGCCTCTCATTCATTTTTATGAATGTTAGCAAACTGAAATTTGCAGGAGAGAGGTTTGTCCGATGATCCCTGACTATTACACCTGCTGAGCTGAATACCCTCTCAACACTTACACTGGCGGGTGGGCATGTGAGGTACTTCAGTGCCACTGCAGTCAGCTCTGGCCATTCACTGACCTTTCCACTCCAGTACAAAAGAGGATCATCAGTTATTGTCAGATGCCTGATTTCAGACAAATATGACTCAACCATTCTCTGTGCTGCACTAAGTCCAGTGGTTGATGAATCATCCTGTTCTCTGGAATCATTTATTTCACAAATCCTCACTTGGGACAAAGCCTCCCAAAGTAGGTTGATGCCAGCCACTTTGGATGACAGACCACCTGGAATTGCAGTCCCCTTCCCCTTGCAGAATATGCTTGATGGTTCTCCAGGTACACCTTCAGCCGGATTATGCTGCTGAGGTTTGCTGACCTTGGCACGTGACTTCTGTGCCCCATGAACCAAGCGCACCAGATGGCCACTGATATTCTGTACCAGTTCAGACCCTCCCTCCAGTACTGATGCAATTCCACGTTTGTATCGTGGGACCAGCATTGTTGCTATGGCAAAGTTGTCACTATGCTGAATGCTTAAAATGCGATGATTGTGGTCGAATACTGTCAGCATGTGTTGCAGCAACATACTGCTAGCACTATCTCCGGAAACATCAAGACCATGCTGTACATTCACCAATGTCTGCCTCAGCACCCGCAGCAGTGGAATTGATAGCCTAATGGAGGCAGACTCGCCACTTACTGCCTGTGAGACATGTTCAAAAGGATGCAAAATTGTTATTACAGAGTCCATGAGGCACCACTGTTCAGTCGTCATAGACTTGGAGGCCCCAGAACTGTCACGGCTAGTGTGCAACACAAGATATTCTGAGATGGCTTTGTGTTGTTCATACAACCTCTCTGCCATGTATAAAGTGGAGTTCCATTCGGTGACAACTTCCAGCTTCAAGCGGTGCTGAGGGAGGCTGTTTTGCATCTGCAACTGCCGCAGTTGGTCACGGGCCTTTGCAGATAGTGAGAAGTGAGACCAGATACGGCGTACAATGGTCATCATTTCCTTTACATCAGGGTGCTGCAGAAACTCCTGCACCACAAGATTTAACCAATGGGCCATGCATGGAACACAAAAGAAAACCACCATTCGTGATGCATTTCACCACATTTGACCCAATGTCACTTGCTATGAACCCAGCTCTCAGGGACAGGGGGTTTAGCCACTTGTCAATTTCAGCCAGTATCACATCCAACATGTGTTCACCAGTGTGTGAACAGGTCACATTGTGCATAGCAATCGTTGCATGCTGTCGAATTCCAGGAAGATTGCTACCACGGCAATCTACCTTACTGCACTGATTATTCACACTACCAACATCCCAAACAACCCCCGGCACCTGCACCCAGTGTGCAGTTATACACAAATATGAATGCCCCACTGTTTTACCACTTGTCCACATATCCATACTTAAATGGATGAATGGAGAGGAGGAATGCTGAAGGGCATGTCTTACTGAGTCGGATACAGTACGGAACAACTCAGGTACAGCACGGGTAGAAAAGTATGTCCTGGATGGGACTTTCCATTTTGGACAGGCACGTGCAGCAAACCACCAGAACCCAGAATTCTCCACAAAGGAGAAGGCCAAAAGATCAATTGCCAGCATTTCAGCTACAGCAGCATTAAGTTCATGTGACACTGTATGATTGGGGGGGGCACTTCAGCTTATGCTCAAAAACACTCTGTAACGTGGGCTGACCTAAAAGTTCTACATGGGGTGTGGTGACAAATGATTCTGCTCTGTGATGATGAATGGCATTGGTAGAGGGTGGAGTGTGGATGATTGACGAAGACAGTTGCACAGGTGATGATGACAAACCCAGAAATGCAGTTATTTTGCCAGATTTGCCAACCGGGGTTGATGTTGCACTTGCACTAGACATACTGCATTCATCACCACCACCACCAAAACAGCTACTCTCACCAGCACTGGACAACATTTTAGAATCATTATGCTCCTGCACCTCATCATGCCTGTAGTAATTCTCTGCTCTTATTTCTTCAGTACTGCACACGTTTAATTTCCTACTGGACTTAACACTCATGGAAGGGGATAACATGCTCATTATGGTTGCTGATGAGGGTGAACACCCCACTGTGGTATTAGCTGCCGTCTTGTGCTGGGTCCACAGTGCCATGTGTCTATTCTTAAGATGCGAATGCTGTCCTCCTGTGCCCAGATGGCTCCCCTTTTTACCTTGACTCACATACACATGGCAAACCTGGCAGATTGCAACTGACTCATCATTTGCATCTTGAACAAAAAAATCTCAAACTAGGGATTGTGATGCTCTACTTTTAACATGTCCATGATGCTACCTATTGAACTCCGTTCTTTTAAGCACTGAAGTGGGGGAGGGGCTATGGGATGTTTTGGGCACTGCACACCTGGACTGCAACTGACCGCCACGACTACCTATCATTATTACTGGGTCATCATCATCAACTGAAACTGGTAAATCACAAGTTTTTATGGGGGGGCTGGGGGATTAATGCAAACAGACTCAGACACAGCCACCTTGAATTTCTTTTTCTCCAGTTCCCAACTGGGGTCAATTACATCATCATATTCATCAACATCACACACATCCATATCTTCTGCTTGGATGCTGGCATGTGGACTGCATGTTCCAACCACAGCAATATCATCATCATCATCACCATCAACACCACCATCACCTGATATTTTTTCACCACACTGTAAATCACTGCATGGAAAATGCGTGACATGAACCACAGTGGAAAAAATATCACATTGTAAGCTATCGTTGACATGATTATCAGAATCCTCAGGTTCAGTTACTGGGATGTTAGTGGGAAGTATGACATCATCTACACTGCCACTCACTTGCACTGCTTCACACTCCACTATATTTTTGGATATGGTGCACTGGTCAGAATTCAAAGTTGAGGCAGCAGTACTCATACTAACACCACTGGCTGGGAAAACATCACCTTCTCAAACTATGAGTGAAGCTACTGATTGGGCTGTAAAAAACACTGCAGGAGAAATACCTTTCCTCACATCAGCAAAGCACTTCTGCGTCTGCGTACTACCATGTCCACAGACTGTCTTACTGGTAGCAGTGCCATGGCTAGAACCAGCTTTACTTGCATGTCTCTTTGTGGGCATTTTGGAGGATTAACCACAATATTCTAAACAAATTTAGATTTTGGTACATTCACTCTCTGATTGGGGGGATGCTGGATGTGCAGCCAAAAAAACAACTGTGGCTTCAGCAACAGATAGAGACGGTCACACAGATTCACAAGTGAAAACACCTTCAGTAACCAGTGGTGCTGAGGTGACAAACAATCCAATCTGGAAAAAATTCCTTTTGCCGCTGGGGGGGGGGGGAGCACTGACTGCAGATTTTTATGGCAGTACAAGCAGTAAAACAAAGAACAGATACCATGATGGCAGTACAAAATCAGGCAGCTGCAGTGGATAGTGGGTTCACACTGCTGCACCTGCAGTTACACTGTGGCACAATAAAAGGTGTATTATTTGATGTTGTGCAACACCGCACATATACACACACACACACACACACACACAGAACAGTTTGTCTATAATGATGAATGAGTAATGCGTAGCAAATTGAAAAGTTCAGTAACATGCCACGTATTGTAAACAACCTGAAATTATGAACTGCTGCACCAGATCCACACAACACACAATCCGCAAGAAAATTTCAGTAATTACTGACAATATTACTGTGTGTACATTAACACAGTCAGTTATATAACAAAAATATAACCAAAAAACAAAGAAATCCCTACGCCACAGATACACCCCTCCCCCAAAGCACACTTTCACTGTCTTTTACTACACGCACTCAATGTTGTACATTAACATTCAAAATCCACACACAAACAAAAACGCTCAATGATATGAGCACCAGAGGATTTCCTACAACTGATGAACTAAAGTTTAAGCCCTTAAAAAACTCAAAAACTCTTTCTTAACAGCTTTTAGAAGGTTTGAATTACAGACAGCTCTCAGAGCACACTGTCTCCTACAGCTTCCTACACACACTACCCCGAGCTGAGGCTGTGCAGATCAAAATAGAGTCCATGTGACCTGAAATCCCATGAATCACTGCAAAATTTGCCTTCAGAGCTTAAACACAAGGTGAAGTGAGGCAAAGTGCATTGTTCTCAATGCACTTTGCCTTAAAATTTGGTAGAGTAGTGGTCTGGGAAGGCAGAACAACTCAAAGTCAATGTTTTCAATGGACTTCATGTTACTCATCATAATGCAAAGTACTCCACTTCGCATTGCAGTGTACTCCACGAATCCACCTTTAGTCCATGAATCACTTCATGGAGTGGATTGAACCCACTTCGCCTACCACTACTTCTGGCCCAACCATAGTACAGTCACTGCTCTAGCCAAAGTTACCAATGAATAGATCACAGCCATGGACTCCATGAAAATTACTGGTGCAGTATTTTTAGATATCAGCAATGCATTCGAAACTGTCAACCACAATCTGTTAGTCTCAAGCTTAATAAAAGTAGGCACCACCCCCCCTTGCTGTCCAGTGGTTTACCAGCTACCTATCTGGAAGGACCCTGAAAGTAAAAGCTGATGGCTTCTTTTCTGCATCCCTCCCAGTTGTCAGTGGCATCCTGCAAGGCTCCATATTAGGTCCCATCCTCTTCTCCCTGTACATCAATAACCTTGACACACATATATCCCAGTCCCATTGGCATTTCTTTGCTGATGATACGGTGCTG